>JAUIMM010000104.1:7500-2935000 GCA_031769625.1 Taudactylus pleione | reverse complement strand
CAGTCACATTACCAGCACAGCCACTTAATCAGCAGAGTATAGTGCAGCATACATCAGCGTGCAGTGTTCCCCCTATACAGAGTCACTTTACCAGCACAACCACTTGTGAGTCTCTGGACACAGCCACTTAATCACCAGAGTATAGCACAGCATACATCAGCGTGCAGTGTGCCCCCTATACACAGTCACGTTACCAGCACAGCCACTTGTGAGTCTGGACACAGCACATAATCACCAGAGTATAGTGCAGCATACATCAGCGTGCAGTGTGCACCTACACACAGTCACTTTACCAGCACTGGGCCTGATTCAGATGCGTTCGCAAAATGCGAGCGCTTGCTCTGAATCAGGTCGGGCGCTGTTTTTTTTTAGTTGCGGCCTCCTGTCGCTCGCATAGCTGTGGGTGACCACCCACAGCTATTGCGAGTGGCCAGGATGATGGTCGCGATGGTCAAGTCCATCGCGACCATAGGGCTTGCGACGAGACCCTTATGGTAGAGTCTCGTGGCCGCAAGCCCCAGAGAGCTTCTGGCTCTAATAAAGCCAGAAGCTCTCTCACTAACATCACTAGTGATGTCAGTGGGGCCGCCCACAAATGGCAGGCGGTCGCTTGGGAACGCCTCCATTTGTGAAGCCTCCCCCAAGGCCACGCCTACAAAACGGGGCGAGCTGTCGATCAACATCAACAGCTGCCCCTTTTGTAGTAATCCACAAAAAGCCCTCGCTCCGGGGCTCACGCAAGCGCATGCGCACTGGGCCACCATCAGTTAGTATGTAAAGGGCAACCACTTTAATATTATCTGTGCAGTGTGTCACAGTCAGTGGGCAGGGTTTTTTGTTAAAAAGGTTTTTTTGAAAAAAAAAAACCCTTCAGGCCATGTTACTGTGAGATTAACAGTAATGATCAGAAGGTGAAGGGTCAAAACCTTAATATTAATTGCACAGTGTGTCACAAACGGTGGGCAGTTTTCTTTTTGTTATGGAACACAAACCTGTCAGCCACTCATGATTATACATACACAAACTAACCCTGATAGCACACACACACACACACTAACCCTGTTAGTACTCATACACACACACTGTGACTAACCTGCCAGCACTCATATACTCGCAATGGTTACTAACCTGCCAGCACTCATACACACACACACACACACACACACACTGTCACTAACCTGCCAGCATTCATACACACACACACACTGTCACTAACCTGCCAGCACTCATACACACACACACACATACTGTCACTAACCTGCCAGCACTCATACACACACACACACACACTGTCACTAACCTGCCAGCACTCATACATACACACACTGTCACTAACCTGCCAGCACTCATACACACACACTGTCACTAACCTGTCAGCACTCATACACACACACTGTCACTAACCTGCCAGCACTCATACATACACACACTGTCACTAACCTGCCAGCACTCATACACACACACTGTCACTAACCTGTCAGTACTCATACACACACACTGTCACTAACCAGTCAGTACTCATACACACACACTGTCACTAACCTGCCAGCACTCATACACACACACACACACACACACTGTCACTAACCTGCCAGCATTCATACACACACACACACACACACTGTCACTAACCTGCCAGCACTCATACACACACACACACACACTGTCACTAACCTGCCAGCACTCATACACACACACACACACACACTGTCACTAACCTGCCAGCATTCATACACACACACTGTCACTAACCTGTCAGCACTCATACACACACACTGTCACTAACCTGTCAGTACTCATACACACACACTGTCACTAACCAGTCAGTACTCATACACACACACTGTCACTAACCTGTCAGTACTCATACACACACACTGTCACTAACCTGTCAGCACTAATACACACACACTGTCACTAACCTGTCAGCACTCACACACACACACTGTCACTAACCTGTCAGCACTCATACACACACACTGTCACTAACCTGTCAGCACTCACACACACACACTGTCACTAACCTGTCAGCACTCATACACACACACTGTCCCTAACCTGTCAGCACTCAAACACACACACACTGTCACTAACCTGTCAGCACTAATACACACACACACTGTCACTAACCTGTCAGCACTCATACACACACTGTCACTAACCTGTCAGTACTCATACACACACACTGTCACTAACCTGTCAGCACTAATACACACACACTGTCACTAACCTGTCAGCACTAATACACACACAGTCACTAACCTGTCAGTACTCATACACACACACTGTCACTAACCTGTCAGCACTCATACACACACACTGTCACTAACCTGTCAGCACTCACACACACACTGTCACTAACCTGTCAGCACTCATACACACACACTGTCACTAACCTGTCAGCACTCACACACACACACTGTCACTAACCTGTCAGCACTCACACACACACTGTCACTAACCTGTCAGCACTCATACACACACAGTCACTAATCTGTCAGCACTCATACACACACACTGTCACTAGCCTGTCAGCACTCACACACACACTGTCACTAACCTGTCAGCACTCACACACACACTGTCACTAACCTGTCAGCACTCACACACACACAGTCACTAACCTGTCAGCACTCATACACACACACACTGTCACTAACCTGTCAGCACTCATACACACACACTGTCACTAACCTGGCAGCACTAATACATACACTGTCACTAACCTGTCAGCACTAATACACACACACTGTCACTAACCTGTCAGCACTAATACACACACACACTGTCACTAACCAGTCAGCACTCATACACACACACTGTCACTAACCTGTCAGCACTCACAACCACACACTGTCACTAACCTGTCAGCATTCATACACACACACTGTCACTAACCTGTCAGCACTCATACACACACTGTCACTAACCTGTCAGCACTCAGACACACACTGTCACTAACCTGTCAGTACTCATACACACACACACACTGTCACTAACCTGTCAGCACTCATACACACACTGTCACTAACCAGTCAGCACTAATACACACACACTGTCACTAATCTGTCAGCACTCATACACACACTGTCACTAACCAGTCAGCACTCATACACACACACTGTCACTAACCTGTCAGCACTCATACACACACACTGTCACTAACCTGTCAGCACTCATACACACACTGTCACTATCCTGTCAGCACTCACAACCACACACTGTCACTAACCTGTCAGCACTAATACACACACACACTGTCACTAACCTGTCAGCACTAATACACACACAGTCACTAACCTGTCAGCACTCACACACACACTGTCACTAACCTGTCAGCACTCACACACACACTGTCACTAACCTGTCAGCACTCATACACACACACTGTCACTAACCTGTCAGCACTAATACACACACAGTCACTAACCTGTCAGCACTCACACACACACTGTCACTAACCTGTCAGCACTCACACACACACACAGTCACTAACCTGTCAGCACTCATACACACACACACACTGTCACTAACCTGTCAGCACTCATACACACACACTGTCACTAACCTGTCAGCACTAATACAGACACTGTCACTAACCTGTCAGCACTAATACAGACACTGTCAATAACCTGTCAGCACTAACACACACACTCTGTCACTAACCAGTCAGCACTCATACACACACACTGTCACTAACCAGTCAGCACTCATACACACACACTGTCACTAACCAGTCAGCACTCATACACACACACTGTCACTAACCTGTCAGCACTCACAACCACACACTGTCACTAACCTGTCAGCACTCATACACACACACTGTCCCTAACCTGTCAGCACTCATACACACACACTGTTACTAACCCATCAGCACTCATACACACACACTGTCACTAATAAGTCATACACACACACTGTCACTAACCTGTCAGCACTCACAACCACACTGTCACTAACCTGCCAGCACTCATACACACACACTGTCACTAACCTGTCAGCACTCACAACCACACTGTCACTAACCTGCCAGCACTCATTCACACACTGTCACTAACCTGCCAGCACTCATACACACACACTGTCACTAACCTGTCAGCACTCATACACACACACTCTGTCACTAACCTGTCAGCACTCATACACACACACTGTCACTAACCTGTCAGCACTCATACACACACACTGTCACTAACCTGTCA
The DNA here is from genome assembly GCA_031769625.1 of Taudactylus pleione. Classification (NCBI taxonomy): domain Eukaryota; kingdom Metazoa; phylum Chordata; class Amphibia; order Anura; family Myobatrachidae; genus Taudactylus; species Taudactylus pleione. The sequence goes on along the minus strand of JAUIMM010000104.1, from coordinate 2,930,795 downwards.
GCACTCATACACACACACTGTCACTAACCTGTCAGCACTCATACACACACACTGTCACTAACCTGTCAGCACTCATACACACACTGTCACTATCCTGTCAGCACTCACAACCACACACTGTCACTAACCTGTCAGCACTAATACACACACACACTGTCACTAACCTGTCAGCACTAATACACACACACACTGTCACTAACCTGTCAGCACTCATACACACACACACTGTCACTAACCTGTCAGCACTCATACACACACACTGTCACTAACCTGTCAGCACTCATACACACACACTGTCACTAACCTGTCAGCACTAATACACACACAGTCACTAATCTGTCAGCACTTATACACACACACTGTCACTAACCTGTCAGCACTCACACACACACTGTCACTAACCTGTCAGCACTCACACACACACTGTCACTAACCTGTCAGCACTCACACACACACTGTCACTAACCTGTCAGCACTCATACACACACACACACTGTCACTAACCTGTCAGCAATCATACACACACACTGTCACTAACCTGTCAGCACTCACACACACACTGTCACTAACCAGTCAGCACTAATACAGACACTGTCACTAACCTGTCAGCACTCACACACACACACACACACACACACACACACTGTCACTAACCTGCTAGCACTCATACACACACACTGTCACTAACCTGTCAGCACTCACAACCACACACTGTCACTAACCAGTCAGCACTAATACACACACAGTCACTAACCTGTCAGCACTCACACACACACACACACACACACTGTCACTAACCTGCTAGCACTCATACACACACACTGTCACTAACCTGTCAGCACTCACAACCACACACTGTCTCTAACCTGTCAGCACTCATACACACACACACTGTCACTAACCTGTCAGCACTCATACACACACACACTGTCACTATCCTGTCAGCACTCACAACCACACACTGTCACTAACCTGTCAGCACTCATACACACACACTGTCACTAACCTGTCAGCACTCATACACACACACACTGTCACTATCCTGTCAGCACTCACAACCACACACACTGTCACTAACCTGTCAGCACTCATACACACACACTGTCACTAACCTGTCAGCACTCATACACACACACTGTCACTAACCTGTCAGCACTCATACACACACACTGTCACTAACCTGCCAGCACTAATACACACACACTGTCACTAATCTGTCAGCACTAATACACACACACTGTCACTAACCTGTCAGCACTCATACACACACACTGTCACTAACCTGTCAGCACTCATATTGACACAGTCACTAACCTATCAGCACTCATATAGACACAGTCACTAACCTGCCAGCTCTCATACACACACACTGTCACTAACCTGTCAGCACTCATACACACACTGTCACTAACCTGTCAGCACTAATACACACACACACTGTCACTAACCTGTCAGCACTCATACACACACACTGTCACTATCCTGTCAGCACTCACAACCACAGACTGTCACTAACCTGCCAGCACTCATACACACACACTGTCACTAACCTGTCAACACTAATACACACACACTGTCACTAACCTGTCAGCACTCATACACACACACTGTCACTATCCTGTCAGCACTCATACACACACACTGTCACTAACCTGCCAGCACTCATACACACACACTGTCACTAACCTGTCAGCACTAATACACACACTGTCACTAACCTGCCAGCACTCATACACACACACTGTCACTAACCTGTCAGCACTAATACACACACACTGTCACTAACCAGTCAGCACTAATACACACACACACTGTCACTAACCAGTCAGCACTCATACACACACACTGTCACTAACCTGTCAGCACTCATACACACACTGTCACTAACCTGTCAGCACTCATACACACACTGTCACTAACCTGTCAGCACTCATACACACACTGTCACTAACCTGTCAGTACTCATACACACACACACTGTCACTAACCTGTCAGTACTCATACACACACACTGTCACTAACCTGTCAGTACTCATACACACACACTGTCACTAATCTGTCAGCACTCATACACACACACTGTCACTAACCTGTCAGCACTCATACACACACACACTGTCACTAACCAGTCAGCACTCATACACACACACACACTGTCACTAACCTGTCAGCACTAATACACACACACTGTCACTAACCAGTCAGTCAGCACTCATACACACACACTGTCACTAACCTGTCAGCACTCATACACACACACTGTCACTAACCTGTCAGCACTAATACACACACACTGTCACTAATCTGTCAGCACTCATACACACACACTGTCACTAACCTGTCAGCACTCATACACACACACACTGTCACTAACCAGTCAGCACTCATACACACACACACACTGTCACTAACCTGTCAGCACTAATACACACACACTGTCACTAACCAGTCAGTCAGCACTCATACACACACACTGTCACTAACCTGTCAGCACTCATACACACACACTGTCACTAACCTGTCAGCACTAATACACACACACTGTCACTAACCTGTCAGCACTAATACACACACACACTGTCACTAACCTGTCAGCACTAATACACACACACTGTCACTAACCTGTCAGCACTCATACACACACACTGTCAATAACCTGTCAGCACTCATACACACACACTGTCACTAACCAGTCAGCACTCATACACACACACTGTCACTAACCTGTCAGCACTCAGACACACACTGTCACTAACCTGTCAGCACTCATACACACACACTGTCACTAACCTGTCAGCACTAATACACACACACTGTCACTAACCCGTCAGCACTAATACACACACACAGTCACTAACCCGTCAGCACTCACAACCACACACTGTCACTAACCTGTCAGCACTCACAACCACACACTGTCACTAACCTGTCAGCACTCATACACACACAGTCACTAACCTGTCAGCACTCATACACACACACTGTCACTAACCTGTCAGCACTCAGACACACACTGTCACTAACCTGTCAGTACTCATACACACACACACACTGTCACTAACCTGTCAGCACTCATACACACACTGTCACTAACCAGTCAGCACTAATACACACACACTGTCACTAATCTGTCAGCACTCATACACACACTGTCACTAACCAGTCAGCACTCATACACACACACTGTCACTAACGTGTCAGCACTCATACACACACACTGTCACTAACCTGTCAGCACTCATACACACACTGTCACTATCCTGTCAGCACTCACAGCCACACACTGTCACTAACCTGTCAGCACTAATAAACACACACACTGTCACTAACCTGTCAGCACTAATACACACACAGTCACTAACCTGTCAGCACTCACACACACACTGTCACTAACCTGTCAGCACTCACACACACACTGTCACTAACCTGTCAGCACTCATACACACACACTGTCACTAACCTGTCAGCACTAATACACACACAGTCACTAACCTGTCAGCACTCACACACACACTGTCACTAACCTGTCAGCACTCACACACACACACACACAGTCACTAACCTGTCAGCACTCATACACACACACACACTGTCACTAACCTGTCAGCACTCATACACACACACTGTCACTAACCTGTCAGCACTAATACAGACACTGTCACTAACCTGTCAGCACTAATACAGACACTGTCACTAACCTGTCAGCACTAACACACACACTCTGTCACTAACCAGTCAGCACTCATACACACACACTGTCACTAACCAGTCAGCACTCATACACACACACTGTCACTAACCAGTCAGCACTCATACACACACTGTCACTAACCTGTCAGTACTCATACACACACACACTGTCACTAACCTGTCAGTACTCATACACACACACTGTCACTAACCTGTCAGTACTCATACACACACACTGTCACTAATCTGTCAGCACTAATACACACACACTGTCACTAACCTGTCAGCACTCATACACACACACACTGTCACTAACCAGTCAGCACTCATACACACACACACTGTCACTAACCTGTCAGCACTAATACACAGTACACACACACTGTCACTAACCAGTCAGTCAGCACTCATACACACACACTGTCACTAACCTGTCAGCACTCATACACACACAATGTCACTAACCTGTCAGCACTAATACACACACACTGTCACTAACCTGTCAGCACTAATACACACACACACTGTCACTAACCTGTCAGCACTAATACACACACACTGTCACTAACCTGTCAGCACTCATACACACACACTGTCACTAACCTGTCAGCACTCATACACACACACTGTCACTAACCAGTCAGCACTAATACAGACACTGTCACTAACCTGTCAGCACTCACACACACACACACACACACTGTCACTAACCTGCTAGCACTCATACACACACACTGTCACTAACCTGTCAGCACTCACAACCACACACTGTCACTAACCAGTCAGCACTAATACACACACAGTCACTAACCTGTCAGCACTCACACACACACACACACACACACACACACACACACACACACACACACACACACACTGTCACTAACCTGCTAGCACTCATACACACACACTGTCACTAACCTGTCAGCACTCACAACCACACACTGTCTCTAACCTGTCAGCACTCATACACACACACACTGTCACTAACCTGTCAGCACTCATACACACACACACTGTCACTATCCTGTCAGCACTCACAACCACACACTGTCACTAACCTGTCAGCACTCATACACACACACTGTCACTAACCTGTCAGCACTCATACACACACACACTGTCACTATCCTGTCAGCACTCACAACCACACACACTGTCACTAACCTGTCAGCACTCATACACACACACTGTCACTAACCTGTCAGCACTCATACACACACACTGTCACTAACCTGTCAGCACTCATACACACACACTGTCACTAACCTGTCAGCACTAATACACACACACTGTCACTAATCTGTCAGCACTAATACACACACACTGTCACTAACCTGTCAGCACTCATACACACACACTGTCACTAACCTGTCAGCACTCATACACACACACACTGTCACTAACCTGTCAGCACTCACACACACACACTGTCACTAACCTGTCAGCACTCATACACACACACTGTCACTAATCTGTCAGCACTAATACACACACACTGTCACTAACCTGTCAGCACTCATACACACACACTGTCACTAACCTGTCAGCACTCATATTGACACAGTCACTAACCTATCAGCACTCATATAGACACAGTCACTAACCTGCCAGCTCTCATACACACACACTGTCACTAACCTGTCAGCACTCATACACACACTGTCACTAACCTGTCAGCACTAATACACACACACACTGTCACTAACCTGTCAGCACTCATACACACACACTGTCACTATCCTGTCAGCACTCACAACCACAGACTGTCACTAACCTGCCAGCACTCATACACACACACTGTCACTAACCTGTCAGCACTCATACACACACACTGTCACTAACCTGTCAGCACTCATACACACACACTGTCACTATCCTGTCAGCACTCATACACACACACTGTCACTAACCTGCCAGCACTCATACACACACACTGTCACTAACCTGTCAGCACTAATACACACACTGTCACTAACCTGCCAGCACTCATACACACACACTGTCACTAACCTGTCAGCACTAATACACACACACTGTCACTAACCAGTCAGCACTAATACACACACACACTGTCACTAACCAGTCAGCACTCATACACACACACTGTCACTAACCTGTCAGCACTCATACACACACACTGTCACTAACCTGTCAGCACTCATACACACACTGTCACTAACCTGTCAGCACTCATACACACACTGTCACTAACCTGTTAGTACTCATACACACACACACTGTCACTAACCTGTCAGTACTCATACACACACACTGTCACTAACCTGTCAGTACTCATACACACACACTGTCACTAATCTGTCAGCACTAATACACACACACTGTCACTAACCTGTCAGCACTCATACACACACACACTGTCACTAACCAGTCAGCACTCATACACACACACACTGTCACTAACCTGTCAGCACTAATACACACACACTGTCACTAACCAGTCAGTCAGCACTCATACACACACACTGTCACTAACCTGTCAGCACTCATACACACACACTGTCACTAACCTGTCAGCACTAATACACACACACTGTCACTAACCTGTCAGCACTAATACACACACACACACTGTCACTAACCTGTCAGCACTAATACACACACACTGTCACTAACCTGTCAGCACTCATACACACACACTGTCACTAACCTGTCAGCACTCATACACTCACACTGTCACTAACCAGTCAGCACTCATACACACACACTGTCACTAACCTGTCAGCACTCAGACACACACTGTCACTAACCTGTCAGCACTCATACACACACACTGTCACTAACCTGTCAGCACTAATACACACACACTGTCACTAACCCGTCAGCACTAATACACACACACTGTCACTAACCCGTCAGCACTCACAACCACACACTGTCACTAACCTGTCAGCACTCACAACCACACACTGTCACTAACCTGTCAGCACTCATACACACACAGTCACTAACCTGTCAGCACTCATACACACACACTGTCACTAACCTGTCAGTACTCACACACACACACTGTCACTATCCTGTCAGCACTCATACACACACTGTCACTAACCTGTCAGCACTCATACACACACACTGTCACTATCCTGTCAGCACTCATACACACACTGTCACTAACCTGTCAGCACTCATACACACACACTGTCACTAACCTGTCAGCACTCATACACACACACTGTCACTAACCTGTCAGCACTCACACACACACACACTGTCACTAACCTGTCAGCACTCATACACACACTGTCACTAACCTGTCAGTACTAATAAACCTAGTAACGGCTGATGTTTTGCCCAGTGTATGTGATCATTAACCATAATATATAACACTTCAAACTTATCTAATAATAAAGACACGGAGACAGTAATGGATTTAAAAAACAGGTCAGCTATTTATTTAAGAAAGTTAATTTAATTATTTAAATACTTTAAATATTTTAAATATTGTATGGTGGCTGGAAGAACGGCACTTACACAGAGCAGCCCAACAATGCTAACTCAACAAAAACACAGCATTGCAGGCGTATATCCGCCCTATGGATGTCAAACCCTGCACTTTGGTATTAATCATAGACCTTCTAACACACACAAAACCATCCATAGATGGCTGTACTGCCCCCGTAGAGGTGGTACAGTACTTCTCAACTTAATAGAAGGTGAGCACACCCAATGCACATACACTACACCCGGGCTGATGATAAGCCGTACTTCTCACCAAATCAAGGATCTACCTAAGAGAACCGCAGCCCACCACAATACGCACTAGACCACCTGACTTATACCATCAAACAAACTCCCAACAAACAAAACTAAACCAGCCTCCGTTAGATGCACCCCATCAGGCCTATAGAGATGTTTATCACGAAACCTGATTAATGGATGTTGGATCACAAAACCTCCCTGTGACAGCAGAAACTTCCCTACAGCAGCATTGATTTTCTTACGAGCCTCGTCCAAAGCTTTTGGAGAACGAGCACCACGCCACTGTAGCCTAGGGATGATGCAGGACCAAATCACTTTACAGAAAGGCCAAGCACCCATAATGAGGAGGAGGTCGGACACTATGTCAAGCCTTAAATCAAGGGAAATCCTGGAACCAATGTCGTTCCCACCCAGATGTATAACCAGCACTTTGGGGACACCAAATTGCCGTACTGCGGCTATCAATCTTGTCTTAAGAGACCCCCAACGCAGACCCCTAAACCCTAACCAGCGAATCCTCGTGGACTCAGGCCGTAACAGCTGGATGCTGACATGGGGGGCCCTAGCGGCCCAAAACACAAATGAATGGCCAACGATCCAAACATCCCTAACATCAAATATCGAACCTATAAGGGGCAGGAAAGGAATGTAAATAGAATTAGTAAATGAAAACAGAGTAACAGGAGAGAGACAGACAGGACGTAAAACAAATATTTTAGCAGCCGTAAGAAACCGACTATAACTAGATTGGGAACTTAAGCACAATTAAGGTTTAGTTCGAAGAGACTAATCAAAATAACAAACTTTTACTTAAATTTACAGTAACTAATTTTATAACGATTTTAAATTTGGCTGCCTAATAACACATAGAACAAACAAGTTTAAGTTTAAGTTTAGAATCTAAATTAGCATTGGACAACAATAGAGAACGATAGGGGAAAACCAGGGAGGGAAGGGGAGGGGGGGGTTGGGTGGAAATAGGAAAAAACAAAGCAACTCGACGAGAGGTAAACCAAAAACCTGCTGAGGGACTGTATGTTTGGCCGAATTAGTCCGTCTAGCCAGGTAAAATAAAATCCCTCAAGACCCCCACTTGTTTAAAACAACAAGTGGCAAGTATTACCTGAGTAGGATGGACAGGGAAGACATAACAAGACAAACATAACAAACATGAAGAAAAGTCGAACGAAGACATGAGACATAGGCAGACATAACATCAACAGAAAACGCAACAGCAATTTAATCAGCGGCCACCGGCCTAACATAACGCTTATAGCAAGCCGATTTTCAATGCCCTAGAGCCATGATCTGCGGAACCGACAAGCCAGCCGCGGCGGCCGATGTAGCTGCGCCAATTCTAAAGGAATGGGTACCGAAATCTCCAGGGGAGAGGCCAATGTGAAGCAAACAGCATCTAAAAATGAATTGAAACTGATACTTAGTAAGAGGCGAACCGTCAGCATGAAGCAACCATGCGCTGCCAACTACAGGCCGTAATGGCACGAAAAGCTTAGCCAAATGAACCGGGCAAACACGGTGATCCACGCAGGACTTAAGGGAGACCCAATGACCGCGACCCAGTTGATCAGTTTTAGATCGCCGTATTTTGCACAACAAAGCCCCCTCCCCAATACTGATATCGGAACGGGACATGGGCGAAAGCGCTAATCTAGAAGGGGCAACTAGTTCCGAAATACGGAAGGCACCATGAAATGCCATAGAAAAAGCCAAACAAAAAAGATTAGCCTCGAAAGGAGAAATCACCACATGAGAAACCGCAGCTAGCAACTTAATCAAAAGGAGAAATCACCACATGAGGAACCGCAGCTAGCAACTTAATCAAAAGGGGAATATCAATCGGTCTTCGCTTATCCACCGGCCGAGGCGAGGTGCGAGCCCAACCCTTAAGGGCCTTGATAACTGCAAAGCTCTTCGTAAAGTCTGTGCGCCCTTTTAGCCTGGAATAAAAGGAAATGCCAGCCAGCATGCGCGAAACTACCATGCGGGACCGACCAGAGACATACATGCTCCAAACAAAAGAAAGCATTGAGCACTGCGCGCTCTCACCTTGGCTTCCGCGATGACGTAGGTAACTTTCCCATTTGGACCAAGCCTTCTGATAGGCCCGCAATGTAGTTGGGGCAAGGGATTGCTCCACTAGACCCTCCATGCCGGCTCGATGACCTGCCAAACATATGGGGGGCAAGGATCACCAACTAAACAAGCCTCCGGAGCAAGCGACCTAAACCGATCCCACTGAAAACGGGAGAGCGCGTCAGCAATGTTATTGTCCAAGCCTGAAATGTGACGTGCCTTAAACAAAATGTTAAATTGCAAACAACGCAGCACTAGCTGCAAAAGCAAGCGCAAAGCAGGTAAGGAAGAAGCGCGCTGTCCATTAACAGGGTGAACAACGCCTAGGTTGTCGCATCTAAAAACAATGTTCCTATCGCGCAACTCAGGAGCCCACAGTTCCAGCACCACCATAATGGGAAACAATTCCAGAAGGATTAGATCTTTAGTTAAACCCCTGGAAAACCACTCCGCAGGCCAGGGGGCAGCGCACCATGACCCACGGAGGTAACACCCAAAACCCGATGAGCCGGCCGCGTCCGTGAACAACTGCAACTGACCACTGGGAACAGGAGGAGGCAGCCACAGGAGAACACCATTAAAGTCAGCTAAAAACGAGAGCCAAATAGCTAGATCCCTTTTTATTTTGGCTGAGAGCCGAATAAAATGGTGCGCCCGGCGGACACCTGCAGTGGCTCGCTGTAGTTTCCTAAAAAACACCCTACCCATGGGGATCACCTGGCAAGAGAAATTGAGCAAACCCAGGAGAGACTGAGCTTGCCGCAATGTCACCTTACCCGCAGCCAGGCAACCCTGAATGGCATGTTTCAATTTGAGAAGTTTCTCAGCTGGAAGCCAGCAGCAGCCATCCAAGGTATCAATTTCAATGCCCAGATAGGATAGCCGGGAGACCGGGCCCAATGTTTTATCGCTGGCAATAGGAACCCCAAAAAAGGAAAAAAGTGCCTGAATGGACTCTAACAAAAAACGGCAACGGGGGGAATCAGCAGGGCCGACGCACAGGAAGTCATCCAGGTAATGGGCCACGCCCTGACCGCCAGTACCAGCCTTGACGCACCAATGCAGAAAGGTACTAAACCTTTCGAAATAGGCACAGGACACGGAACACCCCATAGGCAAGCACTTGTCTATGTAGTATCCATCGTCCAAACGAAAACCCATGTACCTGAACGAGTCCGGGTGCAAGGGCAACAAGCGAAAAGCCGATTCCACATCCACCTTACCCATCAATGCGCCGGGTCCGTGAGCCCTGACTAGCTCTAGCGCCTCATCAAAAGACTGATAAGAGACCGAGCACAGCTCCTGCGGAATGGCGTCATTAACTGATCGGCCAGATGGGAAAGATAGATGCTGAATGAGCCTAAAAGCATCGGGCGTCTTCTTAGGGACCACCCCAACAGGGGACAGCACCAAGTCAGCTAAAGGGGGCACAAGAAAAGGACCAATGATGCGACCAAGCCGCACCTCCATAAGGACTTTTTCCCTAACGATGTGCAGCAGCTCTATAGCAGATCGAAGGTTCCTTGGAGAACCCGCAGGCACCACCGAAGCTACCAGCAAACGAAAACCAAACTGAAAGCCTTCACTTAAAAACTGCGCCGCAACTGTGTCAGGGTACCAAGCGAGCCATTTTGCCATGGCGTCAAGGTTACAGGGGAGAAAGCTTTAACTAGCAGGCCCGGGGCCGGCAGGCCTTCTGGGAGCTGGAGAAGCGATAGATTTCGAGCAGCCAGAAGCTGGGTGGCCATCGCCGCATTTGCTACAGAGGTGGCAAAAACGACACCGCTGACCAAATGAACACTGTGTCGAGTTAAATGCGAAGCACTTACACTTACTATGGTTGGATGGGCCCGACCGGCTAGCGCCAAACTTTCTCTGTTGGCCAACTGCAGCCGGAGAAGATTTGGCACCCTGAGTGACATCGAGCCAGACCTAGACATCCTTGCAGCCAAAATCAATAATGTGCAGCCGGTCCTGCTTACGACGAAATTCTTCATCGTAAACGCGCCAAGCAGTCCCTCGGCCTGACCTCTGCATATTATGAATTAGATGAAAGTACCTAATGATATTGGGGTGTTCTGCAGGGCGGGTTTCCAAATAGCATGCCGAGAAGACGAATATCCCAGCCTGCCAATTAGAATACGTCTGGAAGGCGTCCAAACCAATACCACCTTTACGCTTGGCGGCTCGCAACTCCTTGCGCATGGTATCTGTAAGGGAGAATACATCCACATAACGACCCTTCCTTATCCTGTCTTTAATGCACGGACGGAGACCCCGCAGAACCGCGGTGTTTGCGCAACGCACCACCCTGGCGTCAGCACTATCCGCGGGCGCCTTGTCATCACGCGGGGCGTGGCGCTTATGGCGAGTCTTATGCAAGCACCTGTCAGCCTCAATCCTAGCGAACTTAGCCGCACGCTTGCGTTCCTTGCGAGCTTTCTGGGAGGGGCTATTATCACTGGAGTCATCAGAGGTAGAATAACTTACGTCGCTAAATGTAGAATAGGAACTGGCCTAACACTCACCAACCGTCCCTGCTATAGGATCAGCATGGCTACCAGATTGATGCGAACCAGAAGCCGCCTCGTCACCAGCTTCCCAGGAGGGGTCCATGGAACCTGTAATAGATGTTGAAAGGCCGTCCGGAGCCAGGGAAGGCTGTGGGACCCCAACTGACGGAAGACCACCATTAGGACCCGCACCTGAAGCGCTGTCAGGCATACGTACGATTGAAACGTAATTTATCCGCGACGCTGCTTGAGCAACGGGGGGCGCAACAGGGGTGCTTGGCCCTGCTTGCACAGTAGCAGGCATCAAGGCCGCAAACATTGGCGCCAAGGTAGTGGCTATATTAACAAAAAGCCCCATAATAGCAGTGGGGTCAAATGCCTGCTGGCCAGCTGATAGCAGAGGGGAGGGAGCAACAGGCAGAGGGCCAGGTATAGCGGCAGGCAAAGAGGGCATAGCAGCAGCCCCAGGCAGTACCAGTGGGCCTGCAACATTAATGGACCTAAGCCCCGCCCCCCGCCGAGTTCCAAGATGGCGGCCGCTAATAGCGGAGGCAGCGTCATCCGCGCCACCTCCGCTTGCAGCCTGGGACCGTCCGGCAGCATGGGGCAGGGTGTACGTGAGGAGGCACAGCTCCCACTCGCAGAGCACCGGGTGCGGCGCCGGCTAAAACCCGCACTGCAGGCGCGGCAGAGTGAGCCCCGCGACGCCCGCCGTCCGGCGGGAGCAGAGGAAGGGCTCACAAGAGCGGAGGGGTCCAGGTCATCAGCCACTGGAGTGGGAGAGAAGCGGGCAGGAGGGTGAGTAAAGCGGCGCGGGCGGTCCATGGAGCAGCTGGCCCAGCACAGGTGACACGGTGAAGCTGCACAGGGTAGCAGGCTCAGCCTCAGGGACACAGGGAGAGAAGAACAGGTAGAGGAGCTATAGAAAGAGAGGGACAGAGACAGCACAAACGGAGACGGGGATTGAAGACTAAGATAAAGTAGAAAAAGAAAAGTATAGAAAAAGAAAAGTCTGTTTGTGCACACTGTACCTGACCCAAATGAAACAGGAAAGAGGCCACAGGCTTGCAAGCCTGGCCTTATATAAGCTCTGTCCCACTCCGCCCAATAATGATTTAATAGGCTGGAACCTAACCCCATGATCACTACCCCAGGCAAAAGCCCAGCCTCCTGGTTTAAGACACTCCTGTCTTATTCAAGCCCTCCGTTATTCTACAGACACACAGTCACTAACCAGTCAGCACTAATACACACACTGTCACTAACCTGTCAGCACTTATACACACACTGTCACTAACCTGTCAGCACTCACAACTACACACTGTCACTAACCTGACAGCACTCATACACACACTGTCACTAACCTGCCAGCACTCATACACACACACTGTCACTAACCTGTCAGCACTCATACACACACACTGTCACTAACCTGTCAGCACTCATACACACACACTGTCACTAACCAGTCAGCACTAATACACACACACTGTCACTAACCTGTCAGCACTAATACACACACACTGTCACTAACCTGTCAGCACTCATACACACACACTGTCACTAACCTGTCAGCACTCATACACACACACTGTCACTAACCAGTCAGCACTCATACACACACACTGTCACTAACCAGTCAGCACTCATACACACACACTGTCACTAACCTGTCAGCACTAATACACACACACTGTCACTAACCTGTCAGCACTAATACACACACACTGTCACTAACCTGTCAGCACTCATACACACACTGTCACTAACCTGTCAGCACTCATACACACACACTGTCACTAACCTGTCAGAACTAATACACACACACTGTCACTAACCAGTCAGTACTCATACACACACACTGTCAGTAACCTGTCAGCACTAATACACACACACTGTCACTAACCTATCAGCACTCACACACACACTGTCAGTAACCTGTCAGCACTAATACACACACACTGTCACTAACCAGTCAGCACTAATACACACACACTGTCAGTAACCTGTCAGCACTAATACACACACACTGTCACTAACCTGTCAGCACTAATACACACACACTGTCACTAACCTGTCAGCACTCATACACACACACTGTCACTAACCTGTCAGCACTCATACACACACACTGTCACTAACCTATCAGCACTCACACACACACACTGTCACTAACCTGTCAGCACTAATACACACACACTGTCACTAACCTGTCAGCACTAATACACACACACACTGTCACTAACCTGTCAGCACTCATACACACACTGTCACTAACCTGTCAGCACTCATACACACACACTGTCACTAACCTGTCAGCACTCATACACACACACTGTCACTAACCTATCAGCACTCACACACACACACTGTCACTAACCAGTCAGTACTCATACACACACACTGTCACTAACCAGTCAGCACTAATACACACACACTGTCAGTAACCTGTCAGCACTAATACACACACACTGTCACTAACCTGTCAGCACTAATACACACACACTGTCACTAACCTGTCAGCACTCATACACACACACTGTCACTAACCTATCAGCACTCACACACACACACTGTCACTAACCTGTCAGCACTAATACACACAAACTGTCACTAACCTGTCAACACTAATACACACACACACTGTCACTAACCTGTCAGCACTCATACACACACTGTCACTAACCTGTCAGCACTCATACACACACACTGTCACTAACCTGTCAGCACTCATACACACACACTGTCACTAACCTGTCAGAACTAATACACACACACTGTCACTAACCAGTCAGTACACATACACACACACTGTCAGTAACCTGTCAGCACTAATACACACACACTGTCACTAACCTATCAGCACTCACACACACACTGTCAGTAACCTGTCAGCACTAATACACACACACTGTCACTAACCAGTCAGCACTCATACACACACACTGTCACTAACCTATCAGCACTCAAACACACACTGTCAGTAACCTGTCAGCACTAATACACACACACTGTCACTAACCTGTCAGCACTAATACACACACACTGTCACTAACCTGTCAGCACTCATACACACACTGTCACTAACCTATCAGCACTCACACACACACTGTCAGTAACCTGTCAGCACTAATACACACACACTGTCACTAACCTGTCAGCACTAATACACACACACTGTCACTAACCTGTCAGCACTCACAGCCACACACTGTCACTAACCTGTCAGCACTCACAGCCACACACTGTCACTAACCTGTCAGCACTCACAGCCACACACTGTCACTAACCTGTCAGCACTCATACAGACACACTGTCACTAACCTATCAGCACTCACACACACACACACTGTCACTAACCTGTCAGCACTCACACATACACACTAGGGGTGTGCATCGGCCACTTTTCGTGTTTTGTGTTTTGGTTTTGGATCTGGATCTTTCTTCGTGTTTTGGATCTGGATTGGTTTTGCCAAAACCACCCTTCCGTGTTTTGGGTTCTGGGTTTTGTGTTTTGGATCTGTATTTTTTTGAAAAAAAGCATAAAAACAGCTAAAATCACAGAATTTGTAGGTTTTTCTGCTCCTATGCTATTATTAACCTCAATAACCTTAATTTCCACTCATTTCCAGTCTATTCTGAACACCTCACACCTCACAATAGTGTTTTTATGTCCAAAAGGTTGCACCGAGGTAGCTGGATGACTATGCTAAGCGACACGAGTGGGCGGCACAAACACGTGACCCATCTAGGAGTGACACTGCAGTGGCAGGCAGGATGGCAGTTAGAAAAACTAGGCCCCAAACTGTACATAATGCAAAGAAAAAAAGAGGTGCAAGATGGAATTGTCCTTGGGCCCTCCCACCCACCCTTATGTTGTATAAACAGGACATGCACACTTTAACAAATCAATCATTTCAGCGCCAGGGTCTGCCACACAACTGTGGCTGAAATGATTGGTTCGTTTGGGCCCCCACAAAACAAGCTGGCAATTAATGTGTCCCTGCACAAACTGGCTCTACGGAGGCAAGATGTCATCCTCATCCTCCTCATCCACCGATTCCTCACCCTCTTCAGTGTGTACATCCTCATCCTCACAAAGTATTAACTCGTCCCCACTTGAATCCACCACCACAGGTCCCTCTGTACCTTCTGGAGGCTGGTCTCCCTGGAAGAGCTGATAATTCATTTTGATGAACATCATCTTCTCCACATTCTGTGGAAGCAACCTCCTACGCCTTTCGCTGACAAGGTTCCCGGCTGCACTAAACACTCTTTCGGAGTACACACTGGAGGGGGGGCAACTCAGGTAAAATAGAGCCAGTTTGTACAGGGGCCTCCAAATTGCCTCTTTTTCCTGCCAGTACAGGTATGGACTGTCTGACATGCCTACTTGGATGCTGTCACCGATGTAATCCTCCACCATTCTGTCAATGGTGACAGTATCATATGCAGTGACAGTAGACATGTCAGAAATTGTTGCCAGGTCCTTCAGTCCGGACCAGATGTCCAAACTTGGTCCTGCCTGCCCTGCATCACCGCCAGCGGGTTGCTTAGGATACCTAAGTTTTTTCCTGGCAGCCCCAGTTGCGGGAGAAAATGAAGAAGGAGCCGTTGACGTGTCACGTTCCGCTTCAGCTGACAGTGTGTTCACCAGCAGGTCTTTGCACCTCTGCAGGCTTGTGTCGGCCGGAAAGAGAGACACCACATAGGCTTTAAACCTAGGATCGAGCACGGTGGCCAAAATGTAGTGGTCTGATTTCAACAGATTGACCACCCTGGAATCCTGGCAAAGCGAATGAAGGGCTTCATCCACAAGTCCCACATGCCGAGCGGAATCGCTCCGTCTTAGCTCCTCCTTCACTTTCTCCAGCTGCTTCTGCAAAAGCCTGATGAGGGGAATGACCTGACTCAAGCTGGCAGTGTCTGAACTGACTTCACGTGTGGCAAGTTCGAAGGGCTGAAGAACCTTGCACAACACGGAAATCATTCTCCACTGCGCTTGAGTCAGGTGCATACCCCCTCCTTTGCCTATGTCATAGGTGGATGTATAGGCTTGTATGGCCTTTTGCTGCTCCTCCATCCTCTGAAGCATATAGAGGGTTGAGTTCCACCGCGTCACAACCTCTTGCTTCAGGTGATGGCGGGGCAGGTTCAAGAGTGTTTGCTGGCGCTCCAGTCTTCGGCACGCAGTCGCTGAATGGCGAAAGTGGCCAGAAATTTTTCGGGCCACCCAAAGCGTCTCCTGCACGCCCCTGTCGCTTTTCAGAAAATTCTGCACCACCAAGTTTATTGTGTGAGCAAAACATGGGACGTGCTGGAATTTGCCCAGATGTAATGCCCGCACAATATTGGTGGCGTTGTCAGATATCACAAATCCCCAGGAGAGTCTAAGTGGGGTAAGCCACTGGGCGATGATTTCCCTCAGTTTCTCTAAGAGGTTGTCGGCGGTGTGCCTCTTACTGAAACCGGTGATACACAGCGTAGCCTGCCTTGTAACGAGCTGGCGTTTCTGAGATGCTGCTACTGGTGACGCTGCTGCTGTTGCTGCGTAAGGTGATACATCTACCCAGTGGGCTGTCACAGTCATATAGTCCTTAGTCTGCCCTGTTCCACTTGTCCACATGTCCGTGGTTAAGTGAACATTGTGTACAACGGCATTTTTCAGGACACTGAGGACACTTTTTCTGACGTTTCTGTACAGTCTCGGTATCGCCTGCCTAGTGAAGTGGAATCTAGACGGGATTTGGAACCGGGGACACACTACCTCCATCAATTGTCTAAATCCCACTGCACTAATGGCGGATACCGGACGCACGTCTAACACCAACATAGCAGTCAAGGCCTCAGTTATACGTTTTGCTTCAGGATGACTGCTGTCGTACTTCATCCTCCTCGCTAAGGACTGTTGGAGGGTCAATTGTTTAGTAAAAGTAGTGGTGTTCCTACTTCCTCTCTGGGATGATGAACGACTCCCAGCAGCAGCAGCAACAGCAGCAGCGGCAGCAGTAGGCGTAGCAATGCAGGATCCTCCGGAGGAATCCCGGATAGGAGAGTCAGTCATGCCAGTGATATGGCCTGCAGGACTACTTCCGATCCTGACTAAGGAGGAAATTGACGAGGAGGGAGTTGACGGTGTGGTTTGCAGGCGCTTGGATACAACAGGACAACGGGATTTAGGTGTCCCTGGACTGCTTACGGTCTGAGCCAAAGTTTCTGAACTTGACAGTAACTTTTTATGAACGCGCTGCAGGTGCCGTATAAGGGAGGATGTTCCTAGGTGGTTGACGTCCCTACCCCTACTTATTTCACCTTTACATATGGTACATATGGCAAGACAGTTGTTGTCCGGATTTGGATAGAAATATTGCCAGACCAAAGAGGTGGAATGTTTGGTCTTCTGCCCAGGCATGACCGTGATGGGCTTTTTCATCCCACGGACAACAACTGTCTCCCCCGGAGCCTGATTTAAACAAACCACATCACCATCAGAATCCTCCTCGCCAACTTCCTCCTCAGCGCCAGCTACACCAGTATCCTCATCCTGTTGTACTTCAACAGTGACATCTTCAATTTGCATATCAGCAAGTGGACTGTGGGTGCTCCTTTCAGCACTTGCAGGGGGCGTGCAAATGGTGGAAAGAGCCACCTCTTCCCGTCCAGTGCTGGGAAGGTCAGGCATCGCAACCACCACCACACTTGGACTCTCTTTGGGGATTTGTGATATCTTCTTAGAAAGCACAGTTCTTCGCTGTGCTTTTGCCAGCTTAACTCTTTTGATTTTTTTAGTGGGAGGAGTGCTTCCATCGTCATGTGAAGCTGAACCACTAGTCATGAACATACTAGGGATCGAACTTAGCCGTTCCTTGCCACTCCGTGTCGTAAATGGCATATTGGCAAGTTTACGTTTCTCTTCAGCTGATTTAAATGTCTTTTTCAAGGTCATTTTCCTGAACTTTGCCATTTGGGATTGTATGTGCCCTCTACTATGACATTGGGCATCGGCCTTGGCAGACGACGTTGATGGCATGTTATCGTCTATGTCATGACTAGTGGCAGCAGCTTCAGCACTAGGAGGAAGTGGTTCTTGATCTTTCTCTATTTTATTTTTATCGGAGAAAGTTTGGTCCTCCATTTATGTTATATCGATTTGATATATACGTGCGGCTAAACACAGAAAATAAATTTTTTTTTGGTTCGGACTGGAGTGTACTTTGTGGGTTACAGCACCCTTTAACGGTCAAGCCAGCCGGCCCTTTACTTATGACACAGGCGCACTCTTGGCACTACTTTGTTGATGCACGTGCGGCTACTGCGCACACAATTCACAAACACAGAAAATAATTTTTTTTTGGTTTGGACTGGAGTGTACTTTGGGGGTTACAGCACCCTTTAACGGTCAAGCCAGCCGGCCCTTTACTTATGACACAGGCGCACGCTTGGCACTACTTTGTTGATGCACGTGCGGCTACTGCGCACACAATTCACAAACACAGAAAATAATTTTTTTTTGGTTTGGACTGGAGTGTACTTTCGGGGGTTACAGCACCCTTTAACGGTCAAGCCAGCCGGCCCTTTACTTATGACACAGGCGCACGCTTGGCACTACTTTGTTGATGCACGTGCGGCTACTGCGCACACAATTCACAAACACAGAAAATAATTTTTTTTTAGGTTTGGACTGGAGTGTACTTTCGGGGGTTACAGCACCCTTAACGGTCAAGCCAGCCGGCCCTTTACTTATGACACAGGCGCACGCTTGGCACTACTTTGTTGATGCACGTGCGGCTACTGCGCACACAATTCACAAACACAGAAAATAATTTTTTTTTTGGTTTGGACTGGAGTGTACTTTCGGGGGTTACAGCACCCTTTAACGGTCAAGCCAGCCGGCCCTTTACTTATGACACAGGGGCACTCTTGGCACTACTTTGTTGATGCACGTGCGGCTACTGCGCACACAATTCACAAACACAGAAAATAATTTTTTTTTTGGTTTGGACTGGAGTGTACTTTCGGGGGTTACAGCACCCTTAACGGTCAAGCCAGCCGGCCCTTTACTTATGACACAGGCGCACGCTTGGCACTACTTTGTTGATGCACGTGCGGCTACTGCGCACACAATTCACAAACACAGAAAATAATTTTTTTTTTGGTTTGGACTGGAGTGTACTTTCGGGAGTTACAGCACCCTTAACGGTCAAGCCAGCCGGCCCTTTACTTATGACACAGGCGCACGCTTGGCACTACTTTGTTGATGCACGTGCGGCTACTGCGCACACAATTCACAAACACAGAAAATAATTTTTTTTTGGTTTGGACTGGAGTGTACTTTCAGGGGTTACAGCACCCTTTAACGGTCAAGCCAGCCGGCCATTTACTTATGACACAGGCGCACGCTTGGCACTACTTTGTTGATGCACGTGCGGCTACTGCGCACACAATTCACAAACACAGAAAATATTTTTTTTTTGGTTTGGACTGGAGTGTACTTTCGGGGGTTACAGCACCCTTTAACGGTCAAGCCAGCCGGCCCTTTACTTATGACACAGGCGCACTCTTGGCACTACTTTGTTGATGCACGTGCGGCTACTGCGCACACAATTCACAAACACAGAAAATAATTTTTTTTTAGGTTTGGACTGGAGTGTACTTTCGGGGGTTACAGCACCCTTAACGGTCAAGCCAGCCGGCCCTTTACTTATGACACAGGCGCACGCTTGGCACTACTTTGTTGATGCACGTGCGGATACTGCGCACACAATTCACAACCACAGAAAATAATTTTTTTTTGGTTTGGACTGGAGTGTACTTTCGGGGGTTACAGCACCCTTTAACGGTCAAGCCAGCCGGCCCTTTACTTATGACACAGGCGCACGCTTGGCACTACTTTGTTGATGCACGTGCGGCTACTGCGCACACAATTCACAAACACAGAAAATAATTTTTTTTTAGGTTTGGACTGGAGTGTACTTTCGGGGGTTACAGCACCCTTAACGGTCAAGCCAGCCGGCCCTTTACTTATGACACAGGCGCACGCTTGGCACTACTTTGTTGATGCACGTGCGGCTACTGCGCACACAATTCACAAACACAGAAAATAATTTTTTTTTGGTTTGGACTGGAGTGTACTTTCGGGGGTTACAGCACCCTTAACGGTCAAGCCAGCCGGCCCTTTACTTATGACACAGGCGCACGCTTGGCACTACTTTGTTGATGCACGTGCGGCTACTGCGCACACAATTCACAAACACAGAAAATAATTTTTTTTTTGGTTTGGACTGGAGTGTACTTTCGGGGGTTACAGCACCCTTAACGGTCAAGCCAGCCGGCCCTTTACTTATGACACAGGCGAACGCTTGACACTACTTTGTTGATGCACGTGCGGCTACTGCGCACACAATTCACAAACACAGAAAATAATTTTTTTTTGGTTTGGACTGGAGTGTACTTTCAGGGGTTACAGCACCCTTTAACGGTCAAGCCAGCCGGCCCTTTACTTATGACACAGGCGCACGCTTGGCACTACTTTGTTGATGCACGTGCGGCTACTGCGCACACAATTCACAAACACAGAAAATAATTTTTTTTTGGTTTGGACTGGAGTGTACTTTCGGGGGTTACAGCACCCTTTAACGGTCAAGCCAGCCGGCCCTTTACTTATGACACAGGGGCACTCTTGGCACTACTTTGTTGATGCACGTGCGGCTACTGTGCACACAATTCACAAACACAGAAAATAATTTTTTTTTAGGTTTGGACTGGAGTGTACTTTCGGGGGTTACAGCACCCTTAACGGTCAAGCCAGCCGGCCCTTTACTTATGACACAGGCGCACGCTTGGCACTACTTTGTTGATGCACGTGCGGCTACTGCGCACACAATTCACAAACACAGAAAATAATTTTTTTTTGGTTTGGACTGGAGTGTACTTTCGGGGGTTACAGCACCCTTTAACGGACAAGCCAGCCGGCCCTTTACTTATGACACAGGCGCACGCTTGGCACTACTTTGTTGATGCACGTGCGGCTACTGCGCACACAATTCACAAACACAGAAAATAATTTTTTTTTAGGTTTGGACTGGAGTGTACTTTCGGGGGTTACAGCACCCTTAACGGTCAAGCCAGCCGGCCCTTTACTTATGACACAGGCGCACGCTTGGCACTACTTTGTTGATGCACGTGCGGCTACTGCGCACACAATTCACAAACACAGAAAATAATTTTTTTTTTGGTTTGGACTGGAGTGTACTTCCGGGGGTTACAGCACCCTTAACGGTCAAGCCAGCCGGCCCTTTACTTATGACACAGGCGCACGCTTGGCACTACTTTGTTGATGCACGTGCGGCTACTGCGCACACAATTCACAAACACAGAAAATATATTATTTTTTTAGCACTTGGGGGGAGCACCCCTGATGGACAGAGCACCCCCTGGACAACACTACAGCACCCCTTTAGGACTGGGACACTGCACAGGACTTTGGAACTGACTGCACAACACAGTCCAGCCAGCCCCTATGGACTTTGAAGTAGTGGACACAGCCCCTATTAACAACAGCAGCACAGCACAACACAGCCAGCCCCTATGGACTTTGAAGTAGTGGACAACAGCAGCACTACACTACACTACACTACACAGCACTAACTCCCACCCTCCCTCTTCACTGTCCACAGCCGAGTGAGAAAATGGCGCCGACGCGGGTACCTTATATAGGATCCAAAACCCGCGAGACTCGGAAGGCGGGATGATGACGTTTTGCCTCGATGTCAGATCCGAGTCAGGCGGGAAAAGTCGAGCCTGACTCGGATCGGACTCGGATCGGGGGGGCTCGGGGGGGTTCGGATTTCAGAAATCCGAACCCGCTCACCCCTAATATATATATATATATATATATATATATACATATTAGGGATGTGCAGGCTCGGATAGGTTCGAGTTTGCACGTGGAGTTCGGATTTTTCCCTCCAAAAAAACGGAACTCAGAACGAGGCAAAACGTCATCTTACATGGACGAACATCATCATTCCTGGTCTTTTGTCCAGGAATGATGATGTTCGTCCATGTAAGATGACGTTTTGCCTCGTTCTGAGTTCCGTTTTTTTGGAGGGAAAAATCCGAACTCCACGTGCAAACTCGAACCTATCCGAGCCTGCACATCCCTAATACATATATATATATTTATATATATATATATATATATAAATATACAGTATATATATGTGCACCATACTTGCCCTTTGAAAGATAATTTTAGGGAGATAGTGAAAGCAACACCTATGTGTGCTGTGTTGAAGAAGGCATGTAAGTGAGTCCTAAATATCCAACAGTAAATGATCCGCAAGGCAGTTACGTAGTTAGACATACATCCACTCATGTACATTACCTCTCACATGGTGGTCAGATGCCTTATACATGAAGCTATCTGCTCCTGCAAAAGAAGCCTGCAAATTCTTACTATACAATACATTTTTGTAGGAAAATAATCAGCATTGCAGCTGAGCACATCTATGTAGTGTGTGGCTGCAGGGGATTGGATGTGTGGCTGCACATTACATATATCTGCTTAGTTGCAATGGTTTTAAACTAATAATTACAAGTAGCTTTGAATAGTTATAATTCAAACTCTTACTTTGCAAGGGCAGATAGCTCCATGTGTAAGGTGTCTGACTGCAATGTAAGAGGTGATGGGTTTGAGTCCAGATTGACAGTTTTAAGAAATGTGTTTGTTAGGAGCTATTAACTGAAAGTGCATATATGCTTACAAGAGTTTTCCTGCCTGTCAATGTGAGAGGTGTTGGGTTCAAGTCCTGGGTATGACTGCTAAGAAATGTTTTATTTAAAATAAAGTATTATGTGAAAGGGAGTTCTCTAGTCCATGACCCAAATCCATTTTCTTGGATTGCTCTTAAAGCACCGTGTGTTCTATTAATGTTACACATATGTGTGTACAGATGTAGCCGCTGTTATCGTTGCTATTACAAGGAAGGCGCGACTAGTGTGTCCGCGTCTATGGCATGCATAAGTATGCATGCGCATGCCATAGACTTCAATGGGGAGATGCCGTCTGCGCCTTGTCGCAGCCTGGCATGAACTGCGCTATGCTGTGATGCGTAACGCAGTACGTGTGCATCTCTGCAATGCTGAAGGTAGCTACATCTGTATATACAGATGTGTCCTTGCTGATCTTTGCTGCCGATGCGGCATACGTGCGCACGCATCGCGTAATGTGCTTTGCCACGCACGTGTACGTCACAGTATGCCCAGACACAGCAGCATTTGCACCTTGCAATCCTATGGATTGCGGGAGTGAAAAAGACCCACACACCCATTCGTGGGCGCACGGCATGCGTGGCATGGCAAGTCACGGTGGAGGCAAAGATGCACAAGGACACACTTGTATATGTGTTTGTGTGTGTGTCATGTGGAAAGAGGCATCATACTGTAGCATGTGGTTTCACTGGGTGCCAGGGCTCGTTGGAACTTTGCGTCCAACAGGCTGGAGTGGAGAAGGATAAGGGGGGATGTGTCTGTTACTTGTAAACTGGGCCCAACAAATTATGATGACAGCCCTGCACACAGCCACAATTCCTGATCCATGTGTTACCAGCACACCTCAAATACATTTGCTGGTGAGTTCAGCTGCCGGCGCAGGGTACCTTCCCGCTGCTGATATTTGCTGCATATACACTACATCTATACAATACATCTATATATGCAGTGCCAGCTCCAGGCTGGATGGACAAATCCTGCTGCAGGTGTAGCTTCACCAGCGCTCTCCTACATCTAGATCTGGTGAGTTATACTGCATAAATTGAAAGCCTGCAAAGGCTTGGCCTGCTACCTTAACCTGAATCCAAAGCATGTCATCTGAAGCATGGAGTTAGAACTGGAGTTGAGTTTTAATACCATCTCTTATCTCTTTTCAGGTAAATGAATGCCATCTACTATAACTGATGCTTTTCATTGCAAGAATAGTCTGTATTGAAAGTTTGTTTTGCAATTGTGGGACTGCAAAGTCCTCCACCATTAATTAGCTTGTTGAACAAACTGCTCAAACACTCCCTCCCACTGTACCAGCTGACCCAGCATCTCCTACAAAGGGCAATCATTTGAAAGCCTGCAAAGGCTTGGACTGCTACCTTAACCTGCATCCTAAGTATATCATCTGAAGTATGGGGTTAGAACTGGAGTGTGAACTGGATTTGGACTTTGAACTACTTTCTAAACCAAAATGGAACAATTTCTCAAACCCTGCAGCTCAGGAATGCTAACACTCCACCTTCAATTCAACCCCCCACCCCCCCTTAGACTGGGTTTGGGGGCAGTCTCATGCTGCATCCCAATCGCACTCAACAAACTTCTGGATGCGACAAGCTCCCACACTCGAACGAGGGAAATGGTTGGTGCAATCATATTACCTGTTACAGTTTACACCATTATTTTTAATTTCTGATTAACTTTAACATGATTTCTACCTTAAAATGCTGTCGCTATTCTTTTAGGATGCTCTTTTATACCTTTGTATTTAGCTTCTCATTCATTATTTTTATTTTCTCTCTACCTGGATGTTATACTTCCGCTACTTGCACACCCTGCCACATGTAACCTACGCAGTGCGCCCCAGATGGCTGCCTTGAATGGTTATTACTTGGGCAGGATGAACAAACACGTGAATCTATTCATTCAGGGTGTATTATATTATAAATGTTTCAGTCACCCGTATACATCATGCCCAAACTGCATCACTGTTTGCTATGTTTGATACTCCCTGTTTTGTACCATGTACTTCCGCCCCACTGTATTTTATGCCAGCGTGTTATACCTCCAATGAAGTGTATCATCCATGGGCAGGATTACTTCACATAGATCTACTCATACTGGGTATATCATATTGCCACACACGTGTGTCAGTTTTCCTATATATGCCTTGGGTCCTTGTACAGCTTATCTCCCACATTGCAACCTTTGTAGTGTGCCCAACATGGCTGCCTCACCTGGCACACTCGTGGATGGGATGAAAACTACATGGACCTGACGATTATGGTGGGACCCTACTCCTAGCGTTAGGATGCTGCAACCAGTCATTTTGTGTCATCTCTTCTAGGCATAACCTATGCCACCCAGGGTAATCCTACGAAGTGTGCCCAAGATGGCTGTCTCATCTGGTACCTTTTATTGGTGGAATATATAACTCATGGAAGTTATTTTTCAAAATGTCTGCACCAACCCTGCAATATGATTATTGTGATCTCTAGGTTTTGGTTGTTTTTAATTATCTCAGTGTGGTGTTCTGTTTTCTGCAATAACTAATCCTTGAACAATGTACCATGTTTTCTGATGTCTTTAAAGCGGCAGAAATACCTATATAGCTTGGCGAGCAGTGTGAGTATGGGTTTGCGGGAGCGTGGTCCCAAGTTGCAGCGTTCAGGTGCTGTCGAGTACCAGGTCATGTGGGCGCCCTACAGAGGCACGGCAGTTCAGCCCTCACAGATAGATGACGTACGTTTCACTAAGGAGCTTGTTCACATCAGAGCCTGCAACTCGGGACCACACTCCCGCACACCCGTACTCACACTGCTCGCCCAGCTATACAGGTATTTCTGCCGGCTCTCTCATCCAGGGATCTCCGGTGTGTTCACCCTGCAATGTGTTCTCACAACAGGGGATAACCGGAGACCGCATGGACAGAAGAAGTCGGTCCTATTCTCCTTGCTTCTATTCTGAACTTAGGGGGTCTTGCTCTCCTTCTGCTCTGTTCAATACAAAATGGCAAACAGGGACCGAGGTGAGGGGTCTTCCTCCATCAAGTCAGAATCCTTTGACCTCTTTATCCTGCCTTTTTTCAAGTATGCAATATCAATTATTTGCTATTTTTGTTTGTAAAATAGCTGAAATTAATCTTGTAACATACTGTAGTAGAGGCAATCACATTTTGATGACTATTGTGGTAAAAATTGTTATAGGTGACAGGACTTATGGGATAGGAATATATAAATCTGCATATCCCTGATCAAATGCATTTTGGAATTAATTAGTAGTTAATAGAGATTTATTACTATGTTGTGATATTTGCAACAGACAATTTACCATGTACACAGATTACAAAAATTAACGTATTGAATGGATGCATGACATAAAAACAAATCTGGTATATGGTCTAATGTCATTTAAATACTATTATTTGAAAAAATTGGTAACTATAGTTATTTCACTCTTTGTCTTTTGGAACACCTGATACTTGACTAAAAGCAACAATGTGTTTATATTGAAAGCTATGTGGCTTTAAAAAACTATTTCTTATACAGAATCAACAAAACCCCCCTCCATGTATAGAGTGGGTAAACATGTCTGTCTGTGTGTGTGTGTATGTATAATATATATATATATATATATATATATATACATATATATATTAATATTATACATATGTATGTATATACACTCATACAGACACAGCCCCAGGGTAAGATTACACACACACACATACATGCCCAGGGAGAGATCGAACACACACAGAACAGCACCAGCTATTACACTGACCTGTAGGATATGTGTAGGTTTCACCTCACAGATGGTGAGAGATGTCCTCTGTCCCTGTGTTCCACAGGTTGGTATTTCTTCTGGCCGTAATTGTCTAGGTAGCTCAGCCTCTACTGCTCCATTTTTCTCATTTGATTGACATAATTTCACAGTGCCCACTGACTGAGTCTGGATTCCAGTTGCTGAGGGAGGGAGAGGCAAATGGATGGAGTTTTGGATGGCTGCAGGTGGGCGAGGCTTCAGTCATGGGTGGGCGGGGCTTCAGCCGGCGGTATTTCATACAGATCCCAGCAGATGATCTGCACCTATTTACATGGGGAGGCCTGGAGCTGGAGCTCCACCCGCCCTGTTGTTAATCCGGCCCTGATTAACCTCAATAACATTTACAATCATTTCCAGTCAATTTTGACCCCCTTACAGCTCAACAATATTGTTCACCAATATTGACCAAAGGCTGACTGGCTAAACTTCTTTAAATGTGTTATTTTTTTATATTTTGTGAGGCACCACATTATTTCTAGTTAAAATGTGTTGCAAATTAGTAATGTATTAGAGCAAAAACCAATAAAAAATGTGTCCATGCAAAAAAGACCAATTGCCCAAAACATGCAGCCCATAATGAAAAGAAAAGAGTGGGTAAACATATCTATGTGTGTATGAGTGTATATACGTATATATACATATATATATATATATATATATATATATATATATACACACACACAAACACAGACAGACATGTTTACCCTCTCTATCTGTAACGTCCAGGAGGCTTCCGTTTTTTGGGGTAGTCCACCAGAAGACTGAGCGGATCTCCCGCATCCTGCCCACTTTCTAGTGAAGTGGGCATGATGGTTAGCATAATACCAGCAATCGCGATTGCCTAGTTGCAAAAATTGCACACCCCCTTAGTGGCCAGCAGCTGCAAATTAAAGGAGTTGAAGAAAGTAGGCAAGCATGTGTATGTATGAGTGTTACTGTATGTATATGCATACATACATCCGCATGAATAAAGGTTCCTGGCATCTCTTCCCACCGTCCACTCAGCCCACTCTCTGCTCTGTCCCGCCTTCTCTCTATCAACTACTCTGCCCCACTCTCTGCTGCTCTAAGTGTTGGGGTTTAAGGGAGGGTTAGAGGAGGTTAGGGTTAGGCACTAGGGGGTGAGTTAGGGTTAGGCTGCGGGGGGGTTAGGTTTAGGCTGTGGGGAGGTAGGATTAGGTTCAGGCTGTGGGGGCGGGGGGTTAGGTTTAAGCTGTGGGGACGTAGGATTAAGTTTAAGCTGCGGATACAGTGTGAATCCAATGGCTGCAGTGATGATACACCAAATTTATGCACTATAACTAACCAGCTATAGATGTAGGAGAGCGCTGGAGAAGCTGTACCTGCAGCAGGATTTGTCCATCCAGCCTGGAGCTGGCACTGTATATATAGATGTATTGTAAAGATGTAGTGTGTATATGCAGCAAATATCAGCAGCGGGAAGGTATCCTGCACCAGCAGCTGAACTCACCAGCAAATGTATTTGAGGTGTGCTGGTAACACCTGGGTCAGGAATTGTGGCTGTGTGCAGGGCTGTCATCATAATTTGTGGGGCCCAGTTTACAAGTAACAGACACATCCCCCCTTATCCTTCTCCACTCCAGCCTGTTGGACGCAAAGTTCCAACGAGCCCTGGCACCCAGTGAAACCACATGCTACAGTATGATGCCTCTTTCCACATGACACACACACAAACACATATACAAATGTGTCCTTGTGCATCTTTGCCGCCACTGTGACTTGCCATGCCACACATGCCGTGCGCCCACGAATGGGTGTGTGGGTCTCTTTCGCTCCCGCGATCCATAGGATTGCAAGTTGCAAATGCTGCTGCGGCCGGTCGTACTGTGATGTACACGTATATCGCACGATTAAATGTTCCTGGCATCTCTTCCCACCGTTCACCCATCCCACTCTCCGCTCTGTCCCGCCTTCTCTCTATCCACTACTCTGCCCCACTCTCTGCTCCTCTAAGTACTAGAGTTTAAGGGAGTGTTAAGGGACATTAGGGTTAGGCACTAGGGGGTGGGTGAAGGTTAGGCTGTGGGGGGGTTAGGTTTAGGCTGTGGGGACGTAGTATTAAGTTTAAGCTGCGGGGGGAGGGTTAGGTTTAGGCTGCGGGAAGGGAGGGATAGGCAGAAAGGGAAGGTTACAGGTGGGACAGGTGTCGGTATCCTAACCCTGTCAGGATGCTGGCGTTGGGATTCTGCCTGCCAGGATCACGAGCACCCGACATTCCGTACCCAACCAGGTTAGGGATCTGGGATGAACATTTAAAGAAATATGGCAGTAACCAGTGAACAATTTTACATTTTATTTGCTCTCAAGGAAAGGCAGACTATAAAGTACACACACAAAAAATGTGGGAGGTTCACAAGTTGCTCTGTCCCCAATTCGAGGTATGTACGACTCCTTTTCTGTCATTTTGAAGCTACTATATGATATCCTCAACCAAGAGAAGACTATAACAACCATTATGCTTCAATTAATCAATTTTCTGAAGTAACTGGAATCATTCCATCAACACTCACCTCAGTGAAATGAGGTGCATGCACATAAAGGTATCTTTCTACATTTTTCCCATCTCTCAATCAGTTACAAAACACTTCTTGTTCCCTTCTGGGAATAAAGTCACCTGGGACCAGGTACTAATGTTTCCCAAAAGGTTTCTTTGATGCTGATGCATGTATGCTAGCACTACCTCATACAGGACCAAAGGATCATCACTGGAGCCAAATCTTTTCCAATGTCCATTTATTCATTAAGTAAACAGGTTTAATAAAAAAGATTTTTATATTCACCAAGATAAAAATTTTTCTTTCATGGGATTCCCAGCAAAACATATGATTGTCCCAAATATTCAATCTCAACCTCACCCGGAATGAAGCTGAGTATGCTAGTCCATCAGATGAAAAAATGGCTGAATGGTTAAAATCCTCAATGAATGAAGGGTTCCCTTAAGCACATCTCTAATTGTTCCTACTGAGCTCAGGGCCTGATTCAGAGCCGCTCGCTGTTTGCGAGTGCTCACTCTGAATCAGGGAGGAGTTTTTTTTTTTCCTGCCCACCCACAGCTTGTGCAAGCGGGCTGGAGATGGTCGCAATTGTCGCGACCATCGGCATTCCGAGGAGACCCTGTGGTAGGGTCTCAGCACTCGCAATGCCGAGTGGACTTCCTGCTCTAATTGAGCAGGAAGTCCACTACTGACATCACTAGTGATATCAGTAGCGCCGCCCAAAAATGGGAGGCGTTCCTAAGGAATGCCTCCGTTTGTGCAGCCACCCCCCCACACACGCCTACAAAGTGGGGCGAGCTGTCGATCAACATCGACAGCCACCCCATTTTGTTGCGAGCCCCAGAGTTAGTGAAGTTCTCACTCACTACGGGGCTCGTGCACGCACGTGCCAACTGGGCCACCATCGACCCACTTGCGAGCACTAGGCCCTCAGTCTCGGGAAGACTGCTAGGGGTACATTTACTAAAGTGAGTGTTTTTAGGAGTGGAGATGTTGCCCATAGCAACCAATCAGATTCTACTTAACATTTAACTAGCACATAGTTGCTGACCTTCTGGCTGCTCCTTCCGGGAGGGAGCAGCCAGATCGGCAGGGCAGCGGGGGGCGTGGCCAAAAAAGGGGCATGTCCGGACGGGTGCTTGGCATTTTTAGGCGTCATGGGGTCGGGGTCACACGATCGTGTCATTTTGGCCCTGCCCCCGCTACACAATGCCGATAATACAGGCACTGTGAGGCAGGGGGCGGGGCCGAAATGACGCGAATCGCATCACTGGCTGCCCTCGCAGCGGGGGTTAGGTGTAAATTGCGGGGGGATGTTGGGGGATCGGCGGCCGCCGGTAGGCTTGCCTGCCTTTCCGGGGGGGCGGGAGCTGCACCCGATTATCGGGAGGCTCCCGCCCAAATCGGGAGGGTAGGCAACCCTGAACTAGCACCTTCTAGAAGATAATAGCTAGAATCTGATTGGTCACCATGGGCAACATCTCCAATTTCTAAAAACTCTCACTTTAGTAAATTTACCCCCTAAAGTCTCCCTAGAGTCAGGGAGAACACATTTTTTAGTAATACTCCTTTTACACCAGAGCTAAAACCCGGGTTATTGCAGGGTTAGCCCGAGGTGCTTCTGGGTGTAAAGGGAACAGGGTTGGATTCCTGGGTCGAGTGGCCAGGCCATCCAACCCAGGTAACTTGCAGGGTCTAACACGGGAACCACCCGTGAAACTGTGAAGTGTATACGGCGAGATCCAGGTCACGATGTTACACACTGTTAGCGTGACCTAACCAGAACTTTAGATGAGTTTCGATGTTTTACACGGCTAAACCCGGTCTCATAGGGGGCGAAGAGGGCGATTGTTAATGATCGCACAAAACAATTGAATTGCAACACTGGGCACGCATCCTAAGATCCTGCCTCAGATTTGGTGACAGAAAGACATTTATCACATACACAAGCAGTCGCTTTGTGGCATGAATATAACAGCTATTATCTCATCAACAGCGCTGCAACAACACTGTTTAAGTATAAACTAATTTTGTGCATGCATGCAATTACGGGCCCCAACGTGTACACACAGGAACTCAAATGTGACCTAGATCTGCAGGTATCAGTGTTAGTTAAGTGTGTAGTAAATAATATTGTTATTTTAGACTTATCATGCAGAACCAGATAATTCATTATTAAAGTGAGGTTGTGCGTATTGATACTTGTATTGAACGTTATGTGTGAACTACTTAATTGATTAATTTAAGTCAAACTGACCCATTCCAGTCACGATTTGGTGTCGTTATTAATAAATGCAAGAAATATTAGAATACATTTTTGTTGCAATTCTGTTTGTGTCTGTGATATGAGTTGAGAGTTGCACCAAAGGAATAACTAAGAAGACTGATCCACCACTAAGGTAACTTCAGCTTTCTCCAGGACTTTAACATTTCTATTCTCTCATTTTCGGGGTATTACAGATCTTGTGAAAATCGTGTATTTTTTTAGTAAGATAAGATCTGATGCGCGCTCCCGCAGTTTGCTGAGGCATGTACGTGACTGTATTACTAAACGAAAATACGTGGATGTATTCACGCTCTCGTCAAAGTCCAAGAAGGAATTTAGAGCTGCCAAGCGGAATTTTTTGCAGTCTTATACTAATTGGCTGGCAGGGATGCTACGTTTTTACTTGCTATTAAGACACTAGGCCTGCAGAGCACCGTATTGCACTTAAATATTTTCACATGATTCCTAGGACGTCTCGCCTCTATAAAGTGTCCATATGGCGCACATATGATGTGGATTTCCGAAAGAAACAATCAGGATTGGCCATCATAGAATTTTGGTGTTAGGATGTTGAGGTTTGCATGGAGGTTACTCAGCCATATTCAGGATCCGCGCCAATGGTACCAGCATGTAAGATTACAGCGAGCACTCGCTTACCGAGTAGGGGAGGGGGGACAGTGTTGATGTTTCGCCTTCAAGGGGTCATTCTGCAGACTTGATACGTGGTGTCGATTTTGACACATTTGTCCCCGTTGCGGCGGGCAGCACCCAGCTAAAGATTGCAGCAGGGCCCCTGAATCCACACCATGTGGCCGGCCGGCAGGGTTGGAGCTAAGTAGAGCGTTGTCCCTGATTCATTGCACCTTTGTTAAAGTTCTGGCATACTCAAACAGCAGCGAGGAAGGATTTTTGCGCTCAGGGTTTTTGGTAGAATTCCGTCTCCCTATTAGAGGCCAGCTATTGTCGGGTACCCCTCAGAATTTGCGGTCCGCCTTTGAACTGCCTCACGTTGTTCAGGGGAAAGTATTAAAGGAGGTTGAGTTGGGGATGTATGTGCCTTTTTACTTTGCCTCCTTTGGTGGACCTTGTGCTTTCTCCAGTCGGTGTAGTTCTGATGAGAGCTGAGGGTACATACTGGTTGATTCAGCATCTTTCTTTTTCTTATGGCAGCTCGGTTAATGACTCCATACCGGAGGAACTGGCTAGTGTAAGGTATCAGTTTCTTGATGATGTTTGTTCTCTCGGTGTCGCGGCTTCGAATGTTTCAGCACATTCCTACATGCATGCTTTACTGCCGGCATGGGGAAATGGGTCTGGTTCACTACCTGGATGATTTCCCCTGTATGGGTCCAACGCCCCTCCCCCCAATGCGTTCATTAGTTATTTTCGGTACAGGCATTGTTTGCATAGCTAGGTGTCCCCATTGCGCATTACAAAACGGAGGGAGCTTTCCTTCTTGGGTATAACAATAGACACCGAAAAGGTTGCTTAGATAAGTTGTGGTGACCTGTGCATCAGTGCTGCAGGCGGGGAAGGTGATGTTGCATCAGGTGTTATCTCTTTTAGGGCTATTTAACTTCACTTGTAGGGTAATTCCTATGGGTAGAGTCTTCTGTCGATATTTGGTCATAGCTAGAGCGCAGCAAAAGGGACTTACAGCTTTTTCCATATGTCGCCGGGTCGTTTGGTTCAGGGCTTACTTGGACGGGTAGTGTTGTGCTGCTCCTTAGCCGTCGGCATGGGTTGGGGTAAGTTTGACAAGGAACTTCTCCTAGAGCTTTTCCTGATTGTAGTGACTATGTAGCTTTGGGGTGAGCGTCTCCGTAACTCTTGCATAGTATTTTGGCGCGGCATCCATGGCATAGTCCAGGCTATTAACCATACCTGAGCATCCTCCTTGCCGGTTCTGCAGTTTCTTGCAGGCTACTTTGGCGTTATTTGTTCTACACTGTCAGTTTTCGGGCTAAGCGTGTCCCTGAGGTCTATAATACCATTGAGGCTGCGCTTTCTAGGTTTCACTGGGTCAAATTTATGAGTGGGAGCAGTGTTGCCTTTGGCTTGGGAACAAAGGTAGGAGTCAGCATCAATTGATGCGCTTTTTTATCTGGTCCTATTTTGTTGCACATCATTCCTTGTCAGCCGTGTGTTCATGGTTGGCTGGGGTTACTTTCTTCTCTAGCCTGCTTGGTCTGCCTGATCCCATACTGAGTTTTCTAGTAGCCAGGGCGCTTCAGGGATGGGCAAGGTCTGAACCGGTTCGAGATGATTGTCGGCGTCCCATTCATATTATTTGGTTGCCACATCTATTTACGCCGGTCGTAGGTGTGTGTTACTCGACGATGGCAGTTTTTGTTTTTGTTTGTTTGCAATGGCTTTACACAATATATTTTTGGGTTAGTGAGTTGGTGGCGCCGGTGTGTGATGCTCCGGTAGCTCTTCATCATCGGGATGTCTTGTGCGATGGTTAGGTTCTGTTGTGCTGTCCTGATTGGGCGGTGTCATTCAATATCTTTGCGCAAAATTTTTGGATAGCCGGTTCTGCTCGATGTCTTTAGCACATGCATATTTGGAGTGGCGTCCTGCGCATGGGGAAGCGTGGCTTATGCAGGCGGATGGTTCCCCAGTTACTATGTACCAATTTGGTCAGGTCTTGACAACGGTGTATTGTGGCTCTCGACCTCCCTTTGCATAGATATGGCACTCATTCATTTCGAGTTGGGGCTGCCACTTCTGCCGGGTTTTTCACCGTTAAAGATTTGGGCGCAGGGCTGGTGGTAATCTGGGGCTTTTCATCGTTATGTGCAACCCAGTAAGGTGATTGCTGGCGCTTTTTCAGCATGCTAACCAGAGGTTTAGACTACTCACTTTTTAGGGTTCTGGAGGGATTTTTTTTTTTCCTACGGAGGCATTAAGTAGATTTAATACACAAATATAGAAAAGATCCTAGTTCTGTAGGTTTTGTTTTTTACCTCCAGTCCAGTTTTCATGCTTGTGTTTGTCACTACCATTGTTCTTGTTGTCTTCATGTTCGTGGTGAATGTGGTTCCTGTGTGAAAGGGTGTGATGCAGGTTCAAACAATTTATTTGTCCTACTGTATTTGTACTTTGGTTTGGTCTGCGATTATTCCTCGCCATAATTGGCGTTCCGGCTACCTGTGTATGGTGATGGAGGAGACAAGGCAAAAGTGCATGCTGCAGTGGCCCAGTTTTTGTTATCAGTGGGTGATGGAGTTGTGGTCCATAGCATGATTTGGTTTAAGGATGTGCATTTGATGGACGCCGGTCTGTTTTTGTTTGTGGAGGTTTTGTTTGGGTGTTGGTGGAGTTGGTTTAGTTTGTTCTGGTGGCGGGCAGCAGGTTTAGTGGCCTTGCTTTGACAGAAAGAATGGTGTGTGCTTTTTATTTAATATTAAGTTAGATGGGTGCGCTCTCCTGATTCATATATAGGCCAAATCATCCCTACAGGGAAATGACACAGCCCGTCCAGACTTGCTTTGCTGGAGAGTTGAACACCAACGAGTGATGTGTTTGGTCCAATCTTTGTTGTCCGCCACCACACTAACTTTAAGTTCATAACAATTAATTTCAATTGGCAATACCTAATTCGATGATTAATTCAATAATCAATAATTTGATAATTAATAACTCCCGCTGTCCGTGTGTTTATTTTAGATAAGTTTTAGTCGTGATAAGTCTTTAAGGTGTAATGCTGATATCAACCATTAGGGAGTTTATTTGTCTTCAATAGTATTTACATATATTATGTTTGTGCACATGGCTTACCAAACTAAACACACAGGGGTACATTTACTAAGAATCGAGACTGATCGAGTTTTTTTTTTTTTTTCTACTCGATTTGCATAGCTGAAACTCGGGTGATTTGATGCTTCTAAAACTGTCAAATTTACTAAGAAGTGAGTTTAGCTGTGATCGAGTTGGCCGATGGTGAAGCAGTTCAAGATTTCTCACCCCAGTAGCAAGTTTAGATAGAGATGTCTCACCCGAGATTGCAGTGTGTTCTCACTGTCAAACTCTCCTGAACAAGCAGTCTTCACATATCAGTGAGATATATGAAGGCTGCTTGTGTGTTCTACCTGTAAAAAAAGGGTTAACAAAAAAAAAAAATTATGTAGCCCCACCCCAGCATAACCAGTCCCGGGCTGCTCAGCCAGTCCTGGTTTTTAAAAATACAGGGAAAAAAATTAGTAGGGTGCCCCCATATTTTAGGAACCAGCGCTGTGCTGCTGAGCCTGTCCTGGTTTTATAAATAGGGGGGAAAAATTGTGTAGGGTTCCCCTATTTTTAAAACCAGCACTGGGCTCAAATCTGCCCGGGGTGTAATGCCACAGCCAGTTGACCCTATCACCGGTCTTCTCGGCCAAAACATTATCACCCCAATCCGGGGATCTCTGGGGAGTTAAAGACCCTCCCAATAAAGGGTTCCCGCCTCTCTTAAGCACCCCAGGCTTAGACTGAAGCCTGGGGCTCTTCTCTGCACCCCTGGAATGTGGGTACAGTTAGAAACTATTGTTTATTACAGTGGAACTACAGGTGTCAGCATGCCTGCCCTTAGGCACTTGTGGAACTACAAGTGCCAGCAGGTGGCCGGCACCTGTACCCTCGCTGTATAAAAAATAGTTAAAAAACCACAAGACACACACACCATAGTAAGTACAATTTTATTACATACACCTACCTCACTCACACATACTTGCTGCCCATTGGTCACATCTACCTAAAACACTGATACATCTTTGATACTATATAAGCTTATTCAGAAATGTTTGTAATACTATTATAAATGCACACATCGGATATCAGATGTTGATTGCTAAGGAAACATGGTACTTAAAGACATCCTGGAGGCACAAAGTGCGTGTCTGTGACCAACCTGTGAGCCGAGGAATGCAGCTCACTTTAAATATGCTTGTGTAAAGGGGGCACCATTATTCAGCAAAATCAAAAATGATTACTATCTGATATTACCCTGAAACATACACACTACAACTCTGTGATATATGTCAGGCAAAATGTATAAATTATTTAACACTGTATAATACATAAGCTGATTCCACTATACTCTATTATATTTAACTATTCCATCTATATATCTAGTTAAACACTGTGATAGAAGCATTGGTTTTTGACCTATGCATTTTAAACCCCCAGGAAATGTCTGTCTGCTTGATTAAGAGTTTGGGCTTTAAGGAAAAGCCAGATAATGGGTCCTGGGGGTGTGAATGTGAGAGAGAAGGGAGGGCTCCATCCAC
This sequence comes from Taudactylus pleione, assembly GCA_031769625.1. NCBI lineage: Eukaryota > Metazoa > Chordata > Amphibia > Anura > Myobatrachidae > Taudactylus > Taudactylus pleione. The sequence goes on along the minus strand of JAUIMM010000104.1, from coordinate 2,893,138 downwards.
AAGGCCGGTTCGTCTTTACCAGCTTTCAACCTGAGAGCAGGCTGATTAGTACCTACAGCTGTGGGAGGCTCATAATTGGAAGAGATAGATCCCCTTCCGTACATGTACGATGGCGTCATCTGCCAGTGTCCAACATCATTCTCTACCATGCAAGTGGGAATAGAGGGGTAATATATTCATGTGGCGAGCAAAGTGTGCCCACAGCATGGTGAGGAAAGCGAGCCCGCACGGGGCCATCTTTCTTTTTGGAGAAAGTGTGAGCAGAAATTTTCACTTCCGCCCTCACTCACGTCACTTCCATGTACGGCTACTGAAGGGGTTTTATGCTCTTCCGGCTCATAAATAGCTGTGTGAGGGTTTGGTTGAGGGAGTCAGTACCTGGGGAGAGCAGGCAGTCAGTCAGTTAGGCTTGTCCAGAGGCACTGTGATATACTACTTGTAAGTACTATGCATATGCCTATGTTTGTGGTAAGGGCAATAGGCTCTACCACTTCGAGAGAGGGAATATGTTGTTTAGTTAGTGCCCAGATGGGCTAGGACTTTTTTATTGTGCAGTATAAAAGCAGAAGTCATAAAAATATCTGTGGCTAGCTTGCATGGAAACCCTGGACTGGTGTGCTGTTTCCTGGCTGCTGTGTGTTTGGAGGTGTCCATCTACCCCAGGAGAGGCACCTCCTACCCCGATCATATTACAACACCAATATATAAATTGCATTCCTCAATACCAACACTTGTTGTTACATCTGACTGAAACTACAACAAACAGTTTATCATGCAGCCTATATCACACCACACCACAGAACTAAATACTATAACTACACAATAAATGGCATCTATTGCATGCTGTTTATATATTACAGCATTACTACAAACAATCAACCACATAATTACACTATAAACATTATCCATAATCCATGTACTCTCATCTGGCCCTTAATGTGTAACTAAGCAAAAGGGAAAGAGTTCATACTTATCCATGTGAGGGAAAAACAGAGAGCCAGGTCTGGTGAGATCTTAACCAGTTATAAGCCAGGCAGAACAGGTTTGCAAGATGTCACAGGATTAATGCAGCAGGTGTGTGTACAACAGGTACACAATGCACATACACATTGGATGTACCAGATCCAGCCAGTAATGTATGGGGTAGTGCCAGTGGTGTCCCAAGGGGGGTGCAGGGGGTGCAGGCTGCACCAAGTGTCAGCCTCCAAGGGGGTGACACCAAAGACCACACACTCCCCCGCCGTCACACAGCTGAGCTGACCGCAGAACCTCCAAGACGAGGTGGAGCACACCAGTAACTACTGCAAAGTCCTGGGAAGAGGATCTGCCCGCTGCCCGCCCATTTCCCACCCACTGCCCACCCATTTCCCACCCTCTTCCATGGCCACCGCCCATCCCGGCCGCCGTGCTTACATTTTTTTTTCTTTTAAAGAAGGCGCACGGCACGTGACGTCATGGCATCAAACTGCGCTGACGCTGCTGGAAGAGGGGAGCCCACTGCTGCTGGACGAGAGGAGTCTGCTGCCCTCCCACCGCCACTGCTGCTAGAAGAGAGGAGCCCACCTACCATTGCTGGAAGAGAGGAGCTATCAAGAAGAAGGTAAGGGAAGCGAGAGTGCTGGCTGGGGGCAGAAGTGGGGCTGACTGGCTAGGTACAGAAGAGGAGGTGGCTGGCTGGGGACAACAGTGGGGGTCACTGGCTAGGGACAGAAGAGGGGGTGGCTGGCTGGCTGGGGATGTGGGGGTGGCTGGCTGGGGACAGAAGTGGGGGTGGCTGGCTGGCTGGCTTTAGTCAGAAGAGGGGGTGGCTGGCTGGGGACAGAAGTGGGGGTGGCTGGCTGTGGACAGAAGTCAGGGTAGCTGACTGGGGACAGAAGTGAGGGTGGCTGGCTGTGGACAGAAGAGGGGGGTGGCTGGCTGGGAACAGAAGTGGGGGTAGCTGGCTGGGGACAGAAGTGGGGGTGGTTGGCTGGGGACACAGAAGGGTGGACTGGCTGGCTGTCTGGAAACACAAAAGAGGAGCAGACTGTCTGGGGACAGAGAAGGAATGGACAGGCTGTCTGGAATCACAAAAGGAGGTAGGCTGTCTGAGGACACAGAAGGGGGGGCAGGCTGTCTGGAAACACAAAAGGGGGCAGGCTGTTTGGGAACACAAATGGGGGCAGGCTGTCTGGGACCACAAAAGGGGGCAGGCTGCCTGGGGTCACAGAAAGGGCTAGCTGGCTGTGGACACAGAAGGGGGGGCAGGCTCTCTGGGAGCACAGAAGGGGGGGCTAGCTGTCTGGAGGAACAGAAGGGGGGCTGGCTGTCTGGAGGAACAGAAGGGGGGCTGGCTGTCTGGGGACACAGAAGGAGAGCTGGCTGGCTTGGGACACAGAAAGGGGAGAAGGCTGGCTGGGGACACAAAAGGGCTGGTTGGCCGGGACGCATGCTATTTTATGTGGGGGAGCAATGTAATTTATCTCTGTGGGGGAGCAATGTTATTTATCTCTGTGGGGGAGCAATGTTATTTATCTCTATGGGGAGCATTGTTATTTTTTCTATTGGGGAGAAAAGTGTTTTCTTCCCTGTGGGGGGAACAACTGATGGTTACCTTGGAGATTTTAACAGGTCTTGCTGTCCCAATCCTATGGTTATGTTAACATTATTTATTCATAAGGTAGTCCTTTAATTTGATAACACGCCCCTTATCGTGGGACCACTTTTACTATATTAAGCTTTTTTTGTGGGGGGGACGGGAGGCATATTTTGGAGGTTCTTACTGAGAGCTCCAGGCCATTGAAATGGCCCTGCCACTGTGCCTGCAAGCAGGAGTAGGCTCTCAGGGCCAGCCTAATGTCCGGTCTGGACTGGTACTATTGTGTTATGTGGCTATCATAGTTAGTCCAGTGAGATGATGATGTCATCACCTCTCTCTGCTCATGCCCGCTGGCATTCTGGGTGGAGCACTGCAATGTGATGACAGAGCTGAAAATGCATGGTGTGGCCATGCATATGTAGACGTGCATAAGGGTCAGAGACTGCACTTTCTAGTAGTCAGGGGTCCTAGTGTCGCCAGGAAAAGAGCGCAGGGCATTTTTCCTTAACACCCCTCTAACTCAAGGCTGTCTCTGATTACATTAACAATTCAAGGCTCCACATTTTGGATGCTTCATCTGTAACCACAAACATAAGAGTATATAAACAATATAGACTAGCTGGTGCACATTTACATTCCAGACTGCAATTTTGTAGCAAGGTTTTCAGCACATTAGACATCAACCCTTTGGCTGACAGCAGCAAGATTCTCCTCACTAACCACACATTTCACATTGACTAAAGTACCATCTACCAGCTCTTTTATGGTGTCTTATAGCAGTGTGCTTATGCTGGCCATACACCTGCACGATTTCAGGCGATTTCCCGATTTTCAACGAGTCTTATGATGAATCATGTAGAAATCGTTTATTTTTGGAGTAGGATATGATCCAATGCGCGCTCCCGCAGCTCCTAAAACTGATCGTATGATCAGATGTGCAGCCCATATTATCCATCGTATCGTGTGCAGATCGTACCGTGTATTTTATGCTTTCGATGCTTCGTGCGTTCTTTCATGTCATTTCAATTACTTTTCCCTGATGAGCGTGTGAGGCACACGAACGATCGCACGACAGATCGTGTGCAATGAAAAACAACAAATCGTGCCGTCAGGACTGCCTGGGGAATCGTGTGTGAATCTTATCTTTAGCCATATTTGCTGACATTCTGCTCCCACCTTCTGGGAGGGAGCTGAATGTCTGCACAGAGCGGGGGGCGTGGCCGGGTAATGATGCCATATATTGAGGTGGGGCCGGGGCTGCGCAATTGCGATATTGGGGCCTTGCCCCTCTTCACAATGGCGAAAACCGGCATTGTGAAGCTGGGGACGGGGCCACAATGACTTGATTCAGTGCAAATCTCGTCACCGCCCCCTCCCGCTGCGGAGGTTTTCTATTAGTATCCGGGGGGGGGGCAGTCGGCATGCGGGAGGCTTACCTGCCTTTCCGGGGGGTCGGGAGCGGCACCCAATATTCGGGAGGCTCCCGACCAAATCAGGAGGGTGGCAAGCCTGTCTTAGGCTGGTGGTGCAGGTGTATGGCCAGCATTAGAGTGACCATGATTTTTGGTGCTGGAATACAAGTCAAATGTAGCTTTATTGTCCCATGCAATGCTGATGGTATTATCTGTACTTAGAAGACCTAGGGCCTGATTCAGAGCCGCTCACTGCTGGCGAGCGCTCGCTCTGAATCAGGGCGGAGATTTTTTTTTTTCCCATCAGGCCACGTGCTAAGCTGTGGGTGACCTTTTGTGAGAGCGGCCTGGAGCCCGTCGCGATTATCACGACCATCGGGCTTGCGAGGAGACCCAGGAGTAGGGTCTCAGCTCTCGCAAGCCCGAGTGGACTCCCTGCTCTAATAGAGCAGGAAGTCCACTACTGACATCACTAGTGATGTCAGTAGGGCCGCCCACAAACGCCAGGCATTCCTAATGGAACGCCTGTGTTTCTGCAGCCACCCCCCTTCCCGCCTACAAAACGGGGCGAGCTGTCAATCAACATCGACAGCTGCCCCATCTTGTAGCGAGAACCGTAGCGATGGAGCTACCGTCGCTTGACAGGTCTCGTGCATGCGCACTCCAGAGGCGGTGCATGCACAGTGGGAGACCATCGACCCGCTTGCGAGCGTGTCTGAATCAGGTCCCTAGTTCATACAAGGGCCCTGATTCAGAGCCGGACGCAAGTGGCTGCTCGTTCGCTCCGAGCGATGTTTGCCCAACTGCGCATGCATACGGATCGTAATACGCATGCGCGAACCACTCAGTGCGGCCGAAATTCATGTGCTCACAAAATAGCGAATGCCTGATAATTTGAGTGACAGAAAGAGGCGTATGTGGGTGGTAACAGGGGAAGGTGCTTGAAAACGGGGAGTGGAGATCCGATCGCAGGCGTGTTTAAAGGTCAAAACGGGCGTTTTATGGGTGTGCATATTTAAAACAGCACCGTCATTGACCACGTCACTGGGTTATTTTATAGCCCGAACTGCTCGCAAAATTGTGGTAGCAAAAAACAACCACAAGAATAGCGAGCAGTTCATACGCTGGTCGATGTACTCGATTAATCTAATAAATAGTGGACATGACGTAGGATGCGAGCGGCCAGGGGGCGTAGTTTCCCAAAAAACGACCGCAAGTTTTGTACGCTCGTTCAGACCAAGAGGCGTGAACAGACCGCAAACAGCGAACGGTTCATTTGAATAGCCACCCCTATTTTCTTGACGAGCGAGCGCAAATAGCGTCCGGCTCTGAATCAGGCCCAAAGTCTCCAGCCACAATGCATCTTCTTCTGATTCTGTAAATGTCATGTATGCAGTTTCGGGAGTAGACAAGAAGGCAGTAGGCCACCTGACGGTTTCGCCTGCTAGGACAAACAGGTATCCAGTGCAGGAATGCCTATTATCCTCATCTGATCAATCGGCATCACAGAAAGCGTGAAGATTTGAACCTCCTGCTTTCTCAAACTTGCACTGCACAGTTTCACCCTTAGGGGTCTATGCATGATGTTAATTATCCATGGCCCGCTAACTTAATTACAACAATTGCAGGTAAAAATGTTAATTTTCACCTGCATTTGTAGAAATTAAGTGATGATGAATAGACCCCTTAATGTGAATAAAGGACTTTTCTTTACTCTCTTTTTTTCTGTGTTGTTGCAGACGGGTACTTGGTATCGTTATTCTGAACACGCTGGTGGCCAGGGGCCATAACCTTCTGGCAGATCCTACAGGTACATTTGATATAGGTGCAAGCGGAGTGTGATTGAGGTCAGTCCACATGAAAGATAGCTTAACACTAGCTTTACCTGATATATCCTCCTACCTCTCTTTACCGACGGGGGTCAATTGACCATTGGCTTTTTCTTTCCATTGTTGATTCTTGTTTTGACATTCAATGATGTTTTTGGCAATACTAGTATTAAACTACATGTTTCCGGAGGTGCCGAGGAATATGGTTAGGAAAAAAGCATTACAATTACGTACACTGCAAAAAATGACTGTTTATTAAAAATGTTCAGTACTGTAACTTTTGTAAACATGCACAAATTGTTAAAAACTACAATAACCTGTTTGGAAAACAAGAAGGGATAAAACTTTCATCGGGAATTATAAAGAAGTACACAAGGTACTTTCAGATGATTATTTTTACTCCAATACATCTTTGGGGCAGGTATCATTTTGGTTTTATTTTGGTAACAGAATCCTATCTGGCATTGTCTGCATTTCACTGGTCTTCCTGAGGGAGGTTCATCAGCTGGCCCTTGCATCCCAGGAGAGTGTGACCGAGAAGAACTGTAAGAATCTGCTAACTCCGCAATGACAGGAGATTAATTTATACTTTAATATCTTAGAGTTTGTCACTAGCTTGTAGATTGTATGGTCAATTATCATAGCAAAATCTAAGACATTGTAAAAAACATGCACGGGCCAACACCTTGAAGAAACACATACACTGTAATTTCTTGTCATCTGGGGTGGGATGCACAGGGGCGCTGAGAGGGAGGTGGGGCGGGTACAAATTGCCCGCTCCCGGGCTTGCTGAAGGGGCTCGGCGGGGGACCAGGTTTTGGCACCGCCCCCCCTCCCAGTCTCCCAGGCTGCACTGGGAGACTGCTCGTGGTTGCTAAGAAGCAGCCACAGTCTCCTACCCCCCACTGGTTATGCGCCCTGCTGAGGGGGCTCATTGCGCCCCCCTCGCCAGCGCGAAGCAGCACTGCAAATCTTATTTTGCTTTTTTTTGCCTAATGGGGCGTGGCCATGCCTCTCGCGATCAGGCCATGCCCCCTTCTTACCGAGGCCTGGCGCGGCTCTTGCCGGGCCTGGGGATGCATCATACATCGCATACGGGATTTGATGCATACCGCCACCCTTTGCATACATGCCGGAATTAGCAACGCTGGTATGTATGACGAACACTGCAAAGGACCGCTCTCTCGGTAAGAGCGGCCCTTTGCGATGGAGGGACTTCCAGGTCTATAACAAAAATCAGAAATAAAAGATATACAGTATAATAACAAGAGGTAAACCTGTCTTGATAACATACAATAAGTATTTTATTACTTCAGGCACAAATGGTCTAATGCCATCTGGCAAATAGACAGAGCAAAGTTTATTGCAATGAAAAGTGCTACGTGGCACAGAATGTTTCTTAAAATCAATTTAAATGTCCTGAGCTACTCGCAGCTAAACTAATAAGAGATCTATCACAATAAAACATGGTTTTGCCATTTAATTGTAAACCCAGTGCTCCATTCACTGCAATAAACCTTACTCCAAATGCACTTCGAAACTGTGAAGATTGTTGGAGTATGTGTATTTGCTACATTTTCTAAAAACCAAATGGGTTGTATCATTATATCGCAGCTAAACTGTAAAAATACCTGCTTATATCTTTATTTGGAGTAGATTTAGGTTCAAATACACAGGGAGATGTACTAAGCCTTGGAAAGAGATAAAATGGAGAGAGATAAAGTACCAACCAATCAGCTCCTAACTGTTATTTTTCAAACAAAGCCTGTAAAGTAACAGTTAGAAGCTGATTGGTTGGTACTGTATCTCTCTCCATTTGGCCTGATTGTGAAGAAGACGGAGAGGACTCTGGGCGGGATGTACTAAAGGAAAAATGCGCTAAAACCCAAGTTTTTGGTTTTTTTATCGCATTTCCATATGTACTGAGCCCCGCCCACCCTTTCTTCGGCACAGAGGGTAACGCCAGAAAAAACTGATGCTACCCTATAGAAGCCTATGGGCTGCTTACCAGACCCGCACCCGATGCTTCGCCGCCACCTTGGCGCCCCACCATCGCCCAGCGCTGGCCCCCACTCACCTGCAGTCCATGGTCGCTGGCGCACGCTCCTCCTGGGTCTCCGTCTCCTCCTCCTCCTAATCTTCTTCCGGGTGCAGGGAGGAGGAGGAGCCCGGGACTTCCTGCACATTTACCAGCAGGAAGCTCCCGGGGTTCGGAGGGGACGGGGTCCCATGGAGACCCCGTCACCAGGCATCAGCTGCTTCGCAAAGGGCAACTCTTATCGCAAGAGCTATCCTTTGCGATACTAATCGCATATGTTAGTACATATGTGATTAGTAAGGTTGGATGACTGGCAGAATGGTCACCGCAACCTTAGTACATCCCGCCTTCTTCTGAGAGATACTTGCCTGGCTGCAGACTGGGGTGACGGTTCATCTTTCAGCAGGACAATGACCCTAAGCACACAGCCAAGATATCAAAGGAGTGGCTTCAGGACAACTCTCTGAATGTCCTTGAGTGGCCCAGCCAGAGCCCAGACTTGAATCAAAATGAACTTCTCTGGAGAGATCTGAAAATGGCTGTGCACAGAGGCTTCCCATCAAACCTGATGGAGCTTGAGAGGTGCTGCAAAGAGGAATGGGTGAAACTGCCCAAAGATAGGTGTGCCAAGCTTGTGGCATCATATTCAAAAAGACTTGAGGCTGTAATTGCTGCCAAAGGTGCATCAACAAAGTATTGAGCAAAGGCTGTGAATACTTATGTACATGTGATTTCTTAGTTGTTGTTTTGTTTTATAAAATTTTCAAAAATCTCAAAAAAACTTTTTACACATTGTCATTATGGAGTATTGTGTGTAGAATTTTGAGGACAAAAATGAATTTATTCCATTATGGAATAAGGCTGTAACATAACAAAATGTGGAAAAAGTGAAGCGCTGGGAATACTTTCCGGATGCACTGTAAATAAATTATCTGTGTTGCACGAAAATGCAAGTAATCAATATAAACTGTCAGGGGGAGATATATCAAGCCTTTAATAGTGATAAAGTGGATAACTTTCCCAAAGCAACCAATCAGCTTCTAACTGTCATGTATCTAGCACTGTCTTTGAAATGACAGGTGTAAGCTGATTGAGTTCTCATTACTGTAGTTCAGTTGGTAACTCTATAATTTTCATAATACTCAGGTTAAAGTATCAAGTCCCTCAAACCCATGTGGGGAGGGGTGGGAGAGCATATAATATGTGGTAACCCATTGAAACCACCCAGATAATTCTTCCTTTAAAAAAAACATTGTTGCTCTGGGTTACAATTTATCTGCTTCAAGTTATTAAATAAGTGGTCAAATTAGTATTTTGTTTTAGCTAGATGTTTGAAATCACTGCTATACATTACATACCATAATTTAATAAACACTCCATCTATGAGTAACATAAAGATTATGCTGAATGAAAACAAATTATAATTGGAACTTGGTATTGTAATGACTAAATCATTTGTGTGCTTTGTGTAAAATAATAGAAAAATGTAAAATCTGTATGAATGCTGACATTGTAATAACACTAATTGTTAATGTAATTGTAAAGGAAAAATGTGGGAGCAATTAGCAATTTCATTTCTGCTTTTAATGAGAAGTTTAACTGAATTATTGATGATTAAGTGTTGGGTTCGCTCAGTAATGTTATTTTTGAGAAGAGGATTAGTGAGCTTTCCTGTCTTTAAATGATGTAAACTTAAATGAGTATGTTAGTTACATGTACATTTCATTTCATTATGAACCACTGATAAAGTAACCTGGGAATGAAGGCAAATTCTGTTTTTGTAAACAATGCAGAGTGTTTCTTCGTTTTACGTTACTGCCTCTGCTCATAGTACACTGGATGTGACAGTCATTAATGCAAATAACAGTGGTCCTTTCAGAGTGCTCAGGAAGTTATGCCTTGTCCCTCTCCATGGTGCTGAAAAGGATAATGTAACATTAGTGCTTCTGCTCTTAGTACATTGGGACAGTTAATGCAAATAACAGTGGTCCTTTAAGAGTGCTCAGGTAGTTCTGCCTTGTCCCTGTCCATGGTGATGAAAAGGATAATGTAACATTTGTGCTACTCTAGAGCAGTGGTTCTCAGACTCAGGACCTGATTCAGAGCAGCTCGCTCGTGCAATGCGTTCGCAAGCGGCCCGATGTTCTGTGTACGTGCATGCGCACGCTTTGTTCTGCACGTGTGCGAACTACACACTGCGATCACATCCCTCTTGCTTGTCCAACAAAGGCAGCCCAGGGTAATGAGTGACAGGAGAGTCCGTTTGTGGGTGGTAACAGGGGCAAGACACTAATAACGGGCGGTCGGAGATGCGAACGCAGGCGTGCCTGAGTGTTTCAACGCCGTTTAAGAGGCATGCATAATTAACAGGTAGCGTCATAGTACACATCACTTGCCTTTTTTACACTAATTTCCTCGCAATGCTTGCGGTAGGGGAAAGCTACCTCAAGCACTGTGTTCACATCCGATGGTGCTCAATGTACCAATGCTTTAATACACTTCCTGGAGATTACATGTTGCTGGTGGGCGGCTCTGCCTGTGCGATTGGGCGTACGAATACACAAAGTGGGCGCTCGTTAAGACATGGTGGGCGTGCTTATGCCTTGGCGAGCGATCGCTTCCCGTGGTGTCACTTTGTCAAATTTGCATACGATTCCAGTGAGCGTATGCAGATAGCGAACGGGTCTGAATCAGGCCCTCAGTCCTCAGGACGACACGCAGCTCATGTTTTCCCGGTCACCCATTAGGGGCACAGGTGTATTCATTACTCACTGACAAATTTTAAAAGATCCACAGGTGGAGTTAATTATTTCACTTCTGATTCTGTGAGGAGACCTGGAAAACATGCACTGTTTGGTGTCCTGAGGACCGAGTTTGAGAACCTGTGCTCTAGAGCATACATTAGCCAGAGGTTCCCAAATTAACCAGATATACTTAAAACCTGGACTGTAATGGCGGAGTTTGGGAACCTCTGGCATATGCCATAAAGATTGCAAATCTTACCATATCCTTAAAACATTTTAGGTGCTGACATTACTTCAATGCCATATTAATTAAAAAAATATTTATTTATGATGAGTGACTGGCATACTTACTGTATGTCCATATGTAGCATTCGATGCATCTTGTTATGGTAACAACTGAAATGTGGCATAAAGGTGGCACAGTGGATAACATTGTTACTTAACAAAACTGGGGTAATAGCGTCTATGTGTGTCCTTGCCTTGTGGCAGGGAATATAGGTTGTAAGCTCCCATTTTCTCTCTAAAGTGCTCTATAGCATGTAAGCACCATATAGTGCAAGCTGCATAGTAAATAAGGGCAGTTGGTATGAGAGAGAAACATCTGATAAGCAAGCATTAAATATATGTGTACTGCAAAAGTGGCATTGGAGTATGTTATTATGTTGTGTACAAATAGGGCATGCACAGAGTGAGAGATTAAAGTGTTATTAATAATTACAAGTTAGCATGTATCATAGAAGAAAAACATTAAATACAAGATGTCCATATCTGTTCTTTATACCTTTAAAAAATGAAAAGGGAAACATATATCCTGTAGTAATCCATATAGAAATGAAAATGACTGCATATAGAAGGATATAAATTTATTGATGTGGAGCCATGTGACTAGAGATCTGTAGAGATGAATCCACAATCAACCAATCAGAAGCAGCTACATGATACTGCTCATAGTATTTGTCATCACTGCATAAACAGATGTGTCTGCATACACTGTGGCGTTAGTCTCGCCTAACAGCCCCTCCCGGCGCACCAGGTTCTTTGCAAATCAGCCACGCAGAACGTCTTTTTCGCTCAGAATGTGAGTCTTATTTGCAGAGCCGTAACTAGACTTTTTGGTGCCCTGTGCCAGAAAGAGCATTGGCGCCCCCCTCATTTTTCAAAGGGACATAATGCACACAAAAAGGTGAATTGGCTCATGTGGAAGGGGCAGGGAAGAGATAGGGGAGGCCAGGAGATGCTGGGGATGAAATAAGAGGAAGCTACAAGTGAGAATGATAATAAACAGAAATTTGACAGGCCCAAACAGCGCCCCCTGACTTGTGGTGCCCTGTGTGATGGCACCGGCCGCACTACCCTAGCTACGGCCCTGCTTATTTGTACAAATAAAAGAAGTTACAAAGTTACTTTTTATAGATTACACTGATTCATTTAATATATGACATTAGTAAATCTGTGGGTGACTGAGACTGAATCTGTATACAAACTGCTACGATTCAGCAGCCATGGCTTTTTCTCATGCCAGGTTTGTTGTGCTTTATCTGCGACTTTGTACATGTTTCAAACTAATTCCTGTATGGTTAAAGTCGCCGCCCATCTGTTGTAGTACACTTTAAGTAGAGTTTGGCTGCATCTTTAATGCAAATAAGATGGAAAATTGAAAGAAATAGACGCTACACTTCTTGGAGTGGCTCAGTTGCGCTGGGTGTCTTGCGCCATATTGCGTATTGAGGTTTGGTGTATGAGAGCACATCTGTATTTGCACCAGCTCTCTAGCACCAGACATACAGCTCCTAAAAGGTTTATCTTACACCTATGAAATGTGTAATTGCTATTTTCATAGAATTTGGATGTGCATGCCCACTGCAACCACTTAACAATCCAGGGGGTAAATTTACTAAAGTGAGAGTTTTTAGAAGTGGAGATGTTGCCCATAGCAACCAATCAGATTCTAGCTATTATCTTCTAGAACAGGGGTGGCCAACCAATCAGAGGCAAAGAGCTAAAAAAATATCTGTGGTCAAGTTGAAGAGCTGATCGCATGCAGGCGCCGATCAAACGCGAGCGGCGAAGGCGCGCATACAAAAATGGGGCGTGGCCTAGCTGTCACAAGGCCATGCCCAATTTGTGCGCATGCCTTTGGTATGACAATCGCAGGAGCATGACCTTGTGTCACCTCTCCGTTTTTAGTCACGCTGGAGGCGAGCCCAGCACATTGAAAATACACAACTTACATAAAGTTCCCAATATAATTTTTTCACTGTTGAGTGAAAGAAAAAGCCAGAGCAATATAGAAACATTGAAATAGCCACATTCACATAAAATACACAGAAACAAGCCAGATCCACATAAAATACATTTAAAATACACATTCAAATAAAATACATATTGAAATCAAGAACCACATAAAATACATTGAGAAAGCCAGTGCCCATTCTGTGTCCCCTGTAGTTGTGCCCTATATGCAGTGCCCCCTGTAGTTGTGCCCTATATGCAGTGCCCCCTGTAGTTGTGCCCATTAAGCAATGGCTCCAGTAGTTATGGCCCTTATGCAACGCCACCTGTAGCTGTGCCCTTTATGCAATGCCCCCTGTAGTTGTGCCCATTAAGCAATGCCCTCAGTAGTTGTGGCACTTATACAATGCCCCCTGCACTGCCCTTTCTGCAATGCCCCCTGTAGTTGTGCCCATTATGCAATGCCCCCAATAGTTGTGGCCCTTATGCAATGCCCCCTGTAGCTGTGCCTATTATGCAATGCCCCCAGTAGTTGTGCCCCTTCTGCAATTTTCCCTGTATTTGTGCCCATTAAACAATACCCCCAGTAGTTGTGGCCGTAATGCAATACCCCCTGTAGCTGTGCCCATTATACAATGTCCCCCAGTAGTTGCAAGAGCAAGATAGGAGAGAGAGAGTCATGCCTTCAGGATCATATACAGTATTTGTTATATGCATTTCTTCTCTGTAAGTGCACCTAGTGATCAGCTTAATATCAACTTAACTGAGCATCTCAGGCCTCCATAGTAAGCTTCCCAGTGCACATTGGGTAGGTCATAGTGCAGGGCTCCATTTTAGATCTCACATGGTCTAAGCAAAGAGGTGCAATATATTCCTCCCCTCAGCATCGACGTAGATTCTACTTATCGTTTTTCTAGCACCTTCTGCAAGATATTAACTAGAATCTAATTGGTTGCTATGGGCAACACCTCCACATCTATAAACCCGCACTTTAGTAAATATACCCACTTGGATTAATAGGGGAAGAAAGAGGAGGAGAAAAAAAGGTCAGTGAGAGAGGACTGGAGAGACTGAAGTGGATGTAGATGGGCCTGTGGCTGATTAGACAGTAAGGAGATGTTTAAAAAATCCTTAACACAAAAATAACAGAGGCAGAGAGAGGAGAAGAGTCCAAGAGACAGGGGCATGAGAGGAACAGATCCACAGTAAGGCAGAGCGAGAGAGGAGGAAAAGAGTGACAGAAGGTAACTGACATTGGGCACTGCAACTAGTACTATAATAATAATCTTTAACATCAGTTTTGACCCTGAAATACAGTATGGCCCAGTTTCAATTAGGAAACTTAATGTGACAGAGGAGTGAATGTATTAAAGGCTAATTCCACCCAAAATTGAAAATTCAGTTTTAGGTAGCACATCCCAAATGATAATTGACCTGCCCAGCACAAACAAGATAAAAAAAAAACTAAGCGGCCTGTGCATCATCGGGGGCCGTATGGACCCCTGCTGATTAATTATTCATCTCGCTGCAAAGGATACTTAGGTATCCAGCTCGCAGAAGGGGATACTTCACACCGGCGCAATTCATCATTGTTCTGGTGCGGGGACAACTGCTCCGAAAAGCAGCTATCCCCGTGGTTAGTAGCGCATCTATAGAAGAAGCTGAATTACTTACCTCTCGCCTGTTGGCATGTCTACACATGCACAAAGTCGCAGAGGAGGTAGTGAGGAGGTGATGCAGGGATCTGCCCGGATCCTCTTAGCATCCCCAGAACTCCCTCCCATAGGATAGAGCGGGGATCTGAGAACAAGCGCCATCTTTAGATGGCGCTTGTTCTCTCAAGCAAACTCAGAGAACTTTCAGTTTTCAGAGTTTGCTGAATACCAGGTGGTCCTATTCGAACCCCTGATGATGCATGGATGCAGTTTAGATTTTTTTCACAAGTGGACCATGGTTTCTGTACCGCACATGTGTCTGAGCCAGGTGCATAGCTCCATAGCCAAATTTCTGTGCCTCCCCACAAACTCTTACTCCTGTGCTGGTGGGGGGCAGTGTAGAAGTTTTGCTATGGGGCCCACAGCACATAGCAGTTTCTCTCCTCATTGATGCTGGTGAGGAGAGTCATTTGAGAAGAGGGGTGGGGCTGATAAGTCTGACAGGGGCCCACAGTGCTGATGATCCCTGCAGCAAACTCCATCCTAATCACAGGCAGAACTATGCCTGTGACTAAGACGCAGATTGCAGGAGGGATCATCAGTGCTGTGGAAGTTACAAGCAAGAATGATTATAAACATACATTTGACAGGCCCAAACAGTGCCCCCCTGATCTGTGGTGCCCTGTGTGATGGCACCGGCCACACTATCCTAGCTACGGCGCTGGTGCTGCATACCCCATAGTAACCACTACCCCTGCACTCAGGGTAGCTATCCCCCTGGTCTGAGCTGCACTGCATGTGTGCCGTGATGGTCTTGTGATGGTGGTCGCAGTGAGGATTTATTTGCAAAGTGATTGACGGGCAGGTACTGTTTGGGGAGGTAATGGGGGAGGGCAACTAAACTGTAGACGTGTCATGACCATTTTGGGGACGTGTCACAGCCAGCGGCTGCATCTTACGCAGTGCTTCTGGCCCCAGTGACTTACTTGCAATGGACTTTCTGAGCAACCACAGGGATGTTCGTTTGATGCTGCGTCTTTGTATGTAAGCAGTGGATCTGAGAAGCCGGTGGTGGGCGTCTCTGTACAAAAGACATTTGCATAACATCTCAGATCCACTACGAAGACACAGAACGGACGGCCTTTGCATGTACTGTACCTCTGGATCAGGTCACTGTTCCTCTGTTTGGCATTCAGTAAGATAGTGCAAGCACTATGCACAGGCTGGTTATGTTTTTAACTGGCAGGTATAGTAAGAATGCATAAAGTCACACATGCTACATTATGCATGACTTGGCATTTGCTAGCATCTGTTGTCCAACAACATCACTCTTTCCCTTCTCTGTAATGAAGCATGTGGCCTTAAATTACTATTACAACTTAAGATGTTGAAGCCATTGACTATAGGCAGATTAAGGGGGCATCTACACAAGCTCACTGGAAATTAGTCCTAAGCATATACTATATCCTTGCAAAATCTAACTATTCATGTCAAGTGAAACTATGAACAGCAAATTTTGCCCTATTCATCTGAAGTCAATTTGGTAGTGGCAGTGGGCCTGATTCAGCAAGGAACGTAGCTCTGCGTATACGCACGAGCCACAGTTGTGAATATCAGCGGTGCTATTTAAATGTGTGCACTCACATTGCGTACGCAGCCTGACATAAGTGTTAATAACTCAGTAAACACAGTCTGCATAGCCTCTGTGTACGCAGTTCTGACTGGATCGACTGGCTCGCGCATGCACACTGCGATGCATGCGCAGTGCAAACTAATCGACCGATTGCATGCGTATACGCAACTGCGTTCTTTGCTGAATCAAGCCCAGTGTTATCTTACTACAGTGAATCTGATTTCAGGGCTTTTGCTCCTAAGACAAATGTGATTGGCTGTTTCTTTATAATGTAGACAGCTGCATTTCTCACTACCTGTTAAAGGCTCAGCACCTAGTACAGCGGATCAGCTTTGCTGTCTCCTGACTCCTAATTGGTTCAGGTTACTGTATAATCATGTACACTGACTATTGTCTGCATTGCTGCCTATCATCATTTTTTTCCTGGACACTGACCATTCCCTGGATTGATAAAAAACTATTTGCAGTCAAAGCTACAAATATCCCGGCACTCAATACCAAATTTGTTTGATTATAATCAGTGCCAGCTGCAATTAATACAGGTTTGGTCAAAAACCTAGAGACAAAAGTCTCCACAGAAACAAAAGAAAGTGTAAAATTGTTTTACTGCGCTATGCACTGTTGAATTCTCAAATTGAAAAACTCTACATAAGGTTTGCTGTCTGTTGAATTAAACAGGAGGCTTAAATAAAATAAATTTGATGCTTTAATACAATGTAATCCACAAATACTAGTGCTTGCGATCAAATATACATAAATAGAATCAAACAGGAAATATCAATCAATTAATTGCAAAGATCAAACAACTCTCTAGCTTAAGTGCATTGCTAAGAGAGTGTAACTGTATCACTGAGGTTTCTACAGCACAGCGTTCTAATGTTCCACTCCTACACCAATGTGGCTACAAATGTAGCAATTTGTTTCCAATGGTGAGGTAACTCACTTGCACTGCTTAGATTGCAATGACTACTGGCGTCCCAGTGTGAAATGCAGTCACGCTGGAGGATAAATGGGTGGGTATTGAAAATTGGAGTATCTCACCCCTGAAAGTCCGTGATCCCGCCAGTGTCCGTCCCAGCTCAGCCCGTCCGGACGCTGTGAAGCCGCGGCTGGATAGAGCCAACTAACGTGCAGCCAGAGACTGGTGCTGCTGGTGAAGCGATGGCTGTGTGTCAGCTGGCGGTAGGCTCCGGGGATGATATATTAATATATGAACAATCTATTATCTATGAACTATCCAGATTCTTATATTATGATGGGCCACACGAATATATACACTCCTCCTGAGGGTGACATCTCAATATATCACTAGTATATAACACACGGCTAATAGAGATTAGTAGCAAGTATAAAGTTGCAGATGCAACATAAGTGCATGCATAATATTATTAATAAATAATATATTTTTATGATTTAAAGTATTGATTTTTATAAAGTGCGGGCTATGTGGTCATATATGATCAATATAAATATGTAACAACCCCTTTACTAGTTTGTTAGACTAGTAAGGGATTCAAATCAATGTAAACAGGAGGCTTTTTATTATCTTCTAAAAAAATGTTAAATAAAGAATGTTGTTATTGTTATATTTTTTTATTAAAAATTTTCATTTTTATTTTTTAAACATGTATTATTTATTATTTATTATTATTTATTATTTTTATATATGATGCTGAGTAGTAAATGTAAATCTTTGGCTCTTTATACATGTACTACTATGAGGTTTTATCTCTGAAGTAAGATACTGATCAAAGGATATATGATCATCTGGTGTGTATAAGCAATTGAACAATCATTGCTAATGCCTGGAGGGATATAAGGAAGTGTCAATGGTTAGGGCACACAGTCTTGAGAAAGTCCCGGTTTTCACGGGACGAAACGTGTTGACGTCATCACCCAGGCACCTGAGATTGTTTCACAGCACATCACCACTTGCCGCACGCCTATTTGGAGGTTTGTTTGCAAAGTGCTAGATGCCGATTCATCCCCGGAGCCTACCGCCAGCTGACACACAGCCATCGCTTCACCAGCAGCACCAGTCTCCGGCTGCACGTTAGTTGGCTCTATCCAGCCGTGGCTTCACAGCATCCGGACGGGCTGAGCTGGGACGGACACTGGCGGGATCACGGACTTTCAGGGGTGAGATACTCCAATTTTCAATACCCACCCATTTATCCTCCAGCGTGACTGCATTTCACACTGGGACGCCAGTAGTCATTGCAATCTAAGCAGTGCAAGTGAGTTACCTCACCATTGGAAATAAATTGCTACATTTGTAGCCACATTGGTGTAGGAGTGGAACATTAGAACGCTGTGCTGTAGAAACCTCAGTGATAGAGTTACACTCTCTTAGCAATGCACTTAAGCTAGAGAGTTGTTTGATCTTTGCAATTAATTGATTGATATTTCCTGTTTGATTCTATTTATGTATATTTGATCGCAAGCACTAGTATTTGTGGATTACATTGTATTAAAGCATCAAATTTATTTTATTTAAGCCTCCTGTTTAATTCAACAGACAGCAAACCTTATGTAGAGTTTTTCAATTTGAGAATTCAACAGTGCATAGCGCAGTAAAACAATTTTACACTTTCTTTTATTCCCTGGATTGATGCCTTGCTTGGACATATTTTTGCTTGGACTCTGAATCTTGTTCCATCTGTGGTCTGTGTGAGTACCTGTATGATTTTATTTAATTTTATTTAATTTTTGTCTTCAGTTTCTCTGGTGACATTGCCCATCTCCGAAAAAGTATCTACTAACACATGCAGAATACTTGGAAGCAAATGAGGACTGGTGAGCAAGTACCACTTTAATGGAAAGACAGCTACTATATATGAAAGCTATAAATAATGGAATGACTATGAAATACCAGCGGCTGGTTCAAATCCCAACGCCGGAAGCCCGATGAGAGAACATCCAGACAGGGGCAGGTAAGTACCATAACCTTCCCTCTCCCCCTCTCTAACCCTCCCTTAGTGGTGCCTAACCCGAACCTCTCTGGGGGATGCCTAACCCTAATCTCCCCCTGGTGGTGCCTAACCCTAACCCACCCGAGGGGGTGCCTAACCATAACCTTCCTCCGGTGGTGCCTAACCCTAACCCCCCCCTTCCCAAACCCTAACCCTACCAGGGTGGTGCCTAACCCTAACCTCCCCCCGGTGGTGCCTAACCCTAACTCCCCCTCCCTGCAGCCTAACCCTAAACCTACCCCAGGGGTCCCTAAACCTAACCCCCCATCCCCAGGCTAACACTGATACTTACCTAGATCCTTCGTTCGGAATTCCGGCGGTCGGGAAGCAGACGCCGGTATCCTGATTCCCTACGGAATAGCAGTGTTGGCATTTTATCGGGCGGCAGGATTCCAGCATCGGTATATCGGCGGCCGGCATATTCACTACATCCCATAACTAAAATAAACAGGTTCAAGTGGTTTATTCTGTGAACTCAGCTTTATAATGTCAGTTTCTTCTTGCTGAATGCAACTACATTACCCTTCTAGGAGAATGTATTGTGCTTTAATAAACAAAGAAATTACTTTTAACCCATTCAGAAGCTTTTATTTAATTACTTAGTTTCCAGAATACATATATCAGATTGATAAAATGCAACCATATCCAAAAGTAAAGGTAATTGCTTCATCAAAGTGCATACCTGAAAAATGTCTGCCGTTAATTGCCGAGAATGTGGCATCTTGTCATCTCCAAACCTGAGTATACCGAATATATTACATTTAATGAATAAATGATGAGACCATTTGTTTTTGTTTGTTTGTCAAATGTGCTTGCTCTATATGGATTAATTAAAAACATGTTTACACAAAAATACAAATGTACATTTGCTTGGCAATATGGTCACAGGTACTATTACAGTACGTGCAGATGGATCCACGTGTCAGTGTTGAAGAGGTGCTGAATTAATATCAGTATATTGTAAAGTTAGGCATTAACAGAACAATGATACTTAATTTTCTGGGACTGACATGATTTGGGTGTGGTATAAAAGGTCAACAGTATAAAGGTTGACATTCAGAATGTCGACACCAGGCCGACACGGGTTATGCTAGTCAACAGTAAAAATGTCGACATGGTCATTAGGTCGATTCTCATTCTCTAGACGTGTATTTAGATCGACAGGGTTAAATGGTCGACATAGTTAAAAGGTCACCATTGTTATTTTAGCTTGAGACTAAACCTAAATCCTAATCCTAAACCTACTGTAAATCTAACTGTAAACCTAACCCTAACCCTAAAGATCATGAAAAAACATGTTGACATTTTAGTGTCAAAATGTTAAATGTCTGCATTTTGACTATCTACCATATAACTCTTTTGACATAAATATATGTCTACAGAATGACGGTCGACTTAATGGCCATGTCAACCTTTTTACTGTGAGCATTCAGAACGTGTCAACCGACTGAATGTCGACCTTTTTATTGTCAAGCAATCGACCATTATCCCATGATTCTATAGACTTTAAATGAGATTTTACTGTAACTGCCAGTTTAGAGGGGGAGGAGGAATATTTAGTAAACCACTGGATAGTAAATATACCGCTTGCTTTTTGCAAATCAATTCACAGCGTTCTTCAGCTCCACAACAAAGAATTTACTATTTTGGGGTTGGATGGTGAAAACTCAATTCGCTGGCGAATGTCTGGTAGTTTTCATACTCCTAACTGCATGTGGTTTACATCAAACTGCATCTGGTTTTAACCCTTACATCATACTTGGCTACTTTTGAAAAAGCATTTCAGGGAAATTGTGAAAGCAGCACCTATGAGCGCACATTAAAGTGGACGTTTACTGCTACATCTAAGTAATGTGTCATAAAATTGACTATATAAATGAGTACAAAAGCTGTTAGCAAGATCTATTTGTTGATGAAAACACATGTTGCTATAGGGATCATTGTGCCTTAACCAATTCAGGGAAATTATACTAATCATATCATTTGAATGTATATATCTCTGTTTTTTTGTAATATTACAGCTTCATAATGGGGGTAAGGTGCAATCAGGGAGATTGCTGGACTCTTCAGGGAGACAGGGAGATTGCTACTATTTCAAGGAGTCTCCCGACAATCAGGTTATGGCTGATAGTAGTGCATATTTGTTGTTCCTTTATTAAATGAAAAGTGGATGGCCGCATTAGAAATTAAGTTATCAATTTTAATTAAAAAAAGCATGCCCTGATCCTATTATTTAAATCATGTCCCGAATCTAATTAACTATTTAATGCTCCAGATTTAATTCATTTTTTATTACCTTCATATTAATAATGATTTTTGCCCCTTTAAAAAAATAATAATAATTGGGGGCTATAAAAACATACTAACCTAAGATCTTCATCCATTCTTCTTTCTTTTTTTCTTTTTTTTGATAAGTGACAGACCATTGTTTTTTTTTAATGTATGTTGGGGCAATCACTTTTATGTTAATAGGGTCATGAAAATTGCATAGGACACTTGCGGGCAAGGACGGAACACTCATGGCCTGTTAGTTGCGAATATAGAAATCTAATTTATTATTATACTATTCAACAGTTGGCATTTAAATGTATAAACTTTATTTGTTTTTCTATAATAAGAGATTGTGGGTCATTGTGAAGTCATTGTTAGATATATATTCATCATTGGCAGTTGTATGTTAGACATTTCTGTGCAGGTAATGTAATGTTTTACTGTGCAGTGACTGGTGACTGAGTTTCCTCTTGAGTGGTCTTATTGTTGTAAGTAACATGTAAGGATGAATAGCTTGGTTAAAAGATGTACTTGACAATTCCTCAGGGCCTAATTATATGCCACACAACTCAAAATGCTTTATCTATTTTCAAATGGTTCTGCCACGCTCGCAATAATAAAGAATCAAGGCGCCATTTTGGATTTGTGGTGATGTGACTGCTTGGCACAGAAAGGGAATGCAGAACCTTTTCTTATGCAAACCGAAGCTGAGTTTGTCAAAGATCAAACATCTGTCCCTCAACCTTCATTCTCAAAATAAGCCCCATTTTTCTCCAACATGAAGAAATTAAACTTTCAACAAACAGATACTGTAATGACCTCATACAAGGAAACCAAGATATGTTTATATCTCATGAGTATTTTACTTTCTTCAGTACAGCAACTTTTCTATGTCATTAGTTATCTGATTTATGTTCCATAAAAATTACAAAAAAGAATTGACAAATATGTTTTTTTCTTAGAGGAAATACTACAGTGTTGGGCCTCTTGACTGAATTTTTTGATATTGTAGTTGCATCAATACCCTTATCTATGCAAGTCTGGGGGGGTAAAATTATTGTGTGATTAGCTACTGGATGAAATACCAATGTCCCCCCTAACCCTCCCTTAGTGGTGTCTAACCCTGCCCCGGTGGTGCCTAACCATAACCTCCCCCCGTGGTGCCTAACCCCTCCTTCCAGCACCCTACACCTAACCCTCCTTGCGGGGATGCCTGACCCTAACCTCCCCGCCACTGGTGCCTAACCCTGACCCCCCTTCCACTAGCCTAACCCTAACCCTCCCCGGGGAGTGCCTAACACTAATCACACCCTGGGGTCCTCCCGGCGCCTACCGCTAACCTGCCAGCTGTCGGGATCTCAGTGTCGGGATAAAGATAGGCGTCTATATTTCTACGCCTATCTTTAATTCCAAGTCGGGCTTCCACTGTTGGGATTTTGGTCGCCAGCATTCCGGACGCCGGAAACATAACTACATCCTTGCCAAACCACCATCGATTTAGCCCAAATTATATTATCACTACTGATTACTATTCCCTAATAGTTGTAGTGACCATGCTAAAAGCTGTGGAAATGTAAAAGAATAAATACAATCTCATCCCACTTCTAGTTTTGGTAGCATTATCTTAGCTGCCACTGATCTTGCCATGCTGTTTTATAATTTATTTGAATCAAAGTCTCTCACGCCAAACTTTTCATTAGGTTTCAGACCATTCAGAATAGTTCCATGCTACCCACAAGAATTGGAAGCAGAGGATTTAATCTGTTATAGGATCTGGATGAAAAAATTCTAGGGGGAGATTCAATTCTCCACACTGTCCATTAAGTGCCTCCTAATAATGTTGGATGGGGTAACGGTCAGAATTCCTCCCCAGCCAGCCCTCTTTGCTGTGTCTCCAGCCAGCCACCCTTCTGTGTCTCCCCAGCCAGCCCCCTTCTGTGTCTGAAAGAGGAACTTTTGCGTGCACCTCTGGCACATGCTCAAAAAAGAGGTCATGGGGTCTTCAGCCAGCCCCCTTTTGTGTCTCCAACCAGCCCCCTGCTGTGACTTCTGCCAACTCCCCTTCTGTGTCTCCCCAGCCAGCCCCCTTCTGTATCTCCCCAGCCAGCCCCCAATCTGTGTCCCCAGCTTGCCCCATTTCTGTATCTCTAGCCAGCCCCCTTTCTGTGTCTCCAGCCAGCTCCCCTTGTGTGTCTCCAGCCATACCCCCTTGTGTGTCTATAGTCAGCATCTCTTCTGTGTCTCTAGCCAGCCCCCTTCTGTGTCTCCCTACAGCCCCCATCTGTGTCTCCCACAAGCCCCCCATCTGTGTCTCTAGCAAGTCCCCCTGCTGTCTCTCCTGCCAGCCCCTCATCTGTGCCTCCAGACAGCACCCTTTCTGTGTCTCCAGCCAGCCACCTGCTGTGCCTTCAGACAGCCCCCCTTGTGTGTCTACAGCCAGCCCCCCTTCTATGTCTCCAGCCAGCACCCCCTTCTGTGTTCCCAGTCAACCCCTCTCTGTGTCCCCAGCCAGCCCCCCTTCTGTGTCTCCCCAGCCTGCCCCCTTCTGTGTCTTCCCAGCCAGCCCCCCTGGTGTGTCTCCAGCCAGACCCCTTTCTGTGCCTTCAACCAGCCCCCTTTATATGTCCACAGTCAGCACCTCCTTCTGTGTCCCCAGCCAGTTCCCTTCTGTCTCCCCTACCAACCCCCCCTACTGTGTATCCTGCCAGCCCCCTTCTATGTCCCAAGCCAGCTCCCCCTTCTTTGTCCCCAGCTAGCCTTCCTTCTCTGTCTCCAGCCCCAGCCGGCCCCCACATTTACCTTCCTGTTGCTCTTCCGAGTCCTACCACTCAGACGATGTGGCTCCTTCGTTCAGTGGCCCAGTATGACGTCATGATGTCATGCGCCAGGTCTCCAAAAAAAAACATTTTATTGCAGGGCAAACGGCAGGGGGGCAGCAGACGGTGTGGAGCAGTGGGCTTCATTATTGTCTGTGGTCAGGCAGCTGTCCAACGGATAAGCGAACTAAGCTAAAGGGTGGTCCGGTGCACTACAGTTTTCCCTATGCTTGCATCCATTATGAGTATATGTTATATCAATATCGCTTTTATGTTGAATTAGTCTAACTGTCTCTTTAATGTTGCTAAGCGAAGTCTTAATCCAGCTTTGACACTCCTACCAGCATTCCTTGAGGAATCCAGTGAAGACAGATGAACAGAGCAGCAGTCAGCTAAATAGTCATTGCCCCCTCTATCATACGCTGTCAGCATGGAAGCAGGAGCACTCCAATGACAACTGGGGGCATTACAATGTGGCATAATATGAACTGAGAGCACTACAATATGGCATAATGTGGACTAGGGACACTGCAATGACACTGCAAAGGCCTGGGTTTCCTGAGTGGCCCGGGTCCGGCGCCGCCCCCCCCAATCCCATATAGCAGCCCAGCACACAGCGTGTGCAGGGCTGCAGTAGGAGACTGCTCGTGGCTGCTGAGCAGCAGCCACAGCAGTCTCCTATGCCTGTGGGGGAGAGCGATCACAGTGATCGCGCCCCTCCGGCTTTGAGCAGGGATGAGGGGGCTAAGAGTGCCCCCTTCCCCATCGCGCAGCGCCGCTTCACCGCACTGCAAAGCTTTTTTTTTTTTTTTTGGGGAAGGGAGAGTGGCTACGCCTACCACAATTAGGCCACGCCCCCTGTTACCCGGGCCCGCCACAGCTCTTAGCTGGCCTGCTCGATTGTACCAATGCTTTCGCTAGTCTGCTAAACATTACAGATGTGTGTAATGTAAAGTCTTTATGCAGTGCAGAGTTTGGATTAGCATACTATCGCAGTTGAACTGCGTGCGTACGCAATATTGCGATCCGTAATGAATAAGGCCCATAGGGCTCGTAGCTGCCGATGGTTCACATTGTGTGCATGAGTATGCATCACAGTGTGCGTGCGCGTGTCAGTCACTGCGATCGGGAATCATGCGCTCGTAGCACAAAGACTGAGCGCTACCTTGAGCGACAGATAGTGCCGTTTGTGGGTGGTAACAAGGGAAGGTGCTTGTGAACGGGGGAGTAGTGGTGCAAATGCAGGCATGTCTGGGCGTCAAAACGGCGTTTAAAGAGCATGCATAATTAGCATAGAGGCGTCATTGTACACGTCACCTGGTTGTATTTCAGTCAGCACTGATCACAGTACTTGCAGCGGGGTAGGGTCTACCTGAAGCGCTGCGTGCAGCTCCGATGGCTCTCGATTTTACCGATTATTAATACACTTCCAGGAGATGATGTGTGTTAAGAAAGGAAAGTGGGCGTCTTTAGACACCAGCATTCGCTCATTGCCGTCGCTCTCTAAGACATAGAGGGCATCCTTACGCCACACAGTGCGATCGCGGAATTTGCATACCCGGTCCCTTTTGGCATCGAGTGATCGCGGCTTAGCGTCCGGGTCTGAATCAGGCCCGTAGTGCCTAATGCAAAGGTGGATACGATGCCAATGTTTGCACAGTTGAGCGATTATTTGCTTCTGCACATGTTGTCACTGCACATAACATATTAATTAACATGGAAAAACTGCAGACCTTAACAAACAGGTCCCTTTACACGATAAAGGTTCCTATGTGGACTGAAATGTTACATTTCTAATAAATACACTTATTTTTTATACTGCTGCATGACCTGAGAGTGTCATTCTTGCTGGTTTCAGATATATAAAATATATATATGATATAATACATACAACAGTGACAGTAAATTTCTAACATCTTCAGTAAAATATGTGTTTACAATACATATATATATATATATATAAATATATGTATTTATTTAAATGTATTATACTGTGGTATCAGAGTATCTTATCAGCCCCCACAGACTCTGGTTTGTGTACATCACAGGCCTGGTTAAGCAGCGTGTCACTGCTGTGAGGACCCATGCAGATGTAATATTATGGAGATACAAGCTCCTGCTAAGAGTACCAATTGAATATTGTATGCCTCGGAACACTGTGCTAAGTGATTTTGTACAGAAGATGCTGTTTTCTCTCTCTCTGTCGTGCGCAAACAAAAATAAGTACAGAAAGACTTGGAAACTTTTAAAGAATAATAAAATCAAAAGACGAAGCATATGATACTGTACAAATATATTATTTTAGGTTATTTCTCTTACTTATTCCATATGTTCTACTTTAATAGTTATCATCCACAGTACATAAATTAATGTATATGTCTAAAAATAAAGTTTGTGGGAATTGATGAAACACACAGCAAGAAAAACGTGTGCTCCTGCCTGTTGTCAATCATTTATTTTGGGACTGCTCTACAGCCGTGGCTAAAAGTTTTGAGAATGACACAAGTATTGGTTTATACAAAGTTTGCGGCGTTAGTGTTTTTAGACCTTTTTGTCAGATGTTACTATGGTATACTGAAGTAAAATTACAGCATTTCAGAAGTGTCAAATATTTTTATTGACAATTACATTAAGTTTATGCAGAGTCAATATTTGCAGTGTTGACCCTTCTTTTTCAAAACCTCTGCAATTCGCCCTGGCATGCTGTCAATCAAATTCTGGTCCACATACTGACTGATGGCCGCCCATTCCAATTTCTCAAAAAATACCCTAAGAGTGTGATTGCGCAGGGGTTGCTGGATACCCCTCCTAACCCCCATGCCCCTCCCTCATGCTCCACTAAGCTTACACTTAACTGCATCCAGAGACTGGTGATCAGTGAGTTTCTTGGTGATCCAGTCATCTGGTCGCTGGGTTCTTGTTCCATGACCCTTTCTGTGTGAACTGATCAGCTGATCTGTGTAGCAGCAGACTGAAATGCTGTGTCAGTTCTGGCCAGCATCTCAGCTGAGGTCGCACAGATCAGCTGTCCAGGTCACACAGAAGGAGACACCGATCTGGGTGCAGGTAGGTTTTATTTGATTTGTTTTCTAATTTAACTTTTTATTTTCACTGTGATCAGCCTTTGGTCTATCAGACACACAGGCTGATCACAGAAGCCTGTTGACGGCTTTGCTCTCTCTGGGCCTGATTCAGCAAGGAACGCAGATGCTAATACGCACGCAATCGGTCGATGTTTGTGTTTTCACATGCGTATGCATCGCAGTGCGCAAACTAGTAATAGCAATCGGAACTGCGGTTTACAGGTGCCATTTGTAGGTGTTGATGGGGGGGTGGTCGGGAGAATGCCAGCACGTTGGGACAGCGTTGCAGGGGCATGCATAAATTATCCACTGCGTGGTAATATGCAGCCAAAGAACTTATAGTGTGCGTGGATGTTAGCAATTTCTGAGTAAGGTCAAGGCTTGTGCAAGTGTGCATATGGGTCCAATGTTACTCGATGTTACCGATTGCCCTAGTATACGGATGTGAATAAGGGGAAGTGGGAGTCCTTCTGTCAGGATGTGATTGCAATGTTTATGCAAACATTTAAATAGCACCGCTGATATTAGCAACTGCAGTGCATGTGTATAAGCAGAATTGCGATCCGTAGTGAATCAGACCCTCTGTCAGCAGGCAGGAAAGGCTGAGTCAGAGTATGTGAGACTGGGCAGAACCCTGCATAACGCCATCTCCAGATAGCGTTACTATCGCAATATGCCTCCTAAAAAATAAGGCCCTGAATCAGAGCCGGACGCTCTGACAGAGCGCTCGCTCTGAATCAGGGCCGGCCCACTTACTTTTTTGAGCAGCCTCCTGGTCACTCGTATAGCTGTGGGTGACCACCCACATCTATAGCGAGACCATCGCGACCATCGGGTTTGCGATGAGACCCTTGCAGTAGGGTCTCGCTGCCGCAAGCCCTGGAGTGCTTTTGGCTTTATCAGAGCCAAAAGCACTCCCACTGACATCACTAGTGATGTCAGTGGGGCCGGCCCCAGACGGTAGGCGTTCCCATGGGAACGCCTCCATCTGGGCAGCCACGACCCCGGCACACCCACCAAAGGGGGCGTGCTGTCAATCACCATCGACAGCAGGCCCCCTTTGGTGCGAGACCCACAACGACGGCTTGGCCGTCATTATTCACATGCGCACTTGGGCAACATCGACCTGCTTGCGAGCGCTCTGAATGAGGCCCTAAGACTTTTACAAAAGCTCCTTCAATTACCCTTTCATACATTACTGTGATACTAAACACCCATTTTCACATTCTTTTAGTAAGAATAATGTTGGTAAATATGCCCTTTAATATGCCCATAGGGTGAGGGCCCTAGATTGCACACCCTAAGCACAATGTGAGGTGCTACTTGCTGAGTCTTGTAGTGCTGCAAGCAGAAAACGAGACGGATGCAAGTGCACACTCTAACAATGCTAAACCTAATAATAATACTGCTAAATTGCATCCAAGAGGTTCTTAGCATAATAATGGCCATAATTATGGGCCTGCCCACCGCGTCCAGGTGACCTCTATCAGGCAGGTCCCTAACACTCCCATGGAATAAATACAGGGCACGGGACCCCCCGGGCCAATCCAGCAGAACCTCCCCATGGCATTACACTAGTGTGAGATTTAAAGTGAGGGTTAAACTAAAGAATAATAAATATGACCCTTAAACCATAAAGCTGGGGGCTGGTTCTCATGTCAGTCACTCAGAGATACTGTAGCCTACTAGGTTTTTAGGGGTGTATTATTCAGAAGCTTTTAAACTTCCTATTGTCAGATGTCTGATTGCTACCCAAAACAGTTATACTTTCAAAACCATATAATCTTAACTCTAACTTAACCAAAATAAAGACACGACAACCCATCAAAAAATTCAAATAAGCATCAAATAATATGGTGGCAGAAAGAAAAAACGGCAGTTGATCAGTGGCCAAACGACTTACTCTAGCAGCTGATACCAAGACAAATTTGCAGGGCTAATTGCCTTTCTCAAAGGCAAGTACAGTATACCTTACCAGCCTCCACCTCCCTTATCAATACTGACAAGTCGCATTGTCTGCCAACCAATGCTGCTGATCGTCATAGGGTAAAATCAGCCTAATCTATGTATTGACAGGACGCACACCCTAATATGAAGAGCAACAAAAAGGCCACTGGACTACCATTCTTTCCTGCTGAAAAAAAGGATAACAACCCAGGGAGGAAATAGGGAAAGGAGGGAGAGAAAGCAAAACGAAAAGAGACAGATCCCTGCCTCACACTACACAAAATGGACCCCAGTACCACTTCCTACACTCCCCATAACCCTCCCCATTGGACAATTGCAGATATCAATTTAACCCTATAACTCCCTGTTCTATAGCTAACAATCTAGCAGTTCCTAGGGGTTTAAATTCCCTCCTGCTCATCTGAGCACTCCTCTTAAACTTCCTATCGTCAGATGCCTGGTTTGCCACCCAAAACAGTTAAACTTTTGAAACCATATAATCTTAACTCCTACATAACTAAAATAAATTTATGGCAACCTAATGGCGTTTCATAAAAAATTTAAATAAGCATAAAAAATATGGTGGCAGAAAGAAAGTACGACAGCTGATCAGTGGCCAATCAACTTGTACTAACTGCTGACCCCAAAACAAACTTGCAGGGCCAGCTGCCCTTCTCAAAGGCAAGTACTGTATCCTTTGCCGGGCTTCAAGTCCCTTATCATTATCGAGTATTCGCTTTTTCCGCCAGCCAATGCTGCTGACCCCCGTAGTGTGAAATCAGAATAATCTGAGTATTGTCAGGAAGCACATCCTGATGTGTAGAGCAAAAAAATGGCCACTGAATTGCCATTCTTTTCCGTCTTGTGTAGCAGCCTTAGAAGGGGCCGAGCCCACCACCATCATATCTAAACTAATGTATTCAACACTCTAAACACCCTTTCTTAAAACAAGCCAACGGAGGGGTGTGTGGGGGGGGGGAGGGGGGGAAGGTAACTTGACTCGACCAGAAGTAAAAATCTGAAAAGGATTGCCCAGAGTATAAAGCCAATCAGACTCCGGGTTCATGACAAAAACAGAGCAAAATTCCACGGGGCCTCCACTGCTAACGGTGACAAGCGGCATACACTCCCACGTTAAACCAATTTGATATTAAAGAAAAAGAAATGGCACCACTTAAACAGCCTCCTTGCAGAAGTTATGCTTATACGGGGGCTGATTGAAAAGAAATGAGACTGCCTGTGTTTTTCTGTCCAATAGTTAGATGTGGCAATGCTATGGTTGTCATTGTGAAGCTCATACAGTGATGTGTCTGAACCCGCGGTTGGTCTGCCGTAGTCTTCTTTGTTTGGTCACAGCGAGTGAAATCTTCGTACGTTTCGTCATGGCGGATGAGGAAGACATTGAATTTTGTGCTAAACTTGGAGAAAGTAGAAATGAATCTCATATAATGTTATAGCAACCATACAGTGGAGAAACAATTAGCCGTGCTACAGTATTTTAGGTGGTGGAAGCACTTCAAAGAGGGTAATACGCAAATGACTGACGAAGCACGTTCTTGGAGACCATCCACCATGGTTACAGATGTCAACATTGCCAAAGCTGCGGAGATGTTGCAAAATGACAGAAGGTTAACTTTACACAAATTTTCGGCTTCACTTGGCATCTCATTCATTCATCACGTATGTGCTAGGTGGGTACCCAGAAATCTCACAGAAGAGCAGATGCGACGACGAGTCGAATCATGCAAGAACACTGTTCGAATGTTGGAGAGGATACCCGATTTCCTGACATCGATTGCAACGGATGGCGAATCATGGATTTGTCATTGTGATCTGTAATCCAAACAACAGTCCGGTGTATGAAAACGCGAGAATTTGCCTCCGCCCAAAAAATTCTGTGTGATTCCTTTGGCGTGTAAAGTCATGCTTCTGCTGTTCTTTGATGGGCAAGGTATGATTCTACAGCACTGGATTTTCCGTGGACAGACAATTAATGGTGACTACTATGCAAACGTCCTGAAAACCCATTTGCTTGGAGCCATGAGGAAATAAAGACTACATTTGCTGAATAAACTGTGGTTTTTCCTCCAATACAACACCCGACCAAATGTTGCTGCTGTTGCATTGGCAGCATAGACTGAAATTAATGGGACAACACTGGCACACCCTCTATATAGCCCAGGCGTAGGGCCTGATTCAGCAAGGAACGCATGGTAGCAGACGCACACACCCAGCCGCTGTGAGAATATTCGAATCAATGCATACACACGGAGACCGCAGCATAAGATGCAGATGCCAGCCCCATATTAAACCACCCATCTCCCTTTACTCAAAGCCTGATCAGTACACAAGATAGCGTAAACATCGGTAACATCGAGAACTAGGGGTGAGCGGTTCGGATTTCTGAAATCCGAACCCCCCCGAGCCTCCCGATCCGAGGCAGATCCGAGTCAGGCTCGACTTTTCCCGCCTGACTCGGATCTGAAATCGAGGAAAAAACGTCATCATCCCGCCTTCCGGGTCTCGCGGGTTTTGGATCCTATATAAGGTACCTGCGTCGGCGCCATTTTCTCACTCGGCTGTGGACAGTGAAGAGGGAGGGTGGGAGTTAGGGCTGGCTGGGCTGTGTAGTGTAGTGTAGTGCAGAGTAGTGTTGTGCTGTGCTGTGCTGTGCTGCTGTTGTCCACTACTTCAAAGTCCATAGGGGCTGGCTTTGACCGTTAAAGGGTGCTGTAACCCCCAAAGTACACTCCAGTCCAAACCAAAAAAAAATTATTTTCTGTGTTTGTGAATTGTGTGCGCAGTAGCTGCACATGCATCAACAAAGTAGTGCCAAGCGTGCGCCTGTGTCATAAGTAAAGGGCCGGCTGGCTTGACCATTAAAGGGTGCTGTAACCCCCAAAGTACACTCCAGTCCAAACCAAAAAAAAAATTATTTTCTGTGTTTGTGAATTGTGTGCGCAGTAGCCGCACGTGCATCAACAAAGTAGTGCCAAGCGTGCGCCTGTGTCATAAGTAAAGGGCCGGCTGGCTTGACCGTTAAAGGGTGCTGTAACCCCCAAAGTACACTCCAGTCCAAACCAAAAAAAAAATTATTTTCTGTGTTTGTGAATTGTGTGCGCAGTAGCCGCACATGCATCAACAAAGTAGTGCCAAGCGTGCGCCTGTGTCATAAGTAAAGGGCCGGCTGGCTTGACCGTTAAAGGGTGCTGTAACCCCCAAAGTACACTCCAGTCCAAACCAAAAAAATATATATTTTCTGTGTTTGTGAATTGTGTGCGCTGTGGCTGCACGTGCATCAACAAAAGAGCAGTGCCAAGCGTGCGCCTGTGTCCCATAAGTAAAGAGCCGGCTGGCTCATTTCTTAAAGGGTGGTGTAACCCACAAAGTGCACTACTCTCCAGCAAAAAAAAATATATATATTTTCTGTGTTTGTGTGCGCTTTAGCCGCACGTATATATCAATATAACATAAATGGAGGACAAAACTTTCTCCGATAAAAATAAAATAGGGAAAGATCAAGAACCACTTCCTCCTAGTGCTGTTGCTGCTGCTGGGAGTTGTTCATCATCCCAGAGAGGAAGTAGGAACATCACTACTTTTACTAAACAATTGACCCTCCAACAGTCCCTAGCGATGAGGATGAAGTACGACAGCAGTCATCCTGAAGCAAAACGTATAACTGAGGCCTTGACTGCTATGTTGGTGTTAGACGTGCGTCCGGTATCCACCATTAGTGCAGTGGGATTTAGACAATTGATGGAGGTAGTGTGTCCCGGTTCCAAATCCCATCTAGATTCCACCTGCATCCTCAAAGCAGCAGCGACAAGCGTGCGTCTGTCTGTTAAAGGATGGTGTAACCCTCAAAGTGCGCTCCACAGACAATAAAAATATTCTTCTTCTTTTTTCTGTCTTTGTGAATTGTGTGGGCTGTAGCCGCACTTGCATCCTCAAAGCAGCAGCGACAAGCGTGCATCTGTCTGTTAAAGGGTGGTGTAACCATCAAAGTGCGCTCCACAAACAATAAAAATATTCTTCTTTTTTTTTCTGTCTTTGTGAAATGTGTGGGCTGTAGCCGCACCTGCATCCTTAAAGCAGCAGCAACAAGCGTGCGTCTGTCGGTTAAAGGGTGGTGACACCCTCAAAGTGTGCTACACAAACAATAAAAATATTCTTCTTTTTTCTGTCTTTGTGAATTGTGTGGGCTGTAGCCGCACTTGCATCCTCAAAGCAGCAGCGACAAGCGTGCGTCTGTCTGTTAAAGGGTGGTGACACCCTCAAAGTGTGCTACACAAACAATAAAAATATTGTTCTTTTTTTTCTGTCTTTGTGAATTGTGTGGGCTGTAGCCGAACTTGCATCCTCAAAGCAGCAGCGACAAGCGTGCGTCTGTCTGTTAAAGGGTGGTGTAACCCTCAAAGTGCTCCAAAAAATAAAAAACAATTTTTTTAATGTGTTTGTAACTTGTGTGCGATGTAGCCGCACGTGCATCAACATAGTAGCAGTGCCAAGCGTGCGCCTGTGTCATAAGTGAAGGGCTGGTTTGGACATCTGGTCCGGACTGAAGGACGTGCCAACAATTTCTGACAAGTCTACTGTCATTGCATATGATACTGTCCTCAAAGCAGCAGCGAGAAGCATGCATCTGTCTGTTAAAGGGTGGTGACACCCTCAAAGTGTGCTACACAAACAATAAAAATATTGTTCTTTTTTTCTGTCTTTGTGAATTGTGTGGGCTGTAGCTGCACTTGCATCCTCAAAGCAGCAGCGACAAGCGTGCGTCTGTCTGTTTAAGGGTATTGTAACTCTCAAAGTGCTCCAAAAAATAAAAAACTATTTTTTTAATGTGTTTGTGACTTGTGTGCGATGTAGCCGCACTTGCATCCTCAAAGCAGCAGCGACAAGCGTGCGTCTGTCTGTTAAAGGGTGGTGACACCCTCAAAGTGTGCTACACAAGCAATAAAAATATTCTTCTTTTTTTTTCTGTCTTTGTGAATTGTGTGGGCTGTAGCTGCACTTGCATCCTCAAAGCAGCAGCGACAAGCGTGCGTCTGTCTGTTAAAGGGTGGTGACACCCTCAAAGTGTGCTACACAAACAATAAAAATATTCTTCTTCTTTTTTCTGTCTTTGTGAATTGTGTGGGCTGTAGCCGCACTTGCATCCTCAAAGCAGCAGCGACAAGCGTGCGTCTGTCTGTTAAAGGGTGGTGTAACCCTCAAAGTGCGCTCCACAAACAATAAAAATATTCTTTTTTTTTTTTCTGTCTTTGTGAATTGTGTGGGCTGTAGCCGCACTTGCATCCTCAAAGCAGCAGCGATTACATCGGTGACAGCATCCAAGTAGGCATGTCAGACAGTCCGTACCTGTACTGGCAGGAAAAAGAAGCAATTTGGAGGTCCCTGTACAAACTGGCTCTATTTTACCTGAGTTGCCCCCCCTCCAGTGTGTACTCCGAAAGAGTGTTTAGTGCAGCCTGGAACCTTGTCAGCGAAAGGCGTAGGAGGTTGCTTCCACAAAATGTGGAGAAGATGATGTTCATAAAATGAATTATCAACTCTTCCAGGGAGACCAGCCTCCAGAACGTACAGAGGGACCTGTGGTTGTGGATTCCAGCGGGGACGAATTAATACTCTGTGAGGATGAGGATGTACACAACACTGAAGAGGGTGAGGAATCGGTGGATGAGGAGGATGAGGACGACATCTTGCCTCCGTAGAGCCAGTTTGTGCAGGGAGAGATTAATTGCCAGCTTGTTTTGTGGGGGCCCAAACGAACCAATCATTTCAGCCACAGTCGTGTGCAGACCCTGGCGCTGACATGTTTGGTTTGTTAAAGTGTGCATGTGCTGTTTATACAACATAAGGGTGGGTGGCAGGGCCCAAGGACAATTCCATCTTGCACCTCTTTTTTTTCTTTGCATTATGTATAGTTTGGGGCCTAGTTTTTCAAACTGCCATCCTGTCTGCCACTGCAGTGCCACTCCTAGATGGACCACGTGTTTGTGCCGCCCACTCGTATCTCTTAGCATAGTCATCCAGCTACCTCGGTGCAACCTTTTGGACATAAAAACACTATTGTGAGGTGTGAGGTGTTCAGAATAGACTGGAAATGAGTGGAAATTAAGGTTATTGAGGTTAATAATAGCATAGGAGCAGAAAAACCCACAAATTCTGTGATATTAGCTGTTTTTATGCTTTTTTTCAAAAAAATACAGATCCAAAACACAAAACCCAGAACCCAAAACACGGAAGGGTGGTTTTGGCAAAACCAATCCAGATCCAAAACACGAAGAAAGATCCAGATCCAAAACCAAAACACAAAACACGAAAAGTGGCCGGTGCACACCCCTATCGAGAACCATCGACCACATTTGCATAATAGTGGTTGACCAGACCTTGCTCAGGATCTTGGCAGCTTTCTGTCTGCACGGAGTCTCATCACTACGTCCATCACCGTACTGGCTTATTTAATGACGCCCCTAAAACGACGGCCCAATGCACAGGCACGCCTGCGTTCGTACAACCACCCCCCATCACCACCCACAAACGGCACTTCCTGTCAGTCAACATCGAGAGGGGTGTGCGTACACGCTGCGTGTAGTCTGCATTCGCTTAACAGCTCGCACTGGGTAGTTTGCGCACGTGCAAAGCGATGAATATGCATGCGCAGTACATAAACATTGGCCAAGTGCGTGCGTTCTCTCCTGTGCATTCCTTGCTGAATAAGGCCCTTAGCACCCTGTGATTTCTGGGCATTCCCAACACTGAAAAAACAACTGCGCAGAAAGAAGTTCTCAACAGATGACTAAGTGAAAAATGCCACAGCTGCAACACTAAAAGTGATGACACAATAACAGTCTACTGCCCGTCTGAATCATTGTTGAAAAGTTGCAAAAAATTTACTAAATGTGAAGGCGCTACTTTGAAAAAGAAAAATGTTCAGATCCTGTAGAGTCATCTGATTCAGAATAAAAAAATCAGTCTAATTACTTTTACATCATCCCTCGTACGCATCTGACCTCCAGCGCCAAAGAGCCTTAATCTCAGACTATGCAAAACCTAGCGACGCCGCTGTAGTGGCAGTCCAAATCCTGAATGAATGAGTTCCATGCTAACTAGGGACTAAACCAATGGTACAGGGACACTGCTGAAAGACCCATTTAAACTGATATACCGTCAATGGAAAGCCATCAAGGTGTATCATCTTGCACCATGCACAACTGGACGCACCCAGAGGTACAGTATGTACAAACCAAAGCAATCGGACAGAATTTTTGTGTCAGAGCGGGGCATCAGCGACACCATCTACCTCGACCAACTTGGACAGTTTTTGAGTATTACATCCTACAAAGAACCGATTCGGAAATCAAAATGTGGGAATTTAATAAAGGAGTATCAGTAAACTTCGTAGCTACCAACTAACCAATGTGAAATGCCCCATGAAAGGCAATCACAAAGGCGAGCCTAAACAAAAGTCTCTAAATGGGAGGAACAAACCAAGGGCACTACCCAACAATGCTAATGAAATAGGATGTCGGCTATCGGGAAGTACAGGTGCCAAATGAGCCCAGCCTTTAAGGGCTTTCTGCACCAAAAAACTTTTTGTTAAATCCTGATAACCACGTAAGAGCAAGAAATAAGAAGTACTGTACCTGCTAGCTTGGGCTTCTCCCGGAGAGGAGAATTACAGTATGCTGTATTGTAGGGCTCAAGTATCTCTGACTGATTTTAGTGTGATAATAGTGTGCTCTGTGTTTTTTCTTTCTTTTTCTCTTAATTCTTTACATTATCCCTTCTTTATTTCTCTCTAGTTCTTTTGATCATTTAATGTTTTTTTTATATTTTTCCCTTTTCTAATCCTTTGTTTTCTCCAGGTTCTGTACCTTTCTATTGCTCTCCCTCCTCTGATGTCACTTTGTCATATCCTGACCACTCCCTGGGCCACCCTGCCTACTTTGCGGATTTCCCGTCCTCTCAGGAATCCGTGTCCTGGCTAGCACTCATTGCTGGAGATCGCTTGGGGCCACTAACATCCACTCCAGAGGCTAGACACCCAGCTATGGAAGCTGGCATGACTGTAGTGGCACAGAGGGAGTGAAATCCGTCCAGGAGGCCATCTCTGTGGGCTTCTGGTGTTACTGGGACGTGGTTGATGGCCATAGATGGACCTGGCTGAATTGGTCCCGACCGCCATGTTGCACACCATTATTCAGGATGCTGGGTGGTTGGAGCTTTCAGACTCCTCCAGGGTGGGGCTCCAGGCAATGCAGAGTGAGGGTTCAGCATTGGTGTTGCAACATCCATGGCCAGGGCTGGTGTGGTGAAGTCAGGGGCTTGGAAGGGGGGCCTTAATTCGGATGGGGGTGCTGTAGCTATTGATCCTCCAGCTTGAAGGCATTGGAGTGTGACATGGACCCATTTGTGGTGATAGTCAATGCACATGTGACTCATGATGTCATGGACTTTCCTTTGGCAGCTGCTGCTTCTGCTGATGTGGTTTTGACTGCTGACATTGCTGCGCCCCAGGTGTCACTGGATCCTGGGACTTTCATTTTACTCTTTCCTCTATGGCCAGTCTGTTTTTCCTCTTTTTCTTGGCCATGATCTCTGGTTCACTGTCCCTTTTGGTCCCTCCAGCTCCTATTGTGGCTCTGCCCTCACCGTGGGGCAGTATTTTCAAAATGTTAACTTCCTTTGGTCTCATTGCACCACTTGCTGCATCCCCTCTTGCAGCAGTCCTTCCAACTGCCACCAGGGCTGCTGCATCAGCTGGTTCATCTACTTTTGCGATTCCCACTGCTGCTATCCGACATCCTTTTGCCACTCATTCAGATGTTCCCATCTTTTTCAGATTGGAAAATTATTTTTTCAGTCAGGAGTGCACATACCAGGATTCGCCTTGTGTTTCCTTTGGGGATCATCGGAGTACCATAGGTGGGTGTGGTTTGGCTGTGGGCCTGAGTGAGGGGAAGGATACAGTAGCTCTTTCTCCCTGGCTTCTTTGTATGCTTCACCTGATTTACATAGGGGTAGGGGATACATTTCTTAATACGCCAGGTTGGAAGTTAACTGGAGAGAGCAAGTGTTATGTCAGTCTAGTGGTGGGTCTGCGAATGCTTGGAGGGCTGTAGCGATTGATGCAAGGTTGATGGATTATGTAAATACAGCATTGTTGTGGAGCCTGTGCCAAAAATGCAGCAAAAACAACCGCAAGAACCATTTTATGTTTTTGCCCTGACTGACAAGTCTAAAAAGGCTTTAAAGGTTGCAAGAGCCAAAGGTGGTATAGGCGTGAATGGTTTTAAAGCCCTACCAGTCTCCAACTGCTGCAGGCTTAGTGGCACTGCCCCAACCAGGTAGTCTCCTGGTAAGATCAAAGGGGCTAAGTGAAGTAGAAAGGGCCACTGCAGGTGCCACCTGGGTGCTTGGATTTGGTCACAAGGGGACTGACTCTAGATCAGCTGCTGTTGGAATAGTTACCCTTTATTTTTTGGTGTTTTAATTTGCCCGCACAACTTGTTTTAAGCTGTTTGAAATATAATATTGTGTTTAAGGTATTGTATGTGCTCTGAAGTTGGAATGTTATCACTCATGCCAGGGGCATCTTAAGAGAGGAGGGGGCCCATGTGCAATCTCCATCCAAAGCCCACTTCTCTCATCCCTGCAGCACAATTAGCACAGTAAACTCATAGCACTAGGAGCAGTAGTATACTCTATTGCTTTGTCATAGTCTACTGCGCAAGTGCAGGTCTCAGGGGAAATGGAGCAGCAGCCATTTTCACAATGATTTTCCTACTGTGCTTGCTCAAAACACCAGGAAAATGGGCACCGTACCATTTTTTGCAGTGATTTGTGTGGAGCTGCTGCCGCCACAGACGTGGAACTAAGGTGATGTAAGTATTGAAGAAATGGGTGCAGGGTCTGCTGTGTGGGCTCCCCTGGACCCATTATACTGTGGATACGCTACTGGCTGATGCAGTGTCTCGGATACAGTGGGATAGGTTTAAAGCTCTTGCCACTGATGCTGATGAATGTGGTCAGCTGTGTCTTTAGTCTGAATGGCAGGTCATCGAGCCAGACTGGAGGGTGTAGCTTAGTGGTCACTTGTCCCTGGCACATTGCGGGCATACGTAATTGCGTATTTGGAATGGGAGGACTTTACAGGAAATACGGGCATGCAGGAAAGAACTAGCATCGCACAATGCTTTCTTCATTTAGAGCCTCTAAGCTGCTGGCAAGTTGAGAGAGCCTGTTGCTCAGTAACTGGCTGATATATAATTAATTTCAAGGCTGAAGGGTTTGCCGGATTTGAATAGGATTAGGAGCTATGTAATTGCGAAATCACTGAAGGATTGGGCTTGAGAAACTCCTGTTGTCATGTTGCCTAAGCTTTTGTCAGCAGTTGAGGTAATGGCGTCCTCCCTGTATGAGACAAAATTATTCTGAATGGTTTTCACTATGGCTTTTCACAAGACTTTCTGTGACTTAGAGTTGGTTGCACCTTCAAAAAAAAGTGGTGGCAAGACTGGTCCATGAATATGTCCTTGGTGAGAGGTCAGCATTGTCCAAGATTCGGCACTCTAAAACCGATTAATTGGGCTTGGGGATATTGGTTTCTCTGCCATGACTGATGCTTGCATTCGTCCTGTTTTGCTGGCAAGTGACTATGCAGTCTCTCAGCTGGTGGGGGCAGGATCTTGGCTAATGCATGTTGACAAGTCTCATTTGTCCAAGTTTCAATCTGAAGCATTATGCCTCCTGCATTGGCCTCTCTCCTCGGGATTTCGTTACACTTTTGTTTCATATTTGGGCTGCCACATCTGGCCAGTTTTTCCATACAGCATTAAGTTATAAGTGGTGTATTGGCCCCATTTTGTAGTTGAATGCCATGACATTTTTTCTTTTGGTTGTGTTTGTTTGATGCTGTTGGTTTTAAGGTACTGTATTTTTTTAACCTAATTTTTCAGTCGTTTTTGTCCTGTTTGTTCCTGTCTTTGTCTTGTATGGAGCCGTGCTGTATTTTGTCTGTGTCCACTCCCAAAGTGCCTTGCCAATTTCAGTAGGGGGCAGTATTGAGAAGTTTTTAATTTTTTACCTAACTAGATGGACACAATTGGTTAGACAGTCATTTAGTAGTTTTTTTTTTCTATCTCTCACCAAGTTCACTTGTGTTTTCCTGCTATTCCGTGATGCCAACCCCTACCCCCAC
Organism: Taudactylus pleione; assembly: GCA_031769625.1. Lineage (NCBI taxonomy): Eukaryota > Metazoa > Chordata > Amphibia > Anura > Myobatrachidae > Taudactylus > Taudactylus pleione. The sequence continues at coordinate 2,852,719 of JAUIMM010000104.1, read as the reverse complement.
CTTCTGTTTTTTTCACTTTGTGTTTTCCCTTTTTCCTTCCTTTTTTTTGTTGTCCTTGATAGTAGGGCTCTGATCCTCCTACTTATTGTTTATGTTTTTTTCTGTTTTAATGATTTTAACATGTTTTTAGGTTTCTCCCTCATTGGTCCAGGTTTGCATCCAGATGTGCTTCATGTTTGGGACATTGTCCATTTGCATGCTTTTGGGGTGGTACAGCCTGAGGCTGTTGATCAGTGTAAGTTATTTCCTAGGTCAGGTAGGGTTTGCTAGCTTGCCTACAGGGGAAAGTTGTGGGAATGTTTGTTGAATCACCTATTGGAGGCTGTGTGGCACCCCATTAAGGACTTCATTCAGAGTCGGTCGAAACGGTCGTACGCAGCCGATGTTCGCTGATCTGCGCTGGCGTACAGTTCGCAATGTGCGTGCGCAAACTAGCGGCTACGATCAGAAATTTCTCTCTCCTTGAACACCGCCAGGTCGGTAGTTTGTGTGACAGATTGCGGCGTTTGTGGGTGGTAACATGGGAATGTCCTTGAAAACGGGGGTGTGGAGATCCGAACGCTGGCGTGCCTCATTATGCGAACAGCGTTTTATGGGAGTGCATAATTAACAAAGTAGTGTCATGGCACACGTGACAGGAGAGGTTTTACACTGACATGATCGTAGAGTTTAAGAGAGGGTCAGGTCAACGTTTAGCTCTACGACCAGTTCCGATGGCATACGATGCTCGCGATTAATCCTTATGTAGCCGGAGATGACGTGTTATGTGTACGAGAAGTGGGCGTATTTTTAGCGATCCGACCGCATCCACCCCTTGGTCGGCCAGATAACGATTCGACCTTAGGGACGCAACATGCGTGTGCATCATTTGCATATTTGGCCCCTTTTTCTATACGACCGTGCAGCCGCTTCGACCGACTCTGAATGAGCTCCTAAGACCCTACATAAATGTTAAGTAATAATCTGATTCCTGCCACTGTCTAATACAGGCCATTATAGAACTGTTTTCATTGAGGTTCAGGGACTCTTTGCACCTGCTCTCTCAGCGGCGGTGGACATTAGGGGACAGTGAGTACTGTGCAGGGCTCAAGGATTGATCTAGAGAAAATGACAGTTGGTGGCTGCGCTGAGGTCACTGCCAGTGGGAGCAGAGCTGCACGGTGTGTGTGTGTTTCACCCGATTCTCAGCGCTTCTTCCCGGTGACTGATAGCCATGAGCAGCTAGACGGACAGAGAAACAGCGTCACTCACCGCAACTCACTTATGGAAGTCCGGATCAGCTTACAGGAGTGAGGTCTGTAAACACCTGTAATCATAACCTCACACGCTATCCCCACCGCTCAGCCATCAGTCCTGACAGGACAGTGTGACAGTCTGCATTAATGCTCCCCGGCCAGGCTGCATCATTCTTTCCCCTTCCAGGGCAGCTGCAGAACTGCATATAATACTTACAGTCAGGGTCAGGTCATTGAGAGTCTCGACAAGCTGGGTAGGTCCCACACCTTCATACCCCTGCTATCTTAACAGGGAAATCCCAGTATGAATTTGCCTCTGTATGTACCAGTGACATTAAAACTATTCAACCTTCTCTACAACCTTGCAGGCAGGAAACGTTCAGGCAGGACACAAATATACTAGAAATGTGCATCAGATTCCATAAATAACAATTGCCATAAAGGAACAGTTATCTGTCAATTATTCTAACCTGGGCAACAGAAAGTGCACTAACTCAACAGAGAGCGCTGACCTTTATTACTAACAGTCATTTACATGCATGCAGTAACTTTACTTAGGTAAATAAGAATATAAGTTCTGAATATACTTTAAGGGTAAATTGTTGTTTTAGTCTTGTTTGTATTGGGGTATGATGGGTAACATCATATTTAATGTAAACAGTATCATATCAATCTGCTACAATATGCATGTTTTTTGCAATAACATATTAGTACGTATCTGCAGTCTCCAGTTTGCTGTTTCATCTGGATGCACAGAGTACTCAGTCATTCTAGTGTCCAGTACAATAAAATATCTATTTTGTTGGAAGGGTAATTTATTTGTTAATGCATAACTGCTAGCATTATAGATTGTTGTTAATCAAATCTGCACCATTTCTTCTGTAATAAACTGAAACACTCATTTGAAGCAAAATGAGTGACTTCTATGCCTGTGCACCCCTCTTTACCTCTCCGAGCAACCAAGAGAAACCAAGAAATCTATCCTAACCTGGTAAGATTGAAACACATCACACCACACTTGTACAATACCTGTGGGGGTGTCACAGCTGTGGCTAGGCATAGTGTGCCCCAGGCTTTGATTGCATTCTTAGGTACTGATGTACGATGTACTGAGTGAAAACAGTCTGCTTTAGACATGCAGTTTGCTATTGTGCAGGATTTTGTACATCTGCTCTCAGCTTGGCCATGGTGTACACTGTGTAGTCTCACATGATCCCTAGGTTGTTGTGGCAGGACGTTTGAGATTTTGTGGGAAAAGACAAAGCATTTCAGAAAGTGAATTTGGCTGTGTCAAAATTTATCTTGGCCACTGGGGGATTGGTAGTTGTCCATCCCTTGATCTGTTTTTATTATACCATAAGTACCTTTAATGAGCGAATGGTATTTATTTTAGTGAGGATGGTTTAATGTTTTTTCTGGGTGATTTGTTTAGGGTTTAGGATTGTTGAGGTTATTGCCACTTGTATGGTGATGGTGCCACCAGAACCTCACATTTGGCGGGAAAGTAGGGTTGAGCAGCAAACTGGGTGCAAGTTTAAATGTTACAAGTTCTAAATTAAACTTATATTTAGTTTTAGGGTGCACTCACCTTTGTGACTGTGTTGCAAACTGCACCACACTTTCCAGGGCAGCAGCACCTCCCTCATAGAATGAGTAGTCAAGTTTAGATGGAGGAGTTTCTTGCACGTATTATTGTTGTGTTGAGCACCATGGGCGATCTCCGTTTACAATGCATGTTTGGTAAAGTTGGCTGTGCATTTTCTGGTTTTGCTCCTTTCTGGACATCCTTTCTTGCCTTTATACATTTCTTAGAACATTCCTTAATATTTGCTTTAATTCTAAATAAATGGCTAACCTAATGACAAAATCAATGTGTTTATGGTCCTGATTCAGAGGCGCTCGCTATTTGCGAGCGCTCGCTCTGAATCAGGGCGGATTTAAAAAAAAATAAAATCCGCCTCCAGCTTGTGCGGGCGGCCTGGCGATGGTCACGATTATGGCGACCATCGGGCTTGCGACAAGACCCTTGTGGTAGGGTCTCGTCCACTGCAAGCCCCAGTGAATTCCTGCTCGAATAGAGGCGTTCCTTGGGGAATGCCTCTGTTTGTCCAGCCACCCCCCCTCCCCGCCTACAAAATGGGGCGAGCTGTCGATCAACATCGACAGCCTCCCCATCTTGTAGCAAACCCCGGAGCGAGTGATTTCTCGCTCGCTCCAGGGCACACGCGGTTCACACACCGCGCGTGCACAATGGCCGACTGTTGACCAGCGCTCGCGAGCGGGTCTGAATCAGGCCCTATGTCTTTATTTTAGTGTTAAGCTTTTTATCATTATTTATAGGGTTAATACTTATTTTTGTGGCTGACTTGGGAAGCACTTTAAGAATTTAACAACTCCCTGTCCGATGAACAGAAATAAAATTAGCTATGATGTGCACACAGGCAAAATATACAGTATGCCTCAGCAATAAAAGCACCTATCAGTGTCAGCGGCAGATAGTCAATGATATGATGCTCATCTTTAGTGCATTTTCACCTGCCTCTGATCATCTGCAAATAATATGTCTTTATCAAGGGTACAGCGTACAGTATTTTGCTGTTCTTGATCTGCATGTGTATGCAAGTGCATGAATTTGCCATGTTGTACACTTTCTACTGTATGTTAGAACATTCCTGTTTTGCCCCATTCAACCGAACCAATCCTCCTCTAATCATGGCTATGGAGCTGGCCATAACGCTTTGGGCGTGCATAAAGTAGTCACTGTGATGCCCTACACAGCCTGAAGCCTGATAGCATGCACTGAAGTTAGCAATTTCTGAGCAAGGTCAGGGCTTGTGCAAGTGTGCATAAGGCTGCGATGGTTCTTGATTGTACCGATGTTTTCACAGTCTTGCTAAACATTACGTATGTGTGTAAGGTGGGCGTCCTTATGTAGTGCTGCAGTGGCACAACGATCGCAATGAATTAGCATACTATCGCAGTTGAACTGCATGTGTAATCGCTATTGCATTCTTCATACTAGTTGCATTCCGTATTGAACCAGGTCCTTTATCCGCAGATGGCTTCTGGTCCTGCCCCCATGGGGCCTCTAGTATGCACCCCTGGCCTTACCTTTCCTAACAAGAAACCGGGGTTAGCGTACTTCTCTGAATCAGGCCCATTGTACAGACCCATTAGAATATTGCTGTGGATTAGATGCATATAATGGTATGAAGCAGATTCTATTGCCATACATGATGACTATTTCTTTGTTCTGTCAGATTCCGTATGCTTTGCAGTCTTCTTTTATAGGAAGAGTTAAATAGAATGATCACAATCGTAGGTTGAAATTACCATATGGTTTGAAAAAAAAGAAAGAGAAAACTGGCAAATAGTCCCTCCGTGGGAAGGATGATTCCTCTTTTGTAGAACAGAATTGACTTTGTTTGAACTAATGAATCATCTTCCAATAATTTCTATTACTGAGAGAGAAGCGGGCCCAGTGTAATCACTAAATCTGCCTTGTTTTGTGCTCTTGGGAGAGAGCAGCTGTACAATAATAAGTGCCATGTTATTTTTTTCACTCCCTATGTTCAGTATATAGTTATTTTAGCATGAATTTAATGTTGTAGCAATAAAGCATAAATAAAGTACCTTGTTGAAGACCACTGTATCCCACTTTGTACATATCGAGCTGAAAAAGCACAGTAAAGAAACATTAAACTGTACAGCTTAGAAAATGATATTTAAATAAATACTCCCCCCAAAATTCCCACATTTTCTCAGTGATTACTCACCTAATTCCAAATGGGGTTCCTCTTCAGTCCAGTTAGAACTTTGGCTTGGAAAAATAAAGATCCATTGGAAGGATGCTAGACTTGTTTCTAATGTAGCAGTGCCTTCACTGTGATTGGTTAAAGACAGTGGGCCTGATTCAGACCCGCTCGCAAGCGGTCGATGGTGGGCCATTGCGCAAGCCCCGGAGCGAGTGAGAAATCACTCTCTCCGGGGCTCACTACAAGATGGGGCGGCTGTCGATGTTGATCGACAGCTCGCCCTGTTTTATAGGTGGGGAGGGGGAGTGGCAGCACAAACGGAGGGGTTCCCGAAGGAACGCCTCCCATTTGTGGGCGGCCCTACTGACATCACTAGTGATGTCAGTAGTGGACTTCCGGCTCTATTAGAGCAGGAAGTCCACTCGGGCTTGCGAGACCTGAGACCCTACCACAGGGTCTCCTCGCAAGCCCGATGGTTACGATAATCATGACCATCACCATGCCACACGCAAAAGTGTCTGGAGGCCGTTCAAAAAAATAATAGGGACGCCCTGATTCAGAGCGAATCAGGCCCAGTGTCTTTGAACCACACAGAGTGGCCTTTCTTACCCTGCCCCCTGTTCCCTTGGTCCTTTCCTTTCCTGCCCTCATACCCCTTGTGCCTACCACACCTCTCATATCCCCTTTGCACAGCATGACCCTTGTCCCCCTTCCCCTGATGCTCAGTGCTTTGCCCCATTCTCCCACTGCCCTGTGCTTGTGCAAGGAGACGCAGTTTAGGGTGCAGTCCCCCTCCCACCAATGCCTGCCGCACTGGTGTTTCTTGAAAGCAGTGTTCCCCTCATCCTCCTGCCATTCCTGCCACCACTGCTCCATTTCTGAACATGTGCTCACCCTCTCCTGCCCGTGTGTGGGAGGTTGTAAAGTTAAAGCTGGGTATGTGTGTTAGCAGTACTTTCCTCACCTTTCTATACCCAGTGTGGCTCACGTTTTTGTGTCCCTTCCTTGTTCATCCTTTTGCTTAACCTGGGAATTATAATCAGGGCATGTTCCCATCTGGGCCGCGTGAGGCCTTGCCACACCCCTTGGATCCCCCTCCTCTGGGTTCCATACCCTCTCTCTATTCTCCCTTGCTTACTCCAGTCTCAGATCCTGATTCACTACCGCAAGCAACTCCGATTATGTACGCAATCGGCCGATTGTTGCATACTGCGCATGCGTACACATCTCAGAGCGCATAAAGGAACTAGCCATTGTGATCGAGACTGCGATCACAGTGACTACACAGAGCCATCGCTGAGTGCTTGACAGGAAACGCCGTTTGTGTGTGGTGCCGAGGGGGGGGGGTGGGGGGGCGAATGCAGGCGTGCCATTCTGTTATAACGCCGTTGCAGGGGCATGCATACATTATCCACTGCTGTTGAATCGTACAATGAACCTTTAGTACATTCCTGCCTATAAACCTCTAAGATTCACCTGCCTAGAACCTCTAAGACAAAACCTGCCTATACCTCCTAAAACCATAAGGTGTCGCTAATTAGCGCTGTGTTTAATTAAACCATTAATAAAACTCTAAGACAGTGGAATAGCGGTCCAACGCGCTAAAGATTATTATTCAGGTAAAAGTACAGATGTTACCACGCTATGAGCTAACAATGAGTGCAAAATAAATTGTACAGTTATTAGGTCATAAGGTACAGTCAATACATACGCGTGCGCTCTGGGACCAGATACCGGCATCAGTAATGAAACCTTCGTCGAAACAGCATAACAGGACCACCGCAGACTGGGATCTCGTTTCAGAGCACTCACATATATACCCGTACAGGGATAAGCAATACAATAGAATACGTTGGCAGGTTCTCATTGGTTCCTCTTCTTGCTTCTTCCGTTACGGTACAATTCATAGGTCAGTGCAAAGACTCAACCCAGCCTCTAACAGCCTGATTGTGTCCACTTTCCCGCTGCATAATAAATCTAGTCTAAACTATGGCATACAACATTTCAAGGAGTTATTCTCTCTATCATTCATATTTCATAGCCACATGTTCTGGTCTTCTCACCGATGCCACCGGAACGCTGTGGGAATAGAGTAGATCAGTACGGCACCAATCACGGTTCACTTGCCATTTACTAAACCATAGTTACAGAAAACATTCATTTCTTTATATGCTGACATTGCGATTAAACCAAATAATAATCATTCCTTTCGTGCTGCGGGACCATTGCTTTTAAATGTGTATGCGGGGAGAAATGACATTAAATTGTGTTGTGCGTTTGAGGGTCTGTGGGGCACTTAGCGACCAGCACTAAGTTGGAAAGGCTTCTGTGTATGTGTGTGACCATGCCAGTATGGGTTTGGGAAAGATCACTAAAAAGCTGGCTGTGCGTCTAAATAGCTATTTTGCGTTGTCCTATGTTTAACATGAAGTGCAAGGAAAACACCACTAATTTGCTACTTTTTGCTGCATCGCGTATGTGTTAATGTGAATGCAGGGGAAAACACCACTACTTTGCTACTGCTCAAATATGTTTATGGTGATTTTAATGTGTTGCAAAGTTATTTTATGTCTGCTAAACACCATCGGTAGGTGTTTGGGGAAGATTGTGAAAAAGCTGTTCGTGCTACTTTTTAGCAAGTTTGCGTTGTGAGTAGCAAAATTGCTACTTTTAGCAATTTTGCACTGTGGATTGTGTACTATGTATTTTTGACAAAATGGCGCTTGTGTAAGCTTTCTTTTCTAAAATGGAGTCTTGCTGCCATTCACAATATGGTGTCTTGAGGCCAGTCACAAAATGGCGTCGTCGCGATTAAATTTTAAACTGAACTTGTCTCAGCCAATTATTCAGCTTCAACAGTCCACCCTTTGATAGCAAACAACATGCTATCACAATCTGCTATTAGGATGTAATTTAGGCTTACATTTATATATTATTTAGTGTTATTATGGGATGGCACAAGGTGGTTCTTAATCCATCAATAATGTGTCTCTGGGTGGGGACATAAAACTAATATTATGCGCACACCGCGGATCTTGGGAGATCATGTGACAGGTGCGGGGATGCACCAGTCTTATAACAGCAGTCTTGAAGGGGAATTTGAGACTTTACATTGTCTGGGTGTTCTATAAATAACATTTCAATAATATCCTCTATGCATGTCTAAATATTATACATTTAAATGATGGTACTTCCTAACTCAGGGTTGTAATGCAGTTCTGTATCTACCTCGGTATACATATTATCATTTCTAACCACCATCATAGTTTCATTCCTTCGTTTCACTCTGTTTTTACATTTTCCACACTTCAACACAATAGGAACACACCGGACGCATATGCCAATTACTATGATGACAATCAGTATAAGGATCAAGAATTTGCCTATGCTGGCGATCACTTCCTGGACCCATTCCCCTAGACCCGAGAACCATTTCACTGGGTTTAGCCATGACACCCATCCTTCTATCTTTTCCCCTACTTCAGCCACTGAAGCATTATGGTTCTTGCGAAATTCCCACTTTAGCTGCAGAATTTCATCCATCTTCCGGTCTATCACCTCCTTAGGGTCGCTGGTATCATTGGTGACATAGGTGCAACATTTTACTCCAAATTGAGTGGCCAATGTTATGCAATACCCTCCAGTAACAGCTGTTAAATAATTCAATACTAGCCTGTGTTGCACCAGTTCTTTCTTGTACGCTTGCAATTCTCTCCCTGTGTACCTGAATGTGTCATTGTACATCTCGGTGATATTATCTATTAATTTAGCAAGTTCTTGGATATATCTAAAATTTAATGTACCCCTAGCAATTCTGGTGGGATCCAGGGCGACTAAAACTTGGAAGCCAGTTGTCTCACTGATTAACTGAGCGGCTTTATGCATATCACCAGGTATCATATTTCTCTTGCCTCTGTGTTCATATTGAGTGTGAAGATATGGTGACGGTGTGTTTTTATGTATACTCAGCATTTCAACATGTGTGAGGGTCATAACTTCTGGGACTACTCTTCTCAGGTAACACAAACCATCGGAACTCAGGGAGAGCCATTTATACGCTTGTCTTCCACATATAAAATATACATTATCAGGGAAAACATAAGGAATGGTATGCATCATTATCATTAAACACATTTCACTTGCAAATAATCCTATCTCAGGCTCTTCCATCTGGTATATGCAAGTTTCTAGTTGTATTATTTTAGCACAATAACCATCTGGTACTTTACCAATCATTTCTTTGGTGGAACTCAATGTATACCGGTACCTAAAATGTTTCCCACTGGATTTAATTGAGCATAGCAGATCATAGTTTATGGACTCATTATCAGCTCTTTGTGAGAAGGTCATCGTCTGATTATTCCCCGTCACTTCCCAACCTCCGGGTTTATTGGGGTTGGTTATGTTCAAACACAAAAGTGATCTATCTACTTGGAATTGATAGAGTTTGAAATGAGGTGGTTTGGATGAGAGGAATTTTCCATCCAATGTTTTCCCTTTTTGCAATTCTAAAATTTCCGTGGTATTCAGCGGAAATGGCACCAACCCTACGTTATGCTGTCCCTGGGGCACATATGAACACACCCAGCAATCAGTTTGATTTAACACATTGCCTACCATGCTATGATAATCCTCTAAAGGATACCCTCCCCAGTACGGATTATATTTTGGTTGGCACCGTTGGATACAGTTCTCATCAACTAGGGACCCACAAAGCTCACAAATACAGGAATCCTCAGACGATAACCCTCCACACCTTCCCCGAGTATCCGGAATGATAGCTCTTTTAACAATAACAGTACTAAGATTGGAAAAACATTCCCCTGATTGGCATTGCACTCCTCCTGTCTCCACTCCATCGGCACTGCCATCAGCTCCCGTTTCCTCAATCGGTCCCCCATCACAGACACTGGATATCCCTGGACTGACCAGGATGGTGAACACTCTAAAAGAGAATATGAAAATGAACACAGCAGGCCTGTCCATTTTAACAACAATCTGCAAAATTTCTCTCGGTTCTGGTATCTCACTACGACCTTTTCAATCCTCCCGGAACAAGCTCGCGAGTGACAGGTCCACACTATCAGCCTTGTCTCCGACTTGTTTCTCCACCGGTTGATTGACCTTTCTGCAGTGAGTCGAATGGACCCAGGTATCTCTCTCGGCCACCTTCAAAGATGTAGTACTCGTCAGCAGCACCTGGTATGGACCTTCCCACCGGTCAGTCAAACAAACCTCAAGAAATTTCTGATCATTACATATTCTCCTGGTTCAACATCAAGACAGTTAGTTTCAGGCATATCATTAGACAACAATTTCAGTTTCTGGTGCTGTTGCTTTAACTGCCTACTCATTGATATAAGATACTTTACAGTTACCTCGTTGTTACCCTTTAGATCTTCCTGTGGACTTATAATCAAATGAGGTTGTCTACCGAACAATATTTCAAATGGGGACAGATTCAGAGGAGGTCTAGGAGTGGTCCTTATGCTATGTAGGACCAAGGGTAATGCTTCTGGCCATCCTAGTCCAGTCTCTGCCATGATTTTACTTAGCTTATTTTTAATAGTCCCGTTCATCCTCTCTACCTTGGCACTGGCTTGCGGTCGGTAGGGGGTGTGAAGTCGGCTATTAATACCCATCAGCTTACACATATTTTGGAAAACATCACCTGTGAAATGGGTACCCCTATCACTCTCGATGATTCTAGGGATACCATACCTGCATACAAATTCCTGAACTATTTTCTTGGCAGTAAATGCAGCAGTATTAGTGGCCGCTGGGTAGGCCTCAACCCAGTTAGAAAATACGTCTGTGCACACTAGTACATACTTAAGGTTCCTGCAGGGTGGTAATTGGATGAAATCAATTTGTATCACCTGGAAAGGTCCATCAGTCGGTGGAATGTGGGACGGTTCGGTAGGGATCGCTTTCCCTATGTTCTTTCTCAAGCAGGTCAGACAGGACATTGCTATCTTCTCTGCTTGTGAAGAAAAACCTGGTGTGCACCAGTATGCCCTCACCAACTTGCACATACCCTGTTTACCCAGGTGAGTCAGACCGTGTGCTGCCTCAGCCATGCTGGGGTAATATGCCTTGGGGGCTACTGGTTTACCATGTCCATCCCTCCACAGCCCAGAGGACTCCTGCCCACACCCCTTGGACTTCCAAATGGATTTTTCCTGAATTGAACACAAATTTTGCATCTCAATTAATTTTAGCATGTCAACAGTTTGGAATGACATAATTGTTTCAGTTGGAGAAAACATTTTTAATCCTGCTGCCCATTTTGCAGCTTCATCAGCTCTGTTGTTGCCCAGTGACACCGGGTCATCCTCACATGTGTGGGCTTTACATTTAATTACTGCCACTGCCTTGGGCAGTTGGATTGCTTCTAAGAGATGTTTTATGTGTCGGGAGTGTGCAACTGGTGTGCCTGCTGCTGTCATAAAATTTCTCAGACGCCATAGAGCCCCAAAATCGTGCACTACCCCGAACGCGTACCTCGAATCAGTGTAAATGTTAGCAGATTTGCCTGCTGCCAGTTCACATGCTCTAGTCAGTGCTACTAACTCTGCCACCTGGGCCGAGTGAGGAGGACTGAGAGGTTTAGCTTCCATGATGTCTGTGTCATTTACAACAGCATAACCTGTACATAACTCACCTGTGTCTGTTTGTCTATGACAACTCCAATCCGTATAAAAAGTTACATCCACATTCTCTAAAGGTGTGTCATGTATGTCAGGTCTAGCAGTAAAGGTCTGATTCAGATATGTCATACAATCATGCGTATCATTATGTCTGCCGAACTCACCTCCCACCAGCAACTCTTCTCCTTCCACCCTTTGTACATCATGTTGTACATATGGTAGGTATGTTGCTGGATTCAGCGTGCTGCAACGTTTAACAGTAATATTTGCTGGAGCGATTAGGGCTAGTTCCCATTTGGTGAACCTAGCTGAGGAGACGTGTCTGGTTTGAGCTGAGTTCAACTGAGCAGATACAGCATGGGGAGTGTAGACAATCATATCATGGCCCAATACTATGTCCTCACTTTTACTCACCAATAGAGCGGTAGCTGCTACACTTCTCAAACAAGTGGGGAGTGATCTTGCTACCGTGTCCAATTGGGCACTGTAGTATGCTACGGCCCTACTGGCATCACCATGTTTTTGTGTAAGGACACCTGCAGCACAACCATCAGCTTCCGTACAATACAAATCAAAAGGTTTTTCATAATCAGGTATTCCCAATGCAGGAGCTCTTGTCAGACTATCCTTAAGATTAAGGAAAGCCTGTTCTGATTCCTCTGTGTGTATGACACGATCGGGCTTTGAGGAAGAGACTAATTCCTGTAAAGGTAAGGCCAAAATAGAAAAACCTGGGATCCACATTCGGCAATATCCACACATTCCTAAGAAGGTACAAATTTGCTGTTGATTCTGCGGCAGTGTCATGTTTTGTATGGCTTGTATTCTATCTGTTGTAAGGTGTCGTAACCCCTGGGTTAGGCAGTGTCCCAAATATTTTACTCTCGATTGGCACGGCTGTAGTTTGTCCTTAGCCACCTTGTGTCCTGTTTGTGAGAGATGAAGTAACAAAAGTTTAGTATCATTCAAACATGACATAAACGAGTCAGAACATAGCAATAAATCGTCCACATATTGAATTAGAACAGATCCATTGGCAGGTTGAAAAGATTGTAAACAGTCGTGCAATGCCTGGGAGAAGATACTGGGGCTGTCTATGAAACCTTGGGGTAATCATGTCCATGTGTATTGTAAACCTCTGTATGTAAATGCGAATAGATACTGACAGTCAGGATGGAGAGGCACAGAGAAGAAAGCAGAACAGAGGTCAATGACAGTGAAATGAGTTGCATTTGGTGGGATCTGCATCAAAATGACAGCTGGATTTGGCACTACGGGGAATTGGCTCTCTACTACCTTATTAACACCTCTAAGGTCTTGTACCAGCCTATAGCCCCTCCCACCACTCTTCTTCACTGGAAAGATGGGACTGTTGGCTACACTAGCTGTACGGACTAAAATTCCTTGTTGTAACAATTGCTCAATTATTGGAAACACCCCTAATTCTACCTCCTGTTTTAGTGGGTACTAGGGAATTTTTGGAGCTTGCCTACCGTTTTTTAAGTTTACCATTACAGGGCTTACATTTGCCATTAATCCAGTGTCCTGTCCATCCTTAGTTTAAAGGGAATCTGGAATTAGGGACAACATTTCGTCTACTTGTGATGGGGTTTCATTTAAAACTGTAGAGTGATACATTATCCTTTGAGGAGTGTCTAACATATCCCGCACCTCGTATACCATTCTCTCTGGGATATCTAAATATACACCATCAGGGGTGCAATATAGAACACATCCCATCTTACATAACAAGTCTCTGCCCAGTAGGTTAGTAGGAGCCGCAGCAGCCAGAAGGAAAGAATGTCTGGTATGCAACGGCCCAATAGTAACCTCTGTGGACTTTGTTAAAGGATAACATTCCACTTTACCTGTTACACCCATTGTTGATACTGTCTCGTTGGTCACCTGTAAATTAACGGGAGATTTCATCACTGACCTGGTCGCCCCTGTGTCTACAAGAAAAGGATATTCAGTACCAGCTACATCAACCATCATGACCAGTTCTTCCCTAGTACTTCCCGTTAACCTGACTATCTGTAGACTACAGGTATGACCTGACCCCTAGCGTTGGCTACCGTTCTCCAATAAAGCATTTACGGCTACAATTGGAGCTGGTGCCTGTTGAACATTTGCTGGCCTTTGTGCATATCCTTTATGGGGATATCTAAATTTTCCCTGATGTGGGATTCCTACTCCTTTTACTGTGCAGTTTCTACTTAAGTGTCCAGTTTGTTTACAGTTAAAGCATGTTCCTGTTTCGGGTGAAGACATGTGGTGTTGTAAGGTTTGCGCAGAGGGTAAAGGTGGTGGATATGGGTAAGGATAGGGAGGGTAAGGGTATTGTGGGGGATAAGAAGTTGGTGGATAGCCTGGGACCTGTGGTTGCATCGGGTTAGTGGGATAGAGTTGCGTTTGTTGTTGAGTGGGGTTAGTGAGAGTGGGTGTGTGTGCAAGTGCAAGCGTGTCTGTTGGCTGTGATGTTACCGTCATTCCCTCCAGAGCTTGTATACTGACAGCCACCAGTTTCTCGCTCTGGGCCTCTCTCTTTTTGGAGATGTTCTTATCATGTTCAATGGTGGTTTCTATGAGGGTATCTATTGTAAGTCCCCGCCAGCCAGGCTGTGAGGTCTGTACCCGAGTTTTTAAACTCTCTTTCAGACCGTCCACAAGTACTGTGACTATCATTCCCCGGTGGTGAGTGCTATCTTTAATATCCTCTATCCCAGTGTACTGGGTGATAGCCTGCAGAGCCCAATCGCAGTAATCTTCTGCAGTCACACTCTCTTTCTGTTTAATTGTGAAAATTTTGTTCCAGTTAACTACTACTGGAAAATATATACCCAATTGAGTTACTATGTGGGAAATGTTACCTTGGTTTACTTGATCTGTTAAGGGGACGTCACCATCCAATACACAATCCATGATAAATTTTGTCACATCGGTATTGCGTGGCAGACAGGCCCTTAACACCACACGCCAATCTTTATCAGTGGGCTCATGTGAACTACCCAAATTTCTCAAAAATCTTTGACATTTGGCTAATTCCTTTTTGGAATCGGGGAAATCATTTATGATGGAATTTAGTTCTGCTCTTGTCCAAGGACAATGTATTACTACTTCCCTCGTGGGCACTATACCGTTTGCGTCTGCATTTCCATTTGGAACAGTTATTGTCCGAATGGGATGCAGACCGGTAGCGCTGCTACCTTTGACCTGGTTACCTGGCTGGGGGTTTAATCTGCTGCTGCTACGTATGGTATTAACAACTTCCTCTATGGGTGCAGAGTGTGTTAACACTTCCCTTGCTGTTACCGATGGAGATGGCGACACCACCCGTGATTGTGGTGATGCAGCATCTATCATTTGCACAGCATGGGAAATGGCAGACAGTACAATAGGCTCATCATCCACATCATAAACATTTTCTTTAAGGTTGCTTAAGAGAGGGTACAAATTGTTTGTTACATTTTTATGTTTTTTTTTTTCATTGACTGCACCTACACCCCCATCCGCATAGGGTGGTGGTGGTGCGCGTGAACCATCTGTACTACCTTCTGCGACGCTACCTTGCAGTGCATGCACGCTATCAAGCGATGCGTCCGCGGCGCTATTTAGCGTCACCGGCGCATTGCCCGAGACTGTGCCCGCGACGCCTGATTGCATCGCGGGTACCTCCTTCAGCCACATTTCCCCCTCGTGCTGCCACAGTTTTAAACATTCAAAATATTTAACCTTTTTCTCTCGGGAGCGCATCAAACTGATGTGATCCCGGACATTGTCTAACACATTTTTATCAAAACTACCAATTCTGGGAAACGGTCTAACACTCTTCCTCATCATATTAAACCATAAATCACAATACCTTATTGCATAAGTACCGTACTTAGTATGCATGATACGACGGGCCGATCCGATCGGCGCCTCCATTAGCAGCACATCATTGCCTAACATTTCTACTGTTTGCATGGCTCCTATTCAGGGACAACTCCTATGCTTCCCAATAAAAATTTTAACCGGTGAAAGACAATCAAGATACTTTCACTTACCTGCGGACGATTTAAGTCGGCGGCGCCCACACACCTGGATAAGATTTAGTAAGGCAACTTCCACACCTGTATAAGATTTGAAAAAGGCAACTTCCACACCCGGATAAGATTTAGTAAGGCAACTTCCAAGCCTATGAGAGTTTATATGTCGGCCACTCTCACGCACCTCTATACAACAAAAGACAACATGTACACCTGCTACTGTGTATAGAACGTTAAAGCTGCTTACCGAGCGACTAGGCTAACCCTTGCACCTAGCCCTTAAGGATCATACGATACCCTTAACTTTGTTCAACAAATATTCACTGCTACACACTTTTTTTTTCCTGCGCAGAAAAATACACGTTTAACCCAGATATTGGTAATAGAAAAAAATGTAAACCTCAATGGCTTTGTTCAAACACGTGGCAGCACAACCGGAAGTACATGTACACAATTTGTGCGACTAGTCGCATACACAGTGATGCGACCAGACCCACGTGTTATTACCTAAACGCTATTATGCTACTCCCTCTAAACTTTTATCAACGAGAGAAAACAACTTTTCTCTCCTTGTCCCTGGATTCTGATCAGCGCTTCCTCTACACAATAACCGGCAGTACGCTCTCCGCTCTGTGGTACTGAAAGACTATTGCATCTCTCACAAGGCGCCTCCACCCTTTTGCTGAGAGAGAACTGACCGAGTGTTACCGTGTATCAGATAACGTGATAAACCTACGAGCCCCCAACTGTTGAATCGTACAATGAACCTTTAGTACATTCCTGCCTATAAACCTCTAAGATTCACCTGCCTAGAACCTCTAAGACAAAACCTGCCTATACCTCCTAAAACCATAAGGTGTCGCTAATTAGCGCTATGTTTAATTATACCATTAATAAAACTCTAAGACAGTGGAATAGCGGTCCAACGCGCTAAAGATTATTATTCAGGTAAAAGTACAGATGTTACCATGCTATGAGCTAACAATGAGCGCAAAATAAATTGTACAGTTATTAGGTCATAAGGTACAGTCAATACATACGCGTGCGCTCTGGGACCAGATACCGGCATCAGTAATGAAACCTTCGTCGAAACAGCATAATAGGACCACCGCAGACAGGGATCTCGTTTCAGAGCACTCACATATATACCCGTACTGGGATAAGCAATACAATAGAATACATTGGCAGGTTCTCATTGGTTCCTCTTCTTGCTTCTTCCGTTACGGTACAATTCATAGGTCAGTGCAAAGACTCAACCCAGCCTCTAACAGCCTGATTGTGTCCACTTTCCCGCTGCATAATAAATCTAGTATAAACTATGGAATACAACATTTCAAGGAGTTTTTCTCTCTATCATTCATATTTCATAGCCACATGTTCTGGTCTTCTCACCGATGCCACCGGAACGGTGTGGGAATAGAGTAGATCAGTACGGCACCAATCACGGTTCACTTGCCATTTACTAAACCATAGTTACAGAAAACATTCATTTCTTTATATGCTGACATTGCGATTAAACCAAATAATAATCATTCCTTTCGTGCTGCGGGACCATTGCTTTTAAATGTGTATGCGGGGAGAAATGACATTAAATTGTGTTGTGTGTTTGAGGGTCTGTGGGGCACTTAGCGACCAGCACTAAGTTGGAAAGGCTTCTGTGTATGTGTGTGAGCATGCCAGTATGGGTTTGGGAAAGATCACTAAAAAGCTGGCTGTGCATCTAAATAGCTATTTTGCGTTGTCCTATGTTTAACATGAAGTGCAGGGAAAACACCACTAATTTGCTACTTTTTGCTACATCGCGTATGTGTTAATGTGAATGCAGGGGAAAACACCACTACTTTGCTACTGCTCAAATATGTTTGTGGTGATTTTAATGTGTTGCAAAGTTATTTTATGTCTGCTAAACACCATCGGTAGGTGTTTGGGGAAGATTGTGAAAAAGGTGTTCGTGCTACTTTTTAGCAAGTTTGCGTTGTGAGTAGCAAAATTGCTACTTTTAGCAATTTTGCACTGTGGATTGTGTACTATGTATTTTTGACAAAATGGCGCTTGTGTAAGCTTTCTTTTCTAAAATGGAGTCTTGCTGCCATTCACAAGATGGTGTCTTGAGGCCAGTCACAAAATGGCGTTGTCGCGATTAAATTTTAAACTGAACTTGTCTCAGCCAATTATTCAGCTTCGACACTGCAATGGCCTACGCAGCCTGATCCCTGATAGCGTGCATAGAAGTTAGCAATTTCTGAGTAAGGTCAAAGCTTGTGCAAGTGTGCTAGAGGCTGCGATGTTACTCGATTGTACTCATGTTTATGCAGTCTTGTTAAACATTACGGATGTGTAAGGTACGGTGGGCGTCCTTATACAGTGCTGCAAATGGCATTGCGATTGCAATGGATTAGCATACTATCGCAGTTGAACTGCATGCATAAATGCTATTGCATTCGCAGTTGCGTTCCATAGTGAATCAGGCCCTCAGTTCAGTGGCGTCCCTCCCCGCGGCGTCACCAGGTGCGGTGAGGGATGCTGTGTTCGCGGCATAGCCGCACTGCCAAAAAGGAGGTGTGGCCTCTCAGAGAGGGCGTGGCTTCATGGTCTGAACCCTGTAGTTCCAGCTCTCGTGCTTTTTACTGTGAGGGCCAGGGGGGTGCTGGAGGTGTGGACTGCCCTGTGTACAGTGCCCGCTCCCTCACATTGTCAGGAGCCAAGTACTGGACTTGTAGTCCAAGTACTGGACTACAGTGCAGCACCCGCCTCCTGTAACTGAGGGGGAGTCTGCACCTTGGTGTCACCCCTCGGCGGGTGACACCACCCGCCGCCCCCCCCACACCCACCTTGTAACGACACTGCCTCAGTCCTATGGCTATCATCCATATGCTGCCCCATTGAATGGGCCTCCAGCCTCCTCCCCTTTAAAACTGCTGACTCCCCATGGTGGGCCCTTCCACATTTCTTATCGGCTGTCTTGTGACTTGCCTGCTAAGTGCAAATGCATCCTCTGGCTTCCGCTTCAGTTCCAACCTCTCTTTCTTCATGTTCTTCTGCTCATGAGATTGATGTAACAAACTGCTGTTCCAGGTGCTCATCACTCATTGGGTTTGTCCTGGTGAAAAAGAGGGCATGGCCACATGCTACAAGGGACATGGCCACTGAAAAATGGGGGCATGTCAACATGACACACCACTGTTTCTCGTCACTCTGGGAACATTCCTTTCCATTCCATATACACCTTAATGCCCCCGTAGTAGAGCCGCTTATGCAATGTCCCCAGTAGTAGTGCCCCTTATGCAATGCCCCTAGTAGTAGTGCCCCTCATGCAATGCCCAGTGTAGTAGTGCCACTTATGCAATGTCCCCAGTATCAGTTCCCCTTTTGCAATGCCCCCTGTAGTAGTGCCCATTATGCAGTGCCCCCAGTAGTGCCCCTTATATAGTGTCCCCAGTAGTGCCCTTTATGCAGTGCGCCCCAGTAGTGCTCCTTATAAAGTACCCCCAGTAGTGTATTTACATAAATAAAGCTTTTTACATCACATATTATGTTTGTATTTTTTTCATGTAATATTTCACATATATTTTAACCCCTTTTCTCAACACTCAATTAGTCTTACACATCTATAGTTTACACTGCATTGTCACTCTTTTTCCATTTTTCGTGTGATGCCCTGGGGGGTCCTGGGTTGGATGTTTTTCGGGGTGCACTGCGCCCCGGACGTGAACCTCCTAATGTTAGGGACTGCTAGTGACAGAGTAGCCGTGACGAGGCCTAGCAGCTTTCCATGTATTTGCAAATGCATGCAACTAATATATCTGAATTTCTATGACCATATAGTCTTCATATATTGTTGCAAGTACTATTCAGTGTGCTGAGGAACAATAGGGGGTTAAACCCCACTCCTTTTTCTACTTAGTATGACCCCTCCCTTTCATGCACCTGATTAGTACTGCTATATTGATTGAGCAGCTGCCATTTATGTTTGTTTGGTATGAGTTGCATGAAGGAGCCAGCATTAGTATGGCATGCTGGTTCTAGTAGTGCTAGTTGAGTTCCCAGGGGTGACTCCCAGGTAAGCTGGCTCTCAATGTGGATGCATTTATGTATGTGTCTTTATCAGGAGGCCTTACATTTGACAAAATTTATATGTGCCTTTATCAGGAGGCCTTATAATTGGTATATTTTATATTTGGGGTGAGCGTTTGGGCGTAAGGCCCCCGGGGCTGGTCTGGCTGGGCCGCCTCATGGCATCACCACTTAATACACATAGTTGCTTTTTACATCACATATTATGTTTGTATTTTTTTCGTGTAATATTTTAACCACTTTTTTCAACACTCATTAATTAGTCTTACACAGCTATACTTTACACTGCACTGTCACACTTTTTCCATTTTTCATGTGATGCCCTGGGGGGGTCCTGGGCTGGACGTTTTTTGGGGTGCACTGCGCCCTGATGTGAATCCCTTAGTGATAGGGACTGCTAGAGACAGAGAAGTCATGACGTGGCCTAGCAGCTTTCCATGTATTTGCAAATGAATGCAACTAATATCTCTGAATTTCTATGACCATATAGTCTTCATATATTGTTGCAAGTATTATTCAGTGTGCTGAGGAACAATAGGGGGTTAAACCCCACTCCTTTTTCTACTTAGTATGACCCCTCCCTTTCATGCACCTGATTAGTACTGCTATATTGATTGAGCAGCTGCCATTTTTGTTTGCACAGTGCCCCAGTAGCCAGTACCCCTGAGAAGTGCCCCTTATGCAGTGTCCCGAGTAGTGTCCCATATACAGTGCCCACTTATGTAGTGCCCCCAGTAATGCCCCTTATACAGTGCTCCCTGTAGAGGTCCCCCTATGCAGTGCCCCCAGTAGTGCCTCTTATACAGTGCCCCCAGTAGTGCCCCTTATACAATGCCCCCAGTAGTGCCTCTTATACAGTGCCCCTAGTAATGCCAGTGCCCCCAGTAGTGCCCCTTATGCAGTGCCCCCAGTAGTGGTCGACTTATACAGTGCTCCCAGAAGTGCCCCTTATACAGTGCCCCCTTATATAGTGCCCCCAGTAGTGCATCTTATACAGTGCCCCAGTAGTGCCAGTAACCCTGAGAAGTGCCCCTTATGCAGTACCCTGAGTAGTGCCCCATATACAGTGCCCCTCTATGTAGTGCCCCCAGTAGTGCCCCTTATACAGTTCCCCATTAGTGCCAGTACCCCCAAGTAGTGCCCCTTATGCAGTGCCCCAATTAGTGCCCCGCATAGTGCCCCAAATACAGTGCCCCTCTATGTAGTGCCCCCCGTCGTGGTCCCCCTATGTAGTGCCCTTATACAGTGCCCCCAGTAGTGTCCCTTATACAGTGATCCCAGTAGTGCCCCTTATACAGTGCCCCCAGTAGTGGTCCTCTCTATGCAGTGCCCCCAGTAGTGGTCCCTCCTATGTAGTGCCCACAGTAGTGGTCCCCCCTATGCAGTGCCTCCAGTAGCGGTTCCCCCATCCCTATGCAGTGCCCCTTATCAAAGACACAATAAAAAAAAACACCTGAATCAGTAGTGCCAGTGCCCCTTATGCAGTGCCCCCAGTAGTGGTCCCCTTATGCAGTGCTCCCAGTAGAGCCCCTTATACAGTGCCCCCAGTAGTGCATCTTATACAGTGACCCCAGTAGTGGTCCCCCCTTATACAGTGCCCCTTATGCAGTGCCCTCAGTAGTGCCCCCTGTAGCGGCCCCCTCTATGCAGTGCCCGAAGTAGTGGTCCCCCCTATGTAGTGCCCCCAGTAGTGTCCCCTATAGTGTTCCCCCTTATACAGTGCCCACAGTAGTGGTCCTCCCAATGCTGTGCCCCCAGCAGTAGTGCCCCTTATACAGTGCCTCCAGTAGTGCCTCTAATACAGTGCCCCCAGTAATGCCAGTGCTCCTAGTAGTAGTCCCCCCTATGCAGTGCCCCCAGTAGTGGTCCCCTGATGCAGTGCTCCCAGTAGTGCCCCTTATACAGTGCCCCCAGTAGTGCATCTTATAGAATGCCCCAGTAGTGCCAGTACCCCCTGAGAAGCACCCTTTATGTAGTGCCCTGAGTAGTGCCCCATATACAGTGCCCCTCTTTGTAGTGCCCTCAATCTCAATAGTGGTCCCCCTATGCAGTGCCCCCAGTGGTCCCCCCTATGCAGTGCCCCCTATAGTGTTCCCTCCTTATACAGTGCCCCTCAGTAGTAGTCCTCCCTATGCAGTTCCACCATTAGTGCCTCTTATATAGTGCACCCAGTAGCGGTTCCCCCACCCCTATGCAGTGCCCCTTACATAAATAGGACAAAGACACAATAAAAAAAAAAACACTTACCTGCATTCCCTTATGCAGTGCCCCCAGTAGTGGTCCCCTTATGCAGTGCTCCCAGTAGAGCCCTTTATACAGTATCCCCTTATACAGTGCCCCCAGTAGTGATTCTTATACAGTGACCACAGTAGTGCCCTTTATACAGTGCCCCCAGTGGTGGTCCCCCCTTATACAGTGCCCCTTATACAGTGCCCTCAGTAGTGCCCCCAGTAGTGGTCACCTCTATGCAGTGCCCCCAGTAGTGGTGCCCCCTATGTAGTGCCCCCAGTAGTGTCCCCTATAGTGTTCCCCCTTATACAGTGCCCACAGTAGAGGCCCCCCTATGCAGTGCCCCCAGCAGTAGTGACCCTTATACAGTGCCTCCAGTAGTGCCTCTTATACAGTGCCCCCAGTAATGCCAGTGCCCCTAGTAGTAGTCCCCCCTATGCAGTGCCCCCAGTAGTGGTCCCCTCATGCAGTGCTCTTAGTAGTGCATCTTATACAGTGCCCCCAGTAGTGCCAATACCCCCTGAGAAGCGCCCCTTATGTAGTGCCCCGAGTAGTGCCCCATATACAGTGCCCCTCTTTGTGGTGCCCTCAATAGTGGTCCCCCCTATGCAGTACCCCCAGTATTGGTCCCCCCCATGGCAGTGCCCCCAGTAGTGGTACCCCTATGCAGTGCCCCCAGTAGTGGTCCCTCCTATGTAGTGCCCCCTGTAGTGGTCCCCCTGAGCAGTGCCTCCTACAGTGTTCCCCCCTTATACAATGCCCCCAGAAGTAGTCCCCCCTATGCAGTGCCCCTACTAGTGCCCGCAGTAGTGCCCCTTATATAGTGCCCCCAGTAGTAGTCCTCCCTATGCAGTGGCCCCAGTAGTTTGCCCCCCTATGCAGTGCCCCCACTAGTGCCCCTTATATAGTGACCCCAGTAGTAGTCCTCCCTATGCAGTTCCCCCCGTAGTGCCTCTTATATAGTGCCCCCAGTAGCGGTTCCCCCACCCCAATGCAGTGCCCCTTACATAAATAGGACAAAGACACAATAAAAAAAAC
This sequence comes from Taudactylus pleione, assembly GCA_031769625.1. Lineage (NCBI taxonomy): Eukaryota > Metazoa > Chordata > Amphibia > Anura > Myobatrachidae > Taudactylus > Taudactylus pleione. The sequence continues at coordinate 2,829,710 of JAUIMM010000104.1, read as the reverse complement.
ACTTACCTGAATTCTCTTATGCAGTGCCCCCAGTAGTGGTCCCCTTATGCAGTGCTCCCAGTAGAGCCCCTTATAAAGTATCCCCTTATACAGTGCCCCCAGTAGTGCATCTTATACAGTGACCCCAGTAGTGCCCTTTATACAGTGCCCCTAGTAGTGGTTCCCCCTTATACAGTGCCCCTTATACAGTGCCCTCAGTAGTGCCCCCAGTAGTGGTCTCCTCTATGCAGTGCCCCCAGTAGTGGTCCCCCATATGTAGTGCCCCCAGTAGTGCCCCTATAGTGTTCTCCCTTATACAGTGCCCCCAGCAGTAGTGCCCCTAATACAGTGCCCCCAGTAATGCCAGTGCCCCCAGTAGTACTCCCCCTTATGCAGTGCCCCCAGTAGTGGTCCCCTGATGCAGTGCTCCCAGTAGTGCCCCTTATACAGTGCCCCCAGTAGTGGTCGCCCCCTATGCCATGCCCCAAGCAGTAAGGCCCCTTATACAGTGCCTCCAGTAGTGCCTCTTATACAGTGCCCCCTGTAATGCCAGTGCCCCCAGTAGTAGTCCCCCCTATGCAGTGCCCCCAGTAGTGGTCCCCTGATGCAGTGCTCCAAGTAGTGCCCCTTATACAGTGCCCCCAGTAGTGCATCTAATACAGTGCCCCAGTAGTGCCAATACCCCCTGAGAAGTGCCCCTTATGCAGTGCCCCGAGTAGTGCCCCATATACAGTGCCCTTCTTTGTAGTGCCCTCAATAGTGGTCCCCCTATGCAGTGCCCCCAGTAGTCTCCCTTACACAGTGCCCCCAGTAGTGGTCCCCCCTATGCACTGACCCCGTAGTGGTCCCCTACTATGTAGTACCCCCAGTAGTGGTCCCCCCGTGCAGTGCCCCCTATAGTGTTCCGCCCTTATACTGTGCCCCGAGTAGTTCACCCCCCTATGCATTTCCCCCCACTAGTGCCCTTTATGCAGTGCCCCCAGTGGTGCCCCTTATATAGTGCCCCCAGTAGTAGTCCTCCCTATGCAGTTCCCCCAGTAGTGCCTCTTATATAGTGCCCCCAGTAGCGGTTCCCCCACCCCTATGCAGTGCCCATTACATAAATAGGACAAAGACACAATAAAAAAAACACCTACCAAAATTCCCTTATGCAGTGCCCCCAGTAGTGGTCCCCTTATGCTATGCTCCCAGTAGTGCCCCCAGTAGTGCCAGTGTCCCTTATGCAGGGCCCCATATACAGTGCCCCTCTATGTAGTGCCCCCAGTAGTGGCCCCCCTATGCTCTGCCCCCAGTAGAGCCCCTTACACAGTGCCCCCAGTAGTGGTCCCCCCTATGCACTGACCCCGTAGTGGTCCCCTACTATGTAGTACCCCCAGTAGTGGTCCCCCTGTGCAGTGCCCCCTATAGTGTTCCGCCCTTATACTGTGCCCCCAGTAGTTCACCCCCCTATGCATTTCCCCCCACTAGTGCCCTTTATGCAGTGCCCCCAGTGGTGCCCCTTATATAGTGCCCCCAGTAGTAGTCCTCCCTATGCAGTTCCACCAGTAGTGCCTCTTATATAGTGCCCCCAGTAGCGGTTCCCCCACCCCTATGCAGTGCCCATTACATAAATAGGACAAAGACACAATAAAAAAAACACCTACCAAAATTCCCTTATGCAGTGCCCCCAGTAGTGGTCCCCTTATGCTATGCTCCCAGTAGTGCCCCCAGTAGTGCCAGTGTCCCTTATGCAGGGCCCCATATACAGTGCCCCTCTATGTAGTGCCCCCAGTAGTGGCCCCCCTATGCTCTGCCCCCAGTAGAGCCCCTTATACAGTGCCCTCAGTAGTGGCCTTCCTTATGTAGTGCCCCGAGTAGTGCCCCATATACAGTGCCCCTCTTTGTGGTGCCCTCAATAGTGGTCCCCCTTATGCAGTCCCCCCAGTAGTGGTCCCCCCATGGCAGTGCCCCCAGTAGTGGTCCCCCTATGCAGTGCCCCCAGTAGTGGTCCCTCCTATGTAGTGCCCCCAGTAGTGGTCCCCCTGTGCAGTGCCTCCTATAGTGATCCCCCCTTATACAGTGCCCCAGAAGTAGTCCCCCCTATGCAGTGGCCCCAGTAGTTTGCCCCCTATGCAGTGCCCCTACTAGTGCCCCCAATAGTGCCCCTTATATAGTGCGCTCAGTAGTAGTCCTCCCTTTGCGTGGCTCCAGTAGTTTGCCCACCTATGCAGTGCCCCCACTAGTGCCCCTTATGCAGTGCCCCCAGTAAGTGCCCCTTATATAGTGCCCCCAGTAATAGTCCTCCCTATGCAGTTCCCCCAGTAGTGCCTCTTATATAGTGCCCCCAGTAGCGGTTCCCCCACCCCTATGCAGTGCCCCTTACATAAATAGGACAAAGACACAATAAAAAAAACACTTACCTGAATTCCCTTATGCAGTGCCCCCAGTAGTGGTCCCCTAATGCAGTGCTCCCAGTAGTGCCCATTATACAGTATCCCCTTATACAGTGCCCCCAGTAGTGCATCTTATACAGTGACCCCAGTAGTGCCTTTTATACAGTGCCCCCAGTGGTGGGCTCCCCTTATACAGTGCCCCTTATACAGTGCCCTCAGTAGTACCCCCAGTAGTGGTCCCCTCTATGCAGTGCCCCCAGTAGTGGCCCCCCCTATGTAGTGCCCCCAGTAGTGCCCCTATAGTGTTCTCCCTTATACAGTGCCCCCAGTAGTGGTCCACCTATGCAGTGCCCCCAGCAGTAGTGCCCCTAATACAGTGCCTCCAGTAGTGCGTCTTATACAGTGCCCCCAGTAATGCCAGTGCCCCCAGTAGTAGTCCCCCCTATGCAGTGCCCCCAGTAGTGGTCCCCTGATGCAGTGCTCCAAGTAGTGCCCCTTATACAGTGCCCCCAGTAGTGCATCTTATACAGTGCCCCAGTAGTGCCAATACCCCCTGAGAAGTGCCCCTTATGCAGTGCCCCGAGTAGTGCCCCATATACAGTGCCCTTCTTTGTAGTGCCCTCAATAGTGGTCCCCCTATGCAGTGCCCCCAGTAGTCTCCCTTATACAGTGCCCCCAGTAGTGGTCCCCCCTATGCAGTCCCCCCGTAGTGGTCCCCTACTATGTAGTACCCCCAGTAGTGGTCCCCCTGTGCAGTGCCCCCTATAGTGTTCCGCCCTTATACAGTGCCCCCAGTAGTTCACCCCTCTATGCATTGCCCCCACTAGTGCCCCTTATGCAGTGCCCCCAGTGGTGCCCTTATATAGTGCCCCCAGTAGTAGTCCTCCCTATGCAGTTCCCCCAGTAGTGCCTCTTATATAGTGCCCGCAGTAGCGGTTCCCCCACCCCTATGCAGTGCCCCTTACATAAAAAGGACAAAGACACAATAAAAAAAAACACCTACCAGAATTCCCTTATGCAGTGCCCCCAGTAGTGGTCCCCTTATGCTATGCTCCCAGTAGTGCCCCCAGTAGTGCCAGTGTCCCTTATGCAGGGCTCCATATACAGTGCCCCTCTATGTAGTGCCCCCAGTAGTGGCCCCCCTATGCTCTGCCCCCAGTAGAGCCCCTTATACAGTGCCCTCAGTAGTGGCCTTCCTTATGTAGTGCCCCGAGTAGTGCCCCATATACAGTGCCCCTCTTTGTGGTGCCCTCAATAGTGGTCCCCCATATGCAGTCCCCCCAGCAGTGGTCCCCCCATGGCAGTACCCCCAGTAGTGGTCCCCCTATGCAGTGCCCCCAGTAGTGGTCCCTCCTATGTAGTGCCCCCAGTAGTGGTCCCCCTGTGCAGTGCCTCCTATAGTGTTCCCCCCTTATACACTGCCCCCAGAAGTAGTCCCCCCTATGCAGTGGCCCCAGTAGTTTGCCCCCTATGCAGTGCCCCTACTAGTGCCCCCAGTAGTGCCCCTTATATAGTGCCCCCAGTAGTAGTCCTCCCTATGCAGTGGCCCCAGTAGTTTGCCCCCCTATGCAGTGCCCCCACTAGTGCCCCTTATGCAGTGCCCCCAGTAGAGCCCCTTATATAGTGCCCCCAGTAATAGTCCTCCCTATGCAGTTCCCCCAGTAGTGCCTCTTATATAGTGCCCCCTGTAGCGGTTCCCCCATCCCTATGCAGTGCCCCTTACATAAATAGGACAAAGACACAATAAAAAAAACACCTGAATTCCCTTATGTAGTGCCCCCAGTAGTGGTCCCCTTATGCAGTGCTCCCAGTAGTGCCCCTTATACAGTATCCCCTTATACAGTGCCCCCAGTAGTGCATTTTATACAGTGACCCCAGTAGTGCCTTTTATACAGTGCCCCCAGTAGTGGTCCCCCCTTATACAGTGCCCCTTATACAGCGCCCTCAGTAGTGCCCCCAGTAGTGGTCCCCTCTATGCAGTGCCCCCAGTAGTGCCCCTATAGTGTTCTCCCTTATACAGTGCCCCCAGCAGTAGTGCCCCTAATACATTGCCTCCAGTAGTGCCTCTTATACAGTGCACCCAGTAATGCCAGTGCCCCCAGTAGTAGTCCCCCCTATGCAGTGCCCCCAGTAGTGGTCCCCTGATGCAGTGCTCCCAGTAGTGCCCCTTATACAGTGCCCCCAATAGTGGTCTCCCCTATGCAGTGCCCCAAGCAGTAATGCCCCTTATACAGTGCCTCCAGTAGTGCCTCTTATACAGTGCCCCCAGTAATGCCAGTGCCCCCAGTAGTAGTCCCCCCTATGCAGTGCCCCCAGTAGTGGTCCCCTGATGCAGTGCTCCAAGTAGTGCCCCATACAGTGCCCCCAGTAGTGCATCTTATACAGTGCCCCAGTAGTGCCAATACCCCCTGAGAAGTGCCCCTTATGCAGTGCCCCGTGTAGTGCCCCATATACAGTGCCCTTCTTTGTAGTGCCCTCAATAGTGGTCCCCCTATGCAGTGCCCCCAGTAGTCTCCCTTACACAGTGCCCCCAGTAGTGGTCCCCCCTATGCAGTGCCCCCTTAGTGGTCCCCTACTATGTAGTAACCCCAGTAGTGGTCCCCCTGTGCAGTGCCCCCTATAGTGTTCCGCCCTTGTACAGTGAGCCCAGTAGTAGTCCCCCCTATGCAGTGCCCCAGTAGTGGTCCCCTTATGCAATGCTCCCAGTAGTGCCCCCAGTAGTGCCAGTGTCCCTTATGCAGGGCCCCATATACAGTGCCCCTCTATGTAGCGCCCCCAGTAGTGGCCCCCCTATGCTCTGCCCCCAGTAGAGCCCCTTATACAGTGCCCTCAGTAGTGGCCTTCCTTATGCAGTGCCCCAGTAGTGGTCCCCCCTATGTAATGCCACCAGTAGTGGTCGCCCTATGCAGTGCCCACAGTAGTGCCTCTTATACAGTGCCTTCAGTAGTGCCCCCTATACAGTGGCCCCAGTCAGGGCCATAGAGAGCACCGCCGGGCCCCGGTAAGGAGGGGGCGTGGCCTAAATGCGGAAGGCGTGGCCCCGCCCCTTTGAAGAAGATGATAGAAAATATATATTTTTGTAGCGCCGTGAAGCGGGGCTATGCCGCGGGAGGGGGCGCTGCGCGCCCCTCAGCCCAGCGCAAAGCCAGAGGGGGGCGCGATCAGTGTGATCGCTCCCCCCCTCAGGCAGAGGACATTGCTGTGGCTGCTGCTTAGCAGCCGCTAGCAATCTCCCACGTGCTGGGATGCTGCGAGGGAGGGAGGCGGAAGGGAGGGAGGTGGCGGCGCCGGACCTGGGCCCCCGCCGGGCCCCTCTGGAAGCCCGGGCCCGGGTAAAGTGTACACGCCCCCCCCCCTCTCGGCGACCCTGCACCCAGTAGTGCAGGGTCGCACCCCTTATACAGTGACCCCAGTAGTACCCCTTGTACAGTGCCGTCAGTAGTGCCCCTTATACAGTGCCCTCAGTAGTGGTCCCCTCTATGCAGTGCCCCCAGTAGTGATCCCCTCTATGTAGTGCCGCCAGTAGTGATCCACCTATGCAGTGCCCACAGTAGTAGTCCCCACTATGCAGTGCCCCCAGTAGTGCCACTTAAGCACTGCCCCCAGTAGTGCCTGCCCATGCAGCACCCCCTATGTAGTGCCCCTTATACAGTGCCCCCAGTAGTAGCTCACCCTATGCAGTGCCCCCAGTAGTGCCTCTTATATAGTGCCCCCAGTAGCATTTCCCCCACCCCTATGCAGTGCCCCTTACATACAGTACATCGGGTAAAATAAGTATTGAACACATCAACATTTTTCTCAGTAAATATATTTGTAATGGGGCTATTGTAATGAAATTTTCACCAAATGTCAGCAACAACCTATGCAATCCACACATTCAAATAAATCAAACCATGTACCGAGACATTCTTGATAAAAATCTGCTGCAATCTACAAGGATGTTGAAGATGAAATGAGGGTGGCTGTTTCAGCAAGACAATGATCCCAAACACACAGCCAAGGACACTCTCAATTGGTTTCAGAGAAAGAAAATAAAGCTGCTAGAATGGCTCAGCCAATCACCTGACTTGAATCCAATTGAAAATCTATGGAAAGAACTAAAGATGAGACGGCCTAATTCAGACCTGCTCGTGAGCACACAGCGCTCGCAAACGGGTCAATGGTCCCCGACCTGCAGGCTGCTCGCAAAAGCTGTGGGTGGTCACCCATAGCTTAGCAAGCGGCCTGGAGGAAGAGAAAAAAATCAAAAATCCCTGCCATGATTCAGAGCGAGCGCTCGCATACAGCAAGCGGCTCTGAATCAGGCCCAGAGTTCATAGAAAAGGCCCACAGAACCTTCAAGATTTGAAGACTGTTTGTGTGGAAGAATGGGCCAAAATCACACCTGAGCACTGCATGTGACTAGTTTCTCTATACAGGAGGTGTCTTGCAGCTGTCATTACCAACAAAGACTTTTGTACAAAGTACAACTTTTTCCCTGTGTCATTTCACATTATTACACATTACTTAATTTATGGACGTCTATGGTTTGATTTCTCTGCATGTGTGGACTGCTTGGGTTGTTGCTGACATTTGGTGCACATATCATCACAATAGCCGCCCTCTTTACAAATATATTTACTGAGAAAAATGTTGATGTGTTCAATACTTATTTTACCCGCTGTATATAGGACAAAGACACAATAAAAAAGAAAAAACTTACCTGAATCCCCGCGCCTGCCGCTGTCCGCTCCTCCGGCCCAATCTGCACTATGGGAGAGATGTCATGACATCATGACGTCTCTCCCATCACCCACTGCAGGAGCCAGAAGGTGGAGCTCATGAGTGAGCTCCAGCCCAGCTCTGGCAGTGGGTGCAGCAGCCAATGAGAGTCTGTCTGACTCTTATTGGCTGCTAAAACAAACACACTACTGCCGGCGGCAGTTTGCGTGTTACAGTGTAGAGTGGACCGCACTGTTGAATCGTCAGTATTAACCTTTAGTATATTCCTGCCTATAAACCTCTAAGATTCACCTACCTAAAACCTCTAAGACAAAAACCTGCCTATAACCTCTAAACAGAACGCTAATTGCGTACGCAGTATAACCACAAATAAAGACAGGTGTGGAATCTGTGTTTCCAACGCACAAGTATTATTCAGGTAAAAGTACAGTCAGTTACACGCAATCTATACATACACTAGTTAGGCGTAAAAGGAAATAATACAGACCCAAGTACAGTTATACATATGCTGCGCCTCTGGACCCAGAGATAGACCTCAGACTATATATCCTCAGTACACCCAAAATTCAGCATGACCTGGCAAACCAGTATTTGGACACATGTATTTATTCCCCCCCAGACTGAAACAGGACAAAGGGAAAACTTCTTGCTGATCTCATTGGTTCCCAGAGGAGAAGCATATGTTACGGCACATTTAACAGGTTGTTTCAAATAGACTTTCCCTGCCTCCGACAACAGGGGTCTTTCTAGTAACGCCTCCTGTAACATTCCATCAGCTAAACATTTTGTTGCTTGTAAGTTCTGCGATCCGTAACTTGAGTTTGCATGATGCGATCTCTCCACCGATAACACCGGGATGCTGTAAAAAGCGTGCGCATCAGAACGAAACCAAACACACCTTGCTTATCATGTATAATACCTTAGTTATCAAAAACCTCTATTTCTTAGCATTTAAACTAACTTAACCAACTTGAATCATACAATTTGATGCTAATGGAACCTTGTGTGCGAATATGTAGTGTGTGGGTATTCGGGGTTTGGTATAAGGACGCTAGTTATTAATGGGTGAGATTTAAGTGCATAATCTCTCATACACGAAGTGAACATCCAGCAGTGTGGATGGCTGAGGGTTGTAGTTCTACATGCCCTCTGTCAGCAGGCCCCCACCTGTTGTGTGTTCAAAGGAAAACAAAACCTCTTTTGTTCTCACAGACTCTTGTGTGAAATGCAAATGTATTACCACCTCAAGCTGTGGAGTTTGGGGCCATCCTGTCTAGGATTCAGACAAATCCAATTGTGTAGATCAATGCCTGGATTATATTACAATTGCCACAACTATACTTTATCTGCATCCAGGGATTCCCAATTTGTATGTAAAAATACCCATTGTCTATTCTTATTTACTTTTACTCAGAAAGCTTGTTTTTCCAGTTGCCCTTGGTAGATTAACAAAAACATTGCCATCTGTTCGTAGCTCCTGAGTTATAACTTGAATTGATGCTGGCCACAAAATGGTGTCTTGCGATCTCATTTCCAAAATGGAGTCTTGCGGCCATTCGCAAGATGGCGTCGCCACGATTAAATTTTAAACTGAACTTGTCTCAGCCAATTATTCAGCTTCGACAGCACTCACTGAGGTCCACCACGCTATACTTAATGATCAAAGGGCTGGGGGTTTCTGGGTAATCAAAAACCCCCCTTGCATGCCAGTTTGAGCAGTGCCCCCAGTAGTGCCCTTTATACAGTGTCCCTTATGCAGTAGTGCCCCTTATACAGTGCCGTCAGTAGTGCCCTTTATACAGAGCCCCCAGTAGTGCCCCTTATGCAGTGCCCCCAGTAGTGCACTTTATACAGTGCCCCCAGTAGTGCCCATATTCAGTGCCTCTAGTAGTGCCCCTTATACAGTGCCCACAGTAGTGCCCCTTAAATAATGCTCCCAGTAGTGCCCCTTATACAGTGCCCCCAGTAGTGCTCCTTACATATATAAAACAGACACAGACAACAAAAGACAATTCTTACCCGAATCCACGCTCCTGTGCCAGCCGCTGTCCACTCCTCCTGCTCAGCACTATGGGAGAGATGTCATGATGTGTCTCCCTTCACCCACTGCAGGAGACGAAAAACAGAGCTCATGAGTGAGCTCTAGCCTGGCTCTGGCCCTTGGTGCAGCAGCCAGTGAGAGTCTGTCTGACTGTCATTGGCTGCTAAAACAAACACACCGCCGCCGGGTAGTACAGTCACAGTCAGTGAGTGTATTACCCTGCGGCAGTGTGTTTGTTACAGTGTAGTGCGGTCTGCACTACACATTGAACTATTGACCAGTGCAGCATTCTTCAGCTTCCATGGGATATGAGAGCAGAAGACCCACCAGAATGCCCCTGTTAACACTATGAAACAGCGCTTCACCTGGGCTTGTGATGTTGCTAATTGGACCATGGTTCCAGTTGTTTCAATCTGATGGTAGGGTTTGGGTGTAGTGCATACCCCATGAAACCATGGCCCAGAGTTCTTAACAAGGCACATGTAGGCTGGTGGTGGTTCCAAAATGATGTGGAATGTTTTCACGTGGCATGAGTCCGCTGGTCCGCCTGAACACGTCATTGACTGGTAACCACTACATTGCTTTGTTTGATGACCATTTGCAGCCTTTCTTTGACATCATGTACCCCACAATGATGGAATATATCCTCCCGCAGGATAAAGCAAAGTTTCATTGGTTTCAAATTGTCTGGAATTGGTTCGAGGAGCAGTCTGGACAGTTCCAATTAATGGTGTGACCACCACATTTGCATGACATTATCCTAATTTATGGGATGTGATGGAGGGGTCCATTCGCACCCAAATTTCTGCACCTACAAATATCAACGAGTTGCAGGAAGCTATACAGATGGCATGGGTCATCATCTCTCCAGAGGCTTTCAGTCCACTTGTGGAATCGATGCCATGTTAAGTGGCTGCACTTTCCCAGACTAGAGGGGGTCCCACATGATACTATCCATCTCTACCATGACTTTTGGCACGTCTTTGTAAGTGTGTGTATATAAGGCCTAATTCATAGATTCACACAAGTCCAATATTTCCGTAAATCTCTGATGTTTGCAGATATATACATGTGCAGGAGCCGCACTGCACATTTTGCGATGTAGGTCGTACTGCTCTAAAAGCAACAGCATTATTGACATGCTGACGACATTTGGGGGCAGCAACTGTAAGCGTTCCAGAAAACGGGGGGGGGGGGGGGTGTTAGCACCTATGCCGTTTGTAGATGAATAATATAAATTTAATAAGAATATACAAAAACACAGTCAATATATAAAAAAATTTGATTCAAGACAATAAAAACTTCTAGCTTGTATAAGCCCTAAAAGATACAATAAAAAAACATACAGTATATGCTGGTATCATTGCTTCATAAGTCCCTTAAAGTATATAATACAGTGTTAAATTCAGTAATATGCATGCAGTCTTAAAACTGGAGGAAAACACTTGTGGAACTACAAGTCCCAAATGAAGCAAGTGAAAAATATGCACATAGGGCCTGATTCATTACAGATCGCTATTGCTAAATTAGCCACGGCGATTGCATACGCAGCTTGAGTACTCATTGCGTGCAATGAGGTTAGTAATTACTAAGTAAAGTCAGGGCTGCTGTAATTCTACGTGAGGGGCCGATGGTACTCAATGTTACCGATGTTTATGGAAGTTTGCAAAGTATTACAGATGTGAGATAGCGGTTGTGGGAGGCAGTGGGCGTCTCTATGCTGATATTTTTGCAACAGACCTGCGTGTGATTATGGAGCTGCGATCGCAAAAGGGATCCTTAATGAATAAGGCCCATAGGTTTAATGCTAGAGAAAATCACTTATGGAACTACAAGTGCCAAAACGGACAATGGATGAATAACTGGGTTGCTCCAGCTTAAAGAGAATGTCCTATGTCCGACAGGCATGCAAATAAGCCACCCAGTAGCTAGATATCCTTGTGCTGCTCAGGACCGTGACGTTCCTCTCCCTGACAGACGTCGTGTGAAAGTGCTGTTGCCGTACAGTGCGGCTGTGGAGAGAAGAGGACTGGAAACTGAGTAGGGTAAGTATTAGTATTAGGGGAGGTAGAGCAGGAAGTGAAACAGGTGGAGTGCTGGAGGAAGGGGGCGTAGTGGGCTGGGCAGGAGCGGGTTAAGACCAGGGCGGCAACTGGCTGAGGATGACTCGGCACATGGCGGCTCCATAACTACTATTTTATCTTTAAATTTGGAGTTAATAAAAAAATCAATACAGGTTGAGTCTCCCATATCCAATATGCTTGGGACCAGGGGTATTTTGGATAACAAAAATATTCCATATTTTGGAATAATTGCATACCATAATGAGAGATCTTGGGAATAGGACCCAAATATACACATACAGAATGCATTTATGTGTTATATACACCTTATACACGCAGCTTGCAGGTAATTTTATACAATATTTTCAATAATTTTGTGGATCAACGAAAGGGCCTGATTCAGAGGCACTTGCTATTTGCGAGCGCTCGCTCTGTATCAGGGCGGGTTTTTTTTCAAAATTTGTCCTGCCCGCTCGCTAAGCTGTGGGTGCCCACCCACAGCTTGTGCGAGCGGGCTGGAGATGGTCGTGATTATCGCGACCATCGACATTGCGAGGAGACACTAAGGTAGGTTCTCAGCACTCGCAATGCTGAGTGGACTTCCTGCTCTATTAGAGCAGGAAGTCCACTACTGACATCATGAGTGATGTCAGTAGGACCGCCCACAAACGGCAGGCATTCCTTCGGGAATGCCTCCGTTTGTGCAGCCACCCCTCCTACCTCCCTACAAAACAGGACGAGCTGTCAATCAACATCAACAGCCGCCCTGTTTTGTTGCGAGCCCCGGAGCAAGTGAAGTTCTCACTCACTACGGGGCTTGCGCATCGACCCACTTGCGAGCGCTATGCGCTTACGAGCGGGTCTGAATCAGGCCCAAAGTTTGTGTACAGAAATTAAATGAATTTATTTTTCATATACACCTTATACACACAGCCTGAAGGTAATTTTATACAATATTTTTAATAATTTGTGTCTTAGACAACGTTTGTGTACATTGAACCATCAAAAATCAAAAGGTTTCATTATCTCAGTCATGCCAAAAAATATCTGTATTTCGGAATATTTGGATATGGGAGACAACCTGTAGTATATATTGCGCCATCTGAATTCACCAATCTTAGCCATTGATGAATGTGATGAACCATGATAATCTCTCAAAGAGGGCATTACTGTTAAAATATACAGTAAACCAAAAGTTACGATAATGGACTGCTTGGCTTTGTGTACAAAAGGAAATTAAATATAATTGCCACTGTCCAGATAAAGCTTATAATTATTTCTGGGCAAACAGCTATTTGGTAGTCGAGGAAAGTGAAAGTTCTGTAATGCATCTCGTTTTTTATTACAAAAATTCAAAACTTGTTTTTAATTTATTTTATCATCTGCTACAGGGGCGTATCTATAATGGGTGCAAGGAGTGTGGTGCACATAGGCCCCTGGTCCAGGAGGGGCCACACAACACACCATGCACCCATACTTTCTAATACTTACCTCTCCGAAGTCCCATGTCGTCTGGAGAGGCGCTACACAGAATGCCTGGAAAATGGCTGCTGGCGCCATTTTCCCGATGTCCTACGCATGCTCAGTAGACTAGTGTCCGGAGTCTACTGAACCTGTCAGTGCGCCACGGCCGCCGGAAAGAGAGGAGGGGCCCCAGACGGTGAGTGAACACGGGCCCCCTCCTCTCTAAATACGCCCCTGATCTGCTATTTACTGTATGTTATTATGTAGGAAAGAAGACAACACTGCACCCTACCTGGTCAATATGTAGTTAACATGACAGTTACAATGAAGCTGAGCTAGGACACAGCATTCAGCAGTGGAAATGACTTCAGCAAAACCTGCTTCCATGGACCTTAGGAAGCCTGCAGCCAAACAACAAAGTAATTTCAAGCTCATTTCTTCCTGGCTGCGTGTTTCTGCCAGTCAGAGGTCTGACCTGTGTATTTATATGATAAAGAAAAGAACTGTTCAATCCATGTGACCATGAGAACCCCCTGGACAAAAAATATGATTTCTTGACAAACTTGCCACTGTAAACCTGAAACAATCTCAACCTTAGTACCCTTGGTGCGATTTGAGTTTTGCTGTGGAAGACTGAAGAATGACAAACGATCAGTAGAGTACTGTCAGCGGACTAGGATCGTAAAAGTTCATAAATGCCCTATTGGCACATTTCAGTTGTGAACCAGTAATGCAGGTACGTAACACTAATAACACTTAACTAAAATAACGACATTGACAACAAAATTAAATTCAAAATAGGTCAACCTTTTAGTTAAAATTCCAAAATAAAAACCTTACGGTGGAAAAGAAAGAATGGCAGTGAATCAGTTAAAAACCCATCTTACGCCAACAAGATGGTAGCAACAAAATTGCTAAGGTACCCCACACTTACACTACAAAAAAAAGGCCTGGCCATCAAGCTATTGCTGCTGACCCAGTAGGGTAGCGTCAGCTTAAAATAATGTACTGCAGGGGAGAGAACCCAGATGGTATTGCAGTGAGTTATCAACTGGACTGCCGTTCTTCCCGCCAATACACATCACCTGTATCCAACACCATAACTTAAACTAAGCTATCTAACAGCCTGAAAACACTCTTCAAGAAAAATAAAAACCTTTGGCAGTCGAATGAACCCCATATTGCCTAAATAAATGGGAATCCTGAAATCAAATGAAATGGTGCTCAGCTACAACTCCTAAATCCAAAACCCTTCTAGCAACCAGAGCATTAATTTTCTGCCTTGACCAGAGGTTCCCAAACTTGGTCCTCAAGGTTCTCCAACAGTTCAGGTTTTATAGATATCCATGGTTGAACACAGGTGGTTAAATCAAATTGACTGAGGTATTAATTCAGTCACTATGGATATCTGTAAAACCTGAACTGTTGGGGAGCCTTGAGGACTTCGTTTGGGAACCTAGACTTATCCATGATGATACCAGTGACATGGCCCATTCAGAATACACAATTGTGCACCAAGGCCACCAACCACACAATCACCTAAATATCCCTGACCATAGAGTAATGCAGCTCAAGTGATGACCTGGATTCCACATCATACCCACATAGATGAAGGACCAACAACCCAGGAGGGCCAAAAGACTCAGCAGCAGAGACTAAGGCCTCCAAAAGATACCCCCAGTGCATACCCAACTGCCCTAGCCATTGAAACAACTCAACAGCCACAAAGAAACCAGGGTCTCAGGTCCAAGACAACTGCAAGGAATGTCTCACAAACCATATGGGTCAAACATCCAGATGGCCTCCTGCAACAACAAAATTTAATAAATTAATTAAAACCAACTACAACAACCACCCAGAAGAGACAAGAAAAAGAGCTACAGTAAAAGGATAAAAAAACAGAGCAGGAGGAAGAAGAGGTGGTAACTTGGCCCAAGGTGAAAACCTAAAAACCTGCCAGGAGGACAGAAGCCAATCAGCCTCCATGGTTCAAGGCAAAAAGGGCAAAATCCCTCAAGGCCCCGACTGATAACTACTGTATGACGAGCGGCAAATGTTCCCAAGTTGAAAAGGCCTGCATAACAAGAACTCATGAAAGAACGCCACAGGGCAGACATGCGAGTCAGAGCATGGACCCAGAGAGACCCACCGACCATGCCCCAGGTGGTCCATCTCAGAATGGCAATTTTTTTTTAAAACACATAGAAACTAAAACGTGAGACCGCACCATGGGAGGTGAACATTTTGACATAGCAAACCAACTTGTTAATGCGAAAAGACCCATGAAAGGCCATTGCAAACGTGAGTCAGAATAACAAAACCTCATACAACAATAAACAAATCCGAGAAACCTGAAAACAAATATCTAACAATAACAGAAATGTAACAAGTTGCCTGTGATTTCCAAGGAAAGGGGCCAGTGCACTGCAGAACGCAGATTCCCGATGATAGGGAATCTGCACAGGCGCATGACCCATTCTGCGCATGTGCAGAACGGGTCTGCAATCCCGCACGAAGACTAGCAGCAGACTGTCAGTGATTGACAGTCTGCTGCCGTTTGTGGGTGGGGAGGGGGCGGCGATGTCCTTCCTTCCCCGAAACGGAAGCAGGAGGCGTGAAGCTTCAGCACAGACGGAAGAGCTAAGCTGCTTGCGAGCAGCTTTAAAATTCCGTCTGAAGCTGAATCAGGCCCTCAGTGCATTGCAAAACGTCATGCAATCAGAAGTTCACTGAAGGTACACAGACCCTCTGGGCAATCTGCTGCCCACCACTGATGTACTAGTAGCTTGTGCAGTTAAGATACATCTCAACAGGCATTGAAAGAGTTATTCACATAAACCTACATAAATTAAACTGCCAGTTGGCTGTACATATTAAAGCACTCAATCCTGAACATTTCTGAGTTTGCTACAATAAGGGTTTTATTGTTCCCTCCTATCATAGTTTAATAAATGCTTGTTTAAGTGATGATGCTATCAGTAAAGTGTCAGATTAATGGAGCTGTTCATATTTTAGTATGCACTCATTAGGGTACACCAACTAATAAAAAATATTATTATTATGGGTTTGCAAGGTATCACGGTGCTCTGCAGTGCTGGACAGGGTGTAAATAGGGGATATGTAGTAACTGGACATGGAAAGGAGCCTAATAATGCAAACATGAAAACAATGGGTAGGGAAAGTGTTGCTCATGGTAGAGCTTACATTCTGATTGAAAGAAGCAGGAGCATTTTATGAGAGGAGGGGGTCCATGTACAGACTAAGGGTGGGCCCCCTCCTCTCTCTAGCGGTGCCGCGTTGGCCGGTGGTTGCAGTATATTCTGGCTTAGTGCCAGAATCAACTGTGCATGCGCGGGTCTCCGGGAAAATGGTGCCTGCGCTGTTTTCCCGGGGACACCAGTACTAGGCATGCGTGAGAAGCCAGGAAAATGGCCACCGCCATTTACCCATTGATTTTTGATACTCTGCAGCGCCGCCCTGCGCCTGGTAGTGGTAGGCACATGGTTAAGAGCAGTAAAAAGGTAATACTTCTGGTAACAAGTCTCTGGTAAGGAGCTAAGTACTGCACATCCATGCAGTACTGAGGCACTCTACACAGTGACACGAATATAGTTAGTGCATTCTCACTAGAATGGCAATTACATCATCCTGCCGTCACTGTTCAGGAGGAGACAGCGCAGGAGCGCACTCCTCTCCAACATATAGTACATATAATAATTGCACTTAGAACTAGGGATGTGCAGGCTCGGTTTTACTCGGATTTACTCGATTCTTATCGCCACTTTACCGCAAATTCGGATTTATTATATTGGCTATCCAAAACACATGATAGGCGATAGCCAATAAAATGCCATTTAAAGATCCGAGTAAATCCGAGTAAAACCGAACCCGCTCACCCCTACTTAGAACATACACTTGCTAACTCTCCCTCATTGTCAGGGAGACTCCTTGAAATAGTAGCAATCTCCCTGTTTCCCTGAAGAGTCTAGCAATCTCCCTGATTGCAACTTACTCCCATTATGTAGCTGTTTATATATATATATATATATATATATATATACATATATATATATAATAAAAAAAGGTATATATATATATACATTCAAATGGGATCATTAGTATAATTTCTCTGCATTGCACAATGGGCCTGATTCAGCAAGGATCGCTATTCTGTTAATACGAACGCAACACAGTTGTTAATATCAGCGGTGATCTGCAAATGTTTGCATTCGCATTGCAATTGCAGCCTAACATACAGACGCCCACTTCCCCTTACTCAAATCCGTATACTGTACTTTAGCAACTTTCCACACACGCTATGAGGCCTCACACTGCTTATGACATCGCAGTGGGTAATTTATGCACGCTCCTGCAACCGCGTGTGAACGCACTGGCACGCCTGATTGACTACCCTCCCGTCACCACCCACAAATGATGCTTCCTGTCATTCACTCTGCGAGGGGTCTGCGTAGGCTCTGCGATCGCAGTCCCGATCACAATAGCTAGTTCTCGCCAGCGCACTGCGATGGATATGCATGCACAGAACACAACAATCGGCCGATTGCGTGCATATTAGCGACTGCGATCCTTGCTGAATTTTCTGAAAAGTATCAGTGTGTTTTCATCAACAAATATATCTTACTAAGGGCCAGATGTACTAATCTCTGGGAAGCGATAAAGTGGAGAGTGATAAACCACCAGCCAATCAGTTCCAAACTGTCATTTTTCAAACATTGGGCCTGATTCAGACCCGCTCGCAAGCACTATACGCTCGCAAGTGGGTCGATGGCTGGGCAGTGCGCACGCGCGGCGTGCACACAGCACGAGCCCCGCAGCGAGCGAGAAATCACTTGCTCTGGCGCTTGCATCCAAAAGGGGCGGCTGTCGATGTTGATCGACAGCTCGCCCCATTTGGTAGGCGTGTCGGGGGTGGCTGGACAAACGGAGGTGTTCCCGAAGGAATGCCAGCCATTTGGGGGCGGCCCCACTGACATCACGAGTGATGTCTGTGGTGAGCTTCTGGCTCTATTATAGCCGGAAGCTCACAGGGGCTTGCGACGGACTAGACCCTACCACAAGGGTCTCGTCGCAAGCCCGATGGTCGCGATCATCATCTGGCCGCTCACTAAAGCTGTGGGTGGTCACCCACAGCTTAGCGAGCGGCCAGAGTCCAAACTAAAAACAACATGCGGCCGCCCTGCTCCAGAGCAAGCGCTCGCTTTTTGCGAGCGGCTCTGAATCAGGCCCACAGCCTGTAACATGACAGTTGGGAGTAGTTGGTCATGTATCACTCTCCACTTTATCACTTTTCAGAGCTTAGTACATTTCCTTTACATTTGGATATAAATCAATATTATGACACGCATCTCAGATGTAGTGGTACGCATCCACTTTAACGCCTACTCATAGGTGCTGTTTTCACAATCTCCCTGAAATGCTTTTTCAAAAGTAGGCAATAATGACTTAGAACATCAAGATGATATGCGCACACATTATGTTCACAGTATAATTAATTATTACCATTTTGTCACGGCACTAGGATTTTGGTGATTCAGGTCGGGACTCCTGGGGCCAGCTGCACTAATGGGAGAGAGTATGAAGCTTCCGGGCCTGATGATGCTTCTACTCACACAGGCCACTGTAGCAAGTATTATATATGATTTGCAGAAAACCCATATCAGCAGTGGAGGCTGGCTGCTGCTGATATAGGAATTGGGTGCTACGCACACTGTAGGCAGACTGCAGATGATGCTGAAAACTGAGTGCTGTGCACACTGAAGGCAGACTGCAGATGATGCTGAAAACTGAGTGCTGTGCACACTGGAGGCAGGCTGCAGATGATGTTGAAAGCTGAGTGCTGTGCTCACTGGAGGCAGACTGCCGATTATGTTGAAAGCTGAGTGCTGTGCACACTGAAGGCAGACTGCAGATGATGGGCCTGATCCAGCAGCGTTCGCTACTGCGAATTTGCATGGAACACAGCTACGAAAATTTGCTAATGCTTGCAAAAACACCGCCGACGTAAAGATCCCCACTGCTTCATTCTCATATGTGTCCACTGTCGCTTTTCTACGTTAACATCGGTACCATCGATGCACATCGACCACTCATGCAACATTTACACCAGGTCTGACCTGCCTCAGACACTACAAGTCTCTACGCACGCAGTGGGCTCTCAAGCTGCGTATGCAATCGGATGGGCTAATTTATGAATGCCCAAGCCACGGCATTCAAACGAGAGACATGCTTATGTTCTTCCTACCACTCCCGCGTCACCGCCCCCAACACTCACAGCTTGTCACTCACTCTGCGATGGATTCCTCTATGCGTCTGTAATCACAATGCGGCTTATACGCATGTGCAATGGCTAACAATCGCTCGATCTGTGTACCTAGTTGCATTTGCGAACGCTGCTGAATCAGGCCCAATGTTTGAAGCTGAGTGCTGTGCACAAGGAAAGCAGGCTGTAGGTGATGTATGAAGCTGAGTGCTGTGCACAAGGAAAGCAGGCTGTAGGTGATGTTTGAAGCTGCTTGATAGCGATGCACAATGAAGTAAGACGGCAGGTGATGTGTCAAGCTGAGTGCTGTGCACAATGAAAGCAAACATTCAGTGATGTTTAAAGCTATTTGGCAACAATACACAATGAAAGTAGGCTACAGGTGATGTTTGAGTCTGAATGCTGTATAGCAATGCAGGAGACAGATGACTGAATCAAGTGCAGAATACAAATAGATCCAGAAGCCAGAAGACTGATTTTCAGGGAAGAATAGTTTACTTGTCAATGATTACAGTTCAAGTCCAGGTTTAAATATGGTGCTCTGAGCACTGATAGGCTGAACAGAGTAGGTGACCATGGTTTCTGGACTCTGGTTGGTCAGCACAGTCAGGTGATCACAACCAAAATGGCAATGCCCATGCTCAGCAAATGCGAGGAATTCATATCTGGAGAGAATGGCAATCGTTCGCAAGTACAGTTCTCAGGGATGAGACTTGCGGCCAGAAATTACACAGATGGCCGTGATGTGACACTGCTGGACCCGATAACGGGAACTTGGGGCCTGATTCAGAGCCGTTCGTAAGCGGCCGCTCTTTCGTTCCGAGCGATGTTTGCACAACTGCGCATGCGTACGGATCGTAATACGCATGCGTGAACCAGTCAGTGCGGCCGAATATAGTTTGTTCGCTAAATAGCGAATACCTGCTATTTTGAGTGACAGGAGGAGGCGTATGTGGGTGGTAACAGGGGAAGGTGCTTGAAAACGGGGAGTGGAGATCCGAACGCAGGCGTGCTTAAAGGTCAAAACGGGCGTTTTATGGGTGTGCATAATTAATACAGCAGCGTCATTGACCACGTCACTGGGTTATTTTATAGTCAGAACTGCTCGCAAGATTGCGGTAGGAAAAACCAACCACAAGAATAGCGAGCAGTTCATACCCTGGTCGATGTTCTCGATTAATCTAATAAATAGCGGACATGACGTAGGATGTGAGCGGCCAGGGGGCGTAGTTTTCAAAAAAACTACCGCATGTTTGGTTCGCTCGTTCAGACCTAGAGGCGTGAACAGACCGCAAAGAGCGAATGGTTCATTTGAATAGCCACCCCTTTTTTCTGAACGAGCGAGCGCAAATAGCATCCGGGTCTGAATCAGGCCCTTGGTTCCCGATGTGTGAGACATTTCATGGGTGTTCCCATATTACAATGAAAATTTAAATAAAATGGGCATGCTAGTTCATTATGAGGTTGTTCCTCACTAGTTCATTAGAGTATATAGTTATCAGTAGAGCAAGTTGCTATATAAATGTCGCAATGGAAGATGTAAGATTGAAATCCCACATTTGCATTACACAACTTAACCACTAAAAATATTTATCTAAAATAATGATTTAAACAACATTGTTGTGTTTAAAAAGGTTCATTGGAATATCCCTACAGGAAAAAACTATAGTACGATAACCTGCAAGAATATCGCAAAGGAAGAACCCTTTGTGGGGGCACAACTTGTATCCAGATGATGATAATTAAACTAAAACATATATTTTATTTTTGTAAACATTAAAAGTTATGTGTCAGGATCGCTAGGCCCAGTGGTGCTTCTTCACACGAAATTCACATCCTTCAGTTCATACCTGAAGGAAAAAATACTGTATATTCTAAACACATATGAATGAACATCAAGTTTGTAAATAAATATTAGTTGATGTTTCTAGTCCAAAAATAAAAACACGTAATCTTATAGAGGGCTAATAGTAACTGAATTCTACCCAGCTTGGTGAATATTATCAGATTTCTATATTCTCACAGATTAAATATATGTATGATGAAGACAGAGGAACAAAACGTATCCCTTATTGAAATTAAAGTATACAGACTTTTAAACAGTTATTATCCAAAATCTCTGTTACATCTATATATTTACCTATTCAGATAATAATTCAGGGCCTGATTCAGCAAGGATCGCTATTCTGCTTATACATATGTAGCTGCATTGCTAATATCAGCGGTGCTGTTTAAATGTTTGCATTCACATTACAATCGCAGCCTGACATAAGGACGCTCACTTCCCCTTACTCACATCCGTATACTAGGGGCACATAGCGAAACAATCGGTAACATCGAGTAAGGATGCCCAGACCTCATTCAGGAATTTCTCACTTCTGCACATGCTATAAGACCTCAGGAGGAGTCAGGTAATGCAGTGGATAATTTATGCACACCCATGCAACAGCGTTGAAACGCACTGGCACGCCTGCGTTCGCCTGACCACCCCCCATCACCCCCCACATACGGCACTCCTTGTCAATCACTCTACTCTTGGTCTGCGTAGCCTCTGCAGATGCAGTTCCCATTGCAATTACTAGTTTGCGCACGTGCACTGCAATGCATACGCAGTGCAAATTAATCGGCCAATTGCGTGCGTATACACAACTGCGTTCCTCATTGAATCAAGCCCTCAGTCCTTATTGGTAGCGCATTGACAATGGAGTGAAAATTCTGAAAAGACACATTCATGTGATTATAACAACAATCAGAAGTCGGTATACAGACTACTCAAATGCACGTACTTACAGTAAGGGAATATAAGGTCCTTCATGAAACAATTCTAAATTGGCAAAGGAGCATCAAACTAAATATCTGTGATTTCATAGTGTCATCACAGGGATACATACAGTATGATAAATTGTAACACTTGGTTATAATCAGGGGCTGGCTGGCAACTTTTAGCCTGGGGGGCAAATGCATGCAGGCGGCCCTGGCAGAGGGGTAGCGTGTAGCCAAGGTGCCCGAAGAACATGCGTGCTACGGCGCCCCCCCCCAAGTGTTCCAGGGAGGAGGCGGGTCCATATGGGATTAATGTAAAGTAAAAATAAAGATTAGGAACAGCCCCGTCGTGGTGCCCATATGCAGTGCCCCCCTGTGCCCCAGGAGAGGATCCCCTTATGAAGGCCTCCAGTAGTGCCCCCAGTAGTGATCCCCCTATGCAGTGCCCCTTATACAGTGCCCCCAGTAGTGGTCCCCCCTGTGCAGTGACCTTTATGCCCCCAATAGTAAGCCCCTTATATAGTGCCCCGATTATTTGTACCCCCTATGCAGTGCTCCTTATATAGTGCTCCCAGTAGCAGTCCACACCCCATGCAGTGCCCCCAATAGTGGTAACCCTTATGCAGTGCCCCTTAAATAGTGGCCCCAGTTGTAATCTCCCCCCTATGCAGTACCACCAGTATTGCCCTTTTTATAGAGCCCCCAGCAGTGGTCCCTCGATGCAGTGCCCCCAGTGGTAGTCCCCTCCCCCCTATGTAGTGCCTCTAGTAGTAGTTCCCTCCTCTCTATGCAGTGCCCCTAGTAGTTGTCCCCTCCCCTTGTAGTGCCCCTAGTAGTAGTAGTCCCCCCTTGTAATAGTAGCCCCCCAGTTGTAGTCGCCCCTTTGAAGTGCCCCCAGTTATAATCCCCAGTAGTGGTCCCCCCTTGTAGTGCCCCCAGTAGTGATCTCCCCCTTGTAGTACCCCCAGTAGTGGTCTCCCTCTTGTAGTGCCCCAGTAGTAGTCCCTCCCTCTTGTAGTGCCCCCAGTCCAGTAGTGGTTCCCCCTTTGTAGTGCCACCTGTAGTCCCCCCCTTGTAGTGCCCCCAGTAGTAGTAGTCCCCCCCTTGTATTGCCCCCATTAGTAGTAGTCCCCCCCTTGCAGTGCCTCCAGTAGTGGTTCCCCCCTTGTGGTGCCCCCAGTAGTGGTCTCCCCCTTGTAGTGCCAGCCTCCCCCCCAGTAGACACACGTAGTAAAAAAAAAAAAAAAACACTTACCAGAATCCCTGCTCCCGCCGTCGCCATCCGCTCCTCCGTCTGTCCTTCCCAGGCATTATGAGAGAGACGTCATATGACGTCATGACGCCTCTCCCATTGCCCACTGCGGGAGCCGGAAGATGGAGCGGCTCCTGCAGTGGGCGCAGCAGCAGCTAATGAGAGTCTGACAGACTCTCATTGCCTGCTGCTTACAACAAACACACAGCTGCCGGAGCCGGCGGCTGTGTGTTTGTCACTTGTGTAGTGTTGACCGAACTCCGTCCGGTCAGCGCTACACACGAGGTGCAGTCTGGGTCACAGTGACACAGACTGCCCGCGGCCCGCATGACGCTGCGGCCCGGGGGGCACATGGCACCCTTCCCCCTGGCCCAGCCCGCCACTGGTTATAATCCCTACTCTCTGATAAGATGTATTGATAAAATGTGTGGTATTACCTGGATAGTTTGTTAAGACCAATGTAGCAATTGTTAAAACAACAGGATGAAAGCAGCATAGAGCATAAATATCAGAAGTCGGTTGATGCTCCTTTGCCAGTTTAGAATTGTTTCATGAAGGACCTTATATTCACTTAAGTGCATTTGAGAAGTCTGGATACTGACTTCTGTGTACTGTTATAATTACATGGATGTGTCTTTTCAGAATTTTCACTTCATGGGCAAAATTTACTAAGCGTCGGGTATAAAAACCCCGGCGGTTTGGTGGCCGTTTGACGGCGGGTTCTGGCGGTAGTTTCTAAATGACAGCCCTGTTATATGCTATTCTAAAATTTGTTTTGATGGTTGTTTTGCAGCGGTTTTGGGTTTAGTAAATCTGTGGATAGCAGAACCGCCACCAAAACAAATTTAAGAATAGAATAGAACAGGGCTGTCATTTAGAAACCACTGCTAAACCGCCACTAAACCCCGGGGTTTAGAACCCGCCGTGAAACCGCCACCAAACCGCCGGGGTTTAGAACCCGACTCTTAGCGCATTGGCAGATGGGGCAAAATTTACTAACATTAAGGGCTGAATTATTATCTGAATAGGAATATATATATAGAAGTAACAGCGATTTTGGATAATAACTGTTTAAAAGTCTGGGTACTTTAAGTTCAATAAGGGATACATTTTTTCCCCTGCCATCATCTTACACATATATAATCTGTGAGAATATAGAAATCTGATAATATTCACCAATCTGGGTAAAATTCAGTTACTATTAGCCCTCTATAAGATTACGTGTTTTTCTTTTTGGACTAGAAACATCAATTAATATTTATAAACAAAGTTTATGTTCATACATATGTTTTTAACATATATGTTGTCCTTCAGGTATGAAGTGAAGGATGTGAAGTTATGTTTTATTTTAATTATCATCATCTTTATACAAGTTGAGCCCCCACAAAGGGTTCTTCCTTTGCAATATTCTTGCAGGCTATTCTACTATAGTTTTTCCTGTAGGGATATTCCAATGAATATTTTATGATTTTGCTGTTTACCCTGGGGAGCACCACCAACAGCATTTACTTTATATTAGGGACTGTTGTCACTACAGTATATATCATTAGATGGTTGGTTATATAATTTATGATCTCTAGTTGGTACTATATGATAAGCAATTACTCCTATGCAGGATAACCACTGTTTACCTTGTGTTTAATAATGGTCAGCTTTTTTATTTAAAACTTCACATTATCTATTTTGGTTGAAAGAAAGAATGGAGAGTTGATCAGTGACGCAGTGGCTAAAATATCTTACGCCAACAGATTTCAACAACCACACTAGTAGAACCAATTGTCCTTCTCAATAGCAAGTAATAGGGGGGCAGATGTACTAAGCTCTTTAAAACTGGAGAGTGATAATCTACCAACCAATCAGCTCCTAACTATCATTTTTTAAACCCAGCCTGTAACATGACAGTTAGGAGCTGATTGATTGGTTACTTTATCACTCTCCAATTTATCACTTTCCAGAGCTTAGTACACCTGGTCTACAACTGCCATACCAATACACCATATAATGCCCAGACAGTCAGTAAAATAAGCCTACCCAGTGTATTGAAGGCTTGTGTACCCATATGTGATTGCAACAAAATAGCCACTGGACTATCATTCTTTCCCACTATACCACCCAAAAGGGGAAAACAGTGGAGAGAGGCAGGGAAATTCACAGGGAAAGAGGCAGATCCCTGCCTACACTAGGCTAAAAACAGAATTTCCCTCCCCTAAACACCCCCAAACCTACTATAGGCTAGACAAAATCAATACATAATAACCCCTTAGTTCCCTGCACTGTGGACCTCAAAATCTGTCACTACCGGTACAGTACCTAGGAGTTTACATATACGTTCCTGCACATAAAGTGCTCTCTCTCCTCATGAGAGTGACTGTGTGTTCCCTGACATTGATGGCTAGTAAATAACTATTATTAGCTTTCCCGCTAGGCTGTTTGTAGCGGGGCGCGGCGCTCTGCCCTCCTTCTGGAGGGCAAAAAGCACCCTACCCTCCTTCTGGAGGGCAAAAAGCGCCCTACCCTCACAGCCTACAGGTGCCGTCTTCACCCGCGGGTCGCAGTGTCCCACGGGTGGAGAAATGTGCAGTGACCCGGTCACCGCCGGAGAATAGACGCTGGGCGCATGCGTCTGGCATCTATTCTCCCTGTCTGCAGCGCTTGGGGGCTGCCTGGTGTGTCCATAAGTGCCGGGCACGCCCCCAAGAGTGGCGAAAAGGGGACGCGTCGTATAGACACACCCACTTTTCAGTGACCACGCCCCCTTTTCAGACGTGCTCACAAAGGTGATTGGGGATCAGGTACACTCTCTCACCTACAGTAGGGTGCTAACATGTCTAGTTACAGCTCTGATGATGATGACAATGAGGCAAGGTGTGCAGAGCTGGATTAAGACCCCATGAGGTCTTAGGGCCTGATTCAGACCCACTCGCGAGCGGCTGTCCGCTCGCAAGTGGGTCGATGTTATGGACTGAGCATGCGCACGACGGAGGGAGCTCCGTCGTGCGCATGCGCCAGACGCGATGAGCGAAGGAAAGTCCTTCGCTCGTTGTGTCCGATCAAAGGGGGCGTGCTGTCAATGTTGATTGACAGCACGCCCCCTTTGGGGGGCGTGCCGGGGGCGTGCCTCCCTGACGGGGGCGTTCCCACGGGAACGCCTCACATCAAAAGCCGGCCCACTGACATCACTAGTGATGTCAGTGGGAGTGATTTTGGCTCTGATAGAGCCAAAATCACTCCGGAGCTTGCGGTTGAAAACCTCAACCGCAGGCTCCGGCTCGCAATTTCGATGGTCGCGATGGTCACGACCATCGCGGCCATCACAATGCACGCTCATATAGCCTGTGGGTGGTGACCCACAGCTATACGAGCGTCCAGGAGGACGCTCCATGAAAATGGAGCCCGGCCCTCATTCAGAGCGTGCGCTCTGCTCAGAGCGTACGGCTCTGAATGAGGGCCTTAGTCAAGATACTGTCTGGACCCCCCTCCTCCATTACAGACTCCCTTGTTTTGGTATTGGTTCTCGATTTATATTCGTGTTTTGGTTTTGCAAAACCACCCTCAAGTGTTTTGGTTTTGGATCTGTATATTTGAAAAAGTTATTAAAAACAGCCAAAATCACGAAATTTTTGCAATCCACCCGAAATTCAGATTTAATATCCAAATTCCAAACCACTAAAAGATCAGAACCGTGACTCAGATTTATTCGGATCTCTTCAGGAGATTAGAACCCCGGGTGTAATCAGATTTCCGGAGAACCAAACTGCACATCTCTAACATATATAAAATATATAAGACAATCATGTATAAATACACATACACCATCACAGTATAAAATACTAGGGGTGAGTGGGTTCGGATTTCTGAAATCCGAACCCCCCCCGAGCCCCCCCGATCCGAGGCAGATCCGAGTCAGGCTCGACTTTTCCCGCCTGACTCGGATCTGAAATCGAGGCAAAACGTCATCATCCCGCCTTCCGAGTGTCGCGGGTTTTGGAACCTATATAAGGTACCCGCGTCGGCGCCATTTTCTCACTCGGCTGTGGACAGTGAAGAGGGAGGGTGGGAGTTAGGGCTGTGTAGTGTAGTGTTGTGCTGTGCTCTGCTGCGCTGTGCTGCTGTTGTCCACTACTTCAAAGTCCATAGGGGCTGGCTGTGTTGTGCTGTGCTGCAGTTGTTAATAGGGGCTGTGTCCACTACTTCAAAGTCCATAGGGGCTGGCTGGACTGTGTTGTGCAGTCAGTTCTCCATAGGGGCTGTGTCCACTCCAAAGTCCTGTGCAGTGTCCCAGTCCTAAAGGGGTGCTGTAGTGTTGTCCAGGGGGTGCTCCCCCCAAGTGCTAAAAAAATAATATTTTTTGTGTGTTTGTGAATTGTGTGCGCAGTAGCCGCACGTGCATCAACAAAGTAGTGCCAAGCGTGCGAATGTGTCATAAGTAAAGGGCCGGCTGGCTTGACCGTTAAAGGGTGCTGTAACCCCCAAAGTACACTCCAGTCCAAACCAAAAAAAAAATTATTTTCTGTGTTTGTGAATTGTGTGCGCAGTAGCCGCACGTGCATCAACAAAGTAGTGCCAAGCGTGCGCCTGTGTCATAAGTAAAGGGCCGGCTGGCTTGACCATTAAAGGGTGCTGTAACCCCCAAAGTACACTCCAGTCCAAACCAAAAAAAAAATTATTTTCTGTGTTTGTGAATTGTGTGCGCAGTAGCCGCACGTGCATCAACAAAGGAGCAGCGCCAAGCGTGCGCCTGTGTCCCATAAGTAAAGAGCCGGCTGGCTCATTTCTTAAAGGCTGGTGTAACCCACAAAGTACACTACTCTCCAGCAAAAATAAAAAAATATTTTCTGTGTTTAGCCGCACGTATATATCAAATCGATATAACATAAATGGAGGACCAAACTTTCTCCGATAAAAATAAAATAGAGAAAGATCAAGAACCACTTCCTCCTAGTGCTGAAGCTGCTGCCACTAGTCATGACATAGACGATAACATGCCATCAACGTCGTCTGCCAAGGCCGATGCCCAATGTCATAATAGAGGGCACATACAATCCCAAATGACAAAGTTCAGGAAAATGACCTTGAAAAAAACATTTAAATCAGCTGAAGAGAAACGTAAACTTGCCAATATGCCATTTACGACACGTAGTGGCAAGGAACGGCTAAGGTCGATCCCTAGTATGTTCATGACTAGTGGTTCAGCTTCACATGACGATGGAAGCCCTCCTCCCACTAAAAAAATCAAAAGAGTTAAGCTGGCAAAAGCACAGTGAAGAACTGTGCTTTCTAAGAAGATATCACAAATCCCCAAGGAGAGTCCAAGTGTGGTGGTGGTTGCGATGCCTGACCTTCCCAGCACTGGACGGGAAAAGGTGGCTCTTTCCACCATTTGCACGCCCCCTGTAAGTGCTGAAAGTAGCACCCACAGTCCACTTGCTGATATGCAAATTGAAGATGTCACTGTTGAAGTACAACAGGATGAGGATACTGGTGTAGCTGGCGCTGAGGAGGAAGTTGGCGAGGAGGATTCTGATGGTGATGTGGTTTGTTTAAATCAGGCTCCGGGGGAGACAGTTGTTGTCCGTGGGATGAAAAAGCCCATCACGGTCATGCCTGGGCAGAAGACCAAACATTCCACCTCTTTGGTCTGGCAATATTTCTATCCAAATCCGGACAACAACTGTCTTGCCATATGTACCTTATGTAAAGGTGGAATAAGTAGGGGTAGGGACGTTAACCACCTAGGAACATCCTCCCTTATACGGCACCTGCAGCGCGTTCATAATAAGTTACTGTCAAGTTCAGAAACTTTGGCTAAGACCGTAAGCAGTCCAGGGACACCTAAATCCCGTTGTCCTGTTGTATCCAAGCGCCTGCAAACCACACCGTCAACTCCCTCCTCGTCAATTTCCTCCTTAGTCAGGATCGGAAGTAGTCCTGCAGGCCATGTCACTGGCATGACTGACTCTCCTATCCGGGATTCCTCCGGAGGATCCTGCATTGCTACGCCTCCTGCTGCCGCTGCAGCTGTTGCTGCTGCTGGGAGTCGTTCATCATCCCAGAGAGGAAGTAGGAACACCACTATTTTTACTAAACAATTGACCCTCCAACAGACCTTAGCGAGGAGGATAAAGTACGACAGCAGTCATCCTGAAGCAAAACGTATAACTGAGGCCTTGACTGCTATGTTGGTGTTAGACGTGCGTCCGGTATCCGCCATTAGTGCAGTGGGATTTAGACAATTGCTGGAGGTAGTGTGTCCCCGGTTCCAAATCCCGTCTAGATTCCACTTCACTAGGCAGGCGATACCGAGACTGTACAGAAACGTCAGAAAAAGTGTCCTCAGTGTCCTGAAAAATGCCGTTGTACCCAATGTCCACTTAACCGCGGACATGTGGACAAGTGGAACAGGGCAGACTAAGGACTATATGACTGTGACAGCCCACTGGGTAGATGTATCACCTTATGCAGCAACAGCAGCAGCGTCACCAGTCGCAGCATCTCAGAAACGCCAGCTCGTTCCAAGGCAGGCTACGCTGTGTATCACCGGTTTCAGTAAGAGGCACACCGCCGACAACCTCTTAGAGAAACTGAGGGAAATCATCGCCCAGTGGCTTACCCCACTTAGACTCTCCTGGGGATTTGTGATATCTGACAACGCCACCAATATTGTGCGGGCATTACATCTGGGCAAATTCCAGCACGTCCCATGTTTTGCTCACACAATAAACTTGGTGGTGCAGAATTTTCTGAAAAGCGACAGGGGCGTGCAGGAGACGCTTTGGGTGGCCCGAAAAATTTCAGGCAACTTTCGCCATTCAGCGACTGCGTGCCGAAGACTGGAGCGCCAGCAAACACTCTTGAACCTGCCCCGCCATCACCTGAAGCAAGAGGTTGTGACGCGGTGGAACTCAACCCTCTATATGCTTCAGAGGATGGAGGAGCAGCAAAAGGCCATTCAAGCCTATACATCCACCTATGACATAGGCAAAGGAGGGGGTATGCACCTGACTCAAGCGCAGTGGAGAATGATTTCCGTGTTGTGCAAGGTTCTCCAGCCCTTCGAACTTGCCACACGTGAAGTCAGTTCAGACACTGCCAGCTTGAGTCAGGTCATTCCCCTCATCAGGCTTTTGCAGAAGCAGCTGGAGAAAGTGAAGTAGGAGCTAAGACGGAGCGATTCCGCTCGGCATGTGGGACTTGTGGATGAAGCCCTTCATTCGCTTTTCCAGGATTCCAGGGTGGTCAATCTGTTGAAATCAGACCACTACATTTTGGCAACCGTGCTCGATCCTAGGTTTAAAGCCTATGTGGTGTCTCTCTTTCCGGCCGACACAAGCCTGCAGAGGTGCAAAAACCTGCTGGTGAACACACTGTCAGCTGAAGCGGAACGTGACACGTCAACAGCTCCTTCTTCATTTTCTCCCGCAACTGGGGCTGCCAGGAAAAAACTTAGGTATCCTAAGCAACCCGCTGGCGGTGATGCAGGGCAGGCAGCACCAAGTTTGGACATCTGGTCCGGACTGAAGGACCTGGCAACAATTTCTGACATGTCTACTGTCACTGCATATGATACTGTCACCATTGACAGAATGGTGGAGGATTACATCGGTGACAGCATCCAAGTAGGCATGTCAGACAGTCCATACCTGTTCTGGCAGGAATAAGAGGCAATTTGGAGGCCCCTGTACAAAACTGGCTCTATTTTACCTGAGTTGCCCCCCCTCCAGTGTGTACTCCGAAAGAGTGTTTAGTGCAGCCGGGAACCTTGTCAGCGAAAGGCGTAGGAGGTTGCTTCCACAGAATGTGGAGAAGATGATGTTCATCAAAATGAATTATCAGCTCTTCCAGGGAGACCAGCCTCCAGAACGTACAGAGGGACCTTTGGTGGTGGATTCAAGTGGGGACAAGTTAATACTTTGTGAGGATGAGGATGTACACACTGAAGAGGGTGAGGAATCGGTGGATGAGGAGGATGAGGATGACATCTTCCCTCCGTAGAGCCAGTTTGTGCAGGGACACATTAATTGCCAGCTTGTTTTGTGGGGGCCCAAACGAACCAATCATTTCAGCCACAGTTGTGTGGCAGACCCTGGCGCTGAAATGATTGGTTTGTTAAAGTGTGTATGTCCTGTTTATACAACATAAGGGTGGGTGGGAGGGCCCAAGGACAATTCCATCTTGCACCTCTTTTTTTTCTTTGCATTATGTACAGTTTGGGGCCTAGTTTTTCAAACTGCCATCTTGTCTGCCACTGCAGTATCACGCCTAGATGGGTCACGTGTTTGTGCCGCCCACTCGTGTCGCTTAGCATAGTCATCCAGCTACCTCGGTGCAACCTTTTGGACATAAAAACACTATTGTGAGGTGTGAGGTGTTCAGAATAGACTGGAAATGAGTGGAAATTAAGGTTATTGAGGTTAATAATAGCATAGGAGCAGAAAAACCTACAAATTCTGTGATTTTAGCTGTTTTTATGCTTTTTTTCAAAAAAATACAGATCCAAAACACAAAACCCAGAACCCAAAACACGGAAGGGTGGTTTTGGCAAAACCAATCCAGATCCAAAACACGAAGAAAGATCCAGATCCAAAACCAAAACACAAAACACGAAAAGTGACCGGTGCACACCCCTATAAAATACAATATTAATATCTACTTACAAAAGTCCTAATCCAGTGGCTTCTGTATTGTGGACCCTTTACAATTTTTCTGATCCTTAGTCCAGTCCTCAGAAATGGCTTCGAGTCAGTCTGCTGACTCCTGCTCTTAGCCTCAATCAATCACATCAGCCCAAGCAACAGGGGTTAGAGGAGCATGTGTTGATCTCCTCCAATCAGGTCTCAGCATACACTCCTCTGACCTCTAGTGCTCAGATTTATGTGAGGGAATTAGGGATTGAATCACCCACACACTAGTGATTGGTGCCATCAGAGGGTGACATAGAGGTTCAATACAATGGCAAAATGAGTTTCAGACTACATACCTTCCAACATGACCCTCTCCAGGAGGGACACAATGCTCTGGTCCTGGACTTCCCTGGTCATTTATGATTGATGGAGGCTCCAGAGGTGGGGCTGCAGTACAGTCCAAAATTCAAATAGGGGAGTCACACCAACTGCCATTGAGTCCCACCCAGTGATGTTTGGCAGCATGTGAAATGACACTTGGTGTGGCTCTCCTATTTGAATTTTGAAGCGGGCTGCAGCCACATCTCTTACTAGGGAAGTCCAGGACCAGAGCATTGTGTCCCTCCTGGAGAGGGTCATGTTGGAAGGTATGAGACTAGGATAGCACTGGTGCTGCCATTCTAGTCTGAAACCTCTTTTGCTATTTTAGTCTGAACCCCATCTCTAGTGCTCTAGTTTATTGTGTGAAGTTTATAGTTGTTACAGTATATAGATTATCAGATATCTAACATCAGATTTCCATAATTTTTATATTGTTCTCTTGTAATTACCCTCATTTGTGTAGACCTTAGAGGTAGGTGTAGGGGAATCTCACTGATAATTTTTAGCATTGAATTTTGATTCTTCCCCAGAGTATAAATCTTATTATTATTATTATTATTATTATTATTATTATTATTATTATTATTTATTGATTGTAGTGGTATTATTTCCTTCATTTATTGAAATCTTTCTAACCTAATTATGTACTGCTTAGTTCAATATGTTATCTTTTGACTGTTATCCATGATTATAATGAGATAACGATATATGGTTCAACTGCAGGCTAACTGATATTTGATATTTATTGGTCACCGCTCATTTAAATACTAACACTGTACATTACTTTTCTTCAGTATGTTTTGGGTTAAACAACTTGATAATAGTGGAGAAACGCGTAAACAGGCTGGCTGAAATTTCCACACACTCATATGAATTAGAAGTTCACGTGAAGATGGATGTTATATTCCTATAATCAGAAAATGTACTATCAGTAATCAGTATGAGACTGAGAAACCAAACATTTGTACTGGAGAACATGAATAATATTAGTGAATACAATCACTTGTTAGCATTAAGAAGTCAGATCCTTAATGCTTCTGAGGTAACACTGTGATTATATGCCTATTAGATTGCTGTATGACATACTGTAGGAGTATCAGTGCATTGGAACGGTGAGAATGGTACTGGAGAGCTCACTTTATTGAATAATATGATTAATGCTAATACTTCATGCTTGTAACACTTTAGAACTAACACTGCTGCTAAACTGTATACTTGACATCTATACATGTGAGAAGTACTGTACCTCTAATATAGGGGTCTATAAACAGATAAGCCAAGCTACATCCTTGCCGCTAGCACAGCAAATCTCGCCACACATGGTGCGAGATGCGTGGCCGTGAGGAGATACGGGCACTGTGATCGCACCTGAGCCTCCATAGGAAAGCATGGTGCGATTGCAGTGTGCGACATAGTATACCATAGTGTATGCAGGTGCGGGGAATCGCATGGCACTATCTGTGTGCACATTTGTGGCTTGATCAGCCACAATGGGCTCTATTTATTAACATTATTTTTACTAAAATAAAGTGAAAAAGGGTGTTTTCACACCCTTTTCACATTATTTTAGTTTCACCTGTAGTTATTACAGGGCAATTGGAGTAGAATTAGTAAAATTCTACTCCAACCCCCAGTATCACTTATTTTTAGTAAAGCAGATCGCATTTCCCATAATTGTAATGGGAAATGTGATCTGTGTGCAAGTTACTAAAAATAAATTGTAAAAAAATACCGGGGGAAGCCCTGTGATAATAACGCCACCTGGAGGTGGCGTTATCCAGGGTCTCCCCCGGTTACCGGGCTCCCACTCTGCTCTAACGGGGAGAGCAGAGGCGGGAGCCGGTACCAGTAATCAGCTATGTGGTCTAAGTAGACCGCAAGCTGATTGCTGTGAAAAAAAGAAAAAAAAAATTAAACATTTTTTTTTTCACTTACCTGAATCCAGGGACCGGTGATCGGGCCTCCGGTGATGGCTCCTCTCCGGTCAGCTGGTCTCCCACAGTGCACTGGGGCCGGTCATCAGGTGATCGGGCCCCAGTGCAGTATGGGAGATCACCTGATCGGGAAGCCCGGAGAAGACCACCGGAGGCCAGGAGGATGCAGGTAAGTGTAATGAAGGGAGGGGGGGTCGCGGGGGTCCGCCATCACGGGGGGTGGGGCTTAGCGCCGGGGGGCGGGGCTTAGCGTCGATGGAGGGGTAGTAGCGGTGGTCGGTCGGCGCATGCGCGTGCTCTTAGTCGCGGTATTTTTTCCGAAAATACCGCGACTAGAGTGCGGATGGGATCCGCAGGGACAGAGCTTTATCGCAAGCTCTGTCCCTGCAAGGGATTTATAGTAAATCCCTGTGATATTACCTGAATTCGCAATGCGAATTCACTCGGTAATATCACACTACAATCCGCATTCAATATGTGGATTGTAGTAAATAGAGCCCAATGTAACTGGGCGCATCTGTTCTAAGCCTTGGAGAGAGATAAAGTGGACAGAGATAAAAGACCAACCAGTCAGCTCCTAACTGTCATTTTTCAAACACAGCCTGTAAAGTGACAGCTAACAGCTGATAGGTTGGTACTGTATCTCCATCCACTTTATCTCTCTCCAAGGCTCAGTACATACAGTAAACCTTATAATTACTGTACCCAATGTTCATAGTTACAATGACATGGTTAACTACTGAACATCAGATGCTTGTATTTGTGATACTTTACATCTAGAATGACTACCTACTGTACATCTAAGAGACACCTCTTTTTGGGCTGAGACTTGTAGTCCAGTGATGGTTTTATACACCACTGTTCAGACTCCACTACTAAATAGTAAGACATGCCATCACTGTGTGAGCACATCACACCACTTTCTACAGTGCTGCAGTGAGTGACGGGCACTTACTGATGTGTACTTATTAGCAACATGCTGTACAAGCTCATGGTGACATAGCAGTGCCAACATTCCCTCAAGTGTGCGGCATAAAAGGCACAGTCAGTTTGTAATCCAGGAACACCTCTTCTGGGCTGAGACTTGGGGGTAAATTTACTAAAGCGAGAGTTTTTAGAAGTGAGTTTTAAAAGTGATGTTGTCAATAGCAACCAATCAGTCAGCAACCAGTCAGCTATTATCTTCTAGAAGGTGCAAGTTAAATTTTAAGTAGAATCTGATTGGTTGCTATGGGCAACATCACTTTTAAAACTCACTTTCTAAAAACTCTCACTTTAGTAAAATTTACTCCTAGTAGTTCAGTGATGGTCTTATACTCTGCTGCTCAGACCCCACTACTAATTTCTAAGACATGCCACCACTGTCTACATTGCCAAGGTCACCGACACTTACTGATGTATACCAATTAGCAACATTTTGTGCAAACTCTTAGCAGCACAGCAGTTGGGTTTTGGAATGCATATAAACAGGTTCAAATGACACGATTTTAGCTGTTTTTAGCCATTTTAAAGAAAACTGAATATGAACCATAACACTTAATGTGGTTTTACTAAAACCATAACATTTGAGGGTAGTTTTGCCAAAAACAATATACTGGGGTCTGCACACATCTCTAATTGGCACCCCTTGCATTGTAATATGGTTTGTTTAGATGCAAAGTTATTTATTTATTTATTTTTGCTCTTATCTCAACTCTGAATCAGTCCTATAATGTCTGCATATGTATTAAGTACTCCAGTGTGACAAGCTTTTTCTAGAGCAGGTAGGATTTTCTCTCTAGCAAAATAATGCTTGTCACTCATGGCATCACTTTCATAAGTAAACAATTTAATGTATATTCTGACAGAGAACAGGGCTATAATCTATCATCAGTTCTCTTGGGGATTCAGCGGATCTGTGATTTATTTAAAATTTCAGTGCTCATTTCAAAACTGTGTGACTATGCAAAGCTCTTTATCCATAATAATCTATGGGGTTTATTGCGAAGTTAGGAAAAAGGAAACAAACAGGCACCAGTGGTTTTCAAAAGAAAGTAATCATGTTTATTATTTTCCACAGGCGAGAGGTAGAGAACAGCACCACTTAGACTGACAACATCACTGAGGTATTTATATTTACTAGTGATACAAACCAGAAAATTCCCATTCACGTGATATATCTGCTTAACATTATTACAGGATGTTTGTGGAACAAGACACTTTCCATAAATAGGATAGATGCAGACTTGGTCCTGAATGGTGCATGTATGTACTAGAAGAAATATTGAGCCCTGCAACAGAGGAGATCTGGAAGGACCACAATAGTTGCAACAAATAGACTATTTCATTAAGTCTATAGGATTTACAGGGAGTGATGAGCCAGACATCACATTGTACACTGTGAAATAATGAGTACAACTTGTGGAGCTTTTAAAATATACCAGCCACTAATGAGTACATATGTGCACCAACTAGATGATTTGGATAACATGCACTGTTGGGGGTCCCTGAGGACAGGAGTTGGTAGACGCTCAGGGTCATCTCTTCCATTGGGCTTGTTGGGCAGTTGCCCAAGGGCCCGAAGCTTGTAGGGTCCCGCCAACCCACCCCACTGCAGCAGCAGCCTGTTGGTAAATTTGTGATATTTTTATAAGCCGGCTGCCGGTGTACTGTATTCTGATCTAACCTCTGCCATCCCATCCCCCCTCCAGTGACGAGTACTCATCTCAGTCCCAGTTTCACTTCATGCGCTGGCTTCGGACCAGTCAGACAGAGTCTCTCTGCATATGTGGGAGGTCTGATGGGCATGCAGGAGGGTTTAATTTTAGTGACCATTTAAATTTTTTTCCCGTGAATGGGTGGGTAGGGGCCCCATTGCATTGCTTTGCCCAGGGCCCACACTGCTGTTAAGACAACGCTGTAGACACTGCTCCACATGATACAAACGATACACCTGTAAAAATGTATACTTACACTTCCATCCAATTCTGCGCAGACCACAGATGCATGTACACACCCTCACAGAATTTTGCCCATGACACTTATTAGTCCAGCACTGAGTTAAAAGAAGAACAGCTTTTAGGAGATGTATGAGTTTGTGCTGTGATTGTGTTATACACATAAGTCTTAATACATTAATACATTCCTATGAGTCTGGTCCAGCAGTCTTCAGAATCCTGATGCCAGGTCCCAGTTTGTTTGGCACAAGCTTGTGTGGTTATCTCATATTTTTTATAGATGAGCCTGAGTTGACATATGTTGTTGATGTGTAATCAAACTCTGGTGACATCATCATTTCTCCCATTTTAAGTGCTTCCTCCTTGACTACGCAACATGTCTTCGTGACTGTGCAATGTGACTAGCTGTTTGGTCATTTGACATTGGCATCCAGTACAGCTGTTTTGCCCAACAGTGACATCACTGATGATGTAGCAGTAAAAGAGTTCTGTGTATATGGAGGACACCAGTTATCTAACCAGTTTTGATCACCACTTACTATTATTTTTAATTAGAAAAAAAGAAAAAAAATGTTCCCTCCAGTACACTTCAAAATAAAACTGCAAAAAGACTGTATACTGCACGATAATAGAATTTCAGAGATCTTAGTTGCATATATTTGCACATACATGGTTAAGCACTGGGCCGCATCAAGGCTTCTCTGTACCGGCGTCCCAAACGCTACATGATAATAGCACCCACTTTGGGTCATATAATTGCAAACTGTTGTGCCACATGATATCAGCACATACAGAAATATATTTAACTCACCTGAATATATCCCAAAGACCTCCAAATAGCACTACAGGAACCAGCACACACTCCCAATGCTGGTCCCATCCATGCCTCTCAGAACAGCAATACAAAGTAGTGGTTGCTCAGATCAACTAATAGTATTTCACCGGTGCTTGTAAAAGGTTTACTCTAGAATAGAAAAATAAATAACTAAAATGTTCCCTCCAAGACAATGCAAATAAAATAACAAACAGACCTGAATACTACATGATAAGTCACCCATAGTTTTATTATTCTACCATACTTATAATATACTTAACGATATAGATTTGCAAAAAAGAGGTCGCAGCCAAATTTATTAAAATCAGATCAGGAATTGAATTGTAATGATCGAGCATGGTGGCGAAAAAAGCAGTGCTAACTCGGCTACAGCCCATCTGAGAGTATATTACTAAGAAGGAGGTGGAGAATCCACCACCAAATGTGAGCTGTCTTGAGTAGTACCATCCCCCCTTAATCTAGCACAGTGCTGTTCCCTCCATAAGATGGAGACCTGGTCCTCCCCTAAGGCAGTAACCGACTCGCCTCTCTCAAAGGGGGGATGCTAGCCAAGTGCAGCTGCACTAACTTGAGCCGCCGAGGAGCACTGCTTTCCGCCAAAACGGGGTCCCTTGACAACGTACCGCCACCAGCTAATAGGACCACTAACTGCCACTAATGCCCGACAAAAGAGCCGAAACAAACAAAGCCAAACCTTTTCCTGCCAAATGCACTCCATCCTCTCTGTAGAAGTCAACCTCTTCAAAACGGATACGGGGGTGTTTGATGACACGCCCTCCAAGACCTGCTACATGACGAGACACTGCAGCATTAAGTTTCCTCCTCACCCTATCCAAAGCCGCGCCACCTTGCCCCCCTCTACAGAACCTACGAGGAATAACTTCCAGCCACACTAACTGCACCTGCGGCCAACGCTCAGCTATTGCTTGAAAATCCCTTTTCATGGCCAGGATGATCTCAACACCCTTACACGTGCCCAAATCATTGCCGCCTAGATGGATGATCAAGCAACCCGGGGCACCCCATTTCCTCTCTGACTCCCAAAGAAGAGACAACAGACCATTCCATCGAAAGCCTCGCACCCCAATCCAACGTACATTACCGGGGCTATCACGAGCAAGGGGGTGCCTGCAAGCCCAAAACTAATATGAATGCCCCACAATCCACACCCTATCAAACACCCTACCACAACCTGTAAGGGGAAATTTATTAAAGGATCGTTAGTGTATAATTCGAATTAAAGTAACCAACAACAAGGGCGGGGAAAAACTGAGTTTTTTGAGTGACCCAGATGGAGGTGAACAACACCAAAACCTCAATTGAGGGCAAAAAGTGAAAAGAACTCCAACCCCCCCCTAGCGGCGGGTAGCTTAAGGCACTGGGTTTTCCAAAAAACAAACTCGCCAGAAGCGCTGTCTAATTAGGTAGCATGTCGCCTCTCACGTAACCTTTATAAGCGGAAGACCTCCAATGACCCAACCGTTTGATTGCGACGCTGGAAGAGCCCACTGCTGCCGCACAAGTAGCTGCACCAATCCTAAACGAGTGTGTGCCATAATGCTCAAAAGGTAAATCAAGTGCTATCAAACACCGCTTAAAAATTGCAGAGAATTGAAAATGTGTCAGCGGTGAAAGGTCCTCGTGAACTAGCCATTGCAAACCGCCCTGCGGAAGCTGGAGATTGTAACGCTTAGCTACACTTACTGGACATATGCTCGGGTCCGGATGCGCAGGGATCGACAACCAATGCTGCCTACCTAATTGGTCGGTTTTTGATCTTTGAATTTTGAGCAAGATCAATTCCGACTTAACCATCACATTATGCAAAAGAATCCCCGAGCTCGTTTCCCTCTTGCTAGCAGCCGCCAGCTCGCCTACCCGCAATGCGCCAAAAAATGCCAAAACAAAAGCTAATTTAAACAAAACGGCTTCATATTGGCCTAGGGCTACTCCTGCCACCACCACCAGGAGATTCTTCAACAAACCGGTGTCGACCGGCCTCCGAGAGTCACATGGTCCCGCCTGCTCTCTAGCCCAACCTCTTAAAGCTTTGGCAAGAAGAAACGACTTGGTTGGGTCTACCAAGCCATGCAAGCGAAAAAAATACGAAATACCAGCTAAGGCACCGGTCATTGTGGCCTTAGACCGGCCCCGTTCGTGCCACATCCAAACGAATTGCAACATGTTATCCTCAATAGTCTTACCCCGATCTACTTCAGCTATGAAAGCCTGCCACGAATCCCACGCAGCCATATAGGACTTTAAGGTGCTCGGTGCCAAAGCTCTCAACGCGAGTCCATCGATGCCGGCCCGATGATCTGCCAGACATGAGCGGGACAAGGTAAGCCATGTATGCTTGCTGCGGGTGCCAATAACCTAAACCTAGGCCATTGAAAACGAGATAAAGCATCCGCTATCTCGTTTTCAATGCCCGGGACGTGCCTAGCCCTGAAATCAATGTTCCCCTTTAGACATTAAAGTATCAGATGCCTAAGTAAACGGAGAGCCTGAGGACAGACTGACCTCTGATTGTTTATGGCCTGAA
The DNA here is from genome assembly GCA_031769625.1 of Taudactylus pleione. Taxonomy (NCBI): domain Eukaryota; kingdom Metazoa; phylum Chordata; class Amphibia; order Anura; family Myobatrachidae; genus Taudactylus; species Taudactylus pleione. The sequence goes on along the minus strand of JAUIMM010000104.1, from coordinate 2,789,522 downwards.
CTACTCCCAAGTTATCGCACCAGAAACTTATGCTACGATTGCTAAGCTGCGCAGCCCAAATCTCTACTGCCACCACAATTGGGAAAAGCTCCAAAAGGAGCATATTGTTTGTAAAGCCGGCGTCATGCCAACTTTTCGGCCAAGCTTCCGTGCACCATTGCCCCCTCGAAAAAGGCCCCAAAACCGCAAGCACAGGACGCGTCCGTATAAAGCTGGAGTTCAGAGTTGGCCACCGATTCGGGTAACCAAATCCTCACACCGTTGAAATCCCGCAAAAAGGCGCACCACAAACGCACGTCCTCCTTAAGCTCCTTAGTCAAACGAATTAAATGGTGCGCCTTTTTAACGCCCACCGTGGCCCTCTCCAACCTACGGCAGAAGATCCTACCCATAGGGATCACCCAGCAAGAGAAATTAAGTAGGCCGAGTAACGACTGCAACTGCCTCAATGAAATTTTCTTTGCAGAGAGGCAGAGGCCTAAATACTCCCGCATCTTAGCGACTTTATCTTGGGGCAAACGACATAAACCCATCACAGCACAGTATCGACCTCGATACCCAAATAGGATAAAACTGTGGTAGGCCCTTCTGCAGACCTCGCTATCCGCTGGACCCACTAATAAAAAATAATCTAAATAATGGGCTATCCCCGTCTTTCCCGAACCCGCTCGAATGCACCATTGCAAGAATGAGCTAAAACATTCTAAAAAGGAACAGGAAATGGAACAACCCATTGGCAAACATTTATCAACGAGATATGAACCTTCGAACTTAAAACCCATGAACCTAATAGACTCGGGGTGCAATGGAAGTAACCTGAAAGCAGACTCTATGTCTATTTTGGCCAATAGTGCTCCCCCACCAAACTCCTGCACTATCCGGAGGGCGTCCTCAAAAGATTGGTAAGCGACGCTGCAATCCTTCGGATCCAGAGCATCGTTAACTGACCCTCCATCCGGATAGGACAGGTGCTGAATCAACCGAAATTTACCTACCTCCTTCTTGGGGACAACGCCCAAAGGAGATATGCACAAATCCGCTAAGGGAGGAGATGGGAAAGGGCCGGCCATGCGGCCCAAATCCACCTCCGCCATCACTTTGGCCCTCACAATATCAGGATAATCCCTAGCCGATTTAAGGCTCCTTTTTGCTAACACCGCAACTGGCCTAACTATTGGCAAACGAGAACCCTCCCTAAAACCCTGCAACAACCACCGTTCAAGCACATCTAATTGCACTGGTGAAACAGCTCTATTTAGCATTCCGCTGCTCGCCTTGCCCAACTGCCTGCCCGCCTGCACGCTTACACTCTTTAACTGTGTGATTACCTCCACACGACAGACAGGCATGCTTAAGACGGCAGCTGGCTCCTCTGCTACACTGCCCGTTATTAAAGGTGAAGCACTTTCCCTTTCCTGCCGTGTTGAGACCTGAATGGGCAACAAAGGGCTGTTTACGGCCCACTGGTGCCTCAGTGGTGGGTTTGTTTTGCTGAGTGGCCTCAAGCCAAACCTCCACGTCCTTATAGCCGAAGCTAAGAATTTTTTGGCCATCCTGCTTCTTACGGAAAGCCTCGTCATATTGCCGCCAAACGTTATGTCTAGCGGACAACTGCATGCTATGAACGAGGTGTAAGTACTTCAGGATGTTCAAAAACTCGGCAGGCCTAGTCTCAGTATAGCAAGCCGCAAAAATATACATCCCGCAAAGCCAATTCGCGTAGCTGCGACACGCCTCCTCAGCTGCTGCCCCCCCAGTTTTAGCTGTATCCAAAGCTTTTTTGGCATCATGCGTAATAGAAAACATATCTACGTATTTGCCTTTCCTAATATGCTCCCTCACTTTCGACCTAAGTCACTCAAAATGGCAGTGTTAGAGCAGTGCACCGCATCGCCCGTCACATCCGGAACCGAGCTTCCAGATGAACTACGCGCTCTATTCGGGCTTTTACGCTTCCCTTTCAATTGCTGAACGAAATAGCGCATTAGCTTACGCGGTTTGTCTACTGAACTGGATGAGTCGGACGAATCCTCCGAGTGTGACATTTCAATGTTGCTGTGGTGCAATGTTGCCTCACCTGCTCCGGAAGTCGATGGGGTAGCTGGCACCATGGTTGAAACTGCCTCCTGACTTGCGTTGCGCGGTAGGCCCACCACGTTCGGAGTTGACGATGCCTGGGCATCCTCTGTAGACGCAGCATCACTAGCAAGAACGGCCGAAGTCGATGGATCCTGTGAACTGGGAACGACAGTGTTAGACCCTATCTCATAAACAACAGAAGCCACTGTGGGGGCTTGAGGTGGGTCCACTGCGGACGGGGAAGCCCTTGCCTGCGCGTGGCTAAAGCATGGGGGGGTGGGTGGCCTAATCGGAGGAGGGGCCGCTGGCAGAGGGGGCTGCGGGTTTGGATCCTGTCTGCAAAAATAGCCCGGCACCTGGTTGGAAACTGGATGCTGAAGGCGGAACCACGTAGGAGTGGTATAAAATTGTTGGCCCGCATAGGGCGGCACCGCCTGATGCACGAATTGACCCGCCACCTGAGACAACAGCGGGTTAAAGCATTTCTGCGGGAATGCTGGGGGAGCGGTTGGGAGCGCCTGCTGCGCGAAGCCCTGGGCAAAATAAGGGGACCACTGCGCCCCTAATACAGGGCTGTACAAAGGCCGGCTATGCTGCGCAGGACCATAAACCGCAACACCGGGCACCTGCGGCAATGGCGCCGCGGCAGGTATCACATATTGCGGCGTAACAGGGGTGCTGCGAGCGGAGACACTGCCATGTCCATCCGCAGCAGCACCACGCCCCACAGGTGCAGCCTGCAACCCAGCCGGGCTAGAGAAAATAGATATGCCAGAGGGGGTTTGCACCTGGATAGGGGTGTAGCGCCCCACCCTCCCTGCCCCTAAAGCAGTGGAGGTACAGGGTGAAGGGCTGCGCAAGCGCGGGGGGTCAGCAGGTGCCTGGTTTATATTTGATGTGGGGCCAGGGACTGGGGTCAGCGACCCCGCCCTTGCCGAGTCCTGGCAGCCGGCAGCCATTAACGCAGGGCTCTGAAGTCTCTGCACACCTAAAATGGCCACCGCTGTGAGCTGAGCGGGGCCAACGACGGGAGCCGCGGTTACCGCGGCAATGCTCCCACCACCAGCCCCTGGTGACTGAGAGGGACGAGGGGTAGGACCCCACCACGGGCCAGCCAGACTTGGAGGCCCGACGGTGAGGGCGCGAGGACGCTGGGACCCGCGCTGTAAGCGGATGCCGCTGGCGCCCTTGATGACACCCGCGCGGGCGCAATGTGCGCTCCGCGCATGTAAGGGGAAGCGGTGGCCACTGCAAGCGGCCTGGCTGCATCTACCAGCCGCTGGGGGGGGGCATTGCGGCGCGGGCGTGGCATGTCGATGGGAGCAGGATGGGGGGATGTCAATAAATGACAAAAAGGGGGGGAACAAACAGAGGGAGGTGAGGAGCGTGAAGGAGGGATTATACACAGGTGGGATGAAATTAATGGAGGATAGACAATAAGGTTAGGCAGAAAATAAAGGGAGGAAAAAACAGTGGCAAGGAATTGATAAGTCTTATGACACTGAGTACTTATCCAGAGGAGATCACAACTGGAAAAGAGGAAGCTGACTCCTCCCAGCACCCTAATATTCCTAAACAGAGCCCGCCCAAACAGGTCCCTGATAGGCTGTCACCACTGATTGATCCACTAACCTAACCTATAACGAGACTGCAACCCCAAACCAGTTCTAACCAGTATTAGTACCATAAAAAACAGGGTGCTTATGTCCTCTCATGCTTATTCTAGCATTCGCGTGCTTTAATAGAAATTCAGAGATCTTTGTTGCATATATTTGCAAATACATGGGGAAGCACTACCACCTATCCTTACAACCTCCTACGAGGAACCTCAGGTTTTTCGTCCCTCGTGCCAATATAATTATTATTATAGTGTCCCTGCTACTCAGTGATAATCTCTGCAGCTGACTTAACCATACCCGCTTCCACTCACATGAAGTAAAATTTTTGGTGCCTGCATCACCTTTTTTATTTTTTATCACCATGCAAAAAAGTCAAAGAAAGGCTCGTCTACATGAGTTCTACAATTATTTTCTCTTTTCATATTGTAAAAAGGACCCTGCAGTGGGATTGGTGGCCAAATCTTATCTCCAACGACTGGTGAGCGAATTGAGAGAAGTGATCAATGCTGACTTTCAAAAATCAGTTGGAGAAATTCGTAAAGATATCTTCGATTTGTCACAAAGGACAGCGATCACAGAATCAAAGATTGAAACTAACTCCAGAATGCTTCATGATGCTCTACAGGAAATTCAGTACCTCCACCGTGAGATTGTATTCCTGAAAAATAAAGCAGAGGACTTTGAGAACATAGAGAGAAATGATTAATCTCAACATTTGCAAAATCCCTGAATTGGTCAACTTAGTTATCTTCTGAGGAACTCTCTGTTTTTGAAGGAACTATAATTCAAGTTTTTCAGGACATAGCCCCATCAACCTGTTACGATTCTCATTCGATGATGAGATTGCAGGACTGCTGACAACGGAACAAGACTGGGTAGAGGTGTAGCAGTCCTTCCACAATGGAGCTAGCTGGGGTGAGGCTGCAGAAAGATGACACAACATAGAAACAACACAAGCAGTGGCAGGTCACTATAGTATGAGAAATACACAAAAAGTAGGCGGCTTCTAAGAACACATATCAGGGCGATATAGTATGGGGTTTTCCCTATTGCTAAGTATCTCTCAGTCTACTTTGCATTTTTTAATTTTTAATTTTTAATGTATCAGGGGTCCTTTGGACTATTTTGGTATATTTATATGTTTATTACTAATTTTATTTTTAGTTTTATGTATTCTGGATAAATCTAGCACGTCAAGTTATGTTTATGTTTAAATGTTTGCATTTTTTATGGGAGTTTGTATTAAAAGATGATTATAAATAAATAATATAAATAAACAAATATGTGTATGTTTAGCATAGATTAATATGTATGCCTTCTATTATTCTAACAAATAGCTTTATGGATTATTTTGCTGATTGTTTATAGCTGTAGGGATGTGACCAGATAGGTCCTTGTTATGTACATATAGGGTAAAGAACCATTTCTATATTGTTCTTATGGGCCAGAGTCTCACTAATTACAGACATCTGGAGTCAATCTATTAAGCTGATTATTTGAGCTATTTAGCTCTGATCTGACCCATAGATTCATACTTCCGCCTCTTGAAAAAGCCACCGGTGTGCGGAGAAACTAGTTGAGCACATGGACAACTTGTGAGAGCTGAACTCAATTGCTGTCGCAGACTCATCCCCTGGGACTATTTCCATATATCTCTCCCGCTCACACATCATACACACAGCTGAAGACCCGCGCAGCCTCCTGTGAGTGAGACACTCGGAGGACTGCAGACGGATTTCTCCATCAGGATACACGGTGGTTTTGTGTGCAATTTATATTATATATGCTGCTGGAGTTGGAGCTACCATCATCTGCAAGCCGCTGGAGCAGCGGGACAGTCAAGAGGGCAGTGAGTACAGCGGAGAACTGAATTCTCTCATTCCGCATTATCACATTGGAAGCGCACATTCGCAGTGCATTGTGGAACATTGGGCCTGATTCAGAGCCGTTCGCTATTTGTGGTCGTTCGTTCAAAAACAAGGGGTGGCTATTCAAATGATCCGTTCGCAAATTGCAGTCTGTTCCCACCTCTAAGTCTGAACAAGCGAGCAAAACATACGCTCGTTTATTTGATAAAAACGCCCCCTGGCCGCACGCACCATACGTCATGTCCGCTATTTATTAGATTAATCGAGTACATCGTACAGCGTATGAACTGCTCGCTATTCTTGTGGTTGGTGTTTTCAACCGCTATTTTGCGAGCAGTTCTGAGTTAAAAAAAAACAAGTGACGTGGTCAATGACGCTGCTGTATTAAATATGCACTCCCTTAAAACGCCCGTTTTGACCTTTAAGCACGCCTGCGTTCGGATCTCCACTCCCCGTTTTCAAACACCTTCCCCTGTTACCACCCACATACGCCTCATTCTGTCACTCAAAATAGCAGGCCCTCGCTATATTGCGTACCAACGATTTTCGGCCGCACTGACTGGTTCGCGCATGCGTACTAAAAACCATACGCATGCGCAGATGTGCGAACATCGCTCGGAACGAGCGTACTGCCGCTTGCGAGTGGCTCTGAATGAGGGCCATTGTCAGCTACTTAGTTTTATTGGGCCACTCAGCTCTCAATTCACAGCAGTTTTTTTCTCCGTATTGGACACACTGTTGCTAATTGCTGTGGAACACGGGGCCTGATTCAGAGCCGCTCGTAAGCGGCCGCTCGTTCGCTTTGATCGATGTTTGCACAACTGCGCATGCATATGGGTCGTAATGCGCATGCGCAAACCAGTCATTGCGGTCGGAAATCGTGCATTCGCAAAACAGCGAGGGGCTGCTAATTTGATTGACAGAATGTACCGTTTGTGGGTGGTAACAGGGGAAGGTGCTTGAAAACGGGTTAGTAGAGATCCGAACGCAGGCATGCCAAACTGTCAAAAGGGCGTTTAATGGGAGTGCATAATTAGTAAAGGAGCGTCATCGACCACGTCACTTGGTTGTCTTTTAGCATGAACTGCACGCAGTGATAGCGGTAAGAAAAACCTACCACAAGCACTGCGAGCAGTTCAGATGCCTATCGATGTACCCGATTAATCTAATAAATACCGGAGATGGCGTGTGATGCGAACGGCAAAGGGGCGTCTTTACAAAATAGTGAGCGCATTTTTCGTTCGCTCGCTCAGACATAGAGGCGTCAACAAACCGCAAAGAGCGAGCGCTCAATTTAAATAGCCGGCCCCTTTTTTGGAACGACTGTCTGCAAATAGCGTCCGGCTCTGAATCAGGCCCACTGTCAGCTACTTAGTTTTATTGGGCCATTCAGCTTTCAATTCATTGCTACATGAATATATAAATTCTTTTTCTCAGTTATTCAGAACATTGCTGCTAACTGGGTCATTTTCACTTGGCTCTTTGAAGCATCAGAGCTCAGATGTTCAATCCATCAATTTGAGAATAATAGAGATATTTTACTGTGATTGTTTATTTTCTAAATGTAATTTTGTGCTTCATTTGAAGACATGTTATTTATTTAAATACATACTGTTTGTATAGAATTATTCTTATACTCCTGGGAGTTTTATTGATATTTTTGAAAAATTATATATACTGATATTTGAGCCTTAAATAAAAGTGGTTTATAAATACACTCCCTGATATGTGTTCTTAGATGCCGCCTACTTTTTGTGTATTTATTGTTGTTGGAAGTGTGGCAAAAACTTCCGGTGGGCGTGCTGCAATCTACACAAGGAGGGGGGTCAACAGCACACCAATACTGGCGCTTGGGCTATCTATCTTTTTTAAACTATGGTATGAGAAATGTCTAGGGACTATAATGCAGCTAGGATGCTAGACAGGGACAGACTAGACACAGGGTATGAGCTGCAAGGCAGAAGCGACCAGGACTATTATATGCAGAATTTCAGGCAAGACTGGACTGGTAAGACAAGACAGGCAAGACTAGACTGACAAGGACAAGACAGGCAAAACAGGACTAGAGGGCTGAGGTGTGACTTGAGAGCACCATGGTGAGACAAGAACTAGACGATGCAGCTTGAAGGCTGAAGTGCAACTTGAGACTGGACTTGAGCGGCCTTGAGGGCCAATGTGCGACTTGAAACAGGATGGAGTGGCTTTGTGGGCCGTGACAACTGGAACTAGGTGCAGTGACTGAGACAGGATGGAGCGGCCTTAAGGGCAGTGGCGTGATTGGAACAAGGTGATGCAGCTGAGAAAGGAGAGTAGCGGCCTTGAGTACCGTGACGTGATTGGAACAAGGTGATGCGGCTGAGACAGGACGGAGCGGCTGTGATGTGACTGGAACAAGGTGATGCATCTGAGACAGAATGGAGCAGCCTTGAGGGCTGTGGCGTGACCGGAACAAGGTGATGTGGCTGAGACAGGACAGAGCAGCCTTGAGGGCCGTGACATGACTGGAACTAGATGATGCAAATGAGACAGGACAGTAAACAGATGAACTTAGACACAGTAGGAATACTGACTCAAAGCAGCATGGATGAGAACACTGCAAACTTGACTGTTGGACTTAAACAGACACGGATAGATAATCAATGGATATGCAGGCTGTGACTCAGCCAAGCAGGCTGAGATGCAGGAACCAAATGGCAGACAGGTGCACTCAGACATGGCAGGAATACAGGCTGGATGACACACAGGTGACAGATCCAGATCAGACAAACAGGCACTGGGAACTGGATCAAAGGGCTGGCTGTAACTTAACAGTTGCAGGTTCCAATCAGAGCAAAGCCCTGCGAGCCTCCCTAATAATAGACTGGTGTGCACCTGGCCTGTGCACACAGACAAGACAATTAACTAGTATGCAGCTGATTCTGCACATAGACAGGTGATTAACTAGTTTGCACCTGAGAACTGCACACAGACAGGCAGGAATGATAGGCTATGAGCTGTACACAGACAAGACAGGATTTCCAGCTGCCTGCAACAGCCAGAACAAGGACAGGACATGATGCAGTGTCTCAGTCACAACTATGACTGGGACCCGCCACCAAGATGATCCGCAGTCGCATATCCTAACACAACCATTGCCTAATGTTGAGATCTGCAGGATGTAACCAAGACTCTCCTTTACCACGGTTACCTATTAGGTGGGGGTTTTACTGTTTAATCATAGATGCTGGCCAATAAATTCACTATGATACCCAGGACGGCAGAGAGCTATGCAAAAACTGGACATCCATGCTCAGCCTCCTGAAATACCATCTTCATATGTGACTAAAATGTGAGCATCCAATTAAATGTGTATTTTCTACAGTGGGTTGAGCTCAATGGACATATTTGTTCTTATCTACTTGACATTTACAGTAACTGTTTATGAAGTATTCCAGATAGAGCAAGTTATGTTGGTTTATTGCGTCTCAAACTTGAGTACTCTGACCCCTTTTTTTTTTTTTCAATTTTCACCACTTCATCTTTGAATCAGTTTGCTTTTCTATTACTGACATTTATTTTACAAGTATTCTTAGATAGAGTTAGCCATGTTGATTAATTCTTATAGTGTAGGTTGACTTTTCATGTATAAATGTCACATTTACATTGGCATGCCAACTGTTATGTGGTGTCCAATGATGTTTACACATTGCATCATAGCTTATTTTTGTTTTCTGGTTTACATACTTATTTTTACATTTTTAAAATGTTTCTTCATATGGTTTAGTGTTGCACATGGGTGGAAAACATTGGTTCAGATAGGGGGAGACAGAGTGGTATGGTTTGAGGGGACAGAGTGATGTGGTGCAGTTGGAAGAAAACAGAGTGGCATGGACGCAGGAAGACAGAGCAGCTCAGGTGGATAAAGACAGATTGATGCAGATGAGGGAATACAGACTAGCATAAATGGGAGAACACACAACAGTAGGGATTGGGGAAGACATATTAGTGTGGATGGGTAGGAAGACAGAGTAGCAAGGTTGGGAGGAGCAGAGTGGGGCAGATGGAGGAAGAAAGAGTGGCACAGATGAGGGGAAGACAGAGTGGCGTGGCAGGGGGGAAGGTAGTGGTGCAGATAGAAGGAAACAGAGTGACACAGATGCAGGAAGACAGGGCGGTGCGGATGGGGAAAGACAGATTGGTGCAGATGAGGGAATACAGACTAGCACAGTTCGGAGACCATAGAGCAGTAGGGATTGGCGAAAATACAGCAGCATGGAGGCGTATAAGGGAAGATAGTGTAGATGCGTAGACAGAGTATGTTAGTTTTAGTAATTAGGGAGCTGAATGTGTATTCTGAATGAGATGGATGTATGGAGTGAGAAGGATGTGCGAACCCAGAGGGATTGTTATGTGACCGAATGTGAAGATTGTGGGCACTGAGTGGGATGTGTGTGCCATATAACTGCTCAGACCTCAGTTTCATAGACTGCATGTGTGTATTCCAATGAGCAGGGATGGATTGGCTGCCAGGAAAGAGTGAGAGTTCCCGCTGGGCCGGTCCCATGAACCCATCTGCAGGACTGGCCGACACTGTCGGCTGGGCTGGGTCGGCACTGCATGCCATCTGCCGTGCTTCCAGGATTTTCATTCCACTCTGGTATGCAAACCGGAAGCTTCGGGCTGCAGCGTCACTGCAGTGTCCTCTCCCTGAGCCCCCACAATCAGCTGTCGGCAGACTCTGTGGGATGGTCGGAGCCGGACGTGGGTGGGTGGAAGGAGCTGTCCACTCTGGCTGTGCAAACTGGCTGCTGTCAGCACGAGAGAGGGACAGTGATCGGGACCCATGCAAAGAGAATGTGAATCCAGAGTGGAGATTATCAGATTCATGTTCAGCTTACTTCTCCCCTGTGAGTCTCCTTCCACTCCCATCCTGCCCACTTGTTCCCACCACTCCTCCCACTCTGCCCCATGCTCCACACTGCTACTAGTACTACTATCCTTCCCCTGCTTTTCACCATTACTCCCATCCTGCCCCCTGCTCTGAACTACTGCTACTACTCCCAGCCTGCCCCCTGCTCCACACTGCTACTACTTTAAGACTACCCAGTATTACTATTACTCCTATCTTGCCCATGATCTGCAATACAACTACTGTCATCCAACCCACTACTTCCTACTACTACTACTCCCATCTTGCCCCCTGATCCACACTACTACCACTCTCATCCTATACCCTGAATCCCACTACTACTCCCATTCTGCTCCTGCATCCCACTACTACTCCCATCCTGCTCCTGCATTACACTACTACTACTCCCATCCTGACCCCATTGGTGGCATGTGTATGGAGCTTGTGCTCCAGGTGCTGGCTCTGGTAGGGGAGATTGATTAACCAGACTACCCCCCGGCATCACAATACAGTACCCACCCTAACTACCATCTTTACCTCTGGAACATATCCATACTCTGTCCTACTGTGTTTTTTTTCCTGTGGGAGCCAATGTGTTTTGTTTTCTTGTGGAGCCCAATGTGTTTGTATAATTTTTCCTGTGGGGAAATTTGTGTGCTTTATTGTTTTCTGTAGGGACCAGTGTATATGTTTTTTTTTCCTGTGGAGGCTAATGTGTTTTTTTCCTGTTGGGGTCAGTGTGTTTGGTTTTTTTTCCGGTGGGGCTCATTGTGTTTATTCTTTTTTTGTCCAGGTCGATGTGTGCACAAAGCATGATTGCAGCATCTATATACACTGACAGTGGACGTCTTTGTCCGTACATATTCAAAAGCAGGGATGTACACCAGGGAACTGCATTGTAGCATCATTAGTCTAAATTCGCAGACGCAACTGCAGCAAAAGAAGCAAGGAAGGCTGCAACTGCATCCAACTCAGAATCAGGCCATATGAGGAGGGTTCCCACCCTCCTCAACAAACCCCACCCCCTCAGCAGACCCCGCCTCCATTTGGGCTGCTTCCATAAATTTCCCAGGCTGTTTTCTATTTCAATCCGTCCCTACCAATGAGCACACAATTCTATGAATTAGCAGCTCCATCATTGTGTGAGTGACAGCAATCTCACTCTGAGAGAGTGCTAAAACTTCATCTAACCACAGTGTGTGATGGCATACCATATCTGTATTGCGCAAGAAACACATCCATTAAGACGTCAGCCTTAATTATCAGAATTTCATTGCTTTTTTAAGTTTGAGTGGCAGAAATTGAGTAGACTTTGTGAAATGTCAGATCATGTCTAAGAAGCCTAATTGGGGCATGTGAAACCATTAGGTTGTTTGTCTATTGAAAATATTATATATATATATATATATATATATATATATATATATATAGAGATATATATGGCATACACAAAAAGGCAACAAAAAATTTTTTTTACAGTAAGATCTATGATGCCCTAATACAATTTACGCCAGCCTAAGCTGACGAAAAAAAATTAATGATAAGATGCGTAACAAATTAACGATAAAAAACAATGATACATAAGGGTTTCATTCATTTTCATTAGAAAAAACATTTTTTGGAGAAAAAAAATCAAAAACCAAAGTTTAACGAAAAAAATGGCGAAATTTATAGCAATAGACTTTTTTACATTGCCATAATACTTATTTATAGCGCAAATTAGATGAAAATCCTTTTTATCGCTTTTTTTCGGAAAAATCTTTTACTACATCGGGCCCTTAATGCATACATAACACACCTCATCAACCCAGATCAAGTGGGACATGTCTCTACTAGGGGTGTGCACCGGTCACTTTTCGTGTTTTGTGTTTTGGTTTTGGATCTGGATCTTTCTTCGTGTTTTGGATCTGGATTGGTTTTGCCAAAACCACCCTTCCGTGTTTTGGGTTCTGGGTTTTGTGTTTTGGATCTGTATTTTTTTTTTAAAAAGCATAAAAACAGCTAAAATCACAGAATTTGTTGGTTTCTCTGCTCCTATGCTATTATTAACCTCAATAACCTTAATTTCCACTCATTTCCAGTCTATTCTGAACACCTCACACCTCACAATAGTGTTTTCATGTCCAAAAGGTTGCACCGAGGTAGCTGGATGACTATGCTAAGCGACACGAGTGGGCGGCACAAACACGTGACCCATCTAGGAGTGACACTGCAGTGGCAGACAGGATGGCAGTTAGAAAAACTAGGCCCCAAACTGTACATAATGCAAAGAAAAAAAAGAAGTGCAAGATGGAATTGTCCTTGGGCCCTCCCACCCACCCTTATGTTGTATAAACAGGACATGCACACTTTAACAAATCAATCATTTCAGCGCCAGGGTCTGCCACACAACTGTGGCTGAAATGATTGGTTCGTTTGGGCCCCCACAAAACAAGCTGGCAATTAATGTGTCCCTGCACAAACTGGCTCTACGGAGGCAAGATGTCATCCTCATCCTCCTAATCCACCGATTCCTCACCCTCTTCAGTGTGTACATCCTCATCCTCACAAAGTATTAACTCGTCCCCACTTGAATCCACCACCACAGGTCCCTCTGTACCTTCTGGAGGCTGGTCTCCCTGGAAGAGCTGATAATTCATTTTGATGAACATCATCTTCTCCACATTCTGTGGAAGCAACCTCCTACGCCTTTCGCTGACAAGGTTCCCGGCTGCACTAAACACTCTTTCGGAGTACACACTGGAGGGGGGGCAACTCAGGTAAAATAGAGCCAGTTTGTACAGGGGCCTCCAAATTGCCTCTTTTTCCTGCCAGTACAGGTATGGACTGTCTGACATGCCTACTTGGATGCTGTCACCGATGTAATCCTCCACCATTCTGTCAATGGTGACAGTATCATATGCAGTGACAGTAGACATGTCAGAAATTGTTGCCAGGTCCTTCAGTCCGGACCAGATGTCCAAACTTGGTCCTGCCTGCCCTGCATCACCGCCAGCGGGTTGCTTAGGATACCTAAGTTTTTTCCTGGCAGCCCCAGTTGCAGGAGAAAATGAAGAAGGAGCCGTTGACGTGTCACGTTCCGCTTCAGCTGACAGTGTGTTCACCAGCAGGTCTTTGCACCTCTGCAGGCTTGTGTCGGCCGGAAAGAGAGACACCACATAGGCTTTAAACCTAGGATCAAGCACGGTGGCCAAAATGTAGTGGTCTGATTTCAACAGATTGACCACCCTGGAATCCTGGCAAAGCGAATGAAGGGCTTCATCCACAAGTCCCACATGCCGAGCGGAATCGCTCCATCTTAGCTCCTCCTTCACTTTCTCCAGCTGCTTCTGCAAAAGCCTGATGAGGGGAATGACCTGACTCAAGCTGGCTGTGTCTGAACTGACTTCACGTGTGGCAAGTTCGAAGGGCTGGAGAACCTTGCACAACACGGAAATCATTCTCCACTGCGCTTGAGTCAGGTGCATACCCCCTCCTTTGCCTATGTCATAGGTGGATGTATAGGCTTGTATGGCCTTTTGCTGCTCCTCCATCCTCTGAAGCATATAGAGGGTTGAGTTCCACCGCGTCACAACCTCTTGCTTCAGGTGATGGCGGGACAGGTTCAAGAGTGTTTGCTGGCGCTCCAGTCTTCGGCACGCAGTCGCTGAATGGCGAAAGTGGCCAGAAATTTTTCGGGCCACCCAAAGCGTCTCCTGCACGCCCCTGTCGCTTTTCAGAAAATTCTGCACCACCAAGTTTATTGTGTGAGCAAAACATGGGACGTGCTGGAATTTGCCCAGATGTAATGCCCGCACAATATTGGTGGCGTTGTCAGATATCACAAATCCCCAGGAGAGTCTAAGTGGGGTAAGCCACTGGGCGATGATTTCCCTCAGTTTCTCTAAGAGGTTGTCGGCGGTGTGCCTCTTACTGAAACCGGTGATACACAGCGTAGCCTGCCTTGTAACGAGCTGGCGTTTCTGAGATGCTGCTACTGGTGACGCTGCTGCTGTTGCTGCGTAAGGTGATACATCTACCCAGTGGGCTGTCACAGTCATATAGTCCTTAGTCTGCCCTGTTCCACTTGTCCACATGTCCGTGGTTAAGTGGACATTGTGTACAACGGCATTTTTCAGGACACTGAGGACACTTTTTCTGACGTTTCTGTACAGTCTCGGTATCGCCTGCCTAGTGAAGTGGAATCTAGATGGGATTTGGAACCGGGGACACACTACCTCCATCAATTGTCTAAATCCCACTGCACTAATGGCGGATACCGGACGCACGTCTAACACCAACATAGCAGTCAAGGCCTCAGTTATACGTTTTGCTTCAGGATGACTGCTGTCGTACTTCATCCTCCTCGCTAAGGACTGTTGGAGGGTCAATTGTTTAGTAAAAGTAGTGGTGTTCCTACTTCCTCTCTGGGATGATGAACGACTCCCAGCAGCAGCAACAGCAGCAGCGGCAGCAGTAGGCGTAGCAATGCAGGATCCTCCAGAGGAATCCCGGATAGGAGAGTCAGTCATGCCAGTGACATGGCCTGCAGGACTACTTCCGATCCTGACTAAGGAGGAAATTGACGAGGAGGGAGTTGACGGTGTGGTTTGCAGGCGCTTGGATACAACAGGACAACGGGATTTAGGTGTCCCTTGACTGCTTACGGTCTTAGCCAAAGTTTCTGAACTTGACAGTAACTTTTTATGAACGCGCTGCAGGTGCCGTATAAGGGAGGATGTTCCTAGGTGGTTGACGTCCCTACCCCTACTTATTTCACCTTTACATATGGTACATATGGCAAGACAGTTGTTGTCCGGATTTGGATAGAAATATTGCCAGACCAAAGAGGTGGAATGTTTGGTCTTCTGCCCAGGCATGACCGTGATGGGCTTTTTCATCCCACGGACAACAACTGTCTCCCCCGGAGCCTGATTTAAACAAACCACATCACCATCAGAATCCTCCTCGCCAACTTCCTCCTCAGCGCCAGCTACACCAGTATCCTCATCCTGTTGTACTTCAACAGTGACATCTTCAATTTGCATATCAGCAAGTGGACTGTGGGTGCCCCTTTCAGCACTTGCAGGGGGCGTGCAAATGGTGGAAAGAGCCACCTCTTCCCGTCCAGTGCTGGGAAGGTCAGGCATCGCAACCACCACCACACTTGGACTCTCCTTGGGGATTTGTGATATCTTCTTAGAAAGCACAGTTCTTCGCTGTGCTTTTGCCAGCTTAACTCTTTTGATTTTTTTAGTGGGAGGAGGGCTTCCATCGTCATGTGAAGCTGAACCACTAGTCATGAACATACTAGGGATCGACCTTAGCCGTTCCTTGCCACTCCGTGTCGTAAATGGCATATTGGCAAGTTTACGTTTCTCTTCAGCTGATTTAAATGTCTTTTTCAAGGTCATTTTCCTGAACTTTGCCATTTGGGATTGTATGTGCCCTCTACTATGACATTGGGCATCGACCTTGGCAGACGACGTTGATGGCATGTTATCGTCTATGTCATGACTAGTGGCAGCAGCTTCAGCACTAGGAGGAAGTGGTTCTTGATCTTTCTCTATTTTATTTTTATCGGAGAAAGTTTGGTCCTCCATTTATGTTATATCGATTTGATATATACGTGCGGCTAAACACAGAAAATAATTTTTTTTTTGGTTTGGACTGGAGTGTACTTTGGGGGTTACAGCACCCTTTAACGGTCAAGCCAGCCGGCCCTTATGACACAGGCGCACTCTTGGCACTACTTTGTTGATGCACGTGCGGCTACTGCGCACACAATTCACAAACACAGAAAATAATTTTTTTTTTGGTTTGGACTGGAGTGTACTTTGGGGGTTACAGCACCCTTTAATTGTCAAGCCAGCCGGCCCTTTACTTATGACACAGGCGCACGCTTGGCACTACTTTGTTGATGCACGTGCGGCTACTGCGCACACAATTCACAAACACAGAAAATAATTTTTTTTTTGGTTTGGACTGGAGTGTACTTTCGGGGGTTACAGCACCCTTAACGGTCAAGCCAGCCGGCCCTTTACTTATGACACAGGCGCACGCTTGGCACTACTTTGTTGATGCACGTGCGGCTACTGCGCACACAATTCACAAACACAGAAAATAATTTTTTTTTTGGTTTGGACTGGAGTGTACTTTCGGGGGTTACAGCACCCTTTAACGGTCAAGCCAGCCGGCCCTTTACTTATGACACAGGCGCACGCTTGGCACTACTTTGTTGAAGCACGTGCGGCTACTGCGCACACAATTCACAAACACAGAAAATAATTTTTTTTTTGGTTTGGACTGGAGTGTACTTTCGGGGGTTACAGCACCCTTAACGGTCAAGCCAGCCAGCCCTTTACTTATGACACAGGCGCACGCTTGGCACTACTTTGTTGATGCACGTGCGGCTACTGCGCACACAATTCACAAACACAGAAAATAATTTTTTTTTTGGTTTGGACTGGAGTGTACTTTCGGGGGTTACAGCACCCTTAACGGTCAAGCCAGCCGGCCCTTTACTTATGACACAGGCGCACGCTTGGCACTACTTTGTTGATGCACGTGCGGCTACTGCGCACACAATTCACAAACACAGAAAATAATTTTTTTTTTGGTTTGGACTGGAGTGTACTTTCGGGGGTTACAGCACCCTTAACGGTCAAGCCAGCCGGACCTTTACTTATGACACAGGCGCACGCTTGGCACTACTTTGTTGATGCACGTGCGGCTACTGCGCACACAATTCACAAACACAGAAAATAATTTTTTTTTTTGGTTTGGACTGGAGTGTACTTTCGGGGGTTACAGCACCCTTAACGGTCAAGCCAGCCGGCCCTTTACTTATGACACAGGCGCACGCTTGGCACTACTTTGTTGATGCACGTGCGGCTACTGCGCACACAATTCACAAACACAGAAAATAATTTTTTTTTTGGTTTGGACTGGAGTGTACTTTCGGGGGTTACAGCACCCTTAACGGTGAAGCCAGCCGGCCCTTTACTTATGACACAGGCGCACGCTTGGCACTACTTTGTTGATGCACGTGCGGCTACTGCGCACACAATTCACATACACAGAAAATAATTTTTTTTTTGGTTTTGACTGGAGTGTACTTTCGGGGGTTACAGCACCCTTAACGGTCAAGCCAGCCGGCCCTTTACTTATGACACAGGCGCACGCTTGGCACTACTTTGTTGATGCACGTGCGGCTACTGCGCACACAATTCACAAACACAGAAAATAATTTTTTTTTTGGTTTGGACTGGAGTGTACTTTCGGGGGTTACAGCACCCTTAACGGTCAAGCCAGCCGGCCCTTTACTTATGACACAGGCGCACGCTTGGCACTACTTTGTTGATGCACGTGCGGCTACTGCGCACACAATTCACAAACACAGAAAATAATTTTTTTTTTGGTTTGGACTGGAGTGTACTTTCGGGGGTTACAGCACCCTTAACGGTCAAGCCAGCCGGCCCTTTACTTATGACACAGGCGCACGCTTGGCACTACTTTGTTGATGCACGTGCGGCTACTGCGCACACAATTCACAAACACAGAAAATAATTTTTTTTTTGGTTTGGACTGGAGTGTACTTTCGGGGGTTACAGCACCCTTAACGGTCAAGCCAGCCGGACCTTTACTTATGACACAGGCGCACGCTTGGCACTACTTTGTTGATGCACGTGCGGCTACTGCGCACACAATTCACAAACACAGAAAATAATTTTTTTTTTGGTTTGGACTGGAGTGTACTTTCGGGGGTTACAGCACCCTTAACGGTCAAGCCAGCCGGCCCTTTACTTATGACACAGGCGCACGCTTGGCACTACTTTGTTGATGCACGTGCGGCTACTGCGCACACAATTCACAAACACAGAAAATAATTTTTTTTTTGGTTTGGACTGGAGTGTACTTTCGGGGGTTACAGCACCCTTAACGGTCAAGCCAGCCGGCCCTTTACTTATGACACAGGCGCACGCTTGGCACTACTTTGTTGATGCACGTGCGGCTACTGCGCACAGAATTCACATACACAGAAAATAATTTTTTTTTTGGTTTGGACTGGAGTGTACTTTCGGGGGTTACAGCACCCTTAACGGTCAAGCCAGCCGGCCCTTTACTTATGACACAGGCGCACGCTTGGCACTACTTTGTTGATGCACGTGCGGCTACTGCGCACACAATTCACAAACACAGAAAATAATTTTTTTTTTGGTTTGGACTGGAGTGTACTTTCGGGGGTTACAGCACCCTTAACGGTCAAGCCAGCCGGCCCTTTACTTATGACACAGGCGCACGCTTGGCACTACTTTGTTGATGCACGTGCGGCTACTGCGCACACAATTCACAAACACAGAAAATAATTTTTTTTTTGGTTTGGACTGGAGTGTACTTTCGGGGGTTACAGCACCCTTAACGGTCAAGCCAGCCGGCCCTTTACTTATGACACAGGCGCACGCTTGGCACTACTTTGTTGATGCACGTGCGGCTACTGCGCACACAATTCACAAACACAGAAAATAATTTTTTTTTTGGTTTGGACTGGAGTGTACTTTCGGGGGTTACAGCACCCTTAACGGTCAAGCCAGCCGGCCCTTTACTTATGACACAGGCGCACGCTTGGCACTACTTTGTTGATGCACGTGCGGCTACTGCGCACACAATTCACAAACACAGAAAATAATTTTTTTTTTGGTTTGGACTGGAGTGTACTTTCGGGGGTTACAGCACCCTTAACGGTCAAGCCAGCCGGCCCTTTACTTATGACACAGGCGCACGCTTGGCACTACTTTGTTGATGCACGTGCGGCTACTGCGCACACAATTCACAAACACAGAAAATAATTTTTTTTTTGGTTTGGACTGGAGTGTACTTTCGGGAGTTACAGCACCCTTAACGGTCAAGCCAGCCGGCCCTTTACTTATGACACAGGCGCACGCTTGGCACTACTTTGTTGATGCACGTGCGGCTACTGTGCACACAATTCACAAACACAGAAAATAATTTTTTTTTGGTTTGGACTGGAGTGTACTTTCGGGGGTTACAGCACCCTTAACGGTCAAGCCAGCCGGCCCTTTACTTATGACACAGGCGCACGCTTGGCACTACTTTGTTGATGCACGTGCGGCTACTGCGCACACAATTCACAAACACAGAAAATATATTATTTTTTTAGCACTTGGGGGGAGCACCCCTGATGGACAGAGCACCCCCTGGACAACACTGCAGCACTCCTTTAGGACTGGGACACTGCACAGGACTTTGGAGTGGACACAGCCCCTATGGAGAACTGACTGCACAACACAGTCCAGCCAGCCCCTATGGACTTTGAAGTAGTGGACACAGCCCCTATTAACAACAGCAGCACAGCACAACACAGCCAGCCCCTATGGACTTTGAAGTAGTGGACAACAGCAGCACTACACTACACTACACTACACAGCCCTAACTCCCATCCTCCCTCTTCACTGTCCACAGCCGAGTGAGAAAATGGCGCCGACGTGGGTACCTTATATAGGATCCAAAACCCGCGAGACTCGGAAGGCGGGATGATGACGTTTTGCCTCGATTTCAGATCCGAGTCAGGCGGGAAAAGTCGAGCCTGATTCGGATCGGACTCGGATCGGGGGGGCTCGGGGGGGTTCGGATTTCAGAAATCCGAACCCGCTCACCCCTAGTCTCTACCAGACAAGCATTGAACAACATGGTCAAATTGATTTTCTATATAAATCGATTAAAACTCCCCCCTATAATTCTGGTGTTGGACACTGAAAAAACCTTCAACAGGCTAACCTGGGTTCGTATGCTCTGTACACTTAGTAAGTTTTGTATATGTGGCAGTTTTTACAAGCTATAATAGATCTCTGGCCTCTGTGTTGTCCAATGGAATCTTAAGCCTTACTAACGGCACTACACAGGGCTGCACCTAACCTCCCAAGTATACGCTCTTTGTATAGTATCCTTGGCAGCAAAAATGTAACTGAATTTAAATGATAAAGTGATTGTCATCGCTGATACTCAATACTGTTGGAGGAGAGTGCTTGGTGCTGACTGCTCTTCTGAACAGCTGGGACCCAATAGTGCAGGAGTCAATTCATAGTGCCACCTCTGACATGGCCAACCTGAATGCACTACTATGCATGCATGGCATGTCCACGTGTCAGTAGAGGAAGCACATGCCCCTGGGTGTCTCTTTGGTGAGACAGCAAACTACAGGAGAGACCCTGCATACACCACTGTGTCACCAAAGCTACTGTATAGATATTTGTGGGCACATCCTCCACTGCTGATATTGTTTATATGTACAGTATACAGGTGTATGCTCCCGTATAGGCACACCACCTGCATTAGCCCCCACATGTTCCAGGCTGGATCTATCGAACCAATTGTATTGTGTACCTATTGCATTAACCCTGTGTTATCTTGCAACATTCTACCTGGTTAAAAAAACACAACATGGATAAGTTTTGACACTTACCGTATCATACATGCCGACATTTCACTCCCTCCTTCCGGGACGAAGCTGTCGGGCTTTCTCGGCGGGGGCGGGTGGCGGCAAAAGGGGGCGTGGCCCGGTGGTGACGAGCATTTTGAGGCGGAGCATGGGGCATAGCATTGCGATCGCATCATCGCGGCTCCGCCCCCTTCTTCACAATGCCATTATTAATGGCATTGTGCGGCAGGAGGTGGGCCACGATGACGCAATTCAGCGTGAATCGCGTCACCGGCCTCTCTGCTGCCGGGATTTTTATAGTAAGTGCAGGGGGGCGGACGGGTCGCTGGTGCCCGGGAGGCTTGCCCGCTTTCCCGGGAGGTCGGGAGCGGAACCCGATTTTCGGAAGGCTCCCGACCAAATCGGGAGGGTAGGCAAGTATGATAGTGTGTCGCCTCAAACTTCACTCCAAGTTATTTGCTTTAAAAATGCGGATTGTGATAAATAGGGACATCTGTCTCTCAGCAGGACAGGGCTTAAAGCGGTTCTGGAGAGGTGGTGGAACTCATCTGCCCCACAGCCTACCCCCCCCCCATGCTAGGCAGTTCTACAGTACTCTGAGTGGCAAGAACAACTGCGAAAACTGTTGTTTACACACACACACACACACACACACACTTGTGTATAGATGGCCAGGGGCTAGAAGCTTTGGGGGCTATGAATGTGTGAAAAACATTTTACATGCTTTTTTTTAGCACTCCTGCCATCAGCTGAGACTACACTGGTATGTCACTTAAAAAGAAAAAAAATGTTCTAGATCATCAATTATTTTTCTGAGTTTACTTTATGGGGTCCGCACAAACAAGTCTATGGGGTCTATTTACTAAGCAGTGTTAGGAGACAGAGTGAGAAGTGATAAGGTGCCAGCCAATCAGCTCCCAACTGTCATCTCACAGGCTGTATTTGAAAAATGACAGTTGGGAGCTGATTGGCTGGCACCTTATCACTTTCTTATCACTTTTCACTCTGTCTCCTAACACTGCTTAGTAAATAGACCCCTGTGTCACTTGGGTGCCCCATGTTTTTTTGCAACCCCTATGTATCACCTGCGCTTGAGTCTTTACTTACCTATGTACTGGTTTCTTTGCAATGAGGGACCTCTGAAGAAATCGAGCCTCCCTAGACAGACAGAGGAGGTAATTCAGACCCGCTCGCGAGCGCAGGACGCTTGCAAGCGGGTCGATGTTGCCCCACTGCGCATGCGCACAATGGAGGGAGCTCCGTCGTGCGCATACGCGAGACCCGGACAGCGACGGGCTCTCCGTCACTCCGGGTCTCGCACCAAAGGGGGCGTGCTGTTGATGTTGATTGACAGCACGCCCCCTTTGGTGGGCATGCCGGGGGCGTGGCTGCCAGACGGAGGCGTTCCCATGGGAACGCCTACCGTCTGAAGCCGGCCCCACTGACATCACTAGTGATGTCAGTGGGAGTGATTTTGGCTCTGATAGAGCCAAAATCACTCCAGGGCTTGCGGCAGCGAGACCCTACCGCAGGGTCTCCGTCGCAAGCCCGATGGTCACGATGGTCTTGACCATCGCGACCATCATCATGGACTCTCGCTATTGCTGTGGGTGGTCACCCACAGCTATGCGAGCGTCCAGGAGGACGCTCCATTTTCATGGAGGAGGGCCCTGATTCAGAGCGAGCGCTCTGGTCAGAGCGTTCGGCTTTGAATCAGGCCCAGTGTCTTGAGCCAGTGTTTAGCATGCATATAGGAGATCATGTGGTACAGTAGCCACTTGTTTGTGTACTAGGAATAATGGCCCTGATTCAGAGCCGGACGCTCTGACCAGAGCGCTCGCTCTGAATCAGGGCCCACCTCCATAAATATGGAGCGTCCTCCTGGACGCTCGTATAGCTGTGGGTCACCACCCACAGCCTATACGAGCGTGCAGAATGATGGTGGCGATGGTCTTGACCATCGCGACCATCGCCAGTGCGAGCTGAAGCCTGCGGTTGAGTTTCTCAACCGCAAGGCCAGGAGTGATTTTGGCTCTATCAGAGCCAAAATCACTCCCACTGACATCACTAGTGATGTCAGTGGGGCCGGCTTCTGACGGTAGGCGTTCCCTTGGGAACGCCTCCGTCTGGCAGGCACGCCCCCGGTACGCCCACCAAAGGGGGCGTGCTGTCAATCAACATCGACAGCACGCCCCCTTTGATCAGACACAACGAGCGAAGGAAAGTCCTTCGCTTGTCGCGTCTCGCGCATGCGCACGATGGAGCTCCCTCCGTCGTGCGCATGCGCAGTGCACACCATCAACCCACTTGCGAGCGGACAGCCGCTCACGAGTGGGTCTGAATCAGGCCCAATATTTAATCTTCACACAAAAGGTTCAACCAGATAAATAATAGCTCCCTGCCCTTATTTCCACCATCAGCAGCTCACTGTCCCTGTGTCCCCCACCAGCAGCTCCCTGCTCCCACTCAGAGCTGGATTAGACCTCCTAGGCAAGATACCAGTTTGGGGGACCCCCTCCCTCAAACAATCTATAGCACTATATGTGAGTTCCTGATTCATGCCCCTTACATAATTTTTTAGTTTTTCCTCCTTATATTCAGTTTTTTAAAGCTTTAAAGTACATTACGGACATTAAAACATTAAATTGGAAATAAAATCTTTTATATGCTTCAAAGCAGTGTTCCAAGTGAGAAATTTGAAGTGGGGGTATGGAGGCACTCAGAGGTGCGCACAAAAAATGGGTGTGGCCACATGTCGCAAGGGCTGTGGTCTCACACCACAAGGGGAGTGGGCACTCAAAATGGAGGGGTGTCAGCCTCTATCTATAACCCTTTGCACCTCTCACTCCCTCCCCTCTCCTTGTAACCTTCTGCATCATCTTCTTTTCTCATGGGCAATAGGTGCCCGAACAACTGAATTGCTCAGACAGGTGGCTGTTACTTTAGACTTTAGAAAAAATATATTTCCCCCAATAGGCTTTGCATGAAAAAAAATAAAAAAACACACATAGACTTTCCATGAAAACAAAAATGGCCACATTGGCACTGATAGGAAAATTTGGAAATACATAGGTCCCCACAGGGAAAAAAATTAAAACATATAAGCTTTACATGAAGAAAAAAACACACACATTGACACCAATAGGAAAATGTGGGGTACATGGAGGTGGTGAGTAACACAGGGGTGATGGGATACACAAAGGTAATGGGATACACAGATGTAATGAGGTACACAGGGCTGGTGAGGCAACAGAGATAATGAGGCACACAGAGGTAATGAGGTACACATAGGTGGTGGGGTACACCGAGGTGGTGTAGGACACAGAGGAGGTGAGGAACACAGAGGAGGTAAGGGACATTCGGGTGGTGGGGTACACAGAGGAGGTGAGGGACACCGAGCTGGTGGGTTACATAGAGGAGGTGAAGGACACCGAGGAGGGGAGGGACACCAGGGTAGTGGGGGACACAGAGGAGGTGAGGGGCACAGGGGTAGTGGAGTACACAGAGGTGGTGAGAGACACAGAAGTGGTGACGGACACCAGGGTGGTGGGGTACACTGAGGGGGTGAGGGACACCAGGGTGACGGGGTGCACCGAGGAGGCGAGGGACACCAGGGTGGCGGGGTACACCGAGGAGGCGAAGGACACAGAGGATGCAGGGTACACACAGGAGGTGAGAGACACAGAAGTGGTGAGGGACACTGAGGAGGAAGCAAGGGACACCAGGGTGGCGGGGTACACTGAGGAGGCGAGGGACACAGGGTGGTGGGGTACTCTCTGTAGAGGAACAATAACTGTATAACTGTGAATCCTGGTATTACTCACCAGTTGCTTCCGTACAGAGCTGAGGAGGAGACTGTCTGACTGTGAATGAGGGCTGTAAAGGTGATGTGTAGAGGGATCCATCTGGAGTAGTGATGAGGACTCGGAGGGAAGTAGGGAGCAGTGCAGGAGACAGTTGCTGAGTGGCAGCAAATGCTGTACTAGGGAGGGGGAAGCCCCAGCAATTAAGTGGCCCCAGGGCTCAGCCAGCCACACCAACACTGCTCCGGAGCCATGCTGTGCCACCCCGTCTCACGCTACCCTGACAGCCCCTCAAACAGCCCACCGCGGCACCTGGCTAAGGCTCTCTCAGCTCACTCTTACTACACTACGGAGCCCTTGATGCTTGGATGACGGAGGCGGAGCACACTCTCCTTTCCTCATGTGCAGGCGGCCACGAATACAGTCCCTCAGAGAGAGCTCCGTGCGGGGCTCTCTGTGACTGGAGGTGGGACCGCGGTACTCATGCAGTGCTCCTCTGGGAGCACTGCATCAGTGATTTCTTCGTCCATGGGCCCCTGGGTCCCGCTGGGCCCTAGGCGATCGCCTAGAATGCCTAGCGGGAAATCCAGCCCTGCTCCCACTGGCATCACTAGGGGGTGCAGACCACACCGGTTGACACCATCCGAGGGGGTAACATCAAAATAGCAGAGCTGCTCTGGCATTTTGATGTCACCCCATCGGATGGTGTCACCGAGCAGCAACAATGCAGAGAGAGGCAAGGGAGAGACTGTGGGCTGCCCACAGCACCTACTGGTACACTGGGTATGCCCACTGTGTGGCTGTACCGAGAATGGGGGGGCATGAAATGCAGTCACACCCCCAAGATTTGCCCACATGAGATGGCATAGCTTTGCAGAGTGAGGCCACACCCCTTTGCGCGTGTGCAGGTCTTCACAAGAGGAGTCCTGCCAGCCGTACCAGGTGTCACTAAAGTGACACCGCTGCCTGCTCGTGTCTCCCACCAACAGATGCCTGCCCCTGTGTACCCCACCAGCAGCTTATCTCCCCCCTGTCCCTCTTGCAGCTGCAGCTCACCTTCTGAGAGCTGTTTATGACAACAGACTTTATATAAAGAAGATTTTATTATGGAACACTAATTAAACAATACAGAAGAAATCCTTCCCTTGAGGAGGAGCCTGTTACTAATGTCAACAGCAGCTGTGAGGTTGCAACACTTCAATAAACTCACTTTTTAATTCTGTCCTCTGGAAGATCCCAGAGGGCACTATACTCAGGTGGGAGGAGCATGGCACCACAAATTGGTAGTGTAATTCTGTGAATCATGGCATTACACACTGATCGGCGTCCACGTGGCATGGGTCCTCAGGGTGGCAGGAGAGACAGACGTCCAATGACATCACTGCGTCATCTCATTCCCGCCACCATCAGCGCCGAAGGACTCACTGGAGGAGGCGAGCCCGCCCAAGTGACTCCTTGTAGCGCTGCTTACCTGCTGCATCTATTGATATGGGTGGCATGACAGCGGGCGGCGCAAGAGCGCTCTGGAGCAGGTTTTCATCCAGGATGTCTCTGTACATTGCTGCATTCATCTTTCCCTCTATCCTGACTAGTCTCACAGTTCCTGCCACTGAAAAACATCCCCACAGCATGATGCTGCCACCACCATGCTTCACTGCAGGGAAGGTATTGGCCTGGTGATGAGCAGTGCCTGGTTTCCTCCAAACATAACACCTGGCATTGATGCCAAAGAGTTCAATCTTTGTCTCATCAGGCCAGAGAATTTTGTTTCTCATGGTCTGAAAGTCCTTCAGGTGCATTTTGGCAAACTCCAGGCGGGCTGCCATGTGCTTTTTACTAAGGAGTGGCTTCCGTCTGGCCACTCTACCATACAGGCCTGATTGGTGGATTGCTGCAGAGATGGTTGTCCTTCTGGAAGGTTCGCCTCTCTCCACAGAGGAATGCTGTAGCTCTGACAGAGTGACCATCGGGTTCTTGGTCACCTCCCTGACTAGGGCCCTCCTCCCACGATCGCTCAGTTTAGATGGCCGGCCAACTCTAGGAAGAGTCCTGGTGGTTCCAAACTTCTTCCATTTACGTATGATGGAGGCCATTGTGCTCATAGGGACCTTCAAAGCAGCAGATATTTTTCTGTACCCTTCCCCAAATTTGTGCCTCCTGTCTCGGGGGTCTACAGACAATTCCTTGGACTTCATGCTTGGTTTGTGCTCTGACATGCACTCTCAAGTTTGGGACCTTTATATAGACAGGTGTATGCCTTTCAAAATCATGTCCAAACAACTGAATTTACCACAGATAGACTCCATTTAAGCTGTAGGAACATCTCAAGGATGATCAGTGGAAACTTACGATGTATAGAGACATAGGAATCTGATACAGAAAGATCCTCATGATATAGTCCTAAACCGAATTAACGGACAAAACACTTTGAGGCTGACGTCTTGTTGGACTGATCCTTTCACATTGTTGCTTGGTTCCAGATGTCCAGATAAGCTCTACTGTTTGATTTTAGATGCATTTTTTTGGGTGTGGATGTAATAAATATGTTTAAAATGGACTACACTATATGTTGTTATTCTAATCAGATGTACTGCTGGTCCCATTGAACTAGGTATAGTTGTGAAGCATATACCTGTTTATGATAACAACGCATGGTACAGTATGTGTTCACTTTTGGGAGTATCACTTGGATCGCATTATCACTGATATACTGAAATACCCAGCATTGCCTGGTTAAAATCTTCAAGTTTTCAAGTTAATAAGTTTTATTATGTGATGTTGTCCAAATCCATCCAGTGGAAGGCCCAGGACAGGCTCCCTGCCAAAGTTCTGCCTGGCACACTCCGCTGTGAGGTCTGACCGGGACCACAACCACTCCATTAGGCATCCCAGACTAATTACCACTTCACTGTGAAGTTTTCAATCAAATACATCCAGTGGAAGTTCCAGAACATGCTACCCGGGTCAAAGTTCTGTCCAACATACACCAACAGGAGATCTGAACGGGACCTCAACGCCCTAGTATGTCTTCTGGGATCCACTGTTACCACTCTGTGAAGTTTCCACCCAAATCCATCAAGTGGAAGGCCCAGAACAGGCTCCCAGTGTCAAAGTTGTGCCTAACATCCCCAGGTAAAAGTTCTGCCGAGCATACACTACCGACTGGGACCTCAACCCCCTGTTACCAAAAAAAAAAAAAGGCCACCATAGCTGGCTGAAACGCGTTGGACAAGACTCCACAAGGTCACTACACCAGCACCGCAGGACAACCGGTAACACCCAGCCCCAGGACAGATGGAAGGTGAACTCCAGGCGGCAACCGGTACACATACTTCAGCAGCAGGTGAAGGTAAGCCACGGATGCGTGCTGCACTGGGGGACACTGACACGTAACGGTCCGCTCAGTGACAGCGGCACAGCCACTGTCTGTGCAGTCCGAAAGGACACACTGTACACGTCAGATCACCCCTTAGCCACGACCTTAGGGACCACTTCAGCACTGCTCTATATCATAGTTACATCTAGGTGCTAGCCCGGGCACTTACCCCCACCACCCCTCCACTGCTGGGAGAGACTGTCGGCCACTGCAGGGCCAATAATGTTGCTCTGAATTATCACGTATGGGTCCGTTCTCTTAAGAAACTCTACATTTTGCTACAAATAAACTTACCACCAGCTGTATTTTATGTGCATACTTTTAACAGGAACTTCTGCTGGAAATCAAACCTTAATATGGATACACTGTGTATTGATTTGGAATCTATTTGTTTACAATCGTAGTATCGGAATCATCAAGTGTCAGTAACACTGTATCTCATTTTTTGCATATTAATATATTTTTTGATTTTTTTTATTTATTTATTATTTACCTTGGTTTTTCCCTTTTTCATAATTAGCATTCCCCCTGTCTCTCCCACCTTCCCTTTCCTATTGTTTTTATGTAATTATCTCTGTCCAACCCATGTGATTTTACATGTACAGAGGTAAAATAAAAATCATTTAATCATAACCCAACTTACTATTGTGATTACTGTTACACACTTTAGATACAGCCACATCATTTTACATAGGTGAGCACAAGCTAACTTGTATTCTGTATTTCTTCTGTCCCTAAGGGAAAGTGGTAAATTCCCTAGCATGATTAGCTCCCACCTAGTCTGTTGTGTCCAGATAAGTGCACTGCAAATCCCCTTTTTACCTGATTACCAGTCTATGAAGTTTCCATCCAAATCCATCCAGTGGGAGGCCCAGAACAGACTACCTAGGTCAAAGTTCTGCACAGTGTACACTACGGGGGACCTGACTGAGAACCTCAACCGCCTGTCACCAATGTTACAACTCTGTGAAGTTTTCGTCCAAATCCATCCAGTGGAAGACCAAGAACAGGCTCCCAGGGTCAAAGTTCTGCCCAGCGTATACACCCCTAAAATCTGTCCAGGGTCCAACTGGACCACCCCGCTTTGGTGTTATCCCAACCGGTGCAGGAGTGACCGAATGCATAACCAGACAGGTAAACAAACAAACATACCAAATGTTAATGTGTATGTATATATATATATATATATATATATATATATATATTTGGTTTCAATGATAGTTGGTCTAATCTCAGGTCACTTCCAGAACATTGCAACATAACACACATCTACTGAGAGGAGGAGAAAAAAAAGTGTATGGAGAAAAGAGAGAGACAAGGAAAATGCAAGAGAAAGAGAGAAAATAAATTCCAGCGCTGGGAACAACATCATTTATTACTTATTAGTCCAGCCAGATTGCAAGGTTAAAAAGGTTCTTGGTGAGCCGTATGATCCAGTCACACCACAGTTTTGGCCTGGGGTCGGAGAGTTGTGTGAGTGTAGAAGACAAAACATGTAAGAGAACACATGTAAGTCCCCTGCAGCTTACAACTGCCTGTCTTCTCTTGCTACAGTGAATTACCCTACTCTTTCCCCCCTACTTGTCACTCCTTGTCTGTGGTTTTATTTCAATATTTGTATTATGCTTTGTACTATTCACTATTGTGCTATGTTTATTTGATGTGTATTTTTGTTTTTATACTGTATTAACCCTAATGTCATTGCACTTGTATCAGCCAATACTTGCAATTGCATTAACATGCCCGCTGTGAACTGCGCTACCTGAGAATGCCCTGTTACAGTCCAGTTAGGCTTCTTCAGTCATAAGTGGAGATACACCTGATATGACCCAGTGTCACCCAAACTTATGTATATTTGGTTCTGGATCATGCTCATTGCAAAGACATTTAAGATACTGTCCACAAACAGGCATATATACAATTCTGCATTAGGGCGATAGTGAAGGAGGATCCATCCATCTTATAATACATGCTATATCATGAGAGAATCGGTATGTAATGCCTGCTATCGGGATGCCTCCTGACAAAATACCGTCAGCAGCATCCCGGTGGCTGGTATCTCGGTATCCAGGTAAGTATACTTACCCTTCCCCTTTCTCCCCCTAAACCTAACATTCCCCTCTTGTAGCCGAACCCTCCCCACCCCACACCCTACCCTCCCCGTTAGTGCCTAAACTTAACTCTCCCCCTCCACCCCCCCGCAGCTAACACTAAGGGTGCACCGGACTTACCTCGTTCAGGCTGGCATCCTTCTGGATTCCACCGTCGGGATTAAGATAGGCATCGGTATTTCGATGCCTACAGTATCTTAAGTCCCGTGTTGGACGACTTCCAGTGTCAGGATTCAGACTGACGGCATGCCGTCCGCCGGTCTGATAACTACATCTCATCGTGAGTGTGACATTTTATAGGGTGTGACTTGGAATTAATACATATGAATGCACTTTTGTTACAATAATATATCTAGCAATACTCTATGTAATGAGATGTTTATATAAAAGGTGTACTATAAGGATGTAGCATTGTCTATTGAGATATAAATATAACAGTTAAAACATACATATATAAAATGTATACCTTTAAATCAAAGCATAATTATAAGAGGAGATTACTTTAATAGCACAAGACAGAACAACATAAAATAAAAAAAATACTGTTAATTATAAACAATTATAAAAAGAATAAAAGCATACAGTACTGTATAACAAGTGATTGGTAAATGAAGATAGCACGAAATGCAGTGGGGAATGAACCATATTACCACAGGTGGCAGCTTAATGAAAGCATATGGTTAGTAGAGGTAGGGAAAAAATTGGATTGCAAAGGCAGTAAGAAACAATAGACAATAAGCGACTATGACAAACTGACAATAAAAGTAATTTATGAACCACATAAAATGTGGGCCTGCAATGTTTTTTTTCTTTATTTGTGTAAGAGCATCTTCCTGTCTGCCATTCAGGCTGCTTTTCCAGGCCTTTTTAAACACCACATTAAAATCATTCCAATTCTAATTTGAGGGTTTGTTGACACTCGGCATAAGTGACATGGTCTAAGTCCATCCTACTTTGACGTTAGAACCATCCTGCTATTACATTTTAATTGTTTTCATTTTTTCCCTAAAGTAGTTCTCTTTTTAAATGAATTTAGGTCTTAAAGAATCATAACAGGAGAGTGACACTGTCTCTATTACACACGTCACTTTTGTGTGTTCAGATATTTTTGTTACAATGCTCAATTTGCACATAGAGTAGAAATGGGCTTTCCTGCAATCACGAAACTGAAAGGCACAAAATGCAATGAGGTTGGGTGTCTGCCACTTCTGACAAGATGGAGACTTGGGGCTGGATCTCTTCGTATGGATACAAATAATGAGTTTTAGCATATAGTGCATGCACAGAAGCAACATTTTTGTGTGTCTCTGCCTGATTCTAAGTTAGATGGCTCATAGCTGGATCTGCCTGAGATAGGCGATTCAGGGTGGGAATTGGGCGGTAACAATGCAACTGCACGGAATTGTTTTGTGGAGTGTCATGGGAGTGTTGTGGGGGTGTAACTAGAGTTGCCGATACAAATGCCGACGGTTGGGGCTGTTGACACAAAAATAGTGTGCTGTGCGGCACCGTTTGATGTTACTCGTATCTTTGCACTAGTCCTATGGAAACTCGCGTTAACATAAGCAGGGTTGGACTGGCCCACAGGGGTACAGGGGAAACCCCCTGTGGGCCCCACTGCTGAGGGCCCAACCCTCCTCTAGGGAACAGGTTACAGACTGTGCTTTTGAATTATACATTATGCATATATTACATTATACTGCACAGGACTATGGCGTATTTTCTACAATCCATTGCTGTTATTAATCTGGTACATTATCTTGCATCATCTACTGTAGCAGTATTTTATATACTATATATATTTTTTTAAAGGGGCCCAGACTATGCTCTCTCTAATGGTTAGCCAAGCCTCTGTGGAGGCTGACCAAACCCCCTCTGAAGGCTGGCCACACCCCTAAGTATGGGCCCCTATCACTGCATTCCCCCGGTGGACCCGTCATGCCCCAGTCTGACACTGAACATATGGTACTGTAGTAAATTAGGCTTTCTCGGCCCAACTAATAATCAGTCCCTTAAAGTCCTGTTTTGGAAAATAAAATGCTGCGTGCCTACTTATCTAATGGCAAATGCATCGCTAAATGAACCTCATCAACTTCAACCATCTCATTTAAATAGTCCAATTTTTTTTATTTAAAGCTGCTCTACCTCCTAGTAAAGCCTTTCACTAAGATGCCCCTACCCTGACGACACACAATAGGTTATTTTCACTGACACCATCTACTACCATCATTTAATGTTTGGTGAATGGCACAAATTTGACAATTATGTAATGTAAAATATAATACAGAACTGAAACTACCTAGGTGGTACTGCAGGGATAACTCTGTAAAGAAAGCCCCCAATCCTCTCAGCCCCTTCCCTTCCAATGTGGCCGACTAACTCACTCGAGGATGTAACTGCACAAAAGCATCCACAAAAATCTTTTGCACTTTGCATACAGTATCTGTAAATAAGTCTTAGTGCCACAATATAATTAAATTTAGCCAAGTTAATTAAAACTAATTCACAAATTGCAGGTATGCAAAACAATAATGATAGTATAGAACAGGCGACGCAGGAAGCAACCTTCTATTAGATCAGTGGAAGGATTTAAAAACATACTTTTTAACATTTTAAATGGGCAACAATAACACTTAAAGGGCCACTACTCTTACAAATTAATTTTCTTATATGAAAGATTTATTTTAATTAGCACTACATGTGTGCCCTGATTAGAATACTCTTTCTCTCTGTAACAAATTACTTATTCTTAGAAGCAGATTAGCCACAGGCTTCACCCCTGCCCTGTGGTATGTGGAAGGGGACCCCTAGTTTGGGAGGGTCCCCACTTTCTGAGAAATCCCAAAGGCTGGGGTGACCAGTTTGGGGTGGATAATGCTTTGGTAAGGGGAACCCTGTGATATGTGTCCCCTGTTATGGCATTACCCCCTGGCTGGTTGAGCCCAGTGCTGGTTACTGGAAATACAGGGGAACCCCACAACATTAAGAGATCTGGGGCTGTTTATGCTTTTTTTTAGACAAATCATAACATCGACAACCAAAATTTAGACACAGTTATAATGTCAACAGCTAAATTTAGAACTGGTGGTGAGCATTAAATAGTTAGCTTGTCATGTCAGATAGATTGCAATTAGCAACTTAGATGATACTACCCTCCATTGTAATGCTAATTGCAAAAAAAATTGTTGGAACAGGGCATGTTGGCATGTGTAGTTCTACAGCAGCATACACTAATTGTCATGGCCGTAATTGCAGCGGCTGCTAATTCAGATTGATACTACCCTCTATGGTAATGCTATTTGCAATAAAACTGTTAGAAATGTATGCTAGCATGTGTAGTTCCACAGCAGCATACACTGCATGCTAATATCAACAGTCTGATTGCAATTAGCATGGCAAGAGCAGTACTAGTGTCATTGTCAGCAATCTCACTGAAAGACAACATTATCAAACTCTTTTAACAGAAAATGGTTGCTAATAGAATACATGTTCTGCATAGAACACAGGGGCGTATCTATAATGGGTGCGGGCCCCCAGGTCCAGGGGGACCTCCACCGCACACCCTGCATCCATATTACTTAAAACTTACCTTTGCGAGGTCCTGCGCCAGGTATCAGCGCTGTACAAAAAGCCACTGCGGCTATTTTTCCGGCTTTTGCGCATGCACAGTAGACTCCGGGCACACTCTTGTGCCCAGAGTCTACTAATGTTCCGGTGGGTGGCCATGGTAACCGTGTTAGTTGGCTGCCGGCCACGGGGAAGAGAGGAGGGGGCAGGGCCGGCTCTAGGGGTGTTCGACCAGTGCGGTCGCACAGGGGCGCCACCCGTAGAGGGGCGGCACCCCTCCCCAGCATCCCGATTTCAGCGGGACAGTACTGTGGTCAAATCGGGAGGTTGTGGACCCCCACCGCCGCAGCTGTGCACCGGTGCCGGACCCCCGAAGTGTGAATGGATGCCGTACGCATGCGCGTGGCAACCATTCACTGATGGGAGAGGGCTGAGGGAGCCCAGCCAGTGACGGAGTGCTGGGCTTTACCCCCTGCCTGATGTTATTTGGAAGCTTGCCATGTGGAGGCATGCCAAATAACGTCATACAGGGCGCGCGATGTTAGGGCGCCTTCTCAAGGGCCGGCACAGGGTGCTCCGAACCCTGGAGCCGGCCATGGAGGGGGCCCTGGATGGGGGAAGGCACATGGGCCCCCTCCTCTCTAAAGAGCATGTATATAAAGTAGGGGTGAGCGGGTTCGGATTTCTGAAATCCGAACCCCCCCGAGCCCCCCCAATCCGAGGCCGATCCGAGTCAGGCTCGACTTTTCCCGCCTGACTCGGATCTGAAATCGAGGCAAAATGTCATCATCCTGCCTTCCGGGTCTCGCGGGTTTTGGATCCTATATAAGGTACCCGCGTTGGCGCCATTTTCTCACTCGGCTGTGGACAGTGAAGAGGGAGGGTGGGAGTTAGGGCTGGCTGGGCTGTGTAGTGTAGTGTAGTGCAGAGTAGTGCTGTGCTGCGCTGTGCTGCTGTTGTCCATAGGGGCTGGCTGTGTTGTGCTGTGCTGCTGTTGTCCATAGGGGCTGTGTCCACTACTTCAAAGTCCATAGGGGCTGGCAGGACTGTGTTGTGCAGTCAGTTGTCCATAGGGGCTGTGTCCACTCCAAAGTCCTGTGCAGTGTCCCAGTCCTAAAGGGGTGCTGTAGTGTTGTTCAGGGGGTGCTCTGTCCATCAGGGGTGCTCCCCCCAAGTGCTAAAAAAAAATATTTTTTCTGTTTGTGAATTGTGTGCGCAGTAGCCGCACGTGCATCAACAAAGTAGTGCCAAGCGTGCGCCTCTGTCATAAGTAAAGGGTCGGCTGGCTTGACCGTTAAAGGGTGCTGTAACCCCCAAAGTACACTCCAAACCAAATAAAAATATATTTTCTGTGTTTGTGAATTGTGTGCGCAGTAGCCGCACGTGCATCAACAAAGTAGTGCCAAGCGTGTGCCTGTGTCATAAGTAAAGGGCCGGCTGGCTTGACCGTTAAAGGGTGCTGTAACCCCCAAAGTACACTCCAAACCAAATAAAAAAATATTTTCTGTGTTTGTGAATTGTGTGCGCAGTAGCCGCATGTGCATCAACAAAGGAGCAGCGCCAAGCGTGCGCCTGTGTCCCATAAGTAAAGAGCCGGCTGGCTCATTTCTTAAAGGGTGGTGTGACCCACAAAGTGCACTACTCTCCAGCAAAAATAAAAAAAATATTTTCTATGTTTGTGTGCGCCTTAGCTGCACGTATATATCAATATAACATAAATGGAGGACCAAACTTTCTCCGATAAAAATAAAATAGGGAAAGATCTAGAACCACTTCCTCCTAGTGCTGTTGCTGCTGCTGGGAGTTGTTCATCATCCCAGAGAGGAAGTAGGAACACCACTACTTTTACTAAACAATTGACCCTCCAACAGTCCCTAGCGATGAAGATGAAGTACGACAGCAGTCATCCTGAAGCATAACGTATGACTGAGGCCTTGACTGCTATGTTGGTGTTAGATGTGCGTCCGGTATCCGCCATTAGTGCAGTGGGATTTAGACAATTGATGGAGGTAGTGTGTCCCCGGTTCCAAATCCTGTCTCGATTCCACCTGCATCCTCAAAGCAGCAGCGACAAGCGTGCGTCTGTCTGTTAAAGGGTGGTGAAACCTTCAAAGTGCGCTCCACAAACAATAAAAAAATTATTCTTTTTTTTTCTCTTTGTGAAATGTGTGGGCTGTAGCCGCATTTGCATCCTTAAAGCAGAAGCGACAAGTGTGATTCTGTCTGTTAAAGGGTGGTGTAACCCTCAAAGTGCGCTCCACAAAAAATAAAAAAATTCTTCTTTTTTTTCTGTCTTTGTGAATTGTGTGGGCTGTAGCCGCACTTGCATCCTCAAAGCAGCAGCGACAAGCGTGCGTCTGTCTGTTAAAGGGTGGTGTAACCCTCAAAGTGCGCTCCACAAACAATAAAAATATTCTTCTTTTTTTTTCTGTCTTTGTGAATTGTGTGGGCTGTAGCCGCACTTGCATCCTCAAAGCAGTAGCGACAAGCGTGCGTCTGTCTGTTAAAGGGTGGTGTAACCCTTAAAGTGCGCTCCACAAACAATAAAAATATTCTTCTTTGTTTTTCTGTCTTTGTGAAATGTGTGGGCTGTAGCCGCACCTGCATCCTTAAAGCAGCAGCGACAAGCGTGCGTCTGTCTGTTAAAGGATTACATCGGTGACAGCATCCAAGTAGGCATGTCAGACAGTCCGTACCTGTACTGGCAGGAAAAAGAAGCAATTTGGAGGTCCCTGTACAAACTGGCTGTATTTTACCTGAGTTGCCCCCCCTCCAGTGTGTACTCCGAAAGAGTGTTTAGTGCAGCTGGGAACCTTGTCAGCGAAAGGCGTAGGAGGTTGCTTCCACAAAATGTGGAGAAGATGATGTTCATAAAGTGAATTATCAACTCTTCCAGGGAGACCAGCCTCCAGAACGTACAGAGGGACCTGTGGTTGTGGATTCCAGCGGGGACGAATTAATACTCTGTGAGGATGAGGATGTACACAACACTGAAGAGGGTGTGGAATCGGTGGATGAGGAGGATGAGGACGACATCTTGCCTCCGTAGAGCCAGTTTGTGCAGGGACAGATTAATTGCCAGCTTGTTTTGTGGGGGCCCAAACGAACCAATCATTTCAGCCACAGTCGTGTGGCAGACCCTGGCGCTGAAATGTTTGGTTTGTTAAAGTGTGCATGTCCTGTTTATACAACATAAGGGTGGGTGGGAGGGCCCAAGGACAATTCCATCTTGCACCTCTTTTTTTTTTCTTTGAATTATGTACTGTTTGGGGCCTAGTTTTTCAAACGGCCATCCTGTCTGCCACTGCAGTGTCACTCCTAGATGGACCACGTGTTTGTGCCGCCCACTCGTATCTCTTAGCATAGTCATCCAGCTACCTCGGTGCGACCTTTTGGATATAAAACACTATTGTGAGGTGTTCAGAATAGACTGGAAATGAGTGGAAATTAAGGTTATTGAGGTTAATAATAGCATAGGAGCAGAAAAACCCACAAATTCTGTGATTTTAGCTGTTTTTATGCTTTTTAAAAAAAAAATACAGGACCAAAACACAAAACCCAGAACCCAAAACACGGAAGGGTGGTTTTGGCAAAACCAATCCAGATCCAAAACATGAAGAAAGATCCAGATCCAAAACCAAAACACAAAACACGAAAAGTGGCCGGTGCACACCCCTAATATAAAGTAACAAAGGTCTTTCTATCATTGTATGGAAATTTTGGCTTCATACAGTAATATATTTATATATACATTTTATTTTAAGAATTTACTCATAAGTATAAATGTATTGTAAATGTCACGACGCTATATTCAGTTTTCATCTGCACCAATGAGTGCCTGAAATCTACAAAAAACGAAAATCACATACTGTAGACTGTTACCATAAAACATACAGTAATTCTGTACAGGAAACCAGCTTTTCTGTGCGGGATCTGTGTAGTAGAAGAAAGGCTTAAACATATCGCTACCTGGCAGCCCGGCAATTACAGAGGTTAATGGATAAGTGCTGTGCTGCAGGTTAAAAAAAATGGCAAGCTGTTTCTAACAATATGGCAATTCCCTGCAGAAGTGTCACTTTCTTACATTCAGTATAACAATTATTTTAATTAATATGTATGGTCTGGGAATTTTGCTAATGGAGATACTGTTTTTTTCCCCTTTCTTTCTCTTTCTAAAGACAGAGAAATTATTAACATTTTCTTCTGGGCCATTTAACGTCTTGTGTTCTCTCCTTTTCCGCTCCGCAAACAATACGTGCAAAAAAATGATCAGCCTGTGGTTTCTCTGCATCTTAATTCTGCTTTATGTCAGGATGAGGCAGCTACTCACTCTTTGGTGAAGAACTACATGTGCCCAATGTTTGTGCACTGTACAGTAAGAAGCCTTTGGGCTCTGAGAGAAGACTATGTGCCTGACCACAAGTATTGTGTGCTTGGGAAAAATGCATATCACTACCTGTATTCAGAGTAGGCCAAAATTTATGCGGCCAAATTGCCTCTATCCATCCGCTTGTGAGAGTCATAGTAAACATTATCAGTATTTGCACCAGCACTATCCTTGTTGCAAGAGATCCGTCTGATATCATCCTTGGAGGTCTGTGTATACTCTCCCTGTATAGCTCACAATACCATCTCCACTCCCATGACACAACCACTGCACACTTATCTAACATAGAAAGGTCCTATTACCACCCAAGTACACCCACTCAGCGGTGATACGGCTGACATACATATGATGCTGGGTCACCCATTGTTCCGCACACAGGATGGGATGTACTAAAAGAAAAATGCTGCGAAAAATCCGAAAAAGTAAGTGTTCAGAATTTGGCCGCAATTTCCATATGTACCAAGCTCTGGAATGCAATACATTCTGGAGTTTCAACCCAGTGGGCAACGCTAGATGGTGGTGGCCAATAGAAGCCTATTGGGCTTCTTTTCGCTTTCTGCGCTAAGAGGAATCCAATTGGATCCCTCCCAAGGTTCCCTGCTGCACGTGCATCATTCAGCGCCTGTGCAGAAGGACGCCAGAGGGACTTCTGGGCCATAAACCCGGAGGTGATCCCTCTATTGCAAAGGACAGCTATCGGGAGAGCTGTCCTTTGAGATTTTAATCATATTTCTAGGTACATACCGGTGGAATTTACGCCAACATTTGCCCGATAGTTGGCGGAATGTACTGCATTGCGGATGCGATGCTTAGTACATCCCGCCCACAGGCTGAAAATCACAAGATCTATCTGCAAAGTACACTTGCAATGCAGCTCTGTATCCGGCCCGCTCCTACCAGTACTGTACCTGGTCATATGTAACAACCACCCAAACTAAGGCTTGAGTAAAACCATTAATACTGACAAGAACAGGGTGGATATACTGAACATCAATAGACAGTGGTGTTCCCGAGCAGCACTCCCCAGCTGCCATCAGGGGGGGACTGTGGGGACTCCAGTCCCAGGCCCAGAGGGAGAGGGGGCCCGGGTAGTGTAGGTGGGAAATGCAGTGATGTGCAGTACCGGACATCACTGGTGGAATGCACCGGGGGCAGCCAAAGAAGAAAAGACACTTGGTGGCATTTAAAACATGGGGCTGGCCACGAGCCAATCACAGCTCGCTGAACGTCAGCCAGCCAATCAGCAGCGGCCGCTGCTGATTGGCTGCAGTTCCGCGAGCCAATCACAGCTTGAGGAGCAGAAGCCAGTTGCTGCCGTTCCGCACCCTGTGATTGGCTTGCGACCGGCTCCATGTATTAAATGCCACCGAGACTCTTCTTCTCCTCTTCTCTGACTGCTGCCGGTGCATTCCACCAGTGACACGCGGTACCGCACATCACTCTGCACTGGCTGTCCTCTCAGCTCCCATAGTCACGGAGATGGCCGAGTGTCCAGGTAAGTTTGGGCTCTGTTGTAGGGAGGGAGTGCCTAATTTATGTATAAATAAATATGTATGTGTGTGTGTGTGTGTATATTTATACTGTGTATGTATATATATATTAGGGGTGTGCACCGGCCACTTTTCGTGTTTTGGTTTTGGATCTGGATCTTTCTTCGTGTTTTGGATCTGGATTGGTTTTGCCAAAACCACCCTTCCGTATTTTGGGTTCTGGGTTTTGTGTTTTGGATCTGAATTTTTTTTTTTTAAAAAGCATAAAAACAGCTAAAATCACAGAATTTGTGGGTTTTTCTGCTCCTATGCTATTATTAACCTCAATAACCTTAATTTCCACTAATTTCCAGTCTATTCTGAACACCTCACACCTCACAATAGTGTTTTTATGTCCAAAAGGTTGCACCAAGGCAGCTGGATGACTATGCTAAGAGATACGAGAGGGCGGCACAAACACGTGGCCCATCTAGGAGTGACACTGCAGTGGCAGACAGGATGGCAGTTTGAAAAACTAGGCCCCAAACAGTACATAATGCAAAGAAAAAAAAGAGGTACAAGATGGAATTGTCCTTGGGCCCTCCCACCCACCCTTATGTTGTATAAACAGGACATGCACACTTTAACAAAACAATCATTTCAGCGCCAGGGTCTGCCACACAACTGTGGCTGAAATGATTGGTTCGTTTGGGCCCCCACAAAACAAGCTGGCAATTAATCTGTCCCTGCACAAACTGGCTCTATGGAGGCAAGATGTCGTCCTCATCCTCCTCATCCACCGATTCCTCACCCTCTTCAGTGTTGTGTACATCCTCATCCTCACAGAGTATTAATTCGTCCCCGCTGGAATCCACCACCACAGGTCCCCCTCTGTACGTTCTGGAGGCTGGTCTCCCTGGAAGAATTGATAATTCATTTTTATGAACATCATCTTCTCCACATTTTGTGGAAGCAAACTCCTACATCTTTCGCTGACAAGGTTCCCGGCTGCACTAAACACTCTTTCGGAGTACACACTGGAGGGGGGGCAACTCAGGTAAAATAGAGCCAGTTTGAACAGGGGCCTCCAAATTGCCTCTTTTTCCTGCCAGTACAGGTACGGACTGTCTGACATGCCTACTTGGATGCTGTCACCGATGTAATCCTCCACCATTCTGTCAATGGTGACAGTATCATATGCAGTGACAGTAGACATGTCAGAAATTGTTGCCAGGTCCTTCATTCCGGACCAGATGACCAAACTTGGTCCTGCCTGCCCTGCATCACCGCCAGCGGGTTGCTTAGGATAGCTAAGTATTTTCCTGGGAGCCCCAGTTGCGGGAGAAAATGAAGAAGGAGCTGTTGACGTGTCACGTTCCACTTCAGCTGACAGTGTGTTCACCAGCAGGTCTTTGCACCTCTGCAGGCTTGTGTCAGCCGGAAAGAGAGACACCACATATGCTTTAAACCTAGGATCGAGCACGGTGGCCAAAATGTAGTGGTCTGATTTCAACAGATTGACCACCCTGGAATCCTGGCAAAGTGAATGAAGGGCTTCATCCACAAGTCCCACATGCCAAGTGGAATCGCTCCGTCTTAGCTCCTCCTTCACTTTCTCCAGCTGCTTCTGCAAAAGCCTGATGAGGGGAATGACCTGACTCAAGCTGGCAGTGTCTGAACTGACTTCACGTGTGGCAAGTTCGAAGGGCTGGAGAACCTTGCACAACACGGAAATCATTCTCCACTGCGCTTGAGTCATGTGCATACCCCCTCCTTTGCCTATGTCATAGGTGGATGTATAGGCTTGAATGGCCTTTTGCTGCTCCTCGATCCTCTGAAGCATATAGAGGGTTGAGTTCCACCATGTTACAACCTCTTGCTTCAGGTGATGGCGGGGCAGGTTCAAGAGTGTTTGCTGGCGCTTCAGTCTTCGGCACGCAGTCGTTGAATGGCGAAAGTGGCCAGAAATTCTTTGTGCCACCCAAAACGTCTCCTGCACGGCCCTGTCACTTTTCAGAAAATTCTGCACCACCAAGTTTATTGTGTGAGCAAAACATGGGACGTGCTGGAATTTGCCCAGATGTAATGCCCGCACAATATTGGTGGCGTTGTCAGATATCACAAATCTCCAGGAGAGTCTAAGTGGGGTAAGCCACTGGGCGATGATTTCCATCAGTTTCTCTAAGAGGTTGTCGGCGGTGTGCCTCTTACTGAGACTGGTGATACACAGCGTAGCCTGCCTTGAAACGAGCTGGCGTTTCTGAGATGCTGCTACTGGTGACACTGCTGTTGTTGCTGCGTAAGGTGATACATCTACCCAGTGGGCTGTCACAGTCATATAGTCCTTAGTCTGCCCTGTTCCACTTGTCCACATGTCCGTGGTTAAGTGGACATTGGGTACAACCGCATTTTTCAGGACACTGAGGACACTTTTTCTGACGTTTCTGTACAGTCTCGGTATCGCCTGCCTAGTGAAGTGGAATCTAGACGGGATTTGGAACCAGAGAAACACTACCTCCATCAATTGTCTAAATCCCACTGCACTAATGGCGTATACCATACGCACGTCTAACACCAACATAGCAGTCAAGGCCTCAGTTCTACGTTTTGCTTCAGGATGACTGCTGGATCCTCCAGAGGAATCTCGGATAGGAGAGTCAGTCATACCAGTGACATGGCATGCAGGACTACTTCCGATCCTGACTAAGGAGGAAATTGATGAGGAGGGAGTTGACGGTGTGGTTTGCAGGTGCTTGGATACAACAGGACAATGGGATTTAGGTGTCCCTGGACTGCTTACGGTCTTAGCCAAAGTTTCTGAACTTGACAGTAACTTTTAATGAACACGCTGCAGGTGCCGTATAAGGGAGGATGTTCCTAGATGGTTAACGTCCCTACCCCTACTTTTTTCACCTTTACATATGGTACATATGGCAAGACAGTTGTTGTCCGGATTTAGATAGAAATATTGCCAGATCAAAGAGGTGGAATGTTTGGTCTTCTGCCCAGGCATGACCGTGATGGGCTTTTTCATCCCACGGACAACAACTGTCTCCCCAGGAGCCTGATTTAAACAAACCACATCACCATCAGAATCCTCCTCACCAACGTCCTCCTCAGCGCCAGCTACACCAGTATCCTCATCCTGTTGTACTTCAACAGTGACATCTTCAATTTGCATATCAGCAAGTGGACTGTGGGTGCTCCTGTCAGCACTTGCAGGGGGCGTGTAAATGGTGGAAAGAGCCACCTCTTCCCGTCCAGTGCTGGGAAGGTTAGGCATCGCAACCGCCACCACACTTGGACTCTCCTCGGGGATTTGTGATATCTTCTTAGAACGCACAGGTCTTCGCTGTGCTTTTGCCAGCTTAACTCATTTGATTTTTTTAGCGGAAGGAGGGCTTCCATCGTCATGTGAAGCTGAACCACTAGTCATGAACATAGGGAAAGTCCTTAGCCGTTCCTTGCCACTCCGTGTCGTAAATGGCATATTGGCAAGTTTATGTTTCTCCTCAGATGATTTAAATGGTTTTTTTTAAGGTCATTTTCCTGAACTTTGTCATTTGGGATTGTATGTGCCCTCTACTATGACATTGGGCATCGGCCTTGGCAAACGACGTTGATGGCATGTTATCGTCTATGTCATGACTAGTGGCAGCAGCTTCAGCACTAGGAGGAAGTGGTTCTTGATCTTTCCCTATTTTATTTTTATCGGAGAAAGTTTGGTCCTCCATTTATGTTATATTGATATATACGTGCGGCTAAGGCGCACACAAACACAGAAAATAATTTTTTATTTTTGTTGGAGACTAGTGCACTTTGTGGGTTACACCACCCTTTAAGAAATGAGCCAGCCGGCCCTTTACTTATGGGACACAGGCGCACGCTTGGCACTACTTTGTTGATGCACGTGCGGCTACTGCGCACACAATTCACAAACGCAGAAAATATATTTTTATTTTTTTATTTTGTTTGGAGTGCCCTTTGGGGGTTACAGCACCCTTTAACGGACAAGCCAGCCGGCCTTTTACTTATGACACAGGCGCACACTTGGCGCTACTTTGATGCACGTGCGGTTACAGTGCACACAATTCACAAACACAGAAAATCATTTTTTATTTTGTTTGGAGTGCACTTTGGGGGTTACAGCACCCTTTAATGGTCAAGCCAGCCTGCCCTTTACGTATGACACAAGCGCACGCTTGGCGCTACTTTGTTGATAACCGTGCGGCCACAGTGCACACAATTCACAAACACAGAAAATATATTTATTTTTATTGCACTTGGGGGGAGCACCCCTGATGGACAGAGCACCCCCTGGACAACACTGCAGCTCCTCTTTAGGACTGGGACACTGCACAGGACTTTGGAGTGGACACAGCCCCTGTGGACAACTAACTGCACAACAAAGTCCAGCCAGCCCCTATGTACTTTGGAGGAGTGGACACAGCACCTATGGACAACAGCAGCACAGCACAACACTGCCAGCACCTATGGACTTTGGAGAAGTGGACACAGCCCCTATGGACAACAGTAGCACAGCACAACACAGCCAGCCTCTATGGACTTTGGAGGAGTGGACACAGCCCCTATGGACAACAGCAGCACAGCACAACACAGCCAGCCTCTATGGACTTTGGAAGAGTGGACACAGCCCCTATGGACAACAGCAGCACAGCGCAGCACAGCACAGCACAGCACAACACTACACTGCACTACACAGCCCAGCCAGCCCTAACTTCCACCGTCCCTCTTCACTGTCCACAGCCGAGTGAGAAAATGGCGCTGACGCGGGTACCTTATATAGGATCCAAAACCTGCGAGACCCGGAAGGCGGGATGATGACGTTTTGCCTCGATTTCAGATCCGAGTCAGGCGGGAAAAGTCGAGCCTGACTCGGATCGGCCTCGGATCGGGGGGGCTCGGGGGGGGGGTTCGGAT
Source organism: Taudactylus pleione (assembly GCA_031769625.1). Taxonomy (NCBI): domain Eukaryota; kingdom Metazoa; phylum Chordata; class Amphibia; order Anura; family Myobatrachidae; genus Taudactylus; species Taudactylus pleione. The sequence continues at coordinate 2,744,976 of JAUIMM010000104.1, read as the reverse complement.
TTCAGAAATCCGAAGGCGCTCACCCCTAATATATATATTCACACACACACACACACGTGTGGGTAAGTGCCATTACATTACTTGCTGTGCTAACACTTACATTTGCCTGCTTTTAATTTAATATAGCTAAGCACCAGAGGCTTTTTTATGTGTGTGTGTGTATATATATATATATATATATATATATATATATATACAGAAAACATATTGCGCTTAGATATATTAAGTTAAAAACATGCAAATAAAACGTCAGAATAACAAGTAATGCAAAATAATTTATGAACGAATAATCTGTGCCCCCATAGGTCCAGCTCTCCCTGTCCCTCACCCCCGAAGTAGCTCCACCCACACCCACAGCTCCGCCCACCTCTGCCCCATACCTCGGGGTGGGGTCCCTGCCTAATTTGTCAGTACCGGGCCCCACCATCTCTGATGGCAGCCCTGCATCTTTATCACTCCTAACAGCCACCAAGTCCCCCCACCCGCTGAAGTCATATACATTGCTAGTGTACTGAAGAATTTGATGGTAAGTGAAACATGTTCTGTGTTCACGCATCAGAGGTTCCAGCAGAATGTTTTACATCTCTCTGTGTGCTTGTACAAATGAATGTATGTATGACCTAAGGACATGCATACACATCAATGATGAAGACAAACCAGAGATCAGCACAATGTCCCATGGGCACCTTTGATCAGCTGAAAGCTTTTTTTTTTTATTTAAATCTATTGAATGCTCAGCTCTGTAAATGGTCTGGGAAGGGTAATCTAACATCCAAGGACTTGCAAAGTGTTATTTGCACAAAGTACAGAGGTCATGCACCTATTACATGCAGCAGATTGCTGTGGGTTTGCACCAGTGTCCAGGGCCGGCAACAGAAATATTGAGGCCCGGTATACTGATGTCTCTGGGGCCCCCCCATGAAAACCCCCCTTACCCCGACACCATCCCCCTCAGTCTAAAAGTCCTGAAACCCCACACCGCAAGGTGTATTTATTGGATAGACTCACATAAATTTCAGGTTGACGAATCTTGCTCTGTTTTGTCTACTGCTCTACCCTGTTGCTTTGATTTGAAACATCTCAACAAAGACATAAGAATGGGCTGAAACGTCAACTTTAGTTTATGCAAGTCTACAGTATCTAATAAATACACCTTGTTGGACTTTGGTGAGTACCCATATATATATATATATATATATATATTCAAATCAAACTATATATATATAGTCAAACCAAACGAAGGGCACTCAGAGTCGACAAAGAAATAATAATCCATATGCATTAAGAAGGTTCAAACGTTTTCAGGGACACAGCCCCGTCATCAGAAATACACATACAACATGTGTATGTGTATTACCTGATGATGGGGCTGTGGGCTTCATTCAGAGGCGGCCGTACGGTCTACGACCGCATGGCCCCCTCGATGTTTGTCCAGTGCGCATGCGCACGAGGGAGCCGGCTCCTTCGTGCGCATGCATGAGACCCGCTACGACCGACAGCGCCTGTCATAGCGGGTCTCTTTCCAAAGGGGGCGAGCTGTCAATGTTGATTGACAGCTCGCCCCGTTTGGAAGGCGGGCCGGGGGGTGGCAGCCCAAACGGAGGCGTTCCCATGGGAACGCCTGCCATTTGGGGGAGGACCCACTGACATCACTAGTGATGTCAGTGGAGAGCTTCCGGCTCTGACAGAGCCAGAAGCTCTCCGGGGCTTACGACAAGTGAGACCCTACCCTAGGGTCTCGTCGTAATCCCTGATGGTCGCGATGGTCTATGACCATCGCGACCATCACCCTAGTGCTCGTTAGAAACCCACAGCCTAACGACCGAAACAGAGGCAGCCGGTCAGGATGCAAGTGACCGCCCAGTTTCTGAGCGACCGCTTGCATCCTCCGACCACCTCTGAATGAGGGCCTGTGTCCCTGAAAACGTTTGAACCTTCCTAATACATATGGATTATTGCTTCTTTGTCGACTCTGAGTGCCCTTCGTTTGGTTTGACTACATTGCATCACTATTTGGTGCACCGGAGCTAGTTGTACATTAGTTAGAGAGTGCCTGCACACTGTGTTACATATATATATATATATATATATATATATATATATATATTTTACTCCAGCAGCACTCCTCACTGGTACACTTAGTAAAAACAATGCAGGTGCCTTCCTCACATAAACCAAACGAATTGGAGTACGATATACAGCATGTAGATCAGGCGGCACTCATTGCAGACATATCACAGGACACAGATGTTGCCAACGTTTCAATGTTTATGTAAACATTTTCCTCAAGCCCTGAGGAAAATGTTTACATAAGCATTGAAACGTTGGCAATATCTGTGTCCTGTGATATGTCTGCAATGAGTGCCGCCTGATCTACATGCCATATATATATTAGGGGTGTGCACTGGCCAATTTTTGTGTTTTGTGTTTTGGTTTTGGATCTGGATCTTTCTTCGTATTTTGGATCTGGATTGGTTTTGCCAAAACCACCCTTCCGTGTTTTTGGCTTCAGGTTTTTTTGTTTTGGATCTGTATTTTTTTTTAAAAAAGCATAAAAACAGCTAAAATCACAGAATGTGTGGGTTTTTCTGCTCCTATGCTATTATTAACCTCAATAACCTTAATTTCCACTCTTTTCCAGTCTATTCTGAACACCTCACACCTCATAATAGTGTTTTTATGTCCAAAAGGTTGGACCGAGGTAGCTGGATGACTATGCTAAGCGACACGAGTGGGCAGCACAAACACGTGGCCCATCTAGGAGTGACACTGCAGTGGCAGACAGGATGGCAGTTTGAAAAACTAGGCCCAAACAGTACATAATGCAAAGAAAAAAAGAGGTGCAAGATGGAATTGTCCTTGGGGCTGCTGCTTTGAGGATGCAGGTGCGGCTACAGCGCATACATTTCGCACACAAACACAGAAAAAAAGAATTGTTTATTTTTTGTGGAGTGCACTTTTGGTGTTACACCACCCTTTAACAGACTTATGGGACACAGGCGCACGCCTGGCGCTGCTCCTTTGTTGATGCACTTGCAGCCACAGTGCACACAATTCACAAACACAAAAAAATATATATTTTTATATTTTTTGGAGTGCACTTTGGGAGTTACAGCGCCCATTTACAGACCTGCCAGCTGGCCCTTTACTTATGACACAGGCACACACTTGGCGCTACTTTGTTGATGCACGTGCGGCCACAGTGCACACAATTCACAAACACAGAAAATATTTTTTTATTTTGTTTGGAGTGCACTTTGGGGATAACAGCAGCCTTTAACGGTCAAGTCAGCCGGCCCTTTACTTATGACACAGGCGCACGCTTGACGCTACTTTGTTGATGCACGTGCGGCTACTGTGCACACAATTCACAAACACAGAAACATTTTTTTTTTTTTTGAAGTGCACTTTGGGAGAGCACCCCTGATGCACAGATCACCACCTGGACAACACTACAGCACCCCTCTAGGACTACAGCCTTTATGGGACACTGCACAACACAGTCCAGCCAGCCCCTATAGACTTTGGAGTGGACACCCTATCACTGCAACTGACTGCAAAACACAGCCCAGCAAGCCCCTATGACAGCAGCACAACACAGCCCAGCCAGCCCCTATGGACAACAGCAGCACAACACAGCCCAGTCAGCCCCTATGGAGTGGTCACAGCCCTGTCGAAACCGGATAATTGGGTAAGACAGAATCTTTTTGCAATCAGGAAAACCTGCACGACGCCATCTTGTGAATGGCAGCAAGACTCCATTTTAGAAAAGAAATCTTACACAAGCGCCATTTTGTCAAAAATACATAGTACACAAACCACAGTGCAAAGTTGCTAAAAGTAGCACGAACAGCTTTTTAACAATCTTCCCCAAACACATACCGACAGTATTCAGAATACATAAAATAACTTTCCAACACATTAAAATCACCACAGACTTATATTTGAGCAACAGCAAGGCAGTGGTGTTTTCCCCGCATACATACATTTAAAAGCAATGGTCCCGTAGCGCAAAAAGGATAATTATTACTTGGTTTAAACGCAATGTCAGTATATAAAGAAATGAATGTTTTCTGTAACTATGGCTTAGTAAATGACAATTGGACTGTGTGTGGAACCGTACTGATCTACTCTGTTTCCACAGCGTTCCGGTGACATCAATATGAAGATCAGAACATGCAGCTATGAAATATGAATGTTAGAGAGAATAACTATTTGAAATGTTGTAAATAGCAGCTTAGATTTGCATGTGGGGGATGCAAAGGGAGGTTGGAGACCTTTTGTATCCATTTGAAATTGTCCAATAAATGCCCTGTAACAGATTTCTAACCCTTACCAAAAGACAATGACATGGTGTAGGCTTGTTTACATTTTTGTCCAAAGGACTGGTTATTCCAGTCTAATCAATAGAGATAGCTAACTGGGACTAGGATTTAATTAGCAGTAGTTCAGGTAACCAAAAGGATACTCCCTTTCTGATGACCTCACAGGTAAAAGGGGGCGGGAACATAGCATGCACATTCTGAGAACACACAGCCAGCAGACACACTTGCAGATTTTGGAAGAGAGTGAGGTTCACTCTCTCACAAGACAACGGAAAATGGGTCTCAGTTCCTCTGGGTTATAGCTAAGTATAAATTGTGCAATATTTAGCCTATTTGGGTGTCTGTAGCTATTTTTGGTGTTAATCTGTTATTAGCTTAGCATGGTGTGTGGTTTGTAGTTTTCTAAGGATATTCATGAGTCTGTGTTAGCATACAGTGGATGATATGTTATCTAATCTGTACTTTTCATCTACACTGTAGGGTACAATAGTCTGTTATCAGCATGCAGGAAAGGGATTGATTATGGAGTTTTTGTAATATTTGTAAATGATTGATGCTGGTTGATTGAGATCCTCTGGTGAGCTGTTAGGGCCTTCCCATGTGCTCTGTGTTAGGGCATTCCCATGTGCTCTGTGTTAGGGCCTTCCCATGTGCTCTGTGTTAGGGCCTTCCCATGTGCTCTGTGTTAGGGCCTTCCCATGTGCTCTGTGTTAGGGCCTTCCCATGTGCTTGAACAATATCTCTGCTTGGGAGAGATAGGCTTGGTATGTGTTGTATACTCATGAATGTAATCATAGGGTGGTATCAGTTATATATTATGGAAGTTGAAATAATAACAGCTTTGAATGGTCATAAGTAATTGCCGTGTGGGTCAGATAGGTATATTGTCTGCAGTTTATTAGAGATGGCTACTTCCATGTGGGGTGAACAAAGGAAATTATAATTCTACCCAGTTATGGTGTTGTATGGGTCAGATAGGTATATTGTCTTTATTATAATTGTGATCATTGATGGATGTATGATTGACAGAGTTACAATTTAATGTGAGTTTTCAAATTGGAGTTTGCCTAGGGATCATGAGGCTTGCAAACAAAGGAAGAGCATGTGCTTCAGCCCTTCCCCCTCCCCACGGTCTAGTGGGTACTGGATGAGGTCTGTTGTAGGATGATATTGTTGTATATTGGAATCAGCTTGTGTTGTACATGTTGGAATATTAAATGGTGCAGTGTTTTCCTGATGTGTTGGCATATGATATTCAGCTTGCATATTTAATTAACTATGGCATTAAGGGAGATTTCAATGAGGTAGCTTCATAATGGAGTTTGTCTGTAGACCATGCGGTTTGGACAATAGGGCAGGAAGCATTTCCAACCCCCTCACACATACACACAAACACACACACACACACACACACACACACACACACACACACACCATCACCAGCCATCTTGAACATGTGCTCTCAGCAGACATTGATATCTCTCTCATTGTATTTTAATGTGTATCTCTTTCTCTCTCTCTGTTCTCTGTCTCTCTGTCCTCTGTCTCCCTGTCTCATATTGCTCATTGTATTTTGATCTTTATTAACCATTTCATGTATATTAACTGTACCTTATGACCTAATGTTTGTACAATTTATTTGCGCTCATTATTAGATCATAGCGTTGTAACATCTGTACTTTTACCTGAATAATAATCTTTAGCGCGTTGGACCGCTATTCAACTGTCTCAGTATTTCATTAATGGTATAATCAAACACAGTGCTAATTAGCGACATCTTGTGGCAGAAGGTATATGCAGGTTTTGTCTTAGAGGTTCTAGGCAGGTGAATCTTAGAGGTTTATAGGCAGGAATGTATTAAAAGGTTTATTTACAAATTCAACAGCCCCTATGGACAACAGCAGCACAACACAGCCCAGCCAGCCCTAGCTCCCACCCTCCCTCTTCACTGTCCACAGCCAGAGTGAGAAATGGCGCCGACGCGGTGACCTTTTATAGAATCCAAAACCCGCGAGATCCGGAAGGCGGGATGATGACGCTTTGCCTCGATTTCAGATCCGAGTCAGGTGGGAAAAGTCAAACCTGACTCGGATACGACTCGGATCGGGGGGGCTCGGGGGGGGGGGTTTGGATTTCTGAACTCCGAACCCGCTCATGCCTAATGTGTGTGTATATATATATATATATATATATATATATAAATTACTATATATATAAAATGTAGTTATACCAATATCCGAATCCCGACAATGGACTTAAGATAGGCGTCGAGATACTGACGCCTATCTAAATCCCGACACTGGGATGCTGAAGGATGCCAGACCGAACGAGGTAAGCCCGGGGTGCGCTTGGCGTTTGCCGTGTGGGGGGGAGGGTTAGTTTTAGGGATTGTATACATAAGATTGCACCTTATACCCCACCGAGTAATGAAAGCGACTCCCAGTTGGTGCCAGAGTCGGGCCTACATGATCGGGGAGGTGGACCCGTTTGTACTTCCTGAGGACAGTGGTACCTCAAAATGTTGAAAGTGAAAAGTGAAGTATAGCTTCTTTTATCTTGCAAAAACCCGAAGTAAGGTGCTTGTTTTCTGGATTGCACAAGCACGCCAGACCTACTTGCATTATAAATAATAATAAATATATATGTATATGTGTGTGCATATATATATATATACTAGGGGTGAGCGGGTTCGGTTTTACTCAGTTTACTCGGTTCTTATCGCCACTTTACCGCAAATTTGGCTCGATTTTATTCGCTATCCAAAACACATGTTCGGCGATAGCCAATAAAAAGATCCGGGTAAAACCGAGTAAAACCGAACCCGCTCACCCCTAATATATATATTAGGGATGTGCAGGCTCGGTTCTACTCGGTTCCGTTCGGTTCTTTTTACCGAATCTTATTGGCTATCCAAAACTCGTGACAGCTGAAACCCAATAAGATCCGGTAAAAAGAACCGAACGGAACCGAGTAGAACCGAGCCTGCACATCCCTAATATATATATATATATATATATATATATATATATATATATATACATATATAAAACAAAGTATAGACGGCGGCACTCACAGGTCTTTCACTTCAATTAACGTACAGGACTCCTTAGGTCATAATCCAACGTTTCAATCTCATTTATTCGAGATTTTCCTCAGGGAAAATCTCGAATAAATGAGATTGAAACGTTGGATTATGACCTAAGGAGTCCTGTACGTTAATTGAAGTGAAAGACCTGTGAGTGCCGCCGTCTATACTTTGTTTTATCTGCCACGGAGGATAACAACCCCCGGGGAGGGCACCAAGGCAAGGTATATAGCCAGCTAACACGGAGTGCCGGTTTGTTCTATTGTATATATATATATATATATATATATATGTACTGTATATACATACCCACACAAATAAAGAAAAAAATATACTTACCACAAAGCTGTTTTGACAAATCCTGCGGCTGCCTCTGGGCTGAGGAGGGTGTCTGCAGTCAATGTCATCCGAGCGGGGAGTTATTTTGCACGCTAGTGCTGCTGTCTTCATGGGCTTGCCTCCTCCTGCTCTAGAGATGGCTAGTGAGTGAGTGTCTCAAAACACTGACTCGAATCATTCAGATGAGAGAATGATTCGAGTCACTCAGTGTTTGGTGAGTCGAGACACCCACCTCCCCTAGCCTCTCTGTCAGTGGTAGCTAGTGAATGGCAGCTCCCCCCCCTACACTGCTGATCCAACCTGATCATACTTCTCCACTGTGTCAGATCGGCAGTGTAGGGGATGGAGTCGCGCAGCTATTGCCAAGGGCTCAGGGCAATACACTGACTCTCTTGAGTCAGTGCAGAGGCTTGAGCTGGCCTGGGGGGGGCGGAGCTGTCAGCAACTCACTAAGTCATGCAGCTACAGCCAGGGTTCAGGGGAGTTCACTGACTCAAGAGAGTCAGTGAGAACCCTGAGCTGTAGTGCTGGGCTGCCGGGGGGCGGAGCTGTCAGCAACTCACTCTGAGTCGCTGGCTCTCCTGCTGGCTCCAGCACTTGCTCTATCTAAAGAGCCGTGTCTCGAGACAGTGTCTCGAGACACTTCACTGAGTTGAGCCATGAGGCTCAACTCAGTACAGTGAATCAATCTGCCCATCCCTATCCTGCTCTTCCTAGGAGGCCGCTGCGGCAAGGTGGGAAGGCAGGGACAGAAATGACAGTGCGGGCACATCATACGTAATGACGCGACGGTGTCATTCATTATCATGGTGCATGCGCACTGGGCAGCACAAGCCAGCCAGGGAAGGGGTCACCAGGCCGCTTACCTTGGTGGCTTCATTGTTCATTAATTTCTCAAGTTATTCTATGGAGGTGAGGCGCACCGGATGGATGGCGCAGTCTGCAAGCAATGTTAATCAAATTTAGCTGGTGCGGCCCTTCAGGGTCCTCTCAACCTTGGGGCCCGGGACGGGGGTAACCTTTGTACCCCCCTGTTGCTGGGCCTGCCAGTGCCCCTTAATGGTCCACGCTGCAAACCATTAGGTGCATGCTACACTCCACTCTCAAGAGACACTTCTGCAACTTACTGTAGAAGTGTGCCTTCAGTAAGTATGTAGATAGTATAATAATCTCTGTGCAAAGTGTACATTTCACATCACAGTTCAAGTCCCTTCAACTTTAGTACCACCTCTGGTCATGAGAGTGAAATTAATTTGGGACCTGTGTTGCCCAGGTCCAGGTACTTTATAACCACCCCTGATTGGAACTATCTTTATTACATGTGGCAATATTTTGTGAATGAGAGTTATTTTATTTCTCAGTGTATACTTCTATGTAACATGGAGATGCACGTTACAGTAGGTCCTACTTAATAAATAGATTTAGATCTGAAGACCAGCAGCACAGAGGTAATGCAAATGTAAACTCCTTCTGTGAAGTGGAATTGGATAAACTGGGCAGATCATCTAGGCACACTGGTTAAATCCAAGCTGTTATGCAGTGCAAATCTGATGCACTTTATAAACAGGCTCCACTGTTATATATATATATATATATATATGTATATATATATATATATATATATATATATATAGGTTAAGGTTTTACTACTATGGGGGAAATGTGATAGGGTGCAATTTGTTGAATATTGCTGTTGTCTGGCAAAGTCGCCATCCAGAGTTACTGTATGTGGTGTAATGAATGCAAATTGATAGATGTGATAAGTAGAGATGTGCGCCAACCCCCGTGTTTTGGTTTTGGATCTGGATCTCCCCTGGTTTTGGATCTGGATTAGTTTTGCCAAAACCTCACCTCCGTTTTTTGTTTGCGTGTTGTAGTTTTGGATCTGAATTTTTTCTTAAAAAATAAAAAAAACAGCTAAAATCACATAAAATGGGCCTTTTTTGTTCGTACAGTATTAATAACCTCAATAACATTTATTTACACCTGTTTACAATCAATTTTGAGCACCTCACAGCTCACAATATTGATTTTTTAAAAATCTAGTTATAGGGCCAAAAGGTTGCATCCAGCTTGCTGGCGATTGATATAATTATTAATAGAGTTGAGGACTGTGCAATGATGATGGTTTGGATACCCTTGAGAATTGATAGTTGGTGCAGCCTCTGGTTGTAAAATTGATAATAAATTATTTAAAAAACAATTTATGGGGTGCAGCCCCTGGCTGAATAATTAATAAAAAGAAATACATTGGTGCAGCCCCTGACTGTTAAATTGATAATACATTAATTAAAAACAATTAATTGGGTGCAGCCCCTGGCTGTAAAATTGATAATAAATTAATTTAAAAACAATTCATTTGGTGCAGCCCCTGGCTGAATAATTAATAAAAAGAAATTCATTGGTGCAGCCCCTGGCTGTTAAATTGATAATACATTAAAAAACAAATAATTGGGTGCAGCCCCTGGCTGTAAAATTGATAATTAATTAATTAAAAACAATTCATTGAGTGCAGCCCCTGGTTGAATAATTAATAAAAAGCAATTCATTGGTACAGCCCCTGGCTGTTAAATTGATAATAAATTAATTAAAAACAATTCATTGGGTGCAGCCCCTGGCTGTAAAATTGATAATAATTTTATTTAAAAATAAATCATTGGATCCTAAACCACTCATAACATTAATTTAAAATGTCAGGCAGCAATGCCCCAACCAGCACATAATGGAAAGGAAAAAGGTACAAGATGGAATAGTCCTTTGGCCCTCCTACCCACCCTTATGTTGTATATGAAACAGGACAGTTTAACAAACCAATCATTTCAGCGACAATGACTGCCAGTTGTGGCTGAAATTATTGGTTTGTTTGGAACCCCATAAAACAAGCTGCAAATGTGCACTGGACATGGAAATGAAAATGATCCCATACACAAACTGGCTTTATATTACAAGCTGTCCTCACCCTCCCATCAGTGTGTACATCCTCTCCTTCATACAATATTAATTCCACCATAGGCGCCTCTGTAATTTTTTCATGTAATTGTTGGTAGAGGTCTGCCTCGTGGAATTTGTAATTCATTTTAATGAACATCATCTTTTCCAAATTTTGAGGAAGTAATCTCCTGCACCGATCACTGGCAAGGGTGCTAGCTGCACTGAAAACTCTTTTGGAGTACACACTGGAGGGTGGGCAACTTAAGTAATGCAAAGCCAGTTTGTGTATGGGACTCCAAATTGCCTTTTTCCTGCCAGTACTCAAAGGGACTGTCTGACATGCCTATGTTATCTCTGAAATAGTCCTCCACCATTCTGTGAATGGAGACTGTATCACACTAAGTCACGGTAGAAGACATGTCACTAGTAGGCAGTTCACTCAAGCCCGAGCAGATGTCATTTTTTTGGTGAATGATCTGCATGACCAGCAGGCATTCTGTAAGGAAAAAACTGAAGGAGGAGATGATGGCGTTTCATGTGCGGCTGCAGCTGACAATTTTTTTACCAACAGCTCTTTGCACAGTTTTAGATTTGGGTCTGTTGGAAAAAAACTCATAAGGTAGGACTTAAACCTAGGATCCAGAATGGTCGCCAAAATATATTTTTTAGATTTCAATAGATTGACGACTCTTGGATCCTGGTGAAGTGAATCAAGGGCTTGATCCACCAGTCCGACATACTTTGCGCAATCGCTCTGTTTCACCACCTCCTTCAGTTTCTCCAGCTATTTTTACAAAAGTCTGATGAGGGGAATGACCTGACTCAAGCTGGCAGTGTCTGAACTAACTTCACGTGTGGCAAGTTCAAAGGGTTTGAGAACCTTGCACAACACGGAAATTATTCTCCAATGCGCTTGAGTAAGGTGCATTCCCCCTCCATGGCCTATGTCATAGTCCGTTGTATATCCCTGGATGGCCTTTTGCTGTTCCTCCATCCGCTGAAGCATATAGAGGGTAGAATTCCACTGAGTTACTACCCCTTTCTTCAGCTGATGGAAGGGCAAATTTAACTGTACCTGCTGGTCATGCAATCTTCGACAAGCGGTCGCCGAATATCTAAAATGTCTGGATATTTTGCGGGCCACCGAGAGCATCTCCTAAATGACCATGTGAGCTTTTAAAAAACATTGAACCACCAAATTAATTGTGTGAGCAAAACATGGGATGTGTTGGAATTCACCCACATGTAATGCTCTCACAATATTGGTGGCATTGTCCGAAATCACAAATCCCGAGAAGAGTCTAAGTGGGTAAGCCATTTAGCAATGATTTCCATGAGTTTTTCTAAGAGGTTCTTTGCCTTTTAGTGAAACCAGTTATACAAAGATTAGCCTGCCTCTATATCAGCTGTCTTTTGGTAGATGTTGCTGCTGCTGTTGTAGGCAATACACCTACCCAGTGGGCTGTCACAGTCGTGTAATCCTTAGTTTGCCCTGTCCCACTTGTCCACATATCAGTGGTCAAGTGGACAGTGGGTACAACAGCATTTCTGAGGACACTAATAAGGTTTTTTTAATGTCTTTGTACAGACTTGGAATTGCTGTCCTAGCGAAGAGGAATCAAGAAGGGATCTGGTAGCAAGGACACAGGACCTTAATTAACTGTTGAAAACCCACTGCAGTGATGGCGGATACTGGATGTGCATCTAATACCAGCATAGCAGTAATCTGCTGTACAAATGGGTGATTGCTGTCTTACTTGTTTGCCCTTGCAAACGATTGTTTAACAGTTAATTGTGTTTTGGAGGATACGCTACAAGTAGTCTTTCTCCTGGTCCCCTTCTGGGATAAGGAACCACTCACAGCAACAGCATCAGCAACAGGCTTAGTCATCAAGGATCCTTCTGAGAAATCACGATTAGGAGAGGAGACGATCATGCTTCGAATACCAACATTGGATGCAGCAGGACTACTCCCGATGACGAATGAGGATGTTGATGATGCAGGTGTTGGTGTTGGAGATCGAAGGTGCTTGGATCTCACAGAGAGGGAGCAGGTAGGTGACACTGGACTTGTTGCATTTTGAGTTGTGGAACTTGGTGACATACACATTGATATTTGATGAATGCGCTCCAAGTGACGTAACAAGGAGGAGGTTCCTAGGTGGTTTAGGTCCCTCTCTCTACTCACTCTTGCTTGACAGCTGTTGTCCGGATCGGGGTAGAAATAATTCCACACATGAGAAGTAGATTTTTTTGTCTTTTGGCTTTTTAAAACCATGGGCAACAGCTGGTGCCTTACTTACACAAAGGACATCCTCATCACCAACATCTTCATCATCAACATCCTCATCATCCTTAGCACCTTCAACTACCTAAATATCCTCCTCCATGTGCAATTCCACAGAAGCATCCTCGATGACTACATCTGCAAGATGTTGACTGCCCTTCTTCACATTTACAGAGGGACATAAATGTTGGAACTTGGAGGATCATCCTGTACACTAGTATTTAGGTCTGGCTCATTCAGGGCACACAGTTGGTTTTTCCAGAGCTGTCTTAACAACTTTCAAATTTTTTATTGGACCACCACCACTACTACTACAAGCAGAAGGGCTATCAGAATCAGCAGTCTTCATAAAGAAAGGCCAAGGCCTTATCCTTTCCTTGCCACTTTGTGTAGTGAATGGCATATTGCCATTTTTTTGTTTATCTAAAGGCAAATTTCCTTTCAAATTTTTTTTCTTAACTTCAGCACTGGAGCATTGGCCTTCATAGAGGATGAGGAAGTTGATGGCCTTGCACTGCTGGCGAAAGCTACAACATGTGGTTCTTGAACTGGCTCTCCTATCATGTGACAGCCCTCCATATTTTCTGCGGTCTTGAAGCAGTGTCACAAGCACCAATAGTGTAGCCAAGGTGCGGTTGCTGGCTGGATCTTGTGCGGTTAAGCCTAACACGCACACACAGACAAAGCTAAAAAAAAAGACAATTTATTTTAATTTTTTTTCAGCTCCAGAACTTGGGCCCTGAGCACCGATTGATGATGATTGTAGTCGGGCAGCACTAGGTTGCAACTTGCGTTGCTGGCTAGATCTTGTATGGTTAAGCCTAACACGCACACACACACAGAAAAAGATTACACAAAAAAATACACCTTTATTATTTTTTTTTTACATGTCCAGACCTTGGGCCCAGAGCACCGACTGATGATAACTGGAGTTGGGCAGCACTAGGTTGTAACTTGCATTGCTGGCTGGATCTTGTGTGGTTAAGCCTAACATGCGCACACACACACAAAGATAAAATTTAAAAAAAATATTTTAATTTTTTTTCAGCTCCAGAACTTGGGCCCGGAGCACCGATTGATGATGACTGGAGTCGGGCAGCAGTAGGTTGCAACTTGCGTTGCTGGCTGTATCCTGTGTGGTTAAGCCTAACACGCACACATACACAGAAAAATATTACACAAAATGACACTTTTATTGTTTGTTTTTTTTACAACATATATATATTTTTTTAGTCCAGAACTTGGGCCCAGATGGACGCAGCACCAGCCCAGATGTATCCGAACCAGCCCAGATGGACCCAGCAGACAGCACCAGCCCAGAATGGATCAACAGCACCAGCCTAGGACACAGCAGACAACACAGCACCAGCCCAGAATGGATCAGCAGTGCACCTGCACAGGACACAGCAGACAACACAGCACAGGAGTAGGAGCATGAGCACTTGCACCTCTCCCTGCCCTACACTACCCACCCTCCCTCTTCAGTCTCCACAGCTGGAGTGAAATGGCATCTGCCATGTGGTCCCTATATACTACATTGATCATAGAGACATAAGCTCTCGAACCGTGAGATTTCTGACTATGGTTTTGAGATCCGAGCCAGGCGGGAAACCCCTAGCCTGCTTGGATCCGACTCAGATCTGCTCAATTTGGGTGGGTTCGGATCTCTGAGATCCGAACCCGCTCATCTCTAGCGCCAACCCTCATGTTTTGGATCTGGATCCCTTCTGGTTTTGGATTTGGATTGGTTTTGCCAAAATCTCACCTCCATGTTTTGTTTTCTTGTTTTGGATCTGGATTTTTTCTTAAAAAATCATAAAAACAGCTAAGATCACATAAAGTTGGCCTGTTTTTGTTCCTACAGTATATTTAGCCTCAATAACATTTATTTCCAATCAATTTTAACCATCTCACAATATTATTTGCTTCATCTAGCTAAGGCCAAAAGGTTGCATCCAGCTAGCTGGCTGACTAAGCTAAGTGACACAGTTGGCGGTACTATTGTGGCAGTTCAGCTTCTAATTTCCAACATGGATACAGGGCCTGATTCAGAGGCGCATGCTATTTGCGTGTCCTTGCTCTGAATCAGGGCGTCTTTTTTAAAAAATTCCGGGCTTCAGGCCGCTCGCACAGCTGTGGGTGACCATCCACAGCTTGTGCGAATGGCCTGGCGATGGACGCGATTATCGCGACCATCGGCATTGTGAGGAGACCCTTGTGGCAGGGTCTCAGCACTCACAATGCCAAGTGGACTTCCTGCTCTAATAGAGCCCCAGAGCGAGTGATGCTATGGAGCTTGTGCATGCGCATTTCGCACTGTGTGCATGCACATTGGCCCACCATTGCGAGTGCAATGCGCTTGCGAGCAGGTCTGAATCAGGCCCTCAGTGTGTTATATGGTGTGGGTGGGATACACCAATAGTGTACTTACTGGGACAGCAGTGTCGGCAGAGCGGGGTTGTTGACGGTGTCCTCAGTACATGGAATGGCAGTGCTGCGGTGCTGGCAGTGTCCTCAGTGAAGGGTACCGGTGATGTCGGCAGTGCAGGGGTGCCAGGGGTGTCTTTAGTGCAGGTTTGCTGGCCGTGTCGGCAGTGCGGGGGTTGCTGGCGGTGTCCTCAGTACATGGAATGGCAGTGCTGCGGTACTGGCAGTGTTCTCAGTGAAGGGTACTGGTGATGTTGGCAGAGCAGGGGTGCCAGCGGTGTCCTCAGTGCAACTTTGCTGACTGTGTCAGCAGTGCAGGGGTGTTCTCAATGCATGGTGGCGATGGCGGCATAGCGGGGGTGCCAGCAGTGTCCTCAGTGCATGTGTGCTGACAGTGTCGGCAGTGCAGGAGTGCTGGTGGTGTCCTCAGTGTGGGAGTGTCGGCAGTGTTGGGGTCGCTGACGGTGTCGTCAGTACGTGGGGCAGCAGTGCAGGGGTGCAGGCAGTGTTGGCAGCGGGGGTCTTGGCAGTGGGGTTGCCGGCGGTGTCATGCGGTGGGGGATGGTGGATGCCATCTTCTTTTTCTGTATTGTCAATGGGCTGAACGCTGATTGGCTGAGAGCCCTGACAGACGCTCTCTCAGCCAATCAGCGTTAAGCAAGCTCAATACAAAACCTCATGACCCGACAGCGGGGTCGCAAGGTTTTGCCTCTGGTGAGGGATTCGGGGCAGGCAGTGAGTTCCGAGCTTCGCTTGGATCGCCCAGGATCCCTGAAATTGGGGTGGGTTCGGACCTCTGAGATCCGAAACCGCACATCTCTAGTAATAAGAGCTGAGTTTAAAATCACCAAACACGGTAAAACAAACCAATGTAGAATAAAGATGTTTCTGACAAGTGTAATTGCTGCAACAGCTGCTGTATCTGTCCTGCCATACTGTAAGAAAACAAGATGTGAAAATGAAAAACATAGCTCCTCTCCTCCAATAATATACTTGTGCTATTCATTGCCATATCTATACACAGATATCTATTTAGAGACAACCAGTCCAAGGCTGCACATCATAGGGCTCATCCTGGTGCTCCTGAGCTGTGGATACCAGAGTAATCAGAAACGGGATGTAGTTAGAATCCTGGCGGTGACCATCCCAATGGTCACAATACCGGCAGCAGACTTCCAATGGTAAACAATATTACAGTTAGGATTAGGTTTAGGGTTAGGCACTAGTGGGAGGGTTTGGGTTAGGCTGCCAAAAGGGATGGTTAGGGTTAGGCTGTAGGAGGGGTGGGCTAGTGTAAGGGTTAGAATACTCACCAAAATCCATCAGAATTTTGACTGTTGGGATTCTGCTGCCAGTTTTGTGACCGTCGAGATGATCACTGCCAGTTATCGTACCCAGGTCTCAGAAACAAATTTGTACTGTTAAATTGGGAGAATCAGAGCTCACTATATAAAGTTGGGGCAATAAGCGGCTACAAACTTTATGGAGAGGTCCTGCTCTATATGGGAATTGTGACGAGAAAAGGGGGATGCACAAAGCTTAAATACTTTGAGAGTGTGTCTAAATGCAGACACTGGATCCTGACTATGTCTAAGTAACTGTTTATTAAATATAGAGATGTGTGCTGAACCCCGTGTTTTGGTTTAGGATCTGGATCTCCCAGTTTGGTTTTGAATAGTCCATGGTTTGTTTTTTGTTTTGGATCTGGATTTTTTCTTAAAAAATCATAAAATCAGCTAAAAATCACATAAAATGGGACTGTTTTTGTTCCTACACTATTTTAAACCTCAATAACATTTATTTCCACTTGTTTCCCGTACATTTTGACCACCTCACAGCTTACTATATTGTTTTCATCCAGGTTAGGCCCAACATTTGCACCAAGCTAGCTGGCTGACTAAGCTAAGCGGCAGCAGTGGGCGGCACAAACACATGGCAGTTCAACTTCCAACATGACACATCAGGAAACAAATGTTTTTATTATTCAAGAAAGGCCTGAGGGAGTTGGAGTATGTATGTAGTTGAAGGCAGGGACAGGAAGGGTTGATTGGTATTAAATTTAATTTAATATTCCGGAGGAAATTTATGATCGAGAAGGTGAGGGGAGGAGGGGAGGCATTTATTCATTCACATCAGTCCTCCTTGCCCCCAGAGGAATCCTTGAGTGCCATGCCTGCTGTTGCTGCTGCTGGGAGTGGATATTCTCATCTCAGAAGGGAACCAGGAAGACTTCTAGTAGTGCTTTCCAAAACAATTGACTGTTAAATAATCATTTGCAAAGCTTCCACATGAAAAAGCTTTTCCCAACCTGTACAGGGACATT
This sequence comes from Taudactylus pleione, assembly GCA_031769625.1. Taxonomy (NCBI): domain Eukaryota; kingdom Metazoa; phylum Chordata; class Amphibia; order Anura; family Myobatrachidae; genus Taudactylus; species Taudactylus pleione. The sequence continues at coordinate 2,727,259 of JAUIMM010000104.1, read as the reverse complement.
AAAAAAAACAGTTAATTAGTGGCCTCCAAACTGCCACTTAACCAACACAAATATGTGGCCAAGCGCAATATTTAAGATTAAGGGGTAAATTTAATTTACTAAATTGGGAGTTTTTATAAGTGAGTTTTAGAAGTGATGTTGCCCATAGCAACCACAAATACTATCCACAAAAGTGCAAATTACCAAGAAGTGTGGCACTAAGATGTTTGACTTTGAAGTAATTGATATATACTTTAAAATCTTAAAGTATATATTTAATAATTCCTGTTCAAACACATAGATCTCATATGCAGTTGTGCATTGCTAGTAAGTGTATTGCTAGAAAGCGATTCTTTTCCAGCTTGTTGCAAACATGTCAGTCAGACATCTCTTCAGTCACATCAATAAAAGAGTTAGTATATTTCAAATCAGATGGGACTGGTCCTCCTGAAAGTGCTGAGCTGGCTTCGCCTCGGGTCACAGGAACAGAACTTTAATAAGTGCACTATCGATGCACACCAAACCAAAGAGAGGACAGAGACAATTTTAGGAGAAGAGAAATAAATGAATCGTAGACTTTGCTTACGAATATTTTGTAAATAAAATGAAAGATTCTTGGTCTGGTGCAGAACGAGTACTGTTGCAGATTGAGCATCCTGTGGGGTTTTGTTCTGTGCAGACAATAAATGCATGCATACAGTATAAGGCTATGCAGGCTTGTGTCAAATGGGCACTTTCATGTACACGCAAGGTAACAGCGTGTTCATGCAAATGCGGCACATGCAGACCAGCAATTACAGTATGTGCATATGTGCCTGTTAGGAGGCGTGTCTTTTGCACTTGCTACAGATGGTTACTCAGATGTCCAATATTTTTGCAGATGATCCATTGCTGCGTCCTCAGACTGAAGCTTTCCAAATGCTGCCAATGCATAGGTGCTATATATACATTATGAGATATGCACAGATCTATATATGGGCCTGGTTCAGACCTGTGGTCTGCATATAAGTCCGTTGGCGGACTCCTCCAAAGTCCATAGGGGCTGGTAGGACTGTGTTGTGCAGTCAGTTGTCCATAGGGGCTGTGTCCACTCCAAAGTCCTGTGCAGTGTCCCAGTCCTAAAGGGGAGCTGTAGTGTTGTCCAGGGGGTGCTCTGTCCATCAGGGGTGCTCCCCCCAAGTGCAAAAAAAAAATATTTCTTCTGTGTTTGAGAATTGTGTGCGCAGTAGCCGCACGCGCATCAACAAAGTAGTGCCAAGCATGCGCCTGTGTCATAAGTAAAGGGCCGGCTGGCTTGACCATTAAAGGGTGCTGTAACCCCCAAAGTACACTCCGGTCCAAACCAAAAAAAAAATTATTTTCTGTGTTTGTGAATTGTGTGCGCAGTAGCCGCACGTGCATCAACAAAGTAGTGCCAAGCGTGCGCCTGTGTCATAAGTAAAGGGCTGGCTGGCTTGACCATTAAAGGGTGCTGTAACCCCCAAAGTACACTCCAGTCCAAACCAAAAAAAAATATTATTTTCTGTGTTTGTGAATTGTGTGCGCAGTAGCCGCACGTGCATCAACAAAGTAGTGCCAAGCATGCGCCTGTGTCATAAGTAAAGGGCCGGCTGGCTTGACCGTTAAAGGGTGCTGTAACCCCCAAAGTGCACTTCAAACAAAATAAAAAAATATTTTCTGTGTTTGTGAATTGTGTGCACTGTGGCTGCACGTGCATCAACAAAGGAGCAGTGCCAAGTGTGCGCCTGTGTCCCATAAGTAAAGGGCCGGCTGGCTGGCTGGCTTGTCCGTTAAAGGGTGCTGTAACCCCCAAAGGGCACTCCAAACAAAATAAAAAAATATATTTTTTTGTGTTTGTGAATTGTGTGTGCAGTAGCAGCATGTGCATCAACAAAGTAGTGCCAAGCGTACGACTGTGTCATAAGTAAAGGGCTGGCTGGCTTGACCGTTAAAGGTTGCTGTAACCCCCAAAGTGCACTCCAAACAAAATAAAAAAATATTTTCTGTGTTTGTGAATTGTGTGCACTGTGGCTGCACGTGCATCAACAAAGGAGCAGCGCCAAGCGTGCGCCTGTGTCCCATAAGTAAAGGGCCAGCTGGCTTGTCCATTAAAGGGTGTTGTAACCCCCAAAGGGCACTCCAAACAAAATAAAAAAATATTTTCTGTGTTTGTGAATTGTGTGCACTGTGGCTGCACGTGCATCAACAAAGGAGCAGTGCCAAGTTGTGCCTGTGTCCCATAAGTAAAGGGCCAGCTAGCTTGTCCATTAAAGGGTGCTGTAACCCCCAAAGGGCACTCCAAACAAAATAAAAAAAATTTTTTTTTTGTGTTTGTGAATTGTGTGCGCAGTAGCAGCACATGCATCAACAAAGTAGTGCCAAGCGTGCGCCTGTGTCATAAGTAAAGGGCCAGCTGGCTTGTCCGTTAAAGGGTGCTGTAACCCCCAAAGGGCACTCCAAACAAAATAAAAAAATATTTTCTGTGTTTGTGAATTGTGTGCACTGTGGCTGCACGTGCATCAACAAAGGAGCAGCGCCAAGCGTGTGCCTGTGTCCCATAAGTAAAGGGCCGGCTGGCTCATTTCTTAAAGGGTGGTGTAACCCACAAAGTGCACTAATGTTCAACAAAAATAAAAAATTATTTTCTGTGTTTTTGTACGCCTTAGCCGCACGTATATATCAATATAACATAAATGGAGGACCAAACTTTCTCCGATAAAAATAAAATAGGGAAAGATCAAGAACCACTTCCTCCTAGTGCTGTTGCTGCTGCTGGGAGTTGTTCATCATCCCAGAGAGGAAGTAGGAACACCACTACTTTTACTAAACAATTGACCCTCCAACAGTCCCTAGCGAGGAGGATGAAGTACGACAGCAGTCATCTTGAAGCAAAACGTATAACTGGGGCCTTGACTGCTATGTTGGTGTTAGACGTGCGTCCGGTATCTGCCATTAGTGCAGTGGGATTTAGACAATTGATGGAGGTAGTGTGTCCCCGGTTTCAAATCCCGTCTAGATTCCACCTGAATCCTCAAAGCAGCAGCAACAAGCGTGCGTCTGTCTGTTAAAGGGTGGTGTAACCCTCAAAGTGCGCTCCACAAACAATAAAAAAAATTCTTCTTTTTTTCCTGTCTTTGTGAATTGTGTGGGCTGTAGCTGCACCTGCATCCTCAAAGCAGCAGCGACAGGCGTGCATCTGTCTGTTAAAGGGTGGTGTAACCCTCAAAGTGCGCTCCACAAACAATAAAAAAATTATTCTTTTTTTTTCTGTCATTGTGAATTGTGTGGGCTGTAGCTGCACCTGCATCCTCAAAGCAGCAGCGACAAGCGTGCGTCTGTCTGTTAAAGGGTGGTGTAACCCTCAAAGTGCTCCAAAAAATAAAAAAAAATTTTTTATGTCGTTGTGACTTGTGTGCGATGTAGCCGCACATGCATCAACACAGTAGCAGCGCCAAGCATGCGCCTGTGTCATAAATCAAGGGCCGGTTTGGACATCTGGTCCGGACTGAAGGACGTGCCAACAATTTCTGACAAGTCTACTGTCACTGCATATAATACTGTCCTCAAAGCAGCAGCGCCAAGTGTGCGTCTGTCTGTTAAAGGGTGGTGTAACCCCCAAAGTGCGCTCCATCCAAAATAAAATAATCTTCTTCTTTTTTTCTGTATTTGTGTGTGAAATGTATGCGCAGTAGCCGCACCTGCTTCCTCAAAGCAGCAGCGACAAGCGTGCGTCTGTCTGTTAAAGGGTGGTGTAACCCTCAAAGTGCGCTCCACAAACAATAAAAAAATTCTTATTTTTTTTTCTGTCTTTGTGAAATGTGTGTGCTGTAGACGCACCTGCATCCTCAAAGCAGCAGCAACAAGCGTGCGTATGTCTGTTAAAAGATGGTGTAACCCTCAAAGTGCGCTCCACAAACAATAAAAAAAATATTTTTTTTCTGTCTTTGTGAAATGTGTGTGCTGTAGACGCACCTGCATCCTCAAAGCAGCAGCGACAAGCGTGCGTCTGTCTGTTAAAAGATGGTGTAACCCTCAAAGTGTGCTCCACAAACAATAAAAAAATAATTTTTTTTCTGTCTTTGTGAATTGTGTGTGCTGTAGCCGCACCTGCATCCTCATAGCAGCAGCGACAAGCGTGCGTCTGTCTGTTAAAAGATGGTGTAACCCTCAAAGTGTGCTCCACAAACAATAAAAAAATAATTTTTTTTCTGTCTTTGTGAATTGTGTGGGCTGTAGCCGCACCTGCATCCTCATAGCAGCAGCGACAAGCGTGCATCTGTCTGTCAAAGGGTGGTGTAACCCCCAGAGTGCGCTCCACAAAAAATAAAAAAATAATTTTTTTTCTGTCTTTGTGAATTGTGTGGGCTGTAGCCGCACCTGCATCCTCATAGCAGCAGCGACAAGCATGCATCTGTCTGTCAAAGGGTGGTGTAACCCCCAGAGTGCGCTCCGACCAAAATAAAATAATCTTTTTTTCTGTGTTTGTGTGTGAAATGTATGTGCAGAAGCCGCACCTGCATCCTCAAAGCAGCAGCGACAAAAGTGCGTCTGTCTGTTAATGGGTGGTGTAACCCTCAAAGTGCGCTTGACAAAAAATAAAAAATAATTTTTTTTCTGTCTTTGTGAATTGTGTGGGCTGTAAGCCGCACCTGCATCCTCAAAGCAGCAGCGACAAGCGTGCGTCTGTCTGTTAAAGGATTACATCGGTGACAGTATCCAAGTAGGCATGTCAGACCTTGCATGTCCGTACATGTACTGGCAGGAAAAAGAGGCAATTTGGAGGCCCCTGTACAAACTGGCTCTATTTTATCTGAGTTGCCCCCCCTCCAGTGTGTACTCCGAAAGAGTGTTTAGTGCAGCCGGGAACCTTGTCAGCAAAAGGCGTAGGAGGTTGCTTCCAGAAAATGTGGAGAAGATGATGTTCATAAAAATGAATTATCAACTCTTCCAGGGAGACCAGCCTCCAGAATATAAGAGGGACCTGTGGTGGTGGATTCCAGCAGGGATGAGTTAATACTCTGTGAGGATGAGGATGTACACAACACTGAAGAGGGTGAGGAATCGGTGGATGAGGAGGATGAGGACGACATCTTGCCTCCGTAGAGCCAGTTTGTGCAGGGACACATAAATTGCCAGCTTGTTTTGTGGGGGCCCAAACGAACCAATCATTTCAGCCACAGTCGTGTGGCAGACCCTGGCGCTGAAATGATTGGTTTGTTAAAGTGTGCATGTCCTGTTTATACAACATAATGGTGGGTGGGAGGGCCCAAGGATAATTCCATCTTGCACCTCTTTTTTTTCTTTGCATTATGTACTGTTTGGGGCCTAGTTTTTCAAACTGCCATCCTGTCTGCCACTGCAGTGCCACTCCTAGATGGGCCACGTGTTTGTGCCGCCCACTTGTGTCGCTTAGCATAGCCTTTTGGACATAAAAACATTATTGTGAGGTGTGAGGTGTTCAGAATAGACTGGAAATGAGTGGAAATTAAGGTTATTGAGGTTAATAATAGCATAGGAGCAGAAAAACCAACACATTCTGTGATTTTAGCTGTTTTTATTCTTTTTTTAAAAAAATACAGATCCAAAACACAAAACCCAGAACCCAAAACACGGAAGGGTGGTTTTGGCAAAACCAATCCAGATCCAAAACACGAAGAAAGATCCAGATCCAAAACCAAAACACAAAAAGTGGCCGGTGCACACCCCTAATATATATATATATATATATATATATATATATATATATATATACAGTCAGGTCCATAAATATTGGGACATTGACAGAATTTTCAGATTTTGGCCTCTATTCACCACCACAATGGTTTTGAAATGAAACAAACAAGATGTGCTTTAACTGCAGACTTTCAGATTTAATTTGAGGGTAATTACATCCAAATCAGGTGAACGGTGTAGGAATTACAACAGTTTCTATATGTGCCTCCCACTTTTTAAGGGGCCAAAAGTAATGGGACTATCAACTCAAAAGCTATTTCATGGACAGACGTGGGCTATTCCCTCGTTATTTCATTATTAATTAAGCAGGTAAAAGATCTGGAGTTGATTCTAGATGTGACATTTGCATTTGGAATCAGTTGATGTTGACTCTCAATATGAGATCCAAAGAGCTGTCACTATCAGTGAAGCAAGCCATCATTAGGCTGAAAAATCAAAACAAACCCATCCGAGAGATAGCAAAACATTAGGTGTGGCCAAATCAACTGTTTGGAACATTCTTAAAAAGAAAGAATGCATCGGAGAGCTCAGCAACACCAAAAGACCTGGAAGACCACGGAAAACAACTGTGGTGGATGACAGAAGAATTATTTCCCTGGTGAAGAAAAACCCCTTCACAACAGTTGGCCAAATCAAGAACACTCTCCAGGAGGTAGATGTATATGTGTCAAAGTCAACAATCAAGAGAAGACTTCACAAGAGTGAATATAGAGGGTTCACCACAAGATGTAAACCATTGGTGAGCCACAAAAACAGGAAGACCAGATTAGAGTTTGCCAAACAACATCTAAAAAAGCCATTACAGTTCGGGAACAACATCCTATGGACAGATGAGACAAAGATCAACTTGTACCAGAGTGATGGGAAGAGAAGAGTATGGAGAAGGAAAGGAACTGCTCATTATCCAAAACATACCAGCTCATCAGTGAAGCATGGTGGTGGTAGTGTCTTGGCGTGGGCATGTATGGCTGTCAATGGAACTGGTTCCCTTGTATTTACTGATGATGTTACTGCTGACAAAAGCAGCAGAATGAATTCTGAAGTGTTTCGGGCAATATTATATGCTCATATTCAGTCAAATGCTTCAGAACTCATTGGACGGTGCTTCACAGTGCAGATGGACAATGACCCGAAGCATACTGCTAAAGCAACCAAAGAGTTTTTTAAGGCTAAAAAGTGAAATGTTATGCAATGGCCAAGTCAATCCCCTGACCTGAATCCGATTGAGTATGCATTTCACTTGATGAAGACAAAACTGAAGGGAAAATGCCCCAAGAACAAGCAGGAACTGAAGACATTTGCAGTAGAGGACTGGCAGAGCATCACCAGGGATGAAACCCAACATCTGGTGATGTATATGCGTTCCAGACTTCAGGCTGTAATTGCCTGCAAAGGATTTGCTACAAAGTACTAAAAAGTGAAAGTTAGATTTAGGATTGTTTAGTTTGTCCCATTACTTTTGACCCCTTAAAAAGTGGGAGGCACATATAGATACCGTTGTAATTCCTACACCGTTCACCTGATTTGGATGTAATTACCCTCAAATTAAATCTGAAAGTCTGCAGTTAAAGCACATCATGTTTGTTTCATTTCAAAGCCATTGTGGTGGTGAATAGAGGCCAAAATATGAAAATTCTGTCAATGTCCCAATATTTATGGACCTGACTGTATATATATATATATATACACACACACACATATCTACACATACTGTACATATGTGTGCATATATACTGTACATATGTGAGACACAAAGCATACACACACAGCATACATAAATTTTTACACACACAACATACTTAGAAACACACACGCACATAGCAGACATACACATAGCATACTTACACACATTCACATAGTAGCTTGTCCTTTGATGTGTGGACTCTGCTGCTGACTGAAGATGGGGACCTCCTGCGTGACCCTGGGTGCCGGGCTACTGCTGCTGCTGGGCGGCCGTGAACATCCCACTCACCTGATGCAGAAGCGCTGACAGCTGAATAGGCAGTGGCCGTGCAGCTCCCATTTTAGTTCATGTGGCTCGCTGCTGAGGCAGAGACGGAGACAAGGTTGACTGCATCTCTGAATAAAAAATGGTTCATCAGGGGGGGTTCTGGGTACTTAGAAACCCCCCCTGTGTGCGCTAGTGCATTAGATGGACCATCTCCATGCATGCACTAAGACACCTCCCTGTCACATCCCAGGAACACCTACTACATTTCGCTACACTTCTCCCTGCATGCACCTAAAATTAGAACGGTGACTCTGCATGGACACAATCAGCATACATGCATGGTGCAATTTAGATGCATGCGCAGTAGCAAAAAAACGCCCCACTATGTCTGACATCGGTAGTGCATACACCTCTGAATCAGGCTCATTGATTTATTGGTTCTTGCTTGTATCACCTATTTATCTTACATTGAAATGGCTGCTGAAAGTATGTTATTCTTTGATGAAATTGTTTTTAAATTTATAACTGAGATTATGGGCAATGGGCCTATTGCGATTATGCAGATGGCCGATTGTTGCGTGTTCCGCATGCATATTCATTGCAGTGCGCATGCACTAAGGCTCAGCTGCGATGGGACTGCGATCGCTGAGACCACACAGACCCATCACAGAGAGATTGATAGGAAGTGAGTATTTGGGGATGGTGACGGGGGAGTGGTAGGAGAAATGCAGGCGTGTCTGAACGTTTGAAAGCCGCTACAGGGGCGTGCATAAATTAGCTTGAGCTCTCACTGCGTGCTATGAGGTTAGCAAATTCTGAGTCACCTGTAATTGTGCGTGAGGCTCCGATGGTACTCGATGTTACCGATGGTTTTGCAGACTTGCAAAGCATTATGGATGGGACTATGGCGAAATGGATGTCTTTATGTTGGGCTGCGACGGCATTGCAATTGCAAACATAAGCATATTTTCGCATTTGGTCTGCGTGTGTAATTGCAGCTTCGATCGCAAAAGCGATCCATAATGAATTAGGCCCAATGGGCCTGATTCAGACCCTATGCGCTCGCAAGCGGGTCGATGGTGGCCCAGTGCGCATGCGCAGGATGGAGCCAGCTCCGTCGTGCGCAAGCGCGAGACCCGGATAGCGACGGACAATCCGCTGCTCCGGGTCTCGTACGTGCTGTCGATGTTGTGACAGAACGCCCCCTTTGGTGGGCAGGCCGGGGGCATGGCTGCCCAGAAGGAGGCGTTCCCATGAGAGCACCTACCGTCTGGGGCCGGCCCCACTGACATTACAAGTGATGGCAGTGGGAGTGCTTTCGGCTCTGGTAGAGCCGAAAGCACTCTAGGGCTTGCGGCAACAAGATCCTACCACAAGGGTCTCGTCTCAAGCCTGATGGTATCGATGGTCTTGACCATCGTGACCATCTTCCTGGCCGCTCGCTATAGCTGAAGGCCGGCCCTGATTCAGAGCGAGCACTCTGTCAATGCATCCGGCTCTGAATCAGGCTGTATGTGCGGTCTTCCCGATGACGAGGCACATGCAGCCCTTGAAGAGTGTCAGGTTGCTCATCATGAATCTAAAGTGTCCTAGGGGGTCTATTTACTAAGCAGTGTTAGGAGACAGAGTGAAAAGTTATAAGGTGCCAGCCAATCAGCTCCTAACTGTCATCTCACAGGCTGTGCTTGAAAAATGACAGTTGGGAGCTGATTGGCTGGTACCTTATCACTTTTCACTCTGTCTCCTAACACTGTTTAGTAAATAGACCCCTCATGTTTCTATTCAGTAGTAAAACCAGCATTGTACTGTAGTAGTAATATAGTTGAGGCAGCAGCACCAGCTATCTCAAAACAGTTGGAAATATGTGTGTACAGGTTTGTAGGTGTGGCAGAGTTCCAGTACACACCAGCGGATGCCCTGAGACAATAAACAGCCCAATTGCTTAACTAGTGTAGTGGTTTATTGGTGTTACATGAGATACAGTCGTATTCACTGTTATACACTGGTTTGATGGAGTGGAGCAGAGTGATATACAACTCATCAGCCAGTGAGTGTATCTAGTGGCCGGCATTTGGGTCTTGGAATGCTGGAAGGCATTGTGTGTGGTAGTAATACTGGGGTCTCTCTAAGGGCTCTATTTATTAACATTATTTTTACTAAAATAAAGTGAAAAAGGGTGTTCTCACACCCTTTTCACATTATTTTAGTTTCACCTGTAGTTATTACAGGGCAATTGGAGTAGAATTAGTAAAATTCTACTCCAAACCCTAGTATCACTTATTTTTAGTAAAGCAGATCGCATTTCCCATAATTGTAATGGGCAATGTGATCCGACCAGAGTTACTAAAAATAAATTGTAAAAAAATACCGGGGGAAGCCCTGTGATAATAACGCCACCTGGAGGTGGCGTTATCCAAGGTCTCCCCGGTTACCGGGCTCCCACTCTACTCTAACGGGGAGAGCAGAGGCGGGAGCCGGTACCAGTAATCAGCTATGTGGTCTAAACAGACCGCAAGCTGATTGCTGTAAAAAAAAGGAAAAAAAAATTGAAACATTTTTTTTTACTTACCTGAATCCAGGGACCGGTGATCGGGCCTCCGGTGATGGCTCCTCTCCAGTCAGCTGGTCTCCCATAGTGCACTGCAGCCCGGTCATCAGGTGATGGGGTCCTGTGCAGTATGGGAGATCACCTGATCGGGAAGCCCGGAGAAGATCACCGGAGGCCAGGAGGATGCAGGTAAGTGTAATGAAGGGAGGGAGGGTCGCGGGGGTCCATGATCGCAGGGGGTGGGGCTTAGTGTTGGTGGGGGGTAGCAGCGACAGTGGGTGGGCGCATGCGCGGGCTCTTAGTCGCTGTATTTTTTCCGAAAATACTGCGACTAGAGTGCGGATGGGATCCGCAGGGACAGAGCTTTATCACAAGCTCTGTCCCTGCAAGGGATTTATAGTAAATCCCTGTGATATTGCCTGAATTCGCGATGCGAATTCACTCTGTAATATCACACTACAATCCGCATTCAATATGCGGATTGTAGTAAATAGAGCCCTAAGAGACTATTGTCAACACAGTGACAAGATGGAGCCGCACATGTGCAATAGCTATGTCCGGTGGTTACACAAACATTCAATCAAAGTTTTTCTGTAGCTACCTGTAAAAGAAAGAGGGGGTAAGCACATAAGAAAACATCAACATATCATGTGATTCTGATCCAATCCCTTGTTAGATACATTAGCAAGAGTCTCCTCACTGACAGCATGGGCCATAACTACAGTTTCTTTATCCACAAACTCAGAACTGCTGTCACTTTCACAATTCTTGATGTCTTTGCAAATTCATGTGTGGTGTGTGGTCTGTGGTGGCTGAAGCTGCCTCATCAAGGGCTTAGGTGAGTGTAAAGAAGCATCAGTGACGGTTCTAGGGGCGGGCTAACAGGCCCGTCGCCTGGAGTGCCGGACCCTAGAAGGCACCACTGAGTCCCCCCGCTAGCCGCCAAAGGGAGGCTCCATTTGCTGGGTGCCCGCTCAGATGTTGGGCATGATTATAGGGGGCATTACTAATGGGGGCATTACTGAGGGTACTACAAATGGGGACATTACTACTGGGGGCACTACTAATGTGGGCACTAGTAATGGGGGCATTACTACTGTGGGCACTACTATAGGAGGCATTACTAATGGGGCATTACTACTGGGGAGCATTACTAATGGGGGCATTACTACTGTGGGCACTACTATAGGGAGCATTACTAATGGGGGCATTACTACTGGGGGCACTGCTATAGGGGGCATTACTACTGTGGGCACTACTATAGGGGGCATTACTATTGGGGGTATTACCAATGGGGGCACTACTATAGGGGGCATTACTATTGGGGGCATTACCAATGGGGGCACTGCTATAGGGGGCATTACCACTGGGGACACTACTATTGGGGTTATTACCAATGGGGGCGCTACAATAAGGGGCTCTACTACTATAGATTTCATTACTATGGGGGGATTACTAAAGGGGGCATTACTACTGGGGGCACTAATAGGGGGCATTACTAATGGGGTCATTACCACTGGGGTTATTACCATTTGGGGCACTACTATTGGGGACATTACCAATGTGAGCACTACTACTGAGGGCATTACTACTGTGGGCATTACCACTGGGGGCACCACTACTGGGGCCATTGTGTAAGGGGCACCACTGCTGTGGGCATTGTATAAGGGGCACTACTACTGTGGGCCTTGTGTATAAGTCACACTAATTTGGGCATTGTGTAAAAGGGGCACCACTGTGTGTCATAACAAGAATAAGGGACTACTGTGTGGTGTAATTTGAATTGGGGATAATGTATTTTTAAGGTAATTACTGTGTGTGGCACAATGTATACAGGGCATTATTGCGTGTGGCATAATGTGTTATACAGGTTATTACTGCGTATAGCATAATGTATTATACAGGGTATTACTGCTTGTGGCATAATATGTTATACAGGTTATTACAGCATATAGCATAATGTGTTATACAGGTCATTACTGCGTGTGGCATAATGTGTTATAAAGGGCATTACTGCGTGTGGCATAATGTGTTATACAGGACATTACTGCGTGTGGCATAATGTGTTATAAAGGCCATTACTGTGTGTGGCATAATGTGTAATAAACGGCTTTGCTGGGGGTGGCATAATGTGTTATAAAGGCCATTACTGTGTGTCGCATAATGTGTTATAAAGGGCATTACTGCGGCTGGCATAATGTGTTATAAAGGCCATTACTGTGTAAGGTGCTTTACTGCGCATGGCAATTATTCGCCATGAGAGGAGAGCTTGGGGGAAGCCCAGCACCTTCGTAAGTGCTGGGTACGCTCCAAAATCTGATGAATTGGGGGTGGGTTTTTTTTGGGGGGGCGCAGCTGGGAACTTTCACCCTGAGCTCCACAATGTCTAGAACCAGCCCTGAGTAGCATGAGAGAAAGAGATGCCACATCAGGGAAACACAGGGTATTGCAAGAGTGGTGCAAGTGTGGCTGAGAAAAAGATTAGATTAAGGGCATTTAATTGTTGCTGTGTGCCCATGAATTTGAATGCAGTGGTGCCCCGAATGCAAGGTGAGGCTGAAGGAAAGAAAGTTGTGGTTTGAGATTGAGAAATATCAGCTGGAGAAGCTGGAGATCACACAGAGATGAGAGGACATAAGGCCTGGGGAATGTTGATGGTAATGACTGCAAGTTAACATCCACTAGGAGAGACCAGTAGGGTTTTGAAGATGTTACAATATCCTAGAATGAGAGCTGGTAAATCAGTGGATAAGTAGATGGATGGTATATACTTTAAAGGTGGAGAAAAGGGTGTTCTGTGGAGTTGAATTGTAAGGCATTAATGGCAAGGAGGCTGGGAGAGCAATAGGTCCTGGTTTGGTATATATTCAGGAAGCCGGCCGTTGCAACTACTTAATCCCGGCCAGGGTTAAATGACAGGCATCTAAATCTAGACTCCTGTCATTTTACCGACGCCAGGAGACCGGCGCCCGGCATCCCGATCAAAGTGATGCTGGGCGCGGACAGCCGCGCGGGGGGGGAGTGGGTTAGGTTAGGGGCTCCCGGGGGAAACTTAGGGTTAGGCACCCCTTGGGAGGTTAGAGTTAGGCTATGGGGAGGGAGGGTTAGGCACCCCCGGGGGGAGGTTAGGGTTAGGCCCACCCATGGGGGACTTAGGTTTAGGCGGCGGGGAAGGGGGAGTTAGGTTTAGGCACTTAGAGGGGGGGATTAGGGTTAGGCACAGAGGGGGGGAGGTTAGGGTTAGGCACCCTAAAGGAGGGTTAGGGTGTAGAATTAGATTAGTTTATACTTACCTTTAGGACGATCGGGATTTCCTCCTCTGTAGGGCTGACGTTGCCGGAATTTGAACAGCTGGCCATGCGGCCAGCGGTGAGTCATACCAAATGCCCTGGTTTATGTGAATTTATTGCAAGATAGCACTATTAAATCATTCATTAACTTTCATGGTAAGCTCTGCTCCTGCCACCCCTCAGTATTTGGTATACAGTGGTTCCATAACTTTGGTCAACTCTGTAACCCTTCAAACCAACCCTCTACCCCTTCCCCTTAATCAGCCAAAACCTCACTTCTCTCCTCCATCAACCAGGAGGACACTCATATGGTTTAACTTTCAACAAGGTCACGGCTAATAACATTAGGTGATTTCAAGCAGAGTGGGCTGACATTAGTCAAATTCTTGCACATATACTCTTCTTTGATTTGAAACAGTGAAAGGCTGTCATGACAAATGGTTCCTTCAGTTATTAAAGCAACCTGAGAAATCAATTGTCTCCTAAAGCTTGGTGAGATATCAGTTGTAACAAGAATTTGGTTTATTTCCTTGATTTAGAGGCTGTGCTCCCTATATGTTATAGATAGTTTATAGTTATAATATTTATGTCTGCAAACTTTGTTTCAGACAACAAGGCATTTATAGACTCCTTTTACATTGGAGAAAGTAAGATACCAAGTTGATAAGGCAGTAAGCAAGCTTATTGCTTAAGGTACCTGTGAAGATGGTCTCCATTGGAATTGCCCACCTTATTTATATATCTTTATCTGTACTAGCACTGTCTCAAGTTAAAGACTAGACTTAATAGACACAGACCACACCTCACAAACTTGTCGCCTTCCCATGCTCATTCATTCTACCAGTGCTGCTGGGACTGTCCCCTCCTAAACCATGTGCAGCCAATCACATCAAGGGGTCTAGTTACTAAGCAGTGTTAGGAGACATAGAGGGGTATTCAATATGAAACGTTAACTTCACTGTCGAAGTTAACGTTTCATATCGGAGTTTTTACCTGCGTTAAAGTATCGGGTGCGCTCCCACTTATACCCGTATTCAATATAAAATTAACGAAAACTGGAAACTCCGAAGTTGGATTTGCGGAAAGTTACGAATTTTTCCTTAAAAATATTGTAAGACCTCCCTAAAGTAGTATAAACATGGGGGAACACTATGGGTACCCCCGTTTTAGCCTTTAATTGAAAGTCGGGGATTTAAATAGCCGCAGCAGGTGTTTTTTTCTGACATTGAAGAAGTGATGCAGAAGAGCACTTAGGTTATTTTTTTCGTTTTTTTAAGTGGTCCCATCAAATTTGGGGTACATGAAAATGGGTACTAGCATATTTTGGTGTCCCTAAAGTAAGTTTTTAAAAATTCTACATTTGTGCACCTGCCGCTATAATTCTATTCTAGAATACACCTGCCGCATACTTGCAGAATAGCCCTGAACCTATTTCCCTATTGTTAAACATTTTTTTCCCATTTTTTTTTCACCCCAATTTGTAAATTCATTTTTTGGGATGTCCCTATTTTTTTAAAAAACTTTTTTTGACACAGTTCTTTTTTAAATGTCATTCCCAGGGGTGCAGGCTATTTTTTTTAAGCCTGCACCCCTAAACCACAATTCTGCACTTTTTTTCGACACCTATTCAATGGTGAAAAGTTATCCCCGTTTTCTATAAAAAAAAATTCAAAACTGCGATAAGTCTTTGAAATTGAATACGGTGTAAAAGTCAAACCTGCGATAATGATGTCAAAAGTGCGATATTAACGCAAAAACTATGTTATAGCTCCCATATTGAATACCCCTGAGAGTGAAAAGTGATAAGAAAGTGATAAGGTGCCAGCCAATCAGCTCCCAACTGTCATCTCACAGGCTGTGTTTGAAAAAT
Organism: Taudactylus pleione; assembly: GCA_031769625.1. Taxonomy (NCBI): domain Eukaryota; kingdom Metazoa; phylum Chordata; class Amphibia; order Anura; family Myobatrachidae; genus Taudactylus; species Taudactylus pleione. The sequence continues at coordinate 2,711,888 of JAUIMM010000104.1, read as the reverse complement.
GACAGTTGGGAGCTGATTGGCTGGTACCGTATCACTTTTCACTCTGTCTCCTAACACTGCTTAGTAAATAGACCCCTAAGTCCTGTAATTCTGCAGGACCCACAGCCCTGAATCACACACATGAGTACACACTAACATGTTCTGACACTGAGTTATAAAAGCAGACCCCCTCCCCCTGAATATGCAGCACCTCCCTCTGATAAATTTAAGTTTTAGATTGCGAAGGCTTCTCCATAAGTTTGAGACCCTTACTGCTGTACCCCTCATGGGTGGTCCTGGCTTTGATTTACTACTTTTACTATTGTCATGAAGTTTGCCAGTTCTCTTACCAATTGGGTAAGTTCAGATACACATAAAGTTATGACAGCTACCAGTATATCTGTAATTAAAGGTAATTGTAAAACTAACTGGATGTCATTCAATCACCCTCTTCTGTGAACATGACACCTCAGGTGTAGACGCAGAGTCTGCACTGTGTTGCCGTTTCCTACTGACCAGCAGTTGCTAATGACTGTTGTTGATCTTCGTACACAAAGTTTGTTTTGCATTTCCCTCTAATGCCCTCGTTAATGAACTGTGAAAGCTGACATTTCCAATAAAGAACAATTAGGGCTGAAAATGCCTTTAATGAACAAATTAACTTGGAAAATAATAGTTAACCAGCTAACGGATTGCAAAAATAATTTCTGAAATTGCAAACCTCTGGGAAAATAACGATGTCTTAAATTAGGTTTGATGGTCAGAATATGTTCCAGTGATTTCAGGAGCTTAACTCCTTCTCTGCTGGGATGTCAAACAATAAATCATTATTGTTCTATCCTCTGTGACCAGTGGCTCATCAATCCGGTCCTCAGGCCTCACCAACCATGCATTCTTAGTAGGGATGAGCGGGTTCGGTTCCCTGAGAACCGAACCCACCCGAACTTCGGGGATCCGGGGCGATCCGAGCCCAAGCTCGGATCTCCCTGTCTGCCCCGGATCCCTCTCCCGAGGCAAAACCTCGAGATCTGCTGTCGGATCTCGAGGTTTTGCCTCGAGCGGCCATTTAAAAAAAAATGCCTTTGCCTTTAATGGGCAAAGTGCTGATTGGCTGAGAGACGTCTGTCACGGCTCTCAGCCAATCAGCATTATGGTGCTCATTTGCATGTAGCACGGACTCGTGAGATCCGTGCTACATGCATCTGTGTGATTGACAGTGACACAGAGCACAGATGGGTCAGTGAGACCCGTCTGTGCTGCTGTGTATTTCAATGACACAGATGCACGCACGGACCAGGAGATCCGTGCTACTTGCATCTGTGTCATTGACACAGAGCACTAACGGGTCCGTGAGACCCGTCTGTGCTGCTGTGGTAAAAAAAAAAAAAAAAACCTGTGTAAAAAGAGAAAAAAATGGCGTGCCCCCCCCCAAAAAAAGAGCAACCAGCCCCGGGCATTAGTGACCCAGTGCAGGGTGTGCTTAAATACAGGGGACAAACGACATAGGGGTCCCCTGTACTTAAACACAACCGGCACTGGGCTAGTCAGAACCAGAGCTGGTTGCCAAAATACGGGGGACAAACGACGTAGGGGTCCCCCGTATTCTGCGCAACCAGCTCTGGGCTCTGATCCGGTCCTGGTTCTGGAAATACAGGGGAAAAAAATGAGTAGGGTTCCCCTGTATGTTCCAGAACCAGCACTGGACTTTTTCTAGCGGGGGGCTGATGCCACAGCCAGGGGAGCCCTTTCACCGGGCCCCCCAGCCGCAGCATCAGCCCTGACCGCTAGTCAGCCCAGGCCGGGGATCCCTGGAGAGCTGGGGACCCCCCCAATAAAGGGGTCACCCTCTCCAGGGCTCCCCAGGCCCATGCTGATAGCCCGGGGCTATCCCCGCCACCCCTGGTGGCGGTGGGTGGCGGGTTGATTGTGTGGTGTGGTGTAAATAAAGAATATCAAACATTGTCTTTACAAGTAGAACTGCAAGTCCCAGCAAGCCTGCCCCGCATGCTGGTACTTGGAGAACCACAAGTACCAGCATGCAGGGCATTAAGGGCCCACTAGTACCTGTAGTTCACCTGTAAAAAAATGTTTAAAAAAAACACAGGACACACACACCGTGACAGTATAAGTTTATTAAACATACATACACACACACACACACACATGTACACATACTCACCTATGTAACCCTGTAGCATCGGTCCACTTGTCCGGTAAAGTATCCATAGGGGACCTGTGAAAAAAAACATACTCACCATCTCCTATGCGAGGTTCTGTCCTCTTCGTTCCAAAGTAGGCATCCCCGGACTTGGCAAAAAAAAAAAAAACGAAAACGCGATCCACGAACTTAGTACCGTTCTATAGAACGGTACTTCCCGAATGAGAGCTTAGCGGCGGGGTATCACCATGGAAACCCCGCTGCTAAGCGTTCATTGGCTGAGAGAGGCCATCTCCCGTCTCTCTCAGCCAATGAACGGCTCCCTCCATTGTAGTCAATGCTGGGAGCCGCAAGGTTATTAAAGTTTACCCTGCGGTTCCCACCATTGACTACAATGGAGGGAGCCGTTCATTGGCTGAGAGACGGGAGATGACCTCTCTCAGCCAATGAACGCTTAGCAGCGGGGTTTCCATGGTGATACCCTGCCGCTAAGCTCTCATTCAGGAAGTACCGTTCTATAGAACGGTACTAAGTTCGTGGATCGCGTTTTCGTTTTTTTTTTTTGCCAAGTCCGGGGATGCCTACTTTGGAACGAAGAGGACAGAACCTCGCATAGGAGATGGTGAGTATGTTTTTTTTCACAGGTCCCCTAGGGATACTTTACCGGACAAGTGGACCGATGCTACAGGATACATAGGTGAGTATGTGTACATGTGTGTGTGTGTATGTATGTTTAATAAACTTATACTGTCACGGTGTGTGTGTCCTGTGTTTTTTTAAACATTTTTTTACAGGTGAACTACAGGTACTAGTGGGCCCTTAATGCCCTGCATGCTGGTACTTGTGGTTCTCCAAGTACCAGCATGCGGGGCAGGCTAGCTGGGACTTGCAGTTCTACTTGTAAAGACAATGTTTGATATTCTTTATTTACACCACACCACACAATCAACCCGCCACCCACCACCACCAGGGGTGGCGGGGATAGCCCCGGGCTATCAGCCTGGGCCTGGGGTGCCCTGGAGAGGGTGACCCCTTTATTGGGGGGGTCCCCAGCTCTCCAGGGATCCCCGGCCTGGGCTGACTAGCGGTCAGGGTTGATGCTGCGGCTGGGGGGCCCGGTGAAAGGGCTCCCCTGGCTGTGGCATCAGCCCCCCGCTAGAAAAAGTCCAGTGCTGGTTCTGGAACATACAGGGGAACCCTACTCATTTTTTGTCCCCTATATTTCCAGAACCAGGACCGGATCAGAGCCCAGAGCTGGTTGCGCAGAATACAGGGGACCCCTACGTCGTTTGTCCCCCGTATTTTGGCAACCAGCGCTGGTTCTGACTAGCCCGGTGCTGGTTGTGCTTAAGTACAGGGGACCCCTACGTCGTTTGTCCCCTGTATTTAAGCACACCCAGCACTGGGTTACTAATGCCCGGGGCTGGTTGCTCTTTTTTGGGGGGGTGCACGCCATTTTTTTCTTTTTTTACACAGGTTTTTTTTTTTTTTTTTTACCACAGCAGCACAGACGGGTCTCACGGACCTGTCATTGCTCTGTGCCAATCACACAGATGCATGTAGCACGGATCTCCCGGGTTCGTGCTACATGCAAATGGGCACCATAACGCTGATTGGCTTCCTGTCTGCCACTGCAGTGCCACTCCTAGATGGGCCACGTGTTTGTGCCGCCCCCTTGTGTCGCTTAGCATAGTCATCCAGCTTCCTCGGTACAACCTTTTGGCCTAAAAACAATATTGTGAGGTGTGAGGTGTTCAGAATAGAGTGGAAATGAGTGGAAATTAATGTTATTGGGGTTATTAATAGCGTAGGAACAAAAAAAGGCCCATTTATGTGATTTTAGCGTTTTTTTTTTTTTTTTAAGAAAAAATCCAGATCCAAAACACAAAACCCAGAACGCAAAACACGGAAGGGTGGTTTTGGCAAAACCAATCCAGATCCAAAACACGAAGAAAGATCCAGATCCAAAACCAAAACACAAAACACGAAAAGTGTCCGGTGCACACCCCTAATTCTTAGTGGATTTCCTCACAGGACCACCAGTAAGTACATGAAGGTAGAAAATAATCTAATACAGTTAGTTGTTTGTCTCAATGTTTTACACGATCAGTACTCTGTGCAATTGGTAGCCTCTATTCTTTCCACTACTGCCCAGCCTTGTCTTCACTGAACTGCAGGGGTGGCTCATTTAGGCGTTAATTTATTAATAAGTTTTATCGTACACAACAAATTTTAAAACTTGTTGCGTATGATAATGGTGCTCCAGTCAATTAGCTCCCAACTGTCATCTGTTTGAAAAATGACAGTTGGGAGCTGATTGGCTGGAGCAGTGAGTTTTAAAACTTGTTGTCAGTGGCATATCTATAATGGGTGCAGTGTGTGCAGGCCACACGGGCCCCCGTGTCCACACACACTACACCCATATTATTTTAAACTTACCTGTCCGTGGTCCCGCGTCGGGTGTCAGCGCTGCTCATAACACCGGAAAATGTCCGCCATGGCCATTTTTCCGGTGTTCTGCGCATGCGCAGTAAACTCCGGGCACACTCTAGTGCCCAGAGTCTGCTACACATGCACAGAACGCCAGAAAATGGCCGCCATCGATAAATGGACCCTATATAGGTCACTTCCAGAAGAGCAAGATGATCATTTCCAGAAAATGTTTGATGCTGCACACATTATGATAATCTGATTGGCTAGAAATGTTTTTTTCTCCTTATAATCTAAAGGCTGTTTATACATACACATACCTCCTAACATTTGTATTTGCAAAATTGTTACTTCCGCTCGCTGTAGGGGTTGTGGCTTTGTGGCCCTTGGTTACTCCAAGAGATGCTGGGCCGCCCCCAGGCTCTCCCCACACAGTGAAGAGATGCTGTGTGCATGTGCATGGCATCTATTCACCTGCTGCTCTGCTCTGCTATGTTAAGCAGAGCAGCATTAGAATGCTCTCCCGCAACATCCCCCCTCACCATGGGACACTGGCCCTGATTCAGAGCCGGACGCAAGTGGCTGCTCGTTCGCTCCGAGCGATGTTTGCCCAACTGCGCATGCGTACGGATCATAATACGCATGCGCGAACCACTCAGTGCGGCCGAAATTCATGTGCTCGCAAAATAGCGAATGCCTGATAATTTGAGTGACAGAAAGAGGCGTATGTGGGTGGTAACAGGGGAAGGTGCTTGAAAACGGGGAGTGGAGATCCGATCGCAGGCGTGCTTAAAGGTCAAAACGGGCGTTTTATGGGTGTGCATATTTAAAACAGCTGCGTCATTGACCACGTCACTGGGTTATTTTATAGCCAGAACTGCTCGCAAAATTGTGGTAGCAAAAACCAACCACAAGAATAGCGAGCAGTTCATACCCTGGTCGATGTACTCGATTAATCTAATAAATAGCGGACAAGACGTAGGATGCGAGCGGCCAGGGGGCGTATTTTTCCAAAAAACGAACGCAAGTTTTGTTCGCTCGTTCAGACCTAGAGGCGTGAACAGACCGCAAACAGCGAACGGTTCATTTGAATAGCCACCCCTTGTTTTAGAACGAACGACCGCAAATAGCGAGTGGCTCTGAATGAGGGCCACTGTGTCCTATGGGTTGGACAGTCCCTGAATATCTGGACAGTTGGGTGGTATGCTTATACATGAATATAATAACTAATACAGTAGGAATCAGGTCTGGCTAACCTGTGGCTCTCCAGCTGTTGTGAAATGACCAGTCCCAGCATGCTTTACCAGCTAATTGGTGGCAGGGTATGCTGGGACTTGTAGTTTAACAAAAGCTGGAGAGCCACAGGTTGGCCAGGACTGCAATAAATGATATGACCCTATCAGAGATGGCACCTACCTTTTTAGTACAGACAGGGGTGCCTAGAGGGGAGCAGCAGGTACTAATTACCTGGGCCCCCCTCCCTCTTAAATCACAGCAACCCAGCACACGCTGCTGTATGCTGGGCTGCAGTGGGAGACTGCTCGAGGCTGCTGAGCAGCAGCTGCAGCAGTCTCCTATGCCCATTGGGGGGACGCGATCACACTGATCACGTCTCCCCACGGCTTTTCGCCAAGCTGCAGGGCTTACAGTGCCCCACTCCCCAGTGCGCAGCTGCAAAAATCTTTTTTTTTTTTAATCCTAAAGGGGGCATGGCCACGCATCCCCCCAATGAGGCCATGCCCCCTTCACCCAGGGCACGAGTGCAGAGGGGCTGCCCATACAGCAGCCCGGTCAGAGGCCCAGCCAGCTCCTGTGCTGTTCAGCTCCTGCCAGGTGCTTTGCACATGTACAATGCATCTAGCAGGGCCAGTGACCAACGCAAAAGTACTGGCATCTAGGGACTGCAATGGCTGCAGCCCCAGCAGCTGGTAAGGGCTGCCATAATATCAGGGAAGTGGCTGCCACTGCTGGGCAGTCCCTGCTGGTGGCAGATTTTGCAGGCAGCCACTGGACGCAATACAAACTCATCCAAAAATATGAGGTAAAGCGCTGTACAATGTCATAAAACAATTTCATAAAACAAAAATTAATCTCTCTATGGATATTATTGAAACATTAAAAATAAGAACAGTAACTATTTAAATTTTAAAAGGTATTTATTTTAAAGTGGTGCAGTATACAAAAATTTTAACAAACTGTTGTAACGGCTTGTTTTCACTGAGTTTCTAAATTAATGAAACCTCTGCAGGGTACAGGTGTAAACATGGCATATTTCTGCACATTTTAATGCACAGTTACTACTTATTTGCTGAAATTAACAGATTAAAACATAAAACAGTAAAAGTGCCATGTGTGAATGTTATGGCCCCCTATCAGTTCACAATTAGTAACACTTACTTTGGCAGAAATCCCAGCTTATAAACATTTCTTATAGCCAGCCAAGGGTCTAGCATTGTTTTGCACTCCTGTTTGCAGAACTCTGAGGTTTTTTTTATATAAGCATGTTTAAAATCTCCCCAGAGATTTTCAATAATATTCAAGTACTCTAGGGTTAGTGTCGAGACCATTGCAAAACATTCATAGTTCATTCCTTTTAGTACTTAGTGGTTGTTTTAGAGCTATTTTTGGATTGTTGTCTTGCTGAAATATCCTACCTCATTTCAGTTTTAATACATTCACAGTCAGGGCTGTCTTAATAGTAGGGGTGTGCCCCGGCCACTTTTCGTGTTTTGTGTTTTGGTTTTGGATCTGGATCTTTCTTCGTGTTTTGGATCTGGATTGGTTTTGCCAAAACCACCCTTCCGTGTTTTGGGTTCTGGGTTTTGTGTTTTGGATCTGTATTTTTTTTTTAAAAAGCATAAAAACAGCTAAAATCACAGAATTTGTTGGTTTCTCTGCTCCTATGCTATTATTAACCTCAATAACCTTAATTTCCACTCATTTCCAGTCTATTCTGAACACCTCACACCTCACAATAGTGTTTTCATGTCCAAAAGGTTGCACCGAGGTAGCTGGATGACTATGCTAAGCGACACGAGTGGGCGGCACAAACACGTGACCCATCTAGGAGTGACACTGCAGTGGCAGACAGGATGGCAGTTAGAAAAACTAGGCCCCAAACTGTACATAATGCAAAGAAAAAAAAGAAGTGCAAGATGGAATTGTCCTTGGGCCCTCCCACCCACCCTTATGTTGTATAAACAGGACATGCACACTTTAACAAATCAATCATTTCAACGCCAGGGTCTGCCACACAACTGTGGCTGAAATGATTGGTTCGTTTGGGCCCCCACAAAACAAGCTGGCAATTAATGTGTCCCTGCACAAACTGGCTCTACGGAGGCAAGATGTCATCCTCATCCTCCTCATCCACCGATTCCTCACCCTCTTCAGTGTGTACATCCTCATCCTCACAAAGTATTAACTTGTCCCCACTTGAATCCACCACCACAGGTCCCTCTGTACCTTCTGGAGGCTGGTCTCCCTGGAAGAGCTGATAATTCATTTTGATGAACATCATCTTCTCCACATTCTGTGGAAGCAACCTCCTACGCCTTTCGCTGACAAGGTTCCCGGCTGCACTAAACACTCTTTCGGAGTACACACTGGAGGGGGGGCAACTCAGGTAAAATAGAGCCAGCTTGTACAGGGGCCTCCAAATTGCCTCTTTTTCCTGCCAGTACAGGTATGGACTGTCTGACATGCCTACTTGGATGCTGTCACCGATGTAATCCTCCACCATTCTGTCAATGGTGACAGTATCATATGCAGTGACAGTAGACATGTCAGAAATTGTTGCCAGGTCCTTCAGTCCGGACCAGATGTCCAAACTTGGTCCTGCCTGCCCTGCATCACCGCCAGCGGGTTGCTTAGGATACCTAAGTTTTTTCCTGGCAGCCCCAGTTGCGGGAGAAAATGAAGAAGGAGCCGTTGACGTGTCACGTTCCGCTTCAGCTGACAGTGTGTTCACCAGCAGGTCTTTGCACCTCTGCAGGCTTGTGTCGGCCGGAAAGAGAGACACCACATAGGCTTTAAACCTAGGATCAAGCACGGTGGCCAAAATGTAGTGGTCTGATTTCAACAGATTGACCACCCTGGAATCCTGGCAAAGCGAATGAAGGGCTTCATCCACAAGTCCCACATGCCGAGCGGAATTGCTCCGTCTTAGCTCCTCCTTCACTTTCTCCAGCTGCTTCTGCAAAAGCCTGATGAGGGGAATGACCTGACTCAAGCTGGCTGTGTCTGAACTGACTTCACGTGTGGCAAGTTCGAAGAGCTGGAGAACCTTGCACAACACGGAAATCATTCTCCACTGCGCTTGAGTCAGGTGCATACCCCCTCCTTTGCCTATGTCATAGGTGGATGTATAGGCTTGTATGGCCTTTTGCTGCTCCTCCATCCTCTGAAGCATATAGAGGGTTGAGTTCCACCGCGTCACAACCTCTTGCTTCAGGTGATGGCGGGGCAGGTTCAAGAGTGTTTGCTGGCGCTCCAGTCTTCGGCACGCAGTCGCTGAATGGCGAAAGTGGCCAGAAATTTTTCGGGCCACCCAAAGCGTCTCCTGCACGCCCCTGTCGCTTTTCAGAAAATTCTGCACCACCAAGTTTATTGTGTGAGCAAAACATGGGACGTGCTGGAATTTGCCCAGATGTAATGCCCGCACAATATTGGTGGCGTTGTCAGATATCACAAATCCCCAGGAGAGTCTAAGTGGGGTAAGCCACTGGGCGATGATTTCCCTCAGTTTCTCTAAGAGGTTGTCGGCGGTGTGCCTCTTACTGAAACCGGTGATACACAGCGTAGCCTGCCTTGTAACGAGCTGGCGTTTCTGAGATGCTGCTACTGGTGACGCTGCTGCTGTTGCTGCGTAAGGTGATACATCTACCCAGTGGGCTGTCACAGTCATATAGTCCTTAGTCTGCCCTGTTCCACTTGTCCACATGTCCGTGGTTAAGTGGACATTGTGTACAATGGCATTTTTCAGGACACTGAGGACACTTTTTCTGACGTTTCTGTACAGTCTCGGTATCGCCTGCCTAGTGAAGTGGAATCTAGACGGGATTTGGAACCGGGGACACACTACCTCCATCAATTGTCTAAATCCCACTGCACTAATGGCGGATACCGGACGCACGTCTAACACCAACATAGCAGTCAAGGCCTCAGTTATACGTTTTGCTTCAGGATGACTGCTGTCGTACTTCATCCTCCTCGCTAAGGACTGTTGGAGGGTCAATTGTTTAGTAAAAGTAGTGGTGTTCCTACTTCCTCTCTGGGATGATGAACGACTCCCAGCAGCAGCAACAGCAGCAGCGGCAGCAGTAGGCGTAGCAATGCAGGATCCTCCAGAGGAATCCCGGATAGGAGAGTCAGTCATGCCAGTGACATGGCCTGCAGGACTACTTCCGATCCTGACTAAGGAGGAAATTGACGAGGAGGGAGTTGACGGTGTGGTTTGCAGGCGCTTGGATACAACAGGACAACGGGATTTAGGTGTCCCTGGACTGCTTACGGTCTTAGCCAAAGTTTCTGAACTTGACAGTAACTTTTTATGAACGCGCTGCAGGTGCCGTATAAGGGAGGATGTTCCTAGGTGGTTGACGTCCCTACCCTACTTATTTCACCTTTACATATGGTACATATGGCAAGACAGTTGTTGTCCGGATTTGGATAGAAATATTGCCAGACCAAAGAGGTGGAATGTTTGGTCTTCTGCCCAGGCATGACCGTGATGGGCTTTTTCATCCCACGGACAACAACTGTCTCCCACGGAGCCTGATTTAAACAAACCACATCACCATCAGAATCCTCCTCGCCAACTTCCTCCTCAGCGCCAGCTACACCAGTATCCTCATCCTGTTGTACTTCAACAGTGACATCTTCAATTTGCATATCAGCAAGTGGACTGTGGGTGCTCCTTTCAGCACTTGCAGGGGGCGTGCAAATGGTGGAAAGAGCCACCTCTTCCCGTCCAGTGCTGGGAAGGTCAGGCATCGCAACCACCACCACACTTGGACTCTCCTTGGGGATTTGTGATATCTTCTTAGAAAGCACAGTTCTTCGCTGTGCTTTTGCCAGCTTAACTCTTTTGATTTTTTTAGTGGGAGGAGGGCTTCCATCGTCATGTGAAGCTGAACCACTAGTCATGAACATACTAGGGATCGACCTTAGCCGTTCCTTGCCACTCCGTGTCGTAAATGGCATATTGGCAAGTTTACGTTTCTCTTCAGCTGATTTAAATATCTTTTTCAAGGTCATTTTCCTGAACTTTGCCATTTGGGATTGTATGTGCCCTCTACTATGACATTGGGCATCGGCCTTGGCAGACGACGTTGATGGCATGTTATCGTCTATGTCATGACTAGTGGCAGCAGCTTCAGCACTAGGAGGAAGTGGTTCTTGATCTTTCTCTATTTTATTTTTATCGGAGAAAGTTTGGTCCTCCATTTATGTTATATCGATTTGATATATACGTGCGGCTAAACACAGAAAATAATTTTTTTTTTGGTTTGGACTGGAGTGTACTTTCGGGGGTTACAGCACCCTTAACGGTCAAGCCAGCCGGCCCTTTACTTATGACACAGGCGCACGCTTGGCACTACTTTGTTGATGCACGTGCGGCTACTGCGCACACAATTCACAAACACAGAAAATAATTTTTTTTTGGTTTGAACTGGAGTGTACTTTCGGGGGTTACAGCACCCTTTAACGGTCAAGCCAGCCGGCCCTTTACTTATGACACAGGCGCACGCTTGGCACTACTTTGTTGATGCACGTGCGGCTACTGCGCACACAATTCACAAACACAGAAAATAATTTTTTTTTTGGTTTGGACTGGAGTGTACTTTGGGGGTTACAGCACCCTTTAACGGTCAAGCCAGCCGGCCCTTTACTTATGACACAGGCGCACGCTTGGCACTACTTTGTTGATGCACGTGCGGCTACTGCGCACACAATTCACAAACACAGAAAATAATTTTTTTTTGGTTTGGACTGGAGTGTACTTTCGGGGGTTACAGCACCCTTTAACGGTCAAGCCAGCCGGCCCTTTACTTATGACACAGGCGCACGCTTGGCACTACTTTGTTGATGCACGTGCGGCTACTGCGCACACAATTCACAAACACAGAAAATAATTTTTTTTTGGTTTGGACTGGAGTGTACTTTCGGGGGTTACAGCACCCTTTAACGGTCAAGCCAGCCGGCCCTTTACTTATGACACAGGCGCACGCTTGGCACTACTTTGTTGATGCACGTGCGGCTACTGCGCACACAATTCACAAACACAGAAAATAATTATTTTTTTGGTTTGGACTGGAGTGTACTTTGGGGGTTACAGCACCCTTTAACGGTCAAGCCAGCCGGCCCTTTACTTATGACACAGGCGCACGCTTGGCACTACTTTGTTGATGCACGTGCGGCTACTGCGCACACAATTCACAAACACAGAAAATAATTTTTTTTTGGTTTGGACTGGAGTGTACTTTCGGGGGTTACAGCACCCTTTAACGGTCAAGCCAGCCGGCCCTTTACTTATGACACAGGCGCACGCTTGGCACTACTTTGTTGATGCACGTGCGGCTACTGTGCACACAATTCACAAACACAGAAAATAATTTTTTTTTTGGTTTGGACTGGAGTGTACTTTGGGGGTTACAGCACCCTTTAACGGTCAAGCCAGCCGGCCCTTTACTTATGACACAGGCGCACGCTTGGCACTACTTTGTTGATGCACGTGCGGCTACTGCGCACACAATTCACAAACACAGAAAATAATTTTTTTTTTGGTTTGGACTGGAGTGTACTTTGGGGGTTACAGCACCCTTTAATGGTCAAGCCAGCCGGCCCTTTACTTATGACACAGGCGCACGCTTGGCACTACTTTGTTGATGCACGTGCGGCTACTGCGCACACAATTCACAAACACAGAAAATAATTTTTTTTTTGGTTTGGACTGGAGTGTACTTTGGGGGTTACAGCACCCTTTAACGGTCAAGCCAGCCGGCCCTTTACTTATGACACAGGCGCACGCTTGGCACTACTTTGTTGATGCACGTGCGGCTACTGCGCACACAATTCACAAACACAGAAAATATTTTTTTTTTGGTTTGGACTGGAGTGTACTTTCGGGGGTTACAGCACCCTTTAACGGTGAAGCCAGCCGGCCCTTTACTTATGACACAGGCGCACGCTTGGCACTACTTTGTTGATGCACGTGCGGCTACTGCGCACACAATTCACAAACACAGAAAATAATTTTTTTTTTGGTTTGGACTGGAGTGTACTTTGGGGGTTACAGCACCCTTTAACGGTCAAGCCAGCCGGCCCTTTACTTATGACACAGGCGCACGCTTGGCACTACTTTGTTGATGCACGTGCGGCTACTGCGCACACAATTCACAAACACAGAAAATAATTTTTTTTTTGGTTTGGACTGGAGTGTACTTTCGGGGGTTACAGCACCCTTAACGGTCAAGCCAGCCGGCCCTTTACTTATGACACAGGCGCACGCTTGGCACTACTTTGTTGATGCACGTGCGGCTACTGCGCACACAATTCACAAACACAGAAAATAATTTTTTTTTTGGTTTGGACTGGAGTGTACTTTCGGGGGTTACAGCACCCTTAACGGTCAAGCCAGCCGGCCCTTTACTTATGACACAGGCGCACGCTTGGCACTACTTTGTTGATGCACGTGCGGCTACTGCGCACACAATTCACAAACACAGAAAATAATTTTTTTTTGGTTTGGACTGGAGTGTACTTTCGGGGGTTACAGCACCCTTTAACGGTGAAGCCAGCCGGCCCTTTACTTATGACACAGGCGCACGCTTGGCACTACTTTGTTGATGCACGTGCGGCTACTGCGCACACAATTCACAAACACAGAAAATATATTATTTTTTTAGCACTTGGGGGGAGCACCTCTGATGGACAGAGCACCCCCTGGACAACACTACAGCACTCCTTTAGGACTGGGACACTGCACAGGACTTTGGAGTGGACACAGCCCCTATGGAGAACTGACTGCACAACACAGTCCAGCCAGCCCCTATGGACTTTGAAGTAGTGGACACAGCCCCTATTAACAACAGCAGCACAGCACAACACAGCCAGCCCCTATGGACTTTGAAGTAGTGGACAACAGCAGCACTACACTACACTACACTACACAGCCCTAACTCCCACCCTCCCTCTTCACTGTCCACAGCCGAGTGAGAAAATGGCGCCGACGCGGGTACCTTATATAGGATCCAAAACCCGCGAGACTCGGAAGGCGGGATGATGACGTTTTGCCTCGATTTCAGATCCGAGTCAGGCGGGAAAAGTCGAGCCTGACTCGGATCGGACTCGGATCAGGGGGGCTCGGGGGGGTTCGGATTTCAGAAATCCGAACCCGCTCACCCCTACTTAATAGCAGTGTGGGCCCTGGGCAAAGCAAAGCAATGCACTGGGGGCCTGATTCAGAGCCGGATGCTCTGAACGAGCGCCCACTCTGAATCAGGGCGATTTTGTTTTCTTTTTGGTGTGTCCTCCTGGACGCTCGCATAGCTGTGGGTTACCACCCACAGTTTATGCGAGCGTCCATGATGATGGTCGCGATGGTCAAGACCATCGCGACCATCGGGCTTGCGACGAGACCCTGCGGTAGGGTCTCGCTGCCGCAAGCCCTGGAGTGATTTTGGCTCTTTCAGAGCCAAAATCACTCCCACTGACATCACTAGTGATGTCAGTGGGGCCGGACCCAGACGGTAGGCGTTCCCATGGGAACGCCTCCGTCTGAGCAGCCATGCCCCAGCACGCCCACCAAAGGGGGCATGCTGTCACTCACCATCGGCAGCATGTCCCCTTTGGTGCGAGACGCCGAGCGATGGCTTTCCCGTCGCTCGCCGGGTCTCGCGCATGCGCACGACGGAGCAGCCATATATGCTGTCCCGAGAAATGATATGATACAGCCACCATATAGTACACAAGAAAGCCTGCTGCCCGTAATGGGAATCAGTATGAGCCAGAAGACCGTTGCCACTGGGTCCCTTATTATCAATGTGGATGATGGAGTCCACCTGAGCAGTGTCCTATCCCCCTGGGCCCCACTCCCAATATCTCAGTGTCCTATCCCCCTGGGCCCCACTCCCAATATCTCTCCCCATGTGTTTCTGCCTTCTGCCCTCCCCCCAATAGCAGTGTCCTCAACCCTGAGCTCCCACACACCCTTGTCTCTGCCTCCCCCTATAACAAGTCTTCAGCCCCCACATATATCTGCCTCCTCCTCCCCCCTTTAGCAGTATCATCAGCTCCCTGAGTCCCTACTTCCCATGTCTTTGTCTCACCCTCCCATAGCATGCCATCAGCCCCCACTCCCCATATGTATATATCTACCCCTCCCCCATAGCAGTATCATCAGCTCCCTGAGCCCCTACTCCCCATATTTATTTGCCTCCCCCTCCCATAATAGTGCCATCAGCCCCCACTCCCCAAATGTATCTGCCTCCCCTATTCCAGCTCTTATCTTTATCCTGTGTGGTGGAGCCGGGTCTGTCAGCAAGGTTAGGACTAGACTATACAGCGCAGATGGACCTGTGATGTCACACCCACGTGACCCGGCCTGAAAGGGGGAGGGGCGGGGATGCTAACGGGGGATCAAAAGTGTCCGCTCGCCATGCTTCGGCCACGGTGGCTCGCTGCGCTCGCCACAAATATTTATTCCCCCTCTATGCCCTAGTGGATGGTAGCGCAGGAGCGGTCCAGCCTCCTGCAGCGGTCACGTGGTGGATACGTCACAGAGGTCCTTTCTCCAACTTGGAAATAGCAGCAACCCTGTCAGCAACTCAGAAAGTGAAAGTGAAACTAAAAACACTTCCTGTCTGTGTGAGTGCCCTGCTGCTGCAGCCGCCTGATCTCTCCTGCTGGCTGGGCCCCTGGAAGCTTCGGGCCGTTGGGCAAATGCCCAACAAGCCCAATGTAAGAGAAAGCTCTGTTCACAGTGACCAACAAGTTAAGATTTTGTTTCACCGTTCTATTGCACTTTATTCCACAGCAATTCTGATTTACCGTATCTAAGGGTGGGTACATGTTCAGGGCAATTTGCCTTCACCCTGGACATTGCATGATTGCCCGTACACACTTAAAAGATTTAATGATCGACAGAATGATCACTGTTCCGTCTTTCATTAATTTGTACAGGCTCGCATGAGATAACGTGTGATTGGTGGTGCAGCGGAGCTAATCGCACGATATTGCACGCGACCGTGGGAGCGTGCAAATCAGGCATACACACTGCACGGTATGCCTGATTTGTCGTTCCGATTTGGCAAAATCGGACCGTTATCGTGGAAGTGTGTAGCCGGCCTAAGAGTTATTTTGCATACTTCAAATCAATGCATGAAGAAAATACAGCTTTCATTCAATACAAATTTTCGGTGCAATTGTAATTTTGGAGCCTCGGAGGCAGCAGAAACTTTTATTATTTGAAACATATGTGAATATTATTTATTTGTGTTATTTTAAATGTATATTGGTGTTATTTATATACTTATTAAATGTATATATACCAATAGGCGCTTCTGAGTATGTATTATTTGGGGGCTACAGCTTAGGTTACTATTCCAATATTTACACAGCATCTGTTTTTCCACTGATTTGAAACAGATGGGAGCCACTGTAGATTGATGATGAGTTTGAGTTCAAAACCACAAAATTTACTCTAGGTCATTTTGAACTTTTAGGCCATTAATGTCTGTACAGTAGGTTTCAAAACGTCTGACTGAGACCTGTGAAGCAATTTTTTCAAAAACTAGTATGAGGTACCCCCCAAAATACAGTAGTAACTAGCACTAGCACTACCGCTTGCAGCTTAGGCTGGTAGTAACAAGATCAAGGGGACAAAAAGCATTAGGTCCTCCTGAAATTGCTAAAACCAGCACTAGGTTTTATCAGCCAGGGCTGGTGCTCGTACTGCCGGGCTTGCACCGGTTTTATACTAAGTATATTGTCAAGATGCAAAACTGATGGAAAAATTCCAAAAATCTGGCGGTTTGAAACCTTGCCATTTAGTAAATTTATTTACCCCATGTTTTGAGGTTATTACTATTATTACTATTAGTGTTGTTATTATTATCATTATTATTTATAAGGTGCTATAGCACCGTACAAGGGGATAAAAATGACGACAGGATACATACAGGAAGTACAGACTAATGCAGTTAGTAACTTAATTGATATGTAGTTACAGTACAGTGGGCAGTTAGCATACTGTAACTATGTAGCGAAGACAAAGGTGAGAGAGTCCTGGTAAAAATGATAAATAATCTATATTTGCTTGATAGAGACAGTTAAGGTGCGTACACACGTAACGATAAAACTTAATGATAACGATATCGTTCAACGATAAATCGTTCATATCGTTCATTATTATGAAGTGAACGATCAACCAACGACCAACGTTGCGCGTTCCCGAATGAACGATAATGATATCTATGGTCTTTGATGCACGCAGGCCAACTTGGACGATTTTGTAAAGATTTGCCTGTATAAAGATAGCTTCACTGAGATATTTATCATAGATATCTATCACTGTGTACAACCAAAATCGTTTTCCCTGCACTACAGAAAGTTGGAGGGAAATCTATCAATGATATCTATGGTTGTTCAAGTCGTACCGTGTGTATGTAGCATTACAGTGATAGTCAATGGGAGGGATAGTTGATTTAGCAAACGCAGCAGTATTGTCTACTGATTGTCCAATAGTGCAAAGAAAAAAATAAATTATTAAACTTCAAATCAATGTGGTACTTGGTGGCTAGTTGGTAACTCACATTCAGCAAAATCTGAATAAAGCCAGATCTTGCTCAATCATTTTCTTTATTTATATACTCTTTTTCATATACAGCATACTTTTTACCAAAATATTAAAGCACAGTTTTCCTGCAAACATAGGGCCCCATTTGGCAACAAACCTTAATACAGGCGGCATATTTTGCTTAGTATTGCAGTGGTACTAATGAATATGCCATTGGTACTCACCATTACTTGCCCTTTCGGCGAGGTCCAGCGACGTCCTGCTCCTCCGTGGCATTCTCCACTCTGTTGCCAGCAGTATATCGCTGCCAGTGACGGACTGCAGTGTCATGCGGAAGAGTGACAGCCAGTCTGCAGATTGGTATCATACTTACACCTTTTAGGGACCTAGCAGTGCCTGGAAGGCTTCAATAAGCTGGAAAGTCTGTTGCTGGGTCCCCATTGCCAGCTATGGGGACTGTATTGCTCTTGTCATCTATATATGGCATAAGCGATACAGTGACAAAAAGCAGTAATCTTAGTTTACTGCTGTTTGTTAAATATTGAAAGGCGTACATAACCCCTTTAGGTAGTGCTAAAGGGGTTATGCTGTGTTGTTAATTGGGGGCAGCAATATTTGCACCCAGAGATACAAGGAGACAAAACAAATTATTCAAGGTATTCTAAACACAGTACTGGACGGAATTGCAAAGCTGCACGCAAGCATCTTTGCAGTTCCATCCTTGTACATGCAAATGCAGCAGGAAGTGTATGACACCCCCTGCTGCATTTGCGATCCCAGCACTGTGAACGAGGTCGCAGGCTGGGATAGCCATCGTGACCATCGCTCATGATAGTGGATAGCACCGGGCCACCGGCCAGCTGAGTAAGCCTCAGCGGCCAGAAAACTGTGTCCATGGACGTAGCCACTGGCCTTGCCACTCCGGGGAAATAGGACGGACGCGCCCCCGTTTCTGGGAACGTCGGCTGCCCCTGCACCACCGCAGAAGGGGCTGCATGCAATCATGCAGGACCCGTTCTGCACATTCACAGAACAGATGCTGCACATGTGCAGATTCACGATAATTGTGAATCTGCATTCAGCATTGCACTTGCATGCATTGCTGAATTAGTCCCTAGGTCCCACAGAAAGTATTTCAGTGTCATTGTTACACAGTCAGTGCCCTTAACCACTAAGCCACTGTTTCTTTTGCATTTTAAGTCTTTGCTGTTTAAATAATAGGCAGATGAATCAAATATAGTTGCGCAACTTACCTTTGTAATGGAAAAAACCCACCAACACTGATATCATATAAACCAGTCAGAGAGGAAATCTCCCTGGCTAACAATAGCCTGGCTCATTCCACCTCGTCCTCAGATGTTTGTGTTCCTTAACAAGGTTCTAATCTCCCCTGACATATTTATTTTAGATATTTCTTTTGCGCTTAGAGAAATGCCTTAAGTGTAATTGAGGGGCTGAATGTTTGTGTGAAGCAATGCCTCTAATTCCACTCTTCAAATATTCAATAGTCCTTGTGAAATAACTGTAATAATACCCTTCTCTGTTCCACAAGATTACTCCTGATGGCTGGAAGGGCGCTGCAGCTTTCTGCATGGGAAATTCACTTGTTTAGCCTGTGGGTGCATGAAAGGGTTAACCTGTTTTATTGGAAAAGATGTTTTTGCGGAATAATAATTTGATTGCAGTCATATTGTCTATTGAAGTGAAGAAGGTTTTTAAGAAAACTGCTGTACTTTATTTTTTCACTGCATGCACAAGCTTTCTTTAGAGAAGAAATTGGAGATGTAGATTTGGCAAAGTGCAACTACATCATGTATTTATCACAATACTGTTTGCTGTAGCAAATGATGACAATTGCACAGGGTTTGTCAATTGTAAGCTACATTAGGACTGTATGGGAGCGGAGAAAGAATCAATTGCATATATATATATTATATATAGATACAGGTGAAGGACCGGCACTCCAGAAAAAATGCTGCAAGCCCCGGTGCATATCCAATGATAAATATACAAATGATACAGAAAATGGGGATAGCACTCAGAGGGCCTGATTCAGAGCCGCTCGTAAGCGGCCGCTTGTTCGTTCTGAGCAATGTTCGCACATCTGCGCATGCGTATGGGTCGTAATGCGCATGCGCCAACCAGTCAGTGCGGTCGGAAATCGTGTGCTCGCAAAATAGCGAATGCCTGCTAATTTGAGTGACAGGATGAGGCGTTTGTGGGTGGTAACAGGGGAAGGTGCTTGAACACGGGGAGTGGAGATCCGAACGCAGGAATGCCAAACGGTCAAAATGGGCGTTTAATGGGTGTGCATAATTAACAAAGCAGCGTCATCGATCACGTCTTTTAGCCTGAACTGTTCGCATGATTGCGGTAGGAAAATGCTACCACAAGCACTGCGAGCAGTTCATACGCCTTTCGATGTACTCGATTAATCTAATAAATAGCGGAGATGACGTATGATGCGAGCGGCCAGGGGGCGTCTTTACAAAATAGCGAGCGCATGTTTCGTTCGCTCGCTCACACATAGAGGCGTCAACAGACCGCAAAAAGCGAGCGCTCTATTTAAATATCCGGCCCCTTTTTCTGAACGAGCGAGCGCAAATAGCGTCCGGCTCTGAATCAGGCCCAGAGTCTCCAATAAACCAACAATCCAATGCACAAGTAATAGAAAACTTTTCAGAGTTCTTAGCTCTTTTATCAAGACTCATTTTTGCGTATGAGTTGCAATGCGCGTGCACGAACCAGTCATTGCGATGGGAAAGTGCTCGTCCATAGCCCGCAGTCGGGACGCTATTTTGAGTGACAGTGCCGTTTGTGGGTGGTAACAGGGGAAGGTGTTTGAAAACGAGGGTGTGGATGTGCGAGTGCAGGCGTGCCCGACCGTCAGAACGGCGTCTAATAGGTGTGCATAATTAGCAAAGTAGCATCATTACACACGTGACTGGGTTGTATTATAGCCAGAACTACTCGCAATTTATGGTGGGAAAAGACTACCACAAGCGCTGCGAGCAGCTCCGATGGCTCTCGATGTTCCCGATTAATCCTACAACTGCCGGAGATGATGTCTTTTGCGAGTGGCAAAGGGGCGTCTTTATACAGGTGCGAGCGCATAATGCGGCCGCTTGCTATTACTTAGTGGGCGGCTTTACGCGACGCAGTGTGAGCACATGATTTAAATAGCCGGCCCCTTTTAGCCAGCGTCCGGTTCAGAATGTGTCCCTCTGTATTACTGATACTGGCGGTATGTAATAAATAACTTATTTTGCTGCAGCGGTGAGTGCCCGCTCTTTTTTTGCATATCTGTAGCACATTAAGGAATAGTGGTTATACTGAGGTTTCACCCCGGCTGGATGGAAATTTGTTAGTGGGTGCGGGCTCTACATAGACTATATATATAATACAGTAGGGGTGAGCGGGTTCGGATTTCTGAAATCCGAACCCCCCCGAGCTCCCCCGATCCGAGGCCGATCCGAGTCAGGCTCGACTTTTCCCGCCTGACTCGGATCTGAAATCGAGGCAAAACGTCATCATCCCGCCTTCCGGGTCTCGCGGGTTTTGGATCCTATATAAGGTACCCGCGTCGGCGCCATTTTCTCACTCGGCTGTGGACAGTGAAGAGGGAGGGTGGGAGTTATGGCTGGCTGGGCTGTGTAGTGTAGTGTAGTGCAGTGTAGTGTTGTGCTGTGCTGTGCTGTGCTGCTGTTGTCCATAGGGGCTGTGTCCACTACTTCAAAGTCCATAGGGGCTGGCTGGACTGTGTTGTGCAGTCAGTTGTCCATAGGGGCTGTGTCCACTCCAAAGTCCTGTGCAGTGTCCCAGTCCTAAAGGGGTGCTGTAGTGTTGTCCAAGGGGTGCTCTGTCCGTCATGGGTGCTCCCCCCAAGTGCAAAAAAAAAATATTTTTTTTCTGTGTTTGTGAATTGTGTGCACTGTGGCTGCACGTGCATCAACAAAGGAGCAGCGCCAAGCGTTCGCCTGTGTCCCATAAGTAAAGGGCTGGCTGGCTTGACCATTAAAGGGTACTGTAACCCCCAAAGAGCACTCCAAACAAAATAAAAAAATATTTTCAGTGTTTGTGAATTGTGTGCACTGTGGCTGCACGTGCATCAACAAAGGAGCAGCGCCAAGTGTGCGCCTGTGTCCCATAAGTAAAGGGCCGCTGGCTCATTTCTTAAAGCATGGTGTAACCCACAAAGTGCACTAGTCTCCAACAAAAATCAAAAATTATTTTCTGTGTTTGTGTGCGCCTTAGCCGCACGTATATATCAATGTAACTTAAATGGAGAACCAAACTTGCTCCGATAAAAATAAAATAGGAAAGATCAAGAACCACTTCCTCCTAGTGCTGAAGCTGCTGCCACTAGTCATGACATAGACGATCACATGCCATCAACGTCGTCTGCCAAGGCCGATGCCCAATGTCATAGTAGAGGGCACATATAATCCCAAATGACAAAGTTCAGGAAAATGACCTTAAAAAAAACATTTAAATCATCTGAAGAGAAACGTAAACTTGCCAATATGCCATTTATGACACGGAGTGGCAAGGAACGGCTAAGGTCTTTCCAATGTTCATGACTAGTGGTTCAGCTTTACATGACGATGGAAACCCTCCTCCCGCTAAAAAAATCAAACGAGTTAAGCTGGTAAAAGCACAGCGAAGAACTGTGCGTTCTAAGAAGATATCACAAATCCCCAAGGAGAGTCCAAGTGTGGTGGCAGTTGCGATGCCTGACCTTCCCAGCACTGGACGGGAAGAGGTGGCTCTTTCCACCATTTGCACGCCCCCTGCAAGTGCTGAAAGGAGCACCCACAGTCCACTTGCTGATATGCAAATTGAAGATGTCACTGTTGAAGTACAACAGGATGAGGATACTGGTGTAGCTGGCGCTGAGGAGGAAGTTGGCGAGGAGGATTCTGATGGTGATGTGGTTTGTTTAAATCAGGCTCCGTGGGAGACAGTTGTTGTCCGTGGGATGAAAAAGCCCATCACGGTCATGCCTGGGCAGAAGACCAAACATTCCACCTCTTTGGTCTGGCAATATTTCTATCCAAATCCGGACAACAACTGTCTTGCCATATGTACCATATTTAAAAGTGAAATAAGTAGGGGTAGGGACGTTAACCACCTAGGAACATCCTCCCTTATATGGCACCTGCAGCGCGTTCATAAAAAGTTACTGTCAAGTTCAGATACTTTGGCTAAGACCGTAAGCAGTCCAGGCACACCTAAATCCCGTTGTCCTGTTGTATCCAAGCGCCTGCAAACCACACCGTCAACTCCCTCCTTGTCAATTTCCTCCTTAGTCAGGATCGGAAGTAGTCCTGCAGGCCATGTCTCTGGCATGACTGACTCTCCTATCCAGGATTCCTCCGGAGGATCCTGCATTGCTATGCCTACTGCTGCTGCTGTTGCTGCTGCTGGGAGTCGTTCATCATCCCAGAGAGGAAGTAGGAACACCACTACTTTTGCTAAACAATTGACCCTCCAACAGTCCTTAGCGAGGAGGATGAAGTACGACAGCAGTCATCCTGAAGCAAAACGTATAACTGAGGCCTGCTATGTTAGTGTTAGACGTGTCCGCCATTAGTGCAGTGGGATTTAGAAAATTGATGGAGGTAGTGTGTCCCCGGTTCCAAATCCCGTCTAGATTCCACTTCACTAGGCAGGCGATACCGAGACTGTACAGAAACGTCAGAAAAAGTGTCCTCAGTGTCCTGAAAAATGCGGTTGTACCCAATGTCCACTTAACCATGGACATGTGGACAAGTGGAACAGGGCAGACTAAGGACTATATGACTGTGACAGCCCACTGGGTAGATGTATCACCTTACGCAGCAACAACAGAAGCGTCACCAGTAGCAGCATTTCAGAAACGCCAGCTCGTTCCAAGGCAGGCTACGCTGTGTATCACCGGTTTCAGTAAGAGGCACACCGCCGACAACCTCTTAGAGAAACTGAGTGAAATCATTGCCCAGTGGCTTACCCCACATAGACTCTCCTGTGGATTTGTGATATCTGACAACGCCACCAATATTGTGCGGGCATTACATCTGGGCAAATTCCAGCACGTCCCATGTTTTGCTCGCGCAATAAACTTGGTGGTGCAGAATACAGGGGCGTGCAGGAGATGCTTTGGGTGGCCCGAAAAATTTCGGGCCACTTTCGCCATTCAGCGACTGCGTGCCGAAAGACTGGAGCACAATCAAACACTCTTGAACCTGCCCCGCCATCACCTGAAGCAAGAGGTTGTGACGCGGTGGAACTCAACCCTCTATATGCTTCAGAGGATGGAGGAGCAGCAAAAGGCCATTCAAGCCTATACATCCACCTATGACATAGGCAAAGGAGGGGGTATGCACCTGACTCAAGCGCAGTGGAGAATGATTTCCGTGTTGTGCAAGGTTCTCCAGGCCTTCGAACTTGCCACACCTGAAGTCAGTTCAGACACTGCAAGCTTGAGTCAGGTGAATCCCCTCATCAGGCTTTTGCAGAAGCAGCTGGAGAAAGTGAAGGAGGAGCTATGATGGAGCGATTCCACTCGGCATGTGGGACTTGTGGATGAAGCCCTTCATTCGCTTTGCCAGGATTCCAGGGTGGTCAATCTGTTGAAATCAGACCACTACATTTTGGCCACCGTGCTCGATCCTAGGTTTAAAGCCTATGTGGTGTCTCTTTTTCCGGCCGACACAAGCCTGCAGAGGTGCAAAGACCTGCTGGTGAAAACACTGTCAGCTGAAGTGGAACGTGACACGTCAACAGCTCCTTCTTCATTTTCTCCCGCAACTGGGGATGCCAGGAAAAAACTTAGGTATCCTAAGCAACCCGCTGGCGGTGATGCAGGGCAGGCAGGACCAAGTTTGGACATCTGGTCCGGACTGAAGGACCTGACAACAATTTCTGACATGTCTACTGTCACTGCATATGATACTGTCACCATTGACAGAATGGTGGAGGATTACATCGGTGACAGCATCCAAGTAGGCATGTCAGACAGTCCGTACATGTACTGGCAGGAAAAAGAGGCAATTTGGAGGCCCCTGTACAAACTGGCTCTATTTTACCTGAGTTGCCCCCCCACCAGTGTGTACTCCGAAAGAGTGTTTAGTGCAGCCGGGAACCTTGTCAGCGAAAGGTGTAGGAGGCTGCTTCCACAAAATGTGGAGAAGATGATGTTCATAAAAATGAATTACCAACTCTTCCAGAACGTACAGAGGGACCTGTGGTGGTGGATTCCAGCGGGGACGAGTTAATACTCTGTGAGGATGAGGATGTAGACAACACTGAAGAGGGTGAGGAATTGGTGGATGAGGAGGATGAGGATGACATCTTGCCTCCGTAGAGCCACTTTGTGCAGGGACAGATTAATTGCCAGCTTGTTTTGTGGGGTCCAAACGAAACAATCATTTCAGCCAGTCGTGTGGCAGACCCTGGCGCTGAAATGATTGGTTTGTTAAAGTGTGCATGTCCTGTTTATACAACATAAGGGTGGGTGGGAGGGCCCAAGGACAATTCCATCTTGCACCTCTTTTTTTTCTTTGCATTATGTACTGTTTGGGGCCTAGTTTTTCAAACTGCTATCCTGTCTGCCACTGCAGTGCCACTCCTAGATGGGCCACGTGTTTGTGCCGCCCACTCGTGTCGCTTAGCATAGCCTTTTGGACATAAAAACACTATTGTGAGGTGTGAGGTGTTCAGAATAGACTGGAAATGAGTGGAAATTAAGGTTATTGAGGTTAATAATAGCATAGGAGCAGAAAAACCAACACATTCTGTGATTTTAGCTGTTTTTATTCTTTTTTTTTTTTTTTAAATACAGATCCAAAACACAAAACCCAGAACCCAAAACACAGAAGGGTGGTTTTGGCAAAACCAATCCAGATCCAAAACACAAAGAAAGATCCAGATCCAAAACCAAAACACAAAACATGAAAAGTGCCGGTGCACACCCCTACTAATCAAATAATTTATTTACTTTTCAATTTAAATTAAAATAGTTTATAAAAATTATAAAATCTTAAATGCTATATTTAATAGTACAAACCAAAAAATAATAATAATGTATTTAAAAGGGAACAAACTTTGGGCCTGATTCAGACCCACTCGCGAGCGGCTGTCCGCTCGCAAGTGGGTCGATGTTCTGGACTGAGCATGCGCACGACGGAGGGAGCTCCGTCGTGCACATGCGCCAGACGCGACGAGCGAAGGAAAGTCCTTCGCTCGTTGTGTCTGATCAAAGGGGGCGTGCTGTCGATGTTGATTGACAGCACGCCCCCTTTGGTAGGCGTGCCGGGGGCGTGCCTCCCTGACGGGGGCGTTCCCACGGGAACGCCTCCCGTCAGAAGCCGGCCCACTGACATCACTAGTGATGTCAGTGGGAGTGATTTTGGCTCTGATAGAGCCAAAATCACTCCGGAGCTTGCGGTTGAAAACCTCAACCGCAGGCTCCGGCTCGCAGTTTCGATGGTCGCGATGGTCAAGACCATCGCAGCCATCAAACTGCACGCTCGTATAGCCTGTGGGTGGTCACCCACAGCTATACGAGCGTCCAGGAGGACGCTCCATTTTCATGGAGGCCGGCCCTCATTCAGAGCGTGCGCTCTGCTCAGAGCGTACGGCTCTGAATGAGGGCCTTTGATCTGGATAAAAAAAAGTGGATGTAATTTTCTTTCTTCCTCTTTCAAGTGTTTACTGCTGTTTTTCTCTTCTATTTTTCTATGTTTTCCTTAGTGCAAGTTTTACTTTACTCTGTCTATGCAGGATTCACCTATTAACAAAGAGCATGAAGGGTGCCGATGAGCATTGGGGCACTAAAAATGAAACTATCATTTAAATGTTTACAGTAGACTTAATTATTTAAATAATCATGATACTGGAGTGGGGGGAGTGCACTGGGACCCCTGTTAAACCAATACATCAATAAGCAGTGAGTCCATGGGTGTATCCAGCTATACCACTAGGCCACCGGGCAAATGTTTAGTGGCAGTGCGGACCATGTAGTACACATATCTGTCCCATGGGTGCTGGACAAGCCTTAAGGGGACTGTTTGGAACCCTTAATTCAAATACAAATACAGTCTAGTCAACAATCACTTAGAGGCTCGTCTCCTATGAGATGCAGGGATGTACATAGACACTTCATTGTTATTTTGCAATGTATCTTACATGTATTTTACATTGTGTGGCAAAAAATAACTTTATCAGACGTTAGAAGTTTCTGTTTAACCAAACGTTATTGGTGAACAAACATTACGTCTGGTGTAATGTTTTCATATATTCAGAAGTAGCACTTAGCACATCAATTTTCAGCAAAAATGAAATACTAATATATAAATGTAGTCATTCCTTGTTTTAGTAAAGTAGAGCAAAGTGTTAAATTGCCTGCACAGTGTTGAGAAAACTGAGTGTAGAAAGCTAAACTAAACTAAAAGTTTGAGTGATTTGTACTGTAAGCAATGCTTTAGTAATGTGCTGTAATAAATGTTTTCAGAAATGTGTCTGTCTCAAGTCACCTTATAACATTATATCTAATTATATGTAATATTTCCTAGCATGCCGCAATTTGGTTCACCGATTTGGTCATTTAGTTTTAGCAGCGGTTACCCTTTAACAATATTTCTATTTAAAAACACAGCAGTCACTATGACACACCTATTGTTTATTCTAGAAAGAAAATTCTGTGCATAACCAACAAAATATATCAGGCAGTTATACAAGAAATCTATACAGAAGACAAAGAGTAAAGCGGCTCTGTTGCCATACAAAGGGGCATTAGCAAGTACAGTACCAAAAACATATAGATAATACACAGGGCTGTAGAGAGCCCGGCTGGGCCCAGGTAAAGGATGGGGCGTGGCCTAATTGCAGGAGGCGTGGTCAGGCCCCCTTGACCAAATTTTTTTTTAAATAAATCAGTTTTGCGCCGGGGAGTGGGGAACTGTAAGCCCCCCAGCCCGGCGCTAAGCACCCCCCACAGCCATAGGAGGCTGCTCCGGCTGCTGCAGCAGCCACGAGCAGTCCCGCACTGCAGCCCAGCACAAGCTGTGTGCTGATCTGCCGCGAGGGGGGGGGGGGGGCGACGCCGGACCCGGGCCCCGCCGGGCACCTCTAGCAAGCCCGGGCACAGGTAAACTGCACCCGCTCCCCCCCTCTCGGTGACCGTGATAATACACACATGAATCTGCTGTAGTCCCAATTAGTATGCGATCTATAATATATTGATTACGTAGATTATGGCAGAGGTTTTAATATCAGGAAATGGCTAAAAATATTTATACTCTAATTTAATTGCATTTTAGATGAAATCACAGAACGATACTGTATGTAATTTAATAAAAATTACCAATTAGTTACCAGTATAGAGCCTGATTTGAATTTGTACGCAAACCCAATGGTTTATGTACAAATCCGATGGTGGGCCACCTGTGCAGGATCCGTTCTGTGCATGTACAGAACAGGTCCATCGTGACTGCATATAGTGCTCCCTAGCTGCACCATGACTGAAATACTGCAGCAACTTGGGGACGGGGAGAGGGTGGTGCTGGTATGCGGTCTTGGAAAAGGGGGAATGTCGTCCCCATTTCCTGGGAGCGCGGATGCCAGAGTCTGCAGCGCAGGACACAGATTTCCTGACCTTATAAGTGGGCAGGAGGAGGCCAGTCTGAGTAATGTTTAGCTTATTCAGATGGCCGATGCTGGAAATATGTTGATCGAATGCAGCACTCGGATCGCAGATTCTGACAGGAGGCATCAGACACCTCCAGCAGCAATAGCATATCGACACATTGCTGCTGTCTCCATAGATGCAGCGGCAATGCGTACTGCGTCCATCTCTGAATCAGGCCCATAGACAGTGTTGATATCACATTGTTAGATTAAGCGGTATTTTCGCACATTGGGCAGGATGCATCAATGCTCATTTTGCTGTCGAACCTCCAAAAATGACGTATTCGGAGGTTTGGCCGCTTACCGTATATGCAGCAAGCTCCAGAATGTGATACATTCCGGGACTTAGAATGCAGTGGGCAACGTCATCTTTAGATGGTGTTACCCATTAGAAGCCTATGGGCTTGTATTTGCATTTCTCCCTGAGAAGGATCCAATTGGATCCTTCCCAGCACCCCCCGCGGTCCGTGCGTCACTCGAAACATGCGCTCCTGGGTCCTAAATCCAGAAATCCTTCTATCGGAAAGGATAGCTCTTCCCGGGAGAGCTGCCCTTTGTGATTTTCTTCAAGCCAACGGTGTTAGTTAATGCTGTTGCGCTTGTGATGAGTGGCGGGACGCGTTGCATTCAAAATTCCTGCCTCCAATGGTGTCTTGTCTTGGACTGCCAATGTAGGTGATCGTTTTTTTCGGTAAACAGCTGTTTGCACTACTTCGGCTCAAAAGTATTTTTTCAAGTTTGGAATCATTCAGCCTAGCTCTGGTTCTTTCACATAATGTCCTATTCGTGCTCTCACTCATGCCATTCTGAGCTTGCATTATTGCTAGTCATTTTCCATAACGTCTCATGTTTTAATTGAATCTCCATGGCAAATTTCCCTGCAGCATAGTTTTCTGCACCTGCCAGCTTCTCAAAACTCATGCTGATCCCTGCACTGTACATTTCTCTCACACAGGTGAATATGGGTCTGTCTTTACTCGCTCAGATCCTCTTACTCCATGCCATTTGCCACTTGCTAATCTTGGTATCAGCTTAAACCACACCAAGGGTATCTGGACTTTTTTCCAGCTGGATGCCTGCACGGTGATGGCATGGGTTCAGATCCCACTTGCGCTGTCTGGGGGAAGGGTGGTGACTGGGCCCATAACCTATTAGCAAAGTAGCAGTAGCAGAATTGAGCGATGGGATAACACTGGATGGGATTGGTGTTGTGCGCTCTCACCCCCTAAGTAGCAGACAATAGACTTGACCAGAGTGCATAAGGCGGTAAATGTGTAGTTATTTGGTGCTGGTGGCAGTTAGTCGATACGTGATGTAGCTTAACCAGATCTTAAAACAATAAGTAGCATATGACACAAGTATATAACAGGTGTGTAAACAATAGTACTGATGCAGCCTGGAGCACTGGGGTATTGCTGGGCATTGTAGTGATCTCGGCATCTGGGTGGTATGCACCCCAATGTAAGGTAGCGCTATGCCCCATTAATATAGTGATGGTGATCCAGTGTTCTTATGGACTATGAGTAGGCACTGCAGGGCAGCTGTCATAGGGGAGTCTCAGAGGTGTGTCCATATGCAGAAGACACCAGGGAAGAAATACATGTGACCAAGCAGTACCGCATATCGGTGGTCAGGCCTCCTACTGAGCTCTGGCAGTTCCTACAGATCGCCAGCACAGTTACCTTTCTGTTACTTTGGATGGTGGCACCGCAGGAGCATCCTTCATCCAACAACTGCTCAATAACATTGTGTGATGCACTGTAACTTTGGAGCCTATTTAATAAGCCCAAAATGTGGTGCGTTTGTGAGCATTGGGGGTATTTAATAAAGGGTAATGCAGCAGATAGCTTTCTATGGGGTCTAAGTAAAAAGGAATCAGTAGGATTCACCTCCGGCCCCACGGGCGGCGGTTCAAATCCCTACTGCGGTAGCCCGGCAGGGGTGAAGATCCCGACTGCTAATTTAGGTAAGTACCACTAACCTAAATCTCTACCCTAACCCTCTTTAGGGGTGCCTAACCCTAACCTCCCTCCAAAGTGCCTAATCCTTACCCCCCTCTAAGTGCCTAAACCTAACCCCCCTACGCAGCCTAAACCTAACTCTCCCAGGGGCTGCCTAACTCTAAGTTCCCCCTGGGAGCCCCTAACATAACCCTCCCCCCCGCAGCTGTCCGTGCTCAGTGCCCGGCTTTCCTTCGATCAGGATGCCGGGCGTCGGGCTCCCCGCGTAGGTAAAATGACAGGCATCGGGATTTCGACACCTGTCATTAGACCCTTGCCGGGATTAGACAGTCGGGATGCCGACGGTCAGCATTTAGACCATCGGCATCCTGACTGCATACCATTAAAAGTCCCATTTACCAAGCTTAGGCCCTGATTCAGACCCACTCGCGAGCGGCTGTCCGCTCGCAAGTGGGTCGATGTTCTGCACTGCGCATGCGCACGACGGAGGGAGCTCCGTCGTGCGCATGCGCGAGACGCGACGAGCGAAGGTCTTTCCTTCGCTCGTAGTGTCTGATCAAAGGGGGCGTGCTGTCGATGTTGATTGACAGCACGCCCCCTTTGGTGGGCGTGCCGGGGGCATGCCTGCCAGATGGAGGCGTTCCCAAGGGAACGACTACCGTCAGAAGCCGGCCCCACTGACATCACTAGTGATGTCAGTGGGAGTGATTTTGGCTCTGATAGAGCCAAAATCACTCCTGGCCTTGCGGTTGAGAAACTCAACCGCAGGCTTCTGCTCGCAGTGGCGATGGTCGCGATGGTCAAGACCATCGCGACCATCATCCTGCACGATCGTATATGCTGTGGGTGGTGACCCACAGCTATACGAGCATCCAGGAGGACGCTCCATATTTATGGAGGTGGACCCTGCTTCAGAGCGAGCGCTCTGGTCAGAACGTCCGGCTCTGAATCAGGGCCTTAGCTTTTTTGGAGATTGGTCTACTAAGAGAAGGGGTCCTTTGCTTTTCTAATCCACCAACATGTGCCCATACATTGCCAAAATTTTTCAGTGATTTGCAGATCCTTTTCATCCAAACACTGGATCTGCAAATCATGAAAGTGCTCATACATCATCTCAAAGGGTCGTTATTTTACTAGTCACATGTAAAAAAATTGTTCTTTTGCCGGTCAGCAAAATCAGTGATCGGTGCCATACACAGCATAGATTGGTCTGCGAAATCCAACATGTTCAATAACCTGATTCACCATTTTTTTTGCAGAATTGCCCTAATTGTTTGCTGATGTATGGGCCCAATAACATCATCTTTAGATGACTTCAGCCCATTGTAAGCCTATGGGCTATATTTTTGCATGCATATGCACTACCCACTGGCAGTAGCACAGCCGGGTCTGAGCCTGGAAGTAAAGTGATCACATATATGTTCATTATACTGATAATATTAAAATTGAACCTCTATATACCCCTGCCTATACCTTCTAAAATCCTACCTATAAACCTCCAAGAATAACGCTAATTTGCGTACGCAATCATACAGTAAATAGAGACTCCAGACTTAGAACATGTGGTTCCAAAGCACAAAGTATTATTCAAGTAAAAGTACAGTCAGTTACACGCTATTGATCCATACACAATTAGACGCAAAGGAAATATACAGACCCAAGCACAGTATACATACGCAGAGCTTCCGGACCCGGTGATAGGTATCAGCAAGAGACCCCTCGTCATTCAACATTCAGCAAGAAGACAAGAACCCAGCATTTGAGCACACATTTTATACCCCCCCAGAATAGAACGGACAATAGAGGAGTTTGTTGCTGATGTCATTGGTTCCCAGGGGAGAAGCATCTGTTACAGAGCATTTAACAGGCTGGTTCAAATAGACTCTCCCTGCTTCTAACAGCTGGGGGTCTTCCCTTCCCTCCCCCATTGCTGCATCCCAACAGTTGTTGCTAAAATATACATTTTGTTGCTTGTAGTCTCTGCGGTCCATAAGTTGCGAATGCATGATGCGATCTCCACACCGATAGTACCGGAATTCTGTTGAAAGAGTACGCATCAGTACAAACCCAAACAATGCTTTCTTATCATATACAGAACCTAAGTTATCAAATATCTTTATTTCACAGCATTTAAACTAACTGAACCAACTTAAATCATATACTTTAAAACTTACTAAACCTTATGTCTGAATATGTAATGTATGAGTATTCGGGGTTTGATATAAGGACGCTAGCTAACTTGGGGCAGATGCGTGCGCATAAAGCTAATAATACAGCGGTTTCATACAAAGTCCTATGCATTCGCTAATATGCGACTAGTTAACAGCGCAATTGTGTGTATTAATGTGTGTATGAGAAATGATGAAAGATGCAATCGCATGTTGCTAATAGTAATATCGCCACATGTACTAAAGAGTAAGTTTATCTAAAATGGCGCTTAGGCGGCCATTCGCAAAATGGCGTCTTGCGATCTCATTTCCAAAATGGAGTCTTGCGGCCAGTCGCAAGATGGCGTCGCTGCGATTTAATTTTAAACTGATCTGGTCTCAGCCAATTATCCAGCTTCGACAATACTTATAGCATTCGCCGGCAACATTCTTATTGTCACTGCACCCTGCACTTGATATTTTGCCATGACAAAACATTCTAAATCTATGGAATTTGCGTCTAGAGGGAACGCTCATTTTCAGGGCTTTACTGCTAAATTTGTTAAATGTGCCCCAGCCCTACAGTATGTAGATTTTGAATTAATGGGTACTTTTTATTGCTATACTGTACAAATCTGTTTTACTTATTGCTTATTAACAGCTGTGTCATAAGCTACACAATTAAGATATCTATACATAAGTTTAAGTGGTACCAAAATCTGATTCTGTGCGGCTTTAAAAACTTAGAAGTCCCTAAAACTATTGTATAATGATACAACATAATGTATAGCAGTGACATAAAAAGTATAATTTGTCAGAATATTTTCCAGACATTTTGGAAAGTATGTTTTAGAATTTTTAGTTGTTTTATTTGTTTTATTGTTATTCCATTGTCATTTCCAAGGTTTCGAATGAATGGTGGCAAACAAAAGATGTTCTTCATATTGTATTTCTTATTTGCATCAGGTTTGAGGTCAAACTTCTTCAACAACTTAGAGAAGAAAATTACAAGCTATAAAATATAACTTTGAACATCAAGTCACGGATGAATTCTAGCAGACTACATGCCAGATGGGTTTAATATACTGTGCTAAATCAGCTTCATTATTACTTTAGATAATTAAAACACATCACATATCTCTGCACTCCTGAGAAAAGCAGCCCTGCTTCAAATTTCTCAGTAGCCGTCACATGTAGATGATTGTATTTTTAATTTATATATTTTTTTATTTTTTTTATCTGATTTTCACCGTTGTACATACTATTGTGACTTTTCCTACTGATGTGTTATGAGTTTTGGCCTAATCTGACACTATAGAGGTAAAGATAAGCAATACAGCAATGCAATTTGTACTTATTTGCAGTTATTTTTAGAGATGAGCGGTTCAATTTTCACACTAGTGGCGGGATGCAGTAAACGAAAAATGCGGTAAACTCCCCGTTTACCGCATTTTTCGTATGCATCATTCTGCTAGCCGCCGGGCTGAGATGTGGAGGGTAACGCCAGCTTTTGCTGGCGTTACCCTTTAGAGGCCCATGGGCTTCTGCCGCATCGCGCTGCTATGAGGGATCCGATCGGATCCCTCCCAGCATTCCCCGTGGCCGCCGCGTCTCTCTGTGCATGCACAGATGGACTCCCAGGTCATAAACCCGGAAGTCCACACGGCGGCAGGGATCGCAAAGGACAGCTCTTATCGGAAGAGCTGTCCTTTGCTGTACAGATCGCATATGTTAGTGCATATGCGATCTGTACATTTGCGATTTCCGGCGGTAAATGTATTAGTGCATCCCACCCCTGAACTTTGGAGCTCCAAGTCGAACTCACTTTTGGGGTTCCGAGTAGAACAGAGTCCACACTCGGGTCTTCCCGTAGGTTGGATATCGGATCTAACAACTGGATCCGGTGTGTTTTTGATTGCATGTAAGTCTCTCCCTTGCGATTTCAGGTGCCAAATTTAGTCAAAATGTTCTGGAAATAAGTGTTATTGATGTTAATAATACTATAGGAACAAAAACAGGTCCAAGTTACATGATTTTAGCTGATTTATCAATTGTTTTAAGAAATCCAGAACAAAACCAAACCAAGCACTTGATGGGTGGTTTTGCCAAAATCAAAACATAGAGGGCCTGATTCAGACCTGCTCGCGAGCGCTGAGCGCTCACAAGCGGGTCGATGTTGGCCCAGAGTGCATGTGCACGACGGAGCCGGCTCCGCCATGCGCATGCGCGAGACCTGGATAGCGATGGGCAAACCGTTGCTCTGGGTCTCACACCAAAGGGGGCGTGCTGTCGATGTTGAGTGACAGCACACCCCCTTTGGTGGGCGTGCTGGGGCGTGGCTGCCCAGACGGAGGCGTTCCCATGGGAACACCTACCGTCTGGGGCCGGCCCCACTGACATCACAAGTGATGTCAGTGGGAGTGCTTTCGGTTCTGTTTGAGCCGAAAGCACTCTAGGGCTTGCAGCAACGAGACCCTACCACAAGGGTCTTGTCGCAAGCCCGATGGTCGTGATTGTATTGACCATCGCGACCATCTTCCTGGCCGCTCGCTATAGCTGTGGGTGGTCACCCACAACAATACGAGCGGGCAGGAGGCCGCTCTAAAAATCAAGGAGGACGGCCCTGATTCAGAGCGAGCACTCTGTCAGAGCGTCCGGCTCTGAATCAGGGCCAGAGTCCACACACATCTCTAGATGATTTGTCTATGAAAAAGGAGAATCAATATGTAAGAAATAAATATGTAACTATCTAGACTATGAGGTAGGAAGCAGAGTAAAGAGTGTCGGGTGGTGTTGGGATTTTTGTCTTGATCTTAGATACCACTAGATATATGCTAATAGTTTGTGGTTGTGTTGACGATAGCAACCAGATTCTGTCTATCATTTTCTATAATGCACATTCTAGCTATAGAGAACGGATAGTTAGAATGTGATTGGTTGCTATGGGTAACACCACCAATTTTAATTTTAATCTACCCCCCTGTCTCTATGACTGCCGATGTTCTGATTATGTACTGAGGGTCTCATTCAGACCCACTCGCAAGCGCTGATGCGCTCGCAAGCGGGTCGATGTAGAGGCCTTGCGCATGTGCAGCGGCCGCACTGCGTGTGCGCAAGCCCCGGAGCGAGAGAGAAATTCTCTCGCTCCGGGGTTTACTACAAAAGGGGCGGCTGTCGATGGTGATCGACAGCTCGCAAGGTTTTGTAGTTGGGACGGGGGCTTAGCTTGCCAAACGGAGGCGTTCCCGACTCGTGATGTCAGTGGTGAGCTTCCGGCTCTAATAGAACCGAAAGCTCACTGGGGCTTGCGGTAGACGAGACCCTACCACAAGGGTCTCGTCGCAAGCCCTCATGGTCGCGATGGTCTTGACCATCGCGACCATCAACCTGGCCACTCGCTAAAGCTGTGGGTGGTCACCCATAGCCTAGCGAGCGGCCAGGAGGCCGGGTCAGAAAACAGGAGGCCGGGTCAGAAAACAGATGCGGCCGCCCTCATTCAGAGCGAGCGCTTGCATTTTGCAAGTTCCTCTGAATGAGGTCCTCAGGTCTCCAATATTGTACGTACAGGATATATGTGCACCTTCAGTTAGATCCCGTTTTTAAAATACACATTGCTCAGCATTGTCATACCTGGTACTTGAACTACCAACCTTCTACACTGCAGTCTAACACATGGGGTTATTTGTTCCTGCTTATGATGCCTGATATTCTAACTATATGAAGCTAATTATAGTGGTCAGTTTAAAACCATTGCATCTAAACAGATCTATGTAGTGTGCGATCACACATCCAATCCCCTGCAGC
Source organism: Taudactylus pleione (assembly GCA_031769625.1). Classification (NCBI taxonomy): domain Eukaryota; kingdom Metazoa; phylum Chordata; class Amphibia; order Anura; family Myobatrachidae; genus Taudactylus; species Taudactylus pleione. The sequence goes on along the minus strand of JAUIMM010000104.1, from coordinate 2,675,942 downwards.
CACACACTACTTACAGTACATCTGCTACAGTATCTGCAATGTGTCCTGCTTTTGACATCGGTAAATATATACTTTACTTAAATAATATGGAAACTGCTGTTTCTGCATTATTTATGGGTTTGAAGTGTCTAAAGTGTTCTCCTGCATTCTCTTTTTCTGTTTTATAAAGGAAGTTGATATGAATGATTAAAGTTGAAATTCATTCATCAAAGTTTTGTGTCTGAAAGTTTTAATGATTAAAATGTCATCTTTTCTTTGTTCTTTAAATTTTTTATCCTCTATTATCTGTTTCGAAATGTGGATGAAACACACAGTAGAACTCTATTTATCAAGAGCTTTGATTTCTTACTTTCTGTTGGATTCACTGATGAAATTATTAATTTGATTGTATATAAACCGGTAAAACTAAATTGTACCGTAAAATTCTACCCCTCACCCCCAAAAAACAACAACATACATTTATAGTTTAACACATGTCTAATTATCCATACAAAATGATTATTCAAACTACTCACAGTCCCCATTAATTCAGATATTCAGAGTTCTATTACATGTTTTAATAACACACAATTTTGTATTTTGGGTCTAATGCAGAGATTAACTCAAGGTGGCTGTAGTTGCTCCTGCAATGCGTGCATGGAAATAGACAGAGCCGTAACTAGACTTTTTGGTGCCCTGTACCAGAAAGAGCATTGGCGCCACCCTCATTTTTCAAAGGGACATAATGCACCCAAAAAAGGAGAATGGCCTCATGAGGAAGGGCCAGAGAAGAGATGGGGAGGCCAGGAGATGCTGGGGATGAAATAGGAGGAAGCTAGAAGCAAGAATGATAACAAACAGAAATTTGACAAGCCCAAACAGCGCCCCTTGACCTGTAGTGCCCTGTGCGATGGCACCGGCCGCACTGCCCTAGCTACGGCCCTGGAAATAGATGCACATATCCACCTGATTGCATTGACCTGATTCCTACTTTTGGTTTGGAACCCGTCATCATCATTGGTACACACTTGCAAAAGACCTGTATTTGGTGTAAAAAAAGGTACATCTGAAAACAGGTGTATTTACAGTTCTTTGCAATTCTGCATAGCCAGAAATTCTGTTGACTTACCCTACATTAGAACACCAACTGCCACAAGTGGAGATATGATTGAAATGTGTACGACTTACATAACATGCTAAATACACTCCATTTATTATGGGCAAGGGTTCAGGATTATGATCTCCTGGTTCCTTCATTAAAATCTGCAACTTCCAGTTTATACAGTACAGTATGTCTCTTGTTCATAAAGCTGTTATGCAAATTAATACACACAACAATTATGTTGCATATAACTTTTGTACATACAGTAGGTTATCTTCAAAGCAGTCAAGGTACCTAAAATAGGTTTTAAGCAGACCAAATGTTTGTTCTATGAGTCTGTTACCACATTCTGTTATGAAACACCCCTGTATATGTATAAGATCCCTAGAGCCTCCTACTGAGATATTCTGCCTATATCAACCACCCATTGTTCCCGTATAATTGAACACACTCACCGGTACTTAGGCGGCCACCAGGTCTTAAACTCAGGCTGGAGTAGATACAGATACTTTACAGTGTCAGAGTAATTGCTGAATCAGAACCAAGATCCACAGGGTTAACTGAAGGACAGTCTGGATAGCAACAGATGAATTAGCAGACAGCCACAATAATTCACACAGGAAGACTTGTACCAGCAGCACAGAATCCAACACATCATATATATATATATATATATATATATATATATATATTATCCACTTGTGCCGGGCAGATATTAGTATTTGCAGAAACACAACAGCAGAGATGATATTGCTTGTGTCAGCATAGGTGTGCAAGGCAGATATTTGTATCATAGCAGCAGAGATGATATTCACTGTGTAAGTCTGGTAGTACTTTCAGTTGGTAGAAACAATAATTAAAGTTCCACAAGAACATGGTAAACTGGAAACAGACATGGCTGGGCATATGCAGAGCAGGAAACGAGAACAATGATACACATGGACCAGGCAGCAACACTGAGCTATAAGTTATCACCAGCAGGGATTGCTGGGACTGCCTGCAATTTAACAGGAAAAAGAACCAATGCAAGCCATCCTCCTTGATTGCAATTGCAGCTTAACTGCAGAAACACTGAAAGCTTGATTACAGAGTGGCTGCAGCTTAATACATCCACAATACTGACAATTTCCCTCAGTGGTGTAACTAGGGTATTTGGAGCCCAGGGCAAATTTAAAAGTGGAGCCCCCCCTATGTGCGCGCGTCTAAGGCGCATGCATCAAAAAATGGGCATGGTCACAAGGGGCATGGTCATTTAAAAATGGGGTATGTCAACATGACACACTCCCCTTTCTCGTCACTTTGAACATTCCTTCCCATTCCATATGCCATTTAATGCAGTGCTCCTTATACAGTCCCAACTATACAGTGCTCCCAGTAGTGGTCCCCCTTACGCAGGCCGTCAGTAGCACCCCTTATACAGTACCCCCAGTATGCAATGTCCCCAGTAGTGGTCCCTCTTGTGCAGGCCCCCAGTAGTGCCCTTTTTACAGTACCCCCAGTAGTGGTCACCCTTATGCAGGCCCCCAGTAGTAGCCCCCCTTATCCATACCCCCAGTAGTAATCCGACTTATGCAGTGTCCCATGTAGGGCCCCTTATACAGTGTCCCCAGTAGTGGTCCCCCCTTATACAGGCCCCCAGTAGTGATCCCCCCTATCCAGTGCCCCTTATACAGTGCCCCAGTAGTGGTCCCCCTTATGCAGGCCCCCAGTAGTGGTCCCCCTTATCCATGCCCACAGTAGTGATCTCCCTTATGCAGTGCCCCATGTAGTGGTCCCCCATATTCAGTGCCCCAGTAGGGTCCCTTATGCAGTGCCCCTAGTAGTGGTCCCCTTTATGCAGGCCCCCAGTAGTGAACCCCCTTACCAAGGGCCCCTTATACAGTGCCCCCAGTAGTGGTCCCCACAGTGCAGTGTCCCTTGTGCCCCCAGTAGTGAGGCCCTTATATAGTGCTCACAGTAGTAGTCCCTTGCTATGCAGTGCCCTTTATATAGTGCCCCCCATAATAGCCCCCCCTATGCAGTGCCCCCAGTAGTGGTCCCCGATGCAGTGCCACCAGTAGTAGTCCCCCCAGTATGAGCTCCAGCCTGGCTCTTGCAGTGGGCGCAGCAGCATCAGCCAATGAGAGTCTGTCTGACTCTCATTGACTGCTGATTAACACACACATTGCCACCACGCTGGTGGCAATGTGTGCGTAAATGCGTGTGTGTAAATGCACTAGCCTGAGCCCGCCTCCCACCCTCTGCCTGGCGCTATTGGGTCGACGAGCACCTTCCCTCCCCCTGAGCACTTACCCAATAGCACCAGGCAGAGGGAAGGGGCAAAGCTGTGCAGCACAGGATGGAGCTGGGCACAGGGAAGCCTAGCGCCGGTCCTGAGTAAATGTGTAGTGCTGACCGCACTCACTGCTGTCGGCACTACACTAGCTAACTAGGACGGGCCAGGATACGAGCCCCGGCGGCCCTGTCCTAGTTACGCCACTGGTTTCCCTGCTGTTTAGCAACAGCCAGGACTAGAAGCTGCTAATGCTGTCAGAAATCCTGGCAACAGATCGTAACACATACTGATTGGATGAGGGGCACTATGACATGGATAATATTAATTAGCTATCTTTAGTTTCAAGTTTTGTTGCATTTTATTGACTCTTGATGTCTTGTGAAAATTTCCACAGTAAAACGCATTTTGATATTCCTCTGTGTTCTACCCTGACAATTGAACATCCTACCTGACTGAAGCGGGAGAACATCGCAAGAGAGTGGTGAAGTAATTTCACCCAAATGACCACAGTGCACATTCACATTCAGTAGCAGACAATCTGATTAAGGAGCCACTACAGATCTAGAGACTGCACCACAGAGTCCTATAATGCCTGGGAGAATTACTTAATTCCTTTTGGTTATTCCTGTTGTCTTGGGGAAGTTACCAATTGAATGTAACACACTCAAGAGGCATATATATATATATATATATATTGCTGTGCTGTGTTGTCCATCAATGGGTGTGCAGTGCTGTCCATCCAGGAGTGTGCTGTGCTGTCCATCCAGTGGTGTGCTGTGCTGTCCATCCAGGGGTGTGCTGTGCTGTCCATCCAGGGGTGTGCTGTGCTGTCCATCCAGGGGTGTGCTGTGCTGTCCATCCAGGGTTGTGCTGTGCTGTTCATCCAGGGTTGTGCTGTGCTGTCCATCCAGGGTTGTGCTGTGTTGTCCATCCATGGGTGTGCTGTGCTGTCCATCCAGGGGTGTGCTGTGCTGTCCATCCAGGGGTGTGCTGTGCTGTCCATCCAGGGTTGTGCTGTGTTGTCCATCCAGGGTTGTGCTGTGTTGTCCATCCATGGGTGTGCTGTGCTGTCCATCCAGGGGTGTGTTGTGCTGTCCATCCAGGGGTGTGCTGTGCTGTCCATCCAGGGGTGTGCTGTTGTCAAAGCTGGATAATTGGCTGAGACAGAATCAGTTTAAAATTAGATTGGAACGACGCCATCTTGCGAATGGCAACAAGACTCCATCTTAAAAATGATATTTGCAAGACGCCATTTTGCGAATGGCCACCCAGCGCCATTTTAAATTACAACTCACGAGCTAAGTACATATGGCAATGTTTTAATAATCCTTTCAGAAACCATACCCTCATGTATCTAAGGACAACCTTGCATAAAAAAAATACCATAACGAACACAGTATTCACGCAGAGTTTAGTAAAACAGCTTCCTGAGAAAAGTAATTAGAAACACAATACACCAGGATACTGTGGGTGTTTTTGCATGTAAATGGAGAGACCCCACATGTGGACACGTGTAGCTGTGGCAATTGAAATATGACCCAGACACTGATCACAATTGAATTTGTCTGAATGAACAATGGTAAGAAATCTGCTTAAAAAGAACTGACACAGGTATCCTAAATAGGCAGAAGAGAACTTTTGAATTCACTGTCAGACAGGATGGCACCAGCAGTCAGCGGGGGGTCTCCACCCTGTTTGAGTGTGAAACTCTCTGCTCATAACACCTTGCATTGTAGTTTTAAAATAAACATGTGTTGGAAGGGTATGGTATGTGTATATATGTGTGTGTATATATATATATATATATATATATAAAATATATAGGAAGGGGCGCTAATAATGATTTATAGTCTGTAAATGATGAATGATCTCAGTCTGTTCTTTTTAGTGATTCAATCCTTTAGTAGAGGGAGATACGATGATGACCCAGAAGTCTTGTTGTCTTCTCTGAGACTGTATGATCCACGTTGTAACCTTTCTCTGGAAGGAATTTTTTTGTGGATGACCTTTTACTAGAAATAAACCCTCGCACCAAGGGAAGAACACCCAAAATATAATAAGTCAACAGTTCATGTGGACATGAATATATTTATTCCAGTATAAAATCTTTTTTGTTATGAAAAATATCTTGTAAAGATTTTTTTTTCATAACAAAAACAATAAAACTCAGAATAATGAAGCGCAGCATTTGTTTTACAAGTATTTTTTAAAAAAGGTTTCCCCACCTTTGCATTCTTTGATTCACAAATTGTGGGGACCCAAAACAAACGTGCTCAAAACTATACCCAACGCATTTCGCCCTAATAAGGGCTTCCTCAGGGGTAGTTTTAACATATAGGCATAATGCCTCACCAAACCAGTAGATGGAAATATTCTGGGATCCAGACCTCGAATATTCTGGGATCCAAACCTTAAAAGTCTATACAATGCAAAAAAAATTTGGGCCAAAATGACACTTATTTTTGATGGTATATCTATAGAACCATATATACACCAGATAGATACCTGGACCTGTAAATTCAGTCCTAACAGCAGTATTGAGCACAATGCTGCTGTTAGTCCAATTTCTGAGCGGTTATTGGAAAAAAATATTGGCCAGTTAAGTGATTAATTAGCTCCCTATTCTCCCAAACTATTAGACCTTATAGGTAGGAGAGCATTATATTAGTGGCCAAAATCCCTATAAACTTTTTGCAACTATAGAACACATTGTTATCTATATTAGTGTTCCTGTTCAGGCGATACTATAGAATGACTTAATGGTGTTTTATTATCTGTATAGATTATATAACAGCAACTTTTTATTGCTTAAGAGGTTACAATTTATAATATAATATAAGAAACACTAATATTAAGAGATTAGATCACACAGCAGTTTTCCTGTATTGTATTTTATGTACTTTTTTTCTATCAATGTTTTTTATTTTGCTGTTTTTTTTAAATAATTGTTTCACAGTAATACAAAATATCTATGTAACATATTTAAAACAAAATAAAAAAAGGTTATGTTCTAAAGTTCATCTCAAGCAGTGCAACATTATAATCTACTTTGTGTAGTAATTATCAGTCTCTGTAATGTGCTGCATTGAAGGCATCACACAATATAATGGTTATTAAGTAGGGAAATATTGGAAGGGTGTGTGCAATAGTTGTACCTGACAATAACATGCTTTGCCGAAGGAGTAATAAAAAAAAGATCTATCTATGTTAGTCCATCTACATTATGTACATAGTAAAATTTGCTGACGTGAGTTGTAATGTACTACAGTTTTTTTTAAAACAAATATATATATATAATATATATATATATATATATATATATATATATACTGTATGTCCATTTGCATTATGTATCTTTTGCACTGCACATGCTCAGAAAATGAGCACACACAAATAGGATTATGCAGAGTAAAATTAATCCTGAATACCTATGCTGTATAGTTGCTGACCTATACGGGAGGGGCACCCATATCAGCACTGCAGGGGAAAGATGGTGCTGTGAAGTGGATGGGGGCGTGATGCCACACTTGCGTCAAAGTGTTTCCACACTCCACTATATAATGCTGCAAATGCCCACATTGTGAAGTCGGAGGGGGCACAATGGAGATGCAGTTATGACACCGGTCTAAATCCTGATGGAGGAAGCCCGACAAGGGACTTAAGATAGGCATCGAAATACCAAGCCTATCTTAATCCGGACAACGGAATACAGAAGGACTACAGCATGTATGAGGTAAGTCCGGGGCACCCTTACTGTTACTAGCAGGGGGGGAGGGGTGGGGGGTTAGGTTTAGGCAGCGTAGCGGGGTTAGGGTTAGGTATTGGGGGGAGGTTAGGGTTAGGCATCCCTAGGGGGGAGGGTTAGGGTTAGGCACTACTGGGGGGATTAGAGTTAGGCACTAAGGGGGGAGGTTTAGGGTTAGGCATGAAAGGGGGGAGACTTAGGTTAGGCACTAACGGTGAGGGTTAGGGTGCGCGGTGGGGGAGGGTTAGGGTTAGGCTACAAAAATAGAGGGTTACCCGACCCCTGTCAGGATACGACCCATCGGGATGCCGCTGTCGGTATTGTGACAGGAGGCATCCTGACAGCCGGCATTACATACCCATTCCACCACAAGGATACCATTCAGCGCAAAATACATTGTCGGGGCCCAGACTGCCCACTTCATGAGATTTGCCCACTCTTCCATGCATCCCGGGGGCAGTCACCTGACATTCCAGACCTTCTGGAAAAGTAGGCAAGTAAGCGTATAACTGGGCAGGAGAAATGTGGGTGTGGTGGACATTCTCACAAAGGTACAGTAGAGTTCAGCAAATAACCAGCACATAATCATATACCCCTGTTAGTAGGAGCTTCTCTTGCATCTAGTATAGGGTAGGTGCAAGTACACACTGAATGTGATGACTTTTAATATTAGGCTCATATGCTGCCCATGCAGAGGTCTATGCAATATAACTTGCTCAATCTTCTTCATGTACTGTATACTGTACCTAATGTTACTGTACTGCATCATGCAATATCTTACTGGACACCACTTGTGTAATTGCATTGTCCTTTGTTGAGTGTTCTTTCAAAGTCTCAACTGGATATTTAGTTTTTGCACTTCTATAACTATTTTCTACAACTGAAACAATGAGCAACGCTGTAAAATTTTTTTGCGTATGCATATTTAAAATAAAAAGCACTCTCCAAAGTAACTAACCCAACCAACGGCCACACAAACCACATAGTGAAGATATCACAAATCAAATTACATAACCTATTAATAAAATAAAGTACATGACAGAGGTGAACAGCAGCATCATGTATAACCAAACCAATAAATGAAGACACATAACAGTTTATAGTATTACAGTTGCAAGATTGGAAAAAACAAAATTGCCATACAGCATCTGGTACTGTATTCCCAGGTGATATCCCATGCAAATACTAACCTGGCCCAACACTGCATAGCTTCCAATATCAGACAAGATTGGGAAGATTATATATGGTGTGACTGTAGGCATTACATACTGTATGAGATAGAATGCAGCAACAAGCACTACAACAATAAACACATATGTACACCCACAGTTGTGTGATCTTACCTTACACTAACACCATTAATTCCATTAAGCAACAAATTACATAATGTAGACACCAAAATAATGTGAACTCACATATGAGGCACATAACATTTATGTCACTAAGGGTTACCATGAAACTCAATGTAAACTTATTATGTCATATAAAGAACACATTAACGTGCCAATATTGGCAATACTAGTTACCATAGTATCAGTAAATAAACAAGTCTTAATACGAGATTATTAAAAAAAAAAAAAAAAAGTAACATACTATTACAGTAGAAGGTTAAATATTACATACTAAAACTGGCTTCCAGAACAGACACATGACAAACTGCAAATATTACATTGGTGCGTACACACAGTACGATTAAAATGGACTATATGAATGATAACTATCATATCATTATCGTTCATATCGTGCATTTTATGGGCCCAATGACCTGCGCTTCGCAGGTCCATCGCCCGTGCATGCAGGCCAACCTGGTCAATATTGATCAGGTTACTATAGGGACCCGCGATCATTGATCGCTGATCTTTATAGTCGTTGGTGAGTGGGTGGTGTGCTGGATGATCGATATCGATCGTCCAGCACACCCAGGAGATCGTACAACGATATCGTTATCGTTGTCGATCGTCCCGTGTGTACACACCATATGGACAACCACATATGGTGCACAGCAATTGTGTAATTATGGGTTACCGTAGCACCAGCATAAACAGTCACATCACAAGGATTCTGAATGTGACATACCTACATCAGTACTAATACTTTCCATTGTGATTAATAAACCATAATAGACTCATAAAATAACTTTATATAAAACCCACTGTTGTAAACTGATATCAACAGGGATTCATATCAATAAACAAACATGCCCCGTCACATGATAATTAGCCAGAAAAAATAATAGAAATATCCACATGAGACATGCATGTAGGCTGCCATATTCTGCTTGCCTAGAACTAGATCCATGTGGACACATATCAAATCAAGCCCAGAGTAATGTAGGCCACTACAAAAGACTAACATCAATATAGGTTGTCATGGCACTCACAGAACAAACATCAATATGGGTTATCATGGCACTCACAATACAACACAAACACAATGACTCCCTGTAGCTCATGCCAGTAAACACACTAATGGCTGCTATAATAACTAGCGAAACATGATATATTGTAAAATAAAAATGCTCTAAAGTAATATGTCAACCACACATAGCAGTTCTAAACTGCAGTATTCATTAATACAGTATATTTAACACATATATACCACCATTGATTATAAAGATAATAAACACTAATTAAATAACCCTTCTAATGGTCATGATTGTATCTTATGTAACTTATCCCAGCATGGAAAGTAATACTATACTTATGGGTTTTACCCAAGTTATTGATACACAACATGAAAGGTATTAATCCCCTAGAAAATAACTTAACCCATATGAGAATTTAAGCCAAATGTCATTAACAGTTGTAATGGCAAAATTCAGTAATACTCCCTTCTCAATAATAATTGACTAATGTTTCCATCCTTAGTGGGTTCTATTATTTGTTCAACTGGCATATATCTCAGATATGTAGAAAGTGTTTTGTTACACGTTGATCAGCTTTTTTATCCTTACTGTATGTTCGGGGAGTTTAGATATTCTCCACATGTTTCTGTGGGTTTCCTCCATGTAATCCGGTTTCCTCCCACAATCCAAAAACATACTGCTCTTAACAAAAAAGAACTCATGTGTGCGTATGTAGATGTGGTATAGAATATAGTTTGAAAGCTCCCCTGAGACAGGGACTTAAGTGAATAACCAAATATTCTATATAAATACTAAATAAATAATTTCTAGTCTGATACTAGATGAATGGTTGCCAATTGTTTGCTTAAATAGCCTCTAAGTCTTGCCAACATACAAACATAATACCTGCGACTCCATAGGATTGCATGATGCGATCGCAGTGTGCGCCATAGCATACCATAGCGTACGCTGCTGCAGGTAATCACACACTCACTTCCATGGTCAATATAATAAGCTTGGTTTTTCATACAATTTTTAAACTCAATTAGGGTGTCTACTGTATATCACCTTGCCAGATAAGAACCAAACAGTGATGTGCAGTGAGTTAAATAGCTGGGGAGGCACACATGGAGATGGGTCTGAGTATTGGGAACCGTGACCCTTCCCTTACTACACTAAAGCCTCAGGGTCCATTGATTCTCCTATCTGCATCACTCTGACTTCAATTGCTGCTGCTGACTGAGGTCCAATTGCTAAACACTGCAGTGCACTTCCTGGTCACATGACACATCCAAGGTGTCCATCAGTGCTCAAGGCACACCCCAATTACTCAACAGTATGCCTCTATTAGCTCTCTCTCTGTGCAGCTTACTACCCGAGGTGTGGTTCCACCCCCCAGCTCTGCAAGCAGTGTCTGACTTCATAGAAGCGAGGCTGGGCTGTTACTGCCTCATCTCTAGTCTCCCTGCAGTCCCAGGGAGCTCCACAAAATTGGTAAGTGTGAATTATAAAAAATGATTACAATAAACAAAGAAGATGTTTATAAGTCATACATATTTTATTTGTATTATTCTAATCATTTTTATATAAAATCTGAGAAGAATGACAGGGATGGCTCTGCCTCCCCTGACTGCATGTTCCTGTACCCAAATCATAAATATCATGACAGCATGATAACATTTTTGATACAAATGCTGGGTTGAAAATGTATTGTTGTTCTAATATATACATGTAAATGTTTGCATATGAGAGGGCCATGTTGACCCCATCACTGTGCCTGAACACACCCTGAAAAGGTGTGTCTGAATTTTAAGTAATTTTATACAGTTATCTCAATGAGGACAAATAACAATTCAGTGGGTGAATCATGATATTTGTTATTGTTGGACAGTGTTTCTTTAATTGCCAGTGAACCTGTCTGATGCAGAATGCAGGTATATAAACTTGTGACATCAAAGGTTACAAGTATACATTGGTCAGTAGGAAAAATGAATGTGTCAACCATATTCAACAGACCTTTAGCATCATGAATCAGTAGTCCAGGTAGTGTTTTTTAAATGGCATGTAGTGATCTTGTTAACATTTATAATTACGACAAGACCTAGGTTGACTCGAAATGCCTGTGCCGTGACGTCAACAACTGTGAAATACAGTCATAAAATAGTAAACATGATAATTGTTTACACTTGTTGACATCCACACAATTGTGTTCCAGGGTCCACATACTGTTTTAAACTCCCTAATGATTGCACCTTAAAGACTAAAACCTATCTAAAAATAAACACACGGACAACAGGAGTTGGAATCGAAATAAAGGTAAAATTTTATTTTGACATAAGATTATTAATTATTAAATTATTAATTATTGAATTATTAATTATCGAATTAGGTATTGCCAATTGAAATTAATTGTTATGAACTTAAAGTTAGTATGGTGGCGGACAACAAAGAATGTAAACTCCAACAAACACATCACTCGTTGGTGTTCAACTCTCCAGCAAAGCACGCTCGGACGGGCTGTGTCAATTCCCCGTAGGGACCATTTGGCCTATATTTGAGAGCGCACTATATAAAAATATAAAAATTAAAAAGCACAGTGTCACTCTTTCTGCCAAAGCAAGGCAACTCAAGCCGCTGCCTGCCACCAAAACAAACTAAACCAACTCTACCAGCGCCCCAAACAAAGCCTCTACAAACAACACAAAACCGGCGTCCATCAAATGTACTCCATCAGGCCTAAACAAGTGCACGTCCTTAAACCAAATCTTGTCATAGACCACAACTCTGCTACCCACTGACAACAAAAATCGAGCCACTGCAGTATTCACTTTCCGTCTTGCCTCCTCCATCACTTTCCCTGGTTTTCTGGAATGCCAATTAGAGCGAGGAATTATCGCAGACAAAACCAAAGTACTAAAAGGCCATTCCGATTTAATTATTAAAAATCGTACACAATAGCACACCTGAGGTCCAAGTACGTACGCTTCCCTAGATCATTGCCACCGAGGTGCACAATCACCACCTTAGGCTGACCAAACATTCTCATTGTAGACAACAGGCTTCAATTCATGCCATAGCATCCCCCTAAAACCTAACCACCTAACGCTATCTACAGAAGCAAAAGAAAGAGAGTCATGCGCTGCAGCTGACTTTGAAGCTCAATAAATGAATGATTGGCCTACAATCCACATAGGCCTTTCATCGTACAATCCTGTAAATCAGAATATAAATTGTTAATAAAGTTGTGTCAAACCGACATCAAAACCTTCCACACCACCACACAAAGGAACCACATGCACAATGAACATGAAGACAACAATAATGATGTTAGTGACAAACACAAGCATGGTAACTAGACTGGAGGTAAAAAACAAAAACCTACAAGGATCTTTTCTATATTTGTATATTAAATCTACTTAATGCCTCAATGGGAAAAAAATTAAAATCCTTCCAGACCCCCAAAAAGCGATTAGCCTAAACCTCTGATTATCATGCTGTAAAAGCGCTAACAATCACCTTACCCGTCCACACATGATTTCCACTAGCCCAGAGCCTGAATCTCTGATGGTGAAAACCCGGAGGGCGGGGCAAAAGTGGCAGCCCCAATTCGAATTGAATGAGTGCCAAATTCACGCAAAGGGAGGTCGAGAGCCGCAATACAGAGTCTCAAGACCAGATCAAATTGGTACTTAGTAACTGGGGATCCATCCGCATGCATTAGCCACGCACCCCCATGTGCAGGATGCCACTCCAAATATGCATGCACTAAAGATATCAAACAACCCCACCCAATCTGGTCAGTATTAGAACAGTGTATTTTGCATAGTAGAGATTCACCGTCGCACAATATGTCCCGATGAAGAAGAGCAGATGCAGTATCATGCGCCGGCACCACTAACTTACTAACCCGAAATGCTCCATGAAAAGCCATTACAAAGGCCAATTCAAATAAACAAACCTCAAATGATGAGTAGCATATACCTTCGACTGCCGTCAATTAGAGATGAGCGGGTCCGGTTCTTTGAGAACCGGACCCACCCAAACTTACAGATCCGAGGCGAGAACCGAGCCAGGCTCGAGGTTTCCCATGTGACTTAATTCTCAAAACGAGGTAAAACGTCATCCTCCCGCTGTCGGATTCTCGCAGGTTTTGTTTTATATAAAGGTCCCTGCAATCGGTGCCATTTTCACTGCGGCTGTGTAGAGAGAAGCTAGCAGACATGGGCCCTCATTCAGAGCCGTACGCTCTGAGCAGAGCGCACGCTCTGAATGAGGGCCGCCCTCCATAAAAATGGAGCGTCCTCCTGGACGCTCGTATAGCTGTGGGTCACCACCCACAGCCTATACGAGCGTGCAGTTTGATGGACGTGATGGTCGTGACCATCGCGACCATCGAAACTGCGAGCCGGAGCCTGCGGTTGAGGTTTTCAACCGCAAGGCCCGGAGTGATTTTGGCTCTATCAGAGCCAAAATCACTCCCACTGACATCACTAGTGATGTCAGTGGGCCGGCTTCTGACGGTAGGCGTTCCCATGGGAACGCCCCCATCAGGGAGGCACCCCCCCGGCACGCCCACCAAAGGGGGCGTGCTGTCAATCAACATCGACAGCACGCCCCCTTTGATCAGACACAACGAGCGAAGGACTTTCCTTCGCTCGTCGCGTCAGGCGCATGCGCACAACGGAGCTCCCGCCGTCGTGCGCATGCGCAGTGCACAACATCGACCCACTTGTGAGCGGACAGCCGCTTGCGAGTGGGTCTGAATCAGGCCCATAGTCAGTTACTCAGTGTGTGTGTGTCCAGTCAGGGCTTTGGCCTGAAGGCTGCTGCTGTGTTGTCCATAAAGGGGCTTAGGCTGCAGTATATAAAGGGGGGTTTCCTTCAGTGGGTGCTACAGCTGCTGTGGGTGCTGTCTGTGTTGTTTATCAAGGGGCTGCTGCCTCATTCAGGGGTACTCTTCCCCAGTGTAAAAAAAATAAAAGTGTAATGAATTTAATAATATCAATATCAATCCACAAAAAAAATTTTAAATATATATTTTTTTGTGTGTGTGCATTAGCAACTTACAGTAGCTGCGGTATTGCTTGGTGACACTGCCGGCCAGACCACAGTTTATCGTTCATGTATTCTGATACTATAAGTCGTAGCGCAGTGTGTTATTCTTATTCACAAATAATTAATCTTGTGACACTGTAAGTGGTAGGGCAGTGTGTTATTCTTATTCATAAATAATTCATCTTGTGATACTAAGTGGTAGCGCAGTGTGTTAATCTTATTCATAAATAATTAATGTTGTGACACTAAGGGGTTGTCACGGTTGGTGTCTGAGAGTTACCTGACCCAGGTGTTGAACTGGATTCAGCGGAGGCCGGCTTGACTGGAACCATGGATGAGGTAAATAGTTCTATTTGCATAAGAATTGTATGGCAGTGAAAACTGCCTTTGATGATAAATGACAGGAACAGGAAACTTGTAACGTTGGAGTGGAACCCATAGAAAACTTGGAGGAACCATACCGGGACCGGCAGGAAGGCTTGCTGAACTGGACGGGGTACCAGTAGGTGGGCTTGCAGGATTGGACTGAGAACAAATAGATAACTTGAGGCAACCGGACTGGGACCGGCAGGAAGGCTTGCTGAATTTGACAGTGAACCAGTAGGATTTCCAGATGCGCCAGGTATAGCTATTAGCAAGATTGCTGACTGAACTGGTCTGGAAACCAGCAGGATTTCTGGATATGCCAGGTATAGCTGTTAGCAGGAAAACAAAGAAAAGAATATACTGCGCTCAGCTCTGATGTTAAATTAACAAATTCTAAAACTTTAGTTGAGTGAGGAGTATTATGGAAGTGCTATATTCCTTTGAAATGTACTTGGTATGTATAAGCAATATGATGTCCTTGACAGATAATGCAGGGTAATGAGATCATACAGTTGGATGAGAAATGAAAATATATTAATTGGTAATTATTTACTGTTAACCACAATAATTAATGTAAACAGATAGGTAAAAATGCAAAAGAATCCTTGGATTGATGAAAATAAAAAGAGTGATTTATTCTTGATAGCAAAGCCAAGAGAAATACCTTCAATGAATGAAAAAACCTTTGTTGAAAGGTAGAAAAATAGAAAAAATTAGAAAATATATTAATAACAATAATGTACATAAACAGGAGATCTCCAAATCACATAAAATTGCTGCTTCAATAATAATGGTGCATCTGTTCCTAAAACTGTATTAAATTCAAGATGCTGGAGTATCAGGAGAATGTAGAAATGGGATAATGTTAATATCAGCGGCGTCCCGATGAAGAGGAATTATTATTATTATTATTATTATTATTATTATTATTATTATTATTATTATTATTATCCTATATGTATGCGGGAGAGGATTTAGTGAGGGCTTTGTAGGTGAATGTAAGAACCTTGAATTGGCATCTGAAGGGGAAAGGGAGCCAGTGTAGGGCTGGAAGGAGAGGGGAAGCAGATGTAGAACGTCTGGAGAGGAAGATGAGCCGAGCAGCAGCATTGAGAACAGATTGTAGTGGAGAGAGGTGAGAGACCGGGAGGCCAGCTAGGAGAAGGTTAAAGTAGTCTAATCTGGATATGACCAGTGAGTGGATGAGGGTTTTAGTTGCATCCTGGGTGAGGAAGGGTCTAATCCTGGAGATATTTTTTAGGTGAAAATGGCAGGACTGCGAGAGGTGCTGAATGTGCGGTTTAAAGGAGAGGGAGGAGTCTAGGATAACTCTAAGACAGCGCACTTTGGGGCTAGAGGAGATAGTTGTGCCATCAATAGTTAATGAAATTGTGGGAAGTGATGTAGTGGAAGAGGGTGGGAAGATGATCGGCTCAGTCTTAGACATGTTAAGTTTAAGAAAGCGCTGGGACATCCACGAAGAGACAGCAGAGAGACAGTTGGAGATACGGGTAAGGAGCGAGGGGGAGAGCTCAGCGGTGGAAAGGTAAATTTGAGTATCATCTGCATAGAGATGATATTGGAGGTCAAAGGAGTTAATCAGTTCACCTAAAGAGGATGTATATAGGGAGAAAAGGAGAGGTCCAAGAATAGAACCTTGGGGAACTCCTACTGTTAGTGGAAGTGGAGGGGAAGAGGAGTCATGAGAGGACACAGCGAAGGAACTATCAGAGAGGTAGGAGGAAAGCCAAGAGAGGGCAGTGCCACATAAACCGAGAGAGTAAAGGATTTGCAGGAGGAGAGGGTGGTCTACAGTGTCAAATGCAGCAGAGAGGTCAAGGAGAATGAGCAGAGAGTAGTGGCCCTTGGATTTGGCAGCAAGGAGATCGTTGCTGACTTTCGTGAGGGCAGTTTCAGTGGAGTGGAGAGAGCGGAAGCCAGATTGAAATGAGTCAAGGAGGGAGTGGGAGGAAAGAAAGGTGGTAAGGCGGTTGTAGACATACGCTCAAGGAGTTTGGAAGCAAAAGGGAGAGTAGTTGGAAAGTATGTTAGGATCAAGGGTAGGTTTTTTAAGAATGGGGGAGACAAGAGCATGTTTGAATGCAGAAGGGACAGTGCCAGATGATAGGGAGAGATTAAGGAGGTGAGCCAGATGGGAACAGGCAGAAGGAGACAGGTGGGAGAGGAGACGGGAAGGGATAGGGTCAAGAGGGGAGGTGGAAGGAGGGGAGGACCGGATGAGGGCCATGACTTCCTCTCCAGAAGCAGGGGAGAAGGATGTCAGAGTTGGTGAGACAGAAGGGGAGGGGTGGTAAGGGCAAGGAGGGGGAGGAGTGCTGAGGGTCTGATGGGATATGATGTCCTCACATATGGAGTCAATTTTAGATGTAAAGTAGGTGGCAAAGTTGAGGGCAGAGAGCGAGGAGGGAAGGCAAGGAGGGGTAGGGCAGAGTAAGGAGTTGAAAGTGGACGCCGGGGGTTTGAGGACTGGGAGGAGAGGAAGTTCTTGAAATATGTTTGTTTGGAGAGAGACAGGGCAGCACTGTAGGAAGAGAGAATAAATTTGAAATGGAGGAAGTCAGCCTTAGAGCGTAACTTTCACCACTGACGCTCTGCAATTCTTGAACACTTTTGTAGGTATCTGGTGCATTTGGAATGCCAGGGTTGTGGTGTGGCTCTGCGAGGGTGAGTAGTTATTGCTGGAGCAACAGAATCAAGAGCAGAAGTAAGGGAGGAATTGTACAGGGAAGTAGCTTGTTCAGGACAGGAGAGAGAAATGATAGGGGAGAGAAGAGAGTCCAGCAGGGAGGAAAAAGCAACAGTGTCAATAGCCTCAATATTACGCTTAGTAATGGTAGCCTTAGGAGTTAAAGGAGGGGAAGGAGAAAGGGATAGGTTAAAAGAGAGAAGGTGATGGTCAGAGAAGGGGAATGGGCAATTGGAGTAATCAGAAATATCACAACGGTGAGTAAAGACCAGGTCAAGTGAGTGCCCACTCACATGGGAGGGTGATGAGGTCCATTGGGCGAGACCAAATGAAGAGGTGAGGGTAAGGAGTTTAGCTGCAGAGGATTCTGTGGGAATGTCAATAGGAATATTAAAATCACCTAGGATAATGGAGGGAAGATCTGAGGAGAGAAAGTGAGGGAGCCAGGAAGCAAAGTTGTCAAGGAATTTGGAAGGAGAGCAAGGGTGATGGTAAATGACAGCTACTCAGGTTTACTGGTTGGAAGAGGCGTATAGCATGAACCTCAAATGTGGGGAATGTAAGGGATGGTTCAGAGGGTATTAGCTGGTAGGAATAACTGGTGAATAGAAGGACCCCAACACCACCACCATGGTGACCCCCAGGCTGGGGGGTGTGGGAGAAGGCAAGGCCCCCAGAGGATAGAGCAGCAGGAGAAGTGGTGTCAGAGGGTGAGATCCAAGTTTCAGTGATGGCTAGGAGATTCAGAGAGTTGGAGATAAAAGGTCATGGGTGGGGAATGTGGGGAATGTGCTCTGTAGTGCTAGTAGCCCTGGTAGATCTTCCCGAGGAAGGTAGTACAGTAGGGCCGGCAACTGAAGGGTGGATCTCAGACAGATTAGTCGCTCCTAGTGTCTGTGCCGGCAGCACATCTGTATAGGACGCCTACCCAGCAATGCACTATGGAGCGGCCGCCGTCATCTGGAGAGGAGGTGTGTACAGTTAGGACTCGCTAGAGCCATTCCCCATGCACCCCCTCCACAGGGGACACTTTCCTCTCTGTGCCTGGCCAATAGCCGCTCCTTCCTCTGGCCGGCAATGTTCAGCTCTGGATGCGGATGCTTCCTCCCTCTCGTAGATCTTCTAAGCCCAGTGCTGTGTTCGCGTCCTCTTCTACTCTGTCTCTAGCTTCCGGGTACTGTCACGTGTTGAGTGTATTCGCACGTGTGATTGTTATGATCAGACAGCAGCAATTATACAACGGTATTGTTTGGTGACACTGCCGGCAAGACCGCAGTTTATCGTCCATGTATTCTGATACTATAAGTCTTAGCGTAGTGTGTTATTCTTATTCATAAATAATTAATCTTGTGACACTAAGTGGTAGCGCAGTGTGTTAATCTTATTCATAAATAATTAATCTTGTGACACTAAGGGGTTGTCACGGTTGGTGTCTGAGAGTTACCTGACTCATGTGTTGAACTGGATTCAGCGGAGACCGGCTTGACTGGAACCATGGATGAGGTAAATAGCTCTATTTACATAAGAATTGTATGGCTGTGAGAACTGCCTTTGATGATAAATGACAGGAACAGGAAACTTGTAATGTTGGAGTGGAACCCATAGAAAACTTGGAGGAACCAGACCGGGACCGGCAGGAAGGCTTGCTGAACTGGACGGGTTACCAGTAGGTGGGCTTGCAGGATTGGACTGAGAACAATTAGATAACTTGAGGGAACTGGACTGGGACCGGCAGGAAGGCTTGCTGAATTTGATTGTGAACCAGTTGGATTTCCAGATGTGCCAGGTATAGCTATTAGCAAGACTGCTGACTGAACTGGTCTGGGAACCAGCAGGATTTCCAGATGTGCCAGGTATAGCAATTAGCAGGATTGCTGAATTAAATGGTCTGGAAACCAGCAGGATTTCTGGATATGCCAGGTATAGCTGTTAGCAGGATTACTAGATGAACTGGCCTGGGAACCAGCTGATTTATGGATATGCCAGGTATAGCCGTTAGCAGGATTACTAGATGAACTGGTCTGGGAACCAGTGGATTTCTGGATACGCCAGGTATAGCTGTTAGCAGGATTACTAGATGAACTGGTCTGGGAACCAGCAGGATTTCCGGATGCACCAGGGGTTGCTGCCAGCAGGAGCCTGGGATACACTTGTACAAAGAGAGACAGATATAGCACAATCTGTACACCATGGGAAGTAACAAGATACTCAGGCCCTGAATGCTATCACAGGAGGGTGTGTATACCCTGGGTCTCACAGGAATTGGTGGATACAGTCAGGTGTTCTGGCAGTAGCATTCTGACTGGTGGAGGGCACAACATGCAGGGGGAGCAAACATATCTGCAGTACTGAGAGTCATAACTACATCTGCGATTCCAACCAAGGGTAGCAGTGTTCACATACAGAGAAGTGCTGCAGCCAGCATGATCAGAGCAGATCTCCCAGGCAAATGACACATACAGATTCATGGAACAGTTGGCAGGGGTAAGTCTCAAGGGAAAAAGGTGCAAAACTAGGCAGGGTCGTGACAGGGGTCAATTTTCTAAAAATAGAATCTCATCGAGTTTGTTTTTTGTTCAAACTCGATTTACATTGCTGAAACTTGGGTGATTTTCTTGATTTTAAACTCGCAAATTTACTAAGAAGTGAGTTTAGCTGAAAGGGAGATGGCCGATGGTGAAGCAGATCGAGATTTCTCCCCCAAGTAGCAAGTATAGATGAGATTACAAGCAAAACTCTCCCAAGCAAGCTGCCTGCACATATCAGTGAGATATGTGAAGGCTGCTTGTGCGTTGTACCTGTTAAACAAGGGTTAAATCTTTTTAAAAATATGACGTGGGGTCTCCCCCCAAAAGCGGAACCAGCCCCAGACTGCTCAGCCAGTCCTGGTTCCTAAGTTATGGGGAACAAAACGAGCAGGGTTCCCCCATAATTTAAGAACCAGCACCTGGCTGCAGGGCCAGTGCTGGTTTTACATATAGGGGGGAAAAATGCATAGGGGTACCCCTATATTTAAAACCAGTACCGGGCCCGAAACGACCAGCTTTACATATAGCGGCCACTCATTGGGCTGGTTACACGTGGGTCCCAACCAATGAGTGGCCACTACATGTACAGCAGCCTCTGATTGGCTGGCAGGCTGTGGGATTTCCAGAGGAGGCCCATCAGCTGGCATTCACAAAGTATTGGTATGTGTGCCAACAGATATCAATACTTGTCTGTATAGGTTCGGTTACTCAGTTTGTTATGTTGCCAAGACCACTTGATGCTGTGGAGAGCAGCACGAGGATGGAGGGGAGTATAGGATCTTTATTCCAGGTACTACTGGCACAGGTAAGTATGTATGTATGTATGTATGTATGAGTGAGGTATGTAGGTGTATAATAAAGTTTTACTTTAGATGGTGTGTGTGTACTGTCTTTTTTTAACTATTTATTTTATAGTGGAGGTATGGGTGCTGGCACTTGTAGTTCCACAAGTGCCAAAGGGCAGGCATGCTGGCACCTGTAGTTCCACTGTAAAATACAATAGTTTATAACTATTTAACACATTATTACCCCCATACCCACAGCCCAGGGGTGCGAGGAAGAGTCCCGGACTTCAGCCCAAGCATGGGGTTTCGGGAGAGGGGAGACCCCTTCTTGGGGAGGTGGGCTGGTTATGCTTTTGAGGAGGGACCCTACATCTTTTTTTTAAATATAAACACTTTAAATTAGGTACACATGCAGAAACATACACAAATCATACTGATCTGTGTATGTTTCTGCAAAACTCGCAGCTCAGGAGGTGGAGTGTTTGAAAATTCAATTTCTCTGCGAGTTTGCTTAAATCTCACCCGAATTGTAATCTCGATTCTTGGTAAATTCCCGAGTTGCATCTTTTTCATGAAAAGTACTTCTGAGTTTGCCCGATGGTGAGTTGTTTCGAGTTTGCAATCTCACCTGACTTTTACGAGTGAGAAGAGAGAACTCTCTCCCAAACTCACCCGAGTTTGTCTTTAGTAAATTTGCGAGATGAAAAATGTGCCTAAACTCACCCGAGAATGTCATCTCGACTAAACTGGAATCTTATTAAATTTACTCCTAAGTGTTAGCGCAGTGGGTTATTCTTATTCATAAATAATTAATGTTGTGACACTGTAAGTGGTAGCGCAATTTGTTATCCTTTTCTTATTCATTAAAAATCTTGTGACACTGTAGGTCATTGATAAGGCAGTGTAATATTTAAAATGGTACAAATTGAAGTGTGTGCTGTACCCCACTTCATTCGTGTTTGTTGATATGGAGAACGATCAGTTGAGACTTGAGAGGAGAGCAGGAACCACATACTAGTGCTGTAGCTGCTGCCAGTGCCACCAGTCATGATGATGCTAGTCCATCTACATCAGCTACTAAAGCCGATGCCCAAGGGCATACAGGGCTAAAGTCAGGGCATCTAAAATCAAGAACCATTCTTTTACAGTGGTAAAGAAGAAAACATCAAAGGGAAAGTTAGCTGCAGAAAGACATAAAATTGGCAATATGCCAGTTTCACCACATGAAGTTGCAAGGAAAGGCTAAGGCCTTGGCCTTTATTTATGACTGGTGGTTCTGCCTCTTATGATGATGTAAGCACAAGTGAACATGCTGACATAGAAATCGAGGATGCACCAGGATGATCAGGATATTTGTGCAGCTGACGCTTATAAGGTTAATGATAAGGATGTAGATAATGAAGATGTTGTTGATGAGGATGTTGTTTGTGTAAATTAGGCACCAGTAGATTAAACAGTTGTTGCCCATGATAAGGAAAAGCCCATTGTCATGTCTAGGCACAAGACAAAAAAACTTGGATGTGTTGACTCACCTGCATCACCAGTGTTTTTTTCTGGGAAAGTTTATTTTTTTCTCGGCAGATGCACTTGCTGGAGAAACTAAAGGAGAAGCCGCCGCTGCATCACGTGCCACTTGAACTGACAATTTGCTTACCAACAGCTCTTTGCATCTGTTCAGATCTTTGTCTGTTGGGAAGAAAGACACAATGTCTTCATCTCTTCTGGGATGAAAATCCACTCCCAGCAGCAGCAGGCATAACACTCAAGGATTCTCAAGAAAGACACAATGTAAGACTTAAACCCTAAATCTTGCATTTGCTCTATTCGGCTTGTCCACATATCTGTGGTTAAGTGGACAATGGCATTTTGGTGGCCACTAATTGAGTTTTTTAATGTCCTGTACAGGTTGGGAAATGCTTTTCTAGTCAAGTGGAATCTTTGCAAAGGATTGTTTAACAGTCATTTGTTTTTTAAGGCACTACTAGTAGTCTTCCTGGTCCCCTTCTGGGATGGAAATCCACTCCCAGCAGCAGCAGGCATAGTGCTCAAGGATTCTTCTGGGGCAAGGACTGATGTGAATGAGTAAAATATTGTTTGTAAATGCCTCCCCTCCCTCATAAATTTGCTTCAAAATCAAAAAATTAAATTAAATTTGCTACCAATCAAGCCTTCCTGTCCTTGCCTTCAACTACATACATACTCCAACTCCCTCAGGCCTCTTGAATAATAAAACATTTGTTTCCTCATGTACCATGTTGGAAGCTGAACTGCCACGTGTTTGTGCTGCCCACACAAACCAAAAAAATGCAAGGGGTGGTTTTGGTAAAACCAAATCCAGATCCAAAACACAAGGATATACAGATCCAAAACCAAAACATGGGGGTTGGTGCACATCCCTACTGTCAATAGATTTGCAACAAATTAATATCAATTGTATGTCTACAATCTTCTCTAACCGGCCTGGCCCTTGTACATCCCTTAAGTGCCCTAGCTACTAGAAAACTGTGTGTGGGATCAGGCCAACCAAGCAGGCTAGAGAAGAATGCCACCCCCACCAACCATTTACACACGGCTGACAAGGAACGATGCGCAACAAAATAAGACCAGATAAAAAAGAGTGCATAAATTGATGCTGACTCTTACCTTTGTTCCCAGGCGAAAGGCAATACTATTCCCACTCATGCCAAGCAGCTTCGCATGAACGTAAAGTCCCTGGAGCAACAGATCGCCTTGCTAATTCCTCCAGCCCGGCCTGATGACCTTCCAGACAAAGGTAGGACAATCATCACCTACCAGTGCTGCCTGCAGTGCTAACTCTCTATATTTGACCCAGTGAAACCTAGAAAGTGCATCTGCAATGATATTATCAACTCCAGGGACATGCTTAGCCTAAAAACTGACATTGCAAAATGAAACAATACAACACTAGCCTAGTAAGCAACCGCAGAACTGGCAAGGAGTAAGCTCGCTGATGGTTAACAGCCTGAACTACACCAAGATTGTCACCCGAAAATACTATGCTAGAGTTACAGAGACGCTCACCCCAAAGCTCCATAGCCACTATGCTCAGGATCATGCAGAAGTAAGTTCCTGGTCAAACCTTACCCGACCCATGCCGACGGCCAAAGAGCAGCATACCATGACATGTCTAAGTAAGCCCCAAAACCAGACGGCCTAGCGGCATCTGTAAAAAGCTATAAGTCCCTATTGCTGAGTATTGGCAAATACTAACCCCATTAAAATCAGACAGAAAAATGGACCAGACACGCAGATCACGTTTGATTTCCGCAGACAGGCATAGGAAATGATGTGGTTTATGCAAACTTGACGTGGCTCTTTCAAATTTTCCACAGAAAGTCTACCCATAGGAATAACCCTACAAGTGAACTTAAATAAAGAGATTGTGCTTGATGCAAAGTCACCTTCCCCTCCTGCAGTCCAGATGCAATGGCCACCCGCAACTTATCAACTTTATCGACTGGAAGCCGACAGCAACCCTCTGCAGTGTCAATTTTTATGCCCAAAAAGGAAAGCCGCATAACTGGACACTCTGTTTTGTCATGCACAATAGGGACACCTAGCTCTGAAAACAATGCCTGCACTGAAAATAGCAAACACCCACATCGGAGGAAGCCCGCTGGCCTAAAACAAAGGAAATCGTCCAGGTAATGAACCAGATCCATTTCTACCATGCCGGCAGAAACGCAATAATGTAGGAATGTGCTGAACCGTTCGAAAAAGGAACAGGAGATGGAACACACCATAGGTAAAGATTTGTCCATGAAGTACTCCCCCTGCAACTGAAACTCCATAAAACGGAAAGAATCCGGATGTAGGGGCAAAAGACAGAAAGCTGACTCAACATCGATCTTCGCAAGTAAAGCTGCGCCACCAAAAGAATGAACCATATCAACCGTACTTTACACTAGCCAATTCATCCGGAATGGCATAATTTGCAGAGCTGCCACATGGGAAAGAAAGATGTTGAATCAGCCTGTTTTTACCCTGCACCTTCTTCAGAACCACATCGACTAGAGAAATCACAAAGTCTGCCAAAGGAGGCAAAGTAAAAGGGCCGGCCATCTGCCCTCGCTCAACCACCTTTAAATCTTTTTTCACGCACTATGTGAGGCAACTCAAAAGCATATCGCAAATTCCGAGGGGTACCCGACGATACCTGACCTCTAATAGGAAGACAAAATTCCGCCTCACTTCTATCTGGGTACATGGCCAGCCATTTCAACAATGGTGCGATGCAAATTGTGGGTGGCGCCTTACTTATCTCCACCCTCACTGGTCGGCTTACCGGAACTTACCGGACTGGCCCTGCTGCAATCTTTGGCAGGATGCTGTCCCCCGCAATGGAGGCAAACATGCCGAAAGCGACACCGCATACCTAGCTTGCAGAAAGACCCACTGAAAGCATAACAGCGACCCTGCCCCCCTACGATCGGGAACCGAGTGTGCAATGGAGCCTTACTCACTGCTGCCAAGTGAGCGGATCCCGAGGATGGCTGAGTAACCTCCAGCCAAACCTCAACATCCTTACACCCTAAATCTATGATGGCCAATCCCGATTGTATATTCCAAAATTCTTCATCATCGATATGCCACATGGGCCCTTTACTGAGGCGAGACATCCCTTGAATCATGTGCAAATATTTAAGTACATTAAGGTGCTCTGCCGACCTAGTATCCAAATAGCAAGCAAAAATGTATACATCCCTACCAGCCAATTAGTATAAGACCGAAAAGCTTCCTCCCAAATGCCCCCTTTTTGCTTAGCCGCACTAAATTCCTTTTTGGAATCGGACATGTGCAAAAACATCTACGTATTTTCCTTTTAATAAAATGATTCCGCACACGGTTGCGCAAGCCGCACAATATAGCTGTAGAGTCACAATGTACAATACCCTCTTTAGGCTGTGGATCAGCCTCAGATCTACTAGTCGAGTCTGAGCTCGGTGGTGGAGGTAGCAGCGTATTTGTGCTATGTGAGACCGCGGGAGTCAAAGGAACCTGCTGCGCTATAGGTGCAATAGTACCTATCAAAAGCCGCTGGAAAAAAGTATGTGATTTTGACGTAAACGTGCCCGTCTGACACATTGCGCAAATGGTAGGACGGATGCATTACCCGGTGACACAGCTCACCCAGCAACCACAACTTCACTGTATAAAGGAGCAGAGCTACCTAGCTGGCTGTTCGAAACCATGACATCACTCTGCAGAGCTGCAGCAGGCTAGCCCTGCAAAATGGAGCCAGACTGAAATGCAGGCTGCATCACAGGTACAGGGAAGCTCCCACTGTCTCCCAGCACTGTGATGCCATGCCCCCTAACTACTTTTGAGCACCCGGGAACTGTACTAGCTGGCCATTTAAGCCCCGCCCTCCATCCGGATTGCCGCTGGCCCCGGCCGGGGTCCACGGCAACCAAGACTGTGTCTATCAGCCATGTCGGAGGTGAGCGGAAGCTCCGCCGATCCCGCCGCCACCATCCTGATCCCGCCGCCACCATGCTTGGAGAGACGCACCCGCAGTAGCCACGCGGGCCACATCTTTCATCAGTAGGCGGTGAGAAGGGGCACGCTGGCACTGCTGAACACCGCCCGGGACATGTGACCACTTGCTGCACAGCTGCCCTCCAGCCCTGTTCTGGCAGTAGAAGCTGAGCAGGAGGGCCATTTACCTTGGGGATGGCAGGGCATGATGACAGGAATAATAACAAGGGAGGAAGATCACAAAAAAGGTAAAGAAAAGAAAAGGGGAAAGGGAAAGAATAGAGGCAGAACAGGCAATCAAGCAAAAGGAAAACTATTACAGGATGAAAGAAAAGCAGACAAAGAAGCAAGGGGAGAAAGAAAAGAATGAACAGAGGTACCGTAGAAAAGGAAAACTATGAAGCAAGATAGCACTAAATATGCACTGAAATACAATCAAGAGCAAAGACCACTCCCCTGACTCCTAGGCTGGATATTACCAGAATCAAAGATACTGATTTCCTGGTGACCAGCCCTAATATTAGCACAAAGACACGCCCCCAAGAACCCTAAAGGCAAACTCTAAATGCCTGACACTAACAACAATAATTCTTAAAAGGTACCCTGCTACTACAACCCTGGGGTTTAACTAGGCTTAGTCAGATTGCCACTGCCTTACGCTGTTCTTATCTACATAATGAATGTCAACAAAATGTATGTATCCCTTTACAACAGAATGCAAAACCATGGTCCAAATCTACGTGGAAAAAAATGTGTGGTCAGAATTACATAGATTCAGGCTAGTGAGAAGAAACCCCTTTGCCATACTGGTATCAGAGCCATCCAATCAGGCGTCCTCAGGACACCCTGTCAGCACTGCACTTTACTCGTACAGTCGGCCCTGCCCCTCGGGGGTGGGGATGGCACAGGACACATTTGTGCATTGATTCGCCCCATATTTTTTAATTAATACACCAACGCAGTGAACTCCAATTCTTTATTCATGCAGAGCAGAAATTAACAATTGACTTCATTCAGTTATCAACAATGGCAAAGTTGTATGGGCAAGTACAGTTACAATATATACAGTGTACTGGAATATCTAGCAGTAAATGCATGTTTAAAATTACTTCTTTATTAAGGAGTGTTCCATTTATTTAAATGTGCTATGCAGTAAACCCTGAAAAGCCCAATAGTTTAGATCCACTAATTACCAAAGTGGCTAGTGGAACAAATAGGCAATTACTGTTATGTTATCACTTTTTAATTACACTTTATCACTAACTTTCCATATACAAAAGGGGGGAGAGGTGTGCACAGAAACAGATCAACAACATAAATGACCATTTTAAAATGAATATGAATGGTTAAAGCCAGTTCCGGTTGCTTGAGGTGACATTGGTGTACAAAAATACACTCAGAACATACTGTATTTAGTAAATATTAAATAAATTTAGAACTAAATAATATTGTATACATAAGAAAATGTATTCATTTATTCACATGCAATGTAGGTATTATACATTAAATACTATATTATGACACAATAAGAAGGATTACAACAAAAATGGGAAACTAAAATACACTTTTGTTTTCATGTATTTGTTCGGGACTGGTAACACATTTCTGAAGCTACTTTTTAGCAATCTTTTTCTTTTTTAATTCATTTAGATTTGTTTTCAGTGGACACATGTAGATCACAGTACTAGTACAGAAGAGGATGTCTGCAGAAAAATAGAGCCAATTTGTGTTATGGTATCTATCAAATTTCCACTGAAATCAGCTCTTTTCAGTTGAGGTAACACTGCTGTAGGTTAATTATGTACACTATATAGTCCATTGTGTCAGTGTATAAGCTAATTACTGTAATTATTATATGTGTATATAATGGGGGAGTGATATGTACTGTATGTCAGAGGGTCCCCTACTGTCATCTGTCCAACCTTTCTAATTCTTAACATGGGGCCTTATTCACTACGGATCGCAACTACGATCGCAGCTGCGGTTCAACTGTGATAGTATGCTAATCCACTGCTAATACATTGTGATCGCTATTCCCCCGAAGCATAACAAGAGGATGCCCACTTTACTTACCAAACATCCGTAATGTTTAGCAGGCCTGCAAAACCATCGGTAACATCGAGTACCATCGCAGCCTCACGCACACTTGCAGAAGCTCTGACCTTACTCAGGAATTGCTAACTTCAGCGCACGTTATCAGGCCTCAGGCTGCGTAGGGCATCGCAGTGGATAATTTATGCACACCCCTGGAACGGCGTGCAAATGCATTGGCACACCTGCGTTTCCCTGACCACCCCCCCAGCACCACCCACAAACGGCACTTCCTGTGAATCACCCTGCGATGGGTCTGTGCAGCCGCTACGATCGCAGTTCTGATCGCAATAGCTAGTTCGCGCACATGCACTGCGATGCATACGCATGCGCCTAATGCAACAATCGGCCAACTTGCATGCGTATTAGCAACTGCGTTCCAAGCTGATCAGGCCCATGTTTTTTTTCCCACATGGGGCTATGCCTTTATTACTATTATTATTATAATTATTATTATTATTATTATTATTATTATTTATTTATAAATTAAATAATATTCATATTTATTTAGTCATTTTAAAATCAATTTTAAAAATGTATTTATTTTCAAGTGTATTCCTATTGGGAGTTGCTGTGAATTAAGGTCACAACTTGATAATCGAGTATACTATATAAGGAATCGGTATCAGATGCCTGCAGTTGGGATCTCGGCTATCAGAATCCCTACAATGGCATCCCGACAGGGCTAGCATACCGACACTTGTTGTTGGGTATGCTAACCCCCCTCTCCCTACCCTAACCCCTCCCTCTTTGGTGCCTAACCCTAACCTCCCCCCCTAGTGCCTCTATCTAACCTTGCACCCTAACCCTCCCCCCAACCCTGCTACTTACCTTCGGTATCCCGGCGGTCAGGATGTCAGCGCTGAGATTATGATAGGCATCGGGAGTCTGGCATCGGTAATATCTATGCTAGCATCGCGGACGCCGGGAAACTGACTGTTTCCCATATATAAAATTATTGTCTTTTAATGGATAACAAGCTGTGCTATTTTTCATCAGGAACAAGCAGGAACTCAGGCCCTGAATCAGGGCCGTCCTAGTTAAATTTGGAGCGGCCTTTTGGACACTTGCATAGCTGTGGGTTACCACCCACAGCTTATGCGAGCGTCCATGATGATGGTCGCGATGGTGAAGACCATCGCGACCATCGGGCTTGCGACGAGACCCTGCAGTAGGGTCTCGCTGCCGCAAGCCCTGGAGTGATTTTGGCTCTATCAGAGCCAAAATCACTCCCACTGACATCACTAGTGATGTCAGTAGGGCCGCACGACGGAGTTCCCTCCGTCGTGCACATGCGCATTTGGGTACCATCGACCCGTTTTACGAGCGTCCTGCGCTCGCGAGCGGGTCTGAATGAGACCCTCAGTTCCTGAACCTCTCATTAACAATTACAGAATGTTCTCGGCCAAAATGTATTTTCCATAAGATAAGTTTAATTTTAAAGTCCCTTATGAATACCTTCTTTTCTAAATACTATATGTAACACTCGCTGTCAGCCGATATTACTTTTTAGTGCAGTAAGTAATACTTGGTTGAGTTTCGCTTGCACTGTTCAGTAACTGCTGACCAAAGGATCACACCAATTGGTATTTGGCAAGTTATAGAGTTTTATTAACAATTGAGCACGATCTACAAGAAATACGGTGTTAACGTCTACAATCAACAGCTATCACAATAGTACATTTCAAGTAAATGACACAGAAAAGGAGGAGGTTTTATTTCTCTGGAACCTGGAACCGCCAACTATCTGTGAAAGGAATTGGTTAAAGCAAAGCACTATAAACCCATTACAATCGACACTACATCAAAGGCAAACATTCTGTAAATAACTAGAACGACACTATGGCAAATGTTATTAATAACTAAACAGTTACTAATTCATATTGTGAAGAAATGGCTGGCCAGCAATAATTAAATCGTTGGTGCACAATCTGTCTCTGTGTAAGTTTAGTATCCTTGCAATTGTAAAGACAATGAGAGGCAACAAGTTGAACAAATCCTGCGAATGGCCTTGCTGTACCAGTCTATCTCCTCTCTGCAATATAACTGTCAAACAAGACACTGGCTCCTTCTGCTATATGTTGCCAAATGAGTCTCTGTTTACATTCCTGAACTGAATTGGCACACTGTAGCTAAATATCTCCTCTTTCAAATCGTTCAATCGTTCATCTGACAGATCTGACAAATCTGACAAATCTGACCATGTGTATGCACCATAACGTTCGTGGAAGACTGCAGGGTCGGCCCCCTACAAAACAATGGGCTCAAGTAGTTTACAGGGATTCAATAGAGTTCACTAAAGTCCGGACAGTATGGAGCACATGATAAGTACTCTCTATGTAGGTAATTTAGGAGTTGCACCAACTGAATAATCTGCCTGGAGGGTGACGGGGTGCCAGCTGAGTCTGGTAGCGGTATGTGAAAGGGACACTAGTGTCGAAGACAGATAATTGGCTGAGACAGGATCAGTATAAAATTAAATCTGCACAACGCCATTTTGTGAATGGCAATGAGACGCCATTTTGCGACTGGCCGCCCAGTGCCATTTTAGTGAATCTCGCCCATTATAAGTACATATGGTGATGCTATTATTTAGCGTTGTGCGATTCCCACGCAATAGAAAGAAGTTAAAAATCCTCATCATATCAATACCGACAGTCACTAAAACATATAAAATGATCGACCCTGCAAAACACGTACTATGGTGTACTCCACAAACACGTAGTCGCACAATGCTAACTAGCGTCTATTCCCAAAACCCCAATACTTACACACTGCACACCTACATAAAAGGTTCCCTAGCATTAAAGTATAATATTCAAGGTTTATTCAGTATTATTAATGTTGTTAAGTAAATGTAATTTGATATCTAAGGTTTAGTACATGGTAAACAGACCATGTTTGGTGTTGTGCTGATCCACTGTGTCTTTGTAGATTTCCGGTACCATCAGTGAGAAGATTGCAACATGTGTCTGCAAAGTATGGACCATAGAGAGTTAAACATTAAAATGTACTCTGTAATATAGCCAGCTTAGATTTATTATGCAGTGGGAAACAGGACACAAAGAGCTGTTGGAGGCTGGATTGTGTCCATACGAATTGACTTATGAACTGTACTGTAACAAGAACCAGGAAAAAGAACCAATGGAATCATGCCAAACTGTTCTATTGTATTGCCTATCTCTGTAAGAGTTTATATTTGGGCTCTCTAAACCTGGATGTCAGTCTGCTTGCTTTGCTGCTGACGGAGGTTTCTACTTTGATGCCGGGATCTGGGTCCAGATCACGTGCGTATGTAACAACTGTACCTTGGGTCTGTATAATTCATTTGCGCTAATTGTATTTAGATCACAGCATGTAACCATCTGTTTTTATATTGAATAATAATTTTTTTGTGCTTTGGAACCACACTCAAAGTCTGAAGCATTTATTTCTTGTGTGTCTCATAACGCTAAATAGCGACAATTTTAGAAGGTATAGACAAGCAGGAATCAATAGTTGGGGGCTCGCAGTGTGAAATCACGCTACCGGTCACTTGGTAACACTCGGTCAGCGATCTCTCAGCAAAAGGGTGGAGGCGCCATAGCAGGAAAGAACGCATTGTGCCTTTGAAAATCTGCTATCACTTTGTTGCTGAGAGTCCGCTACCCATTATTGTGGCTTAAGGAACGCTGATTAGAATCCAGGTACAAGGGAGGAAAAAGTTTGTTTTCCTTCATTGATAGATTTTTATGTTAAAAAGGGGAAGTCGCACAAAAGCGTAAGGGTAATAATATATTTTGTGTAGTAGTCGCATTATTGTGTATGCGCCTAGTCGCACAATAGCGTATACGTATTTCCTGTATTGCTGCCACGTGTTTTAAACAAAGCCGTTGAGAGTGCATGATGATATTGATAGATAGCATTGTTGTAAATATCTTGATCAGTGTTGCCATAGTCTGGGAAAACGTGTATTTTTCTGCGCAGGAAAAGCGTGTGTAACAGTGAATATTTGTTGGTAGGGGTAACATGTTCCCTAGTTAAGGGTATCGTGGGACCCTTAAGTGCTAGGCACCTGGTTTCGGCCTAGTGGCTCGGTAGTAGATACCGCAGTCTATACACATAAGCACATGTAGTTGTCTTTGTTGTAGTTTCGGCTCTCAGTGTGATTGCAGTATTCAGTGATCAGTTAAGCTTATTTGAGCATTGTAATTGAACCGCACAGTTGTGGCAAAATTTATTGTGAACTGAGTAGAGGGTGGACGAAATCACTGAAAAGGGTAGGTGTTATTGGAATGCCTACATGCTAGCAGTTGAAAGGTAGTCAAAAAGGGATTAGCTGCGTGGAAGCAGCCTGGTTATTCTTCCATAGGTGTGTGGGCCCATCCTGTTAATAGCATCCACAGGTAAAGTGAAAGTATCTTGACTTTCTTTCACCAGTCTAAATCTCTATTGAAAAGCTTAGGGTTCTCCCAGGATGGGAGCCAAGCAAACGGTAGAGATGTTAGATGATGTGCTGCTGTTGGAAGCGCCGCTTAATTCGGCACGGCATATTATGCATACTAAGTACGGTGCTTATGCAACTAGGTACTGTGATGTATGGTTTAAAATGACGATGAAGAGTGTTTCCCCAGAATTGGCAGCTTTGATAAGGAGGTATTGAACAATGTCCAAGATAGCATCTGTAGGATGCATTCTCGAATGAAAAAGGTAAAATATAACGAGTGTTTAAAGTTGTGGCAGCATGATGGGGATGCGTGGCTTAAAGGTGTGCACACAACGCAAACTAGCGTCGCAAGCACGTTACAGGAGAGTGCACACGCAGCACTAAACTGCGGTGTGTGCATGCCGTGATATAGCGCGCATGTGCAGCAAGATAGCATTGCGGAATGTATTGCCAGTGGATGGGGATGGGGGTGGAGGAACAGTTGTTGTAAAATCCATAAAAATGTAACAAGTAACTTGTACCCTCTCTTGAGTAATCACAAAGTTTATGATGTGGATGATGAACCTGTCGTTATGTCTGCCATTTCCCATGCTGTACACATGTTAGATGCTCCACCACAACAAGCACAAGTGGTGGCCTCATCTTCATTAGTGATAGTACAGGAAGTGTTAACATCCACTGCACCCCATAGAGGAAGCTGTTAACCACATACGTAGCAGTAGTAGACTAAATCCCCAGCCAGGTAACAAGGTCAAAAATAGCAGTGCGACCAGTCTGCATCCCATCCGGACAATAACTGATCCAAATGAGAATGCGGATGTGAACGGTGTAGTGCCCACAAGGGAGGTAGCAATGCATTGTCCGTGGACAAGAGTGGAGCTAATTTCCATAATGATTGATTTCTCTGATCCTAAAAAGGAATTAGCCAAATGCCAAAAAATTTGGGTAGTGCTCACGAGCCAACCAATAACTATTGGCGAGTGGTGTTAAGGGCTTGTCTTCCACACAATACCGACGTGAAAAAGTTTATCACGGATTGCGTATTGGATGGAGATGGTCCCTTAACAGACGAGAGTAACCAAGGTAACATTACCCGCATAATAACTCAAGTAGTTAACTGGAGTAAAATTTTCACCATAAAACAAAAAGAGAGTGAATCTGCAGAGGCTTATTGTACCCGAGCTCTGCAGGCTTTTACCCAGTACACTGGGATAGAGGATATTAAAGATAGCACTCATCACAGGGGAATGATCATCACGGTACTTATGGATGGTCTAAAAGACAATCTAAAGACCAGAGTTCAGACCTCACTACCTGGCTGGAGAGTAGTTACTGTAGACACACTCATAGAATTCGCTATTGAACATGATAAAAACATTGTCAAAAAGAGAGAGACCCAGAGCGAGAAGCTAATGGCTATTAGTATTCAAACTCTAGAAGGAATGACTGTAACATCACAGCCAACAGACACACATGCACCTGCACAGCTACACGTCCTCACCAATCCTGCACCACCGTAAACACAACTCTACCCCACTTATCACACACAGCCACAAAACCCATACTATCCACAGCCACCATATTACCCTCAAAATCCTTATCCAGACCCTCAATCTTTCCCTACCGCTCAACCCACACAGCAACCCTTTCACCCACCCCACTCACGAAGGTGCTTTAACTGCAACCAAGTGGGACATGTAAGTAGGAAATGTAAAGTGAAGAGGGTAGGACCCCCTAACCAGGGAGTACCTGGATATCCACATAAGGGATATTCACAGAGTACAGGAAATTTCCAACAGTCACCAGCTCTAATTGTGGTCTTAAATGCTGTATTGGAGAGTGAGAGTCAATGCTAGGGGTCAGGTCATACCTGTAGTCTATAGATAGTCAGGTTAACGGGTAGTACTAGGGAAGAACCGGTAATGATGGTTGATGTAGCTGGTACTAAATATCCTTTTCTTTTAGACACAGGGGTGACCAGATCAGTGATAAAATCTCCAGCTAATTTACAGGTGACCAGCGAGACAGTACCAGCAATGGGTGTAACGGGTAAAGTGCAACATTATCCTTTAACCAAATCCACAGAGGTCACTATCGGGCCATTGCATACCAGGCATTCTTTCCTCCTGGCAGCAGCGACTCCTACCGACCTACTAGGAAGGGATTTGTTATGTAAGATGGGATGTGTCATATATTGTACCACTGATGGTATATTTCTAGATATCCCAGAGAGAGTTGCGCATGAGGTGAGGGATATGTTGGACACTCCCCGAAGGATAATGTATCACTCTACTGGTTCAGGTAAAAATCCATCTCAGGTAGATCAAATGTTATCCCAAATTCCATATTCACTTTGGACCAAGGATGGACAGGACACTGAATTAATGGCAAATGTAGCTCCCGTAATGGTAAATCTAAAAAGCGGTAGGCAAGCTCCAAAAATTCCCCAGTACCCATCAAAACAGGAGGTAGAGTTAGGGGTTTATCCCATAATTGAGCGATTATTACAGCAGGGAATTTTAGTCCATACAGCAAGTGCAGCCAACAGTTCCATCTTTCCTGTGAAGAAGAGTGGTGGGAGGGGTTATAGGCTGTTACAAGACCTTAGAGGGGTTAATAAGGTAGTAGAGAGCCAATCTCCGTAGTGCCGAATCCAGCTGTCATTATTATGCAGATCCCACCAAATGCAACCCATTTCACTGTCATTGACCTCTGTTCTGCTCTCTTCTCTGTACTTCTTCATCCTGACTGTCAGTACCTATTCACTTTTACATACAGGGGTGTACAATACACATGGACACGATTGCCCCAGGGTTTCATAGATAGCCCCAGTATCTTCTCCCAGACTTTACATGACTGTTTACAATGTTTTCAACCTGCCATTGGATCTGTTCTAATACAATATGTGGACGATTTATTTTTATGTTCTGATTAATTTATGTAATGTTTAAATGATACTAAACATTTATTGCTTCATCTCTCGCAAACAGGACACAAGGTTGCTTAGGACAAACTACAGCCATGCCAGTCCAGTGTTAAATACTTGGGACATTGCCTAACCCAGGGGTTATGACATCTGACATATGACAGAATCCAAGCCATACAGACCATGACACTGCCGCAGAATCAGCAGCAAATTCGTACCTTCTTGGGAATGTGTGGATACTGCAGAATGTGGATCCCAGGTTTTTCTATTTTGGCATTGCCATTACAGGACTTTGGACCTCATTCAGAGTCGGTCGAAGCGGCCGCACGGTCGTACGCCACCGATGTTTGCTATACTGTGCATGCGTAAAGTTTGCAATGCGTGTGCACAAACTAGCCGCTACGATCAGAAATTTCTCTCTCCTTGAACACAGCCAGGTCGGTAGTTTGAGTGACAGATGGAGGCGTTTGTGGGTGGTAACAGGGGAAGGTGCTTGAAAACGGGGGAGTGGAGTTCCGAACGCATGCGTGCCTCATTATGCGAATGGCGTTTTATGGGCGTGCATACGGATTATGGGAGTGCATAATTAACAAAGTAGCGTCATGGCACACGTGACATGGGAGGTTTTTACACTGACATGATCGTAGTGCTTAAGAGAGGGTATGGTCAACCTTTAAGCTCTACGACCAGTTTCGATGGTTCCCGATGGTCTCGATTAATCCGTATATGCCTGGAGATGACGTGTAATGCGTACGAGAAGGGGGCATATTTTTTTTGGCACCCGACCGCTTCCTCCCCTTGGTTGGCCAACTACCGATCCGAACTTAGCGACGCAACTTGCGAGGGAATCATTTGAATATCGGCCCCTTTTTCCATACGACCATGCGGCCTCTTCGACCGACTCTGAATGAGGTCCCTAGTCTCTTCCTCAAAGCCTGATCGTGTCATACACACAGAGGAATAAGAGCAGGCTTTCCTTAATCTTAAGGATAGTTTGACAAGAGCACCTACATTGGGAATACCTGATTATGAAAAACCTATAGATTTATATTGTACAGAGGATGATGGTTGTGCAGCAGGTGTCCTCACTCAAAAACATGGTGATGCCAGTAGGCCCGAAGCATACTACAGTGCACAATTGGACACTGTGGCAAGATCACTCCCAACGTGTTTAAGAAGTGTAGCAGCAATAGCTCTATTGGTCAGTAAGAGTGAGGATGTGGTACTAGGCCATGATATGATTGTCTATACTCCCCATGCTGTATCTGCTTTGTTAAACTCAGCCCAAACCAGACATGTCTCCTCAGCTAGGTTCACAAAATGGGTACTGGCCCTAATAGCACCTGCAAACATCACCATCAAAAGGTGCAGTACATTAAACCCAGCTACGTATTTACCATACGTGCAACATGATGCACAAAGGGTAGACAGAGGTGAGTCGCTGGCGAAAGGTGAGTTCTGCAGGTATATTGATGCACATGATTTTATGAATCAAACCTTTACTGCAAGACCTGACATACGGGATACACCTTTAGAAAATGTAGATGTGACATTTTACACGGATGGTAGTTGTCATTTAATAAACTGACACTGGAGAGTTATGTACAGGTTATGCTGTGGTAAATGACGAGGACATTATAGAAGCCGAACCTTTAGGTCAACCACACTTGGCCAAGTGGCGGCTCTAGTGGCACTAAAGAGAGCATGTATATTAGCGGAAGGTAAATCTGCTAATATCTACACTGACTCTAGCTATGCCTTCGGAGTAGTACACAATTTTGGCGCTCTATGGCGTCTGAGAAAATTTATGACAGCAAGAGGCACACCAATTGCATATTCCAGACATATAAAAGGACTATTGACAGCAATCCAATTTCCTAAGACTGTGGCGGTAATTAAGTGTAAAGCCCATACATGTGAGGATGATCTGGTGTCACTGGGTAACAACAGGGCAGACGAAGCTGCAAAATGGGCAGCAGGGTTAAAAATGAATGTACCAACTGAACAAATGATGACTTTTCAAATAATTGACATGCTGAAATTAATTGAGATGCTAAATTTGTGTTCCATTCAGGAAAAGGCAGTCTGGAGGTCCAAGGGATGTGGGCAAGACTCTTCTGGACTCTGGATGGACAAGGTAAGCCAGTGGCTCCCAAGGTGTACTACCAAAGCTTGGCCGAGGCAGCGCACGGTCTGACTCATTTGGGAAAGCAAGGTATGTGCAAATTGGTGAGAGCATACTGGTGTGCACCGGGTTTTCTTCTCAAGCGGAGAAGAGAGCGATGTCCTGTCTGACCTGCTTGAAGAAAAACATTGGGAAAACGATCCCTACCGAACCATCCCACATTCCTCTGACTGACGGACCTTTTCAGGTAATACAAATTGATTTCATCCAATTACCACCCTGCAGGAATCTCAAGTATGTATTAGTGTGCACTGAT
Organism: Taudactylus pleione; assembly: GCA_031769625.1. Classification (NCBI taxonomy): domain Eukaryota; kingdom Metazoa; phylum Chordata; class Amphibia; order Anura; family Myobatrachidae; genus Taudactylus; species Taudactylus pleione. The sequence continues at coordinate 2,637,673 of JAUIMM010000104.1, read as the reverse complement.
GTGTTTTCTAATTAGGTTGAGGCATACCCAGCTGCCACTAATACTGCTGCGTTTACTGCCAAGAAAATTGTTCAGGAGTTTGAACCAAACCGACTGTTGGGTGTGCTCTCACGTGCCCCAAGGACAGCATAATGTAGGATTAGTGCCATTTCCATTAAATGTCTCTGAAATTTTATAATTACAAAAAGGGAATACACTGGATGGAAAATTTCTTAACACCAAACCACCCCATTTTAAACTCCACCAGTACCAGGTAGCTAAAACACTTTTATGTTTAAACATCACCAACTCCAATGAACCAGGAAGTCAAGAGGTGACTGGGAATAAGCAGATGATGACCTTCTCACTAAGAGCTGATCGTGAGCCTATGAATTATGAACTGTTACGCACAATTAGGTCAGGTGGAAGACACTTCCGGTATAAATATACACTAAGTAACACCAAAGAAATGGTTGGCAGAATACCAGAAGGGTACTGTGCTAGGGTTATACAACCAGAAAACATGTATTAGCCAGATGGGAGAACCTGAGATAGGATCATTTATGAGGGAAATGTGTTAGATGATCACGATGCATTCTATTCCTTATGTTCTCCCCGATGATGTATATTTTATATGTGGAAGGAAAGCGTATAAGTGGCTCTCTCCGAGTTCCGAAGGTTTGTGTTACTTGGGAAGAGTAGTTCCAGAAGTTATGACCCTTACACATGGTGAAATGCTTGTTATTCATAAAAACACACCATCACCATATCTTCACACACAATATGAACACAGAGACAAAAGAAATATGATACCTGGGGACGTGCATAAAGGCAAACAGTTTAATAGTGAGACAACTGGCTTTCAAGTTTTGGTAGCATTGGATCCCACCAGGATCGCTTGGGGTACACTAAATTTTAGATATTTCGAAGATCTTGCTAAATTAATAGATAATATCACCGAGATGTATGATGACACATTCAGGTATACAGGTAGGGAGTTGCACGCTTACAAGAAAGAACTCGTGCAACATAGATTAGTCTTAAATTATTTAACAGCTGTCACTGGAGGGTATTGCGTAACTTGGCCACCCAATTTGGTGTAAAATGTTGCACTTAAATTACAAACGATACCAGCGATCCCAAGAAGGTACTAGACCGGAAGATGGATGAAATTCTGCAGTTAAAATGGGAATTTCAAAAGTACCATAATGCTTCAGTGGCTGAAGTAGAGGAGAAGGTAGAGGAATGGGTTTCTTGGTTGAATGGTTCTCAGGTCTAGGAGAGTGGGTCCAGGACATGGTTGTGAGCATAGGTAAACTCCTGATCCTCATATTGGTTGTCATCATAGTAAGTGGCTTATGTGTCAGGTGTGTTCCTAATGTGTTGAAATGTGGAAAATGTAAAGATAAGGTGAATCGAAAGAATGAAATTATGATGGTGGTCAGTAGTAACAATATGAATACTTAGGTAAATGTAGGACTGCATTACAACCCTGAACTAGAAGGTACCATCATATGATGTATAAGATTTAGACATGCATAAAATGTGTTATTAAAATGTTATTTTAAAACATCTTAAATAATGTAAGTCCCTATTCCCCCTCAAGACTTTCTTTATAGGATTGGTGCATCCCCACATCTTTCCCATGATCTCCCAAGATCCACGGTGTGCGTATAAGGGTAGTTTTATGTCCCCTCCTAGAGACACATTATTGATGGTTTAAGAACCACCTTGTGCCATCCCTTAATATAACTTTAAATAATATGTCATAATGTAAGCCTAAATTAATTTTAAAGTCGGAGTATGATAGCATGTTGTATGCTATCAAAGGGTGGACTGCCGTAGCCGGACAGTTGGCTGGGACATGATCAGTTTAAAATTAAATCTGCACAATGCCAATTTGTGAATGCCAATGAGACGCCATTTTGCGATTGGCTGCCTAGCGCCATTTTAGTGAATCTCGCCCATTATAAGTACATACGTCGATGCTATTATTTAGCGTCGTGCGATTCCCATGCAATAGAAAGAAGTTAAAAGTCCTCATCATATAAATACCGACAGTCACTAAAACATATAAAATGATCAACCCTGCAAAACACGTACCATGGTGTACTCCACAAACACGTAGTCGCACAATGCTAACTAGCGCCTTTTCCCAAAACCCCAATACGTACACACTGCACACCTACATAAAAGGTTCCCTAGCATTAAAGTATAATATTCAAGGTTTATTCAGTATTATTAATGTTGTGAAATAAATGTAATTTGATATCTAAGGTTTAGTACATGGTAAGCAGACCGTGTTTGGTGTTGTACTGATCCACTGTGTCTTTGCAAATTTCCGGTACCATCAGTGAGAAGATTGCAACATGTGTCTGCAAACTATGAACCATAGAGAGTTAAACATTAAAATGTACTCTGTAAAGTAGCCAGCATAGATTTATTATGCAGCGGGAAACAGGACACAAAGAGCTGTTGGAGGCTGGATTGTGTCCATACGAATTGACCTATGAACTGTACTGTAACAGAAGAACCAGGAAGAAGAACCAATGGAATCATGCCAAACTGTTCTATTGTATTGCCTATCTCTGTAAGAGTATATATGTGGGCTCTCTAAACCTGGATGCCAATCTGCTTGCTTTGCTGCTGACAGAGGTTTCTACTTTGATGCCGGGATCTGGGTCCAGAGCACGTGCGTATGTAACAACTGTACCTTGGGCCTGTATAATTCATTTGCGCTAATTGTATTTAGATCACAGCATGTAACCATCTGTTTTTATATTGACTAATAACTTTTTGCGCTTTGGAACCACACTCAAAGTCTGAAAGCATCTATTTCTTTTGCGACTCATAATGCTAAATAGCGACAATTTTAGAAGGTATAGACAGGCAGGAATCGATACTAGGTCAGTAGATCACTGAACAAGGCTGTCAGTTAGCGTTAGCCTAGGCTTTAGGATCTGCGACTGTGGCTGTCCATCGAGTCTGACTCTCTTATCTGTGAGGGCTGCCAACCACTGTATGCTTTAACAAGCGAACGGACTGCCACTGCCTCCCTCCAGGACTGGCTACTGTATGTAACTGGGGTTTGTGGGCTGAGCATTGCGCTGCTAACACAGGCTGCGGGTGTTTTGTGTTTTTTACATACCTCTCCAGCCATGCTGCATCAGCTGGGCGAAGTCGCTCCTCTGCGCGTCTCCTCCAGTCACCGGCTGCTGCCAACGCCCTCGGCCCACCTCTCAACTACGCAGGTCCGCCTTTTCTCCAAGCGTGCTCGGAGCTCTCCGCCAACAGTAGGGGAAGGAAGTCTGGTCCGACACCAACACCACGACACCGCCGCTATCCTGTCTCCGGCTGCCGCTCACTGTTATCTACCTCCAGGTAAGTGCGCAGGTCCTTCTCTCCACTCCCTTACCTCAGCACTCCTCAACGGTTGCTCCTGCCGCCCCTATTTATCACCTTCCTCTGGGTTACTCACACGCGCTGGCTCCCTTCCCGCTGGTCCCGCGTGCCCCAGCATGGCTCGTGGCCCAGCAAGGCTCCCCATTTAGCTGGTTGGAGCAGTCCTTATCTCGCGCCCCGCCATTAGAAATAGTTCAGAAGCAGGGCAGTCCATACTCCAAGGGGAAAGGATCACATTCGGGATCCCTTGTGAAGCACCCAAATGCCAGTGCAATACAATATATATATATATATATATATATATATATATATATATATATATATGGGTGTTCAACCCTTACTAGCGCTAAACGGGGTATTACATATATATGTGTAAACAGTATATATAGTTAATGTCTATATATAATTGTTTTTCTATAGCTCCACTCACAGTTTCTGATCTTATTTTTTCAGAAAAACCTGATAACAAGTAAATACAGTTGATACAGTTTTATGATTCTCACTTTTCATGTATTATTATCCACCCTGTGTGATGGCAGCGTGTATGGTACTTACAGCGTTTCTTAAATTTTCCAGCACATCTCTCAGTACACCGAATACATTGGAGATGTCACAGAGCAGCAAGAAATTGACTCTCATTAATGAACTTGGCATTGTGCAGTAAGAGTTAACTAAGTGGGCAATTCAGACAAAACGTTTTCCGAATTTTAGGACCATACTTTACTGTAACACGATGTGCCTTAGCATTGGTTTCACATCATCATGCAATTATATTGTGCATGCCACAGCATTAATGTAAGACTTGCTACATATAGGCAGTGCAATTCACACAAATCAGTATACAGTAGTAATTTTCAAGTAGAAAAATGATGCTGGGTACACACTGGAGCGATGTTGAGCCGATATGCCATTTCATAACGACATATCGCCTACATCGCTCGGTGTGTACGCATGAATGCGCGCTCCTGAATGGTCACTGGCCATCTGTGCTGCATATCAAACCTAGCGATAATGCTTGCGATATTGTGCCTATCGTGCAGTGTGTACAGCAAACCGGACAACAAACGATATATCCGACCAATTTGACCACATTCGTGGCACGCCCTGGACCTCCCACTGCCCTCTACCATTTCTCTGTATGCTGGACCCCGTGCAGAGTGTACAGGTGTTCTTCTTCAACACCAGCATAATGTTCCTCAGTGTCAGCAGGAGCAGCAGCAGCACCACATTTTCAAGTGTTCAGTGAATACTCTACTTTGGTTTCTCTTATGGGATGTAGTCAGCATCCCGGTAGACCCGATGCCAACAGTCTAAATACTGGTGCCGGAATCCCAACAGCATCGGGATCCCAGCTGCAGAATCCCGACCGCCGGCATCCCGAAGGTAAGTATTGGGGGTTAGGGGAGGGTTAGGTTTAGGGTTAGGGGGTAGGGTTAGGCACTAGGGGTAGGATTAGGGTTAGGCACCAAGGGGGGAGGGTTAGGTTTAGGAACAAGGTGGGGAGGTTAGGTTCAGGCACTGGAGATGGAGGGATAGGTGTAAGGGTTAGGCGTAGGGAACTTGCATCTCAGTGTCGGGATTGTGACTGTCGGCATGCCTTTGTCGGGATTCTGACAGCCGGCATCCCGACAGTCGGGATCCCATAACCAACCCTGTGTTATTATATAGGGGCTGTCCTTCGAACCTTTTTGTGGGACAGTTGCTATGGTCACATGTGCGTATAGTTAAACCTTGCTGTGTCTTATTGTGTGGGGTTGTCTGTTGCACTTTTTTGGGGGAAGTTGCCATGGTCACATGTGTACAGCCCATTACCATTGCCATTCAAATTGCTAGGGGATCCTAATAACGGTTGTTTAGTGTATAGCTGTTGGTGACCACCCACAGCTATAGCGAACGGCCAGGAAGATGGTCGCGATGGTCAAGACCATCGCGACCATTGGGCTTGCGACGAGACCCTTGTGGTAGGGTCTCGTCTGCCGCAAGCCCTGGAGTGCTTTCGGCTCTACCAAAGCCGAGAGCACTCCCACTGACATCACTTGTGATGTCAGTAGGGCCGGCCCAGATGGTAGGCATTCCCATGGGAACGCCTCCGTCTGGGCTGCCAAGCCCCTGGCCCGCCTACCAAAGGGAGCATGCTGTCACTCAACATCGACAGCATACCCCCTTTGTAGCGAGACCCGGAGCGACGGCTTGGCTGTCGCTATCCGGGTCTTGCGCATGCGCACGACAGAGCCGGCTCCCTCGTGCGCATGCGCACTGGGCCAACATTGACCCGCTTGCAAGCGCTCAGCGCTCGCGAGCGGGTCTGAATCAGGCCCACAGCCTGTAAGAAGGCAGTTAGGAGCTGAGTGGCTTATAGAGCTTAGTACATCTCCGCCATTGCCTGTAAAATGACAGTTAGGAGCTGCTTGGTTGGTACTTTCTCTCTCTCCCTTGCTTAGTACATCTCCCCCTGGTATTTCACTGTTATAGCGCTTTTACACCGAAATTCCGGTCTTACCCGGAGTTGGAACAGAGGGGGTCATTCAGAGTCGGTCGCAAGCGCTGTGCGCTCGCAACCGACTCGATGTTGCCCCACTGGGCATGCGCATGACGGAGCTGGCTCCATCGTGCGTATGCGCGAGACCCGGCTAGCGATGGACGCTCCATCGCTAGGGGTCTCGCAGCAGACGGGGCGAGCTGTCAATGGTGAGTGACAGCTCGCCCCGTTTGGGAGGCGGGCAGGGGGCGTGCCTGCCCAAACTGAGGCGTTCCCGCCGGAACGCTTGCCGTTTGGGGGCGGCCCCACTGACATCATTGCTGATGTCAGTGGGGAGCTTCCTGCTCGATCAGAGCAGGGAGCTCCCTGGGGCTTACGAGTGCACAGACCCAACCTTAGGGTCTGGTCGTAAGCCCCGATGGTCTCGATGGTCTTGACTATCGCGACCATCACCCATGTCGGTCGCTAGAGCTCTGGGTGTTAACCCACAGCTTAGCGATCGACAAGGAGGCGGTCGTTCAGGATGCAAGCGGCCACCCTGATTCAGTGCGACCGCTTGCAACTAATGACCGCCTCTGAATGAGGTCCAGAGTTCCAAACCGGATCAGACTCGGAATTTCCCCGGCTCCGACCAAGGATATTCCTGAGTTAGCGCTGTTTACACCGGATCCGGGTTTGCAATAACACGTCTTTTCTGGCATTGAAGTGGACGCTTGGAGATGACGTCATCTCCAAGCGCCACTGAAGCCGGACCAATCAGCCGGCATGCGGTGCGCTCCAGGCCATCATTACCCGGAGCGCGCCGTTTACACTGCAGGGTTTCACGAGTTATTCCTGTGTTAAACCCTGCAATTTACCTGGGTTGGATTGCCGGATGAGTGAAGAGATGTATGTTGGTGTGGTTTGGCTAATAGCCTTATGTGTAAGTAAAAGTATTTTATATTGAATACAGTAGAAAACCGGCAACCAATGGAGGGACTGAGAAAGCGGGGCAGCAGACGATGAATGTTTGGCAAGGAAGATAAGCCTCGCAGCTGCATTTATAATGGATTGATTCATCTGGATTGTACAGATGTGTCTAGCTACAGCTTTGCCGATCGCGCTACAAACGTGCGCACGCATTGCGCCATGAGATTACCTGCAGCAGCATAAGCTACTGTTTGCTATGGCACACACCGCGATCACACTATGCAGTCCTATGGAGGCGCGGGTGCAAACGCAGGGCGCATATCCGCTCGCATACGCACACCTCACGCCATGTGTGGCATGATTTGCTGCATACGCTGCAATGATGTAGCAGGACCATGGGTTAAAGTTGGCAGGAACGGGGTGGAACTGAGTTCCATCACCTCTAATGGTAGTTGGAACCAGTTCCACCTCCACCAAGTCCCTGCACAGAAGTCCCACAGACAGAGAGAGACTCACTGTCTGCCTAGGGAGGCTCAATTTCTTCAGAGAAACCAGCATATAGGTAAGGAAAGAATCAAGCAACGGCAATACATAGGGGTTGCAAAAAAACATTGGGCATCCAAAGACTAGTTTGTGGGGACCCCATAAAAAACTCAGAGGCACAGCAGAAAAATAACTCTGATGATATAGAACATTTTTTTTCTTTTTAAGTGACATACCAGTGAAGTCTCAGATGATGGCAAAAGTGCTAAAAAAATGTATTTCACACTGTCATTGCCCCCAAAGCTTCTGGGGGCCTAGGCGGTACCCAGCCATTCACTTTACCATTTCCTATACACAACAGTGTGTGTGTGTAAAGAACAGTTTTCACACTTATTTTGGCCTGTCAGACTAGCGTGGCAGGGGGTTGGGAGTAGGTGGCGGAAGAGATGAGTTCCACCACCTCTCCAGGACCACTTTAAGCCCTAAGCAGGACACATCTGTACACAGAGCCATAACTAGACTTATTGGTGCCTTGTGCCAGAGAGAGCATTTTTTAAATAGGGACATAAGATAGTGCACCTGAAAATGGTCCATGGCCTCACAGGGAAGGGCCAGGGCAGAGATAGGGGAGGCCAGGAGATGCTGGGGATAAAAGAAGAAGAAGCTACAAGTGAGAATGGTAATAAACAGGAAAACTGACAGGCCCAAACAGCGCCCCCTGACCTGCGGTGCCCTGTGCCATGGCACTGATCGCACTACCCTAGTTACGGCCCTGTCTGTACATACTGTAGCAGCAATATAAAGAAGACTGATTATTGTGCATGTGAAACTGCTATTACAGTACAGTGATGTCAGAATGTAAAAGTTGTAATTATTAAGAAGGAGGTCAAAAAAATCATAATGTATTTATTTTTTCATTTCACAGATTTGCACAGAGACTATAGAACAGCCAAATAGGAGAATTTACATGAAAACTAATTGATGTACATATATGTACTGTATATCCTGCGGTTACTACATACAGTAATCTTTAATGATTTAGCAACATAAGGAGCAGAATACCCATCTATAGTATATAATTCCATTTACACTGTACCATATGTTGTCACTATTACATTTAATATTATAATCAAATGTGAGTTAATGTAATTACCATAAATTATAATGCAACTCTTTTTTATTTACAAATATGTATAGTGTACATTTTTTTTCACACAAATATTGCAGAGTTATACTGTTCTCAGTATTGTTCACTGCACTTGCGGTTATATAACTTGACTATTTCCAAATGAGAAAGGAAGGAATCCACGCATCCCTGATAGCTGTAATTAACACACACTGGTGCGAAGTTCACTATCCCTCCCGCTGAAGTGACCGGTGCTTGCATGTATTCTGTGCATGGGCCGGACTATTACTCCCACAGCCACCTGGGGCTTTGTTTTAAAAAAAAAAAACTTTATTATGTTTTGTAAGCACAAGAGACAGTGCCGTGTGGTGTGGCAACGACAGTTGCAGTTGATAGCTGCAGCTATTAGAACGGTCAGTGCCACTGACCATTCATACATTGCCTGCTCACTTTGGTGCCCTATCTAGGTATAGCAGCATGAATAATGACAGGGTTGCATTCTGTTAGTTTCACTGTATTACTACATGCAGGGGAGTAATAACTTCAGCACTTAACCTGCGCAGTAACCGTTTCCTCCCCTATCGCCCCTTCATACATCTGCCCCATTTTGAGCACCGCGCAGGTAGTCAAACTCCATTTTATATATACCTGTGTCGTCTTCTTCTTCTTCTTCTTCTTCTTCTTCTTCTTCTTCTTCGTGAAAAGTGCCAGCCAATCAGCTCCCAACTGTCATTTTTCAACCACAGCCTGTGAGATGGCAGTTGGGAGCTGATTGGCTGGCACCTTATCACTTTCTTATCACTTTTCACTCTGTCTCCTAACACTGCTTAGTAAATAGAGCCCATAGATTGTAAGCTCCACTGGGGCAGGGACGGATGTGCATGACTAAAATAGTCTCTGTAAAGCACTGCAGAATATGTGTGTGCTACAGTTTATAAATAACTGTTACTAAATAAATGATAAATACATTTGTAGTGTTATAAACGTCTGCTTGGGCTGTGTATTTTGGTGGAAAGATGAAAATAAGCATCAGTAATTGTTGAGGTTCTCAGGGAACCCGAAGGCCACAAAAAAGCAGACAATAGAAGGAAGATTGTAACATTATATTAAACACGTTTCCAGGTCTAGCCTTAGGAATATTGCTACAGTAAGTTATGGACTCACAGTGCTCTCAGTGACAACTGGTCTTCTTTATGGTACAGTATCTGCAGATTACTGCTTTACACAGTATCCTGGAAACTGCTCATTAATGTTCCACAAATTGCCTCATGTTCATGCACTGCCTATGGTATGTCATGAGGAACCTTTCACCAACAAGCGCCAGCATTCCGCCTGTCATATCTAATTATTCCAGAATCTTAATTGCCATATAGAGAAAAATTCTATATAGTTTTAAAATAACACATAATAATAATAATTACTTCTCATTAACCCAATGTGAAACAAATGTGATGCAGTCATCTTGTCGATATTTACAATGTCGACAATCAAAAATTATGGCCCTCATTCAGAGCCGCTCGCTACAAATACATGCAACTAATGTCTCTGAAATTCTATTACCATATAGTGTTCATAGATTGTTGCTGGTATGGTTCAGTGTGCTGAGGAACAATAGGGGGTTAAACCCCCCTCCCTTTTCTACTTGGTATGACCCCTCCCTTTCATGCACCTGAAAAAGTACTACCAGAATGATTGAGCAGCTGCCTTTTTTTTGTTTGTGGTTATGAGATGCATGAAAGAGACAGCATTAGCAGGGCATGCTGCTTCTAGTAGTGCTAGTTGGAGTTCCCAGGGGTGACTCCCAGGTAAGCTGGCTCTCAATTCGGATGCATTTATGTATGTGTCTTTATCATGAGGCCTTACATTTGCCAAAAAATATATATGTGCCTTTATTATGAGGCTTTAATTGGCATACATTACATTTGGGGTGAGCGTTTGGGCGTAGGGCCCCCGAGGCTGCTCTGGCTGGGCCTCCTGAGGGCATCACCACTTAATACACATAGTTACTTTTCACATCACCTTTTTATGCTTGTTTATTATTCATGTAATTTTTCACATATATTTTAACCCCTTAACATTTAGCAATTACTTGCACACTTCTATACTTTACACTGCACTGTCACTCTTTTTCCATTTTTCGTGTGATGCCCTGGGGGGGTCCTGGGCTGGACTTAATTTTGGGTGCTCTGCACCCAGGACGTGAACCGTTTAGTGTAGGGACTGCTAGTGACAGAGAAGCCTTGACGAGGCCTAGCAGCATCCCATGTATTTGCAAATGCATGCAACTAATATCTCTGAAATTCTATTACCGTATAGTATTCATATATTGTTGCTGGTATGGTTCAGTGTGCTGAGGAACAATAGGAGGTTAAACCCCCCTCTCTTTTCTACTTGGTATGACCCCTCCCTTTCATGCACCTGAAAAACTACTACCAGATTGATTGAGCAGCTGCCATTTTTTTTTTTTTTTGTTTGTGCAATGCATCCCTTCATGGACTTCATGTAGCCCCACAAGGATGGAATATTCCAGCAGGTTAATGCACCATGTCATCAGTTTTAAGTTTTCCAGAATTGGGTCGAGGAGCATTCTGGAGAGCTCCGATGAATGGTGTAGTCACCACGTTCACCCAACATGAACCCAATCGAGCATTTATGAGAAGTAGTGGAGAAGTCCATTTGCACCCAAGATCCTGCACCTACAAGTATCAATAGCTGTGGGAAGTTATCTAGAAGGCATTACTCAACATCTCTCCAGAAGTCTTCCGTCCACTTGTGGAATCGATGACACGTTGAGGTGGTGAACTTCGCATTATAATGTAGATAATGGATGGGATTAATAATTTACAATATACAATTTAATTGCTTCTCTTAATCCCAGTGTCTCCTTTTCATTTTTTTGAGCACTGTGATCCCGTAGCTAGGTTCAAACCATGAGATTGTCTGTCCAATCTGGCTGGTTGGAACGAAAATCTGGTAATGTATGGGGGCAAATGACAGTCATCCATTTGTTCCCAAATGCCAGTAAATGGACAAAAATGGTCATTCAAACAAATTGGTCAAATGGATTTAACCAATTGGTAAGAACAAACATTTTTGTCTGTTTTCCAAAAGGTCTATGCGTCAATTGCTCCCATACATTACCAAATTTTCCAACCAGCCAAATTGGACTGATATTCTTACAGTGTGCACTGTATTGCATACTCGATAGTATTAGATCACCTGGTAAAAGTAATTGTACAGTAAATAACTATCAACAGCATCCAGCTCGATAAACTCCTACAAGCCAGAACTTTCACCATGAACTAAAAACAAGTTTGAAACCAAAATATATATGATGGTAACATTTCAATAATAAGACAATTTGAGATGGGTGGACTGGATTAGGGTGTACACTTTACTGGATTTAGTTTTACTGGAGTTCGATAGAAAACCCTTTAGATTGTAAACCCTGGATTGTAGACACAAAAAAAAGACAGATCACAGGTGCACAACTCCAAATGACTAATTATATATAAATACATTTTGCAATGAAATTTTGCAATAAATAGAGGTTTTTAGCATAATTATGGCCAAGGTTATGGGCCTACCCACCATATCCAGGTAACGTCTGTAGGGTAGGTTCCTAACATACTGGGGTTCAAATCCAGGGCACAGGACACCTTCAAACCAGCTCTGCCGAACCACCCCAGGGCATCGCTCTAATAAGAAAGGTGAAGTGTAGAGTAAGATAGATAAGAGCAGCTACGGCTGCATATATAGAGTAGAGTTTTTTTGTGTCTGCATTAATAGTCTCAACAGGAGCACCTCCTATATATTCAGGGTGTGCAGTCTAGGACTTTTTCCCATAAACCCCGGATTGTTAAAGAACTGCAGAATGGCGTCTAACAATGTACATGTAGTCCCACACATTTGTATCCCAGGCCTGTTGGGTGTTAGGAGGTTAATACCATAAATAATTAAAATACATTGCAGAGTTTTTTGGTAATTGTGCCATCACAATGAATGGAAGAATAGATTAGCACTAGAAATTGTTTATGCTTTGCTCTTCAAATCTAGCACAGTACTAACAATGCAATATTAAATTAAATTTGTTTTTGCAACATGCAGCAATCACAGATCGACAGGATTTTAAAGATACTTTTTAATCTGAGCACTAGACATGTATTTTGTTGGTCTCTTCCTCGCTGTCCTCTGTGGGTCTTTATTATCTATCCTAAACCTCTTTTGTTACTCTGCAATGTGCTCAGAAATAGAAAGATTGAAGGATTGCAGATCTAGTTCTTAACTGTTGCCTGGGATTAAAAGGTCTAAATTTACAGAGTGAAGAGAGTTTTAAAGTCTTAATTAGAACCCTGATTTAAACTTATTCCCCCCACCTTCCTCTCTGCATCTCATCCACTCCCACTCATGACCTTTTCCTGTCAGGGATAAGAAATAACAGCAAATATTCAGCCCCCTTTTGCAGCTGAGTTTTATTCCCCTATCCTCTGCGATTAGTTCTTTTGTTTTGATTTTTATTATAATTTTATTTTATTCGTTTTTTTTCCCTTTCTTGTCATGTTTTCCTCTGCCTTCTGCGCACAGCAGGAGGTTAAACAAAGGGGCACAGAAAATATCTGAAATGCGCTGGGCTCAGGTGACAGAGAAGGGACAGAGACAGGAAAATCAGTCATGGTGGAATGAACAAACAGGAGAAAAGAATGGGCTGTGACCAGTTAAGGTGACACGAGACTGCGAGCGCTCGCTTTGTGTGTATCAAATCAAAAACTGCAATGAAATTGCACCAGATTTATCTCTGCAGTAAATCCAGTTGCTGTAATAGGGTTGTCATTTTGCAAAGGCAGCCGTGTAGAGGCAGCCATCTTGTGCCAGGCTTGCACCAAGGTGGCTGTGATCCGCGGAACAAGAGAGTTAAGGCATAAAACTTTTCATTCAATTGTTGGAAATTGCAAATGCAGTTATACTGTACTCTGGGCTTGATTCATTACAGATCGCTATTGCGATCGCAGCTGCGATTACGCACACAGGCAGAGCCAATTTGGTGCCCTACGCAAAATTTCTGCTGGTGTCCCCTAACAGATAATCCCACCAAAAATCTTAGGCCCATATTCAATTAGTATTGCATACTCGATAAAGTTTCACCTGCCAGACTTTTGTCCAGGAATGATGATGTTCGTCCATGCAAGATTACGGTTTGCCTCTTTCTGAGTTCCGTTTTTTTGGAGGGAAAAATCCGAACTCAACGTGCAAACTCGAACCTATCCGAGCCTGCACATCCCTAGTGAAAAGTGGTGTCAGTTTTGGGGAAATCAGCCCGAACCCCCCAAAAATATGCAGAAACATTGGGGATCAATGTATTAGTGCCCGATTAGCCGTAATACAACTGTTTGGGGTACTTAAGTTGGTACAAATGCCTCTAATTAGTGTCTTTGCACAAGTTTTTTTTTTTTTTTACGCAGTTATCCTTTGGCGGACTGTCCCAAGGGTGTACCCCAAAATAGCGATTTTGCACTTTTTTTCACCTATTCAGAGGCGAATCTTTTTCGCCTATTACATTGCATTGCGTTTTTGCGTACGTGAAAAGTGATTGCAATTGAATACGGAGATAAGTTTCCGCCTGGCAAAAAGTCGCAATCGGCGATACTTTTTCGTGGATCACGGCTTTTCGCTTCTAATTGAATACGGGCCTTAGTGTTTGTATGTGGACACCAAAAATAACACATATTGACATATGTAGCCAAATGAAGTACAATATGGTATTTTACTGTGCAAATACACCAGAGCACCCAAAGAATCAAAAGGTGTTATCAAACCTTAAAACATTATACATGCAAGAGAAAAATAAATTCTGTGTTTCTATTTCAGGATATTCGAGAAAAGTGTTATTCCACACAGATGAAAGTTCCAAGTTTATAAAATCTTATGCCCTCCTCTTCAGGGTCATTTTCAGCCAGTCAACAGATATTTAGATGAAATCATCGCCTTCACCCTCAATCAATAAGAAAGCGTTGCACTGATTTGGCTGAGCCGCAGCTGAGTGTAACCCAGGAAAAGTGTGCATTATTTTCCTATTAATCAGCAGCAGAAAGACTGATAGATATTTCCGCACTGACTAGATGGTTATTTAACTTAATTGTGGCAAAAGCAGTGGTAGGGCTGCCGATCAACTTTGGCAAACAGAAGAGCAACAGCATGAGCACAACAAAACTAAACAGGAAGATAGCAGGAATACCCCTTGTAACATGGGGTATTGAAATGAGGATTCCAGACAGGCAGTGGCTTTTTAATAGCAGCAAACACTGCACCTTAGCATACATGAGTTTAAGCCTGCACACATACAGGCACATAACATAAAACAAACAAATAAACAAACATAACATTCTCAGCCCTCTTTGTGCTAATCAGTCAGCAGTGGCTTGCAGCCACAATTTGGGCATGCTCTCCCAGCATAGTCATTGGACCGTGGCACTACAATACTGAGTGTCCCTACTTCATGGCTGCTACTCAGCATCAGGGCAACGAGCATCAGGTGTGTGAGAGTTTAAACCATTCCTGTGCTCCAGTGATTATTCCAGCTGGGTCTGTGTAAACGTGAAAACCTGGAATTCCACACCTCCACTGCTAATGCAGAACGCACAGGTTGGAGCCAATACCACCAGAATGTGGGTTATTCAGGTGAGAGACAATCCCTCTCACCACACATCCCAGCCTTTCGCTTTTCCAAGCTTGGGGAAGCGCACATCTTGTTTTGCTGCAGCCAACTCCACTGAGGTTTCTCAAACTTCCGAGACAATACTTCCGAGTTTCTATGTTGAGCTCCCGGCTGATGCTGTACGACAAACTTGTACTGCTGGATGGTCAAGAACCAGTGCGTCACTCTGAGGTTAACTTCTGTGCGTTGAGGTGCATCCACCTCAGAGGTGCGTGATCCGTGACCAAGACAAATGCTTTTCCCAGGAGATAATACTTCAGGGCTTCTACTGCCCACTTTATCGCCAAGCATTCTAGCTCAACTACGGTGTATCTTGTCTCTTGTGGTAACAGCTTTCTACTTAAGTAGTGGATCGGATTTTCTTTGCCCACAATGGACTGTGACAAAACAGCTCCTAAATCGTGGAGGCGTCAGTTTGCAAGACAAAAGATTTTCTGAAATCCGGTGCCTGTAGAACCAGTTTGGAACACAGAGCCGTCCTAATATCTTCCCAGGCTGCTTCAATGATTTGGGTCCAGAGAATCTTTTCCAGTTGAGCATTCTTAAGGGTCTCAGTCAGGGGTGAAGCTCTGGACGCAAAATTTGGAATGAAAAGGCGGTAATAACCTAGCAGCCCAAGGAAAGTTCTCATTTGTTTCTTGGTGGAGGGCCAGGACTGAATCGCCACCACTTTCCGCAGTTGTGGTTTCACTTGCCCATTGACAATCACATATCCAAGGTAATTGGCCTCTGAAAGTCCAATGGTACACTTGGCTGAATTAGCCGTAAGCCAGTGCTGTCATAAGCTGTTTTGCACTTCTTGGAATTTGGGCAAGTGTTCTTCCCAATTTTCTGTATAGATGACAATGCCGTCTAGATAGGCTATAGCATACCCCTGGTGTGGCCTCAGCAGGCTAACCATGGCACGCTGAAATGTTGCTGGTGCCCCATGAAGGCAAAAAGGGAGCATTTTATATTGAAACAGGCCATCAGGTGTCGAGAATGCAGTCTTCTCCTTGGCAGTCTCACTTAGGGGAATTTGCCAAAATCCCTTTGTGAGGTCCAGGGTCGAAAGATACCGGCTACTTGACAAATTTTCTACTAATTTATCCACCCATGATTCTGGGTATGCGTCAAACCTGGAAACCTGATTCAGTCGCCTAAAGTGGTTGCAAAAATGTATGGCTCCTGATGGCTTGGGGACCAACACAATAGTACTTGACCAGTTACTGCTGGACTCCTCAATGACCCCAAGTTGGAGCTTCTATTTCAACTCTTGCTGGACTGCTTGCCATCGCGCCTCTGGGATGCAATATGGTTGCTGCTTTACAACCACTCCTTCAGATGTATTTATCTCATGCTCTCCTAAAGTAGTGCGCCCTGGCAGGAAGAAAACACATCCTGATTATTGCGAACTAAGGCTTCCATTTCTTTTTGCTGTTTTTCTGACAAGGTGTCTGCCAGCAGAACTTCTGTAGGGCAAAGCGAACTAGAGCGGCCCCAGGAATCTGAGGGGTGGCAGTTTCCAGCACATCCATGGCAACATCTGTATTGGGTATGACATCTCTGCCAATATTTTTGTCTGACCGTAGCCAGGCAAAGTGCTGCAGGTTTCATCCTCAGACATTAATTACTATTTTTTAACACTTATTAGCTACTTTTACACCCCTGATACTTTATAACACTTCACTGTCATTCTTCTTTTTATGTGATGCCCTGGGGAGGTCTTTTGCTGGACTGTCTTTTGGGGTGCCCTGCATCCCAGATGTGAACCCCAGAGTGTTAGGGACCTGCTCAATGAGGTGACCTTGACGATGGTGGGCAGGCCATTATCATTGACCACTGATATGCTAACTACCTCTGAAATTATGTTTAATTATAAAATACATTTAAATGTGAACAGTAATGATCGCATAATGCATCTGCAACTCCTTTTCCTGTGTATATTACTTTAAAATCTCAGCGTGATAGCACCTTTCATTACTATTAGGGTGCAGTGTAAAGCCCCTCCCTATACTCAGACATTAATTGCGCAGAGGTTCCCTCTCCAAAGAGGACTGGCCGTACTTTTCCACTCTTCTCCATTTTCGGAGGTAGGGTCTTGGAGACTATACATTGGCGTTGTCTCTGTGGTTCCTTTAAGAGCTCAACAAATCCTGGGAAATTGCGTTCCAGTATGGTAGAATAGGGGAGCTTAGGACCAACTGCGACGACCACCTCATAAGCGCTCCCCTTTATGGTGAGGATCCATGAACGCAGAGTACTTTAACTAACCTTTTACACTGGCCTGGGCAGGACAGCCTCTGAAATCAGGGTTAGCTCACTCCCTGAGTCTATAATAGCTGGGAGTTCTTGGCCATTCAATGATACAGTTTCGTCCATTATTGGGGGTCT
Organism: Taudactylus pleione; assembly: GCA_031769625.1. Taxonomy (NCBI): domain Eukaryota; kingdom Metazoa; phylum Chordata; class Amphibia; order Anura; family Myobatrachidae; genus Taudactylus; species Taudactylus pleione. Next base: position 2,620,210 of record JAUIMM010000104.1, on the reverse strand, counting down.
GGCCACCCGGCCCCCGCAGCCACAAACAGTTCGGCAGCACAGCAGTAAGCTGGTCAGGTAATTGTGCTGACAGCTGAGCTAGGTCAGAATGACCTTCTGGTTTAGCTGGAGGAAGCACAGAGGAGGCACTTGTTGAGTGTGTCCTGACGGCAGGGCGTGTGCCCTGAAATGTTGAAATTTTTAAATACACTTGGATTATTGCATCAATGTTTTGGAGTGCCATGTGCTTTCTTTGGGGATTTATAGCTATATATATATATATATATATATATATATACACAGTATGCATATATAGCTATAGCCATGGATATATAGCTATAGAGATATATCTATCTGTATAGATAGATATTTTTAAAGAGAGAGATAGAGATAGCTGCAGAGACCAGACACTCAGAAATTAAAAAGATTACTAAATCTTAAATTTCAAAAGACACTGTATGGGGGCACTGAATAAGGGAAACCACTACTGGGGGCATTGCATAAGGGGCACTACCACTGTGGGCACTCCATAAGGGGCACTACCACTACTGGGGGCACTGCATAAGGTGCATCACTACTGAGGTCACTGAATAAGGGACACTACCACTGTGGGCACTGCATAAGGGGCATCACTACTGAGGGCACTGTATAAGGAGCACTACCACTACTGGGGGCACTGCATAAGGGGCATTACCACTACTGGGGGCACTGCATAAGGGGCACCACTACAATGGGCACTGCATAAGGGGCACTACTGCTGTGGAAATTATGTGTAAGGGGCACTACTGCTGTGGGCATTGTATAAGGTGCACTACTACTGTGGGGATTATGTGTATTTGGGGCACTACTACTGTGAATATTTTGTATATTTGGCCCAAATGTGGGCATTGTTTAAAAGGGGCACTGCTGTGTGTCATACATGAATAAGGGAAACTACTATGTGGTGTAATGTGAATCAGGGGTGATTCAAGATTGCTAGTGTGGCATAATTTTATTTGGGAATACTATTGTGTGACCGCTCCCCTTTCTTTTGAGACCATGTCAATGGTGCGCGCTGTACCTTTTCTTTAAAAAAGCGCCTATGGTAGACATATCAGGTCGGCCCTGCAGCACAGCCGATGCACATGTGTATGGTCGACCCGCCGACCACCCATACACTTGCTGCAGGGACCACCGACACTGACATCACATTTGGGTGGGCAAATTGAAATACCCACCCAGTTATGATGTCGGGCCAGAGACATCGAGCGGCCGATTGGTAAGCGCGTATAGCTTAACAATCGTCTGCTTGGATGATGGATCGGTCTGCTGACCAATCCGTTGTCCTAGTGAGTACCCAGCATAAGGCAGACGGAGTTTTGAGGCATTATATAACAGGGTACTATTACTCGTGTTGTTGCCTGTCGCTATCATTAGGATTATAAGCCCACTCCCTGGGGAGAGCTGCATAATATTGTGTGGAAGGGTAAAAAAAATTATTTTAAGACAGTAGGCGTCATTGATAGGTTTGGCAGACAACATTGTAATAACCCACAGGTGAGAATTACCTAAGCTGGTTTGTTCTGATGAGGTGTACTATCTGGGTTCTATATGATGAATGGCAACAGTTGCTCCAATCTCCAGTTTAGGAACACTGAATAATCCTGTGTTATGCACATAACATAGGTTGGGTAGAATGTACTGTACATTTTATGTACGCCTTTCATTTTCTTGTAGCTTTAATAGAGATAAGGAGTACTTGAAAGCCAGGCTCTTTTGACTTTACAGGTCTAATAAGCATTAAGTCTCCTTTTTATGTATTTGTGACCCCTATTATGGGTCAACCACCCATGGTAACACTGATCCTACCGCTTGATACAGCTGCCTCTGACCCCCAGGAGACCAGAAGCCTCTCCATTATTACAACTGTTCTGTGACTTCCTGGCTGTAGTGCAGCTCTTACTCTTGTAGCAGTGAATCACGGACTTGTTAACAGAAAGATCAAGATCTGACCTTAGTTTGTTCATATCCCAAATTCTATGAAACATTCCTGAGATATTTGATGTTTTTTAAACTCTTAAATAGCTAAAGGCGGCATTTATTTCTGTTACCCACAGAGAATAGAGATTTTATGGCGCTTGGCTCTGGCCTAGATCTAATAGCTTGCGAGTTGCAGGGACCAGCGTTGCGCAATTCCGGTGATTATCCTGTAGACTTAAAGCGGTAATGGCAATAATTTAAAAGGCAAAACTGGTGTTGCATTTTGAAATGATTGCTGCTTTAAATCTAAGGGCTTAATCAGCGGAATCGCACCAGGTGGCCCTTTTGTGTTACACTCTCATCTGTAGGTAAGCATTCGGTATGATTTACCGCCGGCAGCGGCAGCCCGACAGAGGAGGAAATCCCAATCGTCCTTAATGTAAGTATAAACTAACTTAATTCTACCCCCATAACCCTAAACCTTCTTTAGGGTGCCTAACCCTAACCTCTCCCACCTGTGCCTAACCCTAATCCCCCCTCTAAATGCCTAAACCTAACCCCCCCTTCCCCTATCTTGACCCTAACCTCCCGGGGGGGTGCCTAACCCTAAGTCCCCCCCCCCATGGCTGTCCGCGTCCGGCATCCCTTTGATTGGGATACCGGGCACCGGTCTCCCGGCGTCGGTAAAATGACAGCCGTCTAGATTTAGACACCTGTCATTAACCCGCGCCGGGATTAAGCAGTCGGGAAGGAGGCGGTTGGCATTGCGTCCGCCGGCTTCCCAAACGTATACCATAGGTACAAGGCTTGTGTGTGTACATGTGTGTGTGTATGTGCAAGTGCATGCCTGCGTGTGAGGCTCGGCAACGCCGTATTTAGTAAATGATTTCAATAAAAAGTAGAGATTCTCCAGAAATCTGAATCCGCCTGAATTTCATGAATCCGGACAGATCCGAGTCGCGGTTTTAATCTCCTGAGGTTCGGAATTCAGATTTTCGCTGTTTTTAAAAACTTTTTAGATCCAAAACCAAAACACTTGAGGGCGGTTTTGCAAAGCCAAAACCAAAACATGAAGATAAATCCAGATCCAAAACCAAGACCAAAACACGGTGTGGTCAGCACTCATCTAATAATAAGTTTTAGTATTAAAAGCAATTAACAATAATTAACAATAATTTTCACCTAACCAGGTTTGTAATTATCAGCAATAAATAACAACAGTGTGAGCAGGCTAAAGAGAGGAACATTCCCCCATCCCCTGCCAGTAATCTTTGTAAAGCTTTCTAAATATGACTTGAAGGGTAACAAAGTGACCCCATTCACCTGCGACCCAAGTTAGCCAGTAATGCATTGTGGATGCCTGTGGATTACATTACCAATGTGAGATTGCTGCATGCTCAGGGTGTGAGCAGAATGAAGAATGAAGCTATAATGGCAGGCTGATAGGTGTCTTGTGTTTATTAACCCTACGGTGTCTTCCCTCTTCATAATAAATGCTCAGTGCTGTTATACTAGATGTATATACACCATCTCTTTGGGCATCATACCTGAAACCCGCACACATAGAAAACCAGACTTTGCCAAAGTGGCCAAAGATATGAAGCAGTTTGCTTTAATTCAAAGAAATCGTGTAGCAATCCGCTACATAGAATTACAGAGCATATTGGGCCTTATTCTGACTCTGGGACGCGCAACTCAGAATCAGGCCTAAGGTTTTAACAAAGTATACCACTACAGGGATTTGTTTTGTTAAATTGTAAAGCTAGGTACACACTATAATCTGTCCAATCTGGCTGGTTAGAACGAAAATCTGGTAATGTATGGGAGTAAATGCCAATTGACCATTTGTTCCTTAACGTTGGAAAACAGACAAAAACTGTACTTTGGACAAATTGGGTAAATCTGTTGAGTCCATCAATTTTCCCAACTACCATTTCTGTCCATTTTCCAGCATTTGGAAGCAAAAGGTGGAATGGCATTTGCTCCCATACATTCCCAGATTTTCGTTCCAAACAGCCAGATTGGACAGATAATCTTATAGTGTGCACCTATCTTAAAGCAGAAAAGAGCATGTAACTTTGGGCCTGATTTATAGGTGGACACAAAATTGATGTCAGACGCAGTGGAGCGAGTTTTTGGCACTGCACATTCATCACAGCCGCACTGCGCTCGTGCAGCAATTGATTAGGCTGCGGACACAGTGAGGAATTAGGGGCAAAGTGGGTGGCAGGTAGTGAGCCTTGGGGTAGGTAATGGGTTATGGCTTAAAAAACGCAGGTGTGTCATCACCGTTTGTGGGTGTCTCCTAGTGAGCCTCTGTGAATTTGTACACAGCTGCAGAGGCCCTGGCATCTGAGGTGAGACGGACATTCTCAGACAGCATAGGGTTGCTCTGATGTTCTGTGCTACCAATGTGTGACCAATGTTTCCGATGTTTTGTCTTTTGTACGTAAGCGGCTGATGTGAGAAGCCGGAGGTGGGCGTCTGTGCACAAGACATCGGCTAAGTCATTAGCATATTTTCTCAAGTCCGCTGCGTACGGAATCGCAATTGCAACAGGATTTGTGTTCAGCTCTGAATCAGGGCCATTGTCTGATTTATGCCTCATTTCCAAAGAGCTTACCTGTCCCCGTTCTGCAAAAATCATACTTGCCTACTCTCCCAGAGACTTCCAGAATACTGGAGATGTAACTGACTCCCAGGCTTGCAGATCCCCACTGTGCTACAAGAAAATGGCTACAGTTCTCCAGCACGTTCAGTCATAGTTGCCTGCTGACTGGAGACTACTAATATATTGGGAGTCCCCCGATAATGTAGGCTGACCTCCCAGATCCCTGCTGTGCATCGCCAAACTGTTTTACAATTAACTATCAGTCCAAAATTTATTTGTTAATTTGAAAAAACGGTTATTGCAGGCATAGGGTTATTCTTTCAGCTTTTCTCTCTTTATTCACCCTGTTATAAAAAGCCCCTACAGTATGTTTCAGAATGGGAGACCTTATTATACAGTATATGAAGCAATTTCTCTGCTGTACTGCTTGTCTTTAATTTACATTGCCATAACCTTTACAGTAAAATACCTTCCACACTTCTATACTGTACAATCTCTGGTGTCATGCTACCCATACATAAACCTCCTCTGCAAGAACATTGTGCATAGATAGAAATAGATGACAGTCTAAAGGGGGGCATCCACTAGACGATTTTAGCAGGCGATTGAACGATAACGATATCGTTATTGTTCAAACGTTTACAAATCGTTTAAAAATCATTTGCAAATAGTGCAGTAATTGTTTCTAAAGATGAACGATGCGCGCTCCCGCTGCTCGTTTGATCGTCTCCTCCATCGACTGAACATGCAGGTCAATTTCACTTGATCGCTTTCATATCACTTGGAGATCGCTTACAAATCGTTTACACATCGTTTACACATCGTTCACGCTGAACGATCAAACAATGAACTACTCCCTGACACTCCCAAACCTCCCAAACCCACTATAGCTGAAAGCTGTCAATCACAGATTAAAATTACATCGTTTATCATTTATCGTTTGCAAATCGTTTGCAAATCGTTCAGAGTGGAAGATCAAATTTCAAGGGAAAATTCAAGGGAAAATAGTTTAGAGGTTGGACAGGGATAAAATAGTCTAGTGAATGCCCCCCATAAGAGAGAGTACTCACAGATTTGTGCTTGTCTTGTTTCATTTCCGGAAGGTCCTTCCTCTCAAAAGTGCTTCTTTCCTTCCCTTCATGACAGAGAGGCAAGGATCCCCAAAAACCTTTACATGCACTAATTATGACAATTTTTGGAATATTTAGAAATGTATTAACCTGAGCAAAGACACATTTAACATTAAGCAGAGTCAGTTAAATGGATAATCTACTTACAGAACTCTTTTACATAAATATAACTTCATGAGAACAGCAATCACATGTTTACCAACACTGTAATGTAACCATACCCTCTTACTTCCTATTGTTCCAAAAGTGACCGGCTTATAGGTTATTTCTACTTAATCAGCAACTTTATCTATAATTTTTCTACTGTATCCTAAAAATGATAGAGAGAATCTGATGGGTGCTTAGGGATGGCCATCGACCATCGATAGTTAACAAATATTGATAATTTACCGCTGATGGTCTTGCCATTGATGTTTCCCAATGGTTTTCTGCAATCGATGGCAAAGTGGACCCCAATGGTTTTTTCCTGTTCTCGAAACAAAGCTTAGCCCCGCCCCCTGGTGGCCCGCTAATCCCTGTCCCTGTTTTTTTATTGGCCCTCGGCTTGCCGTGCACCTGGTAGCGGTGGCCATCGAGGAGTGCAAACCATCGAAGGTTTACTATAGATGGATATTGTACCATCTATGGTTATCACAAATTGCTGATTGTTATTTGCTCCCATGCATTACCGGATTTCTATTCCAACCAACCAACTAGTTGAATGGTTGGAAAAAAGTTGGTCTGGTGTATGGCCAACTTGAGTGTTAATGTGTATTTGGTGTATTTACACTTTGCCTTGGAAAGAAATATACACAGTCCCCTGCAGAATAGTAACTGTTTGCTGCTCCCTACCCTCTTAACATAGACCTAGTAGCGCATCACAAATTCAGGGAGCAAATGTACTGTAAATAGCCCCACAGTAGGTCAGATCTTTCTCTATGATTTACAGAATATTTCTGCATCCTTAACAGGATCTTTGCAATTCCACTCTGAGGCTAGTCACTGACCAAAAGCTGACCTTTTCCTATGCATTGGTTGGCCTTAAATTCTATAGGGACCTAGTTTTGAGCTTTTTATCTTCTCAATCAAGGAAAAAAATTTTAATTGACAAAAGTCATATTTACTCAGATTAGGAACAGTAATCTGAATAAATAAGTATATGCAAATTAGGAATCTAAATACAGTATATGCATATTAAAAACACTGAAGAATTATGGTTGCAACATATCAGTGGTGTAATGTGGGGGGGTCGAGCAGGGCACGTGCCGTGGGTGACGTCCAGGGCATGTGCGGCACTACACATTAAAACAAACACACTGGTGGCGACGGTGACGTGTTTGTTTTAGCACTGCAGCCGATAAGAGTCAGACAGACTCTTATTGGCTGCTGCACTCAGGGCCTGGAGCCGGGCTGGAGCTCACTCATGAGCTCCGCTTTCCGGCTCCCACACTGAGTGAAGGGAGAGACGTCATGGTGTCTCTCCCACAGTGCCGAGCGGGACGGGAACAGTGGACAGGGGTGGTGGGCGCAGGAGTGGGGATTCCGGTAAGTAAATTATATGTGTTGTGTGTGTGTCTTATGTGTAAAAGACACTACTGATGGGGGCACTGTATATTGGGCACTACTGGGGGAACTATATATTGGGCACTACTGGGGCACTATATAAGAGGCACTAATGGGGGCACTATATATTGGGCACTACTGGGGGCACTGAATAAGGGGTACTACTGGGGCACTGTATGAGGAGCATTTTATATTGGGCACTACTGGGGGCACTGCATAAGGGGTACTAATGGGGCACTGTATAAGGGGCACTACTGTGGGCACTGTATAAGGGGCACTATATATTTGGCACTGGATAAGGGGCACTCTATAAGGGGCACTACTGGGGCACTGTATAAGGGGCACTAATGGGGTACTATATATTGGGCACTACTGGGGGCAGTGTATAAGGGGCACTACTGGGGGCACTGCATAAGAGTCACTACTGGGGGCACTGTAGAAGGGGCACTACTGGGGACACTATATATTGGGCACTACTGGGGGCACTGCATAAGGGGCACTGTATATTGGGGAACTGTATAAGGGGCACTATTATGGCACTATATATTGGGCACTACTGGGGGCACTGCATAAGGGGCACTACTGGGGGCACTATATATTGGGCACTGCATAAGAGGCACTGCTTAAGGGGCATTAATGAGGGCACTGCATAAGGGGCACTACAACAGGGGGCATTGCATAAGGGGCATTACTACTGGGGGCACTTCATAAGGTGCGCTAGAACTGGAGGCATTGCATAAGGGGCACTACTACTGGGGGCACTGCATAAGGGGCACTACTACTGGGGGTACTGCATAAGGGGCACCACTACTGGGGTACTGCATAAGGGGCACTACTACAGGGGGCATTGCCTAAGGTGCACTGCTACTGGGGACATTGCATAAGGGCACTACTACAGTGGGCATTGCATGAGGGACACTACTACTGGGGGCATTACGGTGCATAGGGAATGGAAAGGAATGTTCCCAGAGTGACGATTTATGTTGACATGCTACCGATATTTAGTGACCACGCCCCTTGTGGAATGTGGTCACGCCCACTTTTTTTCATCTTCAATTACCTCTGCAGTGAAAAGGTAACCAACTGTATAAGCAAATGATTAGGTCCTAGCTCCAAAAAACTATGCTTTTAGTAGCTTGGTAAAGTACTGCTGTTCGTCTTCCCCATAAAAAATGATGGGGATGGTTTTACTGAGTACTAATTTGGTTAAAGACATTTGAGATATCTCCACTTTAACCGATTGATAATTGGCTCCAATACCAATATTTGCCTTAATCATGCAGAAACAGCAATTTCCGCATGATTTAAGGCAAGTAAGTACATGATAAATCAACCACTATAAGTTTGGAAAAATAAGGTGTCTACAGTACCTTCTAATCTAAACAGATTTTATGTTCTCCTTCTGTACATGGAGAGAACTAAAAGTAATTGCTAGTCATGGATTTACAAATCACCCCATACCAAAGGCCTTTTCTTCCAGCCCGTATTGCTCACCCTGATCTGAAGAACTACTGGTTGCTTAAAAGCGGCCATTCTGTACATGCTTTTATTATTATCCAATTATATTACGCAATCCAAGAAAGCAGCAAATCCCACAGAAAGGTCTCTTGTACAAACTAACTGCAGAGTTTATGGTACCACCACCTGTTCCCATCTCTACTTGCTATGCCAGAATATTAATCTATATGATAACGGATAAAAGTTTGAATCTGTTTTAACACGATCTCCAGGCCAATAAATCTTTTCATCAGGTTGACTTAACCAGCGATGCATTTTTCAGCTTTTATAGAGCTCATAAAATTTAGGAATGGACCATTTAGATTTTCCTAGCAGTAATTTTTATGACTTTTTAGTCTGTGAGATACAGAGCTTCACCAAAAGAGCATTTTTTTCCTCTCTCTGCATTATATTTTACATCAATTTGTTTTACAATGAGTTGCATCCACTCACGCTGTAACGAGTACGGTCAGGAGAGCTTATCGTAAGTATACAGGATTTATTAAAAGGAGCTGAATCTATTAGTGTATAAGACCGAGCTGTCTCCTTTTATTGACACTCTCACTTTGCTTATAGAATTATTACAATATAACCAGCTTTTATTACGCCGCAGACGAAAGGCAACTTTCAGTCGTTCATATTTTTATTTTCTAATCTTTGTTGCACTTAGTAGCAGATTCTATAATGAAAAGAATATAATAGTTATGTGTTTGATTAGTTTATAGTTAATCCTGTTTCATTATATTACAGCTTTATCATGACCTGCCAGCGCCACAGTTTCACCCCAGGACTCTGTAAATTAGACAAAACACCCAACAGATACAGTATAAGCCATTTTGACAATATGCTCAGTATGATACCAGTAAATTCTCAGTTTTTTATTATTTAAATCTACAATGGACAGACTGTATGTGTCCAACAAGAGTCCAGAACATACTGACCGACATTTTGGAATACTTCCTGGGAGCAGCCTGGAGAGGAAAGCTACTCTTAGCTTCAGGGGGCGTGGCCAGACTATAACCATCATTATGCCCCACCCCAGTTACAGGAAAAGACCGCGATTTGCGTATCCGCAAGTAGGGGCCGGACTAAATTATGCAATTTGTGTAATTTAGCCCCACCCTCTCCCTATGGATACGCAAATTTCTCGGAAAATCTCCCCATCCTGTCTACTTCACTAGGAAGTGGGCGGGATGTGGGAGGTCTGCCTACTGTTTTGGGGGTGGGGGTGATAATCCAAAAAATCGGGAGCCTCCCGCAACTCCCAGGAACGTAGGCAAGTATGGTCAAGAACTGTCATTTGCTCACCTCCCTATGCTTGCACACAAGGGCTGATGCAGATTGGAACATATGTCAGTTTATGAAACCTAATATTGCATGAAATCACTCAGCATATGCCCAGAAAACAGACACATGAATATATACTCACTTGTGCCATTCTGGCACTTAAGCATAACTTCAGATGGGGAAGCAGAGTGGAGTTGAAATGAGAGCTTTCTAACATAGGTAGTGTACAGTTAGGGTGTTAGCACAATTGTGAACAAGAGCGGCACACAGGAGCATACTGTATATGCCTGATAAAACGTATTATTTTCTGGTTTCAGGGGGAGTTACAAATATAGAAATGATGGCTAATTTGCTCCCAACTCTTCATAAGGCCCATAATAAGTTATAATAACATGTACATTTTGCACTAGTGATTGCTGCAGTAGCAGGTAATTCACTGATTACTGAAGGGAATAACTATTGAAATCACAATTGCTATGTCACTAGGGATACCTTTGGCATACATAATCTACAAAACCAATCCCAAATTATAACAGTTTGTTTCTAGAAGATTGTAATCACTAGAAGTTAGAGCCGGACTGGCTATCTGGCACATCTGGAAAATGCCAGCGGGGCCGATGGCCAGATAGGCTGGCCTGGACATCCACAGGTACGCATGGCAGCACTACCTCCTGGGCAGCACTGCACTGGACATTGCATAAGGGCACTACTACAGTGGGCATTGCATGAGGGGCACTACTACTGGGGGCTTTAAGGTGCATAGGGAATGGAAAGGAATGTTCCCAGAGTGACGATTTATGTTGAAATGCTACCGATATTTAGTGACCACGCACCTTGTGGAATGTGGTCACGCCCACTTTTTTTCATCTTAAGTTACCTCTGCAGTGAAAAGGTAACCCACTGTATAAGCAAATGATTAGGTCCTAGCTCCAAAAAACTATGCTTTTAGTAGCTTGGTAAAGTACTGCTGTTCGTCTTCCCCATAAAAAATGAAGGGGTATGGATTTACTGAGTACTAATTTGGTTAAAGACATTTGAGAGATTTGAGTAGCCTCAGCTACTGTAGTTTCATGTGCAGATGGCAGCGTCATTGACGTCTGGACGCGGACGCGTGGTGATGTAATTCTGCAGCAACCAGGTATGACAAGTGCGGCAGCGGGGGGAATCGGAGTGGACAGCCGGACGGCACTGTGTTTGGTGCAAGGAGTTGAGGTCTCTTCTAGCTCTCCCTGCGTGGGTGGCATCAGGCGTGGGCAGGCATGGTCATGAGGAGACCAGCGGCGGCCGTAGAAAGTAGGACAGCCAGAAGAGCCCGGACTGGAAGCAGCCTCCCTGGGGGGAGGTGAGTTGCTGGCGGGGGGAGAGCATAGTGTTCTAATGGGCATTACTATGTGACAATGTTTTGGAGGGCATTACTGTGTGGCATAACAACTTCTGGGGGGAATTACTGTGTGGAATGATGTCTTTTGGGGGCATAACTGTATGGCAATGTTCAGGGGGACATTATTCTGTGACATGATGTCTTCTGGGGGCATTACTGGTGCGGCATGGATGTCTTCTGGGGGGCATTACTGTGTTGCATAATGTGAATAAAGGGACATTACTACTGTGTGGCGTAATTTGCATTCGGGGTACTATTGTGTGGTCATGCCCCTTCCCAGCGAGACCATACCTGTTTTTTTTTGGTGCATGCTCTCCATGCTTCGGTTGTGGATGGGGACACCAATGCTCTTTATGTACAGAGGGCACCAAAAGGTGTAGTAACGGCTCTATTTTGCTGTGCACAGATGTGTCATCCTCTGCGCTCAGCACTCCTGCCCTAAAAAATTCCTGCAGTGAACCCTATCTAATCCTCTACAACTGCTAAGCTAGGGCTTGGTCAATTGGGAAAAATGCCTTCCCTTTTCTTTGTGTGTGACCTCGACCAATGAAGTGCCAGCTTTACCTAACATAACCTAGTGTGTGTAATTTAATACAGAGAAATATGTACACTTGTATGTTGTTCTAATATTATATTTGTATAGACTAAGAAGTGGGAAAAGTCAGGAACAGTAAGGGGAGGAGCCTGTGCCAGGAGCCAGATGCTGACGTGAGGTGGGCCTGTGTGATGTAAATGCCAGGGCCTATTTTTAGTCCCAGTCTGGTCCTGCAGATGTGTTTCTATTTTTTTCAATATTAACCAACTGTACAGTGAGATTACAATTATACTATATAATGGGCATAATTCTCTCTATCCAATTTCATCCTTTGTGCATAATAAGTTACAGGATATCTCTGTTTTAAAAACATATAGCATACTCCTTCACGTAAATAACATTCTTTGCTAATAGACACCCGCTTTCATCTAATTGCTAAACTTTTCAAGTGCAAATACTTACCTGCTAGATTTTACCTTATTTTCAAACAGATGCTACCAGTTTTGGTCCCCTGATGTCAGGGGAATGGCGTGGTAGTAGAGAAAGGATCGTCTATATCACCATAGCATAAATGCTGCTACTACAATTTTTTCATAATTTAGGCTGTCACGGTTATTACCTAAAACAATATCAATTTTTGGAGGGGTTTCTATTAACAAACATTTGTTATCTGGGTGATGGGGAATGTTATAGTTTACTACATCTTCCGTTGATGAATAATTCAAATTTAATAGGATTGCATACGATATCCCGGCGACCAGAATCCTATCGGTCACAATACTGACTTTGGAATCTCGACAGTCAAAATCCGACGCATGTTGGTGAGTGTTCTAACCCTACCCCGAACCCTAACCCACCTCTCCCGCAGCCTAACCCTAACTGTCCCTTTTGGCAACCTAACCCTAAGCGTCCCCTCCCGCAACTTAACCCTAACTCTCCCCCTAGTGTCTTACCCTAACCCTACTACTCACCTTCGTGATTCTGACTGTTGGAATTCCAGAGCCAGTATTGTGATGACAATCGGGATTCTGGAGCCAGTATTGTGATGACAGTCGGGATTCTGGAGCCAGTATTGTGATGACCGTTGGGATTCCGGAGCCAGTAATGTGACGATAGGGATTCTGACCGCCAGGATTCTGACTATATTCCCTTTAATATTTTATGCAGTAGAGTATTTGGGTGTAGTCATTGTCAAAATGTCAATGGGTGTATCATTATTTAAAGCATTTTAACCGTGTTTTCATTAGAACTTTCAAAATGATAGCAAAGCATCATGTTAAAGTTATTATGTCGTTAGTTAAAATGCTTTATGTAACATTACAATCACGTCGTAATTCTCCCATCGACTTAATTCTATCAACATCTGTTGTATGTATCCTGAGTATTTAAAATGCAAACATTTGCACTGTAAACAAATGAGTAAATATGTTATGATGGCAATTCAAATGCCCAAAGAACATTTAGTTGGCACTGTGCATGATGTTCTTAGATGCACCTGCTTAGCAGCAGAGTGTTCCTGGAAATTATTTTATAATGTTACCTATTATAAGGTGAATATAGGCCCAGATTTCCATCATGGCACAGAGGTGTGCTGAGCAATATGGTGACATTTGTGGAAGAGCAGCAGCTGGCACAGGCAGTGTGGAATTGGGTGAAGTAATGACCTTCTAGTAAAGTACTTAGTAGATGCAAGAGATTGGATTTTGATTAATAATGTTATTGCAATGAGACAAGGGACAGACGGGTATATTTACTAAAGTGAAAGTTTGTAGAAGTGGAGATGTTGCCCATAGCAACCAATCAGATTATAGCTATTATCTTCTAGAAGGTGCTAGTTAAATGTTAAGTAGAATCTCAATGGTTGCTATTGGCAACATCTCCATTTCTAAAAACTCTCACTTTAGTAAATATACCCCAGATAATGTACACTTTCTGGGACTTTCAGTGCCACTTATAGCACTTCTCCCTCCTTAAAATGATGTGAATTCACTGCTACTATAGTTCATCACCTCTCATCCTACTGTATACCTATGATAAATAATAGATGGCATTGACTAGTTTTTACTAGAGGGGACCATGAACGTGGAGTTCCCTGGCTATAATACAAAACCAAAGTAGCCCCAAGAGGGTCGGCACATGGCTGGCACTTCTATGTTGTGGCCACAAATATACAAGGTGCGGTACCCCACTCCCAGTGTTATTTCTCTGGTCTGGACCTCCTGTGTTTTTAACCTAAAGCTGGGTACACACGGTACGATGTGTACCCAGTGATGCGATCCTCATTCCGATGGCTGACATATCGGGCGGTCCCAACATGCGGAGCGATCCAGTGCCCAACTGCCTGATATGCCTCCCCCCCTCCTGCATATACCAGCATGGGATCATTTGTCGATTCTCCAGATCTCTTCTGCATGCAGAAAGACCTAGAGGAGCAATGGACCACCCCACGGGAGCACTCAGCGGGCGATATCATGCCCACACACAGAACGATATGTATGCTACGATATTGTTCCAATCCGTTGTATAGGCCGCTATAATGCTCCGTATGTGGGGGCCTTTAGTCATGAAAACAAGGGGTGAACTTTTGTGATTGGCTGTTGCTGTAAAGGAGTTCTGCAGAATCCCAATTACTGTCCTCTGCCTTTGTTAATCCATAATGTGCATGAAACATTTTTATGTAAATATTTGCCTTTTTTCCTATTTTAAAAAAAAAAAACATCAAGAAAAACGAAAGGATTATATTATCTATTTAGACAAGGATTATGGAGGACGAAATTTGAATAGAATTGAGGAATGGTAAGATTGCTGGTTTTCTGCTGTGTGTGGGTGTTGATGACAGCCTTGTTGCTGGGTTAAACTGTTTGTGTCAGATTGAGTGGATTATCCTATAGGATTGTTAGTAGGTGGAGCTAGGTTTTGTCTATTTAAAGGGCTGCCAGAACTTAGCTCAGTCTCTTTAGTTGATCTTCTTACACGAGCTAAGTATCTGGGTTGCTAGTCTGCTCTTTGTTACACATTGCCAGCACTCAACTGCATCTTTCCCCTTTCCATTCATAATGTCACGGCCCCGCCGCTCCACTCACCCCCCAGCCGGCTGGCTGATTTTGCCTACCCCATTCGCTCCGCTCCCGCCCGTGGTCCATCCCCCATTCCTCAGCCTGCCCTTTTACTTTTGTCTCCGGGTGGATCCATCATCCCCCCCGGCAGGCCCCCAGCACACACAGGCTCTCCCTCTTTGGCCGCGCCCCCTCCCTTGCTTTTGCAGCCCTCCAAAAGGCAGGCTTCCCCAGTACCTCTCCCTCCCCTGACTGCATCAGGTTCGGGCCTCATGGCGGAGCGACCTCCTTCCGCGACCGACAGCATCCCCACTCCGTCGCCGGGCACATCTTCCGGTGCCTCTGGTCCCGGGCTGCTAACAGGTTTGCCCAGCATAGTCAGCCTTTCTCCCCCTCCTAGCACTCCCCTCTTACCTGTTCCGGCGGGGGCTCCTTCCGCGAGTCACCCGTCGGCGACAGGTCCCTACGCGGCAGCCGGGCACATAGCTGGTCCTTCTGCATGGCCTTATGCGGGCCTGGGAGGTGGGCTTGTTTCCCCGCTTACCTCCTCCTCTGCCTCTTTAGCACAGGGTGGTCCTGTCGGCCTGGCTCACACGGCGGGTCCGGCGGCCATCTTACAGCCGGGCGCCATTTTGGGGATGAGCTCCCCTTATTTTGCCGGCACGGCCAGTCAGCTGCATAGTGGGGTGGTACCCATTAGTGTGGTATCGCAGGCGGCTTATCAGCCCCTGTGGTTCACGCCAGCAGGTAGTCAGGCAGCGGCGAG
The DNA here is from genome assembly GCA_031769625.1 of Taudactylus pleione. NCBI lineage: Eukaryota > Metazoa > Chordata > Amphibia > Anura > Myobatrachidae > Taudactylus > Taudactylus pleione. The sequence goes on along the minus strand of JAUIMM010000104.1, from coordinate 2,604,467 downwards.
CGCATCACCAATGCCCCTTTCCATGGCTGGTCCTAATTGGAGCCAAGCGTCATGGAGTTCAGGTGTTGCCCCACCTGTTTTATCCTCCCCTGCAGTGGCCCCTTCCTCTTCTGTGTACGGGCCACATTTTACAGCACCCCCCCATCTACTACCCTTCAGCTTTAACACAGCAGCAATTATATTACCCTTACGTACCGCCTTGGCAAGTTTACCCCTCTGCCCCGGCCGCACCCCCTCTTCGGCCTGTGCTTTATCCTCCTATTTCCCATACGTTTCCTTTGAACCCCTCTGTTGATAATAACAGTCAAGCATCTCCGGCCCGAGGTCCTCGCATTGCCCCTCCGGTGGTGGACCCGACTCCCGCGCCCACTATCGCTACCTTGTCCACGTTGCCGGTGCCTCACACATCTCTTTCAGTTTCAGGTGCAGATGCGGTTAGCGGGCAAGTTACAGCGGATGCTGTAATGCCTTCGTTGTCTGAAACGGCACAAGACCCTTCTACCACGGTGACCGGGACAGGTGCGGAAGCAAGAGATAAAGTGGGCAAAGAAGTTCCTGGCCCATCAGGTTCTGGTGAGCATGAAAATGACATGTCTTCTACCGATTCTTCCTCTTCCTCTTCACACTCTTCTGGATCCCCTGCACGCCCCCGCAAAATTGCGCGAATGGTAGCGCGGCATCTAACAGAAAAGTCTAGTAACAATACTAGGAAGGATGATGAGATAGGGGCTATAGCGCAAGAAGCAGTTCACTGTGCTAATACGGCGGTGCTTAGGGGCTTGCGTAAAAGTGTTAGAAGCAGAATACGCAGGGGAAAATTTGTGGACCTTTTTTCGCTCACAGATGATATGAAAAAGGGATTCACACAGGCGAAGAAGTCGGGCGGCATTGGCGAAGATGCCTTTTGCAGCTTCAACACATGGTTGAAGGGAATGCTCATTTTCGCGACATGTTATTTGGAGACCAGGGCAGACGAACATGTTAACATTATAAGATATTTATTTTTGGTACTCGACATGTTCATCAGGTCTCATAATCTAGCATGGCGCGAATATGACTCTCAATTTCGCAAGAAGCATGACGGTGCTCTCCTCATTCCATTTGGGGTTAAAGACGTAGAGGTTTGGCTGGAGGTGTCGCAGCAGCGTCGGCCCCCCTTGGATGGTGCTCCCCCTCGTAAGAATCTCGGAAACAACAGACAGGGGACGGCGGGAGGGGGAGAGGTAAATGTTTTGCCTATAATGACTCCAAGTGTACGCGGGGTGCAGGCTTTCGTTTTCGCCACTCCTGTCGTCTCTGCGGGGGGGAGCATCAAGCCAAGGATTGTCGACGGGGTTCAGGAAGTGCGTCACAGGATAGAGGAGAGAGTCACAAAGGAAATGGTTAAAGCCTTTTCTCCAGTATGCTTAGATTCTCTTACCAGATGGTTACGGTTATATCCTAGTAGAGAGGATGCTTTGTTTTTGTTAGAAGGTTTCACAGTTGGTTTTCGTTTACCTATAATGGGGCCTTTGCGGATAAGGGCGTCACAGAATTTGCGTTCCGCCAGGGACTTACCAGGGGAATTGAGGAATAAAGTGAGTGCGGAGGTTTTGCTGGGGAGGATGGAAGGTCCCTTTCCCTGTCCTCCTTTGCATAACCTCTGTATATCTCCGGTGGGGGTGGTTCCTAAGAAAGTGCCGGGTAAGTTCCGTTTGATTCAACATCTCTCCCATCCTCGGGGCGGTTCAGTGAATGATGCGATACCTGGGAACTATTGTAGGGTAGTGTATCAATCTTTTGATGGTATTTTAGACTTAGTTCGCAGTTTTGGTAGTGGCGCCTTAATGGCAAAGCTAGACATAGAGGCTGCATTTCGTTTGTTACCGATGCATCCGGAGGCCATGCAATTCATGGGTTTTAAATTGGATTCGGGTTATTTTGTAGACAAGTGTTTGTCAATGGGTTGCGCGGTTTCCTGTGTCTATTTTGAGAAATTCAGCTCTTTTCTTCAATGGTGTCTGCATACCGGTACAGGTCAGATGGGTATAGCGCACTATTTGGATGATTTTCTCTTTATAGGCCCAGAAAAGAGCGAAGTTTGTGCTGATCTTCTCTTTTCGGCGCAGGCTTTGTTCAAAGTGTTAGGTGTCCCCATTGCCCATGACAAGACGGAGGGTCCGGTGACGTGTTTGTCGTACTTAGGCATAGAGATAGACACGGCAGCGGGTTGTTGCAGGCTACCTAAGGATAAAGTGGAGAAGCTGCAGGAACTAATTGAGTCGTGTTTAGCAGCAGAATCAGTTAGGTTACGCAGGGTTCAGTCGCTCCTGGGTTCCTTAAACTTTGCCTGTCGGATCATTCCCAAGGGTAGAGTTTTCTGCAGAAAATTGGAGAGGGCCACAGTCGGTGCGATGCAGCCGCATCGGTATATTCGCCTGTCGGGAGAGATTAAAGAGGATCTTAGGAATTGGAAGCGTTTTTTGTTGAGTTTCAATGGTGAAAGCATTTGGCCTTCGCCCCCGTTGGCGAATAGCATGCTTCAACTTTTTACTGATGCGGCTGGGTCGTCTGGTTTTGGGGCCTTTTTCAATGGGGAGTGGTGTGCTGCTCCATGGCCTCTTGATTGGCACAGGGAGGGGCTGACGAATAACATGTTGTTGTTGGAGCTGTTCCCAATTGTCATAGCGGTGGAACTCTGGTCGGTACGACTGAGTAACTGCCAAGTAGTATTTTGGTGTGACAATCTGGGAGTGGTTCACGCCATCAACAACCAACGTTCGTCCTCACCTTTTGTTTTACGTTTGCTTCGGCATTTAGTTTTGCGCTGCCTCGAGGGTAATATAAGGTTTAGAGCTAGACATGTACCGGGTGTCTGTAACGAAATTGCTGATGCTTTGTCTCGCTTTCAATTTGCGCGCTTTAAAGCCCTTGTCCCGTCGGCTTCTGACGTTAGTTTGGTGTGCCCCCCTTTTGTGTGGCAGATCATCAGGCCGGCTTAGAAGGTTTGGCGTTACAATCGCTTGCCCCGTCGACTCTCAAGGCTTATTCGGCCGCTTGGCGGGATTGGTGCACTCATGGTGCACTCCTTGAGAAGGAGGGTAAGTCGGCAGATGAGTTGATTTCTTCCTTTGTTTGGGAAAGATATCAACAGGGTAGGTCCAGGGCCTCCATGGGATCCGCGCTTGCAGGGATTTCTTTTTTTTGTAAGCTGAAGGGTTTGCATGACCCCACCAAGTCTTTTGTGTTAACAAAGGCCATGAAAGGTTGGGCTAAGGTTTTCCCCGTTCGTTCGGATTCACGGCGGCCTGTGGACCTACAGTTGTTGGCAAATTTGTTATCAGTAATGGGGAGGGTGGCCTCTGATAATTTTGAGGCTTGTCTTTTCCGTCTTACATTTGCAAAGGCATCTTTTGGTGCATTTAGAGTTAGTGAGCTGGTAGCTTCCAGCAAGGCGTCCAATTCCTCAGGACTTTTGTTGAGCGATATCGTTTTTAGAGATTCGTCGGTGCTTTGTCGACTTCGTTTCTCTAAAACCGATCAAACAGGCAGGGGCAAGTGGGTTACTTTACCACAACAGCAGGACCAGAATATTTGTCCGGTACACTTAGCGGCAGATTACATGGTAATGCGCCCTTCGGGGGGAGTGCAATGGTTGCTACATGCGGATAATTCACCCCTTACGAAATACCAGTTCGCAGCAGTATTTAGGAAAGGCTTGCTTGAATTAGGGGCAGATCCGTCAGAATATGGTACTCATTCCTTCCGAATTGGGGCTGCTACTAGCGCGGCTCTCGCTGGAGCTTCCGCAGACTCCATTCAGCAAGTAGGGCGTTGGAAGTCGGCTGCTTTTAAGAAGTATGTGCGCTGCGACAAGTTGTAGATGCGCTCCTGGCGTCAACCCGAAAGCGTTGCTTACCCGCCAATTGTTCAACGGCTAGCGTTGAGCAATTGGGGGTGTGAAGGGATTTTTTAATTTTTCCTCCCGTTGGCCATGATTTGGCCCATATTTGGTTCACGGGAAGGTTTTTTGGGTTTTCTTCTTCACTCGGGTTCCAGTTTCCCCACATTTGCATCCCTGCTAGTTAGTTGCCATGTGTTGTTAATGTTGTGTTTGTGTTTTTGGGTATGGTGCGGTTGTTAAGATTAGGGTTTTTCTCTTTTTCCACAGATTTGGCAAATGAAGATGTGACAGTGTGGCTAGTGGGCCATTCTTATATTTTTTGGGCGGAAAAACATGTCTTGTCACAGGGTTCAAACTTGTGGCCGAGTGGTGTTAGCGTTCGCTGGATTGGTGTGAGAGGTTTACGTGTGGAGTCGGTGCTAGGATTGATTGTTTCATCTGTTTCCAAATGGGGAACTCCCAAATTCTTGGTGCTCCATGTTGGAGGGAATGATCTTGGTCAGTTGAAAGGAGTTGAATTGATTGTGAGGCTGCGTGAAGTTTTGGAAGAGATTCGTGTCAGATGGCCGACAATTCAGATTGTTTGGTCGGATATGATGCCGCGTTTGAATTGGAGAGGTGTGCGCAAGCATGGTGCGTTGGATAGGTCACGAAAGAAGGTGAATGTGGCAATTACGAGACATGTTGAGTCTCTGGGTGGAATGGCGATTAGACATGTTTTTCTGGTCGGAGAGCTTGGGAAGTTTTTTCGGCATGATGGGGTACATCTTAATGCTGTGGGCACAGCTTTGTTTATTAAGGACTTGTTCTCGTTCCTGGGTTAGGTTTTTGGGTGGCGGGCCAGTCTCTTTTAGGGCCTGGCTTTGGCGGGAGTACGCTGCAACTCAGTGGCTTTAGAGGGCGTAAGACAACTTTGTGGGGGCACTGACCCTCGTTGCCCCTGGCGAATTTGTCCTGCTGTGTGCGGGGGACCCCGGTGCTGGCTGTACGGTAGCACCTCGGATTGGCCCTAGAGGGAAGTGAGACTCTCACATCGTTAGTACGTCTAAAGGGGGGACTTTTAAGTAGTCCTCCAAGTATTCTGATCAGCGTGAAAGCTAGAACTGAGTTTGCAGCGTCTCTTAGCCACCCTGGTTAGGTTGATTAATAATTTATAAATAAAAAGCTGTGACCTTTTTTAGCCAAGCTCTGGTGTCCGTGTCTTTATTTATTTATATATTGGTTAAGTAAGATATCGAGGTGTTAAGATATATTTGAAGCAGTAAATCAATGCAGATCTTATGGAGGACGAAATTTGAATAGAATTGAGGAATGGTAAGATTGCTAGTTTTCTGCTGTGTGTGGGTGTTGATGACAGCCTTGTTGCTGGATTAAACTGTTTGTGTCAGATTGAGTGGATTATCCTATAGGATTGTTAGTAGGTGGAGCTAGGTTTTGTCTATTTAAAGGGCTGCCAGAACTTAGCTCAGTCTCTTTAGTTGATCTTCTTACCCACCATCCCACCCACGTTTTAAGTTGTGTGTACTAACTTTTGCTTTCTACTTCAGGTGAGGCACAGCAAGGCGGGAGTACGCTGCAACTCAGTGGCTTTAGAGGGCGTAAGACAACTTTGTGGGGGCACTGACCCTCGTTGCCCCTGGCGAATTTGTCCTGCTCTGTGCGGGGGACCCGGGTGCTGGCTGTACGGTAGCACCTCGGATTGGCCCTAGAGGGAAGTGAGACTCTCACATCGTTAGTACGTCTAAAGGGTGGACTTTTAAGTAGCCCTCCGAGTATTCTGATCAGCGTGAAAACTAGAACTGAGTTTGCAGCGTCTCTTAGCCACCCTGGTTAGGTTGATTAATAATTTATAAATAAAAAGCTGTGACCTTTTTTAGCCAAGCTCTGGTGTCCGTGTCTTTATTTATTTATATATTGGTTAAGTAAGATATCGAGGTGTTAAGATATATTTGAAGCAGTAAACCAATGCAGATCTTAATCAATAACAAATGATATATTTCATTTTATATTCAATACAGTAGTGAAAAATGATTTCAAGAAGTCTTTTATTCAATTGTATTTTAAGTTGTGTGTGGTTTTTTTTGTCAAAGTGAGGTACAGGTAGAGGGGGGTATTCAATATGGGAGCGAAAAGTCTGTGCTGGACTTTTCACTCCACAACGCAGGTTTTCCGGGGATAAAGTATCGGGAGTGTGCCCGCTTCATCCCTGTGCTCAATTAGAAATCAACGAAAAAGGGAGCTGGCGGAAAGGTAAGTATCACCAAAAAACTGCAATTTTCGGGAAATATTCCAGGGACCCCCCTAAAGATGTCTAGACATGGGGGATCACTATGGGTACCCCCAATTTTACCTGCTGAAGGAAGTCGGGATCTCTAATAGCCGCGGCAGGTGCATATTTGCGGCTATGAAGAAGGGATGAAGAATAGCACTTAGATTTGTTTTTTTGTAAAAATAACTATTCAAATTTGGGGTACATGAAAATGGTGTAAGCATTTTTTTAAGTCCCTAAAATGATTTTTAAAAATTCGGCAAAAATTAACCTGCCGTACTCCCGCAATGAAGAAAACACCTGCCGCGTACTTGGGAACCCCTCTGAATTTAATTTGGCTATTTTAGAAGTGTGTTCCCTATTTATTTTTTTTTAACCCCAAAAATTAAAGTTAATTTTTAGGGTTGTCCCAATTTTTTTACTTTTTTTGACACAGTTTATTTTAAATTACATTCCCAGTAGTGCAGGCTGTTTTTTTTAAGCCTGCACCCCTAAACCCCAATCCTGCACTTTTTTCGCCATGTAAAACATGGTGAAAAGTTATCCCCATTTTTTTACAAATACATTTTGCACCGGCAAAACGTATTTGTAATTGAATATGGGGATAATTAAAACATGCGAAAATGACATCATCAGCGATACTGTAAATTATCGCCGATTCCGACATTTCGCTCCAAATTGAATATGGCCCTGAGTCTCCCATATCCAAAATGCTTGGGGCCAGGGATGTTTTTAATATCGGAATAGTCCATATTTTGGAATATGTGCTTGCCATAATGAAATATTTTAGCATTGGGACACAAACCTAAACACATAATGTATTTATGTTTCATATACACCTTATTCACACAGCCTGCAGGTAATTTTATACAATATTTTAAATAATTTTGTGGCTCAAACAAAGTTTGTGTACATACATGAAATTCATTTATGTTTCATATACACCCAGCCTGAATGTAATTTAATAAAATATTTTTAATAATTCTTTGCCTTAAACAAAGTTTGTGCACATTGAACCATCAGAAAGCAAAACTTTCACTATATCAGTCATGCTAAAAAAAAAAATCTGTATTTCGGAAAATTTGTATATGGGAGACTTTACCTTTAGAAAAAAAAAAGGCACAGACACAAATTGCTCCCTCATTAATTATTGTACCCCTAAATAAGACTTAACTACACTAAACAGTATTTTTGGCATAGAAAGTTGGACTTTGGTGCAGTGTTTACATATTTCCCTTACTTCTCTGTAAATGTAGGCACCCTGCTAGTTTTTGTGGGCTGCTCCCATGTGCGGAGATGAGATGTGTACTTTGATGTGGGTGCACCATAGACGCTCACCGGCCCAAAAACAAGGAATTTGTTGCTTATACACCATTATAACCGCAATAATGAAACTGAAAGTTATTTGTATTTTTTTTCCATTTCTTGCAGATTCCCTTATAATTATAAGTAATGCATTTACATTTGCCAAATATCTATTTCTAAGCATTAAGTAGTGAGCATGTGTGAGATTTTAGGGATGCACAGTTCAGTAATTCATGAACATTTGGGTTTCTTGTGTGCACATCAGGTTTCCTGAAGATAATTCGGATTAGGTAGGTTAGATGTGATGCAGTCAGGAAGCCGACGGTCGAAAAGCCCACCGCCGGCTTCCCGACTGTGCAATCCCGGCAGGGGTCTAATGATAGGCATCGAAATCCCGAGGCCTATCATTATCCCCACGCCAGGAGCCCGACACCCGGCATACCAAACAAGGGGGGGGGCTAGGTTAGGGGCTTCTGGGGTGGACTTAGGGTTAGGCACCCCCCTGGGAGGGTTAGGGTAAGGCTAGGATAAGAGGAGGTTAGGGTTAGGCATCCCCAGGGGGAGGTTAGGGTTAGGCACCCCCCAGAGACTTAGGCTTAGGCTGCGGGGATGGGGGGGTAGGTTTAGGCACTTACGGGGAGGGTTAGGATTAGGCACTAGGGGGGAGGTTAGGGTTAAGCACCCCTAAGGGAGGGTTAGGGTTAGGGGGGGGAGAGGGTTAGTTATACTTACCTATTTGTCCTGTCGGGATCTTCACTGCTGCCGGTCTTCCGGCATTGGGATTTGAACAGCCGGACATAGGTCCGACGGTCATTCATACTGATTCCAGGTTAGACAACGCATAATAAAGTAAGTAAGATAGTTAGATGACTTTATATTTTAGATAAACTTTTATTAACTTAACCGCTTTATAAACGCTGGGAATCGTGAACTTGTATCGTGATCATGTGACCACACACCTCCCATTAGGATATGACAAGTCCCCACCTCCGACACACACCTCCCAACAGGGGACAGCTGAAATGTGGGTAAGTCTTAATGATACTGGCCTAGAAAGGTAAGCATTATTGCTTCTCATTGACAGCTTCTACAGATGTGCCTGCATGAATCTGCCTTCCTGCTCGTACATGCACAGTGAGCCTTAAAGACCAGATTTAGACTTCAGTTCCACTTAGTAAGAATAATAAATAATTAAAATATAAGTGTTTACAAAAAGATTATAATTATTTTAAAAATTGTTCAGATGATTAAGTAAATTTTAATGCTTTTGGTCTGTTTCCCTAATCCTTAGATGGTTATAACAGAACAGGTATTGCATCAATGCAAAAAATAAAGCAATACTTGATAAAAAAAACTTGCAGGGTTATTGTTGGTAATACAATAAAAAAAAAGCCCTATTACAAGTGAAAACATTATTTTTTGCCCCTTCACAAACATGCTCCTTAGTTATGGGGGTGTATTTATATGTATATTTAATAGAGATGTGCACTTCGGTTTTCTTGAAAAACATACACACCCAAACTTTGGGGTTCCAAGTTCATTCGAGTCCCAGCTCGGATCACTTTTGGGGTTTCGAGTAGAGCCCAGTACAGGCTTGGATTTAAAAAACAAATATTGTAATTTTACATATAAACAGGTCCAAATTACATGATATTAGTGTTTTGTTTGTTTTTTTGCAATTTTAAAGAAATCCAAAACCCAATCCGAAACAAAACAATTGAGGGTGGTTTTGGCAGAACTAAAATCATCACGATTTAGAGTGTTTTGCGAATATAAAGGCCAGAACTTATGGGCCCATGCACATCTGTAATATTTAAAGGAAAAAAATCACCATAAATAACCTTTTATAAAAAGGTGTTTGAAATGAGGGTGTCAGTGAGCCATACTGTACTGATAAGCACCCTCCAGGCACTCAGAAAGTTGCCTGCTTACCAAGCACAATTTTAATGACAGCACACTGAACTCTGTGTTAGGAATGGACTGTCACTTAGCTGTCATTCTGAGACTCAAGACGCTCAGCTGCCATGACAATATAATAGTAACACACTGATAAAAAAAAAAATATTACACTGTTGTAATAACCATTCTGATGATAAATTGAGCCTAAAATACTGAATGGACATTTTATTGAGCCAAATGATAATTTGATCTCTGATTAATAACTATTACTATTATTAAGCATATTAAAATATTAAATAAATTATAGTGGGCGCATTTCACATGTTCTGGCTAAGTTCTTGGGTGTTTCCTCATAAAAGATGATTATGTGCAAAATCTTAGCATCGATTATGCATGCATGACACGGCATAATAGCGTCACAGGTTTTGGCAATTGAATTTAATGTTTCACATCCGCCTATTATTTTGTTTAGGATAAAAAAAAGCATCTGATACTTGTCACGTGTAAACTGACAAACAGCGTGAAAAAGTATGAATCATACCAGACGAGTAAAATAAACTGTATTCAAGGATGAATTATTTGCAGCTAATTAATTTTCTAGAACTCTAGTTGTCACAAAATGATACTTATGCTACTGAAAATGTAAATTCCTAGTGACAACTCCACTTTCTAGATAGCATTGGTAAGATGCATACTGCAGATGCATCCAGCAGACAGACAGTCAATAATGTGCACTGCATTGTCACTTTAGTGTGTCACTGGCCTTATACACTAATAATTGATGTATTCAGTTGTCATTTAGCAATGTTAAAAATAATCTATTCGCCATATTGGTTATCCCATTACTGCAATTGAAAAAGTAATTCCCAATGATTCAAACTTCAGCCACTGATGGAAAGCAATTCCCGGGATCTTTAAATGAGCCCAAGCACACATCCTCATAAAACGAGCTCCAGAGAGATTAACATACCTTACTTTCACTGGCTGTCTTACTCATAGAGCACACATTTTCTCTTCATAAATAAAAATACACAGACGGTAAATCACTGCACAGTGTGTGTCATTTCCCGTCACACACACTATAATATATTTGTATTTATGTACATATAAATACAAAATTTATATATTATATTATTACGATATACAATATAATTATATTGTGCAATAAATGTAATGACTTGGAAATCATAGTATAACACATACACATTTCTGTCATTTATTCTGCTTACTGCAATGTCTGCCAATCTTTAATGAGCATTAATAATAATCCATTTAAATAATGCATGTGGTGCATAACTAGATATAGAGGTTCCTGCCTCACCTTGCTAATTGGTGTTGGTTAATGGTAGTACAGGAGGGCTGCTAGGTTAAATCTGTTTGTCCTTAGAACAGTCCTCAATTAGCACAGATTTAATGCCAGGATGCATTTGACAGATCAGTAATCTAATACACAATAAATTATGTCACGTAGCTAAATATTCAGTATCTGTGCCTAGAAATTTATTATCTATTTAACCTCTTTGGTATGAGCTTGTCCTGCGTGTAAAACATAATATTTTACTTGTAATAAATTAATTTAAAAGAAAGTAAATCAATGTTTATAAAACTAAATGGTGAATTTATGAAATTTAAATTTCTTTGAAAGTAGAAAATACTAAGATATCTAGGTAATTGAAAATGTTTTAAGGCATATCTGCTAACTTTTTGTTTGATAATTGGAATAAACACACACATGTGAAGATGGCATTGTCACGCATCACGAGGACTGCTCCCTTGTCCCTCCCGTAAAATGCATTGAATGCTGAGCACACTATGGCAATTGATTACAGCACCCATTCACCACTTCTCTGCCAGTGGCAGTGGCCCACGAAGCAAGGGTGGGGGGGTTCTGAGTACACCCACAGTGGCTGCTTCTCAACACAAAGCACGATCGAGATCGCAGGTGCCGCTATAGAGAGATCTGATCAGCATAGCTCTTTACATACAGAATGATCGGCGGGGGGGAGGAGCTGCTGCACATGCTCACTCACAGCAGCTCCCTCTCCTTCCTCATATCTTGCAGTGCTGTGGCCGCCCATCGCCCATCTCGTCCTCTCAGCACCGGGTAGGTGTGTATGTACGTGTGTTTATATGTGTATTTGTAATTGAATTGCATCTGCGACTCAATTAAGACACAAAATTTGAAAAAAAGAAAAATTTGATACGCTGCTCTTCTCGGAGCATGTCAGTCGCGCAGGGTGTCTCGCACCATATGGCGTATAAACACTAGGTGTATGAGGACACAGCTGTAACTCTAAATTAATTTGAATCACTGTCTCTTTGGAGAAAAAAATTAGAATAGTTTTTGAATCCATTTAAAAAAGTAAGGATGCGGCCAGTTACATTGTGGCTGATCGCGCCACAAATGTGTGCACGCGATTCCCCACACCTGTATATGCTACAGTACGCTATGGCGCTCGCTGCTATCGCACCATGCATTCCTATGGAGGCGCGGTCGCATATGCGTGTCCTCTCGCGGGTGCATGTCTCGCATTATGCCTGGCATGATTTGCCACGCAAGCGGCAAGGATATAGCTGGGCATATCTGTATCTATTTATTAATATGAACAAAATATAGAATTCCCCCCAAAAAATGACAGCTACCTAAAGATGATCTATATTAGCTGATGTATCAGTATCACAAGATATATTCATTTTGAAAAATGTAAAACAAAAATCTAAATATCACAAGGTTTCGCAGTGGAAATATTTAATTCCTTAGATAGGCAACGCAACTGTGTTAAGAGACAATGGAATTCCAGGTGACCACTATTATCTGAGATTTCCAGTCTGTCAGCAGCACTTACTGGAAATACAGGAAAGCAAAACTCCAGAGGTCTCAGAGGGTCATGTTCAATCCTTGTGAAGTCACCATGTTTTATCCCAGGAAACTAGAAAGTTTAAAGTAGAAAACCATTTCCTCAAATTATTCCATCATTTCTATGATCTGGAGTATCTCTAAGAGGGAAATGTTCTGTAGGACAAATGATACTGTAAGTTCCGAGCATGTAATCATTTGAAGAGATTCAATTTGACAGACAGGACAGACTAAGAGACATCTCCATGTCTAATTGAGGTTTTAATCCTCACACGTCCTCTCTGACATTCATACGAATATATTAGTTTAACCTATGCATAGACATGATTGGCAGGACATATTTGTAAACAGAATGTTTGCGTTACACCTTTTTTGCTTTTACCTAAAAACATTCAAAATATATGTTTTATTCATTATTTTGCTGTGCTTTTTATAAGACATAATACAGAAGTACAAATGAGTGATATGTTTTGACAAATTTTGAATTGCTCTAAATACTGGTGTCTTGTGGCCAAGAATTATCTTGTCTTTTATAGTCTTGAATAAATTTGTTCTATAAAATTAAATTTTTCTATTAACAAATACTATAATAAAAAATATAAAGGACACCGAATCTAACAATTATTCTTTCAAAATTATGTTTTATACCCTCAAAACATGAATTTAACTGACTTTTTTTGTTTTGTTTCAACCAATATCTACCTGCAGGACAACTTGGTACTTCCCTATTTTTAATTTATGCCCCTGTGCCACATAATGCTTACGTGACCCCTGTGTTGCCAGGAACCTCAATGTATGGAAAATTTGTTTAGTTGGGTTTCACCTATTCTTCTAATCTAGGGTCTACTAGGGGTTGATTCTAGAAACACACAAAAGCTACTGTACTTGGAAGCTTCATTAAATGGCCTGTTAATTGAGTAAATGAGTAAAATAAAAAGGCTTAGCAAAAATATAGTGGCTGAGATAGCTACAGGATAACTACGAAACCCAAAGAGCATTAGATAAGACAACAATGTTATTTCAGGTGTAAAAGATTAGTTGAACAATAACAGTAAGGGCATTCAATAATGACATTTGGTAATAACATTCAATGAAAAAGCAGCAACAACATTGGTGGCAATGGTAGCATCAGCAATGAGAAAAACAACAATCAAATACCATGAGCAATGACAGTGATATTGAGTTATAATTCAATACAGCGTTGCTAGTAGCAATTGAAGTCTCATTTCCTTTATGTACTCATTTATAGCAAGGGCTTAAAGTGGGCGATACTCACATTTTCAGCTACAAACACACACTGGGCCTGATTCAGAGCCGGACGCTCTTTCAGAGCGCTCGCTCTGAATCAGTGCCCTCCCTCTCTTTTTTTACCACCCACAGCTATGCGAGCGGCCAAAAAGATGGTCTCGATGGTCAAGACCATCGCGACCATCGGGCTTGCGACGAGACCCTTGTGGTAGGGTCTCATCTGCCGCAAGCCCTGGAGTGCTTTTGGCTCTATCAGAGGCGTTCCCATGAGAATGCCTCCCTCTGGGCAGCAACGCCCCTGGCACGCCCACCAAAGGGGGCGTGCTGTCACTCAACATCGACAGCACGCCCCCTTTGTAGCGAGACACATAGCGATGGCTTGCCCATCGCTATTCGGGTCTCGCGCATGCGCATTACGGAACCGGCTCCCTCGTGCACATGCGCACTTGGCCAACATCGACCCGCTTGCGAGCGCTCAGCGCACGCGAGCGGGTCTGAATCAGGCCCACAATGTGCATGATTCCATTCCCTGAGACAGAAAATGACAAGGCACCAGTGTGTAATGTTGAGGATCAATAATGGGGTTACTCTGAATTCCTTTAATATAAGTGCAATGAAGTAATGTGACACTTCCTCTTTCTCAAAGATGATGGGTGTAGTAGTCCCAACAATAGCATTAAATGTTAATAATGAGCGGATAATGATTACAACTGTAATTACTAATAAAATAATGATGTGGGTAGTAGCCTCAACAACAAGAATATTCACAGATGTGTATAGAAGAGAAGTAGTGCTGGTAGGATTTGTCATTTCAGACCGGGATCTTTAGCTTGGACAGACAAAAGTATGGATGATCAGCCCCATATATAGTGCAGTAAGTATGTAGCAGTTTACTAACACTTGCAGCAGATAATGAGAAGTGAATGCACTTCTTGTGCGGGAGGGAATTTAAACCTCCTAGGCATTGTTAGATTAGGGACAAGTGCAGAGAACTATTGGGTAAAATTTTAGTTAGTGCTGTTGGTCATTTATAAAGTTATAGGGATGTGTTTCTGTGCTGGAAGGTTGCTTTTAGTCTGGAGCTAGGTAGGGCTTTACCTCATTTTCCTTTGAAGTATACCTTGTGAGTACTGCTGTGTCTGTTTTTTACTTATTCCTTTCTATTCCTTTAATTTTTATCTTGTTCTTTCTTTGTTTTGTTATTCCTTCTTTTTCTTTCTTATTCTCTTATTATGTTTATCAGCGCTAGTACCCTCTAGGCACATGGATGCTGTGGGACCTTTGTCTGTCTACGCATCTGCAGCTTTCAGCAGATGTGAACCTCTTCTTTCCTGGCTTCTGTTCGGGCCCGCCAAGTGTCCACAGGGACTGGCACAGTAGTCAATGATCACCCGACACTAGTGGCAGGCCTGGAATCGCGGACCATTTCCTGCATTTCCCATGCACTTCAATCGCAACTCCTACTCTGTGAATACACTATCTGGATGCATGAGTAGCGCAACATAAATGCATGCGCTGAAGAAAAATATAAATCATCAGTGCGTGCGACTTAGAATCAGGCCCATGATGTCACCTAACTGGGAGATTTTTTAGTCTTAACAAGTACTCCTAGAAAACTCTTAATATTAGTAATGTGTATTGGAACTCCAACACTTGATCAATGACTTGAATCATTCTTGATAAAGCCTTCGCCATTCCCATTATGCTATGTGTTCACATATGCTTGATTTTCTGCTGTGCTTAAGAAGGTAGTGGTGATTAATCAGGTTAATTTTCCAAATATGAGCAAGAGACTAGGGGGTAAATGTACTAAAGTGAGAGTTATTAGAAGTGAGTTTTAGAAGAGATGTTGCCCAAAGCAACCAATCTGATTCTACTTAACTTTTAACTAGCACCTTCTAGAAGATAAACGCTAGAATCTGGTTGCTATGGGCAACATCTCTTCTAAAACTCACTTCTAAAAACTCTCACTTTAGTAAATTTACCCCTAGGTAATAACCATGACTAAAAGCACAAGATGATGTATGCAGGGTGCGATACCAAGAATAACCAGCATGCACAGTTCAACAGCAGAGAGCAGAAAAGTCAGTCACCACAGTAGAGGTTAATACAAATGAGATATGTTGAGTGGAGTAAGAGAACCCAGTAAATAGTTGATCAAAGAAGCAGATCTTAAACAGAGTTGTGGTACACAGGCAGTGGTACTGTAGGTCTAGAAAGAATAATCCTCTAATTACCTCCATCTCTACTCATCCATACCTAAAAGCTCCTTGAACATGTGGTGTACAAGCGCCAACAACACTCCTTTCAAAAATCACTCTAGTGTAGCTTTCTGTCTCTTCACTCTACCTAAACTGCCCACACCAAAGTCTATTCTATTACCCATTGACCTCACAGCAGCATTCAACATCATTCACCACCCCTCCTACTGTAAACCCTCCACTCATTCAGGCTCAATAACTCTATTCTCTCCTGGTTCACCCCCTACTGTACTTTTCCAGCCAATTGGGACAATGGTGGGAACTGCTAGGTTACTAAAGGTTATGTAGTGGTTTCCAGCATTGAAGTCAATGGTGGGAACCACTTACCGGCTGAGAGAGATGGAGGCTCGCCTTTCTCAGCCAATGAACACTCAGCCAATGCACTTCAATGGGAAATTCCATGCCTGAATTTTCATTCTCATAGTGCCATGGGCTCCATTTTTTTATTTATTTTTTGTTTGCTGAAGACGTGGATGCCTACATGGACCAAAGTTGACTGGAACCAAGGGGTAGGGAAGTATGTTCCTTTTTTTTTGCAGGTGTCATGGATGCTACATGGAGAAAAGGATGTGAATGGCTACTGGGATTGTAGGTGAGTATGTGTGAGTGTGAATGTATAATGTATAAACTTTTACTTTCACTGCGTGTGTGTCCTGTGTCTATTTGAATATTTATTTTGCAGGTGAACTACAGGTACTAGTGGGCCCTTAATGCCCCACATGCTGGTACTTGTGGTTCCATGTATCTGCATGCAGGGAAGGTTTGCTGGGACCTCTCGTTCTACTGTAAAATACAATATTATGCAATCTATTTTTTACACAATGAACCCGGCAACCAATGCCCAGGGTTGCTGTGGATAACCCCGTGCTATCTGCCCTGGGGTGCCCTGGAGAGTGAGAACCCCTTTATTGGGGTGGTCCCCACCTCCCCAGGGATCCCCACCCTGGACTAACTAGTTGTCAGGTGATAATGCTTTGGCCAAGAGACCCAATGGCTGGCATTACACCCCGGCTAGAAAAAGTCTGGTGCTTTTTTTGGAAAATATGGGGGACCCCTACTCATTTTGTCCCCCATATTTCCAGAACCAGCACTGGCTCACAGAGCCTGGTGCTGGTTGATGAAAATACTGGGTAACCCTACATTTATTTTCCCCTGTATTTTCACAACCAGGACCAACTCAAAAAAGCCCGGTGCTGGTTGTGCTTTTAGAGGTGGACCCCACATCTTTTTTTTCTGATACACTTTTATAGGTTTTTACACAAAGAAGCATGCACAGATCTCACGGATTTGTGCATATTTCTGTTTAACTCGGACCCGCTCAGGCTATACTCTCTAGCCTAAAGCAGGTCTGTTATTTTGCGAGTTTTAAGTCAGTAATAATGTGCTAGTTAAAGACTTTCACTTTATTACATTGTTCAAGATGTATCCTCGCAATGGCAAAACATGTGGATGCCAGTTTTGACATTGCGAGTGGCGTGGGTGTGATAAACATGCGCAATTGCATGTTCTCACACCCTATTACATAGGGTGAGTTCTAAAAATGTGCAAGTAAAGCATTGTACTTGCACATTTCCTAACTCAGATCCTATTACATTTTGCCCCATATAACTCACGTGTAATGCTATAACCAGAAAGTGATCTTATACTGAGACTATTTAAAGAAGCTAACACCAATCAACATGCAGCATAATACATCCCCAAAGATAAACACAGAGCGTAAAAAGCATGTGACTGCAGCTGACCAGTAAGCAGTTGCACTGCTATGGAATGAAACAACTGCTGCACCGCAGTCAGTCTGAAAGGAATCTGTATGATTTACTGCCGGACCCATGCCCGGCGGTTGGAATCCCGACAGCGGCATCCCGGCAGAGGAGGAAATCCCGATCGTCCTAAGGTAAGTATATACCCCCTAACCCTCCCTTAGGGGTGCCTAACCATAACCTTCCCCCCCAGTGCCTAACCCTAATCCCCCCTCTAAGTGCCTAATGCTAACCCCCCCTTCCCCTAGCGTAAACCTAACCTCCCAGGGGGGTTGTCTAACCCTAAGTCCCCCCCCGGGAACCCTAAACCTAACCCTCCTCCCCCCCGCGGCTATCCGCGCTCTGCGCCTGGCGTCCCTTTGATTGGGATGCCGGGCATCGGGCTCCCGGCGTATTTCTAATGACTGGCGTTGGCATATCGACGCCTGTCTTTAGACCCTTGCTGGGATATGACAGTCAGGAGGCCAGCTGTTGGGATTAGGTCCACCGGCTTCCCGACTGCATGCCATTTGAAAACCCCAGCTACAAATACAGTCACCTGCTGTTCCTAACATAATTTAATTTATCTAATGATATGGATATAAATGAGAAATGGAACTCTGTTGT
Source organism: Taudactylus pleione (assembly GCA_031769625.1). NCBI lineage: Eukaryota > Metazoa > Chordata > Amphibia > Anura > Myobatrachidae > Taudactylus > Taudactylus pleione. Next base: position 2,586,379 of record JAUIMM010000104.1, on the reverse strand, counting down.
TAAATATGTCACCATTCAGTGTTGTGGAAACATGTAGAAGGAAATGAGCAAGTGGATTACGTGGCAATGCTGTGAAGGAATGGCTGATCAGTACAGCACATATGCTTTTTGAAAACAGCATCTGTTTCTTCCTCTGCACTAGAGAGACATCTCAGGCTATTTTCCTAGTGCTAGGATAAATACACACTACATGGTCAAAAGTGTGTGGACACTGGTACCACACCCATATATCTTATTCAAGACTCATGGGCATTAATATGGATTTGGTTCTCCTTTGCTACAACAGAATAATAGCCTCCACTGGTCAAGGAAGCTTTCCACTAGAATTTGGAACATAGCTGTGGGAATTCACATCCATTCAACCACAAGAGCAAGCTTCATGATGTGGTTGAGGTCAGGGGTCTGTGTGGGACAGTCAAGTTCTTCCACACCAAAATCGACAAAACATTTTTTAATATTCCTTGCGCTTAATTCTATGTAAGTGTTAATGTATGCTGTAGCATGAAGATTTCCTTCACTGGAACTAAGGGGTCCAGGCCAAACCATGAAATACAGCCCCAGACTATTATTCCTCCAACAATAAATGTTACAGTCGGCACAAAGCATTAAAGCAAGAAGTAGGCTTCTGACATCTTCCAAACTCAGAATCATCCATCAAACTACAAAATGAAGAAGTGTGATTTGTGTCTACAGATAATGTATTTCCATTGCTCCAAAATCCAATGGCGTTGTGCTTTACACCACTTCAGCTGAGATTTGGCAATGTGCATGGTGATCTGAGGCTTGTGTGTTACTATTTGGCCATGGGCACCCAATCTACTTAATTAAGTACACAATATCACACAGTCTAAAACCTTTTTATCTTCACTGGCCAGGCTTTCTGTGGTGCACTCTCCATTTGTGGCCCAAGTTTGAGGAGCTTACTCCATTGAAATAAACAAAATTAATTAAGGATTGACATGAGTTGTCCTGGGGATAATTAAGGGCAGGTTTAGGCTAAAAGAGGTAAATAGTTTTAGAGAGCCGGCTATTTATTTAAGCATGCTAACTGTCAATTAGGTGAGTAGACTATCCAAATGTCACAGAAAGCGAAGTGACTAAGCTATATCAGTAAGGAGTCTTCCGTTATCAGCATTGTAGTGTGCTAGCACTGAATTTAGTTATGCACTCGGTGCTGTACTTGGCTCTCCAGGAATAATTCTGGAGTTACCTTACTATACTTTATACACATGTTGCTATTAGATGTTTATCATACTTTAGTGCCCTTTGGGCCTGATTCAGACCCGGACGCAAGTGGGCGTTCGCACGTATGGCGTACGAGCGGGAAAATGTAAATTAAACCGCTCGCTCGTATTTTCGTTCGCAGCTAATCTTCCGCCCCATAGTCTCCCAACCCCTCCTCTAGCTAGCGAACGTTCGAAATAGCGACCGTCCGTCTCCTCTTTGGTTGCAGGGAACGCTCGCACAAGTCAATTCCGGAAGTGGCCTTGTCAGTTTTCGATTGCCTGCTATTTCATTCTGCCCACATACTTGAATCGATTAATAGCAATCAGTATATTCATTAGCTTAATTGGTATTCACATCTTTGCAATCCGTTTTTTTTTACAATGTCAATAAACTTTATTATTGTTCGTGAGTGTCATTCCTTCCGCAGAATACGTACGTTTGTACCAAGGGGATGGTTTTTCAAATTTTAAAGTTTGTTTGAATGCTACTATTGTTTTGCGTTAGTTTATATGCAGATTTTTCATCTTTATTAATAATATTTAAATTAGCTTATGCATGTCACTGCATCAAGCCTATCATAATTCACATTATATTTGTGAGGGTGTAGGTCACATGACTCATACAATAACCAATACAATGCGTTCTGTTATTTTTCAAAGTACATTAGCCAATCAAATTTTTTCTGGGACCTTTATTAAAACTGTTTTTTGTTGAAAAAATCATTGCCATCATGAGAGCCGCAGCATTTACTCGTAGAGAACTCCTGGTCCTCACAGATTTGATGGACCGGAGGATCACAGATCATCCGGCCGCCATCACAAACCTCTGCAAGCGGCTCGCCTATGCGGAGGTGCGGCGCCGGCTGCGTAATTTGGGCTTCCGCTGCAATATCGGCCAGCTCGAAAGGCGCTGGTCCGATCTCCACCGAAGCAAATTAGCGAAAGTAAGTGTATTTTTTTTACATTTTAAATGTAAGCATACCTGCGTGTGCATGTTTTCCATCTAGCCCTGTTTCTTTATTTAGGACATACCTGCGTGTGCATGTTTTCCGTCTAGCCCTGTTTCTTTATTTAGGACATACCTGCATGTACATGTTTTCCGTCTAGCCCTGTTTCTTTATTTAGGACATTCCTGCGTGTGCATGTTTTCCGTATAGCGGGTTTTTTTTTTAAATTTGTTTTGTGTACATTTTTTACACAACCAAAAAAAATCAGAAATTTAACATTTTTTATACATCATTTAGGGGCTGAGCGCAGACTAGGACGTCTACTACGTCAACGACGTCGGCCTCGTCCCCTATCCCCCACTCCCAGCCAAACCTCTCCCCAACCTTCCCCAAATTCCCCCTCCACCCCAGATCGGCCAGAGCGTGATGCCCCTCCCTCTCCTAATATTCCCATCCCTCAAAATTCACCCTCCCCTCCACCCCCCCTCTCTTTTCATCACCCTCCCCTCCACCCACCCTCTCTTTTCCTCCCCCTCCACACCAAGTCATATCACCCCTCCACCATCAGACCAGCACTGGCCCACCTCAGAGGAGGACGGTGTCGGGGCTACAGGACCAGTCGTCATTCTGACCGGTATGTTTCCCTTTTAAACTATGGTTGCTTTTGCATTTTTTGGTTTTTGGGTGATGTTATCCTTTTGCCTGTGCATTTCTAATTTGTTAAGTATTTCTAATGTTTTGGATATATATCTTTGCCCAACAATGTCTAGGATGTTTTCCCCTTACACATATCATACATGTCCAAACAGTGTCTTTCTTGTTTACGGTACCAACAAATTTACTTTTTGGGTGTACTTCTCCCTTTTTTTTGTTGTATTTTTATGTGTAATTTTTTTAATTTTTATTTAGACAATATTTGCGTTTGCCATTATTTATTTTATTTTTTTATTTGTTTCTCTTTTTTTAAAGTATATTCTGCTTTTTAAGTTGTTTGGTAACATATAAATTAAGGTGTCATTTTAGTAATCCACACATTTTTTTAACCCACAGAGGACCAGAGGCGGATGCAAGAATTTGCAAATGGCTTGCAGAGGCTGAGGGGCCATGTCATAGGCATGCTCGTGGTCCTGGATCAGATGTTGGCGCTCCTGCGCCACTAATTTTTTTGGGGGGCCACCCTGAAAATGTTTTCAAAAATAAAAAAAAAATTGTTTTATTAAAGTCTCATTCCTTGTCTGTAAATATTAGATTGTTTAACCTTACATAAGTCGACTATTGGAGAATGTTTTTTTAAGTAATGTAAATTAGATTGTAGAAAGCTCAAGAAAGTATGTAAGCTGGCACATTAAACACCTAACCATACCAATAGGTTTGTAGAATTACCAGCAATTTTGTTTTTTTTATTTTTGGTGTGTAATGTAAATATTAAATCAAACCTGCTTAGGCCTAGATTAGAAAACATACTGATTCACCATAATACCTTTGGTGTTTGTTTTTAGCCACAAAGCATGGTAAAATACTTTACAATTTAACACATTACAGGATTAGCCATTAAGCCAGTTTGCCTTTTTTGGACCAGGTTACACTTGCTTGTAATTTACCAAGGAAATGATTTTTTAACGTTAACCAAAAATGTATTCCACACAAATAATAAACACAAAGTGAATTGTCATAATCAATACACACAGTGAAAACACTCTAAAAAATACAGCCAACACCAAAAATAACAAAATAACAACAAAAATCAAGAACTGTTTGAAGAAGTAGCATGCCAACATGATTCCACAAATGAGGTGAAGAAATAATTGGTCAAGAAGTTATATCCAATGGAAGTCAATTTTTAGGATCAGGTAGTAGGCATCGTTTTTTCGGTTATTTTTATGGAATAAAAGACAAAAAACAAAAAAACACAAATTAAAATTGCCCATTAAAATCTTACATGTCTACATTGTGTCAATTAACTACATTTTTAACAATAATTACCTAAAAAATCTGGCCACCACATCATCGCAAATGGCCCCCCACATACTGACCTCCGACCAACCTCGGGGGGGCCATCCTCAGGCAAGGCATCCTCTGGCTGCATTGGGACACCACTCCTTATGGCGATGTAGTGAAATTTCCCACACAGGACCACAATTTTTGAAACCATAGCCGGCAAATACATGAGCTCGCCACAAGAGCGGTGGAGGCATCTGAATCGGCCTTTTAAAAGGCTGATACAGTGCTCCACCACCTGCCTGGAAGCTGTAAGTGCGGAGTTATACTCACTTTGTGGCCCTGGTGTGGTAGCCAAATAAGGAGTGAGCAGCCAGGGCGTGCAAGGGTAACCACTGTCTCCTGTGAAAAAACAAAAACAAACATCAGGACCATTGTGTAACAAGCTTTGCATTGGTTGCCACAGAATGTGTCAACTTACCCAGAAGCCACGCATCACCAGCTTGTAGGTTGTCTAATTTGTGCCAAATCCCTGATTGCTGGATGACAAAGGAATCATGTGCACTCCCGGGGAATTTGGCATTCAGGGACAGGATCTGGAGGGAGGCATCACATACCACCATTACATTCAGTGAATGAAAGTGTTTGCGGTTCCTAAAAATAGCCTCCAGCCTTGCCTTCGCCACACTAAACTGTCGAAGTTAACGTTTAATATCGGATTATTTTTCTGCATTAAGTCTGGTGCACGCTCCCGCTTATCCCCGTATTCAATAGAAAATTAACGAAAACGGGAAACTTCGAAGTTGGATTGGCGTAAAGTTACGCTTTTTTCCAATTTAAAAATGTAAGAGCCCCCCTAAAGTTGAAAAAACATGGGTGAACACTATGGGTACCCCTGTTTTAGGCTTTAATTGAAACTGGGGGATTTAAAGAGCCGCAGCAGGTGTTTTGTTACTAACATTGAAGAAGTGATGCAGAAGAGCACTTAAGTTATTTTTTTCGTTTTTTTAAGTGGTCCCATCAAATTTGGGGTACATGAAAATGGGTACTAGCATGTTTTGATGTCCCTAAAGTAAGTTTATAAAAATTCAGCATTTGTGCACCTGCCGCTATAATTCTATTCTAGAAAACACCTGCCGCATACTTGCAGAATAGCCCTGAACCTGTTTCCCTATTGTTAAACATTTTTTTTTTTTGGCAACACAATTTTTAAGTTACATTTTTGGGGTGTCCCTTTTTATTGTTAAATAAATTTTGGTACACATTTTTAAAAAAAATGACATTCTCAGGGGTGCAGGCTATTTTTTAAAAGCATGCACCCCTAAACCCCAATTCTGCACTTTTTTACGACACCTATTCAATGGTGAAAACTTATCACCGTTTTTTAACAAAGACTTTTCAAAACTGCGATAAGTCTTTGATATTGAATAGGGTGTAAAAGTAAAACCTGCAATAATGACGTCATAATTGCAAATTTAAAGAAAAATCGATGTTATCACACCCATAGTGAATACCCCTGTTAGTGTTAAGACATGATTTAACACCAAAAAATTAAAGACACATTAGTTCGCAAAATAGTAAGCTACATTTACAGTTCAATCAAGACACATTAGTTCGCAAAATAGTACGCTACATTTACAGTTCAATCAAGACACATTACTTCGCAAAATAGTATGCTACTTTTACAGTTCAATCAAGACACATTAGTTCGCAAAATAGTACGCTACATTTACAGTTCAATCAAGACACATTACTTCGCAAAATAGTACGCTACATTTAGTGGTAAGACATGATTGTTCACAGAAAATAAACAACATTACTTTGCCAAAAATATGCTAAGAACAACACATCTAATTTTAAAAATCATGAAAACAAAAACACTTACCAAAAACAGACAAATATCCCAAAGTTCAAAAACTTCACGGGGCAAGGCCAAAATAACTGTAAAGCCAAAAAAAAAAAAAATAGAAACATTTTAAAACTATGTACTCATATTTTTTACGGTGGGTTTTTAAAATACTTACTCAAAAAATCAGAAAAAAATAGGCAAACAATAAAAAAATAACCAACGGAAAATAAATAAGCTAGAAAAACAAAAATAAAAAATCAGAAAATGTCCTCCTTCTACTCAGTAAAACGCAAATCCACAAAACCACTCCAAAGCCAACATGCCACATCGACTCCAGTCACACCAAGCCATAAATAGTCTTTATTTTGCCGCTCAAATTAAGGACGGACAATAGGAGCGCACAAACAATGATGCGGCCGAATAATGCTGACGCATGTATAAAAACGTCATTGAAAACCCAAATCGGTCTGCTGTAGTGAGACCTGAAAGTCAAAAATGGCTACAGAGCAGCAAAGCACTGGCCAAGAGGCGTCAGGTAAGTATTTTTCTTTTTTGGGCTAAAGGATTATGTTGAACCAAAATTTTAGGAAAATTTTACATTATAAATTTTATTTCCAAATTAACAAAAGGTGTTGAGGATGTCATGGAAGAGGCTGCTGGGCCTAGTAGGCCAACTAAACAAACCCAAAAAAAAATACAGCCACAATTCACAAGAAAGGAGATGGAGGTTTTGGTCCAAATGTGCAATGACAACCTGCCACAGGCAGCAAGGTATATGGGTGCAAGCCAGAAATGGAAAATGTGGGATGACATAGCCAGTGCTGTCAATAGGGTGGGTGAGTTTGAATGTTCAACCCGGGAGGTCAAACGCTGGTACGTACAAACTACATTTTATTAAAAAGTGTTTACAGGTCCAAATACTGCAGGAATAATGTCAACTTTTTAACCCACAGATGGAGCGACTTCAAATATCGGCTGAAGCAAAAACTGGCTGATAGGGCTAGGCATGCAGGGGGGACAGGTGGGGGTCCCAAATCTGTGTTGCTGGAGCTCAACGATTTTGAGGAGATGGCCCAGGGGTGTGTGCAGGATGAGGAGGTGTTTGGTGTGTCGAACATGGATACCGACATGCCAGACTTTGCGGCTCCTCATGTTGCCTCAGGTAAATGTAGTAATGTTAATAACTCAGAAATGTGTTTGGGACAATATCTAGATTATAATGTTACTCTTTTCTCTTTTTTCTCAGACACAGGCGGATGAGTCTGCTCCAGAGGGGAGCTTTGGCCGCAGAACTTCTGCTGGTTCTGCAGGGGAGGAAGCAGAAGATCTGGCTGAGGACCCCGTGGCAGACAGTCCAGGGCAATCCCCCTCGCAGGCAGTGGCCCTCCTCACTGATCTCAATATTAAAACGGATCAGCACACTGAGATTCTGGTGAGGCTGGACGCCAGTCTGATACGGGTGGCGGAGGCCCTGGAGCAAAGTGCTGCGGCCAACGTGACCATTGCTAAGGTCCTGGCGGAAAATACTGGGGCCAACGTCCGTATAGCAAATGCCCTGGAGCAGCTCATTCACTAGCAGATGTTGGAGCCGGCCTCCCTTCCTGGCGGAACATCAGGACCCTCCACCTCTGGCACAACAACAGCCATCCCTCTAAATGTGCCTAGCCCTATGCCTAGTCCAGAGGCCCCAACATCTACCTCTGGCCAGGCCAGCCGAAGGACCTCCCGGACCCGTTCAGGCTCCCTCCCTACCCCGACCAAACGGGCCAAAAGGCGATGACAGCACTGGCTAATTTTCCCACAATCCTTATCTGTGTTTGTCCCATATTCCTTAATGGCCAAAACCTCCCTCTCCTTTCTTGTGAATTGTTTTTACATTTTGTTTGTTTGTTTGTGGTTCACTTTTTTGGTTTGTGCATTTATAAAAGCAAATCTTATTTTTTATTACGTTATCCATATTTTAATTTAAAAAAAACAAAAAAAAATGTGTAAACAAATAATAAAAAAATGAAAAACTGCACTATTCTATTGTTAATTTATTTAAAAACTGGTAAAAAGGTAATCCCACAAACACAATTACAAAAAAAACAATGGAAATGTAAACATTATTTCACAAAAAAAAAACAAGGGTTAAAAACCATTTAAGAGTTTAAATTATCACTTAGCAAAAAACAAAAGGCACGATTGTTTTCTTGGTCCCTAAAAAAAGAAGAAAAATAACAAAAATGCCTACTATATTGTTGGCCAAAAAAAGTAAAAAAAATGTTGGAAAAACACGCAAATTTTAAATACAATTGTAAGCTAATTGATTGTCTAACCCAGATATTAGCAGCTGAGTAGTTCACCTGCATACGGTTTTGTGCTACTAGAAAAAGCCTATTGGCTAAACACCTTACAAGCATTTTTGCAATTCAAAACTGATTGTTTATGAGGCCTCAATTGATAAATCGGGAAACCATCGATGAGCCACGGGAGGAACGAAGAGACCATCGTCATTGTGGTAGAGAATACCCGACCACAAGCTGAGCGAGCAGTTTGAATGGAAAGTTGATCAGACAGTGACATAACACTTTTTCCGTTCACATTGGCTGTTCGCATCAGATAATTTATGCCCAAAAAATGCCTCGCTACGCCTGCATTTTCCCATCTCCACCCCCGTCACCGCCCCAAAATGGACAGTTCTGTCAATCACATTTGATGTCACTTCCTGTTCGCTATTCGACGAACGATTGAAAAAATGAACGCAATCAGCTGTACGCACATGCGCACTGTTACACCGACGCATGCTTGGTTTTACAACATCGGATGACTACGAGCGTACGGCCGCTTACGAGCGGCTCTGAATGAGGGCCTTTGTTCCTTTTACTGAAAGTTTGTCCATGTGATGAGCTTACAGGGCAATTACACCAAATATGTTGAGGTGGCCTCTACATTATAACTGGCTCAGTTATAAGTGCTATAGTTACTTTTATTAATACTCTGATATATCTGTAAAACGCTGCGGAATATGTGTGCGCTATATAAATAACTGGTAATAAATAAAATACATAAATAGCCCTCTTAGTATAAATGAGAGAGTTCTTGTAATTTCTGAGGTAATTTCAGTAATAAATAGCTCACTTTCTAGTCAGGTTTACCTCAACTGCTACTGTCTGGCTGATGTGAGCTAATGTAAGGGTGTACTGTATGCAGCTACAGTACCTTAGCTATGCTGACTGTGTGACAGTCTCTATTCCATATGCAAACAAAGGGGTTACCTTCAGGATTTCTCCTCAAAAGCACAGTTAATTCTGCTGCTTAGGGTACCTTTCAGTTAAGGTCTCAAAATGAGTCTGTCTCCTCTTTCAGAGCTGCTTCCCTAGGTCCACCTCTGACTATGATTGACATGGAGGGAAGAAGGCCTTGAACCTCAGCTCCACCTAATCAGTGCCTCAGGCGGCTCCGCCATCATTCAGATGTCTGATCTCCGAATTGCAGCTCGCTCACAGCCAGTGGCACCTCAGCAGCACAGGTCCATCTTCTCCATGGCTACATCAGGACAGAACTCTGACAGTCAGTGCCTGCTCTCACATAGATCCTTGGCTTCGTGCAGCTCTGTCCCAACCAACTGCCACTCGCTTCCATCTGTGAATTGCCTTATAACATGACACTGCTCATGTGACCTGCTCCAGACCTCTTCTTGAGTTTTCAGAGGCTTCTGGGAATTGTGGTCGTTCTGTGTAATGACATACACATGTGCTGTAGCACACTGCACAGTTTCAGACGTAATACCTCGCATAGCATAAGTATATACACCAATAATTACATATGCATTGCATAAGTATATACACCCATAATTCATAACTCCAAACAGTCCCAATTTGAGGGCTCTATCGCCCCATGGACATGTCTGTCCTACATTAGGAAAGTTGGGAGGCAAGCTGTATTCACTGCAGCTCTGCATTGCAGAACAGCATTGAACAGTACCACGTGCACATGCTACTGGTGTGTGTCAGCAAATAATGAGTGCTACCCACCTGAAGAACATAACTTTCACATCCTCATCAATGGTGCATCCATGCTCCTATTGTAAAGTAGATCTGAACTATTGGGAGTTATGGTAACTGTTTAGGCAAGATATAACTTTTATTCAATATATACTGTTCTTAATATTAAAGCATTTGGTAGTTTCAGTATTCAAGCCTGTCAATTCTAAAAATCCACACATTTACTGTAATGAAACAGAAAACCGAATTGCAATATTGTTAGCTCCAGCAAATATCTCCTGTATATATGAGATGACAGTTAATGTACAAATCTAGGCTCATCTGCTGTCATTTCCAAGAGCACAAAAGAGAAGCAAGTCTGCCTTGAAAATAAAAATAATACAACATGGAGTTCTCTCCTCTGCCAGATATTGCACCAAATCCTATCAGTGGCAAGCACAGAGTAAAGTCAGTACCTATGGCTTCTGCTACAAGCGAGAGGACCATGAGCGAGGATGGTAAGTATAATTTCAAGATGCCATGCATCCCCTGGTCCTAGGCTCCACATTAAAACTAAAGACTCAAGAAGGAAAATAGAGCTTGGTGAACATCACTACATTTGTGTTATATATATTATATAGCACAGTAATACACATATTTAACTATACTGTATTTTAAAGAGGTTATATTCAGGAACCACCTCCCTCTCTAAACGGGATGGGCACAGGATGCCGGTGCTAGGGCAGCAGACAGAATCTCAATGCTGGCATCCCAACAGGGTTAGAATACCGCCACTTGTCGGTCAGTATTCTTACCATCCCCCTCTCCCTAGCCTAACCCTCCCTTCCCGGTACCTGACCCTAACCTCCTACCCTAGTGCCTAAACCTAATCTCCCCCTCCTCACATCCTAAACCTAAGCCTCCCCACTTGGGGCCTGATTCAGAGACGTACACTAATACGATTGCAGATGCGTATTCATACGCAACGCAGTTGTGAAAATATGCAAATATCAGCAGAGATCACCTGAGCATTAGGACGCCCATTGCTGCCTTCTCACCTGCGTGCAACTACACATACCTATGTAATCATCAGTAGCATCGAAGCACATAAGCGGCCATCTAACCCTTGCTGCAGGTCTGACCTGACGCAGCCATGGGAGCTTTTCTGACATGCAGAGCTGCGTATGCAATCGCAGTAGCTAATTTATAACAGCAATTAAATGTGTAATTAATAATAGCGATTAAATGGACAGGCACATCTGCGTTTTTGTGACCACTCCCCATTACCACCCCCAAACACCAGCAGTCTGTCACTCACTTGGCGATGGATTCCACTGTTCGTGATCACAATGCGGCCACAGTGCATGCACAGTGAGGTACATACGGATGCGCAATGGCAAACAATCACTCAAGCTGCGATAAAATTGCATTAGCGTCCGTCTCTGAATCAGGCCCTTAGTGCCTATCCCTAACCCTCCCCCTAGTGCCTAATTTTTAACCCTAAAATTAACACTCCTTCCAACCCTGCCACTTATCTTCGGGATTCCGGCGGTCGGGATGACTGCCCCAAGATTCTGACAAGTGTCGAAATTCCGTCACCGTTATTCTGAGCGTCGAAATCCCTGTGGTCGGGATATTGACCGCATCCCCTCTAAACCACTTCTCTTTTTACCTGAAGCTCCAATTTGTGCAGTGACGCTTAGAATTATTATAATTATACAATTTACTTTGTAACAATGTCTCTTCCTCCTTGATATATTGGGCAGTATATATCATTTTAAAAAATAATAGCATTTACAATGGCAAAAATCACTTGCTATGTCCAGTTCTAAAGATATGACAAGAGTCATGACATTGATGCAGCAGAGGTCAGGTACTGCTACTGACCATTCTAGTCTGGCAGTTGGTATATCTTGAACTATTCCATTCCTATCATTCCTACCTAGGAAATGACAAAAGAATAGATCTGTGCTCCTATTGATTTATTCTATCATGAACTTCATGGACAGATAACTTGTTGACTCTTATCTATGTCAGCTCTTTGAAAATCACTGCCTACTTGAACATCTGATTTTTGTTTGCAAGGGAGCTTCAAGATTATAGAATCTTTGTGCTTGTGATGAGCTGGCAGAGAGCAGCTTGAACTGAACAATAGCTCTCTTGAGCTGAAAAGGAAACTCTCCAAGTACATGCACTCAGATGTATGTCTTGCATGGCAATCTTCTTGGCTCAACATTGTTTTAATCTCTTAATGCATCTTAGTACCCCTTTGCCCTTTCCGTGACCATAGCGATTCCTGCTTTCGCTCCATATACTGGATTGCTGATGCGTCATCTTGCGCTATGGAGATGTGCACAGTGAGACTCTTACTGTTTGTTGTTATGAAAATCCACAGTTCCGCTGAAGGTCCGAGAGATAGCAGGGCAGATGTTTTTTAATTTTATAATGTGAATCCTTTAAAGAGGACTGAAGTAATTGCAGCAGAAATCATGTCACCGTGTATCAAATAACCATGGAGACAAAATCCATCACCCTATTGTACAAGAAAACTGCATCTCATGTAACTATGTAAAATAGTACAACTAAAGTGATAACCATATAGATTTTTATTTGAAATGAATCAATTAAAACAGAGAAAAAATTTATCTTTGTGGCTTAGCAAGTGTTTCAGACAGAAGGACATTGACATGGTGTAAATAAGATAATGCAGAGTTGGCCGCATTTTAATTAAAAGTAAAATGCGTCGGGTAAAAATACAGTTCCGTGTGTATGCTGAGGTGGGTGCATTGCAATTCAATTCAAATATTAATTTAGTAATGCAAATAGACGGTTCATATTATACAGAAGCCACACTAGTGATTTGAAGTACTATGAAGGGGAGTGGTCCAGATCAGTGGCGGATTTTACCTAGCCCCCATTCCAAGTAAGATCTGCCACCCAAGTGAGTGTTCCTGGCACTGGCAGTCAGTGGTTTCCTATTTGAAGTGCTCTCTGCTAATCACAGCCAGACAGGCAATCCCAGGGAAGGTGTTTTCTCCCCCTGGGATTGCCATTCTGGACTGCGGTTAGCAGAGAGAGGACTTTCAATGGGCAGGCACTCTCCTGCCTTGCCGTAAGCCCTTTCCAGCTTCTAGGAGCAGCAGACGATGCAGTCCCTAGAAGTGGGTGTTTCTGCGCATGCATCGATCGTGGCCCTGCCAGAGGCATTGGCAGGACCAGCCTTTTCTCTCTTCCACATCTCTAAGTCTAAGGATTGCAACTACAGGATGTGACCGAATCTGCATATAGACAAAAGCAACTTTTTTGTGCACAAGCGGCCTTAACACAAAACAAAAATGTGCATTTGCAACTCGATGTGCCCCTTGCTGTCTATCATCAACATAAGAGAAACTGCACAAATGAAACATAGTAAATTATAGTCATACAGAGATGTATTTGACAATGCAATCTTAGAGCATTGTGGGTGCATTGCACTCCTGTTTAAGAATCTGACCTGGGGCTGATACAGAGTTGCCCGAAATTCCATTTTGGCTCTGTAGCATGGGGTGATTGAGAGTCGTACACACCTCAGTTGCATCTCCACTTGTGGCTGAAAGGGTATAACTGGGTGGTAATTGGGCATTTGCACATAGGTTAATGCAGTTGGTGGGTTTATAAACCCCAAATTCAGGAGTACTGATACTCTGCCCCTACCTGTGCTGTATCAGGCACTTCTCCCAGGCTGACAGGCAGCAGACATATGAAAGTAAACTCATTTCTGGAGTGACAATAATAAAAATAAAATACAGATACATATCATGAGAAAAGATCTTTATTTAGAGATGTGCGGTTCAGTTTCTGTGGAATCCAAACACACCCGAACTTAGGGGTTCCGAATCGAACCGAGCACTGACTCGGGTCTTCCCACCATGTTCAGATCCGAAAACGAGGCAAAATGGCATCCTCCCGGTATCGGATCTCGCATGTTTTGGATTGCATATAAAAGTCCCTTCCTCATGATCAGTAGACTGGAGGGGGAGGGTGTGGGGCTGTGGCCTGCAGCACTTTTAGGCACTATAAACGCCATAAGGTATGGAGCACTGTGTTAAAGCCAGTAAAGCGGCATTGTGTCATTAAAAAAATACTATAGGAGCACTGTGTTGTGTGTTCAGGGCTTAAAAACACTGTGTTGCATATTCAAGCACTAGGTTAAAAAATTTTAAATTAAACTGTTGTGTGTTTGGGCACTGTGTTAAAAATTAACATTATAAGGGTGCCATTACTAGTAGCGCTGTGAGGCACTGTGTTATGTGTTCAGGCACTACGTTAAAAATTAAAATAAAACTGTTGTGTGTTCAGGGACTGTGTTAAAAATAACATCATTAGGTTACCATTACTAGGAGTGCTGTGAGGCACTGTGTTAAAATATAATGTCATTAGGGTGCCATTACTAGGAGTGCTGTGAGTCAATATGGTTTGGTCGCTAAAAGAGCAGGAACAGCAACCCAGTACTAGTGCTGTGGCTGCTGCCAGTAATGATAGTACATCAACATCTACTAAAGTCAGTGGCCAAGGGGAAAGAAGGTTTAAGAAAGGGCACCTGAAATCTAAACAATATTTCACAATGTTAAAGAAATCATCACATCTAAATCTATGTACAATTGCCAACATTGACACTTCTACCATAACTCATACTGATACACTAGCATCATTAGAATGGTGGAGGATAATTTTAATGACAAAGTGCAAATTTATTTGTCACACAGTCCCTTTGAATACTGGGAAGAAAAATAGGCAATTTGAAGCCCTTTGTACAAACAAGCTTTGTGTTACTTAAGCTGCTCACCCTCCAGTGTGTACTCGGAAAAGTGTTTAGCACAGCCAGGAGTCTTGTGTGTGATCAGGATAGGAGGTTACTTCCTCAAATTGTGGAAAAAGTGATATTCATAAATATGAACTACAAATTCTAGGAGGAAAAACCTTGCTTCCAATTACAAATAAGTACTTCCATAACACTGGATTACAGTGGGGATGAGCTTATACTGTGTAATGATGATAATAACAATGATGAGTGTGAGGATGAGGATGATAATGACATCTTAAAACTGTATAGATGATTAATAATACTGTTAGCCATCTTAAGCCCATTGGTAGTTCTTTTGTGGGGGCCCAAATAAACTGAGCACTATTGCTGAAGTGCTTGGTTTGTTAAACTGTGCATGTCCTTTTTGATATACAACATACGGGTGGGTGGAAGGGCCCAAGAACAATTCCATCATGCACCACTTTTCGTTTCATTGTACTATATTGGTCTGTACTTTATTAGTGTAATGTTGATGGTTTTCTGATTTGCAAGGTCCATTTAAGTTTTTCTTTTCCTTATAGTTATACCTGCTTCTCTGTTCATATAATAATTAATCAATCATTCAAATCAATCAATGGCATGCTTTACCTGGTTTCCACACTACATGTTTGACAGGCCTATGTCTCTCTTTTTATTTTCTTTATTGCTATACCTGCTTCTCTGTTCATATAATCAATTCATCAATCAATCAAATCAGTCAATAGCATGCTTTACCTGTCTTCACACTACATATTTGCCAAGCCCATGTCTCTGTTCTTTTCTTTATAGTTATAACTGCTTCTATGTTCATATATTCATTAATGAATCAAATCAATCAATATCATACTTTACCTAGCTTCCACACTACATGTTTGCCCTGCCTATATCTCTGTTTTCCTGTGTCTATAGTTATAACTGCTTCTCTGTTCATATACTCATTAATCAATTAATCACTCAATCAAATCGATCAATGGCATGCTTTACCTGGCTTCCACACTACAATTTTGCCAGGCCCATGTTTATTTTTTCTTTTCTTTATAATTATAACTGCTTCTCTGTTCCTACAATTAATAAAACAATCAATCAATCAATCAATGCTCCGACTGGCTTCCGAATACATAAATACTTTTAAATACTCTACCTCCATTTCCCTGTATACTGGCCTCGGGCCTTTGATCTAATGAAAACATTCTATAGCATTGTATAGTTTTATATTAAACTGCCATCTTGTCTGCCACTGCAGTGCCATTATGTTTCTTAGATGTGTTATGTTCTTTTAAACTGCCTTGTGTTTGTGCTGCTGCTCTGTCGCTTAGTTTAGCCAGTCAGCTCGCTGCAGCCTTTGACCAAAATTGGTGAAAACAATATTGTAAGCGGTGAGGTGGTCAAAATTCACAGCAAATGACTGGAAATTAACGTTATTTAATGTTTGTAATATTGTAGGCCCAAATTACATGATTCTAGCTGTATTTATCAATTTATTTATTTTTTTAAATCCAGAACCAAAAGTCTTGAGGGTGGTTTTGGCAAAACAAAAAAACAAAACACAATGATGAGTTAGAACTAACACCAAAACATGGGGGTCAGTGCACATCTCTACCTTTATAATAGATGGTATTTAAAGATGGAATTAAATAATGGTGTAATATTTAAAAAGGACATTGCCATGGTGAAGAAAATACTACAGGGGGCACTTAGCTTAGAGTCTCAGGAGAAAATTAACAAGGCACGGGTTTAGTATGCAGTTTGCATAATAATTTCTTACCTAGAATCTTCTGTTTTTGGTACGCCATAATGCAATGAGAATCTTGTAATCCATAAAAAAAAATCCTGCATAATATACAAGCTGCTTCAGAGGAGCATAAAATGTACAGTATACATAAATGTATGATCAACTATACGTAGGGACTCTCATTGTTAGAACCACTCATTGCAGAAACATCATAAAGTGGTTAGTGGTTTACATAACTGCTAACTTTTTGTGCACTGTCCTGCTGTCCCACCCACAGGTTGAGGTGTCCCATGGGTGGGGGTGGAGAATTGGGGGGGGCACTCTGACAATGCTGCTATGCACAGCAGCAGTGAATGGATGACACGCTCATGCTCTCATCATCCATACACACTGTCGGCACTAGGAGAGGCTGAGGTTTGTCTAGCAGCTCCCCAAGTGCTGGACAAGGATGAAAATGGGACGTGGCTTGCAGGTAGGGCATTTCACGCAAGGTCATGCACCCTTGCCATCAAGTCAGACCCCTGATTTTCTAGGGTGCGTGCAATTGTCCCAACCTCCAGCTCACAAAAGTTTGGAGATATGGGTTTATCATATATTTGCAAATGTGTGCAAATAAGTTTCTGCATTTTCTTTACACTGTACAGAGATAAATCACATGTACCAGGACTGATGTTTGTTCAAACCTCCATTTTCAATGTTATTTATGTAGCCCCATAATTTGTTTATTTGGCCTGACCAGGGTGTCAGCAATACACATAATTGGCCTTTATGTCCTGTGTTACCTCCTGAAGTCATCCAATTGTTTAATATCTTAACATTGTCTTTCATCTGCCTATTTGTCATTATATTACATATGTCTACAACAATTTAACTGATACTTGCAGCTACACATAACCCCAGCCACATTGGCAAACAAGAAGCTCAAAGGGTTAGACCCTCTGCAGATTGCATTTGTGCTAAGAGGGTATTGTGGGTTAATAGTAGAGTAATGAATACTGTGGCTGATCAGAGGCTTCTCGGTACCTCACCTTCTCAGTTCCTTTGCAGAAAGAATAGGCATTTCTCTATTCCTTCTGGGAAGGTAGAACGTGTATACACTATAGATAAAAAACATCAGAGAGAGCTATATTGCATGACACTTCCATCTGTCATCTTCTCATGTTGTTTTTATACTAAAGTCTGCTTCCATGAATGCAAGCTCTTGGAAAGAGAGTGAAAATTGTATAGATAGATGCATGCAAAACGGAATATTGCTAAACAATACTGTAGTTTAACTAGTGAGTCCCAAGGGTTAACTACTGACTTTAAAAATCCAAATGGGCCGTGACCCACTGACCCTTGCCAAAGTCTGAGTGAATGAGAGAACTTTGTTACTGGCTAGATCCAGGCAGGTGTGCGGTATCCTTGTCACTAAGTCACACCCCTGATTGACAAGAGGGCATTGTATGGTGCAAAATGTTTTATAGTCTTTAATTGCCCTCCTGTTTTTCTCTTATTAAAGCAAATTAAACTACAGTATACAGCAATTGAAATAACGGCAGATGCAATGTCCCCCTTACCTTACAGAATAATTAAATATAAAAGCGTGTTAATGGTAGAAGACAGTACAAGTTTAAATAATTGAGGTAGGGGCAAGGATCAGACCATACATGATAGTATTGTTACAATAAGTCATGTTTGTGCTGTAGTTTCCCCTCTTGCGTGCACAAATGTATAAAATAAATGAGTATACAGTTGGCTATATATTAATGTAAATCATCCCCTTTAAATTATTTTCTATCAACACAGTGCAGGTTAGCCAATGAAAAGACATCTGGATGGTTGCCATGGTTATTTCATAATACAACTTAATAGAAAATGACACAACAAGCTTCAAATGATTGGGTTATAAGGAATATTTCTTAAATGCCTCTACTTAGGACCTGGAAGAGAAGTGGAATTGCTAATAGCAGAAAAATACTGAGAATCCTGACTGTAAGTACTGGATATATAATGGACCCCCTTTATTAATTAATTTTAATACAAGCTGCATAGTTTGTTTAGTATTGCAGTAATAAATGAATATGCCATTGATACTCAACATTACTTATCTCACCTGTGAGGTCCAGCAATGCCCTCCTCTTGCCGTTGGCATCCTCTGCTCAGCTGCTGACAGCCTAATGCTGCCAGTGACGGGTTTTTGTGTTATGCGCATGCGCACAGCGCCAGTCTGCGCGTGATGGTTTCACCCAGCTACGTTGGGTCCCCATTGGTGGCACCCCCCATCTATCTATTTGCCTATCTATCTGTCTATCTATCTATTTAACATTTATATCCATATTTCCGATTGACTTCAATGATGATTCATTGGGATACTTTTTAAGCCAAATAATGTGGCATTTACTGTATCTACCTTGGGCAATAATGATTAAGCCTGGGAAATACTCTTTATTATCACACGAATCACTTTCATCCTATTACCAAAATCTCAAGCAAAATATATTCGTTGAATAGTAGTTTCACAAAAACGAGCAGCGTTTCCATCTTACCCTGTTGTAACATAAAATTCTTCACTTAGACTGACCTTTCTAATACGTTCTTCAGACCATCTAATAGATACTTAGGCTTTAATGGGCCAAAAGAAACCAACCACGCTGACCTTTGGAGAGGGATTCTTCTGAGAGATGATACTGAAAGTTTAATCAGCGACGCTGACTTTTACGATCGTTGCCTATACGGCCTCTACTGTCTGCATGTATACTGACGTTACACAAAGAATCACGGAGGGTCAGCATGGAGGTCAAGATGCCAAGAGTAAGAGACCCTCTGTCACATGCAGAGTACTGATGTCGCTAAGAAAAAGGAGCCAGAGATTTGTGTAATTAGAGGACATGTGACAAAGAGGATTGCTTAACTGGTACATTGAAATTCTAGAGATTCTTGAAAAGAAACATGTGAAGGGGGAGGGAAAAGTATACCAATATCTACAGGGGGTCTATGGAGCTGGTTAGTGTCCAGTGAATTGCTAGAGTATTTCGGGATATTGTCAGAGAGTCGGTAGGTGGGCGTCCCTCACCTCCAATAGGCCCACGTATAATGATGTAACTTAGTCTCGGTCAAAAGTACTGTAAACAAAAGTCCCTGGTGAGGCCTCACCTGTGTCCTGGTCTTCATCCTCTTCGGTCTTCTGGACACCTTGATTTTGGACCGTATTCAGGTAAGCACGCGCTTTTACAGTACTTTTGACCTGGACTATGTTACATCACTAAAATGCTTTGCTACTACCAATACTTGGCCTTATCGGAGGTGAGGAACGCCCACCTACCGACTCTCTGACCATATCCCGAAATACCCTAGCAATTCACTGGACAGTAACCAGTTCCATAGACCCCCTCTAGATATCGGTATACTTTTCCCTCCCCCTTTACATTAACCTCCCCCTCACGAACTATACATCCTCTAATTAGCAGGTATCCCATGCATTTTTTATAATAAAGAATACTTGGAGCGATGTGACTCCCAATAAAAGGATCTGGTTTCATACACAATAAACTGTTTATTGGAATTTGTTTATTCCCATATATATATATATATATATATATATATATATACACAAATACTTCTTTTGATAAAGTCATTTGAGATACAGACAATAAGAGCCACATCCTATAACTCTGCACTCTTTGCATATATTGCACATCTCAGGTGCAGTCTATACATTGGTTTATATTATGTTGTTCCTAGGAGGTAGGGATTTAATTTAGACCTGCTGCCACCCCGTAGTGAGTGCCGAGTACTCCTATTTGATTGATAATTGAAAAGAAACATATCATTCCATATTGCTTTTGAAAGTGTGATTCTACTTTTTGAAATCTGGGCGACATAACAAATTTCTCACTGACTCACGCATACCAGCTGGTGTCTGCACACCTGTCTGCACAGCTGCCATACTGAGAGCAGATCAGTTAACAAGAACTAAAGAGCAAAACAAAAATAAGAGTAAGTAAGAACGTAAAAACAAATCTCTGAAAACAAAATTGGAAAACCACCATTTGCTACCATGAATAAGAAGTCTACAGCCAGAAGCAGCACACACAGTTAGGCTCATTTGCACACACATCTAATATTCAGACTCTTCAACATTTCACATAGAAAAGACAGCAGCATAGCAGCAGAGGAGGCGTATCTTGCGCCACTCATTAGGGTTTATTTACTAAGCATTCGGTTCTAAAACCCTCATGTTTTTTCCTGATATTTAAAAAAGGCAATATTTATACAGTAGTAGCAAATCACAGCTAGTAAAAGCATTGGCCCTCATTCAGAGCCGGACGCTATTTGCGGTCGTTCATTTAAAAACAAGGGGTGGCTATTCAAATGATCCGTACGCACATTGCAGTCTGTTCACACCTCTAAGTCTGAACGAACGAGCAAAACATACGCTCGTTTATTTGTTAAAAACGCCCCCTGGCCGCACGCATCCTACGTCATGTCCGCTATTTATTAGATTAATCGAGTACATCGACCAGCGTATGAACTGCTCGCTATTCTTGTGGTTGGTGTTTGCTACCACAAATTTGCGTGCAGTTCTGACTATAAAATAACCCAGTGACGTGGTCAATGACGCTGCTGTTTTAAATATACACACCCATAAAACGCCCGTTTTGACCTTTAAGCACGCCTGCGTTCGGATCTCCACTCCCCATTTTCAAGCACCTTCCCCTGTTACCACCCACATACGCCTCATTCTGTCACTCAAAATAGCAGGCACTCGCTATATAGCGTACAAAGGATTTTCGGCCGCACTGACTGGTTCGCGCATGCGTACTAAAAAGCGTACGCATGCGCAGATGTGCAAACATCGCTCGGAACGAGCGTACTGCCGCTAACGAGCGGCTCTGAATGAGGGCCATTGCCTTTTTAAATTTTGAGTATAAACACGATAAGGCACTTAGGGGTATATTTACTAAAATGCTGGTTTTTAGAAGTGGAGATGTCGCCCATAGCAAACAATCAGATTCTACTTAACATTTATCTAGCACATTATAGAAAATAATAGTTAGAATCTGATTGGTTGCTATGGGCAACAACTCTGCACTTTAATAAATCTACCCCTTAGTAAATAAACCCCATAGGATGTGTCTCTTGCATTTTTCTCATTTCCCACACAATCAGCACAAAGTAATTCAATGTAATAATTGGCAAAATAAGTATAATAGTCTGGAATATATGAGCATGGCCTATCGATCCTGTCAGAATTCAGTGTAAATGTAAACTAAAATCTACATGATTATTATTATAATTTATCTATAAGGTGCCATAAGGATTCTGTAACACAAAACAGGAGGAATACACTGATGATCATAAAATGTTTTCTACTAATGCATTATTAGAAGTTGCAGACCTAATACAGTAATTCAAAATTCAATTGTGTCACTATTGATGAATAACAGACAGGTATTTGCAGTGTTATCTGGCTCTTATAAATATAACCTCGGCTGCAACACATTCTCAACACTTAGTTCTATACAGTGATTAGGTGCAAGGTTTCTTGATGGCCTAGGCAAGGTTTAAGCCTCCTCTCCTCCCAGCAAGACCCACTTGCCAGAAACTCACACACTTACCTTTTGTAAAATAAAATAAATGAAAATAATAATTCTTGTTTCTTACCTCCTCCTGTATGGCTGGCTGGCTAGCAATGTTGCATACCAGATTTACTGATGTCTGTATGCTGTCCAGACTCCACTACTGCCCAAGGTCTAATGTATGATTTCTATAGGAAGGGATTCAAATGTTAGATTTTGGGACAAAGCAAAAGAAAAAGAACACTCCCCCAATAAGCTTGCATCAGACACTTTTTTGATGACTTGCTTCTATTGTGTATGTATGCACATGTTTAATGTTTAAAGTCTCTGTGCAATGCCTGTGTACCTACACACCACAGGGGGCTATTTTAAATCAGAGAAAAAAATTCAGAAACATTTCCACAAGTGTTTCCCTACAATGCTCCTGCCCATCAGCTTTTTCATTATATGCCTATTTGGCCACTAGATTCTCCCTCAAATGCCCCCTGACCACAAGCTTGTCCTAGTTATGATTCTAGTACTATTTTAGCAATATATGCCCAATTGTTTTATCTTTAGTATGCGGAGTGTGCTACTGCACTACCTCCATGGTGCTCCATAACTAAAGCACTTGTACCTTTACCAATATGACCTCTGGAAGGAAGTCTCCACATCCATGGTGCCTTCTTGGATCACCGTTATTGAGCACCACATTACTACACAGACGTGTTGTACTTAGCTCCGTGGGGTACCTGTATTATCCTGCTACACTGCCTACATACATGAGCAGACAGAAGTGCCAGATTAAAGTTCAATGGGGCCCTAAGCAAGATAACAGTCTGGGACCCAACTCTTATGTTACATCCAGATTACAATTTACTTACCCTATACATGCACCCTAAATATTTTTTTCTTTTTACTCCTTTTTATTTAACACTATGCATTTTGTTTTTATTTTAACTTTATACAACTTTGCAAAATAACATCTATTTGTATGTATGTTTCATAAATATTCATTTCAATATATGACATTCTTATAAATACATTGCAAGCAATTTAACAATATAAAAAACATTAAACACTCAGTGGCCACATTGAAAAAGCCTGTACCACAATAAATACATTGAAAAGCTAGTTCCACATAAAATACTGTACACTGAGAAAGCCAGATCCACACAAAATATAATGAAAATGTCAGTTTCATATAAAATACATTGAAAATGGAAGATCCACATAGTATCATTACAGCCTCAGCTCAAAGTCACCTTCTTGTGCTTCTTCTGCCTGCTGCTCCTCTTTTAAACAGTCTTCCGTGAGTCCCTGTCCCACACAGTGTGGCTGAACAGAACGCAGCAGTTGAGGCAGGCAGACACACTGACAGGGCAATTCAATTTGGAGTGAAAAGTCAGTTTATGCGATAATTTAGCACCGATGATGTTTATTTTCGCTGGTTTTGGTTTTACACCGTATTCAATTTCAAAGACTTTTCGCAGGTTCGAAAAGTCTTTGAAAAAAAGCGGGGATAACTTTCACCACTGAATAGGTGGCGAAAAAAAGTGCAGAATTGGGGTTTAGGGGTGCAGGCTTAAAAAAAATAGCCTGCATCCCTGGGAATGTCATTTTAAAATAAACTGTGTCAAAAAAAGTTTAAAAAAAAAATAGGGCCACCCCAAAAAAAATTATTGAAAATTTGGGGTGAAAAAAAAAAAGGGAAAAAATTGTTTAAAAATAGGGAAATAGGTTCAGGGCTATTCTGCAAGTATGCGGCAGGTGTATTCTAGAATAGGCTATTAGCGGCAGGTGCATATTTGCAGAATTTTTAAATAACCACGTTAGGGACTTAAAAATATGCTAGTACCCATTTTCATTAGGGGTGAGCGGGTTCGGATTTCTGAAATCCGAACCCCCTCGAGCCCCCCCGATCCGAAGCCGATCCGAGTCAGGCTCAACTTTTCCCGCCTGACTTGGATCTGAAATCGAGGCAAAACGTCATCACCCCGCCTTCCGGGTCTCGCGGGTTTTGGATCTTATATAAGGTACCCGCGTCGGCGCCATTTTCTCACTCGGCTGTGGACAGTGAAGAGGGAGGGTGGGAGTTAGGGCTGGCTGGGCTGTTTAGTGTAGTGTAGTGTAGTGCAGAGTAGTGTTGTGCTGTGCTGTGCTGCTGTTGTCCATAGGGGCTGTGTCCACTACTTCAAAGTCCATAGGGGCTGGCTGTGTTGTGCTGTGCTGCTGTTGTCAATAGGGGCTGTGTCCACTACTTCAAAGTCCATAGGGGCTGGCTGGACTGTGTTGTGCAGTCAGTTGTCCATAGGGGCTGTGTCCACTCCAAAGTCCTGTGCAGTGTCCCAGTCCTAAAGGGGTGCTGTAGTGTTGTCCAGGGGGTGTTCTGTCCGTCAGGGGTGCTCCCCCCAAATGCTAAAAAAAAATAAAAAATTTCTGTGTTTGTGAATTGTGCGCGCAGTAGCCGCACGTGCATCAACAAAGTAGTGCCAAGCGTGCGCCTGTGTCATAAGTAAAGGGCCGGCTGGCTTGACCGTTAAAGGGTGCTGTAACCCCCAAAGTACACTCCAAACCAAATTAAAAAATATTTTCTGTGTTTGTGAATTGTGTGCGCAGTAGCCGCACGTGCATCAACAAAGTGCCAAGCGTGCGCCTGTGTCATAAGTAAAGGGCCGGCTGGCTTGACCGTTAAAGGGTGCTGTAACCCCCAAAGTACACTCCAGTCCAAACCAAATAAAAAAATATTTTCTGTGTTTGTGAATTGTGTGCGCAGTAGCCGCACGTGCATCAACAAAGTAGTGCCAAGCGTGCGTCTGTGTCATAAGTAAAGGGCCAGCTGGCTTGACCGTTAA
The DNA here is from genome assembly GCA_031769625.1 of Taudactylus pleione. Lineage (NCBI taxonomy): Eukaryota > Metazoa > Chordata > Amphibia > Anura > Myobatrachidae > Taudactylus > Taudactylus pleione. Next base: position 2,561,505 of record JAUIMM010000104.1, on the reverse strand, counting down.
AGGGTGCTGTAACCCCCAAAGTTCACTCCAGTCCAAACCAAATAAAAAAATATTTTCTGTGTTTGTGAATTGTGTGCGCAGTAGCCGCACGTGCATCAACAAAGTAGTGCCAAGCGTGCGCCTGTGTCATAAGTAAAGGGCCGGCTGGCTTGACCGTTAAAGGGTGCTGTAACCCCCAAAGTACACTCCAAACCAAATAAAAAAATATTTTCTGTGTTTGTGAATTGTGTGCACTGTGGCTGCACGTGCATCAACAAAGGAGCAGCACCAAGCGTGCGCCTGTGTCCCATAAGTAAAGAGACGGCTGGCTCATTTCTTAAAGGGTGGTGTAACCCACAAAGTCCACTACTCTCCAGCAAAAATAAAAAAATATTTTCTGTGTTTGTGTGCGCTTTAGCCGCACGTATATATCAATATAACATAAATGGAGGACCAAACTTTCTCTGATAAAAATAAAATAGGGAAAGATCAAGAACCACTTCCTCCTAGTGCTGTTGCTGCTGCTGGGAGTTGTTCATCATCCCAGAGAGGAAGTAGGAACACCACTACTTTTACTAAACAATTGACCCTCCAACAGTCCCTAGCGATGAGGATGAAGTGCGACAGCAGTCATCCTGAAGCAAAACGTATAACTGAGGCCTTGACTGCAATGTTGGTGTTAGATGTGGGTCCGGTATCCACCATTAGTGCAGTGGGATTTAGACAATTGATGGAGGTAGTGTGTCCACCGGTTCCAAATCCCGTCTGGATTCCACCTGCATCCTCAAAGCAGCAGCGACAAGCGTGCGTCTGTCTGTTAAAGGGTGGTGTAACCCTCAAAGTGCGCTCCACAAACAATAAAAATATTCTTCTTTTTTTTTCTGTCTTTGTGAATTGTGTGGGCTGGAGCCGCACTTGAATCCTCAAAGCAGCAGCGACAAGCGTGCGTCTGTCTGTTAAAGGATTACATCGGTGACAATATCCAAGTAGGCATGTCAGACAGTCCGTACCTGTACTGGCTCGAAAAAGAAGCAATTTGGAGGTCCCTGTACAAACTGGCTCTATTTTACCTGAGTTGCCCCCCCTCCAGTGTGTACTCCGAAAGAGTGTTTAGTGCAGCCGGGAACCTTGTCAGCGAAAGGCGTAGGAGGTTGCTTCCACAAAATGTGGAGAAGATGATGTTCATAAAATGAATTATCAACTCTTCCAGGGAGACCAGCCTCCTGAACGTACAGAGGGACCTGTGGTTGTGGATTCCAGCGGGGATGAATTAATACTCTGTGAGGATGAGTATGTACACAACACTGAAGAGGGTGAGGAATTGGTGGATGAGGAGGATGAGGACGACATCTTGCCTCCGTAGAGCCAGTTTGTGCAGGGACAGATTAATTGCCAGCTTGTTTTGTGGGGGCCCAAACGAACCAATCATTTCAGCCACAGTCATGTGGCAGACCCTGGTGCTGAAATTATTGGTTTGTTAAAGTGTGCATGTCCTATTTATACAACATAAGGGTGGGTGGGAGGGCCCAAAGACAATTCCATTTTGCACCTCTTTTTTTTCTTTGCAGTATGTTCTGTTTGGGGCCTAGTTTTTCAAACTGCCATCCTGTCTGCCACTGCAGTGTCACTCCTAGATGGGCCACGTGTTTGTGCCGCCCACTCGTGTCGCTTAGCATAGTCATCCAGCTACCTCGGTGCAACCTTTTGGACATAAAAACACTATTGTGAGGTGTGAGGTGTTCATAATAGACTGGAAATGAGTGGAAATTAAGGTTATTGAGGTTAATAATAGCATAGGAGCAGAAAAACCCACACATTCTGTGATTTTAGCTGTTTTTATGCTTTTTTTAAAAAAAATACAGATCCAAAACACAAAACCCAGAACCCAAAACACGGAAGGGTGGTTTTGGCAAAACCAATCCAGATCCAAAACACGAAGAAAGATCCAGATCCAAAACCAAAACACAAAAAGTGGCCGGTGCACACCCCTAATTTTCATGTACCCCAAATTTGGTGGGACCACTTAAAAAAACGAAAAAAAAAACACCTGAGTGCTCTTCTGCATCACTTCTTCAATGTCGGGAAAAAAACCCCTGCCACGGCTATTTAAAACCCCATCTTTCTTTTGCAGGCTAAAACGGGGGTACCCATAGTGATCCCCCATGTTTTTACAGTTTTAGGGGGGTCCTACAATTTATTCCAGGTAAATTTCTTTTTTTTTCGCCGATCCTACTTCGCCGGGTTCCATTTTCGTAGCTTCCAAATTGAATATGGGGATAAAGCAGGCTCGCACCCGATACTTTATCCCAGGAAAATCTCCGATGTGGAGCGAAAAGTCCAGCACTGACTTTTCGCTCCCATATTGAATACCCCTCCAAATCTTGAGGTTTTACCACTACCCATAAATCCGCGGTGGCTTGCCTCTTAAGTAATTAAGCCTACGTCACACGTCATGAAGTAGGCTCATACATGGTGTGCGCCGGGTCTGGGTTTCATGCATGCGCAGTCCGGAATCTGCAGCCATGGAAACGATCCGGGATTTCTGGCAGCTTGTCAAGTACACTGCCTAGTCGCTGTAGCAGACATAGCCAGCCCCTGTCAGAACAGCTGTACAACACTGGTTGACTGCAATACACCCAAACTCCTGGCTAAGGGGTCTAGTTACTAAGCAGTGCTAGGAGACAGAGTGAAAAATGATAAGGTGCCAGCCAATCAGCTCCCAACTGTAATTTTTCAAACACAGCCTGTGAGATGGCAGTTTGGAGCTGATTGGCTGGCACCTTGTCACTGTTCACTCTTCACTTTCCACTTCTCCTAACACTGCTTAGTAAATCGACCCCTAAGAGAGAGTACCCACAGGTTTGTGCTTGTCTTGTTTCATTTCCGGAAGGTCCTTCCTCTCAAAGGTTCTTCTTTCAAACACAGCCTGTGAGATGGTAGTTAGGAGCTGATTGGCTGGCACCTTATCACTTTTCACTCTGTCTCCTAACCCCTCAGTCTATTCAGTTGGTGTGTCTACAACAATAACTTCCGCTGGTGTCTACTACTTAATAGCTGTGTATGAAAAAAAAATGGTACAGTACACACATATCAACAGTTTTAACTTCTCAGGTGTCTATTTACTAAGCAGTGTTAGGAGACAGAGTGAAAAGTGATAAGAAAGTGATAAGGTGCAAGCCAATCAGCTCCCAACTGCCATCTCACAGGCTGTGTTTGAAAAATGACAGTTGGGAGCTGATTGGCTGGCACATTATCACTTTCTTATCACTTTTCAATCTGTCTCCTAACACTGCTTAATAAATAGACCCCTCATTCTTTTATGGCACATTTTCTAGTCTCCCATAGTCTTCCTGCAGCAAAGGTATTTCTCTGCTTTAAAACTCTGTCTTCTATAACAGGGGTTCCTTGTACTTGGCCTGATGCTAAGACTGCATGTAGGAGGCAGTTGCAGAACTTCATTAATGTTGCCAGCACTCCATGGGGCACCAGCATCACAATGCTGCCTCCCATGTGAGTCATATTAAAGCAGACTGAACCCAAAAACTTCATTGATACACAAGCGTGGTCTGGTACAGCTCCTGTAAACTAGTACAAAACAGTGCATGAACTTTGGGCTGCTGCAGTCACTGTAAAGACTACTTTATCAGGTAAAATAGTACAATTGAGGCGTATGCTAATTATCCACAAAACACATATAATGGTGAATGACTACATACTGTACCAGTCTTCGGAAACACCCTTCAAAAAGTTTTTTACGACCTACAGTCTATATGCGGATTTGTGGATGCTCCCCAAAGATTGCATGGTGAAAATTGTAAAAACATACATCCAATCCAATTTATTTTGACTTTAATCCACCCTCTTCATAATACTGCATACTAATCATCTTATCCACATGGTTTAATTGTACCCTATGAGCATACTTGCTCCTGGAGAGCGTCCATACAAAAGATGCCTCTGTTGCCTTCTTGTCATTAGGCCCTGCCCCTGCAGCATAAGGCCAGGAACCACAGGTCTATGAAGAGTGGGTGAGGCCAAAAATGATGCAATTTTCATGGAATTGCTATATTTTGGACCCGTGCCTTTTGATGAACTCGCAATTCATGGTATTTTACTCCCTTTCCTGCCCATTTCAAAAGGAAGTGGTGGGATGCGGGAGGGTCACCTGCTCTTCAGGGAGTTTGTGGGAATTGCTGAAAATTCAGGAGCCCCCAGGATGTTCTGGGAAAGTAGGTAAGTATGCATAAGGGTAATCTGAAATCTGTACTGTAATTATTTAATGTGTCTTTCCTCAATAATGCAGCTGGAAGGTGTAAAATATATCCCATTAAATGTATAGAATAACCCCTGGCTTTTACCACCTCTCATCAGGTGGGAAATTCAGGTTCTTTTTGCTATGTGCCCACCTGTACATAGTGCACCTCCCTAAATGCACCCGACTGACCCCAACAAGCTCATATAAATAATCACCGGTGCTAGCCATCTCTGGGGCTCTCATGTGTAAGCTTAGCAATACTTTCTATCTTCTGCATATTTACATAGGACTGTAGTGGTGCAGGTACAGATGGCTATACTACTACTATACTACTGCTATATCATCATCTGAGAATAGCGTAAGTAGATGCGATTAACAAGGAACAAAATTGATTTCAATATAAATATTTTTTTTTCTTATTCAAAGTATTTTAAAATATTTTTTTATATAACCTCCTACTGGAAACCCAGGTCTCATGCGATGGGGGATTGAGAATCAGCAGTATTTAGTATTAAATAAAAAACTGTAATTTTCTTGATATGTCTTAATTTGTGGATTCTATCCTGCATATGGTAATGTAAATGACATTATGTTTAACATCGGTAAAAAACTGTTTACATTGATTAGTGTAAGGGGTTAGGGGAAGCCACTTCGCCTCAGGCACCACGATACACACTCTTACATAAAATTCTATTATTGTTAAAATCCCATACTCTCATGTAAAACAGAAGAATAAATACCTATATACCTAATAAAAGAAGGCAGTTATAAGTTATTTAAAACACATTATAATATAGAATACTTTGTGATTGAGATAAGGAGAGTTTATACAGTAGATTGGTCTTATTGCAATATATACAATATGTAATAAATGAAAAGCTAGCACAGTGGTTAGTATCAATGCTATAAAGCACTGGGGCCATGGTATGATTCCGAATTGGGCCCTATCTGTGTGGAATTTCTATGCTCCCTATGGCTTTCCTTCATGTGCTCCAGTTTCATCCCACACACTATTAAACATGTTGGTAGGTTAATTAGCCTACTGTATAACTATATTAATCCATGTGTGTGTGTGTGTGGTGGTGGTGGTGGTATTACCATGGTGGCATGGTGAAGGCCTGGTGTTAGCAACAGAAGCTTTTGTTTCCTGCTGTGTAACTGCAAATACAACATGGAATGAAGATTGTGCCACCGGGCTAGCGCTGTTGATGAGTCCTGATTGGATAGGCTCAATAAAAACTCCTCTTACCCCTTTCTGTAACTGAATTCAATAGAGGAGAATCAGGTAAGTAGGGGGGCATATGAGGGAAGAGATGCTGGACAGAGGACAAAGCTGGAAGGCACATGGTATGTGAAGAAAATCTGGTGGCAGGGTGGCAATAGATGGAAAAGCTAGGGGGCATAAGGGGAAGTGAAGGAAAAGCTGGTGTGTTGGGAGGCTGCCGCTTGTGAGAGGAAAAGGTGGTGGGCATGTGAGCATTAGAGGGAATTGTTATGATTCTCACTCTATGATAAGATCAAAGGACTGCTGACAATGGAGAAAACTGGGTAGAGTTGTGGCAGTCCTTCCACAACTGGAGCTAGCCGGAGTGAGGCTGCAGAAAGATGATACAATACAAGTAGCGGCAGGTCACTATGGTATGAGAAATGTCTAGGGACTATAATGCAGCTAGGATACTATACAGGGACTGACTAGACACAGGGTATGAGCTGCAAGGCAGGAGCAACCAGGACTATGATATGCAGGATTTCAGACAAGACTGGACTGAGAAGACAAGACAGGCATGACTGGACTGACAAGGACAAAACAGGCATGACTGGACTGACAAGGACAAGACAGGCAAAACAAGACTAGAGGGCTGAGGTGCAACTTGAGACAAGACGGAACAGCCGGGAAGGCCGTGGTGAGACAAGAACTAGACGATGTGGCCTTGAGGGTTGAAGTGCCACTTGAGACTGGACTTGAGCGGCCTTGAGGGCAAATGTGTGACTTGAAACAGGATGGAGCAGCCTTGAGGGCCGTGACGACTGGAACTAGGTGCTGTGACTGAGACAGAACAGAGCGGCCTTGAGGGCCGTGGCTTGACTAGAATAAGGTGATGCGACTGAGACAGGATGGAGCGGCCTTAAGGGCCATGACGTGACTGGAACTAGATGAACTTTAGAAACGGCAGGAACAGTGACTGGAAGCAGCGCGGATGAGACTACTGCAAACTTGACTCTGGTGAACTTAAACAGACATGGCTAGATAGTCAATGGATATGCAGGCTTTGATGCAGCCTAGCAGGCTGAGATGCAGGAACCAGATGGCAGACATGTGCACTAAGACACGGCAGCAAAACAGGCTGGATGACACACAGGCAGATCCAGATCAGACAAACAGGCACTGGGAACTGGAACAGCAGAACTTGGTAAACTGGCTAGAATTCAGGTTACACGACCACATACTCTGGAAGTCAGGCAGTATAACCAGCATGGAGTGAAGGGCTGGCTGTAACTTAACAGATGCAGGATCCAATCAACCAAAACCCTGCAAGCCTCCCTAATGACAGACTAGTGTGCTGCTGGGTTCAGCACAGAGAGACAATTAATTAGTGTGCTGCTAAAGTCTGCACACAGACAGACAGGCAAGAAACAGCTTAGCTAAAAACAGACTAGACAGGATTTCCAGCTGCCTGCAACAGATGGAACAATGACAAGACATAATGTAGTGTCCCAGTAGTAACTATGACTGGGAACTGCCACCAAGATGATCTGCTAACCGAAGATCCTAACAGGAATGGGGTGAGCAGAACAGCATGAGAGGGACTAGGGGGTGAGCATGGGAGAATGTGAGGAAAAATCTGGTAAATGGGGGTCTTGTGAGAAAAGCTGTTTGACAGATTGGCATGTGAAATAAAGCTGGTAAGCACTGGACAGGCAACATGTCAGTGTCAACCAGGCATGAAATATTGGTGTGAACTGTGTATAGTGATCATTATTTCTCTCGAGTGATTTTATTGTATAATGTGTGGAGTAGGGTTGGAGTGGTTTTTGTGATATGGGACAAGAACTCAAACAAGGCCTCACAAAAAAATGTCTGTTGCCAGCTTATTGTATCAATTTATTTTTTTTGGCCCATCATCTAATATTTTGATATAGATGTTTTTTGTGCCATCGATGGTGATCACTGATTAACCCATCGATGGTATCATTGATGGACACCCCACCAATGGTGATCCCTAACAGGTGGTGCTAAAGTGGTAGGAGGTTGAATTTTGGAAGTGACAGCTTACTGTTTTCACTCAAGTTCATAATTTCACCTGTCAGAATCAATGTGTAGCTCGAGGGCTTATTAGGACTGTAATGGTTTTTGTTCTTGTGTAAAATCCTGTCAGTTCTATTTTAGTTTAGGCATCTGCTAATCAAAGCTACATGTGCTATTTTACACAGGATCATTTATATCAATAATGCTGTCCTTCATTTTTAAAAATGTACAAATACTCAATCTCGCTTGGCACACATTATTCTTGGGGAGCTTGGGGTAGTTAATAGAGTTTGTAGGATGTGGGGCTGGTTGGCTGTCAGTCTTGTTAGAGGAATCTCAGTCACCCTGAACTGATCCAGCACACATATTCTGCCATTTATTACAACTGATTAATCAGAAATGACAGCTGAACTGTACTATCAGCATCTCGGTCACAACCAACATCTGGATATCACATCCCGGTACTAATTTAAAACCAGATGCTGCCTGTAGAGCATACGCATATGGTGACTATACTTTTTCCGTCCCGTGAGATTCGAGTAGCAGAATAAAAGTGTGTTACACTCAGAAATGCAAACCATACACTGCATCCATGTGGGTCCCAGTAATAAAATGAGAACAAGAAATAAATTGTGGAAACATATAACCAACCAGTGACCAATCTGTGTAGACAAGCATGGCGGAATTCCCAGATGACTGACCAAATAGCCCTGATGCCGGAACTTATCAGGCAGGTGAAACCAAATCCATGATAAGAAGCTCTTTCTCTCGCGATCGTGGCAGTGAAAATACTAAAAAATTTTGGATGTAAAAATGGGGTTTAATTGGATACCGTGAAAAAAAATAATCGAAAAAATCCAGTGAATCGCCGAAAACCCCACGTTTTTACCGTACAAATTTTTTTTCCTGCTAATAGGATACCGGCCTTATTATTTAACATATGAAGATTGACTGTTATGCTGCATTTCCTTAAACTGCACTTTTTGCATCCTCGCAATCCTCAGGGCCTATTTATCAAAAATCTGATCTGTCTCATTAATTAATAATTATCATTCCTTATTGCTGAATATAGTGGCAATGAGAAATGGTTTCCATCCACTTCTTGCTGTTTATATTACACAAATTACCACAGGATTACTACAGACAATCTGCCATATAATTACACAATAACCAGGCCCGTAACTAGGGGTGTGCTAGCGGTGCACGGGGCTCTATGGGCAACACCATTGCTCACCCACGGTCTTTGCATCTGGCTAGCAGGGTGCTTGTAATGGCACCCTACAGCCAGAATCTCTGCAGCAGAGCCATTTGGAGCATCCTTAGGACGCTTCAGGCGTACCCAACACTGCCCTTACAGCACCCCGAGGCATACTGAGGATGCTACAGTCATTGCTGTGTATACCAGCAATCGTGGACTCGCCCCCTTCTGTGTGACGTCATGTGGAGGGGTGTGGCCTGCACCGGGCACCGGTAACTGTAGTTAAATGTAATCCAAGTTCCACTATTTGACCATGTGTGGGTTACCAAACAGAAGGGCTATGCTGGCCACACACATAGCAATATTTTACACGATTTGTCCAATTTCGACAAATCGTGACGACAAATCGTGTAAAATATGCCAAAATCATGAGGAAATCGTGAGTCCCCACTCACGATCACGATGCAATGCACGTCCCCGCTGGTCGCACATCGCATCGTCATATCTACCGTGCTGTAGGGCAGATCTGACAATCTAGGAAAGTGATGCACTGTGAAAGTCTGGATGCAGAAGAGATCGTATGAAGATTGGACACCAAATTGTGTGCAGATCGTGTGGAGATCATGTGCAGAGCTGCCGGGTAGAGTTTCAAGGGAAATCGTACACATCAGGTGATCGTGAGCACATCGCTATGTGTGTGGACACCTTAAGAGATACTTAGGAGATATTCATCAAACAATAAATGGCCCGGTATCCATGTGGAAATGCGTATTTAGGTTACCAGGCCATTCATCATCAGGGGTCCGATAGGTCTCCCATGGTATTCAGCAAACTCCAAAAACTTTCGGAATTTGCTGCCATGAACAAACGCCATCTTTAGACGGTGCTTGTTCTTGGATCCACGCTCCTTCCTATGGGAAGGAGTTCTGGTGATGCGAAGAGGGATCCCTCCGCCACCTCCTCACTACCTCCCCGGCGGCTTTGTGCATGCATGAGCCGAGGTCACGCATGTGTAGCCAGGACAAAGGGGAGCAGGTAAGTAATGCAGTTACATCTGTAGCTGCAATACTAGCCACGGGGACAACTGCTTTTTGGTTAATCGCTCCTGTGTCACATTTCCCCCGCTGTGAGTTGGATACTTAAGTATCCCTCGCAGTGAGTTCAATCCTTCATTATCGGATGCCATACGGCCTTTGATGATGAATAGGCCCCACAGTATTTAACCATTTTTCCAGATGAGTCCAGGCCCATGGTGTCTGAGTGAGTGAGTGCACAAGAGTATCTATTGAGTTTTGGTAATATTGAGCTTCTCTCCCACGCTGTATATGTGTCCAGCCCAGGGAGTGATCCTAACCTTTTGTCTAATGTCCTGTGTCTGTGAGTATCAGGGGTAAATTTACTAAGGTGAGAGCTTTTAGAAGTGGAGATGTTGCCCATAGCAACCAATCAGATTCTACAGCCATGGCCAAAAGTTTTGGGAATGACACAAGTATTGGTTTTCACAAAGTCTGCTGCTTCAGTTTTTATGATGGCAATTTGCATATACTCCAGAATGTCATGAAGAGTGATCAGATGAATTGCAATTAATTGCAAAGTCCCTCTTTGCCATGATGATTAATTTAATCCCAAAAACAACATTTCCACGGCATTTCAGCCCTGCCACAAAAGGACCAGCTGACATCATGTCAGTGAATCTCTCGTTAGCACAGGTGAAAGTGTTGACAAGGACAAGGCTGGAGATCACTCTGTCATGCTGATTGAATTAGAATAACAGACTGGATGCTTTAAAAGGAGAGTGGAGCTTGAAATCATTGTTCTTCCTCTGTTATTCATAGTTACCTGCAAGGAAACACGTACAGTCATCATTGCTTTGCACAAAAAGGGGTTCACTATTGCTGCTAGTAAGATTGCACCTATATCAACCATTTATCCGATCATTAAGAACTTCAAGGAGAGAAGTTCAATAGTTGGGAAGAAGGCTTCAGGGTGCCAAAGAACGTCCAACAAGCGCCATGACCATCTCCTAAAGATGATTCAGCTGCGGGATCGGGGCATCACCAGTGCAGAGTTTGCTCAGGAATGGCAGGGGGCAGGTGTGAGTGTATCTTCACGCACAGTGAGGCGAAGACTTTTGGAGGATGACCTGGTGTCAAGCAGGGCAGCAAAGAAGCCACTTCTCTCCAGGAAAAGCATCAGGGGCAGACTGATATTCTGCAAAAGGTACGGGGATTGAACTGCTGAGGCCTGGTGTAAAGTTATTTTTTCTGATGAATCCCCATTCAGATTGTTTGGGGCATCTGGTAAAAAACTTGTACGGAGAAGGAAAGCTGAGTGCTACCATCAGTCCTGTGTCAGGCCAACAGTAAAGCATCCTGAGACCATTCATGTGTGGGGTTGCTTCTCAGCCAAGGGAGTGGGCTCACTCACAATTTTGTAAACAGCCATGAATGAAGAATGGTACCAAAACATCCTCCAAGAGCAACTTCTTCCAACCATCCAAGAACATTTTGGTGACGAACAATGCCTTTTCCAGCATTATGGAGCACCTTGCTATAAGGCAAAAGTGATAACTAAGTGGCTCGGGGAACAAAACATCTAAATTTTGGGTCCATGGCCAGGAAACTCCCCAGACCATAATTCCATTGAGAACTTGTGGTCAATCCTCAAGAGGCGGTTGGACAAACAAAAACCCACAAATTCTGACAAACTCCAAGCATTGATTAGGCAAGAATGGGCAGCCATCAGTCAGTATGTGGCCCAGAGGTTGATTGACAGCATGCCAGGGTGAATTGCAGAGGTCTTGAAAAAGAATGGTCAACACTGCAATTATTGACTCTTTGCATAAACTTAACGTAATTGTCAATAAAAGCCTTTGACACTTATGAAATGCTTGTAATTTTACTTCAGTAAACCATAGTAACATCTAACAAAAAGGTCTAAACACACTGAAGCAGCAGACTTGTGTCATTCTCAAAACTTTTGGTCATGGCTGTACTTAAAATTTAACTAGCACCTTCTAGAAGATAATAGCTAGAATCTGATTGGTTGTTATGGGAAACATCTCCACTTCTAAAAACTCTCACCTTAGTAAATTTACCCCTCAGAGTCAGTGAATATGTGCTTAGGTTGTGTATCTTTGCCTCAGACAGGGAGCGGTCACAATATCCAGGCATTGCTTTTGTGTGTGAGATGGCCATGCCTGTTAAAATAATAGTGGACCAACTAAACAGGTTTGTGGACAGTATCAGTATGTGCCAAATATAACAAATAAGGAAAGATATAATAAAATGGAATACTGTAACATATCTTGCAACATGGGTCCTGCAAGCTTTTCTCACTACTAACTCACTGTGAATTTCAGTTGCAATCCAATTCCAAACCTGCATTGAATTTTAAGAGGAAATTTTAGTTTTTTTTGTGTGCACCCCCCTGAGCAGGTGAAAAAGTAGGGAAAATATCTATATTAAGGAAAAATTATCAGGACAGTGCAGAACATCTTGTACAACCCTCCCAATGAATAATCATGCACTTAGATGGGTTCAACTAGCACAATTTGGCCAATAAAGGCATGTAAGTTCTCAGATGTATTTCTCTAAAAAGCTCAATAAAGGGTTAAATTATGTGGGCCAGGTACAGTATGTGGAGGTGTAAATGATGTGGGACAGGTATGTGGAGGTGTAAATGATGTGGGACAGGTATGTGGAGGTGTAAATGATGTGGAACTGGTACATGAAGGTGTAAATTATGTGGGTTAAGTACTGTATGTGGAGGTGTAAATGATGTGAGACAGGAATGTGGAGTTGTAATGATATGGGGTAGGTAAGTGGAGGTGTAATGATGTGGGACAGGTATGTAGAGGTGTAAATTATGTAGGGCAAGTATGTGGAGGTGTACTCATATGAGACAGGTACAGTATTTAGAGGTGTAATGATGTGGGGCAGGTATGTGGAGGTGTATTAATGTGGGGCAGATATGTGCAGAACCTCTGCTACAACCCTCCCAATGAATAATCATGCACGGTTCAACTAGCTTAATTTGGCCAATAAAGACCTGTCAGTTTTCATTTGAATTTCTCTAAAAAGCTCAAGAAAGAGTTAAATGGTGTGGGTCAGTTACAGTATGTGGAGGTGTAAATGATGTGGGTCAGTTACAGTATGTGTAGGTGTAAATTATGTGAGACAGGCATGTGGAGGTGTAAATGATGTGAGACAGGCATGTGGAGGTGTAATGATGTGGGGCAGGTATGTGGAGGTGTAAATGATGTGGTAGAGGTATGTGCAGGTTTAAATGATGTGGGACAGGTTTGTGGGGGTATAAATGATGTGGGGCAGGTATGTGGAGGTGTAAATGATGTGAGACAAGTATAGTATGTTTATGTGTAAATGATGTGGGACAGGTATGTGGAGGTGTAAATTATGTGGGACAGGTATGTGGGGGTATAAATGATGTGGGACAGGTATGTGGAGGTGTAAATGATGTGAGACAAGTATAGAATGTTTATGTGTAAATGATGTGGGACAGGCATGTGGAGGCGTAAATGATGTGAGACAAGTATAGTATGTTTATGTGTAAATGATGTGGGACAGGCATGTGGAGGTGTAAATGATGTGAGACAGGTATACAGCGGTGTAATGATGTGGGGCAGGTATGTAGAGGTGTAATGATGTGGGGAAGGCATGTGGAGGTGGAAATGATGTGGGACAGGTATTTAGAGGTGTAATAATGTGAGGCAGGTATTTGGAGGTGTAAATAATGTGGGACAGGTATGTGGAGGTGTAATGGTGTGGGGAAGGCATGTGGAGGTGTAAATGATGTGAGACAGGTATACAGCGGTGTAATGATGTGGGGCAGGTACGTAGAGGTGTAATGATGTGGGGAAGGCATGTGGAGGTGGAAATGATGTGTGATGGGCATGTGGAGGTGTAATCATGTGAGTCAGGTATTTAGAGGTGTAATAATGTGGGACAGGTATGTGGAGGTGTAATGATGTGGGGCATGTATGTGGAGGTGTAAATGTTGTAGAACAGATATGTGGGGGTGTAAATGATATGGGACAGGTATGTGGAGGTCGGTGGCGTAACTAGGGTATTTGATGCCAAGGGTAAATTTGAAAATTGAGGCCCCCCCATATGCGCGCGCCAAAGGTGCGAACAGCAAAAAAATGGGTGTTGTCACAAGGAATGGGGTCACTTAACAATGGGGCGTGTCAACAGGACACATATACCCCTTTCTCGTCACTCTTAACATTCCTTTTCATAATCACCTTAACCCCTCTAGTGCTCCTTATACAGTCCACCCTATGCAGTGCCCCCAGTAGTGGTCCCTCTTATGCAGGCCCACAGTAGCGCCCCTTGTACAGTACCCCCAGTATCCAATGTCCCCAGTAGTGGTGGCTCTTATGCAGGCCCCCAGTAGTGCCCCTTGTACAGTACCCCCAGTAGTGGTCCCCCTTGTGCAGCTCCCCATTAGTTCCCCTTATACAGCGCCCCCAGTAGTGGTCCCCCTTATGCAGGCCCCAGTTGTGCCCCTTATACAGAGCCCCCAATAGTAATCCCCATTATGCAGCCCCCCAGTAGTTGTCCCCACTATCCAGTGCCCCTTGTAGTTGTCCTCCCTATTTAGTGCCCCCAGTGCAGTGTCCCTTGTGCCTCCAGTAGTAAGCCCCTTATATAGTGACCCCAGTAGTAGACCCCCTTTATGCAGCGCCCCTTATATAGTGCCTCCAGTAGCGGTCCCCCCGATACAGTGCCCTTTATATAGTGCTCCCGCTCCCGTTGCCGCGACATCCGCACGTCAGACCTCCCGGGCTGGTGTGCTCTGCATTATGTGAGATACGTGATGACGTCTCTCCCATGACCCACTGCAGGAGCCAGAAGGGAACCGGCTCTTGCAGTGTGTGCTGCAGCAGCTAGTGAGAGTCTATCTGACTCTAATTGGCTGCAGTTTAACATACACATCTCCGCCAGCACTGGCGGAGATGTGTGTGCAGCAGCAGCAGCAAATGAGAGTCTGTCTGACTCTCATTGGCTGCTGATTAACACACACATTGCTGCCATGCGGCAGTGATGTGTGTGTTAGCACAGCCTGAGCCCGCCTGCCTGCCACCCTCCTCCTGGTGCTATTGGGCAGGCGCTCAGGGGGAGAGAAGGGGCTTGGCTGTGCAGCACAGGATCAGCACTGGGAAGCCTAGTGCCGGTCCTGTGTAAATGTGTAGTGCTGACCGCACTAACTGGGGTCGGCACTACACTGGGTAACTAGGACGGGCCGGTACCGTGGCCGGCGGTGCCCCCCCCTCACACTGCCGGTTCCACGGCACCCAGGGCACTTGCCCCGCTCACCCTGCCCTAGTTAAGCCACTGGTGGTGGTGTCATTGATGTAGGACAGGAATGTGGCGGTGTAATTGAATTGGGGCAGGTATGTGGGGGTGTAAATGATGTAGGACAGTTATGATGGGGTGTAAATGTGTAGGGGTGTAAATTATGTGGGACAGGTATGTGAAGGTGTCATTGATGTGAGACAGGTATGTTATGGGTGTTGCTGGGAGGAATTTGACTGATGCATGACAGTAATTCCACCAGAAGAGGGAGAGCACAAATTGCTAAACAGGTGAAGTAACTCTCTCCCTCTTCAGCAACAAAAATAATACATGGCGCTGATATAAGGACCATTTAGCGTGACAAAGTAGGACCTGACAAATAACACCCGGACCCTGCAACTTCATACATCTCCCCCAAAGTTCATAGTAATAATGTTATGGGAAAAAAGCACAATAAATTGTTGCTTAATTCTTTTCAATTAGGGGGTATTTGATTAAAAAAATTCTTCTGTAAAGGTTCACAATATACTGTAGATTACACTGACTTCCATGCTGCTGCTCATTCAATGACTGACCGAGAGACCACCCAAGGTCCTGCATGCCTTTTCCCTCATGTGTGACTGTCTGATCAACTGTCTGTGAGAATAACTGTGCAAAACTGACTGATAGACTAAGAGACCACCCTCAATGTTCTGCACACCTTTGCACTCACTGACTGTCTGTGGACTGACTAATTGAGAGACCACCTCCAAGGTTCTGAATGCTTTTTTTACTCATCAACCGAGTGTTGAAATCAGTGTTTTGTGCTGACAGTCCCCAGAGTTACCAGAGCTGAGCTATCCTTTTGCCATGCTGACAGTCCCTGGTGACCCCGGAGCCAAGATGCAGAGCCAAGCCGTCCAAGTGATGACATCCCTGCAATGATGAAGACCACAGGCTGCCACTCCAGGCTGATTACAGTACGGTGACTAGAGTTACTAGAGCTGGAGTTAACAGACCTGGTCACGACGCCTGCATCGCACCTGGGAGGCCTGCGGGTTCTATGAGGATGAAGAGGAGGAGGACAGGGAGGCTAAGAGATAAAGAGCGGCCCAACATCACTGTCGCCACTTGGTAAGGCACTGTAGCCCATGTTCTGTCCAGCGGTGGCAGCCACACAGTGGCCCTTATGGAGTGGCGGCCTTGTATGTCTGCTCAACAGGAACGCTAGAGTAGACAGCTGACAGTGAGGTTTTGTATGTGGTTGTGTCCCATAAGTTGGTCTGATGCATGTGGGTGCTAGAACAGACTGAGAGCATTTTCAGTAGACCTGTTATGCTGTCAGGTAGGCACGACTGACAGCTATCACCTTGGTGTGAGACCACCCATGAATGTTAAGTGTGTCTGAGGTGTTTGAGCCAATGCTGATGAATTCCCAATCCATCAATTAAGCAGTCCCATTCCCTTCCTTGCTGTACCGTTTTGTGTTGTTTGGTCCAAGCATCTTCATTCCCATTTTAAGTTTGTCTGACTTGTTTTCCAGGACAACCCGCACAAAGCTGAAGGCAAGAGCGGGTGGACTATGGTAAGTGTCCAAATATGCCATAACACAACATCCTCACCTCCCACAAAAGTCTGATGTATTGAGGGACATTATTAAAGACAATATTTTTTTGCTCACACATCTATGGATGTGAGCAAAAACAAGAGATTTATCTGCCATAACATACCGCAGTATATTATCACCTGAGGTTTTGTCCGAATCTCGCAGTTATTTGCATCTTTAATAAAATAAAATGTGTGTGTTTTATAATTATTGTGGATTGCCACCTAGTTTTTCCCAAAAAGCAGCCTTTTTACTATTAGTTACAGTATGTGCAGATAAAAGCATTATTATAACCCCAATGTAACAGAGTATTTGCAGAGAAAGGCTGAATGATTGTAAAATGCTATACATGGTGTACACAATACATTTACTTTGCTCATGGTTTCATGAGTAGAAAAGCTTAAGAGCAGATGGGCAGCTATCCCCATGCCTTTTCTATGTACTTGGTACAGCTAACAGCATTTTCTGCACTGATAATACATTGTAAAGTCCCATGTGTTAATAAAACCTAATACTTGGAGCAGCAATTTGAGTGCATTTTGTAGGATCCACGTGCAGTTACAGACACTCTGGTTTAAAGCACTGTAAATATTACCCAGAAGAAGATTGTAAACAATTGAGCTTATTGCTCTGTAGGCTGCAGTGCCATACACTACTGAGCTCCTTTCCCTTCTACACCGATTTCTGTGGCGAAAATAATTTTGCTTAGTAATTCTAAACTTTGCACACAAGGTCCCAAAGGCTAGAATAAACCTCCTAAAATCCAGGCAGCCTGCAAGTTTCTTGAATGAGAGTCCTCCCTGAAAGATTTGCGATTAGATGCTACAGACTTTCAGTTTGAATATGGGAAGCACGTAATAGGCTGGAATGTATGTGTTCTAGGTTGAGCTAAAGTACAGCGCTCAAATATACGAGTTTACATTTTATTTTATTTTTGTTACAAATGCATCTCAGACACAATGTAAAACATTTAGACACTTTGGGGATTATTTGTAATTAGAACCATACTACTCTACAGGAAGTTGCGTGAGGCTCACAAATTTTCAGGTAGCCCCCTGCACCCCCAGAAGAGTGTTCAAATCGCCCACATCCCACCCACTTCCAAGTGAAGTGGGGATAATGTTAGCGTGGATCGGCGGTTCTGAGCATTTGGGGTGGGGCCAAAGGACATGATTCTATGAGAGTTGCATCATTTAGCCACGCCCCCTAGTTGAAATATGCATAATCACTGTGAATTCCCACTAGGGGGCGGGGCTTAATGACATGATCTGGCCGGGCCCGCCCCCAACTCTGCCTACCTGCTTCACCTCTCCGCGCTTCACCCGGGGAGGAATATTAAATAGTCGGCAAGTATGCTTTAGGACCTGATTTGTGGCAGACTTGCCCACTATCACAGAATTTCAAGGAGACTCCGGAACAATCCTACGAACCATGTTACCGTAGCTTTGCCCCCTTTGCAGGGTACAAGTCCCCACATGCTATCCCTCTCCCTGGGCCTCCTGGAGATCAAACCTCCAAAGTTCGTAAGTATTCCTATGGGATGATATGAAGATCCCATGTAGAGTATGCAGGTATTTGAGTTTCTGTGACATCACTGTGCTGCTCTATACTGTATGTATAAATCCAACAGTCCACATAGCGTATTTCTACACAACAAGGGTCTCTTGTAAGATACCAATATTCATTTTGTGCTGACTCAGAGAAATGTCTATGCATCAACATCTTATACATGCAACTCGTTACAATTAGAGAAGAGGAACAGAGGAGGGGGCAGCAACCAAAGGGCAAGTACATAAAGGGTGTTTCAATGTAAATCCAGCACACTGAGAGGGGGAAGCAGCCTGTCAGGAGGTATATCTATTGCTGGTGTTAAACCCTGGTGCAAGATATTTGATGATCATCAAAAATAACTTTTCCATCTGTTTACACTCAATCTGTGTTTCAAAAAAAATCAAGTAACTACTTATTCTTCATTTTATATTTTTATATGTGTTTGCAGATACTCCCTGGACTCAGAAATATAATAGTGGGTCAAGATGAATGATGTCTGTATTTGTAGGCATTTGTGTGGGCTGAACATTAACAGACTTCACTAATCTTATGCAGAAAATATATCCTGGCTTTATTGTCGCTGCTAAAATGTATATATATGTTCTTCATTGTCACTGCTAATGTTTATATAGATGGTCTTCATTGTCACTGATATATATATATATGTTCTTCATTGTCACTGCTAATGTTTATATAGATGGTCTTCATTGTCACTGATATATATATATATATATGTTCTTCATTGTCACTGCTACTATTTATATATATGTTGTTCATCGTCGGCTGGTTCAATCAACGTTTCAGTTCTAGCAGAACTTTTATCAACTTTTACATATGTATATGATCTTCATTTTCGCTGCTTTTATATATATATATATATATATATATATATATATATATATGTTCTTCATCGTCACTGCTAATATTTATATATATGTTCTTCATTGTAACTGCTAATATATTATATATATATATATATATATACAGAGAGTCGGTTCGGCACTCCTCTTTAAATAAATAATGTACCGGCAAAACAACACATGGCACTGCAGCATATAGATGGGTCTTTACATATATATATATATATATATATATATAGTCTTCATTGTCACTGCTAATATTTATATATATATGGTCTTCATTGTCACTGCTAATATTTATATATATATAGTCTTCATTGTCACTGCTACTATTTATATGTACATATATGTTCTTCATTGTCACTGCTGATATTTTTATATACATATATATATATATATATATATATATAAATATATGTTCTTCATTGTCACTGCTATGTATATATATATATATATATATATATATATTACATTTTTGCATTAGTTTTAAGTGAATGATTAATATTGGGGCAAAAACTATTGTCAGTGAAAATTATTTTAATTAAAGTATTTGGGTTTTTCTGCTTCACCCCATATATGAAGGTGGCTACCATCGGGAATAACTCCATTATCTCCAGAAATAATGATTGATCAAGTATTTTGCTGGTGAATGCTACACTATGTATTATTTCTTGTTTAACAATAAGTCACCCATTGGTTTTATTACTTTATTTTGTTAACCTAAAACTCTTAAACTAAGAATAATTACACATAAACAGAAGCTTGGATTAAGGGGGTTGCAGCCATAATTTATTGGTCAAATTAGAATTCTTATGTTTGCAGAAAAAAGCCCGCAGCCCAAACATATCTTTAAATAATAGGGCAGATCCCAACCCCAATGCAAACCAGATTGGGAAGTACCACGTCCCCCATAAAGGATGCCGGCGAGTAACACTGTTTACGGCAATTGCTGCACCTTCTTTTGTTGGAAGAGCACATAGTAAATAGTGTTACATAGTAAATAACATTCCAAAGGAAAAAAAATATACAATCCTAAAAGTTGGATTGGTGGATGGAAGGGAATCGAAACTGGAAAGAGGGAAGATGTCTCCCAAGCCAGGGCAGGGCCGGATTAATAATGGGGTGGATGGAGCTCCAGCTCCAGGCTCACCCATCAAAATAGACCCATAGCATCTGCTGTGCTGCTGTAAAGTAGGGGTGAGCGGGTTCAGATTTCTGAAATCCGAACCCCCCCCCCCCCGAGCCCCCCTGATCCGACGCTGATCCGAGTCAGGCACGACTTTTCCCGCCTGACTCAGATCTGAAATTGAGGCAAAACGTCATCATCCAGCCTTCCGGGTCTCGCGGGTTTTGGATTCTATATAAGGTACCCGTGTCAACACCATTTTCTGACTCGGCTGTGGACAGTGAAGAGGGAGGGTGGGAGTTAGGGCTGGCTGGGCTGTGTAGTGTAGTGTAGTGCAGTGTAGTGTTGTGCTGTGCTGCGCTGTGCTGCTGTTGTCCATAGGGGCTGTGTCCAATCCTCCAAAGTCCATAGGGGCTGGCTGTGTTGTGCTGTGCTGCTGTTGTCCATAGGGGCTGTGTCCACTCCAAAGTCCTGTGCAGTGTCCCAGTCCTAAAGGGGTGCTGTAGTGTTGTCCAGGGGGTGCTCTGTCCATCAGGGGTGCTCCCCCCAAGTGCAAAAAAATAAATATTTTTTTCTGTGTTTGTGAATTGTGTGCGCAGTAGCTGCACGTGCCAAGTAGTGCCAAGCGTGCGCCTGTGTCATAAGTAAAGGGCCGGCTGGCTTGACCGTTAAAGGGTGCTGTAACCCCCAAAGTGCACTCCAAAACAAATAAAAAAATATTTTCTGTGTTTGTGAATTGTGTGCACTGTGGCTGCACGTGCATCAACAAAGGAGCAGCGCCAAGCATGCGCCTGTGTCCCATAAGTAAAGGGCCGGCTGGCTTGTCCGTTAAAGGGTGCTGTAACCCCCAAAGGGCACTCCACACAAAATAAAAAAATATTTTCTGTGTTTGTGAATTGTGTGCACTGTGGCTGCACGTGCATCAACAAAGGAGCAGCGCCATGTGTGCGCCTGTGTCCCATAGGTAAAGGGCCAGCTGGCTTGACCATTAAAGGGTGCTGTAACCCCCAAAGTGCACTCCAAAAAAAATAAAAATATATATTTTTTTGTATTTGTGAATTGTGTGCGTAGTAGCCGCACGTGCATCAACAAAGTAGCACCAAGCATGCGCCTGTTTTTCATAGGTAAAGGGCCGGCTGGCTTGACCGTTAAAGGGTGCTGTAACCCCCAAAGTGCACTCCAAAAAAAAATATATATATTTTTTTGTGTTTGTGAATTGTGTGCGCAGTAGCCGCACGTGCATCAACAAAGTAGTGCCAAGCGTGCGCCTGTGTCATAGGTAAAGGGCCAGCTGGCTTGACTGTTAAAGAGTGCTGTAACCCCCAAAGTGCACTCCAAACCAAATAAAAAAATATTTTCTGTGTTTGTGAATTGTGTGCACTGTGGCTGCACGTGCATCAACAAAGGAGCAGCGCCAAGCGTGCGCCTGTGTCCCATATGTAAAGGGCCGGCTGGCTTGTCCGTTAAAAGGTGCTGTAACCCCCAAAGGGCATTCCAAACAAAATAAAAAAATATTTTCTGTGTTTGTGAATTCTGTGCACTGTGGCTGCACGTGCATCAACAAAGGAGCAGCCCCAAGCATGTGCCTGTGTCCCATAAATAAAGGGCCGGCTGGCTTGTCCATTAAAGGGTGCTGTAACCCCCAAAGGGCACTCCAAACAAAAGAAAAAAATATTTTCTGTGTTTGTGAATTGTGTGCACTGTGGCTGCACATGCATCAACAAAGGAACAGCGCCAAGCGTGCGCCTGTGTCCCATAAGTAAAGGGCCAGCTGGCTCATTTCTTAAAGGGTGGTGTAACCCACAAAGTGCACTATATATCAATATAACTTAAATGGAGGACCAAACTTTCTCCGATAAAAATAAAATAAAAAACCACTTCCTCCTAGTGCTGTTGCTGCTGCTGGGAGTTGTTCATCATTCCAGAGAGAAAGTAGGAACACCACTACTTTCACTAAACAATTGACCCTCCAACAGTCCCTAGCGATGAGGATGAAGTACGACAGCAGTCATCCTGAAGCAAAACGTATAACTGAGGCCTTGACTGCTATGTTGGTGTTAGACGTGCGTCCGGTATCCGCCATTAGTGCAGTGGGATTTAGACAATTGATGGAGGTAGTGTGTCCCCGGTTCCAAATCCCGTCTAGAATCCACCTGCATCCTCAAAGCAGCAGCGACAAGCATGCGTCTGTCTGTTAAAGGGTGGTGTAACCCTCAAAGTGCGCTCCACAAACAATAAAAAAATTCTTCTTTTTTTTCTGTCTTTGTGAATTGTGTGGGCTGTAGCCGCACCTGCATCCTCAAAGCAGCAGCGACAAGCGTGCGTCTGTCTGTTAAAGGGTGGTGTAACCCTCAAAGTGCGCTCCACAAACAATAAAAAAATTCTTCTTTTTTTTTCTGTCTTTGTGAATTGTGTGGGCTGTAGCCGCACCTGCATCCTCAAAGCAGCAGCGACAAGCGTGCATCTGTCTGTTAAAGGGTGGTGTAACCCTCAATGTGCGCTCCAACCAAAACAAAATAATCTTCTTTTTTTCTGTGTTTGTGTGTGAAATGTTTGCGCAGTAGCCGCACCTGCATCCTCAAAGCAGCAGCGACAAGCGTGCGTCTGTCTGTTAAAGGGTGGTGTAACCCTCAAAGTGCGCTCCACAATCAATAAAAAAATTCTTCTTTTTTTTCTATGTTTGTGACTTGTGTGCGATGTAGCCACACGTGCATCAACACAGTAGCAGCGCCAAGCGTGCGCCTGTGTCATAAGTCAAAGGCCGGTTTGGACATCTGGTCCGGACTGAAGGACGTGCCAACAATTTCTGACATGTCTACTGTCACTGCATATGATACTGTCCTCAAAGCAGCAGCGACAAGCGTGCATCTGTCTGTTAAAGGGTGGTGTAACCCTCAAAGAGCGCTCCACAAACAATAAAAAACTTCTTCTTTTTTTTTCTGTTTTTGTGAAATGTGTGGGCTGTAGCCACACCTGCATCCTCAAAGCAGCAGCGACAAGCGTGTGTCTGTCTGTTAAAGGGTGGTGTAACCCTCAAAGTGCGCTCCACAAACAATAAAAAAATTCTTCTTTTTTTTTCTGTCTTTGTGAAATGTTTGCGCAGTAGCCGCACCTGCATCCTCAAAGCAGCAGCGACAAGCGTGCGTCTGTCTGTTAAAGGGTGGTGTAACCCTCAAAGTGCGCTCCACAAAAAATAAAAAATTCTTCTTTTTTTTCTGTCTTTGTGAATTGTGTGGGCTGTAGCCGCACCTGCATCCTCAAAGCAGCAGCGACAAGCATGCATCTGTCTGTTAAAGGATTACATCGGTGACAGCATCCAAGTAGGCATGTCAGACAGTCCATACATGTACTGGCAGGAAAAATAGGCAATTTGGAGGCCACTGTACAAACTGGCTCTATTTTACCTGAGTTGTCCCCCCTCCAGTGTGTTCTCCGAAAGAGTGTTTAGTGCAGCTGGGAACCTTGTCAGCGAAAGGCGTAGGAGGTTGCTTCCACAAAATGTGGAGAAGATGACGTTCATAAAAATGAATTATCAACTCTTCCAGGGAGACCAGCCTCCATAACGTACAGAGGGACCTGTGGTGGATTCCAGCGTGAACGAATTAATACTCTGTGAGGATGAGGATGTACACAACACTGAAGAGGGTGAGGAATCAGTGAATGAGGAGGATGAGGAAGACATCTTGCCTCCGTAGAGCCAGTTTGTGCAGGGACAGACTAATTGCCAGCTTGTTTTGTGGGGGCCCAAACGAACCAATCATTTCAGCCACAGTCGTGTGGCAGACCCTGGCACTGAAATGATTGGTTTGTTAAAGTGTGCATGTCCTGTTTATACAAAATAAGGGTGGGTGGGAGGGCCCAAGGACAAGTCCATCTTGCACCTCTTTTTTTTCTTTGCATTATGTACTGTTTGCGGCCTAGTTTTTCAAACTGCCATCCTGTCTGCCACTGCAGTGTCACTCCTAGATGGGTCACGTGTTTGTGCCGCCCACTCGTGTCGCTTAGCATAGTCATCCAGCTACCTCGGTGCAACCTTTTGGACATAAAAACACTGTTGTGAGATGTGAGGTGTTCAGAATAGACTGGAAATGAGTGGAAATTAAGGTTATTGAGGTTAATAATAGCATAGGAGCAGAAAAACCCACAAATTCTGTGATTTTAGCTGTTTTTATGCTTTATTTAAAAAAAATACAGATCCAAAACACAAAACCCAGAACCCAAAACACGGAAGGGAGGGTTTTGGCAAAACCAATCCAGATCCAAAACACGAAGAAAGATCCAGATCCAAAACCAAAACACAAAACACGATAAGTGGCCAGCACACCCCTACTGTAAACAGGAAAAAAATTCCTGTTACAGCAGCCCGCCAGTGGGCATTCGATGCAGCCCACCCCCGTGCCCGGCTGTGAGCCGCTAAACACCCCCTCCCCCCCCCGGCCCTGCCCGGCTGCGGCAGATAAAAAGCCACTGCCGGCATGTAGTGGTTACAAGTGATGTTATGGTAGTGCAGTGGAAGGTTTCCACTGCGCTGTTGCTGTTCTAGCAGGACCAGTACAGCACAGCAGTCACTCACAGGCAGCTCCGTGAAGGCGGCACTGCAGATTGTCTGACTCTCCTGAGGTGAGGTTCCAGTCCTGCAGACAGGCTGCCTGGCTGTTACTCCTGTAGTGTGATAATGGTATGCAGGGTAGGCGGTGGGACAGATATGGTTTTAATAACACATACATTCTCTATATATATATATTTATAATATATACACATGTGTGTGTATATTTATATATATATATATATATATATATATATTCAACTATGTGTGTGTGTCCTCATAACACTGCAGGCTATTTCCTAATGTAATGCTCATATATATATATAGATATATATATACATATATACAGGATCCATCCGGTGTGGCACTCCACGTCCATCCACAAGTGCCACGATCCATCCTCAAGCTGTGTGAGAATCTTATTTTTGGATCCTATGAAATTGAACTTTTTGGGGGCAACCAGCTAAGTAGTTATTGTCACACCGAGTGCCGGACCTATGTGTTGTATATATACAGTCAGGTGCATAAATATTGGGACATTGACAGAATTTTCATATTGTGGCCTCTATTCACCACCACAATGGCTTTGAAATGAAACAAACAAGATGTGCTTTAACTGCAGACTTTCAGATTTAATTTGAGGGTAATTACATCCAAATCAGGTGAACGGTGTAGGAATTACAACGTATGCTGGTACTTGTGGTTCTCCAAGTAGCGGGGGAGGCTTGCTGGGACCTGCAGTTCTACTATAAATACAATGTTGTAAATTATATTTTTAACACTACACCTACACTATCAACCCGCCACCCACCGCCCAGCGGTGGCGGGGATAGCCCCTGACTATCAGCTTAGGCCAGGGGTGCCCTGGAGAGGGGGACCCCTTTATTGGAGGGATCCCCAACTCCCCAGGGATCCCTGGCCAAGGCTGACTAGTGGTCAGGGATGATGCTGCGGCTGGGGGGCTCGGTGAATGGGCTCCCCTGGCTGTGGCATCAGCCCCCCGCTAGAAAGGGTCCAGTGCTGGTTTTAATTATAGGGTACCCCTATGCAAATTTTTTACTCCTATAATTAAAACCAGGACTTGCCCTGCAGTCTGGTGCTGGTACCTAAATTACGGTGGAACCCTACTCGTTTTGTTCCCCGTAATTTGTTCATTTTGTTCCCGTAATTTTAGGTACCAGGACAGGCTGGCAAGTCCAGGGCTGGTTAGTCTTTAGGGGGGGACCCTCATGTAATTTTTTTTTTTTTTTTATTACTTAACCCATATTTTACAGGTATTAAAACACACAAGCAGCTTACACATATCTCACTGATATGTGCAGGCTGCTTGCTCGGGTGAGTTTTGCAGAGAGAAAACACTGCAATCTCGAGTAAGTAATCTCATCCAAACTCTCATCTAAACTCTCCTAAAACTCTCATCTAGAAAAAACTTGATCATTGGAAGAAAAAACTTGATCTGCTTCACCATCGAAAAACTCACTTTCAGTTAAACTCACTTCTTAGTAAATTTGCGAGTTTGATAAGGGAAAACTCACCCAAGTTTTGGTGAAGCAAAGTGAGTTTAAAAACTAAAAAAACTCGACCAAACTCGAATCTTAGTAATTTTACCCCTAAGAGACGAAAAACCAGCCACGGACACTTGCATAGCTATGCCAATGCAAAATTAATGCATGCCAAAATTGACTGAATCGAAACCTACTTTGTGAATACATTGCTTATGTACCACACCTATCTGAAATTTGAACAAGAGCGTCAAGTCTGTGTACACCAGCCAAAATCCCTGATTTGTGAGACATACTTAAAAGTACTGTTCCAATAAGGAGACTGTTCCAATAAGGTATCCATTTGGGCCACAGTTTCCCAATGGTTCTTCCCCAATAGGATGTTGAACATCTGGCAAAGCTGGATGGACCAAGCTCTTTAGAGCATTACAAATGAATAAACTCTTACATCAATCTGCATCCTTATGCAGTTTGGCAAAACAGGACACCCTCCGCTAAGATGCTAGCCACTGCAGTCCAAGAGCACCCTGATTTAAACATACAGCATAGAAAAGTTTCTGTCAATGCCTAGACTTTCCTTGATGAGGTCCATAATTTCTAAAAGATACCTACTTCTGACAAGCAGAATGATAACCTTTGAAAGTGGACGGCCCAGTGACTTCCCTGCCGAATTCATTAATCTGTCTCGAAAAGCTGCCTAGCAAAGGAAGGAGATTAGTCTCCTCATAAAGTAACATTGAGAGCCAGAATAAGGAAGTGAACCAAAGTGTGAGAAGGCATCAGCCAAACCCTTACAATACCCAACGCTTTCAAAGTGGTGTAAAAGGCATTCAGCTTTAAGCAGCACAGATGGGCCAGTGGTCTGATAGGTGGGAGAGTGGATGCTTTCTGCCGATTTAAACAAGGAGTTCAGAAAGTCCCTCAGCAGTGACTGTGTGCTAAATAGCCTGACCAGAGATGGACAGAATTGCAGAGCCATACACAAGTGACTGTGCAATTCCGACCATCTCAAATGCAAATGCAGCAGGAGGTGTCTAGACACCTGCTTGCTGCATCTGCAATTTCAGTGCTGCATCCAAGGTTGCATCCTGGGATCACATCACAACCACCACGACCGATGGGCGCGATGGTTGCTTCTATAGCCAAACTGAGGTAGCTGAAGCTTATTGCAGCATTTGAAAGCAAAATAAACAACCCCAAAGGGAATGCAACAACTGCAAAAACACCCACTGGTACTCCCCTAAGCAAACAACCAAATCCAGCAATTTTCTCCATAAGGAGGCAACAGCAGCATTCCACAGTATCAATCTCAATACTCAAATAACTCAACCAGGTAAAGGGCTCCTCAGTTTTGTCCTCTACAATCAGGTCACCAAAATACTGAAACAGGGCTTGGACTGGCCACATCTGGGTGCCACACATCATGCAAGTGAGGGGGCCTGATCAGCAGTAAATCATCCACATAATGGTCCTCACCCCACTCCCCCATCCTTGCCATGATAATCCAATAGATGAAAGAACTGAAATGCTCAAAGAACACATGACAGCATAGGAGACGGAGCCTGAGGCTGCTGCGCGAGCAGGTAAGTCGCGGACGGGGGGGCAGGTGAGCGGAGGGGGGACACAGAATTACCGCAGCTGTAGGCAGTGCTGCGCATGCGCTGGTTTTACGAATGTAACAACGCATGTGCAGCATGGATTTCAGCTGCGGTAAGTTAGTGTAGAGAGGGATAACTATCTATTTCCTGAAAAGCTGTCATCGCAAAAATGACAGCTTTTCGGAATAGATAGTTATAGGGAGGAGGAATGATGACTTCCTCCAGTAATTAGGTAGAACTCCATGCGAGAAAAAGTTTAGGTATGATGAATGGGCCCCAGAGTCTGGTTGCAACTGCAAAAGGCAGAGGGCTGGCAGCCCTGTAACAAATGACTTTACTAGCCATCAGAATAAATTAATTCACCAAAGTGTATTCCAGGTACGATTGTTATTGAATCAGACAGAATTTGTCCTGCTTCTTTTTGGGCTCTACCCCCTCTGTGGAATAAATGCCAGATTGACAATAGGTGGCAATGGGAATGAGAGGATCAAATGCCCTGTTCCATTTCCTTCTCCACCGTCTCTCAGACCACTCCAGGCATATCCCTTGCCAAGCTCAAAATTGGCAGGAATCCCCATCCCTAACACCCCTTTTACAGGCAAATAAAAAATCTCCATGAACACAAAAGTCAGAAACATCAAGTTCTCCAAACCACTCCAAACGCTTAGCCATGGATCTAATGATATGGGGAAGAAGCCTTACTTAGCTCTGGAGCCCACCACAGGCTCACCATGGGCCAGTGGGAAGGGGCCACTAAATAAGAAACAGCTACAGTCCCTGTCTGCATGTCTTCTCCCATAGTGCAAACAGATATGCTAGAAGGGCTACTGAATGGTGGGATACACTGCCATTCTAAAATAATTAAAAAAAGCATTTATATTTACTGTATGAAGGGGGTATGAACTAAAAATGTCCCAGCTGCACCAAGCTGCCTAACAAGAGAAAACTCCACTGGAGCCCAGCACAGCTGTGTGATATTCAGCCACACCTCCACATCTTCGCAACCGTGGTCTATCACATCCCTATCAGCCTACTTAAAGCTAAACTGATTATTATTAATGTGCCATTAGTCACCCCTAGACTTACGGTACAGCCTGTGTACCAGGAACAGATTTCAAAGAAAGTTGAAGGCTTCAGCAGGACTGTACTCCATATAACATCTTTAACATACTGCTAAGCCAATTATCAAAAGTGAAATGCCCCCACCTTTATACCTCCTTTTTCTTTAGCCACCTTGGAGTCCTCAGTAAGTGAGAAAACAACATACCTACCAGTGCAAATCTCAGCTAGACTGCAAACCCCATCCTACTGCATTCTTAGAGCAATGTACCACCCCAGCATCACCCACATGGACACTTGCACTCAATAAATTGGTATATCAATGGAGGCCTGCTTAGCAGCGCATTACTTAGAACCCAAAGAGGATCCACTACCACAGAAGGTGGAGGAGGACCCAAACGACTCCCCTATACCCAAAACTGCAGATTGCTCACTTGCACCCAGCACAGCCTCAGAGGAAGCCCCACATGCCATCAGGTTTACGTAAT
Organism: Taudactylus pleione; assembly: GCA_031769625.1. NCBI lineage: Eukaryota > Metazoa > Chordata > Amphibia > Anura > Myobatrachidae > Taudactylus > Taudactylus pleione. Next base: position 2,532,194 of record JAUIMM010000104.1, on the reverse strand, counting down.
AACCTGAATCAGGCCATATGTACTGTACACTAATATTAATGCAGAATTTGCATAGGCTCCCCAGATTAAGAAAAAAGAATGCACACAAAAACAAAAAACTTTGTTTTGGGCCTTATATACCTGTATCATACCTTGCATAAAAATTATATAAATGAAATCCAAGGGTTCATGGAAACTAGCCACCTGATTTTTGGGAAGAGTCATTAATTATTTTTATGCTGTTTCTCTAAACTTATTCAAACTAATTAAGCAATAATCTTAAATTTAAATGACTCTAATGGGATTTAAATTTATTTAAAATCAATCTAAATCAGTCCACATTGATGGTCTTTCCGAACGCAAAATCAGCATATTTACCATTCATACGGTTTCAACTTCAGTTGAAGTTCAAACTCTGATATATATGCAGCTTTTGCGTTTGGAAAGATCTTCGATGTTGATCGATTTAGAGCAATTTTAAATCTGTCTAAAATTTACCAGTAAATGTTAAGACATACAGTATACCTGATCATGAAGGATTAACATTTAAAGCTAGAACTAGAATGAACGTTTTCTGCAGAAAGCTAAAAATATTATTACTAATTATGATTACAGGTATGCTAATTGTATCCTGATTGGTTGGAGTCTTGGGTGTATGTTACTGGAACCATGCTGTCATATGAAAAATGGAAACCTGTGCATCATGGATTTGTTTGAACGACTGTTGAAAGGAGAAAATAAATTTGGATCTTGAAATATTAAAACGTGGCACTTTCCCTACTGGGTCCTTCCAGTGATTGATCTAATTAATGTTTAATCCATTTTTCCTTCCAGCTATCTATTGTTGGTCCAGCCCCCTGGGGGGCTGTTATGAGGAAATGGTTTATTTATACTGTCATTATTATGCTTATTTAAGAACACCGTTGTTTATAATGAATCTACATAGTCAGATATGGGCAGCATTTTCAAAGTGTGAGGATGAGTAGCTGGATATGCTATTATTGCCCCATACTATTCTCAAATTAGAACATAACAATGCTTAATGTACATGATGAAAGACTCACAAAAGGAAGAGGCTATTCAGTATATAACCCATTAATCTTTGCTTTATTAATCTGTGAAAGAAAAGGATGTATGCTTCTTGCTGGTTGAATTCAAAGCTAAGCACTCCAATTAAAGGCATCCTAAGCCTATTGTCTTATTATTAATTGTCTAGTGTTGCATGAAGAGCTCATTTTCTAGAGTGTATTTCATGTATTACTGGACTATATACCCAGTGCTTTTTTTTTCTATGACGAAGGTACAGGTACTCAGAAAAAAGTTATCGGTACTCCCCTAAAGTTACAAGTTGATACAATATTAATAGCAGCGTCCACACACTGGATAAGTGAGCAGATACCTCTTTTATTCATTTCTGAAATTACTAATTTATTTCTGTTTCTGGGGCTAGTTATAAGAATTAAAAATTAAGCTGGGTACACACTAGGTGATATGTCCTCTGATCCTGTAAGTCATCCAGACATATCGGGTCACATCGCCAAGTGTGTACCCACCATGATCGCTCCCTCGGGTCTTTATTCAGGGTCGGTACATCGGCCTGCATGTACGGGTGATGGAGTAACCCAGCTGCCATGCCAGCAAGGTCAATGGTGCCAGTGAATGGTACATCGAGTGGTCGTTCACTGGATCATGCAGGGTGTACCGCCCACCCAATATATCATTCATCGGCACCATTGGGCGGCGCATTAGTGGGTCGCTAGTGTGTACCCAGCCTAAGACACAAAACACAAGGTGTTACTTCTTATCCTTGGATACTGCCACAAAAAAACATTGCGCATTCCAAATATAAGGCAAACTGGTAACAGAATTATATATGGGGTACACAATAGATTAGAAACAAGAGAAGGTTCCTCTGTTGTGGACAAACCCTGCAAACATTCAAGCAGTCCACGCTTATATATTAAATCACCCCAGGGACTGTAAGTGTAACCATCACTCAAGAACTTCTTAGTAGTATTTTATTACTTTGCCTAATGCAGATTGTCATAATGAAAAAAAAAATAATTATTTTTCCTTTAATTTAACCTGTGTCAGGTTGCTCAGTTGCACACAGTAAAAGCTACTGTATGAAAAGTAATGAGACCACACAGCACAAGCAAATATGATATTAAAAGTTTTACTTAGCTTCAGGTATACAGAGAGCACACAAAAATAGTGGCCACTAGTGTCACAAACTCACGAGCGGATAGTGGATGCTACCCATATTCAGGGAATTGGCTAGACCTATTCCTGAGGCGCAGGGTCTAATGTGCCGGCGGTTTTCACCAGGGACCCTCGTAAGAAGGTATGGACTTGGCTGCATCCAACACACAGGTCGCGGCCCTCAGGTTAGGTTTCCCTATACAGGTGCTGGCACTTCGTCGGTATACAGGAGACTTGAGCGTAGTCGACTAGCCGGGTCAGAACCAAACGGACGAAGCGATACCAGGGAGCAGACGTAAACGGGTCACAGATAATAGCTGAGGTCAGAACCAGTTATCAACGGAGAACCAGGGGTCAGGCAGAATCAGAGTCACAAAACATGCCAAGGGTCAGAACCAATTATCAGGATATGCACAGGAACGCTGGGGTATGGTAATGGAACCTATACTCTGGCACTGGAGTGCTCCCAGGAACTTCCTTTTATAGGTCAGAGTTCAACTAGCTCCAATCAGCGCTTTCCTACTTTGCTGCCTGTCCCTTTAAATGTTTTAGCAGAGCGGCGTGCCTGCACACAGCCTCCGGGGGAGAAGAGGAGCAGCTGACAGCAGGTGCCGGGGATCTCCCGTCCGCTGTCACACACCAGCCCGGACTCCAGCATCGCCGGACCAGGTAGGAGCAACCTGGAATCGGCGGCGTTGTGAAATTACCCCCCTTCTAGGGGTGGGCACCGAACACCCCACAAATGGCTTGCCAGGGAACTTTTGATGAAACTTCTGAAGGAGTTGGGGTGCATGAATATCTGAAGACCTAACCCAACAATGCTCTTCAGGACCATATCCCTTCCAATCCACCAGAAATTGAACTGCACCTCGAGACATTCTGGAATCTAGAATCTGTTTGACTTCGTACTCCTCTTGGTGATCCACTGGAATAGTAGTAGGAGGGTTGCACTGTTTCGAACAGCCACCGGATTGATGACCTGCAGAATCTGGAAGGGACCAATGAATCTAGGAGCAAACTTCATGGTGGGAACTTTTAATCGTAAGTGTTTAGTGGATAACCAGACTTTATCACCAGGATTCAGTACAGGGCTCTTCTTCCTTTTCTTACCCGCTTATACCTAGAAGAAGCTGTACACAAATTTTTTTTCACCTCCCTCCAAATCCTGAAGAACTGACTCGCTGAGCCACCAACAGCCGGGAGAGACACTGACTGAACAGCAGGAAATTCTGGTATCACGGGATGTAGCCCATACTGAATGAAGAATGGAGAGTACCCCGATGACTCATGGTACAAATTATTGTGAGCGAATTCAGCCCAAGGCAACAAGGAAACCCAATCGTCTTGATTAGCTGAGACATATATCCGAATGAATTTCTCCAAATCCTGATTTACACGCTCAGTTTGACCATTGAACTGAGGATGGTATGCAGGTGAAAAACTCAAGTTGATATTAAAGCACTTACATAACGCCCTCCAAAACCTGGAAGTGAATTGTACCCCACGATCTGAAACAATGTCTTTGGGGAACCCATGTAGCTTGAAGATTTCCTTTATAAATGTCTCAGCCAACTTTGGAGCCGACGGTAACCCTTTTAATGGGACAAAGTGAGCGACCTTGGAGAACCTGTCCACCACTACCCAGATTGTATTGAACCCCTGGCAGGAGGGCAGGTCTGTTATAAAGTACATATGGGACCAAGGACGATCAGGTATTGGAAGTGGACATAAAGACTCCGAAGGAAGTTGAGGAGGCACCTAATGCTGAGCACAGATAGTACAGGCTGCCACAAAGTCCTTGACGTCACGACGTACAGTCGGCCACCAAAAACTCATAAGGATCAGTTCCAGAGTTCTTCCCATTCCTGCATGACCTGAAAAACGAGAACAATGGGCCCACTGGAGTAACTTAGACCGGAGTTCGGGTGCTACAAATGTTATCCCTGGTGGGATTTTGACCTTAGTGACTGCAACAAAGCACCCAGGATTTAAAATTGGTTTGTCTTCCTTTACTTCATCCTCCTGGGCCACATTGAATGCTCGAGACAGGGCGTCAGCTTTTACATTCTTGTAACCTGGACGATAGGTAATAACCAGGTTAAAACAGTCGAAAAACAGGGACCACCTGGACTGGCGATAATTCAGGCAATGTGCGGTTTTGAGATAAGTGAGGTTTTTGTGATCTGTGTAGACTGTCACCGGAAATTTTGCCCCCTCCAGCAAATATCTCCACTCTTGTAATGCTAGCTTAATGGCAAGTAATTCCTTATCCCCAACTGCATCATTTTTCTCTGGAGCAGAAAATTTAAGGGAAAAGAACCAACTGGAGTACCACTTGCCCCACTCATCCTTCTGTGACAGTACTGCCTCAACTCCCACTGTGGAGGCGTCCACCTCCAAGAAGAAAGGTAGATCGCAGTCAGGTTGTCTTAGAATAGGGGCTGACATGAAGCACTATTTTAAAAGAACAAAGGCCTCTTCAGCTGTGGAAGACCATCTCCGAGTATCTTGTCCTTTTTTGGTGAGTGTAGTAATGGGAGCTGCTATGATTGAGTAATTCTTCATGAACTGGCGATAGAAATTACAGAATCCCAGGAAGCGCTGTATTGCTTTCAATCCGACAGGGCGAGGCCAGTTAGTAATGGCAGCTAGCTTTGCAGGATCCATCTGAAGGCAGGAACCAGAAATAATGTATCCCAGAAACGTTAGTTCTTTTTGCTCGAAGGAACATTTTTTAAGTTTGAAAAACAGCTGGTTGGCCCGAAGTCGTGTCAGCACTTCACGTACTTGCAGGCGATGACTTGACTTGTCGCATACTCTGAGAATATTAGGATGTCATCTAGATACACCACAACGTATTTATAGAGCAAATCCCTGAAGATGTGATTCATATATTTTTGGAAGACAGCTGGAGCGTTGCTTAACCCAAAAGGCATAACCAGGTACTCGAAGTGACCATCACAAGTATTGAAGGCTGTCTTCCACTCATCTCCAGCCCGAATCCTGATCAAGTTGTAGGCCCCGCAAAGATCTAGCTTGGTAAAAATCTTTGCTCCTTTAATTTGATCGAAGAGTTTGGATATTAGAGGTAATGGAAGCTGGTCTTTGATGGTAATGGCATTCAGGCCCGGTAATCAATACATGGTCTCAGACCTCTGTCCTTCTTTTTGACGAAGAATAGACCAGCACCCGCGGGTGAATTTGGACTCTCTGATGAAACCACGTTCCAGATTCTCCTGGATATACTCAGTCACTGATTGGGACTCAGGAAGTGAGAGAGGAAAAGTTCTTCCCCGAGGTAGCTCTTTCCCAGGCAATAGATCAATAGCGCAATCCCAGTCTCTATGAGCAGGAAGTGTCTCAGCGGCTTTCTTACTAAACACATCTCGGAAGGACTGGTATGGAGCTGGAACCTGAACTTCTGGAGAGATGACTGAACTCTGAATGGCTCACTGAGAAGGTTTGACAGATGACAAACAGGAGCCATGGCATCGAGGACCCCACGCCAGGATTTGAGGTTCCTCCCAATCTAGCACAGGAGAATGTTTGCGAAGCCAAGGAAAACCCTGGATGACAGGACTCTCAGCTCTTGGAAGTATATAGAATGCTATTGATTCTCGATGGAGGGCCCCTACTTGCATGATAACTTCTGTCATCCGAGAGTGGATGGTCGCTGTAGGAAGTTTATTCCCATCCACGCCGATGATACTGAGAGGTGTTTGGAGTGGCATAATAGGAATTCCAAGCTCTTGAAGTTCTTGGCCGTAATGAAGTTGCTATCGGCACCTGAGTCCAGGAAAGCCCTATTAACTTCAGAGGACTTTCCCAGGACCAGGGTCACATCTATGGAGAATTGAGGAACTACACGGTTCTTTGGGGTGTGTTGAAATGTACCCAATCTGACCACCCCTCGATCAGTTAGGCCTTTTCGTTTCCCGGACGTTTAGGACAGCCAGAAAGAAGGTGACCTAGTTCACCACAATACAAACAAAGTCTGTTTTTAAACCTCCTTTCTCTCTCTGCAACAGGAAGGCGAGATTTCCCAAACTGCATGGGTTCTTCTGGAGGTTCCTCTGGTGCCATGAAACGTGGAGCGAGCTTAAATGTAAACCGACGAGACTGTTCCTTTTCTCTTGTTCTCTCCCTGTGGCGAAGATCCACCTGGATACACAGGGAGATCAAGTCATCCAAAGATGTTGGCAGTTCCCTGGCTGCGAGTACATCTTTGATCTGATCGGACAAACCTTGCATGAAGGCGGCTACTAAAGCTTCGTTGTTCCATCCCAATTCTGAAGCAAAGGTACGGAACTGCACAGCATATTGTCCTGCAGATTGATTGCCTTGTTTCAGCTGTAGGATAGCCGATCCCACAGAGGTTACTCGACCGGGCTCATCGAAGACCCTCCGGAAAACCTTCAGGAACTCGGTGCTATTGTTAACCAGAGGATCGTTTCTTTCCCATAAAGGAGAGGCCCAAGCCAAAGCCTGACCAGACAGCAACGAGATCACATAAGCCACTTTCATCCTTTCTGACGGAAAATTTGCTGCTTGAACCTGAAATTGGATTGAGCACTGGTTCAGGAACCCTCGACAGTCCTTTGGGTCTCCACTGTACTTCGTGGGGTTCAGAATGCGTAATGGTGCAGAAACACTTGCGGCCTGTACAGTCACAGTAGGAGGTGGGACTGATAGTGATGGTGCCGGCTGAGTGATACTGACTGCATTAAAGTCTGGAGACACTGCATAATCTGGGCTTGATCTTGTTCTTGCTTCTCGACTCTAGCAAGTAGGTTTTCGAGTAAGTCTCGGGGCGATGGGTTACCAGCAGCATCCATGTTTTTTGGGCCAGCGTTTTCTGTCACAAGCTCACGGGCGGATAGTGGATGCTACCCATATTCAGGGAATTGGCTAGACCTATTCCTGAGGCACGGAGTCTAATGTGCCGGCGGTTTTCACCAGGGACCCTCGCAAGAAGGTATGGACTTGGCTGTGTCCGACACACAGGTCGCGGCCCTCAGGTTAGGTTTCCCTGTACAGGTGCTAGCACTTGGTCGGTATATAGGAGACTTGAGCGTAGTAGACTAGCCGGGTCAGAACCAAACGGACAAAGCGGTACCAAGGAGCAGATGTAAACGGGTCACAGGGAATAGCCGAGGTAAGAACCAGATATCAACGTAGAACCAGGGGTCAGGCAGAATCAGAGTCACAAAACACGCCAAGGGTCAGAACCAATTATCAGGATATGCACAGGAACGCTGGAGTATGGTAATGGAGCCTATACTCTGGCACAGAAACTTCCTTTTATAGATCAGAGTTCAACTAGCCCTAATCAGCGCTTCCCTACTTTGGTGCCTGTCCCTTTAAATGTTTTAGCAGAGTAGCGCGCGCGCTTATAAGGAAGCCTCGGCTGCCTGCACACAGCCGCCGGGGGAGAAGAGGAGCAGCTGACAGCGGGTGCCGGGGATCTCCCGCCCGCTGTCACACACCAGCCCGGACTCCAGCGTTGCCGGACCAGGGAGGATCAACCTGGATTCGGCGGCGTTGTGACAACTAGTATCGAAGACAAGAAATTCTCCTCTCAGTAACCAGGTTATCCTGTAGATGCAGAGCAACTATTTCACCTGATCCAGGTGCATACAGTACACACACAAAGGGGCCTCATGTAACTTTGGACACATCTACAATAAAAAGCATATGCAGAAAAAAAACCACAAAAATTTAAATACTTACATGAATATGCTCTCCAGTGATAGTCTCAGTCCAAGCAGAGGTCAGGGCATCTGACTATCTAAAGTATATTCAGGGTCCAAGCGGAAACCAGAACAGGTACAGTACCAAGCATACGTTAACGCAAACAGCTTTATATCTATAAAATGGACATGATCCGAGCAGAGTCAGATACAAAGAAACATGAGAGCACATATACATGGTACAATGTAACTATCACTAGAAGGCAAACAGCTGCCTGCACTATAAATAACTGTGGCAGCCAATCAGCATGATCCATGAAAGCCATATATGTAGGGCACTTTCTGCTTCTGACATAATTTCTACAAAAGTAGGTGAAAATTAAGATCTGGTGTAAGTAAACATCTATCCGCATTGCAGATCCGAGTGCCGCGTCCTAAGATGCAGCATCAGAACTTCTGTGAGACCATTGGCAATCTGAGTAACCCTAGGGTTACACAGATTGTCCCTCACAACTCCGTAGCCAAGGCCAGGAAGTCTGCATCGGAAAACGCAGGCCCTGGCCTCAACACTCCTAGAAAACAGGGTCTACACACCCCTCCTTCTTTTTATAGAATGGAGGACAGCCCCGCCCCCTCCCCAAATGCCCACAGCCTGTCAATCAGGCACCGGCTTGGGCATACTGTATGCGATCTCGCAGGGAGAACTGCACATTGGGTTGGCGTACGTCACTGAATTAGGCTCATAGTAAACAACAGAGCTTTGTAATAGGGAAGAGAATGTTTTACAAGTTACATGAAACCATGGTGTATCTTGTCCCAGTCATTCTAGCAATGGTATGTGCAGAAATATGCAAATAATGTCTCACAAAGTGACTTCCCTCTCCTATTGTATACCAAAGACTCTGGCACAGTGGTCCTCCAGTCGTTGCCTCTGATGCTAGTATTATCCAAGTTACAGTAGACCTGAAGTCAGTGGTCTTTAAGTGAGCCCTGAAGCTGGTAGTCAACCTCAGTGGGTTCCTCCTTGTCAGTAATTGACCACTGTGCACTCTCCTACTTATCCTGGTCCTGTCTCCCTTCTTGCTCTTAATCGTGCGTATCACTACTCCTGACATAAACCAAGCACACATGCCACAGTTTTCTGCTGGCATAAAGTCAGTGCATATACAAATGAGTTGCATATGGATTAGGTACACACTGAATTTTACACCTGCATTTTTTTTTTAAAAGAGTCCAGCTCTATGTGAGCTCCTTATTGTTCCAGCTCAGATGACTTTGTCTGCCCCCACATACTTGCAGACTGACACTGAAATGAATTTGTCTTCAAGTAAAAGAAAATTGCTAGGCCACTTTTGACCGTTCCAAGTTTCAAGTTCTGGGGAACTATATTTTCTTCATTTAGTTAAAATAGCCGTAAATAGATGGTTGTTAATCTGTGAGCCAAGAACTTAAATGATCTACTGTAAACACCACGTGGAATTTCTCCACTGAACAAGACAAAAGATGAAGATATCAGGTCAATTGACAATGATATATAATCAGACAGAGGCCCCCAAGGCGAGAGTTGAACTCTCAGACAGATTGGAACAGCCATAGTCAGCTTTCAGTTACCTGAATGTCTTCTCAGTATCGAAAGTCTACAATAAATCTCCTGGAATACAAGAGGACAGAAGCCACAGTTTGTCAGCTTTGCTTTGTCACCAAACTCATTTGCCCTTCCCTTCCCCTGGGGATATTTTCTCCTCCTGAAAATACGCTTCACATCCCAGCAATGTATATATCATTTTGAGTCCCTCACTAGGAGAAAAAAAAATCAATTTGACTTTGGCAGTTCTTTCCTCAGCTTCTGCCAGTCACACAGTATCCCAGTTATTTTAAGTCTCCTGAAATCAGTCTGCATTAGGGCAAATAGCTGTACTTGGAAAAGAGCCCAGGACTCTATCAATATAAAATGATTTGTTGCAAGTTTAAAGATGTTTCATGTCCCGGCTCTGTCTTTTCATTTACATTTTAAACCCTCATCAAAATGTGGTTGAACGTAGCTCACTTTAAAAAGCCTGTTCTTTGTGTTACACGGATTGATAACACCTGTGATCAAGGGATTGTGTTACTAGAGCCATCCTTAAAGTGGAAGGGAATTATGCAGCCTCCTGTTATTTTCTGCTAGTCGTTTAGGCCATATCCAATAGATTGCCACCCTGTGGTCTGTTTCCTTGTCTAACAGCTTCAAACAGAGCAGCAATTTTCATGTTATAGCAGAATTTTATCTCTTTGAAAATCATTCTTCTCTTGGTACCCTTAGTAAACAGTCCTGTAATGATGTAAAGGAGACAGAAAAGGCTTGATATATACAAGCAACACAAACATTTCTTTGAATGACTTTTTTTCTGCGCCTTTTTATTTATTTTTTATTTTCTCCACAACACTTCTGCCCACCACAAGCATACTGTACTACCTTTTCAGGGGGCAGGGGAGATGTACTAACCCTTGGAGAGAAATAAAGTGGATAGACATAATGTACCAACCAATCGGCTCCTAACTGTCATTTTTTTAAACAGCCTGTAACGTGACAGTGAGGAGCTGATTGATTGGTACAGTATCTCTCTCCACTTTCTCTCCAAGGCTTAGTACTCCTGTATGAGATAAGACAAATGGTTGACTACTCCCTGGACATTCAGGATACCGGCGCTTAGAATGCCGGCTCCAGAATCCTGACACCTAACAGAATCCCAGTGCCGGCATCCTAACCGCCGGCATCCCGGTGGTAGGTAGCAGAGTTAGGGTTAGGCACTAGACGGAGGGTTAATGTTAGGCACTAAGGGTGGAGGGTTAGGTTTAGGGTGCAGAGAGGCTAGGTTTAGGCACCGGGGAGGGAGGCTTAGGGTAGGGAGAGGCAGAGTGACCTACAAGTGTCTGTATCCTAACCCTTTCGGGATGCCCGCATCAGGATTCTGACCGCCGGGATCCCGGGCGCTGGCATCCCATACCCAACCCGGACAGGAGAATCCCCAGAGATGGCAGTGAGCAGTATCATCATGTTAATCCCTTAGACCTACTGTATCTAAAATAATATTGCCAATAAAATGGCTGTATATCTAGCTAGCATTAACGTCAACCGCTATGATGGCTTAGAGTACTCAGTGGCTTAGAGTACTCAGTGGCTTAGAGTACTGGGCTGCATGACTGGAGGGACCTTAATTATATCCTAAATAACTTAGAGTTCATCTTACTTGCTTACATCTTTCATCTATTTTTATTCTGTATGGAATGCATAAAAATTGGCTGAAAAACAAATGAAACATTATACAAATGGGTCTGTAGGACAGATTTTACTTTTTTTTTTTTAGAAAACAGCAGGCTGTATTTTCTGTTCTCTTGGTGCAGTTTTTTTTTTTTACATTTTTAAATATACTAAATAATTTATTACATCAAAAGTGCATGGGAAGCACACCACGCCGGCAAGCGTGAATGCAACAAGTAATAAAGTGAAATGTAGCATAATAATTTAAAATACTTCAAAACCTTTCATCCAATTATGTTATACCCTTTGTAGTTACTACATCAGATTTACACAGATGCAATACACAATCAAGAAAGTCCCACTATGGGGCTAATTAGAGTTGGACACTTTGGCCCTGATTCAGAGCCGGACGCTCTGACCAGAGCGCTCGCTCTGAAGCAGGGTCCACCTCCATTAATATGGAGCGTCCTCCTGGACGCTCGTATAGCTGTGGGTCACCACCCACAGCATATAAGAGCGTGCAGGATGATGGTCGTGATGGTCAAAACTGCGAGCAAAAGCCTGCGGTTGGGTTTTTCAACCGCAAGGCCAGGAGTGATTTTGGCTCTATCAGAGCCAAAATCACTCCCACTGACATCACTAGTGATGTCAGTGGGGCCGGCTTCAGACGGTAGGAGTTCCCTTGGGAACGCCTCCGTCTGGCAGGCACGCCCCCGGCACGTCCACCAAAGAGGGCGTGCTGTCAGTCACCATCGACAGCACGCCCCCTTTGATGAGACACTCCGAGCGAAGGAAAGTCCTTCGCTCATCAGGTCTCGCGCATGCGCACGATGGAGCTCCCTCCGTCGTGCGCGTGCGCAGTGGGGACCATCGACCCACTTGCGAGCGGACAGCCGCTCGCGAGTGGGTCTGAATGAGGGCCTTTGTGTTTTGTAATCAAGAAAAATTAGTTGCACGGCTCAGTATTACACATGGGGGCATTCATATGTATATGGCATGCAGTAAGTGGGTAACCTGCCTGGATAGGCACTTTAGCCACTGTAAGCCTTTTGACATTAGTCTGTATTAAGGTGCATACACACACAACGATTTTTTGTACGATTATCGTTAATAATATCGTTTATCATTCAATCGTTGAAAAAATCGTACACTTTCTAAGTTAAAAGATGAATGATTATCGTTCATGCACGTTCACGTTTGTAGTTTGTAGTTCAGTCAGACTGACCAACTCAACGATTTTCATTAAGGGAATATGCAAAAATCATTTGTAGTTCAAAAAAACTGTTCATTATATTTAGTAAATGAACGATTTTAGTAAACGATTTTCGTTAATTTTTCCCTTGAAAAAAATGTACGAAAATCGTTTACTAAAATCGTTCATTTACAAAATCGTTGTGTGAGTATGCAGCTTTAGTCTTTACTTTGGTATCTATATATACTGTATATATTTTAAATTGTTACCTAAAAAACATAACTTATGTCACCAACAAAAGATGGGTGCAGATTAATCACTTTATAACTTTGGCTGTGAGATTCTTAAGTGTGAAATAAGGATTTGAGGCACATGTAGCATACAGGGGCATACTGTATGTATTACTTACAATTCACAGAAGTGCCACATTTTTTTTCATTATACATCACAGCTGGAATATTCATTTTTTACCTGATTGTCCCCACTGTATACTAACTGTACAGTAACTCGAGTTGTAATGACATCGGTAGCGATAACTGCTGTACCTGTGAGTTACATCCCCGGACACATTGTAGGAATCTTTCACATCTTTGAAAGCCACCTCTGGGGAGATCTGATATTGCGCATGCTGACCGTGCCATTTTCTGGAGCTGGACTGAGGCTGCAAGAGAGAAATCATAATAATCCTCTCCTGCGAGAATGCCTCCATAGGCATAAATCAATTTGCGTCATCGGCAGATGGCGCAAATTAACGTGACCAAACTACTGTTTTCTGTAGTTACATTTATTTAAGTTATATTTATTTTGTATCATGTTTTTTAATTTGCAAATGTACTGTAATGTAATTTGAGTCTTTTTGGGAGAAAAGCACTATATACATAACATTATTACATATTTATTATTATTATTATTATTAGTAGTAGAAATTGTGTTCAATAATATAAAAATAAATATATAGCATAGATTTCAAAGTGTTCATATGAGACAAAATTGTTTATACCTTAATCATTTGGCTTTAAAAAGTGTCACCAAAACTGTATGCCTCTCACTTAGGGCGGGATGTACTAAGCTCAAAAATGCGCGTTTCTCAAATGTTCTAAGCACTGGAATGCGATGCATTCCAGTACTTCGACCTGGTGGGTAATGTCATCTTTAGATGGCGTTACCCAATTGAAGTCTATGGGCTTCTTTTCGGGACGCCCCCTGAGAGGGATCCAATTGGATCCTTCTGTACATGTGCACAAGGATGCCGGAGGGACTTCTGGGCCATAAACCCATAGGTTCCTCTATGGCAAAGGTCAACTATTACCATCAGAGCTGTCCTTTGTGATTTTCTAAGTACATAACAGCGATATAATTACCAGTATGTACGGCATCGCGGATGCGATGCTTAGTACATCCTGCTCTCACCCAGAAAAATAATATTACTTCCTGAAATGACCAACATTTATACTCAACATCTACAGCATATTATGCTCAGCAAGAAACACATTATGGAATAAGAACATATTGTAGGAATTACATTATATCCAGCACCTAGAGAGTTGTGAAAATTGAACAGATTATAATAAATAAAAGCATTCATCTACAATGCACAGAACTGACCAGGTCTATATAAGGTACAGGGGCCAGTGAGGGAATATCCAAAATAGATATTTCCCTGGGAAACTGCAATATCTGATAAGTGTAAGATAGAAGATTGTAGGACTGATACTGCAGTTACAGTAGCTGATGCAGAGTTTAATTCAAGTCCATTTGTGGAGCAAATCTTGTGTGCTTTTGCTTTGAAGATGCACCGACCCCAAATATTTTAAACTACAGGTGACGCAGAGGCATACGCAAACCGAATGCATCTCAATTTGACTGAAGGGGCGTAAATGAGCTGTAACAGGGCACTCTCACAAAGACTAAGGGCCTGATTCAGACCCACTCGCGAGCGGCTGTCCGCTCGCAAGTGGGTTGATGGTATGCACTGAGCATGCGCACGACGGAGGGTGCTCCGTCGTGCGCATGCGCCAGACGCGACGAGCGAAGGAAAGTCCTTCGCTCGTTGTGTCCGATCAAAGGGGGTGTGCTGTCAATGTTGATTGACAGCACGCCCCCTTTGGTGGGCGTGCCGGGGGCGTGCCTCCCTGACGGGGGCGTTCCCATGGGAACGCCTCCCGTCAGAAGCCGGCCCACTGACATCACTAGTGATGTCAGTGGGAGTGATTTTGGCTCTGATAGAGCCAAAATCACTCCGGAGCTTGCGGTTGAAAACCTCAACCGCAGGCTCCAGCTCGCAGTTTCGATGGTCGCGATGGTCTCGACCATCGCGGCCATCAAAAAGCACGCTCGTATAGCCTGTGGGTGGTGACCCACAGCTATACGAGCGTCCAGGAGGACGCTCCATGAAAATGGAGCCCGGCCCTCATTCAGAGCGTGCGCTCTGCTCAGAGCGTACGGCTCTGAATGAGGGCCTAAGTTCAGAGAGAGTGTGCAGACAAAACTGTGTGCTGTGCAGAGTTATTTCATTATGCCTCTTTTGCAGAAAGGGATAGGGATAGTGCAGGTACGCATTGATAATGATGACCTCTATGAAACCAAGCATATGGATAGGGGTAGTCTAACTGCAGAGATGCGTAATGTACTCATTATATCCAAGGCATGCAATGCATTCACAATTACGGAAAACTTTTATTCAATATGGCTTCAGCCCCAAAGTTCTTTAAATATATGCAGAAATGCAAATAACCATGGCAGGAGGTTTATTGTGTTCTTCAGTGTCTACAGCGCAACCGTTTTATTCAGTTATGTGATGAGAAGATAGCAAACGCAAGGCATATTTAGAGTTATATCTGAGGAGACTACACACCCTTTTAATGCCAAATCACAATCACTGATCATCACTCAACAAAGAATATTAATATAGCAAGGATGTAAAGTGGTTTGCAATCAACAATAACGCATTTTTAACATCTGCCAGTTTTTTTCTCTCCCTCATCCCTCCGGCATTCAGATGACTGCATTATAATTATGGAAATTGTCCAATCAGCCGTAGTTTATGACTGATAACTTATGTTGCATTTCCATTTATTTTAAGAGTGGAAAATGTAAGGTCTTTGCTAATTTATCCTTTTAGTTTCTGTGTGAAGAATTATGAGCGGGTCTTCAGAGTGGAGGAGAATTGACTTGTCCATCTGCACTGGAGACTCGAGACTCCATTGTTCCTGTTCTATGTCATCACAAAGTCCTTTGCCATTTAAGCAATTTCTTTATTAAAAGCATTTTAGATAAATCTCATTTAAATACACTTGTGTTGACCAATCACCCTCTGTCAGTCCTTTACATCGGCTGCCAACTTTTCAAGAAAAACTATTTACTCAAATTACCATCCAAGCTTCGCTGATTTGCCCTCTGTCCTACTCTGAATATTAATACCGAGAAACCTGTTCACTATTTCTGCTCTCCGGGGAATCTCTGTTGTTGATCCTGGCATTTTGTAGAGGAACTGAAATATCCTATTAATGATGTTCTTCATCTATCAAATGCAGTCTTGCTGTCTAAAGCACATGAGTCTGCGGCTGAATTTTAAGATGGAACGTTTGTGTTGTGTGCTGCGATGCGGTTTTGCGTAGCATGAGCATTAACTTGTAGGACATGCATCCACCTTCTCCTGCAGATCGCTGCAGATGTAAAGGTTTATCCTGCTTGTTCCAGAGATTCCCTATGCTGTAGCATTGAGTGATGCACTGAGTGATCGGAATCTTCAATAAATGTTGGTTCCACGTCTACAACATGTGGCTCTCCAGATGTTGTGGGACTACTATTATCAGCAAGCCCTGCAAGGTGATGTAGGCAACAGCTGTTCCCATTTTAAAATAATGAGTCCATTTTCTCTAACAAATGCTCATCACTTAACAGCAACAAAAAGATGTTATGGTGAGACGAGAATTATTATGTTTTTCATTTTCATTTCAGTTGATTAAACTCCGATATCTAGAAATATTTAAAATGTTCAAATTAGGAGCTATCAAAGCACCCCACCACCTTCATGAATCTAATAATGCAATATAGTGATAGGTAATCATTTTATTTTAAATGTTCGAAGATCAGTGGCAGCTACAGGTAGAGCAATCTTTATTAAAACATTTCTCATTATGCAGTAGTTGCTCAGTTAGCACCAAATAGTAATTATGTATTATCTATACTAATATTATAAGAATGTTGTGTCTGTCTGTTTGTTCCAAGTTAGTGTAAAAACTACTAACCAATTTTAATGAAAAAAGCATTATTTTGTAGTGGAAACTCCTACAAATAACCTGCACTGTGTTTCATTTCGATCTGTCAAGTTAAAGCTTAGCAATAACAGAAATACAATTTATTGACATCCTGAATGCAAGAGATAGGTGTGACTCCATGTCTGCTGCTGGTAAGGGGTGAGGGGGCGGTGCTTTGGGCCTGACTTCACTTGAATAGGATAGGCTACATAGGTGTCTGTGCACAGGGCACACAGTGACATTGGTGTGAGTGATGGATAAAGGTACTGGTGTCACCAGTCTGTATAGCTCTGCTGGTCATGTGGGCTACTCCAGCAACAGGGCCCTTAGGCAAAGCAATACAACTAGAACACTTCAAATACAAAAAAATGTTCGCAGAAGTGATTTCATTGTGGGCGAAGCTGTGGGCAACAGCTACTCCTCTTTTATTTATATGGCAGCACTAAGATTCCATAGCGTGGTACATAGGTGATAGAACATACAACTAAATGCAATACAGTAAGTACATTAGACAGTTACAGGTATATACAGTATACATATCTTGCTAGTTCCCATAATTATGGAGTGGAGACAGGTCCATGCTCACTAGAGTTTACATTGTATGGGGCATGTGTGTAGACACAGAGGCAGAGAGGAGCAGAGTTTGGGAAAGCAGAGGTTGGAGCGTTATGAAGAGAGCCTATAAACATTAACTTTCAATAGAAATTAAATGGTTATGCACTGTAGCCTTCCTATGTGTATCTCTTTATTATTGCGATTAACTAAATAAGAAGACAATAGTGCAAAGCCACAAACAAGCAGCTTTGAAATTCCATCCTTGCTAAAATGCAAATGCAGCAGGAGGTGTCTGACACCTTGGGCTGCAGCACAGTCCAAAATTCAAATGGGGAGCCATACCAATTGCCCTTTTAAATGCTGCCAAACATTGCTGGTTCGGGACTCACTGGCAGTTGGTATGGCTCCCCTATTTGAATTTTGGTCTACGCTGCAGCCCCATCCCTGGAGCCGCCACTGATCATGACCATCGTAACCATAATCAGGAATCTGCGTTAGGCTCCTTAGCTGCCTCCTCTGCTGAATAAGGCTCAAAGTGCGGGGTGGGGAATGTAATAATATATAGCCCCGGGTCTCTCTGGGGCCTGGGCATAACCATGCCCCAAGATGGAACGAAATTTGCATCTACTTCTTAAGCATGCAAGGTGGCTGCAGATGCGTCCTCTTTGTGTCCATTAGGGCCTGATTCAGAGTAGTATGCAATGCTGATTTTTTTACAGTTGAACTATAATTGGCAATCTGCGCATGCAGTAACTAATATCAGTGTGATTGAGGTAACTGGGAGTGGTGTCAAAGAACGGAGGCATGTTGTGACCATTCTCGGAGGGTGTTACATTCTGTGTCTGCAATCCTATATGCAAGAGCAATTTCTCTGGTATCTCAGGACACATGGTCGTTCTGTGAGACCAAAGGGCTACTCAGAAGACTGATAATCGAAGCATATGCAACTGATGCTGCTTCTTTATATGCCAATGCTTGGCTTTGCAAAGCCGCAGGTGGGCGTCTGGATTTTTGCACATCCACTGCGTACACAGATGCAGCAGTGGCGGCATTAGCGTTCAACTCTTCCCCTAAAGGGTCTATGACTTATCAATGAACTAGAAGTGGAGGTTATAAACTTGGGGGATTTGTCTTTTCTATTTATATATACTAACACTGTTACTTTGGTTTTTTTTTTTTTTCTTACAAATTGTACTTGCCTTTCTAGAGATCTGCAGAAATGACCTCTGTTATCCTTTCAAAAATATACATTAACACATATTGCAGATTATTTCATATGTGAAAACTGACATAAGCCCCAAATGGTGATATTGACTTTTTACTACCTGGGTATTTGCATTTGTCCAGGGAACTATAGCAAATATTCTCTTATAGAAACTCCATTCCTGCATAGCACTGATCATAACAGACAGAATTCAACAACAGGTGGCTGGTCCTGTGTTTCCCATCAAAACAGTTCTTATTCTTGGTCTGATGCTACAGTATGTTTCTATTTTAAGAGATCTGTCTTTGTATGTTGGAGAAAATGTCAATGACCTAGGAGCAGGATACAATGAATTAGATCAGCACCACAGACAGCTCCATATAGATTCCCTTTACATACAGTACATTAGCCGTCTCAGTTATACAGTAGAGTATATACAGTACATAATAATCACAATGTTCCATTAGCTACTTTAACAATGTGAATGCAACCAATATAATATACCCCCTATTTTACCCTGTGGCCTTTGACATTTACAAGGACTCCATTTGTATGTCAGTAGCATTTATTCACATATTCTAACACTAGGGTCATTATGAAGAGATGATTTTTGTCTCTCTCTCTCTCTCGATCACTTTTCCTATATGTTTGTTTAGTTATTTATTTGCTCTTTAATGTAAGCCAGGTGCTTCCTAAGTTGGGGCCAGCGGGCAGGATGCCATGTTACATATTTTCTGTGTTATTGGGCTCCTAAGTGTCATTGGCAATAAAATGTTAAACTATATTATCTTTTTGTATTATTTAAACAGATGCTGTATATTCTAACAAATGATGAATACACTAGGCAACATCCATAATATATAATAAATCATTGTCATCATCATAAGGAATTATGGCCCTCATTCAGAGCCACTCGCAAGCGGGCGCACGTACGTTAGGCGTACGTACAAAATTATTTAAATTCAATGGCTCGCTCGTATTTTCGTTCGCATCTAAAATTCCTCCCTAAACTCAGGCGACCCCTCCTCTAACTAACGAGCGTGCGAAATAGCGAGCGTACATCCCCGAAATGGCTTGAAGGGAACGCACGCACAAGTGAAACCGGAAGTGGCCTTGTCAGATGTCGATTACCTGCTCCTTTATTCTGCCTACCTCCCTCAATCGTATCATGCCAATCAATGTATCAATTAGCTTAATTGTTTTTTTTTTTTCAACACAATGCAAGAAACTTTACTCTTGTCCGTGTTTGTGTTTACCCGCAGAATACGTACGGATGGAACATTCGCTTTTATTGTTCAAAAAACATGTGAACCACAATTAAACAATTGTTCTATTGGTGTGGATCCCCGCATATTTTCCGGGGTTCATTTCTTTATTTAAATTTGCAAACGCATGTCACTGCATCAAGCCTATCATAACTCTCCAGAGATTTCTGGCCCTGTTGAACACATGACTCATACACTAACCAATAAAATTGCTCCTGTTAATTTCCAAAATACATTAGCCAATCAGAAATTTTTTGCACACTTTATCAAAAATGTTTTGTATGAAAAACTCCATTGCCATCATGAGAGCCTCCGCATTCACCAGGCGCGAGCTGCTGGTGCTTACGGAGGTGATGGATCGCCGTATCACCAGCCAGCCTCCACCCATCACCAACCGGCAGAAGCGCTCCGCGTATGCGGAGGCACGGTCCCGCCTGCGGTCCTTGGGTTCACGCCGCAACATCGGGCAGCTGGAGCGCAGGTGGTCAGACCTGCAACGGCGAACGCCCCGCTTGCTGGCATGCTTTCGCATGCAGATCCTTGAAAGTAAGTGTTATGTATTGTGGTTTTCATGTTTGTGTTTGTGGGGCAAACTGCGTGTGCATGTTTTCCTGTCTGTCCTATTTATTATTTGTCCTCATATCTGCGTGTGCATGTTTTCCTGTCTGTCCTATTTATTATTTGTCCTCATATCTGCGTGTGCATGTTTTCCTGTCTGTCCTATTTATTATTTGTCCTCATATCTGCGTGTGCATGTTTTCCTGTCTGTCCTATTTATTATTTGTCCTCATATCTGTGTGTGCATGTTTTCCTGTCTGTCCTATTTATTATTTGTCCTCATATCTGCGTGTGCATGTTTTCCTGTCTGTCCTATTAATTATTTGTCCTCATATCTGCGTGTGCATGTTTTCCTGTCTGTCCTATTTATTATTTGTCCTCATATCTGCGTGTGCATGTTTTCCTGTCTGTCCTATTAATTATTTGTCCTCATATCAGCGTGTGCTTGTTTTCCCTCTATTTCTGTTTTTTTCATTCTACTCCTATTTGCATGTTTTTTGTTGGTGGTTTTTTTTTTTTTATTTGGGCCCCGGATTTGCCCAGAAACTAACCTCAATTTGTTTGACATATTTTAGGAGGACAGCCAAGACTACGCCGTCACCGTCCGGCCAGACGGTGTTCCCGGCCACTATCCCCAACCCCCAGCCAACACTCCACCCCAAATATTTCCCCTATACCCCACTCCTCCCCAGCCTTCCAAGACCCTCTCCCGGAACTGTCGGGCCTCCTTCCCCTCCGTCCCACTTCCCCCTCTCCTCCACCCACCCCTCTTCCAATTACCCCCTCCCCGGAGTCCATCATTACCCCTCCCCGTTCTTTGGGGAATGAAGGCACCTCCGAGGAGGAACATGGAGGGACTTCCGGAGCTCCCGTTTTGGCTCCCGGTATGTTTTTCTTTCACATTTTTTTTAACCACAAACTGTTTGTATGTAATCATGTGTCGTGCCTTTATTTGTGCTTGTTTGGTTTACTTTTGTTGATTTAGCAGTTTGCCTTTACCTCTTCCTGCTGATTTCAACATACACATATCACACCTGTGGGAATTTGTACATAGGCCTTGTATTTTTGGCAGCACCCCCTTTTTGTTTTTTTTTTGTTTTTTTCGGTTTAGGAGTGATTTCGTTGTGTTTTTGTTTTTTTAATGTGGATTCCCTATTGTTTTATTAATCCACACACTTTTCTCACCCACAGAGGAACAGAGGCGTCGACAAGAGGTGGACGATTGTGTTGGCCAGATGCGCCAACATGTCATTGGCATTCTTGTGGGCCTTGACCGGCTGTCTGGCATCCTTTGCCAGTAGTTTTTTTTGTTTATTTTCGTTTTGTAAATAAATTTTCGAGGTCTAATATACGTTCTGGCTCATTCTTTTTTTCCAAAACAAAAATAGTTTTCCCTGACATAAGTAGACTGTTCCTGCAAGGATTTCCCTTTTTTAAAAGTTAGATTGTGTTTTGTATTTGTATGTTAAACAGCCACAAGAAACACATAACAGTAACAATGTCATTTCCCTTTTTGGGTGTAGTGTCAATTAGATATTTCGACATTTTACAGGTTCCTAGTTGGTGTGCAAGCTGCTTAGGCCAATCTTCAAAATCCAAAGGTTTGGACAGGCTTCCTTTTGGTGTGGGTTGGGAACCTGAAAACATATTTCAGTTTACATCAACTGGTGTCAGTACTGGATTACCCCTTAGTCAAATGTAAGGTGTGTTAACCTGGTTACACTTGCTGTTAACGTCCAAAAAAAGGAAGACCATTTCACTCTCCAAACATTTATTCACAACATAAATGAGAAATCAAAGTGGTCAGTCCCCAAAAAAAAAAAACAGTGATAATCTCAAATACAACACATACAAATAAAATATTTAAATAAAAAAAACAATCAAGAACTGGTTGACGAAGGACCATGCCAACATGATTCCACAAACATGGCGTTGTGATATGGGTTCCAGAATATATGGCCAAAATCACCAGATCCAGGTTTGGTAAGGGTAGCAGGAAGTAGTGAGCATTGAAGTGGCAAAGATTATGTGAACAAACAGAAGATGGTGAAAAAAATAAAAATAAATTAGATGTTCGCAAACAAACACAAACACATTAGGTATAAACACTGTAGTTTGGGTCAAACTTACCTAAAAAATCTGGCCACCACATCATCGCGTATGGCCCCCCCACATACTGACCTCCGACCAACCTCGGGGGGGCCATCCTCAGGTAAGGCATCCTCTGGCTGCATTGGGACACCACTCCTTATGGCGATGTTGTGAAATATCCCACACAGGACCACAATTTTCGACACCATATCCGGCAAATACATGAGCTCGCCACCAAAGCGGTGGAGGCATCTGAATAGGCCTTTTAAAAGGCCGATACAGCGCTCCACCACTTGCCTGGTGGCTGTAAGTGCGGAATTATACTCACTTTGTGGGCCTGGTGTGGGAGCCAAATAAGGAGTGAGCAGCCAGGACATGCAAGGGTATCCACTGTCTCCTGTGAAAAATAAGAGACAGCATCAGGAACACTGTGTATCAAGCTTAACATTGTTATGTACTAAAGGTCTCCACTTACCCAGAAGCCACGCATCACCAGCTTGTAGGTTGGTTAATTTCTGCCATATCCCTGATTGCCGGATGACGAAGGAGTCATGTGCACTTCCTGGTAACTTAGCATTCAGGGACAGGATCTGGAGGGAGGCATCACATACCACCATTACATTCAGGGAGTGATAGTGTTTCCTGTTTCTAAATATTGCCTCCAGCCGTGCTGGAGGCTGAAGTGGTATGTGAGTACCATCCACAACCCCTATGATGTGTGGGAAGCCAGCTATTTGGTAAAAATTGGCCTTGGCCACACTAAGGGCACCCATATCCAAAGGCATTTGAATAAAATGATGGAGGTGCTTGAAAAGTGCCTCCATCACTGCCCTCAGGATCCGGGAAAAGGAGGATTGGGAGATGCCCGCCACTATTCCCACCGTTGTTTGAAACGATCCTGAGGCACAGAAATGTAACACCGCCATAAATTGCGTCAGTGGTGGTATTGCTGTTGGACTGTCAATTTGCCGCTCAAGATCACTTTCTATTAATGAGAGAGTGTCTATGATGATTTTGGGAGGTAGACGGTAGCGTCTTAAAACCTCATCATCGGGCATTCCAAAAAGGGTGACACGTGTTCGAAATATCTGGGGCCTTGCATGCCTACGATGCCTACGCCTGGGATGAGATTGAGGTTGGTCGGCTTCCGGGAGCATGGCCAGAACAATCCGCCCCAGATCAACCTGAAATTCAAAGATTTCAAAGTAAGGCTTTTGACCCACCCCAAAACTATATTAAAACAACTTAGCTTGATGATACCATCCATTGCTGCTTACATGCCGGGGTATTGTCATGATACGTCCAAACTGAAAATAAACAACAAAATTACTTGACACATTTCACTCTGTGCATTTTTGTTTATACATTTTGTGCTAGACCAAAGTTAAAATATGCCAAACACCCATTTAGCAAAACCGCAAAGCGACATTTAACACAGTACATCAAAACGGGTCGAAATGTTGGCTCAAAAAGCGAAAGATAAACCACCAAAAAGTTAGAATGATTATTAAGCTGTTTAAAATGCGCTAATTAGTTCGCTAATACAAGTCACAAGAGTAACTACTAAAAATGCGCTAATTAGTTCGCTAATACAAGTCACAAGAGTAACTACTAAAAATGCGCTAATTAGTTCGCTAATACAAGTCACAAGAGTAACTACTAAAAATGCGCTAATTAGTTCGCTAATACAAGTCACAAGAGTAACTACTAAAAATGCGCTAATTAGTTCGCTAATACAAGATAAAAAATGGACTTACCAAGAGCAAATATCTAAGATGCAAAATCAAAAGGTCTTTGGGGTCGAAAATAAACAAAATCTAAAATAGAAGAAATTAGGGATCCAAAAATTACAAAATATACGAAACACAATGAAACAACAATTGAACAAAAGTTAGACTTCACAAAACTTACCAAATCAACAAACGAGGTCCCAAAAATATAAACCAACAAAGATAACGGAAAAAAAAACGCAAATCTAACCAACAAACGAATCTCCAACCTCCAACTCCTTTCTACGCAATCAATAAACTCCAGCCAAGATAACCTCCAACAATCCAAAAACGCCACCTCGACTTGAGGCACACCAAGCCATAAATAGTGTTTCGTTTCCCGCACAAATTAAGGAGGGATCATAGGGCCGCACAATCAATGATGCGGCCGCAAAATAAGGACGCATGTATAAATACGTCACGAAAACACATTCAAATTCTGGTGTATTTCTTGTTTGGACCTCAGACATGGCGACAGACCAGGGAAAAAATGCACAAGAGTCAGGCGGTAAGTCTTTCATGCATTTTCTATCAACGATTAATTTGAAACATAAGATTAGGCAAGTTGTGATTTTGTGAATTCTGTAAATTTACACAAATAGGTGAGGAGGATGACATGGAAGAGGCTGCTGGGCCCAGTATTCCGGCCAAAGCGGGCAAAAAAAAAAGGTAGCCACATTTCACAAGAAAGGAGATGGAGGTTTTGATCCAGAAGTGTGTGGACATCCTGCCACAGGCAGACAGGAATATGAGTCTAAGCCAGAAGTGGAGAATGTGGGAAGAGGTAGCCGTTGCTGTCAATAGAGTGGGTGATTATGTCCGTCTAGCCCGGGATGTCAAACGGCGGTAAGTAAACCCTTGCCCCCCCTAAAAACAAACCCCATTTTAAACCAAAGGATAATGGCTTCCATTTTTCCCCACAGATGGGGCGACTTCAAATATCGCCTAAAGCAAAAACTCGCGGACAGGGCTAGGCATGCAAGGGGGACAGGTGGGGGTCCCACCCCTGTGTAATTGGAGTTGACGGATTTAGAAGAGCTGGCACAGGGGTGTGTGCAGCCTGTGGAGGTGTTTGGCGTGTCCAACATGGATACGGACATGCCAGACTTTGCGGCTCCTCATGTTGGCCCAGGTAAGTATTGTGATGTCACCAACTCTGAAATGCTATTGTGCCAATATGTAGATTCTAATGTGACTCTTTTCTCATTTTTCAAACAGAGACACAGGCGGATGAGTCTGCTTCAGAGGGAAGCCTTGGCCGCAGAATTTCTGCTGGCTCTGCAGGGGAGGAACCAGTACATCCGGCTGAGGACCCTGCAGAAGCCAGTCCAGGGCGTGCCCCCTCGCAGGCAGTGGGCCTCCTCACAGAACTCAATTTCAAATCGGATTTCCATACGGAGATTCTGCAGAGGATGGACGCCAGTCTGATACGGGTGGCTGAGGCCCTGGAGCAAAATGCTGCGGCCAACGTGACCATTGGTCAGGCCCTGGCGGAAAATACCAGGGCCAACATCCGCATCGCCGATGCCCTGGAGCAGCTCGTTCGCCAGCACATGGTGGAGCCGACCTCCCTTCCTGCCGGAACATCAGGATCCTCCACCTCTGGCACAACATCAGCCAATCCTCCAAATGTGCCTAGCCCTGTGCCTAGTCCAGAGGCCACAACATCTGCCTCTGGACAGGCCAGCCCGATGGCATCCCGGACCCGGTCTGGCGCCCACCCTCCCCCATCCAAACGGGCGAAAAAACGGTGACAGCAATGGCGACTTTTCCCACACTCCTTCTGTGCTTGGCTCATATTCCTTTCTGGTCAAAACTTCCCTCTCCTTTCTTGTGAAATGTTTTTAAGTTATTTTTGTACGTTTATGTTATCAGTTATTGATTATTTATTTTTGATAAAAAGTATCTTTGCCAGAAAAAAAAAATAAAAAATATTATGCCAATTGGTTTGTGTTTAAACAATAAATTTATGATAAAAATCTGACATTGTATTGTGACATTATTGTACAAATGGGTTACATTTAATCCTGGCCCTAAAGGCAAAAAAGGACACAAAAAACCATTTCATTTGTATAAAAAAAAGGCCTCTTGAAGGAACGTTTAAAAAATCACATAACGATGCAAATTCCACATTAAAAAAAAAAGGGGAGCTAATTAAAACATGATGACATTATCGTCACAATAGGCCAGAAACAACAAATTGAGGCCAAAAAAACCCAAAAAAAATGTACGCCAATTGATTGTGTAATCCTGACATTAGCAGGTATGATTTCCACCTGCGTACGGTTTTGTGCTATCCCAATAAACTGCTTTCCAAACACATACCAAGCCGGTTTTCAATACAACACTAATTGCTTTTGTGACCACCCGCGATTAATCGCTGCAACATCATGGAGTCCCGGGACGGAGGAGAAGGCCATCGCCATTGTGGTCGAGTAATCCAGACCCTAAACTGTGCGAGCATTTTGAAGGGTGTTCCAGTGACGTATGTGACGGTCCGAACACATTTGACGTTCGCATCTGCTAATGTATGTACGCCCCAAAAACGCCTCGCCACGCCTGCGTTTTTCCATCTCCACCCCCGTCAACACCCAAAAACGCCCAGTTCTGTCAATCACATTTGACATGTCACTTCCTGTACGCTATTTTAGGAACGACAGAAAAAAAGCTCGCAATCTGCCGTACGCACATGCGCAGTGTAACACTGACGCATGCGCGGTTAGTCAACATCGGAACGCAACGAGCGTACAGCTGTTTGCGAGTGGCTCTGAATGAGGGCCAATATCAATAAAATCAGAATTTTGAGTGAGCATACAGATGTGTCCACATACATCTATCCTCCGTGCGCTACAAGTCATATTACACATAACTTGTGAGCTCCGTGCTTTTTCGGGGAAAAACGTCTTATCACGCAAATATGTACTTATTGCGCAATCCTATTAGGTGTGAATTCTCCGTACCATTTGTCGCAAAAAGTTTTCACCTTCTTCCGAGTAGGTGAAAAGTTGTGCAAAACCCCTATTTTTGGATAAAAATGTCGGTATGTGGTTCATAAACACTAGGACAATATATTTTTTTATTTAGCTTAATTTGGCCAATACATTTTTGGGGTGAAAATGTGCAAAGTGCAGGGATATGGGTTAGTTGATGTGATACAGGTATATGGGGGGTTTATATAAGTGGGACAGGTACTTTCAAGGGGCTGGGTACGTGATTGCGGCAGTCGTGATGCCGGCGGATAGAATACTGACAGCGACATTCCAACGGTCAGAATCCTGATTCATGCAGGTAAGTACCCTAACCTTTCCCTAAACCCTAACCCTCCCTTCCAGCAGCCTAAACCTTCCCCCGCAGTCTAACCCTAACCTCCCCCTCACAGCCTAACCATAACCCTCTCCACCTTAACCTTCCCCCAAGTGCGTAAACTTAACCCCTATCCCTAAGCCTAATCCTCCCCCTAACCCTAACACTTACCGTCCAGATGATGGCGGTCGAGATTCTGGAGACGGGATTCTGACTGCTGCCACCAGGATTAAGACTGCCGGCATCTCGACCACCGAATGCCGACTACCTCCCGTTTTTAAGATTGCAGGTGGGTGTTATTAGAGGGATATTTTAACATTTTTTTAAAAGTGTCTTTAAATGACACAAATGTATACTTTGGCGCATTTATTTGCACACAAACACTTTTAGTCATTATATTTCACTGTTTTAGAAATATGCATATAACAGCCATTTTACACATTTTAAGAACCCCAAATACTTTTATTAGGGCCAGTAATACACTTTTATATATTTTTCAGTTTTTCTTTTGCTGGGGTAAAGGCTAATTTCTCCATTTTTACCTATACTTTTCGTGGCTGTCACAGTGAAGAATTGCTGCATGAATGCAGCAATGCATTTTTTGCAATAGCATTGCAGAAAAAATGTGGACGCGCATAGCTATGAAAAGAAGTAAAACTTGCGAATGGTGTGAAAACTCAACGTGCCTCAAGTTATCACATTATCTTGTGTAATTGAACTCCCCTATTAGTGTGGGTATTAGACTTTACCTACACTTTGCGCTTGATTCTGAGTTGCATGGAATTCCGAATGCGGACAGATCTCACGATTCCTATCAAGCTGTGCACGTGAAGCAGTCTACATACTCAACATTCCGATCAATTACAAGTATCTCGGTCGATTCTCACATACTGGTGAATAGGTGTTACTGGATGGCAAAGGGCACAGTGTTGGGTACTATTGTGAGCTGTGTTAGTGTAGAGACCTGTTAGAACTCTGTCGGGTCTCCTGCACCAAAGATGGGGATTGGGGTAGATGCAGATAATAATGATGACGCATGCTCTCACAAGAGGAGGTAAGGGGGATCTCTAATTGCTGGAAGTGACTGGCATTGTGACCTCATTATCTGCCAGTGGCGTCACAAGGGGGGTGCGGTGGGTGCGGGCCGCACCGAGTGTCACCCTCCAAGGGGGTGACTTCAAAATCCGACTCATCCCCGCCCCCCGCTCAGCAGAGCCTGCACTGCAGGGAGGCGCCTGGCTGGAGAGGCGCTCTCCCTGCAGCAGCTGCTGAGACAGTTTTTACTTCTACTGGCTGCCCCTGCGCCTGTCACACTGAGACAGCCAGCGGCAGCCTACTATACAGCAAGTGCTGTGCTCTTCATACAGTCCCCTACATGTGGGGAGGGGGGGGAGAGGAGCGCTAGAGGCACGGGGGGGGCTGATTACCTACTGTCAGTGTAAAGACGATCAGCCTGACTGAAGCCGCCGGGGTGGATGGCAGCTGAGCTCCTGCTCCTCCTCTCTTCAGTGAATCAGCTCCCTCCCTGCCTGACAGATCGTCACGCTGGGAACAAGCAGGGACAGTCTACAAGACATTTGACAGTTTACAAGTGTATTCAAATACTGTTGATTACACTTGAATACTGACAAGTAGTTTGTACACTGTCCCTGCTTGTTCCCAGTGTGACCCTCTGACCTCCCAGTCAGAGAGGATGAGAAGGAGCTGGGAGACAGCATGCAGTGCAGCAGCAGCCAGCACACACAGTGACTATGGTCTAATGTATACAGTAGGTGTAATGGGAAGTAACTAATTCAGTGAGGAGAGAGTGTCTATGCTGGGGATGGTGTATTAATGTATATGCGTGGGTATACTCATTGTGTTTCTGTGTGTAAAAGGGGTGTATTCATGTTATGTGTTATATGTGGGTCAATGATGGTCTCTGCATTATCTGGCGGTTACTATGACACTCTGCATTATCTGGCGGTTACTACGACGCTCTCTGCATTATCTGGCGGTTACTACGATGCTCTCTGCATTATCTGGCAGTTACTACGACGCTCTCTGTATTATCTGGCGGTTACTACGATGCTCTCTGCATTATCTGGCAGTTACTACGACGCTCTGCATTATCTGGCGGTTACTACGATGCTCTCTGCGTTATCTGGCGGTTACTACGATGCTCTCTGCATTATCTGGCGGTTACTACGACGCTCTCTGCATTATCTGGCGGTTACTACGACGCTCTCTGTATTATCTGGCGGTTACTACAATGCTCTCTGCATTATCTGGTGGTTACCATGACGCTCTCTGCATTATCTGGCGGTTACCATGACGCTCTCTGCATTATCTGGCGGTTACTATGATGCTCTCTGTATTATCTTGCGGTTACTACAATGCTCTCTGCATTATCTGGCGGTTAACATGAGGCTCTCTGCATTATCTGGCGGTTACCATGATGCTCTCTGCATTATCTGGCGGTTACTACGATGCTCTCTGTATTATCTGGCGGTTACTACAATGCTCTCTGCATTATCTGGCAGTTACTACGATGCTCTCTGCATTATCTGGCGGTTACTACAATGCTCTCTGTATTATCTGGCGGTTACTACAATGCTCTCTGCATTATCTGGCAGTTACCATGACGCTCTCTGCATTATCTGGCGGTTACCATGACGCTCTCTGCATTATCTGGCAGTTACTATGATGTTCTCTGTATTATCTGGCGGTTACTACAATGCTCTCTGCATTATCTGGCGGTTACCATGACACTCTCTGCATTATCTGGCGGTTACCATGATGCTCTCTGCATTATCTGGCGGTTACTACGATGCTCTCTGTATTATCTGGCGGTTACTACAATGCTCTCTGCATTATCTGGCGGTTACTACGATGCTCTCAGTATTATCTGGCGGTTACTACAATGCTCTCTGCATTATCTGGCAGTTACTACGATGCTCTCTGCATTATCTGGCTGTTACTACAATGCTCTCTGCATTATCTGGCGGTTACTACAATGCTCTCTGCATTATCTGGCAGTTACCATGACGCTCTCTGCATTATCTGGCGGTTACCATGACGCTCTCTGCATTATCTGGTGGTCACTACGATGCTCTCTGTATTATCTGGCGGTTACTACAATGCTCTCTGCATTATCTGGCGGTTACCATGACGCTCTCTGCATTATCTGGCGGTTACCATGACGCTCTCTGCATTATCTGGCGGATAATACGATGCTCTCTGTATTATCTGGCGGTTACTACAATGCTCTCTGCATTATCTGGCGGTTACCATGACGCTCTCTGCATTATCTTGCGATTACTACGATGCTCTCTGCATTATCTGGCAGTCACTGTTACACTCTATGCAATACAATAGGGGGCATTACTTCTGGGGGTAATATTATAGGGGGCATTACCACTGCCATTGTGGGCACTATTAGGGGGCATTACTAATGGAGGCACTACTACAGGGAGCATTACTTTTGATGGCACTACTACAGGGGGCATTACTACTGAAGGCATTACTACTAGGGGCACTACTAATGGGGGCATTACTACTAGGGGCATTTCTACTGAGGGCATTAATACTGGGGTCACTACTATAGGGGGCACTAATACTATAGAGGGCACTACTATAAGGGGCATTACCACTACCGCTGGGGGCACTATTAGGGGGCATTACCACTGGGGACATTGCATAGGGGCACTGCATAAGGGGCATCACTACTGTGGGCACTACATACGGGGCACCACTACTGGGGGCATTGTGTAAATGTGTCTGCTGGACTGGTATTTGGGGAGAGTTTTCGGAGCTGCGCATCAATTTATTTATTTTTTTGGTGGGGGGGGTGTCACCATGAGTTATAGCACCGGGTGACACCAACACTAGTGACGCCTCTGTTATCTGCGACACAGAAACAGGCCATTTATTCATATCTCAGCTACAGTAGCAAGGTTAGGATGAGGTTGCCTGAATGGAGATAAACAGCTTTATATATTACAGTACAACAAAAACATAACAACAAAAAGTGTTGCTATGCTGCTTTCTATTCAAATGGTGCTGAGTCAAAGAAAATAATGACGGTTTCAATCCTAAAAAGGAACAATGGATGGAAATATGCAAATTGTGATCTACAGTATATGTTCCTAACTGCAGCCAAAACCATTGGTGTAATAACAGAGATAATGTACAGCCATGTTAAGCCATAGACCATAGGTTCTCAAACTCGGTCCTCAGGACCACAAACAGGGCACGTTTTCCAGGTCTCCTCACAGAATTACAAGTGAAATAATTGCCCCCACTTGTGGATCTCTTAAAATGTGTCAGTGAATAATGAGTACACCTGTGCCCCTGCTAGGTGACCTTGAATATGTGAGCTGTGTGGGGTCCTGAGGTCCGAGTTTGAGAACCACTGCCATAGACAATTGATTCAATTTATTACTAGAACACATACAGTAAGTGCAAATATGGAGCAATAGTTTATACTGCTAGACCCACCCATTTGTGGGTTAGTCTAGCATGTGAGATGCACCTACTCACAGGAGCATGGCATAGCACCCAGCAGCTGGGACTAAAGTAGTCACTACTGTATTAGGATGGTGGGACAGTCCCATAATATATGCATTTTTATTTGGATGTACTGTATTTAGATGCTACAATGTAACAGACAATAATTAAGGTGCTACAACTTTATTTTGTACATCTCTCGTGTAAATAACACATAGTCAAAATCTATTTGTTGACATAGAGATACTGTATATGAATGAAGGACTTCATTTTGACATAACATCAGGTCATCTTATACACACACATTCCGCAACATATATCCTAACCCACTGCTCCATGCTCCTTCCTCACTATCTACATAACTGTGTCGCCCCTGTCTGTCTGCCCCTCCCCTTTAGAATGTAAGCTCTCATGAGCAGGGCCCTCGTCCCTCATGTGCTTCTCCTCCCCCTACTTATAGTATAATTTACTCCTAACTCCCCTCAATGACACCTAACACCTGGTTGCCGATGTCCTGCTGCTTGTGTTATGCAGTTA
The DNA here is from genome assembly GCA_031769625.1 of Taudactylus pleione. Classification (NCBI taxonomy): domain Eukaryota; kingdom Metazoa; phylum Chordata; class Amphibia; order Anura; family Myobatrachidae; genus Taudactylus; species Taudactylus pleione. The sequence goes on along the minus strand of JAUIMM010000104.1, from coordinate 2,499,861 downwards.
TGTGTATAAACTAGGGGTGAGCGGGTTCAGATTTATGAAATCCGAACCCTCTTGAGCCCCCCCGATCCGAGGCAGATCCGAGTCAGGCTCGACATTTCCCGCCTGACTCAGATCTGAAATCGAGGCAAAACGTCATCATCCCGCCTTCCGGGTCTCGCGGGTTTTGGATCCTATATAAGCTACCCGCGTCGGCGCCATTTTCTCACTCGGCTGTGGACAGTGAAGAGGGAGGGTGGGAGTTAGGGCTGGCTGGGCTGTGTAGTGTAGTGTAGTGTAGTGCAGAGTAGTGTAGTGCTGTGCTGTGCTGCGCTGTGCTGCTGTTGTCCATAGGGGCTGTGTCCACTACTTCAAAGTCCATAGGGGCTGGCTGTGTTGTGCTGTGCTGCTGTTGTTAATAGGGGCTGTGTCCACTACTTCAAAGTCCATAGGGGCTGGCTGGACTGTGTTGTGCAGTCAGTACTCCATAGTGTCCACTCCAAAGTCCTGTGCAGTGTCCCAGTCCTAAAGGGGTGCTGTAGTGTTGTCCAGGGGGTGTTCTGTTCTGTCAGGGGTGCTCCCCCCAAGTGCTAAAAAAATAATATTTTTTCTGTGTTTGAGAATTGTGTGCACAGTAGCCGCACGTGCATCAACAAAGTAGTGCCAAGCGTGCGCCTGTGTCATAAGTAAAGGGCCGGCTGGCTTGACCGTTAAAGGGTGCTGTAACCCCCAAAGTACACTCCAGTCCAAACCAAAAAATATATATTTTCTGTGTTTGTGAATTGTGTGCGCAGTAGCCGCACGTGCATCAACAAAGTAGTGCCAAGCGTGCGCCTGTGTCATAAGTAAAGGGCCGGCTGGCTTGACCGTTAAAGGGTGCTGTAACCCCCAAAGTACTCTCCAGTCCAAACCAAAAAAAATAATATTTTCTGTGTTTGTGAATTGTGTGCGCAGTAGCCGCACGTGCATCAACAAAGTAGTGCCAAGCGTGCGCCTGTGTCATAAGTAAAGGGCCGGCTGGCTTGACCATTAAAGGGTGCTGTAACCCCCAAAGTACACTCCAGTCCAAACCAAAAAAAAAATATTTTCTGTGTTTGTGAATTGTGTGCGCAGTAGCCGCACGTGCATCAACAAAGTAGTGCCAAGCGTGCGCCTGGGTCATAAGTAAAGGGCCGGCTGGCTTGACCGTTAAAGGGTGCTGTAACCCCCAAAGTACACTCCAGTCCAAACCAAAAAAATATATATTTTCTGTGTTTGTGAATTGTGTGCGCAGTAGCCGCACGTGCATCAACAAAGTAGTGCCAAGCGTGCGCCTGGGTCATAAGTAAAGGGCCGGCTGGCTTGACCGTTAAAGGATGCTGTAACCCCCAAAGTACACTCCAGTCCAAACCAAAAAAAAAAATATTTTGTGTGTTTGTGAATTGTGTGCGCAGTAGCCGCACGTGCATCAACAAAGTAGTGCCAAGCGTGCGCCTGGGTCATAAGTAAAGGGCCGGCTGGCTTGACCATTAAAGGGTGCTGTAACCCCCAAAGTACACTCCAGTCCAAACCAAAAAAAAAAATATTTTCTGTGTTTGTGAATTGTGTGCGCAGTAGCCGCACGTGCATCAACAAAGTAGTGCCAAGCGTGCGCCTGGGTCATAAGTAAAGGGCCGGCTGGCTTGACCGTTAAAGGGTGCTGTAACCCCCAAAGTACACTCCAGTCCAAACCAAAAAAAAAAATATTTTCTGTGTTTGTGAATTGTGTGCGCAGTAGCCGCACGTGCATCAACAAAGTAGTGCCAAGCGTGCGCCTGTGTCATAAGTAAAGGGCCGGCTGGCTTGACCGTTAAAGGGTGCTGTAACCCCCAAAGTACACTCCAGTCCAAACCGAAAAAAAAAATATTTTCTGTGTTTGTGAATTGTGTGCGCAGTAGCCGCACGTGCATCAACAAAGTAGAGCCAAGCGTGCGCCTGTGTCATAAGTAAAGGGCCGGCTGGCTTGACCGTTAAAGGGTGCTGTAACCCCCAAAGTACACTCCAGTCCAAACCAAAAAAATATATATTTTCTGTGTTTGTGAATTGTGTGCGCAGTAGCCGCACGTGCATCAACAAAGTAGTGCCAAGCGTGCGCCTGTGTCATAAGTAAAGGGCCGCCTGGCTTGACCGTTAAAGGGTGCTGTAACCCCCAAAGTACACTCCAGTCCAAACCAAAAAAATATATATTTTCTGTGTTTGTGAATTGTGTGCGCAGTAGCCGCACGTGCATCAACAAAGTAGTGTCAAGCGTACGCCTGTGTCATAAGTAAAGGGCCGGCTGGTTTGACCGTTAAAGGGTGCTGCAACCCCCAAAGTACACTCCAGTCCAAACCAAAAAAAAAAATATTTTCTGTGTTTGTGAATTGTGTGCGCAGTAGCCGCACGTGCATCAACAAAGTAGTGCCAAGCGTGCGCCTGTGTCATAAGTAATGGGCCGACTGGCTTGACCGTTCAAGGGTGCTGTAACCTCCTAAGTACACTCCAGTCCAAACCAAAAAAAAAAATATTTTCTGTGTTTGTGAATTGTGTGTGCAGTAGCCGCACGTGCATCAACAAAGTAGTGCCAAGCGTGCGCCTGTGTCATAAGTAAAGGGCCGGCTGGCTTGACCGTTAAAGGGTGCTGTAACCCCCAAAGTACACTCCAGTCCAAACAAAAAAATAAAAAATTTTCTGTGTTTGTGAATTGTGTGCGCAGTAGCCGCACGTGCATCAACAAAGTAGTGCCAAGCGTGCGCCTGTGTCATAAGTAAAGGGCCGGCTGGCTTTACCGTTAAAGGGTGCTGTAACCCCCAAAGTACACTCCTGTCCAAACCAAAACAAAATATTTTTTCTGTGTTTGTGAATTGTGTGCGCAGTAGCCGCACGTTCATCAACAAAAGAGCAGCGCCAAGCGTGCGCCTGTGTCCCATAAGTAAAGAGCCGGCTGGCTCATTTCTTAAAGGGTGGTGAAACCCACAAAGTGCACTACTCTCCAGCAAAAATAAAAAAATATTTTCTGTGTTTAGCCGCACGTATATATCAAATCGATATAACATAAATGGAGGACCAAACTTTCTCCGATAAAAATAAAATAGACAAAGATCAAGAACCACTTCCTCCTAGTGCTGAAGCTGCTGCCACTATTCATGACATAGACGATAACATGCCATCAACGTCGTCTGCCAAGGTCGATGCCCAATGTCATAGTAGAGGGCACATACAATCCCAAATGACAAAGTTCAGGAAAATGACCTTGAAAAAAACATTAAAATCATCTGAAGAGAAACGTAAACTTGGCAATATGCCATTTACGACACGGAGTGGCAAGGAACGGCTAAGGTCGATCCCTAGTATGTTCATGACTAGTGGTTCAGCTTCACATGACGATGGAAGCCCTCCTCCCACTAAAAATATCAAAAGAGTTAAGCTGGCAAAAGCACAGCGAAGAACTGTGCTTTCTAAGAAGATATCACAAATCCCCAAGGAGAGTCCAAGTGTGGTATTGGTTGCGATGCCTGACCTTCCGAGCACTGGACGGGAAGAGGTGGCTCTTTCCACCATTTGCACGCCCCCTGCAAGTGCTGAAAGGAGCACCCACAGTCCACTTGCTGATATGCAAATTGAAGATGTCACTGTTGAAGTACAACAGGATGAGGATACTGGTGTAGCTGGCGCTGAGGAGGAAGTTGGCGAGGAGGATTCTGATGGTGATGTGGTTTGTTTAAATCAGGCTCCGGGGGAGACAGTTGTTGTCCGTGGGATGAAAAAGCCCATCACGTCATGCCTGGGCAGAAGACCAAACATTCCACCTCTTTGGTCTGGCAATATTTCTATCCAAATCCGGACAACAACTGTCTTGCCATATGTACCATATGTAAAGGTGGAATAAGTAGGGGTAGGGACGTTAACCACCTAGGAACATCCTCCCTTATACGGCACCTGCAGCATGTTCATAATAAGTTACTGTCAAGTTCAGAAACTTTGGCTAAGACTATAAGCAGTCCAGGGACACCTAAATCCCGTTGTCCTGTTGTATCCAAGCGCCTGCAAACCACACCGTCAACTCCCTCCTCGTCAATTTCCTCCTTAGTCAGGATCGGAAGTAGTCCTGCAGGCCATGTCACTGGCATGACTGACTCTCCTATCTGGGATTCCTCCGGAGGATCCTGCATTGCTACGCCTCCTGCTGCCGCTGCTGCTGTTGCTGCTGCTGGGAGTCGTTCATCATCCCAGAGAGGAAGTAGGAACACCACTACTTTTACTAAACAATTGACCCTCCAACAGTCCTTAGCGAGGAGGATGAAGTACGACAGCAGTCATCCTGAAGCAAAACGTATAACTGAGGCCTTGACTGCTATGTTGGTGTTAGACGTGCGTCCGGTATCCGCCATTAGTGCAGTGGGATTTAGACAATTGATGGAGGTAGTGTGTCCCCGGTTCCAAATCCCGTCTAGATTCCACTTCACTAGGCAGGTGATACCGAGACTGTACAGAAACGTCAGAAAAAGTGTCCTCAGTGTCCTGAAAAATGCCGTTGTACCCAATGTCCACTTAACCACGGACATGTGGACAAGTGGAACAGGGCAGACTAAGGACTATATGACTGTGACAGCCCACTGGGTAGATGTATCACCTTACGCAGCAACAGCAGCAGCGTCACCAGTCGCAGCATCTCAGAAACGCCAGCTCGTTCCAAGGCAGCCTACGCTGTGTATCACCGGTTTCAGTTAGAGGCACACCACCGACAACCTCTTAGAGAAACTGAGGGAAATCATCGCCCAGTGGCTTACCCCACTTAGACTCTCCTGGGGATTTGTGATATCTGACAATGCCACCAATATTGTGCGGGCATTACAGCTGGGCAAATTCCAGCACGTCCCATGTTTTGCTCACACAATAAACTTGGTGGTGCAGAATTTTCTGAAAAGCGACAGGGGCGTGCAGGAGACGCTTTGGGTGGCCCGAAAAATTTCTGGCCACTTTCGCCATTCAGCGACTGCGTGCCGAAGACTGGAGCGCCAGCAAACACTCTTGAACCTGCCCCGCCATCACCTGAAGCAAGAAGTTGTGACGCGGTGGAACTCAACCCTCTATATGCTTCAGAGGATGGAGGAGCAGCAAAAGGCCATAAAAGCCTATACATCCACCTATGACATAGGCAAAGGAGGGGGTATGTACCTGACTCAAGTGCAGTGGAGAATGATTTCCGTGTTGTGCAAGGTTCTCCAGCCCTTCGAACTTGCCACACATGAAGTCAGTTCAGACACTGCCAGCTTGAGTCAGGTCATTCCCCTCATCAGGCTTTTGCAGAAGCAGCTGGAGAAAGTGAAGGAGGAGCTAAGACGGAGCGATTCCGCTCGGCATGCAGGACTTGTGGATGAAGCCCTTCATTCGCTTTGCCAGGATTCCAGGGTGGTCAATCTGTTGAAATCAGACCACTACATTTTGGCCACCGTGCTCGATCCTAGGTTTAAAGCCTATGTGGTGTCTCTCTTTCCGGCCGACACAAGCCTGCAGAGGTGCAAAGACCTGCTGGTGAATACACTGTCAGCTGAAGCGGAACGTGACACGTCAACAGCTCCTTCTTCATTTTCTCCCGCAACTGGGGCTGCCAGGAAAAAACTTAGGTATCCTAAGCAACCTGCTGGCGGTGATGCAGGGCAGGCAGGACCAAGTTTGGACATCTGGTCCGGACTGAAGGACCTGGCAACAATTTCTGACATGTCTACTGTCACTGCATATGATACTGTCACCATTGACAGAATGGTGGAGGATTACATCGGTGACAGCATCCAAGTAGGCATGTCAGACAGTCCATACCTGTACTGGCTCGAAAAAGAGGCAATTTGGAGGCCCCTGTACAAACTGGCTCTATTTTACCTGAGTTGCCCCCCCTCCAGTGTGTACTCCGAAAGAGTGTTTAGTGCAGCCGGGAACCTTGTCAGCGAAAGGCGTAGGAGGTTGCTTCCACAGAATGTGGAGAAGATGATGTTCATCAAAATGAATTATCAGCTCTTCCAGGGAGACCAGCCTCCAGAACGTACAGAGGGACCTGTGGTGGTGGATTCCAGTGGGGACGAGTTAATACTCTGTGAGGATGAGGATGTACACAACACTGAAGAGGGTGAGGAATCGGTGGATGAGGAGGATGAGGATGACATCTTGCCTCCGTAGAGCCAGTTTGTGCAGGGACAGATTAATTGCCAGCTTGCTTTGTGGGGGCCCAAACGAACCAATCATTTCAGCCACAGTTGTGTGGCAGACCCTGGCGCTGAAATGATTGGTTTGTTAAAGTGTGCATGTCCTGTTTATACAACATAAGGGTGGGTGGGAGGGCCCAAGGACAATTCCATCTTGCACCTCTTTTTTTTCTTTGCATTATGTACAGTTTGGGGCCTAGTTTTTCAAACTGCCATCCTGTCTGCCACTGCAGTGTCACTCCTAGATGGGTCACGTGTTTGTGCCACCCACTCATGTCGCTTAGCATAGTCATCCAGCTACCTCGGTGCAACCTTTTGGACATAAAAACACTATTGTGAGGTGTGAGGTGTTCAGAATAGACTGGAAATGAGTGGAAATTAAGGTTATTGAGGTTAATAATAGCATAGGGGCAGAAAAACCTACAAATTCTGTGATTTTAGCTGTTTTTATGCTTTTTTTCAAAAAAATACAGATCCAAAACACAAAACCCAGAACCCAAAACACGGAAGGGTGGTTTTGGCAAAACCAATCCAGATCCAAAACACGAAGAAAGATCCAGATCCAAAACCAAAACACAAAACACGAAAAGTGGCCGGTGCACACCCCTAGTATAAACCATGTCCTTGTCCTGTATTGTATTGTACGGCTAATAACTGTTTTTCTTGTGTGCTCATTTATGTACTGTGTAAGGCGCTGCGGAACCTTTGTGGAGACATATAAATAAAGGATAATAATAATAATAATAATAATACTGTTTAGGACTTTGAGGTTGCACTTTATACAGTAGGTACAGTACTAGTATTACACAGTAGAAGCTATGGTACCATTTCCAGCAATGATGAGATCTATTAATTTTCTTAATGTTTGATCTATGGCTATACATCAGTGGTTTGGGGTCTATAGTAGTCTAAAGTGATATCTACAAATTGATTTGTATGCCTCAGTCTGCAATTCTACTTGTTATCAGGTTTCCGATACAGGGAGCAGAAGGAGCACAATGTATGGGGAATACAGTGTAATTGAGGGCACACCCATCTACAGGTGGCAAACCTGATTGTGCCCTGCTAACCCCACCCACTCCATTGTATGTGAGCAACATACCAAGTGGTGGCTCATCTCCATTATCCCATGCAATCTGTTCTGTACCCAGAATGCATTCATGGTATTTTGATGTAAGAAATACTTTGTACATGTAGAAAAGTCCCTTAGTGGGAGATCAAACCGTTTAAATGATGAGATGCAGGCAATGAATATAGTCATACAGTGGATCAGAGAAAGTAGAAAAGAAGAATAACCTTTAGCAATCTTCATCTGTCCTAAATTCATGCGACAAGTTTTACTAACTTGATGAGCTACTAAACCCCAACATTTAAATGGCCATATACAGTATAGGAAGCACGTATGTAGAATACATTATTCAGCATTATCCTGGCATTCTATGCAGATCTATAAATATGTTATGTTTAACAGAGTAATATCTCACCACCCCCAAGATAGCTGAATTCACAGAGCAATTTTTCTACAAGACTACAAGGTAGGATTTCAAAGCAGAGCAGGTCATTTGGGACAATCTCATGCAAGATACAAAATAAGGAATAATATAGTGTACTGTAATGTATATTCATTTCTGTTTCTTCTTAGGCTCTACGGTCTAGTCTCTAGTTTTAGGTTCATTATCTCAAAGCTACCTTACAAAACCTTGTTCAAAAAATGGTGTCAACCTAACAATGTTCTATGCAGAATAATATATAAGAATTTTTTTTTTTATCTTTTATTTTTTAGGTGACAAAGATCACATTGTGCAACATGACAACTCATAAGGCCTAGGCTAAGAGTAAAGTGGCACAGTCTGAATCCTGAGCAGTCAGTCATTTTATTGCATTACATATTCTAAACTACTGTAGGTGTCTTTTATTTTTGTCTACATTATATAGAACTATCCAAAGTGATTGGTGTCGCTACTCCATGATTAAATCATTCACTCCAATATATAAAGTATGAATACGGAAATGTCTACATATTTCTCTGATGGCTGCAAGAGCCCACTTGGATCCCGTAGGGTTTGCGGCTTTGAGTCCCAATACGAGAGCACAAGATGTGGTCTGCAGCCTGAATGACATCTGATTATTGAGAACATCACTCAAACGCAGATGGAGTCCCCCATTTCCTATAATAAGGTGTCACTCATATGTCCGGTTCTGCAATGAAATCTTCAGAGAGGCTTCCCTATCAAACACACACACTGCCCCCCAAGGGTTTATCTCTCTATTTCCTTGCATAGTACATGGCTGTTAATAGGTCCCCTGTCAGGTGAAGCTAGGAAATTTTTGCATAAAGAGAGCACAAAGCTTTTATCCCAGCTTGTTTGTGAAATGCATATTTCTCAGCAGTGATTCAATATGTAGCATTTGTTATATATTCAGACTGACAGAGGCACTGTGGAACCCTCTCGCAGAACTAAGCACATCTGGGGATTTGTTTTATTGAACAAACTGTACGCGGGCTTACATGCCAAGATTATCACAAGCTTTAATCAGTGTATTTATGTTAGTAATAGTCAATTTTAGTACTCGGTATACATCTGAGTCTTAAACAGTTTGATATTACAACAGAGATAATTGAGTGGAACTCATTTAAAGTGCAACTAAAACAGAAACTTAAAACACTTATATTAAAACCGTATGTTAGAGGAGTCTACTAATGCGTTTGGAAGTGCTAAGCTAGTCATGCGGACCAACTTTAGCTATGCAGTACTTATTCTACCTACTTTAAGTAGTTGTACAACTGTAATGTTTGTTGACTCTGCAAAAGACTTTATTGCCTGCGTTTAGTATTACATTACCGATAAGCAACTTTTAGTTTTATTTTTCTAAAAACTGTTTCCATTTTTTTTTTTTTTAATTGTTGATGGAAGCAGATAAATATAGTAATGGTATGAGAAAAGCTTTTCGTACACTCAGGATATATCTGTATACAGTAAGTAGCACTGTTTTTTTTAAAAAAAACTACTGTACATACAACTCATAAAAGAGATAGCTGACATTATATAGTTCCCAGCACTACTGGGAGAAAAGGCCTTGGGGTATGTTCACCATCGTTGCAGAGTCGCTGGAAGTAATTTTGCAGAAGAATCTTATGTGTTTAGACTGCAAATGAACTAGTGCCATGATACTGGTGATTCAGAGTGGCACGTTTCTCACTATTATCCCATCTTGGGTGTAACTGGGTGGTATTTATACTCAGGCAAAGTTCGGATGGCTGTATAGAGGGCTATTCTATTCATTTAGATAAAGGATGGCCAATTTATTTTAATAAATCAGGTTCTATATACTAATGCTTAAAAAAGGATGGGACATTACCCTTAATTTCAAGAATAAACATAGAAAAAAATTATCTCAGCACCCCACATAAATCATCTTAAGAGGCCTCAACATGCCCCTCACTTGCCCAAAAATTCCACCATATACCACAAAATGCCCCTGCAAGCATTCAGATGACAAGCTGTTGTCAGAACCGGCCCTAGGCATAGGCAAACTAAGCAAATGCCTAGTGGCATCCAAGCCTGCCTAGGGCGAGTGGAGGTTTGGGGCAGGCACCTGCAGCCGGATGGGCAGAGACTTTGGTAGCTGCTACTGCCACTGTGCAGCACCCACAATTGAAGCTCGGCTGACAGCTCCGATTGGGCCCATCAGCAGCATTCATTGAGCAGACAGCGGCAGAACAGCCGGTTGCGGGGCACCTGGATGGCAGCTAACGGTTAGCAACTGGCCAGCTCAGGGCAGCACGCATCAGGATGGTGGCCACTTCTGCGATCAGAATAAGCTTCCATGCATGAGCAGAGGCTTATTCAGAACTATAAGTAAATAACCGTGAGAAGGCCAAAGCATCTCCTCCCAAGGGCATTTGTGGAGCTCGGAGTAGTGAGTCACACCTCACAGCTTCAGGCTCGGCCTCCAGCAATCATCACACACAGCTGCAGTCTGCCAGCATGAGCTGGGAAATGCAGGTCACAGAAGGGGTTACAGTACAGTGAGAGGATCCCACGGGGGGCACCACCCACAATTTTGCCTAAAGCACTAATTGGGCTAGGGCCGGATCTGGCTGCCACATACACCAGTTTCAGGTTTAATGTGACAACATACTGTACAACTTTACTGTAACGTACAACTTTACTGTACATGCCGAAACACATCAGATACAATTACTGTAAGATAATAAATTCAGAAGTGTGGCTCTAGAAAGTAGAAAACTGCATTTGATGTGCAGCAGTTTGCAAACCACATACAAAAGAGTGCTGTTGAGTAAATCTCCCCTATAAAATGGAAAGATAAACATTTTAAAAAAAGGGTGGGCACAGGGCCTGATTCAGTCTTTGCATGCAGCGGCAGTGTGATAATATGCAAATTTTGCAGCTGCTGGAAATTGTATTGAGACCCCCACTGGCGGCATTGCAACCTTTTTTACATTGTCTTTACCTATAGCCCCCATTCCATTGATCCTGAAAAGGACCGCACTGTGTGCTAACATGGTTTTAGCTCTGAAAAAGACCTATGCATTTAAATAGAGTATTTACTGTAGTCACTGTTACCTTAACACTGAGGTATAAACAATGTTGCTTGTTTTTCCATTAGGAGCCAGAATTAATACGCTGTTGGAAGCCCCCACTCTTGAACATGCCACATACAACTGTCCATGGGAAAAGCAAGGAGTTTGTAGGTCAATACCTGTTACCTTCAAAGATTGACCTTGGGCAATTGTATATGGCATGTGTGACAGTTGATCCTCTGACTCACTGCTCTTCCGTTGGAGTTCTGCCTGCCCCCCACTGGTACATATCAGCCTGTGTCTTCAGATCAGTGCAGATTTAGGCACTGGAAGACATGATGAGCAACCTTGCAGCAATAATTACCAAGCAGCAATCTCTGCAGACCAACAGTGGAGACCATGGCATATGAAACTGTGCTTGGAGGAAATTAGTAACCTTCAGTGCAGGTGCAGTGTGATAGTTGATCCTCCAACTCAATCCTCCAAGGATGTAGCATCAGATCATTCGTGTGAACATCAGTCATCTGAGAAATTCATGCTGCTGAAGCCAGTGAAGCTGTGTCCAAGGATGCAGCCACTAGCTTCAGCACACCCAGAAAATGGGTCAGAAAAGGACCCATTTCTGTAATGCTACCGCCTCCCCAAAATGCCAGCAGCATGTCAATTATGCTGCAGCATTTGGGGCACTTCTGAGCTACTGTATATAAAAGAGACTGTTTAACACTGTATAAACTAATCAGATTCTAGCAATTATCTTATAATATGTGCTAGATAAATGTTAGGTATAATCTGTAAATATATCCATAAGTGATATGTAGCTACAATGAGTGGTGGAATTGGTCTCTTGCTTCCCAAATGGAGACTGTTTGACACATAGGGGTCTATTTACTAAGCAGTGTTAGGAGACAGAGTGAAAAGTGATAAGGTGCCAGCCAATTGGCTCCCAACTGTCATTTTTTAAATGCAGCCTGTGAGATGGCAGTTAGGAGCGGATTGGCTGGCACCTTATCACTTTTCACTCTGTCTCCTAACACTGCTTAGTAAATAGACCCCTAAGTGATATATTGTCTAAAATGAGTGTGTGAAGGAATCAATCCTGTTACTTGTCAGTAAGATGAGCTATAGAGAAACAGGAATGTCCAACAACGATTGATATAAAAATTTAATTTATTTGTGCACTTGCAATAATACGTAACCATAATGTCATGGAGAAAGAGATGAAAAAGTCAAAAACTCTTCTAACTATTATTGACACAGAAATGCATATAAATCTAACAATATGAATAAAATGAATAAAATATAATCAAATAAACATAAATTTAAAAAAAATGTAAACTATAATATCACAAGATAAAAAATATTGACATGAAGTCAACTGGGATTTTTGTATGTCTCTGGACAGTTGCACCCACCACATTTACTTTGCATTACTACTATTTACAGATTTGTAGATTCATACATTCCCAGTGTTGCTCCCAGGTGCTTTGGAGGCCTTCACTCTTTGAACATCGTTGTACAGTAAGTTCTCCATGGGTTGTCAGGGTGCTATATCAGTGGCATATCATACTATCCTGGCTCATGAACATCCCTTAAAAGAATCCTTCAAGGTGGCATGGGAACAGGACCTTAGGATAACATTGGATGACGAGGGATGGTCTTGAATCAGATGTACAGTTGCTAAGGCTACCATTAATGTTAGCATAAGGGGAAACCTCTTTTAAAGTGTATATTCGCTGGTATGCGACTCCTGTCCAAGCAGCATAAAGACATGTAAGCAAACCATCCCAACACATCCCATGCTTCCCCAACCACTTCACACAGCGCACACCAAAGAAAATAGCCACCACAACAGGTAACCCATGCAAAGCAGCCTGATGGCCGAAGGAATGTCTAATAAAACACACCATGTGATCCCTTAGCGGTCTACCTGTAATAAAGAGCACAGACATATACCAATCAAAGCAAACAAGAACAAAAAAAACAAAACCTCATGGCATGGCAAAACCAAGCAAATCACCACGCAAATCAGCAAGAAAACCATAAAAGTGAGCCAGTCGCACATAGCCGAAGGGACAGGAGAGGTGGGGGGTGTGAATGAACAACCCATATGAAGGTGAAAAAAATCCTTTAAGAAATTTGGTTGAATTGGAGGTAACCGTGGAGGCAAAGAAAATGATGTGGGCCAAAAAGTCATCCAAAAAACAGAACAAGACACCTGCCCTAACTACAGTAGCACAAAATATGGACATAGACTTTAAAGCAGCAGACTTCCATCTACCCAGCTCTTTAAGTGCTCATATGAAAACCCAGTAGCCACCATGCAAGAAACTGCATCAATGCAGAAAGAGTGTGTCCTGTAGTCCACACTACACAAGTCTAGCACAGCCTTGCAATGCTTAAAAACAGCTGCAAAATGAAATTTGGAAAGCACATGCCCATCAGCATGCACCAACCAAACCTTCCACCCTGATGAGTGCAGCACCAAAAAATTGCATCGCTGAAGACACCAGGCAAACAGGCAAACAGGCTGGTTAAGATGAGCCTCTAAAGTAACTTAACACCCCCTACACATCTGATCCTTCTTAGACTGGTGAATCTTACAGACCAATTACCCTACACAGACTAAAACATTATGGAAAAGTAAACAAGTAGACAAGGTCCGAGCAGCCACACAAAATAAAATCCTATGCAGAAAGCACCAAAGAAAGCCCAGGAGAAAGCAACAAGATATAAAGCAGCCTGGTAATCATAAGAAGTGATGGAGCCCACAATGAATAAGGACTCAATCATACCTAAATCTGTAGGCTTAGCTTTCCACCGCAGCAGAACTGACCCAGATCCCTTTAAGCACCATAGACAGCTGAAAACCCTTTGGTCATCTACATGGATTGAGAGATTCTACAAAGTGATGCCCGCCAAACTAGAACCCATAGATGCCCTAGATGGCCCTGACAATACCACATACAAATGTTAGCAGACTGACTTGTCAACATCATTATCTCTGGAGAATGGCAAATCTAAGAAACTCATTCAGTCACACCAAGCCACTTCATAAGAGTGCAGTGTTCCAGGACCTATGGCCTTTTGAGCCAATCCATCCATTCCAGCCTGATTACCTACCAGACATGAGAAGGACAGACTTTGCCAACAGGACAGGCATTAGGTGTCAGTACATGAAAAGATCCCCATTCTCTGTGCAGCAAGGCATCTGATTTGGATGTAATTACCCTCAAATTAAATCTGAAAGTCTGCAGTTAAAGCACATCTTGTTTGTTTCATTTCAAAGCTATTGTGGTGGTGAATAGAGACCAAAATATTACAATTCTGTCAATGTCCCAATATTTATGCACCTGACTGTATATATATATATATATATATATATATATATATATATATATATATACATATGTGTGTGTGCGTTTTGTAGTGAGAAGTTCAGTAAATGTGTTATATAAGTATGTATACATGTATCAAATACTGTAGGGAATGATTTAAATAATCAAGTTTATATGTCTGATGTAATTCAAATATAGCACTGTTGTTAGGACAGTTTGAACAAGTTTTCCTGCTTATATCATGAAACAATGGTATGCACAGGTGTGTAGGTGACACACACATACAATTAAGAGCAGGATCAAAGTATTGCATACCTTGGACAATTATAAACCAGCTCATCTGTGTCCAGTCCAGGGCAATTTATCTATTATATCATCAAGAGGTCACATCTATTGATGCTAGCACCTTAGGCAAAACAGATTGGTTTGCACATCAAATAATAAAAGGTAAATCGTTTGATGAATAAACAAATACCAAAATTTATGATCCCAAAATACGTTCCCTACTGCCCACCTGAAGGATAAAGGTGAGCTGACACTTTTACAACACTTCAGAATCTGGTTTTAGGGAAACCCGTAATTATCTGCCACATTGGACAGAATGGGACATGGCACAATTGTATTGACAGATTTTGGGATAAAAAACAGCACTGGAAGTTAGAGAGAAGTTGGAGAGGACAGGAGAGAACAGGAGGAGAACAGAGGAGATGTAAGAAGAGATCAGGTATGGTAAGTATAGGAGCTCAGTCTGGAGAGACGTCAGCACAATGTTACACAGAGCCCAGAAGAACATAAAGTTTGTGCAGGAGGAAGTACGGTAACTAATAATACTTGCAAGTATATAATCTATGTTGTTATTAATTGTCTAAGTTTGTTAATTGTTTATTAAGTTTTATTTCTTAGGAAGCATAGATATACCTAGTATATATGTCATTACTGTCTATATCTCATTCTGTATAATTTGATTTGTCATAAAATAAATATCAGAAATCAGAGCTTGAACTTCACGTCTGAACTCACTGGAATCATAACATCATTAATTCATACATATGCATGTATTTGCAAACATATATATATATATATATATATATATATATATATTAGGGATGTGCAGGCTCGGATAGGTTCGAGTTTGCACGTGGAGTTCGGATTTTTCCCTCCAAAAAAACGGAACTCAGAACGAGGCAAAACGTCATCTTACATGGACGAACATCATCATTCCTGGACAAAAGACCAGGAATGATGATGTTCGTCCATGTAAGATGACGTTTTGCCTCGTTCTGAGTTCCGTTTTTTTGGAGGGAAAAATCCGAACTCCACGTGCAAACTCGAACCTATCCGAGCCTGCACATCCCTAATATATATATATATATATGGTAAAATGTATGTTAATTGAACTTTATATTTATAATATCTTTATAAATATAGTAAAGAAATATTATTATTGGAGACTCCATCTTCAATAATCGGCAACCCATGGTATAAATATAAAATATAGAAACGATTCTTCTACAAATTGGCGACCACGAAGGGACATGGAATTATTCGGTATCTATTTTTACTAAATACAATAGTTATTTGGAGCAGCATAAGGCTATAAGCTGGCTGGCAAACTATAAGATTACATTAAATAAGTTGTGTATGACTAGATAAGAATCTAAAAAGGCCTATATAAAATAAAAAAAACACGGGTGTTAGAGTTTAACTTATCAGGCTAGCGAACAGATAAGGGAGGATACCACGTGTAAAACATAGAAAAATATAATTCCTCCCAAAAATTTAAATACACATAAAGAAAAATAGCGAGCGCATGTTTCGTTTGCTCGCTCAGACTTAGAGGCGTCAACAGACCGCAAAGAGCGAGCGCTCAATTTAAATAGCCGGCCACTTTTTCTGAACGAGCGAGCGCAAATAGCATCTGGCTCTGAATCAGGCCCTATGTCCAGGGATTGTTAGATGATGAAATTAAATCATCAAAGAAAAACAATAGCAAACAGAAAGGAATGGCCATTGCAGGCTTATACGCAGCCTGTCTGGCTATGAATACAAAATTAAGTAATTTAGCTGAAACACTACAAAAATGTTCAGAAGAATTTAACTTAAACGAAACAGAAAGCAAAGAAAGAGTAGAACAGCTAAATGTCCAAGTTAAAACTTTAACAGCACTTAATGACATGGGTAAAATCTCCCCGAACGAAGTCATACAGAAAAATAAAAATGCTCAAAAAGAAGCCACAGAATGTAGGAGAGCTTTAACTGAGGTTACAAAAGAGAGAGATGAGATCATAAGTGCATATAAAGTTATGCAGGGACAGCTCACAGAGTGTATGAAAGGGAAAGCAATTGACCATACCCTTTGTATGGACAGGGAGCTGCAGCTTATGCAATAGATATCTGTCCTTAAAGGGCATATTGCTGCAAACACTAAGATAGGGAATGCAGCCACTGTCCCATACCCTACCTATGCATATGAAAGAAAACAATGGGACCCAAATCATGAGGAGAGAGAGAACTACTGGGAAGAGGGGAATTCTACTGAATCTACCCTCAGGGTGCCCATAGCAGTGGGAGAGTTTGCAGATTCAGCAGCAAATAGAGAGTGCTCTATATTAATAGGCCCAGATAGCAGTGATGAGGAACAGATAGAGATAGAGACACTTATGCTTAATAGACAGCAAGCATTCTGCACTAAGAGTAGGAACACCTTACTGGGATTCAATAGTGAAGGTGAGGCCATTCACTCCAGGGCCTCTAGTGCCAATCACCCCCCACAACCCATAAAAACACTTATGGGAGTGGCAGATATGATTGGTAAAATGAGTTCAGGAGAACACATCACATCCCATGCAGCCAACATCCAACAGAGGTGTGAACTTCTAGGAATTAGAAATCTCACTGATCAGGTTAAGGTATTGCAATTAACAATTCCATTATCTGCATGGAGTGCTTTACCAGATTTGATTAAGGAAGGCAAAGGTACATATGAGGAAACTGTAGAGGATCTTCAAAAGATAAGTTAACCCTTCAGTAGCAGGTACAATGGTAGCATATGAAGTAAAACAGCAAAGTGAAGAGAACCCATTAATATATGCAAATAGATTGTGGGCAGCGTACGGTGCAGGGAACAGCAAAAATGGCTATAAAAACAGCAAAGATTTCAAAAACTTGTTGGTGCATAACTCACACCCCACAATTGAAGCTAAGTGTAAACACTTAATAGATACCACAAAGCACAGTTACGATAAAATAATGGGATTAATGCAGCGGTCTTTTCAAGCAGTACAAGCCAGTAAGCAACGCAAGATGTTAGAACAGAATGAAAAATGTATTGTAAAGAGGGTTGCAGCATTACAGTTGGAGGGTAAAACAATGGTGGTTGAGGGGCCTCACATCCCAGGAGAGGTAAATACACCTTTTAACCCACAATGGTACACAGGGTCACAAAGAAGAGGGGGAACTTTTAAAGGAAGGCCCATTTTTAGAGATGGAGGTAGAGGATACCAAGGGCATTCAAATGATGGCGCTTGGAACAGACACATGGGTTACTCGCAACACTATGGGAACAGAGTAAAGGACACAGAGTTTAAACACCAGGGTCCCACTTACACCCAGGGTCCCACTTACACAGAGCTAAGACACCAGCTACAGGCCATAAAAGAGAAGTATGAGGATTTAGAAAAGGCAAACAAAGTGCAGCAAGCTGATACACAGAAAGAGAAAATTTAACAATCAGTGGCCCCAAGGATAGTTGCACCAATCACTTTAGATAGGTGCAGGCACCCTCAAGTCTCAGTTCTGGTCAGGGGCCACCAACACACAATGTTACTAGACACCGGTGCCGCAATATCTATCCTACATGATGACCAACCACAGCACTCCAGAATCATGTTTAGGGAAACCTGTAATTATCTGCCACATTGGAACAGAATGGCAGATGCAAAACTGTATTGAAGGATTTGGGATAAAAGACAGCACTGCTAGCTAGTTAGTCAGTTCAGAGGGACAGAGACAAAGGAAGGATCCTAAGACATTAAGCAGGTAGCTATGCATTGTTCCTTTACATATTCTTGCAATTGTACAGTATGTGTATTAATTGTTTAAGTTTGTAATAGTGTTTGTGTTTTGTTTTGTATGCATCATAGTTAAGGAAGCGTAATAATTATAAGACTTATTATCATTGTGTTTTTCATATCTTGTATTTTGTATACCTATAATAAAGTGTTAGTGAAATACAGCTGATATTCCATGTTCCAAACTTATTTTTGGAATCTCTAAGATATACATGAAATCTGCATATATTATATAAGGCTCTGCAAGGTTGGACAATATTTGTACTGCTAAAGCATAGCATTCATATGTAATAGGGGCCAGGAGAATACATCCATGCATAAAGTATATTTACAACTTGCATAGATGTATTGCCTAGACAGTTGCTGTTTGAAATAGAGATATCTATACCCACATAGTCAATGAGCCAGGATTATATATCTCTGTAAAGTATATTAGACTTTGCCGGGACATATTTCTTGGACAGTAGATCTATAACTCCTTATACCAAATGAGCCAACCTAATTTGTAAGCCTATTATAATATATTTGCAGATATAAGATACATAAGACATATCAATATATGATATAATAAATATATAGATATAAGATTCCACATTTCAATAATTGGCAACCATATATACCTGCTCTCTATTCAATGCCATAACCTCAAAGACTATTATATGTACACTTGTCATAACTGCATCATTGGACAATCGTAAATGACACACAATGCACATCTGCGAAAGACTGTATTATCAAGGTGACACTAAAGGTACTGAGTGTTACAGCATTGTGGTGAAGCCGAAATAATGAATAAAGACTACAGCACTCAAAGTACACAGCCCTCTGCGCAGCAAGCAAAATGGCAGCTTCCACAAAGAATTCTCCCGCCTCATACTGCAAAGGTAACGCGTCTCCAATGGCATGCAAGACACACAGATGACAGTCCAAACAGGAGCAAAATTGTTGTTGGCACAGGACAGAAGATGTATCTTAAAGACATCAGCACAGATAGAGAACAGGATATTGTATATACAATCAAGCTATGCTATGGTATTTTAAATGACTGATGAAATATTTTCCTCATGAATACTGAATAATACCCCTGTAATGGTCATATTTAATTACAATAGGGTAAATAGAGTAGTTTAGCTTTAACAATGGTTATTACTGTTATGTTTATGGTTTAAAATAATGATTGGGGATGGAAAAGTATGGTTTGAAGAAATATTTCAAAATGTATTGGGAATAATTATGTTAGATTAATGTGTTGCCAATCAAATTAATTTATCATGGCCACAAGGGGCCAACTGTTGACATTTAGATATTTAGGTAATTATTCATAATTTTGGAATATTAAGATTAAAAAGGAAATTGTTTAAATCAAAATGTCATTAATGGTTATTATATATATATATATATATATATATATATATATATATATATATATATATATATATATATACATATATATATATCTCACTACAAAACATATATATATGTTTTGTAGTGAGAAGTTCAGTAAATGTGTACTGAGAATTGTTAGAAATCCAGTCACAGGTGTTGACATTTAGATATTTAGATATTTAGGTAATTATTCATAATTTTGGAACATTAGGATTAAAAAGGAATTTGTTTAAATCAAAATGTCATTAATGGTTATTCTAGATATATATATATATATATATATATATATATATATATATATATATATATGTGTGTTTTGTAGTGAGAAGTTCAGTAAATGTGTTATACAAGTATGTATACATGTATCAAATACTGTAGGGAATTATTTAAATAATCAAGTTTATATGTCAGATGTACATCAAATGTAGCACTGTTGTTAGAACAGTTTGAACAAGTTTTCCTGCTTATATCATGAAACAATGGTATGCACGGGTGCGTAGGTGACACACACATACAACTAAGATCAGGATCAAAGTATTGCATACCTTGGACAATTATAAACCAGCTCATCTATGTCCAGGTCAGGTCAATTTATCTATTATATCATCAAGAGGTCACATCTATTGATGCTAGCACCTTAGGCAAAACAGATTGGTTTGCACATCAAATAATCAAAGGTAAATCGTTTGATGAATAAACAAATACCAAATTTTATGATCCCAAAATACATTCCCTACTGCCCACCTGAAGGGTAAAAGTGAGCTGACACTTTTACAACACTTCAGAATCTGGTTTTAGGGAAACCCGTAATTATCTGCCACATTGGACAGAATGGGACATGGCACAATTGTATTGACAGATTTTGGGATAAAAAACAGCACTGGAAGTTAGAGAGAAGTTGGAGAGGACAGGGGAGAACAGGAGGAGAACAGAGGAGATGTAAGAAGAGGTCAGGTATGGTAAGTATAGGAGCTCAGTCTGGAGAGAGGTCAGCACAATGTAACACAGAGCCCAGAAGAACATAAAGTTTGTGCAGGAGGAAGTACGGTAACTAATCCTACTTGCAAGTATATAATCTATGTTGTTATTAATTGTCTAAGTTTGTTAATTGTTTATTAAGTTTTATTTCTTAGGAAGCATAGATATACCTAGTATATATGTCATTACTGTGTATATTTCATTCTGTATAATTTGATTTGTCTGTAAATAAATATCAGAAATCAAAACTTGAACTTCATGTCTGAACTCACTGGAATCATGATATCATTAATTCATACATATGCATGTATTTGCAAATATATATATATATATATATATATATATATGATAAAACATATGTTAATTGAACTTTATCTATATTTATAATATCTTTATAAATTTAGTAAATAAATATTATTATTGGAGACTCCATCTTTAATAATTGGCAACCCATGGTATAAATATAAAATATAGAAATGATTCCTCTACACAGGTTTGCTCTGAGAAACACAGGGAAATTTAGACACAGGTAACACAGAGATTCAGCCTGAGAGCTAAACTAGTAATCAGCATAAAAGCTAATACATGTAACATAGGGAGGAAGCTGGGGAGCTGAACAGCACACTAAATAACAACACAAGAGCTGTTACATGAAAAACTGGAGTTCAGTGAGAGAAGTGAAGTGATTCCCTGGGAATCAGCATGGAAGCTGATACAAGTAACACTGGAGAACAGTGAAAAAGCTGAAGCAACACACCGGATATACTACATGGAGAAACCCCGAAGAATATCACAGTCTCTATAATAGTGAAGTTGAACAGCAATTTCCTGTTCCTGGAGTCAGACTAAATACCCCTGGGTAGCTGGTCAATGGATCAGAGGATCAGCTGATTGACCGCAGGGCTACCATTGGGAGAGACTAGTCAGGTGATATGGACCAACATGGCTGCATGCATGCCCGCCACCACGGGAACCGGGATGCATGCACGGAAGTCCTAGCAGACCCCAGGGTGAATACTCAGTCACCACTCACCTCCACTCCCAGCAACTGAACATCTAAGCCCAAGGACGCCGGAATGGAGGTGAGTAGTGGCCGATCCCAGGCCGCATCCTGCCACTAGGTTGTTGCATCAAAAAATGACATCCTATTTTTGCAACTGACTAGACCACAACTGCATCACCATCATGATGGGAAATACCTTCCAAGTGCCAGCATTCCAGCCAGAACCCCACAACCCAAGACCCCCCAGAGCAAGGGCTGAAACCAACTGACCCAGACGTGACAGGTCCATTCACCATTGAAATCCAGCAAGAAATGGAACCAAACCAGGAGAACATTCTTGATCTCCCAAGACAGATAGACATAGTGAAATTACCACTTTACCAGAGCAGAAGTGCATTTGAGCACAACACAAGCACTATAGGTATAATCTGACACATAGCAGCAGTCAATGAAGTCTTCAGGTGAGCAGGGTGAAAGAGGAAGGGAACAGCCACGATGCATAAATCAAGGGGGTGGGGGCAACTCCACAGCATCACCAAGGCTAGCAGAGGCAGCCACAGTGGACTGGAGATGGAGCAAGGGTCCACCAACAAGGAGAACTGTCCTGGTGGCTTGGCAACAGAAGCAGCAGAGGGTGGGACTCCCACAGACTTTGGCAAAGATACATTGTGGTTACTGACTGGGCAGGCAGGGGGAGGGGAGGCACTGAACAGGCTGGGAATATGAATGCCTCATACCAGAAGTGACATTGTGGCTGTGGGAAGCTACGGGGATGGTTTTATGCTGCAGGAAGGGCAATAAGATTGGTGCACAAAATAAAAAAATTGAGAAAAAGAGAAAATGAACATGAACAGCAAAAGTCTGAGGAAGAAGCAGTAAGATACAGGTAGTGTAGAGGAGGAGAGAGGAATATGATTAAAAATAGAACATCAAAAACTGACAAAATATATTATAGAAGGCAAGGCTGCCATCAGAAATTGTGGGGCCTGGGACTGAAAAAATAGGCAGGGCCCCATCCCAAGGGTTTTTGCAACTCCAGCCCTGCAGTGTCTCTCCAGGTCCAGCCAGCCCCCTTATATCTCTCTGGCACCCCTTCTATCTCCCCAGCTAGCACCCTTTCTGTCTGTCTGTAAGCCAGCTCCCCTCTGTCTCTCTGTCAGTGAGCACCCCTTCTGTCTGTCTGTCAGCCTGGACCCATTCTGTCTCTATGTCAGCCAGCACCACCGCTGTCTCTCTGTAAGCTAGCCACCCTTCTGTGTTACCATCCCTGCACTGTCTCCTTACCCCATCCTGTACCCTTCTGTCTCTTCAGCCCTAGCCAGTGCCCGCATCCCATTCAGACTCACTAACTTCTCTTGTGGCTGATCCTGACCTTGCTCCTACCGCCTTCCTGCTCCTACCACCGGGCCAGTGCAGCCACAGTGCAATAAGGTAAGAGAAAATCTGCAGCACGGCATGACATCACGTGAGCCGTCTTTCAAACAAAAATAAACTTTATTGCACTGTGACTACGCCGGCCTAGCAGTAGGAACAGGTGGGCGGTAGGTGCAGACCCACACTGGCTTTTTATTGTACAGACTAGCTACTGTCAGAACACCAGGTAGTGGGAGCAGGCATGGTCCCCCCCTCTTACTTTAATACACTGCGATAGGAGCGGTGTATTAAAGTGAGCGCTGTCCAAGTGTGCGGGCCGGGGACTACAGTCTTGGCACAGTCCCCCTGATGGCAGCCCCAATAGAAGGCAATGCCTGACCTGTGTGTGAAGACTCCAACTGCACAGGAACAAAGAGGAAGTAGGCTCAACTCACAAAACTATATTAGACTTCAGTCCCTCCCCAGACAATCATTTTGGAAAATCACCACCATGCCACCAGGGCTCCTAAAATGTAATACTTTCAGCTAAACACTCCAACCAAACACCAGTAATCAGCCTCACATTCCAAAATATATGAGAATAATAAATCACAAGCTGTGTTGTTTTTGTTCCTCAGGCCAATAAGGGCTTATGTCATTTTTACACTTGTAGTGTCACACTGGACAAGTATGCCTCACTAAATGTCTCTTTGCACCACTCAGGTGCTGCAAGCACTTTGAGTCTTACTTGGTTTACAGTACTTTATATTTACAACTGCCTAGCAGTGTTCTGTAGTTACTGTAAATAATGTCTCTCAATTATCACTCTGATGTGGCCTAAGAATCTGTCTCACTACCCATTATTTGGGCTGCTGCATATATTTCATTGTTAGAACTGGTACGTATTAGGGGTGAGCGGGTTCGGATTTCTGAAATCCGAACCCCCCCGAGCCCCCCCGATCCGAGTCCGATCCGAATCAGGCTCGACTTTTCCCGCCTGACTCGGATCTGAAATCGAGGCAAAACGTCATCATCCCGCCTTCCGAGTCTCGCGGGTTTTGGATCCTATATAAGGTACCCATGTCGGCGCCATTTTCTCACTCGGCTGTGGACAGTGAAGAGGGAGGGTGGGAGTTAGGGCTGTGTAGTGTAGTGTAGTGTAGTGTAGTGCTGCTGTTGTCCACTACTTCAAAGTCCATAGGGGCTGGCTGTATTGTGCTGTGCTGCTGTTGTTAATAGGGGCTGTGTCCACTACTTCAAAGTCCATAGGGGCTGGCTGGACTGTGTTGTGCAGTCAGTTCTCCATAGGGGCTGTGTCCACTCCAAAGTCCTGTGCAGTGTCCCAGTCCTAAAGAGGTGCTGTAGTGTTGTCCAGGGGGTGCTCTGTCCATCAGGGGTGCTCCCCCCAAGTGCTAAAAAAATAATATATTTTCTGTGTTTGTGAATTGTGTGTGCAGTAGCCGCACGTGCATCAACAAAGTAGTGCCAAGCGTGCGCCTGTGTCATAAGTAAAGGGCCGGCTGGCTTGACCGTTAAAGGGTGCTGTAACCCCCGAAAGTACACTCCAGTCCAAACCAAAAAAAAATTATTTTCTGTGTTTGTGAATTGTGTGCGCAGTAGCCGCACGTGCATCAACAAAGTAGTGCCAAGCGTGCGCCTGTGTCATAAGTAAAGGGCCGGCTGGCTTGACCATTAAGGGTGCTGTAACCCCCGAAAGTACACTCCAGTCCAAACAAAAAAAAAAATTATTTTCTGTGTTTGTGAATTGTGTGCGCAGTAGCCGCACGTGCATCAACAAAGTAGTGCCAAGCGTGCGCCTGTGTCATAAGTAAAGGGCCGGCTGGCTTGACCGTTAAGGGTGCTGTAACCCCCGAAAGTACACTCCAGTCCAAACCAAAAAAAAATTATTTTCTGTGTTTGTGAATTGTGTGCGCAGTAGCCGCACGTGCATCAACAAAGTAGTGCCAAGCGTGCGCCTGTGTCATAAGTAAAGGGCCGGCTGGCTTGACCGTTAAGGGTGCTGTAACCCCCGAAAGTACACTCCAGTCCAAACCAAAAAAAAAATTATTTTCTGTGTTTGTGAATTGTGTGCGCAGTAGCCGCACGTGCATCAACAAAGTAGTGCCAAGCGTGCGCCTGTGTCATAAGTAAAGGGCCGGCTGGCTTGACCGTTAAAGGGTGCTGTAACCCCCAAAGTACACTCCAGTCCAAACCAAAAAAAAATTTATTTTCTGTGTTTGTGAATTGTGTGCGCAGTAGCCGCACGTGCATCAACAAAGTAGTGCCAAGCGTGCGCCTGTGTCATAAGTAAAGGGCCGGCTGGCTTGACCGTTAAAGGGTGCTGTAACCCCCAAAGTACACTCCAGTCCAAACCCAAAAAAAAATTATTTTCTGTGTTTGTGAATTGTGTGCGCAGTAGCCGCACGTGCATCAACAAAGTAGTGCCAAGCGTGCGCCTGTGTCATAAGTAAAGGGCCGGCTGGCTTGACCGTTAAAGGGTGCTGTAACCCCCGAAAGTACACTCCAGTCCAAACCAAAAAAAAAATTATTTTCTGTGTTTGTGAATTGTGTGCGCAGTAGCCGCACGTGCATCAACAAAGTAGTGCCAAGCGTGCGCCTGTGTCATAAGTAAAGGGCCGGCTGGCTTGACCGTTAAAGGGTGCTGTAACCCCCAAAGTACACTCCAGTCCAAACCGAAAAAAAATTATTTTCTGTGTTTGTGAATTGTGTGCGCAGTAGCCGCACGTGCATCAACAAAGTAGTGCCAAGCGTGCGCCTGTGTCATAAGTAAAGGGCCGGCTGGCTTGACCGTTAAAGGGTGCTGTAACCCCCGAAAGTACACTCCAGTCCAAACCAAAAAAAAAATTATTTTCTGTGTTTGTGAATTGTGTGCGCAGTAGCCGCACGTGCATCAACAAAGTAGTGCCAAGAGTGCACCTGTGTCATAAGTAAAGGGCCGGCTGGCTTGACCGTTAAAGGGTTCTGTAACCCCCAAAGTACACTCCAAACCAAAAAAATATATATTTTCTGTGTTTGTGACTTGTGTGCACTGTGGCTGCACGTGCATCAACAAAGGAGCAGCGCCAAGCGTGCGCCTGTGTCCCATAAGTAAAGAGTCGGCTGGCTCATTTCTTAAAGGGTGGTGTAACCCACAAAGTGCACTACTCTCCAGCAAAAATAAAAAAATATTTTCTGTGTTTGTGTGCGCTTTAGCCGCACGTATATATATCAATATAACATAAATGGAGGACCAAACTTTCTCTGATAAAAATAAAATAGGGAAAGATCAAGAACCACTTCCTACTAGTGCTGTTGCTGCTGCTGGGAGTTGTTCATCATCCCAGAGAGGAAGTAGGAACATCACTACTTTTACTAAACAATTGACCCTCCAACAGTCCCTAGCGATGAGGATGAAGTACGACAGCAGTCATCCTGAAGCAAAACGTATAACTGAGGCCTTGACTGCTATGTTGGTGTTAGACGTGCGTCCGGTATCCGACATTAGTGCAGTGGGATTTAGACAATTGATGGAGGTAGTGTGTCCTCGGTTCCAAATCCCGTCTAGATTCCACCTGCATCCTCAAAGCAGCAGCGACAAGCGTGCGTCTGTCTGTTAAAGGGTGGTGACACCCTCAAAGTGTGCTACACAAACAATTAAAATATTGTTCTTTTTTTTTCTGTCTTTGTGAAATGTGTGGGCTGTAGCCGCACCTGCATCCTTAAAGCAGCAGCGACAAGCGTGCGTCTGTCTGTTAAAGGGTGGTGACACCCTCAAAGTGTGCTACACAAACAATTAAAATATTGTTCTTTTTTTTTCTGTCTTTGTGAATTGTGTGGGCTGTAGCCGCACTTGCATCCTCAAAGCAGCAGCGACAAGCGTGCGTCTGTCTGTTAAAGGGTGTTGTAACTCTCAAAGTGCTCCAAAAAATCAAAAAAAATTTTTTAATGTGTTTGTGACTTGTGTGCGATGTAGCCACACTTGCATCCTCAAAGCAGCAGCGACAAGCGTGCGTCTGTCTGTTAAAGGGTGGTGACACCCTCAAAGTGTGCTACACAAACAATAAAAATATTCTTCTTCTTTTTTCTGTCTTTGTGAATTGTGTGGGCTGTAGCCGCACCTGCATCCTTAAAGCAGCAGCGACAAGCGTGCGTCTGTCTGTTAAAGGGTGGTGTAACTCACGAAGTGCTCCAAAAAATAAAAAACTATTTTTTTAATGTGTTTGTGACTTGTGTGCGATGTAGCCGCACTTGCATCCTCAAAGCAGCAGCGACAAGCGTGCGTCTGTCTGTTAAAGGGTGGTGACACCCTCAAAGTGTGCTACACAAACAATAAAAATATTCTTCTTTTTTCTGTCTTTGTGAATTG
The DNA here is from genome assembly GCA_031769625.1 of Taudactylus pleione. NCBI lineage: Eukaryota > Metazoa > Chordata > Amphibia > Anura > Myobatrachidae > Taudactylus > Taudactylus pleione. The sequence goes on along the minus strand of JAUIMM010000104.1, from coordinate 2,472,651 downwards.
TGTGGGCTGTAGCCGCACCTGCATCCTTAAAGCAGCAGCGACAAGCGTGCGTCTGTCTGTTAAAGGGTGGTGACACCCTCAAAGTGTGCTACACAAGCAATTAAAATATTGTTCTTTTTTCTGTCTTTGTGAATTGTGTGGGCTGTAGCCGCACCTGCATCCTTAAAGCAGCTGCGACAAGCGTGCGTCTGTCTGTTAAAGGGTGGTGACACCCTCAAAGTGTGCTACACAAACAATTAAAATATTGTTCTTTTTTTTTCGGTCTTTGTGAAATGTGTGGGCTGTAGCCGCACCTGCATCCTTAAAGCAGCAGCGACAAGCGTGCGTCTGTCTGTTAAAGGGTGGTGACACCCTCAAAGTGTGCTACACAAACAATAAAAATATTCTTCTTCTTTTATCTGTCTATGTGAATTGTGTGGGCTGTAGCCGCACCTGCATCCTTAAAGCAGCAGCGACAAGCGTGCGTCTGTCTGTTAAAGGGTGGTGACACCCTCAAAGTGTTCTACACAAACAATTAAAATATTGTTCTTTTTTTTCGGTCTTTGTGAAATGTGTGGGCTGTAGCCGCACCTGCATCCTTAAAGCAGCAGCGACAAGCGTGCGTCTGTCTGTTAAAGGGTGGTGTAACTGTCAAAGTGCTCCAAAAAATAAAAAACTATTTTTTTTATGTGTTTGTGACTTGTGTGCGATGTAGCCGCACTTGCATCCTCAAAGCAGCAGCGACAAGCGTGCGTCTGTCTGTTAAAGGGTGGTGACACCCTCAAAGTGTGCTACACAAACAATAAAAATATTCTTCTTTTTTCTGTCTTTGTGAATTGTGTGGGCTGTAGCCGCACCTGCATCCTTAAAGCAGCAGCGACAAGCGTGCGTCTGTCTGTTAAAGGGTGGTGACACCCTCAAAGTGTGCTACACAAACAATTAAAATATTGTTCTTTTTTTTTCGGTCTTTGTGAAATGTGTGGGCTGTAGCCGCACCTGCATCCTTAAAGCAGCAGCGACAAGCGTGCGTCTGTCTGTTAAAGGGTGGTGACACCCTCAAAGTGTGCTACACAAAGAATAAAAATATTCTTCTTCTTTTTTCTGTCTTTGTGAATTGTGTGGGCTGTAGCCGCACTTGCATCCTCAAAGCAGCAGCGACAAGCGTGCGTCTGTCTGTTAGAGGGTGGTGTAACCCTCAAAGTGTGCTCCACAAACAATAAAAATATTCTTTTTTTTTTCTGTCTTTGTGAATTGTGTGGGCTGTAGCCGCACTTGAATCCTCAAAGCAGCAGCGACAAGCGTGCGTCTGTCTGTTAAAGGATTACATCGGTGACAGCATCCAAGTAGGCATGTCAGACAGTCCGTACCTGTACTGGCAGGAAAAAGAAGCAATTTGGAGGTCCCTGTACAAACTGGCTCTATTTTACCTGAGTTGCCCCCCCTCCAGTGTGTACTCCGAAAGAGTGTTTAGTGCAGCCGGGAACCTTGTTAGCGAAAGGCGTAGGAGGTTGCTTCCACAAAATGTGGAGAAGATGATGTTCATAAAATGAATGATCAACTCTTCCAGGGAGACCAGCCTCCAGAACGTACAGAGGGACCTGTGGTTCCAGCAGGGACGAATTAATACTCTGTGAGGATGAGGATGTACATAACACTGAAGAGGGTGAGGAATCTGTGGATGAGGAGGATGAGGACGACTTCTTGCCTCCGTAGAGCCAGTTTGTGCAGGGACAGATTAATTGCCAGCTTGTTTTGTGGGGGCCCAAATGAACCAATCATTTCAGCCACAGTTGTGTGGCAGACCCTGGCGCTGAAATGATTGGTTTGTTAAAGTGTGCATGTCCTGTTTATACAACATAAGGGTGGGTGGGAGGGCCCAAGGACAATTCCATCTTGCACCTCTTTTTTTTCTTTACATTATGTACAGTTTGGGGCCTAGTTTTTCAATGCCATCCTGTCTGCCACTGCAGTTTCACGCCTAGATGGGTCACGTGTTTGTGCCGCCCACTCGTGTCGCTTAGCATAGTCATCCAGCTACCTCGGTGCAACCTTTTGGACATAAAAACACTATTGTGAGGTGTGAGGTATTCAGAATAGACTGGAAATGAGTGGAAATTAAGGTTATTGAGGTTAATAATAGCATAGGAGCAGAAAAACCTACAAATTCTGTGATTTTAGCTGTTTTTATGCTTTTTTTCAAAAAAATACAGATCCAAAACACAAAACCCAGAACCCAAAACACGGAAGGGTGGTTTTGTCAAAACCAATCCAGATCCAAAACACGAAGAAAGATCCAGATCCAAAACCAAAACACAAAACACGAAAAGTGGCCGGTGCACACCCCTAGTACGTATATAGTTATATACGTGATCATGAAGATATGACAAGACAGGACAATCACAACTACATGGGCTTCCCTACTGATAAGGAAATCCCAGGTGATGTAACTCTTGAGATGTCATACAATTGCTTGTGTTCAATGGGATGTTCATGGTTCCCTGCTGAGTTATGCAAAGTGCTCACATTCAGTTCTGTGTACAGAAATCTGGTGGCCATGAACTTGAAGCAACAGGTTATGGGCACATCCCAGAAACTAGTCGCAATGGATCCATGTGTATGGTACTGTAGATCATATTCAGCAGATTTAACTTTCCATCTTAAGGCCATGTGTCTAATGCTGGCCATATATGGGGCGATTTGAAAATGTATGACACCTCGATATGTTTTCAAATTCAACCCGATGCATCGCATGCTACTGTGAATGGTAAACGATGCATCTTACAAAATGCTTTGTTTACCTATTTAACAGCATGACAGATCAATGATCTTATGGTTTTCCATAAGATCTACGATGCCAATGTACGACGGCAGGGACACGCATCGCCGTCGTACAGCATGTCAAAACACACACGATATGCACGATTGATTATTGCGATCGATCAAAATCGTGCATATCGTGTGTAAAATCGCACCATGTATGGGGGCCTTAAGACAATAGCTGATGGGAAGGGGTTAAAAGTGTGAGTTAGGGACCCTATTTCCAATCACTGTGGCAGGGAACATTTTCAGATATAAATCAGAAAAATTTAGATGTCGCAAGAGTTGAAAACATGAACTATAAAAGATCAACAAACAGTAAAAATAGAAATTATTAAGTTTGGTGTCCCACAAAATATGTTTGGAGGCTAATGGAGTACTAGGTTACTCTACATTATTTCTATTTATTTTCTACTTCCTCAGATTTCTTTTTGTTATTGTTTTTAATTATGCAAAATTACACTGATCCTACTGTATTTATATTTTACATCATAGTGATTTTTTGCACACCTCCTAGTTCGCTTTATATATTCCTCTAGTACATTTAAATGTATGCCACATTCTGGGTACTATTTACTATTTATTCATTTTTATTTTCTTTACTAAAATAACTATAAATGGATAAGCTAATATAGCCAGTAGCATGAACTTAAAATCTAAAAATTGAAGGTGTCCTTATTTCTCAATGCAATTTTTTAAGAAAAGTCTCCCGGGAGAGATTTGAATAAAGCTAAAGAGGTGTTTATATTAGGACGCCATTTGTCAGTTGGACTTGGAAATGGGGCGAGCAGGTACTTGTCGAATACTAAGTGGGAAATAATGCCATACTGTATGCAGGAACAAATGAATGACAGGCTTGAGGAACGGGTGGCTTGTGGATATGCAAAGATGAGGCTTGTTGAGCCATAGTTTATACAGACTTTAATTGGAAGGAAGTAGATATTTTAGCAGGTGATGGAAAAAAATATGCCATTTGGGGAGAAAGTATGATAATACTTGTCCTTCTTAGTATTTTCTGCCGTGATGTTAACAATACATGTACAACTGCTGGATTCCAGGAGGTCATAGGTCATGGTTGGACAGCAGTTACCTTTTTGACGAAAACATCCAAAATACCTATCACCTTTAGTTAGTGGTCCTTTGTTGATAATTTGTAGTGTACTGCACAGTAAAGTCCAAGGTACATATACATTCATACTATTACAGTAAAATATTAAATATCCTTCTTTTAGTATGACCCTCATTTCTATACCCAGTCAAAAAAGTAAATATTGACACTGGTGTGTGCAACCCTAGAACACCTCAAAATAAGGCTTTCAAAGCCCCAAGTGTAAAACAAGAAAAAACTTAAGCAACCCAAACACTCACATAAATGATGTGACCCTGAATCAAAAAAGTCCAATAACTAAACACCTACTAGATATAAAACATAGAAATATTCTCTTTTGTTGTCAGCATTTAAAGCATTTATTATTAGACATCTCTATGTAACCTGCAAAAAGTAGTATGGTATCTGGCTTTAGTGATGAGAGCTCTGTCGGAAATGATTAGGATTATCTCCTCCCAATAGCCATACACTTGCCAGGTGTATTCCTCCGCCACGTAACATAAAAGTTAATAATAGAAGCTGGCTGTTCTTATTAGAAGCCCATAGAAGAGAGAAGACATTTAACTGCAAGGGATTATCCAACAGAATTCAAAATTCTCAACTCAAGCAAAGGATTTTCTCTTAAATACAATTCTGAAACATCATCAGAATGTGATGGTATACAGTAGCGCTACTCCCTATACTAGACAATCCGAGTGAGGAGCAGAGGGAAGTAAAATACCAGATCCTACTAGTAGGGCCTACTTAAGTTACATGCAGGACGAACCTACAGATCCAGAATGACTCCACCAGGAGATGGTTCAGATGTATAGGCTGAATCACACAAACCTCTTCAACCTATATAAGCAGGTGAGAGATGATATAGAACCTGTGTCTGGAAGTAATTATGAAGTGTCTGGGCAGCATACATTATTGTTTGCTCTGATCTTTATAGCCAAGGGGCCTTCCAGTCTGGTCTGTGAGTTCTAGAGTGTTAGGAATTACACAGGCAACATTTTCTAGGAACTTAAAGCCAAGTGTTAGGTGCCTTCAACAAAATATTGTGCACATATATATATCCTTCCCCAGTCATGAGTCAGAGTGGTAGGACCTAATGGTTGTTTTCTATAACCTCTGAAGAAAACCTAATGTTCTGGGAGCTATTTATTGTACTCCTATTCACTGAGGGCATCACCCTTCAGGGTGGAAGTGTTTGGCAACAAGTATCACTTCCTCTCCCTCAATGTCCAAGTGGTGTAATATTTTGAGTGTGGTAATGGGCTTCCCTGGGTCTTGTAATAAAACCTATATATGCTGCATCAGCCAGCCCTGTGGGATAAGTTTGAGTCTGGAAAGATGCCTGATGGCTGGCGACTAGGTATGTTTTCCTTTGTGTCACCTTAAATAATGCTTTCATGTCTAAGATTTGCAAAATGCATGGCTTAGTGCTACCCTTTTTTCTTTCATTTCAGGCCATACAGGATTTTGGTGTCAAACCTGGTTTATGACTACCCTGCTGAACCCATAAGGTCCTGGTCAGCATAAGCTAAATGAACCATGCATTTCCACTAGGAACATGATAGAACACAACTTTGGGATATTAAACAGCAGGTTGAGGTGGCCGGATAAATCTGGTGGTCTTCTACTTTATTCTCTGCAGAAGGTGTCTGCTTCATAATATTTCCCTACAGACACAGAGGGCTGATCTAGGTAATATAGAAGCATACAGCAATGAGTCAGAGGACCCTTTAACATAGGAACATGTGATGAATACAGAGGTGGGAAGGAGGTTAGAGAGAGGCTCATCCAGAAGTACTCCACGTGTAAGTCAATTATCCATACACATAAAAAATTGTGTTATTTTGAGATGTAATTGTAGTAATGTTTTGTAAACCATGTTTACATTATAGATGTTACATTACTCTACCTATGTGAGGTGCTGCCTTTACTTTTTTCACCCTTGTACTTCACATAAAAGGTTTTAGCCAAAAAAAGCATAAAAGTAACAAAATGTACAGTCCTCTTTTGTGATAGTGTAATTTTCTCTACCCAAAGTATGTCAAGGTGTGCCAGGCATATTTAGAAACCAATAATATTTGTGCCGTTTGGAGTTGATGCTAGCAAATTGTCTGGATTGGTCCAGCAAAAAGTCCAACTTTAGCTTCCTGAACTCATGAAGTAAGCCAGAAACTTGAGACAAACTTGGCTTGCTTGTGATTGGAGAGTAAGTCCTGCTGGGTGCCCTATCTGGTGTTGTCTTCTGTGCAGACTCAACTTGATCCACTACAGTGTGGAAAATGTACTTCTCCTGTGGCTCCTCCTCCACCACTACTGAAGCCGAACAGGGTGGTAATGAGTGAGAGAGATTTGGAAAGACAAAGGAATGTGTTAGTATTCAATAACCTCAATTACATGATGTACCTCAGAAAACAGGACTACTATCTACTCTGACCTTAGAATGTCCGGGACATTTTTAAAAATATTTAATTGTCTATTAATAAAATGATTAAACTGTATTTATCAGTGAAAAAAGTGTTGTTGGTCATTTGAGTTTGGAGAAAAATTTTTACAAATTAAAACACAATATGAAAGCGATTGACAATCACAGAATCTGGAAAGTTAGTGTTAGGTGGCCGCATACTGTATCATGATATAAGACAGGATATTCTTACCATTAGTGAAACCTATTGTACTAAAATCTGTTCTTTGCCAAAGCCATTATGGCACTTGGGATACACATTCATGTCCATGCCAATTTTTATGTATTGACAGGATGCTTTTTTACATTTATTAAATTACGATAAAAATGTATAGCGATTGATGGGAGGTATACAGTATATGGCTCAGATTCTTAACTTCTGTGTGGAATTCCCCAGGTAATAAGCAACCTTGATTGCCAGACCACCTGTGAGAGGCTGATAAAAGGTGTGTCAGTTTCTTTTGTCAGTCCCTCACTGTCTGGAGGAAATAGACTGGAGGGCTGCTGAGAGACACTGGTTTTGTTTGATGTAAGTGCTAAACTGAATACTGTTTTGTTTGTGAGTTGGACATTAGGTTCTTCCAATCAGAGAAAATTAACTTTATGTTAGTTAGAGCCGGACAGACTAGAATTTATTTTTATGTTTTGTTTAATTTATACTGCCAATTAAAACTAACTATGGGTACTTGTACCAAGGCACTGGACTGGTGTGCTATTGATTGGCTGCTGCATGAGAAGTGCTGACGTTTCCCCCCTGGAGAAGATACTCCTGGTCCTAATCTGTCTTGCAAATATTTATATAAGGTCTATTTTATTATAAAACATAGCTCTTCTCGCCAGCAGTTGCTGGGATGCGCTATTTTCTATGTCATACACATTAAAGCACTCTATCATCTCCAATGGCAGGATTTGTCTCAGCTCTTTGTCATATATGATGTATTGCATCACCAGGGGTGGCCTACCATCCGTGGCTACAGCAGACCTTCATTATCATGCCAGTTTCTCATTAAGGCAATGCATAATCTAAGAACTTTTTTTTGCAGGGCGACACAGTCCTCTTTAATGACCCCACTGGATCCACAGCATTCCAGGCTTCTGCCTATAGCTGATTTTCTTCTGCTTATTGATGTCCTGGCTGCCTGGCTCCCCAATATCTGCTCATAACAGAGTATGCTATTTATTATAAGCATACAGACTTCATCATGTGCGCAGCAATATTTCTGCTAGATAAGCACTTTCACCCTCTTTTTTTATTTATTAAAAGTTATTTATATGATGCACAAATATTGGGCCTAATTCAGTGGTGAACTAAATGCCTGTCGCAGCTGTGATCCCGTACGCAGTGGATCTGAGAAGATATGCAAATGTTGCAGCCGCCATCTTTTGTACAGAGTAGGCACCCCCCCCCTCCCCTTCGGCTTCTCAAATCTGCCGCTTGCGTTACAAAGAAGCTGCATTGAACAAATATCGGTCACACCATCGGATCTCCGAGTAACCCAATGGTTGTTCAAAATGTCAGTCGCCACTAGGTAACCAGGGCCAGGGAAACTGTGTAAGAAGACACAGGCCTCCAAAATGGTTGTGACATTCCTGAATTAGTCACCACTTCTCTGTTACCTCCCACAGCATCAGCCTCCAAATCAGGGCCACTGTGCAGTATTTTACATCAGTCTTTGACCCAATGCAGCTTACATTTGATATTTCCTACAAACTGGACACACATACACAACTAATATAATACATACTAGATATATTTATAAAAATACATACTAGATATATTTATTTTCTCAGAAGCCGTATGTTTACAGAGTGTGGGATCAAATCGGAGCATTCAGAGAAAACCCATGCAAACATGGCGAGAACATACAATCTCCACACATATCGGGCCTTGGTTGGGAAATGAGCTCATGACTTCAGTGCTGTGAGGCAGTAATTTTAGACACTATGACATTTCTCTCTAAATATCCTCCATGCCCTCCACATTTAAAAAAAAATTTAAAACAGAGAAAAAAACACAATACAGTTCACAAATACCGCAGAGAAATAGTGACAAGAATTAGGAAAAAAACTCTACATAAAACAGTAAGCATAACAGACAGATCACTAAGAAGACTACAAAATAAGACAAAACTTTCCACAATCTTACATTTTGAATGTACAACTCTGATATGCTGCTCTTCTATCACCGAGCCCCCAGGGGTATATCTATAATGGGTGCAGGGGGCCCACACCGCACACCCTGCACCCATGAACTCTTTATACTTTCCCGTCCATTGTCTCCAGTAGTGCTGCTCTGGAGCACCGTATCGGCACTGCAGAGCAGCAAGTCACTGGGAAAATGGTGGCGGCCATTTTCCCGGTGACTTGCGCATGCGCAGTACTGCTGTCCCCTGGAAAACAGCACGGGCGACATTTTCCCAGAGACCCGCGCATGCACAGTAGATTCTGGCATTCAGCCAGATTCTACTGCTGCGCCACCCGCCGCGGCGTAGAGAGAGGAGGGGGCCCACACTGAGTCTGCACAAATGCCCCTGCTAGCCTCTATTAATACTAATGAGAAAGTGAGTAGGGTTTTACTGTATTTCTGAGGTCAAAATCCTGCAGATATAAGAGCTAATTGAAAACTGCCAGTTGGAAAAAGGGCAATTTTCAAAAATCATCAGGCATGTTTGTGTAACATTATTTCCATCCAGGGCACAACCAGCAAATATTACTCCTGTTTTCCAATTTTTGTGTGGATAGAATCTATGTTGTGTTTTCTAGGCTACGTCTCTTCCTTAGATGCTACAAGAGTACCACCATCTGTGTACTTTGACGTTCTATTGCACCCATTTAAGTGATACTCTACAGCTGCAGCATGTTTTCCCATTTAAACACCAGGAAAGACTATATAAAAGAAGCCTTTAATTTTAACTTTAATGATAGTAATATAGAATTAAGCGATGATAATTTGGAAACAGCTATAACGAAATTAGAAGAATAGCTGATCATAGAATATAAACTCTAGTGGGAAGTAGCAACTTTAGAGAAATATATACTGTGGAACAAATTATACCAAAAGGCTTAAGGATAAAGAAATCAGTGAGAGAATAGAAATTCTCCAAACCTTGGTACAATCTTTCAGTAACCTATCCAATTTTGTGTTTCTAGAAAAAGAAATCAAAAGCAAAATAGCAAAAAAATACGAACAAACTCAGTCAAAAAAAAAACTACAAAGACACTTAGATTTCTATAAATTTGGCATTAAAAAATATTCCAAAGAAAACCAGAGGAAAATGGAAACAAATGAGAAACAGGAAAATAAAAAAACTATCCACCAAAGGTTTATGAAGGAAAATAAATCAATACAGCATATGATTAACCAAAAATCAACCCTTAAAAAAGAAGAAATATACAGTATCTACCCCTCGCCCTTCAAATAAATCCAGCAGAATGATGTGGAGAGAAACACATAATGACCATACACCAAGTAGATTTATTCGATCACCATCAACACAGTTAAATTACTCACCTCCTCTCTATCAAACAAAATATAAATGTCAAAAGAATCAGCCAATCAAGAAACCATATTGAGAGGGGGATGTAGTCAGGATACTGGCGGCCGCTATGCCAGCCACCGAAATCCCAACACCACAAGCCCAAAGTGGGACTAAAGATAGGCATCGAAATCCCGACTCCTATCATTAGCCCCACAACAAAATCCCAACACCCGGCATACCGAACAAAGGTAAGCCGGGTGTCTTATGTTGTAGGCACAAGGGGGAAGATTAGCTTTAGGAATCCCTGGGGGGATTTAAGGTTAGGCACCCCCCTAGAGGGTTAGGGTTAGGCTAGGGGAAGGGGGTGTTAGGGTTAGGCACCCCCAGGGGGGAGGTTATGGTTAGGTACTTCCCTGTGGGGGTTAGGTTTAGCGTGTGGGAAGGGGGGTTAGGTTTAGGCACCAACAGGAGGAGGTTAGGGTTAGGCACCACTATGAGAGGGTTAGGTGAGGGTTAGGGTACTTACCACCCCACATCGGGATTTCAAACTGTCGGTCTTCCACTGTCGGTATTTGATCCAGCGGCTATTCAACCACTGGCATTAAATACTGATTCCTTGAGAAGAAAGACCTGCAACCACATGTCTAGACAACAGAATAATTGGGATTTAGTTGGTAATTAAATTCCACATACCAGCAGGGCCCATTTTTATCAGAAAGGAGAAGACCAATGAAAAGAAGATGGTAAGGAGAAAATGAAAAAACATGGAAAGAGAGGAGGTAGAATTTTAAGAGAACAACATTAAAAACTAAAGAAAACTATCAAAGAAACCACATCCTAAATTACACTATTACTACATCAGAAGGTGTAAATATATTTAACTTAAGCTCAAGAACACAAAAACCAAAGTGAGAGTCCTTAAAACAGACCTAATATTCGCCCCTACAGCTCACTGTGATAAATTTCAAGAGTTCATTGATTTTCAAAAATCACCAGAGAAATCACACTATTTTTTTGCCATGAATAATACCATGGAAGCACAGAATAAAAATGATAATCAAAACAATACCTTCAAAAAGAAAGCCTGCACACATCAAGGTTAGTTTGATCAACAGTTTTCATAAAGCAGTATTGGAAGACCTTGAGAAAATAAAAAAGGAAAGAAGCAAATTAATTAGGATGAGACTATTGTGATTAAACCAGTAGGTAGTGTTATCATTATGAACATAGAGCCTGCTTCACTACAGAATGCCAATGTGATTACGCACACAATCGGCCGATTGTTGCGTTCTGCGCATGCGTATGCATTGCATTGTGCATTTGCAAACTATCTATTGTGACCGGGACTGCAATCGCAGTGACTACGCAGACCCATTGCAGGTTGATTGACAAGTGCCATTTGTGGGATGTGAAGGTGGTGCAGTTGGGCGAATGCAGGCATGCCAGTGCGTTTCAACGCCATTGCAGGGGCATGCATAAATTATCCACTGTGATGGCCTACGCAGCCTGAGGTCTAATAGCGTGCATTGTTGTTAGCCATTTCTGAGTAAGGTCAGAGCTTGGGCAAGTGTCCATGAAGCTGTAATGGAAATTGATTGTACCGATGGTTTTGCAGTCTTGCTAAACAGTACAGATGTGTGCTAATTAAAGTGGGTTTCCTTGTGTAGTGCTGCGAGAGAATAGCGATCCCAATGTATTAGCATACTATCACAGCTGATCTGCGTGCGTAATCGCTATTGCATATGCAGTTGCGTATGGTAGTGAATCAAGCCCATAAATAACTACAAAAAAGAGATTTACAAACTGTCTGATACATCAACGTATAAAAAATTTTAAATGGACCCTTTCTCAAAAATTTTAAACAATTTTGTTAAACTTCTCAATAAACATTTAGAAAGAGGAACTATAAAGTATCAAAAATATAAGTTTCTGAGAATCACCCATCCAAAGTGCACTGCAGCACCACTTGTTAGGCCAATCATTCACAGGAATAGGAAGCATTACCACCAACCAATCTGCATTTATTGACTCTAAATTACAACCTTTGGTAATTAAGAACCCTTCCTTTCTCAAAGACATCACTGACAATCTGCAAAAGATTGACAACATCCAGTGGAATTATATGTTTTTGGTGACAGCAGACATAGCATCATCATACATCAATATAGAACATGAAAAAGGTTTAACAACAATTAAAAGGTTACTTGGTAACTTGACCATACAGAAAATATGAAAACATTTATCATAAAAGGAATTTTCTTTATCCTAGAAAATAATTTTTATTTTGAAGGATAATATTTTGTTCAAAAGAAAGGAACAGCAATGGGAATTAAATTTGCCTCAAGCTATGACAATGTATTTATGGCCCACTGGGAGAAAACCAATATATGGAATCCTACAACTTGGGGCAGAGACCTCCAGAATTGCCATTGTTTTCAGACAAAATATGTTTTACCTGGAATGGAAATAAGACTTTTTGGATGAATTTTGCTCATGTTTAATCAGTGTGACTCCAATATTGAATTGACTTTTACTTCCAGTCAGGAAACCATCCACTTTTTAGATCTTTACATCTACAAGAAAGATCAAGTCTAAACAAAATGCTATAGTAAGCCTACAGACTCAACCAACTATATACCAACTACCAGCAAAACCCATTGGCTGAAGAGTGTCTCCAAAAGCCAATTTGTAAAATTGAATTGAAATTGTAGTAAAGATTCCCAATGGCAAGAAAAAAATTAACATTATGAAAGATTGTTTCATAAAAAAGGATACAAAAAAGAAAAATGGGCTCTATCCAGAGAGAGACTATCTATCTTGATAGATGATCCCTTATTAATGCTGTACAAAAATAAGAACGGAAGCTATCTTCTGCAAACATTGGCATTTTTTACAAAGAAATACAAAAAAGCTCCAAATGTTAGAAACAAATGAGTAAAAAGTGCTCTATTAAACACTACAAAAAACCCTATCCAAACAAAAGGTTTTCATTGCTATGGAGCATGCATCAGATATAGACACATTAAAACAGACCACAAATTATGTAGATTTCGAAGTCAATGGTCAAAATATCAAAATGTATGATGTCATTACATGTTATAGCATAAATGTTATATACATCATTCAATGTAGCTGTGATCCAATCTACATTGTCAAACATCACGGGTCTTGAAGACAAGACTTGCAGAGTAACTGAGCAATCTTAAAAAGGGTTTATAGACTCACCATCTTTCCGAACATTTTATGGTTAAACATAACTGCTCAACATATGGATTCAAAATATAGAAGCTACATGGAGGGACAGAAATGAGGACATCAATATATCAAAAGCAGAAATGATCTAGATTCATGAACTTAAAACTTTGGCTCCTCGTGGTTCAAATCAAGACTTTGAACTCAAGTGGTTTCTGTAGTAAATCCCACATCCACATTACACTGTAATAAACCCTTTTTTATTGTTACTCTTTATACTGTCACTCTACAATTATACTTTTAACAATTTTTGTTCAATCTTATGCTATTATATTTATCCTATAATTGCTTTCTTATCCACAATAATTTTATTTGAGTGCATATATGCTAATTTTATATGCTAACTTATATATTAATGTTATAGTGCATATGCACATTATTGTTTATATCTATAAACCTTTTAATCAAGGTTTAGGCCAGTTTTACTATGGTTATTCTGTTGAGCCAAATATAATATATATTTTTTAATTTGTTATGGACACTATCCTTCATTGTTTTTTTTTATAAACACACAACAAGCTTTTAAAAGGATAAAATACATTTTTACACATTTTGTTATGTTACAGCCTTATTCCAAAATGGAATAAATAAATTTTTGTCCTCAAAATTCTACACACAATACCCCATAATGAGAACGTGTAAAAACTTTTTTTGAGATTTTTGAAAATATAATAAACAAAAACACTAAGAAATCACTTGTACATATGTATTCACGGCCTTTGCCATGAAGCACAAAATTGAGCTCAGGTGCATACTGTTTCCACTGATCATGAGATGTTCCTACAGCTTAATTGGAGTCCACCTGTGATAAATTCAGTTGATTGAACATGATTTTGAAAGGCATACACCTGTCTATATAAGGTCCCACACTTGACAGTGCATGTCAGAGCACAAACCAAGCATGAAGTCCAAAGAATAGTCTGTAGACCTCCGAGACAGGATTTTCTTGAGGCACAAATCTGGGGAAGGGTACAGAAACATATCTACTGCTTTGAAGGTCCAAATTAGCACAGTGGCCTCCCTCATCCATAAATGGTAGAAGTTCAGAACCGTCAGTAGTCTTCCTAGAGTTGGCTGGCCATCTAAACTGAGCAATCGGGGGAGAAGGGCCCTAGTCAGGGAGGTGACCAAGAACCCGATGGTCACTCTGTCAGAGCTACAGCATTCCTCTGTGGAGAGAGGAGAATCTTCCAGAAGGACAACCATCTCTGCAGCAATCCACCAATCAGGTCTGTATATTAGAGTGACCATACGGTAACCACTCTTTAGTAAAAAGCACATGGTAGCCCACCTGGAGTTTGCCAAAATGCACATGAAGGACTCTCTGGTCTGATGAGACAAAAATGTAACTCTTTGGCGTGAATGCCAGGTGTTATGTTTGGAGCAAACCAGGCACCACTCATCACCAGGCCAATACCATCCCTACAGTGAAGCATGGTGGAGGCAGCATCATGCTGTGGGGATGTTTTTCAGTGGCAGGAACTGGGAGACTAGTCAGGATAGAGGGATAGATGAATGCAGCAATGTATAGAGACATCCTGGATGAAAACCTGCTTTAGATCGCTCTTGACCTCAGACTGGGGCAACGGTTCATCTTTCAGCAGGACAATGACCCTAAGCACACAGCCAAGATATCAAAGGAGTGGCTTCAGGACAACTCTGTGAATGTCCTTGAGTGCCCAGCCAGAGCCCAGACTTGAATCCAATTGAACATCTCTTGAGAGATCTGAAAATCACTGTGCATCCAACCTGATGGAGCTTGAGAGGTGCTGCAAAAAGGAATGGGCAAAACTGCCCAAAGATAGGTGTGCCAAGCTTGTGGCATCATATTCAAAAATACTTGAAGCTGTAATTGCTGCCAAAGGTGCATCAACAAAGTATTGAGCATAGGCCGTGAATACTTATGTACATGTGATTTCATAGGTTTTTTTTTAATTAAATGTGCACTCTCCAGCTAGAAAATTACTTGTCACACAATGGAGCTGATACTTGTGCCCTGAGGAAGAGAAATTTGATTCACAAAATGCGATGGAAAGCAAGCAAGCTAGCTCCTGGGATTTCCAAAAAAGAAGACTAACTTTTCCTGAGCGAGTGAAGCCAATATGGTGGCCTGACGGTCCGGAACCTCAGAGATTACATACACACTTGATTGATGCATCGCTGTTGTGAAAGTCCCCAGTTTGGACTACTTTTTCTAGATTTATGTTTGATGTTTTAATATTTGGATCAATTACTAAATACTCTTTGTGCTTCTTGTCCCATAATTATATGTATGGTATAATACCTACTAAAGTGGACATATGATATTGAAGTACTGTGCATTTACAATAAAGCACTATGATATTGTGTTTTTATGTAATTTCATGCATGTAAATATATTATTACTGATTAATATTGTTACTGTTATTGTCTCTCTTAATATCATTTCCCTATAGTAACCTTCCCTTCCTATTATTTCTGAGTAGCGTCATCCGGGAAACACAATCAGCATATATTACTCCTGTTTTCTAGTTCTTTGTGGGTAGAACCGCTTTTGTGTTTTCAAGGCCACTTCTCTCCCTTAGAAGCGCTACGAGAGTGCCACGACCTCTGTGCTTTGATTGACATCACAATCATCATTATGTATATTGTGCTGCAGATTCTCTGGCACCTGACATATTCATACTGAAATGACAAGTATGAGAACAGTATATATAACAGGACTGTGGATACAGTTGGAGACAGGGGAGCAAATTCAGAGTTACACAGTAGCCGGCTGCAATTACAACCCTATTGTGTATGCTGAACTAAATGTGAAAATTCACCCAGAATTGGACTGGCCTAGCGGGGAAATTAGGCAGATCCCCGGTAGGCCCTACTGCCTGAGAGTCCTGCCACTACCCTATAGGGGTGGGGATGAATGTGCCCAGGTGCTAGGTGCTGCACACTTATGAACTGCTCAGGGGCTATAAACAAACAGGAGAAAGGATAGCACAAAGTGCACATAAAACAGGAAGGAATTGTAATGCAAAATAGTGGTTGCTCAAATAAACTTTCTCTCTCTCAGAGGTGCTTGAAAAGGGAGGGGTTAAATCTAGACTAGAAGAAAGAAAAAAATGTTCCCCCAGCACACTGCAAGAGACCAGCAATACGATTTCAATTCTACATGATAACAGAAATCCAGAGATCTTAGTTGCATATACTTGCAAAGATATATTTAAGCACTGGGCCGCGTCAAGGCTTCTCTGTACCAGTGTCCCTAACACTACATGATAATAGCAACCACTTAGTCATATAATTGCTTACTGTAATGCCACATGAGAGCCATCTCACCCGGAGGCACCACAGAATCCTCCAAATAGCACTACAGGAACCAGCACACCCTCCCAATACTGGTCCCATCCATGCCTCTATGAACAGTAATACAAAATAGTGGTTGCTCAAATCAACTTAATGGTCTCTCACAGGTGCTTAAAAAGGGAGAAACTAAATCTATACTAGAAAAAGTGTTCCCCCCAGCACACTGCAAGAGACCAGCAATAAGATTTGAATACTACATGATTTGGTGCAGGTTGACTGGACATTGGTAGTCCTCAGGCTGTAGAACTCAGAATCAGAATTGGCTTTATGGGAGGCTATGAAGAAGTTTCTGACTCAATGATACAGGCAAGCAAGTCAGGTCACTGTCTGTGGCCTGGGCACTGAGTGGGGTCAGCTCATATCCTGATTGCATCCTATATGAATGAACAAAGGCATACATGGCATGCCCGAGTCTGGTTGGGGTGCCTTCATAGAACCTGCATTATATGCAGCATCCAGCCTCCCACCACAGAATGTATTTGAGGGACAGAACAGGCTATACTGCACTTCATCAGACAATGAATGATGGAGGGGAATGGGCTGTGGCACCTAGCCAAACAGAACTTACAGCTTTTGGATAGTTTAAAGCCACAAGTTTCATCACCATGTTAGATCCACCATACAGTACCTGTTATAATTAAGCTTAAAATTAGCCAGAAGTTCACCAGAGTCTGTTCCTGACTAAATAGCCTGGCATGGGGTCAGAGTACCCCAATTATTATTCGTATTATCCTACAGATGTTTCCACAAACACCTTTCCTAAAATCTAGCCATATGGCTAAATGTGCCATGCCTTTACATCTGTGAATTAGCCACGCCTTATGATTTTTCTTAAAATTTGTTACTTTAATCTGATACTTAATACAAATACTTTTGCAGTAAAAAAAAATTGGGAGCTATCTAATTGCTACTCGTCGTGGTGCATGTTAGCCTTGTCGGCATTTCGTGCCAAACGAAGCAAAAAAGGAAAGGTGTATGAGGACACATGTGTATATTTAAATGGTTCCACAAGGGGTCTGCAGCACCTTATAAGGTACATAGACTGAAACAGTATGAACAAAAACAAAGGGCCTGATTCGTTGTGTCTGATCAAAGGGGGCGTGCTGTTGATGTTGATTGACAGCACGCCCCCTTTGGTGTTGACAGCACACCCCCTTTGATGTTGATTGACAGCACGCCTCCCGTCAGAAGCCGGCCCACTGACATCACTAGTGATGTCAGTGGGAGTGATTTTGGCTCTGATAGAGCCAAAATCACTCCAGAGCTTGCGGTTGAAAACCTCAACCGCAGGCTCCGGCTCGCAGTTTCGATGGTCGCGATGGTCACGACCATCACGGCCATCAAAATGCACGCTTGTATAGCCTGTGGGTGGTGACCCACAGCTATACGAGCGTCCAGGAGGATGCTCCATTTTCATGGAGGCCGGCCCTCATTCAGAGCGTGCGCTCTGCTCAGAGCGTACGGCTCTGAATGAGGGCCAAAGTACCTTACATTACAGAACATTGCAGGACATGGACACAGTTAATAGTTAGACAAGGATAAAATTTTTACACATACAAAAGTCAGTCACACTAAAGTTAGACATGTAAAAATTTTGACGGGTACAAAAGGTCGACATGGTCAAAAGTTCGACATGAAAATGGTCGACACAAAAATGATCGACTTTTTTTTTTTTTTCCTAATCTTCACCCTGACCCTAACCCTACCCTTGGTGCCTAACCCTAACTCTCCCTCCTGGTGCCTAACCCTAACCGTGGGGGTAAGTGCCTAACCCTCCAGTAAGTGCCTAACCCTAACACTAAACCTAACCCTAAAAAATAAAAATAAAATGTGTTGACAATTTTGTGTCGATCATTTTCATGTCGAACTTTTGACACTGTCGACCTTTTGTACCTGTCGAACTTTTATCCTTATCTAACTATTAACTGTCTAACATCTAACATGTGTAATAGGGTGCGAGTTTAGAAAATGTGAGAGTTTAGCAGTAATCTTTCACATTGGTCGAGTTTTATCTTCAAAATGGGAAAACATTTCGATGAGATTTTAAATTGTGAGAGTTTTTTGAGTCCGAAAAGCATGCAAGTTTGCTCTGCTGCTTTGTTTTTGGACTCTATTACGTTGGCAGAGTTTAAAAAGTGTGAGAAAATTCTCACATTTTCTAAACTTTCACCCTATTACATTTGGCCCCTGGTGTCTATCTAGACATTGTCTACCTAATTACTGTCTATCTATAGTCTGGAACTCATCTCCGGTCAGGTCGCCATCTTGAATACATACTTAGGGGGTTTTCCCGAAGGGTATTGGATGCATACTCTTAACAAATATAGAGAGTTTCCTTTACAAAACAAATCTCTGGATTGAATTAATTAATGAAGTCCATGAGAATCACCCTCAGGGTCTTTGCTCCTATGGCAATATTAAATAAGTCAATTGGAAAATCCACTAAACCCAGTATTTAGTTTTATTAGCTCATTTTCCACTGCAGCAGATTGTTTGGTCATACCTCCAGTGCATGAAAAAAATCATTTTCACACTGTTTGCTCCAATGGCAATGTTGAACAAGCCAACTGAAAATGACGCTAACTGAAGTGCTTAGCATTAAAAACTAATTTTCCACTTTAGCTGTAAGTACGAGCTACACCTCACCTGCAAGAAGATAATTATTTCACATTCTATCTGGGAGGACCATTGTTGCCTTTAGCCCTTTACCTTAGAAGTTAAAGATAATGATTCTGAAGTTCCAAGTTTAACTAAGGTTATATTTTTATATTATTATTAACTAGAGATTTGCGCCGACCCCTGTGTTTTGGTTTTGGTTCTAATTTGTCATTGTGTTTTGGTTTTTCCAAAACCGCCCTCACATGTTTTGGATCTGTATTTAAAAAAAAAAATTCTAAAAACATGGAATTTGGGCCTAATTTTGTTCATATTAACCTCAATAACATTAATTTCCAGCCATTTCTAGTCAACCTCACAGCTTTTACCCATATTGGCCAAAGGCTGCAGTGAGCTGACTGGCTTCGCTGCAGCGGCACAAACACATGAGAGTTTAAAAGAATATAGCACATCTCTGTAACATTACCGCACAGCGGTGGCAGACAGGAAGGCAGTTTAATAAAAGCATATATGGGAGTAAAATCAATATACCATAGAACCAACGCTGTCAGTGCCCAAGCAGTGTGTAGCTATGCAGTGATACTGCTCCTTCTACCATGATATACACAGTGCCACATGCCTGATGGCCATTTGCACAAATCTGCTCCATCTACCTCCCCCTATGCAGTGCCAGTCACCTATATACACAGTGTCAACCTGCTCCATCTCTCCAGTGCCAACCTATACATAACAATGCCAGTCACCTCTATATATAGTACCCACATAAATAGTGTTAATCAATTCTCTCTCACCCATCTGGTGGCCCCTGCTGCTAGCCCCCACCATCACCTGTGCCCACCTGGTGTCCCTTGCTAGGTGCCCCCACTCTCTCCTGTGTCCCCTCTTAGTGCCCCGACTCTTTGGGCAGCTCTCGCACCTGGTGCGAGCCCAGGAGCATCTCCTCCAGGCTGCGGCTGTAGCAGTACACTTCCTGGGGCAGGGTCTGCAGGTAACAGTGACGCTTATCCACATGCTGGTTACAGCTCCACAGGGGGATGCAGATCAGCATGGCAGCCCCAACCCTGCCCCAGCTCACACCCAGCCCCCACCTCACACCCACGGTGCTCAACACAGAAGCAAGTTTGACAGGTCCCCCAGCATCAAAAAAAATATGGATATCAATTCTGGAGCGCACCCGTGGAAACATATAATATTTATTGTGATATGAACCATTTGTAATGTATCCACAATATATTAATAATAGTCACATAAAACACCATGGACTAAATGTAATAGGGTGTGAGCCAGCGCCGCTGCGGGAATACATGTGAGTATTCCCGTATTTTTAAAGCAGCAATCATTTTAATCGCAAAACTAAGCTGGTTTTGCCTTTAAAATTATTGCCACTTTAAAAATAAAGGAATACTCGCATATATTGCCGCAACGGCGCCGGCTCGCATCTTATTACATTAGCCCCATGTAACATAAATAGATAAAACTTGCATAAACACAATATGTCAAGCTGACTCTCACGTATAACTATTAGTCATATAGGTAACTGCAATTTATAGCTTAGATTTGGTTATTTCAGTCACATGATACATATCTTTCAGCTGAGAGTGAGGAACACGACTCTTCTGTATTGGTGCAATGTGTGTTTTACAAACTGTATGTCTGTTCCTTCAGCTAAAAGAAATGGCGTCTCCAGTGTGATAAGAATTGGTAGTACACACTGTCATCTTTTCTCTGAATCCAAGGAAACGGGCTTGAGAGGAAACAGAGAGGAGTAATGTCACCAGGACTGCAGGCTCTGGCTACACTGTGCATTTACTTAAAGGAAGGGGCTAGGTAGGTCCTCACATCTCTCCCATAGCTGCACTTTCTATCTCTCCTTCCCTCTCCCCCTCTTTTCAATTCTCTTTTCCTTTTCCCTCCATCTCTTTAGGTGCCTACACCTACATGCGATATTGTGAGCGATTTCCCTTGAACTTCCCCGGCAGCTCCCCGGCACTCCAGGACACGAAATGGTGCTAAAATGTCTCCAATCTGACCAACAAGCTAACGATCTATCATGCATCGTAGACGATTTTCAAATCATTAGATCGTACACGATATATCGTTAGCTTACCAAACACCTGACGATTATCTTCAAGATTTCAGCAAAATGTAAATAGTAGGCGGGCCTAACCAGGGGGTATATAAAGCAGGCACCATTTTGGCTGTGTACACTTCTGCTCTGTGACTAGTGAGGTTTGGTTTATACCTGATGAATGCTGTACCTTGCTATTGTGCTCTGGTTTGTTTTTGGCTTGCCTTTAACAAAGTGCGTTCTATACTACATTCTATCCTGTATTCTGTGGTGATGGATCCCTATCACTATAGAGTTTTGCTGTCCCTGCTGATGGAGATTCGGGAGAACAATCCGGATGACTACTGTAACTTCCTGCGCATGGATGACGCCACCTTCCAGGAGTTTCTGTCTGGTGACCCCCTATATCCGGAGGCAGGATATTAAGCTGCGGGGGGCCATCCCTACTGAGGAGAGGCTGGTGACTACACTGAGGTACATGTCTATAGGAAGAACCCTGGCTGACCTGGAGTTTGGGTCCCTCATCTCCCCTCAGGCTTTTGGCGTCATCATCCCAGAGACCTGCAAGGCTATTGTCAAAGTTCTGCATACCAGTTGTGCAGGGTAAGAAAAAACACACTACAGTACACATTAATTTCTTTAGAAAAAAAAAAAAGTTTTTTATTTTGTTTTTGTTAGGAAATGTAGAAAACAAGTGTAAAAACACTTTAAGGCAGTGTAAAATTTGCTGACAACATGGCTGTAATAAAACTGTCTTAATGACAACACTATAAAATTGCTATTCCAAACATGGAAAATCAACTCTAAAAATGCATTTTTGTTTACTGTAAATACATTTAAAATGTAAAAGGCAATTATCAACAAGTTTTATCAGTCTCGATAGCTATGCTGCTCTATGATATATGGTGGCTCAGACGCCGGATTGAATAGGCCAAGAAACACATGGCGGAAGTACAGATTGTGGCCCTGGCTTCCAACAACCTGTCCTTATGCCATGTGTTAGAGACTGGGTCCAATCAGCGTCATCACCACCATATACCATAGAGTAGCTATTGGGAAAGATAAAACTTGTTAATTATTGTACAAAAACATTAAATAAAACTGTTAAAGGTTGTAAAACCCAGGAATCTTCTGGCTTAAGGTAGATGAGTTAGTGGATGGAGGAGTAGGCTGTGACTGGGTGGGAGGCATCACAGAGGCGGGAGGGGCAGGTGGGTAGGGATGAGGGTCAGTGATGTAGCTGGCATAGTTCTGAGCCCCCGATCACCAAATCATACAGCAGACACTGAAATTCAAGCTGCATGTCAGGCCTCATCTGCCTCATGGAGCTATTTACAGTATGTGGGAAGTAAGGTGATCAAAGTGGTCATGGGGCCTTCTTTTTTTCTCGTATCTATTTTATTGTTTTCAATAAGCAATAGTATAAACAAACATTTCCATGTATATAAAATAGACATATCAATTGGATATACGTCACACATAGATACAGATTAACAATAGATATTGTTATAGTTGTTACTGAAATATATAAAACAGAAGAAAATACGGAAACATATTAGAAATAAAAATAAGAAAATAAAGATAAGGGGGGCAGACAGAAGGGATGACACATGAGGGGAGGAAAGGTGCTGGGGGTTTATAGTAAAATCCGAACCCCCCCGAGCCACCCCGATCCGAGGCCGATCCGAGTCAGGCTCGACTTTTCCCGCCTGACTTGGATCTGAAATCGAGGCAAAACGTCATCATCCCGCCTTCCGGGTCTCGCGGGTTTTGGATCCTATATAAGGTATCCGCGTCGGTGCCATTTTCTCACTCGGCTGTGGACAGTGAAGAGGGAGGGGGGGTAGTTAGGGCTGGCTGGGCTGTGTAGTGTAGTGCAGAGTAGTGTTGTGCTGTGCTGCGCTGTGCTGCTGTTGTCCATAGGGGCTATGTCCACTACTTCAAAGTCCATAGGGGCTGGCTGTGTTGTGCTGTGCTGCTGTTGTTAATAGGGGCTGTGTCCACTACTTCAAAGTCCATAGGGGCTGGCTGGACTGTGTTGTGCAGTCAGTTGTCCATAGGGGCTGTGTCCACTCCAAAGTCCTGTGCAGTGTCCCAGTCCTAAAGGGGTGCTGTAGTGTTGTCCAGGGGGTGCTCTGTACGTCAGGGGTGCTCCCCCCAAGTGCTAAAAAAAAATATATTTTTTCTGTGTTTGTGAATTGTGTGCGCAGTAGCCGCACGTGCATCAACAAAGTAGTGCCAAGCGTGCGCCTGTGTCATAAGTAAAGGGCCGGCTGGCTTGACCGTTAAAGGGTGCTGTAACCCCCAAAGTACACTCCAAACCAAATAAAAAAATATTTTCTGTGTTTGTGAATTGTGTGCGCTGTAGCCGCATGTGCATCAACAAAGTAGTGCCAAGCGTGCGCCTGTGTCATAAGTAAAGGGCCGGCTGGCTTGACCGTTAAAGGGTGCTGTAACCCCCAAAGTACACTCCAAACCAAATAAAAAAATATTTTCTGTGTTTGTGAATTGTGTGCACTGTGGCTGCACGTGCATCAACAAAGGAGCAGCGCCAAGCGTGCGCCTGTGTCCCATAAGTAAAGAGCCGGCTGGCTCATTTCTTAAAGGGTGGTGTAACCCACAAAGTGCACTACTCTCCAGCAAAAATAAAAAAATATTTTCTGTGTTTGTGTGCGCCTTAGCCGCACGTATATATCAATATAACATAAATGGAGGACCAAACTTTCTCCGATAAAAATAAAATAGGGAAAGATCAAGAACCACTTCCACCTATTGCTGTTGCTGCTGCTGGGAGTTGTTCATCATCCCAGAGAGGAAGTAGGAAAACCACTACTTTTACTAAACAATTGACCCTCCAACAGTCCCTAGCGATGAGGATGAAGTACGACAGCAGTCATCCTGAAGCAAAACGTATAACTGAGGCCTTGACTGCTATGTTGGTGTTAGACGTGCGTCCGGTATCCGCCATTAGTGCAGTGGGATTTAGACAATTGAAGGAGGTAGTGTGTCCCCGGTTCCAAATCCCGACTAGATTCCACCTGCATCCTCAAAGCAGCAGCGACAAGTGTGCGTCTGTCTGTTAAAGGGTGGTGTAACCCTCATAGTGCGCTCCACAAACAATAAAAATATTCTTCTTTTTTTTTCTGTCTTTGTGAAATGTGTGGGCTGTAGCCGCACCTGCATCCTTAAAGCAGCAGCGACAAGCGTACGTCTGTCTGTTAAAGGGTGGTGTAACCCTCAAAGTGCGCTCCACAAACAATAAAAAAATTCTTCTTTTTTTTTCTGTCTTTGTGAATTGTGTGGGCTGTAGCCGCACTTGCATCCTCAAAGCAGCAGCGAGAAACGTGCGTCTGTCTGTTAAAGGTTTGTGTAACCCTCAAAGTGCTCCAAAAAATAAAAAACAATTTTTTTTATGTGTTTGTGACATGTGTGCGATGTAGCCGCACGTGCATCAACACAGTAGCAGCGCCAAGCGTGCGCCTGTGTCATAAGTCAAGGGCTGGTTTGGACATCTGGTCCGGACTGAAGGACATGCCAACAATTTCTGACAAGTCTACTGTCACTGCATATGATACTGTCCTCAAAGCAGCAGCGACAAGCGTGCGTCTGTCTGTTAAAGGTTTGTGTAACCCTCAAAGTGCTCCAAAAAATAAAAAACAATTTTTTTTATGTGTTTGTGACATGTGTGCGATGTAGCCGCACGTGCATCAACACAGTAGCAGCGCCAAGCGTGCGCCTGTGTCATAAGTCAAGGGCTGGTTTGGACATCTGGTCCGGACTGAAGGACATGCCAACAATTTCTGACAAGTCTACTGTCACTGCATATGATACTGTCCTCAAAGCAGCAGCGACAAGCGTGCGTCTGTCTGTTAAAGGGTGGTGTAACCCTCAAAGTGCGCTCCACAAACAATAAAAAAATTCTTCTTTTTTTTTCTGTCTTTGTGAAATGTGTGGGCTGTAGCCGCACCTGCATCCTTAAAGCAGCAGTGACAATCGTGCGTCTGTCTGTTAAAGGATTACATCGGTGACAGCATCCAAGTAGGCATGTCAGACAGTCCGTACCTGTACTGGCAGGAAAAAGAAGCAATTTGGAGGTCCCTGTACAAACTGGCTCTATTTTACCTGAGTTGCCCCCCTCCAGTGTGTACTCCGAAAGAGTGTTTAGTGCAGCCGGGAACCTTGTCAGCGAAAGGCGTAGGAGGTTGCTTCCACAAAATGTGGAGAAGATGATGTTCATAAAATTAATTAACAACTCTTCCAGGGAGACCAGCCTCCAGAACGTACAGAGGGACCTGTGGTTGTGGATTCCAGCGGGGACGAATTAATACTCTGTGAGGATGAGGATGTACACAACACTGAAGAGGGTGAGGAATCGGTGGATGAGGAGGATGAGGACGACATCTTGCCTCCGTAGAGCCAGTTTGTGCAGGGACAGATTAATTGCCAGCTTATTTTGTGGGGGCCCAAACGAACCAATCATTTCAGCCACAGTCATGTGGCAGACCCTGGCGCTGAAATGTTTGGTTTGTTAAAGTGTGCATGTCCTGTTTATACAACATAAGGGTGGGTGGGAGGGCCCAAGGACAATTCCATCTTGCACCTCTTTTTTTCATTGAATTATGTACTGTTTCGGGCCTAGCTTTTCAAACTGCCATCCTGTCTGCCAATGCAGTGTCACTCCTAGATGGACCACGTGTTTGTGCCGCCCACTCGTATCTCTTAGCATAGTCATCCAGCAACCTCGGTGCAACCTTTTGGATATAAAAACACTATTGTGAGATGTGAGGTGTTCAGAATAGACTGGAAATGAGTGGAAATTAAGGTTATTGAGGTTAATAATAGCATAGGAGCAGAAAAACACACAAATTCTGTGATTTTAGCTGTTTTTATGCTTTTTTTAAAAAAAATACAGATCCAAAACACAAAACCCAGAACCCAAAACACGGAAGGGTGGTTTTGGCAAAACCAATCCAGATCCAATACACGAAGAAAGATCCAGATCCAAAACCAAAACACAAAAAGTGGCCGGTGCACACCCCTAGGTTATAGGTATCACAATATATCAAGATCTAATGAAAACCTGTTGATTTTGTACAGTAATGAATTTCTTGATTTAATATATAGGAGATATATAAATACACTGAAATCTGTGAGAAGCAAGGAATAAAGGAATAAGTTCCAAACTCAAAGCATATGATCAGAATAATATGGGGTTTGACATTAAACTACAGAAATGAAACCAATTGGTCGATTCAAACATTTTGAAGATATGAGTTTGAGTAGCCAAATCCAGTTTATCTATATAGAGGCCTCATTTTTTATAACATTTTTCAACTCCTTTATTTATATCTGGAAGGGTAGAACGCCTGTCAAAGTATATCAGCTGGATCAATTTTTGCTTTGCTTCCATAACAGAAGGGGCTATGCGAGTGGCCCAATGGATGAGTATAATTTTTTTTGCAATCGTGGAGCCTTCTTAAGACCTCTTCAGTCTGCCTCAAGAAGTCGTCTTCAGGCTGCGTGGTCTGTAGCTGCTTTCTTCCCTGCGATGCCTTCTTTTTTGTGTAGCTGCTAGTGGTGGGCAAGGAGGCAGTGATACCTCCCCCTCACTTTCCCCAATGAGGCTCAAATCAGGAGTCCCTGCCAACTCCAGTTCTTGGGTGGGAGTCTATTGGGAAAAAAAATAATGATCATGTTTTAACATGATCATTATTCCTTTTATTCTAGTATCCTACAACAGTGGATGAGTAGAAAACCATCGCTGATTAATTCGAAAGGCGTTAGAATTTCCCTAACTGCGGGGGAGCCATTAATGGGAAACATATCCACATCACACCACCTGCCAACAGCTGATCCTCTATTATAATTATAAGGGGTACTTCAGCATCATTCTCATGATGGTGGTGACTGCCAATTATGAATTTGTGTTTGTGGATATTGGCGAGAATGGCCGTGCTTCTGATGGTGGTCATTCAAACAGATGGCATTCTACTAGAGACTTGCCTCCAAAACTCTCAAATTGCAGACAGTGGAGGAAACAAAGCATGCCCTAAACTTTGTATTTGAGGCTGACGAGGCTTTCGCATTACATGAGAATATCATGAAGCCATATGGGCAAAGGGGCCTGACCAGAAAGAAGCGGATCTACAATTACAGGCTTTCCATGGTGCGCCAAATTGTGGAAAATGCATTTGGAATTTTCAGTTACCGCTTACGCATTTTATACACTGCAATAAACCTGCATGTGGAGAAAATTGACTGGGTCATCTTGGCCTGCTGTGTCCTGCATAACTTTCTACGGTGGAAAACAACCCAGCAAACATAGCTATGCCAGACGACCCTGACCAGCCTAAGGAGATTGGGCATTTTTGTCTGTGGCAACACCTAGACTTCAAAACACAGGGATTGCACGGGCAAAACAAGTGAGGGAGGAATACCTGGCCTATTTTAATGGACCGGGGGGCAGTGCCATGGCAGGAGGATTATCTCAGATAAAAACAAAATGGAGAGGACATTTGGGGAAAGGAAAGGAATATAAATAAAAAAAAACAACAAAAAACATGGTGTGTACTGTACTTACCAAAAATTCCTCGGATGTCACACTGGCAACTTCGTCCGCCTCCTCTTTTCCCTCTTGCTCGGCCATCAGGACAACTGACCCTCACTGAGGTTCTTGCTCCAGGAGAAAGGAGATCAAATTGTAATACCACAAGGAGAGGTGGTACACATCATCAGAGGAGGCTCCAGATCTTTTGGACTCTTCCACCTTCTTCTGCTCTTTCACAAAAACTGTCCTGAGACTCTGGATCTTACTCCTCACCTATTTAACTGTTGCCCGCAGAAATGCCTTTTCCTCAGTGATGCTTGTCCTATACTGCCGAGATGGAATGCACTGGCAGACAGAGGATACCAGTCCCCGGCCGATGGTTCTCTGAACTTCTGCCTGTTGGATCCAATCAGCAGCCGCTACCATTTTAACAGGCCAGTGGTTGACCTAGAGACAGCCAATCTCAGCTAACCAGTGATCTGTTAACATGGTAGCAGACCCTGATTGGATCTGGCAGAAGACAGCTTTCCAGCCCAAAACATTGAGATCCAACACGAGGAAGAGGAAGTTTTGCCTTGTTTTCAGATCCGAGCCCAGTAGGAAGACCCGAGCCGGGACTCGGATCCGCGCAGAACCCCTCAGCTCGGGTGGGTTCAGTTACTTATAAAGATCCATAATATCTTATCAGCACCAATACAGGGGTTTAAGCTCAAAATATTGCAAAATAATGGAGTAACAGAGGATAAATGCAATACACAACAGCTAGCATCTGCGTAAGTACACAGACTGGGTCAATTCAGTAGTGAAGATATAACAATGATTACGTAGAGAACCTCTAAGTCCTCAATATGGAATTGCTCACAAACTTGCAGACAATTACAGGCGTAATTTGTTTCAGCGCTGCATAAATTTGATGCTCACACCACAGACCACAATAGCAAATAAAACCCTGTTGAAAATAATTATTCACCAATACAGTACAACACTTCCCAAAATAAAAAAATAAAAATGAAAAACATCATAATTTCCCAAATGTTCCGGCACCTCGGTATAATATCACTCCTCTCTAATGCACAGCAGGTGGGAAAATATATCATATCTACAACCTGTAGGCAGAGGCAACTCTAAAGAAATGAATTATTAGCACAAGTACTACTCAGAATGAGGTCACCTTGTCACTGTAGATGGACATTCGCAATCTGATCCAAATGTGCACTTAGAACCTAATGTTTACTCCAGAAATTACATAATACAGCAACATTGCAGAGTCTAATACACATTTTTTTAGAGGGTAGAAGTGAGATAGATAGATAGATAGATAGATAGATAGATAGATAGATAGATAGATAGATAGATAGATTAATAGATAGATTAATAGATAGATAGATAGATAGATAGATAGATAGATAGATAGATAGATAGATAGATAGATAGATAGATAGATAGATAGATAGATAGATAGATAGATAGATAGATAGTGAATGTGTGTGTTTATATAGAGAGAGAGAGCGCGAGACAGAAACCCAACCAGTGCGGCACTCACGGCTTCATAAAATAAATTGAATTGAGGTTATAATCCAATGTTTCAAAGCCATTAATTTATGGAATTGTCATCAGGGAACATTGGGCCTGATTCAGCTTGGATCGCAATTGCAACCGCGTACAGAGATTGGCCGATAGTGTATACTGCACATGCATATTCACCACAGTGTGTGTGCACAGGATAGCATTGCGTTCGAACTGTGAACATGCACGCAAATAGAAAGCCATCACAGAGTGAGTAATGAGAAGTCAACATTTGGGGGTGGTGACGAGGGAGTGGTCAGAGAAATGCAATCGTGCCTGTCTGTTTGAATGTCATTGCATGGGCGTGCATAAATTAGCCACGGCGACGGCATACGCAGCTTGAATACTCACTGCGTGCGACAAGACTTGCAATTTCTTAGACAGTATGGAAAAGGGACCCTAGACTGCACACCCTGAATATATATAATGGGAGGTGCTACCTGTTGAGACTATTGTTGAAGACACAAAAAGAAAAGTTACAAGTGCACAACTCCAACACTACTAATTATATATAAATAATACATTTTGCAATAAAATTTAGCAATAAATAAATAGAGGTTTTTAGCATAATCATGGCCAAGGTTTTGGGCCTACCCACCATATCCAGGTAACCTCTTTAGCGTAGGTCCCTAACATACTAGGATTTAAAATCCAGAGAGCAGGACACCCCCAAACCAGCCCAGCTGAGCCACCCCAGGGCATTGCTATAGTGAGAAAGGTGAAGTGTAAAGCAGTGTTATATGGGAGCATCTACTGCTAATTTCTTAGACAGGTCAGAGCTGCTGTAAATCTGCGTGAGGGTCCGATGTTACTCTATGTTACCGATGTGTAAGCAAGACTGTGAGGTATTACGGATGTGAGAAAGCAGTAGTGGGCATCTCTATGCTGGCTGAGCGGTTGCAAACATTAGCATATTTTCTCAGCAGAACTGCGTGCAATTACGCAGCCGTGAACACAATAACAAACCATGCTGAATCAGGCCCATTGTCCTTGTTTTCTGAACAATATATATATTCCTTGAAACCAAACCCACCCGAATTCCACCTTTCCGATAATATTGGCGTATCGAGTAAGGCTTGGAACCCAAAACGAGACAACAAAACAAAGCGCTGGATCTTGTGTATTGTGTATTCCATAGAAAAGTCCCTGCCTTGTGTTTGGGAGGCATTTCATGCAGGAGATGTGACAGAGAAGGGGTGGGCTGGCTGGACTCTGTGAAATCTTGTAAACAACAAAAAAAAAAGACTGGACTGTAAAAACAAAAAGTGTGGTTACTTAGCAGCAGCAGCGACAGTACACACAATGCACCAAAAGGGTCACTGTGTGTTTCATAATAAAAAGCCATTTTCGGTAGGAGCATTGTATTGTGTGATCTTGTGGTGATATGTTAAGAAAAGAAATAAAACAAACTCTATTTTTTTTGTAAAAATTTTGTGTATTCACGCAGGCCAGGCAATGGTAGTCCAGGGGCAGAACTATGGGAGACAATGGAGCCGCCTACCACCGGGCTCCAGCTCTGAAGGGGCACCTCCTCCACTGTCCACAACATATTCACCCCACTTAGGGCTGTAACTATGTACCCGGAGTGTTCTGTCACGGCCGCCCAATACCTGGCACCTCTTCCCAGCACCTGAGAAGCCACCATACACTAATGGAGAGCTCCATGTCAGACCATCAGCTGCTGCCTTCGTCTATCTATAGCCTGTCTGCATAAAAAATTGCTACATTACAGTGTCAGTGGCTGTGACGGGGGCGGGGACAGCAAATTATAACTTCCCTCCGGGTGTCTGGGATGAATTTACTCCACTGAGTGGTACTGTGTTAAAAATTAATGCTCAGTAGGTGCCGTGCCACTGTGTTAATATCAGCACTGTAACTCACAGTGTGAAGTTGTCATTTTTATCGGCACTGTGAGTCGCAATGTGAATTGTCTTTTTTTTTTTAAAGAAAAAACATTTTTATTTTTATAAAACTTGTGTCTGTTCAGGCAGCCAAGCCAGAGATACTGAGTAAACAATAATGCCACTGCATTTTTATACTAGCACTGTGAGCCAGTATGGATCATGATCACTCAATAGAGGAGCAGGAGCAGCAACCAAGTACTAGCGCTGTTGTCACCAGTCATGATGATACTAGTCCTTCAACGTCTACTAAAGCCGGTGCACAAGAGCATGGAGGGTTTAAGACAGGGCACCTAAAATCAAAACAATATTTTGCAATGTTTAAGAAAAAAACATCACCTCTAATAATAAAGATTACTTTAAAAAAAACATTAAATTGCAAACATGCTATACACCACACACAGTGGCAAGAAAAGGTTCAGGCTGCAGCCATTTTTCTGGCATTTTGCACATGCGCAGTGAGGAAATTGCCAGGAAAATTGCGGCTGCACTATTTCCCTGGCGACCTACACATGCGCAATAGACTCTAGGCACACTCTAGTGCTTAGATGCTGATGCTGCGGTCGGCAGTCAGACACGTCAGCAGTCTGCTGCCGGCCACCGGGGAGATAGGAGGGGGCCCCGGAAGGGGAATGAACATTGGGCCCCTCCTCTCTTAATACGCCTCTAAATATATTGGTGAACAATGTTGTAAACTGTGAGTTGGTCAAAAGTGACTGGAAATTACTGGAAATTAATGTCATTGAAGTTAATAATACTATAGGAAAAAACAGGCCTAAAGTACATGGTTTTAGCTGTTTTTAATAAATTTAAAAAAAAAATACAGATCCAAAACTAAAACACGGGGATCCACACACATCTATAATATTAGACCAGCACGATGAATATCTGTAAAGCCTTTGCATGTGTCATTATGGGGATAGGTTTTGTGTCACTGTATTATACTACTATACTATACAGTAGAACAATTCTCCTATTAAGGGAAATTCACCACGTACAGTACAGTATATTAGAAGCATCTTAGAAACAGTGATGGTCAACATGTGTTGCAAGGGTGTGCATGTTCTGAATAATCTCTTTATGCTTTATCTCTACAACTAAGAATAAATTGTTAAACATTTAAGTTTAGCTTTGAGGTGTTAGTTATCAATGTAGCTCTTCAGTCTCTTAACTTCTTAGTGTCACGTTTAGACTAGGGAGATCCTCTACTGAGGGATTGGAAGTCAGGGTCCCAGGTTGGGAAAGGAACCAGAAATGAGGGGCCTGGATATATTATTATTATTATTATTATTATTATTATTATTATTATTATTATTATTATCCTTTATTTATATGGCACCACAAGTGTTCCGCAGCGCCTTACATAGTACATAGAACTAATAGGTGAACAAGAAACAAGTAACTTACAGTACAGTACTGTGCAGGATAAGGACACGATTTATATACATTGCTGCAATAGCGATTAAAGCACTCACAATAAGCAGCAGGGAGTTATCAGTCACATGTTAGGTGCCCTTATGGGGAGTAAAGAGTAGAAGAAAATATAAAGAGAAGCACATGAGGGAAGAGGTCCCTGCTCGTGAGAGCTTACATTCTATATGCCTTCCTCATCCACAAGTACCAGATGTTGGCTAGACCTGACCAAAGGCGCGAAGTCTAACTTACTGGGAGATATTCACCAGTGACCCCTCCAATCGGGATTTGGGTTTAAGCTGTACCCAGCAAGCAGGTCATGGCCGTTTGGTCAGGTATCCGGCACAAGTGGGAAACGGAAGAACACAATCACAGGGAAAGCACAGGAAAACCATACTGGGAGATAGTACTAGGATGATGTACTGAGCACATACACTGTGGATCCAGATGCAGAACTGGCACAGGAGATTGATACTTAGGAGATGGTACTTGGATGATGTACTGAGTACACACACTGTGGTTCCAGACGCAGAACTGGCACAGGAGGATGACGCTAAGAGATTGTACTTGGATGACGTACTGAGCACACACACTGTGGTTCTAGGCACAGGAGATTGACACTTAGGAGATAGTACTCAGATGACGTACTGAGTACAAACACCGTGGATAACACTAGGAAGATATCACTAGAAGAAAGGAGCTTGGAACCACTGGAAGTAACGACATTGTATAGGCAACTTCCTGTTGTCCTGAGCCAGGCTAAATACCCTAAGGTAGAAGTCCATTCGAGGAGGATAGTGTCAGCTAACAGCAACCAATGCTAACAATTGGTAAAGGGCTAATCTGGTGATGTAGACTGTCATGGCTGCATCCATGACGGCAACCGCAGGAACCAAATCACGGAAAGCAGCACATGGATGTTTTAGCAGACCCTAGGCATAATCCTCAGCACATCACTCGCGCCGCACCTGGCGTCTGACTGCTCAAGAGGTCAGGGGAAGCCGGCACTGAGGTGAGTAACGGCCGATCCTAGGCCATAACCTGACACTTAGTTAATTCGAAAGTGTTTTATATAATATAACACTACTCTATTATTTTAAAGTAAAACTATATTATTCTATGCTTTATTTTGCAATGGTACAGTGAAGTAGAACGGTATAAGGTGCTTAGGGCTCTATTTACTACAATCCACATTGGTAATGCAAATTGTAGTGTGATATTACCGACTGAATTTGAATTGCGAATTCAGGCAATATCACAGGGATTCGCAACAATCCCTTGCAGGGACAGAGCTTGCGAGAAAGTTCTGTCCCTGCGAATCCCCTCCTTTTCACTTTATTTTAGTAAAAATAATGTTAATAAATAGAGCCCTTAGACACATTATTTTATTCATTTTATTTATTAACAGTTTCTTATATAGCGCAGCAAATTCCGTTGCGCTTTATAATTTGAATCAAGATTAACATTATACTGGGTTGTAAAAGATATACATACATGACATACATAAGGGTAAGAGGGCCCTGCTCGCAAGCTTACAATCTATAGGGAAATAGGTGTTGATACACAAGGAGAGGTGCTATTGCAAATTGGTCCAGCCCAATTGCAGATATTCTTGGTGGGCTGTATAATCCAATCACACTGGAAAGTTGGCCTAGGGTTAGGAGGATGTTCAATTGAAGAAAGAGAAGATGTAATAGGTGTTTACTATAAGAAGAGAGTTAGATAGGGAGCTATAAAAGGTTAGGTGGGCGGTCCTGGAATCTGATAAGCTTGTCTAAAGAGGTGAGTTTTCAGAGAACGCTTGAATGTTTGGAAACTAGTGGAAAGTCTTATTGTGCATGGGAGGGCATTCCACAGGGTGGGTGCAGCTCGAAAAAAGTCCTGTAACCGTGCATGGGAACAAGTAATGCGCGGGGATGAGAGACGCAGATCTTGTGCAGAACGGAGATGTCGGGTTGGAACATATTTTGACATAAGTGAAGAGATGTATGTTGGTGTGGTTTGGTTAATAGCTTTATGTGTGAGTGTAAGTATTTTAAATTGAATACGGTAGAAGACCGCAGCCAATGGAGGGACTGACAGAGTGGATCAGCAGACACTGAACGTTGGTGAGAAAGATCAACCTCGCAGCTGCATTCAAAATGGATTGTAGTGGGGAGAGCCTGTTTTTGGGAAGACCAATAAGGAGACTATTGCAATAGTCAATGCGGGAAATTATGAGTGTGTGTATAAGAGTTTTTGCAGTGTCTTGCGTAAGATATGATCGAATTTTGGCTATGTTTCTTAGATGTATGTAACAGGATTTAGAGACAGATTGAATGTGAGGAACAAAAGACAGTTCAGAGTCAAGGATCACACCTAGGCAGCGAGCTTGTGGGGTGGGGTAGATTGTCGAGTTGTCAACAGTAATAGAGATATCAGGTTGGTAACTGCTATTGGCTGGTGGAAATATAATTAATTCTGTTTTGGATATATTAAGTTTGAGGTGGTGAGATGACATCCAAGATGAAATGGCAGAGAGACATTCAGTGACACGGACCAGCACAGATGGTGACAAATCTGAGGAGAATAGGTAAATTTGAGTATCGTCCGCGTACAGATGATACTGAAAACCAAAAGAGCTGATTAGTTTGCCAAGAGAGGTGGTATATATTGAGAAAAGCAGAGGACCTAATACTGAACCTTGTGGTACTCCAACTGATAGAGGTAGCGAAGTGGAGGTAGAATCAGAAAAGCGAACAGTGAAAGAGCGATTAGATAGGTAAGATGAGAACCAAGAAAGGGCTGTGTCTTGAAGACCTATGGATTGTAGTGTTTGTATGAGAAGAGAGTGGTCAACAGTGTCAAAGGCAGCTGAGAGATCTAGAAAAATTAGAAGTGAATAATGGCCTTTAGCCTTGGCAGTGACCAGATCATTTACTACCTTAGCCAGTGCTGTCTCAGTGGAGTGTTGGGAACAAAAGCCTGACTGAAGTGGATCCAATAAGTTGTGGGTGTTAAGAAAGTGTGTGAGGCGAGTGTAGGCAAGTCTCTCCAGTAGCTTGGAGGGGTAAGGTAGCTGGGAGATAGGATGGTAATTTGAGAGAGAGTTAGGGTCAGAATTTTGTTTTTTCAAAATGGGAGTGAGCACTGCATGCTTGAACAGTGATGGAAAGATACCAGTAGAGAAAGAGAGATTACAGATTTTAGTTAAGTGTGGAATGAGCACAGGAGACAGAGCTTTACTGATTTGTGAAGGTATAGGATCAAGAGGAGAGGTAGTAGAGTAGGAGGAGGAGAAGAATGTAGATACTTCATCTTCATTAGTGGGGTCAAATGATGAGAACGTGCCATTGGGTTCAGGTAGGGAATTGAACAAGACCCTGGCTGAGGAAGTGCATACCATTTCATTTCGGATATTATCAATCTTGTTTTTGAAATAGGAAGCAAGATATTGTGCACTGATAGTAGCAGGTGGGTTGGGTGATGGAGGGTTAAGAAGTGATTTAAATGTATTAAAAAGTCGCTTGGGGTTAGAGGCTTGGGCAGCGATAACAGATTGGAAATATATCTGTTTGGCATTATCCAGTGCATTACGATAAGAGTGGTAGATCGTCTTATACGTGAGGAAGTCACTTGGAGTATGAGACTTTCGCCACTGACGTTCTACTTTACGTGAGAGTTTTTGTAGGTGTCTTGTGAATTTGGAATGCCACGGCTGACGTCTAAGTCTACGCGGAATGTGATGGGTAGCTGGAGCTACTTCATCAATGGCTAGTTCTAGGGTCTGGTTCAGGTGTGATACAGCAGTCTCAGGAGAAGTGAAAGTAGAAATAGGTAAGAGTGATTGTTGCAGAGAGGTGGATAGTTGTTCATAATTAATAGCATTAATATCTGCGGGTTTGAGGAGGTTTGGTTGATTTGCTTGGCATTGAGGCTGATGTAATGGAGAAGAGTGTGCAGGTGATAAGGTTATGATCTGAGAGAGGGAAAGGAGAATTAGTGAAATCAGAGACTGAGCATAGTCTGGTAAATACAAGATCAAGGCAGTGGCCATCTTGATGAGTAGAGGAGTCAGTCCATTTGGAGAGGCCAAGAGAGGATGTTAAGGAGAGAAGTTTGGAGGCATGAGGGGATTGTGGACTGTCAATGGGGATATTGAAATCACCCATGATGATGGTGGAGATGTCAGAGGATAGGAAGTGAGGGAGCCAGGCAGAAAAATGTTCCAGAAATTGATTGGGTGGTCCAGGTGGACGATAGATAGCAGCAATGCGCATAGAGAAAGGAGTGAAAGTCCTAATAGAATGTACTTCAAATGATGTAAATGTAAGGGATAGTACCTGTGGAATAACTGTGTATGTAAAAGATTGGGACAGTAGTATTCCTACTCCACCTCCTTTACTATTACCAGGCCTGGAAGTATGTGTGAAGTGTAGACCACCATGTGAGAGTGCTGCAGGGGAGGCAGTGTCTGTTTGTGTGAGCCATGTTTCTGTTAATGCCACAAGATTGAGGTTATTTGAAATAAAAAGGTCATGGATGGATGTTAGTTTGTTGCAGACAGAGCGTGCATTCCATAAGGCACATTTCAGTGTTTTGGAGGGTGATGGGAGGCATGTGATGTGTCTGAGGTTTGCTGGATTTATATTCCGTGAGTAGGGCATGTGTGTAGGGCCTGGATTTGGTGATATGTCACCAGCTAAGAGAAGTAGAAGGAGAGAGACATAAATATAGTTCTGTGTTTTGTATGAAAGTTTTTTATGGCAACAGGTTGTGGATGTTATGGTCAATTTAGAAAGATAAGTAAATAGCTCATGTGTGTTCATAAGAGGGGAGTAGATTATTGAGGCTGCAATTTGTACAGAGGGGTGAGCTGCAGGGAGAGTAAAGGATGCAATAGCCTTAGAGAACATGCCATGGAGTGAAATAAGAATGAATAATGTTTGGTACATGATGGTTTAGAATAAAAAGAGAAGATCCGTAGAATACAAATACTTATTGTTTGCATTTAGAAATTACCTGCTTTATGATGTTGTTCAACTGTTTTTTAACTGTTCATTTTGATACTTCATGCATGGGATGCCCAGCTCAATCGAGCCCAGCTCTCTAGATCTGACTAGTAAGATATACTGTGGCTGATTAACATAGGCTACATCTGAGACATGTCCAGCTGACCTAAGGTGTTAAATTGCCTTGTGTTTGACTATGTAAACAACAGCCCAGTTTGCCATCATCACACATTACACAAATAGAGCTATTGTTACAGTTATTATGCTTGCTGATGTGTATCCACTATTAAACTGTAAATTCACTTACGTATATATAATAATTGAAAACAAAAATGTGGCTCAATACTACTGAATGAATAAAAGTTACAATCTTTTTAGTAATGTTGTCATACTTGCTATTCTCCTGAAATGTATGGGAGACTCTCCTATCTTGGGCACTTGTCCCTTGAACTTCCCAAATACTGTATGCATATAATAATTTCCTTATAAATAACTGCAGATAAAGGCAATAATCAATAATGATGGCAGGAAAAAATAAATAAAAACATTTAAAGATAAAGTAAAAACATGCACCATTGCTGTACATTAACAGCAATGGTGCATGTTAATGTACAGGTGTAGCCCTCAGGTACTGTACTGTACCTGCAATCAACATAGTGTGCCTACTATGAGGGGTGGAACTATCTATGTAGGTTAATCTATTACTGCTACCACTGGACACTAGTGTCACTGCTTGTACTATTATAATTACATAGCTGCCAATTAATACTACATTCAGTTATCCCTACCATTGAAGACAACACAATGTATACTAGAAATAAAAGATGTAGTGTCAAATTAATTGTATAAGCAAATGCAAGTATGAAATGTAAAACAGATGTAGCTCTCAGACAAAGCCATTTAGAGCCGATTGGGCCCTAAACAAAATAATGGCTTGGGTCCCCTCTTCACCCAAATTTATTTAAAAAAACATTAACCTAAAAACATGTTAGGGTAATATGGGTCCTAGGTGGGATTATCCTACTATGCTCTCACATACAGTACCTAGCATACCAATTCACTTTTGGCAGCACAGTCCTGATTTTGGAGGACTGTTTTGCGGCACTGCAATCAGGATATTCATCCAGATTTGCAGGGAAGGGGGGGATGGGAGTTGTTGCACTTCTGTAAGTTATAGAGGCAGGTGTATCCACCAATTAGATTTTAAGAAACAAAAAACACTGACTGAGGGCATTTCCACAACTCCATTTGGCCATGGTGAAGCCCATTTGTCCTGCTGTTGAGACTAGAGATGTGTGCTGACCGTCGTGTTTTGGTTTTGGTTTTTGATCTGGATCTCCCCTGGTTTTGGATCTGGATTGGTTTTGCCAAAGCCTTACCTTCGTGTTTTGTTTTTCGGTTTTGGATTTGGGTTTTTTCTTAAAAAATCACCAAAACAGCTAAAATCACATAAAATGGTCCTGTTTTTGTTCCTACAGTATTATTAACCTCAATAACATTTACTTCCACTCGTTTCCAGTAAATTTTGACCAGCTCACAATATTGATTTTTTTCATCTAGTTAAGGGCCAAAAGGTTGCATCCTACTAGCTGGCTCAAAACTGAGTGATAAATAGAGTTGAGGACTGTGCAAAGATGATTGTTGGTTTACCCCTTGAGGATTTAAGAATTTATAGTTGATAGTTGGCGCAGCCACTGGCTGGAGTAAGAAGAGTTGATACTTGATAATTGGTGCAGCCACTGGCTGAAGAATTGATAATTGGTGCAGACACTGGCAGAAGTAAGAAGAGTTGATACTTGATAATTGGTGCAGCCACTGGCTGAAGAATTGATAATTGGTGCAGACGCTGGCTAAAGTAAGAAGAGTTGATACTTTATAATTGGTGGAGCCACTGGCTGAAGAATTGATAATTGGTGCAGCCACTGGCTGAAGTAAGAAGAGTTTATACTTGATAATTGGTGCAGCCACTGGCTGAAAAATTGATAATTGGCGCAAACATTGGTTGAAATTAGAAGAGTTGATACTTGATAATTGGTGCAGCCACAGGCTGAAGAATTGATAGTTGGCACCAACACTGGCTGAAGAAAGACGAGTTGACACTTGATAATTGGTGCAGCCACTGGCTGAAGAATTGATAGTTGATAGTTAATGGTTGATGCAGCCTTCAAGCTGAGTAGTAGTGGAATACAGAGCTATGATTAGGAAGGAACCAGTCCTGCAACAGCCTTGAGGGCTGGAACTCTTGGCAAGTTCTGGCCATTACAGCCTTGAGGGCTGTTGAGGAGTGACAACAGTTGGGCTTTGGGCCGGGAAGCAGGATGCGGCCTTTGGGCTGTGTAGAAACCTTGAGGGCTGAGAAACCTTGGCTGAATGTCACTGTTTTGTGACTTGTGCCACTGGGTTGACACAACAAGCAGCAGTAGGTTCAGACTTTTCTTTAAAAAAAATGAAATGGGCATGCAGGAGATACTGTCTGTGGCCATTACAATTTCTGGACATTCATAAACCATAACATTAAAAATGACAGGCAGCAATGCCACAAACAGCACATAATGGAAAGGAAAAAGGTGCAAGATGGAATTGTCCTTGGGCCCTCCAACCCACCCTTATGTTGTATATATGAAACAGGACACTCACAATTTAACAAGCCAATCACTTCAGCGACAGGGACTGCCACTTGTGGCTGAAGTGATTGGTTTGTTTGGACCCCCACAAAACAAGCTGCCAATGTGCAGTGGACATTGGTGGCAATGATCCCATACACAAACTGGCTTTACAATACATTAGATTAGATGTCATCAAAGTCATCCCCATCAGTATGTGCATCCTCCTCTTCTTCACACAATATTAATTCATCCCTACTGGAAACCACCATTACAGACACTTCTGTATTTTTTGGAGTTAAGTGCTGGTAAAGGTCTTCCTCATGGAATTTCTAATTCATTTTGATGAACATCATCTTTTCCACATTTTGGGGAAGTAACCTCCTATGATGATCACTGACAAGGTTCCTGGCTGCGCTGAAAACTCTTTCAGAGTACACACTGGAGTGTGGGCAACTTAAGTACAGCAAAGCCAGTTTGTGTAAGGGACTTCAAATTGCCTCTTTTTCTTGCCAGTAATGAAACGAACTGTCTGACATGCCTATTTGGATGCTATCTCTAAAATAATCATCCACCATTCTCTGAATGGTGACCGTATCAGACAAAGTCACAGTAGACATGTCACTCATTGTAGCCAGCTCTTTTAGACCCAACCAGATGTTATGAGGTTTTGCTGACTGATCTGCATCACCCCCAGCAGTGGGTCTCTTAGGAAAATTTAGTTTTATCCTGGCAGCTGCAGAAAATGAAGGAGATGCTGCCATGTCACCTTCCGCTTGAGCTGTCAATTTTTTCACCACCAGCTCTTTGCATCTTTTCAGATTTATGTCCGTCGGAAAGACACAAGGTATGACTTAAACCTAGGATCAAGTATGGTCGCCAAAATATAGTGATCTGATTTCAAGAGACTGACGACTCTTGGATCCTGTCAAAGCGAATGAAGGGCTTGATCTATAAGCCTGACATACTTAGCGGAATCACTCTGTTTCAGCTCTTCCTTCACTTTCTCCAGCTGCTTTTGCAAAAGTCTGATTAGGGGAATGACCTGGCAGTGTCTGAACCAACTTCACATGTGGCAAGTTCAAAGGGTTTGAGAACATTGCACAACATGGAAATTATTCTCCACTGCACTTGACTAAGGTGCATTCCCGCTCCTCTCCCTATGTCATAGGCCGCAGTGTAGCCTTGGATGGCTTTTTTCTGCTCCTCCATCCGCTGAAGCATATAGAGGGTAGAATTCCACCTAGTTACTACCTCTTGCTTCAGCTGATGGCAGGGCAAATTCAACAGTTCTTGCTGGTGCTGCAATCTTCGAAATG
The DNA here is from genome assembly GCA_031769625.1 of Taudactylus pleione. NCBI lineage: Eukaryota > Metazoa > Chordata > Amphibia > Anura > Myobatrachidae > Taudactylus > Taudactylus pleione. The sequence continues at coordinate 2,431,195 of JAUIMM010000104.1, read as the reverse complement.
CAGTTGCTGAATGTCCAGAAATCTTTTGGGCCACTGAGAGCATCTCCTGCACACCCCTGTCATTTTTAAAAAAATGTTGTACCACCAAATTCATTGTGTGAGCAAAACATGGGATGTGTTCGAATTCGCCCAGATATAATGCTCGCACAGTATTGCTGGCATTGTCAGAAATTACAAATCCCAAGGAGAGTCCAAGTAGGGTAAGCCATTTTCTAACGATTTCCCTGAGGTTCTCAGCATTATGCCTCTTATTGAAACCGGTGATACACAGAGTATATAAAATGGGCCTCAGACTGCACACCCTGAACATTATATATATATATATATATATATATATATATATATATATATATATATAAAATTGTAGGTGCTACCTGTGGAGACAATTGATATATACAGAGAAAGAAATACAGGAGCACAACTCCAAATTAACTGAGTATACTGTATATAAATAAATACATTTTTGCAGTAAATAAGTAAATAGAGGTTTTTGGCATAATCTTGGCCAAAGTTATGGGCCTTCCCACCACATCCGGGTAACCTCTGTAGGGTAAGTCCCTAACATACTAGGGTTCAAATCCAGAGTGCAGGACACCCCCATACTAGCCAGCTAAGCCACCTCAAGGCACCACTATAATAAGAAAAGTGAAGTATAAAGGAAATAGTTAAGAGCAGCCGCAGCTTCATATAAAGAATACAAATAAAAAAGTGAAATACATATATAAAAAAACAGACAGTGAAGCGTTGAAATGTGTTGAAGGAAAAATGTGTTATACTGCGGTGCCTTGAAGCAGATCAACCAAAGCAATCCAGGGGGACCCACGCCCCAAAAATGAACCAAAGCTGCACTACATAGTCTAAATATTTGCAGGACTTACCTATATTGTGCCTCTGACTGGTGTGCATATTACAATGCCAGACTCCATACTCTAAACCAATGTAGTTCCTAGGGGTACTAGTCTGATCGGAAAGTGTCTCAAGCTTTGAGGTGTGCAAAGCAATGCACTGAATGGATTTATATAGAAAATGGGCCTCAGACTGCACACCCTGAACATATATATATATATATATATATATAATATATGATTGGAGGTGCTACCTGTGGAGACATTTTTGGTATTCCAACATTTTAAACTTTGCTATCCAATTGGATCATTTTAATACTTGTTCCCCGATATATGAGTGATTATATCACCCCCACTTGTCCACTCTCCTTCCTCTTCCTAGTGTGTCATGTGTGTATATTTGTTTATTACATTCATATGTCCTATTTGATATTTGCATTGTAGATTGACATGCAACGATCAGCCCTACAACCATAGTGTATTGTGCTAGCTTTATTTTATATTTATATTCCTGTTCAGTTTGGTCCATTTATTTATTAATTTTTTAATAATATATATTTTTTTTCATTATTTTTCTATTTACTTTATATTACTGTTGTCACACGCCGGCCTGGAGACCCCAGAATCAGACCCCGTCGCTTACCTGTGCGGGCGCTGACCCGTGCTGTCTTCCGGCTCCCGCGCTGTACGCTCCTTCCTCTTCTACCAAGGCAGTCTCCGCTGTTGTCCTCTGGAGGGTCCCGCTGCTGTGCTGCTCCCACGCCGGCTCCTGCTGACCGCTGGTCCCCGCTGACTACCTCCAGGAAGCGCTGTCCTCCGGTCCATGGGCACGGCCATCTTGGATTGCCCATGTGACCCCACTACCACCAATGAGGAGCCTTCTCCTTCTCTCTCAGCCTGTCAGCTCCCAGTGTCCACTATAAAAGGATCCCGAATGCTCACACAAGTTGCCAGTGCAACTAGTTTCTTAGTTTAGCTAAGCAAGCCTTCCCACTGCGCTCCAGCTGCTCCACGTAGCCACTCAGCTACCAATGTCTACCCACGGTTATCCAGCCGCTCCACGTAGCCACTCAGCTACCAACGTCTACCCACGGCTATCCAGCCGCTCCACGTAGCCACTCAGCTACCAACGTCTACCCACGGCTATCCAGCCGCTCCACGTAGCCACTCAGCTACCAACGTCCACCCTCAGCTATCCAGCCGCTCCACGTAGCCACTCAGCTACCAACGTCTACCCACGGCTATCCAGCCGCTCCACGTAGCCACTCAGCTACCAACGTCTACCCATGGCTATCCAGCCGCTCCGCGTAGCCACTCAGCTACCAACGTCTACCCACGGCTATCCAGCCGCTCCACTTAGCCACTCAGCTACCAACGTCTACCCACGGCTATCCAGCCGCTCCACGTAGCCACTCAGCTACCAACGTCTACCCACGGCTATCCAGCCGCTCCACGTAGCCACTCAGCTACCAATGTCTACCCATGGCTATCCAGCTGCTCCACGTAGCCACTCAGCTACCAACGTCTACCCACGGCTATCCAGCCGCTCCACGTAGCCACTCAGCTACCAACGTCTACCCTCGGCTATCCAGCCGCTCCACGTAGCCACTCAGCTACCAACGTCTACCCATGGCTATCCAGTCACTCCACGTAGCCACTCAGCTACCAACGTCTACCCACGGCTATCCAGCCGCTCCACGTAGCCACTCAGCTACCAACATCTACCCACGGCTATCCAGCCGCTCCACGTAGCCACTCAGCTACCAACGTCTACCCACGGCTATCCAGCCGCTCCACGTAGCCACTCAGCTACCAACGTCTACCCACAGCTATCCAGCCGCTCCACGTAGCTTCCTAGCTACCACGTTACTGCCGCATTCCTCAAACTCCTGTCAGCTCGCTGCACCCTCTCATGCGGAGAAACTTCATTAAGCCAAGTCTCCTCCAGCGACCGTCTGCGCCAAGTAATACAGATCCAAGGCCCAGTCCGGGAACACAGCTCCTAAATTCCACGTTTGTGACAACTGTACATTTGGACCAACCTAACCCTAGTGAACATAAGATTAAATGTGTTTTTTATAACGCTCTTGATTGATCAGCTATTGGTATCATATACAACACATTTATTTCAGCACTGGTTATTTGCTGATTGCTGTGGGGAATTATGACAGACATAGGTTTGCATTGTATAGAGTGTTACATTACTTATTGTTTAGGATTGAGCACTCGCTGGTCTAAGCATTTATGCTTACTTGTATATGTGATTACTTTTGGGTTAAGTGGTGACCAGACCAATATGCTGCTCCCATTAATACCACCAGGTTTTTTCATTAGAGTGCACATACCATTTTCTACTGTCTAACACACACACGACAAAAAAAAATAAAAAATTTTTTCACTGGTGGTGTGGCTAGCACGCACACACAAAAAATTGTTTTTATTTTTTCACTGGTGGTGTGGCAGGCTAACACGCACACGCAAAAAATTGTTTTTATTTTTTCACTGGTGGTGTGGCAAGCTAACACGCACACACCAAAAAAATTGTTTCTGTTTTTTTCACTGGTGGTGTGGCTAACACGCACACACAAAAAATAGTTTTTATTTTTTCAATGGTGGTGTGGCAGGCTAACACGCACACACCAAAAAATTGTTTTTATTTTCACACTGGTGGTGTGTCAGGCTAACATGCACACACCAAAAATTGTTTTTATTTTCACACTGGTGGTGTGTCAGGCTAACATGCACACACCAAAAAAAATGTTTTTATTTTTTCACTGGTTGTGTGGCTAACAGCCACATGCACACACAAAAAAAATGTTTAGATTTTCTCACTGGTGGTGTGGCAGGCTAACGCGCACACACCAAAAAAAATGTTTTTATTTTTTTCACTGGTGGTGTGGCTAACACGCACACACAAAAAATTGTTTTTATTTTTTTCACTGCTGGTGTGGCTAACAGCCACATGCACACACAATTTTTTTTATTTTTTTTTCACTGGTGGTGTGGCTAACACGCACACACCAAAAAAATTTTTTAATTTTTTAACTGGTGGTATTGCTAACACGCACACACAATTTTTTTTAAATGATTTTTACACTGGGGGTGAAGAAGAGTACCTCTGATGGACAAAGCACCCCCTGGACAACACAGCAGAACAGCCAGTCAGCCCCTATGGACAAAAGCCAGCCAGCCCCTATGGACAATAGCCAGCCCCTATGGACAGGACAACAGCCACCCAGTCCTTATATGGATTAATATGGACAACAGCCAGCCAGCCTGCCCCTATGGACAGGACAACCTCAAACAGCCAGCCCCTATTTACAACTCCTATGGACAACAGCCAGCCAGCCCCTATGGACAGGACAACCTCAAACAGCCAGCCAGCCCCTATGGACAACAGCTAGCCAGCCCCTATGGACAACAGCCAGCCCCTATGGACAGGACAACCTATTATGCACAATAGCAGTGCAGCACAGCTCCCAGCACAACCTCTCAAATCACAATTATGCACAACAGCAGCACATCACAGCTCCCAGCTCCCCCCCTCTTCAATCTGCACAGCCAGAATTAAAAATGGCTGTGATCACAGGACCTTTATAGATTTCAGAATCTGCCAGCGGGATGATGATGTTCTGCCTCGTTTTGAGATCCAAGTCAGGCGGGAAAACCCGAGCCGACTCAGATCTGCCTCGTATCTGCTAAGTTCGGGTGGGTTCGGTTCTCAGGGAACCGAACCCGCTCATCTCTAGTTGAGACCTTTAATGTTGAGAGGTATGCTCTCAGGTAATCACACTCACTCATATAAGTTGTGAGAGGCGGAACTATCTGTGTGGTAACTAAGTGCCTTGAGTCTCCACTAAATAGAAGATATGTTTAAATCTAATTTGGCAGGTACCCAACCACTGCAGGGAACCAGAAATTCCTCCCATAATGGGACAATAACAGGCATCACCAGTGCTCCACACCACTCAATGTTCCACTTTTTGGAATCTTGGTTGCTATGTGGAGGGGGCCTGCCTAGAATCCCTACAGTGCTAGAAAGCTTCCCCAAAATATGCTCTTGCGCTGCTGGATGCACCAGCTGAAGGAGCACCTGACATCTGCTCAACAGTTCTGTTGCGTAGTGTAAGTTGGGCTCCCCTCCCAACATTTATTGTAGTTGTGACAAATGTGATAACTGTTGGGGTAGGACCCCAGATTAGGGTCTTTCCCACCTTAGTATGTAAACTCTTATGGACAGAGCCCAACACCTACTTACTGTTGTATCTAAGGCTATCTACGTGAGTTGCAGTTATGTAAAGACACCCTTAATATACTTGGCTTATGCTCCCAGGATCTGTCCTTCTCCATTTCTAACAATTCACTAGCATAAGATTCTCCATATATGTGTAAAGGTACATTTTCTCATGATGCATGTAGCGTATGAAAACGCATAGCTTATACAAACTATTATCTACCTCCAGCTCTGCATGAATCACTATACGATTAAATTATTTATTTATTTATTATTATTATGTAAACATTTATTTTATAGTACCATTAATTTTAAATTGCAGAATACATCTAGTATGCAGAATAAAATCAGTCGTACTCTGCACCTTAGTATTAGAGATGTGCAATTTGGTTCCCAGAGAACTGACAACTACCAAACACAGAGGTTCCAGGACAAAACGAGTCCTGGTTCAGATCTTCACGCAGTTCGTGACTCGGATTTTAAAACCAGGCTGTTTTTTTTTTTAAATACACAACCAAAACAAAACACTTGAGGGTCGTTTTGCAAAACAAAATAAAAAGATGAATCCATATCCAAAACCAAAACCCTTGGGTCGGTGCTTATCTCTAATCATAATCTGAAAACCATCGATTTTCTCTTGGACACATCCTCATATATGGAAATGTCCCTACAAATAAGGGACACCCCACAGCTGATGCCACTCCTGGCCTGAGGGGATTGGCAAGCAGGGGCGTATCTACCCATTGGCCAGGATGGCACTTGCCAGGGGCACCGGTCACCAGCAGCCAATGGGTGGACTACCCCGCTAGTCCCCCGGGCCATAAGTGTAGGGCAGACCGCCGTGAGAGCGGTCTGCCCTACAGAGTTTACAAACACACAGCCACCAGCGACGGCTGTCTGTTTGTTATAGCAGCCAGCCAATGAAAGTCAGATAGACTCTCATTGGCTGCTGCGTCCACAGAGGGAGCCGGCTGGAGCTCACTCAAGAGCTCTGCCTTCCTGCGCCCCCCCGAAGCGGGTGATGGGAGAGACGTCATACCGTCTCTTCCATCCCATAGTGCAGAGCGAGAGAGCGGGCCCGGAGCAGTGGACAGCGGCTGTCGGCAGCAGGAGCAGGGATCAGGTAAGATGCTTTTTTTTTTCTGGCACAGTACAGTGGGGGTGTGTGGCTACTACGTTATTGTAGGGGGATGGCCGCTACTGGGAGCACTGTATAGGAGGATTACTACTGAGAGCAGTGATTGACAGTCTGCTGCCGTTTGTGGGTGGGGGGGTGCAGCGATGCTCTCCGTTTCCTGAAACTGAGGCGTGTTGCCACCTTTATGGGGGAGGGAAGCCAGGATCTCCGTTGGCTGACAGAGATTTCCTGGCCTCTTCGTCTAAACTGCGGTGGCCGGCTGCAGGACCACATGGGTCACCGCAGTCGGCCGATGGTACGCAGATTATCCGATGCTGCATTGGACAACGCAGCACGGATAAGTAATGCACAGGAGACGTGTTGCCTCCTGCTGTATTACCATATCTGCAAGCTGCCTGCGTGCATACATCATATCTATAGCCTGCGTGCATACATCATATCTATAGCCTGCGTGCTTACATCATATATCTATAGCCTGCGTGCATACATCATATCTATAGTCTGCGTGCATCTTTGCAATTGCGATCCTTGCAGAATCAGGCCCTCTGTACAGCACTGCGGAACACTTGTGGCGCAATATAAACAAAGTCTAATAATAATAAAGGGAGATGTAAGCAGTAATCAGGTAACTAAGCAACCTATCACCACCTGCTCCATCTTGTAGCAACCTGGAGATGCAGGAGCGGCAGTGAATGACAGCAGGTGAAAGTGAATGACAGCAGATGAATTATGAATGGTAGCCTAGTGAGTGGTTGCAGTACTCACCTTGCCTTAGGAACGACCCTATCAGTAAACATTTCCTTCCTCATTTTATGAAATAATTACTTTCCTTTTAAATATGAACTAATCCACAAATCATTTGCACCTCCTATGAAAATAAAGAAGATTCTCTTCATACTGACACCCAGGGAGCGTGGTACAATTATGAATGACAATCTAGATCTGCCAGAATATAGACACAAATTGTAACACTGTCATTCTGAATTAGCTGCAGTTGTGTGAAGTGTGTGAATCCAATGACATTTTATAGATGGAAAAATAAAACAAAAAATAGATTTACAGTCCCCAAAAAATTGATTTTTATGCAAATAAAAGGAAATTGTGATTTTTTTGTTGTTGTTGTTTTTGTTAAGGCAAGTAGGCAAAAAGCAGCATAATAACAGAAAAAGAAGACACCAATAGCAGACAAAGAGCGTGGCCTGAATGCGTATTGCGGTACTACTGATTCCAAATTCTACAATGTGTCCCAAGCTTTGGTTAGACCATGAAAATTTATAGAACAAGAAAACAGGAGAGAAAATTAGATTTCTCGACTTAAGTAAAAAGAAAAAAAAAAACATCTGAGCTACAAATAACAGCGGAGCAGAGAAGTGGAAAAATAAACACGCTTTGTGCTGAAGAAATGGTTTTAAAGAGAAATCATAAGTTTGTATAATTAATAATCTTACTTAGTCACAGACATACGGGCTAGACTTAGGAAAGTTTTTCAATTAAACAATGTCTTCCACTACTCCTATCCTGCGCAATTATATAAAACGTCCCAGCGGCAGTAACTTGTGATTTACCAACAGCAGCAGAACTGAAGTCACTGTTGGGGTAAGAATTAGGCAATGTATAGTAGTCTGCTAAAAGCTGCAAATGATACATAGGTGATAAAAAACGGATGCAATCGGGAAGCCGGCTGATGTAAGCCCGACAGCCGGCTTCCCGACTGCATTATCCCGGTGAGGGTTAAATGACAGGCATCTAAATGTAGATGCCTGTCATTTTTCCGATGCCGGGAGACGGGCGCCCGGCATCCCGAACCAAGGGATGCTGGGCGCCGCCAGCGGACAGCTGCAGGGGGGGAGAGCTAGGTTTAGGGCTCCCGGGGGGGACTTAGGGTTAGGCCCCCCCCAGGAGGGTTAGGGTTAGGATAGGGAGAGGGAGGGTTTGGGTTAGGCTAGGGGGAGGGAGACAGGGAGGGTTAGGGTAAAGCACCCCTGGGGGGGAGGTTAGGGTTAGGTACGCCCCCGGGGGACTTAGGTTTAGGCAGCGGGGAAGGGGGGGTTAGGGTTAGGCACTTACAGGGGGGATTAGGGTTAGGCACTGGGGAGGAGTTTAGGGTTAGGCACCCCTGAGGAGGGTTAGGGGGGTTGGTTAGGTTAGTAGATACTTACTTTAGGACGATCGAGATTTCCAGCACTATCGGGCTTCCGCTGCCAGGCTCTGCTGTTTTGTCGGGCTGCTGCTGCCGGGTTTTGATCTCCCGGCCATGCGGCCGACGCGATATCATACCGATTCCGATAAAAAATGCTGCCATGTATTCTGTGGATTGTTTCACAAAATGATCCCTGTGTTTTTTCAGAGTTACTGTGGAACAGCACAGCAACAAAAAAGTCCCTCTGAACGATACAAAACAAATCATTTTGTGCTGAAAACCCATTTGTGATTGTTATTTTTCTGTCGTTTCCTGCTTTGCTTTATAACAGGAGCGAAGCGCTGCAGACAACATAGAAGAATGGGGAAGGGTATTTTTGCATAGGTGTGGTTATGTTGTTAAATTGAATTATGACTTTCAATCATCTGTAAAGTGTAGGTGTAATTTCTCCTTCTGTTGTACAGACCCAGAAATGCATTTTCGAGACATTGAAAATATTATGAAAATACCAATATTAAAGCAAATATGTGACATTTTAATTTATCTATTTTATTTATTTATTTATTTTTCATCATTGTCATTATTAGATATTTATTTTAAATAAAAGTCTGTAGCTACACTATTTCACCAATTATTGGAAAAGCAGGGCACAAGAACCCTTCTCGCCCTAGAGACATTTTTTTTACAAGTCAGAACAGTTCTAGGTAATTGGAGAAATGAGTCAGATCATTACTCACTGTGGGTCTGATTTAGAGTTGGACTTGAGTCCAACAACAGGCTGTACATATCTGCTTTATGTTCATGCAAAGTAAAACAAAGCCAAGTTCCATGTTGTACTGTAGATGTAATAAACAGCAGGCAGCTGCCATTATCTATGTGGACCCGTTTCACCTCCAGATCGTGGTCAGGGGTGCCGAGTGGGGAGGGGGGCCGAGTGCTGCTGTTTACCCGGGCTTCCTGAGGGGCCTGGCGGTGGCCCAGGTCTGGCGCTGCCCCCCCCCCTCCCTTCTCTCTCTCACACAGCAGCCTCCTATGCCTGTGGGGGAGAGCGATCACACTGATTGCGCCCCCCCCTGGCTTTGCGCCGGGCTGTGGGGCCCACAGCGCCCCGCTCCCCCGCGCGCAGCGCCGCAAAAAGTGTTTCTTTTTATATTTTTTTGTTCAAGAGAGCGTGGCCACGCCTCCCGCAATTAGGTCACGCCCCTCTGTACCTGGGCCCGGCAGAGCTCTCTGCGGCCCTGATCGCGGTGGAGCAGGTCCTGATAATGGCCATATTTTTATTGCTTGGTTTGCCAAAGATGGAAAAGCACACTCTCCCATCTGATCAGCGCTTGCAGTGAATCTGCACATGCGCCAGTCTGAAATCCCCAGTGGCACCCGCACCGCTATTGACAAATAAAACCTTTATTGCATAACGTGTGCTGATATAAATAAACACCATAACGCCGGTTAATACATCTATCCTCCATATAACTTACACTTCCAGCCCTGTATGACCAGAGAGGTAGATAGTGGGTGTGCAAGTGAAAGTTACAGTAAGTATAGTAGGCACAATTACTGTACTGTAGGTGTGTATGAGGGCAAGTGCTGATGATGACGGAGATAAGAAGTGCCCCACATGGCTTCTGTGGCATTACATTCACCATAAAGTAAAGCAGTATGCTGCAGTAAAATTCCTAATAATATCTACAGGTAGGGGTTAGTAAAGTTGCAGCAACATTTTGGGCAAATCAAATTTCACAGTGAAATGGGCTATTTCTCTAAGTTTTAGTGGTGCCACCTCGTTTGGGCGCCCAGCTTCTCTCTGGTCTGCCACAGGGGCGACTGGGAAGTCCTTAGGAAGGTCAGTGTGATAAGATACTCCTTGGTCCTGGCGGACCAACCCCCTCATTGTGACATCACATACCTCTCAACATGACCCTCTCCAGGAAGGACACAACGCTCTGGTCCTGGACTTCCCTGGTAAGAGTCGGGGCTGCAGCGCAGTTCAAAAATCAAATAGGGGAGCCACACCAACTGTCATTTCACACACTGCCAAACATCACTGGCTGGGACTCACTGGCAGTTGGTGTGACTCCCCTATTTGAAGTTTGGACTGTGCTGCAGCCCCACCTTTGGAGCTGCCACCAATCATATATTACCAGGGAAGTCCAGGACCAGAGCATTGTGTCACTCCTGGAGAGGGTCATGTTGGGAGGTATGACATCATAATGTCACATGTACGGGGGGCAGGGTCAGCTGGGGAGCATTTTTACCTTGCTACAGCCCTAGTTTCAGAGATGCAATATTTAAGTTCCTCTTGGACTTTTCCATTCTGCATAATGACCATTCTGCACTATGGGGGGTGGCGCACAGTAGTCAGGAATCTGCACATGTGCATGACCCATTTTGCACATGTGTAGAATGGGTACTGAGTGAGCGGACTGCAGAGCGTCAGCAGGCTGTCAGCTGCCTTTTGCGGGTGGCGACGGTCTGTGTTTCCCTCCCCCTCAATGCCTGTAGTTGGGGGGGAGGGATGAGGCAAGGATCAGATTTCCTGGCCTCTTTGGACATTTGCAATAGCTGGCCTTCTTGACCACATGGTCACTCAGCCAGCCAAGGATCTTGCAGATTATTGGAAGCTGTGTTCGTGGACGCAGCTCAGATCATTAATGCATGCCTCCTGCTGCATTAACATAATAGCAAAGATGAAATTGCAAAGCTGCTCAGCATTGCAATCCAGTTCTGAATCACCGCCTATATTTGTAAATGTAGCACTCTGCATTTTGGGGGAATGACTGTATTAATTGAGTCTGCTCTGTGATATAACTGTCACAAGCTGCCGCTGCGCCTTGTCTGACAATGGTGTTTCGGGTTGTTTTCTCAGGCTGCTGCTCCTACCTGTCTGTTCTGTCTCCGCCTCCCTGCGCTGATTGGATGCTGCATCGCATAAGTCTCAGCTTGCCCTTTACTCCATGCTGGCTATAGCGTTTGTTGTGGCTTCCGGTTCCAGTTAGAGGTTATCGTTCTGTGTGTTCCAGCACCTCGTGTTCAGTGTCTGTGATCTCCCTAGCAGTGGCTGCCGCTTCCCAGCGTCTGTGTGATTTATCTGCAAGTGACAATAGAGCAGTATCTGCCACACCTCAGTGTCCGTGTGGATTCCCAGCAAGTACATTTTAGCAGTGTCAGCATGGGCGCCGAGAGGGGGGGGTGATAATTACTAGAGGTGTGCGCCGACCCCCATGTTTTGGACTTTGGTTTTGGATATGGATCTACCCTGGTTTTGGATCTGGATTGGTTTTGCCAAAACCTCACCTCCGGTATTGTTTTCGTGTTTTGGTTTTGGATCTGGATTTTTTCTTAAAAAATCATAAAAACAGCTAAAATCACATAAAATGGGCCTGTTTTTGTTCCTACAGTATAATTAACCTCAATAACATTTATTTCCAGTAACTTCCAATCAATTTTGACCACCTCACAATATTATTTGCTTCATCTAGTTAAGGCCAAAAGGTTGCATCCAGCTAGCTGGCTGACTAAGCTAAGTGACACAGTGGGCGGCACTAACATGTGGCAGTTCAGCTTCTAATTTCCAACATGGATACAGTGGGTTATACAGTGTGGGTTGGATACACCAATAGTGCCCTTACTGTGACAGCAGTGTCGGCAGAGCGGGGTTGCTGATGGTGTCCTCCTCAGTGCATGGAATGGCAGTGCTGTGGTGCTGGCAGTGTCCTCAGTGAAGGGTACCGGTGATGTCGGCAGTGCGGGGGTGCCAGCGGTGTCTTTAGTGCAGTTTTGCTGGCTGTGTCGGCAGTGCAGGGGTGCCAGCGGTGTCTTTAGTGCAGGTTTGCTGACTGTGTCGGCAGTGCGGGGGTGCCAGCGGTATCTTAGTGCTGGTTTGCTGGCTGTGTCGGCAGTGCGGGGGTGCCAGCGGTGTCTTTAGTGCAGGTATGCTGGCTGTGTCAGCAGTGCGGGGGTGCCTACAGTGCCTTAGTACAGGTTTGCTGGCTGTGTCAGCTGGGCGGGGGTTCCTGCGTGACTTTAGTGCAGGTTTGCTGGCTATTTCGGCAGTGCAGGGATGCTTGTGGTGTCCTCAGTGTGGGAGAGTCGTCAGTGTCGTCAGTGTGGGGGTCGCTGACGGTGTCCTCAGTTGGGCAACAGTGCAGGAGTGTCGGCAGTGGTGGTGTCGGCAGAGGGGGATGCTGCCAGTGGGGGTGGCGGCGGTGTCGGCAGCGGGGGGTGCCGGCGGCGGGGGATGATGGGCGCCATCTTCTTTTCTTCTTTTGTGCTGTTTTCAATGGGCTTAACGCTGATTGTCTGAGAGCCATGACAGACGGCTCTCTCAGCCAATCAGTGTTAAGCCCGCTGAAAACAAAACCTTGTGACTCGACAGAGGGGTCGCAAGGTTATGCCTCATGTCAGGGATCCGGAGCAGGCAGGGAGATCCGAGTTGCGCTCGGATCACCCTGGATGCCCCAAATTCGGGTGGGTTCGGATCTCTTAGATCCGAACCCGCTCATCTCTACTAATTACGGTGGGGACCCGGGTCCAGCACTGCTCCCACCCCCTTACATCACAGCAGCCCAGCTGTGGCTCTTGGCAGGCCTGATTGTCAGCTGCACTTCAGTATTGTGAACTTATTTGTTTATTCATTCCAGCACTCTCAGCAGCCTCTCTGTATCTGTGTGGCTAATCAGCTAATAACACCCAGCTGTCTGCACTACTATTCAGTGCTATGTGCACAATCTCCAATTTACAACTCCTCAATTTCAGTTGCAATTCATTGTCTGTATATTCAAGCAAGCAATAACTGTTACAGCAATTCCTGATATCCCTCATTGCATACCAGCTATTCAGGCTACAATGAGCCAAGTGCATACCACGTCTCAAGACTGCAACTAGCCAAGTGCGTACCAGCTAATCAGGCTGCAACCAGCCAAGTGCATACCAGATATTCAGGCTGCAACTAGCCAAGTGCATACCAGCTATTCAGGCTGCAACTAGCCAAGTGCATACCTGCTATTCAGGCTGCAACCAACCAAGTGCATACCAGTACTCAAGACTGCAACTAGCTAAGTGCATACCAGCTATTCAGGCTGCAACTAGCCAAATGCATGCCAGTCCTCAAGACTGCAACTAGCCAAGTGCATACCAGCTATTCAGGCTGCAACTAGCCAAGTGCATGCCAGTCCTCAAGATTGCAACTAGCCAAGTGCATACCAGCTGTTCAGGCTGCAACTAGCCAAGTGCATACCAGTCCTCAATACTGCAAGACTGCAACTTGCCATGTACTTTTCAACTAGGAAACATCTTGTCCTCACAATCTATTATCAATTGACTCTTGATCAATCATCTCACTACATCTTATAGAGCTTCCTTTTCCTGATAATGGTTCCACTGTGAATCTCCCAGAGGTTCATAACAATAACATAATAATGCAGCACTAAGATGAAGGCAACTGATTGTACTGCAATCCCTATGGACCTATTGGGATGTAGTTTGGAAGCCAACGGTCAAAATGCCGACCGCCGGCTTCCAGACTTTCTAATCCCGACGTGGTACTAATGACAGGTGTCGAAAACTTAACGCCTGTCAATAACCAAACACCGGAAGACTGACACCCGGCATACCGAATGGAGGTAAGCCCGGCCCGGGCGCAGGCATCCATGGGGGGGAGGGTTAGGTTTAGGGGAAATGTTAGTACCAGATCACAAACAGCAAATTAGGGATTGGAGCCTCCTACTTACTGTATCTGCCATAATTGATTATTGTCATGGGTGCATTTGCCTCAAACTCCCTTTTATGGCTTATTGTAGGACTCTTGTCCAGGTGACAGATGTCAGTTGTACCCACCTGACACTGCTAACCATCCTATAGGGTAACGCCCTCGATCTGTCTTAGCACCCAATTGCATCAGACAAACCCAGGCTACAAGGGACAACACACACAAGAACTACTTACCAGGGTCTTTATGGTCATCTTGGTAGTAGGCAGGAGGTTTCTGCAACATGCCCACAGACCCTGCAAAAAAACACATACCTTCCACAATGGCTGTACTATGGTAACTGGACAATTCTACTGTGAAACCCGCAACAGCCAATAAGCCAGACTACCTACAGTATACCTAACACTTAAGGTAGAAGCTATATCTACCATATCACTTAGTTACAAACGCAATGTAAGGCAATACAGTACTGTACGAGCACAAACATAGAGGAAATAATAAATACACAATATAAATACACACCATGCAATTACACCGACAGTTTGCACTACAGCCTCACATCACTGATGTCTTAGATTTGATTCCGACGAAGTTCTTAACTCTGTGGAATTTGTATACCCACCCAGTGTTTGTGTGGGGTTCTTCTGGGCACTCCAATGTCCTCCCATAATCCAAAAACATACTGATACAGTAGGTTAATTGGATTCTGACAAAAATTTACCTATTTGAGTGTGGTAGAGAATATATATTGTAAGCTCCACTGGGGCAAGGAGTAATGAGAATGGCCAAGTATTCTCTGTAAAACATGACAAATATGTGTGCACTATATAAATAACTGTTTCAAATAAATTTCATGGATGAAAAACTGTTGATACCTTTGGGTAGGGTGACAGGGATCACACTAACAGAATAACCTTGTGGCTAGGGGAAGCATTGAGGTTTGTGCCCAGTGCACAACAAATAAGGGCGGACTCCTAGCAATGCCCTCATGCATAAATGCTGCTGAGTGTAGTAGACCTATTGTCTACTACACATACAAATGATCAGGTCTTACCTACTCTGTGGTGTCTCAATGCTACTACACAGCAAATAATAGGGCAGTGTCCAAAACACACTTAATGTCTGCATTGAAACACCTACTTAGGGGTTCTCAACTTTGGGAATAGGGTCTAATGCCCCTAACTTGAAGTACCCAGTTCTCAAGGGGACTTTTGACCTAATGCCAATAATACACCATGGACATAATGCTCACATCAAACAATGGCCCTCATTCAGAGCCGCTCGTTAGCGGCAGTACGCTCGTTCCGAGCGATGTTTGCACATCTGCGCATGTGTACGGTTTTTAGTACGCATGCGCGAACCAGTCAGTGCGGCCGAAAATCGTTGGTACGCAATATAGCGAGTGCCTGCTATTTTGAGTGACAGAATGAGGCGTATGTGGGTGGTAACAGGGGAAGGTGCTTGAAAATGGGGAGTGGAGATCCGAACGCAGGCGTGCTTAAAGGTCAAAACGGGCGTTTTATGGGTGTGCATATTTAAAACAGCAGCGTCAGTGACCACGTCACTGGGTTATTTTATAGCCAGAACTGCTCGCAAATTTGTGGTAGCAAACACCAACCACAAGAATAGCGAGCAGTTCATACGCTGGTCGATGTACTCGATTAATCTAATAAATAGCGGACATGACGTAGGATGCGAGCGGCCAGGGGGCGTTTTTAACAAATAAACGAGCGTATGTTTTGCTCGCTCGTTCAGACTTAGAGGTGTGAACAGACTACAATGTGCGTACGGATCATTTGAATAGCCACCCCTTGTTTTTAAACGAACGACCACAAATAGCGAACGGCTCTGAATGAGGGCCTATGACCATTGCTCCAAAGTTATGCCCACTGAGTGAGACCTAATCAGGACTGTGGGCTTACTGGGCATTATGCGGCATGAGCCTAATGCCCGACAACATTGCTGACCAGGATGTAGTTGACAACCCGGCCAGTGATGCCTTTTTTTTTCTTTTTACTTCCTCAAGCCGGCATCTTCTCATGGTTCTCGTGGTTCTTCTTCTTAACTTCATGAGGTCTCATTGGTCTCTCCACCAGAGGACTGGACAGATTCCATTTAACCCAGCTAATATAAGCAGGAGCAGAGTAGAGTTGTTATGATATACAATTGACTCTATGCGGCACTCTTTGATTATCTCAACCACTGCAATCAAAATTCACAGTAAGTGACAGCTGATTGGCTGAGCTTGAATCTTTACAGACTCAAGCTCACCACAGCCAAGAAGCAACAAAGACTAAAGGCCCCCATAAATCAGCAATAGATTGCAGCAATTGTGCAATTTACAATCGATTGTGTATGAAAATCTTTCCCTTTTTCAATCGATTGCAGATTACAGAATTGCCACAATCGACTGAAAAAGGGAAAGATTTTTATTAGGGGTGTGCAGCGGCCACTTTTCGTGTTTTGTGTTTTGGTTTTGGATCTGGATCTTTCTTCGTGTTTTGGATCTGGATTGGTTTTGCCAAAACCACCCTTCCGTGTTTTGGGTTCTGGGTTTTGTGTTTTGGATCTGTATTTTTTTTTAAAAAAGCATAAAAACAGCTAAAATCACAGAATTTGTGTGTTTTTCTGCTCCTATGCTATTATTAACCTCAATAACCTTAATTTCCACTCATTTCCAGTCTATTCTGAACACCTCACAATAGTGTTTTTATATCCAAAAGGTTGCACCGAGGTAGCTGGATGACTATGCTAAGAGATACGAGTGGGCGGCACAAACACGTGGTCCATCTAGGAGTGACACTGTAGTGGCAGACAGGATGGCAGTTTGAAAAACTAGGCCCCAAACAGTACATAATTCAAAGAAAAAAAAGAGGTGCAAGATGGAATTGTCCTTGGGCCCTCCCACCCACCCTTATGTTGTATAAACAGGACATGCACACTTTAACAAACCAAACATTTCAGCGCCAGGGTCTGCCACACGACTGTGGCTGAAATGATTGGTTCGTTTGGGCGCCCACAAAACAAGCTGGCAATTAATCTGTCCCTGCACAAACTGGCTCTACGGAGGCAAGATGTCGTCCTCATCCTCCTCATCCACCGATTCCTCACCCTCTTCAGTGTTATCCTCACAGAGTATTGATTCGTCCCCGCTGGAATCCACAACCACAGGTCCCTCTGTACGTTCTGGAGGCTGGTCTCCCTGGAAGAGTTGATAATTCATTTTATGAACATCATCTTCTCCACATTTTGTGGAAGCAACCTCCTACGTCTTTCGCTGACAAGGTTCCCGGCTGCACTAAACACTCTTTCGGAGTACACACTGGAGGGGGGGCAACTCAGGTAAAATAGAGCCAGTTTGTACAGGGACCTCCAAATTGCTTCTTTTTCCTGCCAGTACAGGTACGGACTATCTGACATGCCTACTTGGATGCTGTCACCAATGTAATCCTTTAACAGACAGATGCACGCTTGTCGCAGCTGCTTTAAGGATGCAGGTGCGGCTACAGCCCACACATTTCACAAAGACAGAAAAAAAAAGATTTTTTTTATTGTTTGTGGAGCGCACTTTGAGGGTTACACAACCTTTTAACAGACAGACGCACGCTTGTTGCTGCTGCTTTGAGGATGCAAGTGCAGCTACAGCCCACACAATTCACAAAGACAGAAAAAAAAAGAAGAATATTTTTATTGTTTGTGGAGCGCACTTTGAGGGTTACACCACCCTTTAACAGACAGACGCACGCTTGTCGCTGCTGCTTTAGGGATGCAAGTGCGGCTACAGCCCACACATTTCACAAAGAGAAAAAAAAGAAGAATTTTTTTATTGTTTGTGGAGCGCACTTTGAGGGTTACACCACCCTTTAACAGACAGACGCACGCTTGTCGCTGCTGCTTTGAGGACAGTATCATATGCAGTGACAGTAGACTTGTCAGAAATTGTTGGCACGTCCTTCAGTCCGGACCAGATGTCCAAACCGGCCCTTGACTTATGACACAGGCGAACGCTTGGCGCTGCTACTGTGTTGATGCACGTGCGGCTTCATCACACACAAGTCACAAACACATAAAAAAATAGTTTTTTATTTTTTGGAGTACTTTGAGGGTTACACCAACCTTTAACAGTCAGACGCACGCTTGCTGCTGCTGCTTTGAGGATGCAAGTGCAGCTACAGCCCACACAATTCACAAAGACAGAAAAAAAAAGAAGAATATTTTTATTGTTTGTGGAGCGCACTTTGAGGGTTACACCACCCTTTAACAGACAGACGCACGCTTGTCGCTGCTGCTTTAGGGATGCAAGTGCGGCTACAGCCCACACATTTCACAAAGAGAAAAAAAAGAAGAATTTTTTTATTGTTTGTGGAGCGCACTTTGAGGGTTACACCACCCTTTAACAGACAGATGCACGCTTGTCGCTGATGCTTTAAGGATGCAGGTGCGGCTACAGCCCACACATTTCACAAAGAGAAAAAAAAAGAATTTTTTTATTGTTTGTGGAGCGCACTTTGAGGGTTACACCACCCTTTAACAGACAGATGCACGCTTGTCGCTGCTGCTTTGAGGATGCAGGTGGAATCTAGACGGGATTTGGAACCGGGGACACACTACCTCCATCAATTGCTAAATCCCACTGCACTAATGGCGGATACCGGATGCATGTCTAACACCAACATAGCAGTCAAGGCCTCAGTTATACGTTTTGCTTCAGGATGACTGCTGTCGTACTTCATCCTCATCGCTAGGGACTGTTGGAGGGTCAATTGTTTAGTAAAAGTAGTGGTGTTCCTACTTCCTCTCTGGGATGATGAACAACTCCGAGCAGCAGCAACAGCACTAGGAGGAAGTGGTTCTTGATCTTTCCCTATTTTATTTTTATCGGAAAAAGTTTGGTCCTCCATTTATGTTATATTGATATATACGTGCGGCTAAGGCGCACACAAACACAGAAATATTTTTTTATTTTTGCTGGAGAGTAGTGCACTTTGTGGGTTACACCACCCTTTAAGAAATGAGCCAGCCGGCTCTTTACTTATGGGACACAGGCGCACGCTTGGCACTGCTCCTTTGTTGATGCACGTGCAGCCACAGTGCACACAATTCACAAACACAGAAAATATTTTTTTATTTGGTTTGGAGTGTACTTTGGGGGTTACAGCACCCTGTAACGGTCAAGCCAGCCGGCCATTTACTTATGACACAGGCGCACGCTTGGCACTACTTTGTTGATGCACGTGCGGCTACTGCGCACACAATTCACAAACACAGAAAATATTATTTTATTTGGTTTGGAGTGTACTTTGGGGGTTACAGCACCCTTTAACGGTCAAGCCAGCCGGCCATTTATTTATGACACAGGCGCACGCTTGGCACTACTTTGTTGATGCACGTTCGGCTACTGCGCACACAATTCACAACAGAAAATATTTTTTTATTTGGTTTGGAGTGTACTTTGGGGGTTACAGCACCCTTTAACGGTCAAGCCAGCCGGCCCTTTACTTATGACACAGGCGCACGCTTGGCACTACTTTGTTGATGCACGTGCGGCTACTGCGCACACAAATCACAAACACAGAAAATATTTTTTTATTTGGTTTGGAGTGTACTTTGGGGGTTACAGCACCCTTTAACGGTCAAGCCAGCCGGCCCTTTACTTATGACACAGGCGCACGCTTGGCACTACTTTGTTGATGCACGTGCGGCTACTGCGCACACATTTCACAAACACAGAAAATATTTTTTTTATTTGGTTTGGAGTGTACTTTGGGGGTTACAGCACCCTTTAACGGTCAAGCCAGCCGGCTCTTTACTTATGACACAGGCGCACGCTTGGCACTACTTTGTTGATGCACGTGCGGCTACTGCGCACACAATTCACAAACACAGAAAATATTTTTTTATTTGGTTTGGAGTGTACTTTGGGGGTTACAGCACCCTTTAACGGTCAAACCAGCCGGCCTTTTACTTATGACACAGGCGCACGCTTGGCACTACTTTGTTGATGCACGTGCGGCTACTGCGCACACAATTCACAAACACAGAAAATATTTTTTTATTTGGTTTGGAGTCTACTTTGGGGGTTACAGCACCCTTTAACGGTCAAGCCAGCCGGCCCTTTACTTATGACACAGGCGCACGCTTGGCACTACTTTGTTGATGCACGTGCGGCTACTGCGCACACAATTCACAAACACAGAAAAAATATATTTTTTTTTAGCACTTGGGGGGAGCACCACTGACGGACAGAGCACCCCCTGGACAACACTACAGCACCCCTTTAGGACTGGGACACTGCACAGGACTTTGGAGTGGACACAGCCCCTATGGACAACCGACTGCACAACACAGTCCAGCCAGCCCCTATGGACTTTGAAGTAGTGGACACAGCCCCTATGGACAACAGCAGCACAGCACTACACAGCCAGCCCCTATGGACTTTGAAGTAGTGGACACAGCCCCTATGGACAACAGCAGCACAGCGAGGAACAGCACAGCACAACACTACTCTGCACTACACTACACTACACAGCCCAGCCAGCCCTAACTCCCACCCTCCCTCTTCACTGTCCACATCCGAGTGAGAAAATGGCGCCGACGCGTGTACCTTATATAGGATCCAAAACCTGCGAGACCCGGAAGGCGGAATGATGACGTTTTGCCTCGTTTTCAGATCCGAGTCAGGCGGGAAAAGTCGAGCCTGACTGGGATCGGCCTCGGATCGGGGGGGCTCGGGGGGGTTTGGATTTCAGAAATCCGAACCCGCTCACCCCTAATTTTTATACACAATCGACTGCAAATTGCACAATTGCTGCAATGAATTGGTGATGTATGAGGGCCTTTACTCAGCAGAACTCCTCCAGGTCAGGGGATCTCCACAGTGATGTCTCTGGGTCCAGCTGAGTGTCCTCTGTGTTCTTTCTTTTCCCTGCTGGGTGCAACTAATCTCCTTTCTCCTTTGCGACCCATATTTGCATTTGTACAATAAAAATCTACAATGAGTAAACTCACTTTATCATTAATGTACAATATTTATTGATTGAATTAACAAATATATATCTTTAGACAATGCATCAGTGCAATAGCATACTGTATATCTTCAGATAATATTCGCTACAAGCAGTGCACACATAGATTAAAAAGCTTTAAATAAGCTAGGATTAGTTATAGTAATCAAAATAAATCAATAATGAGCTTAAATGCCAGACACAGTTTAAAAATAGAACACTACTAGAATATCGGGAGAACTGTTCATTCTAATTATGAATAACTTCCCATGTAAACATAAGAGGAAATTGATAACAATTCAGAACAATAGCATAATGTCGGAAATAAGTTCCCTCTAATAATAAACAATGAGGTCCATTATAGCAGAATGAGTGTCTCAAAGACAGCAGTTACTGAATGTGTCGACCTCATGTACAGTAACAAGAAGAATGTATCTCATGTGATATAAGTGATATAAGTGAATATAATCAGAATTTATTGATAATAATATTTTATGAAGTTAAAATAAAAATCACAATATTTAAAAAAAACATTATTAAATAATACATACAAAAATTGATCGTATGATTTCATATACCAAAACACAAAAACAGACACAAAAAGCAATGTCAGAGCAGAAGACCAATAATTAAAGATTTGTGGAGCCCTGTGTTTTGGTTTTGGTTGTAAATCTTCATCGTGTTTTTGGTTTGAATGTCTTTAAAATTGTTAAAAACAGCTAAAATCATGTAATTTGGTCCTGTTTTGTTCCTACAGTATTATTAACATCAATAACATTCCTTCCAGTCATTTCTGACCACCACACAATATTCTTTTCACCAATATTGGCCAAGGCTGAAGTGAGCTGGCTGGCTAATAAGCGACAGAGCAGCGGCACAAACACATGGCAGTTTAAAATAATTAAAAATTATAGCACATCTAGGAGACAAAGTGGCACTGCAGTGGCAGACATGATGGCAGTTTAATAAACTATACGATCCTATATAATGTTTTAATTAATCAAGAACTAGATCCGAGGCCCAAGGCCAGCAAAGGTAAATGTAGGTGGAGTATTTAGTGGAACCCAGGTAAAGCATTGATTGATTGATTACAGTAATATTAACTCTAATGAAAATAAATTAGACACATGAAAAAAACTATTAAAACGAGCTTCCAAAATCCCAAAGATATTTAGTGAAAACCAAATCCAAACAGGAAATCACAGGCCTCAGGACAATACAGGAGATTCAAGGCAGAGTAACAACCTACTTGAAGTTGAGAATTATTAATTATATGACTATATGATTTGATGATTGTACTCTGTATCTGTAGCGAAGCTGTAGGAAATGGGGCCTATACACCTGGTTGAGAAGCTGGTGAGGGATGGCCTTCAAAGATACAAAGAACATGAACGTCCCAGTAAAGTACAGTAATAAATGCTGCATCTCAAAAATACACTACAGATGTGTCCTCATACAAATAGCCTCAATACACAATGCTGCTCAACTTACCTGGATCGAGTGAGCCGCCAGGTCCAGTGCTACTCTGGTAATGTCGGGTGTCTTTTTTGGCAAAAATGCATCTAAGCGATGCATTAGCATACTGTGCTGATTAATTTGATATATAAGACACTTGTAAATCTGTGTGCACCTGAGTATGTATATGAAGCACAACGGAACTGAAAAAAGCTGCAGCCGCTACATTGTAGCACTTTGTATACAGTTTCAGAGACTCTGTCGCAAACAGATATACAAGAGTCGCATAGAAATTAATCAGAACAGTCTTCTGGTGCTTCCTAGGTGCATCGCATTTCGACTTAAATACATTTTTCGGCCAAAAAAGCAGCAAAAAAGGTGCCAGCACTAGCAGAGTCTCACGGGACCTGGCACGCCGAGAGGGGCATTTAGTGCGACTGCAGCAAAGATGTATAAGGACACGTGTATATGGGTAGATGTCTGCGGTCATTCTTCCCACCCACTCCATCTACCTACTACAACTCTCTCTGTCCTAATGATGTTTTTTATGCACAACCCACAGTACCACACCCTCTCCATCTACTCTCCTGTGTGAAATGGAGCCTGATCATGAGGGAGGGACTCTCATATGCAATCCAAAACATGCAAGAACCGACATGTCCGGAAAAATTACATTTTGCCTTGTTCTGAGATCTGAATATGGCGGGAAGACCCGAGCCAGGATTTTTCAGAAAAAAACGAACCGCTCATCTCTATAATTAATACAATTTTATAATTCTACCCATGAGAATATAATACTGACAAATAAAAAATATTAAAAAAATAACTTTTCTCTCCGTTATATCTGTTACCCTATCCATTGGTAAGTTTTATAAATTATGTCCTTATTAATGTGTTTTTCTGTTAAAATATTGCTGAAATGCAGAATCAGATTAACAACATGGCAGCCATGGTGGTCGTCCAGGATCCCCAAACACAGGGGGCCCCCACACATAGCTATATCACCAGTGTGGGGGGCACTGAGGCATACAGTATGTGACCTGGGTTTTCTGTGTGGCATAAATTAAACTGGGGACACAACAGTATTTAACTCATTTGCTGGGAGAATTTCCGCATTATACTTTTTAATAGCATTGCCAGTATAGCATATTGACAAGTTTACTGGTAGGAGCTCCCCCCACGAACCTTAAAATGGCCCTTTGAAATTAAAAATGTGATGTAGCTGGAATAAAATAAATCCAGCTCAAATATATACAATAGGAGAAATTTCACATGGAACAAAGGAGCTCATTCAGACCTGCTCGCTAGATGCGTTTGCTCGCACCCTGCGTATTCAAATCCAGCGCACGCCCAGCAAGGCAGGCAATTGCACGGCAAGCCATTAGCTCGCCCACTATGTCTTGGCGTGCGATCACTTTGTGTATGCAGACGCCCACCAGACGCCCATTAATGCACGTCATCTCCGGGAAGTGCATGAAACCATTGGTACATCGAGCACCATCGGATGCGATCGCAGCGCTTGAGGTTGACTATACCCTGCCGCAAGCACTGCGATCACTTCAGTGTGAAATATAACCAAGTGACGTGTCCTATGACGCTGCCTTTTAATTATGCACACCTCTAAAATGGCATTGAAACACTCAGGCACGTCTGCGTTTGCAACTCCGCTCCCCCGTTTCTAGCAGTCAGTCCCTGTCACCACCCACAAACGGCTTCTCCTATCACTCACTCTACTGGGCTGTCTATGCTGGGTGAGCGAACACTTCCAGGTCTCTCACAGTGGTTCGTACATGCACATTGCGATGTGTACGCATTCGCAGAAAGCGACAATCGGCCAGCTACGACTGATTGCATCCTAGCGAGTGGGTCTGAATCAGCTCCAAAGAACTAATGGCCAAAATCTACCAATAAAATGTGCAACATTCCACATCTCACTGTGGGACAAGGTGAATGTTCCAGTTTTGAAAATATCACTCATAGGGCTGAATTCAATTAGCCTCGAAGGACTAATTAGCCGTGATGAAGTGCCCGAGGCTATCCAATTACATGGCAGTAGCTTAGCACAGATTTTTATTTACCTTCTCCTGAGGTTTGAACAGAAATTAATGTAATGGGTTTTGCCTTTATCGCGGCTGCTGTGAACGCGTTAACCCATAGCTCTGGGTATTGTCCCGAAATCTATGGGTTAATGCTCGTTAGCTGCAGATTTATGGTGCATTGAAAAGGGCTTTGAAATGATTAGCTCCAGGGGTAAAAGTCAAAAGCTACTACCCTTTTCATCACACGGTAAGTTAACAAGGCTAATTGAATCCGGCCCATACTCTATTTAGCTACCACATGGAAGCCTGTATCGGCAAGGCACCTGAAAACTGGACGTTATATGCTCTGGAAATTATGGGTTCAAGATAAAAGTTAATGGTCTCTCCTAGCTTTCAAATGGTACACTTCAAGTGAGGATAACAGCCAGGCTGGGCAGATTGGGGTCCTGGTACCTGTATTTTGATGTCATATTTAATTCTTATAACTAGTTTCAAAAGTAGAAGTAACCAGTGTAATAAGCACTTGAAGCAAGTAATAATAATAATAATAATAATAATAATAATAATAATAATAATCTGTCTTAGTGGTGCTAAATGATGAAACAATAGAGCAAAAGACTACTCCATTTGTACAACTATAATAATACATCAGCATTATTAACGCATAAACATTTTATTATATATTAAGGGTTCCTTGGTACAGTACATATGGTGGTAAGAACAAACAACATATCACAGTGTACAAACTGTTAACAGCTAAGTTCCCCTGCCGAGCTGTCATAGTGACAATAAATGAATCAATACATCCACTGGTAATAGAAATGATAGAATACAAATACACTTACTCTGGAGTGGAAATCAAGTTGAGCGACATTTTCAAATCTATTTCATGGAAAGTTCACCTCATCCCCATTTGGTTGCGGAACTTCACACATTTTTCCAGCAGAATTTAACCTTAATTGTTCTGTGTAGATTTCCACCTATCATTTTTGTTCCACCTGGAATGTCCGTGTAATAGCACAAGCACGTCAAAGAGCAGAATGAATTGGTAGCGTCATCACTTGAGCTCCTCTTATATGCGGCCTGATTCTGAGTAACACGCAATTTTGATTGCGGATGGTTCGGGGGATTTTTTGCATTTGCATCTTAAAGAAGCTTCTCACTTGCAGATAGACTGACATTACCTGGTAGCAACTGGGCAACAGCAGGGTGCTCTCACATAGAATATGTTTACTGTAGGCATGACACAGAACTGCGTCCTTTTCCGAGCTATGCCTTTGCTGTGTGATTACAGTCAGATTTCCTGCACCAAGGATGGGGTTGGTACAAATGCTGATGAAAGCTGCTCTCACTAGCAGAGGGCATCCAACTCAGAATACTGGCAGATAGGTTTGTAGCAGAAATCACAAAGTGTGTTTACAGAAAAAAATATTTTTTGGTAAAATAAATGTAACACAAACAGATGAATCCGGAATGTCATTATTCAAAATGGATAAACCTTCATATGTAGGTAGACATGACAGAATATATATGCAGAATATAAAATGCAGAACGTTGCTTGCAGAGCATAAGGTAGACAAATGAATGTCCCAACACAATGCAGGAATACACTTGTGCTAAAGGTAGAAAGTCACTGTATAATATCAGCTCAAACTGAGTCCAGGTAAATCCAACTCCTCAGTGTATCCAGCAAGAGACCCCGAGGTAAGTCTAGCACAAGTCTTACCCATACTTACCAATCTGGGAGGGGGCAGACAGGTCAGCGGAGATGGGGCGTGGTGGGCTGGAAAGTAGGTGGTGCAGGGGGCATAGTGGCACAACCACATCATCGTAGCCCTGCCCCCCGCTGTACAGTGCCAAGAAAACAAGCATTGTGTAGCTGGAGAGGGGCTATGATGATGCAATTCACTGCAAATCACTTCATGCTTCCCCCGGACCACCCAGCTGGGTGGGCAGTGTGGGCGGTTGCTGGACACTTGCCTACTTTTCCATGTGGCATGGAGTGCCACCCGATATTCAGGAGCCTCCTGGCCATTCAGGGAAATTGGGCAAGTATGGTCTTACCACTCTAGGCAGGGATGTATTTATAATGGCATACCTCCCAACGTGACCCTCTCCAGGAGGGACACAATGCTCTGGTCCTGGACTTCCCTGGTAATATATGATTGGTGGCGGCTCCAGAGGTGGGGCTGCAGCACAGTCCAAAATTCACATTAACTGCCAGTGAGTCCCAGCCAGTGATGTTTGGCAGTGTGTGAAATGACAGTTGGTGTGACTCCCCTATTTGAATTTTGAACTGTGCTGCAGCCCCCACCTCTTACCAGGGAAGTCCAGGACCAGAGCATTGTGTCCCTCCTGGAGAGGGTCATGCTGGGAGGTTTGTAACGGTGCAAGGTGTGCTGTTTACATGGGCCCCTGGGTCCAGGGGGGCCCGCACCGCACACCCTGCACCCATACTTTTTTTCAATACTTACCTCTCCGAAGTCCCACGGAGTGGCGCTACTCAAAATGCCAGGAAAATGGCAGCAGCAGCCATCTTTCTGGCATTTTGCGCAGGCACAGTAGGAAATCACAAGGAAAATGGCTGCCGTGCCATTTTCCAGGTGACATCCGCAGTAGACTCCGGGAACAGACTAGTGTCCGGAGTCCACTGCTGCTGTCAGTTCACAGACATCAGCTGGGGAGAGAGGATGGGGCCTCGGACGGGGAATGTACACAGGTCCCCTCCTCTCTTAATATGCCCCTGACTCTAGGTGGATTCTGGTAACTTAGGTGAGTGCAGGTGGGGATCACGATGCAGACCAGATTGAGGACCTCATTCAGAGTCAGTCGTTGCGGCCGCTCGGTCATACGCCACCGATGTTCGCTAAACTGCGCATGCGTAAAATTCTCAATGCGCCTGCGCAAACTAGCTATTACGATCAGAAATTGCTCTCTCCTTGAACACAGCCAGGTCGTTAGTTTGAGTGACAGGATGAGGCGTTTGTGGGTGGTAACAGGGGAAGGTGCTTGTGAACGGGGGAGTGGAGATCCGAACGCAGGCGTGCCTGAATATGCAAACGGCGTTTTATGGGAGTGCATAATTAACTAAGTAGTGTCATGGCACATGTGACATGGGAGGTTTTTACACTGACTTGATCGTAGTGCTTAAGAGAGGGTATGGTCAACCTTAAGCTGTACGAACAGCTCCGATGGTTCCCGATGGTTTCGATTAATCCTTATATGCCCGGAGATGACGTGTAATTGGAACGAGAAAGGGGCGTATTTTTAGTCTTAAGACCGCATCCTCCCCTTGCTCTTCCAGCGATCCCATCTTAACGACGCAACTTGCGAGCGCTTCATTTGCATATCCAGCCCCTTTTACCTTACAACCGAGCGGCCGCAACGACTGACTCTGAATGAGGTCCTGAGTGCGGATGAGCTAAAAACTGGAGCAATGTACCAAAGGATATACCATCAGATGTCAGGCAATGGAGTAAGTAAACTTGAAGGCAATTAGCTCTGCAGATACAATATAGGGCACCTCCAACTCAGCCAGGAATAGACGGTGAGCACTTGGAAGCCAGTCTGGAAGCAGGAACACAGATGGCCAGCCGGGAGTCAGACTGTAGTCTCGGCTATGCCCTGCCAGGAATCAGAACCAGGGATGGTAGAAGCTGTATCAGTAGACTGAACCAGAGCATACAGCACAGGAACCAGGAATTGTAGAAGATGTACTGTATCATAAGAAAAGAACAAGAAATATACAGCACAGGAACCAGTACGTTATGCTGGAAGCAAATGCTTTCACTGGCAGAGATAGAGGGGTATATATACTAAAGTGTGGGTTTTTAGAAGTAGAGTTGTTGCCCATAGCAACCAATCAGATTATACTTACTGTATAATTTATCTAGCCTCCTCTAGATGAATATAGCTAGAATCTGATTGGTTGCTATTGGCAATAACTCCACTTCTAAAAACCCGCACATTAGTAAATACACTCTGGAGTGTAAGGTCAGAGCTTAAATACCAGACACATCAGCACAGCCAATCAGCAGGACAAGGTAGCCACACTTGCATAGTAGCTCAACTTAATTAAAAACAACCTCTCACATGTAGGGTAATACCATAGCGGAAACTGACATTCTCACACTTGCAGGCAGCAAATCTGCATTGCCGCTTAGATTGATTGAAAGCACACACATATGTACAGTCAGTGACTGACACTGACAACAAGGCAGAATCCTAACATAGATGTTTGTATGGGAAACCTGCAGGAGTTGCGACTGCATTACATGGAACTCAGAATCAAGCCCACACAAAGTACATACCACGAAGTGCAGAATTTTCAAAGAATGGCAAAAAAAAGTGGATTTAACAATTATATCGCTGGACTTCATGCTCTGCAAACCAACCTGTTCTGCTGCAAATTTGAATTCACACAAAGTTTCACACATAGCTTTACTCATCTCTTATTCAGAAGTGTAAATCTGAAGATTATTATAATTTACATATGGCAATTTGCTTCAATAAGCATTGTACACTACTCTGGCAGTGAACTGGTAAACACTAGGAAGGAATTCCTAATTTCCTAATGATACAAATTAATAGCATTCAAATAATCTAGATGTGTGTAGGGGGAGGGAAGTCATTTATTTTATAGCAAGCAGTTTAATGAAACAGTACAGTGTGCAAATTTGTACGTGGGATTCCATGAGAGAGGCCCGGCCTGGAACAGCCCTCCATAAACTTCTTCATAATTCTTTCATGAGAAAGATGCTTTCTAATTTATCCAGTGCTCATTAGTATACAATTAGTGGAATGCACTTAAAGGGAGAGTGGGGAATGCTCAATATGAATATCTATTCAGATTACAGGCTCGCTGTGGATTTATAGAATGGATGTAGAATTAATTTCTGTACAAAATGGCAGAAAATGCTAATTAGCGATTTCTCGTGGCAGAAACATACACTTTCTGCATTTAAGGAAAGCAAAATGAGAGAATAATTAGTCCTTAAGCTAGCTCGCTGCTTCACTACAGCTATTTCCGTTTAATTCAGGGCGGCTAAGGGAAGATGAAGGGAAGGAACACTTGATTTTGTGTTTGGAATTCTTTAACTCACCTGCCCTGGGCGCAAAAGTCATTTCTATTAATAAAAAATGTAAAAATATTTTATTTCTTAGAAGGCGTATGTTCAACAAAGGAAGTCTCAGGGGTTCTGTGGATTGCTACTCAGTTCTCAATAATGGTAAGTATTGGCCAGAGGGCAAGCACAAGTTTGGGACCAGGCTCTTGAATCACCAGGCCTCAATGGAAATATGAGCGCATCTGATCCATGTGGCTTGTGAGCGTGGTTTTACTCAGCCAATGAATTTTATTCATATTGATATTTGCAGGGCTGGTTCTAGGGCCATTCAAACAGGGCGGTATCCATCAGCCACCGCCGCATCCTGTCCGGCTGAGAATAGAGCTTCATTAAAACCCCGTCCTCTGCCTAGCTGCTGTCATTTACGATATTACAGTAGGTCAGGGGGAGGGAAGGGGCAGAAGTGCAACACAGGGCAAACTGCCACCCTGATACAGACCTGCACAAGGTGCTAACACAACCGGGACCGGCACTGGTTATTTGAAAGAACTATAATCAAATACTAAAAAGATTCACATGACCAATATTCAATACAGACGTCCAAAAGAAAGTAATAGGTGAACCGGTGCACAGACTAACAAAGCTGCAGGTAGGAGGTAATCAAAAAATAGGAGGTATCCTCACACCTCCATCAACATAGGACAATATAAACAAATATTTGAAAACCTCCTTGTCTGCACTATAGATATGTAATAAAATCACAGACCTTAACCGGATTTCTGGTTCTCTTTCCTATGAGATGTAAGATGCTCACATGTCCCCAGGGTCGATACCCAAAAGTAAGGGGAAAACATGTATAGTGAAGTATAGTTTAATACATATGACACATATAATGAACATACATAGTCACATCCACATAAATAAAGATAGACAATCTTCAGGACAAAAATGTCCACAAGAAGTTGAAAAGTGCATATAAAGCACCTATATAAAACATATGATAAATCCACTCAAGGTGAGTATGGTGCACACTCCTTTCCCTAACCTAATAAACCCCCCTCCTCCAATCGCGTAGCCACGGGTGCAGCTGATCCCTAGACAGAAATCAAAATACGTCCCATGAGCCTTAGTTGTGCCCGACCAATTGCGTTTCTTTGGAGTCCCGATAATTCCGGTTGTCTTTGACAGGGAATCAGATGCGTAACATCACTTCCGCTTTGTCGTCAAGGTAATGTAAACAAACAGCGCTGTATCATATTCTGGTTTCTGAATGACTTTAAATTAAGTATTTTTCGTTTTCCCACATGTGGATAAATCTGTGGTACATTATTTTCTTACTCCTTTAATGTTGGTATCTTTTACATTCTATCATGTGACATTTGATAGTCACAAAACCTCGATAAATAAAAAACAGCATAATTAATAATCAGATATATAACTCCAAAAAAAACATAAATATAGTACTCATTAAAATACATATAAAAAGAAGTGAAAAGTGTCAAACATGCAGTAAAGTGCATATACTATAGTACGGTAGGTGTTATGGCCACAAATACCCGTTATAAAAACCATTTTATCTCAAAGTCCCGGTTTCAGAGTGCCTAAATTGAAAATACTTTTCATTTCTGCCTGGGCCAATTGCTGGGCTAGGTCCCTCCTACGCCAGTGACCCTTTATATTTTGGAGTCCTATGAAGCATTTCAGGCCTGACGTATTACTATTGTGAAATAATTTAAAATGATTCGATAACGCATGGGTCTCCAGACCGTTTCTGATGTTTCTAACATGCTCACCACCTTAAGGGGCGTGGAGGTTCTACCAATGTAATACAGATTGCAACTACATTCTATCGCGTAAATCACGCTTTTAGTGTTGCATGTAACAAAATCTTTTATTTTACAATTATGTCCATTAATCGTTACTTCCGTAATTTTACTTTGGCCATCACCTTTTATTTCTTTACAGCCTAGACACAATTCGCATCGAAAAAAACCTTGGGACTTAATCCTCAATGCGGAATCTGTTCGAGGGAAGGCACTTCTAACTAGGCTAGTGCCAATGTTTGGAGCTTTTCTATAAATACACTTCGGTTTTGAAGGTAAATAAGAGCCTATCAGAGGGTCCTTTTGTAGGATTTTCCAGTGTTTACATAAGACTTTTTCTATATTCTTATACTGGCTATTGTATGAAGTTACAAATGCCCATTCCATTGAGGGGCACTCTCTTTTCTCTTTGATTTTGTTCTCCAATAGGTTTTCCCTTGGAATTTCTCTAACTTCTTCAAGGGCTTTGTTTAAAACATCTTTAGAATAGCCCGATGCTATAAATTTAGTGCACATCTCTCTTGCCTGAACATCAACCATGTTTTGGTCTGTACAGTTCCTCTTAAGTCTTCTTAGCTGTCCACCAGGGATTGACTTTAACCATGTCGAATGATGACAGCTATTCGCTTGGATATAGGCATTTGAATCTGTTGTTTGTTAAAATTATTCATATGGACTGAATTATTTTCAATAAAAATTGTAATATCTAAAAAATTGACTGAGGTGGTGCTACTAGTGAATGTAAAATCTATATTTAAAACATTAGTATTTAAATATGTAAAAAATTCTTCTAAAACGACAAAATCACCTCTCCAGATAAAAAAGACGTCGTCTATGTATCTACACCAGGACACCAGGTTCGCTCCAAAGGGGTTTTTGTTCAAAATATGGTCCATCTCCCATTGCCCCATAAATATATTTGCATAACTAGGAGCGAACCTGGTGCCCATTGCGGTCCCGACCTTTTGTAAATAAAATATGTCTTGGAATGTGAAATAATTATTTGTTAAAATAAAATTCACACTTTCAATAATAAAATTCTTTAAACTGTGATTCATAGTGTTAATATCCAGACTCTTGGTTACTGCATTGATGCCATCTCTATGATCAATAATGGTATATAGAGACCGGACATCAGCTGTGACCATGATCAAACCCTCTTCCCATTTTATAGTAGTAAGTAAATTTAAAAAGTCTTTTGTATCCTTTAAATGGGAATGATTTTATGATTTTTTAGAGTTAATGGTTGTAGGCGGTAATCAATGAATTCTGACAGGTTTGATGTCGCTGAATCGATCCCCGAAACAATCGGCCTACCCGGTGGGTGTGTTGCATTTTTATGTATTTTGGGCAACACATAGACAACCGGGATTACCGGTTCCAGGTTAAACAGGAAAAGTTGTTCTTTCTCCACTTCTATCCTCTAGTTGTCTAAGGACTTCACCTTCATACATGTCTTTATTTAAAACCACCACCCCACCGCCTTTATCGGCGGGCTTGATAACTATGTCTGTGTTCAATTTTAATCCTTTTAGGGCTTGACGTTCCTTAAAAGTTAAATTTTGTTTGATGCCCTTGGACTTTATTTTGTTTATATCCTCATACACCATATTGTAAAAGGTATCTATGAAATTTCCCTTCATATATGTGGGAATAAAAATTGACTTTGGTTTGAAAGGTGTTTTTTCTGCTTCTATTTCAAAATTCAGACTGCCTTGCCTCTTTAGATAAAAAGAACCTTTTAATTGACAATTTTCTTATATATTTGTTCAAATCTACAAATATTGTGAATTTGTTTAGTGGTATAGAGGGGGCGTATTTCAGTCCTTTCTCAAGTACTTTCGTTTCCTCAATTGTAAGTAAATACAGTCAGGTGCATAAATATTGGGACATTGACAGAATTTTCATATTTTTGCCTCTATTCACCACCACAATGGCTTTGAAATGAAACAAACAAGATCTGATTTAACTGCAGACTTTCAGATTTAATTTGAGGGTAATTATATCCAAATGAGGTGAACAGTGTAGGAATTACAACGGTTTCTATATCTGCCTCCCACTTTTTAAGGGGCCAAAAGTAATGGGACTATCAACTCAAAAGCTATTTTATGGACAGGTGTGGGCTATTCCCTCATTATTTCATTATCAATTAAGCAGGTAAAAGGTCTGGAGTTGATTCTAGGTGTGACATTTGCATTTGGAATCAGTTGCTGTCGACTCTCAATATGAGATCCAAAGAGCTGTCACTATCAGTGAAGCAAGCCATCATTAGGCTGAAAAATCAAAACAAACCCATCAGAGAGATAGCAAAAACATTAGATGTGGCCAAATCAACTGTTTGGAACATCCTTAAAAAGAAAGAATGCACCAGAGAGCTCAGCGACAAAAGACCCGGAAGACCGCGGAAAACAACTGTGGTGGATGACAGAAGAATTATTTCCCTGGTGAAGAAAAACCCTTTCACAACAGTTGGCCAAATCAAGAACACTCTCCAGGAGGTAAGTGTATATGTGTCAAAGTCAATAATCAAGAGAAGACTTCACAAGAGTGAATATAGAGGGTTCACAACAAGATTTAAACCATTGGTGAGCCAGAAAAACAGGAAGACCAGATTACAGTTTGCCAAACAACATCTAAAAAAGCCATTACAGTTCTGGAACAACATCCTATGGACAGATGAGACAAAGATCAACTTGTACCAGAGTGATGGGAAGAGAAGAGTATGGAAAAGGAAAGGAACTGCTCATGATCCAAAACATACCACCTCATCAGTGAAGCAAGGTGGTAGTAGTGTCATGGCGTGGGCATGTATGGCTGCCAATGGAACTTGTTTCCTTGTATTTATTGATGATGTCACTGCTGACAAAAGCAGCAGAATTAATTCTGAAGTGTTTCGGGCAATATTATATGCTCATATTCAGTCAAATGCTTCAGAACTCATTGGACGGCGCTTCACAGAGCAGATGGACAATGACCCGAAGCATACTGCAAAAGCAACCAAGGAGTTTTTTAAGGCTAAAAAGTGGAATGTTATACAATGGCCAAGTCAATCCCCTGACCTGAATCCGATTGACCATACATTTCACTTGATGAAGACAAAACTGAAGGGAAAATGCCCCAAGAACAAGCAGGAACTGAAAACATTTGCAGTAGAGGCCTGGCAGAGCATCACCAGGGATGAAACCCAGCGTCTGGTGATGTCCATGCATTCCAGACATCAGGCTGTAATTGCTTGCAAAGGATTTGCAACAAAGTATTAAAAAGTGAAAGTTAGATTTAGGATAGTTTAGTTTGTCCCGTTACTTTTGGCCCCTTAAAAAGTTGGAGGCACATATAGAACCGTTGTAATTCCTACACCGTTCACCTGATTTGGATGTAATTACCCTCAAATTAAATCTGAAAGTCTGCAGTTAAAGCACATCTTGTTTGTTTCATTTCAAAGCCATTGTCTTTTTTCTCCCCACTTTGTTTTTGATTCCTCCCCTACACCCTCTTCTTTTTATCTTAAGGGATATCTCTCCCTTTTCCAAAAAAAGTTGAGGGTTCGCAATCATCAGACAGATGTTGATATCGGTTCTTTAAAGTAATCGGTCTTTCCTTTGTGTACCCATATTCCTGTCGAAGTCTGATACCATTTTTTGATTGTCTCCAAGGTATATCACTCTCTTTACCACTTCTATACCTCTCATCTGATCCATTCCATTCCTGAAACTCCATTGATTAATACTTATCCCTACTCTATATTCCATTTCTTTATATACAGATGTATCTGAAAATAGTAGGATCATCTCTTTGTATGTAGAAATTTCTTTTTCTAGTAGAATAAGATCCCTCCGTCTATCTTCTATTATAAGATTCATTAGAGAAAATGAACATGTATGTAAATGGCATCCGATTTTAATTTAAAACTCTCACTGGCTGATGAGAAGGAGGCCGTTTTATGAATTAACAATCCTTTAGGTACTACAGTAGTTTGATTTCTGTCTAGGGATCAGCTGCGCCCGTTGCCACGCGATTGGAGGAGGGGGGTTTATTAGGTTAGGGAAAGGAGTGTGCACCATACTCACCTTGAAAAAGACCACAGTCAGGGGTTGAAACGTGTTGGTGTCAGACAGGAGAACCACGGACGAGCAGGGAGTGCAGTGCCCAGTAGTGGAGACCTAAGCCCAGACCAGCGCAGTTCCCGGGACTACTTCTGTGTCTTTATACACTCTGGCTTATTAAGGACTGTTCGTTAACAGCTACTTTACTCCAATCCGGTAATTGTTACCCTCCAGCTATTTGTGGATACCCGTGTTTTGAAAATTTCCATTTATATATGTGGATTTATCATATGCTTTACATAGGTGCTTTATATGCACTTTTCAACTTCTTGTGGGCATTTTTGTTCTGAAGATTTTCTATCTTTATTTATGTGGATGTGACTATGTATGTTCATTATATGTGTCTATGTATTAAACTAAACTTCACTATATATGTTTTCCCCTTACTTTTGAGTATCGACCCTGGGGACATGTGAGCATCTTACATCTCATAGGAAAGAGAACCAGAAATCCGGTTAAGGTCTGTGATTTTATTACATATCTACAGTGCAGACAAGGAGGTTTTCAAATATTTGTTTATATTATCCTATGTTGATGGAGGTGTGAGGATACCTTCTATTTTTTGATTACCTCCTACCTGCAGTTTTGTTAGTCTGCTCAACGGTTCACCTATTACTTTCTTTTGGACACATTTATTCTTCAGATAGAGTGATAGTGGTGCTGCAAAATGTTTAATCATCGTGATCATAGAAAGTCTCTCTTTGAAAATGCATTTAAAGAGGAGGGTGATACAGGTGTTCTGATTGATGGATTTGGTGGGAAACAGTTACTCTTGAAAAATATGTTGCCCAAAAAATAATACATAAGGGTTGTTAATTCATAAAACGGCGTCCTTCTCATCAGCCAGTGAGAGTTTTAAATTAAAATGGGATGCCATTTTACATACATTTTAATTTTTTCTAATGAATCTTATAATAGAAGATATATGGAGGGATCTTATTCTACTAGAAAAATAAATTTCTACATACAAAGAGATGATTCCACTATTTTCAGATACACCTGAATATAAAGAACTGGAAAATAGAGTAGGGATAAGTATAAGAAGAAATGAAAAAATTCTAGTTGATAGCAAGGTTAAAAAATGCAATAGAAATAGGAATAGCATCAATACAACTGATAAACCATTGATAAATAATGAAAATAATAAAACTGGATGACAAAGCCGAAATACGAATAATACTCCAATTAGACATAGGGTTGAAAAACCACCATACAGGAATTATAATTGGAGAGAAGGAATGGAAAGAAGGAATAATCATAGGAAAGATACATGTGAATATATTAAGGAGGATTCCCGCCCCGAGAAAAAAATTATGTGGGAAAATAGATTCCATCCTGAAACAACCATTAATCAAATGGAGTTTCAGGAATGGAATGGATCAGATGAGAGGTATAGAAGTGGTAAAGAGAGTGATATACCTTGGAGACAATCAACAAATGGTATCAGACTATGACAGGATTATGGGTACACAAAGGAAAGACCCATTACTTTAAAGAACTGATATCAACATCTGTCTGATGATTGCGAACCCTCACCTTTTTTTTGGAAAAGGGAGAGATATCCCTTAAGATACAAAGAAGAGGGTGTAGGGGAGGAATCAAAAAGAAAGTGGGGAGAAAAAAGACTTTTAAACGAAAGAAACAAAGTAAAAATAAGAAAAATAAACAAATTGAAATTACTAATGAAATGGAAAACAGAGATTCCTGCAAAGAGAAGGTTAAGATTTTTAACCTCAGTAGTCATTTACTTACAATTGAGGAAACAAAAGTACTTGAGAAAGGACTGACATACGCCCCCTCTATACCACTAAACAAATTCACAAAATTTGTAGATTTGAACAAATATATAAGAAAATTGTCAATTAAAAGGTTCGTTTTATCTAAAGAGGAAGGCAGTCTGAATTTTGAAATAGAATCAGAAAAAACAACTTTCAAACCAAAGTCGATTTTTAATCCCACATATATGAAGGGAAATGTCGTAGATACCTTTTACAATATGGTGTATGAGGATATAAACAAAATAGAGATGAAGGGCATCAAACAAAATTTAACTTTTAAGGAACGTCAAGCCCTAAAAGGATTAAAATTGAACACAGACATAGTTATCAAGCCCGCCGATAAAGGCGGTGGGGTGGTGGTTTTAAATAAAGACATGTATGAAGATGAAGTCCTTAGACAACTAGAGGATAGAAGTGTCTATCATAAACTTAGAACAAATCCTACTGTAGGAATCTTGGAAAAATTAAAATGTTTGATAGACAAATATACTAAGGAAGGAGCACTAGAGGAGAAAGAACAACTTTTCCTGGTTATCTATGTGTTGCCCAAATAACATAAAAATGCAACACACCCACCGGGTAGGCCAATTGTTTCGGGGATCGATTCAGCAACAGCAA
Organism: Taudactylus pleione; assembly: GCA_031769625.1. NCBI lineage: Eukaryota > Metazoa > Chordata > Amphibia > Anura > Myobatrachidae > Taudactylus > Taudactylus pleione. Next base: position 2,393,245 of record JAUIMM010000104.1, on the reverse strand, counting down.
TCCTGTCAGAATTCATTGATTACCACCTACAACCATTAACTCTAAAAAATCATTCCCATTTAAAGGATGCAAAAGACTTTTTAAATTTACTTACTACTATAAAATGGGAAGAGGGTTTGATCGTGGTCACAGCTGATGTCCGGTCTCTATATACCATCATTGATCATAGAGACGGCATCAATGCAGTAACCGAGAGTCTGGATATTAGCACTATGAATAAGTTTAAATAATTTTATTATTGAAGGTGTGAATTTTATTTTAACAAATAATTATTTCACATTCAAAGACATATTTTATTTACAAAAGGTCGGGACCACAATGGGCACCAGGTTCGCTCCTAGTTATGCAAATATATTTATGGGGCAATGGGAGATGGACCATTTTGGATCAACAATCCCTTTGGAGCGAACCTGGTGTCCTGGTGTAGATGCATAGACGACGTCTTTTTTATCTGGAGAGGTGATTTTGTCGTTTTAGAAGAATTTTTTACATATTTAAATACTGATGTTTTAAATATAGATTTTACATTCACTAGTAGCACCACCTCAGTCAATTTTTTAGATATTACAATTTTTATTGAAAATAATTCAGTCCATATGAAAATTTTTAACAAACAAACAGATTCAAATGCCTATATCCAAGCAAATAGCTGTCATCATTCAACATGGTTAAAGTCAATCCCTGGTGGACAGCTAAGAAGACTTAAGAGGAACTGTACAGACCAAAACATGGTTGATGTTCAGGCAAGAGAGATGTGCACTAAATTTATAGCATCGGGCTATTCTAAAGATGTTTTAAACAAAGCCCTTGAAGAAGTTAGAGAAATTCCAAGGGAAAACCTATTGGAGAACAAAATCAAAGAGAAAAGAGAGTGCCCCTCAATGGAATGGGCATTTGTAACTTCATACAATAGCCAGTATAAGAATATAGAAAAAGTCTTATGTAAACACTGGAAAATCCTACAAAAGGACCCTCTGATAGGCTCTTATTTACCTTCAAAACCGAAGTGTATTTATAGAAAAGCTCCAAACATTGGCACTAGCCTAGTTAGAAGTGCCTTCCCTCGAACAGATTCCGCATTGAGGATTAAGTCCCAAGGTTTTTTTTGATGCGTATTGTGTCTAGGCTGTAAAGAAATAAAAGGTGATGGCCAAAGTAAAATTACGGAAGTAACGATTAATCGACATAATTGTAAAATAAAAGATTTTGTTACATGCAACACTAAAAGCGTGATTTACGCGATAGAATGTAGTTGCAATCTGTATTACATTGGAAGAACCTCCAGGCCCCTTAAGGTATGAATTGGTGAGCACGTTAGAAACATCAGAAGGGGTCTGGAGACCCATGCGTTATCGAATCATTTTAAATTATTTCACAATAGTAATACGTCAGGCCTGAAACGCTTCATAGGACTCCAAAATATAAAGGGTCACTGGCGTAGGAGGGACCTAGCCCAGCAATTGGCCCAGGCAGAAATGAAAAGTATTTTCAATTTAGGCACTCTGAAACCGGGAGGACTCAATCTCGACTTTGAGATAAAATGGTTTTTATAACGGGTATTTGTGGCCATAGCACCTACTATAGTATATGCACTTAACTACATGATTGACACTTTTTCACTTCTTTTTATATGAATTTTAATGAGTACTATATTTATGGTTTTTTTGGAGTTTTATATCTGATTATTAATTATGCTGTTTTTTATTTATCAAGGTTTTGTGACTATCAAATGTCACATGATAGAATGTAAAATATACCAACATTAAAGGAGTAAGAAAATAATGTACCACAGATTTATCCACATATGGGAAAACGAAAAATACTTAATTTAAATTCATTCAGAAACCAGAATATGATACAGCGCTGTTTGTTTACATTACCTTGACGACAAAGCGGAAGTGACATTACGCATCTGATTCCCTGTCAAAGACAACCTGAAGTATCGGGACTCCAAAGAAACGCAATTGGTCGGGCGCAGCTAAGGATCATGGGACTTGTAGTTTGATTTCTGTCTAGGGATCAGCTGCGCCCGTGGCCACGCGATTGGATGAGGGGGGTTTATTAGGTTAGGGAAAGGAGTGTGCACCATACTCACCTTGAAAAATTCCACAGTCAGGGGTTGAAACGTGTTGGTGTCAGACAGGAGAACCACGGACGAGCAGGGAGTGCAGTGCCCGGTAGTGGAGATCTAAGCCCAGACCAGCGCAGTTCCCGGGACTACTTCTGTGTCTTTATACACTCTGGCTTATTAAGGACTGTTCATTAACAGCTCCTTTACTCCAAACTAGTAATTGTTACCCTCCAGCTATTTGTGGATACCCGTGTTTTGAAAATTTCTATTTATATGTGTGGGTTTATCATATGTTTTACATAGGTGCTTTAAATGCACTTTTCAACTTCTTGCGGACATTTTTGTCCTGAAGATTGTCTATCTTTATTTATGTGGCTGTGACTATGTATGTTCATTATATGTTTCATATGTATTAAACTATACTTCACTATAGGGGTGAGCGGGTTCGGTTTTACTCGGATTTACTCGGATCTTTAAACGGCATTTTATTGGCTATCGCCTATCATGTGTTTTGGATAGCCAATATAATAAATCCGAATTTGCGGTAAAGTGGCGATAAGAACCGAGTAAATCCGAGTAAAACCGAGCCTGCACATCCCTACTTCACTATATATGTTTTCACCTTACTTTTGGGTATCGACCCTGGGGACATGTGAGCATCTTACATCTCATAGGAAAGAGAACCAGAAATCCGGTTAAGGTCTGTGATTTTATTACATATCTACAGCGCAGACAAGGAGGTTTTCAAATATTTTTTTATAATATTCAATACAGAGCCTTTTCTACTGATCAATACAGGTAGCATTGAGGTGGCATGTATGCCAACCCTTTGCCTGGACCAACCTGCTGGAGAAGCTCTATTGAGCAGGAAGATAATGAGGTGGTAACAAGCCTACAATAGGTAAATCATTGGTGACTTGATTAAATAACCCATTATCATTGATATTATCCTGTTTTCCCTGGCTGCAAACTGACAAGCACTTCCAGTGCAAACTAACAGTAGTTTGGAGGGGTAAGACAGCATCTGTCAAACCTGGGTCAGGCTGTATCAAAGATGGTCAATGAGGAACGGACTACATTGAGCTTTTTTTAAGACTATTGATAGCTTCCTGACAAGAGAGAGTCTCAAGTGTTATTAACCATTATTAAGGAATATCAGCTTCCCCACATTCATAACAAGTTATAGTACTGACTAATAAAATCACAGGTTGCTTTATTACGTATACAGTAGCTCAAATCCCTCTGGCTATAGACTGCATATCTAAATAATGGACTTACCCCTCCTCTTTCTGTCTCTTTGTGTACTGGAGATGAAGTTTGGCCACTGTACGTCAGGAAGCATTTTCAGTACTTCAGTAGTAAATAATAGAGACCCATGCCATACACTAAACAGCACTGATGTTCAAAAGTATGTACAGATGTGTCCTCATACACCTAGGGGTAAATTTACTAAGAATCGTGTTTGGGCGAGATTACATTTTCATGCGATTTTGCCTGTTTTACCTATTTGCAATTTTACTAAGAGCAACACGTGTGAACTTGCAGGTAACAAACAGCAAAACTCGCACAAGTTTACAAAACACAACCAAATACACCACCAGCAAACTCGCAAGTACAATACAACATGCAAATTTACCAAGAATCGAGTTTTGAAATTCTTACAGGAAATTACCAAACTCTCACCAAAATAGACTATCTCCTGAGGTGAGTGTTTGCATGTGTTCAAAGGTGTTTCAAGTTGCAATTACTAAGAGCACAGTGATGATGCCTATAAAAGGGGCTAAATCAGCTGCATTGATTTGTGTGAAGCAAAAATGGCAGAAGTTACTAGCAGTGCTATTAACTGCATGTGGCTGGGATATCAGAGGCTCTACCACCAGGCTGGAAGGACTCAAGAGCAAGAAACTGAGCAGGCTCATGAGGTAATGCAGGTACCACAAAGGGCTGCACAGGCCACAGCTTTTTAGAAGGTGTTTGAACCTGAATGCATTGGCCGATGGCAAGGTCATGCAGATGTTCCGGCTGAACCATAACAACATATTCCATTTGTATGACCAAGTCAAACTGGAAAACTGGACCTGGACCGTGACATAACACGTTTCCACTCTGTCCAGGCCTGCATATGCTTCTGCCGGCGTTGCACTTTCTGGCTACTGGTAATTTTCAGTCTGTGACTAGTAGATTTCTCGGGATATCCCAGTTAACATTCTCATGGTATCTAACATAATGGTGGCATTTCAGCCACTAATGGATACCTGCATCTGCTTCCCTAGCCAGGAATCACAGTGGCATGCAGTCAGAGTAGCTTTTTATAATATTGCAGGCATGCCTAATGTTCTGGGTGATATAGTAGTGTCCCCAATAGTAGTGCCCCTAGTAGAAGTGAACTCAGTAGTAATAACTCTGTAGTAATTCCCTTGTAGTAGGTAGTAATACCCCCTGTAGTAGTGCCCCCAATAGTAATGCCATCAATAGTAATGCTCCCTGTAGTAGTGCCCCCAAAATAGTACTGTCCCCTGTAGTAATGCCCCCTATAGTAATGCTCAGCGGGCGCCTGGCAAATGGAGCCTCCCTGCGTCGCCAGGCTGAGGTGGTCCAGAGGAGACAGAACTGGTTGTGTCTTCAAATAGAAGTGACAGAGCACAGTTCCACCCCATTCTGGCCCAGTTTAACTCCTGGCCCCGTATTGATCTTGCCCCTCTGCCTTGGCGCCTCATCACTGCTGCCTGTACTGCTCAATAAAGCCTCTTGAGCAGCAACCTTCTTTAACTCACTCTCTCCCTGCCTCTCCTCTTCCCTGAACATATTCCTGTCCCTCTCCCCAGTCAAACACAAAACACACACACACACACACAAAAAAAAAAGAAAAACTAACACAAACCTTCTCTCCTACTACCCACACACACACACACAAAAAAAAACACTGAAAGGACAAAAGATAAAAACACAAACAAGAAAGACAGAAAATGAGACAAACAGATAAATAACAAAACAATAAATAAGCACAAAACAACTTTCACACACCAAGCAGCAATCAATACCACTACTCAAAAACTCTCATATCCACTAAACACACTCCTTACTGTCCCTCTGCAAACTCCAACCAACAAAACCCTCAAAGGTCGGGCTGACTGTGGAATTTTTATATGCTTGGGCAGTATGTACATGACGTGACTGGTTCAACCAATCAGAACATGTTTCTAAGATGATACATACATTCTCATGCATGTTTTAAAAACACATAAATTTTCTCATGTGTTTTTGCCAAAAACTCGCATGACAAAACACATTTGCTTTCACCATGAAATAACTAGGGGTGAGCGGGTTCAGATTTCTGAAATCCGAACCCCCCAGAGCCCCCCCGATCCGAGGCCGATCCGAGTCAGGCTCGACTTTTCCCGCCTAACTCGGATCTGAAATCGAGCCAAAATGTCATCATCCCGCCTTCCGGGTCTCGCGGGTTTTGGATCCTATATAAGGTACCCGCGTCTGTGCCATTTTCCCACTCGGCTGTGGACAGTGAAGGGAGGGTGGGAGTTAGGGCTGGCTGGGCTGTGTAGTGTAGTGTAGTGCAGTGTAGTGTTGTGCTGTGCTGCGCTGTGCTGCTGTTGTCCATAGGGGCTGTGTCCACTCCTTCAAAGTCCATAGGGGCTGGCTGGACTGTGTTTTGCAGTCAGTTGTCCATAGGGGCTGTGTCCACTCCAAAGTCCTGTGCAGTGTCCCAGTCCTAAAGGGGTGCTGTAGTGTTGTCCAGGGGGTGCTCTGTCCATCAGGGGTGCTCCCCCCAAGTGCAAAAAAATATATATTTTCTGTGTTTGTGAATTGTGTGCACTGTGGCTGCACGTGCATCAACAAAGGAGCAGCGCCAAGCATGCGCCTGTGTCCCATTAGTAAAGGGCCAGCTGGCTTGTCCGTTAAAGGGTGCTGTAACCCCCAAAGTACACTCCAAACAAAAAAAATATATATTTTCTGTGTTTGTGAATTGTGTGCACTATGGCTGCACGTGCATCAACAAAGGAGCAGCGCCAAGCGTGCGCCTGTGTCCCATAAGTAAAGGGCCGGCTGGCTTGTCCGTTAAAGGGTGCTGTAACCCCCAAAGTACACTCCAAACAAAATAAAAAAATATTTTCTGTATTTGTGAATTGTGTGCGCAGTAGCCGCACGTGCATCAACAAAGTAGTGCCAAGCGTGCGCCTGTGTCATAAGTAAAGGGCCAGCTGACTTGACCGTTAAAGGGTGCTGTAACCCCCAAAGTACACTCCAAACAAAATAAAAAAATATTTTCTGTGTTTGTGAATTGTGTGCACTGTGGCTGCACGTGCATCAACAAAGGAGCAGCGCCAAGCGTGCACCTGTGTCCCATAAGTAAATGGCCGGCTGGCTTGTCCGTTAAAGGGTGCTCTAACCCCCAAAGTACACTCCAAACAAAATAAAAAAATATTTTCTGTGTTTGTGAATTGTATGCACAGAAGCTGCACGTGCATCAACAAAGTAGTGCCAAGCGTGCGCCTGTGTCATAAGTAAAGGGCCGGCTGGCTTGACCATTAAAGGGTGCTGTAACCCCCAAAGTACACTCCAAACAAAATTAAAAAATATTTTCTGTTTTTGTGAATTGTGTGCGCAGTAGCCGCACATGCATCAACAAAGTAGTGCCAAGTGTGCGCCTGTGTCATAAGTAAAGGGCCAGCTGACTTGATCATTAAAGGGTGCTGTAACCCCCAAAGTACACTCCAAACAAAATTAAAAAATATTTTCTGTGTTTGTGAATTGTGTGCGCAGTAGCCACACGTGCATCAACAAAGTAGTGCCAAGCGTGCGCCTGTGTCATAAGTAAAGGGCCGGCTGGCTTGACCATTAAAGGGTGCTGTAACCCCCAAAGGGCACTCCAAACAAAATAAAAATATATTTTCTGTGTTTGTGAATTGTGTGCACTGTGGCTGCACGTGCATCAACAAAGGAGCAGCGCCAAGCGTGCGCCTGTGTCCCATAAGTAAAGGGCCGGCTGGCTCATTTCTTAAAGCGTGGTGTAACCCACAAAGTGCACTAGTCTCCAACAAAAATTTTAAAAAAATTCTGTGTTTGTTTGCGCTTTAGCCGCACGTATATATCAAATCAATATAACATAAATGGAGGACCAAACTTTCTCCGATAAAAATAAAATAGGGAAAGATCAAGAACCACTTCCTCCTAGTGCTGAAGCTGCTGCCACTACTCATGACATAGACGATAACATGCCATCAACGTCGTCTGCCAAGGCCGATGCCCAATGTCATAGTAGAGGGCACATACAAACCCAAATGACAAAGTTCAGGAAAATGATCTTAAAAAAATCATTTAAATCATCTGAAGAGAAACATAAACTTGCCAATATGCCATTTATGACACGGAGTGGCAAGGAACGGCTACGATCTTTCCCTATGTTCATGACTAGTGGTTCAGCTTCACATGACGATGGAAGCCCTCCTCCCGCTAAAAAAATCAAACGAGTTAAACTGGCAAAAGCACAGCGAAGAACTGTGCGTTCTAAGAAGATATCACAAATCCCCAAGGAGAGTCCAAGTGTGGTGGCTGTTGCGATGCCTGACCTTCCCAGCACTGGACGGGAAGAGGTGGCTCTTTCCACCATTTGCATGCCCGCTGAAAGGAGCACCCACAGTCCACTTGCTGATATGCAAATTGAAGATCACTGTTGAAGTACAACAGGATGAGGATACTGGTGTAGCAGGCACTGAGAAGGAAGTTGGCGAGGAGGATTCTGATGGTGATGTGGTTTGTTTAAATCAGGCTCAGGGGAGACAGTTGTTGTCCGTGGGATGAAAAAGCCCATCACGGTCATGCCTGGGCAGAAGACCAAACATTCCACCTCTTTGATCTGGCAATATTTCTATCCAAATCCGGACAACAACTGTCTTGCCATATGTACCAAATGTCAAGGTGAAATAAGTAGGGGTAGAGACGTTAACCACCTAGGAACATCCTCCCTTATACGGCACCTGCAGCGCATTCATAAAAAGTTACTGTCAAGTTCAGAAACTTTGGCTAAGACCGTAAGCAGTCCAGGGACACCTAAATCCCTTTTTCCTGTTTTATCCAAGGAATCGGTGGATGAGGAGGATGAGGACGACATCTTGCCTCCGTAGAGCCAGTTTGTGCAGGGACAGATTAATTGCCAGCTTGTTTTGTGGGGGCCCAAACAAACCAATCATTTCAGCCACAGTCATGTGGCAGACCCTGGCGCTGAAATGATTCGTTTGTTAAAGTGTGCATATCCTATTTATACAACATAAGGGTGGGTGGGAGGGCCCAAGGACAATTCCATCTTGCACCTCTTTTTTTTCTTTGCAGTATGTACTGTTTGGGGCCTAGTTTTTCAAACTGCCATCCTGTCTGCCACTGCAGTGTCACTCCTAGATGGGCCACGTGTTTGTGCCGCCCACTCGTGTCACTTAGCATAGTCATCCAGCTACCTCGGTGCAATCTTTTGGCCATAAAAACAATATTGTGAGGTGTGAGGTGTTCAGAATAGACTGGAAATTAGTGGAAATGAAGGTTATTGAGGTTAATAATTGCATAGGAGCAGAAAAACCCACAAATTCTTTGATTTAAGCTGTTTTTATGCTTTTTAAAAAAAAAAATACAGATCCAAAACACAAAACCCAGAACCCAAAACACGGAAGGGTAGTTTTGGCAAAACCAATCCAGATCCAAAACACGAAGAAAGATCCAGATCCAAAACCAAAACACGAAAAGTGGCCTGTGCACACCCCTAGAAATAACACAATTTTGCAAAACTCACTTCCTGGTAAATTTGAGAGATTGCTCTGGGAAAACTCATGTGTGTTCGTGGGAATCTGTCTGAGTTTAATCTCCCCCAAACTCGATTCTTAGTAAATCTACCCCCTAGTGGCATGTGGAGAGATACATTAGGCATGACTGGGACATGTAGCATACATACTTTTTTCTTTAATATTTTGCATCTTAAATGCATTGCAGATGCAGCGAAAAGCCACTTATTGGGGCTAATTCAGCAGTGCACGCAAGTGCAATGCTGAACGCAGATTCCCGATTATTGGGAATCTGTGCATGCACAAGACCCGTTCTGCGATTGTGCAGATTGGGTCATGCGTGATCGCACGCAGCCCCTTCTATGCCTCTGTCAGATTAACAGGCAGAGGCAGGTACGGCGGGGCGTGGGAATGGCCTTCGTTCCCAGAAACGGGGGTGTGAACTCCCTGTTTTCCCGGGAGTGGCAAGGCCAGGGCCTGCATCCACGGACGCAATTTCCTGGCCTCAAAAGCCAGCCAGCCTGAGTAAGCTGAGGCTTACTCAGCGAGCTATTCCAGCCTGCGACCTCAGTTGCAGTGCTGGGATCGCAAATGCACCAGGGGGTGTCATACACCTCCTGCTGCATTAACATGTTTGCAAGGACGGAGTTTCAAAGCTGCTTGCGTGACCGGAACCCTATTCCTCAGATTTAGGGCCCCATTTATTAACAATACATAACCCCTTTAGCACTCAGTAAACGGGGTTATGTCATCCGTTCCTTATTCAGGAATAGTGGTAAACTAATTACCACTGTTTGTCACTGCATCACTCTCTCCATCTTGAGAGACCGTCGCGCATGCGGAGTACACAGAAGCCCGTCGCTAGCAGTGTTTACAGAAGCCCGTCGCTGCAGCAGCTTAGAGGAGGACCTCGCCGATGACAAGGACATCGTTAGACCTCACCGGGGGGGAAGGATTGATGATTACCAGTGGCATTTTCATTTGTATCACTGCGATACTATACAAAATATGCCGTTGCTATTAAGCTTCAATAAATGGGGCCCATAGACTCAGTTGCACACAGATGTACAAGTACAGCAAGTTCCAGTGGTCAGTGTATGCTAACAATATAGTTTTTGTCGCCTTTGGTTTTATTTATGTGAATACTGCAAGATGCACATTTTGAGCGAAAAAGACGTCTTGCACAGACCTGGTGCGCCTAGAAAGTGTTTGAGGACACATCCATAATGTGGGGGCATGACTTCTCATCTCATCATACTCTTTTTAATATTTATAAACAGTTACCAGCATTCTGAGAGTTCACTAATCAATGTATCAAGACCTGGACTGGCTGATCCTGACTGACAAGAGAGATAAGAACTGGCATGCTTACCACTCTACCCCTACTCCTTACTACCTCGTTCTGTTACTGGCACACTTCTGAATACAGTAATGCAGTAAAAGGTGGATAATAATTGGTTAGCAGACTTTACCAGAAGCTGCCTGTGCTGCACCAGGATACGGATCGCCTGCGCAATGGGCCAGGTGGCACATACACACAAGCAGAGGTGGGACGGGCATGTGCAAAACAATGGCTTCTAGGGCCTACACTGGCTGCAGCCCCTAAAAGATGAGTAGGACTGCTGGAAAGACAGAGGGGTGGCTTCCCACTGGAAGCAAGCTCTCTGTTAATTGCAGCCTAGACTGGCAGTCCCAGGGGGAGAAAACACGGACCCCTGGGACTGCCTGTCTGTCCTGTGTGTGATTGGCAGGTAGTGCTTCCAATGCCAGTCACAGTGTAGCCAGTGAAGTCATGTACTGCTACTAGCTCACTGAAGTGGTGGCAAATGGACTTTACTCTGTATTGTTGTCTGTATTTTATATTGAAAAGTGCAGAGAGGGCAGTATACAGACAAAGGGCTACATTTACTAAGCAGCGGTTTTGGTGTCATTTAGAAACCACCAGAAACCACCGTCAATTGACGGCGGTTTCTAGTTCTAATTGACAGCATTTGCAACAGGTCGGTTTTGATGTCTAAACTGAAACTTTGCCTGTACTATTAAAATCAATTAATTTACCTGCTGTTTCAGCAAACACGTCTGTCTAAGGATAGTGAAATTTTTCGGCGGGTTTGCTGACAGTTTTATGGTGGTTTTGAAAACCCCTGCTTGATAAATCATGGGTTTCTATTCTATTCTATTCTTTGGGCAAAATTTACTAAGCAGCGGTTTGACAGCGGGTTCTATTCTGTTCTAAGCCCCGGGGGTTTGGTGGCGGTTTTGCAGCAGTTTCTGAATGACAGCCCTGTTCTATTCTAAAATGTGTTTTGACAGCAGTTTTGCAGCGGCTTTGCAGTGGTTTTGGCCTTAGCAAAACCGCCGCCAAACCACAGTCAAAACACATTTTAGAATAGAATAGAACAGGGGTGTCATTTAGAAACCTCTGCAAAACCGCCGCCAAACCCCTGGGGTTTAGAACAAAATAAAAACCGCAGTCAAACCGTCACCAAACCGCCAGGGTTTAGAACCCGCCGCATAGTAAATTTTGCCCTATATATGTTCTAAAACATCAATGGTGCTTTGGTATTCAATTTTGTTCTATTCTGTTCTAAAGTGTGCTTTGACAGCGGTTTAGCAGTGGTTTTGGCATTAGTAAATATGCGGATTGCAAAACCGCCTCCAAACCACTGTCAAACCGCCGGGGTTTAGAACCCGCCGCTTAGAACATTTTCCCCAAAGGATCATAAAAGGCTGGGTTCCATTGACGCAAATCGGTTTATCAAAAGTACTCAGCTTGCCTCATTCCAAGTTCCCTGTGGGTGTGAGTGTGTTAGGTCTACAATTCTCATTTCGACATGCATTTGGTTGACATGAGAATGTCGACTTGCACCATGTCGACAATGACCATGTCGACATTCCTCATGTCTACATGGATGACATAAAATGTAGACCTAATGTTCCTGGTGGCTGAGCGGTTACTAACTAGGGGCCTGATTCAGACCCACTCGCAAGCGGCTGTCCGCTCGCAAGTGGGTCGATGTTGTGCACTGCGCATGCGCACGACGGCGGGAGCTCCGTCGTGCGCATGCGCCAGACGCGACGAGCGAAGGAAAGTCCTTCGCTCGTTGTGTCTGATCAAAGGGGGCGTGCTGTCGATGTTGATTGACAGCACGCCCCCTTTGGTGGGCGTGCCGGGGGCGTGCCTCCCTGACGGGGGCGTTCCCAAGGGAACGCCTACCGTCAGAAGCCGGCCCACTAACATCACTAGTGATGTCAGTGGGAGTGATTTTGGCACTGATAGAGCCAAAATCACTCCGGGCCTTGCGGTTGAAAACCTCAACCGCAGGCTCCGGCTCGCAGTTTCGATGGTCGCGATGGTCACGACCATCGCGGCCATCAAACTGCACGCTCGTATAGGCTGTGGGTGGTGACCCACAGCTATACGAGCGTCCAGGAGGACGCTCCAGAATTATGGAGGGCGGCCCTCATTCAGAGCGTGCGCTCTGCTCAGAGCGTACGGCTCTGAATGAGGGCCTAGGTCCCACCGGCAGCGGTGTCTCCAGTGTCTTCTTCCGGTTCCTGGTGGTCATATTCCGGCAGAATGATGTGATGTGTCGGCATTCCGGTAAGATTACCTACCCTATCCCTAACCCTTTTACTAGTGCTTAACCTTAACCCTCCCGCCGGCGCCTAACCCTAAATGCATACCTCCCAACATGACCCTCTCCAGGAGGGACACAATGCTCTGGTCCTGGACTTCCCTGGTAAGAGGTGGGGCTGGAGCGCAGTTGAAAATTCAAAAAGGGGAGTCACACCAACTGTCATTTCACACGCTGCCAAACATCACTGGCTGGGACTCACTGGCAGTTGGTGTGACTCCCCTATTTGAACTTTGGACTGTACTGCAGCCCCACCTCTGGAGCCTCCACCAATCATAAATTACCATGGAAGTCCAGGATCAGAGCATTGTGTCCCTCCTGGAGAGGGTCATGTTGGGAGGTATGCCTAAATGTAAGAAAGGAGGGGGCCCGTGTTTACTCCTCGTCCAGGACCCCCTCCTCATTCCCCAGCTGCCGTCAGCGAACTGACAGCAGCGGTAGACTCCCGGGACTAGATTGTACCCGGAGTCTACTGCGCATGCGCAGATCACCGGGAAAATGGCACGGCAGCCATTTTCCTGGTGATTTCCTTCTGCACATGCGAGGCACCCATTATAAATACACCCCTGTACATTATGAATATCGACATGGTAAATGTATACCATGTAACTTGATCTCTCTAGAAAATTAGCATATTCCAAGTACTATACATGTCTTTTTATAACTCTCTGAATGGGGATGGGCAGATTTTCTGTAAACCACACTGCAAAACCTTTGAAAAATGGCTTTCTCATAAAGATGAAACAGTGAAAGAGGAAGAGAATAGAGTAACTACCAAGTGTCAGCTAAAGAGCAGGAACGTTTCATAGAGTTAAGGATGTGGATGCCTCATGCACTCAACCTCCTTTATTATAGTCTTTGTTCATTTTATAATTGCTGCTTATTTATACTGTCTGCTGTTCAGTCTTAAAAGCTCAGAACTCACAATACCGGCCAATGTATTTTTATTGGAAAATCGCCATCACAATATTTTTTTGTGAACAATTATTATAGAATCTATTATACTCCGAGATTGTTCTATAGGCCAGATAAATAAAGAGGAAATAATTGCTGCTTTTGTGGGTTAGGGTTATGGTAATATATTATTATTATTATTATCATTTATTTATATGGCGCCACAAGTGTTCCGCAGCGCCTTACAAAGTACAAAACCAAATTGTATACATGTAAAATAACCTAAATATGCAAAAAACTATATGCCTACATTCTGGTGTCGACATGTTAAATATCGATACTATGAACTTGTCGACATTTTAACCATGTCATCATTTGTGAATGTCAACATATTGCTTGTCGACCTAATGTCCATGTCGACGTTCTGAACATGTTGATATGAATGTCACCTTTTCATACGACACCCTTGATACCAAATATAGTGGACTAACAATTGCAGCTGATGTGGGGGAAAGTGCAATAAAGCAGCCATTGGTGACCGGCCACTGGCGGTATGATATCTGCACAGAAGTACCAGTCACCAATGGCTTCTTTTTTATTTGTGGCTGACCTACAAAGGTCCCACAGACTTCCTCCACCACCAGTTACAATTGATAGGCCTCTAAATCAGTGGTTCTCAAACTCGGTCCTCAGGACCCCACACAGGTCACGTTTTGCAGGTCTCCTGGCAGGTGCACAGGTGTAATCATTACTCACTGACACATTTTAAAAGATCCACAAATGGAGCTAATTATTTCACCTGTAATTCTGTGAGACCTGGAAAACATGCACCGTGTGGGGTCCTGAGGACCGAGTTTGAGAACCTGTGTTCTAAATCAATCATCCATCACTCTTTCTTCTAAATACACTCCTTGGTGTATATTTACTAAAGTGCAGGTTTTTAGAAGTGGAGATGTTGCCCATAACAACCAATCTGCTTCTGCTTAACATTTATCTAGCATCTTCTAGAAGATAATAGCTAGAATCTGATAGGTTGCTATGAGCAACATCTCCATCTCTAAAAGCCCACAAACAAACTCCCTAATGTGCCTTTTATACTGATTTCTTTTTTTTTATTAAGCTATGACATACTGTACTTCTCGTGGTATGATAAGGAGTGCATAGACGGGGGGGGGGAGCTGGTACTAATTACTTGGGCCCAGGCTTGCTGGAGCGGCCCAGTGCTGCCCCCGCTCCCTCTTACATCACAGCAGCCCACCATAAGTCTCCTATGCCTGTGGGGGGAGCGATCACACTGATCGCGCCCCACACTGGCTATGCGCTGGGCTGAGGGGCTCATAGCTCCCCCGTCGCTGCAAAAATGTTTTGATTTTTTTCCAAAAGGGGGCATGGCCATACCTACTGTGATTACTACACCCGAGTCCTGCGTGGCTGTCGGCGTGCCTGGGTATGATTATAATTGGTGGTGACCTTAATATTACTATAAATTCTCATTTAGCTCATTCCCATCCTCAAAGTCATTGGTCTGGTCACTCTAAAGAGTCACAGGATCTGCTTAAACAGATGAAACTTCAAAATCTATATGATGCTTGACGTGCTACTTACTCTTCTGCTAAAGCATTTACTCACTACTCAGCCCCACACAATTTGCATACGAGCATTGACTACTTTCTTGTAGATTACACTTCCACACAATACATGTACATACATGGTATCCAAATATCCTGTGTATCGCCGGATCATATTTCATTATAGAGCTTGAGCTTACTATCCACATATTGCTTCTATCCCCAGACGCTTCCAACTTAATGTGACTTTTCTTCTTCTTAAAGACAGTGTCTGGGAAATTGCACAAGCAATTACTGACTACAGGCTCATCAATGACCTGCAGAGATCTCCCCATCCATTCTCTGGGAGACCAATAAGACCACTCTCTGCAGAGTCTTGATTAATCATTCTGTGGCCCGGAAGGCAGAGAGAGCTTGCATTAGAGAATTGGAAGACCAAATTTCTGCTTTAACTCTTAGGGGAAGATGTACTAAGCCTTGGAGAGAGATAAAGTGGAGATAAAGTACCAAACAATCAGCTCCTGTCACTTTACAGGCTGTGTTTGAAAAATGACTAGGAGCTGATTGGTTGGTACTTGATTTATGTCCACTTTATCTCTCTTCAAGGATTAGAACATCTACCTCTTAGACAAGAAAGCTTCCTCCCCCAAGAAAATGTATTTGAAAATTGTATCACAACAAGGGGCAATTGAATCAAAATCATTATAAAAAAAATTTCTCCAGCGAGTCCAGCAGAGATACTACAAGAAAGAAATAAAGCAGAAACCCTACTAGCCCAAAAGTTAAAGGCCAAGCACACACATTATAGGATAATCTTTCCCCAGTGTGCTAATGGTGAATTCACATACAACCCTAAAGATATGACTCAACAATTCAAAGAATTTTATGCTTCATTATACAACCTCCCACTTGAAACCACAGACCCTCAGCAACTACGGATAATAGTGCTTGTCTTTCTTTGATCTTGACATCTTCCCAGACTTTCAGCAGAGCTAACTACCTTCCTTAATAGAGGAGAAGTGGTCAATATCCCGACTGCGGAGATTCCAGCGCTCCAAATGCCGGCACTGGAATCCCGACACTTGGCAGAATCCGGGCGCCGGAATCCCGATGGTAAGTGGCGGGGTTGGGGTAGGTTTAGCGGGGGGTTAGGGTTAGGCACTAAGTGGGGAGAGTTAGGTTTAGGCACCGGGGAGGGAGGGTTAAGGCAGGGAGAGGGGGAGGGCTAGAATACTGACCAAAAAGTGTCGGTATTCTAACCATGTCTGGACGCCAGCATCGGGATTCTGACCACCGGGATCCCGAGCGCTGGCATCCCGTATCCATTCCAATTTCCTTAATAGAGATATCTCTGAAAAGAAATACACAGATGTGATTTAACAGCTACTGGGACTGTTTAACTCTTTACTTTTTGGCATAAAGCTTGACGAGGCCACTGCCAGAGCTGACATTGTTGTAAGCCTTAAGCCTGGAATAGATCCTACGGAAACAAGCATCTGTAGACCAATATCACTCCTTAGTTTTGGCCTTAAATTGTTTGCTAAATTACTGGCTAACAGGCTAGGATCTGTCATAAAGTCTTTGGTCCGCCTGGACCATGTGAGCTTTCTACCAGACAGACAAGCTACAGATAATACCAGGGAAATGATTGATCTAATTCATATAGCTCATAGCCATGCTCTTCCTGCTTTGGTGGTGGCAGTCGATGCAGAAAAGGACTTTGATAGAGTGGTCAGGTATTTTATGCAGCAGACCCTTATGAGCAAGGAGATCAGGTGTGCTATCTATAGAGGGTTAGCGACACTACATTTCCTGTCTTCCTGGCCTCACAAGAGATCAGATGCTGCATGTTATGATGCAGCACTCAGTTCTGCAATGCTGTCAGGAGGCATCTATGTACACCAGATGGCCCCTGCAGCTGTGCAAGGCTGTAAAACTCTAAATCAGGCATTTGGTCCACTATAGAAGCCAACACTCTTAAATTATGTTCTCCAACTGTTTGTTCTTGATCAAACCTATGGCTCTGCCTCTTGAATCAAAATTGTTCACTACTATAAAATTCCTGCTCTCGCTATAAGAATACTGCTCTCATTTTTATCACCTCCGTTATGCTGTCACATCTGTTATGGAACAATAATGCATTCCTCCCATGACTTGATCATACCTCTTTCCATAATTGGTGAGCATATAACATACTATTTCCACTAGATCTTGTTCCTCTATGGTCCTTTCCAGATTTTGCCTCATTATGCTCATGATTTGCGTTAACACAAACTGCGTTCTATCAATAGCTACAGTTTCGGAAGTTTTAACACTCATTACACAGCTCTAACTCCACGATATAATGCTCTCCAGTAGAATCTCTATGCCATCATAGTCCTACCTCTAAAGGATTCATTTCTACCTTAATTACTAGTATCGTATAACCAACCCCAGATAGGTGCCCATAAATTAGCCACGGAAAAGGACATGGGTAAGTCCCTTGACCCAGAAGAATTATTTACAATTAGTCAATCGAGCCAAAAGCTCCAAATCAGGTAGTGTTAAGGAAAAGTCTCATAAATTTATATTTCTTTGATAATTAGTGCCTACTCGCCTACATGCTGTTTTTCCTGCTTCATCAGACCTTTGCTGGTGCTCCTGTTGCCAGAGCGACTCCCTGTTGCTCATATGGTGGACCTGCCCTCACATAAAGTGCTTTATTTACGAACCAGTGGCTTCTGTAAGCCGCTTCTTCTTGGCGGGTTGGATGTGAAAATTTAAAAAGGCACCCGCAGTCAGGCGTGCTTTACACTGATGGGGGGGGGGGTGTTTTCAATTTTCACTTTCAACCCGACGGAAAGCTGCTTTATAAATAAAAGCCCAAAACACTTCTGGACTAAGGATCATGATCTCATTTGGTCTATTACTGATGTTTCGGATGCCAGATTCCTTATTTTACTCTCTTTCTCCAAGACCCATACCGCATACCCCCCTCCCTACTAAAAACATATTAAAAGATTTTGAATGCAGCCAAATGTAAAATAGCTCGTCACTAGAAGAAGTTGTCCTCCATCTTCACCTAAACTTCCCTATCAACAGTACTTGGGTGATCTATCATATTGACTCCTACTTCTACAGCTACTCTTTGTGACACTCCTGACAGTTTTATTAAAACTTGGACCTCCTGGTCTAATTGGAGACTGAAAACCCCCTTAAATTATATTTCTCCTTCATCCACTAGGGGACACTGGAGTCTCAGTACAGTGGGTATAGAAGTGGGTTAACCAGGAGCTGGCACCTTTAAAAAATGTGAATGGTAGCTAACTTCTCCCCCTCTATACCCCCCTACAGGTCAGTCTAAAATTTGTGCCCTGGGAGCTGGACCTAGACTCCTTAGGGCTCTTAAATAGATGATCTTCCTCTAGCAAAATGCAAGCATTGAGGACACAGACAGGCAGCTCACTGCCCCTGCTTGTCTGCGCCATTGGAGCTGCCAGGGAGACCTCCCCGCAGCTGCTTGTGGTGTGCGCTGAGGTCTCTTGCTACAGAGACTTCAGTCTCTGGGAAGTCCCAAGATGAGCTGCATGCGGCACATGTCGCGGGCTCCCACAGCAAAACCCGCCGCCGGCAGCATAGGCAGCCTTCAGGTTAGTGTGTCCTGGCTTTCTGGCTAGCAGGTGAGCCAGGACGTTAGGCGGGTGTACTCTGCAGCAGACCGCTAGTGCTGGGAATGGGCGCCATAGCGGGGGGGGCGGAGCCAAAAGCATATTTCTGCTCCTGCCTCCCAGCAGCCCCAGCGCTGCTGTAAAGAGGCTGGTGGCCATTTTATGCAAGCTGCTGCACGAGGAGACTGTTTCCCGGCTCTGTTACTAAATCAGGCCAGTACAGCTGTTCATCAGCATACAATAGCACTATTCATTTAGCGCTGCAAAGGGTCATAGCATATCTCCCTCTATGCCCCTTTCCTCTTCTATACAGTCTCTATATTCACTTCACTGTCCCTTCACTTGTGTGTGTGTGTGTGAGTGTGTGGGTGTGACAGGGTATTGCCAGCATTTCTACCAAGGGTTCTAAGGCTGCACAAAAATCACTCTCCTGCAAGAATTGTGCAGTGAAGTTCTCTGTGTGAACAAGCCCGGCTAAAGGTGAAACGTACGTCATTTACCTTATTATGGAAGCAGGCAGCGGCTAGGTATTTTCCTGGAAACAGCGTGGATTAGAGACCCGCTGCTCATAGCGGCGCGGCTCCTACATCTTATCAAGGAGGTGGGTAGCGGCCAGGTATCTTCCTGGAAACAGCATGTGAGAGACCCGCTGTTCATAGCCGTGTGCCTCCTATTACAGCGCACCTCAAATGGGGAAGCTGCTCCGTGACTCATGCTGTTGCCTGACAATACTACAGGGAGGGAATCCCTCTATCACTGTCGCGAGCTCCCGGCCCGACCTGCATGCACCCACACACGGAACCAAGTATCCAGGCACTGCGGCCCTATGGATATCAGACCACAGTGGAATATGAATGACTGAGTTTTTAACCCACCCCTACGGATAGCTAAGTATCAATGGTTATTCTATTATTGTGTGGCAACTTTGCTAAAATACATGTTGGGAACATGATTGATATTGTTAGTAGCAATTCATTTCAATCTTAGGGCATGCTGCTATTTAGAAGTTTAATTATTCTCTTTAAACTTATTTTGCTGACCGATGAGTGTGTAAATTTGTGCTAATCAAACAACACGTTAATATGTAACCTGATTACTTACTATATATGGTCCTCTAATAATAGACTATAGCAGTCTTTAGACCCTAGGATTTTTTTCTTAACACATCACTGTGCGAATAACATATGTTGTTTGATTGTGGTTCAATATATGTTATAAATTGTTGTGAAAGACAGCATTGACCACTTATACATCTATTTGTGATATTGTGACTATAATTTGTTACATTTCATAATTGAGCTAGAGAATTGCGGGAGTGTATTCCAATTTCATCTATGATTATAGGATGTCTGTAAATCTGTGAAAGTGTGTTATTTTAGCAATAGTGAATCATTGCTAGGATACTTGGATTGCTAATAGACCCCATGTTTATTCTCTGATATTTACACACTACCTTAAAATCAAATTTGTGTTTAGGCTGGGTTATTTGGCCTTGGATACTGTGTGTTACATATTATATCTGGATTACAATGTTGCAGAAGTGTATCCTTGTTTTCAAGGCTATAGGTTGTGCATGAACCAGTAGAAGTGTGCTGTTTGAGCAACAGTGTATTACTGTTAGACTGTATTGATTGCTAGCAGTCTGCTTATAGGAGATTTAGATATATATTATCTCCATTATTTCGCAGCAGGGTATAATGTTATACGCAAGGAGATCGTGATTTGTTGATTTATCCTTCTACTGTATGTGTGAACATACGTTATATGTTTATTGTCTTTCCAATTTTTTCTAACTATTGATATTAAATGCTAAGTTTTAATTATTTTCAATTTACATTACAAGTAGTGCCCCTAAACAAGAGTCTGCTTTTCTCTCTTACCTTGTTCTGAATGTATACTTCTGGCTCCGGGGAGCACCGCCAACAATCAAATTATTACCACTAGTGGTTTATGCTAATTTCTGTTATGTTGGTTTGATTCATATTTATATTTTTTAGTATCTGTATCCTGTGCGGCTCTCACCCCTTTTTGTTTCTTGAAGTTCACACAGGGACAATAATTCCCTGCTGTGTGACAATTGTGTGTCTCAGACTGTTGACTCACCTATTCAGCCTATATGGTCTGATCAATTGACATCTGTTATGTCTAATCTGTCTGCAGAGCTGGAAGCTGCTCATAGAGACAGGGAAGTGATCAGACAGACACCAGAATGGGCTCGTTCATTAGCAAGGTCTGTTGAGGGACTTACAAAGGTAATGTCCCAGGTCCCTCCTGCAGCCTCGTCTTATAATGTCCCTCATAAGAGATTGATTCAGAATCCCTTGCGGTGGGATGAATCAGAGGAGTAAGAAATGCAGGAACCAGAAGAGGGCGAGGTTGAAGAAGATGAGGTTCAGATTCTTCAGGAGTCAGAACCTGCTACTCAGGGCATAGAAGCATTAATTACTGTAGTACACCAAGTTTTACATGTGGAGGACTTAGAGGTGACTGCTAGACCGTATATTTTTAGTAAGAGACTTAAACAGGCTGTCACTTTTCCAGCATCAGAGGAGTTGGATGAAATACTAACCTCAACGTGGAAACACCCAGATAAAAAGTTTCAAAGAAATCTTTATCTTATTACCCCTTTCCTCCAGAAAGCAGGAAATTATGTGAAACTCCTCCAGCAGTGGATCCCTCAGTGTCCCGACTTTCTAAAAAGACAGTACTCCCGGTACCTGGGGCTGTTTCCCTTAAAGAATCCTTTGACAGGAAGCTGGAAAACACATTAAAGTCTATATATACAGTAGAAGGGGTATCCCTGCATCCAGCGCTAGTTAGCTGTTGGGTAAATAAGGCTGTAGAAGCTTGGGCAACGCAACTTGCAGAGGGTCTGAAGACCGGAACACAAACTGAAGATCTCATTCTGCTGGCCGAACAAATTGCAGAATCAGATCTTTCCTTGGGGAAGCTTCTAAGGACATATGTGGTCTTTCTGCTAGATCCTCGGCTTTAGCTATCTCAGCTAGAAGAGCTCTTTGGCTGCATCAATGGCAAGCAGATGCGGAGTCTAAGAGAGCAGTAGAGGCCCTTCCCTTTACGGGGGACATTCTATTCGGTACGGAGTTAGATAGGTGGATCTCACAAGCCACAGGTGGTAAATCCACTTACCTACCATCTGCTGCTCCTCCTCCTAGATGACCTGCAGCAGGACCATCCTTTTGGTCCTTTCGTGCCCCTGGAAGGTTTAGAGGTCATTCCAGCAGAGCTCTAGTCTTCTCCCGCAGTACCAGAGGCCGTGGTAGAGCTTCGGCTTCCTCTACATCTGCGCCTCAGCAGGAGAAGACTGCAGCAAAGCCTTCTGCATGATGCTCTCCCTTCTCACTTGGGGGATCCCAGGGTGGGAGCTCGTCTCCTGCACTTCAAAGAAGTGTGGATCAAATTCTGTCCGGACGCCTGGGTCTGGGACATCATTACTCAGGGTATGAAATTGGATTTCAAGATCCAACCGCCTTCTTGTTTTTTCACAACCGGTTTACCTCTGGCATCAGAAAGGCAAGTGCTAATTCAGGAAGCAATACAAAAGCTGTTATTGTCTCAGGTGGTAGTGAATGTTCCAACCCCTCAGAGAGGTCAGGGTTTTTATTCCAGCTTGTTTGTGGCGCCCAAGCCAGACCATTCAATGAGACCCATTTTCAACCTCAAGGATCGAAACCCTTATCTCCGAGCCTTCAAGTTCAAGATGGAGTCTCTCCAGTACGTTATAGCAGGACTCGAGAAGGACAAGTTTCTTGTGTCCCTAGACATAAAGGATGCCTTTCTCCACATCCCCATCTGGCCTCCTCATCAGGCATTTCTTCGATTTGCGGTACTAGACTCTCATTTGCAATTTCAGGCCTTACCTTTCAGTCTTCGTCGGCACCAAGAATGTTCACGAAAGTCATGGCTGTTATGATGGCCCTGCTTCGTCTTTAGGGGGTTATCATTGTTCCATACTTGGACGACCTCCTGATCAAGGCCCCGTCAGTAACTCACTTGTTACTGGACATTCAACTAACTCAGAGTCTTCTCTTACAGCATGGGTGGATTCTCAATTTCCAAAAATCCTCTCTGATACCAACACAATTCCTGCTATTCCTGGACATGAAATTTGAAAACGGTGGAACAAAAGGTATTTCTACGTCAAGACAAGGTCTCCTCCATTCAGCACATGGTGCGTCTGATACTGCGACATCGCAGAGTGCCTGTACATCTCTGTATTCACCTTCTGGGGAAGATGGTGGCGATCTTCGAGGTGATTCAATATGCGAGATTTCATGCCTGGCCATTTCAATTGGACCTTCTATCCCAGTGGTCAGGATCCCACCTCTTTCTCCACCAGCGAGTCCTATTGTCCCCCAAAACTCAAACATCTCTAATTTGGTGGTTGAATCCCTCTCACCTGTTGGCAGGAAGATGGTTTGCAGTGTGGGATTGGATTCTACTCACCACAGACACGAGTCACTGGACTCAGTAAGAGTCAGGACTGCCTATAAATATTCTAGAATTAAGGGCAGTGTTTTATGCACTCCAGCTGGTGCATCCACTGTTGCAGGGTCAGGCAATCAGAGTAGAGTCGGACAATGCCACAGCTGTGGCATATATAAGCCGCAAGGACGGCACCAAAGCCAGGTCACCATGAGGGAAGTAAGCAGAATTCTGCTTTGGGCAGAGGAATTTGCAGTGGTGATTTCTGCAATCTTTATCCCAGGGGTAGAAAATTGGGAGGCCGACTACCTCAGTCAGCAGGACATTCATCCCGGGGAATGGTCACTCAATCCACATGTATGTCACCAACTGACTCTGCGGTGGGGCCGACCTCATGGCGTCGAGGTTGAACCACCAATTACCAATTTACTGCTCCTGAATGAGGGACACGCAGGCAGCAGCAGTGGATGCACTGACAACACCATGGCCGTTTCACTACATATACCTGTTCCCTCCTTTCCCACTCATCCACCGATTGCTTCAAAGAATCAAGCAAGAAAATGTAGAGGTGCTACTAGTAGCTCCAGATTGGCCCAGATGAGTGTGGTACTCACACATACAGAGTCTGTTGATAGACGAACCGTGGCCTCTTCCACTACAAGAAGACCTACTTCTTCAAGGGCTGTTTATTTATCAAGACTTAAGGCGGCTTCGTTTGATGGCGTGGTTATTGACAGGTCCATCCTCAAGGAAAACTGTATCCCGTCTAGTGTGATTCCTACCATGATGCGGGATCGGAAGGAGGTTACGTCTCAACATTACTATCGCATATGGAAGACGTATGTAGCTTGGTGTGAATGATGCAATTCGCCTCCGTCAGTATTTCAGGTATCACGCCTTCAGGCTGGTTTAACACCAGGCCTTCGTCTTGGTTCCTTAAAGGTACAAGTATCCGCGCTGTCCATTTTCTTTCAGAGCAAATTAGCCTTATTGCCGGATATCCAGACCTTACTCCAAGGAGTAGTCAGAATTCAGCCTCCTTTTGTGCCTCCAACGGCACCATGGGACTTCGATTTGGTACTGTCTTTTCTCCAGTCTGACACCTTTGAGCCGTTACAGAGGGTGGAGATAAAGTATTTAACTTAGAAGGTTGTTCTTCTTTTGGTGCTCGTCTCAGCGAGGTGCGTGTCTGAACTGAGTGCTTTATCATGTCGTCCACCTTATCTCATTTTCCACGAGGATAGGGCGGAGTTGCGTACACAAGAGTCTTGTCTTCCAAAAGTAGTATCTGCTTTTCATATAAACCAACCAATTGTGGTCCCTGTGTTTACGGATGAGTCTCCAGCCTCTAAATCCTCAGATGTTATCAGAGCACTCCGGATTTATGTAGACAGAACTGCTTCTCTCCGAAAGTCTGATGCTTTGTTTGTTCTGTTTGATCTGGTGCGACCAGGTTGGCTGGCTTCAAACCAAACCATTTCTAGATGGATTCATCTGGCTATCAGACAGGCTTATGTGGTGGTTTCAAGACAACCACCTGATTCCAGTACAGTGCATTCAAAGCGCTCGGTAGGTCCTTCATGGGCGGCTGTTTGTGGAGTCTCCTTAAACCAGCTTTGTTGTGCGGCCACTTGGTCAGGCAGGCATACCTTTTTAAAGTTCTACCATTTTGATACTTTTGCGGCCTCTGCTTCAGAGTTTGGCTGTGCAGTTTTGCAGGGTTCTCAGCGCTCTCCCATCCGGGATGTGAGCTCTGGGATGTCCCCATTGTACTGAGACTCCAGTGTCCCCTAGTGGATGAAGGAGAAATTAGGATTTTGGTACTTAACGATAAATCCCTTTCTCTGATTCCACAGGAGACACTGGATGCCAACCATGCGCTGTTTTACCTGCATTAGTTATTGTTTTCCAGGTTCAGACGGTTGTTTGTTTATCCAGAGTCTGATTGGAATGTTGTTGTTTTTTCTTTTATAACACTGTTTACTTCTTTGTACATGAATGCTGTAGCCTTTCTGTCTCCTTTCTCCTTAATTTCCAGCTCCCCTCGTGCACAGTTTATTTAGACTAACCTGTAGGGGTGTATAGATGGGGAGGAGCTAGCTACCATTCAAATTTTTTAAAGGTGCCAGCTCCCGGTTAACCTACTTCTATACCCACTGTACTGAGACTCCAGTGTCCCCTGTGGAATCGGAGAAAGGGATTTATCGGTAAGTACCAAAATCCTAATTTAGTCTGCATTCTTTGTATTGTTCTTCACTCCTAGCTTACACTGACTTCCATTCCCTCTCCTTCTCTTTCTCCATGTATTGTGTCTTGCTGTTCATTTTTGTGTCACTATTTTGCTATTTTCCTATGAACATATTTTTTATTAAATCCGTAAACATCTCCTTGAATTATCTTACCCTTCCCTTCCCCCTCTTCATTTTATTGCATTGTTACTGCATTGTTACTATTTAGGTCTTTGTGTTCTTCACAAAATACTAAAAATAAAAAAACATATTTTCAGAATGGTAATGTACAATACACACCAGTTGAGGCTTTTATTTCATATGATTCTTACAATATTTAAATATAAACCAATGTGGGACTCATTTACATTCACAGTGTAGATGCAGTAAGTCAGTTTATACAAGTGAACACACATTCATCCATGCGCACAGTCCCTTACCATCCTCAAGAGTAGTCCAAATTTCCTCATCAGTCATCAATGGTTCCTATTCTCCAGATCCTTCCCAAAGGGAACAATTAAAGCACTAATTATTCACAGGCAGCTCTGACATGCATTGCATGACCTTGCCACCTACATTTCTAATACCCTCCAGCAATTTGCTCATAAGCTGAACAAACACATGGGCAGACAGAAAATGACTGTAGTTCTCCATTGTCAGACATAAATATACATAAATACAGCTGAGGAACTATTAACTTGCAGATATCATTTACAATGACTTTGAACTCTGTTTTCTGCTACAGAAAAGGACGGCTGACAGTGTTATGAGCACCAGAAAGCTCTGTATGATATTACTAATGATTCTCATCAACTTGTTCAACAAGGTTACATTATTATTATTACATTACTATTTTCCCATCTCTCTCAATGAAAATGTTCTTTGTTTCCCTTTAACTCCTATACTTTCTGATTTAATTACATTAATTGACTCTTACTCTTACACATATTGGAGCCCTGGTACCCAAATGATGGGCAACGGTGATAGGCTCCACCTGCGGCATAAATTTATTCCCAACAACCAAGCTCCTGAATCTGAGTAACACACAACTTGTTGCATGTTTCTTGTTCACTTACTGTTTCTTGTTCACTTACTAGTTTTATGTACTATGTAAGGCGCTGCAGAATACTTGTAGCGCCACAGAAATAAAGGATAATAATAATTATAATGAAGGATTCTGCAGTGTGTTTATAAGATATTTGTCACAGTCTATGTAGTTTCTCCTCCCTACCTCTGGTGTCGCTCTTGCCTGAGGTCCTGTCTAGCCTATTCTATTCTGGCTAGTCTTGAGTACCCTAATCAAGCAGCAGTGGGTTGCACCTGGGAACTATGTTTATATATCCTCAGAACTGTGCAATCAGTGCCAGGTCATCTAGTCTGCCTCTGTGACTGTGCTCCAGGTTCCCAGACATCCTCTGCCTGTTACTACCTTGGATCTTGGCTCGCTTCAACCATTTTTTTCTGCTTCCTTTGTAACTTATCCTGGACACTATTATTATATGCACCAACTTACCTGGACTTGGTTTATCTGTATATCAGTTACTCTGGACTTTATTATTTCTTCATCAGTATTAATACTTACATTGCACCAACTTACCTAGACTTTGTTTAACTGCATATCAATTACTCTGGACTTTGTTGCTATCAGCAATTAACACGTTTGCTTCGGTATGCAGTCGGGAAGCTGGCAGACCTAATCCCGACAGCCGGCTTCCCGACTGCTTAGTCCCGGCGAGGGTTAAATGACAGGCATCTAGATCTAGACACCTGTCATTTTACTGACACTGGGAGACCAGCGCCCGCATTCCGATTGAAGGGACACTGAACGCGGATAGCCATGGGGGGGAGGGTTAGGTTTAGGGTTCCCGGGGGGGGGACTTAGGGTTAGGCACCCCCCCGGGAGGTTAGGTTTAGGCTAAGGGAAGGGGGGGTTAGCATTAGGCACCCCTGGGGGGGACTTAGGGTTTGGCACCCTACCCAGGGGACTTAGGTTTAAGTGGCGGGGAAGGGGGGGTTAGATTTAGGCACAGGGGGATTAGGGTTAGGCACTGGGGGGGGGAGGTTAAGGTTAGGCACCCCTAAGGGAGGGTTAGGGGGTAGAATTAGGTTAGTCAATACTTACCTTGGACGATCAGGATTTCCTCCTCTGCCGGGATTCCGTAGTCGGGATTCCAACCGCCGGGCATGGGTCTGGCGGTAAATCATACCGATTCCTTTGCTTCACAATCATCAGTATCTATTTATGCAGTGCATTGCTACCTTGGACTTTTTGTATTTAACTTTGCATATCCAGTCCGGTTCCATCCGGTCCTGCCAGTTTACCTGTGTTCATAGACTCCCTGTTAATAGTTCCATTCCCAGCTCAGTGATTGTTATCTACATCAGCAAACAGAACTTTGTCCATTCCCAGTGATTATCCATCTGCATTGCTTCTGTATTGTTCTGTTCAGGTTTGATAATTTCTGCAGTCATGAGTAAACGTTGCTTATTAAATCATTATTTCATTACACCTGACAACTGTATTAACCTTATTGTGAGTACTTCAAGCACATGCAAACACAAAGAACCTTAGATTGTGACAATATTCATCACAAAGAACGGGATGTAGTTATGAGACCGGCGGCCACGATGCTGCCGGTCTAAATCCCGACAAGGGACTTAAGATAGGCATCGAAATACCGATGCCTATCTTAATCCCGATGCCGGAATACAGAAGGACGCAAGTCCGAATGAGATAAGTCCGTGTCGCCCTTAGCTATTAGCCGCGGCGGGGGGGGGGTGTTAGGTTTAGGTAGTATGGCGGGGTTATCGTTAGGTTTTGGGGGGGAGGCTAGGGTTAGGCACCCATGGGGGGGTTGGGTTTAGGCACCCCTAGGGGAGAGGGTTAGAGTTAGGCTCCACTGGGGGGGTTGGGGTAGGCACTCAGGGGAATGGTTAGGTTTAGGCACGAAGGGGGAAGACTTAGGTTTAGGCACTAACAGGGACTGTTAGGGCTAGAGTGCGGGGTGGGGAGGGTTAGGGTTAGGCTACAAGAAGGGTTAGGGGGGAGGGTAAGTATACTTACCCGACCCCTGTCAGGATACCAACCATCAGGATGCCACTATCAGTATTTTGACAGGAGGCATCCCGACAGCCGGCATTACATACCCATTCACACAGAACATAGGATGCAATGCAAGGGTCCCTATTGGCCGTTCTGCAATATCCATTCTCATCCATACTCAGAAATGCCAAAATTCCAATATGTTTAGGACGGAGAATTTATTTTTATTTAGTAAAAGAATATGACAGCACAGCAGCAGTGGGAAATTATGGCTTCATATGTTTGGGTGTAGCTTACACAGAAGAGTGATTAAGCAAAAGCTATTCATTCCTAGTGGGCCTGATTCAGATGAGGACACTAATGCATTAGCAGCTGCAATTTTATATGCAGCAGCCATGCGAAAATATACTAATGCTACAACCATCTGGAAATGCAGTGAGACTCCCACCAGCAACCTTGCAGATCCAAGCAACGCGTACAGCTACAAACACACAGCGGTGGTCATAGACCCTTCAATAATCGACCATCTGAGTTACCCAATGGTCTCACAGAATGGGCGAGGGAACTGAGATGCTGGCACCATATTTTCTATTTCAGTGTATCTACCATATGTTTGACAAACATTTGAAACTGTCATCCTTTTAACCCTGTCGACCTTTTGCACTCTCAATCTTTTGTCAGTCGACCTTTTGTACCTGTCGGACTATTGCATGTCAATCATCTGGTGTCACCCCATTGAATGTCGACCTCTACATTGTCGCTCTTCTATCCGGATACTATAAAGTATATATGTAGCTATAATCGGCAGACATACAGCAATAGGGACATTATTGGGGTGATCCTGAGAACTTACTTACTTTAGGATTAGAACCATTTACTTCTATAAGGACAATTTGGCAACAGTAACGCTGTGACTTTTTTTATAAAACTATGTAACTGTCCAAAGCATAGAGAAAGAAAATTCCAAATGTCTGTAGAATATATAGAA
Organism: Taudactylus pleione; assembly: GCA_031769625.1. Lineage (NCBI taxonomy): Eukaryota > Metazoa > Chordata > Amphibia > Anura > Myobatrachidae > Taudactylus > Taudactylus pleione. The sequence goes on along the minus strand of JAUIMM010000104.1, from coordinate 2,363,937 downwards.
GAGCAACACCAACTGCCATCCCAAATGCTGCCAACCATCTCCAGCCAGGAATAACTGGCAGTTGTTGTGGCTCCCCTATTTGAATTTTGGACTGTGCTGCAGCCCCACCCCTGGAGCCACCACTGTCTGGTACTCAATGATTTGTTTCTTAGCAGCGCTGCCTCTGGATAGCTTTGTCATAGTCTGCCACTCAAAGAATATCCTGATGTCGCTGATTGAAGCCACTAGCAGACAAAGAGGGCCAGTGCGCAATAGGTATGGATATCAAATGAGCCTTGTAGGTACAGTAGGTCTAAGGATATTGCAATTATCTAACAGACTGTACAAGACCGGCATTAACTGCCACATGGATTCCAGGCCACTAAAACATAAAGAAGACTTGCTCACTTGTTTTTTCCTCACCCAAGATTCCCCCACATACTGTATATGAGAATATGCATCTATAAAAATACATTTTTATGCAGTCATTCAAAAGTATTACAGTAATTTAAAACAACTAGGACTTCTCTATTCGGGACTGATACAGCAGTGCAGTACACAGCATAGACCGAACCACCATGAGACCAGCTGCAGTTATGGGCTTCTATAACAATAATAAGCAGACAGATATAACAAAGATATGTATATCAGGCGCAATAAAACATTTGGTAATAGGAAAATATATATAAAAAATAATGAAAATTAGTTGCGATCAATATGGCAGCTCCCAATATGAGTCCTGGAGACACTCATTAATTAGCAAACATATACAAACACAGAAGGGAGCGCTACAATTGTTATGAATTCATTTAATGTAACATGATTATAACACATATATTGCAAAACATATTTTGTGTATAATCCAATAAAAATGGATGAGTATAAAAGTTAAGTGTCCACTCTACCTTATAAAGTTCCGATATAAGAAAGACTCCAATTTAAACAAGGTAAGTGTCCTGATCGGCAAGGAACAAACAACACATCAGCAAGTTCATTAGCTGGTATATGTACTCAACCTCCCCACCGTAAAGTCACCTCACCACAGTATGGATCACATTTCTCAGCTCCGGACCCAGAACGCTGGCAGTGGGAGGGTGCAAACGTAGGTGAATTACGCACCCCGTGAGCAGTCAAAGGCATCCACTTGATGTAATATTGGAGCAGCGTCAATGGGAGCAACAAGTCATCGGCCGGTTTGAGGGGAGGGAGATATAGCTTGATGTAGAAATATGCTGTAGTATGGTGTTAAGTTCACAATGGCCAAATAAATCAGTCTTTGGAGTCTCACCAGGAATGGACACAAATGCAAAATTTCCTTAACGCGTTTCTCCTTTGTAAACATATAACGGTTTCATCAGAAACAAATTACCCACATTTATGCTTCTGAGCCTGGTTACTTCCCTTGCTGGCACCATTTCCACTGTGACACTACTATGTATGGGGACATCCAAGTCATTCACTTGCTGTTTTTGATGTGGCATGGATTTCAATAGAAACGTCAATAGCTTAGACATCTGCTGTATAGCCCAGAACCTCTACACAGCAATTGCAAGTTAGTGAAACGTTTGTGGCTTGCTTTGCTGGACCCACAACTGAAGCCCTTGGTGCAGACTCTGGGTGAAATGATCTAGCACTAGCATCTATACAATTTGTGCTGTCAAATTCTGGCTGAAGCCATTTCTTAAGAGTGACAGTTGTGATCTGAAATTGTAGGCCATGCTTCCAATGTGAGGAAAAATTTCTCGCTTCAAGGGGCTCATTTAGCTGTTTAGAGATAAATACCCTAAAACTTAATGATCCTATTTGCAGGGAAGATAGGAACTTGTTACTGGGATATTTATCATACCCACAGCCCCGTCCTGTGAACCTTAACACTATCATTTTCACTGCTAAAAGTAGCAAAAAAAGCTTAAACTGACAGATTCTGTTCTGGCAGTGTTATTATGCATGTGAGTTGAGCAGGCTGGAGGGATCCAAATGGCCCCTCTTCTCATAGGAAGGAGAAGGCTAATGCTATTTGCAGATGGCATGAGTTCCTGCATTCGAGTTCTGAAAGCTTTGGAGCTCGATTCAAGTAATTTGTAACACCACATTGCCAACTGGTGGCAAATTTGTAACTGTAAGTTTTTTCAATAAATAGCTAGCGCATCTTCTGAAAAACCGGTTGCCCAAATTTCTCTTCAAAACTTGCTTCAGAATGTTCTAAGTTGGGATACTTTAATATAGATATTATGAGGGACTTTACATGTAAGCTCCCTGGCCTTTAATCATTTAGAACAGTAAACAAAAAGGAAAAATATAAAATAGCTCAAGGATAATGTATGCCATTTTAAACATTAGCAATGACTATATATAATTCTTGAGCTGTATATTTTTACATATATGATAAACAAGTACCATGCAAACTGAACAATTAAAGATCATTATATTCATAACAATTTCCACAGGTACATAATAAAGTATATATTTAATCCAACTACTGTATATTACAAAGTAATATGTTGTATATATCACCAGCACCCTTTGTACTATGGCGTTTAATATTCCCATGCTCTCTTAAACTTATTAATTGATTAATCACAAAGGTTCCCATCTCTATGGACATTGTTGGGTAGAGTAATGGTCATTAGGGGTTGGAAATAAGAAGGTTTCAAGCAGCTGAACACCAGCATCATTTAAAATTCATTTTTGATAGATTAATTACTCTGTGAGAAGCACAATCATTATTACTTTAATTGACCGCTTTTATGCCTTGATCTACAATGTTACTTTTAGCATAGGCTTTTTGATTACATATTTTTCATTTTTAAAGGACCTGCCCTTTGAGATTTTGTTTTTGTATACTTAAGGGTCACTATATTAAAAAGAAACCTGCCTCATTATTAAGCATACTGTACATTGAAGTGAGACATAATATATATTAGCCAGAAGGTAGTCTAAGGAAACAAGCAATTTATTTTCCATCTTCTGATAGATGACAAAAACCCAACAAATTAGCAATAACCTTGGACTAGTGACTACAGTTACAAGGATATCCACCAGAAGATCCCGCTAATAAGATTAACATAAGAAAAGTACGGGAAAAGTAGACTACATGAATACCAACAGACCATTCCCCAATCATACTCATAATTAGAGATGTGTGTGGACCCCCGTGTTTTGGTTTTGGTTCAAATTCATCACCGTGTTTTGGTTTTGCCAAAACCACCCTCACATGTTTTGGTTTTGGATCTGGATTTTTAAAAAAAAAAAATATAAATACAGCTAATATCATATAATTTGGGCCGTTTTGGTCCTATACTGGGAAGATGTCATTATCATCATCATCATTATTATTAACCTCAATAACATAAATGTTCAATCTCCACTCAATTTTCACCCATATTGACCAAAGGCTGGCTAGCTAAACTAAGCAACAGAGCAGTGGCACAACCACACAGTTTAATAAACTATACGACCCCATAAACAAATGTTTTCATTAATCAAGAACTAGATCAGAGGCCCGAGGGTAGTACAGGGAAATGGACATGAGTATGTAGTGGAAGGCAGGTAAAGCATTGATTGATTGATTAAGAAAATTAAATTTGAGACATGGCCTTGCCAGAGCTGTTTTGCAGCAACTGAGAAGAGAAAATGCCATAAAAAATACAATGTTAATAGCCAAGATTCCTGACAATGGTTGCAAGAGAAGCAGGCCATACTACCCCCCTCTCTCCTCCTCCATCCTTCCTAATTGGGTAACAGACCCCTGTAGCACATTTTTGAGGTGCACAAGAGAGTCTGAGTATTAGGGGAATTAGTTCAGAGGCCTGAGGATAGTACAGGGAAATGGAGGTTGAGTGTGTCTGTAGTGGAAGGCAGGTAGAAAAGATGATCGATAGATTAATTTAAAAAATTAAAATTGAGACATGGCCTTGCAAGAGCTGTTGCAGAAACTGAGAAGAGAAAAGGCCATAAAATAATACACTGTTAATAACCAAAGGTCTCCTGACAAGGGTTCCAAGAAAAGCTGGCCACACTACCCCCCCATCCTCCTCCCTCTTTCCTAATTGGTAACATACCCCTGTAGTATATTTATAAGGTGCACCAGAGATTGTTCATATTACCAAACAGTATTAACTATGCTCCATAATTCTGTTATTTATTTTTATATTTTGTGAGGCACCACATTATTTCTGGCTAAAAATGTGTTGCAAATTAGTATTGTGTTAGAGCAATAACCTATAAAACAATGTTTGTTTACACATAAAAAGAGCATCACCAAACAGCCCATAATGAAAAGAAAAGCGTTTCAAGATGCAACTGCCTTGGACCTTCCCCCAAACCACCTTTATGTTGTATATTAAAAAGGACTTGCACAGTTCAACAAACCAACCAGTTCAGTGTCAGGGACCTCCAATTTTGTGGCTGAAGGGCTTAGTTTGTTTCGGCCCTACAAAACAAGCTACCAATGCTGATTCAGCAATCGTAGATTCCCAATTATCAGAGCTCATGAATTTATATATAGAAATACAGAGGTTTCAGGCAATGTGCTTCACAGCAGTAAGTAAGTCTATAATTGTTTACCATGCATGTAGTAAAATCCACATTGTTTGTAGCTTATAGTATGTCAGAGGCTTTGGTCTGCTACAATTTGGTCGTCTGATTGCTGTTAATTATAGATAGTCTGCAGCCATAAATTAATGTGGAGATACTGTCCAAGACCACTATTCATAAGAGCTGCTTGACCTCACAATCAGATAACTTGACAGCGGCTCAACATAACAAGGAAATCCTTAGGAGATGTTGCTCTCTGTATTAGAAAAACTGTTGACACGATCCTGCTAATGTACTTTGAGCTACTTAAAACTGCCGTCTGGCATATTACATACAGCTGTAGGCAAACAGTATTCTGCCATCCAGGCTCGCTGTTCACATTCACTTTTGGAGGTAATAGTTTACCAACACCAATGCCCATGCAGAGATCTGACCCATCTGTGCAAAGCACATTCTTATGACGTTTGGTCACAGACTTAACCGCGCAATGCCTGGTACTACAGCTAATATATATATATATAACACTGGTGGTGACCCAAAGCACACATGAGTGAGCAGTTATCACCCAAGATGCATTTCAATCACCAACATCTATTACAGGGAGGTCTTATCTCTCACCCCTGTGCAAAATGGTTGACAATGAGTACCTACTCCTCCTAAGATCAGGTTAGTAGCAGACCCCTCATTGTGGTCGGTATCCGTGATCTCCTTACTGGGAAAATCGCCACTATAAAAACTCCTAAGTACACTCCACCAAATGTGCAAATAACTATTGGTTACCACTTGCTGTGCTTTACCAACGTCACATAAAGACATCAGACAAATCCAAATAAAACACGCTCACACACAGACACATAAAAAGGGGATGAAAGGGAAGCAAATTGTCGTGTTGAAAGAAGCCAAAGCCTCTTCTTCCAACCCCTATATCAGCCCAACATATTTACCATCCCTAGGGGTCTGTTCATCATCCCTTAATTTCTACAAATGTGGGTGAAAATTAACATTTTCCCTTACTTTTGTAAAAATTAAGAGTCAGAGCTATTCATTATTCCTGTAATGCAGGCGATATCACCTGGTTACAATTCTGCCCCGATAACTTCCACAGTCCACATACTTTAGTATGGGGACGTAGAAATTATGTAATTCATCAAGCTATTTTTTCAGAACTTGTGAGTGATACTGTATGCCACCCTGAGATGACATACAGTATCCAATACCATGCACAAGCTGCAGTCCAGCTGTACTTACTTACCTTCATTGTCTCTGGCTGTCACTGGTTCCCTCAGAGCGCCATAGCTGGGGAGAGCTTGGGTTGTAAGCAGGGGCTCCAGGGGGGAGCTTACGCGGCAGAGGGGGAGATGATTACTTTAATTACAGGTGGAGGGAGTAGAACTGGAGGAGGAGGAACAGCAGCGCGGTCGTGGGGGGCCAGGACTGACACAGGCGGCTGGGGGATGTGTGTGCAGCGGCCGCAGGGGGGAGAGAGTTACTGGACAGCGGTGGCCAGTGGAGGTGGGTTAAGGGGGCCAGGATGAACAACACCACCCGAGCGTGGGGGGGCAGCGGCGGCCGGTATGTACACCTGCGGCAGCAGTAGGGGGAACATACAGCTGCAGCAGGGGTCTACAATTCTGAGGAGGGTGTCTGCGGTGGAGGACAGCGGCAGATTAGAGAGGGGGAGGAGGGGAGGGCAGACGCACAGGGAGGAAATTCTTATGGATTCCTCAGCTACATGGGGAAAAGTATCACTTTTTTAGGGTGACATGATGAATGCCTCCAAAATATTTTTTAAACTCGCAGCGAGTTTAAAACATAATTATCACTAATGATGACTAGACCTCCAAGTCACCCCTGAATCATTCAAAGTGCTGCATCACCAGCTGACATTTTTCCAGCAACTACAAATTTACCCCTCACTCCCTGGCTTGTTTGTACTCAATTTAGAGGTCCTGCTTTGGCTGTTTAATTTCCCTCCAGACTATTTGGCCCTCAGTTCTTCAGGAGTGTCTAAAATAATAAAGTAATGTTACCGCATTCATAAATAAATTATTATTACCATTACACTTTATGATCACGATAACATGCTAATGAATACTTACCCTATATCTCCTTTCTTTCTTGGTCCACCATAATCCAATGGACAGAAAATGAGGACACAACACACCTAGCAAGGACTCCACCTAGGCAGCTCACAAAGGGGGAGATGTACTAAGCTCTGGAAAGTGATAAATTGGAAAGTCATAAACTACCTACCACTCAGCTCCTAACTGTCATGTTACAGGCTGTGTTTGAAAAATGACAGTTAGGAGCTAATTGGTTGGTAGTTTTTCACTCTCAAATTTATCACTTTCCAGAGCTTAATACATCTGCCCCGAAGTATCACACCTGGTTTTACAATGTTGCTTGGCCTAAAGTACGTGCAATTTAGCGGTTTGTAAACCACCACACATTGCTACAGTTTGAGGTTTTATCCTCCAAGCTGCTGGGTAGCAAACCTGGTGGTTTGTTTCTGAAACTTGAATGCAATATTTGGTGTGTTTGCAAACCACAAACCGAAATGTCCCTCTGTAAATCTCCTCCTTGCCTTTCTGATCTCTCATTATAACATTTATTACCAGTTATTGATATAGCACACATACAGCAAATATGCAGCACTTTACAAAGAATATTTTCCTCATTCACATCAGTTCCTGCCCCAGTGGGGCCTATAATCTATATTCTCTGTCACATGGACACACATACTCATTAGGGCGTACTTGCCGACAATCAGCTCCAGCCTTCCGGGAGGGAGCTGATTGTCGGCTAACAGCGGGGGGCAGGGCCGGCCATTGGGGGTGGAGCCGGGGGCGGGGCCGGCCATTTGGTGTCACATTGGGGGCTGAGCCGCACAATCGCGTCACCGTGGCTCCGCCCCCTCTTCAACAATGACGTTATTTTCGGCATTGTGAAGCAGGGGGCGGGGCCACGATGATGCGATTCAGCGTGAATCGTGTCACCGCCCCCCCCCCCCGCTGCGGGGGTTTCTAGTTTTTTCAGGGGGGAGGTAGGGATGGTCGGAGGCTTCTGGGAGGCTTGCCTGCCTTTCCGGGGGGCCGGGAGCGGCACCAGAAAATCGGAAGGCTCCCGGCCAAATCGGGATGGTAGGTAAGCCTGCATTAGGGATATTTTTGTGTCAGAAGCTAATAAACCTTGCAGTATGTTTTTCGGAGTGTAGGAGGAAACTAGACCACCCAGAGGTAACACAAACATGAGGAGAACATACAAACTCCTCACAAATGGGTAATGATCGGGAATTGATTTATGACCTCAGTGCTGTGAGGCAGGATTACTAACCACTACACCATTCACGCTGCCAAGAAATAAAGCATGATATTTGAATATCCAAGTACATTTAGAAATACTGAACTACAACAATACATAAAAGGACACACATAACACAATAGATAATATACAATGTCTATCAGTACTGGCACAAGTGAAGGATGTCTCAACCTAAAAACTTACAGCAGAGGTTCCCAAACGCCATCCTCAAGGCTCCCCAGCAGTTCAGGTTTTAGAGATATCCATGGTTGAGCACAGGTGGTTAAATCAAATTGACTGACATACTAATTAAGTCACCTGTGGTCAACCATTGATATCCTAAAAACCTGGACTGTTAAGACGCACATCCACTAGCAGATATTAATGGACGACTGAACAATAACGACATCGTTATCGTTCAATCGTCCATTAATCGTGCATGAATCGGGCACTAAAATGTCGGAAACGACCAGCGATGCGCGTTCCACTTCCCGCTGGTCTTTTCCAACATCAGTCATCGCCCGAACATGTCGATCAATCTCCCGATAACGACAGATTAACCATGGTCGGGTTTGACGCCAGGTGCCTACACTGAGCGACTAATCGTTCAGTGTAGGCACTGCAGGGGATGGGGAACGACGGTACGATTACGATGTTGAAATCGTACTGTCTTCCCTGGGTCGCGTAGTGGATATGCACCGTAAGCAGGGCCGCCATCAGGGGGGACTGCCGGGCCTAGAGTCCCGGGCCCGGAGAGAGCATAGACAGAGGGGGGGCCCGGGAGGCTGCGGTGCTGCACCGGCAGCCATGGAGTACAGTTAATACAGGGACTGCCTGACAGTCCCTGCATTACATTAACAAATATGGTGCCGGCCGCGAGCCAGCTAAGGCTCGCGGGACCGGCAGCCAATCAGGAGCACCTGCTCCTGATTGGCTGGCGTCTGGCACCATCCAATCAAAGCTCCCGGACCGGCAGCCAATCAGGAGTATCCGCTCCTGATTGGCTGCCGATCCGCGAGCTTTGATTGGCTCAGGCCCGGCAGCCTATGTGAAATGCCGATGTGTGCAGCAGCAGTGGACACTACAGCTCTTCCAGACACGATTCTGATATGCCATCAGCGCGCCTCTGTTTCCGGCTGCCAACTGAAGAAGCACACACCAGGTACAGATATAGTGCCTGACTTTGCCCTGTGCTCCCCCTCCTGTTCCAGCCAACCCTCCCTACCATGTCCCCCCACTCTGCCCTGGGCCTCCCCAACTAGTCCAGCCAGCCTTCCCTGTCCCTCTCCTAGTCTAGACAGACTTCCCTGCCCTGCACCCCCCCCAGTCCAGACAGCCCTCCCTGCCCTGTGCTTCTCCCCCCTAGTCCAGCCAGCCATCCCTGTCCCCCCACCCAATTCAATCAGATTTTTCTGAATTTTTATGTGGGTCTAATTTTTTCAACTTATTTTATATGTATATATGTATACATATATATATATATATGTATATATCCATCCATCACCTCTCCCTGGGGGGGGACCTGTGTACTTTGTCAGTACCGGGCCCCACCATTTCTTATGGCAGCCCTGACCGTAAGGGTGTCTTGAGGTCCAAGTTTACGGACCTCTGCCTTACAGTATATGTCCAAATTCTGTGCATATCCTATTGTTTCAGCAATCCTTTCTGAGATACACAATTCTCTTTCATTTTCTTTTAACACAGACTCAAATAAATGTGACAGTTTCCTCCATACTTTCCTCCTTTCCTCCAGAGTTAGAGCAGGTTCTTGATAATACAGGATAATCTGCTGCATGGCTGAATGGTGAATCCTGATCATTTCATTTCGCTCAGTCTCATTTTCCAGCCATAAAAAGGACAAGAGAATTTGCTGCGCTGGGAGACATTTTGTTTTCTGCAGACTTCACAGAAATTAATATTTTTAACAACTGGCAATGAAAATAAAACAATAAATAATGAAACAAAATGGAAAATCTGTTTTGTGTTATCTAAAATTAATTTGCTCTGGATTTTTACGGGAGAGAATCAGACAACACTGATTAACTTTATGGCTCATAAACTATTGCCCTGTGCAAAACTTAATTAAAACCAACAGATCTTGCAGTCATGGGTGCAGAGCTAAACGCTCAGACATATTTGGAAACCGAGGGTAAATTCTGTGCCAAATGCTACAAACAGAAAGGTACAGTACTACAGCTGTTGTTGTAATAGACTGACAGCGTGGGGTTAAGGGGGTTCGACATCCAAATATGTAATCTCTATATGGATGATGTCCACCAGAAAGGCAGAAACGCAGTGCAGGCACCACCAGATGGAATGGGACATATTCATCCAAAGTATTATCTGAGATAGCACAGAAGTATAGAATACACGATATCACAGAAGTATAGGATATCTGTTAACACTAAACAATCTGTAACTGAAAGAGTTAGAAGCTTAATACTAGCAGACCCCTCCCCCTCCACTGTGGATGGCTGCATTGCAAGTCTGCTTTACAGTGTAACCCTGCTTCAGGAATTATTTATAATATTATTATCATTACGAGGTATTTACATAACGCACATATATTCTGCAGCAATTTACAGAGAATATTTACCTAATCAGTTCTGGCCCCAGTGGAGCTTACAGTCTATATTCTCTACCACATGCTCACACACATACACACTAGGGTTAATTTGTTGTCAGGAGCCAAATAACCTACAAGTATATTTATGGTTTGTAGGAGGAGATCAACTAAAGCACAGGAAGAATATACAAACTCCACACAGTGACAGACATTGTGGGAATCAAACCTAAGACCTCAGTGCAGTGTGACAGTGATTCATTTAATGCTAACCATAAACCATCTGTGCTGCCCCTTTGTAAACACCATAACTTCCAGATAACAGTTTATTAGTGATCTTTATTGTTTATTGAAGAGCAGACAAGGGGGTCTATTTACTAAGCAGTGTTAGGAGACAGAGTGAAAAGTGATAAGGTGCCAGCCAATCAGCTCCCAACTGTAATTTTTCAAATACAGCCTGTGAGATGACAGTTGGGAGCTGATTGGCTGGCACCTTATCACTTTTCACTCTGTCTCCTAACACTGTTTAGTAAATAGACCCCTTAATGGGCCAAGTGGTTTTTGTCTGCCGTCAAATTATATGCTTCTATGTCTATACAGAATGTCTTACTAGATAGAATAATCTGGTACCATATAATGCCCCGACAAGCCCTGCCGAGGGTCCAGATCATTAAGTCTAAATATATTTCAGGGCCTGCTATATGCAGAAATGTGCGTGATTCTGACGGACTGCTGTACTCATCCCAGAATTACGCCCGTACCTGCATCTTGCAAGCTACTAAAATAAACAGAATGTTATGTGGGTTTGCAGAGGTGCGCTTAGATTATCTGTCTAGTGCATTTCAAGGTGCACGTCTACACCTTGCTCTATGCTCTACACTATGCAGGTACACCTAGGTAGGGCCGTAACTAGGGTGGTGCAACCAGTGCCATGGCACAGGGCACCGCAGGGCAGGGGGTGCTGTTCGGGTCTGTAAATTTTCTGTTTATTATAATTCTCACTTGTAGCTTCATCTTCTTTTATCCCCAGCAGCTCCTGGCCTCCCCTATCTCTTCCCTGGCCCTTCCATATGAGGCCATGGCCCTTTTTCGGGTGCGTGTCTTATGTCCCTATTTGAAAAATGGGAAGGGGGGGGCGCCAATGCTCTTTGTGGCACAGGGCACCAAAAAGTCTAGTTACGGCTCTTCACCTAGGGCACAGCTAGAGTTGCTGGAAGACAGTAAATTGGACGATTCGGACTGTACAAAATTATAAATACAATCCCCTATCACTTTAGTGCCACCACTTTCATTAAATCATAGCACCCAACTGTCCTGCTCTAAATGGAATAATCCCCCTGGGGGCCACTGTTCCTACTTCATGACAGGGACAGCTTTGTCCCAATAAGGCTGGAAGGTATTTCCAGTATGCTGTACACAACACGCAAATTGTGATTTCAAGGGAGGAGATCTGGACAGGGGCGGGGTATTGGAAGCATTGGGCATGCCCTGTGATGTGTGGTTATGCCCCTTTTTAGTGGGTACACTGCAAGCAACCAACACTTATCCTGATTGCCCAGCATTAAAGGTTGGGAGATATACTGTAGATAATCGAGGGCATACACTGGGATGGATAGGGTTAATAAAGTGAAAGGAGTGGTAATTTAGGATTGGCAGTTGTTAAAGGCACAGGGATAGGTTGTTTGTTGTTAAGGGGGAGTGATTACTGACTTAGGGGTAATATCTCAAGGATATTATGCCTCTTTGATTCTGATCCCCCACCCTCCCTTCCCTATTGTGTCTTGTGTCGGCTTTATTTCATGGCGGGAAAGACCGGTAGTCTGTAAAGCGTCCATATTGCTGCAGTAGGAGCGGTGCACACCTCTTCAATGCATGGGTTAGGCTGATTTCACCCTACTGGGGTCAGCGGCGTCACTCATCCGGGTGGGGCCAAAATGGTGCATCGGTATGGGTGTTGGATACCGTTCCATTTGCTATAGAGGGAGAGTGGCCCTTGCAAGTATTTTATATTGGCATGGGTGTCTTACTTGCTATAGAGGGAGAGTGGCCCTTGCAGGTATTTTATATTGGCATGGGTATCTTACTTGCTATAGAGAGAGAGTGGCCCTTGCAGGTATTTTATATTGCATGGGTGTCTTACTTGCTATAGAGGGAGAGTGGTCCTTGCAGGTATTTTATATTGGCATGGGTGTCTTACTTGCTATAGAGGGAGAGTGACCCTTGCAGGTATTTTATATTGGCATGGGTGTCTTACTTGCTATAGAGGGAGAGTGGCCCTTGCAGGTATTTTATATTGGCATGGCTGTCTTACTTGCTATAGAGGGAGAGTGACCCTTGCAGGTATTTTATATTGGCATGGGTGTCTTACTTGCTATAGAGGGAGAGTGACCCTTGCAAGTATTTTATATCTCACTTACCATTAATCGGGATATTGGCCCTGGTAAGTGGGGGACATCTTTTGCATAAGTCAAGTGGGCGCCGGTGATTGGCCGTTCTTTCCTCTGCCACCATACTCATTATTGTAAGTAATAAAAGTTGACCTATTATTTTTGAACCGCATTAACTTGGTCTGTGTCTTTATTTTGAGAAATATGGTTTTAAAGAACTTATGGTTACATCCATCATCTGACGATAGAGAGTTTATACATATTATGTATCTGATTTGTCTCATAAAATACAGTTCAGTTTAGCCCTGTGTGAATTAAATGAATCATGAGAGTGAGGGAACATAGCAAATGTCTTTATTATATAAGGTAATTTTGTTTTTTAAGCTTTTTCTTTTTTCATTTAGGCAAAGTATTCCTGGAAATGTACTTCTCTGCTGAATAGTAACTGGAAGCTGCTAAATGCGTGCCATAAAAAGTACAGAAACAGACCTGATCTTCCTGCTCCACAAACCAATATGATTTGGCAGAAATCTACGTGCACCTGCACTAAATAAGGCACAGCACCACCAAAGGCAATTTTACCCTGCACCTTGACCACAATGCACTGTATATAACTTCTGCTGTATAATCTTTAATTACTCAAACAGGCACCACTACTTGTGTGTTCGTAACTTTAACTGCTATGGGGGTAGAAGGAGATGAGGAGATGCATTAAGCCCCACAGTTCCGCCATGAGACAGATATACAGAGTTGATTTTGGGCTATGCTACATCACCAATGACGCAAATTGAGCAGTGTGACAGTGATCCATTTAATGGCGAGTGATCAAAAAATGAAAACATGCACAAAGGAATCATTATAATAAAGTAAAGCTTCAGCGTATACAGGAAATGGTGACAATAGAAATATATCCATATACTACTAACACTATTTCTTTTGTTACATTATTGACATTTCAGTTTCTGCTTGTCTCAAGGCCAGCTCTGCCTGTGTCGGCTACAAAGCTTACAACATTAAGAGCGTGCTTATTTTTAAGTGCCCTAAAAAAGTAAAAGTGATACAGTAATTAATACTGATACAGTTATATGTTATGCACATCACATAAACAAGGTATCTGATTAATACTGATTACGAAGACATTCAGATTTCGAGGCGCTGCATCATGTTACATCTTTCTTTGCCATTATTGTAAAAGGGCTACAGGAACACTGAATAGAGTCGGCACTGTAACTTAGGGCCACAGACATACACTATGGTACTCTTTTATTAAGCGTACAATTATCTTATTAAAAAGCAATGTAATTGATAAATGGCCATTGATGGTTGGGTAGTATTAGGACACACGCAGCCCCCAGTTGTTGCAGAAGAAGATTAAGTTAGATGTTTATTTTTTTATATATATATTTCCACCCAATTTGATTGGTTGGATCAAGATAGGATCAAAGGTTTTGATTAAGCTATAACATTAATTACATCCAATAATAACTGAGAATGAGAATTTTGATTAACTATGCATAAAGGTATAGTCGGTAAGTAATAAATAAATTGTGGGATCTAATAAATAAATTGTGTGTTTTTTCCAAGATTTTTTAAACATTTTTCAATTATATTGTTTACTGTATCTTTACTTGTTTTCATCAAGCCTGGTGAAGGCCATTATGCTGGGGCATTTAATTCCACAGCAACTGGAGATCCACAAATGGTATAAGCTTACTAATAAGGGGAGAGGCATTCATAGGCCCACTCCAAAATAATAGCAGGGTGCCCATTCACTTCCTAAAACTTAAGGGTGGGGAAGACAAACAACATTTAGCTGAGGACTGTTATGTCACCCCAATACCAACCACCTCAAGAGTGAGCAGGTAAGGACCTAAGAACTAGGCTAGGCACCATTGCTGTGTTCTATTCTGCACTGGTTCAAGGAGGAACATAAAACAACCCAGCAGCTTGGCAGTCTAAATTTAATATTACCACACCTTTATGCTCTTATGACATATATTAGGTTGCTGTTCTGGTGTTTTAGTTAGTATACCTTTACTGGATAAATTAGAGTGTAAGCTCCCCTGGGACAGGGGCTGATGTGTCTGAATTAGAGATGTGTGCTGACCTCCGTGTTTTGGTTTTGGTATTGGTTTTGGATCTGGGTTCATCTTCCTGTTTTGGTTTTGCAAAACCACTCTCAAGTGTTTTGGTTTTGAATCTGGGTTTTTTTTTTTTAATTGAAAAATGTTTTTAAAAACAGCTATACTCCAATCCAAAACCCAAAATGTGGATTTAAAATCTGAATTCTGAACTGTGGGAAGATCAGAACTGCGACTTAGATTTAGCCAGATCTCCGCTGGAGATCACAACCGCGACTCGGATCTGTCTGCATTCACAAAATTTGGGTGTATTCAGATTTGTGGAGAATCAAACCACACATCTTTAGTCTGAATAAAATCTCATATTGTTAAGCTCTGTGGAATAGGTTGTCAATATATAAATACAGCATTAGTATAGCTACGAGCAGTCTCGGAACAGAAGCTTTGGAAAGCATTTCCTAAATCCCATAACAGTACCTCACAGGACAATGCATTTCTGTCACAACATTGGTAAGAACACTGAAGAGGCCATAATAGATGATTGTTTAATATATTTTATTGCTATATGGCAAATTGCATAGCAATCAACCAGAGGTTTGCTTACATTAGACCAACCTACAGTCGACTGATAAACAAGAAATATCTGCTTGGTTATTGTAAACTGCAGGACATTTTCATTATTTACATTAGTGGCTTATGAATATTAACGTCAGTTTGGTAAACAAAAAGTGTATCCGTCATCTGCTGATATGTGCACACAAGCTCTGAAAAAAGAGGAGTGGCAAAACGATGGAGCCCTCATGTATGCGCCAGGTGTTGTGTGCAATATTATTGCGTTGTGTCATTTTTATTTATATCATTGCTATTCTGAGTAGGGTGTCTTTCGAGGAGCAGATCAAGGTTGCTGGCCAGGAGGCACACAACATTGGCAAAGAGCTTGTGGACTATCTAAAGCAGAGGTCTTCAACCTTTGGCCCTCCAGCTACTGTGGAACTACACATACCAGCATGCCCTGCCACCGTTTTGATATAACAGCATGCTAAAACTGTGGCAGGGCATCCTGGGATCTGTGGTTCCACAGCAGCTGGAGGGCCAAAGGTTGAAGACCCATGCTCTAGAGCATCTGAGCCTCTGAACGTAGGTGCTTCATCAATTCTCTGTTTGTAACTGGAATGTAATCATATAACTTACAGAATGCATAGAAAATAACGCATAATGTGGCATTTGATCTTTGTCCTGCAAAATATTTTAATGATTTGTGAAAACATGGCAATTTGGAATGAGTGTCGGGGGCAGATTCAGAACTTACAGTGGCCCTGGATAAAAAATTCTAAAAATGGCCTCATATGGGTGGGACCAAATCAAGTGTACTGTAGATGGGGCCAAATCAAAAATGGGCATTGTTCAAATACATTCCCTAGCAGTGTAAAACATGCCTTTGTCCCTGTCGGTATGTACCCAAAACTTAGAGCATCCTTGTGATATACAATACAGTGAGGATCCTGGTAAAAAATATACTATACAGAGCATAAACTATGACTGCTATACCAACTAGAGAACATTTTATGGACTTATATACAATGCATAGACCATTTGAGTTATTACCATACAATAAAGCATACTAGTGATCACCATACTATACAGAGAGCTTTCTAGTGACTACAGAACAATGCTGACAACATCTTAACCACTTGCCTGGCATGGTTGCATTTTTCTGACCACACCAGGCAGTGCTTTATCTGATCTGGTCGCAATATTTCAACCAGTCAGATAAACAGTGTGGGCAGCTGCAGGAAGAGAATGTTCCTGCAGCTGCTGCTAACAGAGGGTCTTTCCGATCCCTCTGCTTCCCTGCACCCTTCCCAGTGTCTGCCATGCTGCCAATCACTGTTGATCAGTCAGCACAACAGGAACCCCCATCCAGCGGCTGCAGAGATTAGCAGCCACTGGGAAAAGGTAAATTAACCCCCTCATTCTCAAGTGTACCTGGTGCCTGAAGCCACTGTGAAATACAAATTTGTGATGGTTGCAATGTTTCTGATGCTCCCAGTGTTCCAATGGTGGTGTTCTGATGTTCCAAAAACCTATTTTTTACAAATATCTAAAAAAAAAAATCTTCAGTTAAGTGGTTTAGAAAAATAATCGTCAGTTATGTGGTTAATGATCACCATCCTAATGAATAACATAAAATACAGAAATCATCCTATGGACCACCATATAATACAAAGCGAATTTTAGTGACCACCATACAATACAGAGAACTTCCTAGTGACAGTCAAGCAACAGGGAGCATCCTAGTGATAGCCATATTATGCATCAATTTGTTGGCCACAAAATACAGAAAGTCATATATTTTCAAAATAGAGTGCATACTAGTAGTAGATATTCAATGCAGAACATCCTAGTGCCCACCATACAGTACAGGGAGCATCTCAGTGATTTACCTCCTAATATTGGATGATGGTGAACTGGGATGGAATGTGTAGCTATGGCATACTTGGGTCATGGCTGCATCAGCATTTTCCACAAAAAAGACAAGTTGTTTTTATGGAAATGCCTCCCAACCTACAGCAGATCAGAATGAACAACTTGTATCACACCAAAATCAGGTTAAGAGGTATTCAGTGACCACAGTGCAATACAAAGAGCACCCCAGTACATGCCATACAATATAGAGCATCTTAATGTTCATCATAAATTATAGAGGCCATTCTAGTGTTCACTATAAAGTACAGAAAGCATCACAGTGAGTGCCATACAAGAGAAAACATTGTTATGACCACTGTATAATACAGATAGCATTCATATGACCGCCATACTATTCAGAGAGTATCTTAGTCACTGTCATAAAATACAAAAAGCTTCATAGTTTTTCTCCTCCTATGCTTCTTCCTCATTTTCCTTCACCCTCTTCTTCTTAATCTTCCTCTGTGCTCTTTCCTCTGTTTCCTCCTTTCTCCTATATCATTATCCCCCTTTAGCACAGTCATATGAGGCTGTGTCAGAAGAGCATGTGCTGAGCCCTGATTGGAGGAGTTCAGCACATTTAGTTACAGTACAGTGGTTAGAAACACACATAGTTAATGTGACAGAATATTTGGGGAAGGATCAGTCCAGGGATGATCTACAGCACATTCAAGTGTTAGAGCAACACCTGCAGGAAGGAAAAAAGACACTTAAAACTGATTTTATTTTTGTTTTCACCTTTAGCAGCTGCCTTTCTCATCAAGCTAGTGTCATAGGCAACTAAATAAGTATCATTATCTTTTTTTACATGTTGGACGCCAATGACATGGACACATATGGAAACATTTAAGGAGCAAATACAGAAGATTAGATATACTAAAGAGTTGTTTACTTGTCTTGTAGTATCAGGCCGCACACTGGGCCTGATTCAGAGATGAACGCTAATCCAATCGCAGCTGCGTTTTCGCATGGTACAAAGCTGCGAAAACATTCTAATGATTCAGAAGATCACCCTAGCTTAGGGACACCCACTGCTGCCTTCTCATCTGCGTATGATGTTGCTTACCTGCGTAAATAGGTCTGGCCAGCCGCAAACACTGCAGCTCTGTCCTGGAAATACCCTTGACTCCCAGGTATTATGGAAATCGGAACAGAGGAGAGGCCTGGGCTGGGGGACATGGAGCATGTGTGCCCCTGGCAGAGCTGGATTAAGGAGACCAAATGCTACTGTTCTCATTAACAGACACATTATGATGTCCTCTGCCAGCTGCAGTAGAAGAGCTGGTGTCCCCCTAGCAGACCACATGAAGGTCTGACTCTCAGTCACTGAAAGGATGGGAGCATTCTGTGCAGTGACATCATCATTAGATGGCATTCTCCCAAATTATCAGTGATTTAGAGCAGTTGTACCATATGATCCAGTTCTTCTATTGCAGCTGTGCCTGGGAGAGGAACAGACAATGCTCATGCCAACAAGAACAGGACAGTGCTGGAGAAGCATCATATCCTATTCTAACCACCTCTCCCATAATGTGATAAAGGTAAGTGAAAGGGAAGGAGAGGGGTGAAAGGTTAGCAAGAGTACTGGTGGGATTGACAGCTGAAAGGACATGCTAGAGTACAACAATTACTAGAACAACTCTCATATACAAATAAGTAGTTTAATATCATTTTTATGATGGCTTGAGATGGCTACTGTATATACTGTATATACAAAAAGTAAAGCTTATCTGAAATCTCAGAATTTCTCCTCCATAAAACAATACTTCTTTAATAAGGCTCACGAGAATACAAACACAAAAACAGACATACAGTAGTGTAATTCTATTTAGGTAAAAGCAATAAGCAATTACCAAAACAAACAATGGAATTATACATTTAATTTGTATATAAAGATATGGCTTATCTGAAAAAAAGTCAGAAGATATCAGCCAAACACATCGTATACCCAACGCGTTTCATCCTGGCACAAAAGCAGTGGTGACAGTCAGACTTCCTCAGGGGCATATGAAGATCATGCACATACCCAGAT
Source organism: Taudactylus pleione (assembly GCA_031769625.1). Classification (NCBI taxonomy): domain Eukaryota; kingdom Metazoa; phylum Chordata; class Amphibia; order Anura; family Myobatrachidae; genus Taudactylus; species Taudactylus pleione. The sequence goes on along the minus strand of JAUIMM010000104.1, from coordinate 2,344,593 downwards.
ATAAATAGCATTACAATACACTACAGATGTGCGGTTCCGAATCCACCCAAATTTCGTGAATCCGGTAAATCTGAGTCGCGGTTCTGATCTCCTGAGAAGATCCGGGTAAATCCGGGTCACGGTTCTGATCTTTTTGCGGTTCAGAATTCGGACTTTAAATCCAAATTTTGGGTTTTGGATCGCATAAATTATGTGATTTTACCTGTGTTTAAAACTTTTTATCGATTTTTTTTTTTTTAAATCCAGGTCCAAAACCAAAACCAAAACACTTAAGGGTGGTTTTGCAAGACCAAATCCAGATTCAAAACCTTGAAGGAGATACAGATCCAAACTAAAACACGGGGGTCGGGGCACATCCCTACAATATACCTGTATTGTAAACTTAATATGTCTCCCAGGGAACAGAAGTTTGGCCACGAAATCTGCCGATTTTGGCCCAAAAAAAATCTGTGAAATCAGCCGTTTTTTCGACGAAAAAACAGACGAAAAGTTCAAGTACAGTACTCCTGTCCTGGTGTAAATCAATCATTAATTCATCTATAGAAGAACAGGAGCAACCCAGTACTAGAGCAGGCAGTCATAGTACTTCTTCAACATCTACTTTTAAAGAGGATCAAGGGTTAAGGTGTTAGAAAAGCCACTTCAAATTTTTTGTGGTCTTGCTACTGCTCTTTCATGCACTAGAATGTCTACTGCGAAAGCAAGGGCCAAAAACAGTCAGGCATCTTCTGTAACCTCGCATGCAACACCTTCTCGCTCTGAGTCTATGGGGTATATGTAGGCTGCAGACATCAAGCATTGGCGAGTCCCATGCGAGACTGCCTGATGTTTTAATGCAACAGTCATTTAAAAGGCAAAACAACCTGGTTGATTTCTCACATGAGACTTGTCGATGCTTGAAGTCTGCAGCATATTACATATACCCATAAATGTATCACCTCTAAAACAGGCAAATTAGTGCACAAAAAGAACATAAGGCTGTTTTACTTTTCCTTATAGTAGTAGTAATCATTTCATGCTTTACCTTCCACTAAATAGTACTCCACCTCCAATCACCTGTACTGGCTTCAGGACTATGATTTGCTGGTTGGAGAAGTTTCTTTATTTCTGTAGCTGAATCATCTCCTCTATTGCCTCAATCTGCCCCTTTTTCCTTGCTCCCTTCCAACTCAAAACTCCTTTTAACCCAATGCTTGCCAGACCTTAACACCTCGTAAGCCAATATATGCCGCAATAACCTTTAAGCACCCTTTATATCTCTATTATTCTTTGCTTCCAAACATCTTGTATGGCTTGTCTACATCCACTTGCCCAATATTTTCACCACCTGCCCTCTTCTTGTCCCTCTGCAGTGTGGCGTCCATGCTCTTCACTTTCACTGAGAATGTCCTTACTAAAGTGACCAGTGATCCACTCTTAGCTAAGTCAAAGGGTCCATGCTCCCTGCTCATACTCGTTGACATCATCTTATCTTTGACACCTTTCACTCCCATGGCCTTAGCAGTAATATCCTCTCCAGCTTTTTCTCCAGTCTCTGGTCACTTCTTCTTGTCTCTACTTCTGACTCCTGCATCTCTACATTTCTTATAATCTTTTAGTGTGCCTCAAGACAGTTCTTGCCCCATCTGCTATTCCCAGTATAAATCTCTTCTCTGACAGATCTCATATGTTCTTTCAGTCCTCACTACCACCTCTACACAGAAGACACCCAAAATCACTGCTCTAACTGTATGGCAACACCATAAAAACACTGAAAATCATAAGTTTGTAAAACTGCCATTTAGAAAATACTGTATTTCCAACTACCTTTCTGCCATCTTCACTTCGATTTTGCCGAAGATATATTAAGCTAATCATGTCCAAAATGGATATCTGCCCCCTGCTAATGTTACTACCTTCTCATTGTCTCCCTCATGGTTGACAGCATTATATTCCTCCCATGTCATTATTGACTCTGCTCTTGGTTTTATTCCTCAAATGCATTCCCTCTCGCACTCTAGTCACCTCCTTGTAACATAACTAGAACATGCCAGAGGATGTGTTCAGGAATTTCTGAAGCTCTGATTCATTCTTTTATTATCTTCTGCCTTGACTTCTTCAACCTTCTACTAGCTGGACTCTCTCTCACTCACCTTTAATTCCCTAGAATCCATCCTGTATTCTCTTCCCCTCCTGCCACTCCTCCTCAACTGCACCATTCTATAATCCCTTCAATTGTTCTCCATTCAATACAGCCTTCAGTTTAAGGTGCCCACTCTCACCATGAAGATGGCCTTCAGTTACAGCTGCCCACCCTCATCTGCAAAGCCCTAACCAATACTTTTCCTTCAAACATCTCTAACCTTATCATGAGATACACGCAAGCATGACCTCTCCATTACAACTCTGACCAACACCTCTACACCTCCCTAATAACCAATTCTCTCTCCCACATCCAATACTTCTCTCATGCTGCCGCCACTTTCAAAAGTTACTTCTTCACCAGACCAGATTATCCCCCAATCTTTAGCACTCTTTTAACCCACCTCTTTACTATTGCTTTACTCTTTCCACCTTCCTTACCTACATTTGTTAAATTTGCTCCTACAGTCTCTGCTCCCCCCACCCTCTAGACCAGGGGTGGGCAATAAGTGGCTCAACACCTGCTGTTGAACTACACATCCCAGCATGCCCTGCAACAGTTTCAGCATGGCTAAATAGCAAAACTGTGGGAGGGCAATCTGGAATATGTAGGTCTACAACAGCTGGAGGGCCGCTTATTGCCCACCCCTGCTCTAGACTATATGATGTCACAGGCAGGACCCTCTCTCTCCATGTCTCATGTCTCCACCCTATTTGATGATCTCATATGCACTTTCTATGTTTTATGTCTAAATCTCTCTGAGTGTTACAATGTTATGTTTACATGTACACACAAATTTGCACCACTTGTAAATGTACTAGTATAATTTTACTTGTATTTGTATCCACATGCTCTATTATCATGTTAATTAGTATTCATGCAATTTGTATACAAATTGTTCAAACCTGCAGAATTTGTTGTGCCTTGATGATGATGATGATGATTATAGTTCCAGGACACAGCCTCCCTGAACAGGTGAGTGCTGTGTCAGGTGGTTTATAGATTTGCAAGTGTTTCTTAACATACTACTGTATATAAGGGCACCTGACACCCCCTGCTTAGAACCCAAAAAATCAGCAAGACTTTGTGGCCATGCTTTCTTTCCACCATCTATCTATCTATCTACTATGACAGGAACCTGAATGCTATGTCTTACTAAACTATCACTTGGGATATCCTACCAGATCAGGACAAGTAAAACAGATCCAACAGCTACCGCACCAGACCGCTCCAAACTTGCTAAACCCAAGTCATCCACCGGAAAAATAACACCAAAGGAATTTATACAATGATTACAACCAGTGCTCCACAGAAACAAGAAGCTAAATGTTACTTTTTCACTAATCTTACTAGATTGAGGACCACCCTGTCTGTATACATGTCACTTCAAATAAACGGATAACACACAGTCAGTGAATTTGTAACAATATTGACACTCAAGCATGATAAAACTAACCCATGCTACTGTAAGAGTATAATACAGCACAAACCATACAAAATTACCTACAAGCAAACAAAATGATAATGTCGTAACTGCTTGTGCACAGAGCAGGTCACTTTGCTGGTATATAATAAAATCAAAATAAAGTGCCCACTTTATTTGGTTTGTACCAGCCTTACTGCTGGTCTCAGAGCAAAGACAATTGTTACTCAAGTTCACAGAAATTGCTGATCTCATCAAATAGGCCACAATGTTTACATTGCACCGAAATAAAAAAATATTTTGAACATTTACCTACTGTAATAATGTAGGTATTAGGTAAAGTCTCAAACCAGCCTAAACTTGCTCAATCTACCGAACTCTCTGGTGTAACCATATCCGCTTTCAGTATCTGACAATCAAGATAAAAATCAGGACTATTTTTCAGTATGAATATCTCTCATATTTGGTATATTAATAAAGATTACAATTGTCTACTCTCCCATTGTGTTGGGAGATCCCAAATTTCATGGATCTATCGATCCGAAAATAGTATACAATAGTCCCACATACCATCCACTTCTGCAGGGAAGTGGGTGGGGCCATGCTGGCATGATTTGCTGTGAATCACATTATAGTGACCCCACCTCCTGCTGCAACATGCTGCAAATTGTGATATATTGCAGAGCAAGCAGGGCCATAATTATGTAATACATGGTGATATGCCCTTCAAAGTTACCTCAGGACCTCCCCCTCCAAGATCTACAAGAAGGAAATCCCACAAAGTCAACAACTCTGAGCTGTACTTACTATGGAGGCAAAACATTTTATTGAATTTTTTGCCATTTCATTTTATTCATTTATTTTGTTTGCTGGTATTTTCCAACCACCTATTTTTCTAGTGAAAAATAATTTACTAGTGTTGTTGGACCTAGAGACATTCTCTCACAATGGGATGTAGTAAACATACCTAGAACCGGAATCCCGGCTGACGAAATCCCGGTGCCGGAATGCCACTTCCTGGCCAGAACGCCAGCGCTGGAATACCTACAGTAGTGAACATCCCGACGCTGGAATCCCGACAGCCAGAATGCCGATCGTAAGTATAGCGCGGCTTGTTGGGTCTTAGCCGCAGGAGGGGAGGGTTAGGTTTCGACTTCACGGGGGGGGGGGGGGTGTTGTAAGGTTAGCCTAGGGGAGGGAGGGGTTAGGATTAGGTACCCCAGGGGTGAGTTAGGTTTAGGCATCACTAGTGCAGGTTAGGGTGAGGCACTGAGGGGGAGGGGTTAGGTTTAGGCTCCAATGGGGGAGGGTTAGGTTTAGGCACTAACGGGGAGGGTTAGAGTTAGGATAGGGGATGGGGAGGGTTAGTGTTGTGATGCAGGAACAGAGGGTTAGGGGAAGAAGGGGGGATGCTTAACATACTTACCGGACCCTTGTCGGAATCCTGAGCATCAGGGCACTGTCGGTATATTGACAGCAGGCATCCCGAGTGCTGGGATTTCACACCGATTCCCTCACAATACCTAGGATAGAGTCAACTCTAAATTCAGTCCTAAATGTGTGTTAACCTTATATTAAACTAGTGCAATAATAAAGCACAACTACAAATATAGTTCAGGTATTAGTTTCTGGATTAAGGGCCTGATTCAACAGCAGACAGAGGTGCTATCACAGCTGCTTACATGGTAGCAGCTGCGATAGCTCTAATATGGTTATGCAGCAGGAGGCATCATCCCTCCTGCATGCATTACTGATCTGAGTTGCGTTCTAAAACGCAACATCGGATCATCTGCGATATCATCGGGGCGGCTAAGTGACCCATGGAGTCACTCAAGTCAGCCTCCATAGATGCTGAAAAGAGGCCAGGAAATCTCCATCAGCCGACGTAGATCCTGGCCTCATCACTCCTCCACAACGGCGGCGACATGTCTCCATTACGGGAAATTGAGGCCAGCGCCATTCCCCGCCCCGAAACAGCAGCAGACTATCAATCACTGACAGTCTGCTGCCGAACTGCAAGCAACATCGTATACTCAGGCTGTACGTGCGCAGTACGGGTCTGCCGCATACGCAGATTCCCGATCATTGTGAATCTGCATAAATAAACTGCATAAAATAGTAGTTTGTAACCATCTGAAGACATTGTCCCTGATAATAGATGAAGATCTGAGGTTGCTCTCCCGACCAAACACGAAAGCTGCACACAACATATTATTTGATCTTCTTCACAGATGCTGATCCCAAAGCAGAAAAGTTTCAGACCACATCAATGCTACTCCAACGCCTCTTCCTTTGTATAGCTAAAACGTCTAGTGCTGACTTACACACAGATGTTTTCTTTTCTTTATTGATTTTCAAGTTCTAATAGAAAAAAATGGATTATTTTTTTCTCTTTATTTTCCTCCGCTTTGTATGATGCAAAAATAGACCTGAGTGAAGTGCTGTGGGCTGACTGCCTGGGTCAACCGTACACGGAAGATCGACGTGAACAATATGTGAACCACAGTCTGGGTTGCCCTTTTCCCAGAGAACCTTTTGTTTCAATGGTTTCCGATGATAAGAAAATTCTCCCACATCTAGCGGCCGCCCTTTCAGCATTTGTTCTGCTTAACTTCTTCCAATTCCAGCATTTGTGCTGGGTATGTGACTTGGTAACGTTACATAGCCTGATGCTGCTCATTTGAAGGCATTCTGTAAAGACCACGATTCACCTGTTTGTTTAGACTGGAGATATACTTTGTTTAAATGTAATATTCTTTTCCATTGATTTTACTTTTGTGGGCAGATTATAATATAAGAGCTTTCAAATAAATACAAAAACTATGTGTGAAAGGTGACACTGGTAATTCAAGGACCATGTTTTTTTCTGAGAAGAAAATGGAATAGATTTAGTAAAAATCAAGTTTACAGGAATAAAGGCGATACTATCATTATAATAGGTAGAGCACTTGATGAAAAATATTTTAAAAGTGTCACTGAAATCATGATTATAATGGATGTAGCACCTTGTATGTATGTAACATGTGGGTAGTATTATGTGAAAGTGGACATGTCATGTTAGGTATAATACCACAGTAATGGCTTTAAAATAGAAATTCTTAACCATTATGTTAAGATGTCAGACTGGAGGTGTCACAAGATAACTGCTGTAATAGGTACAAAACAATAGTCTTAAAGTGCATTTTCTGTTAGAGTGGAGGCTGCCCTTTCCCAGGCTATAAGCTGCCTTAAATGCCCTGGCAGCCAATGACAGATACTGTATATCTATCACAATGCCGTAAACTTAAATTAAAACTTATTGATAATAAACAAACAGACAACGACTGCGGTGATAAAAACGTGGTCAGCCTTATTATTTATTATCATGCATAAACTCTATACTGTATGGTGGAGACAGAAAGAGACAGGCAGCTGACAGAGTCAATGCCTACTAGCAGATGAAAACACAATACTTGCCGGGCCAATTTCCCTATTCAAAGGCAAGCAGATAGGTCTTCAACTTCCCCACCAATACACTAATGTCCCGGTTAGAAAACAGACGCCGCTTACCCCGGTAGGGAAGTCAACCTAAACTGTATAATGAAGGCAAGCATGCCTACTAACAAATGCACCGACCAATGAGCTGTCGTTCCGTCCCACCAAAAATGGGCAGTCATCAGGGGGGGACTGTCAGCACTCTAGGCCTAGACTCTCAGAAAGAGGGGGAGGGCCCGCCGCCCGTTCTTATCACACACTGCATCATTCATCAGTCAGAGGGGGTAGTCCATCCACTCCTACTGCCCACCCGCTCGCTGGCTACTCTACCACCCCCCATGAAATGCAGTGACAGAGAGGCCCGCCACCCGCTGCCTGGCGGCTGTGCAATAAAGTTTTCTTTTTGCGAGCCGACGAGCATGTGATGTCATGAGGCTGAAAGGGAGAGGAGCCGCGGAGTGTGAGCCAGAAGATAAGAACCCAGGTAAGTGCCATGCGGGGGCTGGCTGGCAGAGATAGAATGGGGACTGGCAAATACAGAAAGGGGGCTGGCTGACAAAGACAGAAGGGGGCTGGCTGGCAAATACAGAAGAGGGGCTTGCTGGTAAAGACAGAAGAGGGGCTGGCTGGCAGAGTCAGAAGGGGGGCTGGCTGGCAGAGTCAGAAGGGGGGCTAGCTGGTGGAGATATAAGGGGGGATGGTAAGCATAGACAGAAAGGGAGCTGGCTGGCAGAGACAGAAGAGGAGCTGGCTGGCAGAGACATAATGGGGGCTGGCTGGCAGAGATAGAAGGAGAGCTGGCTGGCAGAGACAGAATGGGGGCTGGCTGGCATAGACATAATGGGGGCTGGCTGGCAGATATAGAAGGGCTGGCAGGTAGAGACAGAAGGGGTGCTGGCAGGCAGAGACAGAAGGCTAGCTGGCTAGTACTAGAGACACACTGCGGGACTGGAGTTGCAGAAACATTAGGGGGAGGGGCATGCCTGTTTTATCAGTCCAGGTCCCCACAATTTGTGATGGCATCCCTGGTCAACAGACAACAAGGAAAAACAGGGAGGGAGGGGAGTTTACTGTAAAGCAGAATATCCCAGTCTGAAAAGGGGTATATAAAGCATAAATTCGCCCTTACAGCTAACCATTAGTTAATAGCAAGAACAAAATTAACCCCTTAACAACCCTGCATTAGAAGCGCCATTTGTCCCTAGCCTAGAGGTTGAAGGTCCATCACACACACAAGGTACCGTCCGTCATCATTTCCTGTGCTGAAAGCTGCCTAATCTTGGGCTGGAAGACTCTTTTACCCAATCCTAGGCTTGAAGCCTGCTTTTTCAGGGCTAGCAGCTGCCTAATCCCGGGGCTGGAATACACCTCTTCCTGGGCTAGAAGTAACCTAATCCTGGGCTGGATTCCACCATTTCCTCTTCTGGAAGCTGTTATTACTGCAATAAAAGCCGCCTTTTCATGTGCTGGAAGCCGCCTTTACCTACGACTGGAAGCTGCCTTTTCCTGGTCCGGGAGCTGCCCTTTCCCATGCTCGAAGTTGATATATTTTCTGGACTTAAAGACACTTTTTCCAGGCTGGAAGGTGCTTTAACCTAGAGTATCCACTATCCAGCCCTTTGTGAACAAAGGCCCTCATTCAGAGCCGGACGCTCTGAGCAGAGCGCTCGCTCTGAATGAGGGCCGTCCTCCATAAAAATGGAGCGTCCTCCTGGACGCTCGTATAGCTGTTGGTCACCACCCACAGCTCATACGAGCGTGCAGGATGATGGTCGCGATGGTCTTGACCATCGCGACCATCGCCAGTGCGACCAGAAGCCTGTGGTCGGGGTTTTCGACCACAAGCCCTGGAGTGATTTTGGCTCTATCAGAGCCAAAATCACTCCCACTGACATCACTAGTGATGTCAGTGGGGCCGGCTTCTGACGGTAGGCGTTCCCTTGGGAACGCCTCCATCTGGGAGGCACGCCCCCAGCACGCCCACCAAAGGGGGCGTGCTGTCAATCAACATCGACAGCGAGTGGGTCTGAATGAGGCCCAAAGTTCCTTGATACAGCCAAATATTTAAAATTTTGACTCATCAGTCCAGAACACCTGCTTCCATTTATCTGCACCCCAGTTCCTATGTTTTTGTGCATAGCTGAGTCGCTTGGCCTTGTTTCCATGTCGAAGGTACAGTATGGCTTATGTCAACAATTTTTCCAAGAAGGTCACTTCTGGCAAGACTTCTCCAAACAGTAGATGGGTGTACCTGGGTCCCATTGGTTTCTGCCAGTTTTGAGCCAAAGGGCTGGAGAGCGATACAATGATGAGTGTCTGCAGTCAATAGTGAAGCATGGTGGAGGTTCCTTGCAAGTTTGGGGCTGCATTTCAGCAAATGGAGTTGGGAATTTGGTCAGGATTAATGGTGTCCTCAATGCTGAGAAACATAGACAGGTACTTATCCATCAGGAACGGGTCTGATTGGCTCCAAATTTATTCTGCAGCAGGACAACAACCCCAAACATACATCCAATGTCATTAAGAAATATATTTAGCATAAAGAAGAACAAAGAGTCCTGGAAGTGATGATATGGCCCCCACAGAGTCCTGATCTCAACATCATTGAGTCTGTCTGGGACTACATTAAGTGACAGAAGAATTTGAGCAAGCCTACATCCACAAAATATCTGTGGTTAGTTCTTCAAGTTGTTTGGAACAACCTCCCTGCCAAGTTCCTTCAAAAACTGTGTGCAAGTGAACCTAGAATTGATGCTGCTTTGAAGGCAAATGTGTTCACACCAAATATTGATTTGATTTATATTTCTCTTGTGTTCATTCACTTTATTTTTATCAATTAACAAAATGCAAACTATTAATACATATTCACTTTTTGAAAGCATTCTTATTTTGCAGCATATTTTCCACACCTGCCTAAAACTTTTGCACAGAACTGTATGTCTCCAATACATTTTCTTTGGTATCAGGTGCTCTGGTTTCTGGCTTGTTGCTTGACTTGGCTCAACACAGGATCACTCTTCTTCATTCCCATTCACTTTCATGATATGCTGATTGAGTGCATCATTGCTTTAGAACACCAGAGTTTTATGGGCAGAAAATTGCAGCCTTCTAAAGCGCCCGTCAGATGCTGCTCTGTGGATATGTTAGACACTTCACCAACGCAATCTGAAATATAACAAAGAAATCCTTTTTATTTTATCTTCTAGTTGAATTTGTGATAGACAAATAAATATTCTCCACACACATGTAGTGGGGACTGCAGACAACATTTAAAATGGCATGGGGGAAACAGAAAGGTAATGTAAGAACGTAAGGCAACTAAGAACAAGTAATAAAGTACCAATTAAGAGAACAGAGCAAATAAAAATTAAATTACATAGTCATTATAATGAACATAAAAGAGACATTACATCTCTTTTAAATAACACTTATTACATGTGTTAGAGAATGTGTTAGCATGCTCTACCAATAAATAACATTTATTAGAATATGCCAATATTTGGTATTCCTTGAGATGGTATACGGAATATCACAGAATAAAAAATGGTGCATCTATAGGCAGGGCCGGATTGAGAGCCACATGGGCCTGAAGCTGAAAACGATCAAGGGACAAGAGGAGGTGTGGCCAGTGATGTGTGGGTGTGGCCAGTGCTGTGGGCGTATGCAGCCCTTATACTGTCAGCCCAAATGTCTCCCTAAAAATGTAGAATTAGAGACATTGTATGAGGAAAGTAGAAATACAAATGTAATACTTTATGGATGACCATGTGGCCAGTTGGGCACTAGTTATCGTCATGCTGTCATGATGATGGGCCTACTTTTATGTGGAGGCCTGGATCTGTAGTTCCAGCCGCCCCATTGTTAATCTGGTCCTGTCTGTACAAGTATGTTGAATTAACTGAGAAAGTAGCTAAGTAGTTACAGTAAGTATATATGGAAAATGTATATTTTATTTGCGCTGTGCAGTAAAGTGTGAAATACTCATACATTAAGATGTGCTGGGTAAAGCTGGAAATTAGAAAGCAATTTCCAGGAGAATTCTATGCAGCACAAAACAAAAAGTGAAAAGTTGCGCCCTGAGAAAGGCACTAGGCACGCCTGTGGGAGCTAAGGGGTTAATGAAAGTGCTGGTTACTCATTCTTGGTCCTGAAAGCAATTGCTAGTCTCCAGTCATATAGCTTCCTATCAGGACACTCTGTGTTGGGTTTTTTGTTCCAGAAATGCGGCGGTCTGGCTCATAATGTCCAGGCGATGAGTGACAAGGAGGGGAGCTCAGCATCATAAAAATGGATTTACAAGATAATCAAACCAGAGCCCTCGCAGACCTGTGCAAAGAGGTGGGACGGCTCAGGCAGCAAATCCTTTTAACCTGAGCTTTAATTACAGGATTAGAGATTCCTTTTGGCTCTAGAAAGACAGCTCCAGTCATTTTATTATACATTTATTTAAAGAGGGAGAGCACTCTCTCATTACTGAGGGGTTTGTGAAAGGCCAGTGTTATCGCCTCCACTGAGGATTTAGGAAAACAGCACTTCATCAGCTTATCGAGATTGACAAATGTTTAACCTCTTCTCTTCCTGAAGATTCCTACGACCTGTCATGCCCAAGTGCATCAGATCAGTAGCATCTGTTATTGAATGACCTATTGCTGGTACCTGGGTGGTTACAATAGGTGTAGGTGTGTGTAAAATAGAGGTTAGTCCACACAGAAGGACATTAACCAGGCATGAAGGTTTGTGGTGGTCACTACTGATGCTAGTGGTCACAGTAAGACAGGTAATAGTTGTCTCACGGGTCGGGATGCACTATGATCTATTATGCGGTCAAACCCCTGAAAAATTTGGTTTTTGAGGGTTTGACCGCACAGCTCTCCACAACTTGGCGACTGCGGGCAATGCCATCTTCAGATGGCGTTGCCCAATACAAGCCTGTAGGCTTCTCTTTGCAAAGTTCATTGAGAGGGATTCGTTTGGATACCTCCCAGTGTCCCTGGTGTCATACACATCACCTGGCGCATGCGCAGAGGGGTTTCTGTTTCATAATCATTGAAGTCCCTCTCTCGCAAAGGATAGCTCTTATCGGGAGAGCTGTCCTTTCTTATTTTATTTATGCATACCAGCCTTATTTACTCTGGTATGCATGCGATGAGTGGCGGGATGCATCGCATGTAAAATGTGATGAGTGATGCATTCCGCCCCTGAGGAGCTAAGTACAGCACTCTATTACAGTGGTGTGTGCCAGGTTACACATACGCACACACATTAACACAAGATAACAGCATAGCACTAAATCACTATGGGTCAGATTCAATTAGGAGTATATATATATATATATATGTATTGTTATACAATTGATGTAACGCCCTTTAAGATTACCCCTGAAGGAGTCCTGCATGCATGAAATGCTTATGGTTTTATGTTCAGTACGATGACTGCTATGTGAAGTGCTTTTCTGGTTAATGTGACATTTTCTGGTTTCTGACCACCAGAATGCCAAACGTCCTGATGGCGGTAAGTATGCGCAGGTAGCCGGGGAATGAGAGAGTTAGGATTAGGCACCCCCGGGGGGAGATTAGGGTTAGGCCCCCCTGGGTAGGGTTATGGTTAGGCTATTGGAAGGGTGGTTAGGGTTAGGCACCACTAGGGGAAAGTTAGGGTTAGGCATCCCCCTGGGAAGGTTAGGTTTAAGGTGCAGGAAGGGGGGGTTAAGATTAGGCTCAAGATAAAATAAACCTTTCCTTGAACCAGGCACTAATCAGCTGCACCTCACAGGAGGACCCGCTGTTAGTGGGACCCAGAAATTAATGTATAGGAAAATAAGACACCGTAGAGGGCGCTAAAACACCATGAAGCCATGATTAAAAAGTAAAATAATACATAATGGTAATAAATCGATTCAATAACAGACAAAGCAATATATGACTTAATGAACATCAAGTTGTGGTCTGGCAAATTTTGGATTACTACATATATTAGTTCAGATGTGTGTTACTGTCCATGGTTTGGTTAATCTGTTCTTATTTGTATCAGATTGGTTGTTAGAGGGCTGGGAATCTGTGGTAAACTGCAAATATATCCGCTCTCCAGAAGATGAACACCCAACAAAAAGGCCAAATATTAGCATTGAATTCAAATTTGATTTTTATTTGAGATATAAAATGTTTTTTGAACTTCATAAAATATAGCTTACATTTAAAAGAATCATAATTTCACATTAACCAGAAAAGCACTTCACATAGCAGTCATCATACTGAACATAAAAATCCTATGTGTTTCATCCACGCAGGACTTCTTCAGGGGTAATCTTAAAGGGCGTTACATCAATTGTATAACAATTAATTACAAAAATTAGTGTTTTCAACATTAGTTAAACAGAGCTAAGGATGGTACAATATAGATGGAACATATCAGCAAATAAATGTATACATACCGATTAAAAGGATAAAAAACAAGTGTGGTATAAATAAACTTGCATTAGAAAAGGCTCCGTATATTCAGAATGGGCTTGATTTCTTTATGCGGAATTAAGCCTTTTAAGTTCAATTGATAAGAATAGATTGTGTAATAAAACCATACAATATTTGTATAACTTTTGTTACACTGTAACAGGATATAATAATACAAATCTGATTAGAGTCAATAGTATACATTTCAGGTAGCAAAGTAGTAATATAGTTATTTTTTATAATTATCATTAGTGTTTTTTAGTGTTTTTAGTGGTGGAAACATTATCCAGATACATAAATGTTGTTTTATATACATCACAAATATGTTACAAGTTAAACATACCTTAAAGGAGCTACAATCACATAGATCAGAAATAAATTCAACTTTTAGCAACAAATAGATTTCAAACTCACTTGTACTTGTACATTCCCACTGCTGCAGTGATATCAGCAAGACTGACACAAGTTCCCACTTTAAAGGATCCCCTTATTATCAAATAATTGTTATAAGCTAGTTACATGTTTACATGTAATAAATGTTAATAAAGGAACGTTAGCGTTAAACCAAGCCTTTCTTACTTATGCAATTTCGCATAAGAATGAGGTATTTTAGACATTTAAAAAGCTTAATTATATTAATTATTCTATAATGACGTCATCACTGTGTTTTCCCGCCAGAGATGGCGCAGTTCCTACTTGCATTCCATCTCCGGCGATCTGCGTTCCACCTCTGACTTCATGGCGCATACAGCGTCATGGCGTGGCTAGTGGATGACCAATTGTATAGCGCGCTTTAGATAAGCGACACTTTGACAAATAGGGGCGCATTGATTTGGATATAATACTGTCCCAATAGCACACTATTTGGCTCACTTCTGGGTTGGTGGAACGCATTCCTGTATGCGCTCCACCTCCCTCTCGGCACACATTATGGGGACACAACTTCCGGTTTCGCCAATACGAGTGGTGGAACGCACACATTATACAGCTGATAATAAAGAAATGTGGAACACACCTACCCCTATTTGCGTTCCACCATTAAAACAATTCCGGTTTTTAGATTCTATATAAACAAAGTTTCTAAATAGTTACTAACACTTATTTATATTATTGTAATAATTGTATGTATGTGTTGGGTTTTAGTGAATATGTGTTAATTAAATTATTAACTAAAATTTGTGTGTTTGTTATTATATTAATACATAATAAACAATATATGAATGGTGCCCGATAGTAAAGTATCACAGTACTGTGGAAATCTATTTATTACTTAAACTATTTTATAAATTCTTACATTACCGAAAATAATGAACAATATTTAACCATATAACAATGGGAGAAATAATAATACAATATAGATATAAGCAATATTGCATAGCATAATTGTGAAAAACAATTATTACATGATAGAAATGAAGGACACTGGTGTCACTATGGGGGTGTAGGCCACACCAGGTGACACCATCTTGAGGGGGTGACACCAAAATATCAGAGCTGCTCTGCTATTTTGGTGTCACCCCCATCGGATGGTGTCACCGAATAGCCAAACAGCAGGTAGGGAGAGGCCGGGGGCTGCCCTCAGCAGCTGCCGGATTCCTGGGTAACGCAAACCCACTGTGTGTGCCGAGAATGGGGACCGTGACATGCGGTCGCGCCCCCAAGAGTGTCACTCATAAGGGGGCGTGGCCTCACTCAATGAGAAGACTCACTCCAGCAGCACCAGGCGTTACCAAAGTAAGTGACACCACTGGTGAAGGATAAAACATATCATAAAAATGAAGCTATGTCAATCCTTTCATAAAGTCCTTTTGGTACCATAGTATCTAGTGTATAAATCCAAAATGGATTCCCTTTTGGACAATGCTAGTTCTCTATTACCCCCCACCCCCCTCGGATGTTCTTTAACAAGTTCTATTCTAGTAAAAGATAATTTTTTAGGATCTGAATTATGTATCTCAGTAAAGAGTCTGGGTGGGATACAGTCAAAATGCTGACAACCGGGAAGCCGACTATATCCCGACGTCGAAATACTGATGTGGGACTAAAGACAGGCTTCAAAATCCTGACGCCCTTCTATATCCTGATGCCAGAATCTAGATAGACAGCTTCCTGAACGAAGGCAAGCCAGGCAGTGTTAGTGCATAGCTGCGGGGGGGTGGGGGGGGTTAGGTCTAGGCAGTGTCGGACTGGGTCATGAAGGGCCCACAGGGAGAATGCAATGGTAGGGCCCACTGGGGTGCGACGGCATAAAGCTTAAGGTGTGGCTAGCAGATTGAGGGTTGTGGCAGAAAGTGTTACAGTGCCAGTATTATAGAGAGTGCATTGCAGTGGCCGTTATATAATACAGAGACAACGCAGTGACCATCATATTATCCAGAGAGCAGTTATTGCCATATAATACAGGGAGCATGCAGTTAAATGCCAACAGTGACCCATAATATAACACAGATAATATGAATACAATTCCCACCACCACGTGCACACACACAGCCCAAAGCAGTGACTGAGCCTGTTGCTGCCCGCAGGTCCCAGTCAGACTCCCACAGCACAGTTATTTCTGGGCAGACAGCAGTAGCATGTGTGACTGAAGACTGTGTGTCGCTGTCTGTGTATGCACATAGCTTTGCGAGCTTTACGCCCAGACAACACTAATTCCTAGAACCTTGGGCAGAATACGGAAACACTAGAAATTCCAGCATGCCTTGCGTCTGTGTAATGGCAGAGTGGCATCACCAAGTCAGCCAATTGGAGAGAAGTTCTGTAATAGTACAGTCCATTGCAAGCATATTCAGTCTCCTCCCCTCTGCCAGAGCACAGCAGGTATAGCAGCGCAGCAGTGTGACCCATTGAGTGCCCAGTAGCTGTCCCCTCTAGGCCCCGTAACTGTTCCTCTGTACCCAGTTACTGCTCCCTAAAAAAGAAAGGTTACCATGGAAACGTCATCAAAAAACACTGATGGTCTGCAACCACCGCATTTTGATGTCCATCCCTACTACACTCTAAATAGCACATACTGCCTGACAATGCACAGGCCACAATAGACTGTGCACAACAGACAATACAAAGGTATATATATATATATATATATATATATGGATTTCTACAAAGTCCATAGGGTTCCACAGGATACCTTGGGGTATAGGTGTGACGTCAGTCGCAGGGCACCAAAGAGTTAAGCTTTCAGCCTCCCAGGATGCACTAGGTCCCCCTCCTATACCCCACCCCCGGGCCAAGGCACCTCAGTTAGTTACCAAGCCATAGGCCGGAGGAGGAGAAGGAAGAGAGAGAACAAAGATCTTCTACACATACAAGAATCACATTCTCACCAGAGGGAGACGGAAAACCGGAGACCAGAGCAAAGCCCATCTGCAGCACAGGTGCGACAGGGCGGGAGTCCTGTGGAACCCTATGGACTTCGTAGAAATAGAGATAACAAGGGTAAGTTCTTACCATATCTCATATTTTCTACTTCAGGGTCCATAGGGTATCCACAGGATACCTTGGGGATGTCCCAAAGCAGTATCCTTTAAGGGTGGGGACGCTCCTGTGCAGAAAGGAGAATCCGCCGCCCGAAGGAAGCATCCTGAGAGGCGAAAGTGTCAAACCTGTAATACCTCACGAAGGTATGGACAGAAGACCACGTAGCAGCCTTGCAGATCTGAACTGCCGAGGCACCACGTCAAGCTGCCCACGAAGGACCCACAGACCTAGTGGAATGAGCCTTCAGAGAAATAGCCATATGGATCCAGGCTTGCAAAGTTTGCTTTGAAGCAGGCCAACCCTTTTTACGGAAACCATAGAGGACAGACAAAGCGTCCGACTTCCTAAACGAAGAAGTGCGGTCAACATAAGTCCTTAAGGCCCGCACAACATCCAAAGAGGCCTCACCCACGGAAAGACCCGGTGAGTTAAAGGCCGGAACAACTATTTCCTCGTTAACATGAAACTGGGAAACAACTTTGGGAAGAAACTCGGGCCGAGAGCGGAGCACTGCCCTGTTCCCATGAAAAACCAAGAAAGGGGGTCTACAAGAAAGAGCCCCTAACTCAGAAACACGTCTGGCCGAAGCAATGGCCAGAAGGAAAACAGTCTTAGCTGTTAGCCATTTAAGATCCACTGAGCCCAGTGGTTCAAACGGCGGTCCTTGGAGAGCCCTCAGGACCACAGCCAAATCCCAAGGCGCCACAGGTGGAACAAAGGGCGGCTGAATACGGAGAACACCTTGCATAAAGGTGCGCACATCCGGGATTGTAGCAATCCTACGGTGAAACCAGACAGATAGGGCTGAAACCTGTACCTTCAAAGAAGCAAGGCGAAGCCCATGATCTAGTCCCGCTTGCAGGAAGGCGAGAATCCGAGACAGACGAAACTCCCGCGGTGCATAACCGCTCGGTCGACACCACTGGAAGAACGTATGCCACACGCGATGGTATATCCTCGTGGAAGACTGTTTCTGAGCTCGTAACATGGTACGCACCACAGAGCTGGAAAACCCCCGGGACCTCAGCATGGCCGTCTCAACAGCCACGCCGTCAAAGACAGCTGAGTCAGGTCCGGGTGAAGGCAAGGACCCTGAGACAGAAGGTCCGGTCGTAGCGGCAACCGCAGAGGACTGTCCACGGACAGACCCTGAAGGTCTGAGAACCAGTGCCGTCTGGGCCACGCGGGAGCTATCAACAGGAGCGTCCCTCCTTCCTGTTTGAATTTCCGGATTACCCGTGGAAGAAGGGAGACCGGAGGGAACAGGTATGCGAACCGGAACGTCCACCGGACGGACAGAGCATCCACCAGAGACGTTCCTTCGTCTCTTGTGCGAGAACCGTACACCGGCAACTTGTTGTTGTGCCGGGACGCCATGAGGTCGATTTCTGGAAGACCCCACCTGTCCACCAGTAGTTGAAAAACGTCCGGGTGCAGGGACCATTCCCCTGGATGAACGTCCTGGCGACTTAGAAAGTCCGCCTCCCAATTTAGCACTCCCGGGATGAAGACCGCTGATATGGCCGGAAGATTGCGCTCCGCCCAAACCAGGATCCGAGAGACCTCTACGAGAGCCGCCCGACTGCGAGTTCCTCCTTGCCGGTTTATGTAGGCCACGGTGGTAGCGTTGTCCGACTGGACCTGCACCGGGTGACCCTGGAGAAACCGCTGTGCCTGCTGGAGAGCATTGAAGACCGCACGGAGTTCCAAGATATTTATTGGAAGCTCCGCTTCTGTCGGCGTCCACCTGCCCTGGAACAAGTGTGGACCCGAAAGTGCTCCCCAGCCCCGAAGACTGGCGTCCGTTGTCAACAGGACCCAATTTGGAACCCAGAACGGACGTCCCTTGTTGAGGTGGGTCGTCTTTAACCACCACGCAAGGGACAGGCGAACCTCCGGGGTGAGCACAATCGTCTGGAACTTCAGAGACTGAGGCAGCCCATTCCACTTGGACAGGATCAGGTGCTGCAGAGGTCTGGAGTGAAACTGGGTGTATTCCACCATGTCGAACACCGACACCATGGAGCCCAGTAACCTCATCGCCGAGTGTAAGGACACCCGGCGGCTGTGCAGACAACTGCGCACCCTTGACTGTAAAGCAGAGATCTTGTCCTCCGTCACGAAGATCCTTTGCTGTCCCGAGTCCAATAAGGCTCCAAGATGCAGAATCCTCCGAGACGGGATTAGAGTGGACTTCTGCCAGTTGATTAGCCAGCCGTGCCGTTGCAGCAGTGCAATGGTCAGGTCCAAGTGGTGTAACAGGAGCTCTGGAAATCCTGCCACCAATAACAGGTCGTCCAAGTACGGCAACATGCGGACTCCTTGCAGCCGCAGAGAAGCCGCCATGACCGCCATCACCTTGGTGAAAACACGTGGTGCTGTCGCCAGGCCAAAAGGTAACGCCCGAAACTGGAAGTGGTCGCTGCGGATTGCAAACCGAAGGAACTCTTGATGGCGCAAAAGAATAGGGACATGCAGGTAAGCGTCCTGTATGTCCAATGACACCATGTAGTCCCCAGGTTCCAGCGCCAGAATGATGGACCGTAGGGTCTCCATCCGAAACTTCGGGACCCGCAAAGACTTGTTGAGTGCTTTGAGGTTGAGAATCGGACGATATGACCCATTGGGTTTCTGTACCAAAAATAGATTTGAATGGAAACCCTGGCCCCTCTGGGAGAATGGAACAGGCACTATAACTCCAGCCTGGAGCATAGTGTGCAATACCTTCCGCAGCTCCGTAGCCTTGTTCCGGTCTGATGGTAGACCCGTGGTGAAGAATCGAGCCGGGGGTCTGTGCCGGAAGGAGAGGGCGTACCCGTGGGAGACCACCTCCAGAACCCAAGTGTCTGTCGTAGTGAATGACCAACACCGGGAGAACTGCAGCAGGCGGCCTCCCACCCTGGGATCCCCCAAGGGGAGACCCGGACCGTCAGGCCGCAGGCTTGTCATCTGGCTTGGGGGCCGGACGTCTGGTACTCCATGCCTATTTCCGGGGCTTGACTGATTTCTTAGGGCCAGCCTGTCGAGGAAACGACTGTGGTTTGGGCCTGCCCTGGGCCCTAGATGACCGAAAGGACGATGGTCCAGAACCAGAAGGAGCAGCGGCCGACGGGAGACAAGCAGATTTGGCTGCCGCCAGCGTGGCCACAATCTTATCCAGATCCGGACCGAAGAGAACTTCTCCGGTAAACGGCAATGCTTCCAGACCTTTCTTGGAATCTGCGTCCGCCTTCCAGGATCGCAGCCACAAGGTGCGACGAGCAGCTACCTCTGCTGAAGAAATTCTAGACACCAGAGTACTAATGTCTAGAGCCGCCTCGTTGATGTAGGTGGCCGAATCACGGAGATTGCCGGACAGTCGGATTCAAAAGAAGCCTCTAATGAATCCGCCCAGCGCTCCATCGCTCTGGCAACCCAGCAAATGGCCATAGCCGGCCGTGCTGCTCCCCCTGCAAGGGAATAAGCGGACTTCAGGCAGATTTCTACCTTGCGGTCCGTAGCATCCTTAAGGGAGGACATGGATGGCATCGGCAATGTGGCACTACGGACAAGACGGGTCACGTGAGAATCCACCTGTGGAGGGGATTCTCACTTAGCAAAATAATTATCCGCGAACGGATAAGCCACCGCCAGGCGTCTCTGCGGCTGGTATCTTTTGCCAGGTTGTTTCCACGCCTCCTCTAAATGGTCCACCAACTGACCCGAAAGAGGAAAGACTGTGGCATCGCCCTTCACATCTTTGAAAAAGGCATACTTAGATTTAGCCGCTGGGGGAACTTAGTCCTCAATCACCAAGGCTGTGCGGACCGCCAGAATAAGTCCAGGAATATATACTTTGGACTTAGCATCAGCGTCCTTAGTATGGAGAGGTTCCTGATCGTAAGGATCCAGAATCTCCCCATCATCAGACGTCCCTTCGTCATCCTCATAAGGAGCGGACAGAGACGCCACCGGCCTTTTATGAGGCCGCATCACAGACTCCCCTTGCAACACATCCGACAAGTGCTGTACAGAACTCGTCAGGGAGTTAACCCACGCTGGCTCCTGAGAACCCGGGAAATAGGGAGACTGTGGGGTACCACCAATTGTCGTGGGAACCCCTGCATGGGTGACGACACCACAGACTGCTGGGACAAACCCATCGGAGTAAACGCGGGCTGCGGAGCTAACTGGCCCACTAAAGCTGTTAACGCCTGAGCGAAACAAGTCCAGGGCGGCTCCTGTACCGGTGCTGTAACCGTAATAGGCCGCGCCATGGACAAACACTGCCGGCAAAGGCCCTCCGCGCTACCCTCCCCCTCCGCTAACGGTACTTTGCACGTGGTACACTGTAGCCGGAGGGGAAAATCACTTTCAGACATGATGGCACCACGTATGTGACCTCTCTCACCAATTAAGTATTAAATAGGCGAGAGACCACCCTGCAGCACCGCACCGCAAGGGCTTTAGCAGAAAGAACAGGGACAGTAATAAAGCTGACAGTTTAGAGAAGAAAAGTTACAGGCAGCGCTAGCACAGTCACATACAATGCAGAGAAATAACAATTCCTGCACTAACAGCGCTGATCACTCAACTACACAGACACAGGGCCTGGTAGGACACAGCGCTGCATACACAGACCTGAGCTATAGCGGAGGAGAGGTATGTGGGGGGACCCAGACCACGATGCTTCCTTCCAGACTTCCAGCAGCGTTCACCATGCGTTGCAGAGAAGATGGCCGCCGAGGAGCAGAGAGAAGCTGGCCTGGGGGAGGAGCGCTGACACAGGACCAGTCAGCACAGTGCAGAGAGGGCTGTGTGCAGCGGGGGAGGCGCCGGCTGTGAGACAGGGAAGGCGCGCTCCCCTGGCATGCATTTAACCCCTGGGACGCCGCAGCGCTACCGCTCTGCTGCGGTCCGCTGTCCCAGGGGGTAGTGGAAAGCGCAGGTTCAGTACCTGGCTCCACGCTGCAGCCAGTCCCCAGGGAGCCCCCTGCCTGGGGACTTAGGACCATGTGACCAGCGGGGACCCACCGCGGGACCCCGCTGCTTACCTTTGTCCCCCTTGGATCCGGCCATGGTCCGGAACATCTGGGGTCACCGCTAGCTGTGACCCCAGATGCTCACCAGCATTCCCGGATCGGTACCGGCGTTCTGGTACCGGCGGGGGTGTAGGGAAGACAGCATGGACGTCAGGACTGACTGTCCATGCTGTACATCCAGATGTGCAGCCACAGCTGCATTGAAGAAAGCTTCAGGGGCTCTTCTAGCCCCCACTCCGACAGGTGCACCCGACGCCGGCCGGGCACCAAACTAAACTGAGGTGCCTTGGCCCGGGGGCGGGGTATAGGAGGGGGACCTAGTGCATCCTGGGAGGCTGAAAGCTTAACTCTTTGGTGCCCTGCGACTGACGTCACACCTATACCCCAAGGTATCCTGTGGATACCCTATGGACCCTGAAGTAGAAATATATATATATATTGTACAGGACACACTACACAGTGTACAGCAACACACATCTATAGCAATAGGCAGGTCACACTACACAATCACATATATAACAATGCAAAGGCCCTAGTGTACAATACAAATAAACAGGTCACACTAGAGACAGTACACAACATAAACACCTATAGCAATGCATAGGCATCACTAGAGCATACTTGACTACACTCCATAAATTGTCGGGAGCCTCCTGAAAATCGGGTGTCACTCACGGCCCCCCGGAAGAGTGCGCAAGTCTCCCGGCCGCAACCCCTGCCGACGACCGTTCTCACCTTGCATAGGTGGCCGGTCCGGTGGGAACTGATGATGAGATTCGTGTAGAATCGCGTCATCGTGGCCCCGCTCCCGCCTACACATTGCCGGTAATATCAGCATTGTGAAGCAGGGGGGGCCACGATGATGTGATCCCGCGGTCCTGCCCACAAAACTGCGTCACTCCCCCGCTTACTATGCCGAGCTGCCTCTCTCTCCCGGAAAAGGCAGCCAGATTGTCAGCAAGCCTGCACTAGAGTGTACAGCACACATACACATACAGTATACTGTATAACAAGGTATAGGTCACACTACACAATCACATAACAATGCAAAGGTCCTAGTGTACAATACATATAAACATATATAACAATATACAGATCACACTAGACAATACAGAACACAAACACCTATAGCAATGCATATTTATCACCCAGCACACATACACATATATAACAAAGCATCTATCATACTAGTGTATAAAATGCATTTTACATGTATAACAACATACAGGTCACAACACAGTGTACATAACCACCTACATCAATACATAGGCCTCACTATATACAGTGTACCTAATGCCTCAATTCAACCCCCACCCCTTCCCCCACTCACCTCTTGCAGAAGGATCTTTCATCTGCAGTCACTGAGCAGGCAGGAGGTAACAGGTCCCGCAGCTGTGAGGAGGAGGAGCAGCCATGAGGCAAGACAGACAAGATACCGTGGGTGTAGTGCTCACAGTGAGAGGGAGTCAGGTCACTGAGGGCTATAGGACAATATTGCTGGCTACTAGGACTGATGAAGACAGGACAGGCTGTCTGTGAGAGCAGCAGGAATCTCCCCTGTAGTGCCCTCAGCATGTGTCTAACGCGGTAACCTCTAATGTGGCCACTGTGTGTGATTCAGCTATTGCCAATAGGTTATTGGGCAATTTCACTGTTGCTAGGACTCTGCATACAAATACTTTCTTTCTCAACATGAACTGTCTGTCTCCGCCTCCCAGGTCTGCCAGTTCTCAGAGGAGAACTGTCCCACAACATCCTGTGCTGAGGCCACTCCCCCTACTGTGCTAAATGGTTGACAGGCATGCCTGTTTTTAATCTCTGCTGCTGATTGGACTAAAACACACAAGCAGCAATGTATACAGCCTATTATTTTACCTCCGCTGCGCTTCTGACACAGTGTCCAGGACACATGCTGCGCAGCATCACCCGGCCTCCCCCTCCTTCCCCGCTGCCGCGATCGCGGCCCGCTAAGCCCCGCCTCCTCGCTGAAAGTGGCGTGGCCTCGGAGCAGTCGGGCCCACCGGGGAATTACCCGGCTCCCCGCTGGGTCAGTCCAAGCCTGGGTCTAGGGACCCCCGTGGGACTTAGGGTTAGGCACTACCCCGGGAGGGTTAGCTTCAGGGTGTAGGGAGGGGTGGTTAGGTTTAGGCACCCCTTGGGGGAGGTTAGGGTTAGGCACCACTAAGGGATGGTTAGGGTGCTAGGGGACCTACCCGACAGAGGATACCAAGATGTGGTGGGTAGGCCCATAACCCTGGCCAAGATTATGCCAAAAACCTCTATTCAGTGCAAAAATTTATTTATTTATATACAATCAGTTAATTTGGAGTTGCGCACCTGTATTTCTTTTTGTGTATATATCAATTGTCTCCACAGGTAGCACCTCCAATTCTATATATATATATATATATATATATATATATATATATATATATATATATATTCAGGGTGTGCAGTCTGAGGCCCATTTTCTATATGAATCAAATTGATGACTGAAAGATTTATTTTCCATATATTTGCAACAAATACATCAGTTGCAAAGGTAACACCCTTCTCTTTTGGCTAAAAAATTTGAGGTATTTTAAGTAATTTGCTTTTTAATTGGTCTTAATCTACTTGGGGCCAGGATGTTTTTGAGGTTATAAGCCTTCTTAAAAAACAAATTGGGTTTAAGTGGAAGATGTGGACCCAAAATGATCTTATAATAATATCCCCCAATGATGTTCAAGTAACTTTTTCATTTTGCCATTTTCCTGTATTGACATTATATATATATATAATATATATATATATATATATATATATATATAGTGACATAGTCGGGATAGGGGTCCCTCTTCTGGGGTAGGTGGACACCTCCTTACACACAGCAGCCAGGAAACAGCACTAGTCGTGGATTTTCATGCAAGCTGGTCGGCACCAGTTTTTATTGTGTGACACCAATAATCAAACAAAAAAGCATAAAAATAAACCCTAGCCCCTCTGGGCTCTAACTAGACAGGTAACTCCCTCTCTACATGTGGCAGGGCCTTCTGCCTTACCACAAACATAGTACATACCAGTGTCACAGTGTCTGTTCTCCCCAGGGTGTGTGAGACACTGCATCAAAACTCTACACAGCTCTTATGAGCCACTTCCAGGTGTAATCATTAATTAGCCTGGTCCCAGGCTGAAAAACCCAAAACCTGAAATGGCCCTGTTAATGGAGCCCTCCCTTCTCTCTCACAACCACACCCCCAGGACCCATTATCCGGCTTATACCAAAAACCGACACTCAAATCTGCTTGGTAAAACAGACTTTTCCTGGGGGTTTAAAACATATATTACAGGAATCTGGACACAAATACAAGCCAACCCTAACTTCTCCAGTGCTTCTATATATATATATATATGTGTGTCTGCCTTAGTAATGTGAATCTGAGAGAGTTGTCTCCTGGTATTTTATGTATATAGTTCCACTTATTTTTCCCTTGACTTAATTTAACCAGGGACTTAGGGCTCTATTTACTACAATCCGCATTTGTAATGCAGATTGTAGTGTGATATTACCGACTGAATTTTCATTGCGAATTCAGGCAATATCACAGGGATTTACTACAAATCCCTTGCAGGGACAGAGCTAGCGATAAAGCTCTGTCCCTGCGAATCCCCTCCGGAGCCTTATCACGGTATTTTCGCAAAAAATACTGTGACAAGTGCCCCGCGCATGCGCCAACCGGCTGCCGCTGCTACCCCCTGGCGCTAAACCCCGCCCCTGCGATCGCGGACCCCCAAGACCCCCCTCCCCCACCTCCCTTAATTACACTTACCTGCAGTTATCGGACCTCCAGTGATGTCCTCTGTCACTCTGGTCAGGTGACATCCCATACTGCACTGGGACCCTGTCAGGTGATGACCGGGCCCCAGTGTAGCATGGGAGACCAGCTGACAAGAGAGGACATCACCGGAGCCCTGAACTCCGGTCCCTGGACTCAGGTAAGTCTTTTTTTTTTTACTTTTGTTTTTTTTACAGTGAATCAGCGTGTGGTCTGTTTAGACCACACAGCTGATCACTGGGGCCGGCTCCGGGCTCTGCTCTGCCCGTTATAGCGGAGCAGGAGTCCGGTAACCGAGGGAGACCCTGGATAACGCCACTTCCATGTGGTGTTATTATCACAGGGCTTTCCCCGGTATTTTTTCACATTTTATTTTTAGTAACTTTGGTCAGATCACATTTCCCATTACAATTATGGAAAATGCGATCTGCTTACTAAAAATAAGTGATATTTAGGGGTTGGAGTAGAATTTTATGAATTCTACTCCAATTGCCCTTTAGTAACTGTAGGTGATACTAAAATAATGTGAAAAAGGTGTGAAAACATCCCTTTTCACATTATTTTAGCAAAAATAATGTTAATAAATAGAGCCCTTAGAGTGAGATCTGGGGAAGTCCTTATAAGAAAGATGAGAAAGCTGTGTTCTTACCTGATTTTCTTCTCTCTTCTGACCAAGCTGTAGTCAGTGTACGTTCTCTTTCCAGATGACTGGCTTTCAAGAACATCTACCGAAAATGTCAACAGGATTCTGAATAATACATTTCTAGGTTGTGTATTTGAAAATAAATCAATTTGTCTCAGTGTTGTAGTAGCAGAAATCCTGCTGTAGTGATTATAATCCCACATCACAGCATAATCTGGGTTTGGGTTGAGTACAAAGGTTACCTTCTTGGAGATTAACCACATGTGAAGAGGTATGTTAAAGAAATGGATATGTATGTAAAAATGAGCAAAGATATGCAACAGTTATTAGTGCATTATATTGTCTGTAGGCAGGTTGCAAATTCAGACTCTGATAGACCGAAATCTGTCTTCCAGGCATCATATCACTGCTTGCACACCCGTGCATAAGAGGAGCCAGGGCTGTTGAGACAACCACGGGGCATGGGTACTGAGGGAGGTGTGACCACATGCCCTCCTGGAAAAAATTATGGAAACTTCTATGTGCAGCCCCTCAGCAGGTGGCCTGGGCTTCCACCAGGCCCCTCCAAGAGGCCCAGTTCTGGCTAATTAGCACCCGCCCCCCCCATCTCAGCACCCCTGATGGAGCTCTGCATACGTTTACCTCTGAGTAGCCCATAATTCCTCCTACACAACACACCCTCAGTTATCCTGGGAGTGACCTCCCACTTACACTCGCTGAACCACTAGTTGAGATGTTGCTGAAATGCATATTATTGTATGTTCAGCTACAGAGCATATAGTTAGAAGTGGGGTGCGCTACTGGCAGCATGGCTCCTCAAGGAACACTTCTGTTCCCTTACCAAGATGGTCGTCGATACCCTATTTGTGCATGTGCAGTGCCATCTTGCTTCACTGTGTATGAGCGGTACAGTGGAGGACAAATGTCTCTTAACTCCTGAGACCTGTAACCGCTTATTACCACTATTCCCGCGCCTGCACCGTGGCCATAGTACTTGAGACAGTCACCGGCTGGTGAGCTGCTTAATGCCTCTCTGTTACAAGTACCACATCATCTCTTGGACAAAATCAGTGTAACAGTGAGTACGGTTGTACACAATAGACCACACATCCTGGTTGAGTTTCACTGGCCTAGTTGCTTGGGTTCCTATATATCCGTTGGTGTGTACACAACTCTGCTAGATCACCAAGTTGTACACACATTTCCAGCACATATGAGGGGTAGAAAATCACGAGACCCAACAAAATGGACAAGCATGCAACTCTGAATAAGTCCCAGAATGATCAAGCAGTTTATCAAGTGGCGTTTCATCTGCATAGTGCCCGTCAATGTGAGTTGCAGTGTGTGTGGGCGGCAGGTAGAATTTAAAGTTCTTTGTACTGTATATTTCATCTTGTCCTTCACATTCCTTGTGCTCATCTGTATTTCTGGATTACCTTGATACTCAATAACTAGAAAGAACTTTTCTCTCCTTTAAATGTCAGCTGAAATATCACTTTCTTGGAACACTGTCCTTCTATTGTTCATGCATACGCAACTCACTTCACAGGAAGTTACTATCTATGATCTGCACTTGTTAATGTATTTCTGCTGCCCACGGAGTGTTAGGGCCAGGTATACTGTACACATGTTTGCAAATAAGGTTGGCACCTTTTGTACAAGGGAAAGCTGACCTTGCATCATAGAACTATATGATCTCGTGTGAGACCTTTGCTACTAATGAGTACAGTAAAGTATGAAGAAAAGCCACAGTGGTTTATTTACACATATTATGTAATTTAGGACTACTGAACTCCAAAATTGTAATATTATGCATTGTTCAATGTTCACCATTGTTCAAAATTAGAATATTTCCTTCTCTTACAGAGAGCTGAAGCCAGCCATTCCTGAGGGATCCATTTATTGAAATTCAGCAATACGGGTGAAAATCATTTGTCACCGCAATCTATCAATATAATGTAGCCGATTTCTGTCATTGCTTTGACTGATGAAGTTAATCTCTTCTAGGTAGTGTCACTTGGAGAAAGGTTTTCTTACTTTTATCGGATTACATATTAATGTACAAAGGCAAATGTATAAAAATGGACCTCTCAGATATGCTACATATACTGTAGGTGATCCATTACATTCGGACACATTTGCGTATAATAAACAAATACAAAAGTGACTGAAGGGGCCTATGCTCATAGATTGGGCTGGTTGCTGCTAATGAACAGGGAGGGGGGACAGAATGGGTTCCCCCAATAAGATCCACAATGAGCACAAGGCTATGAGAACCGATAACACAATAAAAGGGGAACCTACTGCAAATACAAACGCTTTGGAAATAAGAGAACAATAAGTATTGTATGTATGTCTTTTCTGATAATGGTCACATGGGGACAATAAGACAGGCTCATGCTTCCTGTTGAGATAAAGTACGAGCATACAAAAACTGTTTTGTACTGGAAAGTATGATTAATGTCCCTCTTTGTGTATTGTAAGATGATTTAATGAACTTATACAGTACAAACTGTGAATAAAGAAAGCAAGCTATTGCTAAATGTACTTTTCCCCATTACTGGCATGGAACCAAAGAAATGAGACAAACTTGAGGGTTAATGCAGAGTTGAACGTTCGGAGCACATCTTGTCTTTGCACTGCACACGCACCAAAACTGCGGCATTTCAATTGCATCTACACATATGACTGAAGAGGTGTATGAGCTGTAATGGAGCTTTCTCCCATCAAAGTGTACCAAAGCAACGGTGCACCATGTAAGCTTGGACGTAATGTAAATTAGCATGTTTCAGACATATCTTATGAAGCATACAGATAGTAATCAGGCACACCACAAGATGCATACACAGGGATGGACTGGGGCTCTTAAGTAGCCCTGATATCAATGTTTGCGCGTGTTCGTGCAAAAGTAGCTTGGCCTCATCTTAAGGGGGCGTGGTCTCACCATATGGGGCGTGGTTAGATCTAACTGGGTCGTTCTGCGGGTCACGGTGGCCTGGCCTTACAGCACGCACCCTAATTTAATTTCTGTCAAGTTTGCAACAGGCTCTTTACTTAAAATTTAAAGATGCACTATCATCTAACAAAAATTGGTCAGTGGCACCCTTCAACCCTTCAGCAATTCCGCATAGAGGCCCTGATTCAGAGCCAGATGCTCTGACAGAGCGCTCGCTCTGTATCAGGGCCGTCCTCTTTTTTTAGAGCGGCCTCCTGGCCGCTCGCATAGCTGTGGGTGACCACCCACAGCTATAGCGAGCGGCCAAAAAGAGGCTCACGATGGTCAAGACCATCGCGACCATCGGGCTTGCGACGAGACACTTGTGGTAGGGTCTCGTTGCCGCAAGCCCTGGAGTGCTTTTGGCTCTATCAGAGCCGAGAGCACTCCCACTGACATCACTTGTGATGTCAGTGGGGCCGGCCCCAGACGGTAGGCGTTCCCATGGGAACGCCTCCGTCTGGGCAGCCACGCCCCTGGCACGCCCACCAAAGGGGCGTGCTGTCACTCACCATCGACAGCACACCCCCTTTGTAGCGAGACCCGGAGCGATGGCTTGCCCGTCGCTATCCGGGTCTCGCGCATGCGCACGACGGAGCCGGCTCCCTCGTGTGCATGCGCACTGGGCCAACATCGACCCGCTTGCAAGAGCTCGCGAGCGGGTCTGAATTAGGCCCAGAGTCTTGTCTAAAAACCAGGAATGGGCGATGTGAGTGGGTGGTTTAATCACGATGCAATCAAGAAACTTGCTTGTTATAGCTCACGTTCTCACACTCTCACTCATCCAACATTTTAATGTGATGTAGATAATTAATGAAAAATCAGCACTGTCCTGTCACAGTAAGACTATTATACTGTACATGTTACAGTGCCTAGGGAGCTGGCTGGGCAGAGTCCTCTGTAATACAACTCTTTCCTACTGTAGGTGGTAGCGTAGCTTTAACAGACACAGGGGCTGATTCTCAGGTCCACACAAGTCGCAAAGGATCTTGCGAATTCCAGTGTACTGCGCATGCACCAAAGAAAGAAGTCGGCTTCTGAGCATGCACAGGATCAGGTATACGCGCACAGGTAGAGGGCCTGATTCAGACCCGGTCGCAAGCGCTGAACGCTCGCAACCGGGTCAATGGTGGCCCAGAGCGCATGTGCATGACGGAGTCGGCTCTGTCGTGCGCATGCGCAAGACCCGGATAGCGACGGGCAAGCCGTCGCTCCAAAGGGGGTGTGCTGTCGATGTTGAGTGACAGCACGCCCCCTTTGGTGGGTGGGCCGGGGGGGTGGCTGCCCAGACGGAGCCGTTCCCATGAGAATGCCTACCATCTGGGACCGGCCCCACTGACATCACTTGGAGAGCTTTCGGCTCTGTTTGAGCCAAAAGCTCTCTGGGGCTTGCGGCAACGAGACCCCACCACAAGGGTCTCGTCGCAAGCCCGATGGTCGCGATGGTCTAGACTAGGGGTGAGCGGGTTCGGATTTCTGAAATCCGAACCCCCCCGAGCCCCCCCGATCCGAGGCCGATCCGAGTCAGGCTCGACTTTTCCCGCCTGACTCGGACCTGAAATCGAGGCAAAACGTCATCATCCCGCCTTCCGGGTCCTGCGGGTTTTGGATCCTATATAAGGTACCCGCGTCGGCGCCATTTTCTCACTCGGCTGTGGACAGTGAAGAGGGAGGGTGGGAGTTAGGGCTGGCTGGGCTGTGTAGTGTAGTGTAGTGTAGTGCAGAGTAGTGTTGTGCTGTGCTGCGCTGTGCTGCTTTTGTCCATAGGGGCTGTGTCCACTACTTCAAAGTCCATAGGGGCTGGCTGTATTGTGCTGTGCTGCTGTTAATAGGGGCTGTGTCCACTACTTCAAAGTCCATAGGGGCAGGCTGGACTGTGTTGTGCAGTCAGTTCTCTATAGGGGCTGTGTCCACTCCAAAGTCCTGTGCAGTGTCCCAGTCCTAAAGGGGTGCTGTAGTGTTGTCCAGGAGGTGCTCTGTCCATCAGGGGTGCTCCCCCCAATTGCTAAAAAAATAATATTTTTTGTGTTTGTGAATTGTGTGCGCAGTAGCCGCACGTGCATCAACAAAGTAGTGCCAAGCGTGCGCCTGTGTCATAAGTAAAGGGCCAGCTGGCTTGACCGTTAAAGGGTGCTGTAACCCCCAAAGTACACTACAAACCAACTAACAAAATATTTTTTCTGTTTGTGAATTGTGTGCGCAGTAGCCGCACGTGCATCAACAAAGTAGTGCCAAGCGTGCGCCTGTGTCATAAGTAAAGGGCCGGCTGGCTTGACTGTTAAAGGGTGCTGTAACCCCCAAAGTACACTCCAAACCAAAAAAAAAAATATTTTCTGTGTTTGTGAATTGTGTGCGCAGTAGCCGCACGTGCATCAACAAAGTAGTGCCAAGCGTGCGCCTGTGTCATAAGTAAAGGGCCGGCTGGCTTGACTGTTAAAGGGTGCTGTAACCCCCAAAGTACACTCCAAACCAAAAAAATATATATTTTCTGTGTTTGTGAATTGTGTGCGCAGTAGCCGCACGTGCATCAACAAAGTAGTGCCAAGCGTGCGCCTGTGTCATAAGTAAAGGACCGGCTGGCTTGACCGTTAAAGGGTGCTGTAACTCCCAAAGTACACTCTAGTCCAAACCAAAAAAAAAATTATTTTCTGTGTTTGTGAATTGTGTGCGCAGTAGCCGCACATGCATCAACAAAGTAGTGCCAAGCGTGCGCCTGTGTCATAAGTAAAGGGCCGGCTGGCTTGACCGTTAAAGGGTGCTGTAACCCCTAAAGTACACTCCAAACCAAAAAAATATATATTTTCTGTGTTTGTGAATTGTGTGCGCAGTAGCCGCACGTGCATCAACAAAGTAGTGCCAAGCGTGCGCCTGTGTCATAAGTAAAGGGCCGGCTGGCTTGACTGTTAAAGGGTGCTGTAACCCCCAAAGTACACTCCAGTCCAAACCAAAAAAAAAAATATTTTCTGTGTTTGTGAATTGTGTGCGCAGTAGCCGCACGTGCATCAACAAAGTAGTGCCAAGCGTGCGCCTGTGTCATAAGTAAAGGGCCGGCTGGCTTGACTGTTAAAGGGTGCTGTAACCCCCAAAGTACACTCCAGTCCAAACCAAAAAAATATATATTTTCTGTGTTTGTGAATTGTGTGCGCACTGTAGCCGCACGTGCATTAACAATGTAGTGCCAAGCGTGCGCCTGTGTCATAAGTAAAGGGCCGGCTGGCTTGACCGTTAAAGGGTGCTGTTACCCCCAAAGTACACTCCAAACCAAAAAAAAAAATATTTTCTGTGTTTGTGAATTGTGTGCGCAGTAGCCGCACGTGCATCAACAAAGTAGTGCCAAGCGTGCGCCTGTGTCATAAGTAAAGGGCCGGCTGGCTTGACCGTTAAAGGGTGCTGTAACCCCCAAAGTACACTCCAAACCAAATAACAAAATATTTTTTCTGTGTTTGTGAATTGTGTGCGCAGTAGCCGCACGTGCATCAACAAAGTAGTGCCAAGCGTGCGCCTGTGTCATAAGTAAAGGGATGGCTGGCTTGACCGTTAAACGGTGCTGTAACCCCCAAAGTACACTCCAGTCCAAACCAAATAACAAAATATTTTTTCTGTGTTTGTGAATTGTGTGCGCAGTAGCCGCACGTGCATCAACAAAGTCGTGCCAAGCGTGCGCCTGTGTCATAAGTAAAGGGCCGGCTGGCTTGACCGTTAAAGGGTGCTGTAACCCCCAAAGTACACTCCAGTCCAAACCAAAAAAAAATTATTTTCTGTGTTTGTGAATTGTGTGCGCAGTAGCCGCACTTGCATCAACAAAGGAGCAGCGCCAAGCGTGCGCCTGTGTCCCATAAGTAAAGAGCCGGCTGGCTCATTTCTTAAAGGGTGGTGTAACCCACAAAGTGCACTACTCTCCAGCAAAAATAAAAAAATATTTTCTGTGTTTAGCCGCACGTATATATCAAATCGATATAACATAAATGGAGGACCAAACTTTCTCCGATAAAAATAAAATAGAGAAAGATCAAGAACCACTTCCTCCTAGTGCTGAAGCTGCTGCAACTAGTCATGACATAGACGATAACATGCCGTCAACGTCGTCTGCCAAGGCTGATGCCCAATGTCATAGTAGAGGGCACATACAATCCCAAATGACAAAGTTCAGGAAAATGACCTTGAAAAAAACATTTAAATCAGCTGAAGAGAAACGTAAACTTGGCAATATGCCATTTACGACACGGAGTGGTAAGGAACGGCTAAGGTCGATCCCTAGTATGTTCATGACTAGTGGTTCAGCTTCACATGACGATGGAAGCCCTCCTCCCACTAAAAAAATCAAAAGAGTTAAGCTGGCAAAAGCACAGCGAAGAACTGTGCTTTCTAAGAAGATATCACAAATCCCCAAGGAGAGTCCAAGTGTGGTGGTGGTTGTTGCGATGCCTGACCTTCCCAGCACTGGACGGGAAGAGGTGGCTCTTTCCACCATTTGCACGCCCCCTGCAAGTGCTGAAAGGAGCACCCACAGTCCACTTGCTGATATGCAAATTGAAGATGTCACTGTTGAAGTACAACAGGATGAGGATACTGGTGTAGCTGGTGCTGAGGAGGAAGTTGGCGAGGAGGATTCTGATGGTAATGTGGTTTGTTTAAATCAGGCTCCGGGGGAGACAGTTGTTGTCCGTGGGATGAAAAAGCCCATCACGGTCATGCCTGGGCAGAAGACCAAACATTCCACCTCTTTGGTCTGGCAATATTTCTATCCAAATCCGGACAATAACTGTCTTGCCATATGTACCATAAGTAAAGGTGAAATAAGTAGGGGTAGGGACGTCAACCACCTAGGAACATCCTCCCTTATACGGCACCTGCAGCGCGTTCATAAAAAGTTACTGTCAAGTTCAGAAACTTTGGCTAAGACCGTAAGCAGTCCAGGGACACCTAAATCCCGTTGACCTGTTGTATCCAAGCGCCTGCAAACCACACCGTCAACTCCCTCCTCGTCAATTTCCTCCTTAGTCAGGATCGGAAGTAGTCCTGCAGGCCATGTCACTGGCATGACTGACTCTCCTATCCGGGATTCCTCCGGAGGATCCTGCATTGCTACGCCTACTGCTGCCGCTGCTGCTGTTGCTGCTGCTGGGAGTCGTTCATCATCCCAGAGAGGAAGTAGGAACACCACTACTTTTACTAAACAATTGACCCTCCAACAGTCCTTAGCGAGGAGGATGAAGTACGACAGCAGTCATCCTGAAGCAAAACGTATAACTGAGGCCTTGACTGCTATGTTGGTGTTAGACGTGCGTCCGGTATCCGCCATTAGTGCAGTGGGATTTAGACAATTGATGGAGGTAGTGTGTCCCCGGTTCCAAATCCCATCTAGATTCCACTTCACTAGGCAGGCGATACCGAGACTGTACAGAAACGTCAGAAAAAGTGTCCTCAGTGTCCTGAAAAATGCTGTTGTACACAATGTCCACTTAACCACGGACATGTGGACAAGTGGAACAGGGCAGACTAAGGACTATATGACTGTGACAGCCCACTGGGTAGATGTATCACCTTACGCAGCAACAGCAGCAGCGTCACCAGTAGCAGCATCTCAGAAATGCCAGCTCGTTCCAAGGCAGGCTACGATGTGTATCACCGGTTTCAGTAAGAGGCACACCGCCGACAACCTCTTAGAGAAACTGAGGGAAATCATCGCCCAGTGGCTTACCCCACTTAGACTCTCCTGGGGATTTGTGATATCTGACAATGCCACCAATATTGTGCGGGCATTACATCTGGGCAAATTCCAGCACGTCCCATGTTTTGCTCACACAATAAACTTGGTGGTGCAGAATATTCTGAAAAGCGACAGGGGCGTGCAGGAGACGCTTTGGGTGGCCCGAAAAATTTCTGGCCACTTTCGCCATTCAGCAACTGCGTGCCGAAGACTGGAGCGCCAGCAAACACTCTTGAACCTGCCCCGCCATCACCTGAAGCAAGAGGTTGTGACGCGGTGGAACTCAACCCTCTATATGCTTCAGAGGATGGAGGAGCAGCAAAAGGCCATACAAGCCTATACATCCACCTATGACATAGGCAAAGGAGGGGGTTTGCACCTGACTCAAGCGCAGTGGAGAATGATTTCCGTGTTGTGCAAGGTTCTCCAGCCCTTCGAACTTGCCACACGTGAAGTCAGTTCAGACACTGCCAGCTTGAGTCAGGTCATTCCCCTCATCAGGCTTTTGCAGAAGCAGCTGGAGAAAGTGAAGGAGGAGCTAAGACGGAGCGATTCCGCTCGGCATGTGGGACTTGTGGATGAAGCCCTTCATTCGCTTTGCCAGGATTCCAGGGTGGTCAATCTGTTGAAATCAGACCACTACATTTTGGCCACCGTGCTCGATCCTAGGTTAAAAAGCCTATGTGGTGTCTCTCTTTCCGGCCGACACAAGCCTGCAGAGGTGCAAAGACCTGCTGGTGAACACACTGTCAGCTGAAGCGGAACGTAACACGTCAACAGCTCCTTCTTCATTTTCTCCCGCAACTGGGGCTGCCAGGAAAAACTTAGGTATCCTAAGCAACCCGCTGGCGGTGATGCAGGGCAGGCAGGACCAAGTTTGGACATCTGGTCCGGACTGAAGGACCTGGCAACAATTTCTGACATGTCTACTGTCACTGCATATGATACTGTCACCATTGACAGAATGGTGGAGGATTACATCGGTGACAGCATCCAAGTAGGCATGTCAGACAGTCCATACCTGTACTGGCAGGAAAAAGAGGCAATTTGGAGGCCCCTGTACAAACTGACTCTATTTTACATGAGTTGCCCCCCCTCCAGTGTGTACTCCGAAAGAGTGTTTAGTGCAGCCGGGAACCTTGTCAGCGAAAGGCGTAGGAGGTTGCTTCCGCAGAATGTGGAGAAGATGATGTTCATCAAAATGAATTATCAGCTCTTCCAGGGAGACCAGCCTCCAGAACGTACAGAGGGACCTGTGGTGATGGATTCCAGTGGGGACGAGTTAATACTCTGTGAGGATGAGGATGTACACACTGAAGAGGGTGAGGAATCAGTGGATGAGGAGGATGAGGATGACATCTTGCCTCCGTAGAGCCAGTTTGTGCAGGGACAGATTAATTGCCAGCTTGTTTTGTGGGGGCCCAAACGAACCAATCATTTCAGCCACAGTTGTGTGGCAGACCCTGGCGCTGAAATGATTGGTTTGTTAAAGTGTGCATATCCTGTTTATACAACATAAGGGTGGGTGGGAGGGCCCAAGGACAATTCCATCTTGCACCTCTTTTTTTTCTTTGCATTATGTACAGTTTGGGGCCTAGTTTTTCAAACTGCCATCCTGTCTGCCACTGCAGTATCACGCCTAGATGGATCACGTGTTTGTGCCGCCCACTCGTGTCGCTTAGCATAGTCATCCAGCTACCTCGGTGCAACCTTCTGGACATAAAAACACTATTGTGAGGTGTGAGGTGTTCAGAATAGACTGGAAATGAGTGGAAATTAAGGTTATTGAGGTTAATAATAGCATAGGAGCAGAAAAACCTACAAATTCTGTGATTTTAGCTGTTTTTATGCTTTTTTTCAAAAAAATACAGATCCAAAACACAAAACCCAGAGCCCAAAACACGGAAGGGTGGTTTTGGCAAAGCCAATCCAGATCCAAAACGAAGAAAGATCCAGATCCAAAACCAAAACACAAAACACGAAAAGTGGCCGGTGCACACCCCTAGTCTAGACCATCGCGACCATCTTCCTTGCCTCCTCGCTATAGCTGTGGGTGGTCACTCACAGCTATGCGAGTGGCCAGGAGGCCGTTCTAAAAAAAAAAAGACCGGCCCTGATTCAGGGCCAGAGTTCGCTAGTGCAAACGTATTGATCTATACGACGTTGGACCACACTATCCATGAAATGGCAGTGGGATTGCCAGGGAAGTGCCAGCCATTTTCTGTGCTCAATCATAGCATGCGGATGGAGATTGAAAGTCTGTTTCAGGCGAATCTTTTGCACCCAGCTTGAGCAGAATAGGCTTCTACATACAGCCTCATGTATCTTTACTATGTAAAGGCGGATTCTCGCATTACCATAATGTAGTAAGCGAACAACCGCGTGCTGATGGAAAAATGGCCATGGATGCATCCGACTCAGAATAAGTCCTACTATACCCACACATTGATGCATGGTAATTATTTACTGTACTTATTTATTTTTTAATTTACCCAGTATAAATACAGGGCCTGATTCAGAGCCGGACGCTATTTGTGCTCGCTCGTTCAGAAAAAGGGGCCGGATATTTTAATAGAGTGCTCACTCTTTGCGGTCTGTTGATGCCTCTATGTCTGAGCGAGCGAACGAAATATGCGCTCGCTATTTTGTATCATACGTCATCTGTGGTTGGATTTTCCTACCGAAATCATGCGAACAGTTCAGGCTAAGAGACAACCAAGTGACGTAGCCGATGACGCTGCTTTGTTAATTATGCACACCCTTAAAACGCTCATTTTGACCGTTTGGCACGCCTGCGTTCGGATCTCCACTTCCCATTTTCAAGCACCTTCCCCTGTTACCACCCACAAACGCCTCATCCTGTCACTCAAATTAGCAGGCACTCACTATTTTGCGAACACACGATTTCCGACCGCACTTGACTGGTTGTCGCATGCGCATTACGACCCATACGCATACGCAGATGTGCGAACATCGCTCGGAGCGAACAAGCGGCCGCTTACGAGCGGCTCTGAATCAGGCCCACAGATCGGACTCAATAGTCAGGATCTTAGGCCTTTCAATATTAAATACTACTACTACAGCATCTACTATAACAGACAAAAATACCAATAAGGGAATGTTGCTATATGTACAATACAACTGCCTTAACTGATTGAAGAGACGCAGAAAATGTAATAGAAAGAAACTGCACCATTGCCCGTCCTGAGACTCCGGTGAGCAGCTTCTCTGCTCTGAACACCTGTGATTAAATATGAATGTACAGTCCACAGTTCTGGGCATGGACTGCAAGCTTCATAGTGTTTGCTTTTGTATCTCTTTTAAAACATTGAGTTTGACATGGAAGGAATGGAGTTAAACGGTTTGGAAACAGAATTTGGATTTACAAAAAAAATCTGCTGTCTTCCTGAGCTTGTGCTGTTGTACAATAAATAATAACTAGGTAGATGCTGTCTGCATTTATAATGTACTTGTATGTAGCTATAGAGATATAATAATTACACACTATATATAGCATTGCTTTGAGGGGGTTGTATTTGGTATTAGTATACTTTGTTTGGAGATGTTATCATACTTG
The DNA here is from genome assembly GCA_031769625.1 of Taudactylus pleione. Taxonomy (NCBI): domain Eukaryota; kingdom Metazoa; phylum Chordata; class Amphibia; order Anura; family Myobatrachidae; genus Taudactylus; species Taudactylus pleione. The sequence continues at coordinate 2,305,887 of JAUIMM010000104.1, read as the reverse complement.
TTGTTCAGTATCATTTTATTACATATTTCTCATACAGAGCTGAGAGGGGCAGTAATATACAACACTGGAAATACCTCATTTAAATTTTGGTGCCTTTTGTGCTCCGAACATAAAGATTCTGTCGTACAAAAGACACTTTACAGCTTGCACCTGCCCCATGTTTGGTGCAGATTCTCCGTCAGAACATGGCCTCCAATATACGAGACTGCAGACAGTTCTGTGACACGTCCATGACATTCTCATACCACACACATAAAACAGACAAACTGCATCTAAATAGCCACCTCTCAGTCATCGCTCATGAATGCCCATTCATACTGATGTGTCCAGCTAGATCGTTGCTGCGTACACAGTAAATCATGCCACGCATGGCGCGAGGTGTGTGCCTGCGAGTGGATATGCGCACTGTGATCGCTCCCGCGCTCCATAGGATTGCATGGTGCGATCGCAGTGCACACCATAACGTACCGTAGCATATGCTGCTGCGGGTAATCACATGGTGTGATGCGTCCGCACGTTTGTAGCGCGATCTGCAGAGATGAAGCTGGACACGTCTGTACATACACAGAGTCCATGAGTACATGCGTGTCAATCAAACCTGCAACTCTGTATTCACACACTGATTGATGCAAGTGCTTTGCAACATTGTTGCGATTTAGCCATGTGCAGTTGAAAAACACTGTTCAACTTCGTGAAAATTGGTGTCAGAATCAGGCCCTATGCGTCAACATATATATAAGAGATTTGGGTCCTGATTCAGAATTGCATCCAATTTCCTCTGCATATGGATTATGCAATTTTTAACAAATTGTGTAAGCCAGGGGCATATCTATAATGAATGCAGGGTGTGCGGGGCACATGGGCCCCTGGGTCCAGAGAAGCCCCGCACCGTACACCCTGCACCCATAGTATTACTTACCTCTCCGGAGTCCCACATCGGTGCGGGTGTCCGGCACTGTTAAAACTACTGGAAATTGGCCGCCGCGGCCATTTTCCCGTCGTTTGCACATGCGCAGTACAGTTAAAATGGCCACTGCAGCCATTTTCCCAGTGACCTGCGCATACTCTGTAGACTCTGGGCGCACTCTAGTGCCCAGAATCTATAACTCTGGCGCTGGCCGCGCACAGCTTAGGGCGCTGCCGGCCGCTGGACAGAGAGGAGGGGGCCCGTGTCGGAGACTGCACACGGGCCCCCTCCTCTCTAGAAATGCCCCTGGTGTAAGCGTTGCAACTTAGAACAATTAACGGTGATTCACAGTTGTACAATTGCGGCTGCATACATGAAGATCTGAATCAGGCCCTATGAGCAAAGTATAGGTAGTCAAAGTGTTAGTAAAAGCTGCAAGAGTAGTATTTTTCAGAGTTAAGAATACCCAGTGCCTGATGATCAAGTTGAGGATACTGAGGAATAATGTGAACCCCTATTGGGATGGGGTACCACAGTTGGGCACCCTGCATAAAAGAGATACCCCCTAGAGTGCACCTTCTGTGCCTGCCGATGATGGTATGAACCAGTAAGGCCCTAGTCAGAACTTAAAATTCTTAAAGGAACCATTGGGTACCAATGAGCCGAGAATTGTACCACCTTTGGGTACTAGGTCCCACATCCCACTGCCACTTCTGTAACTAGACTCCGGCCAAACACTTTCCCACCAGGCCAAAGCCCTTCTAGGTGCACTCAACAACCCACACATTGGGCCTCAGTCCCCAGGGGCACTATGGGCTTGATTTAGAGTTGCAAACAATTCCGTTTGTGTACGGGTCTCGCAATTTTTTTTAGCAAACTGCAAATGCATCTGGTCCTCCATCCATAAGAGCAAGGTGATTCAGAGTCATACAGATCTCAGTTGGATTTCCATTTACAACTCAGGGCTGAATTCAATTAGGTGCGAAAAGTTGCATTTGGCGAAAAGTGTTTGCCGATGTGATATTTTCACACATACCAGCATATCATGCTATCCAATAGGCAGAAACAGGCGAAAAGTTTTCACCACCTCAGAGGCAGGTGAAAAAATTAGCAAAATCCCTATTTTGGGCTAAAAATGTGGGGACTTGGTTCAGAACCCTTTGGACACCGCCACCTATTGACTAATTAGGCAAAAAATAAAATAAAATTAGCTTAATTGCCCCTAAAAATTACGTAATTTTTGGGGTGAAAATGTAAAAAGTGTAGGAAAATGGGTTTAAAGTACTGGGTCAGGTATTTTGGGGAGCTGTATGGATGGGACAGGTGCTTTCGCAGTTTTTGCACATATGCTTTTTCACCTGTTTTGCAATTGAATAGGGCGAAAAGCGGAGCAAGCATTGTGAAAGTACGCGTAAAGATCGCATCAAAACTGGTGAATGAGGCAAAAACTTTGCATCGCCGAACGCTTTTTGTCGATTGCGACTTTTCGCACCTAATTGAATTCGCCCCTCAGTCGGTGTTACTGGGTGGTAATTGGGCATTTGCATGTTTCATGGGTGTGTCATGACTAGGTTGTCGGAATGGCAGGCTATTCAGAGCTAGCATACGCAGAGATCCGTCTGCTTTCAGTTGGATCCGTTGCACAAAGTACTGGGCTCTTGCAGTCGTATAGATGCACCCGTCTCTGATTACAGGCAGAAATCCACATTTATTTCCGAAGCAGTTGCTGCCCCATTATGAGCAACATGCCACAAATTTTGGTGTTAGGCCTACCTCCAACACCCCCACCACTAAGCACAACATTTCCAGGCAGTGAGCCCGCGTCAGCAAGAACCTGTGGATGGCCTTGAGACTTACAGACAAGATAAGTAGGGCCCACAACTCCACCAGCGTTATGTAAGTCTATTAAACTGCTCTTATCAGAAAGCTATTTATCTTAGAAGGTGGCCCCATGCTCTGTCTGTTGTGCACTGGGCCACTGAAACCAGACATTATAAATGTATGTTCCTGCAGGTTTAAAAATACACCCTGTTATTTGTAATATTTGCCTAGTGTACATAACTGGGACTTAGGGCCATATTCAACTAAGCTGCCAAAACAGATGACATCATGTTCGTCTGTTTCACTTATCCCCATATTAAATTTCAAAGACTTTTCGCCAGTGCAAAAAGTCTTTGTTAAAAAACGGGGATAAGTTTTCACTATGTTATACATGGCGAAAAAAAGTGCAGAATTGGGGTTTAGGGGTGCAGAATTAAAAAAAATAGCCTGCAGCATTTAGAATGTCCCCTTAATTTAATCTGTGTAAAAAAATGCCTTAGGACACCTCCAAAAATGTACTTTCATTTTGGGGTTGAAAAAGAAAAATGTTAGGGGACACAATTAAAAAATAGCGAAATAGCCTCAGGGGGGTCCCCAAATATGCGGCAGATGTTTTCTTCATTGCGGGTGGTTGCAGCAGGTGCATTTTTGAAGAATCTAAAAAAATTACTTTAGGAACTACAAAATATGCTTGCACCCATTTTCATGTACCCCAAATTTGATGGGCATAGTTATTTTTTCCCCAAAAAAACCCCAAGTGCTATTCTTCACCACTTCTTCTAAAGCTGCATTTATGCACCTGCTGTGGCTATTTAAAAACCCTGACTGCCTTCAGCAGGTCAAATTGGGGGTACCCATAGTGATCCCCCTTGTCTGAACATCTTTAGGGGGGTGCCAGGATGACTTGCCAAAAATTCCCAGGACTTTTCGATACTTACCTTTCCACCGAACCCGATACTTTATCCCAGAAAAAGCAGAGATGATGGCAAAAAGTCCGTCCTCTGACTTTTCACCTGTCATTGAATACCCCCTTTGGTCATTTATACTCAGTCCAGCAGTGATTCATCAAGGTGGGCCACTCTGTCCCAGTGCGCTGTCACTGCATTCTTAAGGGACGTGTGAACAACAAATTTATTTGTTTGCTGTTATATCTTTCAATTTCATCATCAAATCACAATTATTCATGGTTCTGGGTTTATTGGTGCATACAATGGTGTGTTGGGGGGGGGTAGGCCTGATACAGAGGTGTATGCAATCATGTACTGTACATGTCAGGCAAATTAGAGTGTTTATTTGCTACAGTAAGTCCCAATTGTGCCCGTGCAGAGATGCAGTTCTCACTTCAGATGCATGCAGGGAGAAGAGTATCGAAAATGTAGTGGGCATTAATAGGTGGTGAGAGGGAGGTGCCCTAGTGCACGCGTAGCGATGGTCCCTCTTATGGTCATGTCAGTGAAAGCGGTTGCATACATACAGTAGATGCTTGACCACTCACATAGGAGGCCATACTGAGATGGGGGAAACTTTACCTGCTATAGAGCTTGTTCAAGTTTCTATAGTGCAACCAATGGTGGCGTCTAACAATGCACTAATCAGTATTACTGCGTGTACGGAAGCCGACAGTGAACGTCTTAGACCTTGCATATTCTGTCACATGGATAAACACAAGGGAAGGACTTTGTAGCGGCATTTGCATAAAATCGCAGTTAGGTGACCCCCAATAGACACAGCTGCAGGCGCTTCTGTGTCCATGTCTTGATCAGGCCCACTGTGTCTCCTGTGTCAGCAAGTGGGTCAGTGCCTGAATAGGTTTTGATATCATTTGAAGCAGCAATGTTGGTTTCCTTGCCCAGAAAGTAAGACAAGTGCAAGATATAGGGCTCCATTTACTTAGAGGCGCTTTCAAAGCCATCACGTCTTTGGTGGTTTTGGACAATGGATTTAAAGGTGCAATAATATATTTACAGAGAGCAACCACAAAGGGATATATTATTTACTAAAGTGAGAGTTTTTAGAAATGGAGATGTTGCCCATAGCAACCAATTAGATTCTATTTAACATTTAACTAGCATCTTCTAGAAAATAATAGCTAGAATCTGATTGGTTGCTATGGGCAACATCTCCACTTCTAAAAACTCTCACTTTAGTAAATATACCCCAGAGTTATGTATATTTACTCCATGTCACTGCTAATCTATAGTCAACACCCTTAAAATATGTCAAATAAGTATCTTGGTTTAATTTATTCTTTTCGTTGACATTTGCCTGGGATAGTAGGCTCCAGCGATATCCATCTCCATCCTTCTTCAGCTTGCTTCATACTGTCCATCATTTCATTGTAGGAGCCACATTTTCCTGGCATAGTTTTTGCATGTAAAATGTTGTGTAGGACACAGCATGCAATTACAACAGAATCTATTTTTTTTTCTACCTGTAAATTACATTTGATGGTAGTATGGAAAATCCAAAACCGATTGCTCAAAATCCCAAAGGCATTCTTCACGATTCTCCTTGCCCGTGATAGTCTATAATTAAAAATTTTACATTAAAAGTCTTTGGAGGAATGGCTTCAGAACATTTGTATGTAAAGCAAATGTCTCATCCACCCCCCCAAAAAAATAATTAAAGCCACCTTTGGTTTGGGCAGGACTTGACATGTTTAGGGTCTTGTTTTTAAGCTTCTGGTGGAACAGTCTGCTCCAAAGGACCTCTGTTTGATACCTTGACATTTTTACCAACGATTGGTAATTAGCATTCACAGTAGCCATGAATATGATGCTGAAAAATCCTTTATAATTATGGTAATTGGAGGCACTATTGGGAGGTGACATAATGTGCACATGTTTTCCTTCAATGGCTTCTCCACAATTCTGAATGTTCCAGCACTCCACAATCTCCGGGGCTACAACTTGTCATTCTTCAATTGTACTCTGTAGCTATAAAAAACATAGGTGTATATAAATTAAAATGTTTATAGAGATACATACATGCATAGATAATTATATCTAATAAATATTATGTATTTTTCTCCACCCTTTTTAAGCTTTCTACACAGGTGGCGGGATGTACTAAGGGCAGAAATGTAGCGAAACCCCCCAAAAATACAGTTTTTGGGATGTTACCATATTTTAATATCTACTAAGCATTCCAGTGCTTCCACTTGGTGGGTGGGACGCCCCCTGAGAAAGATCCCTCCCAGCTCCTTCCATCCCCCCGGAGTGCACATTCTGTGCTGACCTTTTGTTCCTGTCAACCTATTGCCTGTCTAACATATGTTGCCTGTCATAGACATTGTCTATCTAATTCCTGTCTATCATTTATACCAGAATCGAGCCTTACACCACACTACTGTCACATGATGTTTGACATCATTTCCTTTTCCAGGTTCCTGTTGCAGTACAGCCCAGGGCCATCTCTTCCATTGGGCTTGTTGGGCAGTTGCCCAAGGGCCCAAAGCTTGTAGGGGCCCGACAACCCGCCCCCCTACAGCAGCGGCCAGTTGGTAAATTTGTGATATTTTTATAAGCCGGCCGCCGGTGCACTGTATTCTGATCTAACCTCCCCCCCCCCAGGTGACTAGTACTCACCTCAGTCCCAGTTTCACTTCATCCGCCGGCTTCAGACCAGTCAGACAGAGTTTCTATGCACGTGTGGGAGGTCTGATGGGCATGCAGGAGGGTTTAATTTTATTGACCATTTACATTTTCTTTCCCGCGAATGGGTGGGTAGGGGCCCTAGTGCATTGCTTTGCCTAGGGCCCACACTGCTGTTAAGACAACCCTGGTACAGCCTTTTAGTTACATTTTCTTTACATGTGACTAGTAAAACTATGACCCTTTGAGATGATGAATGGGCTCTTTCATGATTTGCAGATCTGATCTTTGGATGAAAACTGTAATAAATTGTCAATGTACTGTATGGCCACATATAGGTGGATTAGAGAATCTTTAAATCGGGGGGAAAAATGTAGAGTCAGTGAATGGTTTCCCTGTGACTGCTGATGTTTGGCCAGCTTAGGAGCCTGATTCAGAGATGTACGCTAATGCAAATTTCAGCCCAGCGGCTTTGCGATAATATGCAAATAACGCATCTTCTGGGATTTGTATTGAGATGCTCACTGGCAGCATTGCAAATCAAAGTGACTGCATACAAAAATACAGCATCGGACACATATCAGTCGATAATCAGCCTTCTAAATAACCCTATGTTAGCGCAGACCGCAGAACTGAGACACCAGAGCCATTCTTACTGCATACAGAATTGCCGGGCAGGCAGTCACGACATGCCGGGGTTTGATTCGCCACCCCCTTCACCCGATGCTGCCAACAAATGGTTACTGACTGTTGATCATTTTGCGAATAAATCCTCACTGCAAGCGACATCGGTAATTAAACTTGCCACATGCGCACTGTGACTCAGATATATGCGCAGATCACCGATAATCGCTCACCTGCATAGACTTCAGCATTGCGTCCATCTCTAAATCAGGTCATAAGTCCTTTCTCACTTACAGTATAATAATAATAATAATAATAATAATAATTATAATAATATAAAAATAATAATAATACTTTTATTTATATAGTACTCTCTCTCCTGTACGACCCAAGGCACTCAACAGGTAGAAACAACATGAGACAGAGGTTTACATTTTCTAAACAGTATAGACATTAAGAATATAATGTAACATAAAGAACATTTTGGTTAATCAGTGGCAGGATTATTTATCCTATCCACGGAGGATCTAAATGAGGCAGCCATTTTAGGCGCAGGGCGTAGGATTACACTGGGCATATTAGGCAATGCCTGGAATCAATGACACATAATGGGAGAGAAAAAATTACTAGGCGAGATTCTTGTTTGTACATCAAACCCATGCATTTTCCAATCTTACACATAGTACCAGACAAGGCGGCCATGTTGGGCGCACTACATTGATTACAGTGTGTGACTAAGCAATTTATGTAGATAAGATGTGCAAGGATAGAAAGAACAGTGAGCTAACAGGATACCACCTACATCATCATTTTAATGGGTTGCTCTTGATAGAACCAGGCAAGGCAACAATCTAGAGCACACTACATGGGTTACAATGGGCAGGATGAGCAATTCATGGAAATGTAACATGTGGTCAGCCAGGGAATTACAGAGAAAGGAAAAAGAACAAAGGTGCAGCAGTAAAGAGAGACAGTGAAATGATAAAACCACATGTGCACGTAACAGGCATAATGAAGAAAACCTAGGATAACTGTGTTACTAAAAATATACATGAATATCTTGAATATATAAATGTCCTGCTCTCATGGGAGCAATCCGGGCGGTGTGAGGATGTGGGGAGCTGACAAGTATGCAGTAGAAATGTCCTTGCTGAGACTGGGCTTGGCATTCTTTGTTCAGTAGGCAGTCCTGCAGTCCCATGCCCACACTCAGCTGCTCACTCACCTAGAGGGGCAGTCCTGGTATTCCCAGAGGAAGGCCTGAGCTTGGGGAGATCTGGTGTTCTCAGCCTGAGGGGTGGGTCTGGAGCTGATGCAGACCCAATCCCAGTGCCGAAGGCCACAGTGGGGACCAAGCCAGCAGATAGAGGCGAGGAGAGGCCACTGGGCAGCTACATGGGCAGGCAGTCCCTGATGGGAAGCATCTTCGGCAGGTGAGGAGGCGTGCAGGGGCGGGCATTTTCGAATGCATCGTTTTATGTGTCAGTAAAAATCAGGAGATATCTGCTATTAGTCACTATTGGTAAGGTCTATAGCAATGGTGGGGAACCTTTTATCTGCTAAGGGCCATTTTGATATATATAACATTATTTGCGGGCCTGATGCAGGCCATGCCCCTTCTGTATTATGTCACATGGGGCAGGGCCACAATAGCTGGTGATTACAGCAATGGCCGTAACATCCAGAGGATGCTCCGGGGAGCTGTAAGGGCAGCGGTGTGACCATCTGAAGCATCCTAAGGACGTTCCAGGCGGCACAGATTTGTGGCTGCAGGGTGCCAGTCTAGGTACCCTGCTATCCAGATGAGGCTAGCAGAAAAAAGCTCAGAGGGCCAGACCAAATGATTCCAAGGGCCTTATACGGCCCCCGGGCCTGAGGTTCCCCATCCCTGGTCTATAGCATATGCTTCTTGCTGACAAGTTAGCACTCCAGTGTCTTTTTATCATGCAGTGTTTTCATCCAGTCACAGTGGATATTGAACATGGCTGTCCGTCTGGGAAAAGATGAGAACCAACAGCTGTGGTGGACCCAACCCTTCCCAAGTACTCAAGCAGGTAGAATATAGGTGTAGAGGTGGCTTCACTGATCATATACATACAAAGTATACCATGTCTCTCCTGTCTGTCAGCGATCATGACATGGCTACAATCTGACTGGTAACAGCGGGAAGGAGCGTCCCCTACTAAAGGGGTCCATGGGTTTTGTCCCATATAAGTAACATCTGTGGCTTTCTCTCCAATTGGTCAAATACAAAAGAGTTAAATGACAAGCCCCGGAATACAAATACTAGCAGCAAGTGCTGAATCTGCCTCCTGTGACATACACCCTGCGGTGTTCCCATGTGCCCATGCTGCGTAATGAAAATTGACCCCCTCACTGCCTGTGACAGAAATACAGATCTTTCATATTTATTGCATAAGTGGTTTCCTGCGAACGTGCTAATAATATCCTTATCCGTTCGTGAAGCCGCTGCCTCTGTAAATCTCTCTGGCTGTGCTTCATTTCCTGCACCCCACTCCAATCTCTCCCTGTGTTCTTCTCTCCGACAAGTGAAATTTCACTGGATTCACCTCATTTGTCTCTCAGTCTCTGCATCTGCTTCACTAGCCGCAGTTTACTAAAGCCTCCTATCCCAGCATCTCATTTCTTTCCTCCCCAAAGGATGTTTAGACAATGAATAGAACCTGCACATAGTTTTAGAATGTGACTCAATCACAATACATTATATTCTCATTCTCTACATGAGACTATGAGGAACATCAAAATGCATGCTGCACACTAAATGAAATACACACTAATGTAGTACCTGTGCTCAGCACACTCTCGTGGTCTTCTTTCCAACAAGCCCTCTTCCAGAATTTTGTTTGGTAAATGGTTTGGTAAATGGTTTGGTAAAGGCTTTTACAAAAAAAAAAAAAAGGAAGAAAGTAACACAATGAAGGAGGTCCTGTCATGTTTTGACATCTCTGTACTGTGTCCTGCTACAGAACTATGGCAGTGTGGCATCACGTATTGGCAGATGGTGTGATGACCAGTAGCAGGCATTAGAACTAGGCCACCTTCAACTCTAAACCCCCTTTGCTGCACCAGCCAGTGCCATGCAACACCCGTTCACCACAGTGTTCCTGGCAGTTGGGGCAAAGATTCTGACAGTCTGAGCAGGGGATAATATCCACAAATCAGGATTGTTCCATCTGTAATGGGACTTTTGGGAACAGGGCCGCAACTTAAGGTTTGCGAGCAGTGCCACAGCCTTCTGCCCTATGTAAGTGTGAAAGCTTGCCAGTTTTATCTACAGTAAGTAGGGGACTCAGGGGGAGATGTATCAAATCTCGGAGAGAGATAAAGTAGCAACCAATCAGCTCCTAACTGTAATTTTTCAAACACAGCCTGTACAATGGCAGTTAGGAAATGATTAGTTGGTACTTTGGGCCTGATTCAGACCCACTCGCAAGCGGCTGTCCGCTCACAAGTGGGTCGATGTTGTGCACTGCGCATGCGCACGACGGCGGGAGCTCCGTCGTGCGCATGCGCCAGACGCGACGAGCGAAGGACTTTCCTTCGCTCGTTGTGTCTGATCAAAGGGGGCGTGCTGTTGATGTTGATTGACAGCACGCCCCCTTTGATCAGACACAACGAGCGAAGGAAAGTCCTTCGCTCGCCGCGTCTGGCGCATGCGCACGACGACGGGAGCTCCGTCGTGCGCATGCGCCAGACGCGACGAGCGAAGGACTTTCCTTCGCTCGTTGTGTCTGATCAAAGGGGGCGTGCTGTCGATGTTGATTGACAGCACGCCCCCTTTGGTGGGCGTGCCGGGGGCGTGCCTCCCAGACGGGGGCGTTCCCAAGGGAACGCCTACCGTCAGAAGCCGGCCCACTGACATCACCAGTGATGTCAGTGGGAGTGATTTTGGCTCTGATAGAAAAAATCACTCCGGGCCTTGCGGTTGAAAAACTCAACCGCAGTCTCCGGCTCACAGTGGCGATGGTCGCGATGGTCAACACCATCGCGGCCATCAAACTGCACGCTTGTATAGGCTGTGGGTGGTGACCCACAGCTATACGAGCGTCCAGGAGGACGCTCCATAATTATGGAGGACGGCCCTCATTCAGAGCGTGCGCTCTGCTCAGAGCGTACGGCTCTGAATGAGGGCCTTTATCTCACCCATATGGGGATTGCAGCAAACCCTCCAAAAATGGCAGTTTTGGGGGGTTTGGCTGAATTTTTGGGGTTAATACATCTTGTACAATATTGCACACTATAAAGGTCCTTATATCAAGCTGAATAGTACATTGTTACTGATATTGACATTATAAATATCAGCTTAAATTGTACTCGTCTGCTCTCCTGGAATGTCCGAGAGACTCATGAATCATGAGATGCTCTGCCGGACTCACGGGAGAGTAAATAAGCCTGTCATTGGTGATGTGTTTTGCCGTGCATTGCATTATGCAGTGGAGGGTAGGGCAGCCATGCCAGGATTGTGACACCACAGTCCATACACCTGCTACCATGTTGTCACCTAACTCATAATAAATATAACTTATCATTTTCTTTTAAAAAACATTGATGTTGCAGTTAGGTAAACAGGCACATACTGCACTTGTACACTTGCCCAACTCTGTCTGATCCACTCCGAATATCCAGGCATAAGTCAGCAATATGTAAAAATATGGACCCAGATGTTTGTGTACACATTTTGCTGTGCATGTGTAGGAATGGAGAGTGGCATCTCGCAAACAAAAACAAATTGTCTAAATACTACTCATAATGAAACCCAGTATCAGCGTTTGTACTTGGATTGTAATTGTCTGTCTGTCTGAGCACACATTCTGGGACCAAGAGATATTGCAATGCAAAAGAAAGTAATTTCGGTGGCATGTATTTAGTGCCTCTAATGACCCCTCCATCATGTCTTGAACTAGTTTAGTATAAATATTTAAAATTTTGATCAATTATATAAAAAAAAACCTGTTCAAGGTGATTTACAAATGGTTGAGCTGGTTCACACATCGGGGTAAATTTACTAAGATGGGAGTTCTATTAAGGAGAGATGTTGCCCGTAGCAACCAATCAATTTCCAGGTATTATCTTATAGAAGGTGCTAGATAAATGAGAAGCTGATTGAATCTGATTGGTTGCTATGGGCAACATCACTTCTTAGTAAATTTACCCCATCATCTTGAACAGACTTGAACATGGTCAAGCTCAAATTAACATTTTTCATTTGCTAATATTCATCCAAAGACTGCAGGACTTCAAAAAGGGGATGGAGGGTCTTATCCTAAAAGTCCCCCACCTTGCTATTTGTTGGCAATTGAAGCTGTGATTACCACCAAACATTAATACCTTACACTTCAAAAATCATTAAAAAGTTATGGACAGGAATTGATCTCCCCCATCCTGGCTTCAATAAGCTCAGGGACCACCTTCATTTAAAAAAGGAGAGTCCCTTCTTTCAGATGAGAGCCCCTTAGTGGTAATTGTCTGGTGATAACTGGGAATCAGCAGACTTTAACACACTGCACTGCACATATACTTGTAGAGCCCGTAGGGGGAGAGAGAACAATTACATGTCCAATCATCCTTTTATTGGCACCTCTGTAGAGATGTGTCCCACTGAGGACATATCAACGTCTGGTGCTGGGACTCAGTATTGGATTCAAGCTCCGATGGAGGAGCCATTGCAGCTTTTCAAATTTGGTGTTGGTCACTAGTCAATTGCGGCTTGCAGACTGGCAGCCAATCAGGAGAGGGCACTGAGTATCAATCACGGAGAGCCACGTCATTGTTCCATCCACTGGACCAAGCTTTTTAAGCAAATCCAGTACATAGGTGGAGGGAGAGCATAGAAGAGCTGCTGAAGAGGTTTAGTAGAAGCTGCACTGAAGAGGCAACCTGGTAAGAAGAAGATCAAAGGCGCCGAAAGACAGAAGCCTGGAAAAGGTTGCAGAAGGAAGGCAGAAGATGCCGGGTCAATCCAGAAGACTCCAGGATACTTAATCCCTGGCTGCAAAGGGGCTCTTACAAAAGAATTATTTAATGAGCCATTCGCAGTTTCACTGTACCGGCCATGTGTACTTGCACGTGCATGGCTTAATCTCTGAGACAAGCATATGCTACTGGCAGGATCAACCAGGTACCTCTCGGTCCCTTGCTGTTCATGTGAAGTCAGACGAGAGTCAAGTAGTCAGTAGAGTCAAGCCAGCGCAGCGTGTCAAGAGAGAATATAGAACTTGTTAAGCTGAGAAATGGCGCAGACTCTGTGGGGAAGGTGGGGCAGGTCAGTGCCCGCCAAGGTCAGCAGAGCAGGTAGGGTCCCAATGGGACACCCATTTATTATAATACCGCCTTAGACCACATTGGTGCCAGCCGTTAAGCAATCAAGGTAAGTGTCCGACTACACTGCACCATGATAAACCTCCAACCACCCCTATAACACCTACACTCTCAGGGTACCCTCATTTGAAAGAGGAGAGTCTGATGTGCCCCCTTAGTAGATATGGTTCGGCCATCACCAGATGAAAACATCCTTTACTCCATAAAGCATTAAGAAGCCCAGAGATGTTGACCTGACTTAATGCAGTATATTTTCTAGTTTCCTTAATTGTATGCCTTGTTGGGCTAGCATAGTATTCCTACACATTTTATACATTTAATTAAAGCTAGATTTACAATTTTCAAGTGCAGATTTATTATGAAAATATATATCTTAAATCTTGTTTTCTTTTTTGCTCTTTTGGAAAGGTAGATTAACATTGAAATAAAGTAAAGCAAAAAAAAAGTAATGGCAAAACCATGTTGCATGCAGGCAGGGCAGAAGTAAAATGTGCAGAGAGATTAAAGCTAGTTACACACTATAAGATTAGGGGGTCTATTTACTAAGCTTTGTTAGGAGATAAAGTGAACCGTAATAAGGTACCAGCCAATCAGCTCCTAACTGCCATGTCACAAGCTGTGTTTGAAAAATGGCAGTTAGAAGCTGATTGGCTGGTACCTTATCACCGTTCACGTTATCGCCTAACAAAGCTTAGTAAATAGACCCCTAACTGTCCATTCTGGCTGGTTGGAAGGAAAATCTGGTAATGCACAGTATGGGAGCAAATGACAATCACCCATTTGTTTCCAAACCCTGGAAAATAAACAAAATGGTAGTTTAGACAAATTACTTGAATCCGTTTGATTTAACCAATTTGTCTGAATGACACTTTTTGTCAGTTTTCTGGCATTTCGGAGCAAATGGTCGATTGTCATTTGCTCCCATAGATTACCAGATTTTTGTTCCATCCAGCCATATCGGACAGATAATGTTATGGTGTGTACCTAGCTTTAGAGTTGGGATGGGCGTGTGTTAGCGGAAATATAAATTGCAGTGTAAAAAAGTCACTTGCTCTTTTTGCTTTGCTCCAAACTCAGAATCATCCCAATATGATTGAGTTCATTTTCTTGCAATTTCAATAGAAAAACTTTTGGGTACATTTTCTTTGTCGCGAGAGGACATATAACAAAACCAATGACATATTCGGAAAATCCAAAGTCCAATGGAAAAAGCAAGGTATAGTTTGTATGGTTACTGCAGAAATAGATTCTGTAGATGTTTTTACTATAGCAAAGCCAAATAATGGTTGCTATGTATAAAATCTACAGAATACAGTATGTATATATGCATAAGTATTTTGGTGAAAGGTGAAGGTGGAATCCACCCTATAGATACAGTATATGTCCTTGCCCCTGCTCTTAGTAGAGTAGTTAGAGAAATATAATACAGCTTGAAAGTGCAATTCTCAGTTATATACATCAGGGGTTAATGGTAAGTAAAAGGTCTAAGATCAAGATGTTTTACAGCAGGTCGGTACAAAATAGCCTTAATAGGATAAGTGTCTTTCACTGCAGCCTGTGTCAGTCTGTACATTCCACTTAGAGCCATCAGATAATTATTGTTGCTGATGATGTGTAGCTATCCTAATAAAATTTAACATACATAAATCAAATGGTCACATATAGTTTACGTGATTAATGTATCTATCAAGCAGAATTAATGACCTCTATTAAACAAACATAAAAAGCCTATACATTCTCCATTGATTATATCTAACAAAGTCCATTATATTTAATATGTCTTTGCCTTATTATTTTACTTTGGCCAGAATGGATTTGCTGCTGTTTAATGCTGTGAAAAAGGAATTGCTGTGTTTAAGTTTCCTACCAGTTGATGCCTATACCCTTTACTTTGTTTGTAGCTTAATCTCTATGGGCAAGTGGCAACTTAACCAACTTACCAAAATCCCCCTCCCCTCTGAGTAAAGACATTGACACCAAAATTGACTAACTAAGAAACAGCTTTAATTAAGGGATAAAGGGTGACCAGAAAGCAGAGCCATAACTAGACTTTTTGGTGCCCTATCAGAAAGAGCATTGACGCCCCCTATATTTCAAATAGGGACATGACCTCATTGGGAAGGGCCAGGGAAGAGATAGGGGAGTCCAGAAGATGCTGGGGATAAAATAAAAGGAAGCTACATGTGAGAATGATAATAAATAGAAAATTGACAGGCCCAAACAGTGCCCCTTGTCCTGCGGTGCCCTGTACCATGGCACAGGTCGCACCACCCTAGTTACGGCCCTGCCAGAAAGCACTGTAGTGCTGGCAAAGGTCTATCTATCAAATTCTAATAATTGAGGGCGTATTGCTGACAACCAACACCACCTGGGTTTACAAGGAAAGGCTCCCCCTTTTGTCACAGTATTGGTTTCTTCACTCAGAAATGCCAAGATCAACCCCTGAGGTGGAGGCAAAGCTCAAACTGGATCAAAAGCCAATGTCCTGCAAAAACTCTAACATCCAGTGTGGCTGCCGGAAAGCAGTGCTTTACCACCTAGCTGCTCCTCCACTGTACGGGAACCGTTATGCAAAAGAAGATGATTAAACAGCAAACAAATAAGAGTGATGTTGACAACCAAAAAAGGGGGCGGGTCAGAGGGGAACTCCAAATTGTAAAAGAGGCTGCATTTCCTATGCAAGCCTCTTATGAGTAGACACTATTCTCACTCCTCACCTAATCTAACTGGTCAGCACTAAAAAACACCACGTCAGGACAGACTGGCCATCGGGCAACTCTAGCAAATGCCAGAAGGACCGATGGCCTAATGGGCCAGACAAGTCATCTGGAAGCCTGGCCAAGTAGAACACTGGGGCATAGTATTTAGCACTGCTGCTTTACAACAGCTTGATTCCTGACAAGGCCCTATATATGTGGAATTTGTAGGCCCTCCAATTGTTTCCACATGGTACTCCAGTTTTCTCCAACACTCCAAAAACACTCTAGCACTGTAGGTTATTGACTGCTGCATACTGTGCTTGTCTGTTATGGAATTTAGGAGCCTATTTATGAATGAGTTTTATCATATGCAACAAGTGTTAAAACTCTTTGCATATGATAAATGGTGCTCCAGCCAATCAGCTCCTAACTGTCATTTTTCAAAAGGATGACAGATGGGAGCTGATTGGCTGGAGTACGCAACGAGTTCTAAAACTAGTTGTGTGTGCTAAAACTCATTATAAATGAGCCCCTTAAACTGTAAGATCCAATGGCGCAGAGTCTGACAAGAGCGACAAATAATTCATCCGAATATTTGAATAAGTTTGAGGATATATAAGCACCCTGTTTGATATGTAATTTTGCTAGGTAAGTTAAGGGTTAAAACCTGGGGGGGTGTGGTCAGTTATCGGTCACTTGAGGAAGATGAGCCCATGGTAGGATTTAGGGGAGGGCTTAGAGGTCCCATATAAATAGCCTGGTGACGGGAGCCATCTTCCTCTTTCCAGTTTATTCAACCCCACCCACCCGTGTCAGATGGTTTTTATAATTTTTCTTTTGTTGGATTGTGCTTTTGTCTGTGGTTTCTCCCAACAGGTAGAGGTGCAGCCTGGTGGGAAACAGTGCTCCAGGGCGGCCTATTATTAGCGCAGGAGTGCCTGTGGTAGCATCTTTCCTTTGAGAGCGGCAAGTTTGGTCACCGCCTAAAGGTGGGATCTGGTCTCCCTTCCAATGGAGGGGCAAAGGCTGTGCCAATTATGGGAGGATGGTAATGCCCCAGGTCAGGCTGCGCAGGGCGGGAATCCGCCCCTATTATTTGGTATTAGTATCCATCTGGCTGTGGCCTCGGAGCAGTGCTTTCTTCTTGCCACCTATTCTAGAATTTCAATTTGATCAATAAATTCTGGCTGTGACCTCTTTTAATTCCATATACATGTGTCAGTGTGTTTATTTCTAGGTTTAGGCTTAAGTTAAGTTAACAGAAGGGAATAATAAAACAAATGGGTGACTTATTGTCTATAATATATTTATTTATTTATTTATTTATTGAAAGGAATTCCAGGAAATTTGAAAATAAAAGCTTTATTTAAATCGGGAAGTGGATGGTCTGTGGGCTTGGTCACGTCATAATGGCCCCAACCCCGCTGCACAACTGCACAGCAGGGGACAGCAAAGACACAATGTGTTATTATTACAGGCCAGATTAAAAGGAGAGCGACAGTAGTATGAATGACTCCCTGAAGAAAAAACATTTCCATTCTGCACCTGAGCGACCTACTAGGCACCTGAGAGCCACTGTAGCACAGAAAAAGAACTGCAAAAATAACTATTACTACATGCACTAAAAAACAATTTAGCTTATGTTATCAGCATAGCGTGGCCAGGTTTTACGGTTGCAGTAAAACGGCAATGTCTTTTCCAATGCTAGCAGTATTGTGCTATTGCACATGTAGCAAATCCCACTAGTCAGGTGCAGCTCAGTGCAGCGTTTGACCTGCAATAGCTTTATAAAATGTATCTTGCCAGGTGATTAAACAGAACAGTGTAAACTATTTATTTATTTCCTTTTCTCTCTGGGGGCTTTATATACTGTAGCGTAAAAAAACCCCTTCATTTGTACATCTTTTGGTATTTCGTTAAATAATGCACACCGTCTGAGAATACACATTAGCAATCTGACGCTTACAGGGAAATATTTTTATTTTTGAAAAGGGTTGAATTCCATTTTATGCTGTTTTGTATTTCACATATTTGTTCACAGGAGTAGCTATGTTGGAATATGTTCCAGCCATAATTTGCTTACTTTATTTATCTACCCGCCAGGAGTTGCAAGATGTGAGATGCAGGAGGCCAGTGCCCAGGCGACACCAATCACATCAATATGGTCTTGTCCTGCTTGGTGCACTGTCACAAATCGCAGCATCAAGGAGAGGGGGTGATGATGTGATATGATAAGTCGTGTGGTCACGCCCCCATCATGTGGGGAGGATGAGGCCCTGGGGGAGTAGGCAAGTATGGTTCCAGCTCAATAGACAACAATGTGACAATTCACTAGACATTAAAACTATCACTGCCCTAAGATCAGAACAGTTCTGAAAGTTGAAAGAAAATGGGGACATTGATCACAGCCAACATCTTCATATAGATAGCGGGGATTTTGTCATGTCATAGAGGTTATGGTTGTAAATGTATTATTGGAAGCTATAGCATTCAGGGGAATGGTTGGTAAACATGGTGTGATGGGGCTACATTATAATTCATTCTTTAACCCAGGTGATAGTTCCCAGTGTTCTATAAGTGTAAGTTCTTAACTCACTCTTGGCTCTAAAGCTGCAGAAGTCTGTCTCTTGGACCAAGAACATAGCAATTTGGCCACTTAAATGACAGACCCCATTTACAGTAGCAATATTTACTGACATGTCCCATAATTGTCCAATCAATTTAGATCTCCCCAGATTATCATTGGTCATCAGGCTTGTTTAGGGGCTATATAGAGTATGATAATATCGAGCCACTATGATATTGTTGCCAGTACCATGGTGTCTGTGGTCAGTTTAAATCGGAATCATCCTTAAAGTAATATAGCAAGAGCAGAGTGCTTGGTATCTTATAAATGAACTGCTACCTTAGGGTATGTAACTAGGCTTCGGACAGCAGGAAGTTGCCTGTACAACATCGTTACTACTAGTGTTTGCTTGACGTCACTTTCTTCCAGGTACCCTTGCTGTTTACTCTTAAGTCATCTCTAGTTACTCTCCTGTGCCAGCGGTGCGACTGGATAACTTACAAATAAAAGCAAAAAAGTTCCAGCGCTTCCTTCTAGGCCAATATTGGATATTATTCCCTCTTGTAGATTCTTTTTATATGAAGATTCTCTTTTTATATGGTGTAATACTTCTCTTTTTCCACAATGGTTGCCACCAGGCATATATCCAGGGTACATATAAAGAGAGAAAGATTGCCAAATATAGTGAAGTACGGTACAATCTTTTAATATTTAAAATAAATATAAAACATAGTATCCACCAGCAATAAGGGTATAGGCAGCGTATCAGATAGAGAGGTGTATGTGTACACCAGCAAACACATGTGATAACAAGGGACAGTCCCGGAAAAAGCACCTGCCTGCACATTCACTGATGCGTCCAAATGGCTCTCCACATCTGAACCTGTTCCTTTCCCTTGTTCACCAACGCATTTCAACCATTCCAGTCTTTATCAAGGTGTGCTGGTTAGGTGGATTTCAAGCCTTCTTATACCCCGCACTTCACTGTCATTGGCTTAAGCCAGGAAGTGGGGAAAAACCATATAACCATACTAAAAACCAAACTATACTATTATAGGCACAGTTAATTTACATTACTTACTCTTATCTTTTTAAATAAATGATAAGAGATCCATATAACCGCAGAGAAAAAGTGTTAAAAAACTATTCTTCCGGTTTTTGCGTTCCACTTGGAACGCATACAGTGACTTCCGGGTAATGTCATGTGACACACCTCATGACAGGATTCCCCCGGCTAACGCTCACTGCTGTACTGGTGTTCCTCTAAATCACCGCCTCTTGCTATTCAGAGACCCGGCACTATGCGTGTCATCTCGTCATATGACATACCCCATGACTCTATTCCCCCGGCTGGAGCTCGCTGACGCTCTGAGGTTTCTCTGACTCACCGCCTCCTAGTGTTTAGAGACCCAGAAGTATGCGGATCACCTCAAAGAGAACATAACAAGCCTGGAACGCACACTGCTTCAGTCGGACCCGAAAGTGGGTGTTTCATTACCAAAAAAAGTTCCAATTAAACTGGGATTTGTATTTTCAAAGTAATATCCATATGTAAAGTGCAAAGTGCCTATCATTTACATCCAATTTAATTACAATCTAAAAATGAGATCAGATTAGAAAATACAGAGATAGAGGATTAACAAAAATGGCACTGCTTAAAAATAGTAACTATAATAAAACAGGTAGGTATAAAAAACGGTCAATAAAAAACATTTTTAAGAATAATAAAATAGATATTGAAATTCATAGGAACCATTTAATTTGAAAATCATTATTCAGGCCATAAGGTAATAGGGTTTTTAACTTATAAATAGATTTTATTTCTGTTTTAGCTAAGATGTTATCTATACCCTTTGTCTCCAGTGGGGTTTTACTTGTTTAATCCCTATTACACTGTTTATGCCTGAAACAGACTTCGGGTGGCACTCTTTGAAATGATTCGAGAGGGAGTGTTTTTCAAAACCTTTAATATTTCTCAGGTGTTCACCCCGTCTCTCTTTTAATTGTCTAGTGGTGTGACCAATTTACTGCAAACTGCAAGTACATTCTATTAGATAGATGCAGGTTCTGCTATTGCATGTAATAACATTACTGATTTTATATACTGTATTTGTGCTATTTGATGTATATTCTACTGCTTTACTATCTTGTTTTTAATGGTTCTTGCACATTAAACATAGTCCACACCTAAAAAACCCTTTGGTTTTGATTCTCTCAGTCCTTGTAGCAGATTAGGTGCTTTTTTGTAAACAAATTTTGATGTTCAGGTATAATGATTTTTATAATTGGATCTTGTTTCAATATATACCATTTTTTTATAATCTCCTCTACCTGTTTATATTGATTATTAAAAGAGGTGATAAAAGAAAGGGAAAAGTCACCGGTTTATTTTGTTTTATTTTTCTCTATCAACAATTCTTCCCTATCTACATTTATCATTTCTTCTATATGTTTATTTATGTCCTTTTCTGGCTATCCTTTACTTAAAAATTTCTGTTTCAGTTCACCAGCTTGATTTTTAAAGACACTTATATCTGTACAGTTCCTCCTTATGCATCTTATTTGACCTTTAGGTATATTCTTTAACCACGATTTATGATGATTACTTTGCATATCTATATAGGAATTACTGTTGGTGGTTTTGCAATAAGTTTTTGTATGTATTATATTTCCTTCAGCATAGATTACAAGATCTAAAAAGTTAATTTCCTTTTTACTAGAATTAAAAGTCAATGTTATGTTCAGATTATTTATATTCAGAATCCTTCAAGTCTTCCTCACCACCTTCCCAGATAAAAAAAATTTCATCTATGAACCGATACCATTTCTTAATGCACCCCTGAAATGTATTATTGGTCTATATAGTTTTCTCCTCCCAATACCCCAAAGAGGTTTGCATATGTGGGTGCAAATTTCATACCCATTGCAGTTCCTTCTTGTTGAAGATAAAATTTATCATTACACCAGAAGAAATTATTTTTTAAAATAAATAAAATACCTTCCATAAAAAAATCTATTTTGTTTTGTACCATCCCATTCTTAATTAAGAAATATTCAACAGCTTCTTTACCTTGAGAGTGGTCTATTATCGTATACAATGAACTTACATCTGCAGTTACTAAAATATTATTTTCTTGCCAAGAGACACCTTTTATCTTATTTAGCAGGTCCGTAGTATCCTTCAAATATGATTTGAGGTTCACAACTTCTGACTGTAATTGGAAATCCAGATAGTGTGAAAGATTGGATATCACTGAATTGGTCCCTGCTACAATAGGGCATCCTAGAGGGTTGTTAGAGTCCTTGTGGACTTTGGGAAGCACATAAAACACAGGAAGTGTAATAGGGATTAAACAAGTAAAACCTAACAAAGGGGTATAGATAACATCTTAGCTAAAACAGAAATTAAATGTATTTATGAGTTAAAAACCCGATTACCTAATGGCCTGAATAATGATTTTGAAATTAAATGGTTCCTATGAATTTCAATAACTATTTTATTATTCTTAAAAAAGTTTTTTATTGACTGGTTTTTATACCTACCTGTTTTATTATATTTACTATTTTTAAGCAGTATCGTTTTTATTAATCCTCTATCTCTGTATTTTCTAATCTGATCTAATTTTTAGATTGTAATTAATTTGTGTGTAAATTATAGGCACTTTGCACTTTACATATGGATATTACTTTGAAAATACAAATCCCAGTTTAATTGGATTTTTTTGGGTAATGAAGCACCCACTTCCGGGTCCAAGTGAAGCAGTGTGCATTCCAGGCTTGGTATGTCCTCTTTGAGGTGATCCGCATACTTCCGGGTCTCTAAACACTAGGATGGCGGTGACTCGGCGAAACCCCATGGCGTCAGCAAGCGCCAGCCGGGGGAATCGAGTCACAGGGTATGTCATATGACGAGATGACCCGCATACTTCCGGGTCTCTGAGTAGCAAGAAGCGGTGATTTAGAGGAACACCAGTACGGCAGTGAGCGTTAGCCGGGGGAATCCTGTCACGTGGTATGTCACATGACAGCACCCAGAAGTCACTGTATGTGTTCCAAGTGGAACAAAAAAAACAGAAGCATAGTTTTTAACACTTTACTCTTATCCTTTATTTAAAAAGATAAGAGTAAGTAATGTAAATGAACTGTGCCTATAATAGTATAGTTTGGTTTTCTGTATGGTTATATGGTTTTTCCCCACATGCTGGCTTCAGCCAATGACAGTGAAGTGCGGGGTATAAGAAGGCATCCACCTAACCAGCACACCTTGATAAAGACTGGAATGGTTGAAACGCGTTGGAGAACATGGGGAAGGAACAGGTTCAGATGTGGAGAGCAATTTGGATGCATCAGTGAATGTGCAGGCAGGTGCTTTTTTCGGGACTGTCCCCTGTTAGAGCATGTGTTATCTGGTGTACACATACACCTCTCTATCTGATATGCTGCCTATACCCTTATTGCTGGTGGATACTGTGTTTTAAATTTATTTTATATATTAAAAGATTGTACTTCACTATAATTGGCAATCTTTCTCTTTTATATGTACCCTGGATATATGCCTGTGGCAACCATTGTGGAAAAAGAGAAGAATTACACCATATAAACAGAGAATCTTCATATAAACAGAATCTACAAGAGGGAATAATATCCTCTATTGACCTAGAAGGAAGCGCTGAAACTTTTTTGCTTTTATTAGTATTCTTTTGGACATATGGCCAGATTCATAGTGCTCACGAGCGGGTCGATGTTAAGTCACTGCGCATGCGCACGCTGGAGCCGGCCCCAACGTGCGCATGCGCGAGACCCGGCTAGCGACGGCACTCCGTCACTCCGGGTCTCGCACCAAAAGGGGGCGGCTGTCGAGTTTGATCGACAGCTCGCACTGATTTGGAGGCGTGGCAGTGGCTTCAAAAATGGAGGCGTTCCCATGCGTACGCCTGCCATTTGTGGGCGGCCCCACTGACATCACCAGTGATGTCAGTGGGAGAGCTTCCGGCTCTATTAGAGCCAGAAGCTCTCTGGGGCTTGCGGCCACGAGACCCTACCACAAGGGTCTCGTCGCAAGCCCGATGGTCGCAATGGTCTTGACCATCATGACCATCATCCTGGTCACTCGCAATAACTGTGGGTGTACATCCTCCGAGTACAACCACAGTGTCTCTCTCCTGTGTCAGCGGTGTGTCTGATACCCTGCATATGTACTCATGGCTAGTGCCTGTTTCAGAGGTACATTCTCCTGGGCCTCATTGATGTCCCTCCATTTCCCACCTGTATCGGATACCTGACCAAAGGCCTGCGACCTGCTTGCTTAAACCCATATCCCGCTTGGAAGGGTCACTGGTGAACACCTCCCAGCAGGTTAGACTCCGCGCCTTTGGTCAGGTCTTGACAGCATCCGATACTTGTGGATGAGGAGGACATACATCCAGGCCCCTCGCCTCTGATTCCTTCCACAAGCTGGGACCTCAGCTTTCAGCTCCTCAGTAGGAGATTCCCCTGAGCTAGCCGTGACATAGTGCTTTTCATTAGGTGTATTCTGGAAATTGTGGCATATTCCAGAAAGGCTGATGGGCAAGTGCGGTATGACATCATGGCATCACATTGCGCAGCTTCTTACTGAGGAGCTGCTCAAAGATGGAGGCGTAACGTGTGGTCCCGACCTTGTGACTCACGGCATACCCTAGTGACTCATGGACATGCATATGGCACACACACAAAATGAATACCAAGTCAAATTGCTGGCAGACCCTATGTTCACAACAGAATCAAGGTGATATCTCCCTTGTTCACTTGCTGCCTCTCCCCCTTCTGGCTCTATCCCAGTGGCATATCTATAATGGGTGCAGTGTGTGCGGGGCAAATGGGCCCCCAGGTCCAGGGGGGCCCCACACCGCACACACTGCACCCATATTTTTTTAAACTTACCTGTCCATGGTCCCGTGTCAGGTGTCAGCGCTGCTCAGAACTCCGGAAAAATGGCCGCCGTGGCCATTTTCCGGTGTTCTGTGCATACGCAGTAGACTCCGGGCACTAGAATGTGCCCGGAGTTTGCTGAGCATGCACAGAACGCCGGAAAATGGCCCCAGTAGTAACCCCCCCCTTGTTGTGCCCCAGTAGTAGTCCTCCCCCTTGTAATGCCCCCAGTAGTAATCCCCTCTTGTAATGCCCCCAGTAGTAATCCCCCTTGTAGCGCCCCCTCTAGTAGTCCCCCCCTTGTAATGCCCCCAGTAGTAGTCCCCCCCTTGTAGTGCCCCCAGTAGTAAACCCCCCCTTGTTGTGCCCCCAGTAGTAAACCCCCCCTTGTTGAGCCCCCAGTAGTAGTCCTCCCCCTTGTAATGCCCCCAGTTGTAATCCCCCTTGTAATGCCCCAGTAGTAATCCCCCTTGTAGCGCCCCCAGTAGTAGCCCCCCCCCTTGTAATGCCCCCAGTAGTAGTCCCCCCCTTGTAATGCCCCCAGTAGTAGTTCCCCCCTTGTAGTGCCCCCAGTAGTAACCCCCCCTTGTAGTGCCCCCAGTAGTAGCCACCCCTTGTAGTGCCCCTAGTAGTAGACCCCCCTTGGAGTGCCCCCAGTAGTAGCCCCCCCTTGTAGGGCCCCCAGTTTAGCCCCCTCGCAGTAGAGAGACACGTAATGAAAAAAAATAAAAAACACTTACCTGAAACCCTGCTCCTGGTCCTGCCGCTGCTATCATCTCCTCCGTCCGTCCTCCCGGGCCGCTTTGCATTATGGGAGAGACGTCATGGCATCATGTCGTCTCTCCCATTACCCACTGTGGGAGCCGGAAGATGGCTCCCACAGTGGGAGCAGCAGCAGCCGATGAGAGTCTGACAGATTCTCATCAGCTGCTGAAACAAACACACAGCTGCCGGAGCCGGCGGCTGTGTGTTTGTCACTGTGTAGTGCTGTCCGAACTCCGTCCAGTCAGTGCTACACGCGCGGTGCAGCCTGTGTCACAGTGACACAGACTGCCCGCGGGCCGCATGGCGCTGCGGCCCGGGGGGAACATGGCACCCTGCCCCCCGGCCCAGCCCACCACTGGACTTTGGAGAGGTAAGTAATATTATGGGTGCAGGGTGTGCGGTGCGGGGCCCCCCTGGACCCAGGGGCCTGTGTTCCCCGCACACCCTGCGCCCATTATAGATACGCCCCTGGGACCATTTCTGGGTGGTAACAGAGGAGTGGGTAGAAAAACAAAAGCATATTGCAACCATTTTATAGGTATGTCAGATACAGCTAACTTAGGGCCTGATTCAGCAAGAATCGCAGTTGCTAAGAGGCACACAATAGGCTGATTATTGCATACTGCACATGTGTGTGCATCACAGTGCGAGTGCACGAACCGGCCACTGTGATTGCAGTGAGTATGCAGACCCTTCGCAGAGTGATTGCCAGGCAGTGCCGTTTGTGGGTGGTGACAGGGGGGGGTCGGGCAAACGCAGGCGTGCCAGTGTGTTTCAATGCCATTACAGGGGCATGCATAAATTATCCACTGCGATACCATATGCAGCCAGAGTGAGGTCTGACCTGCCTTATCTGTGCGTATGGGTTTGATGGTACTCGATTGTGTTGATGTTTTTGCAGTCTTGCTAACCATTACAGATGTCCATGTAGGTGACATGGGTGTCCTGATGTAGTGCTGCGGCGGCATGGCTTAGCATACTATCACAGTTCTACTGCGTGCGTACGCTATATTGCGATCCGTAGTGAATCAGGCCCTTAGTACCCTTTGGCCATTCTGCATAGCCATAGGTTACACAGAAGTCCGACGATCGTCTCATCTGTGACCAATGCTGCGTCTTTTTACACCGATGCTGCGACTTTTTAGGCAGCCGCTTGGATTTGCATAACTGCCAGTGGGCGTCTCCTTAATACATATCCCGGGGGCTGTGAAATTTGCATATTATCTCACAGTATATGGGTAAAGACGCAGTTGAAATGGAATTAGAGTACAACTTTGAATCAGGCCCTATATTCACCCATATACCCCAGTACCCAGATTACAGGAGAGGTTGGCATCAGCATGTTATTCCTAGGGATGTGCGCCGGACCATTTTTGCCGGATTTGGATTTGGATTTGGTTCTAATTCGTCGTCCGGCTTTGGATTTGGATTTGGATTTGCCAAACTGCGGTGACTGGCTTTGGATTTGGATTTGGATTTGGATTTGGATTTTTTTACAAAAATTGACAAAAAAAGCTAAAATCACATAAATTGGTCTTTTTTTTCTTCCTAGAGTATTATTAACCTCAATAACATTAATTTCCAGTCAATTTAGACCATATCACAGCTTATAATATTGTTTTCAACATTATTGGCCAAAGGTTGCAGTGAGCTGACTGGTTACTAAGCGACAAAGCAGCGGCACAACGACACAGACACCACAGTATAAAGCACATCTATGACACATTGCCACACAGCAGTGGCAGAAATGAAAAGTAGTGCACCCACCCAGTGGGGTACGGCCAGCAGAGTCACAGTACTTGTTTACAAAGTGGGCTACGGCCCTAGGAGTCACAGTGCACAATCTTATTAGCATTACACCGCACATAGGGCCTGATTCACATTACACCATAAAGTAGTGTCTCTTATTTATGTTACGACACACAGTAGTGCCCCTTTTACACAATGCCCACAGTAGTGACCCTTTTACACAATGCCCACAGTAGCGGTGTCCCTTACACAATGTCCCCCAGCAGTGGTGCCCCCTATGCAGTCCCCTTAGTAGTACGGTCCACTATGCAGTGCCCCCAGTTGAATGCTCCCCAGTAGTATGCCCCCCATTAGCAGGCCCCCCCAGTAGTATGTCCCCCATTAGCAGGCCCCCCCAGTAGTATGCCCCCCATTAGCATGCCACCCAGTAGTATGCCCCCCCAGTAGTATGGCTCCCCCAGTAGTAGGCTGCCCCAGTAGCAGGCCCCCCCAGTAGTAGGCTGCTCCAGTAGTAGCCCCCCCTGTAGTATGGGCCCCCCCTGTAGTATGGCCCCCCCTGTAGTAGGCCCCCCCAGTAGTATGGCCCCCCCAGTAGCAGACCCCCCCCCAGTAGTATAGCCCCCCCCAGTAGCAGGCCCCTCTGTAGTATGGCCCCCCCAGTAGTATTGCCTCCCCCAGTAGCAGACCCCCCCCCAGTAGTGCAGACCCCCCCCCCCAGTAGTATAGCCCCCCCAGTAGCAGGCCCCTCTGTAGTATGGCCCCCCCAGTAGTATAGCCCCCCCCCAGTAGCAGACCCCCCCAGTAGTGCAGACCCCCCCCCCCAGTAGCGCCCCCGGACCTTTGACAAGTAAAAAAATAAAAAAAATAAAACTTACCTGTATCCCCGCTCCCGCGCCGTCCGCTCTGTCACACGCTGAGGAGGGAGCCGGAAGACGGAGCTCATGTGTGAGCTCCAGCCGGCTCCCTCCGTGCAGCAGCCAATGAGAGTCTGTGTGACTCTCATTGGCTGCTGTAACAAACACACAGCTGCCGCTGGCGGCTGTGTGTCTGTGTCTGTGTAGGGCAGAGCGCTATCACTGCGCTCTGCCCTACACGCGAGGAGACCTGATGTCGGATTCTCTAGTGAGAATCCGACATCAGGCGGCCGCCGTTCGGCCCCGAACGGGGATCCGAGTCAGGCGGTGAACACCCGAACAGGGTTCGGGTGGACTCGGATCCCCAATGTTCGGAGCGGTTCGGATTCCACAGAATCCGAACCGCTCATCTCTAGTTATTCCTTTTATTTAGTGACCCACAGGATACATGTCATACATACATTATATGACTGGACTATGGGGGTCATTCAGACCCACTCGCGAGTACTCTCGCAAGTAGGTCGATGTTCCCCACTGCGCATGCGCACGACGGAGGGAGCTCCGTCGTGCGCATGTGCGAGACCCGGTGAGCGACGGGCTTTCCATCGCTCGGGGTCTCGCACCAAAGGGGGCGTGCTGTCGATGTTGATTGACAGCACGCCCCCTTTGGTGGGCGTGCCAGGGGCGTGCCTGCCAGACAGAGGCGTTCCCATGGGAACGCCTACCATCTGAAGCCGGCCCCACTGACATCACTAGTGATGTCAGTGGGAGTGATTTTGGCTCTGATAGAGCCAAAATCACTCCTGGCCTTGCGGCTGGGAAACCCGACCGCAGGGTTTCCCTTGCAAGTCCGATGGTCGCGATGGTCAAGACCATCACGACCATCTTTTTGCACGCTCGTATATGCTGTGGGTGGTGCCTGTTTGCAAAGAGCATTGAACTATATTTGCAATTACAGGGCCAATCATGTCCATACACCCTAAGAGAAACTTAGTTGAGGCAGGGTCCAGATCACAGGTGGTGGGTCGTAACATTCTGATAATTTTGGCAATGTCTTTTACATCCATTATGTCAAAGCTGTTCCAGGGAGACAGGTGGCTTACTTTTGCAGGCTTGGTAGTTTTGCAATCCTTTGATGGCACTGTGGGGATTCCAGCCCGGATAGAGGATACTTTATCTGCAAAGAATTTTGCAAACTCATTGCATCTGGACTGGGAGAGGGTTTCATCAAGCTGCAGGCATGCTGGTTTGCAAAGCATATCCACTGTACGGAAAAGCTGAGCTGGCCTATTGTTTTCTGCCTTGATCTCATTTGAAAGGAACTCTGTTTTCTTACTGGTGATTGTTGGTTGATATTCTCTAATATGTTTGATTAGTGTTAACTTATCCTTTACCAGGTTAGTCTTCCTCCATCGTTTTTCAAGTCTACGCCCCCTTTTCTTTAGTTCACTAACACTATTGTCAAACCAAGGGGCTTGACGGTGTGGTAGCGGGGTCGTATACGCACAGGGGCAATAATATCCATTGCAGCTGTCACATCTCTGTTATAGTAATGGACTAGAGAACAAGGATCTTCACAGGACCCCATTACCGCAGAAAGATCCAGGTTTGCTGCAAGAGCCTGGGGGGTCATGCCCCTCCTTGGACAATACCTTGTCAACTCCATGGGTAAAGTTCTATTTTGAGGGGTTGCAACTGAGAAGCGAATTGAGTGGTGGTCTGACCACATGACTGGGTTTATATTTAGGTCAGAGACTTCTAATCCAATCTGGAAGACAAGATCAAGAGTGTGACCACTTATATGAGTAGCCAAAGGAATGACTTGTGTGAGGCCCAGAGCATTCATTGTGCACGGGAGATCATGGCCAAAGTGTGAGAGCTCATCATCAAACCATGCATTGAGATAAGTAGTACAGTCCATGATTGTTTTCCACGGCCAATAAGTACAAACCTTTTACCCTTTTAAAAGTAGTGATGAACACTTTACTCATACAGTATGTCCTTAGATTGCCATATGTGTACTTCTGTTCTCTTTAGCTAGTTCTTCAGGTGCTTCTGACTGGTGCCTACTCACGTCAATGGCATGTGATGAGTTAAATGTCAATTTAAAGATTGCAACATCTGTATTTTGAACAGAAATGTTTCAGACAAATATAGTGCAAATACTCTGTATACAGCATATGGGAGTCAGTATGCAGAGTACATACAGCAATTGTGGAAATGCAAACTGTTTTTTCATGTTAGCAATTATCTTGGGGGGCTATAATGTAACAGTCAGCAGACAGATGCTTATGCAATTTTCCTATGTGTCAAACATTAAAGGACAGGTCTGACTGCTTCACTGTGACACAATCTGGCATACATTGTATCAGTATCTATTCCCGTCACTTCTGGATGTGCCCATTAATGTGTCACAACTTGCCCTTTGCTTTATGAGCGGTATAATTTTAAGCATTACATTTTTTCAGCAAACATTGCTTCTCCAAGGCAGCAAATGAGACGAAGCTGCCTCTGAATTCTGTTTAAACACAGATAGAAAGCAAACAGGCCTGGAATGAATGTTTGCGTGCAGGTCTCAGGCTGCAATATCTGTCCTAAACTCAATGTGTCTGCCAGGCTGCTTGGCTGGAAGGGAAGGGGAGGGTTGCGGCAGAGAGTTCATTTATTTCACTCTACCTAAAAGAACATTTGACCTCTTTACAGCAGGCTGCAAAATATTTCAAAATGTAACTCAGTAGATAGTATAAAAAACCAGACAGGGTGGTAAATTGTTAAGTGACTTCACATAACTGCAAAACCCATAAACGTTATTAAAAGGAAAGAAAGGCCAAATAGTGGTAGGGATAAAGAATGTGTTAAAGAGCTATCTCTTGGATTAGCCAAACTACAGTATGCACAACAGCTGTAAATGTATTATTTTATAGAATAAAGATGAATAGCCCAGAGGTTCCCAAACGCAGTCCTTAAGGCTCCCCAACAGTACAGGTTTTAGAGATAGCCATGGTTGAGCACAGGTGTTATATCAAATTGACTGAGGTACTAATTAAGTCACCTGTGCTAAACTATGGTTATCTCTAAAACCTGTACTGTTGGGGAGCCTTAAGGACTATGTTGAGGACTGCTTTTGGGAACCTCTGGAATAGCCTATTTATTAAAGTGAATTTCCCTGACAATCATGTGAAAACTGAGGTTTCTGTATAATTTTAGTACTAGTGCCGTTTACTAAATGCAGGAGATATCATGGATATTGCAGTCCTCATTATTCGCTTACATTGCTTCCATCTGCAGCAATTTACCAAGCTCTGAAAAGCTTCGATGCTCAGTGATTGGCCCTGTTAGCTAATACCATACAGATGGCAGGGGGCTGCTTTTGCAACTTAATGGGAGACTGCAGCAGATATCTCCGATATCCCCCGTATATGCATTGCTGCAATATGCAGTGTTAAGAAATGCTATTTTGGGGGGTTTTCCACAGAAAATACTAAATAGACCCCTTAAATGGGACTGTCCAGTCTTGCTCTTCATTGAGCTGAAAACATAGACGTTAGGTAGAGTTTCTTGCATGCATATAGGGAGCACACACACACTTGGCTATTTTCCCAAATTGTTCAGGGTTTCCCACTCTCCTGGAATCCCTGCAGAGTAGACACGCCTTCTGGATTGCACCCACTCCCCATTAAAGTGGTCAGGGTGAGAGTTTAAAGATGCGTTTTGTACCCTACTGCACAAAGCTGGCAATCGTGGCATTGAACAGCAGGAGGAGAGAGAGTGATGATGCGATTCACCGCACCACCTCCCGTGTGGACCTTCCCCTCTGGCATCTCTCGGAGGGATAAAGTAAAATGTATGCAAGAATGAACATAAGACAAGTACACAAAAAATTACATCTCTTGTTCATTTTCACACCTATTCTTTCAAAGAGTTTTTTTTTCATCAAGGATTATACTGTGTTACAACTGGGAGAGTTTTGATACCTCATGGTGCTCTGTAGCTTAAAAATAAATAAACAGTTCACACTGTCAGTATCCGTTGGCCCTGCAAAAGATGAAATCACTGCTTGCCTTTAGGCTAGGGAGAATCTATGTGATTTATTGATCTGGCAGACTCGCTGTCAATCATGGCCTGCGAATCACATGAGGGAATTATAACAGGGGAGCGGATCCACAGCCTGAGCACTTCTCAGGACCCAGGTGCGAGTTGTCCTCCCCGAGATTAGGAAGTGTTAGCAGCG
Source organism: Taudactylus pleione (assembly GCA_031769625.1). NCBI lineage: Eukaryota > Metazoa > Chordata > Amphibia > Anura > Myobatrachidae > Taudactylus > Taudactylus pleione. The sequence continues at coordinate 2,273,829 of JAUIMM010000104.1, read as the reverse complement.
TAACATAAACAGATGTTCTTGCTAGGAACCGGTGAACATACTGTACATTGCTTTCTGTGTATTAAACTCACTCCAAAATACTGTGTGACGATTAACAGCTCTGATTAATGTCCTGGTTGGATACCAAAAAAATCAAACATTACAGATTTGAAAATCAGGATGCTAAGGCTGTGCCAGGGTCCACAATGACCACCCACCTTCCAAGGACCTCAAACTCACGTGACTTTTTTTCATTGGCCAGCTCGGACTGTTGCAAGCATGCTATACCAGCACTGTCAGGACCTGCCAGCAACACTGACCATTCCATCACCATCAAATGATGTACACTATATATAACAAGTGCTGCCTTACACCACACAAGAAGCTGTTCTGAGCAATATAATATCATTAAATTAAATTCTAAGAAACACAAAGTGCTTGTTTATCTTAATATTCAAAGAGCGACATCATTTGCTGTGTTTGCAGGTAAACAATTTCTCTTTGCTGCCAATGTCTGCGTGTCTGTGAAAATATCAAATGTTCAAACAAAGATATGAAGCAAACAATATTGGAAATAATGACTGTAAATACTGTGTAACAGCTGCATGTCTCACCCTGAGTTGAGGGCCTCGTTAACCGTTGGCTGTTCAGTGCATCTTTTGAGCCATAGCAGAAATGTCAATATTGGCAGTGTTCATTTTGAAATTTCATTAAAAAAAAATATATGTCATTGTGTCATTTGTTATTATATTTACTCAGGGAAAGGCATTCCAGAAACACTTTCCTCATTGCTTTGATCCCTAATTTACATTTTCTCCCCTCCACCTGCCACTAAATCTTGTCTGTATGACAACCAACATTCTCAGAGCTGTGTAATGTGAACATCTGAAGAAAATACATGGAAGGGTTCATTTATATACAATGCTAAAAAATGCAGGAAAGTGATGCTTTATACACGGGTTGGGTACGGGATGCCGGCGTTCAGGATCTGGACGGTCAGAATCCCGATGTCAGCATCCCGACTAGGTTACCATCCCGATGGCTCAAGGTAAGTATACCTAACCCCTAACCCTACCCTAACCCTACCTCTCCAGTGCATAAACATAACCCCACCCCCTAGTGCCTAAACCTAACCCTCCCTCCCCGATGTCTAAACCTAATCCTCCCCCCTTAGTGCCTAACCCTAACCCTCAACCTGATGCCTAACTCTAACCCTCCCCCCAACCCCGCTACTTACCTTCAGGATTCCAGTAGTAGGTATTCTGATAAGTATTAGGATTCCGGCATTGGCATTCTGACTGCCGTAATCCCCGCTGTCGGGATATTAAATGTATACTATTATACAGAACTGGGCTTACTTTGATACATGTTCAATTCTCTCTCTGGGGAGTGAAACTATTTTATTGTCTATGCTATGGCATACTTACCTACTTTCTGTTATTCCTCTCCAGGAGAAGCCCGGAGAGAAGATGCAGGTGGGCGGTGATGGGAGGGGGGGCAGGACAGACTATGCTCATCAGTAAGCCCCGCCCCCTCACAGTAAAATGCAGAGAATGCTACATATTTAAATAGGGGCGGGCTCAAATGACACAATTCTCATGATTCCCCTACTCGCAGTCCAGAGATTCCTGGGAAAATTCTCACTATTCGGCACTCTTCATTAGGAAGTGGGTGGGATGCGGGAGAAGTGCCTACTCACAAAAATCGTGAGCCTCCCGCAGTTTTCGGGAGAGTAGGCATATATGGTTTATGTGCCTGTTGTTGTCAAATATAAAAAAATATATATTTTTTTCTTTTTAAATAAAAGGCATATCCTCCTACAAAAAAGTGTTCCTCATAGAAAAGGCCACCAGCACTAGATTATGACAGATAGGGCTTGGGACAGTATAGCAGTTAAACCTACAGTCCTACAGTATGGGGTTCCACTGTCCAGGCCCGCCAAGAGCCGTGGCGGGCCCCGGTAATAGGGGGCATGGCCTAATTGCGGGAAGGTGTGGCCACACCCCCTTGCCGAGAGGAAAACAAAAAAAAGATTTGCAGCGCCGCGTAGCGGCGCTGTGCGCTGGGGAGGGGGGGCGCTCTGAGCCCCCTCAGCCCGGCGCAAAGCCAGGGGGGGCGCGATCAGTGTGCGCTCCCCCGCACAGGCATAGGGGACTGCTGTGGCTGCTGCTCAGCAGCCACGAGCAGTCTCCAACTGCAGCTCAGCACACGCTGTGAGGGGGGGTGGCGGCACCGGACCCCGGCCCCTCACAAAACCTGGGCACGGGTAATCTGTACCCGCTCCCCCCCCCTCTCGGCGCCTCTGCCACTGTCATAATGTCAAGGAGCCCTAGCCTACTCAGCACAGAACTGATGGCTGATGGGGTACTAAAATGTATAAAGATAGATACAGTATCAACAGTTTCGCTGCTCCACTACTGCCAGCATCAATTGATTTGGTTACATTATCACTTGAAGAACTATAAGTGCCAGCATTCCCACAGCTTCCAGAGCATTCTGACACTTGCAGAAGTGCCAGCATGCCCTGACATCCAGGCCCACTGGGTAATTCAGTACAGTGACTAAAATGGACATAAGGAAAATTTCCCAAGCGTAGGTTTTCCACACAGTTTAAGGCTACGCTGATTTACTTTAGACCAAACATTTGAGAAACCACCATGTAATAGAAACCAAATGCAGCACATTGCTGGTCCAATTTTCTCATGGGAAGAGATACAAACTATCCCATTTACTATGTGTGTGTCTCTTTCATAAAACCATTATAGATATTTTGTATTAATTGCAATAACTTTATAACTCTGTATGACTGTCAAAAATAATTTAGAGCCGGAACAGAATGCTAAAACTGTATCAAGCTGCTGTGTGCTTTTCATTTATTTGCCAGTTGGTCAGATTTTGGGTTGGGGTCAATTATCTGTATACTAATGTTGTTTTTAGATTTTTCCTTGAGGTGAGTCAGGCTATGGCTGTCACTCCTGGCTACTTATACCTCTACTGCACTGCAGCTGTAGACTCCCGCTGACCACAAATAAAATGAGACAATGCCACTAGATGTCTGATAGAGCGATCATGTGGACTGTAGGGTAGCTAAACTGATGGAGGCTTAGACAGCAAAACACCGCCTAACCTGCCACTGGTAAATTTTGCCCAATGCCGCAATAGGAAAAAAGTCTCAAAGCACAACTGAGCAAATTTAGATCTCCCCCTTAAACTGTATGTGACACTTTTCTCCCACTATCTTGCATTTTTGTACTGTACATCAGGTATTGTATTTACTTCCAGGGTCACAATATAAAACATTTTGTCTGAGAATACTGCACATTGGTTTATGTACAGTACACATGTATTAAATAAAACAAATTTAACAAAAGGCATCCAGATTAAAGCAGTGACATAGTATTGATCACAGCCATCACCTAGGTGACATACAAATGTATCTGCTTTGCACAACTAATAAGCTGCTACAGTAAATCAGGAACATATGGGCCTGCCACCTACCTAATTCCTACCACCCTTCATCTCATGGTAATATTGCATCCCACAAAAATGAATTCTTGAGTTTGGACGTAATCCAGATATTATTGGAAGGTATCTCACTTTCAAAACGCAAAGATCCTCCCATCATCCTAAACTGAAAAGCCTGCAGCACCCCTGTAAGCTTTTGGAACTTGGATTTTCCACCCACAACTGAAAATTCAGTACAACTTTTTCAATATAGAATATAGCATCTACACTTTCAATCAGAATCTTCAATATGGACTCTGCCTAATGCATAACTACCGGGTACGTAGCACAAAACTCATTACCCTGCAAATTGTACATTTTTTGTTACAAGAAAGAAATGTGCAGCAACAAATTGAAATGCAAAATACATTTTAATTGGCCACAACTGTAATACATGTCTGGGGTAAATAGCCGCGGTGGCTCTGGCTAGTATCAGAGCCAGATTTACAGATACATATATAAACCCGAGGGTTCATGTGGGCATTATACAAAGGTGCAGCAGTATATAGTGCTGGAATTTTGGTGACCTTTGATCAGGGATGTGTGGGAAAGGTAGGCAGGGGAGGCAGTGCCTCATCTGCCATATACTTTTTGCTCCAGAGTTTTGACTATAAAAATGATTAGAATGATACAAAGATATTATAATATTTTCTTAAATTGTCTCTTATAATTTTTATAGTCAAAACTCTGGAGTATACCAAAGTATGACAGGAAAGGCTCTACCTCATCTGCCTCATCTGACTGTACATCACTGCCTGCACTACCTACCGTATCTGTGTCATTTAGAACATATATTCAGCTATTAGGGACTAGACAAAATATGACTACAACAGCACTGTGTATGCTGATTCCTCTGCCAGATGGTTCTGTTTTTTCTTATTCTTAATTAACTAATTTCATGCAATTTGTCAGAATTTTAACAGAAAAACGCATGCACAAGACAACTTACTTTAAGAATAGAAATTGAACAATTTAAAAACCCCCAGCAATGTGTTCCAAGACACTGCTAACCCACCTTTACTAGTCCTTAAAGTTATTAATGCTTCTATATGAGACAAAGATGGGTGACTAGACCAATGCTGCGGATGGCATACTGTAAGGCCTGCTCTTGGCAGAAGGAACTGGCTTGCAATATAACAGACTGAGACATTTGTTTTATATTTTTTTTATCAATCACTGGCTGCCACAATTGTCTGAGCAAATGTACCTTACACAGAGTAATCCAAAATGAAACATAAATAAAGTCTGTGACTCAGGATTAGACTGTCTGCAAGATAAAGGAACAAGGCAAAGTGATTACCGTACAGTATGAGTACTAGGTCAATGAAATCATGATGAATCTATTCAAGCCATATAGGGATAACCCAGGCAGTTAACATTGATATTTGTTGAGCAGCATTGCTAGGGAGAATTAGCGGAATTGGTATGTAACTCCGCCGGATCTATTCCCGGCGGACGAAATACCGATGCCGGAAGCCTGAACAGTGAAGATCCCGACTAGGGCTGGTAAGTATCCTAACCCTCCCCTCTCCCCACCCTAACCCTCCCTTAGTGGTGCCTTACCCTACCCTCCCAGGGGGGTGCCTAACCCTAACCTTCCCCAGTGGTGCCAAACCCTAACCCCCTCTTCCCGCACCCTAAACCTAACCTTCATGGGGGGGTGCCTAACCCTATCCTCCACACAGTGGTGCCTAACCCTGCCCACCCCCCCTTCCCCTAGCCTAACCCTAACCCTCCTTGGGGGTTGCCTAACCCTAAGTCCCCCCGGGGGTGCCTAAATCTAACCACCACCACCACCCCTTACACGGCTAACAGCTAGAAAGCCTCGGCTTACCTTTGTTCGGGATGCCAAGCATCGGGATTTCGGCTTGGGGCTAGGCGTCGGGATTTAGACGCCTATCTTTAGTCCCTGGTCGAGCTTCCAGCGTCAGGATTCTGACGGATGGCATTCCGGGCGGTGGTATTTTAACCGCATCTCAGAATTAGCGTATAGATGAGTCAAATTTTCTAATTTGTTCCACAGAATATTCAGTTCATTCTGCATTTTACTGCAGAATTGTACACGTGCCTTCAGCTGAATATGTCCTTCTGTGATTTGTACAGGACTTCCCGTCTTATTTTTGCCTAACAATTAATGTTAGCGCCTTTGATTTTTGTGTATATACTGTAAAAGTTGCTCTATGGCTCACTGCATAAGAAAGTTACACCTACATGTACTGTACCTCTAGTGGAGCCTGATTTCAGCAATAACCTGGGTGTATTTGAGCAAGCTAAATAGTTTTTTAGGTAATTTAATGTCGGAGGGGAAGATGTATCAATACTTAGAGACAAAATGGAGAAGTTCCCCATAGCAGCCAATCAGGTTCTGTCATTTATCTACCACAGTTTATAAAATGACAGAAGCTGATTTACTGCTGTGGGCAACTTTTCCACTTTGGGCCATATTCAATTATATTAATTATATTCAAGGTCGGATTTTCGCCGTCATAACAAGTTTGTCTCGGGATAAAGTATCGGGCACGTGCCTGCGTATCCCCGTATTCAATTAGGAATCGGCGAAAACGTGACCCGGCGGAAAGGTAAGTATCGAAAAGTGCTGTCACTTTAGGGGAAATCAGCCTGTCACCCCCAAAAGATGGTCTTACATTTTTTTAAAAAGTAACTAGTCCCATCAAATTTTGGGTACATGAAAATGGTGCAAGCATAAGTCCCTAAAGTGCACTTTTAAAAATCATTCAAAATCCACCTGCCGCAACCAACCGCATTCTATAAAACACTTGCCGCATACTTGGGGACGCCCCTGAGGCGATTTTACTAGTTTTTAAGTTTGTCCCCCAACTTTTTTTTTTTGCCCCCAAAACAAAACCACTTTTTTTGGGGTGTCCTATGGGAATTCTTTTATTTTTTTGACACAAATTAGGGGACATTCCTGGGGCTGCAAGGTACTTTTTTAAAGTCTGCACCCCAAAACCCCAATTCTGCACTTTTTTTCGCCACCTATTCTTTGATGAAAAGTTATCCAGTTTTTTGACAAAGACTTTTAGCACCTGTGAAAAGTCCTTGAAATTGAATATGGGGAAAAGTGAAAATGGCAAAAATTACATCATAGGCGATAAATTATCACGCTAACTGACTTTTCGCATCTAATTGAATACGGCCCTTTATGTCTCTCCAAGGTTTCAAACAACTCCCCCATTGTCTCTCGGATACAAAAACGTGAAAGAAAATTAAAACTTAATTTCCAATCATATTTTACTAACCTCTTTCACCTTGCTTAACATTAGTACTGTGTTATTCCATGTGGAATCACTACCCAAGCTAAAGGGATCCTAAAAAGGATTGTGCCACTAGACGGTTCTACTCCCTGTCCAATCTCTAAACGATTTTCCCTTGATTTTTTCCCTTGAAATTTTATCTTTCAGTCTGAACGATTTGCAAACGATATTTAATAGATCAAGTGAAATTGACCTGCATGTTCAGTCGAGTGACGAGACGATCAAACGACCAGCGGGAGCGCGCATCATTGATCGTTAACGACCAAACACTGCACGATTTATAAACGATTTTTAAACGATTGAAGGATAACGACGTCATTATCGTTCAATCGCCTGCTAAAATCGTGTAGTGGATACCCCCCTTAAGGGGGAGATTTAAATTAGCCGTGAGGTCTATCCCATAGATAATTACCTGTGCAGCATGGGGAAATGTTATTCAATTAAATAGCATTTTCCCCTCACAGAAAACTAAGGGCTTATGCACACTAACCCACTAATTCTGCATAAACTGCAGAATCAAGGTTTTTTCCCATGCATTAACCCCCAGAGGGTGCCTTTACTCGCTGACCTTTTCCTTATAGCTTCTGAAGCTGTGAGGAAAAGTCCACCTTTGCGGTCTAACGTATTAGGTAAATCCAGCTATTTGAATCAACCAGCGTGGATATTTAGACATGGGGTAAATCCAGTGGCTAATTGGATTCACCCTTATGAGTCTGTATGACTTGAAAATTACAGGTTGAGTCTCCCATATCCAAAATGCTTGGGACCAGGGGTATTTTGGATATCAGATTTAATTTGGAATATTTGCATACCATAATGAAATTTCTTGGGAGTGGGAGAAAATTTAAATACAAAATGCATTTATGTTTTATAAACACCTTATACACACATTTTATGCAATATTTTTAATAATTTTGTGCCTTAAACAAAGTTTGTGTATATTGAACCATCAAAAAGCAAAGGTGTCACTATCTTGGTCATGCTAAAAAAAAAATTTGTATTTCGGAATATTCCGTAATTTGGAATATTTGGATATGGGAGACTCAACCTGTTCAGTAATTGTGCATGCTGTATTTTACCCAATCAGCAGCATAAAAAATAATATCCACAACTTGAAATCATTTTACTTTGTGTAAAATGTAAAATAAAATAAAAATTAGGTAGAGATTTTGTATAAAAAAATAACAAAATAAAAATATTACTAATAGTTCCATGGGTGATATGAGCTATTTAGCACAGGTTGTCTATTTACTAAAGTGAGAGTTTTTAGGAGTGGAGATGTTGCCCATAGCAACCAATCAGATTCTAGCTATTATCTTCTAGAAGGTGCTAGTTAAATGTTAAGTAGAATCTAATTGGTTGCTATGGGCAACATCTCCATTCTAAAAAAATTCTCTTTAGTAAATATACCCCTAAGGCCCAGATTTATCATCGAGTGACATTTTTGTTATCACTTGTTACTAATCTTAAATGTGCTCCAACCAATCAGCTTCTAACTGCATACCTCCCAACATGACCCTCTCCAGGAGGGACACAATGCTCTGGTTCTGGACTGCCCTGGTAATTTATGATTGGTGGAGGCTCCAGAGGTGGGGCTGCAGCACAGTCCAAAAATCAAATAGGGGAGTCACACCAACTGCCAGTGAGTCCCAGCCAGTGATGTGTGGCAGTGTGTGAAATGACAGTTGGTGTGACTCCCCTATTTGACTTTTGAACTGTGCTGCAGCCCCACCTCTTACCAGGGAAGTCCAGGACCAGAGAATTGTGTCCCTCCTGCAAAGGGTTATGTTGGGAGGTATGCAACTGTCATTTTTCAAACACATGGGAGTTAGGAGCTGATTGGTTGGAGCATCATTTAAGATTAATAATGAGTGATAACAAGAATATCACTCATTGATAAATCTGGGCCATTTGTCCCTTAAGAAGTGTACAGAACCTGTGGTGAAGCTGCATGCATGCCTGAAGGAGATAAAACAGGAAACAAGATTGAGTGTCCCTGGGGAGGTCCTGCATTTTACATCTGCAACAGACCTTAGACTCCTTACATCTGGTAAATTATTTCGCTCACTGTTTGGTGGAGCTTACTGTTTTTATATTTTAAGTGTGTATTCATTAAATCAGTTTTACGCTATTGGGAGCCCTCTTTCTATTGCATGCACGTCTGGAGGAGCTAATACAGGCAACAAGCTGGAGTGATCTACTCCCAGGTGCCTGCAAACAAGAACCTTACCTGTGAGTAGTGAAATACAGTTACATGTTGTTTTCACTTTTACACCAAGGCTTTCCTTTTTTTCTTTGAGGATATTGAAGATTTATCAAAGAAATATGGATTTTGGAGTTTTGTTTTTGGACACATAGGAACGTTTACTATATGTAGCCTAATTTTGGGTGTGTATGTGTACTCTTTTTTTGATTTGTGTTATGATTTTTTTGTTGGTGATAGCCATTATTATTTGTTACACATAGCTGCATCCACTGTTAGAATCTCAAGAGAAATATGGCTCTTCTCTGTACGGAAGCATAGAGGAGCTAAACAGGTGCAATAAAAAGTATAGAGTGAGGCAAAAGAAACACAAACTCTGAGCGAGCCCTTTTCTAGCGATTGCTGTGTACCTCTATGCTCTGGAAACGTAGCTCCTGTACTGCTACAAAAAAACCCTCCAACTTCATGCTTTACTATGACAGCCCTCGGTCCTTCCAACTTCTCCCCCCTAGCTTTGCAAACGTTTGCCCCTCCTTAAATGCAGCCATGTTGTTCCAAAAACCCACCGGCCTCAGCAATAATGTAGGAGCACTTGCACATATCAGCGCCCATTATGATTTCAAAGCTGCTTTTAGTTTTATTACTGTGCAGCGAGTCTTCAGAAATCACCGTCACTGTATGCAGCCAGCATTGTGTTAAGGCATCACCACAAATATCATCAAAGTTCCTTGTGCTTGTCCTTATTAAGTGAAACCATATTGCCGAGTAACTATGGCTAGTCGGCACCTTTCATTTGTTTATCAGATATGACCTCCAACAACACGGCCGTTAAATCATTGCTCGCTGCTAAGTGGTGGGTTTTTATTTAGGTTTTTTTTGCATCTTTGTGCTTCTTTGCATTACCACATGATACATCTCTGCTAGATGAATAGGAAGCTGTTGTATATTGTACTTACACTTTATTATTTTGCATTCTTTTTATGTTACCTCCTTGTACGGCGCTGTGGACAATTTATGGCACTATAAAAATAAAAGATAATAATAATGGCTTCCTATAGCAACAAGGTGACACCGCAGATGTCAGGAGAATATATTAATGTGAATACTAAGTATCGGACAAACACTAATGTATTGCCCTGTAACCAATTTAAATAAATGGCAATTTAAATAAAGTCAAACGTCAAGCCCAAGATTCCAGAATCCCAGCGGATGTGATCCCGATGGTACATTAGATTAGGGTTAGGTTCTGGGTTAGAGTTAGGCATGAGGGGAAGGGTTAGGGTTAGGCTGCAGGAGGGGAAGGTTAGGGTTAGGCTACAGGAAAGGTGGGTTAGGGTTAGGGGTAGGGTTAAGAGAAGGGTAAGGGGAAGGGTTAGGGGAAGGGTTGGGCTGCAGGAGGGGAAGGTCAGGATTAGGCTGCAGGAGGGGAGGTTAGGATTAGGCTGCAGGAGGGGAAGGTTAGGCTTAGGCTGCGGGAAAGGTGGGTTAGGGGTAGGGTTAAGGGGAGGGTTAGATTACTTACCTGGATTCCAGCGCCAGGATTCTGACCGTCAGCATTGTGTGCGTCAGGATTGTTTACCCACCCCCTTGCAGACATCCAAGCTCTGGTTTTTTAAACCCTATCATCCGGTAGACAAACTTTTTGATACCCAGAGGATTTGCTTGCTGCGCCAGTCCTGTTACAGAATGCAGTAACAATTTGCATCAGTTGGTCTTTCTGACATCCCTTATCTGTTCATAAATTAAAACAGTTTGACATATGTGCATGGAACACTACTCCCTCCAAGCACCCCGAGGTGCAGGCGTATTGTGCCGAATGCTTATTCTGGGCCAGGTCTACCAGGTTTATCAATTATTTGTACGGTATATAAATAAAACAAGTTAGTTAGGAGTTTAAATACAATGTACTAGGGTTCTTTACTTTAAGTCATTTATACACAGTCTGTCACTGGATACAATGTCATCATTTAAAATAATGCTTAAAAGAGGGGCCCACAAAAAAAGGTGCCCCTGCCAGATGCAAGGTACTGTAAGATGTGTCCAGTATTGCAACATTAACAAATGTGACAATTTTATACAGCGATGTTACATCTGGCTTTGTGCCACATCCCCATTAGGATCAGGATAGGTTTGTTATTTTTATTAGCTTATTTTTTATAACATATTGCAAATATTGTTTGCCTTGTTTTGTTTGAATGCGATCTTTAATTATTATGATTATTTTAACAATTTATTTTATTAATTTGTGTTTGAAGCAGAACATACAGTATTCCTTGAGTTGGCCCAGGCTGGACCAGACGACACCCATCAGTAGATGGGTTCTCTAAGCCTTACTCTGCCCAGGAGGCAAATCTTTTTTACCCAGTTGTTATATATATACCTGCAGAGCCTTTGAATTTTGATTAAAACAATCAAATTAATAACTTGTGGGAATCCTGGCATGTTTTATTTCCAAGCTAAGACGATCTGACGGTATAAGAAATAAAATTAGAAAAGCCGTACACAATTGCATGGGCCAAGTCACACATAATTGTAATAATATAAATGTCCTAAACAGAAAATATGTTTGTTGACAGTTACTTTCATAGTGTGACATGTATTAGCTAGTCGGTATATTAAATAATACATTGTAACTTACCTCTAGAAATTAAGTGCTAATCTCTTTTTTTGTGTTGGTATGACTACATATAGCACAAAAGTCACAGTAACAAACGGCTGCTAAGTTATATAATATAGGCACGATAAATGAAAGAATGTGATCAGATGGATAGGTCAATCCACAATTATCCAATCAGAAGTGTCTAACTAGTGGTTGTCGACATCGACAGTATCATCTTTATGTACAGTATATATACAGCCATGGCCAAAAGTTTTGAGAATGACACAAGTATTGGTTTTCACAAAGTCTGCTGCTTCAGTTTTTATTATGGCAATTGGCATATACTCCAGAAAGTCATGAATAGTGATCAGATGAATTGCAATTAATTGCAAAGTCCCTCTTTGCCATGACAATGAACATAATCCCCAAAACAACATTTCCACGGCATTTCAGCCCTGTCACAAAAGGGCCAGCTGACATCATGTCAGTGATTCTCTCGTTAACACAGGTGAGAGTGTTGACAAGGACAAGGCTGGAGATCACTCTGTCATGCTGATTGAGTTAGAATAACAGACTGGAAGCTTTAAAATGAGGGTGGAGCCTGAAATCATTGTTCTTCCTCTGTTAACCATGGTTACCTGCAAGGAAACACGTGCTGTCATCATTGCTTTGCACAAAAAGGACTTCACAGGTAAGGATATTGCTGCTAGTAAGATTGCACCTAAATCAACCATTTATTGGATCATCAAGAACTTCAAGGAGAGAGGTTCAATAGTTGTGAATAAGGCTTCAGGGCACCCAAGAACGTCCAGCAAGCACCAGGACTGTCTCCTAAAGTTGATTCAGCTGTGGGATCAGAGCACCACCAGTGAAGAGCTTGCTCAGGAATGGCAGCAGGCAGGTGTAAGTGCTTCTTCACGTACAGTAAGGTGAAGACTTTTGGAGGATGGCCTGGTGTCAAGAAGGGCAGCTAAGAAGCCACTTCTCTCCAGGAAAAACATTAGGGACAGACTGATATTCTGCAAAAGGTACAGGTGTTGGACTGCTGAGGAACAGGGTAAAGTTATTTTCTCTGATGAATCCCCTTTCAGATTGTTTTGGGGCATCTGTAAAAACACTTGTCCAGAGAAGGAAAGGTGAGCGCTACCATCAGTCCTGTGTCATGCCAACAGTAAAGCATCCTGAGACCCTTCATGTGTGGGGTTGCTTCTCAGCCAAGGGAGTGGGCTCACTCACAGTTTTGCTTAAGAACACAGCCATGAATAAATAAAGAATGGTACCAAAACATCCTCCAAAAGCAACTTATCCCAACCACCCAAAAACAGTTTAGTGATGAACAATACCTTTTCCAGCATGATGGAGCACCTTGCCATAAGGCAAAAGTGATAACTAAGTGACTCAGGGAACAAAACCCACAAATTCTGACATACTCCAAGCATTGATTAGGTAAGAACGGGCGGCCATCAGTCAGTATGTGGCCAAGATGTTGATTGACAGCATGCCAGGGCAAATTTCAGAGGCCTTGAAAAAGAAGGGTCAACACTGCAAATATTGAGTCTTTGCATAAACTTAATGTAATTGTCAATAAAAGCCTTTGACACTTATGAAATGCTTGTAATTTTACTTCAGTATAACATAGTAACATCTGACAAAAAGGTCTAAAAACACTGAAGCATCAAACTTTGTGAAAACCAATACTTGTGTCATCCTCACAACTTTTGACCATGTCTTTACAGTATATATATATATAGCTTTATATGCCAATACATTTTTGCATTTATTAACTAATGGAGTGCCAGAGTTTTCCTTTCCTTCTGCGCATACCTTTTCACTGAAGGTACCCAGCATTCAATAATTTCTTTGCAAGTGCCGGACCACCCAAACAACACTATATATATATATATATATATATATATAGGTACAGTACAGTATATATATATATGTCCACATAAATCTAGCCTCCTTGTGCATTAAACAGCCCTTCTAATCTCGCTATGCCATGGAGCAACTTGGTAACTCTGAACATTTTTTCGTGCAACTCTTTCCCTTAAAATTAATCATTCGCAAAGTGATGCAAGTAGGACCCCCAATCAGCTTTTGCTGATTAAAATGATATGTGGCATGCCTATGTTCTGTGTGCGACTGCGGGTGTATCTGCATCGCTTTGCGAATAAGATACATTTTAAGGGAAAAAGTCACACGAAAAAATGCTCAGCATGATCGAATCACACGGCGCTCACCCTTTCTGTGTAACATGTCTTGTAGCACACGGAGGATAGATATATGTGGACACTTCTGTATTTATACTGTGTTAAGATTTGTTCTGAGACTTTTCTGAGGGATGTAATTAGGAGTTTATTGCTGTCTGTATACTATGGAGGTCACTAATGTTGTCTGTAATATATGGTGGTCAATAATACTGTCTGTATTATATGGGAGTCACTAATGCCACGCCACCACCAATGAGCACCCAGTAATTGCAGCAGCTTCCTCTTGGAAGCACTATCTGCTATTCACATGCTGGAAAGCTGCCTGGACTGTGATCGGCAGAAGCCACTCCTCTGCCTCTCTGCCAATTCCATTGGGTAGGTGACTGCTATGCCCAGGTTACAGAAAGGCTAGTTTCACTTTTGTGTAGGAGGAGGGCCCCCTCCCCTCCTCTCTCCTTACCCTCATTTCTCAAAGTCTCCGCTTCTTCCTCTCTGAGGCGGTTCTGCTCTTTCCGCCAGCACTAGAAATCTGACATTACAATCTTGTGCCCCAGCGCAAAAAGCCAGGGAGGAGAGGAGGAGCCATGCGCTGCAGCTCTGGCATGGGCCCAGGTAAGTAAAGACTCTTTGGAATTTCAGACCACACCATTCACACTTCTGCCGTGCCATCCGACCCATTTTCTATATACACAACACACACTCCACCGAGGGGATCAGTATTAGTCCTGTACAATGCTAAATAGTCTTCAATCCAATCAGGATTATTTTGCATTGTACAGGACTAAAATTGATTCACTGTGTTTCTTGAGAACATTCCCTCTTACCCTTACCCCTTACCCATAAGGCCATGCCCCTTTTTTGGGCGCGTGCAAAGAGGCCATGATTTGGGGTTGGAGGAAGCAAAGTGTATTGTTGCACATGGACCCACCACTCACTAGTCCCATCACTGTATGTATCTCTGGGTAGGTCTTACTCACAAATATGGTAACACTCCCGTACTGCATTCAGCCTACAGCTACTTCTCCACTCATGGCACAAGTGTCATAAAAGTTGCATACACGTGCAGTACCGGAGAAGGGCACCAGAAACAAGAGCACTGCGGCACCCGCCAGGCTCCTCCAACAAGAAGGCCGGGTAATTGGTACCCGCTCCCCCCTACTCTCGGCGCCCCTAGTGGCAGCACTGGTCACACACCCCTAGTAACAGCCCTATACACACTTGCATTATATTTGTTTTATGTGCATGTAGTGCACAGAATAGTATTTTTTTTAAATGGGTGTACTCAGCATGCGCCCCAGAGGGTGATTGATGCTTTCGGTAAAACCGTCTACAGTATATGTCATTCTGGTGGGACAGATTCTGCTTGTCACAACATTCATTAAAGTGTACAATTACATAAAAGACAAAACGGACAATAAAACATGGGCACGCACAAATGGTCCCAGCTTGTTTGCTTTTTATTTCATTTCTAACTGTATACATTTGGCTTAGAATATGACAGTCACAAATTTTCTTAATTGAATATATGATTTCATCCCGCTTCATTCATGCAGCAGAGTGAACCTCGCAGTATGAGAAATAATTGAAGGATGATTAAATCGATAGTCAGCGCGTAGGAGTAATTTCATTTTTTTTGTTATCACTCCATTAAAACAGATTATATTGGAGCCATTTTCCAAGTGTTTTACATGAATAGTGAGATAAAAGTATGTGTCATGTGCCAGATATTTCTTTTTCCTCTTTGAATGAGTATTATTTTTTTATTTCTAGTATTTTGCATGTTTGTATGCATGGGTGTACTGTTAGCAATAACTGGCTAATTGCTCAGTTAAAGGAGAAGCATTATAATGAGCTTGATTTAGAGTTTGTTTATTTATTTATTACCAGTTATTTATATAGCGCACACATATTCTGCAGTGCTTTACAGATATATTTACTAAATCTACAATATACAGATTTTTAGAAGTAGAGATGTTGCCCATAGCAACCAATCAGATTCTAGCTATTATCTTCTAATGGTTGGTAGATAAATGTTAAGTAGAACATGATTGGTTGCTAATGCTATGGGCATTTCTAAAAACCTGCATTTTAGTAAATATATCCCCTAAGAGTTGGGATGGGGCTGCTAGCTCAACTGTAAGGGGGAGAACTATGTACTAAATTATGGTTCGAATAAAGCTCATGTTTTTCTGTACCTCAATGTACAGGAGGCCATATATGATTTTGTATCATATACAATATAGCATGATGTCACAAGTGCCCCCTCGGCCCCCTGGTTTTGAGGTGGTGAAGTGAAGCATAATATGTTTTTCACTGGCGACACCAGCTGTCTATAACAAAGCCAACCACTAACTGCTCGGAGCACAAGCAATTAATAAGAATGAACAGTTTTAATTCAAGGTCACTGTGTTCTCTGTCTTTCCGAGGGTTCCTCGCAGACTCTGTTATGACATGGTCACGATGCACTGTGTCAATTACACAACCGCTACAACTTGCTTGACTGTGGAACTTGTCAGGTTGCTCCTGGCCTAGTCACACCCAAGCCGTAGATCTGAATGCCAGCTTGATACATAAGGTTCTGTGATCCCAATGATGCTGAGGTCTTGCTGGGCCCCCTGGCAAAACATAACAGCTGTTTATCTTACTGTCCCAGTTAAAGTGCCATTGAGATGGAGTGATCACACATACAGTAGGAGGGAAAGCGAATCCGATCTGGCAGAACAAGCAGCTTCCTACACATACTGTAGATGCTGCTGGTACTAATTTCATTTTCTATGTGTGAATCTAGGTGAGTAAATCATATCTCGGTTGTATAGTAAATTACAGCTGTCAGCCATCCTGGGTATGAGAGGATTCAATCTATCTCATAATATCTGTTGTGTAGATGTCAACAGTTGTAGCTTTCCATTCTGAATTAAATATATGGGAAATACAGTAAAATAAATACAGTTTTTCAATTATCTTCCCAAATACTGTACTACGGCAACAGAAGTCTGCTTTCTTTTCACACTACGTATTATCCATTTATAACATACAGCACCAACATATACTGTAGCACTGTTCAATCAGAGAACTTTATTCAGAGACCATGGACACACAAATGCTACACGGTTACATAGGACAACATAGAAGCATGAAGGACCCATCATGGAAACCACTCCTAGGGGCCCATGTACAGATGTGCCCTCGCTTACTGGTTGTCCGTACTCCATATGGTGCAAGACACCTGGCGTGACTAAGATTCTCCGAGAGGTGTAGCGTACCTTATTTTTATTTAAATTTTGCATCTTACTGACACCGCAGAAGCAGCAAGAAGCCACTCATTGTGCCAGAGATGCTGGGCTGTAACCTTGATGGCAAAGGAATTTGTTTTGCACATCGCAGGGTCGGACTGGCCCACAGGGGTACAGGGGAAATCTCCGGTGGGCCCCACTGCCTGAGGGCCCCACCGCTAGGGGTCGAGCAGGGTCATGGATGGACTTGGGTGCTTAATGTGTTTCTATGGATACTGCACTAAGATTAGCCCTCCTGCCAATTAAAGTGGGTGGTGCTGACACACCCCTGTCCCCTTCTTTTTTATAAAGGGGCCCTGTTCTTTGCATTTTTGGCCAAGTCCATTTGTTTTGGCTGGCCACATCCCCTCTGCTGGCTGGCCACACCCCTTAAGCTTGGGCCCCTACCATTGCACTCCCTGGTGGGCCCTTCATGCACCAGTCCGACATTGTTTATAAAGTCACAGATGAAGCACAACAGAACCTGGTGTGGGGTAACGCTGCGGCCACTCACATCAGAGCCCTTTATACAAAGATTCACACTCAGTCGCACACAGATGTACAAATGTTGCACATCAGATTCATCAGTGTAAGCGAGTAATGTTTTGTCGATCCCTGTTTTACCTATGTGAATAAGATACACATATTGAGCGAGATAGACACTCTGTGTACAGTGGAGCTGTGGCAGAATTGCACATAAGCCTAATTGCGGAGAGCATCTTGCATGTCAGCGCAGACAATGCAGAGTTGTAAGCATTCCATTTGCATCTACACTTATGTCTGATGACGCATAATTGGTCTATAGTATAAGAGGGTATTCTCACGTAGGCTAAGCTCAGTCTGCAACTGCAGACTATGTAGAGTAGCATGGAAGTCAGCCACTTCCAGAACCATAGCACGATAAAGTGCCCTGCCTTGGCCGCACACCCTGAACATGTGATGCCACGAACAGGACCAGGAATCTGAGCCTGCAGCACCTTCTAAGGATGCACAGGGTGGCGCTTTGGCAGATCTGCAGGCTGCCATTCCAGACACTCTGCAAGCCAAATAGAGGTGCCACGGGGCAGTGATGGTGATGCTTGCTTTGCGCAATCTCTGAACACATAAAAAAAGTAATTTCGCTCCTCCTTGAAATATTGGGTCAGTAACCTGGCTCACTCATGTGCCTAGATGACGCTGAAAGTGAACGCCACCATCTGCCCAACTTTTCTCATCCGAGGATACTAAATTTTGCACACCAGCCACTTTATCACGCAGAATCTATGGGTACAGGTGTTTAATAAAAAAGATGCCATCAGCAACGTGAAAATGTGGGAGATACATATTTTACACTTTAGCAAATGACCCTTGATGCCAGGAGGAGACAGATATAAAGATAAATACATTTCTACATTTCCAGAGCAAATAGCTAGCCTACGTACCATCGTCTCAGTCATTTTACTCATGGTGACATGTCCAACTTAATAGGAATTTATGGCTAGTACTGTACATTTTGTTCATATTCAACAATAGGTATTTTATTTATGTTGAATCCGGCTCTATGTCCCCAGTGATTTTACCCCAGTGCGTTTACAGCAGACAATAAGCAGATGCCATTCTATAGATGGATATTGTACCCTATGCTAAGTATAAGGCAGCCATGTGTTTCTTTGTATATATCAACCTCTGTTCCGCTGCCTTCTGAGTGACTATTTATCAGCTGTGGGCAGCATCGGGAACCTGTGTACAAGAGACAGAATTGTGTTGTTTCTATCAGCGCCTTAGTAATAATATTACATTGGAAAATCTCAGAGAACTAGCAGCGAATAATAAAAAAAAAAAACAATATACAATGTGATATTATGTAGCTCTCCTGTTTTCACATTTGTTTTCAGGCAGTAATGGAAAATACAGAGCAGGCTGGTTTGACATAACCGCTCTCTTCACTTATCAATTGTTCTAATCTAGTTAGAAAGTAAATCACAGGCCTCCGGGATCCGCAGCACAAGACGACCGTGCTCTGCTGCCGGGTGAGACTGTGACGTGCAGCCTGAAGCAAGAGGGTGTAGAGGGCATGCTTGTGTCGCCCTGCAGTGGGAGGGACAGAACCATTGCAGACCTCAGTAAATTTAACTAATATTAGTCATTTATAATAATCCACAAATATATAATATTTATCAAGCTAGATGACTATACATTGGTTACCTAATGCAGTCCAGATTAATTCACTTGGGGAATAAGTGGGACAAATGTGAGTGAAACAATGTAGATTAGAGGGGATTAAGTAGACCAGTAGGTCTCAAACTCGGTCTTCAGGACCCCACACAGGTCACATTTTCTAGGTCACCCAGCAGGTGCACAGGTGTAATCTTTACTCACTGACACATTTTAAAAGATCCACAGGGGAGGCTAATTATTACACTTGTGATTCTGTGAGGAGACCTGGAAAACATGCACTGTATGGGGTCCTGAGGGCCGAGTTTGAGAACCTGTAAAGTAGAAGAACAGCAGCATCAACGGTGTAAAATGTTCCAAATACCCTGCTGACCAACAAAAAGGATGTGGGCAAGCTGTGGAGCTCTGCTTTTCCCATGCCCTCCCACCTTACAAAATTAGATTTCTAAAAAGATTCAGCCAGAGAACCATTTTTTATATCAGATGTTCTTGTCGATCCATTTGACTGAAGGTCGTATTTGTTTGCTCTTCTAGACTGACTTAGAGGACTCGCGAATCTTGGGGACTCACTATGGGCTCTGGGTACAGTAATTCACCCTCCTAAATTCCACCCCCTTGAAATGGGGGTGGGAATGTTGCAATGATGCAATTCTCAAGGAATGTTGGTAAGTACAGTATGCTCAAGGTTATACAGTAACATTATGCAGAGAAAAAAATATATAATGATTTTATAGCCTTGTTCCTTACATTTATACCGTTTATAATCTATAATAACATGCGGATTGATGAACCAACAGTAAACAGGCTTATGCCTTCATAATGGGTGAAAGAAGGTGCTAATAACATCCTAACATTGGTCTCTACATGTCAGCTGACCAAAACTTGTGCCTAGCAGGTGAAATTAGAATGAATGCACCTGCATTAATAATTACAATTGAATAATCAAAGCTTTAAGTCACATACATTTGTAAATGGAAATAAACTTTATTGGAAATGTCGCCTATATATTAGAAAAGTAAAACAATAAATAAACTTAAGGGACTAAAGCAGATCTTTTCCTTTGAGTAATAAACACAACTCGCAATCGCCCTTTGGATGAGAGAAAACAAGCAGATCTTAATTGCAGGTGGAATGTAGTCCTACTTTCCAAACCTAACATATCTCCAGTAACAACCAGTAGGTCCAGCTAAATCAATTTATCACAGAATGGAGGATGAAGCTGTTTAGTGAACCGCAAATTAGCTTTAATTATAGTCTATAATTATAATTTGACATATACAAATAGAGCCACCTGTTTACTGCGTACCGCACATACATGGAACCACTCAACCATAAACAATTCAATTGCAGTTTTTTCAGCTTTCTCTCCTGCATTTTACTTAATGCTGCAGAACTATTCATTAAAATACATACTGTACATGCTAGCGATGGCACACCCACTGATATTCATTTGTATATACTTATAATCCATTTATTGTTTAGTGCTTCAAAATGGGCTGAATGAATCATACTGTAGATAGAAGACTGGAGGTTGCAAAAAATGTTTGCAAAATATCCTAATAGTAATTTGATTCCAGTATTAATCTGATGTTTTAAAATATTTTATTTTATTGATCATACTGTACCAGCATATACAGTACATTTATAATATAGAATCTCATCTCTGGGCCCCTTCCCGTTAATGTTTAACAGGTCACGGATCAGTAAACTACTTAAAATGAATGTTTCAATTGGAAGCAGAGCAAGTAATTTGTATGAGTTGTACATTCCATCACAAAACAAGTTTCCCATGAGTGACACAACTGTACTAACTAAATATAATACATATAGCTGCTCTCCAAATATAGTGACAGCAATACACACCAAATATAAAGATATAGATTATAGGACTTCTATCACTACACAGAGGCTCCTGCTTTATAACCAGCAGCAATAACAGATTTTCTATTGCCACAGCGAGAGAAAATCAGTTATCTCCACAATTCAATAAGTATAATTGCCAGAGCATCTAAGTGATACTAGCCCTACTTGCCTATTCTCCCAGCCACCCAGAAGAGTGGGCATGTCTCCCGGAGCCAGCTGCCACCCGCCCCCAAATGCCTACTTATTGAAAGAAAGTGGGCGGTCTCTGATTGTGTAGTGGGGGTGGGGCTACAATACACAATCATGTCATGACGTTTACCGGCACGCCCACTTTCCCACAACATGCACACCTGCTGAGCCAACCTGGCTGCCCCCTTCCAAAGGGAGCAGCAAGGAAGTCAGCAAGTATGATCCTACAGTAGCTGGCATCGGTAAGAACTCTTACTGCTTTGCCAGGCAGTCTTGTGTCATTCCCCACAAGCGGACATGGGCTTGCAGCTCCACATTAGTTAAAATTAAATTCAGTGCTTTTTAATGGTGTTCATTTTTAATTCTTAAAAACATATATTTACAAAATAAAATGTTTAAAAAAATATTTTAAAACATTATTATATTACCATTCCATTTAGCTTTATTCAATTAAATAAAGCCAGTATTTTCCAGTATTTTCCCCTGTTACCAGGGGCGTATCTATAACGGGTGCAGGGTGTGCAGGGAACATGGGCCCCTGGGTCCAAGGGGGCCCCGCACCTTACACCCTGCACCCATAATATTACTTACCTCTCCGGAGTCCCACGTCGGCGTGGGGGTCCGGCGCTGTAAAACAACTGGAAAATGGCCGCAGCGGCCATTTTCCCGTCGTTTGCCCATGCGCAGTACAGGGCAAATGGCCGCTGCGGCCATTTTCCCGGTGACCTGTGCAGTCACTATAGACTCTGGGCACACTCTAGTGCCCAGAGTCTATAACTCTAGCACCGGGCAGAGAGGAGGGGGCCCGTGTCGGAGACTGCACACGGGCCCCCTCCTTTCTAGAAATGCCCCTGCCTGGTACCCACTGCAATTGCCTGAGATAGCGATAGAGACACAGTAGGAGCCTTATTATTTCCGATCAAGATGCCGACTGTCACAATACCGACAGAATGCAAAGGTAAGTATTAGGGTCAGGGGGAGACTTAGGGTTAGAGGGAGGGTCAGGGTTAGGCACTAGAGGGAGGGTTATGACTCGGTGGCGGGACGGGAGGGTTAGAGTTAGGCTGCGGGAGGGGTGGGTTAGGGTTAGTGGGAGGGTTAGGGTAAGGGTTATAATACTTTTTAAAAAAAATGGGATTCTGACCGTCGGGATCCCATACCCAAACCAGTAAATATAGATGTGTCTACAATCATACACCTATCCTCAAATCGTGCTAAATATCCCTGTTTGGTGTGCTACAAAACACTAAGCTGTGCCATGCATCCCATCACTCATATTTTTTTCTGAATTTGCATCTTTTTTGGACTGCTAATGCGATTATAAATTATCAGGACTCTGTGCAGGACCCGTTCTGCGCAAATGATCGTACGCAGGCCCCTGTATGCCTCTGCCTGATTGATAAGCAGAGGCATTTAAGGGTTGGTTCAGGGGCGAGAACAGCCGGCGTTCCCGGAAACGGGGGCGTGTCAGCCCTGTTTTCCAGGAGTGGCAAGGCCAGGGGCAGACGCAGTTTTCTGACCACTCAAGCCGGCCAGTATGAGTAAGCTGAGGCTTACTCAGCTGGCCAGCGTGTTTCACCATCGCAACTGATGGACGCAATGGTTATCCCAGCCTGCGACCCCAAAGCAGCGCTAGCCAGCCTCAGTGCATACACGAAGGCACTCTCACTGTATTTTTTTTTGGCTGGATTGCAAAGTATTACGGCTGTGCGAGAGTGGGCATCTGCATGCTGTCTGTGCGAGTGCTTTGCAATTGCAATTATCATATTTTTCACAGCAGAACTGCATGCGCAATTACAGGCACGATTGCATCAGCGATCCTTGCTGAATCAGGTCCTCTGTTCCTGCTTGAGAATGTTGATATAGTCTCAATTCCTAAATTCGCAATGCAAATTTAGGTGAAATTATCACACTACAATCCGCATATCAAATGCGGATTGTAGTAAGTAGGGACCTAAGCTCTCAATGCACTATAGTCCTGTTTGTGTGCAGCTGCGATACGAAAAAGGAGCTATGGCCCTGATTCAGAGGCGCGCGCTATATGCGAGCACTCGCTCTGAATCAGGGTGGGACAGTTTTTTTTCCCCCCGGCCTCCAGGCCGCTCGCTAAGCTGTGGGTGACCAGCGTGACACAGCTTTAGTGGGCGGCCTGGCGATAGTCGCGATTATCGCGACCATCGGGCTTGCGACGAGACCCTTGTGGTAGGGTCTCGTCCACCACAAGCCCCAGTGAACTTCCTGCTCTAATAGAGCAGGAAGTTCACTACTGACATCACTGGTGATGTCAGTAGGGCCGCCCACAAACGGCATCTATAAACTTCACAATGCTTTGCTATCTCTGACGAAGGCTATCACCGGCAATGCCTGGCGATGATATTCACCAGCATTGAGGGCTGGAAA
Organism: Taudactylus pleione; assembly: GCA_031769625.1. Classification (NCBI taxonomy): domain Eukaryota; kingdom Metazoa; phylum Chordata; class Amphibia; order Anura; family Myobatrachidae; genus Taudactylus; species Taudactylus pleione. The sequence continues at coordinate 2,250,181 of JAUIMM010000104.1, read as the reverse complement.
GACAGAGAGAATACATATTTATATTGAAAACACAACCATTTTCAGCTGAGATATTGCTTTTCTCCATCTTAATAACTAGGTATTACTTACAGTACAAATATAGTTTTACAGGGCTGCTGTAGCTACTGTACTCTCCAAATACTGGGATATCACTAGTCACAGATCAAACAGAACAGTATAACAATTGCATGTCTATTTATCAATATATGGCAATATATCACAGCAGCAAGAATTAACTAATGGCTTCACCAGCCCAGTGTAGGAAGATATGTGTAACTTGGATAGCCAGATGTCACAAGTATAATGGGATCATATTGGCATAGAGGCTCCCATTGGTACCTCATAGCGCTGGGTTATTGTCAGGTTCGATCAGTGCCCTATCTGTGTGGAGTTTGTAGGGGAGATGTACTAAGCCTTGGTTCCAAGGCTTGGTACATCTACCCTTATGGAATATAGATCTTAAGCTCCACTGGGAAGAAACTGATGTGAACGTCTAAATATTCTCTGCAAAGTGTTGCATAATATCAGAGCCATGTCAAAAACCTGTTAATAAATAATTAACTGAAAGCCCAGACTTCAGTTTTCAGTTCCACTAATAAAAATAAATAAATAAAAAATTTTGAATAATTGACAACTGAAAAAAATATAATTTTATTTAAATATACTGTATATATAAAAAAAAGCATTTTCCACTGATTTTAGTCATGTACTAGCACAATCTTTGTTAGGCGAGAAGCTTTCATCAATGAGACCGGCAAACTCTAGAAGGGTCAACTATCGGCAATGACTCCTTGATGTATAGCACAAAACTTTCCACCCTACAGTATAATACAGACTCATTAGCCTGGCCAGGCAAGGTAGGTCAAGAGACTGTTGGCTTTCAATACAGACTGGCGACTTCTACTCTACTACATTAACATCTGCTGTGCATTTTCCCTGTGTTTTCATGTATTCTGATGAAAAAGAAATTGGGTATTTTTTTTTTCATTCTATGTTATGAATTTGTTGAAATAATTTTCTTTTTCTTCTCTGTTTTTGGTTGGCAAGAAGAGAAGCCTCCAGGGAAATTGAGCTTTCACTAAGCAACAAACAATGCTATCCTTTCTACTCCGGTGCAATTTGACTTCCATAATGTGATATCAAGGAGGAAAGAATCCAGTGGCAAATCCTCAGCACAAGCAGCCAGAGCAGAATATCAATCCCAGCCTGAGAACACAAGCACGTACAGCCCGGCACTGGCTTTAATGGAATGTAATTCTGCAGAAGGCAGAGGTGAGACAGAACCTAAATATTGAAAATAAATGAATTAGTAATCAGTAGGCAAGAGCCCGTGTGAGCGAGAGGAATAAATAGAAAGTGCGCGAGAAGAGGGCGATGAAGAGTGAGAAATAAAAATTGAGGAATCAGGGGATAAAGTGCTAGGAGGCTGTATGAGATGAAATGAAACAAACCTAAAAAGAAAAATAAAAACATTTTTGTTATATTAGGTAATTTTCATGTGTTTAGTAAGCGTGATTTCATTCATTCATTTTTACAAACTGCTAATAAAATGCAAAAGTCATCTCCCATCTGTATTTTGTGGACAGATGTGCCTTTTTGCCCAAGAATACAGATGGAGGGTGGCCACTGTTGGTCAGTGTGTGCAGTCGTGGCCGCCATCAGGGGGGGACAGCTGGCCTCGAGTCCTGCACCCGGAGGGAGGGGAGAGAGAGGGGGGCCCGGGTGGAAGCGGTGCTGCACCAGCAGCCAGGGATAGATACAATGCCAGCGGCCGCAAGCTAACCTAAGAACCAGCGCCGGCTCCAGGGGTCAGAACACCCTGTGCCGGCCCTCGTCACTGCGCCCTATAAACCAAAATGGGTGTGTGGCCTAATTACCATAGACCACGCCCCCTATGTGCCGTTATTAGGAGGCATGCCCGTCTCCAAATAACAATAGGCTGGGGGGAACCTCACTAGCTGGGCTTCCCCCAGCTCCTCTCCCGTCACTGAATGGATGTCGCGCACATGCGCGCAGCATCCATTCAGAGTCTCCGGGGTCCGGCACTCCCGACTTGACCACCCGCGGGCCCCTTTGGCCCACGGGTGGAACAACGGGACAATACTGTCAGTACTGTCCCGCTGAAATCGATATGTTGGGGAGGGGTGCGCCCTCTATGGGTGGCACCCCTGTGCGACTGCACAGGTCGAACACCCCTAGAGCCGGCCCTGCTAAGAACGGCAGCCGGTCACATAACTACATCCCTTTGGGACACAGGACCTGATTCATACCCGCTCGCTAGGCTGCGTTCGCTCGTAGCCAGACGATTTTCGCATTGTGCGCATGTGTACGTATCGCAGTGTGCATGCGCGAACCAGTGCGAGAGATCAGGAAGCGTTCGCTCGCCACCCTTAGACTGCCCAGCAGAGTGAGTGACAGGAGAAGCCATTTGTGGGTGGTGACAGGGGCTGCTCATTAAAAAAGGGGGAGTGGAGGTGTGAACGCAGGTGTGCCTGAGCGTCTCGCCGTTTCAGAGGCGTGCATAATTTAGAGCCAGCATCATAGTGCACGTCACCTGGCTGGTTTTTACACTGAAGTGCTCGCACTGCTTGCAGTAGGGTATGGTCAGCCACAAGCGCTGCGATCGCATCCGATGGTACTCGATGGTACCGATGGTTGCATACACTTCCTGGAGATGGTGCGCAAGTGGGCGTCTTAAGACAGCCTGGTGGGCGTCTGCATACACAAAGTGATCGCATGCCAAGACATAGTGGGTATGCTAATGCCTAGCCGTGTGATCGCCTGCCTTCCCAAATTTGCATACGCCTCGTGCGAGCGAATGCATCTAGCGAGCGGCTCTTAATGAGCTCCACATTTCTAATAGACACACCCTTACTGTATTTTGGCTGCATCTACACTCCACCCCCATTCTCCCCCATGAAATAAGTTCTAAAAAAGATGAAACTTGCATTTATGTTCAACTCTGCATGAGACCCTAAGGGGTCAATCCAATGCGAGGGGGGCGAGTTGCCATTGTCACTTCCAAAAATGTCCCCAAAACTGTTGATTTTTTTATATGATCAAATTATGTAAATAAGAGCTATTTAAACATGATTCAGTATAATTTTATTAACAAATATGCCGTTTTGTTAATAAAATCATACTGAATAAGGGTTAAATAGCTATTATTTACATCATTTGATCGTTTAAAGAAGCAACAATTTGGCAGATATTTTTTTTTTTTTTTTTAAAAACAGTCTTAAACAGTTAAAGGAAAAAACTTTACAGATATGCAAGGATGACAGCTCCATACAATTAGTTGTGCCTTACGGATTTACTGCTGTCCTTCATCAGGCTCAAATGAATTTTATTCTTGGTTTTATTTCTGGGGCTAGATTTACCAAAAATTGCGTTTCAAACTGTCACATATTATCGGCGATTTTGCTTTACAAACCCTGATATAAACTATCCTGCAGTTTAAAGGGTCAACGTTAAACCACTAGCAATGTGTGGCAGTTTAAACATTTTTTTTAAAGTGCATGCTGTTTAATACAAACCACATGCAGTTTGGAGATACCTACTTCATCGAGGGAGATCCTGCACCCTCGATGAACCAAGGGATGCCCTGTGAACGCTAAGAAGCATAAGTCCCCCCTGGTACTCTTGACCAGTGAGTACCAGTGACAAAAAATGGAAATGTGCTCCCTTTAGTCTAATAAAAATAATATTAATAATAAAAATAACATGTGCCCCCTTTAAGTAAATAAATCTAATCTGTTCTTCTTTTTCTCTAATAAAGCTAATCAATGCCCTATTTGGCTAGCAGTGGGGGGTGATCCTCACGATCGCTCGTCAATCACTGCTAGCTGGGAGGGGGTGAGTCCAGGGGAAGGCGAAATTGCTGCAGTGCAATCAGCAGCCCCAGACTGGTCCAGGGCAATGCTATCAGGATCCTGTGAGGATCTCACATTGAAGCCACCACCGACAGCGCCTCTAGCCAGAGGAGAGAAGAGATGCTGCAGCTTCCCTGATCCCCCTGAGCTTGGACTGCAGAAAGATTGTCTGTCTTCCTGCAGCCACTGGTGGGCAATCCTTTCAGGATAGCCCCCTTCTGTACACAGCTTAGCCGGCAGGAGGAGACTGGTGGCGGTTGCCGTGGCAACTGAGGGGCAGTCTGGGTGGGCTGAGCCTGGCAGCTGCTGGAAGATTAGCTTCCAGCAGTGACCAGCAGGCTCCTTTGACACGGTTGATTCAGAGAGGTGACCGGGTCAGGATAACCCAGCCTGGTGTGGTTACATGAGATGCGACCAGGCCAGGCAAGTGGTTAAGGAAAGCTTGTGCTCACAGCATGTACTGTAGGTCTTTGTACTCTGCCATCCAGGCTACAAGCAGTGTTTTGTAGGAGAGATATGTTTACAGATTGGGTGAACGGGTTCGAGGTTCAAATTGAATGATTGCATTAGTCATACATATTGTTCTGCATCTAACAACAAACATTAGCAAAAATATATTTTATATCAGGAAGGAAATGACTGTGTACAAAACACCGAGCAGATTTTCTTTTCTCTACCAATTGTATGAAAATGCGAATAGTCAAATAATATGTTATTTTGAAAATTACTATTTTAAATCACAACATTTTTCTTTCCTTTGATAGATTGATCCTGGTATGAAAAAAGTGACAATTCAGAAACCAGGGATAATGGCAGAATCTATATTTTTTTCCAATTTACACAGTATTTACTGTATCTATATAAATGTTTTGGGAAACTGATGTTTCTCTATGGTCTGCTAGCATCAGGGGCAACTCTAAACATCTTTATTTAATGGGGACCAATTATATTTCCCAATAACAAATGACACCTGTTTGGTTATATCTGAATTCCCTATGCTATGTCCTCAGCTGCTCCTATCTTCTATATCTGCAGGGGCACCAAGGGGGTTCTTACAGATTACCCGGGCCATCGCCATTGCGGTCCAAACCAAATGTAAGTGCTAACCAAGGAGGCATAGCTAGCAATGCCCCCTTCTGTGCCCCCTCCCTGCCAGCACCAGGGCTCCCTGTTCCTGTATACCAGTGATGTGTAGTGAGGTCAATGGCTGGGGAGGCACACATGGAGATGGGTCTGAGTGCTGGGAGCCTGTCTCACCCCCTACTCATTGTAACTCTCCCCTCACTACACTAAGCTTCAGTGGCCATAGATTCTCCTACCTGCAGCACTGCGGGCCTGATTCAGCAAGGATCGTAGTTGCTTATAAGCACGCAAAACAGCCGATGGTTGCGTACTGCGCATGCATATGCATCACAGTGCGCGTGCACATACCGGCCACTGCGATCGGAACTGCGAGCGCAGTGACCATGCAGACCCATCACAGAGTGAGTGACAGGAAGTGCTGTTTGTGGGTGGTGAAGGGGAGTTGTCGGGCGAATGCAGGCGTGCCAGTGCATTTCAACACCGTTGCAGGGGTCTGCATAAATTAGCCACTGCGATACCAGATGCAGCGTGAGGCCTCATAGCGTGCGCTGAAGTAAGCAATTTCTGAGTGAGGTCTGACCTTCCTTAACTGTGCATATGAGTCCGATATTACTGATTATTTTGCTATGTTGCCAAAGTATACAAATGTGAGTAAGGGGAAGTGGGTGTCCTTATGTTAGGCTGCGATCCCAATGTGAATGCAAAAATTTGCATATCACCGCTGATGCGTGCGTATAAGCAGAATAACGATCCTTGCTGAATCTGGCCCTATGTCTTCTCTGACTGAGGTCCTGCAGTGCACTTCCTGGTCACATGACACATCCAAGAAGTCAAGCAATGCTCAAGTCATGTCCCCCATGCCTCTATTGGACATGCAAGCAGTGTCTGACTATACAGAAGCGAGGCTGAGCTGTTGCTGCCTCATCTCTCATCTCCCTGCAGTACCAGGGAGCTCCACAAAGCTGGTGACTGTTAACTAAATAATGATTACAATAAAGAAAAAACATGTTTATAAGTTAGAAATATCTTCTATGTACTATTCTAATCATTTTTATATCAAATCTCAGGAGTATGACAGGGGAGGCTCTGCCTCCCCTGCCTGTAAGTCCCTACTGTATACTGTATTTGCTCCTGCACCCCTGTATGAACTTGCATCATTTATTTTATTATTTCAACTATTTACATTTTTTACAATATAAGGGAAATATAGTTCATAAATTAAATCACAATTTAACTGTACACATGTTTACAACCCCACACAATCAAATCCCCAAAATACTGCACATCATGAAATTCCTAAAAGAAACACAAAACACCGGTCACCTCTGCCAAATCCACCTTAGACTGACCAATGTCCAAGTGAGGCTTGAAAGGAGCTGGTGTCTGCTCTGCATGTTTATTTGGGGTCAGAGCTGAGCTTCTTTTTAAGCAGTTTTGCTGTTAGTGGTTCAAGTGATAGAAAATCACTGATCTTGTAGCATTTCGCAAGTGGCGCTTAGCTGGAAAGAGTATGAGCCGCAACTATGGAACGGAGCATGAAGCAGCATGTGGCTTCCATACCACGTGCATGGCTCCAGCATTAACAACGAAGCAAGACATTTAGTTACAGTAAGAGCATGGTACTCTGTTGCCAAGTATAGGTAACAGCTGAATACATCAATGGTTAACATTTTTGGATGAGGATCAATCTGCGCTGCCTCATATTTACAGAGCAGCAAAGTCGGCAATCTCTAGGAGGCCTGATATCTGACATGTGCTATTGGCGCATCTTTCAGGCGACTGGAAGTGCCCTCTGAGACTCCCAGCCATAAGAGCAATACAGAGCCAAAAGAGTACCTCACGTACCCAATAAAATCACTGCTATTACTAAGGGGCATAGTGCTAACCACCGATGCATACACCATCCTCCCACCAGGCGCACACAAAGCCCAACAATACCCCTACGCTCCAGCACTGTTATTGTATCTGTTTCATACATGCCTACACTCCCAAAAGTCGCAGGAAGCTCTCGTTTATCCAGGTAACCCCCCGCACCCCTGGCAGTGTAGACACTTCTCCCGCATCCCATCCACTTCCCAGTGAAGTGGGAAGAATGGGGAGCAATTTACCTGAAATCCACGGTCCGTCATTAGGGGGCGGGGCTTAATGATGTGAGTCTGTTATAATCATTTGGCCCCACCCTCTATTCAAATATCCATGATTCACGGGAATTTCGCCATGAGGGGGTGGGTCCTAGTGACACGAATGGTCCGGCCCAGCCCCCATCACGGCCCGACTGCTGCCTCTCCCCGGGCTTCTCCCAGGAAGGGCAGATTAAAAGTCGGCATGCATGATCTGTTCATCAGTGTCTCTATGTCACCTTATTGTTCTATCTGGTTAAACAAACCTAGTTAAGCTGTGCCATATGTGGACTAACCGCCACCAGCTGCGCAACTCACTTAACATCCTGTACACTCATGGCCCAGTGTACTCCCAGCGTACTGTTTGTGGTTATTTACATATATTTACGTCATGCTATCAAGTCATGGACCCCAGTGTCCTTCCCTGGTCACTCTGCCAATAGATCACATGCCCAAGAGCACTCCGTATATGCTCTGCTGAGAAACATCACATCCTTCACACTGATTGTCTTCAATAAAGTTTCCATAAGTGTACAAGAACGTGCAATTAATTAGTTGGCCCCCAATCTGTACACCCTGCATCTCGAATGGTATGCCTGCAGATGGCCACGTGGCATATGTAATTGTACAGACTCTGGCACATGTCACACTGCACATTGCACAGTTCGGAGAGGGCCATGCACATGCCCCCAGCATTAATATGCCTCTGTGCACAAGTCCATTTTGCAAATGAATCTTGTGATTTTTCACACTGTACATGCTCCATATCCGAGCAAACACAAGTTCAGCAACTACAGGTGATTCAGAGTCATACGCAAGCAAGTGACTCTATGCAGAGACCAATCTCTTGCACCAAAGACAATGCTGGTGAACATGCGTGCTGATAGTGATGATTGCGACTCTGAATACAAAGATCTGATTTTGTTTCCTAGCAGGCAGTGCGGCTGGAACTGCTGCAGACTTGCGTGTACCTCTTACTCATGCTCAGAATGAGCAAATACTGTAGTTGGCAACACAATTCACTAAGCAGAGGGGCTGATGCAGAGATGCATTGTGTGCACAGAAATACACACGGCCCTTCCGCCAGAGTTGTATGCAACTCTGCGCGGCATGGCTCCCATTCATTTGTTTGGAGAAGTAGACGTCATCACTATTAGCGGATTTCCAGTGGTATTAACCTTGCCCATGTGCGAACGGCCAGCTGCCACACAGTTACGCCCATCCAGCCGCGGAGCAAAGTATCACAAGATCCGTCTGCAAAATGGACAACGCTGAATCAGCCTCAGAATGAGCAATTGGCTGGCAATAAGATTCACCTAATAAGTGAGCAGACTGATGGACATAGGACCATGATGAATATTGGGAATCATAGATGAGTTTTTTTTCACAAGAGCGTATAGTTGATGATCCCTTTAGGAAATAAAAAGCAAAATCTAAGAGTTTAGAATTGACAAGCAAATAATCCCCAAAAATGCTAAAGATAAAGGCTTAAAGGTGAACAATCAAGCAAACAATCCCAACAATTAGTTTAAAAAAGAGTTTAAAAGGTGAAATAAATGATGAGGGGATTTTTTTGTGCTTTCAGTTACTTTTTTGGTAAATACCAAATTTATTTACATTTGCAGTCAAAAAATATTGTTTTTTTTATTATATCTATTTATTATCTAGATAGTGCATACTTTCATCACTTATACCTGTAGGACATATATGGCATACGGTACTTAAAAACACATAGGTGGCACAGAACATTTTATGCCCTAAAAACAAGCAACCTTCCCCCTTCCTGGTTAAAAAGAGCAGTAATGCGCTGCTAGCAGGCTCTGTCCCTGTCAGACAGCGGATTTGCTTGGCTCAGGATAGCAGCATGTGTAGTAAACACAAACAAATTATAATAAGCTATCATTTTACACTATAATTATAGTTCAGTTATAAATCTAATCATCCCCAGCCAGCTATCCTTGGCTTAAGATAACTGCCTACATAAACTGTGCATGTGCTGGTTGCAAATAAAGTTGTGTTAGGCCTTCACATTTGGGCATCTACAGTATTTACAATAGCATGAAAAGTCTTACGTCTAATGAAAACTGGCATGTTTGCCAGTGGTTGGACTTCGTCTTATACATCAAGGAAATACCGCTGCAATCTTTGTTCTGTTAACGTCTTCTCAGGACGTTGATAACAAAAGAAAGTCCTAAATAAATGCTTTATTCTTTGAAGAAAACATTTTATATGTGTAAAATTGTACAATATACTGTATTTTCTATGTTTTAAAACATTTTTTTGGCTCACTAAGTGGAACTGAAGGAACAAGACAGTACGGGTGCGTGAACTGGTTAGAATGCGCTTATGCCATGAATCAGGTCTGGCGAAGCAGTATATTACCCGTTACCACTCTGGAACAGTATTGCTCTCTCAACTGATAGATTGAAGCAATAAGCAACCTTCTATTGTTGCTAGGCAACCAGCCTTATCACCGCACATTAATAAATAGACCCTCTAATCCCGTATCATGACAAAAGATTCCAGTGGCAGAAAGACAGACAAAAGTAAAGAGGATCATGTAGAAAGAAAACACACAGCAGCCCACTGCAAACGAATTACAGAAACACATTTAAACAGGATATAGTAGAAACTAAGGGACACTTATCCTACTGTGTGCTGTTGACTGTACCTTCCATTGTTTTGTCTCAGTGGTGTAGCTACAGGCCCCTGGGGCCAGGTGCAAAGATCTCCATTGTCCAGTGTAAATACCTGCCTACTCTACTGAAATGTCCATGAGGCTAAAAAAATTCAGGAAGCCCTCTTGGATTATCAAGAAAGTTATTAGAGTGTCTTGGATTCATACTATCAAGAAAGTTATTAGAGTATCTTGGATTCACCCTATCAAGAAAGTTATCAGAGTGTCTTGGATTCACCCTATCAAGAAAGTTATCAGAGTGTCTTGGATGCACCCACTTTCCCTGAGAAGTGGGCGGTCCCTGAGCTTGATGACATAATTTCATAACACCCTCCCCCCCAATGCACAATGACGGAAATTACTGCTTTGTGCAGTGTGTTTGTGTGGGTGTGTGGGGGGCAGGATCGAGAAGATATGTTTCATGGCAGCACGCACCCAGCACCTCCCACCTTGGCTGCTCCCTCTGGCATCTCACAGGGGGCCTGTGTAAAAAGTCTGCCTCACAGTGAGATTGTTATATATTGGACAATGGATGCTGCAATACACAGACTCCCTATTGCACAGGTATACCCATTGGGTAATAGGCAGCACCCCTTTGCATAGACACATTTTTATTACCTTTTTCCAGCTGAGCAAGGCCTCCTCTACCACACAGATTCATAGAACTAGGAGTTTTTCTGTGCTATGAGTCTCCCCATCTCTACAATTCGAGAGATTCTCCAACACTTTTTGGGCCATACGTTCCACACAGTTATGTAGAGCCTTTGGGAGTAAGTGTTACATTAAATACATTTGGTCTACTGGGCCGTACCGCCTTGCCTAACAGCAGCCAATTCAGATCAGAGGGGCATGAGCACTGTGTGGTAGCCCAACAAAAGTGTAGCCAAGTATGTGACAGGGATCAGATGGTCCGTATGGGGTTACAGCTCAGATCCACTGCTGTGAATATTATTAGTATATAACAAGTGATGATATCATGTTATGACCAAAGAAATACAGAAGAAGGAATACTTTGGTACTTCCTCTCACAGAAATCCAATGTAATACATTATAGTATTTAGGCTGAGAAAGGACTTCATCAGATTATCCATTTGCAGGTCACTTTCTTTTTATAAAGAACTGGACAGGCTTATAGATTATGCCACATTATAGTCACACTAGTGAACCCTTATCGAAGTACAACATTCCACTGGGCAGTCACAAGTGTTTTACTAATTGCAAGTGTAAAACAGTGTGATATTTCAGGGAAGTTGCTATATTCATTATTGTTTACCATAAAACTTTGGTCTTTTGCACCATACTGTAAGTTGTTAGGACTATTATTACCTTAATAATACCTAAAGTATAAGTCCAGTATTGTTTCTTAGAATGTGTGATGTAAATGAGAAAGGTATTGGAGTAGGGTGACTGTATAGGCAAATGTCGTGGGGAATTCCAGTTGCATGGAACACTATCATCCCACACACACACACCATACCAACCAGTGGCTCAAAACATGACCCCAATAGCAGTGGTATATAATATGATTTTACTAGAGCTGGAGCCAAAACATACAGTATAAGGGATGGAACATAGCTGTTGCCCATGCCCAGTGACAGCAGCTTCTTCTACCAAGTATCTGTGTGTGGATGTGAGTGATCAATCAGTGCACCGGACCAGATAGACCAGAGAGCAGCTGTCAGAAAGTAGAGACAGGCATCTTAGCGTAGGGTGGGAGAATGTGTGATTAAAAAGCTCAGGTCTGTCTCTTGGTGGTTATAAAATATTTGATACAGAGAGTTTGTTTTTAGGCTCTTTTCTTCAGCTTCTACTGTAGACCAGTGTTTCCCAGATTGTCTAAGTTTCACACTAGGCTCTCACCATAGCTCTGTGCTGTTGATGAACCCTGTTCTTTCCACTATATAGCTCTCAGTCGGAGGCATACTGCTTGCTACCAATCCCCTCCTCAAATATTGATTCTGCCAGCAGCTCTGTCCTCATCTACACACACATGTGGACCAGTTACAGCCTCCCACACGATCCGCACACGCATCTCCTGCTGCTGTGACTGCTCCAATGATCTGATTGGCTACAAGTTGTTCAATCGCTGCCCACTTAAAAATTGGAAACATCCGATATCAGTGGGATTTAAAGATTGAATAAATTAATCTGCTTAGACCCTAATCATATGCACTTTAAAAAACAAAATTATATTTTCCCTTAAATGGAGTTTATTTTCACAGGATCATGCAAAATGAAGATTATTCCCAGAATCTGTGCCTGGAGATAAAAGTAATATAACTTTGATGAATATTACAAGTGTTAAAAAAGATTTCCATGCAAGTGGAATGAGAATAAATAAGCAATATTCCCCAAACACTTTACAAAATCAGATTTTGAAAAGGGCTGATGTATTTCAGACTTTGTGTACATTGAATATGTCATAAAGAGAACTCACAGCAGGTACTGAAGATTGATAGGACAGCCTCGGTACATAGGTTAACACAGTGACAGGCTTTAACTGGCTATCCTGAATATAAATAAATATCTGGGAAAATATATAGCCTGAGGTTTTACATCTTTTAGACTAAGGGCTGAAAAAATAACATTTTATTTCCCATCACTGGTAGTTTGAGCCATTTACTGAAATGAAAGAATAATTTTTAAGCTTTGATAGTTACTTGAATAAGTTTTGCAACACACCAAAATGCCATGATGACCAATCGCCCCAGTGTGTCTATGGACAGTCCCTGTTATGACAGGCCTCTCCCTGGCTGAAAGTGTCCCTATATGGTCCACTCCATGGATCTTTGTCTGGACAAATCTGCCTGTCAACAAATAATTCCTCAGGGCTATATATTCTGGCACTGCAGTAAAATGTCTGGTACTGGGAATACTAGTAACTCAGTAGTTAAAGTGATTGGTTGATCATCAAGCATCAGCAACCAATGGAAGATCACTTATACACGTGCATCTAAATGGTCATCACCAGAGATAGCACGTCACTAAGATCAGCTCAGATGAATTTTGGCAACAAGACATGTAAGCAATGGTATATCTGCCTGCAGATTGGGGTCTGTTTTGTAAACTTACTACTACTCTAGTCTCTGTGGAATCTGAACTGCTCCGAACACCGGGGATCCGAGTCCACTCAAGCCGCGGCTCAAGTGTTCCCGCCTGACTTGCATCCCACTTCGAGGCCAAACGTCATCCTCCCGACGTAGGATTCTCGTGAGAGTTGTTTTCTATATAAGGCGCCACGACCGGGACTCAGCGTCATTTCACTCACACGCTGCGCACTGCTCTACTGAGACTCGCAAGTGGCTGTGCTGGTAAAGTGACTGTATAGGAGGCACTGACTGCACACTGATGTATGCAAGCGTTCCGTCAGGAATGCCTCCGTTTGGCCGGCCACGCCCCCTGCCCGCCTCCCGAATGGGGCGAGCTGTCACTCACCACCGACAGCTCGCCCTCTTTGGTGCGAGACCCGTAGCGACGAAGCGCCCCTCGCTAGCCGGGTCTCGCGCATGTGCATGTCGGAGCCGGCTCCGACGTGTGTATGCCCAGTGGGGAAACATCGACCCGGTTGCGAGCGCTCAGCGCTTGCGACCGGGTCTGAAACCCTCCCTTGGCTGTACCCTCTGTGTATACAAGCACTGTGACTCTGCTGGCCATACCCCATTTCCAAGGACAATTCCATCTTGCACTACCCTTCATTTCTACCACTGCTGCGTGGCAATGTTTCATAGATGTGCTTTAAACTGCGGTGTCTGTGCTGCTGCTCTGTCGCTTAGTAACCAGCCAGCTCACTGCAGCCTTTGGCCAATAATGGTGAAAACAATATTGTGAGCTGTAAGGTGGTCTAAATTGACTGGCAATGACTGGAAATTGATGGAAATTAATGCTATTGAGGTTAATAATACTCTAGGAACAAAGCCCAAATTATGCGATTTTAGCTTTTTTTGTAGATTTTTGTAAAAAATCCTAATCCAAAACCAGTTGCAGTGGTTTGGCAAATCTAAATCCAAATCAAAATCCAGAAAAAATGGTCCGGCGCACATCTCTACTGTATATGAGGTACTGCTTCACTAATTGGTCACTAATAGATCCTGTGTTGTTTGATGAGCAGTAGAATAATCTCAAATAACCAATCAGAACAGATTTCTCATGCCCTGATCAAGTAGAGCAAAGCCAATCAGAGAGACACTCTTTATTGGTTAGTGGCTGACTGTTCACCAGGACTGTCACCAGCATCAAAGTGTCACAAGAAGTTGAGCATCATCCATATGTTTTGGGGTTTTTTTTTTTTTTGGGGGGGGGGATTAAAAGCTGTAAGAAAGCAGTGTATCCCTATGAAATTAGGGGGCCTATTCAGCAACACTAAAATAGGGGGACACACACAAAATTACCGCGGCACTGATTGCAGCTGTGGTAAGGTAGAGTAGATAGAGGTAACTATCTATTTCCTGAAAAGCTGTCATCGCAAAAATGACAGCTTTTTGAAATAGATAGTTATGGAGAGGAGGAATGATGAATTCCTCCGGTAATTAGGTAGAACTCCATGTGAGTTCTAAACCTAATTACCTCCATTGAATTTTTGGGTATGATGAGTAGGTCCCTCAGTGATTAATAAATTGGTGAACAAGAGATTGGGAGAATCTTTATTTAAATAAAGGATTTTGGGTGTTGGGAGGATCACATTGCATCAGCATGGGGTTGTTTTATTCCGGGAGGGGGCACATTTTTTATGTACCTCTAATGACTTCAGAGCATGCCAAGGCTGTGTCTCACTATAGCGAGGAGAACCCACATTGTTCATTCCCTCGCATTAGCTGCAACCAGCCCAGGCAGGGCTGTTTCTAGGGGCTGGGGCTCCCAGCGCGAACAGTTAAAATGCGCCCCCTCCCTCAAACAAGTATAAGATAGGAATTTTGCACAGGTGCCACGGAAAGGAGGCAGTGGTATCTCAATAAGGGCGTGGCCTCAAATGAATGAATGATGTTAACATAACCATAGGATTAGGGAAAGCAAAACCATCTGCTGTTTACCTGTTTCAACACATACCATCAGTTACCCCCCCCCCTCACAGGATAAAAGCACATTGCTTCCCCACAGAGGAAATAACATTGCTCTCCCACAGAAAAAAAGCACATTGCTGCCCCACAGAAGAAGAGAAAACTATACTTACCTGCTGTTGATAGCTCTGCAGAGCTGTCCCTCATCAGCTGGCCACTGGGGCTGAGCAGTCAGCACACTCAGGGCCAGTGCAAAACAGATGGGGGGGGAGGGACGGTGGGCAGACTGTAGGGAAAGCAGACGGGGGAGCAGGAGGTGCAACATAACATCATAGGTCACGCACGTCGTGTCTCCATAGGTCACAGCCGGGCGCTGCTGAGCCTCTAAGAAGAGTCCAGCGTTGCCCAACCTCAGGTCTAGAGTAGTCCTGGCTGCAGCACACTAGTGTGGGGTTGCGAGTCATGCAGCCCCCATCACCTTCCTCAGTTCTTTTCATCGTCCTCTGGCCTCTTCACCTTCCTCCTTCCCCAGGCACCATGACCTTCCTCCATCCCCAGCCCCCATCACCGGCCCCTCCCAGCACCCATCACCTTCCTCTGCCCCCAGCACCCATCACCTTCCCCTCCCCCAGCTCCCATCACCTTCCTCTGCCCCCAGCCCCCTTCACCTTCCTATGCCCCTTTACCTTCCTCCATCCCTAACCTCCATCACCTTCCTCTGCTCCTTCACCTACTTCCGTCCCCAGACCCCATTACCTTCCTTTGCGTCCAGCCTCTTCACCTTCTGCCCCCAGCCCCCATCACCTTTCTCTGCCCTCAGCCCCCATCACCTTCCTCTGCCCCCTTCACCTTCTTCCGTCCACAGACCTCATTACCTTCCTCTGCGTCCAGCCCCTTCACCTTCTGCTCTCAGCCCCATCACCTTCATCTGCCCCCTTCACCTTCTTCCATCCCCAGACCCCATTACCTTCCTCTGCATCCAGCCCTATTCCTTATCCTCTATCTCCTAATGGCAGCCTCAACTCCTGACCACCACAGTAGCGCAGCCTGTCTGACGGGCAGGGAAAACATGCGGCAATGTAACCTATGACATCATGCCGCTGCTCTGCAGAATTATAGATCCTGCTTGGCCCGGGCCGCAGCTGAGCCACCTGGAAGAGCCGAGCGCTGCTGGGGCCAGGCTACAAGGGAGCTGTAGCTGGGCGGCGGCTATGGGACCCGGTGTCGGAGGATAGAACAGTGAGTACGCTGTCCATGGGCGCGTTTTGTGCCAGTCTGGACCTTGGGGCCCATTGGGACCATGGGAACCAGTATGGTTATCTCCTTAGCCCCCCCCCTGTCGCCGGGCCTGTCCAGGTGCAAGGAGAAGCAGATCAGGGATACACAAACTACTTAATACAGACATATGTATGCATTGGTGTGCATATACTGGACAAAATGCATATTTCATGCAAGAAAGTGGGTTTGTAGCACTCTGGGGGCAAAATGTAATAGGGTGAGAGTTTAGAAAAGGTGAGAGTTTAGCAGTAAACGCTCACATTTGTTGAGTTTTATCTTCAAAATGGGAAAACACCTGGATGACAGTTTAAATCATGAGAGTTTCTTGAGTCTAAAAACATGTGAATGTGCCTGTTCTCAGACTCTATTACACTGGCCGAGTTTAAAAAGTAAACAAAAAAAACAAAAATGGCAGCTGCTCAATCAATTTAGCAGTACTAATCAGGTGCATGAAAGGGAGGGGTCAGACTAAGTAGAAAAAGGAGGGGGATTCAACCCCCTATTGTACCTCAGCACACTGAATAATACCTGCAACAATATATGAAGACTATATGGTCATAGAAATTCAGAGATATTAGTTGCATGCATTTGCAAATACATGGGAGGCTGCTGGGCCACGTCACGGCTTCTCTGTTACCAGCAGTCCCTAACACTAAGGGGTTCACGTCCGGGGTGCAGTGCACCCCAAAAAACATCCAGCCCAGGACCCCCCCAGGGCATCACATGAAAATGGAAAAAGAGTGACAGTGCAGTGTAAAGTATAGCTGTGTGTGAGTAATCATTAAGTGTGGAATGAGAGGTTAAAATACATGTGAAAAAATACATGAATAATAAACAAACATAAAAGGTGATGTGAAAAGCAACTATGTGTATTAAGTGGTGATGCCCTGAGGAGGCCCAGCCAGACCGGTCCCGGGGGCCCTACGCCCAAACGCTCACCACAAATGTAAAATATACCAATTATAAGGCCTCATGATAAAGGCACATATATAATTTTGTCAAATGTAAGGCCTCATGATAAAGGCACATACATAAATGCATCCAAATTGAGAGCCAGCTTACCTGGGAGTCACCCCTGGGAACTCCAACTAGCACTACTAGAACCAGCATGCCCTACTAATGCTGGCTCCTTCATGCAACTCATAACAAACAAACAAAAATGGCAGCTGCTCAATCAATCTAGCAGTACTAATCAGGTGCATGAAAGGGAGGGGTCAGACTAAGTAGAAAAAGGAGGGGGATTTAACCCCCTATTGTACCTCAGCACACTGAATAATACCTGCAACAATATATGAAGACTATATGGTCATAGAAATTCAGAGATATTAGTTGCATGCATTTGCAAATACATGGGAGGCTGCTGGGCCACATCACGGCTTCTCTGTTACCAGCAGTCCCTAACACTAAGGGGTTCACGTCCGGGGTGCAGTGCACCCCAAAAAACATCCAGCCCAGGACCCCCCCAGGGCATCACACGAAAATGGAAAAAGAGTGACAGTGCAGTGTAAAGTATAGCTGTGTGTGAGTAATCATTAAGTGTGGAATGAGAGGTTAAAATATATGTGAAAAAATACATGAATAATAAACAAACATAAAAGGTGATGTGAAAAGCAACTATGTGTATTAAGTGGTGATGCCCTGAGGAGGTCCAGCCAGACCAGTCCCCGGGGCCCTACGCCCAAACGGTCACCACAAATGTAAAATATACCAATTATAAGGCCTCATGATAAAGGCACATATATAATTTTGTCAAATGAAAGGCCTCATGATAAAGGCACATATATAAATGCATCCAAATTGAGAGCCAGCTTACCTGGGAGTCACCCCTGGGAACTCCAACTAGCACTACTAGAACCAGCATGCCCTACTAATGCTGGCTCCTTCATGCAACTCATAACAAACAAACAAAAATGGCAGCTGCTCAATCAATCTAGCAGTACTAATCAGGTGCATGAAAGGGAGGGGTCAGACTAAGTAGAAAAAGGAGGGGGATTTAACCCCCTATTGTACCTCAGCACACTGAATAATACCTGCAACAATATAGGAAGACTATATGGTCATAGAAATTCAGAGATATTAGTTGCATGCATTTGCAAATACATGGGAGGCTGCTGGGCCACGTCACGGCTTCTCTGTTACCAGCAGTCCCTAACACTAAGGGGTTCACGTCCGGGGTGCAGTGCACCCCAAAAAACATCCAGCCCAGGACCCCCCAGGGCATCACACGAAAATGGAAAAAGAGTGACAGTGCAGTGTAAAGTATAGCTGTGTGTGAGTAATCATTAAGTGTGGAATGAGAGGTTAAAATATATGTGAAAAAATACATGAATAATAAACAAACATAAAAGGTGATGTGAAAAGCAACTATGTGTATTAAGTGGTGATGCCCTGAGGAGGCCCAGCCAGACCAGTCCCGGGGGCCCTACGCCCAAACGCTCACCACAAATGTAAAATATATCAATTATAAGGCCTCATGATAAAGGCACATATATAATTTTGTCAAATGTAAGGCCTCATGATAAAGGCACATACATAAATGCATCCAAATTGAGAGCCAGCTTACCTGGGAGTCACCCCTGGGAACTCCAACTAGCACTACTAGAACCAGCATGCCCTACTAATGCTGGCTCCTTCATGCAACTCATAACAAACAAACAAAAATGGCAGCTGCTCAATCAATCTAGCAGTACTAATCAGGTGCATGAAAGGGAGGGGTCAGACTAAGTAGAAAAAGGAGGGGGATTTAACCCCCTATTGTACCTCAGCACACTGAATAATACCTGCAACAATTTATGAAGACTATATGGTCATAGAAATTCAGAGATATTAGTTGCATGCATTTGCAAATACATGGGAGGCTGCTGGGCCACGTCACGGCTTCTCTGTTACCAGCAGTCCCTAACACTAAGGGGTTCACGTCCGGGGTGCAGTGCACCCCAAAAAACATCCAGCCCAGGACCCCCCCAGGGCATCACACGAAAATGGAAAAAGAGTGACAGTGCAGTGTAAAGTATAGCTGTGTGTGAGTAATCATTAAGTGTGGAATGAGAGGTTAAAATATATGTGAAAAAATACATGAATAATAAACAAACATAAAAGGTGATGTGAAAAGCAACTATGTGTATTAAGTGGTTATGCCCTGAGGAGGCCCAGCCAGACCAGTCCCGGGGGCCCTACGCCCAAACGCTCACCACAAATGTATAATATACCAATTATAAGGCCTCATGATAAAGGCACATATATAATTTTGTCAAATGTAAGGCCTCATGATAAAGGCACATACATAAATGCATCCAAATTGAGAGCCAGCTTACCTGGGAGTCACCCCTGGGAACTCCAACTAGCACTACTAGAACCAGCATGCCCTACTAATGCTGGCTCCTTCATGCAACTCATAACAAACAAACAAAAATGGCTGCTGCTCAATCAATCTAGCAGTACTAATCAGGTGCATGAAAGGGAGGGGTCAGACTAAGTAGAAAAAGGAGGGGGATTTATCCCCCTATTGTACCTCAGCACACTGAATAATACCTGCAACAAAATATGAAGACTATATGGTCATAGAAATTCAGAGATATTAGTTGCATGCATTTGCAAATACATGGGAGGCTGCTGGGCCACGTCACGGCTTCTCTGTTACCAGCAGTCCCTAACACTAAGGGGTTCACATCCGGGGTGCAGTGCACCCCAAAAAACATCCAGCCCAGGACCCCCCCTGGGCATCACACGAAAATGGAAAAAGAGTGACAGTGCAGTGTAAAGTATAGCTGTGTGTGAGTAATCATTAAGTGTGGAATGAGAGGTTAAAATATATGTGAAAAAATACATGAATAATAAACAAACATAAAAGGTGATGTGAAAAGCAACTATGTGTATTAAGTGGTGATGCCCTGAGGAGGTCCAGCCAGACCAGTCCCGGGGGCCCTACGCCCAAACGCTCACCACAAATGTAAAATATACCAATTATAAGGCCTCATGATAAAGGCACATATATAATTTTATCAATTGTAAGGCCTCATGATAAAGACACATACATAAATGCATCCAAATTGAGAGCCAGCTTACCTGGGAGTCACCCCTGGGAACTCCAACTAGCACTACTAGAACCAGCATGCCCTACTAATGCTGGCTCCTTCATGCAACTCATAACAAACAAACAAAAATGGCAGCTGCTCAATCAATCTAGCAGTACTAATCAGGTGCATGAAAGGGAGGGGTCAGACTAAGTAGAAAAAGGAGGGGGATTTAACCCCCTATTGTACCTCAGCACACTGAATAATACCTGCAACAATATATGAAGACTATATGGTCATAGAAATTCAGAGATATTAGTTACATGCATTTGCAAATACATGGGAGGCTGCTGGGCCACGTCACGGCTTCTCTGTTACCAGCAGTCCCTAACACTAAGGGGTTCACGTCCGGGGTGCAGTGCACCCCAAAAAACATCCAGCCCAGGACCCCCCCAGGGCATCACACGAAAATGGAAAAAGAGTGACAGTGCAGTGTAAAGTATAGCTGTGTGTGAGTAATCATTAAGTGTGGAATGAGAGGTTAAAATACATGTGAAAAAATACATGAATAATAAACAAACATAAAAGGTGATGTGAAAAGCAACTATGTGTATTAAGTGGTGATGCCCTGAGGAGGCCCAGCCAGACCAGTCCCGGGGGCCCTACGCCCAATCGCTCACCCCAAATATAAAATATACCAATTATAAGGCCTCATGATAAAGGCACATATATAATTTTGTCAAATGTAAGGCCTCATGATAAAGGCACATACATAAATGCATCCAAATTGAGAGCCAGCTTACCTGGGAGTCACCCCTGGGAACTCCAACTAGCACTACTAGAACCAGCATGCCCTACTAATGCTGGCTCCTTCATGCAACTCATAACAAACAAACAAAAATGGCAGCTGCTCAATCAATCTAGCAGTACTAATCAGGTGCATGAAAGGGAGGGGTCAGACTAAGTAGAAAAAGGAGGGGGATTATGTGTATTAAGTGGTGATGCCCTGAGGAGGCCCAGCCAGACCAGTCCCGGGGGCCCTACGCCCAAACGCTCACCCCAAACCCGAGTTTAAAAAGTGTAAGACCGTACTGCTAAACTCTCACATTTTCTAAACTCTCACCCTATTATATTTGGCCCTGGGAATGAGCCTATTTCAGAGTAGGAGCTGTCCATGTGCTGAAAGGGTTACTGTGGTATTGACCTTATGTTTTGTTATCTGCTGCATACTGATAAATTGGTCCTTTGTTAAAGTTTTAAGCTTTGTACAGACCATACAACGGTGTGACCCAGCGATGGTGAGATGTAACGATACATCGCACGCGCTGTACACACTGCACAATCCGGAGTACAACGGCACGCTGTATTGTTACATGCTGCTGGTAACTGCACCACATCGTTCATTGCATCGTCCCATCTGCCATGCAGAACAGCAGATGGGACGATGCGATGAACAACCGTTGTGAGCAACAGATCGGGTGTACACACTATATGATGCGTATGATATATCATTCCAATCCATGTCGGAACAATGTATCGTACGATGGATCATATAGTGCAGTGTTAATCAAGCGCCCTAGAGTATCAGCATTCTTTTCACAGCACCTCTAGGTCGATATTTTTTTTATTTAGAAATTCAGAAAAAAATATTAAATGAAGTAAATATTGTTTACCTGTCATCCTTAGGTTCAATTATGTGCTGGTGGGCAGGGATGTGCTTCTGTTTATCCACATAACTTTATGACTGGCAGCCATCAACACTGGTTTTGACAATAAAACATTTTATTTTGGTCTGGATCATCAACTCTTGGCACCCCTGCAAGTGCCCTGCGGAATCCCAGGGAGCAATGGCACCCAGTTTGGGAAACACTGGTATAGCGTGTTCTCAGCTTACGAGCCTATATATCCTTAAATTATATATTTGTCACATTTAGTAAACAAATAAACAAGCTTACAATTGTACTCATCAAAATAAGTGGTGAATATGCAAGGCAGCAAAGTTTCATAGACGTTATCATTGCTGTTTCACAGCACTGGGGTAAGGAGTCTGACCAGTGACCTACAGTATATGTGTGGAGTTTGTATGTTTCCCGGCATATACTGTATGTGTATTTGCTCCAGCTTGCTGCATTTTCCTACCTTAACCCAAAAACATACTAGTAGGTTAGTTGGCTGTTCACATAAAAAAATACTCTAGTGTAGAGGTTCTCAAACGCAGTCCTCAAGGCTCTCCAACAGTTCAGGTTTTAGAGATATCCATGGTTGACCACAGGTGAATTAATTAGTACCTCAGTCAATTTGATTTAACCACCTGTGCTCAACCATGGATATCTCTAAAGCCTGAACTGCTGGGGAGCCTTGAGGACCATGTTTGGGAACCTCTGCTCTAGTGTGTGTGTGTGCTTGTGTGTTAGGGAATTTAGACTATCAGCTCCAATGAGGCAGGGACTGATGTGAATGACAAATACCATGTACATCACTGAGTAATTAGTGGCACAAAATAAATTATAATAAGCAATGAAATTGACATCACAATGAGTTTTCCCTCCACAATTACAGTTATACATGTTTCAGCAGAATACTGTAGCTTATTTTACAGGATGTGACCTAGCACAGTTTACCGAGCACATATAACATAAACAGACCGTGCACAGTGAATGAACTGATGTCCTTGTCTTTATGAAAGAGTAACAAAGTCTAGAGCTCAATAGGTTTTTTTTTTAATTTACCTGCAAGCTATCATACCACATGCAATCAGTCTGATAAAGATATGACAGCCAGTCCCCCTATGTAAATGCCTATAGATGTCACAATTTCCTGCAGCTGTCAGAAGTAATTGTTTTCCATAGCTCTGATAGTAGCAGTGGACTAATCATTGCACCTTGCAATTACTTCTGATAGTCTCCGAGGAGACTGCAGTACCTATGAGTGAGTTCATATTGGCCGCCTGTCACATTTGCTTACTAGTTTCCAACTGATTTAATGCAGGTTTGACCCACGTTCACCTGCAAGTGATTGAGGGTCAGCATCACCCATGTAGCCCAGTCCTAAAAGCACTTTATGTAAAATATAAAATAAAAAATGTCAACACTTGGAACATCCGTATTTGATTCTTGCAAATTAACTGTGGTGCTGTGAAACATGAATTTGATTAGCATATACAGGATGTGCAAGGCACGTATCATTCAACTAACAAAATATGAACTATATACTGTACCCTATGACCTCAATCAAGTTAGAGGTGAGCAAATAATCATAATGTAATCACTACAAATACAGAAATAATAATAACATGTAAGAAGTCATTTACACGGACTAGTCAATTTGAACAAAATTGTGATTGGAACCTGACTGCCTGTTCCCTTAAACATTGCCTAGATAAGATATAGTATATGCTGAGTACAAAGACAGCGAGGATGGCATTCATTGCAGGTGTTGTTTCACAGTTTAATAGCTAACATGAAAGAAAGTGTCTTTGTACTTTGCAGGAGACTACCGAAAGAACTGTTTGCAAGTTCCGGAATGATGAAATGCCACACGTAGCTTTGTGACTCTTTACAGATCTACGTTAAAAATTAATTTAATAAATTATTAGCGAAACGTAACATATATAACTAGGCATCCGGGGATACCTACGTGCATTTGTTTCCAATCATTTTTTTTTTGTAAAAAAATCAAACTCAAAACACGTAATGTCCATGATCTTATCACATGACCATGGGTTGATCTACAGCTCAGTCATTCTGACAGGCCCACCTGTGCTAATGATGGAACAAGCTGTGCATATGTGAGGGAACACAGACAGTATGAGGGGATGGGTACAGTGGCAGGGGTTGAAAACATCTGCGTTATGTATAAAATGGTTAGCTCTATCAACCAGCTCATGTATCAATGAACCTGCTAAACATGCGTTTGTAGGTTTCCACATTATCCTGTAGCAAATCCAGGCATGCTATAATTCAGTTAACAAGTCAATTAAATATGAGACACAAATCTATAAAGATCCAGGTCTCATTAGCTGCTTGCAAGACTAATGTTTAGAATTTATTCACCCAGAAAGCCCTCATTGTGACTGACTGACTGGGCTCCTTGGGTGAAAACCACTGGCAATATCCCATCGTCCTCCCTCACCCGAGCCAATTTATTCCTCATTGTATTTATGGGCAGTGAGATTTGCATATATATATAGATATATATATCGTTCAATCCAGAAAGTTATTTTCTTTGCAGAAATTACCTTGGTTTTGTTTAACATTCCATTGTTCATTTCTTGATGTGAGATTAAAAGTCTCATTGTGCTAGAAATCTAAGCCATAATGCTATTCAGTCATTGGGATTAGATATATTATGTCCTGTGAGTTTATTACTCCTTGTTATTTATAAATATGTATTGAGTAATCCCAGTACTGTGGCGAATGCACAAAAATGAAAGTTCCCAATTGTATGCTACTCAGGTTATGCTTAGAGGCCTATTTTCTATGTTCTATAATCTTAGAGCTAAGAAAAAAAAAGGGAGTTAACATTAAAATTAAAGATTTATCTATAAAGTCTTGGAACTATAGGGCTGATTCACAAATCCTGCAGTGGACTTGCGCAAATATGCTAATGACTTAACTCATGTCTTGAGACGCCCAGCGCCAGCTTCTCAGTCGCTTACATCAGTCACACATCGAGCTTCTGAGTAAAGCTATGCTGTCCCAGACAGAGCGGCTCTCCTAAGACATTGGGGCCTCTCCAGCTGCAAACGTATTTGCATAGACTCACTAGGGCATGCCCAGAAAACTGTTCCCACCACACCTGGGTTTTTCTAACCGCCCCAGGTACCCCCTCCAAATGTTGACTACCTGTCACTCATTTTGAAAATAAATCCTCTCTGTGACTGCTATCACTAATCCATCGTCCCCCTAAGATGCCAGACTAAGAAGACATAGCTATGGTGCAGCAAACCTATGAATGCTGTTTTATACAGAAGTATATTGCCCCCCCCCTCCCTCTGCCTTTCCATAGCAGTCTGACAGGAGCCGAACATCACTGGTCCATTCTCTTATTGGCAATTATCATGGAATTCAATTGTTGTGTGTGTGCTCGTTGGAGTTATTCAATTGTTGCTCCGATTGGGCATGAGTGCCAATGGCGCCCAAATTTCTGCTCACACCCTCCCAAGGTGGCAAGCAGAAATCCATATAAAAAGTGGGTCTTTTGGGCACCCAAACAGCTATTAGGGCGCTCTTACCAGGACTTTAGATGGGTTTAGCTTCTTTACGCTTCTAAACCTTGTACATTTGGGCGTGACAAGCCATCTGCTAAACAATTGAATAGCTCCATTGGGCAACCATTACTTATGGGTGTGTAAAAAGAAAAATGGAATTCCCCCCTTAGTGACAATGATTGACTTAATATTGATGTGTAAAACCTAAAACTTGCAAACCCAAAAACATGTTGGCTGAGCTGAAATACCCTTTACTGACAAGTGGTAATCAACCTTTAATGATGATTACAATAGGTTCTTTAATCCTAGTTAAATGCACCTAAACATTTGTGTAAGTAAAGGAATAATATTAATAATTTTTCTAGTATGGCATATACACTATAGAGTATAGCTGCATACACACACAACGATTTTGTGAATGAACGATTGTAGTAAACGATTTTCGTTCATTTTTTTCAAGGGAAAAATTATCATAAATCGTTTACTAAAATCGTTCATTTACTAAATGTAATGAACTATTTTTTTGAACTGCAAACGATTTTTACATATTCCCTTAATGAAAATTGTTGAGTTGGTCAGTCTGACTGAACTACAAACTACAAACGTGAACGCGCATGAACGATAAACGTTCATCGTTTTAACTTAGAAAGTGAACAATTTTTTGAATGATTGAACGATAAACAATATCGTTAACGATAATCGTTCAAAAAATCGTTGTGCGTGTATGCACCTTATCTATATATTCATTAACTGTGCATAACTTGACATCTGGCCAAGGGTCCAGCAGGCTGGGGTTCGCATCGTGCCCTCCTCCCTGGCGGCCTGTATAGCAAGAGTATGGGGCGTCGCCTGACCGCCCATACACACAGCACGATGTACAGATATATACGCAGATATATTCGGCATCGGCTGCGCTGCACAGCCAACGTGATATGTCTGTGAACGACATATATATCATTTGTACACACTGGGCAGCGCACACATGATATATCGGCTGTTCAGTTGAAAACATAGACATGCATGACTACAATATCTGGTTCTCACCGCACCTTCCCAATAATCGTTGCAATTAGTGAATTGGCTTCATCCCATTTCTGTGTGCAACCTCAATAATCTAGATGGTAATAAGCACAAAGCAATGCAACTCACAGATCCTCTATAGCGTTGCGATGATCAGCTTGTGAGACAATTAGCTATTGACTGCATGCAACCAGTAATTAATGTATACCTACTGTATGTCTTATCTGGGAATGGTATGGTTGATGCCTTCAAATATTAAAGCAGCTTCCCTCGCAGTGGGTTAATAATATAGCATGGCAAGAGAATGCTATGGCTGTATTGTAACTTGTAGAAGTTAATGTTGTGATGGGGAAAAAAAAAACATGGAACCTTCTATTGCTATAGAGAGAGGAACTAGTGCACCCTGTATCCTCGGTTCTCCATTTGTCACAGTCAAGGAAGCAACCTGCAACCATAGCTCCATACAATGAATAAGTCCTGAAGAAGTAGGTTACTATTGCTCTACGGGGACCCCGGGAGCTCTGAGAGTGCTGGAAAGAAATGGGACTGACCTGAGAGATGATCTAGCAAAGGTGGAATAGGACATGCATTGCAAACTAGCATAAGCATCTAAATAAATGGCTAGCACAAACATGGATTTAGCAGTGGGGAAAAATGCCATTCTTCAAGCTGAAGCACGATTCTCTGTAGTATTACACGCCACTACACTCTTCATCTGCGGGGTTATCACACATGAATTATTTATACAGATTTTAACAAGATAAACCATGTCTGCAGCACATTCATACCAACAAGGCCATGTTTGAAATCCGTCAGAGATCCTAGAACCTCTGACATATAATCCATTCATCAAATGCACAAATGGCTATTAGAGACGAGGGAGTTAATTGTGTTTTGTGAAGGAGTGAGGGAGCCTGCATTGCATTGCAATGACAGCCTGGCTTCTATGTGGCTTTTCTCTGTCTCTACTACTTCATCCAGCAGGGGTCACTCTATAGCTGAAACTGAGGCACCAGAGCATCAGCAGTCTCTGGGAAAAAAAAAATATTCTTCAGAATCCCAGCTGCTTTCCAACACAGCTACATGGCAGTGTAAACCTTCACAGCTATAGAGAAAAAGCAGGACGGCAATACTAAACTTGGGGTTACAGACATCCCCCATTTGGTTTTATGGCATTTGACAGCACCAAGTAGGAGATGGGACAGAGAATGGATCTTTAAGGATGGCAGGCGCTGGTGGGCAAGGCATGTTAGGTATTGCGAAGATTTTGCACAGAAGTTGTATACCTTTCCCTGCATCCTGTATCACTCACTTCATACTGCATTCAAATACCAGGAATTCCTTTCTCATCTAAATAGCCTTTCCAAGCTACAGGAGACTTCTCCACCTATTCATCTCTCTATTAGAGATCGATGAAGAAAATAAGGAGATAAACTTTGCAATATAAAAATTATCCTATATACATATACTGAAGGGAGGGGGGGCTGAGTCTGGCAACAGGATGGTTTGACACAGAGACCTGTATGGACCATGAAGGAACTGCTGCTTCATAATTAACAGGCAGAAGAGGAAACATTTCCAGAGACGATCCCTGAGAAAAGGACGAGGGAATTGCAGGGAGACAGAGGATGGGTAAGTGAAGTTTCTAGCATGCTGCTTACAAAGACCATTCATGTAGATGTTTGCGTAAAGCCTGCGAGCTTCATTTCACTTGCTCTATTCAGCATTAGCGTGTCAAATAAAACACACAAGGTGATGCCATTCTGTGTGCATTGAATGCAACATGCAAAATACAAATAGGCATATCTGGAGGTATACGTTTATAATCTACCTAGATGATCATCTGGTTTTGCCTGTTTATAATCTCTACAGTATGTAGATCTGTCCTATTTTACATTTAGGCATACACATCTATGCTACATAGATAAAGGTATAGAACCACGTAAACAAACACTTTGTTGGGCTTTACACCTGTAGGTAGCAGCAGGTAGGCAAATCCTAATCTCACAATAAACTATAATATTGGGATATTTACCTGCTTTGACAATGCACCCTCATCTATTTACACTGTTCTACTGCATCCTCACCCAATGTGATACTCCCATCCCATTATCTATTGTTTAAACTTGATCCCCTGTCCACAGGCTAGGGGCGGAAGTTGCACAATGTACTGTGTGTTGCATAGCTCCTGTTCCATGCACAGGATCAGAGCCAGACTCAGTGCATTGCCCATGGTGTAAGAAAGCTGAGAGGGGATGCAATATTATTCAGGCTTTCTACACAGTGCAAAAGGAGTCATCCCCAGCTCCTGAATCTGATGCATTCATTTCACAGTCATAGAGAAGCCCCTTTAGTAGCAGTCAACAAGGAAATGCCAGCTGGGTTTTTACCATTTTAACCCTTTCCCTTACCGCATTGGCCTCTTTAGGTTTTAGTAACGGATGCTATTAGGATGAAGCTAGGGCGGGAGTAAGTAGGGTTAATAGAACCCGGGCTGCATGCTCAAAAAAATGTCACCACATATGTCTAATCTCTCTCAGTCTGCAACACTGCTAATATTTAACCTCTCCTCTGCAATCCTTTTACTGAGCCTCTCTGCAAGCAAAAATTCAATTTGTCTTTCCAAATTTCTGGTCCTCTTCCAGATATCACCAGCACAATTAGCAAGGTCAGATACACCCCTCGCTTTTCATCTGAAAGATAGCAGACAAAAAATAAAAATAATCATGGAACAGCAGTGATAGGAAATCTACCTTCATAATGCATAGAAAAGGTTAAGTAATTTAACCAGCTGTTTTTTCCCCCATATAGATTGTTCATTAGAGGCAACAATATGCAAACACTGCATCACTTTAATTAAATTCCAGCCACTAGGAGTTATATTCAGGGGAAAAAAAGGACAATTCATTCAGCCTTAACCCTATCCCCTTGTTCCAGATTGTCCATCTTCCTGTTACAGTCCGAATCTAGCAGCTCATTTCAACTCCATCCAAGATGGGTTTGTATTCAGTGTAACATCATAGCAAAATCTGCCGACAGTCCACGCATATATTGCATTCACATACGTGCAGCTTTATAAGGTCTGCCATGCGTGTGGATCGTTTGCATAGCTTGAAAAGTTGCAGGACTGATGACCATAGAATTTACTATTGAGATAAACTAACATCACATATTTAAAATAATGTATACGTATCATCTGATTCTAAATCGGGCTGTGCAGAAATGTTGTGTTATATGTACTGAAGACCTATTTCAGGGGTGTGTCAAACTATTTGGGAATGAGGTTGGTTCAGTCTGGAATTACGGACGGAGACCCCACATTAATGGGACTGTCTCATATCAAGTCATGAACAGGTCTCCTTTAAGAAAGACCATATTAACAACATGGTGTAAAAGAGGCTTAGAGGGAGCTTGTTTTTGCGTTTTTTTTTATTTGATTAGATTTAATTAAAACAATTAATCTCAGCACTGCTAAGGGGGCTTTTGCTAGGGGAGGAGGTTAAGAGAACTCTTTCAGTCAATGCCTTTCTTAAGGTTCACAGATTTCAATGCACTGTATCTTTGCAATATTGCAGGGTTCCAACTGATGAAGCAGCTGAAAGGCATGAGTTTGACGCTGATACTGCTGCCTACTCTCGTAGTGGTGATTGTTGTGGGGGCACAGAAAGCTTGTCCAAAGAACTGCCGATGTGATGGGAAAATTGTGTACTGTGAGTCCCATGCCTTCAGAGACATCCCCCAGAATATTTCAGGTGGCTCCCAGGGATTGTCTCTGCGTTACAACAGTATCCAAAAGTTGAAATCGAACCAATTCTCCGGCCTTAACCAGCTGCTCTGGCTTTACCTTGACCATAACTACATTAGCTTGGTGGATGAGGATGCTTTCCAAGGCATCAGGCGGCTAAAGGAACTTATTCTGAGCTCTAACAAAATCACCAACCTGGCCAATGCCACTTTCCACCCTGTCCCAAACCTGAGAAATTTGGACCTTTCATATAACAAGCTGCAAACGCTCCAATCTGAGCAGTTCAAGGGTCTTCGTAAGCTTATAAGTTTGCATCTACGTTCCAACTCATTGAAAACAGTTCCAGTTCGGGTTTTCCAGGACTGTCGGAACATGGAATTTTTAGATGTGGGATACAACCGGCTCAGGAGTTTGTCTCGCAATGCCTTTGCTGGCCTCCTGAAGCTGAAGGAGCTCCACCTGGAACACAATCAGTTCTCAAAAGTGAACTTTGCTCACTTCCCTCGCCTATTCAATCTGCATTCTCTTTATTTACAGTGGAATAGGATCAGGTCCATCAGCCAAGGATTAACTTGGACTTGGAGTGCCC
The DNA here is from genome assembly GCA_031769625.1 of Taudactylus pleione. Taxonomy (NCBI): domain Eukaryota; kingdom Metazoa; phylum Chordata; class Amphibia; order Anura; family Myobatrachidae; genus Taudactylus; species Taudactylus pleione. The sequence continues at coordinate 2,219,581 of JAUIMM010000104.1, read as the reverse complement.
TGCACAACCTTGATTTGTCAGGAAATGACATACAGAACATTGAACCTGGCACATTCCAATGTCTCCCCAATCTGCAGAAGCTCAACCTGGATTCAAACAAACTCACTAATGTGACCCAGGAGACCATAAATGCTTGGATATCTTTGACCTCTATAACACTTTCTGGAAACATGTGGGAATGCAGCAAAACAATATGTCCTCTTGTCTTCTGGCTTAAGAACTTTAAGGGAAACAAGGAGAGCACCATGATCTGTGCTGGTCCCAAGCACATCCAAGGCGAGAAGGTCATTGATGCAGTGGAAACCTACAATATCTGCAATGAAACCCCTGTATTGGTGACTGAAAGAGCTTATCAGACAACCAAAGCACCCCCAAAACCACAATTTATACCTAAGCCAACAGTGTACAAGTTGGAGAGCGTTCCTCCAACTTTATACACTCCAAGCCCTTCTCCAGGTCTGCAGACACCCATGGCCGAGCAAGAATATGAGCATGTTTCGTTCCATAAAATCATAGCTGGGAGCGTGGCCCTTTTCCTGTCTGTGGCCATGATCCTGTTAGTCATCTACGTATCGTGGAAACGGTACCCAGCCAGCATGAAGCAGCTGCAGCAAAACTCCATGATGAAGAGGAGGCGGAAAAAGGCCAGAGAATCAGAAAGACAAATAAACTCCCCGTTACAGGAGTATTATGTGGACTACAAACCCTCCAACACAGAACCCATGGATGTATTGGTTAATGGATCAGGACCCTGTACATATACAATCTCTGGCTCCCGGGAATGTGAGGTATGAAAACTCGAAAAAAGCTAGAAATTATAAACATTTTGCTGCTGTTAAAAGTCGAGGTAAAAATCTGTGACATTTCAGTTTTTCCCAATCTCTATGATGAGTTATCAGGCTTGATAGATACAAAACTTTTTGAGTATTTTTTTACGTTTCATAGTTTTCATTGTTTTTTTTGTTTTTTATCGACTTTGGTGTAAGGTTGGTTTAAGTAAAGTCAGCAGGAAAAAGAGGGTTTTTTTATTTTTAAAAAAATGTATTTCTTCTTTTCCTGGGAGCTGGGACGTGAAGGAAGTCCGTTGAAGGATGAGATTTGAATAAGACTTTTTCCAATGGCAGGAGAGAGTGCTTGCCAAGTGGGGCAGATAGGGACAAAACCCTAGAGATCCCGTAATGAAAAGGGCATTCTGTGCCTGTTGTGTGATTTCTTTGCCATTATCGCACAGTTTTTATGGACTAATGAAAGGATTTGTCACATTATAAAAAAGGAAAACAAAAAAGCAAACAAACAAAAACAGCGACACAAAATAAAAAACAAAACATACATTTTTTTTTGTCTGGAAATCAAGAGGAGCTAAAGCCAAAGAAAACAACTTATGTTTTTTGTTTTTTTTTCTTCCTTGTTTCATGGACAAAAGAAAGAGATCATGGTTACTTTTACTAACATTTTGATACATTAAATATGATTTGCCTTATGGAAAGATAAGACTGCCTTACTTCCGAATGATTGACAGTCATCAAATTCATTTTGTAACTGTTTATATGCGCACCAATAACACTAAACCACATATTGAACTCAAACAAATGAAAACGGTTTGGCTGCTGCTTAGCAGAATTAAAATAAAATATATGTTTTACTATTGGTGCAGAGACAAATAAATCCATGGATATTCATCTGGCGGCAGAGGTTACACAAAAATCCTTTCAGTATTCCACGCCTGATTGCTCAGGGAGACTGAGCTGTTTTAACCCATTCTCTGCTGAAGGGGTTAATTGCAGCTTAGCAAAACACTCTTTATTTTTTCTTTCGTTATTTTAATGCTGGTAATTTTGAGGTTACTTGTATATACAAATGAATATTTACTTTGAAATACGTATTTTAATAATGAGAATAATAGCAAAGAAAATGATGGCATCTATTGTATGTTTAAAGCTGACATGTGAGATAAGCAGGCACTGTACGGTAGCTCAGTGTTGAATATGTACAGAAAAGGTTCGGGACAGTATAATGCTGGGCACTATGTTGCCACTCTTTAGATAGTCTGAGCCCCCATTGGTTTGTTATGAAGGAGTTCACTGAGCGCCCCCTATTGGTGATAGACAGCTGGGAAGCTGGAATCCCACTCTCTGCCAACTGATCAACCCTGAATATGTTGCCCATCCACTGCGTTATTTGCTTGGCTGCTGTTCCAGAATTGGCAGTGCTGAATAAATCCGTCTGATGTATAATATGTCAAATTACACACGCTGAACTTAACTCGTGTGATAGGAATCATCTCTTTCTTGTTTACACAAAAATAATAACATGTGATCAAACATTTCTGCCTTTTGTTTTCCTTTGAAAGCAAGTGCCCAGGCTATAGTATTGGACTTGGATACAATAATGGGGTATGGAATAGAGCCTGAGGCACACAATATCAGTCTATGCTGGCATAACAAAGGTTCTATAGTAAACTGATAGCACATCAAATATGTATAGAAATGGATTCAAATGTAGAAATGTTCAGTTCCATTAAAAGCCCTTAAATCTAAAACATAACTTACGTGCACATGTGTGTATATATATATATATATCTATATACACTGTACACACACACATATTTGTATACTATATTGTTATATATAAATTATAGTATCTATAATGATAACTATTGTATCCTTTAGCAAGATCTCTACATTGTCTATATTTCTTTTGTTGAAAGGGCCACTTTTGCCTCTATATAGACCATTGCAGCCGCAGACAAGCGGTTATAATATTAGTAGTAAACCCTGATATCTGTGAATTTTACTCAGATATAATTACGTTTTTACTTTGACTTTTTATTGTTTTCAGGTGTTGGTCTCAGCCAATGGTTACACTGTAACATGCACCATCCTTGATTTTATAAGTGACTGTGTGGTCTATTTATTAATGTCTGGTGACAGGGCTGATTCTCTAGTGCCGCTTATCACGGCAATGGAAAATCACCTATCACCGTTATTTGTTCTTCAAATGTTGCCGAGGTAATACTGGCCAGGAGCTGTAAGGGTTAACTTACCGCTCCGCCAATCTGAGAGGCCCATGGGTGGCTCAGCCAGCGAGAGTTGTATGCACAGTTCCACTAATTAAAAAAGAAATAATACAAATGAAATGGAAAAAAAAAGTAAAAGTTTTAAATATATATATATATATACACACACACACACAAATATGTATATGGGGCACACTATGAATAAAACAAATGTTTATTCTATTTCTTATGTTCAGAAGGACTGTGGCGGTACTTGTATAGCTACATTCCTTGTTAAATAGGTTTTCTCGTGCTTAGAAATAGGATGTTATTGCCAATGAGATCTGCTGAATATTACCACCAGTGTGGTGATTCCTTGAGATAATACATTTTGCCATTTATTAAATAGACCTCCTGTGAGGTAAACAGATTCAACAAAATGGCCATTGGACCTAAAATACATTAATTACTAGTTCCACAAAGACATATGTACAGTAAAATGCTTCTGCCTTATCAGGACTGAAAATATTGGGCAGAAAGTATGAACTTACTGTTCTGTCCAACTTATGAACATACCTATTAACTTTTTGATAACCGACTGGGAAAGGCTAGAGAAGGAGGTCCAGCTGGAAAGTGCAAGGTTGTGGTAGAGTCAGTTTTATCATTAAGGCCAATCATGTGTTCCCAAAATGGGTGCCGTGGCACCCTGGGGTGCCTCAGGGCACTTGCATGGGTGCTCTCGGGTTGGTGGTCTGGGACCAAATTAAGTAAAAAAATATGTACAAAGAAGCCCAAACCTGTCCTCCACCACAAAAGTGAACCTTAGGATGACAGATAAGCACAATTTACTTACTTTTATCATTTTTTAAGAATTTCTCAATAAGACATTTTTGGCATAGGGGTGCCATGAAAAAAACGCTGATACTCTAGGGCAGGGATGGGGAACCTCAGGCCCAGGGGCCGTATAAGGCCCGCGGAATCGTTTGGTCTGGCCCTCTGCGCTTTTTTCTGCTAGCTTCATCTGGCAAGCAGGGTGCCTAGAATGGCACCCTGCAGCCAGAATCTGTGCAGTAGTGCCGCTTGGGGCATCCTTAGCTGCCCTTACAGCTCCCTGGAGCATCCTCAGGATGCTCTGGGCATTGCTGCAATTACCAGCGATTGTGGCCCCACCCCTGTGTGACATCACATGGAGGGGGCGTGGCATGCACAAGGCCCGCAAATAATGTTATATATATCAAAATGGCCTTCGGCAGAAAAAAGGTTCCGCACCCCTGCTCTAGGGTGCCGTGATTCAAGAAAGTTTGGTAACCACTGCGTTATACAATGCCGCAATTCATGATTATGTAATTTGCCACAAATTCTAGGCTTGTCCACTTCAGTGTGGAAGCGGGGAGGATCCAAGAGGCTATCCTACTCCCCTGGGAGTGCAGAAGGAGTTTCAGGATTCTCTCGGGGCTGTAGGCAACAATAAAACTGGGTACACCTTAGACGATTTTTTAAGCGATTTGTCGTTTTCCGACAGAGTGGAATGACAAATCGTTCAAATCGTCCAGTGTGTACGCACTTGTGCGATCCCGCAACGTCGTCCTTCAGATCTGCTGTACATGCTGCTGAATCGGGGGATATTGAGAACGATTTTCAGCAAAACTGTGCAGTGTGTATGCGCTACCGGATGACCAGGCGATATGATAACATTATATAGTTAACGATGAAACGACCCAATGACACACGATATACATAGTGTATCTTTTGTCTGGGAGTGTAAGGGAAATCGGGACGACCATCGTATCGTTTGCACATCGTCTAATGTGTACCCAGCTTAACATAGCAGATATCCTGTTGTTCACATGTATGTGATGGGGAAATGGTCAAAAAACACATGAAAATTGCTAGATGCATTTTAGAAAAGCATTTGAACCTGTTTTCCATGTGCGCAGCATTGCACTTTTACCCAGAATGCAATAGCCTCCGGGTTGCCAACACTTGGTTTTAAATTTTTTTAAAAATAGCGCTTTAAATCCCGCAGCTAAATCACCGAACCATCGGCACTTTCGACAACCCTGTGTCTGCTCCATTTGGCCCACAATCTATTATACTGGTAATGATTCTCTTTAGAGAAATCAGCAGTCATGAGCTCTTTTTATATTTATTTATTTATTTTCTTAACACAAAAGCTTCATGACTGTATTGATTCTAATACCAAAACTTCATTACTACATTGATTTCTCAGCAATTATGAAGCTGTGCTATAATCATATTGGTTTTGTATTTGAGGTCATCCTCTCCATTATTAGCCTGTAGTGTTGTACTAATTTTTCTCCTGGGAGAGTGCACTAAATCCAGCACAGCCTTCATGTCCTATAGCCTCCTCTGCGTATGAGAGCAGTAGAGCTGGGTGGTATATGGGAAGCCAGCATAGTGCAGTCTGGAGGTGTCCAGCAGTCTGTGCAGAGAGCCTGCTCACAGGTCAGATTCCTTTTTTATACAGTACCTCACAGCTCTCTCTCTGCTGTGTTGACGGTACAATTCCAGCTCAGGACTGAACCGGAATTGTACCGTCCGGCGCTGAACTCTCTGATGTCTCCCCTTTAGCACACAGGACAATATAATGACATAATGTAATACATTAGAGCACCTGTTGACAGGTCTTTTTATATATATAATATATAAATATATAATATAATATATAATAGAATGACATAATATAATGACATTAGAGCACCTGTTGACAGGTCTTTTTTATATTGCTGCAGAACTGAGAAGCCATCTGACTCCCCCTTAATTTGGAACACATACAGAAAAAAAAAATATTTTTTTATTAAAAGAGAATTTAAAAATCATGAAGCTACATCATATGCAACAAGTTCACAACAAAGATTATACTCTCGAAGGGGCATATTTATTAATTATTGAGACTTGGTCCGATGAAAATAATTTATTCTCGCTGCAATAAGAAATTACGTATCGCAGCAATGTATGAATATTCACATGCAATGACTGGGGCTCCGATATTAATGGGACTCTGCAATGTGTAATAGTAAAGTGATAGCTGCTCGGGACTCGGACCGTGCTACTGTGCATGCTAGGTCTACTGACTGCGCATGCATGTGGGGAGTGTCGTGGGGAGGGATTCTACGGGTTCCTCTCCTGGTGACTTTAGTGGAGTGTTGGCCATAGGCTACAATGGCCAACGCCATCTACCAGGGCCAGGCTCTGTAATGTGAAGCGCCATGTGGCATTTTAGCATGTGGAGGACATCTCCGATATCTGCTGCATTCCACCGTATATACCTCAAGGGGATCATTAGTATTTGCAAGAGATGAGCGGTTTGGTTTTGGCTCTGGTCTTCCCGTCTAGTTCCGATCTCTGAATAAGGCAAAATATCATCTTTCACGCACAAGGATGATGTTTTCTTCATGAAAGATGAAGTTTTATTTGTGGGTTTTTTTCGGGGGACATCCTGTATATATTGTTTGATAAATATGCCCTTAGCTGTCCTAAAAGAAGTATAGTAATATTTCTAAAAACTAAAACACAAAAAAGCTGCCAAGAGTCATTATTAGGTCTGACTGCAGCCCCCAAATTATGCAGATATCGCTAAGCTGTTGTTGCTGTTTAATATACTGTAGTAAATAGTTATCAATGTCATCAAAACAAAAATTTAAAAAAATTATTCAAGTGCATTTAAATAAAGCAGAAGTAATTGCTTATTTTTATATCCATTAGCAATTTTAAAGCTAAACTGATTAAAGTTTGCCTGTGGCCCACATACACACTTCCTAAACTGACCTGTAATGACTGATAGACCTGTCCATACCATAAATAAGCAGCCTCTGGGTGTGATGCTGTGATGGATGCATGGTAGGCGTAATTTGTCAAAAAAAAGTGTGCACGTGGTAATAGTGTATTCATAGCCATACAGTGTGCTTACACACATCACATGATGCGTCCTGCTGTGCAGCAGACTTATGTCATACTGTCGGCATACATATTAGCTAGTGATTAGCACAGGAAAAGATTGCTAACATTTGCCTTGAAAAAAGAATTTGCAATTAGGCTTGATAATAAACAACAGAGGGCCTAATTCACTACGGATCGCAATATAGCGTATGCACGCAGTTCAACTGTGATAATCCATAGCGATCGCAATGGCACTGCAGCACTACATAAGGACGCCCACTTCATCTACACGCAAGACTGCGAAAACATCGGTACAATCGAGTACCATCGGACCCATACACACAGTTAAAGCAGGTCAGACCCCACTCAGGAATTGCTAACTTCAGCGCACACTATGAGGCCTCAGGCTGGTGGTATCGCAGTGGATAATTTATGGACGCCCATACAACGGCCTTGAAATGCACTGGCATGTCTGCGTTCGCCCTACCGCCCCCCGTCACCACCCACAAACGGCACTTCCTGTCAATCACTCTGCGATGGGCCTGCGTAGCTTCTGCGATCGCATTTCCTATAGCAGTGGCCGGTTTGTGCACGTGCATTTGCGATGCAAGCGCAGTACGCAGTAATCGCCCAATTGCGTGCGCCTTAGCAACTGCGATCTTTGCTGAATCAGGCCCAGATATGAAAGTACCAAAAATAGTATTCTTAAAATATGCACATAAAATCCTATAATATATGCACGATCAATGAAGACAGCACCAGTCAGCTTCAGGGGTGAATGCGCAATCAGCCAATTAAAAGCGTCTAGTCAGTGCCGGCGACCATCACCATCATCACTAGCTTCTGTTTGCACAAGCCCTCAGGCGCCCATAATTAATACGGCTTTGAGAGGCGTAACTACATTCCAGGGCTCGTCTGCAATAGTTATAATTATATGAATACGCACTTACTTTACTGTCTACTTTAGACCACCCGTTTCCTCCCCATCCCGCAGACATTAGTGAAGGTTGAAGAAACTATGGCTTATGCGCTTATTCTGACTCAGCAACACGTCCTTGGTGACTGTGAAGTACTTGCAGATCACCCTGCTTCTTATCCCTTGTTTGCCACAGTTCTTTTTTAGAAAGAGGAAAGAGGTGTCTAATAGCAAAGAGGTTAGAATGTCTCCTCTGTGGGAACAGCCCGGAAAGGGGATACAGGTGTTCGATGGGAGCAGGGCCAGACTACTTACATTATTAGGCTCTGCCCCTTTATGGCAAAATGCAGTGAATCGCACGTATATGAATAGAGGTGGGGCCAAAATGATGCAATTCCAGGTATTATTCTCCCCATCCTTCCCAGTTCACTAGAAAGTGGGTGTGATGCATAGTTGCCGACATTCAGCTCCCTCCTTCCGGGAGGGAGCTGAATGCCTGCACACAGCGGGGGGGCGTGGCTGGACGCTGACTCCTCATGGGGGCGGGGTCAGGGGCGTGTCCGCATGATTGCGTCATCGTGCCCTTGCCCCGGTCTACACAATGCCGAAAATAAAGGCATTGTGAAGCAGGGGGTGGAGCCACGATGATGCAATTTAACGCGAATCGCGTCATCGGGTCCCCCGCTGCGGGGGGTTTCTAGCTGTAGTCGGGGGGGTCAGGCGGCAGCTGGGAGGCTTGCCTGCCTTTCCGGGGGGTCGGGAGCGGCATCCGATATTCGGTAGGCTCCCGACCAAATTGGGAGGGTAGGCAAGCCTGGTGTGATGCGGCAGGAGTACCCACTCTTCCGAGAGCCCGGGGGACTACCCAAAAAATCATGAGTCTCCCGCAGGTTTTGGGAGAGTAGTTAAGTATGGAATATGATTTATTCCAAACCACCGACAACCATCATATGCTGCTCACCCCTCAATCTTAAACTCCTCTTGCTAACATATACAGTATAACAAGCAGCACTTAAAGCAGTGGAGGGTAAAACCCATGTCAATCTATTAAATCAAATAAGACATTAAATATGACATGTCCAGATAGATGGCTATAACAAACTTTCATTTGTTTTCAACTTCTATACTGTCTGATAATCCTCTCGTTGCAGCTGGCATTAGGTAGGACATGCCAAGAGAAAAGGAAGAGCTTGATAAAAGTTCTATAGCTTTGCAATATAACTACTAGTAGCTGCAGATAACACATGGGCTATAGATAGCTTTCTCAGTATATGAATCAGAAATAATGTTCATTACCCGCACTTTGAATGTGATACTCAGTATACAGAGCTGGTTACCATGGTAGCCGGAGGTAAGGGTGACATCACCACAAGAGGGCAGGCTGTACAGGCTCTGTGTTACCTGATAAGAAAGATGTTTAACATTATCCCTCTGTGTTATAAACAAGTGACCCTGTTACTGTCTATTATAGAATAAATAGCATTTTGATACTACACTGTGAATACCATCACTAACTCATCTAGGCATGCATTCCTGCTGCATGATCACAAGAATATCACAAAAAAACATAAACATTAGAAATATAGAAATTATGCTCACAATGATCACAATAGACATGTGGTCAGCGCACACTATAAATGGATCTATAGAATGTTATAGGAATCCTGCCAGCATGAGGGTAAATATGTCTGAAGGGGAATGAGTGTGTGGCATGGACTAGTTGGGGTGTGCTGTTTATATTATACATATAGTAGGTGTATAGATCAGGGTCTGATTGTCATTGTACAACATAGAGACCATTCCCTTATCCTCTATGTATCATAAAGAGCTTAATTGCTGTGGTATAAAGTCCATTGCCATATAGTGCCTTGTCAATGTTGGCCCAATGTTACATATATAGAGCCCATGCCCTGGTGGCTCAATGTACAGCATTCATTTCATGGTGGATCATTTTTGCCATGTCATAGCAATCTCCTGGTGGCCTAATACTGTATGTCTATATATTGCACAGTACCTAGTGGTCCAGTGTAGTCATGCTGTATATTGTTTAGTCCTTCATGGCCCGTTTTAACCATTTATTTCTTAGTTTTGCCATATATAGTCTTGTTTCTAGTGGTCCAGTTTGCCCTACAGAGTTGTCACTGGTAGCCCAATGGGGGCAATTCAATTGAATGTGATATGAATAGTGCGTGAAGGAGTTCCCAGAGCTATTCATTTGTTTACCCCGCGCTAGGCACTTAGGCCCGTATTCAATTTGAGCTGAGCCGCGATACTTTTTCGCCTCCCAGACTTTTCGCCTACATCGCGTGTTTTGCAGGCGGAAAAGTATGGCGCGCGTGCCCGCGAATCACCGTATTCAATTTGAAAGTAGGCGAAAACGGGACACGGCGAAACTTAAACAAGCGGAAAGTATAGACAGATTTGGGGAAATCAGCCTGACACCCCCCAAAAGATGCTCTGACATGGGGGTTCTCTATGATACCCCCCGATTTGGCTTGCTGAAGGTATTTGGTGTTTTTAAACGGGCTCAATAGCTGCTAAATAGCGTTTTTGTATAAGTGGTGAAGAATAGTATTCAGGAGGTTTTTTGGCAGAAAATAAGTTATCCCAGCAAATTTGGGGTACTTGAAAATGGGGGACAGCATATTTTAAAGTTGCTAAAGTTAAGTTTTAAAAAACGTGAAAAATCCACCTGCCGCAAGCCCCTGCAATGAAAAAAACACTTGGGGCATACTTGGGGACCCCCCCAGAGTCAGGTTCGCTAGTTTTTAACTTTCTCCCCCAACATTTTTTTTTCCACCCCCAAATTCAAAGTGATTTTTTGGGGTGTCCTTAAGTGTTTTTTACATTTTTTTGTGACACAGTTTACCTTTGGGGGACTGTCTGAAGGCTGCACGGGGGTTCCCGCAACATTGCACCCCAAAACCCCAATTCTGCGCTTTTTTCCGCCTGCTATTCATAGGCGGAACTTTTTCACCTATTACATTGCATTGACTTTCCGCCTATTTCAAATTGAATACGGAGTAAAATCAAAACAGGCGAAAATGACGTCATCGGTGAAAAGTTTCCGCCAAAAACACGTGAAAACGGGTTTTCGCCTCGAATTGAATAAGGGCCTTTGTTGGGCTAACAGCGTGGTGAATTAAATAGCTCCGGGAACCCTTCCAGGTGCTATTCACATCGAACTCAATTGAATTGCCCCCAATGATGCTACTTATCTTCTCATTCCAAACCCTTCACTGAACTGAAGCAGTTTGAAGTTCAGTGCAGGACACAAAGATGATTGATATGAGTCAATAATTGAACAGACGTATACTGTAGCCCCCAGCTTCCCCAGGACACATGGCATGCAGGGTTACCAGATTAGGCATGTACTAAATACAGACATGCAGTTGAAGTAACTGCAATGCACTGTATATATATGTAACTGTCTTGATAAAGGAGGTTTTTCCGAAACGTTGACTGTTACCCTGTAGCAGTTCGTTCTTTTATAAGAGTCTCTTGGAGTGCCTTCCATTATTCTGCTTGTTACACATACTGATGGGAACGGCACCGGAGCTGTCTTTGCTGATTATTATATATGAGTGCCGGACCACCATTGCTGCTATATATATATATATATATATATATATATATACATAAAGGATGAGTCTCCCGTATCCGAAATGCTCGGTTTATTGGAATTCGGAATATTACATGTACTAGAATATTTGCATACTATTATGAAATATCTTGGGAAAGAACCCAAATCTAAACACATGATGCATTTATGTTTTATATACACCTTATACACACAGCCTGCAGGTAATTTTATACAATATTTTCAATAATTTGTGGCTTAAACAAAATGTGTGTACTTTGAACCATCAAAAAGCTAAAGTTTCACTATCATAGTCCTGCTAAAAAACTCTGTATTTCAGAATATTTGGATTTGGGAGACTCAACCTGTATCTATATATATATATATATTTTGTCTTCTTACACATCTTAGATTCATACTTTATACCAAGTAGACCATATATATATATATATATATATATATCTATATCTATATATATATCTATATCTATATATATATATATCTATATATATATGGTCTACTTGGTATAAAGTATGAATCTAAGATGTGTGAGAAGACAAAAAATAAATAAAATGTGAAGTCAAGGCATACTGTACTGTTAAAGTACAACTGTTGTTTATACACGATGGAGACATTTTGGGACAGGGACAATATCGAGAAAATACAAATGCCGCAAGCAGAGCTTTTCATGACTGAACATGTAGTTTCAGACAAGAGTGAAAATCCCAAATATGAATTTTTCGAGTTCAGCCTTTGCTTTGTCATTCAGTTCTATACAGTGTTTGTAACCTCCTCATTTTGTAAAATGTATCATCTGTGATTAGAGCTGGGTCAACAGTGGTCAATTCATTCTGCTGTGTGGTGTGGTTAGGAAAGAATTTAAAGCCAAATTCTGTCAGTAAAACACACCAAATAATTCATCCAAACGTGGTATGAGGTCAACATATTAGGCTCTTCTCTATTTACAAAATGGCTACCTTTATTGGCAGAAGCTATGGTGTTGATAAGTGTCAGCGGTGTGCGATGGAGGTCAGTCCACATGGCAGATACTGTACCAAATCCAATTGGTTTATTGGTTTATTAACTGGCAGATAACAGGATGTAGTATAACATAAGGTAAATGTAGGTATGCATATTAAACAGGTACAAACAGATCCAGCCAGTAGCTTATGGGGCTAATGCAGATGGTGTGCATTATGGAGTAGCACACACCTGTACTGTATATACATTCATTCAATGGTGTCAGTGACCATTTAGTAGTGAGCAGTGGTGGTGACACAGCGGTATTTATGGTACCTCCACTGCATACTTGCCCACCCTCCTGATTCGGCTGATCCTGGCCCCCCAGAAAGACAGGCAAGCCTCCCAGCGGCTGACGCCACCGCCCCCCCTCCCCTGTGTGGTTATAAGAGAAACCCCTGCAGCGGGGGAGACTGATGGCTCGATTCATGCTGAATCACGTCATTTTGTCATTGCCCCCTGCTTTACAATGCCGGTAATCTCAACATTGTTTAGCGGGGCGGGGCCAAAATTACGCCCCCACTCCACCCACAAAGCTGTCCAGCCTCACCCCCTATGTCGGTCATGTTCCCCTGCTATGCCGATCTGGCTGATCCCTCCCGGAAGGGACAGCCAGAATGTCGGCAACCCTGCTCCACTGTATCATACAGCCACTATTGTAGAGAGGCGGTCAGTGACACATCCTGTCTTCATGGAGGATGGAGAGAAAAGACGTGTAGATAGGCCGCGTATTTGTGCTGTCTAGTCAATGCATCTCCGCAGGGCCGGATTAAGGTTTGTGGGGGCCCCGGGCAACAAACTTGTATATATTTATAGAGATCAAGCACCTAAAGTTATCCATGAATGACATACTACAGGAGACCAGCACCCCACCATGTAATCAATATCCAAAACAGATTTTAATCCAATGTTAAAAAATAGCAGATTAAAACAGATAACAAATAGTTATACTCATCCAGATGAAGTGGATAAGCTTAGGCAGCATATTAGCATAGCACATGGCCCTCCCTATTTTTTATCTGTGATGGCTTTTTTTATGTGATGGCATCTTTAACATTGGATTAAAATTCGTTTTGGATATTGATTACATGGTGGGGTGCTGGTCTCCTGAAGTATGTCATTCATGGATACCTTTAGGTGCTTGCTCTGGATTGTTTGACCTGGCACCCACAAATTTATGATAGGAGGTGTGTACAGTTTGCTACTTGTGTGTGTATATATTATATATATATATATATATAATATATATATATATAAAGCAAAGAAAGTGAATAAGTGAGCGACAATAGTGCCTATACACTGCATGTATTTATACCAGGGAACATGTATAATAACAAAATGGTATAAAGTGTCTAGTGCGTATGTGCAAGTAAATCTTGGAATAACATCCCATACAATAGTAAGTAGAATATTAATAATTAATAAATAGTGATAGTGCAAAAAATTATTATAAAAGGATAATATATTTAAAAAACATTTAATTAACATATTTTCCAACATACATTTACAAAATACAATAAATGAATAAAGAAAAGGTAGGAATTATAAATATATAGAATAGATAAAAAATGGTATTTCATAAAAACATAGATAAAAAGGAGAGAACCAGAAAGAGGTTGATCATGTGCTTATCTTAGTGGGGTAGTCAATCCCAGTTCATGGAGGTAAGAAAAGTCAAAGACCCAACGCGTTTTGTCAATGATCAGACTTCATCAAGGGTATATACAGGTATATATCTTTAGATATACGCACACACATGAATAGGCTGCCAATTTATATCTTTGGATATACACACACACACACACACACACACACACACACACACACACATGCATAGGCTGGCAATTTATATCTTTGGATATACACACGCACACACATGCATAGGCTGGCAGCAGATAATCAGCAGGGAACGAGCGCAGGCACTGCCCTGACAGGCCGGTATACTTACTGGTTAGTGGGGGGGAGCACTCTCCTCTACGTTATACTCCGGTCTGTCCAGCGAATTTGCTTGCTCCGCCAGGCCCAGCACCTGACCATCGAAGTGGGGGAAGCACTTCAGAGTGCGGAGTCTATGAAAGGGGTATGTGCTGCTGTGGCCTCTCTGCCAATCCGCTCACTGGCCGCTGCAGCTGAGGATGGGGGCGGGGTCTGCTAAGCTATGGAGGAGAACTGGAGCGCAGGCAGCGAAATGCTGTTCTGTCCTCCAGTAATGTATTCTGTGGATGACTGTGTGGGGGCCCCAGGACGACCTCCGGGCCCTGCATCTCCGTCTAAGGTATTGAGTCCTGGACCCGGCACCAGAGGGTGAGACAGCGCAAAGCGCATTCCCCTCTTAACAGCCTTCACTCTACATACTGTATATACTTTAGTGATTTTATCTGACAAATTACTAAATAACCCGTATTTGTTCTAGCTTTATATTATAAAATGGTATATAGTATACATTTTGGAAAGTGAGTAGTCTTCAGCATTCTGAGCTCAATGTTTGTAAATAAGAAATGTAAAAATAAATCTATATCATCCCAATGCTGATCACAGACATTTGATACCAGCTTTATTTAATTTAGAAGTGTCAGCAGGGTGACCTATTTTCCTGACAAATTAATAATTTATTTTATTTATGGGATAGAAATCATAGAATCGTACGTCGGAAGTTTCAAAATGATGTGAAGTTCAGCTGAAAAACAGATCAGTGTCCATAAAAGTAAGGAATGTATTAATTAAACATATTTGTTTTTATTTTTTTATTTTTTTTTGCAAGAACTGATTTTCTGTCCTCAAAAAACAGTGGCAGTAATTTGTTCTACTGTTCTCACGTTCAAAGTACAGAATATGCCATATGTATCACCACATGTAACTGGGAAACCAGTTCAAACACCAGTTGGAGATGACGACACAGCTATTATTAGACGGCTCCTGGAAGGGGGAGCCCTCATGTCGACATTTCTACGAAAGAATTTTAAATTTAAATGAGACTTGCACCAACAGGCTAAGCAACAGGTTTCTTATAGAGAATAAAACACTACTACAGGAACTATTACTTACTTCTGGTCTATCCATCCGATGTAGAGGTTTCTGGAATTTTTATATAAATTCCACTTAAATTTGTCCAAATATAAAACAGTGTCCTCCGCTGTATAAGAAACAATACAATACATACACTATATGTAAACTGATGCAAACGGAAATATGGTGGTGCCTGTAAAAATTAGTTTCTGACTTTTTAATTGCAGTTTTTAAAAATATAAAGGCAAATGATTAGTGCCATCTTTTCCTCTGCTTTTCCAAGATGTCCTTTAACTGGAGTTATTTAACATGGTGCAAAGAGAAATGTCCTGTAACCCATAGCAACCAATCAGATCATTGGCATATTTATAAAGGGTGTAGGATCTGCACACCTTATAGCCGCTGAATATACTTACTGTACCTTGCAACCGCTGCTGAAAAAAACTCCAGGAAAATGGCGCAGGTGCCATTTTCCCAGAGATATGTGCATACACATTTAGGAAATCACCAGGTAAATGCCACTGGCACCATTTTCCTGGAGATACTGTATGGGCATGCATAGTAATCTGTGACACACTGCCAAAGTCTACACAGCATATGTGGGGGTGCAAGAGGGGAGGCACATGGTCCCCCTCATCTTATAAGACAGCCCTGAATCAGATATCCATTAGGCAGTTCAGTACATCTAGACAAATGAAAGCTAGTACTGTAATTGAATAGATGCTATTGATTACAGTGTTTGTTTTTTTGCACAATCATAGTTAATAAACCCTTATTACCAGTGGCAGATCCAGAGGTGGGGCCACAGCACAGTCCAAAATTCAAACAGGGGAGCCACACCCACTGCCCTTCCAAACATCGCCAACCGGGACTCACTGGCAGTTGGTGTGGCTCCCCTAGTTGAATTTTGGACTGTGCTGCATCCACCCCTCTGGAGCCACCACTGCTATTATTACCACTAAAATACTACATTGTCCCCATGGTTTAGACTTTATTTCCTGAACATGTACAATGTTTTCCAAGACAATGCTATGCAGTGCTGTCCAGGTTCATGTTGTAATAGACGATTGGTGCTAAGATCCTGTAAGTAATATCGACTATAAAATGTGAGTTCATCTTTCAGTGGTTAGAATCAAGGTCTGATACCATCACTTCAGTATACATTAGGAAAAGTGTGTATTATAAGTAATAAATCTCCCTCTACTGTAGATAACTACAAATATTAATATTAGCAGCTACTTTGGATTTCTTAGACGTGTATTAAAGCACTTGCCCTGTAGCCTTTTCCCATTATAGGGTCATCAAATTCTTTAATACTTTCTCAAGTCCTAAAAATGTACATTACATGCATCATGGTCTCAAACTGGACCCAAATAAAAGAGTCCACACAGGGCCGGCTCCAGGGGTAGTAGCACCCTGTGCCGGCTCTCTCTAGAGTGCTCCTGCATCCTCCAACCAAAAATGTGGGCGTGGCCTAATTTCCATATGACACACCTCCTACGTGACGTTATTTGGAGGTGTGCCTGAATGGCACGCCTCCAAACAACGTCAGGCTTGGGGGGTAGCCTCGCTAGCTGGGCTTCCCCAGCCCTCTCCCGTCACTGAATGGATGCCGCGCGCATGCGCACAGTATCCATTCAGACTCCGGGGTCCAGCACCACCGTACAGCTGCGGCGATGGGGTCCCCAACCTACTGATTTGACGACCCGCGGGCCACTTCGGCCCATGGGTGGAACAGCTGAAATCGGGATCTTGGGGCGGAGTGCGCCCTCTATGGGTGGTGCCCCTGTTCGAACGCACTGGTCGAACACCCCTAGACCCGGCCCTGAGTCCACAGTAGTTGCCTGCTATGGCTGTGAATCTTCGCACTGTAATGGGCAGGGACATGCTATAATGATATAATTTGTATCAACATAGACTCGCCCTATCCACTTAATGATGCAAATGAAGGGGAGTGATGACACCATTTGCATCATCACACGCTTGCACCATTGCTACCACAATGGATGACACAAGGCATTTAGATGGTCATGCTAAGCCAAGCAACACGTTCCTGGGTAGCCGGCCCTTCAATCTACCAGGGTGTTTCCCGGGACTTAAGTCCCGGGAAATTACCCTACTTCTGTTTGAATGGTGCTACCCAGGAATTTACTACTCCCGGGCAGCACCAAGCAGCTTTTACATGAAGTTGACAGCGCAGAGCGGAGAAAACGGGCAATGCCAGTGATGAGCATACTTGATGAATACTAATGATGCTTTTACAAATTAAAAAGTATTACAGCGAGAACCATTAGACCTGTCATGGTAATTTTAACTCTTCTTCTCCACAGGAGATTACTGTACAGTATGCTGCAGTGAGTACCGTCACTGCGCAAAAGAGGTTAAAATAAAGCGGTGTAATAGCAGATAATCAAGCAGAAATCCCATTACAAGGCTGGAATACATAACTGCATTGTGGTTTATACACTAAAGTACCACAGCCATTATCACTATGTAATACCATTCACTTAAATGTTCTTTAAGTATTGATAATGACTGAAATGCATAACAAATGTATTCCATAATAATATCCTATCTTGCAGGGAGTGCAGTGACCTTATATATAAGATTATGGTCCTTTACATTTAAATCTATCTATTACTTAATGCTGCTTAAGAGCCTGAAGTTTAAAACAGACAACCGTCCCGTGATATCATCCAGTCTTCTGCAGACAATTGACTGCGCTCTACCCTTAACTCTTTCTGCTTCCAATACTACAAAGCATTGGCCTAGTCTATCCTTTTTGTAGCTTGTACAAATGATTACATATGTTAAATAACTGTATTAAACAGCAATTAGAAGGTTTAGGGCTCTATTTAGGGTTGCGGGGGGTTAGCGGCGGCCGGTCGGTGCATGCGCGGCAGCTTGTCACTGTATTTTTTCCGAAACATACAGTAATAAGGCTGCAGTGGGGAATCGCAGGGACAAAGCTTTATCCCTGTGATATTGCCTGAATTCGCAATGCAAATTCTGTCGGTAATATGACTCTACCACCGCATTTTAAATGCGGATTGTAGTAAATAGGGCCCTTACTGTATTATTTAAATTAATTATTTTAACTTACCGTTTAGAAAGTAGTAGTACTATACATAGGATACCCCTTCCTCTTCAAATGTATAGAGAGCGATTGAGGGTGAGATTTATCAAACCTTGGAGAGAGATAAAGTGAGTAAGTTCCCCTTATCAACCAATCAGCTAACTGGCATTTCACAGGCTGTATGGCATGAGTTATGCTGGGCATACACGGCAAGATAAAATGCCTGTCAGACCGACAGACATTTTATCTGGCCAGCTGCCAGCCGCAGATGTCGCCGGCATACACTGTGAGAGAAATCTCACAGTGTATAGCCCGACATCTGCGCTCCGCCCCCGGGGGAGGAGACATTTCCCTGTTCCTTCCATAGGAAGGAACACAGGAAATGTCTGTCTGTCGGCCGCGCTGGGCATACACTGCCCGATGCGGCCGACAGTTACCGGGTAAATATCGCATCGGGCGGGCATGCTGGACCGAGCAATATTTAACCCTCGGTCGTATCCCCCCATCGCTACAATTGTCGCGGCGATCCGCCGATATCGGGCGGATCGTCCCGATAATTGCAGCGTGTATGGCCAGCATTAGGTGTAGTTTTCTGCACAGGTTATACAACAAACAATTATGATGACCAGTAATAGTGTAACATAGTAATACAGCCGCACTTAAGGGAAGGTTATCCTACTAAACATAACAAAGTGTCAGTTATGCTGTTAAGAAACAATATAGCTTCTGGTGTTGCTCCCCTAGAGTTGAATATAGCATGTAGTACCAAGAAAGAGAAAAAGGAACAGCATGTGAGCATGTGAAAAAGGAACAGCATGTGAGCATGTGAAAAAGGAACAGCATGTGAGCATGTGAAAAAGGAACAGCATGTGAGCATGTGAAAAAGGAACAGCATGTGAGCATGTGAAAAAGGAACAGCATGTGAGCATGTGAAAAAGGAACAGCATGTGAGCATGTGAAAAAGGAACAGCATGTGAGCATGTGAAAAAGGAACAGCATGTGAGCATGTGAAAAAGGAACAGCATGTGAGCATGTGAAAAAGGAACAGCATGTGAGCATGTGAAAAAGGAACAGCATGTGAGCATGTGAAAAAGGAACAGCATGTGAGCATGTGAAAAAGGAACAGCATGTGAGCATGTGAAAAAGGAACAGCATGTGAGGGCATTCACGCTTGAATTAAAACTTAATTTTTTAATACACATGTTAAAACCGGAATATAATTACCATAACGAAAAACACACAGTTGCACATTCATTACAATACCTGGTACAAGTATTTATTCAAAGTAATTAGCATCACCAAATATACAGATACCCACATGAGTAATATATGTAATATAATATATGTCGCAATGCAATAATATCAAGATAGTAGAACTATCCAGTTTTACTAAATGGGAAAAAATATGTCAGGTATGCAAAATCTTATACCAGGATAGAAAATATTGTCCAATAAAATGTATAATAGACATCTATACATATTCCAATAGCCGGAGAGGGGGCGGGCCGCTGACGAGCTGTAGGCGTAGCCGTCTGTAGTAACATGACGGGCTCCGCAAGGCTTATGGGAGGAGCTGCTGCTGGGCATGCGCAGCAGCTCCCCCGTCGGCCATTTTATTTGTTTACATCAGTGCACTGCCCGATCTGTGCTGTGCTCCGATCGCGGCAGCCCGGCCAGCTGTAGTGAAATAGGGGTGAATGAAGGGTGGGCTGGGTGGCAGCCCCTAAAGGGAACAATGTGGCCGGCCCAGCGGGAAACGGCCCGGTGTCCCGGCGGCCCAATCCGCCCCTGACTGCGCCTGTGCGACATTATGCCCACTTTGGGAACTAGAGCAAGCAAATGCATCTACATGAATCCCTCTTCATATTCCGGACACTCTTCCGATAGTTAAGAGTGAGCTAACGCCATTCTGAAGTTGATGTTAACTACTGGAGTCAAGCTTGATAAATAACACAGCCGCAACATCCCCATTCATTATATGGAAACTAAGGTGCTCTCCAATTCTTACAGCAATGCAATATATATCTGTGATATTTCCTGCATTATCAGCTTAATAAATAGCCTTGCTTCTTTATTTAGTGTTAATCATGTGGAAACTGCTGTTTCCGGGGCCGATGAGCTTAATAAATAGGCCTCTTATTTAAGATAATGGTATGGAAGTTGAATTTAGGAGAAACCCCACATTTTTAGGACTCTCTGAATGAGATTATCTAGAAAGAAGCAGACCTCAGACCTAGTAAAGAAATTTGGACAAAAAAATGGATAAAACTTAGATTGCTCCTTCAATTGTGACAGCTGGGAGGCATACATTATTTTAACATTAAAATAACATACTACAGAATGCATTTGAAAACATTTCATAATTATTGATACCACTATAGAATTTGACAGGGTGTAGGGCACTGCTGCGAATCGTGGCAGGAATGACGGCGGCGGGCATGGCGGCAGGATGCTGCAGGCATGGCGGCGGCACAAGAAGCAGCGGCGGGAAGATGTGGGAGATGGCTTACCTTGCAGAGCTCGGCAGCAGGCGACAGTGCGACTTCCTATTTGAAAAATGGCATTGCGGCGCCATTTTGGAAATTCAAGATGCAGCATAATCGCCCTCCCCTTTATGCTGGCTTATGTAAGCCAGCTCAAGGCAGCGGGTGTCAGTCCAGTGGTGGAGGAGGAGCGAAGAAGAGCTCCTGAAGATCGAAGATGCTGAGGAAGTCCTAGATGGGCGGCGGCCATGAAAAAGAGCTTAAAGGCCGCCGCCCTCCAGGTGAAGACACCGCTATCTATCTATCTATCTATCTATCTATATACGTTCTGTTGGAGGTCAATTTACTGTACATAAAAAATTCTCCCCTATAAGTATGTGGTGATAGATAGATAGATAGATAGATAGATAGATAGATAGATAGATAGATAGATAGATATGTTAAAATTGGATAAAGTCCCCATGTTCCTGACAACTAAATACAGAAAAGCAGAGCTTATAGGAATTTACAGCACATCACGGCACAGAATGTTTTCTGCAATTAACGCAAATATTCGGAGCTATTTACAGCTAAACTAATCAGAGTAATGCCACAAGGTAGCACATATTATCCATTTAACTCTAACCCACGATGAACCATTCACTGCAACAAACTCTGCTGTACTACAAGTACTGCCATCTCAGGAAAGCGGGATATATTCAGTGAAAAATATGTTTTATGTCATGAAATAATTTTTTTTTCATATTTGCAAAATAATATTGTTGCATATAGATTTTATAATATTTATTTATTTTCTTTACACGAGGAACTGAAAGCTTGCATCAGGGAATTACACTACGTATGCACGAAGACTGGCCTGGCAAGTGGCAAAACTGTTAATTACAGTTTTGTTATTTCTTCCAGCCACATTTGCAAGGTAGCTAAGTATCACTCAAATACAGTGATAATATTTTCTTGATACGTGGAACTAGAAAACTAGCCATATTGTCGCTTTATACTATAGTAGAAATGAGTGGTTCGGTTTTGAGAGGTTCTGAGTCGAACCAAGGCTCCATTTGGAATCACTTTGGTGTTCCGAGTCGAATTGAGTCCTGACTTGTGTCATCTCGCAATTTTGGAAATCGGATTTAAAAGCCGGACCTTGCGTTTTTTGGATAGGATTTACAGTAAGTCCCTCCCTCATGATTTCAGGTGCTGTGAGGTGGTTACAATCGACTGTAAATGACTGTTATTAATGTTAATAATACTATAAGAAGAAAAACAGATCCAAGTGACGTGATTTTAGTTGATTTTATCAATTTTTCAAGAAATCCCAAAACAAAAACAAAAACCGAACCAAAACACTTGATGGTGGGCTTGTCAAAACCAAAACACGGGGGTCTGCGCGCATTTTTAGTAAATATGCCTTAAAGTAGAGGGGAGAGAGAGAGAGAGAAGATCTAGGGAAGACCACAGTAGGCATTACATATTAGTGTGATAGTACTGCAAGTACAGTACAGTGCAGTATACTAGCCTACCTTACAATCTTTGCTATTTAATTAACGCATTCTTCTTACCTAGATTACCAAATTTGGTTCACTAAATTCTAAACCTTAAACCCTCCACTTTGCCAAAATAGATTTTAAACCACTCAGGAGAAAATGGGGTTAAACAAAGATGTGAATTTTACTAGGATTAGCTGTTCCCTATGAGGACCGTATAAATTATCCAAGTGTAACAAACTACTAATTGTCTATGGGATCCCCCACTAATTTTCATACTGCTTGGTGAATTCTCCCCGGAACAATAACATTTCACTAGAGTAAACAACGCATTCCGAGAGGTGACACACTCCCCAGCACCAAGGCAATTGCACAAAGTGAGGACACAGCGCATTTATTTTTTCCCCCTATTCTAAATATGAGATAGATAGATAGATAGATAGATAGATAGATAGATAGATAGATATGTTTAAATTGGATAAAATCCTCATGTTCCTGACAACTATCATAGTAATTACAGAAAAGCAGAGCTTATAGGAATTTACAGCACATCACGGCACAGAATGTTTTCTGCAATTAACGCAAATATTCGGAGCTATTTACAGTTAAACTAATCAGAGTAATGCCACAAGGTAGCACATATTATCCATTTAACTCTAACCCACGATGAACCATTCACTGCAACAAAATCTACTGTACTACAAGTACTGCCATCTCAGGAAAGCGGGATATATTCAGTGAAAAAAAATGTTATTTCATGCAATACATTTTTTTATATACTTGCAAAATAATATTTTTGCACATAGATTTTATAACATTTATTTCATTTCTTTACACAAGAAACTGAAGGCTTGCATCAGGGAATTACACTACGTATGCACGAAGACTGGCCTGGCAAGTGGCAAAACTATTATTATTACTTCCAGCCATATTTGCAAGTATCACTCAAATACAGTGATAATATTTTCTTGATAAGTGGAGCTAGAAAACTAGCCATAATGTCGCTTTATAGTAGAAATGAGTGGTTCGGTTTTGATGGGTTCTAAGTCGAACCAAGGCTCCGTTTGGAATCACTTTGGTGTTCCGAGTCGAATCGAGTCCTGACTTGTGCCTTCTCGCAATTTCGGAACTCGGATTTAAAAGCCGGACCTTGCGTGTTTTGGATAGGATTTACAGTAAGTCCCTCCCTCATGATTTCAGGTGCTGTGAGGTGGTTACAATCGACTGTAAATGACTGTTATTGATGTTAATAATACTATAGGAAGAAAAAAAGATCCAAGTGATTTTAGTTGTTTTTATCAATTTTTTAAGAAATCCCAAAACAAAAACTGAACCAAAACACTTGAGGGTGGTTTTGTCAAAACCAAAACACGGGGGTCTGCGTGCATTTTTAGTAAATATGCCTTAAAGTAGAGGGGAGAGAGAGAGAAGATCTAGGGAAGACCACAGTAGGCATTACATATTAGTGTGATAGTACTGCAAGTACACTACAGTACAGTATACTAGCCTACTGTACAATCTGTGCTATTTAATGAATGCATTCTTCTTCCCTAGATTACCAAATTTGGTTCACTAAATTCTAAACCTTAAACCCTCCACTTTGACCAAAATAGATTTTAAACCACTCAGGAGAAAATGGGGTTAAACAAAGAAGTGAATTTTACTAGGATTAGCTGTTCCCTATGAGAACCGTATAAATTATCCAAGTGTAACAAACTACTAATTGTCTATGGGATCCCCCACTAATTTTCATACTGCTTGGTGAATTCTCCCCGGAACAATAACATTTCACTAGAGTAAACAACGCATTCCGAGAGGTGACACACTCCCCAGCACCAAGGCAATTACACAAGGTGAGGACACAGCGCATTTATTTTTTCCCCCTATTCTAAATATGACTTAAGATTTCCCCCTGAGATCATGAAATGACTGAAGACAACCTTGGCTCTGCCTATAATTTTCCCAGTGAATTCTTTATCTGCGGTCTCCCAGGGTTCAGAGATAAAATAGCAGGAAATAGGTTGCAGTGGAGAATATATCCAGTTTTGAGGCTGGAAATTAGATTGAATTCCTAGTGCTGAATTGATAAAACGAGTTCCCCATGGGTTTTCTGTGATGGCCCCGTAGGATTTGATGTACGAATGAGATGTTATTCTCCCTGACCCACTTATTCTGAATGCTTCTTGGTGTGTATGAAAGTTAGCGTAGAGTTGAGTACATATAGGATCAGTACAGGAAAAGAATGCAGCCAAATATTACCTCTGATACAGAGACAAATACCTGTATTATGATCATCTTCTGTGGGAAGCATTAAGTAGGATTCATTTTAGCTGACTATGGACTGCAAGAATACATACAAATCAGAGCGAGTGGGAGACATAAAGTGATACAACACGAACGGAGTGTGTTAAGCTTTTTATTTACTGAGCTTTTAGGAGATGTAATTCACAAACATCTGGAGCGCCACAAATTGTCCATTGCAAGAAAATTTTGTTGAACAAATCTCCATTTATTTAATTGATTTAAATTATTTATCTATTATTATTTTATTTTTTTAAATGTATTTAGCCTTAATTCCAGGTGCCGGAAAGAGATCACTTTGAGTTTTGTTGATTTTCATAAACTTGGAAAGATCCAATTTTGAGACAACTACTGTAGGTACTGCATTTCCTATTGCACAGGTTCTCAAACTCGGTCCTCAGGACACCCAAACAGTGCATGTTTTCCAGGTTTCCTCACAAAAACACAAGTGAAATAATTAGCTTCACTTGAGGATCTTGTAAAGCATGTCAGTGAGTAATGAAAACACCTGTGCACCTGCTGGGTGACCTGCAAAACATGACCTGTGTGGGGTAATGAGGACAGAGTTTGAGAACCACTGTCCTATTGCATTTACTTGCAGTTTGTTTGGAATGAAATCCAGATGATGGGAATCCAGTTTGTTAGGAATGTTGTAGTCCTCTGTTATTATGACAGGCTATATAGGTGTACTGTACAGTCTTCAAGCTGGTGCCTGCTCAGATATAAATTATATAATATTGATTTATTCCTTTTATGTATTTATTTAATAATTTATTTATCTAGAAGGGTTCAAGCGATAGAACATATAACAAAATTATATAGAACTACACATCCCAGCATAACCTGCAAGAGCTTTGCTATTAGGGCTTGTTGAAACTGAGGCAGGGCATGCTGGGATGTGTAGTTTCACAACTGCTGGAGGGCCGCACTTTAAATTCCCTGCCCTTCATCAAATAGAGCAGATTCCTTCTTTGAAAAACATGTACTGTATACTCTCCGCAAGCCAAGACTAGTTCATTTCTGATAATCACAATATGGATTGGCCACAAAGATTACAGACAGAGGAGTAGGAAAGAGCAAGTAACTGTGCATCTTGGTAAAATCATGCTGCACTGCAGGTGGGGCAGATGTAAGATGCGCAGAGAGATTTGGATTTGGGAGGGGTGTGTCCAAACTGACATCTATATTGTAGTGAAAAAATTAAGCTGTCCAGCATTTGTGGGCTACATGCAAAAGCAGCCAGTATTTACCCCACATGCAAAAATTATGTATGTATTTGCACCCCTAGCATTGCAACATGGTTTGTCCAGGTACACAGTTATTTGCTCTATCTTACTCTATTCCCAAATTTGAATCAGGCCCATAGTTGCTGTTAAATATGTCAATAGTTGTATTAATATTCAATGAGAGACTATAAGAAGTTTAAAATGTGGATAAATCCAGATTGTTTTGCAAACAATCTGTACCAAGAAAGTTGTTTCTGGTAGTTTGTACTGGGATGAGTTCGGTATAATAACGATAGCGGGGATTCTGGCGCTTTCAGAATCCCGGTGTCGGCATCCCAAAGGTAAGTAGTGGGGTTAGGGGGAGGGTTAGGGGTAGGCGCTAGGGGGAGAAGGTTAGGTTTAGGGTGCGGGTAGGGGGAGGTTAGGTTTAGGTACTCTGGAGTTTGTTAGGTTTAGGCACCGGGAGGGAGGGTTAGGGAGAGGGGGAGGGTTAGGATACCGACCGACAGGTGTCGGTATTCTAACCCTGTCGAGATGCCGGCATTGGGATTTTGCCGGCATTCCAAGTGCTGGCATCCCGTACCAAACTCGTTTGTACTCTAATTGCCTGTCACTGTCATACAACAGATTAGTCATCTAGCTTTCCAATGGGAACTGGAAATGATGATTGATATATCAATTTAGTTTATTTGATCATCCAACCATTATTCTACCTGCTACAAATTCTTAGCATGAAATCCACTAGTGCTACAGTACTTCACGTGTAATTTATCCCAGAGCCGTAACTAGACTTTTTGGTGCCCTGTGCCAGAAAGAGCATTGGCGCCCCCCTCATTTTTCAAAGGGACATGCCATGGCTCCATGGGGAAGGGCCAGGGAAGAGATAGGAGAGGCCAGGAGATGCCGGGGATGAAATAAGAGGAAGCTACAAGCAAGAATTATAATACACAGAAATTTG
The DNA here is from genome assembly GCA_031769625.1 of Taudactylus pleione. Classification (NCBI taxonomy): domain Eukaryota; kingdom Metazoa; phylum Chordata; class Amphibia; order Anura; family Myobatrachidae; genus Taudactylus; species Taudactylus pleione. The sequence goes on along the minus strand of JAUIMM010000104.1, from coordinate 2,192,639 downwards.
ACAGGCCCAAACAGCGCCCCCTGACCTGTGGTGCCCTGTGCGATGGCACTGGCCGCACTACTCTAGCTACAGCCCTGATTTATCCAACAGTCCTGAAACTGAGATGAATTATACTAATATGGTAGTGAGATATATTTCTAAATAAAATAATAAAACAACTTAAAGTCTGTATAGGATATCTAATTTTCTAGCAAACTAGCTGGGATACCCAGGCATTGACCAGGTTGAAAAATTTAGCTTTAAGTACATCTGGAGCCTTCATTTTTTACATTGTCCTCATCTGTAACCCTATTTCATTATTCCTGAAAAGGACCCCACTGTTTGCTAACATGGTGTGGTACAGTAAAGGGGGAAAGCTTTGACATGGAACACAAAAGTCATTCACACCTGGGTAACAGTGCAATTTAGGAGTAAATGACAGTGCAGGCAGGCATATTATCTGACTGTTTGGAATGGGGTATATCAGAAGCAGAGTGGCTTCCCAAATCACTGTGGTTTCAGAAATCACTGCAGAACAGAAATCACTGCAGAACAGAAATAATTGCTGAGCAGAAATCTCTACAGACCAACGTTAGAGACCATTGCATATGAAAATGTGCTTGGAGGAAAGTAGCCACTGTCAGTGCAGGTGCAGTGTGACAGTTGATCCTCCAACTCACTGCTCTTCCATTGGAGTTCTGCCTCCCCATTGGTACATATCAGCCTGTGCCTTCAGATCAGTGCAGTTTTAGGCATCGGGAGACATCCTGAGCGAACTTGCTTAAATAATAATTTAAAATCAGAGACCCCACGGCGTACTTGGTGGGCACCAAGGCCTTGACAAACTTCAAACATAGCCAAAACCTAATCCTGGTCAAACTAAACCACCTTGCCAAATTTAGTGGAGCTAGGTACAAAACTCTGGCCATGCATAAAGTACAGACAGACACACACACGCACTTTCTCGCTTATTATATAGTAAAACACTGAGAAGTTTTTGGTAATCGGTTGTTCTCTGCTGTTAAATTATGTTTCCATTGAAAAGAAAAATATTTCTGTTGTGTTAGACTTTTGCTATAAAGCCATAATAGATTTTTGTTCAGACACAAATATACAAGGAAAACTCAAGGGCAAAATGTGGCAATTATTATCAATGAGAGAAACTGACTTGTACAAACAACTTGAGAGTTGAATAGAACAATCTCTCCCATTCAATCTCAACATTCTTTAGACAATAAAGTGGCACAAATGAAAGGCTAGTGTTTCTATTGTATCTGCATCCACTCAGAGGAGGGTACCCCACCCCCCATATACCCCGCTGCTATACTATACATCACACTGGCAGCTGGAGTCTGGATAATGGGAGTCATAGACCTAATCATCAAAGTATTTGCATTCTTTGCTGGACACAAATCCTCACGTTACCACCAAAGAACCTGAAATCGTGCAGCATACTGTACTTTTTCCAAGTGACCCTGCTCAAGGCCAACTTTGCATAACAAACTACAGTATTACCTCACTCAAAACAAGCTTTTGAGAACTGGAGTCTTCTAATTGTGGTTAAACTATGTCAACTTTAAACATGAGCTAAAGGTTGTGTGTTACCTTCTGTGACCTTTAATAAAAGATGTACAGGAGTTCATGTGTCATTTAGATGGGAGTTGTACAATAACAAAATGTGGCATTCATTTTTTGATAGTATTTGAAAGACAGATGAACAGATACAGCTTGGCTTTGATGTTCAGCCAGACATGGTTAAATACAATAGCTGATCAGCTGTTTAATTGTTCTTGTCTGTAGCTCTTAGTTCTTGTTGGGAGTCACGCAATGACTGGTCAGCTACTGTGAGACAAGAGTGCCAAGTCAGCGAGAACCAATCACAAACAAGCTGTCAATTCCCCAAATAATGCTAACTAAAAATGAAAGAGGACTGGTTGCCATTTATGTAATACCAAATAGTTTTCCAGGAATCGGTATGATTTACCCCCCCCTAACCCTAACCCTCCCTTAGGGGTGCCTAATCCTAACCTCCCCCTCAAGTGCCTAACCCTAACCCCCATTCCCCGCAGCCTAAACCTAAGTTCCCCAGGGGGGGGGTGACTAACCATATCCACCCCTAGCCTAACCCTAACCCCCCGGGAGCCCCTAACCTAACCCCCCCCCCGCACCCAGCGCCTGGCTTACCTTCGATCGGTAAGCCGGGTGTCGGGATCCTGGTGTAGGTCTAATGGCAGGCGTCGGGATTTCGATGTCTGTCATTAGACACTTGCTGGGATTAGACAGCCGGGAAGCCAGCGGTGGGGATTACGTCCGTCGGCTTCCCGATTGCTTCCTGTTTTCCATGTATGATAATAATAATGCACTCATTAGGCCATGTTACTGTAGTTGTGTTCTGGGGAAAGTCAAGGTACTGGTGTTTCATAGAATAGTTTATTACTGATTAAAAAATTATTGCCAGATAAGGAAGACACGGCTAGGTATATATTTTACTTTTATGGCAGGAGTTATAGTTCTCAACATTAAAACATTATAATTAAAGATAAAATATCCCCCACCCATCACCTACAACCTCATCCTTTATTTTCCTTCAGTGCCACATCCATTTCCTGATAACCTCCAACCTTTTCAGGATATGGGGGTAGAAGGTTACTTCACGGTTCTGATCATTTGTGAAAAGGACCAATGTATACTGTGTAAAATGTTCAAACACATGACTGTGACAATCAAAAATAATTTTGGTTAGTTTTAAAGTCCCTTCCTTAGCAATCAAAACTCGAGAAAAGTTTAGTAACATGTTACAGTATTTGGCAGTGAATGTGTAACTACTACAGAGGGCATCTACTTCAATGGACCAAAGCTGCCTGTGCCTTTTAGAGTAAAGTTATTTGGCTATATTTTACAATGTATCACTATATACTATATTGGTCAGTGTTACCATATACCTCACTGGGTTATTTTCAACTACTATATATTGGTCTGTAAAATCATATACATGTACTGAGATGGGTATGTAGTCATTATGCCAACATTCAGGCTGTCGACATTCTTAAAATGTTGACAGTGGACATTTTGGCATTCACAATGTCGAAATGGACATATCGACATCACAAGTTTAGCTTTAGGGTTTGGCTGTGGTTAGGGCTCTAAAAATAGAAAAACATTATGTTGACATGTCAACATAACGTGCATGCAGACAGTCTGGTGTCGACATTTTGAATGTTGGCATAATATATCAAACCTGCTGAGATGGGCTCCAGTGCAAGTTCTTAATTGCATCAAATACTTCTCCAACCCAAAAAGAGTCAGATGCTCCTTTTTTTTCCCTTTACAATGAATGGTTTTAAATCTTGGTGCCTCAACTGTAATCACGATATTGGTCAATATTACCCATCAGCTTATGATGATGCAGTCTTCTGGAACAGATCATGGAACAAACAGGACCTAATATGTTTGCAGAACTCATAGTTATGTGTTATATCTTCTTTAGCTGAGTTAAGTTACATTTTCTAGCCGAACTGATTTGAGTCAACACATTGAGGAAGTTCAGCAAGCAAAAAGCAGGATAGATCACAAATGCAATTTACTTCCTATGTTGTGTCATTATGTGATTCCTTTATCTGCTGATGTGTCTCTTTATATGGAGTCACATGCAGAGTAGCAGGGTGGTGTAGTCTGGATTGTTTGTCTAGAATGATCTGCTGGCACGCCATGATTGGTTCAGTGGCAATAGTGGCAATAGTGATCAGCCTGTTGCGCGTCACTTTTGCCAGGCTCATCATCCTCTTACTACCTTGAAGTATAGGATGATTGACCAGGTTCCACTATCTGTCCGTGGAAGTAATAGATCACTCAAGTTGCTTCAATTAGAAACTCGCTGGATCTTTCGCCTGGGTACCCTTGTTCCCAAGGGACTTAATGAGCAACTAGGACTCAGTAGTTTTCTATAATTCTCTGCATTTATTTTTCTGTAAGTTATTATTATGATGAATTCAATTGGTCTCTGCATTATAGTCGCTCTCTATACCATTGTCTATCCTACAACTGTTGGCTATACACATTATTATATTATGGCTCTGTGTCTCTGACATGATCATTGATTTTGTTTGCTCTGTTCCTTTTTGGTATCGTCTTTTGATGTGTTTGTTTATTTTTTCGTAATGGGTAACTATGGTGATGGTAGCACTCTGATGACGCATCTGTTGATGACGTCATCCTCTGTGCGCCGATTGAACGGGCGCATGGTCCCGCTCCCGGCGTTCACTTCACGGTGGTGTATTTAAGGTAAGATGTAAGTGTTTGTCTTTAGCCTGACGAAAATGCCACAATAAACGGCATTGAAACGTTGCCTTTCTCATACATGCTGCCTAAGAGTTCTTCATTACCAACACGTCTGGAGTGCTGCACCACTCTCTCTATACTTTGTGTATCCTGTTGCATGCCATAAGGGAGAGCCGGACCCTCCGCTTTATATATATATATATACATAAACTAGTAACACCCAATACACAGACACCTAAAAGACTCTTTACTGTTGTGAGTTATATATTAAACAAGGTCAGATTTGCTTAGCAAGAGCCTATAGACACAACAATTCGGTACACTAATCTCTGCCACATTATTAACCACACCTTTTACAGAATATACAGTATTTTGTACCATTATCACTTATTACAGAACAGAATGTAGTATCCCTACTGTACTAATATGCCTATCACTCAGTTCATAGCTTGACATAAGTGCTGTGTTGGTAACAACAGTATACTATTCATTAAAAGAGACAAAACGTGTAACAAATAAAAATGTACTGTATATTCTACAATACCAACTTTATTCAAATAAAAAACTTGTAAGACTTATGTGACTGCAAATACAGTAGATAGATATCACAGGTTTAATGGACAATAAACGATTTAAAATAATCCCTTATGCACCTCAAAGGGACAGATCAACATGGCTGCACTCTGGCATAAAATCCTAGCCATCCCCAGCTCAGTATCAGTGGCCAGCAGAATGATGTTGGGTCTTGCTGCAGAACTGTGACTGTAAATTAGCGATCTAAGCAGAGTGTACTGTTATACTGACACGTTCACTTGTAATCTTCTAGAACACCTACTCAATTGAAGTGGTTTGATTTACATATAAGGGTGAAGTTGTGGCGAGGAGAGGCATATAATTAAAATTCCAAGGGTTAGCGATGGCTGAATGGTATTTCCATAAAGTGTTGCATCTTCAAAAATCCTCATAGTGCCCCTGTTTAACCAGCATTATTCAAATAAGACATTTCCCGATGCTTTGATATATTAACATAACTGCATCTGTGTGTCAGGCTCTCAGACTGGCTATTTCAGGTCTTGGCTGAGACTGCATGATCTGTTCTCAGTGCAGCCAGAAATGAGAGAGCAGGTTAACCCTTGCCCAGCTATGTTTTGCATTTGTTTGTTTTTTTAAATATCCAAGTTTTGAAAATATACTGTGATGTACTTCCCACAGTACTTAGCATGAAGGACGGATATTGGCTGTTGTTTTATTAGAAGTCATCAGCCAGTAAGGAGTATATTTACTAAAGTGCAGGTTTTTAGAAATGGAGATGTTGCCCATAGCAACCAATGAGATTCTACCTTAACATTTATCTAGCACCTTTTAGAATAGGGGTGGCCAAATAGTGCCCCCCCCCAGCTGTTGTAAAACTACACATCCCAGCATGCCTTGCAACAGTTTAGCTATTTGGCCTTGCTAAAACTGTTGCAAGGCATGCTGGGATTTGTAGTTCACCAACAGCTGGAGGGCCACTTATTGCCCACCCCTATTCTAGAAGATAATAGCTAGAATCTGATTGGTTGCTATGGGCAACATCTCCACTTCTAAAAACCCCCACTTTAGTAAATATACCCCTAAATATCGTCTCCCTACAGAAATGTGATATATCTACTAGCTAACCTTATAGAAACCTTCCACTAAACTGAATCGTTCATTGTGATCTAGGATATCTTGATTTTTGGAGGGCTGTAGAGTAAGGGATGTATATATAGTTGCCAGGTGTTCATAATATAATATATGGGTATTCTACCATGGTCTAGGGCAGGGGTGTGAAACCTTTTTTCTGCCAAGGGCCATTTTGATATATATAACATTATTTGCGGGCCTGGTGAAGACCACGCCCCCTCAGTGTGATGTCACAAGGGGCAGGGTCACAATCACCGGTGATTACAGCAATGCCCGGAGCATCCTGAGGATGCTCCAGGGAGCTGTAAGGGCAGCGGTGTGACTGTCTGAAGCACTCTAAGGACGCTCCAGGCTCCATTGCTGCATAGATTCTGTCTGTAGGGTGCCATTCTGGGCACCCTGCTAGCCAGATGAGGCTAGCAGAAAAAATCTCAGAGGGCCAGACAAAATGATTCCAAGGGCCTTATACAGCCCCCGGGCCTGAGATTCCCCATCCCTGGTCTAGGGTGATGTCTTGCGCAGAGAGCTCAAATTGTTCTGTGCTGACACATTGAAGTGGAACTCCATCCCCTCCTTCACAAGAGAGCCACTATGCTATGAACATATTGCATTACAGTATCTTCAGAGATTAACTGCTCCTGTGTAACAAGGGTACAGCATTTGCCCTACACTTCAGTGAGTTAGCACAGAGTGATTTAAGTGCTATGTAAGATAGAACGATTTCTAACACCCATAAAACACAGCACTTTACAGAATATATATACATATCAAAGGACCTTACAATCCTTATTGCCTATCATATGGACACACATACACAGTAGGTTGTAAGCAGAGCAGGCCCTAGCCAAATTAGTGCCCTAGGCAAGATTTTGGGTGGTGCTTCCCCCGTGATATCCCCAAAAGGGGTGTGGCCTTACGGAAGGGGCATGGTCTCACTGTGCTATGGCCCCTTTACCGATTGTGCTGTGCTCCCAGCACAGCACCCATCACTGCACCCTTCACCCTGCAAAGCACACCTCTTGCAGCACAGATCACAGCACCCAGCACCCCTCTTCCAGCACAGCACAGATCACAGCACCCCTCATCTAGCACACCACCCGCCTCTCTGAGCACAGCATGGTGTCAGCATCCACCCTCACCAGGCACCCCTATCCCAGCAGACCAACCCTCTCCCAACATTGAGGACCACAGCACACCGGCCCTCTCCCAGTTCCAGACTTACTTGAGTGCAGCCTGCAAAGCCGCCCGACTCAGCAAGCCACAGACGGCAGATCCGCTTTTCCCAGCACTGGCTGGCAGGCCACGTCCCAGTGCACACTGCCCCAGAGCCAGCCCGGCGCTAACCACTATCCGCCATCCAGGTGCCCCAACCCCGCAAATCGCTGTCAGCTGTACCGCCACTGCCTGCTCACTGTTTACTGCTGCCGAGCCTGATCAGAGCTGTCAGCTGAGCTCCGACCATGGACTCTGTGCAGCGACAGTAGTAGCAGTTAAGAGTCTCTGCCCAGGCAGCAGCAGGTGCCCTGGCCGTGCCTACCCCAAACCTTCACCGGCCCTAGGTGGGATTGGATGCCCCTAGGCATTCCAAATGCTCTAGGAATTTGCTTAGTTTGCCAATGCCTAGGACCGGCTCTGGTTGTAAGCCTATTAGCTTACTGGTATATTTTAGAAGTGTAAGAGGAAACCGGAGCACCAGGAGGAAACCCATGCAAACATAGAGAGAATATTACAAACTCCACACAAAACCCACAAGATAGTTATTTGATCAGGAATTGAACTCATCATCTCAGAGGTGTGAGATAGCAATGATAACCACTATGCCAACTGTGCTGCCAAATGTTGCCGCAGTAAGCCATTTTTTTGGATCTTCCCACTCCTTAACGTTTAACGTTCCACGTCGCCACTGCAGACTATCTCTAATTTACATAAGCAAAATACATGCAATGTATCTTGTTCCAAACTCATCCCATGGTTTTGAATGGATTAGTAATATGCAAAATAAGAAAAATAGAAAAAAGTCTGTATGAAATAAGTAGAAGACCACCTCTGTACTTTTGCCAACCCAGCTCCGGGCCTGTAGCTAGTTAGACATCGAGATATCCCACTTGCATAATTAATTTCTGTATCATTTACTGATCTGTCCAATGTTTCTATTACATTATGACTCAGTGAACCTCTCATTCAGCTCATTGCATCGCTCTTCATGGACAACGTACAGTATCTGTCACAGCTGTACTGCTGGTGTTTGCCGGGTCACTAATGACATAATGATCTAGCTCACCTTTATCAAAATTATTGCCATTTCTATTTGAATTGAGAAAATAGGATAGAGAAAACTAGGACCAATCTAGATTATTATCTCTACTATGACCTATTGCTATGTCAGGCAACTCAGTCATTAACCAGTGTTCACAAAGGCTCCATACGACAGAGAAATGTAATTACAATAGTTACCTCCCTCACAGAGACACTGGGTTATTTTAGTTTTATATATTTTGAGATTTTAGGCAGCACTGTAAAAATAATTGTATATATTCTTACTGTCCTTTCCATCCTACAGGCTGCTTTTGGTGCCTAGGTCACAATTTGACTTGTCTGAGCTACAGGAGGCTGACACTAGTTTCAAAACAAATTTCCCTGTAAAAGTTACATGGTCAGTGGCCATAACTACCGTGCTACTCCATCTAGCTTGGCCTCCTGGCAGAACTTTTCCTCTGAAGTCTATGGATGATATTTAATTTAGCATCAATTGCCTGGCAGTTCCCACTTACTCTCATAAATGCAAACATGAATGTATCTGAGGGTTTCTTTGTAGAAAAATGTATTACTATTTATTTGTTGCAAAACTCGACCTTCAAAGAGTGTTATTGTCCCAGACATAGCTGGTAAAATTTTGTGCTAGTGCCAATGGTGTGCTGATTTAATGGGGTTGGGTATGAAATCCCTACTCTAACTCCTACCCTAATCCTCCCTCCCTGGTGCCTAAACCTAATCTCCCCCTCCCCGGTGCCTAAACCTGACCTCCCCCTCCCCGGTGCTTAAACCTAACCACCCCGTCTAGTGCCTAAACCTAACCTCCCCCTCCCTGCACCCTAATCCTAACACTCCCTCCCCAGTGCCAACCTAATGCCTAACCCGCCACCTAACGCTAACCTCCCTCTAACACCCCGATACTTGCCTTCGGGATGCTGATGGTCAGGATACTGGTACCGGGATCCCGACCTGTTGGGATTTCGGCGCCGGTATTTGGACCGTCGGTATCCCGCATGCTGGGATGCCAACTGCATCTCGATTTAATGACATGCATTACATGTACAATGCCCTATCGCTGTATACATAGTTAGGTCTGGGTTTACTTTGTAAAAGTCATTAGCATACATTCATCTTTTACTAACAACCCAATGTATTCAATCAAATGGGTGATCTGCCAATATGTCCAGTGATGCTGGCAGAAGACTATCCCTTCCTCTGAAAATAGAGACTTGGGTGTTTCATTAAAAGAAAAATAATGGCCAATATAATTTTTGGGAGGATGAATTAATAATCTCTGCAGTTATAATTCCCAAATTGTTTTGCCTGGCGCTTCCACATCAATATCAGAAAGAACCAAACACCCCCTGTAATAAAACTCCCTGCATTTCCTGAAAGATGTACTGTACAAACAGTTTATTCTTATGGTTCATCAGTAAAATCATCTTTATACTGTGTCATCCACTAGTTTAATGCACTGCAACATTGTACAATACTGTTTTTATACCTAAAGTCCGGGTCTGACTCGGAGGTTGGAACAGGGTTCCAAACCGGATCAGACCCGGGAATTTAGCCGGCGCAGACCCAGGAAATTCCTGAGTGACCCGGCCCTTCCGGCGTGGAAGTGGACGCTTGGAGATGATGCCATCTCCAAGGGTCGCTGAAGCCGGCTGGGATGCGGTGCGCTCCAGGTCATCGTGACCTGCGCCGTTTACACAGCAGGGTTTCTTGGGTTATTCCCGTGTTAAACCCTGCAAGTTACCTGGGTTGGATATCCCCAGGTCACTCGACCCTGAAATCTAATCCTGTCCCCTTTTATACCAAGGTGCTACCCAGGTTAACCCTGCAATGGAACCGGTATGATTTACCGCCGGCAGTTGGAATCCTGACAGCAGCTGTCAGACATGGGTGAAAATCCTGATCATCCCCAGGTTAGTATTCACTAGCCTATGCTTCCCTCCCTAACCCTCCTTAGGGGTGCCTAACCCTAACTTTCCCCCCAGTGCCTAAACTTAATCCCCCTCTAAGTGCTTAAACCTAACCCTCCCTTCCCCGCCGCCTAACCCCCCCTTCCTCCCGGGGGGTGCCAAACCCTAAGTCCCCCCCGGGAGCCCTAAACCTAAACCACGCAGCTGTCTGCGCTCGGCACCCGGCATCACTTCGATCGGGATGCCGGATGCCGGTCTCCCGGCATCTAGATTTAGACACCTGTCATTAAACCCTTGCCGGGATAAAGCAATCAGGAAGCCGGCTGTCGAGATTAAGTCCGCCGGCTTCCCGACTGCATACCCCTGCAATAACCCGGATTTTAGCTCTGGTGTAAAAGGGGTATTACGGAACATACAATATATGTATTACACAAATATCTAATTTTTTTAAATTTGGCCAGCCAATGGAATTGTAATAGGGGTGTGGCCACAACCCCTGATTGGAACTTTTCATGGCAGCCTGGAACTTATATATCTACAGTATGGTTTTTATATATGAAAGTCTTTATTTAGTTTTATTTTTAACTGAGTACTTTGGCATTTTAGGCTACAGAATAACAACTATTGCTAAGCTGTCATGGTGATAAATTATTGATAAAACAATACAAAAAATTAAACACTGTAATAGCCAGCAATAAGAATCTAGTGTACACTTATTCCCATGATAACATTTTAGATACATTTCCAGCTATAGATGAGATGTATCAAAACTTTCAAGAGAGATATAGTGGAGAAGTTGCCATTGCAGCCAATCAGCCACTCGCTATCATTTATTTAGCACAGTCTATAAAACGACAGTTAGAAGCTGGTTGGTTGCTCTGGGTAACTTTTTCACTTTACTTCTTTCTCAAAGGTTTGATACATCTCCCATCTATGTCCGGGCTGCACAGTGTCAGCTATTGATCTACAAAAATAAAAGTTTTCACTGCAGCCAGAAAAAAATCAGCACCCCATTAAAATAGCATGTCGAATGTACATCCCAATTACATCTGGATGACTCCATTAGAGCACAAAATGACGTCTGTCTGTTCACTAATGGAGCGTCAGGGCAAGTTATGGATCATAATTATGTAATTCTTAACAATTGTGCGTTGATGTGCTCACTCTGCTCTCTATAGACGACCTTGATTCTCTTTAAATATCTCTCTCCTGGCGAGTAAACTCCCTTGGGAAGGGCTGTAAGATATTAAGAGTGTCACCAGCCAGGCGACTCGTATGCCCTTCACAATCTGTACGGAACAGACTGCTTGATGTCTGAAAGATCACAGCCTATAATTTCATTTAAGAGCCTCATTCCGTCTTGAGGTTAAGTTACTTGTGTTCACGTAAGGGAAATGGGCACAGCTAGAGACCTGTGCACATTACTTAAATCACACATCAGGGTATCTGCGAAGTAAGGTAAGGTTATAGTGAGCCCGACTCTACACACAGCTGCCAGCCAGTACACCATGGAGAATAAAGACACTTGTTCTAAGTTTGTGCAAACAGTAATAAAACTCAGCTGGGCACAGCCTTATAAACACCAAAGTGGAATGACTTGTACAGAAGAGCCCACATGAGCGCTGGATGAATAACATGCTTAATAAGTGACCTGATTAGCAAGGCCTGTTTAATTAGCAATTCCTTAAATATGCAGTATTTGAACTATCAAAGAATACTGCTGCTTAGATATTTTGTTCTCTAATGAGCTTTGAAGGGTGCTCTACGATGATTTCTCTATATTCCTTCTAGTAAGAGCCGTACGTGACATAACTGTGTATTAAATAATATTATAGAGGAATTTTCTCTTACAAATTCCTGCCAATCTGTATCACAATGTATACAAATCCTCTAGTTCTATGTATAATTAATTATGTGTTGTCAATTCATACAATTGCAGGTTTGGTTCGAAGTGCAGCCCATGTTTTCTTGTTAGAATGATGTTACTCAAACAGCATGCTCATAAACCAATTGTGAGACTGCAAGTCTGCCTAATATTAACACCTTCACTGCCAGGAATATAGCTTTTCACACACTCCCTAGCTAAGCATTGGGCCATTTCTTATATTACAATGGATTAGAAATGCTTTAAATTTTTATGCTGTGTACTTAAATATACTTAATTATCTTTTAGTCATCATTCAGCTCAGGGGTTACAGTTCTTTTACCAGCGATTACATATGACGCATCCCACTGGAAATGGATTGGGGATCCATACGGCAGCTTGGACAAAGGCATTGGTTGATTTCAATGATTTTCTTGCAATTGATTAATACTTTACATTTTTTTAAAACACATCCATTTGGGCATAGGGATGAATAATCCCTACTATATGCTTTATGTGCTCAAGAGGACAAAAAGAATAATATTATTACAGTAAAATGACATACAGGTGGTTTGTGTGCATGAGAAATGCAAAGCAATTATCCACTGAATTTATTAGTGATATTAGATATCATGTATAACAGAGTGGATCACTTACTTGCTATACAGATTTAACTTACTATATTATGTATTACTAAAGAGGATAAGTTACAGTAAATGACAATTGTATTTTTTATGATTATTAGGTAATTGTGCAATAGTTTAAAGGGAATTTATCATTCCCTGCTCTTAAAAGCCACTGCCAGGCCATACTGTGGCTCTCCAGCTGTTGTGAAAAAAAACAAGTCCCAGCATAACCTCCCAATGATCAGCTGGTAAAGCATTCTGGGATTTGTAGTTTCACAACAGCTGGAGAGCCATAGGTGGGCCAGGCCTGCTGTCGGCTGTTAAATCCACACAGGCCTAACTTGTTGGATGTACAGTATAACCTTGCTCCATATAGAGGTGCAGAGTTGAAAGCACAAACCTCCAGCACCTGGAGCAAAGCATCACTATTCTGCAGTAGGGTTATTCATCTACTATACAACTCTCAGTCTGTGTCATTCTTACCTTAATACATACAGTATATTCTATACCCACCCTGCTCACATCATAGCACTGCCCCTGTTGTAGCCAGCCCTGCCATCACTAACATAATTACATAATAAGCAATACCACTGCCTCCAACAAAATCAGTCACTCCTGGATATACTTTGTGCTATTGTGTACATTCCAACATACAGTACCTCCCAACTGTACCAATTGTGGCAGGACAACCTTGATTTGCGGATCTCCAAAAGTGGTAGAGCTTACATGAAATGGGAGCTTCTTATCCCAAAAGTTGGCACTTCTGGACAGATTGGGGCTTTTTTCGTCCCCATTTCACATGTCTAAATTTTTGGAGGTTTGATTGAAATGATCTGTTTGGCTACAAGTTTTTCTATCTCCACCCGCTTTAAGACTAAAGGTTTCCTGGGTATACCGGAGCTGAAGATTGAGGTGCTCAACCCTAATAAAATGCGCACAAAAAGTGGGTCATTTCAGGCCGAGGAGGGTGGCAAATAAATTGATTTGGTAACCAGATAATATAGCATGTGATTGGCTCCCGTGAAATCATGTGCATTCCTCTTAGCTACAGAATTCCATACTGTTTCAGCCTGGGTGAAATTTTACACAGCATGTTAAAAAAATTTATCTTGTTTATAAATCTTTAATTATGTATAACAGTCCTTTGCAGAAAACGTATGTAGCAGGAGGGAGAAATAAATAACAGGTTAAGGGATTCAATGCAACCTTGTATCTATGGCAAGTGGTCTTCCTTTTCTAAAAAGACCTTTTGCGGTCTTCATCATTGAGACAGATAATTATTTCCTTTCAGAGCACAATAGCATATCTTCAAACTGCAGGGCAAGGGACCTTGAAGAGAGATATGATCTTCCCAAGTCTTCCAGCATCATCATGTCAATAATCTTTGCCCTGTACAGCACTTGCTTTGTGCGGGTTATGGAGAAGATCAGTAGTTGTGTCATATAGCATCTGCTGATTTTGCATTTCGTTAAGCAATATCCAATAATGCACACAGGTCAACATGTACAGGGATAAGTAATTTAATGGTCATCTGACTAAGTAATGTTATTATCCTCCGCATATGTAATGCATGTACAGTATGTAATGTGCTGAGATTTGTTGTACAGGGCTAGATAACAATTCAGATTGTAATGTAACTACTTAAGCTGTGCAGACAGCATTATTGCCTGTTTGGGTCATAGAGAAACAGGGCCGGCCTGCCCGTTACTCTGACTACGCAGGTGTGTAGAGCGCCAGCCAACAGAGGGCACTGTGGGTTGGCGGTCCCTAGCGCCACAGTCCTTCCCGCACCCCCGCTGTCGCTGCCACACTCCTCCTTCACCCGCCACCCGGCCACCGCAGGGAGGCTTCATTTGCCGGGCGCCCGCTGAGATTTAATTAACAGAGGGTGCTCGGCTCTTTCCCCGCAGCGACAGCCGGAGCTCACTCCTGAGCTTCGGCTTTCGGCTCCCCCCACGGGCATTATGGGAGAGACGTCATGACGTCTCTCCCATAGTTCCAAGGAGCGGCGGATGGCAGCGGACGCAGGATCGGGGCTAAGGGTAAGTATTGTGTTGGGGTTTTTTTTGTGGGCGCGGCACATTTACAGGGGGCATTACTACTGGGGGCACATTTACAGGGGGCATTACTACTGGGGCACATTTTACAGGGGGCATTCCTACTGGGGGCATTTTTACAGGGGGCATTACTACTGTGGGCACTTTTACAGGGGGCATTACAACTGGGGGCACTCTTAAAGGGGGCATTACTACTGGGGGCACTTTTACAGGGGGCATTACTACTGGGGGCACTTTTACAGGGGGCATTACTACTGGGGGCAATTTTACTACTACTGGGGGCATTGTTACAGGGACATTACTACTGCGGGCACTGATACAGGGGGCATTACTGTTTGGCGCATTACTACTGGGGGCACTAATACAGGGAACATTACTTTTGGGGGCACTATCACAGGGGTACTACTACTGGGGGCACTACTGCAGGGGGCATTGCAGAAGGGGCACCACAACTGGGGGCATTGCATAAGGGGTACCACTGCTGTAGGCATTGTGTAAGGGGCACTACTACTGTGGGCATTGTATTAAGGGCACTACTACTGTGGGCCTTGTATTAGGGGCACTACTACTGTGGGCATTGTGTATAAGGGGCACTGATGTGGGCATTGTGTATAAGGGGCACTACTACTGTGGGCATTGTATTAAGGGCACCACTACTGTGGGCATTGTGTATAAGGGGCACTGATGTGAGCATTGTGTATAAGGGGCACTGATGTGGGCACTGTGTATAAGGGGCACTATTGTGTGTTAGAACGCTTGTGATTATGGCTTTTCCTATGATACCACACCCCTTTCCTTTGTCGGGTGCATACACCTTGGGCGTGTGCAAAGTCCGCCTGGGGGTGCCAAAATGTATCTTCGCTTACCAAAAATATTAGGCTCGGGTTGGCCCTGTAGAGAAAGCATGGCTGTAGTGTGTTGTACAACTGGTTGCCATTTTCATCTGCAGGCCATTGCCCAAGAACCTTCATTAAGACCAAGGAGCCTATTTATCAAGAAAGCCTCAATCCTGGCAATAAGGCTGAAATGTATAAAAACTCTTATAGCCACGGTGTAACAATACAAGATTGCCAGGGCAGCTAAGCGATACTAGCTTTCCTCCACAATACTTTGCAGATGTGCACATGATATTTAGCCTTTCAGTTCTTCTAGTGCAATAAATAAAATGTATTTTAAAATAGATTAAAAAAAATATTTTAAATTTGCTACATTAAAAAACAAATCACACGTAGTTGCTTTATAAATGTTCTATTCAAAGAATAATTATCTTAAAATTTTAATCTACTATTGTCCCCATGAGATGAAGATAACAGATCATGTATTGTGGTGGTCCAAGTACCATCGCAACACTTAAACGGGCTTCACCCAGCGAAGGTATGGACTAGACTTCTTCAGCAATAGCTGTGTTATCGCTGTCAGTAGCCTTTTATGCACAGCACACTTTCCGATGCCAGCAGTGTGAGGGCGTGACCAATTATGTCATAGTGAAGTGGGGGCGGGGCCAATTATGTCATAGTGAAGTGGGGGCGGGGCCAAAATGAGGCGATTCAGTGCAAATCGGCCGTCCGGACTGCCTGCTTTACTAGGTGTAGTGGGTGGCCACAGTCAGATGATTTGCAGCCTCTCTGAGAATTGCACACTCTTCAAGGTGTTCAGGATAGCCACCCGAAATTCAGGACCGTAGGTCTGTATGCTTTGCATGAATATGGCAGTACGAAAACCGGTCACTATCACCAGCTAAATTACCCCCCTCCCCATGTTTTGGTTCTCTTTATCTGTTAATTTTCACTTTTTAATTATTGATTAAAATAACGATTTACAGATATATGACTCAAGGAAATGATCATTGCATTTGATTTAGCCTCAATGAGGATATAGTCAAGTATAAATCTGTTTTCATTGAAAATTCTATTTAAAGATTAAATTATTCCTCATATCTGATGCGGACATGATTGTAATTCAATGCACGTCTCCATGATGCTTCTATAGGAGGTTATTAAAGAATTTCAGAACCCCATAGAATAGTCTATGCTTCTGGAAGCATAGTCCCAGTCCCAGCATACAAGTCCCAGCATACTTTCCCACTGATCAGCTGGTAATGCATGCTAGGACTTGTAGTTTCACTAGAGATGGAGAGTCATAGGTTAGCCAAGCCAGTTACAGACAGAGGGGCTTCTGTAATTGTATTAGGATCTCTGACAGAAGATCTCTAGATTGATAATCATAATTCCGTATTGCTATGCAAAATGCAAAGGCTGTACCTGTTCTATAATGATAAGTAGGCCCCTTAATATGTTATTGCTGAAAATAGAGACTTTTGGAATCTTTAGTGGTACTTTTATGTGGTTGTGGTTATGATAGTTGCATTCAAGTTACTTTACAGTAGTTAGGATTAAATAAATGTTTATTTTGTGTAGAATAACAACAACAAAAAAAGTAGTTCCTGGCACAATCGAACATTTTGAAAAGGGGAGAGCTCTCACGTAGTCAATGTTCAGTGCGGGCATGTCGTCGAAACTGCGGGCTATGCAGAGAGGGCTGGAAGTGTAAATACACATGGTGCAAACAAAGAATATGTATGGGGGAGATCCGCTCACAAATATGCATACAGGTGAATATATGCGTTTCCAGCATATGGGTGAATATATGCGTTTCCAGCATACGGGTGAATATATGCATTTCCAGCATACGGGTGAATATATGCATTTCCAGGATACGGGTGAATATATGCGTTTCCAGCATACGGGTGAATTTATGCATTTCCAGCATATGGGTGAATAAATGCATTTCCAGCTTACGGGTGAATAAATGCATTTCCAGCTTACGGGTGAATATATGCATTTCCAGCATACGGGTGAATATATGCATTTCCAGGGTACGGGTGAATATATGTATTTCCAGCATACAGGTGAATATATGCATTTCCAGCATACAGGTGAATATATGCATTTCCAGCATACGGGTGAATATATGTATTTCCAGCTTACAGGTGAATATATGCATTTCCAGCATACAGGTGAATATATGCATTTCCAGCATATGGGTGAATAAATGCATTTCCAGCTTACGGGTGAATATATGCATTTCCAGCATACGTGTGAATATATGCATTTCCAGGATACGGGTGAATAAATGCATTTCCAGCATACGGGTGAATATATGCATTTCCAGCATATGGGTGAATATATGCATTTCCAGCATATGGGTGAATATATGCATTTCCATCATACGGGTGAATATATGCATTTCTAGCATACGGGTGAATATATGCGTTACCAGCATACGGGTGAATAAATGCATTTCCAGCATACGAGTGAATATATGCATTTCCAGCATATGGGTGAATATATGCATTTCCAGTTTACGGGTGAATATATGCATTTCCAGCATATGGGTGAATAAATGCATTTCCAGCATATGGGTGAATAAATGCATTTCCAGCTTATGGGTGAATATATGCATTTCTAGGATACGGGTGAATAAATGCATTTCCAGCATACAGGTGAATATATGCATTTCCAGCATACGGGTGAATATATGCATCTCCAGCATACGGGTGAATATATGCATCTCCAGCATATGGGTGAATATATGCATTTCCAGCATACGGGTGAATATATGCATTTTGGGCCTGAATCAGAGGTGGACACAGGAGCACCTGCAGCTGTGTCTATTGGCAGTCGACCTTCTGTAACTCTATGCAAATACTGCTAAAAAGCCCTTCCCTTGTGTTTATCCATGTGTCCGGATATGCATGGACTGAGACCCCTACCATTCATGCAGTAATAATTGGCATGTCCATAGACACCACGATCGGTTGCAACATGGAAACTCACACCAGCCCTGTAGCAAGTGCACTCTCACTGTCCGAGTGTGGCCTCCTATGTGAGTGGTTGAGCATCTGTGTACACAACCACTTTCCCCAACACACCCGTGACACTCCTATAGCATTCCCATAAGATGGACCATCTCTGTGTGCGCTCTAAGACGCCTCCCTGGCACTGCCCGGCACATTTTTAGTACACTTCTTGATATGTGAGCCATAACTCAGAACTGCAACACAGTCGGGGAGCAAGTACAGCAACTGCTCCACTATGTCCAACTCCAGCAGTGCATGTACCTCTGAACAGTGGCGTAACTAGGTGAATGTGGGGACTGCGGACCCGAGGGGGTGACAGCAAAATAGCAGAGCTGTGTGCGTCATCCACATTGTGCTGGTAGAGGATGGGGGCTGCCCAGCAGCTCCCGAAGGGCTGGTCAAGTCCCCAGCGTGACGACAACAAGGGAGTGATATGGAGTCATGCCCCCAAAATGTCATACATTAGGGGGCGTTGCATCTCCCACTATTGCAGTAGTGTATTGGGTGACACCTCCCTAGTAATGCCACTGCCTCTGAATCTGGGCCTTAGGGGGAGATTTAGAGAGATAAAGAACAAACCAATCAGCTTCGAACTGACATTTTTCAAGCACAGCCTGTAAAATGCTGATTAGTTAGTACTTTATCTGTCTCCACTTTATTTCTCTCCAAGCTTAGATAAATCTCCCCCCCTAGTTTCATGCACACTATGCGAGAGCAATTATGGCCAATACTACATCATCCCTTTTATGATTACCACACCATTCGACATTGAAAATGTTAAAGTGATGCAGCTAAGGTGCTGCAATACAACCTGATAGCTTGGCTCTTTGCAGGGGCAGATGACACGGTGCTATCTGTAGCCACGTACCCACTGCAGGCGTGGACCCGAGCATAATTGAAGCTAGTAAAATGATAATCAGAGTGGAGCCATACAACACTCTGTAAGGGCTTCTCTTACCTGTTTGCTAACCAGAGAATATAAACAGCCTTTGAAAACACAAGACAAATGTTAAATCAATAGCCCGTGTTCTGGAGTGCCTAACACATTTATCCCTGGTGAAGACCTTTGACTTATTAATCTCATTCCCTTGGCAGTTCACAATATGTTATCCCCCTGCAAACTTCCATGCATCACTATCTGCTTAGCTGTGTTTAGTGTGAGAGCAGAATAATGCTACATACAAACATAGGATGGCACGGCAGGCAGTAACCTCTTGCCCTACCTAATCTGCTCCTCTCCTTATAAGACTTCGGATCCTCATTCCTCTTAATGCTTGGCTTTATTTTCTTTCTTTTGTGTCCGTTTGTGCTGTTGGATACAAACAAAAACCAGATGGTTGGATACAGAGTGGTTACACTTCCATGGAAGTTGGACGCATTGGTGACCAGTATAGACAAGAAAGCATAAGACAAACACACTACATGTAAAGTACTGTAAGTGGAAAGGAACAACGTGCAATACATGTGCCATCAGTTCCCAAAGAGAGTCCCAGTTGCTGTCAGTGGAAATCACATAAAGTATAATAGCAGTAATATATTATTACTAATTACTAATTATTATTAATATTATTATTATTATTATTATAGTATTATATAATATAATAGCCTAGAAGTTAGACTGTTCATCCTACAGTAGACAACAAACAGACAACTCTTGGCTTTCCAAACTTGTATTTCCACAACAGCAGAATAACTACAGGCTGTCTACGTTAGCCTGTAACAAGTAGTCGGAATGGTAACCCTAAAGGAGGCATGAGGTGATAGAATGGATGAATGTCATGGCATTGCAAGCCATGGATAGAAGCTCAATCACTGGTAGCACTGCAACTGACAGTGTCTGATTGAGAATAAGCCCATCACACCAATATGTTCTATCACTGTTATACTAACTTATTTGTGGCTGCTGTTCTCACTAGTGATCCCCAGTCTATCTGCCATATCATTTCAAACCAGGCACCACTCCAGCCTCTGACAGATTTTCCCTATATCCATACAAATGTGAACTGCCAAGTACGCACATTCTATTAGTCCCATACCATTTCCACCAAAATGAATCGCAAGCACGCTCTTTTGGACTCTCGCCACATCAGGGATCACCTTCACCCATGTCTTTTAATGTGAACCATTGTGGTTCCACTTGCTAGAGTACTTTGCCACTTGCTGGAGTACTTTGTCACTTGCTGGAGTACTTTGCCACTTGCTGGAGTACTTTGCCACTTGCTGGAGTACTTTGTCACTTGCTGGAGTACTTTGCCACTTGCTGGAGTACTTTGTCACTTGCTGGAGTACTTTGTCAAAAGCTCCTCCGTTACTTTTATTCTTGTTCAATATTAGTATGATACCATATTGTTAGGAGGTCTGGAGACTGCACCTAAAATTCAACAATGAACTACTGTAAAATCACCAGTCAAGGCCTCCACCAACTATCACTTATAATATCATACAGCATTTCCTTTGGGCCCTCCATTCCCCATGCTATGTGAAAACTGCTTTGTTGCCTTTCCACCTTTTTGTTTTGTTAGATGTATGGCATCATTTTTTGCACAGCCATCCTCTAACAACCGGTCCACAGACTTTCTATATACCACATATCTCTTTGACATCCATCTCACAATGTTTATAATTGCCATGCTGCCCAAGCTTCTGTAGCTGCTGCTATATGTAAAGTATGTTGTACTGTAGCTACACACGGCTTGTGCAAGCTAGCTCTCAGAATACTCAAAAAACAATATTTTGTCCTCTATGTTAGATCTTAAAGGTGGGTACACATCAGACGATATTTTGACCAATCCGACAGATTGGTCCTATATATTGTCAATATCGTCTAATGTGTATGCTCTATGTCGGGCCATGCGCGCTCCCCTTTAGTTGCATTGTCAGGTCAGCCCTACATGATGCTCAATCTGATGATGCCACTGACGAACCCATGCTGCGGGCTGCGGCAGGGGCCGACATATCGGGCGGTCAGGCATCGGACCATCAAATGTGTGCTTGCCGCCCGATATGTTATCCCGTCGGCCATGCAGTCGCCCATCGGATCACTGGATACTCATATCATTTAATTTGTACACAGCTTAAGACTTTTGGGCCCATGAATATATGAACTCCTGTATCCTTTATACTGGACAAATGTAAGAGCCATGTAGTCTGTGCAACTTTACTCATTTACCTTTTTACAGTTGATTGGTCTTTTACTTCCTTATGAAAAGGACATATACTAATAACTGCAACACTTAGACCTCCGGCCTTCTCTTTACTAGGGCTGACTGATTTGCTTATTCAAAAACACCCCAAGGAAAAGCCTGCACAAGGCAGCACTCAACAGTATACAAATTAATAGCACACATCCACCAAGCTATGCATGGCCATCACAAAAACTCTGGTGTAGCTGGATATCGGCTACCATGGGCCGAATGGAGCTTTTTCCTGCACTACATGAAAATGACTCATGATATCTGGTCAGTCCAGGCATGGCAAGGAAAAGAGTATACCTGCCAGCACTCTATCTATAAAAGAGCCACATATTCAACTAAAATAGCCCTATAGTTCTTATATTTTCTATTTTTTGTTTTTTTTTACTTACCTCATGCCGCTTTTTCACCAAAGTTCACTATACCTGTAGAGACTACACACTACATATCCCACACTATAGCAGCGCTCCCAAACTGTGGTGCCAATTCCAACCACACTCGTCTAACAGTGATCTCGCCTGTGACTTCTTAACCAGTAACATCAATTTTGCCAACTAGTGCACATTCTAGCCCCCTGCTATTAGTTACAGTAAGGTCCAGTGAATTCTTGTCACTAATAAAGCAATATAGTCATATATTATTAACAAAATGTTAAAAATAATATACAACCGTGATATTATCATCTATGTATTGTACAGCTCTCAGATTGTACACAATAATCCACTGCAGCTCCCTAGAAACTATTGAAAAAGAAAGATTAAAAGCACCAAACATGAACCATACATCAAATAGACACAATTCGGATTAAAGGACACATAGTACTTTCTTAGATTGATAGTGGAGGTTCAGATTACAATACTCTGAATATGTTCATTTTCAGCTGAAATAACTAAGATATGAAACTTTTGTACTTCAGCCTTAAATATATTCAGAACAGTAGCTCTCTGGTATAATATTCCTGCCATGCTCTGATGGCTGTATGGTAAAAAAAAATACAGTTAAATAAGTACAATATATGTCTTAATTCAATAACAAAGACCTATTGCATAAAAAAAAGAAACATTTGAATGGATTAGAAAATGTATTAATGTTCTTCATATATTACACATAAATTGAGGTTTAAGCTCCATACAAATTAAAATGCCATTAGAGAAGGTTTCCAGTGAAATTAATATTATTCCTTTTACCACTCATTTGTTGACCCCACTTAATAGACAGTATTTGTTTTCCAATGTGCATGTCTAGAAAATACTGTGCTGGTCGGCTGGATGAGAGAGAGAGAGAGAGAGAGAGACAGACAGACAGACAGACAGACAGACAGACAGAGAGACAGGAAGAGACAGTGGGGTATGTTTACTACAAGAGCGGGTTTTTAGAAGTGGTGATGTTGCCCATAGCAACCAATCAGATTCTATTTAACATTATCTAGCACCTTATAGAATATAATAGCTAGAATCTGATTAGTTGCTATGGGCAACAACTCCACTTCTAAAAACTAACACACCAGAGAGAGACGGAGGTAAATAAATGTAAAGGGATAGATTGAGTGAGGGAGAGATTATTATTATTATTACTATTATTATTGTCATCATCATTTTTTATTTATTAATGATCACAGAGATCACTAACATTTAAAATATACATAAAAACTCAGTATGAACTTAATTTGAACTTGATTTAAGTAGTTGAATTATGCATCTAATCTAATACTGGCTGTATGACAGCAATTTAGTATTCTTATTCATGGCCCCCAAGAAAGAACTCATCTCCATTGTTTATTTGTAAGGCAACACAAAATTCTGCAGCCTCACATACAGTAGTCAGAAGAACACTTCATATAAAATACATATCATATATAAAAACAGAACAAGTGCTTTCATAAGGGCTGATTGTGAATGGTATGCAATGTGGCTGTGTCTGCAGGCTCCCGCGGAAGACTGATTTAAGGGCATATTTATCACAATCCGCAGCGGATGTGGTGATAAAAAATGTCTTTTCAATTTGCATTGTGAAATTGCATACTGTATTTTCACGCAAATATACCAAATTTGCCGGGAACTGGTGCAGAGTGATAGCTTAGGCTATCTGCACCATCATCGTCATCGGGGGAAGATAGCAGCCATAGGCTACTATAGGCTAACGAGACCTATGGGGCTGCATTTGCAGTCAGAAAGAGGGGCCACGGTAGATATTCCATGGTAAATCTGGGGGATCCTTAATAAATGCGAGTACACCGCAAATGTTGATTAAAAATATGCCCCTTAGTACCTTATGCTAATATAACACTCTGTAAGGCTAATGCGGGGGTTCATACATCTGCAAGCGGAAATCCATGCTGCCCACTAATTTTATGCCAGCCGATACAATTGTCATCATTAGTATCAGCTTTTGCACCAGCCCAATGCTAGGTGCAAGAGATCCGTCAGAAATAGGCTTCATTTCCCCGCGCGCACGGAATCACACGGAACCTTTGATACACACCCATGACATTCTCACAGGGTAGTGCGATTTTGTGCACTCACATGTATGCCGCCCCAAAATGCCCAATTTCAAGGAGTGACTTAGTTAGTGGGGGCTGGTAAGGCTGAGTAGCAGGAATTGGATTGTTTAGTTGAAGAGGAACCAGCGTAAGGATTTGCAGAGTGCTGCAATGGAGGTGGAGCAACTGTAGACGAAAGATGAGTGAGGGGAAGGCTAAATAGCAGGAAATAGCAGGAAATTGAAGTAGTCAAAGTGGAATTTACAGTAATGAGAGAATGGATAAGTGATTTGGAGTGTCCAGATTGGCAAAGAGACATACAGTAGGGGGTGATGTATTAAACAGTGAGCAGTGGAGGGCAGCATAGAGCCCTGCTCCGGCCCTGGCACGCCCCCTCACCCTGACTGCTGAAGCGTAATGAATCATAAGCGCAAAATGCAACCTGAAGCTGCCTATGGATTATTTCTGTGCATATGCACTGTGTGAAAATGTTGATCACTTTAGTGAGCATAGTCTGGGCAGAGTGTAGAGGACAGAGCCTGAATGCAGAGGTGCTAGGGGGGACAATGGGATGCTCAAGTAGTTTGGAAGTAAATGGAATTAGAATATTGTGACAGTAGCTGGGGGAATGGCAGGGTTGAGAGCTGGATAGTAGAGATTAGCACATGTATGAGGACAGAAGGGAATTGAAAATGGAAAGGAACAGTTTGTAGAAGTGACTTAAGTACAAGAAAGCTTTAGGAAGAAGACATTCAATGAGTTGAGAGGAAACATGTTCAAGGAGACAGTCTGAGAAAGAGAAATATGTTAATGTTAAGATCTGAGGGTGGATAAGGGAGTGCAATGCTAAGTACACACCTAACTATTGATCCAACTGATTCTACAATTTTCAGTGACTAAACGATCTTGAGAACTTCCGATTTCGAGTGTACACACTAGCGATATATATCGTTCCAACACAAATTATTATCTGTCATAAGATCATCATGAACTATCAGCAGAAATGTCAGACAGATGATCGTTCATTCATACACGCTACAAAATGTGCATAAGATTGGCTCTTCATTTTGGAGAATGTCATGCAGTAAGCTTGATCCATTCATCCGATCTAAATGGTTTAGAAACGATAATCGACCCCAGGTGCTGTGTACTCATTCTGAGATTATTGGACCGAGCAGTTGAAAAACAACTGTTATTGCAGTGTGTAACTAACTTGTGAGAAGTTGAGTGTGATGCTGAGAGGAGATTTCTCAGTGGATGGGGTAGATGTTTACTCTGAAGTAGATCTGAAGTTAGTGGCGATTCTAGGGTTGGGCAAGCAGGACTATTACCCGGGATGCTGTGGCCTCAGGATGCGGCCACAGTCACCCCTGACACCATCTAATCTGACGGCTCCTGCCCCCTCTTGCCCACCACCATATATAACCATATATAAGCTGTGGGCAGCCACAACACCATATTTACAAACGGGCATGGCACTATACCAGTGGGAGTCCCAGTCTCCCGGAATGCCGGGCATGCGACGTCATGCCACGTGATGTCGGCGCGCATGGCATTCTGGGAGTGGGCGCTCCCGCGCATCGTCAGCAACATTGCCCATCAGACCTGCATGCTGTCGCTCCGTCGCTGCCGGTATCGGCAAGTGTGTATGCACTTGCATATGCCGGCACCCCTGCCAGGACCCGCCATGGACGGCATCGTGCTGGGTACATATTGTTAAGTGTATACCCAGCATTAGGCAAACAGCTCCCTCTCTGTCAAATGGCCACTCACCTCCCCAGCAAATGGCGCCCAACCAGGACAGCGCATGACCCCGCAATTACTATTTTCTTTGTTGTTTTTGTTGCACATGGCCACGCCCCCTGGAAACTATTGCACAGATCTCCTCAAACTCTAGAAGCAGCCCTGTGTAAAGTCACCAGCAGTCAGGGAAAAAGGGGTTGGACTAGAAACCTGATTATAGGCAACTAAGAAATTCCAGCATCTTTATACAGAACTCTTACCATGCTGGAATGTTATTTGCAGAATTTCTCAATGAGCCACACATGTGAGGAAACCCACTCCTTTACTATGTTTAGTATTGCCCACTTATACATTATACCAGAATGAAAGCATTCTCTCCTGTGTGTTTCAATGCCTCTGCATACTGGTATGTGACATCTCATATATGTGTATATATTGTAGATAGATAGATAGATAGATAGATAGATAGATAGATAGATAGATAGATAGATAGATAGATAGATAGATAGATAGGTAAATCACACTTGCCCACCCTCTTGATTCGGTCCGGAGCCTCCCGAAAATTGAGTGTCGCTCCTAGCCCTCTGGAAAGGCAGGCAAGCCTCCCACGGACCCCTTCAACCTCCCCCCATGAAAACCTTAGGTGTTGATGCGATTCACGCTGATCCCGCCCCCTGCTTCACAATGCTTGTAATATCGGCATTGTTTAGCGGGGGCGGGGCCAAAGTGTTGCAATTGCGTGGCCCCGCGCCCCCGCTCCGCCCACAAATTACAGTAAGCTGTCCAGTCACACCCACTTGCATCAGCCACGCCCGCTGCCATGCCAATCTGGCTGCTCCCTCCTGGAAGAAGCAGCCAGAATGTCGGCAACCATGAGATGGATAGATAGATAGATAGATCTATATTTTCATGCTCTCCAGCTGAGTGTAACTGCCAAAGCTGAGATGAATGCAGACAATGCCTTTTATGTATACACCTCTGGAATCCACAGCTACTTGCTGTGAAACTATACAAGCTCTGCATGTGGCCATATATCCTGAGTAATAATAATATGCACTGGTACAGTATCTGCGGTAAAACATCATTGTAGACAATAAAGGATTACGTTTTCTTTCCAGCCTTATAATCATATTAAGAATTATTTTAGACCAGAGGTAATCAATCTACTATACTATACTAAGCTGTTGTGGAACTGCAAAACCCACGTTGCCTTGTCAGCCTCTATTTTATACGACAGTATTATACTGTTTGGAGGCTGTTTATTATACTCCTTGGGGTTTATATACGAAGTGTCGGGTTGTAAAGTTCAACACTACTGTTCGTGTTTATGCCCGATATTTAAAAGGGCAGTGATTTTACTAGCCGTGTCTTGTTAGTCAAAGTATTGCCCTTTTAGATAACGGGTATGACCTGACCACAAACATAAGTGTCGGGTTTTATAACCCGACACTTAGTAAATAAATGCCCTGGTGTCTTTCAATCTGATATCAGAAGCAGATTCTTCACAGCACAGTACTCAGTCCTAGGAAAGATCTGGATTCATTCACATCGCTTTGCGAATAAGACAAATTTTAAGGGGAAAAGTTGCATGAAAAGATGCTCCGAGTCACATGCTCTCACCCGTTATGTATAATGCGACTTGTAGCGCACGGAGGATAAATGTATGTGAACACATCTGTAATTGGCATCAGCACGGGTCCAGTAAGAGGGGTCATGGACATTGTATTCCTTCTCCCTAAGCGTAGTCCCTACAGTCTTAATAGAAAAGCAACTGATGACCTGGGGTTTACAAAGTTGCAAGTGTAAGATGGAAGTGGAGGTACGCAATGATAAGTGGGATGAAATGAATATTCATCATTAAAAATTTAATTTTTTTAACATATAAGGAATATAAATGTCATTGTGTTATAAATACCTAAAGGTTATACTGAATAGGATTGTTTTAATAACTATTAGTAGCAGAAATTATTGACTATTCAGAGAGAAACTGCAGCATATAAAATAGTACAAAAAAAAAAGTAGTTATTTTTCAGGATAACTTTTACTGCATCATATATAACATTGGGGTTGGAAAATAATATATATATATTTTTTACAGTAATATTTTTTGTCCATTTGATGTTTCCCTATATTATGGAACTATTAAAACAAAACAAAAAACAGTGTCCAGGACGTTTCAGCTAATACAGGGCCTGATTCAGAGCCGGACGCTATTTGCGCTCACTCGTTCAGAAAAAGGGGCCGGCTATTTAAATTGTGCGCTCGCTCTTTGCGGTCTGTTGACGCCTCTGAGCGAGCGAACGAAACATGCGCTCGCTATTTTGTAAAGACGCCCCTTTGCCGTTCGCATCATACGTCAACTCCCCTATTTATTAGATTAATCGAGTACATCGAAAGGCGTCTGAACTGCTCGCAGTGCTTGTGGTTGGATTTTCCTACTGCATTCATGCGAACAGTTCAGGCTAAGAGACAACCAAGTGACGTGGCCGATGACGCTGCTTTGTTAATTATGCACACCCTTAAAATGCCCGTTTTGACAGTTTGGCACGCCTGCGTTCGGATCACCACTCCCCGTTTTCAAGCACCTTCCCCTGTTACCACCCACAAACGCTTCATCCTGTCACTCAAATTAGCAGGCATTCGCTATTTTGCGAACACACGATTTCTGACCGCACTGACTGGTTGGCGCATGCGCATTATGACCCATATGCATGCGCAGATGTGCGAACATCGCTCGGAGCGAACGAGCGGCCGCTTACGAGCAGCTCTGAATCAGGCCCACAGTACGTTAGCTCTTTTACTTTTATATGGAGTTTGTGAGGGCTGCCATATTATCTGCAAAAGACCTGTTTGCTTATGATGGATTTGATGCCTTGGGGGTCATAGGAAGACATTGGGTCTTTCCTACTATACAGGTCTAACAGTGACCTACAGCTCTTATCATAAATCATCTATATGTGAGAGTACACATCTCCAGGAGTTGTCAGAGGATGATGTGCAGATACAGACTACAGATTGGCTCACTAAATATATCAGATCTTCCAAACATAGAAGCCGAACATCATTATGTTTAGCTAATGATCCATTAATTAAACCAATTGTATATAGATGCAGGGCTGCACAGTTTTGGGCCTTTTTCTGTCAAATAACAGATTGTCAAGCAAGTCATCTGATGGAAAATGGCCCAGAATCACGCAGACCAGTCTCTGTGTACAGCAGAATATCATAGATTTAATGTGCTAGATCATGAAATGTGCACAATGATCCATAATGAGCCCTTAAAGTGTACCTGTCATCTCCATACAGTTGAGGCAGCCATTTTGCAAACGTATCCAATATCCAGAAATGGTAGCCTATCAGTTTGCTGGGAATTAGTGACATCACTGGGGCATTTAGAACTTCACCCTCTCAAACTAGTGATGTCTTTGGGGAATGGAGCACAGATATTCAGCTCAAAGCTTCCCTTATTGCAATCACTAGATGGGAATGTTGAGGGGTAAAGTATGTCCTATAAGCAATTATATCATCACATACAGTCAGGTCCATAAATGTTGGGACATTGACAGAATTTTCAGATTTTGGC
This sequence comes from Taudactylus pleione, assembly GCA_031769625.1. Lineage (NCBI taxonomy): Eukaryota > Metazoa > Chordata > Amphibia > Anura > Myobatrachidae > Taudactylus > Taudactylus pleione. The sequence continues at coordinate 2,163,137 of JAUIMM010000104.1, read as the reverse complement.
CTCTGTTCACCACCACAATGGTTTTGAAATGAAACAAACAAGATGTTCTTTAACTGCAGACTTTCAGATTTAATTTGAGGGTAATTACATCCAAATCGGGTGAATGGTGTAGGAATTACAACAGTTTCAATATGTGCCTCCCACTTTTTAAGGGGCCAAAAGTAATGGGACTATCAACTCAAAAGCTATTTCATGGACAGGTGTGGGCTATTCCCTCATTATTTAATTATCAATTAAGCAGGTAAAAGGTCTGGAGTTGATTCTAGGTGTGACATTTGTATTTGGAATCAGTTGCTGTCAACTCTCAATATGAGATCCAAAGAGCTGTCACTATCAGTGAAGCAAGCCATCATTAGGCTGAAATATCAAAACAAACCCATCAGAGTGATAGCAAAAACATTAGGTGTGGCCAAATCAACTGTTTGGAACATTCTTAAAAAGAAACCGTTGTAATTCCTACACCGTTCACCTGATTTGGATGTAATTACCCTCAAATTAAATCTGAAAGTCTGCAGGTAAAGCACATCTTGTTTGTTTCATTTCAAAGCCATTGTGGTGGTGAATAGAGGACAAAATATGAAAAATCTGTCAATGTCCCAATATTTATGGACCTGACTGTATACCTCAGCACTGGGTACCCTTATCATAAAGTGCTAGTAGAGATAAAGAAAGTAAGTAAAGTCACTAATCCCTTGACTCTATTGCTAGGGCTGGTGCAAGGTTTATCGGCACCATAGGCAAAACTTCAGCCTACTGCCCGCAACCACCACCAATTCCCACTTCCCAGCCCCTCAGGTGAAAGTGTGGAGGTGTAAGTATAAGTACCACAGCCACAACAGGTATTAAGTCCAAGTTAATTTTGTGATAGACAGACTCAGTATTGCCCCCTAGATCCCGCTGCCCTAAGCAGCTGCCTAATGGTAGAGCTGGCCCTGCCCATTCCTCCCTAAAATTGCAATCAAGATGATTTATTTGGCCTAAAAAGATAATAGTTATGGAGGAAGGGAAATTAAATAATCAATTGTATGAATGCTGCAAAGGGAAAACTGCTTATGTGTTTTGTTTTAAATGTATTCCTTGGGAAATAGAGTTTTCAATTGTACTTTATCAGACTCCCAAAGTGCTGGAACTGCGAATGTCGCCCACATTCTATATCTGGTTGCCGGCATCGTCCCCTCCTCCGCACAGCTCTTTATGTTGTGCTGTCTGAATGCAGTGAAATTGCTACATTACTTTGATCACAATGCAGCACAAAAATATCCTTTTGAACCAAGACCCGGCTGAAAATCGTCTATTTTACATTTCATAATTTGCATAGTGTTCTGTAACAAGGAAAAGTAGGGCATATACAATATAATCATTAAAATATATGTATGGTGTGAGTTCTTTTATGCCAAAATTGCAGCCTACATACCTGTTCAAGTTATACATTATCTCTTCTACCTACTAGCAGGCAAATCATCTGTAATCTCTGGAAGTACTGACATTAGTGAAAAATCATGGTTGATTCTTGCGTTTTACATGCAGGATGTAACCCCTGGTATCATTCTGTATCTGTCTGTGAGTTAGGACACATAGGGGTCTATTTACTAAGCAGTGTTAGGAGATAGAGTGAAAAGTGATAAGAAAGTGATAAGGTGCCAGCCAATCAGCTCCCAACTGTCATTTTTCAAACACAGCCTGTGAGAAGACAGTTGGGAGCTGATTGGCTGGCACCTTATCACTTTCTTATCACTTTTCATTCTGTCTACTAACACTACTTAGTAAATAGACACCATAATGTATAAAGGCATAATCAATTACAATTGTTCTATGCACAACATATTGCCAGGCAACTAAACATATTAAAATGTATATCTATAAAAGTATATGGCAAAGTACAAAAAAATAAAACAAATGCAACAACTGGGCATACTAAAAGCTCCCTAAGCTCTACCTGTGTAACTGTGCAGAGCACACTGAAAGTCCACATAGAAATAGTGTAAGTCCTGTTCTCACTGGCCAAGTTGCAGTACAAGTGGCAGTACTACTTATTATAGCCATAGTCAAATAGCCATTGTAAGGACTTCCTCCCAAGCGACCTCAGGCTTATGATGTGTCTCTGATATCAGTCTTTCTAATCGTTTTAGGAAAAATAACTCTAATTGCTCAACATATACAATGAGCACCAGAAGTGATGTATTTCTGTATTACTGTATATCTATGGAGTGTTTTAAAAAATCATCCCCTGCTCCGACAGATACACTGGCATCCATGGAGGGTAGGAATATTCCTCTTATAAGGGACTCAGCGGAGATGACAACATGCTCTTCCGAATAACTGCCCTACAGGGACACACAATGTGATTCTTGCTGCATTTAATTGTATGTGGACACATTCCTGTCTCTCAGGCTATGATCAATTCCCTGCTGTATTTACTGACTACTTAATGATGCACCGGCCTCCAAGTCTTATTATTTCTGCAACATTAATTTTACAGTTTTAAAAAATTCATGTTATATTTCCATTGTTGTTTGTTTAAGTGTTTCTTTTTTTAAGAGATGTTAATGAGCAGATGTGAAAGTCTCTCTGTTTAAAACAGTTTACACTCACCACCCTACCCTTATAATTAACAGGAAGCTGCATTACTGCAAGACAGAGTCCTTCGCTGCTGCAGCAATGAAATGTAAATCTACAATACAGATAATAGGAAAGTGGAAGAACTAAGCACTGGCATATTTTCTGCCATAAGCGCTGCACCACTGACTAGCAGAATGGCAGGGGTCAAGTGTTAGGGTCCCCACCATTGTGAGATACACAGGACACAGAAAAATATTGAATGTCTTCACTGCATCGGTGGTGACAAGAACTACTGTAAGTGTCTGAATAATGATCCAGTTTGGAGAATGTCTTTTTTTATGTTAGTCAGGGTCAGGAGTGATGGGTTCCTTGTGGTCAAAGGCCGCCAATCTATTTGCTGCAAGGTAGAACTATCTATTTCGTCTGTAAATTCCATTTAACACATATCGGGGCTTATTTAGAGTTAGGAGCAAATCAAGATAAAGGGTACAAATTTGCACATGGACAAAATATGTTGCAATCTAAAGGGTGGAAATGCAATTTTGCTTTGCATGCTGGGAAAATATTGCCTTCTCTGTTTTTACACCATGATTTAGAGTTGAGTTAGGCCCCAAGATCTTAGGGCCTGATTCAGAGGTGCTTGCTGTTTGCGAGCGCTCGCTCTGAATCAGGGCGTTCTTTTGTCTTTTTTTTTCGGCCTCTAGGCCGCTCGCATAGCTGTTGGTGACCACCCACAGCTTGTGCGAGCGGCCTGGCAATGGTCGCGTTTATCGCTACCATTGCCATTGCAGGGAGACCCTAAGGTGGGGTCTCAGCACTCGCAATGCAGAGTGGACTTCCTGCTCTAATAGCGAACGTCTCCATTTGTCCAGCCACCCCCACTACCCACCTACAAAACCGGGCGAGATGTCGATCAACATCTATAGCCACCCCTTTTTTTTGCGAGCCCCAGAGTGAGTGAAGTTCTCACTCGCTACGGGGCTTTCACAATCGCGTGGCGCATGCCGCGCATGCGCACTGGGCCACCATTGGCCCGCTTGCGAGCGCGGTGCGCTCGCGAGTGGGTCTGAATCAGAGCCTTAATCCTCTCACCATTAGAGAGAAAATTTTAGAGAAAATGTTAAAAAAATTTGATTGTTGTAGTTTGTAAATAAAAATGTAAACACAGGCACATTTCACTGTTAATTACCAGTTCCAAGGAAGTACGTGCAGTAGAGAACCAAAAATACTGTATAGGCAGGGCTGCTGTGTGATTTTCCGGCAGCTCTGGGCGGGAGTCACTCACTTTGCTGTAGTGTAGACGCCGTGGGTGGAACCACAAGGAAGCACAGCTGCGGCAATCACCTGTTGTGATTTCCTGTGGCTCCACCCATGACTTTGACACCAAAGGGGTATACGCATCAGAGGTAACTCCTAGTTTACTCGGCAGTACTGCAGCTAGGTGAGCTATGAAAATTAAGACCGCAAGCTAACGGTAGCACGCAAGCTACAGGTTGGAGACCACTGTACTAAAGGAATCAGGGGATAGGAGCTGTCCAGGTGCTGAAATGATTTCAGCTACTCACACTCTGGCACTGATCTTTTGTTTTCTGATAACCAGCAGCATATTTTGGCACTCTCCCATAAAGATATAGAACAGCTCTCTATAAACTTTACCATTATCATATTTCTTAAACAAGTAATTTCTATCATGTACAATAAAAACTTGCAGAGTTTCTATTTAGCAAACAAATACTGAGCAACTTTACTGTATTTTACACTACGATTTTACAGTTCAACTGGAATGCCCCCTAGCCCCACCTCTCCACTCTAAATTTTAAATCTGCTCCTTTGCAGTACAACTTGGTTGGATGTACTCTAAATGAGACCCTGTGTGTTTAACCCTCTATGTAAATGTAAATGGCATGGGCAGAAAAATAAATCCTACTTAATTCCTAAATTAAGGATAATGTTTATTGTTATAACTTCTTCACGTACATGTAATTTGAATTATTATGAAATGGTGCCCTGTTACTGTGCTTTTGAAGGTTCCCTAGTAACAAACTGTTAGGTTATAAATTGTATAGTAGATAACGGAGCCATTTTTCACTTCATATGCACAATGATCTACAGCACAGGTTCTCAAACTCAGTCCACAGGACCCCAAACAGTGCATGTTTTCCAGGTCTCCTCACAGAATCACAAATGAAATAATTAGCACCACTTGTGGATCTTTTAAAATGTGTCAGTGAGTAATGAATACACCTGTGCACCTGCTGGGTGACATGGAAAACGTGACCTGTGTGGGGTCCTGAGGGCCGAGTTTGAGAACCACTGACCTACAGTATGCTTACCTTGCTTGCCAGACAGCGGAGGGGGAGGGGATCTGTCAGGAAGACAATCCCCCCCCAAGTTGTGCCCATGACCCCTTTGTGTCCTCTGTAGAGGGCCCTGGTATTTACAATAGGGTGGTGTCTTGCCCCCACAGTTGCCGCACCCTTACTGGTTCAGAAGCCAACATGTCTTTTTGCAGGTCTGTCTGGGGACTTAAGTAGATCATCAAGCTATAGCTCCATTGGGGGTATGACTGGCAGCTATTCACACTTCTTAACAGTTTATGTCACTATCTTGGAGGAAACTGAGATAGAAAAGGTCTTAATAATGTTAGGTGAAAGAAAGGCAGATCAAACTCTACATGCATAAAAGGGGACTAAATGCATATAATGCAAACACAATATTACCATTGCATAAGTTTCTAGTTAGACCATATCTCCCATACTGTATGGGACAATTTTGTACACCTCACTTTAAGAAGGATGGAGGAGAACTTATAGGGTAACCTCATCACTAAAGAGAATGGAAGGGTTACATTTTAAAGAGAGATGAAAAACAATTTTCCTTTGCTCTGAAAAAAAACAACAACATGGTTTAGAGGTGACCTAATTAATATATATAAATATATCTGAGGTCAATACAAAGATTTGTCTAATGGGATGACCATTCCGTACCAAGGACCATACAGAGGATAAGGGGCCAATAACTGTGAATGGAAGAAAGACAGTTTCACCATCAGCATAGAAATGGGCTTGTTTACTATGAGTGGTTATGGCAACTTCACCAACAGAATGTAAAGATGGATTGGGTGCCTTTCTTACAAGAACCGGTATCTGTGGCTGTAGTTAGCACGTTAGCACTCTATATGGATGATTAATCCAGGAAAGAGACTATAATGACAACTGTAGCTTTGCAGGTTTTGTTTTGCCTTCTTCTGGATAAACAGAACTAGAATATATAAAGTGTTGAACTTGATGGGCCTGTGTTCTTTCATTTCCCCACAAACCTATGTAACACCATCTGCTGGACTCGGGCTCCTCTGTGCCAATATCGTTCGGAATTTTCCCTCACTGCCGCTGTTAAACTCCTAAATCAATAGAAGGCATCATTTTTGTATATCATTATTTGTTTTAGTGCATTATAATGTATGTAGCTGTGTACATTAAGTTGTGGTTTATTATGCTTTGTATCTGGAAGTCTGCTTAGGTGCATATGTATAAGTGCACAGAAAGTATATATTTTTGTAATACATTTTTACTGTTTGGAATGATGGGAGATAAAGTATGCTCTCTGGCACAGTGCCTATAGACTTCAAAATGAAAACATCTTAGGCTTTTTTTCCCCAGCTACTTTTGTGCCTTGCCATTGCTAAAAATGTAGAGTATTCATTTTAAAGCGCTTTGAAATATATAGAAACAGGTTTGATATATAAACTTCATTTCACATAAACTCATGATCCATATACACACAATCACTCCAAATCAGTCATGCTCAACACATGAAAAGCACATCAAACATATATAAAAAATTCCCATCTGCTTTTGAAGTACTTTTTCATATACTGAGTCCTATTCAGTGCATGAAAAATATGTGTACTGTTCAAGAGTGGGGGTATAAAGACAAACCTGTACTGAAAATGTTTGTAAAAGTCAATGACACTTTAGTACAGGCCTGGCCAACCTGTGGCTCTCCAGCTGTTGTGAAACTACAAGTCCCAGCATGCCATGCAACCATTTTACCATTCCCTAATAGCTAAACTGTGGCAGGGCATTCTGGAACTTGTAGTTTTACAACAGCTGGAGTGCCACAGGTTGGTCAGGCCTGCTCTAGTGTATAAAAAGTTTCAAATGAGGTATATTTTAGCTTTTATTGCTATAAGTTAAATAAATCATGTCAGTTTGGAGCGTTGACTACAATCCCTTAAACTCTCTTAATAATGGCCCACTTCTAGGGAGGACGTTGGGTTAAAGGCTGTCAATGCTAATTATAATGGAGCCACATTTATCCACAATGCAGTTCCATTTTTTTTCCCACCGTTGCCGTAGGTTTGACACACCATGAATCTGCTCCATGCCATATGTTCCAAGCAGTCAGTCTTTGTTTGATAGATAGAATGAGAGCAAAAAAGCACACCGCGTCCCGACCTCCTGTTACTGTCTGTATACTTCCCTGGGCCGTGCACACAAATTATATTAAGAGATGATCTCTAGGGTCCAGATAAAGTCTTTCTCCTTGAGTACCTGCAGAGTGATACAAGGAGAAAGCAAAATGTACCCTTCTTCACTGATGCCACGCTGTAATAGTCATTTACAGTTGAATAATGCTTCTATAATTTAAAAAAAAAAAAACTCAAATTAGTGTAGAGAATTTTTCTCTTTCGATTAACTTGTTCTGGTCAATACTGCACCGCTTAAGATTTGGACAGGCTAAAAAAGAGGAGGAGCCTAGGCATAATCTGCAGAATGATGAGTAAGTAGGTCGGTCATACTAGTTTCTGGGACAGGGAGATAAAGATTTTATATGATTTTTGTTTTATTTTATTTTTAATTTTTGAATGCTTTTTTTTTTTTCAAATTTCTTTTTCCCACACTTATTCAAAGGATCTGATAGTGGTATTATGAGGACATTCCTGTCAATAATTAATTGCAGGAATGGAGTAGTTGACTTTAAGTACACACTTCGCCTGCACACAGCGAGGTCGGCCATTTTATGTGGCTGGTCCAATATTCAGGACAAAGAGATTTATCAATGTATACTAATTTAACTACTGATATATAGTGTACAAACAACCCTATCCTCTGGCTTATCCAAGTTGAATTATTATTATTGTCTATGATAGCTATGACAAAGGAGAAACTCAGTTAGGCTAGTATAAACGAGGAATATGCAATTGTTAATGATATTGCATATTATATGCATATAATTTTATTTTTTAACATAAATACATCCTCCATCTTTTGTGGAAATAATGCCATTTTTGTCACCTGATAGGATCAAATGTGTTAGGTTATGTCCTAGTACACAAGGATCATGGGCGTGTGAGAGGCAACAGAAATTATGCAAATCCCCACCTGATACAATTCGCTGGAAGCCCTAGAGCCCTGTCACATGTGCATAAACATGTGTAATTAGAAACAATGTGTACTGTGAAAGATATGCATTGGTTACAATGCGTAAACATTCTCATGTTGTAACTAATGCACATCTGACAGTGCAATGTGATCAAGGCCACAGGCTTGTCAACACACATGAAAAACTATGATTTTTTTAAATGCCCATATTGCTTAATTAAGTTTTCACACGTGCTACATGCAGATTCATACACATAGAAAACAGGCTTAATATGTGTGTTGCTACATATTTCAAAGGGTGCCTAGCCTAAAGTGCAAGAAATGAGTTTGAGGGGAAACATACTGTACCCCACAACCGATTAGCGCAAGGCAGTCCCAATTTCAGTGTACTGTCCCGATGTACCATGGTCATTGTACTGATTTGCAGAAAGGGGTATATTTACTAAACTATGTGTTTTTAGAAGAGGAGATGTTCCCCATAGCAACCAATCAGATTCTACTTAACATTTATCTAGAAACTAGAAGATAATAGCTAGATAACATTTATCTAGCAACATCTCCAATTTTAAAAACCCGCACTTTAGTAAAAATATACTCTACTTTAAGTTGGGAGATATTTCCAGAAAAAACACTATAGAAAAATTGTGTTTTTATGTGACAATAACATCAAACTGTGTTGTTCCACAACTAATATGATGCGGTCAGACCCCTGGCGCTCCGAAGCCACAATTACATCCCCTCTTCTGAATTATGATATTGGGAAGTATGGCGACAGTACAGAAAGGTAAAAAAGGTAAATAAAAGGAAAGCTTCTATATTCATTTACTTACTTTTCATGTTAGAATTAAGAAAGACTGTCTCGGTCTGGCCTGCAGGTCCAGTCAGAAATAGATGTATAGACACGGGCAGGTTTCTAAATATATTACATTATAGATGAAGCTGGGCAGTCATGGGCCCAGTTGATGATATATTGTGTCTCCTGTATATTCTTCATATTCATCACTGTGTTACTCAGCCACAAGTTGCTTCCTGTGTCCTCCTTATACAAGGTGAGCTAACGGTCAGCAGCCAAAAGTATTGCCAGTAAAAAGAGAGAAAAACAAATTGCTGATCATTTGTTGTGACATATAGACCTACAGTACCTGACCTTATGCTGCTTAGTAATTAACTTTTTTTTTTTCATTAGTGCATTGCGGATTTTATAATCTGTTGCATCCAATTAAAGACTACAGTGTACCTTATTCTTATATATTACATCTTGATAAGGCACTTTGCAGGATCTCTCTCTCTCTCTCTCTCTCTCTCTCTCTCTCTCTCTCTCTCTCTTTGGATTTCCGACCATCCTTAGCCTAGAAGTCATGTACCTATAGTGAAATTCATGTTCCTTTTGTGATATAAAACAAACTTTTTTTCTTTTCCGAGTGAATAAAGATTCATTACAGCTCAGGGCCAGCACTGTGAAGATCCTGTCTCCCTTTATACTTGCATTATGCTAGCAAAAACACATCATTTCTGGGCCAAGAAAAGAAAATTTTGATTTTATATCTTGTTAAAACTCAGCAAGCGCCCCCTCAGCTCTCCCGATCTGCCTGCCTATTTCTCCACTCATAGACACAAATCTGATGGCTTGGCAGATCGTGTGATTAACCCCTAGAAATTCTGTTTATTCTTTCACTCCACCAATACAGCATAATGTATTGGAAAAGGAGATTATAAAAACATATGTGAACTGCTTGTCATAGCTGCCTATATCCTATATTGAGTTAATCCCCATCATGTAGTCTATACAGTTCTTGACCTCTCTTTCGGCACAGAATAATTATCCTAATTCATAAACAGATAAATTTACTTACTGAAATATGCATTGACATTTGACATTGGAATTGAGTAGTTTCAATGTGTCAAATGCATATAATTTCTACACATTGAGCATCTAGACAACCCTCAATCTTTCAATCAAATGAAGATAATACTTGGGCTGTAAATGTCGCTAAATTAACAGTTGCTCTCAGAGTAAACACTTAGGGGCCTATTTATCAGGTGTTTTGGGGGGATTCCCAAATAATCTCAACTAGATGGTGTAACCCTATAGTAGCCTATGGGTTACTAATTTGCATGTTTTTACGGAGAGGGAGCCAGAGAACCAATTTATTGGAGCCCATCTCCTGACAAGAGAACATTGGTAAATACGTGTGAAAATATTCATTTTCAACTTGCGAATTTACGTGTAAAATATTTATCACATCTGTAAAAAAAATTCGGATTGTGTTAAATATGCCCCTTGGTACCTAGCATCTTCCAGTTACTGATATGGTACCAGTGTATGCATTCCTTATCTATAACCACTGCTGTTTATTGTCTTTTAGTAAAGTGCATATGATTCTATTCTGTGCTTTTAATGGCTTTTGATCACTTCAGCCCTTACATGTGTGACATCTTTTTAATAGCCATAATAAGCTCCATTTGATCTTCAAGTGCATCTTTGCTCCTATTCCTTTGCCAGTAGTCGGAGATCTTGTTTTGCCCATAAATCCATGTGCTAGTAGAACCTATACAATACCTGAATTAGTTTAAATTTTTACATATGAACCATACAAAGTTTATTGTTAACCTGACATTTTTCTACAGCTCTGTGAAACAGTAAAACTGAATGACCTATTATAGATACCTCCCTCATGTTTAATACAGTGTCATATTGGGATCTGAGAGGGACCAACAGTGGAAATTTCAGTCAGTTAATATGTTTAAATCCAACAATCCACCTTGCGTATCTCTACAGAACTGCAGAGAAAGCCTGCTAACCTGTCATTCACACTCTTCTGCCTCATCTAACACAGGGAAATACTGGTTCTGAGGCTCTCCTCTGTACACCAAATATTTACTAAAAATTAATAACTTGCTTTTTCTATCAATGCACATGGTCTTTCCAGTGACTCATTCTGCAAGGCAGCTAGATTCTCAGGACAGAAAGTGCATTTGGTATTTGCTATATACATTACATACCTCCCAACAATTAAGTCTTGTCAATAGGTAAATTGCCACTCCCCCTCCAAAAGTTGGTTGTGGTCACAAGACTTTAGGGTTATGGTTGTGTCAGGATGGGAGCAGTCATGTTGCACAAGGGTATATCTAGCCATTCTAGAGGACTAGTAGCCCTAACATGCCTCACCTTACATGGAGAGAAGTCTCCATTACAGCTGGCACACATTCACCATTTGGCTTTATGTATATCCAAATGCATAAATGGTAAAAAAAAACTTATACAGGGAGAAAGGAAAATGGGTAATGGGGAAGAGACAATTGCACAGAAGAATCCACTGAATATTATTACAATTACTTATAGAGAGGTGCACCCTCAGAGTAAAATATCATGTAAGAGGGAAAGAAGAAGAAAAGAACTCCTATGACGGGGCACACTCCAGTTAAATATGGGGGTCACATTTAAATATAATAAAATATACCTTTTATTGAATTGATTAAAATATTACTGCCAGGCAAGAAAAAGACACACATACATAATGAAAAAAGTGCAAAAAAACAATAGAAAAAATATATGATATGTTATACACAACTGGATGTCACCTATACTTCAGATAGTATTAGTAATTACTGAGTATAATATACAATCTATTATAAATAGGTCAGCACAGATAATTCTATCAGTTGAAACACATTCCTCCTAATAATAAAGGGTTCCACCAAATTGACTCATTGTAATAGAGGAGACCACGTTTACATATACATTTTAAAGCATAATTGCTCAATTAATTGGAGGCGTCCCTCCCTTCTGCCAGTGTGCACTGGGTCCCCTACAGCTGTATGGCTGACACGCGTTTCGCCGGAGGCTTTGTCAAGGATAGCTTCCTTGACAAAGCCTCCGGCAAAACGCGCATCGGCCATACAACTGTAGGGGACCCAGTGCGCACTGGAGGATCCCCACATCATGTTCCTGCCTTGGGAGACTAGAAGACAGGTATCTTGCCTTTATCTACCCTCATTGCTCTCTCATTAGTTGTCACTGACCAGACTCCTTGTGCTGCCATTTGGCAACAGGGATACTGAGTTAGGAGGACACTAACAGCAGAGGCAATCTGTACTACTTCATAGGTGCCATATGTCAGTGACACTCATTCCTCGTCTGATATTAATATGACGTGGAAAAGCAGCATCTGACTTTTAAGTGCAACCATCTCTTATTGTTCATTATTATCTAGTAAGGATTTTTCTTTACATATTTTTTCTCCCAGGCAGAAGGGAGGGACGCCTCCAATTAATTGAGCAATTATGCTTTAAAATGTATATGTAAACGTGGTGATCAGCCTTTTATAACATTCACTATTTACTTTATGTTTCACATATTTCGCCTCACTATAACATGTGAAGATACACTTCACATATGCACTTTGGTAATTATTTGATATGATATGTTTTCACCAGGGTTTGTCTCCTCTATTACAATGAGTCAATTTGGTGGAACCCTTTATTATTAGGAGGAATGTGTTTCAACTGATAGAATTATCTGTGCTGACCTATTTATAATAGATTGTATATTATACTCAGTAATTACTAATACTATCTGAAGTATAGGTGACATCCAGTTGTGTATAACATATCATATATTTTTTCTATTGTTTTTTTACACTTTTTTCATTATGTATGTGTGTCTTTTTCTTGCCTGGCAGTAATATTTTAATCAATTCAATAAAAGGTATATTTTATTATATTTAAATGTGACCCCCATATTTAACTGGAGTGTGCCCCGTCATAGGAGTTCTTTTCTTCTTCTTTCCCTCTTAAAAAAAAACTTAACCATATTGAGTGTGTGTCCATGTGGTGGGAAATATAGAATTTAGGCTGCAGGTACTGATGTAATGAATGATTAAATATTCTCGAAAGTGATGCATACTATGGGCCTGTTTCAGATGTTAACGAGTTATAATCAAGCCTGCAGCGATGCTAACATATGCAAAAAGCAGCAGGAGGCATCTGTAGTAGAAAGAAGCCTCCTGCTTACTTCAGTGATTCACAGCTGTATCTGAGGATGGAGCCATTGGGTCACAGGCATGAACATCGCCCACCTGAGACTGCAGGAGTCAGCACTCAGCATTGTGTATCCCTATGGGTCTGTACTCAGCATTGTGTCTCGCTATGGGTACGTACTCAGCATTGTGTTTTCCTAGGTGTCATCAAACAGCATTGTGTGTTGCTTGGGGTAACCACTCAGCATTATGTGTTCCTAGAGGTCAGCACTCAGCATTATGTGTTCCTAGTGGTCAGTACTTAGCAGTGTGTGTTTCTAGGGGTCAGCACTTAGCAGAGTGTATTCCTAGAGTTCAGCACTGTGTTCCTTGGGGTTACCACTCTGCATTATATGTTCCTAGAGATCAGCACTCAGCATTGTCTGTTCCTAGGAGGTCAGAAATCAGCATTGTCTTATCCTTGGGGTTACCACTCAGCATTATGTGTTCCTAGAGATCAGCACTCAGCATTGTGTGTTTCTTGGGTTACCACTCAGCATTGTGTGTTCCTAGGGGTCAGCACTTAGCATTGTGTTCCTAGAGATCAGCACTCAGCATTGTGTGTTCCTTGGGGTTACCACTCAGCATTATATATTTATAGAGATCAGCACTCAGTTTAAATGTTCCTAGAGATCAGCACTCAGCATTGTCTGTCCCTAGGAGGTCAGCACTCAGCATTGTGTGTTCCTTGGGGTTACCACTCAACATTATGTGTTCCTAGATATCAGCACTCAGCATTGTGTGTTACTAGGTGTCAGCACTTAGCATTGTGCTTCTGGGGGTCAACACTCAGCATTGTGCATTTCTAGATGTCAGCTTTCCTCTTAACATTGTGTGTATCTAGATGTCAGATCTCAGCATTCTGGTTGCTAGGGGTCAGCACTCAGCCTTATGTGTTCCTTTCAGTTGGCACTCAGCATTGTGTGTTCCTAGGGGTCGGTACTCAGCAATGTGTGTTCCTAGGGGCAGTACTGAGTATTGTGTGTTCTTCCTAGGGGTCAGCACTCAACATTGTGTGTTCCTAGTAGCTAACACTAAGCTTTGTGTGTTCACAGTGGACAGCTTTCAGCATTGTGTGTTCCTAGGTGTCATCACTCAGCATTGTGTGTTTCTTGGGTTACCACTCAGCATTATATGTTCCTAGAGATCAGCACTCAGCATTGTCTGTTCCTAGGAGGTCAGAACTCAGCATTGTCTGTTCCTTGGGGTTACCACTCAGCATTATGTGTTCCTAGAGATCAGCACTCAGCATTGTGTGTTCCTAGGGATCAGCACTTAGCATTGTCTGTTCCTAGAGATCAGCACTCAGCATTATGTGTTCCTTGGGGTTACCACTCAGCATTATGTATTTATAGAGATCAGCACTCAGCATTATGTATTCCTTGGGGTTACCACTCAGCATTATGTATTTATGGAGATCAACACTCAGTATTATATGTTCCTAGAGATCAGCACTCAGCATTGTCTGTCCCTAGGAGGTCAGCACTCAGCATTGTGTGTTCCTTGGGGTTACCACTCAACATTATGTGTTCCTAGATATCAGCACTCAGCATTGTGTGTTACTAGGTGTCAGCACTTAGCATTGTGCTTCTGGGGGTCAACACTCAGCATTGTGCATTTCTAGATGTCAGCTCTCCTCTTAACATTGTGTGTATCTAGATGTCAGATCTCAGCATTCTGGTTGCTAGGGGTCAGCACTCAGCCGTATGTGTTCCTTTCAGTTGGCACTCATCATTGTGTGTTCCTAGGGGTCAGTACTCAGCAATGTGTGTTCCTAGGGGTCTGTTCAAAGCATTGTGTGTTCCTAGAGTCCAGCACTCAGCAGTGTGTGTTCCTCAGAGTCAGCACTGACTATTGTGTGTTGTTTCTAGGGGTCAGCACACTGTGGACCTCATTCAGAGTCGGTCATTGCGGTCGCACGGTCGTACGCCACCAATGTTCGTTGAACTGCGCATGCGTAAAATTCGCAATGCGCGTGCGCAAACTAGCTATTACGATCGGAAATATCTTTCTCCTTGAACTTGGCCAGGTCATTAGTTTGAGTGACAGGATGAGACGTTTGTGGGTGGTAACAGGGGAAGGTGCTTGTGAACGGGGGAGTGGAGATCCGAATGCAGGCGTGCCTGACTATGCAAACGGTGTTTTATTGGAGTGCATAATTAACAAAGTAGTGTCATAGCACACGTGACATGGGAGGTTTTTACACTAACTTGATCGTAGAGCTTAAGAGAGGGTATGGTCAACCTTAAGCTCTACGTCCAGTTCCAATGGTTCCCGATGTTCTCGATTAATCCTTATATGCCCGGAGATGACGTGTAATGCGTATGAGAAGGGGGCGTATTTTTTTGTCTTACGGCCGCATCCTCCCCTTGGTCGCCCAGCTAACGATCCAATCTTAACGACGCAACATGCAAGTGCATCATTTGCATATCCGGCCCCTTTTCCCTTACGACCATTCGGCCGCAATGACCGACTCTGAATGAGGTCCAGTGTTCCTAGTAGCTAACACTAAACTTTGTGTGTTCACAATGGTCAGCTTCCAGCATGTCTGTTCCTAGGGCTCAGCACTCAGCATTGCATTTTTGTAGGGGTCAGCACTGAGTATTGTGTGTTGTTCCTAGGGGTCAGCACTGAGCAGGGCTGTAACTAGGGTATTGTGACCAGTGCCATGGCACAGGGCACTGCAGGGCAGGGGGCACTGTTTGGGAGTGTCAATTTTCTGTTTATTATCATTCTCACTTGTAGCTTCCTCTTATTTTATCCATAGCATCTCCTGGCCTCCCCTATCTCTTCCCTATGAGGCCATGGCCCTTTTTTGGGTGCCAATGCTCTTTCTGGCACAGGGCACCAAAAGTCTAGTTACGGTTCTGGCACTGAGTATTGTGTGTTGTTCCTATGGGTCAGCACTCAGCATTGTGTGTTCCTAGTAGGTAACACTTAGCTTTGTGTGTTCACAGTGGTCAGCTTTCAGCATTATCTGTTCCAAGGGCTCGGCATTGAGCATTGTGTGTTCTTAGGGGTCAGCAGTCAGCATTGTGTGTTCCTAGGGGTCAGCACTCAGCATTGTGTGTTCCTAGGGGTCAGCACTCAGCATTGTATGTTCTTATGGATCAGCACTCAGCATTGTGTGTTTCTAGGTTTCATCGATCAGTATTGTGTGTTCCTAGGTGTTAGCACTCAGCATTGTGGAAGAGATGTATCTAACTTTGGAGAGTAATAAAGTGCGAACCAATCAGCTTCTAACTGTCATTTTACAGGCTGTGTTTGAAAAATGACAGAAGCTGATTGGTTGGTACTTTATCTCTTTCTACTTAATCTCTGTCAGAGGTTTGATACTTCTCCCCCAATGTGTGTGTTTTTCTGAGTATTGCGGGTGATTCAACCAGATTCGCCATTGCAAAGCTGAACGCAGGCAGCTTTGCAATTCCATGTTTGCTATTATGCAAATGCAGCAGGAGGTGTGTGACACCCCCTGTTGCATTTGAGATCTCAGCACTGCGACAGAAGTTGCAGGTTGGGATCACCATCGCGACCATCAGTGGTCGATATTCGTGATGTGGGCGGCGCTGGCCCACCAGCCAGCTGAGTAAGCCTCAGCTTACCCAGGCTGGCTGGCTTGCGAGGCCAGGACACTGCGTTGGTCAGCCTTGCCACTCACGGAAAATGGGACGAACAAGCCCCCGTTTCCGGGAACACTGGCTGACCTAGCCCCGGCACCGCCCCTTAAATGCCTCTGCCTGTCAATCAGGCAGAGGCACAGAAGGGGCTGCATGCGACTATGCAAGACCCATTCTGCACACTCGTCAGAAATCCTAACAAGGTTTTATTGGTATATTAGCTATAAAATTGTCATCATAGTGCAACGTGAGCTTTTCACTGGAAGTCAGGTTAAGTTATATGAGAAAATACTTTTATACTCATTTTACAGAATTTCCCTGATCTCTATATAGGGCTATGTCTCCATATTTCCCCAGAGTCTTAGTATCATAGCCAATCTCATGTCCTGGCATTGCACTCTGTAATGTGTTACTCATCTCTACGCAAAGCAACCCTTAATATCATTTGACATTTCAATCATGTTCCTCATCTCCCTTTTTACTTGTGAGTACATCTGTGTGCACAGACATACCTACAGCCACAAAATTGTCATATCATTTAGTAAATTGAACAGTATGGAAAACAACTGTATCTATTCTACATATTGAAAAAGAAGCTGGAAGCTGCGCCATCTAGTGGCCAACTGCAGACTCCCAGCTTTACACAATCCAGCTGCAATCATAAACCATTGTCAAAATTATAATACAATTGTTACTATATTCAAGTAGCCGATCACTTAAGTTTTCGATACATTGCATATACAAAAGTATCTGGACTCATTTAACAATCCCTTCCCTTATTCTGCTAATCAATTACTAATTTCCTTCATATGACTCACAGTACCATAAGCCTGACCATTTTCATCTGTTATTCTTGTTGTACATTGTTTTATCTCTGCAGGTTTTTACCGATATATTGTATTTTGCCTGTTGGTGCATACACAGGACTTTCCTAGAAAGGTTCTGTTCAGAATTCAGATACACATTATGTGCATATGTGCATGTGAGACTGTCTCCCGCATAGACTGCATATTCAAAACGCTCTTGTAGCAGAGTGATTTATATATTCTGCTGCATTACCAATTAAAAGGAAAATCAAATTTCAAATGAATGAAGACATCTGGCCTCCATCGCAGCGTCTTTCTATACTTATGGGGAAATTGGATATTGATCCTGCCAACTAGGAGCAACTGTTACTGAAAAACACACAAACGTGTATGTTCCTATTTATTAAAAATGTGGAGAGCATTGTACGAGTAGTCTGTGGTCTGATCAGTATAACTTACAGCATGATGCTTTGATGACTGACTGATCTTTAGGAAATCTGGCAGAACAGCAATACAGTAACTACATATCATGTTTTGGGTTGTGGTTATGTTGATGGACTGGTTAGATACTATTTACAGAATGTTTACAGAATGTCTTTGGATGAACGCAGGCAGATTGAGGGGAGAATTTAATTAGCTGCACAATGCGGTAACTTTTTGTGTATTAAGTTGTCGCAACCTTCGCATGGGAATTCCGCTTATCGTGTCTAGGCATGCACCCGATTTTTGTGCAATTCAATCCCAATGCTTTTACCGGTGATAAATATAGGAGAAAATGGGGAAATCTGGCTGTACCCCCCAAAAAAGGCAGTGATGTAGGATAACAGTATTGAACAATATAGACATGTATTAGTGGCCCTAATACCAGTATTTGGTGTTCTTTAAATATATCATATGGCTGTTATATGCATTTTTGTAAAACAATGAAATCATGATCAAAAGCAAATGTTTTTGCAAAATAAATGTACTTTTTAAATTCTGGGTGCATAAAAATGGCTATAAGTATATATTTGTGTCACTTATACACACTTTAAAAAAAAACACCAACACCCAACTGCAATCTTATAAACACCTGTCCCATTCATACAGCACACCCATATACTGTACCTGCCCCACATTAATTAACTAATTTTCCTGCACTTTTTACTTTTTCTTAATTAGTCATTAAGAAGGGTGTCCTAGGGGTTCTGAACAAAGTCCTGACATTTTAAGCCAAAAGAAAAGGGGTTTTGCACAATTTATCACCTGCTCATGAGGTGGTAAAAACTTATTGGAGAAATCACACTCACGAAAACCGCGGTTAATAGGATTGCTCGATAAGTACAAATTTGGATGATAAGCCGGTTTTCTCGGAAAAGCAACTCATTGAGTTCCCCCCTAAGTCATATATTGATTAAGAACCCTGGTCTCTTGAGAGGAAAAGCTAAGCATACTTGTGGTCTCTAATATTAAGGAGTCTATTTACTAAGCCTTGGCTGGAGACAAAGTGAAATGAGATAAAGCAACAGCCAATCAGCTCCTAACTGCCATCTCACAGGCTGTGTTTGAAAAATGACAGGTAGGAGCTGATTAGCTGGTACTTTATCTCCGTTCACTTTATCTCCATCTAAGGCTTAGTAAATAGACCCCTAAATACCTATACATTAGTGACACAAAGCATTTAAACTTTTTTCAAAAACATATATAGTTCACTACTGCCCAGATATTCAACAGCATCTCTGAAGCAACATCCCATACATTTAGGGTACAGCCTTGCAGAATCTGACACAGGTCTTTGTCTGCTGTGACATGCCCTACCTTTGTCTATAAATCCACATGGTGCCTTTATGCAGAGCAGTTTGCTGATTGTGAGGTATGATAGAGAAGCACCTCCATTTTAACATGGTAGTCTCCTCCAGTTTACAATCTCTTTGATGGAGGGAATGCATATTTTATTCCAATTCAGTCTTGCTCGTTTTGTTTTGATAAATTGGGGTATATAACATTTAACTAGCACCTTCGAGAAGATCATAGCTAGAATCTGATTGGTTGCTATAGGCAACATCTCCACTTCTGAAAACTCTTGCTTTAGTAAATACTGTATACCCCATTGTGTAAGTTACTGTTTAAAAAAGTACAGTATTCCCACTTACTCAGTTACTGTGCACTGGGGCCCTGGGCAGCGTCGTAGCTAGACGGCAGTGTGCCCTGTGCAGCACTGCCGCCCCTCTCACTCCCTCTCCGCCCCCTCCTCCCACCCCCTGAGCTCTTACCCTAACTTCCGACGGGAGGAGGGAGGGCGGGATCTTCCGTCGATTTTTCAGTGGCGCGCACCACTGCCGGAGGTCTCTATCTGCAGACCTCCGGCACAGAGAAGTGTGTGGCCGGTGCCGCTGGAGGATGGCGCCCGGTGCACATGACCCCTCAGCCCCCCCATAGTTGCGGCCCTGCCCTGGGAACTGTATGCTGAAATTGTTTTCCCAGGGCACTTTTATTTCTGTAGTATAGGACCCCAAAACTCTTGTATTGTTCACCACTAACAATGGGAGGGGGTTTGATGTGAGTGGGTTTGCCAATAAAATAAAAACTGCTAACACCATGAGAAGAACTACTGCAATAAATGATATATAGACAGGCTGCTGGGTCATCAGTTTGGCCTGGTACGCGGATGTGGCTAAGCATGTTGAGTGGCATTCCTCAGTGTGAATACTGGGCAACCCAGCAGGGGAGCTGAGAGGGGGGGGCGGGTACTGTTTACCCAGGCCCGGGGTTCCTGAGGGGCCCGAGTCTGGTGCCACCCCCCCTCCCTTCTCTCTCCCACACAGCAGCCCAGCACACAGCAGTCTCCTATGCCTGTGGGGGGGAGCGATCACACTGATCACGCCCCCATGGCTTTGCGCCAGGCTAAGGGGCTCACAGCGCCCCCCCTTCGTGGCACTGCAAAACTGTTTATTTTTATTTTTTTGTTCAAGGGGGCATGGCCACGCCTCCCGCGATTAGACCATTGCCCCTCTGTACCTGGGCCCAGCAGAGCTCTCTACGGCCCTGCTCCTCAGCACTGAAGATGCTTGGTCACGCCATCTTGTTATCAGGTACGTCGTCAGGCCCAGATTCAATTATCCCATTTTCCCCCTCCTGGCGCTCTTGCATGGGAAAGCCTTCCCCAATGAGGGAAGATTGTTGACATTTAACGCCATCAGGATTATTACTTCAAAAATAGGCTTATAATCAGTGATAACTCCCTTAGGGGTCTATGTAAAGCCTTGGAGAGAGATAAAGCGGAACAAAATAAAAGTACTAACCAATCAGCTCCTGTCATTTTTCAAACACAGCCTGTACAGTGACAGTTAGGAGCTGATTGGTTGGTACTTTATCTCCGTTAACTTTATCTCTCTCCAAGGCTTAGTACAAACACCCCTTAATATTTAAGGCAAAGAGAAAAAAAAGCCTTTTTGCTGACAAAAAACGGCCCTTTCCAACCTCAATAGGGCTTTTCACTCCCCAGTGTGATATACATTCCCTCACACAACTGTCAGCCAGCTGATCAATCAGAAAGCCTGTAGATGTAAAGAGGTATAGTATAGAAGAATAATTCCCAGCATGCTTTATCAAGAGACACAGCAGCTGGGGCGCAACAGGTACAGTAGCAGAGTAGAGTCAGCAGTAACAGCTAATATAGGGTTAATATTGAAGAAGGTTTCAAGGTCAGAATAATTCACTATAGGGTTAAAATAAGACAGAGCGTGGCCTATTGCTTGAGCCAAGCATGAAAGATCAGCCACTTACATTTCACGCAGGCAAAGGCTAGAAAAATGAGAGGAATAATGCAGAGACTGTATAATGTTTATTACATGTTAGTGTGAAGTAGAATGAAGACCAATGGGGCATGGAACATGTAATAAATATTACACCAGGCTCTCAATGAAATTTTAATGCCTTCCCCACTGAGCTTCTGCTTAAATTCCTACATGATGCGATTGTCCTACTGAAGGCTCTTTGCTTTTATATTCTTTTTGTTTGTTTTATTTCCCATTTTTATTTCACTGTTGCTGCCATCGCTCTCGTCTCCATCCAAGCAGATCAATTGCTTGGGGCGGTGTTTCTAGCAAACGCGTTCCGTGCACTACAGTAAGTGCTTCTTTTCAGCAAAAGGACTTTGTAGAGGTTCCAGGGAAAGTCTTGCAAGAAACACGGGTAATCCCAAACCAGGGTAAAAACACCACTCCAGGTCACCCTTACAAAAGAGGCCCAACAATATCCCCCTCCACAAAATGATAAAGGATTTTTTTCCATTGGTAAAAGGTTTGGAAAGGTTTCAAGGCCAGAAGTCGACTGAAGAAAAATGTATGTAATACAGTATATGTAATTTACTGTTGTGGAGGTAAACTACAGTACATACAGTATTGATCTGAAAGAAAATGTTAACATGAATGCTTGTTTAATTAAAATTCACCTATTTTTAATAACGAGATGGGAATGAGTGACTACTACATAAACAAATCAAGCAAACTGTCAAGATTGGACCATCAAAAGATTTATGTCAGTGTTGACATAGTGAATTTGCATCCAGGGCAGAGCAGCAGATCCAGCGGCCAACACCATGCATCTGGATGCGGCTGGGGGAACGATAATCCTGGCTGGTCGCACACCAGATCGTTCAGTGTGTACGGACCTCCCCGATATACTGTATCTTACCAACGCGTCTGCCGCCGGCAACGGGTACACACATCATCTAGTGTGTACCCAGCTTACGAGTCCTTCATTTGTAATTGGTTCACAATTTGTCATCAGTTGCTAGGTAGTTTAGGCTGGGGTTTTGATTTGTTATTGGTCAGAATTGGCCTAGGAGGGATCCTAGGGTAGTGGCTATTCCTCTGAAATATGGTTGTTGTTGATCACAGCAGCCATTTTGCTGGCTGTCCGTCCCCACCCTCCCTTATGTTATTTTCATTCTTGTTCTCTCATGTTACTATCTCCTCATTTTAAGGTACTGTTGTGAGGGAAGGCACTACAAACCAGCAGCCACACACAGTAGGCTATAAGAAGTAGTTGTGGGGCACTTACCATTTAAAGCAGGGATGGGGAACCTCAGGCATGGGGGCCGTATAAGGCCCCCGGAATCATTTGGTCTGGCCCTCTGAGCTTTTTTCTGCTAGCCTCATTTGGCTAGCAGGGTGTCTAGAATGGGATCCTGCAGCCAGAATCTATGCAGCAGTGCCACCTGGAGTGTCTTTATAATGCTTCAGACGGTCACACCGCTGCCCTTACAGCTCCCCGGAGCATTCTCAGTTTGCTCCGGGCATTGCTGTAATCACCTGCGATTGTGGCCCTGCCCCTGTGTGGCATCACATGGAGGGGGTGTGGCCTGCACCAAACCCGCCAATAATGTTATATATATCAAAATGGCCCTCGGCAGAAATAAGGTTCCCCACTCCTCCTTTAAAAGATGGCTATTATGGCCAACCTCTGCAGGAGGACTTTGGGCATCTCACTCTGCAGGCTCGTACTATGCTTTAGTAAGGGATAGTGAGTCTTGGCAGAACAGCTTACATTTGCCATGGGAGGGGGAGGTAGTCTCTCCCTAATTTAGTAAATATACTTGGCTGGAGCTGAATGTTTTGTAGTGTCCTTCTTTGCCTCCCAAATCGAGTAAAAAAATCAATGACCTTTAAACCATTGCAGTATTTGAACTTGTGGTTATTTCTAGATATGTTAGTTATATATATTGTTGCTTAGTTGCAATAAATATTTGGGTTGCCTTACTGTATGTAGGCCGTGCGTATTTATGTTAACTGTTCTATTAGTTAGTTATTCTTAAATACTGGCAGGTGAAGTGTTTAATCAGAGATAAGAGAACAAGGGGTCTGGGTTATACAATTAGTGTATGTAGATATAATGCTGTTGACCTTCTCATGTTTAGCCAAAAAAGTAATTATACCATATGCTAATGCCCTGGATTGGGCTCCTGGGCACCTTCTCCACAGGGAGGGAACGGTCACCAACTGCCAAGAGGGCAGGACACACAATGTTATGTCTTATTACCATCCATCATGATCTGGCTACCGCCCCTAATCCGCCTACCACTGGCTCCAACACCATTGGAATAATGATGGGGACATTTAACCTGTATTTTGTAACTGTATTGGTGCATTTGTGAATTGGTGGCTCGGAGGTCTATTCATCATCGCTTAATTTCCACAAATGCAGGTTTAAATTAATATTTTCACCTACTTTTGTAAAAATTAAGCGTCAGTGCTATTCATTATAAAGGTAACGCAGGAGATATCTGTGATATCTCCGTCTTACCTTTCAGCCCTGATGTGGCCCGCTGTCCCCATACACTAGTATGGGGACCTAAATATATATACAGTATATTTTCATAGTTTGACTGCAGGATCTTACCAGACTGCAGCTCCTTCCTATGGGAAGGAGTCCCAGGTTCCGAAGAGGGATCCATTCGGCCTGCATATGTATTGAGGCACCCACAGACAAGATCACAAATCAAAACGACTGTGTATAAAGACACAGCATTGGATGCAGATCTTTTGGTAATTGGCTTTCTGAGTCACCCTACAGTCACACAGAATGGCCGCGTGTACAGAAACACAGGGCGGCTTATACACATGTGCAATGGCAAGCAATCGCTCAGCCAAACAATCGCTGCGACCATCTCTGAAACAGGCCCATAAGCCCAATGTGTTTGTACTGGAGAGGTTACAGCTTTAAGGCTAGATAAGTCATGTTAAAATATTCACTTGAGTGACAGGTTCTGGGACATTGGGTTGACCTATCAGGTGTAAGGATATGTGGGTATTATTATAGTACTTATATCGTGGATAGGGGAGGGCTCTCCTGCGGGAGCTGCCAGCCTGCCCGTCCTTGCATGACTATTAGTATAGCCCAGTAAAGGGGGTAGCTTCCCCATAACCCAGTTTAGTTTGGAGTCATTCTGTCCCTTTTTCTTATAATTTATTAATCAATTTAAAAAATATATATATATATATATGGGGCCGAATGTAATAGGGTGAGACTATAGAAAATGTGAGAGTTTTCTCACACTTTTTAAACTCACCCAATGTAATAGAGTCCGAGAACAGGCACACTCGCATGTTTTTAGACTAAAAAAACTCTCTTTTTCTAAACTCTCACCCTATTACGTTTGGCCCATGACCTTTATCACCAACTACATTGTGAAATGTTTAATTTAGTACGGGTAAGAAGGCAATGTTGTGTTATTAGCTTAGCTAGACTGTTTTGAGCCTAAGCTGTAGGTGGCTTATGGCACGGCCCAGTTATCGCCCCCAAACACCAGCATGTCACTCATGCTGTGGCTTTTGGGGCACTGTGAGTGACATTGCAGCCCCGGATCTACACATAAGCAGTCCAGATCTATAAACTTCAGAGATCTCTAATTTAGGCCGATATATGACACCCACAAATTACAGTTAGGGGTGGTTTCTCCATTGCTGGGAGGCCACCAATGGTAAACATCGGTGGCCAATCCCTGATGGTGAGTGCCAGCTCCGTCATGCACATGCAAGGACGATGGTTTTTTACCGATGGTGAAAAAATATCAACTATCGATGGCAATTCAGTCGATGGACACCCCTAACCACAGCAGTAGTAGGCACACATCCAGGCATAAAACACCCAATCACACCTCTTCCCACAAATGTATTCTGTAATGGAATGTAAAACCAAGTTGCCACAATTCAAATTAATAAACAATATGAAGTTAACCTCATATACACAAATTCTTTCCCTCACGTTGTGGTGGGAATTGTTAAAAAAAAGAAGAAAAGAAAAGCTTGTGAATTTCATTTATTGCATTCTTAGAATACCATTACATATAAAACTTGAAGTTTTGTACAATAGACACAAATTTATAATTCTACTCATTATAAACATTTTACATAAAGAGATAATGGAGCAAAAATCAATCTCCACATACAATACTGTAATCAAGGGATCATTGCCCATGAACCTGAAGAAAATCCTTCATCTAATAAAGTGACACAGGCTGGGAATCAAATCCTACAATCTTCAATTTGCACTTGAATAAACTGAGCTCCCATTATATAATAATAATAAACACAATATACAATATAATAAACTTACATACACATTTACATTAAACAACATAGTACTGGCAATGAAATACATCCATTACTTACGTTAGTCTCATCTGTTCCATACTGTGTAAGATAGGAACTGGCTGTGAGACATGTGTCATACACTTTTATCATGTAAGTGCTTCCTCCATGTTTTTCCACCTCACACTGCATTAGTGCATAAAGGCTTTAAGTGCATGGTAAAATGCAGGTCAAACGCATTATATTGGTCAAATAAATGGAAAACATATTAACAATGAGATATCCACTTTGAATGGTTTGCTGCAAATAAGATTTAAATGCACCTGCGCTCTATACACAGTAGGGCTGCCATTTTGTGTGTTGAATTACAGGTAAATGCCATCATTAAGGCACATTGGGGCAGATGTATGAAGCTCTGGGAAGTGATAAAGTGTAGAGTGATAAATGACCAACCAATCAGCTTCCAACTGTCATTTTTCAAACACAGCTTGTAACATGACAGTTTGGAGCTGATTGGATGGTCATTTATCACTCTGCACTTTATCACTTTGCAGAGCTTCATACATCTGCCCCATTTTGCCTTAGTAAAATACACTTTATTTTTTGGAGACTCTTATAAAGAAGGTGTAGGATTATTAGAATAAACAATGAAATGGAATGGGTTTAGTGGTCATTTTCCATTGCAATCCTGAGCCCTTTTTGTAAGGAAAATATACCCATCAGCCATAACATTAAAACCACTGACAGGTGAAGTGAATAACATTGATTATCTCATTACAATGGCACCTGTCCAGGGTTGAGATATATTAGGCAGCAATTGAACTCTCAGCTCTTAAAGTTTATGTGTTAAAAGTAGGAAAAATGGGAATGCTCAAGGATCTGAATGGCTTTGCGAAGGGCCAAATTGTGATGGCTAGACAACTGGTTCAGAGCATCACCTGGTCTTGCGGGGTGTTCTCCATATGCAGTGGTTAGTACCTACCAAAAGTAGTCCAAGGAAGGATCTGCAACAAGGTTATGAGCACTCATGGCCCTGCACATGGCAAAAGAATGCTAGCCCGTCTGCTGCGATCCTACAGAAGAGCTAATGTAGCATATATTGCTGAAAAAGCTGATGCTGGCTATAATTATAAGGTGTCAGAACACAGAGTTCTTTATTTATGGGGCTGCGTAGCCATAGTCCAGTCAGGGTGCCCATGCTGATCCCTGTCCACTGCTGAAAGCACTTACAATGGGCACGTGAGCATCACAACTGGACCATGGAGCAATGGAAGGTGGCCTTATCCAATGATTCACGTTTTCTTTTACGTCATGGGGATGTCCAGGTGCATGTGGGTCGTTTGCTTGGGGAAAAGATGTCACCATGATGCACTATGGGAAGAAGGCACCACACATAACAGGACACCTTCGGAGGTCGTATGGCATACATGCCCTGATGGGTCCGAGCTTTTTTGATGGAATGAGGGGGTCCTACACAATATTAGGCAGATTGTTTTAATGTTATGCTTGATTGGTGTACATAGACAGTACACTCTAAAGAGCTACACTGGGTAAACTTATTTAAACTGGAAATTATTAAACCACTTACTCACTAGCACATATCCCAAAATAACCCCTTAATACCACATGCCTACAACACCATTGTGATCCAATATCTCAAGTTTTCAAGGGATGAGAACTAAAAACATTGGTGTCTTTCTGGAGACTAAATAAGGTAATCCCCGATGTGAGGCCTAAAGAAAGTTTAATTAGTTGTCACTAATTATTCACTGATAAAAAGCGATTCCACACCCACTGTAACCATTTCTATACTATATACTTTAGATCATCTATTTTTTAATGTTAAGCTATGTTTTTGATAAAATAAAATCCCTATAATACAGGCCTATCTCCTCTTGCAAGGGGAATTTGGCGGCAGTATACAGTAACAGCATGAGGTGGAAAAGTGACTGTGATAGAAAATGAAAGCACAATGTTACAAAATGGATTGATACATGTTAGATGTACTGTGCCGAAACTACATGGTGTTGGTGTGTTCTTGTGGACTGTTTAGCATATTAAAGTGAACTGTGGACCAGTCATATTCACTCAGAAGAGACATCCATTTTATGGACTGAGGCAATATTTATTTAACCTATCACAGTATTAGAAGCTATTGACATCACTAAGGCCAACTTTGAAGTGCTGGAACGCAGGAAAGAGGGTGTGGTCATGTCACAATGTTGGCTCAACGTTATCATGGCAGGGGTGTGCCCACACTTCAGGGAGTGCCTGTCACTTTTAACTAGCTAGTCTGCACCTCACACTCCTCCCTTCTAACCAGGGGCATTTTAAGAGAGGAGGGGGCTCCTGTGGAGACTCAGTGCGGGCCCTCTCCTCTCTTTAGGGGTGCCGCGGCAGCCGGTGGGTGCAGTAGACTCTGGCTTAGTGCATGCATGGGTCTCCTGGAAATGGACAGCATTGCAGAGCAGCACTCTAGAGGCAACGGACACAAAGACTAAATGGGTGCAAGCTGTGTGGTGTGGTCCTCCCTGGATCCAGGGGCCCATATGCACCACTCACCCTGCACCCATTATGCTGTGCACACCACACCCATTCACCAATGCTCTGCTACACTTCACAACATTCTGATTCACAGGACAAAGATATCCAGAAAGCGGCATAACTCCCTAATGCGGGACATTTGGGAGGTAAGCTGAGGCATGAGGCACAAAATGAGTTATACCTCAATGATTTCACCAGTTTGGTCAGGCAAATGTCAGCATGTCTCATTAATGTCACTAGCCCCTGGTGATTTATGAGGCTGCATTTTTATTTTTATGAATAATGGGTTTACTAATCCAGTTATTTGTATACCAAGTTATTCCTTTATGATGTTTAGTACAATATATCCTGTTGATATTTGCGACTGCGGGCTGCAGTGTCATCATGATACTGGACATATGGTATTTATATTTCAATATATTTTATATTTACTTCCCCAAAAACACAGAGAGGGGGAATTTAATTAGCCGCAATAACCCGTTTTCGCATGTAAAAAGTGAATTTCAGGTGAGAAGAAAATGTTTGCATATTCAATTAGCCGCCCAGTTAATGTGCGCTAATTCTGCATAGCAGTTAACACGTCTTATTTTATCGGGACCCCCTGAGCAGGTGAAAAATTTAGGAAAACCCCTATTTTATGGTAAAAATGCCGGGACTTGTTTCAGAACCACTAGGACACCCTCCCTAATAATTAATTAGGCACTAGAAGTTTTTAATTAGTTTAATTTGGTCAATAATGACATCATTTTGGGGGGCGCTTTTTTAATAGTAAAATGACCCAAGCATAAACTGACAGGCATTTTATGCATCTGACACACTTTAAGAACTCCAAAGAGTTTGCTTAGGGCCACTAACAGACTTCTATACTGTTATCCTATATGTTTGCATTTTTTGGAGTACAGGCTGATTTCCCCATTTTCACCTATACATAAACCCATGTAACACCTACAAGACTTATTGTCCGAATGCCGGAAGACGACTTTCAAATTGAAGTGGGCGTAAAACGGGAGCACGCATACAGACGATAAGTGACATTAACAGGCGATAGGTGCGTTGGTTAACGCACGTTAATTTAACGTTTTATCATGGCTAATTCAATTCCCCCCAGAGTCTGGTGCTAACAGTTTGCTGCTGAATCAGTTCCCAGCATTATATTTACATACTGGAGCCTTTGGCATTGGGAGGAAAATGCAAATACAGTAGGAAACAGAAGAAACTGATTAAAAAAAGGAAGCATTTCTGGAACAAATAGCACTGATAATATATATATATATATATATATATATATATATAATAAATATACTATTTAATAGGAAAATGAATATTTATGACAGCAGGTGCACTACAAGGAGTCATGGATGAGGTGCCCCATTGAGATATTAAATATGGAAATTAAACATCTCTACGTGCTCTTCTTCAGCAGCCCCCTTCAAAGGATTAAAGGGCATGTGTTGATAATGTCTAGACTGAGCTTATTAGAAGATCAGTGGGCACAGAACATACAGTAGCTGCAGTGGAGTTAAAATAAAAAAGGGAAATGACAGCATTCTAACACTAATACTGTAGGCCAAAGTGCTTTTAGTAGCACGGAAAAAAGGGATGGAGTGGCTCTTATCAGGTGCCTTATCTTGGAATCGGTATGATTTGCCGCCGGATCCATGTCCGGCAGTTGGAATCCTGACAACGGCATGCCGGCAGTGGAGGAAATCCCGATCGTCAAAGGTAAGTATGCTCTAACCTATTTCTACCCCCTAACCCTCCCTTAGGGGTGCCTAACCCTAACCTCCCTCCTTAGTGCCTAACCCTAATCCCCCCTCTAAGTGCCTAAACCTAACCCCCTCTTCCCCACCGCCTAAACCTAAGTCCCCTGGGGGGGTGCTTAACGCTAAACCCCCCCTTCCCCTAGCCTAAACCAAACCTCCCGGGGGGGTGCCTAACCCTAAGTCCTAACCCTCCCCCCCACAGCTGTCCGCGCTCGGCGCCCGGCGTCCCTTCGATCGGGATGCCGGGCGTCGGGCTCCCGGCGTATGTCTAATGACCCTTGCCGGGATATGACAGTCGGGAAGCCGGCTGTTGGCATTAGGTCCACCGGCTTCCCGATTGCATACCCTTATCTTCTCAACTCCATTCATCAAGACAAGGCCAATCAAACATTTATGAGATATCATGCAAACCAAAAATATACACACATCTAACTCCTGCCCCACAGCATCTTACTACAATCCGGACAGAGAAACCCGCCCAGCCAGACTACTTTTCTGAGATTTATTTAAAACATGTCCAGCTCTCCAAGTCTTGTTCACATTTCCATCAATGATTTAGATGTGTCCTCTGTGAGTCAGTCCCTATATCTTTGTACAGCAGCTCCATGCTTCAACGACTGTTGCGTTAGCCACTAATCTATTAGTTTAGAGGACTTTTCTCCCTGCCTCCCTGCTGAAGCATAGATCTTATGGTTGCCGTTTCATTTCTAGGCACTTTCTCCTTGTTCGCTGAGTTCCGACAATATATCTTATAGGGGTTGCAGTCTTGAATATATATGTGGGTGTCTGCGCCATGGAGACTTATTTATTTCCCAGTCAATAAGTCGCAGCCACTGCTGGTTTTATCCCTGTCTGGAGTTTTGCAGCTCAGAGTCTGAATATCCGCCCATGACCTTTTGCAAGAAGCGCTCCAGACATTTGGCAGAACACTAAAAGGGGTCTTTCAGCAGATGCTGATTTATGATGTAACAGAAGTTCTGACCCAAATCAGAACAATATAGATGCACAATCAGTGCTTTCTACCCTATTCACAAGACCTGCTCGCATGTCTCCCATTACTTTTCTATTTGATTATCTTCCTCCCACTACTTTGCCTCCCGCTCACTGTATCCCTGCAGACGCATTGATTTTTGCCGCCTAGCCAAAATGACTTTGATTAATTGAAAAACTGCATGATCTTGAAACATAGCTGCAAAGCAAAACTGGCAGCATTACTCCAGCCTTAGAAAATAATAATAATAATATACAGGAGTCAATAGCTACATAAATAGATAACTTTTCATACGATACTGTATGTAATGGTTCCCGCTATCCGTTCATTAAAAATCAATGCTGTGATTACTGTTTTACTATTCATGATATTATAGTGAAAAAGATTGATTCAGATTAAAGTTATGAATTGATGGTTTTACCCACTCTGTAGGCTGGGTTAAATATAATCAGCATAATGGGACTTGCAAATACTGTCGTTATGCAATTTATGCACAAGGACTAGGTCAATGTGAATAAATGAACCTCATTTAGTAATTATTTATTAGTAAGTACCACTGCCTTTGTATGCCTTTGCAGTGGAGCAGACATTCATTCATTCACAGTACGTTGTTTTACAGATCAGGGCAGAACCATACTTGCCAACTTTTAGCTCCCTCCCTCCTTCCAGGAGGGAGCTGTCGGGCGTGTCGCGGCAAAAGGGGTCATGATGCGGCAATGATGCATCATTGGGGATGGGGCATGGGGCGTGACAGCGCGATTGCGTCATCAATGCCCTGCCCCCTCTTCACAATGCCGAGATTAACTGCATTGTGAAGCAGGGGGCTGGGCCGCGATGATGCGATACAGCGCGAATCGCGTCACTGGCTCCCCCGCTGCTGGAGTTTATATGGTAACCATGGCGGGGGCAGGGGCGTCACCAGGGGCCGGGAGTCTTGCCTGCCTTTATGGGGGGCTGGAAGCGGCACCCAATTTTCGGGATGCTCCTTACTGATTTGGGAGTATGGGCAGAACCTAGTTGTATTTTTGCTGTGGGAGGTTGCTGTATAAAGCAGTATGCCTACTTTTCATACCTTGAGTACATGGTGCTGAGGTTAGGTACAGGGCTGTACCAGGGCATTTTTTGGCATCACAAAAAGGGGGCTGGGTTGGGAGCAGCCAAGTAAGCTCAGCGCCGAGCATCTCTCCAGGCTGCAGTGTACCATTCCAGGCAACCTATAAGCTGGAGGAGAGTGCTACTAGGGCAGCAACAGTGTAACCTCCATGGCCTTGCTCCCTAGGCTGCAGCACCAGTCACATACACTTATCAACGGACTTAGAGGGTCTTTGCTCTCAGCCTTGGAGAGAGATAAAGCGGACGGAGATAATGTACCAACCAATCAGCTCCTAACTGTCATTTTTCAAACAGTCTATTTACTAAGCCTTGGATGGAGATAAAGTGAACAGAGATGAAGTACCAGCCAATCAGCTCCTAACTGCCTTGTCATAGGCTGTGTTTGAAAAATGACAGTTAGAAGCTGGTTGGTTGGCACTTTATCTCCATCCACTTTATCTCCTTCCAAATCTTAGTTAATTGAACCCACAGCCTGTAAAGTGACAGTTAGGAGCTGATTGGTTGGTGCTTCAACTCTCTTCACTTTATCTCTCTCCAAGGCTTAGTACATAGAACCCAGTGGCAAACGCAGGATTTCCAGAGGGGGGTTTCCAAATGCTTAATTTTAGAGTGTGGCCTGTCAATGAAGAGGGCAGAATTAGTACTTAACCAGCTTCTTTAATATGTATCATGCAAAGTGTATTGTGTGTAATAATAACAGCATATACAGGACCGGTGATCACAGTATGCCATTAGATGCGTCAGTAGGGTCATCCTGCCTGAGCTGAACGTATTTATGTTAGATGTGGGCACCATTCCAGACTATTGGAGCAAGTCTGGGAGCCTGGAGGAGCAACAGAAGAACCTAGCACAGCCCTGGACATATATGTACATATTGGGATCTATAGCAGTGCATCTCTAACAGTGCATGTTTTCCAGATCTCCTAGTTGGTGCACAGGTTATTTATTACTGGCTGATACATGTTAAAACTTAAAAGATCCACAGGTGGTGCTATTTATTTCATTTGTGATACTGAGAAGAACAGGCAGCACTAGTAACAATCTATTATATTACTATTTCTATTGTGGTCATGGTGTGGGCTGGGGATTGGGGTTTCCAGGCAGACAGAAACCCCCCTGTATTTGCCTATGGAACCCCATGTCAGGTTTAAAAACCAACGGTAGGCAAGATGTTATGACACCATTCGCAAAATTAAGTGGTGAGGCAATGTGGTGTTCACTTAAGATAGTGAGTGTTGATGTCACACGATACATCGTGGCACATTCCCTCCTACCTTGTGAGCATGCAAGTGCCTTTCCCAGAGAATAAACAACTATGTGATATAAGGGAGGAGCGTGTCCATGATCATGTGCTCACATCGGTTCTGCAAATGTGCCGTAGTGAAGGCCTGGTCCACCTGTGGCTCTCCAGCTGTTGTGAAACTACAAGTCCCAGCATGCCTTGCCAGAGTTTTAGCATTCCCTAACAGCAAAAATGTGGCAAGGCATGCTGGGACTTGTAGTTTCACAACAGCTGGAGAGCCACAGGTTGGCCAGGCCTGCCGTAGTGTTTGGAAAGCTCACTCATAGCCCACAGTTCCCAACATGATCTCCTTAAATTAGTCACATACTGGGTATTTAAGTTGACTAACGAACACCTTATTGCCCAGGTTCTTATTACATATATACAAATTTCAAACAGTTGTTGTTTTGACCACTCATATTGAAATGATAAGCCCTTATATGGCCCACATGAGAAGACAAGAATAATCAACAAACAATATAAGTTCACACAGCTACAGATACTTGTGCAAATGTTTATACCTAGTAATCCGCCTGTTCTGTCTTTTGGCTAAATTACACATTGCTCCTGAGGTTAGTTCTGGCCTGTTTGGCATCACTGCAAACTGTCAATTTATTAAAGTTATGAAAAAAAACAGCTTTGCGGCAAATTCCAAAAACTGCTTGAAGGGGCTGAAGATCACACAGTCGGGTTCTGCAGTGTTCCTGTGCTGTGCAGGTTCTTAGGTCATGTATGGGCACAAACATGAGCAGAGAAAGAGCAGAGTGGTCTGAAAGATCCCACTCGCATTCTGACAGCTCTTTGCTTTTCAGGGCATGTCAGATTGTCCCAGATCGCATAGTCTCCATTGTTAAAAATGAACAAAGCTGTCTGCAGCGTTAGTTTGCCTATAACATAGAAGAACAGGCAGGTTACTTACATGATTACATCATGTGGAAACTGTCATTGCTACATGACTTTATGGGGGAATTATTGGTAGAACCTGTTTGGTTAGAATACTGTAGGTATCAGCGGAATTTGAAATGGATGTCAGTCCACACCGATGCTCTAAACCAGGATGGGCGGTTTATTCGGTAACAGCGGTGTACACAGGGTTAACAGCGGTGAAAAGGTAAGAGCTGTGGCAGTGGTAACAACCGCAGGTCTCTACAGAGGAGCTACTATAAGTATCGCATGTCCATACAGTCCTGAGACACTCTACACAGTTGGGCTAACAGAGTTAGTGCGTGCTCACTAGCCGTGCAGTGATATCATCCCTGCGGCGCGTCACTGTACAGGAGGATTTCCAACAGAAATTAGCTTAATAAATAGGCTCGTTAGTCTCTTATAGGCCCCTTACTAGTGTCTTAGTTAACAGAATTAGACTTTACTCTTTTGGAACAAAGCGGCAGTTTAAAGTGAGTTTAAGATGAACGATGGCACATAGTACGAACAATACATTTTATTTTCATGCTTCATATACGTTATGATCATTTAAATTTGGGGGTTTAGCTGTTCTTTAAGTATTTGTGGTTGCTAGATGAGGCAAATTAATTACATCTAAAAGCGATGATTATATTTGAATTACTGTCATTTCTCTTTTAAACATAATACTTTTGAGAAAATTGAAGAAGCAATAATTCTTCACCATATGTTAGAGGAATATAGATTGGAGCATAAGAGGATATG
Organism: Taudactylus pleione; assembly: GCA_031769625.1. Taxonomy (NCBI): domain Eukaryota; kingdom Metazoa; phylum Chordata; class Amphibia; order Anura; family Myobatrachidae; genus Taudactylus; species Taudactylus pleione. Next base: position 2,128,320 of record JAUIMM010000104.1, on the reverse strand, counting down.
TATACCTGGAATAAGCTCCCTTCAATGGGCATCCTTAATGATTAGCACTGGAAGAAGGACTCTACTAAGTGTAGCAGAGAGGGGGAAATAGCACTAAGGGGCTTGTTCCAGATGTTAATTATCAAGGTCCGAACGGACCCTGATAATTAGCACACTGACTCGCCGCGGACTCCGGAGCAATTCATCATTGCTCCGGCGCTGATTCGAAAATCAGCTGCCCCAGCGAGCGGCTTCACTGCTCCTTTCGGAGCAATGCATCTTTTCACTGCTCACAAGATCAGTGCGTATGCGTGACCTACAGGTCACGCATGCGCACAAGAGCCCCGACGTCCGGTGGAAGGAGCCAGACAGGGAAGGAGGGAGGAGCGGGTAGCGGTAGCAAACGCCATCTGAAGATGGCAAATGATACCACAATCAAGCTCTGATAAAATAATATTTTCGGAGCTTGATGAATTCTGTCCCCATACTAGTGTATGGGGACAACGGGCCATTCCGCAAGTGGAAGGTAAGTAGGAAATATCTGTGATACTAGTGTAATGGGGACAGCGGGCCGTTCCGCAAGTGGAAGGTAAGTAGGAGATATCTGTGATACTAGTGTAATGGGGACAGTGGGCCATTCCGCAAGTGGAAGGTAAGTAGGGGATATCTGTGATACTAGTGTATGGGGACAGCGGGCCATTTCGCAAGAGGAAGGTAAGTAGGAGATATCTGTGATACTAGTGTATGGGGACAGCGGGCCATTTCGCAAGAGGAAGATAAGTAGGAGATATCTGTGATATCTCCTGCTTTACCTTCGTGATGAATGGCCCGATAACTTAATTTTTACAATTACAGGTGAAAATGTGTATTTTCACCTGCTTTCGTAAAAATGAAGTGATGATGAATAGGCCCCAAAAGATGCTAGGCGCAAAGGTGTGCTCATCCCATCAACGCCCAGCCGACTACCATCCTTTTTTGTAAATTCCACTATTGCATTATTTCTTCTAAAATGCAAGCAGTCAATCAGTGCCTCTAATAATGCTCCCTCTTCACAGCTACACCCTGTTTTATTGCAAAATAATATCTCATTTAGCACTGCTCTGCCAAAGTACACACATCAAGTACATACTTGTAGCCAAAAAGGAACACCCTCACTATGCCCAAATCTTCCCATTGACCTATGCATACTTTTGCACCACCGCAAAGGTTGTCTATAGCCATTTCTATAAGACTGTAAGCCCTTGTGGGCAGGGTCCTCTTCCCTCGTTCTATCCCCCTAGCACAGCACAATCCCTGCCACTTCTGTTCCCTTGTTTTGTTCCCGAATCCCAAGTCTCCCAAAAGCAACTCTGATGCTGTCTGCTTGGGTACAGGCTCATTGAGTTTTGATATGCTTCCTACTCCACCCCTCCCCATGTGACTTATCACTACTATTTGCTTTTACTAGCCATAGTGAATCATTCTACCCATCCTTACCCCTCACTTCTCCCTACTCCACCCTGCCTTTGGTTGTATGGTTGTATTTAATTGCATTAATTGTTTCCTATGTCAAAGCGGGGGAGGGTTATTATTTATATGGAACTGTTAACCCCTCCCTGAACTGATCTGATAGGTGAGCCAGGATTATTGACAGCTGACCTGCTCTAAACCTTAACCCTTAACTGACTGTACAAAATTCCCATTAAAAAAAGAGGTGCTTATTTATCCTCAAACTTATGCTAAGTATTCGGATGCTTTATTGTGTTGTTAGATCTCGTGCAGTGAAGCAGACACTTATTGGCATCTTATAAATAAAATATAATAATAATATGCGGTTTGGTGCGAATCTAGGCCCACTTCAGCAGATCAAATCTTATACTGCTCTTCGTCAAATATTGTACTTTATACATGACTGGAATTGTTCTTCAGAGTTTCACTGTTGTACTCCATAAATGGTCCTTCAGACTGGGATGTATTTTAAATCCTGGCACAGAATGGCGCTCAGAATGCCGGCGCCGAACCCTGACACCATTCAGCATCCTGGTGCCAGCATCCCGACCGCCAGCATCCCAACGGCAAGTAGTGTGGTTAGGGATAGGCACTAGGTAGGGGCTTAGGGCTAGGCACTAGGAGGGAGGTTAGGTTTAGGCTGCGAGGGGGGGGATTGTTAGGTTTAGGGGTTGGGTTAAGATACGGAACTTACGACAGGTGTTGGTATCCTAATCATGTCATGATGCCGGTATCAGGATTCTGACCGCCAGAATTACGGGCACCCGCATCGCATACCTAAACCGTTAGACTGTATAAGGTGTATTAGGGCAGCTTGTTTGAAGTGCGACATTAATAATTCCACCAAAATATGTTTCGGTAATACAGATACTTATCAATTTATTACTAACCTCGTACAATATTCTGAGATTAATGAACTCAGGTCAGGACAGGCCCATAGACCTCCTTGTTATATTGACATTATCGTGTTATTGGTAGCCCCATGCCTACGATTTGCCCCTTTTTCACCATTACGCGGTGAAGACTGGCCATATCAGAATGGTCTGGGACCTTATGACGAAGCAGTGGTCAGTAGTAGTCTGCGCAGGCCATCAAGAAATCTTTTATCGCAATCCACGGACTCTACTGCCAATAGAATGGAATCTGAAATTAAATCCTCACATTCTTATTTAAAAAAATGCCTCAATATTTTTTTTTACCAATTCTTTTGGCATATTCTGCTTTGTGGAAGCACATGGAGAAGTAAGGTATAAAATCAATGCTAAGGTCATGTCTCGTGAAGTGGGAATATCTGCTATGAGACTTCTGCCAGTAATATCTCACCCTGACTGTGGCTCGGGATCTAAAAATAGGTTTTGTGTCTCTAAAATGTCTCCTGAGTGCCGGGTGTCATGAGATGGCTACTCTAAGCAGAAAGACAGAGTTATCAAACAGTATGATGTCATCTCTTGGGAAAATAACAATACTTGTAACTCTGTCACCTGTCAAAAAATTAAGTCTTTAACTATAGGGGGATTCAAAAAATATACAGCATAATTGGAGTAGCAAGGCAGAAAACTGGATATTTTGTGTCCGCAGTGCATTTAATGTCAGTTATTATTATATACTGCTTACAGTAGTGTAAGGATTAGGTAATCTGACAGTCCCCTATTATAGATTACATTTATTGCGAAAATATTCTAATGACTCACTTGCCCTCCGGTGCTTAGAGACACCACATCTTACATCCGCCGCTCACACACAAAACCGGAAACATCGGAAACATTGAAAACATTGATCGCAGATAAGGCAGCCATCAGCCTTCTGAGTAAGTCTTCGCCCCCACATTCTATGGACAGAACATCTTTTTTTTGTGTTACTGCATTTCTTATAATACACAAGTTTACCAAATGTCACTGACGTGATGACATCAAAACTCAACGATTATAAGCAATGACATTGGGGCTCAGTTATTGCAAGAGTTCATACATATTTCGGCATCATGTACTGTAACATGCAGATATTATTTGCAAGAGTTTATCGATATGTTCATGTCATTTGTATTTTATGTCCCATTCACATAATGAAATGGGCACTCAGTCGTGGCCGGGTGCCAAGATTGTCTTTCTACTGTACAAGGCAGGAAGGTAAAGGGTTTAACTATCAGCCGACGTTGCAGAATTTCCTGGCCTCCTCCACCCCCAGTTACATCCAATGCACAATATTATTAATAAGATGAATGCAGAGCTAGTTAGTTTATTCTGGTTGAAATGCATGCTTTTGCTTTCCCAAGTTTAACAATGCATTATTTATAAAGTTATTCAAATAAAAAAAAAGAGGAGTGTTGTGAGCATTCGTTGTACTCAAATCTACCCTGCGGGTAGGTCATCCACAGTCCTGCACCCATCAATCTGCATGAATATACATAAATATGAGATTAAGCCAGTGGGTAGAAGCCACATTTGTCCTGGAGGTAAGTAAATTCTCTGCATAATTATGCAACTTTGGGATGATTCAGGGATGTTGTTGAACACAATCCTACAGTATATGGGAGCATCTGAAAAACGATTGGCCCTTGTTATGAATGTCAGGGCCGTAGCTAGGGTAGTGCGGCCGTTGCCATCGCACAGGGCACCACAGGTCAGGGGGCGCTGTTTGGGCCTGTCAAATTTCTGTTTATTATCATTCGCACTTGTAGCTTCTTAATGTACAGTACTGCAGTCTGATATTACATACAGATGCTGAGCCTAGTTTAGGCTAATACTGTGATATTTTCACCTCCTACTCAACTAAAAATAGATTGAGCATCTCGACATAGTATAACATATGACAATAGATCTATCATATGATGGAACATTATGGGATTAGTGGTATTTTAAATATTGTCAAGCATAGTGGCAAACCGCAGAATGTACTGTACTGGATACTATAATTCAACCCATTTATTTCCAGTTTGACAATAACCCAATAGCACTGTAATCCGTTTTTTGTGATTGTTAGTGCATCAAATCGCATTTGATTGTTAGGTGCAGCGTGAGTGCACTGCCCTGGATTGCATTCAATTGATTGAATCGAAGAACAAACATTAACTGATTAAAAATGTTGCATACTGCACTGGGGAAAAGTGCACAGAACAGCACATGCCACAAAGAAGAAATCAGTGTAAGTACAATGTCCCTCCAAGGCAGAGGTAGACAACCTGCAGTTATGTGAAACTACAAGTCCCAGGATGCTGCTGGTACCGACGAATACTCAGCCCGTTAAGTGTCATCTCATTTTGTTGGTATTCGCAATGATAAGAGAAGGGGAACAGAGAGGGTACAAAGTTTCTGTGTCTCCCAGGACAGTGTAGCCACACCCTCTACTTATTCACAAAGGGGCGTTACCACACCCCACACATAATTGGTCATGCTTCTTTTTCCCACTTGTAAACTACTGTATAAGGATGACTCTGGTGATTGATTGATTGATTGATTGATTGATTGATAATTAGACACATTACATAGTATTGATAGTTCTGTGCAAGGGTACTACGATTTTGTGAACACATTGGTGCATGTCCGCTTTCTGCTTTTGGGCGTCCCTTTTGGATAATTTTATACGCCTATTTTCTGGATTGTAAATCCTTATGGAAATACACAATGCGCGGGGTTAGTATAAAAGTCGCTTTAGAGTCGTAGACACTAACTTTTTGCAATATCCTACAGCACAGCTTGTTCCTGGCCTATTCATGTCTTAGAAAAGACAAGAGAGGAATCAGCTATCAGGACAGTTTGTCATGTTTGTCTTGACATCTTTAAATTTAATACATTATTAAAGTTACACCAGATATGTTCTTTCCTGTACCGTGCGAGTAGCTGGTGAAAAAAAAAAAAAATTATTTGCCCAGCAAATCCCACTAGAAAATGCAATAGCTCTGCAGTTATCCATATAAATAGTGCAAACAACGGTGCTTGATGCCACAAAATAAAGTGTGTGCTGAAGGGTGGCAGTTTTGACATGTCAGTGTGACCTTTAATGCAGGTGACATGTGCACCAAAAGGGTTTTTAATTTTTATTGCAAGTTTGAGAATGTTATAGTATGCGTTTACATTCAATATACATTAATCCATATTTTGAGTTCAGAGGTATTTTTAGGCTCTGCAGCAACAATCAAGGGGGTGGATGTATCAAGCCTTGCAGAAAGATACAGGGGAGAAGTTGCTCAAAGTAACCAATCAGCTTATAATTGTCATTTATCTAGCAGTCTATTACCGCTTTACTTCTGACTGCCGGATGACAACCGGGATTTTGTTCATGCGCCAGTCCGGGGCGACCCAGCTGAGACCCCATACAGACAGGCAGTCTGACCCGGCACTAATGCCGGGTCGATGATCTCATCTACAAGTGCCGGCTCTTCCTATGCAGAGAATGGGACCCAGGTCGCATCGACACGGGTTACCCATTCACACTGCATCACGAGCAGGGTTGAACACACGTTCAGCCATTTTCGTGACCAGGGTTGAAATGACGGCCCTTTCACACTGCACACTAACCCGGGTTGCTGCGCGTTCACGTGCAAAAAAACGGGTTATTGGAGCAAGTGTAAAAGGGGTATTGGAAATGACAGAAGTGGATTGGTTGCTTTGGGCAATTTCTCCACTATATCTCTCTCCAAGGCTTGACACATCTCCCCTGATCTGTTGCTAAAACTAAACTTTCAGAGATGTTGCTAAAACTAAACTTTGTGAGAAACATCAAGAAACTGCTTGTCCATAAACAGTCAGCTCAGCTCTTATCATCTCCATCGTGGTTCAGCAACCAGCATGACGACTTGCAACGTGTCCAACATTCCAGTCATAAAGAGATAATTTAATTAGTTTAAATTAGTGTAACACCCCCAATTCCTCCAAATCCCACGTAATTCATTATAACAACTACCTTATCTGCACAGCCCCTGAGGTTACCATTCCCACCCAATTGTCCAAGGAGGACGAGATATAATGTTTACTGCTGTGATGAAATCCTGTTTCAATCAGTACTCAATTCGTATGCAATCTGCCGCTCGGCCCCTACCGTGTAAAAAGCTTAGCAAGCTTTCTCTCTTTTAAGTAAGCCTGCTAAAATGGTCCCATTAAACAGTGCTCTTATCTGGCCTCATTAAACTCATCCCTTCTATTTGCAAAGATTAAAATACACTAATGCGCTGTCTTGAACGGGAGTTGTGCTGATCCGTCGAAACGGAAAAGATTAGACTTGGTATTTATTTCAGCATTGCTTACATCTTCCTGACTGAACATGACGATGCTGATATTGAACCTTCCTAGAGGTTAAAGGGGTCTATAATGTATGCATGGCATTAAATGGGACAATTATATATGAAGGAAACAGAGGATTGTTTTTAATTAGCCAGCTCATACCGAATGTCATTTTCTCAATCTTGAAGAGAAACCGGGGACTTGTAAACTTTACGGCTTCATCGCCATGTTTCAGCTGTTTCTTACTTTATGGAAACGTAACATTATAAGAAGGTGGGAGTGAAGTAGTAATTATGATCCAGGCAGATGTTCTGGGCAGAGTTAGCTTAGAATGGAAATGTGCTCTAAAATCTTACTTCTACAACATACTAAATGACTGGATGTGTGTGTGTGTGTGTATATATATATATATATATATATATAACAAAAGTCAGGCGGCACTCAGAGTATCAGTGAATCCAATACCCTCACCAGAGGGATTTAATGGTCAATGGTCGACGTTTCGAGGTGGTCCACAACATATGTTGTCCTGAGGAAGGGGTGGATGACCTCGAAACGTCGACCATTGACCATTAAATCCCTCTGGTGAGGGTATTGGATTCACTGAGACTCTGAGTGCCGCCTGACTTTTGTTATCATTGCATTTTGGGGGTGCTGTCCTCCTTGGAGGGCACCAGAGCAAGTATTGGGCTTCTTGCCCTATGACACGGAGTGTGGGAGTGCCGGTGCACAGTATTGGATATATATATATATATATATATAATTATATATATATATAAAATAGATAGTAGAATGGGCACTCACCAGAGCAGGTATCAGGAACAAATTATTTTAATGCTTACATATAGATTTTTATGTCATGTCGACGTTTCGGTCAAAGGCTGACCTTTATCAAGACAAGCACCCAAAGCAAAAATCACAGCTTCAGCATAACTGTCTAAAGAACAGATTTTTGCATAGCATTCGCCTTCTACAGGTCAGGTACGGAAATAGAAAAGGATTTAGCTTATCTACTATTTTTTCTTTTTCTATCTTCTCTACTATATAAAAGCGAAAATTTGTCCTTCTGTACTTCTGTCTTTCTATACAAATCCACAGTTTACAAGTGAAGATCGTGATATTTTACATACAAGCGTATTAAAACACGGCGGAGGCAACAAAAATATTTTTAATATATTTTAATATTTTGGAAATTAATTACTATTAATTTTTTATTAATTAAAAACAACAATTTTTGCTGGACACTCATTGTGGGGCCTCATGGCATATAGGTGAGGCCTTGGAGCAAGTGTTTTCTGTTGTCATGCTTTGTCATGATCTTAATGTTTAGCAGGCTTTGCCAGCATTCTCAGATCTCTGACTATACCAAATTACGCAAAAACATTCACTTCTTTCATCCAACTGTGTCAAAATGATGACTTTGCAAGGACCCTGCTGTACTGTGAGCTGCCAAAATATTACACATGGAATGCTTCTCAAAAAGTTTTTATGCGCAGAAAACAGGCAGTCGCTGTAGATGGTCATCCTGGTGTCAGAGCAACAGAAGCTCTTGGCCGTGTTTACACTGTACATCCCACAAATTTTGAATGCTTTTATCTCCGAAGTTTGCTTTACAACATTACAGGTCCTACTTACTTCGAAGACCTTAGGACTGTTGTAGAATCAACTCCAGATCTTTTACCTGCTTAATTGATAATGAAATAATGAGGGAATAGCCCACACCTGTCCATGAAATAGCTTTTGAGTTGATAGTCCCATTACTTTTGGCCCCTTAAAAAGTGGGAGGCACATATAGAAACCGTTGTAATTCCTACACCGTTCACCCGATTTGGATGTAATTACCCTCAAATTAAATCTGAAACTCTGCAGTTAAAGCACATCTATTTTGTTTCATTTCAAAGCCATTGTGGTGGTGAATAGAGGTCAAAATATGAAAATTCTGTCAATGTCCCAATATTTATGCACCTGACTGTATATATATATATATATATATATATATTATATAATTGAGGGTGGCTGTCATGTATGGTGAGAGCTACCCCAATGGCTGCCATGACAGGCAAAGGAGAGCAGAACCCGCGACCGCAGGATAGCCATAGTGGGATGGGGACACGGATAAGGGCAGGGTGGTTGGCTCTCAGCTAAACAAATGTAATGGCCCACAGTGCCTGTCAGGAAAAGAAACATGAGGTGCAGCAGCACAGCACTTAGCAGACTCAGGTTCCCTAAGGATAGGTCATTAAGACCCCGAAATGCTGAACTGCAGGACGCCTCATCTCTTTATTGATCTGTGTTTTAGTCTGCTGAGTGCCGTCCTGCTGCACCTCAGATGTATATCTTCAACATGATGCGGTTAAAATGTAGACATCTGGGATTCTGGTGGTCAGAATGCCAGTGCCGGGATCCCAACACCTGTCGGAGTCCCTGCGCCGGCATCCTGACCACCGGAATCCCGAAGGTAAGTAGCGGGGTTGGGAGGAGAGTTAGGGTTAGGCACTAGGGGGAGGGTTAGGATACCTGCCGACAAAGTGTCGGTATTCTAACCCTGTCGGAATGCCAGCGTCAGTATTCTGACTGTCAAGATCCCGAACGCCGGCATGCCATACCCATCCCGCCTCAACGATGAAGTATTGTAATTTAATAAAACTTGCCTAAGAATCATGGACTTGTATTTCTAATTCATTGTCTAAACTTCAGTACAGTATATTAAAAAAAATATATTCATTGTTAAATGTTTGCTATGGTTTAACAGAGATCTGCACCTGTGAGCAATGTTAGGAAATAATCAAATAATCCTCAAATGTTTAGCAATTAGCTATGAGCAGTAAATAAAAAACAAAGCCCAGTACATTAGATTGTCTAACCAGTCACAATACTCGGTGGAACTATTTGCTATCTTGCATTTCCGCAGATGGAGGAAACTTCAGTAAACTTTCTGTGGAGCACCAGGCTGCACCTCCCAGGTAATAGTTCTCCTTCACTTCAAAGTGCTAAAAAACAGGATAATCTAATTATTGCTAATTAGTAAACAGAATTAAATGTTATAATATGATCTCTTTATTTTGCTATTTAGAGCTAAGGGATAGATTTGCTAAAATTTCCAAAAAGGTAAAGTGGAGGTATTGCCTAAAGGAATCAGTTTCTACTCTAGCTTTCATTTTGTAGGAAGCACTAGATAAAGGATAGCCAGAATATGGTTGGTTTTTATAGGCGACATCTCCACTTCTCTTTAGAAATTTTTAGCAAATTGCGCACGCACCGCACCATACATACACCATACATACACCATACATACACCATACATACAAATGTGTGCAAACCTTGGGGGAGATGTATCAAATCTTGGAGAGAGATTAAGTGGAAAGAGATAAAGGGGTCTATTTACTAAGCAGTGCTAGGATACAGAGTGAAAAGTGATAAGGTGCCAGCCAATCAGCTCCTAACTGCCATCTCACAGGCTGTGTTTGAAAAATGACAGTTGGGAGCTGATTGGCTGGCACCTTATCACTTTTCACTCTGTCTCCTAACACTGCTTAGTAAATAGACCCCAAAGTGCCAACCAATCAGATTCTAACTGCCATTTTACAGAAATACGACAGTTAGAAGCTGATTGGTTCCTATGAGCTCCACTTATCTCTCTCTAAGATTTGATAAATCTCCCTCTATTGCAGAAGTGTGTCCAGTTCTCTCTTTCCATTAAATGAGCATTTCTGGGTGTCAATTGGGGGTGTATCATGGGAGTATCATTAGTGTGTAGCCAGACTTCCACGCTATTGGAATGGACGCATGTTTCTGATGAATATTTTGCACCTTACCATTGGTGTAGGTGTAAGCTTCTATACTAATCATGATGAATACGGCTGCATGTGGAAAACAATGGGCTGTGAGGCTATGCGCATGAATCCATGTATATTAGTAAACGGTACTAAATCTGCCTGCCACAGCTGCCCTGATTTGCGTGTAATTCAGAATTAGGCCCAGTATTTACAGTATCGGCTACCACACATTTTGTAGGCATTGGTAGTAAGACTTAAGGAAGTGATGATCTTTTATTATTCATTGACCGTACGTCAAGGAAAGCCAAAAATCCCCCTCTGTATTAAAAAGTAATAGAAAGGTAGTGTAATATACGTATGAAAAGTTACTGTTCAATGTGAAAAGGAAAGTGGTCAATTGAAGTATTGCCAAATTGGCTTACACCCCCAGAAGTTAAAAGGTAAAATACAAATAATCATAAGGTTATTCTAACAACATAGACTCAAAGGAACTTTATATTGTATTATTCTTGGTGTCATGATGATAGAATTATTTAGGACCCTAGGATCCATGCCAGGTATTGCCCATCCTTATGGAGGCTTTACTGGATTGTGAGTCTTGAAATGTAAATTTTTGCAGAACACGCATCCAAGGTTGCACAAAAAATATTGTATTCATGCCATGCAGCTGACAAAAAGGGTCTAAAAGATCATCATTTCACACAATAAATTATGACCTTGATGTGGATAGTGTGAGAAATACCTTAATTCACATATAAAATATGTAAGGAGATAAAGTCAGACAAGAATATTTATAGCCTTTGGAAAGATCTGAATAGCTTATGAAAGAAAATTGAAAATCTTAGATGATATTCAGCAATGCAAGGTCAAGAAATTTGGTTGTGGAATTAAAACTCCACCATGGCAATGTCATAGTGACAGAGAATTGTAAGATGATTGCAATATATTGGGGTTTTAGTAGTCCTGCATTCTATAGAAGGTGTTTGCCATGAGGTATGTGATGCATGGAGCACTAAATGTTATTTACAAAAATATGTCTTGTGATGAGCCCATTCTTTCAAGATGGCGTTGTAGACAGGAGGTGTAAATGTTTGAATCATCTGATGTAGAAGCTGGCTGAAATGGTTGGATTGGAATGTATGTTGCTGAATGCAGTCTAGGTGCCTTTTTGTGACTCATATTGAGCCAAGATGCAAAATCAAGATTTTGTTTTGCAGAGAAAGTGGTATTTATAACAGCTTTTAACACGGTTCTGGCATTTATTATCTGGAATGCTAGAGATTTAAGGTTTTCCAGATAACAGATTTTTCTGCAATTTGGAGCACCATGCCTAAAACCTACTAATTTACATTTAAAAACAACCTATCTTTCCCTTCAATGCCCTGAAGGAGGAAACATTGTGACAATGTCTGTATTTATGATGTTATCATGGAAAAGATGCAATTATATATATTTTTCCTTCCTTGTTTTCTGAACTCTCTTTATAACTGGTTTCTGGATAAAAGATTCCATACGTTTACTTAGACATAGAAACTCTATTACATATAGAGGGGTTTTTGGCACTACAATTTTCCTTGCCCAGGGGGATACCACTAAAGGACCTGGGTAGTGTTTAAAGGCATGGGTTCCCATTTCATATACATTGCTCATACCCAATAAACCTTTGATACACACAGGTATTTAATATCGACAGCAAATCTCACATGCCAAATAATTGTAATACACAACAAAAACTTCTCCAAGTTAATATAATTGCCACACCTCAAGCCCACTTTAATTCCGAGCTTATACTTGTACTGAGCTTGATCTGAAAGGTCTGGGGACTTTAAATGTACACAAATCCCTATTACACTTCACCACTGGCAGGGGCACGGAGAGGGGGAAGGCAGGTATTGATTCAAAGGCCCTAATTTTGTTTATGGGGGCCCTGTCCAGCCTTTGAGAAATGACCTCCCCCCTGGGTGTATAGTATTCATGGTAAAACTTTGCCCAAGTAGGGAGGCCATGCTCCATTCTAGCTCCCGAGCCTGCTATATGTCTTGACAGCCATGATAGGACCAGTACTGATGTTATAGCTGCTAGTGTGACATACAAACCTACCTACACATGAATAGACAGGAAGGGGTATGTTTACTAAAGTGAGAGTTTTTAAAATTGGAGATGTTGGCCATAGCAACCAATCAGATTCTAGCGATTATCTTCTAGAAGGTGCTAGTTAAATGTTAAGTTAACCTAACATTTAACTAGAACCTTCTAGAAGATAATCGCTAGAATCTGATTTGTTGCTATGGGCAACATCTCCAATTCTACAAATTCTCACTTTAGTAAATATACCCCAAAGTGTCAGTTTTCTGCTGCTATTCTAATGCTCTGATTTGCTACAGATTAGTCTAGGCTGGCATACTTTGCCTTCTGCTCATCCAAGTGTCCTAATTTTTGGATAATGAACCCAAAACAGGAGGTGCTCTGACCCTATAAATATGTAACAATACATTACTGCTTTTATCTAAACAAGAGAATGCTGAGCAAGAACATTTCCGTAGTTTGGAGTCACAGCATTTTTTAAACAGTTGGATGGATAACACCTGAGCTTTAGCAAATATCAGATAAAAACACAACAACCTCTTTTCTTTATCTACAGTGTTTTCCTTGCCGAGTTCAGCACTCGTATTTTCCCATTGGCTGAACTGACATGACCTGCTCTGTTCTCTGTCTGTGCTGGGTTTAGCTTTGTCCTAAATGAAGTGGAATTCATCACACAGTACACATAGTGTTAGAGGCTAATGCAGAGAGGGAATTCCAAAATACTGGACATAACTGGAGGGAGATTATGATGGGTGTTAGAAGTCAAAGAGTTTCTAAGATAGTTCAACAGGTAGCTAAAGTAGTGTACTGTAGGTCAAGCGGCTTTTATTTAGGAAATCGTTCAAGACAGCCAATGCAGAGTCACAGCTACTGGGCTCAACGAAGAATCCATCTGAGAGTTTTATCGCCACGTACAAAGTTCCACACCTGTCTACTTCAGACAATTTAACAAATATCGTAAGCACCAAGCAGCAATTTTCCGCAGTGATTGATTAGCTGAAGTACAGTCCAAGGAGCCAGGTACCCACGGGGCTTTCAAATTTTCTGCCAGAGTCAAACTTTTCAGTGTACTTCCTATAGGTCTCAATGAATGTACAACTTTTCTGTCTCCTTAAAGGTCAACTTAAAGTTGTCTGGCTTTGTCTACATTGATTTCTACACTCCAGATTATTGTTGTGCTGCAATGAAGGCTACATTATAGTTACATTTTGTTCTATATACTGACATAAAGTACAGTAGTTAATATAATGAACCAGCAACTACAAATGTGTCCTCTTGTATCTTTGCCGCACATGCACATGCATCACGCCATACGACTTGCCACACATGCATGCACCACTGCGTTCGCACCATGCAATTCTATGGATCACGGGTGTGAAGGCAGCGTGCGCACTCGGTCACTGGCGCGCGACATTTGGTAAAGATACAGGAGGACCCATCTGTAAACATGCACTGCAAGATTATCGGAACTGAGAAGGCATCTCAGAATATTTAATATTTAGACTCTGGCATTGTGTCTCCGGGAACATGGTGCCTGCGCCACTTTCCCGAGACATCTCTACCACGCATGTGCAAATCACTGGGGAAATGGTCACGGCAGCCATTTTCCCTGTGATTTCAGCAGCGCAGCAGCCAGCGCCGGACCGACGGAAAGGTAGGTATATGCATCCATACTAAGAGAGCACTAAGTGACCCAGTGCTTTAGAAACCCTGTGCCCCATAGCATGAAGAAGCCACCTAGTTGTATGAATGTTGCCACTTTGAGGCAATATGCACACTGTCCCCAATGTGAAAATCTAAATGTCTTTACTTATATCATTATCATCATCATTTAATCATTATTTTGCTCTTTTTCTAAGGCACCTGTCAACGCCAGAGTAGTGCTCACTGCTGCACTCTGCCGCCACCGCCCCCGTGACATCACACCAGGGTTTGGGTCGCTGGCAGGAGAAAGTGGAGAGTTGCCCCCACACTCCATGTAGCTCAACACGCTGCAGCAGCTACTGGGCACTGAATGCTGTTCCAAGCACCATGCTAGCTAAATGTAAGACCCATGGGGCCGCAACACTGTGGCCCCAAGGACCTAGACCATGTGCGACAGCGCTGCTAGCACACCCCTCTGTATGGCCCTGGCTGTTGTAGATGCAGTTGGTGTCTCTGTATACGTGACAGAACCATCTCAGGATTTTAACTCTCGGAAGTTTGATATCTGTGATATGTACCAAAAATGTTGGTATTTGTGTTCCTAGATCTTCAGGTCAATAAACACATACTATTTTAGTTTCAGATTTGCTCATGGATATGCAAATGGAAATATACTGTACTCTTCTGGAATGTCTGTGAGTCTCCCGAATTTCTGTAGCTCACAATTCCGTATCCTGCCAACTTCCCAGTAAAGTGGCTTGGATGTTGCATCATGATGCAATTTATTATGAAATGCGCCAATCTAGCCCTGCTGCATTAGGCAGTGAATTAAGGTATTTTGTAGCGGTAGGCAAGACCACAATGAAGCAAAATGGCACCTCCACAACCACTAGACTAAACCCTTGGCCTCTGGGCTCTCCTGGAGGGAAGTAGCAAGAAGAAGGTAAGTATGATTAGAAAATGTGGGTTAGCTGTGCAGTATTAATTTGGACATACTTTGCCATATGTATAGTATCTCTGAAAACAACAAGTTGTCATTCCACATTGGATCAACTTGTGCTGTAGGTTTCTTGGCCCATTGACTGTGAACAAACAGGAAAACAGTGCTTTAGGTCCAAAGCTACCAAATGGATGGCCGGATTGTGTCTCTCATAAGAAACCCAATGAATTATTTATGTAGACCTGCCAATGAACACTATAATCTGTGTGTGTGTTAGGCTTAAAACTGTAAAGCAGAGCTGTCTATTTCTCATGCACCTGTGACTCTTGGAGTGCGAAATGTGAGGAAAGAGAGTGTTAAACCGTCTGCTGTCTGGTAAATCAACACTTCCTGGGGCACACTGATAGGGATGCTGATCAAGGAAACTGGCATTAATTAAGATTGTTATAAAAGAAAAAAGGTGAGATGACCTTGTATTCATGGGCAAGTTTCACCAGTTTAAGTCACGCAAGTGACGACTGCCTGACGTGAGCGTAAGGTTCACTGCCTGTGGTTCAGTAAACAGCTGAGCTGTGGTAAGAATGTGGAAGTGAAGTCAGCAAGATAGATTCTATGCAAAACAGAAACTGAAAATGAGTAACATTACATTACAGTGACAAAACAAGTTGCTAGTATCTGGTGTTCATAACAGAAAATATTCTACATCTCTCTAAACAGATAATGGACCTTTATCCTATATATTAGGTGGCAAAGAAAAAGAGAGCAGAACATAAAATATTCCAAACATCTGTACATTCATCCCAAGGTTCATCATACAACTGTCACACACTCAGATTTGCCTATTAAAATACCTCTAAAGGCCCCCATACACGGTGCGATTTTTCATTACACGATTTTGCCGTTTTCAATCGATTGGAACAACCAATTGTGTAAAAAGTGCCGTGTGTTGGTATGATAACGATGCCGATGAGAGGACCCCGCCGTCGTACATCGTCATCGCAGATCAACTGAACTTGCAGGAAGATATCGACCTATCTTTCACGATTTGAATGACGTTGTTCCATGTGTGTGCACACGGAATGATGTCATGTACGATACAGATGCATGTAGCACGGACCAGGGAGATCCTTGCTACATGCATCTGTGTCATTGACACAGGAGCACGGACGGGATCAGTGAGACCCGTCTGTGCTGCTGTGCTAAAAAAAAATAAAGATTCCCGTTTAAAAAAAAAGGAAAAAAAATGGTGTGCCCTCTTTCCCCCAAGAGCAACCAGCCCCGGGCTTTTAGTGACCCAGTGCTGGTTGTGCTTAAATATAGGGGACAAATGACATAGGGGTCTCCTGTATTTAAACACAACCAGCACCGGCCTAGTCAGAACCAGCCCTGGTTGCCAAAATACTGGAGGACAAACGACGTAGGGTTCCCCTGTATTTTGCGCAACTAGCACTGGGCTCTGATCCGGTCCTGGTTCTGGAAATACAGGAGGGAAAATTAATAGGGTCCACCTGTATTATCCAGAACCAGCACCTGACTTTTTCTAGTGGGGGGCTAAAAGCACAGCCAAGGGTGCCCTTTCACCAGGTCCCCCAGCCAAAGCATTAACCCTATAATAAAAGATATAGGAGCTCTCAGATATGGCTGCTTATTTAAAACATGTTTTTACTTGAAAAAAATCAATTAAAAATACACATATACACATGGATAGCATAAATTCACAGTAGAGTTAGCTGATATTAGCAGATATAATGAGACACATATATGTGGTTAGTAGCTTAATGGATCAGTATTAGTACGCACATGCATGTATGGATATGGGATTAGTCATATACCAACTGGTATTAAGTATTAGTAATGAAAGTCATGCACTCCAATAAGACTGGTGCTTAATCCACAGAACATGAATGCTGGGTGAAGCCACAAATGTAATAAAAGAGGGGTCTTATACCTCTACCTTATCAGGGAGGATATGGGTTGTGGACTGGAAAAATCCTTTCCTCTACCTTCGTGACAGGGAGGAACTTTACAGGCTTACAATATCCGACAGCCTATGGAGCTGAGGGCCGTGTCGTGGTGGATGAATGTTGCATGCCCGGGCAGCACCGAGTCCCAGCGCAGAGGGACCTCGGCTCCCGTTTCGTGGCCTGTCCAATCGTCCCGGGTCGGGATGGGAAGGTTGGCGTGCAATGTGGGTTAGCGGCTTCTTGAGTCCGCACGTACCACTTGCGTGCCAGTGACGACAGACCACATGACGCATTTCTCCAATAAAGGGTCCCCCTCTCCAGGGCACCCCAGGCCCAGGCTGATAGCCCAGGGCTATCTCTAGCACCCCTGGGGCGGCGGGTGCCGGGTTGATAGTGTAGTGTAGTGCATTTGATAAAAGTAAAAATATTGTCTTTTGCTGTGGAACTACAGGTCCCAGCAAGCCTCCCCTGCATGCTGGTACTCGGAGAACTACAAGTACCAGCATGCGGGGCATTACGGGCCAGCTGGTACCTGTAGCTCTACAGCAAAAGCAATATTAAAATACTTTAAACACAGGACACACACACCATACAAAGTAAAAGTTTATTACAACATACATGCGCACACACACATGTACATGCACTATCTCACATACTCACCTACAGTATGTGTCCCTGAAGCCCCTCGCGTCCTCTTCTCCATGTAGAAAATCCATAGAGTACCTGTAAAAAAAAATTTCATACTCACCTTCTCCTATGCGAAGTTCGGGTCCTCTTCATTTCAAAGTAGGCATCCCCGGACTTAGCAAAATAAAAACACGGATTTCGCGGACCCTCAGATATTTAGTACCATCCTATAAGGACGGTACTTCCCGAAAGAGAGCTCAGCGGCAGGATTTCACTGAGCGTTCATTGGCTGAGAGAGATTCTTTTATAGGATGCGATTTGCAGGGCCAGAACTTTCGGGATTCCTGGCATTCTGTGCATGGGTCCGGTGGGCAGGAGCTGGCATGTGCTGCAAAGAAGACAGTTGAAATGCCACAGACTCCCTAAATGTAGTGCTGACTGAGGAGAGGAAAGTGGTAAGACTCAGCACACCACAGGAAGCTGGTCCCAGTGACATGTTCTGGCCAAGCAAGCAGCTTCTTCACTCCCAGTGGAGGCAGGCAGAGAGGCACTACCTTCTTCAGTACAGCCGCTGCTGAGCAATACATTGCAGGGGTAGGTCTTCCTACATATTCGGCTGCCAGAGGGAGGAGCAAACAGACGTCTTATTGCAAGTATTAAGGACTAGTATACCAGCATGTAGGAGTGAACAGTTTAAAACTGAACTGCTGTATTAGGCATTCAGCCCTCTTAGTACCAGTACAGACTGTGAAGTTAATAAGAGCTAATAAAGAGGAGTAGGCACCACCAGAACTGTGTAGCCTCAGCATCTTAGGGAACGTAAAAGACTCAGGGGCCTATTCATCAACACTAAATTAACGTTTTTAAGGACATTTTCCTTAAATAACGTTATTTTGGTATTCATGAAGCCACTTAGCACAGGAGATATCACTCATAACTCCTTGCTAAGTCTCTCTGCGTTAATTTCCACACTCCCCATACATAAGTACATTACTATGAGACTTACCTGCTTCCAGCTGGACAGGTCCCCCAGCGTCTTCCTCCGGCGCTCTGGTGCGTCCTCTGACTCCGGAGGCTGGTCGGACACTGTGTTCTCCCAGCAGAACACAATAAAGATTAGAAGAAAAAAAAAACTTTCTAATCTGTACTGTGGTGTGCTGGGAGACCATGTGACAGACCAGCAGGACGGAGCCGGAGGCTGCTGCGCGGACAGGTAAGTGCTGAAGGGGGGGGGTGCAGGTGAGCGGAAGGGGGGGACACAAACTTACCGCATGTGTAGGCAGTGCTGCACATGCGCTGGGTTAACGAATTTAACAGCACATGCGCAGCACTGTTTCCAGCTGCGGTAGGTTAGTGTAGACAGGGATAACTATCTATTTCCTGAGAGGCTGTCATCGCAAAAATGACAGCTTTTCGGAATAGATAGTTATGGGGAGGAGGAATGATGAATTCCTCCGGTAATTAGGTAGAACTCCATGCGAGTTCTAAACCTAATTACCTCCAGAGAAAGTTTAGTAATGATGGAAAGGCCCCTCAATTTTGTGTGTGGTAGAGAGCTGTAACTCTTTTTAGGAGAAAGAAACATTAACTACTGAAATAGAGAAAGTTAGTAAGTCAATGGTGAGAACCGCAAAATTGATGCTCAATTTTTTGACTCTGGATTGATAATTCAGAAATGTATTGTCCCATGTATTTGTATGCTACTGTAATTAAAAGTGTTTTGTGAGACTTTTAAAACAACTTTAAACATCCTGCAAAAGAGAAGTGTTGTGACAATACAGTTGAGTTCTCATATGCAAAGTCCAATTGTAACTGTTTCTGAGATGAAGTAGACCTACTATTCAGATAGAAAATAGAATTTGTGTTGGAAGAAGAGGCCTCTGAGTCCTGGGTATCACACAGTCATGCTGATTGGCCTATTTTTATGTGATGGCCTGGGACTGTAGTTCCATCCACCCCATTGTTAATCTGGCTCTGCTCCTAACACATACTCCCAACGCCCATTTCCATACCCCCTAACACGACCCATTCCAGGAGGAACTAAATGCTCTGCTCCTGAACTTCCCTCTTAATTTATGATTGCCATTACCTGTGTTGAAAAACCTTTCTTATCAATTAACTAGTTCAACACAGGTCACAGCAATCACAAATTAAGAGGGAAGACTAGGAACAGGACATATCGGGACTGATTCAGCAAGTGAAGCATGTGAGAGATCGCACGGACCGGCGGCTGCGAGTATATGCTAATCAATTCATACGCACGGCATCCGCAGCACTAGAATGCAGACACCCAGCAATACATAGTGCCGCCCATCTCCCTTAACTCAATGCTCAATCAGTACGCAGGATAGCGCAAGCATCGGTAACATCGAGATCCATCGGACCCAGATGCACAATAGAGGATAACCTGGCCTGGCGCAGGATTTTGGCTACTTCCTGTGTGCATCGAGTCGTCCAGATGAGTATGCCGCCGCACTGCTTTAATTATGCATGCCCCTATAACAGCGTCCGAATGCACAGGCTCGCCTGCGTTCAGCCAACCACCTCCCGTCACCATCCACAGACGGTACTTCCTGTCAATCAATATCAGAAGAGTCTGCATACATACTGCGTGAAGTCTGCGTACCCTTACCTGATCGCACTGGCCATTTTGCGCACACGCAGTGTGAAGCATACGCATGCGCAGTGCGAACACATCGGCCGATTGTGTGCGTTCTCTCTCTTGCGTTCCTTGCTGAATCAGGCCCTTTGTCCCTCTTACAATGGGTCATGTTGGGAGGTATGCCCATTCCTAATATATAGACCTCCCTGGTCCTCTTAACCTACAGTCCTCTTACAACTTTTAAATACAAATAACTCATACATCCAGTAAATACACAGAACTCTCACCTCCAGCTAGTTCACAACACTCTCTCTTTCGGTTAATACTCAGAACACTTATCTCCCGCTAATACACAGGACACGCACACTACTTGCCTGCTTCTAAAACATAGGACCTTATTCAAAGTCGGTCGCGAGCGCCAATGCGCTTGTAACCGACTCGATGGTTAGTCCTGCGCGTGCTCCAGAGCTCGCTACCAAAGGGGCGGCTGTCGATGTTGATCAACAGCTCGCCCCGTTTGGTAGGAGGGCCAGGGAGGTGGTTTACAAAACATTTTGTGGGCGGCCGCACTGACATCATCAGTGATGTCAGTGGGGAGCTTCCTGCTCCATCAGAGCAGAAAGCTCCCTGGGGCTTACGAGTGCCCAGACCCAACCTTAAGGTCTGGTCATAAGCCCCGATGGTCGCGATGGAGATCACCATCGCGACCATCAACCTGGTCGTTCATTAAGCTGTGGGTGGTAACTAGGGGTGTGCACCGGCCACTTTTCGTGTTTTGTGTTTTGGTTTTGGATCTGGATCTTTCTTCGTGTTTTGGATCTGGATTGGTTTTGCCAAAACCACCCTTCCGTGTTTTGGGTTCTGGGTTTTGTGTTTTGGATCTGTATTTTTTTGAAAAAAAGCATAAAAACAGCTAAAATCACAGAATTTGTAGGTTTTTCTGCTCCTATGCTATTATTAACCTCAATAACCTTAATTTCCACTCATTTCCAGTCTATTCTGAACACCTCACACCTCACAATAGTGTTTTTATGTCCAAAAGGTTGCACCGAGGTAGCTGGATGACTATGCTAAGCGACACGAGTGGGCGGCACAAACACGTGACCCATCTAGGCGTGAAACTGCAGTGGCAGACAGGATGGCAGTTTGAAAAACTAGGCCCCAAACTGTACATAATGCAAAGAAAAAAAAGAGGTGCAAGATGGAATTGTCCTTGGGCCCTCCCACCCACCCTTATGTTGTATAAACAGGACATGCACACTTTAACAAACCAATCATTTCAGCGCCAGGGTCTGCCACACAACTGTGGCTGAAATGATTGGTTTGTTTGGGCCCCCACAAAACAAGCTGGCAATTAATGTGTCCCTGCACAAACTGGCTCTACGGAGGCAAGATGTCATCCTCATCCTCCTCATCCACCGATTCCTCACCCTCTTCAGTATGTACTTCCTCATCCTCACAAAGTATTAACTCGTCCCCACTTGAATCCACCACCACAGGTCCCTCTGTACCTTCTGGAGGCTGGTCTCCCTGGAAGAGCTGATAATTCATTTTGATGAACATCATCTTCTCCACATTCTGTCGAAGCAACCTCCTACGCCTTTCGCTGACAAGGTTCCCGGCTGCACTAAACACTCTTTCGGAGTACACACTGGAGGGGGGGCAACTCAGGTAAAATAGAGCCAGTTTGTACAGGGGCCTCCAAATTGCCTCTTTTTCCTGCCAGTACAGGTATGGACTGTCTGACATGCCTACTTGGATGCTGTCACCGATGTAATCCTCCACCATTCTGTCAATGATGACAGTATCATATGCAGTAACAGTAGACATGTCAGAAATTGTTGCCGGTCCTTCAGTCCGGACCAGATGTCCAAACTTGGTCCTGCCTGCCCTGCATCACCGCCAGCGGGTTGCTTAGGATACCTAAGTTTTTTCCTGGCAGCCCCAGTTGCGGGAGAAAATGAAGAAGGAGCCGCTGACGTGTCACGTTCCGCTTCAGCTGACAGTGTGTTCACCAGCAGGTCTTTGCACCTCTGCAGGCTTGTATCAGCCGGAAAGAGAGACACCACATAGGCTTTAAAACTAGGATCGAGCATGGTGGCCAAAATGTAGTGGTCTGATTTCAACAGATTGACCACCCTGGAATCCTGGCAAAGCGAATGAAGGGCTTCATCCACAAGTCCCACATGCCTAGCGGAATCGCTCCGTCTTAGCTCCTCCTTCACTTTCTCCAGCTGCTTCTGCAAAAGCCTGATGAGGGGAATGACCTGACTCAAGCTGGCAGTGTCTGAACTGACTTCACGTGTGGCAAGTTCGAAGGGCTGGAGAACCTTGCACAACACGGAAATCATTCTCCACTGCGCTTGAGTCAGGTGCATACCCCCTCCTCTGCCTATGTCATAGGTGGATGTATAGGCCTGTATGGCCTTTTGCTGCTCCTCCATCCTCTGAAGCATATAGAGGGTTGAGTTCCACCGCGTCACAACCTCTTGCTTCAGGTGATGGCGGGGCAGGTTCAAGAGTGTTTGCTGGCGCTCCAGTCTTCGGCACGCAGTCGCTGAATGGCGAAATTGGCTAGAAATTTTTCGGCCCACCCAAAGCATCTCCTGCACGCCCCTGTCGCTTTTCAGAAAATTCTGCACCACCAAGTTTATTGTGTGAGCAAAACATGGGACGTGCTGGAATTTGCCCAGATGTAATGCCCGCACAATATTGGTGGCGTTGTCAGATATCACAAATCCCCAGGAGAGTCTAAGTGGGGTAAGCCACTGGGCGATGATTTCCCTCAGTTTCTCTAAGAGGTTGTCGGCGGTGTGCCTCTTACTGAAACCGGTGATACACAGCGTAGCCTGCCTTGTAACGAGCTGGCGTTTCTGAGATGCTGCTACTGGTGACGCTGCTGCTGTTGCTGCGTAAGGTGATACATCTACCCAGTGGGCTGTCACAGTCATATAGTCCTTAGTCTGCCCTTTTCCACTTGTCCACATGTCCGTGGTTAAGTGGACATTGTGTACAACGGCATTTTTCAGGACACTGAGGACACTTTTTCTGACGTTTCTGTACAGTCTCGGTATCGCCTGCCTAGTGAAGTGGAATCTAGATGGGATTTGGAACCGGGGACACACTACCTCCATCAATTGTCTAAATCCCACTGCACTAATGGCGGATACCAGACGCACGTCTAACACCAACATAGCAGTCAAGGCCTCAGTTATACGTTTTGCTTCAGGATGACTGCTGTCGTACTTCATCCTCCTCGCTAAGGACTGTTGGAGCGTCAATTGTTTAGTAAAAGTAGTGGTGTTCCTACTTCCTCTCTGGGATGATGAACGACTCCCAGCAGCAGCAACAGCAGCAGCGGCAGCAGTAGGCGTAGCAATGCAGGATCCTCCGGAGGAATCCCGGATAGGAGAGTCAGTCATGCCAGTGACATGGCCTGCAGGACTACTTCCGATCCTGACTAAGGAGGAAATTGACGAGGAGGGAGTTGACGGTGTGGTTTGCAGGCGCTTGGATACAACAGGACAACGGGATTTAGGTGTCCCTGGACTGCTTACGGTCTTAGCCAAAGTTTCTGAACTTGACAGTAACTTTTTATGAACGCGCTGCAGGTGCCGTATAAGGGAGGATATTCCTAGGTGGTTGACGTCCCTACCCCTACTTATTTCACCTTTACATATGGTACATATGGCAAGACAGTTGTTGTCCGGATTTGGATAGAAATATTGCCAGACCAAAGAGGTGGAATGTTTGGTCTTCTGCCCAGGCATGACCGTGATGGGCTTTTTCATCCCACGGACAACAACTGTCTCCCCCGGAGCCTGATTTAAACAAACCACATCACCATCAGAATCCTCCTCGTCAACTTCCTCCTCAGCGCCAGCTACACCAGTATCCTCATCCTGTTGTACTTCAACAGTGACATCTTCAATGTGCATATAAGCAAGTGGACTGTGGGTGCTCCTTTCAGCACTTGCAGGGGGCGTGCAAATGGTGGAAAGAGCCACCTCTTCCCGTCCAGTGCTGGGAAGGTCAGGCATCGCAACCACCACCACACTTGGACTCTCCTTGGGGATTTGTGATATCTTCTTAGAAAGCACAGTTCTTCGCTGTGCTTTTACCAGCTTAACTCTTTTGATTTTTTTAGTGGGAGGAGGGCTTCCATCGTCATGTGAAGCTGAACCACTAGTCATGAACATACTAGGGATCGACCCTAGCCATTCCTTGCCACTCCGTGTCGTAAATGGCATATTGGCAAGTTTACGTTTCTCTTCAGATGATTTAAATGTTTTTTTCAAGGTCATTTTGCTGAACTTTGTCATTTGGGATTGTATGTGCCCTCTACTATGACATTGGGCATCGGCCTTGGCAGACGACGTTGATGGCATGTTATCGTCTATGTCATGACTAGTGGCAGCAGCTTCAGCACTAGGAGGAAGTGGTTCTTGATCTTTCTCTATTTTATTTTTATCGGAGAAAGTTTGGTCCTCCATTTATGTTATATCGATTGATATATACGTGCGGCTAAACACAGAAAATATTTTTTTATTTTTGCTGGAGAGTAGTGCACTTTGTGGGTTACACCAGCCTTTAAGAAATGAGCCAGCCGGCTCTTTAGTTATGGGACACAGGCGCACGCTTGGCGCTGCTCCTTTGTTGATGCACGTGCGGCTACTGCGCACACAATTCACAAACACAGAAAATAATTTTTTTTTTGGTTTGGACTGGAGTGTACTTTCGGGGGTTACAGCACCCTTTAACGGTCAAGCCAGCCGGCCCTTTACTTATGACACAGGCGCACGCTTGGCACTACTTTGTTGATGCACGTGCGGCTACTGCGCACACAATTCACAAACACAGAAAATAATTTTTTTTTTGGTTTGGACTGGAGTGTACTTTCGGGGGTTACAGCACCCTTTAACGGTCAAGCCAGCCGGCCCTTTACTTATGACACAGGCGCACGTTTGGCACTACTTTGTTGATGCACGTGCGGCTACTGCGCACACAATTCACAAACACAGAAAATAATTTTTTTTTTGGTTTGGACTGGAGTGTACTTTCGGGGGTTACAGCACCCTTTAACGGTCAAGCCAGCCGGCCCTTTACTTATGACACAGGCGCACGCTTGGCACTACTTTGTTGATGCACGTGCGGCTACTGCGCACACAATTCACAAACACAGAAAATAATTTTTTTTTTGGTTTGGACTGGAGTGTACTTTTGGGGGTTACAGCACCCTTTAACGGTCAAGCCAGCCGGCCCTTTACTTATGACACAGGCGCACGCTTGGCACTACTTTGTTGATGCACGTGCGGCTACTGCGCACACAATTCACAAACACAGAAAATAATTTTTTTTTTGGTTTGGACTGGAGTGTACTTTCGGGGGTTACAGCACCCTTTAACGGTCAAGCCAGCCGGCCCTTTACTTATGACACAGGCGCACGCTAGGCACTACTTTGTTGATGCACGTGCGGCTACTGCGCACACAATTCACAAACACAGAAAATATATTATTTTTTTAGCACTTGGGGGAGCACCCCTGATGGACAGAGCACCCCCTGGACAACACTACAGCACCCCTTTAGGACTGGGACACTGCACAGGACTTTGGAGTGGACACAGCCCCTATGGAGAACTGACTGCACAACACAGTCCAGCCAGCCCCTATGGACTTTGAAGTAGTGGACACAGCCCCTATTAACAACAGCAGCACAGCACAACACAGCCAGCCCCTATGGACTTTGAAGTAGTGGACAACAGCAGCACTACACTACACTACACTACACAGCCCTAACTCCCACCCTCCCTCTTCACTGTCCACAGCCGAGTGAGAAAATGGTGCCGACGCGGGTACCTTATATAGGATCCAAAACCCGCGAGACTCGGAAGGCGGGATGATGACGTTTTGCCTCGATTTCAGATCCGAGTCAGGCGGGAAAAGTCGAGCCTGACTCGGATCGGACTCGGATCGGGGGGGCTCGGGGGGGTTCGGATTTCAGAAATCCGAACCCGCTCACCCCTAGTGGTAACCCACAGCTTAACGATCGACAAGGAGGTGGCCGTTCAGGATGCAAGCGGCCGCCCTGATTCAGAGCGACCGCTTGCAACTAACGACCGCCTCTGAATGAGGTCCATAGTCCTCTCTTCTCTTTCAAATACTGTATACCAATTTCTCACCTCCTCTTATACCCCTTTTCCACCTAAATTCCGGGTCTGACCCGGAGTTGGAACAAAGTTCCTATGCGGATCAAACCCGGAATTCTGCCGGCGCCGACTCGGGATATTCCCGAGCCGGCGCCGCTCACACCGGAGTCGGGTCTGCATAGACCCGGCTTTTCCGGAGTGAAAGTGGTTGCTTGGAGATGACGTTATCTCCAAGCGCCACTGAAGCCGGACCAATCGGCCGGCTAGCAGCGCACTCCAGGTCATCGTGACCCGGAGTGCGCTGTTCTCACAGCAGGGTTTCACGGGCTAAGCCCGTGTTAATCCCTGCTAGTTACCTGAGTTGGATTGCCGGGTCACTCGATTCCGGCGATCCAACCCTCTCCCCTTTTACACCAGGGAGCTGCCCGGGTTAACCCTTCAAAAACCCGAGTTTTAGCTTCGGTGTAAAAGGGGTATAAGATGTTCCTCCTCCCACTAAACATGGTCCTCACACCTGCTTCTAAGACAAGCTAGGTTATCCAGTGACCCTTATTGACCTGTAAGGCCTTGGGCCAACCTAGTTTCCATTGCAGTCTGTTCGTATTGAATCACTGCCGTGAGATCATACAGTATCTACGCCCTTCACATTCATAGCCATATTGCATACAGTTTCAATCCTATTAATGTGGTTAGTATAATACTCCATCATAACATGTGTCTTTTTCCTAATACACAGAAACAGCATGCATTCTTCTTTCTGCTAACACGCAGCCACTTCTCTCTCACATCCTCCTACTCATTCAGCCTCCACCATCCACCTCCTCCACTTGCAGAAGAATCATCAAGGACACAACAATCCAGTAAAGTGATTTAATAATAACACATCTCTCTCTCGTGCAGACTAAGGTAGCTTCCCAGTTACTAAATTACTTAACCATTATGGCATTAGAAAAGACAGAGCTGACAGTGAGGTTTCCTATCAGTGGCTTCCATGTGGACAATTACTGAAGATGCTGTGATAAATATCAGCTGGTTTAAAAAATTCAGTTTTTTTTTTTTTTTTTCTACCAGGAAACACATGTATAGTTCCCTGCCGGTGGCAGTGTAAAGCCTCTGCGTCTTTAAGTGCTCGGAGGCCCGTTGCTCAGTTGTGCAGACAGTTGGCTGGCCTTCTTAATGAAGTTGAACAAGAAAAGGGAGCAGGGAATTGATAGGATGGCAACAGCAACGGAGAGATGCTATCTGTCTGCAGTGACAGGCAATAAAGTGTCCTTCTCCAGGGTCTAAAATACAGTTAGGTATCTTCATCAATACATATCATCCTTAAAGCACCTCCCTTGTGCCTCTTTTCCATACTCGCTTCATACACCCCGGCTTTTTCTGACGAATTGAAGTGCTTTAAAATGTAACAGCAATGGAGATTACTATATAAATAGCTTGAAAAAAAACAGAAAAACATACAAACTTCAATGATATTATAATGTATTCAGATTTCTGTTCCTGAGGAATCTTACATCAAGATCAGAGTTTCACCTGCGGCGGTACTGCCGTAATGACAACTAATCCATTGCCGAGTTTATCGCCTGAAATCAGTACTGTCTGGCGAAGTTTGGTAATTGAATTAGCAAGGCAAGACGTAGGTATACTATACGAGGCTCTAAAGATATAGCATACTAGATAAACACATTCACTGGACAAATGTGAGCAGATACTGTAAAAGGGAAGTCAATATTGCTACATACGTACATAGTAAATGGGGGTGAATTTGAAATCTGGTTGGCTGCTGTCTGAAAACGCCTGGTGATGTAGGTGATGTAGTTACCAATTGTTAGACTTACCTGGTAAAAATAAATCACATAGGGGCCTATTCATCATCGGAGGCCGTATGCAGTATTGAACTCGCTTCAAGGGATACTGAAGTATCCAATTAGCAGCAGGGGAAACGTGACACAAGGAGCAATTCATCATTGCTTCGATGTAGGGACAGCTGCTCCTCGGTTAGTATCGTAGCTACAGAAGTAGCTGGGTTACTTACCTCCTCCCCGTCGTCCTGGCTACGCACATCCGCCGGGGATGTAGTGAGGAGTTTTCGGAGTTTGCTGAATATCAGGGGGACCCCTGATGATTAGGGGTCCCCCTGATATGCGTTTCTACATCGTTACAGGGCCATTTATCGGTTAATGAATAGGCCCCTTAGAAAGAAAAAGTCCTCTGTTTTTGGGGCACTCAATCTACATATTAAAATATAACCTTTATTAGTCTAAAAGGACCAAATAAGAGATGTCAAAGGGGGAGATGTACAGCACTAAGCCTTGGAAAATGAAGAGTGACAAAGTATTAACCAATCAGCTCCTACTGTCACTTTACAGGCTGTGTTTGAAAAATGGCAGTTAGGAGCTGATTGGTTGGTACTTTCCTTACTTACTGCAGATACTTCCTTGCAGTCTCTTGAGCTGCGAGTAAATATTCCGCATTAAGTGCCCCCTCGGGGTAAGTCACAGGCTCTTCGTGGTTAGTAATGCAATAGCTTGGGCACTTATCCCAGGATCATAAGCTGCAAGGTAAAGCCCACAGATAATTGAATCCGTCCCTAAAAGTCCCAGTGCTTAGGATCTTTCCCTTCACCCTTCTCTCGGTTACTTCAAAAATAAATCATAACCTAATCTATCTTAATCTTAAGCCTCATAATCAGACATCAAAAAGAGACCGACAAAATCATTGTGTGAAACTAGTAATAAATGCATACATAATTGTATGAGAGTTCAAAAACACTGTACTGTAGAATTATGATTCATTCCTAAATATTAAACATTGCCTAACTAACTACTAAATGTAAAATGCAAAACATGGCTGCTAATGAAAATGTATTATTATCTTTAATTTATAAGGTACCACCAAATGTCCACAACACCATACAGGGAGATAAAAACACTTAAAAAAGGGCATACAGGTATACAGTACTATATGTACAAAACATAACAGCTAATCAAAATATGTACACAGCCAGGACATTAAGGAGACATGAAGTATACGACAATGACATCACTAACTTACAGATGTGTCCTCATAAACCTAGCCTCAATATGCAATACGGTGCGAGATACCTGGCATGACTGAGCCATGCTGAGCGGTTTAGCGTAATTTTTGCTCGAATGTGCGTGTTACTCGCAATCGGATGCAACAAAACCACTTCACGAGACTGTACTGAATAATTTGCTATGCGACACTTGCATATTGTATATGTGTCCGATCGAGTCTGATTCTGTATACAAAGCACAATGGAACTTGGAGGGGTATTCAATATGAAACGTAAACTTCGCTGTCGAAGTTTACGTTTCATATTGGAGTTTTTACCTGCGTTAAAGTATCAGGCACGCGCCCGCTTATCCCCGTATTCAATATGAAATTAACGAAAACGGGAAACTCCGAAGTTGGATTTGCGCAAAGTTACGAATTTTTCCTTTAAAAAATTGTAGGACCCCCCTAAAGTTGTAAAAACATGGGGGATCACTATGGGTACCCCCGTTTTAGCCTGTAATTGAAAGTCGGGGATTTAAATAGCCGCAGCAGGTGTTTTTTCCCGACATTGAAGAAGTGATGCAGAAGAGCACTTAGGTTATTTTTTTCGTTTTTTAAGTGGTCGCATCAAATTTGGGGTACATGAAAATGGGTACTAGCATATTTTGGTGTCCCTAAAGTAAGTTTTTAAAAATTCTGCATTTGTGCACCTGCCACTATAATTCTATTCTAGAAAACACCTGCCGCATACTTGCAGAAGAGCCCTGAACCTATTTCCCTATTGTTAAACAATTTTTTCCCTTTTTTTTTTTTCACCCCAATTTTTTAATAAATTTTTTGGGGTGTCTCTATTTTTTTAAAACTTTTTTTGACACAGTTCTTTTTTAAATGTCATTCCCAGGGGTGCAGACTATTTTTTTTAAGCCTGCACCCCTAAACCCCAGTTCTGCACTTTTTTTCGACACCTATTCAATGGTGAAAACTTATCCCCGTTTTTTATCAAAGACTTTTCGAACCTGCGATAAGTCTTTGAAATTGAATACGGTGTAAAAGTCAAACCTGCGATAATGACGTCAAAAGTGCGATATTAACGCAAAAACGATGTTTTCGCTCCCATATTGAATACCCCTATTGGTGTGAAAAAAAGCCATAGCCGCTGTAACGTAGCACTTTGTATACAGATTCAGGGGTCTATTTACTAAGCAGTGTTAGGAGACAGAGTGAAAAGTGATAAGAAAGTGATAATGTGCCAGTCAATCAGCTCCCAACTGTCATTTTTCAAACACAGCCTGTGAGATGACAGTTGGGAGCTGATTGGCTGGCACCTTATCACTTTCTTATCACTTTTCACTCTGTCTCCTAACACTGCTTAGTAAATGGACCCCTCAGACTCAATCGCACACACACACACACACACATATATATATATATACTGTATGTAAAACGAAGAAACAATGCCTTTATCTTGCGCTAAAACAGACAGCTGTAAAACGGCTGCACCTCTC
This sequence comes from Taudactylus pleione, assembly GCA_031769625.1. Taxonomy (NCBI): domain Eukaryota; kingdom Metazoa; phylum Chordata; class Amphibia; order Anura; family Myobatrachidae; genus Taudactylus; species Taudactylus pleione. Next base: position 2,097,330 of record JAUIMM010000104.1, on the reverse strand, counting down.
AATAGATCTCCTGTTAGTAAGGATCAGACAATAATACAGAATGCAAAAACCAGAGGGCGCAATACAGAAGAAATATGTAAATATGAGTGATAAAATCATATGATGAGATCAGGAGGTCTCTCTTTACTGTGTCTACAAGTCCTTTCCAATAGGATACCCAAAGGTGTAGAATTGTGGAGGCTGATCCGGGATGTTCCTATTAATACCCTGTCACCAAAAATCAAATTGGCCCAATGGCCAATCAGGAAATAATTGGCAAATTTTCTTATTTTTTATAAAAAAAAAATGCATAATTTATAAAAATTGCTTACAGCATAAAGAAGAAGACAAAGTATTCACAATCACAAAACAGTTAAGGTGATGATATAATCCTGCCACCACCCTTATGGGTGTGAGCTTGATTGGCAGGATCCTCCCGCTTAGTGTATGGCAGGGGTGGGAAACCTTTTTTCTGCCAAGGGCCATTTGGATATTTATAACATCACTCGCGGGCCATACAAAATTATCAACTTTAAAATTAGCCTGCTATATTTGGTCACTTACTTCTTTGGTGGGCTCCAGCAGCCAAGAGGAGGGGGAGGCTGTGTGTCTGCATGTCGCCAGGTAGAGGGGCACACAGTCTGGAGGGGTAGTCCCGATGGTTCCTCATCATGTGACAGGCAGGGTGGAGGGGCAGCCCTGGGGTCCTCTCCACAGCCCTAATGTAACCAACCCGACCCTGCTAATGAGAGCCCTGTACTCCCGCTGTGCTGCCATAGAAACAGCCACAGCCTGGTGAGGGTGAGAATCCCACCGCTGGAGTAGTGTCACTGTGGTATGCTGAAAGAGCCACAGCCCAGCTGCCAGAGTTATGGATGCTATAAAAAAAAAGCTCCTAGATTTCTTGAATTTCAAGTCCTGTCTGCGGTTGCCTTAGCAGATCCAGATCAAATGATTTTGTGGGCCTTATACGGCCCACGGGCCGGGCGTTCCCCACCCCTGGTGTATGGACATGGCACCAGAAACCCTACGCGTTTCGTCCATAAATGGACTTCTTCAGGGTTAAGAAATCAAAAATTATAATGCAATGTCGTGATTGATATACTGGAAATCGTTCATAGATCATTCATAAACAATGGGAAAAAATTGGTTGATTGCACGATCACACAAAAATGGAATTCAAATTCAGTAGATAAGTGGATCCCCCAAAAATGGACTGTATTCAAGGAGTGATTTAGAAGAATGTGAACGTGCCCTCCAAACATTTCATACCCATTCAAGATAAAAAGACATGCAGGAGCTGGTGCGCCGAGAAGGGCTGTGTGGCAGGTCTGCAGCAATAGTGTATGAGAACACATCTGTATAGTGAGATAAAAGTGACATGCTCGCCTACTCACTCAAATTTTGGGGATCTCTTCCTGACTCCCAGGAAAGTAGACTAGCAAATCACAGCATTATACAGCAGGGGTGGGACGGGGCTCTAATGAAGTAAAAAGAGGCTCAACATATCCCAACCTGTCCGCATACTTCCAACCTTGATCTCACCCTCCGGCACCTCCCGGAGTGACCTTTTAAAAAATATATATATCTGCTCGGTGATTTCGTAGTTTAAAGTTGTAACAATCAGAAGGAAATTGGTTCAAGCCCCATTGTGTCAAAGCCGGCAGTATTTATCTAACATTCAGGGCTAATTGGAGATTACAGCATAATTTGTCTGTTTAAAGCTCCTTTATGGACATCACAAATACTCAGCAGTAACTGTGCACAGGTTATGTCCTGACTTGATTTAAATAAAGAGATATCCTTAATTTGTATGTTCAATCCCCACACTTAATAAGATGCTAAAGACACCTGTATGAGTTATTGAAGCCCATGCAAAATGATTGGGAAATGGTTACAAGAAAAGTATTGTCTTGGGAGCTTGCCGTTATGTCAATCAGCTTTAGGAAGCCCCATGGCATGATTTGGAGACGAAAATTTGAATTTATAAAAATAGGTTATAAAATATCCCAGTAGATTACTGTGTGAGTCAGGGGATTACATCATCCTTCTTTGCTGCAGATCAGTTTTAGACTGGAAATATTTTTGGATCTTCAATTAATTTTAAAAACATTTAGCCATAAAATGCTTTTTTATTATAGAATAGCTGTGAAGCCAAAGATGACCCGTTCCTTCCGACAGTGAGTCTTCAAAAGACATTATATTGTTGTATTCATTCAAATTGCAAACTCATCTGTTTTCGCTGACTGCTGTTTATAGGAAGATAATTTAGAAGACAAATAACAGAGGGATTGAGGGGGGGGGGCTTAGTGTCTTCTCTCACACATTTCCAAGGTGAAACACACATTTAAAGCTTTTGGAAGCATTTTTTGTCGCTCCTACGCATATGCAAATCATGGAAAAGGAAGGTGCTGTACTTGTGTGTTATTCATTAACAGACACCTACGCTGAAATTGCATTGACCCTTCCAAATTCAAAGTGTAGAGGAGCTGTAGGAAAACTGTAAGCAGAGAAAGTTCAGGATATTTGCTGCACATGTACATTTCAACTGTTCCTATTTTATATAAATTTTATATTTACCATTTATATTTACCATTGTCACGGTTGTCATTTTAGATGGTGTATTTTAGATGGTGTATTGATGTGAATACTCACAGACTGTTTATCATGATTAGTGGTCATGTCATAGAGAATGTTATGTGTGGGGAATGGTAGTGTCTCTTTTCCCTCATTCACATACAGTACTGTACGTCTGAAAAAAATGTATTACTGTTTTGGCAACAACGGTATGATCATAGTTGCCAAAACTCCAGTAGACTTCCGCACTTGGGGTATATTTACTAAAGTGAGAGTGGAGATGTTGCCCATAGCAACCAATCAGATTCTAGCTATTATCTTCCAGAAGGTGCTAGATAAATGTCAAATAGAATCTGATTGGTTGCTATGAGCAACATCTCAATTTCTGAAAACTCTCACTTTAGTAAATATACCCCTTGGGGAAGACTCAGGGGTGGAACGGTGTGTTTACGTAAAACAGTCTCTTTCATAAGTATTATAGCAAAACATCTCAAAATAGTAATAACAGAACAAAAGCATTTAAAATATTGATTAAGTCAAACATTTTTATGGTTTACAAATTACATATTTGTATACTTTTTTTAATTAACTGTATCTATCTGTAAACATTGGAACTAAAATCCCAGTTGTGGGCTTTCATTTTCACTGTGGACGCCTGAGATGAGCAGCCAGCTCATTTGTGTGCAGAACCAGCCCCACCACTCAGCAATCCCCCCCAGTGATATTTCTTTGTTAATTTGTTAAAAATCAAAGGTACAGTGTCAGCATGTTTGGGCTCCTTACTGCCTTTACACCTAGAGCATATGTAAGTGATGATGGGCTTGGAATCTGAAGAATGGTTGGAATCATCAATGTGGGAAATTAGCAATTCAACATGGAGGGTGTCAGGATTTACTTTAAGTGCATTGACTAGAAAACAATAACCGTGAGAGTCGAGAGACGCTGAACTTTTTATCTCTTTATCAGACTCTTATTGCCTGAAGCCCTCTCTTACCAGGTCCAAGAATTAAATTGTAAATTGAACTGGGCAGTAAAATATTTGAAAAACCTTACGTAGTGGATCAAATATGTCCATATAATAAAATCTATACCATTTACCCTATAATATTAGAAACAGCTACTACAGAGTAGACCTCAGGCATTCACAAAACTCTGGGTAAAGCAGATGGTGCTCCCTAATATAAGACTATGGACTAGTGGTGTAATTTTATCCCAGCCGCCCGAAGGCAAGTTATAATTTGGTGCCCCCCATCACAGCCGCTTACACTGTAATGTAGCATTTCGCATGCAGAGACAGCCGCCAGGGAGAGAGTTGTGGGTGAGGAGGGCAGCGGACATGTCACACTGACATAAGGAGCTGCTGAGGAGCAGCGACACTAATGAGCAGGGACAGGCTATAGCTAGACAGAGGCGGCAGCTGATGGTCTGACATGGAGCTCTCCACTAGTGTATGGTGGCTTCTCAGGTACCGGGAAGAGGTGCCATGTATTGGGTGACCATGACGGTCCACTCTGGGTACATAGATACAGCCCTAAGTGGGGTGAATAATTTGTGGGCAATGGAGGAGGTGCCCCTTCAGAGCTGGAGCCCGGCGGCAGATGCCTCCATTGTCTCCCATAGCTCTGCCCCTGCTATGGACTCCGTGTACTAAGTGGAGAGAAGAGGGAAAACCGAAAAATACAGAGACAATTCCTGTACATACAGTATCGCTTCTAGATATGTACCAGATGAATCTCCTATCTGCAGCCTGCAGGTGCTAATAAAATGTTAGACTACCAGTGCCGCCATAATCACCATTGGCGGTGCTAAGTGACCCAGCTATTGCTGAAAAGAAGTGTCACTTCCTGTTGGGTGTCTTCTCCAATGCCAATTTCATCACATCTTGCAGCCAATATCTGCTTCTCTTCCTGTGAAGAGGGAAGAGGGAGGCAGGAAGTGAGCTTTGTCTCAATTGTCCATTTGTTCATTAAGATTGAAAATGTATTTCCCTTCCTGCTACATACCGCACATACGCACAACTTACTCATGACAGTATATGCGTCTCTGCGGACAACACCGGGGTGCGGACTGGGCGTTCACCCTCTTGGGAACACTTCTTCTTGATAAACAACGCGGTAGCCGCTTCATGATTCCCAACGAAGCAGGTTCAGCGTTTTCGGATAGTGAAGTGTTAGCTCATGCAGCTCAAAGTCAGGAAGCATCTGACATTTGGCAACTGGCAGAAACACATTGGTGTCATATTCCAAAATGTGGAGTAGCTCTCTTGGAAGAGTAGACCAATCTCCTGGATCCAGTATGACGCGGTTTGCTGCGCCATTGTGAACCTGCCTCCCACTGCACAATGCTACAAACTGTGGCATAATACAGTGGACTATAATGATGTGATTTGCAACCACCATGCCCCCTGCTTCTCCTGCCTTGCTGTCACCCTCTAGGGAATCGGTATGATTTACCCGACGGAAATCCCGGAATCCTGACAGCGTCTGCCTGAAATGGGTGAAAATCCTGATCGTCCCTAAGGTAAGTATTCACTAACCTAATTCCCTCCCCTAACCCTCCCTTAGGGGTGCCTAACCCTAACCTTCCCCCCAGTGCCTAACCATAATCTCCCCCTCTAAGTGCCTAAACCCAACCCCCCCCTTCCCTGCCACCTACACCTAAGTCCCCCGGGGGGATGCCTAACCATAAGTCCCCCCGGGGTTGCCTAACCCTAACCCTCCCTCCCGCTAGCCTAACCCTAACCTCCTGGGGGGTGCCTAATCCTAAATCCCCCCGGGAGCTCTAAACCTAACCCTCCCTTCCCCGGCAGCTGTCCGCGCTCGGCGCCCGGCATCACTTCTGTCTGGATGCCGGTCGCCGGTCTCCTGCCGTCGGTAAAATGACAGGTGTCTAGATTTATATGCCCGTCATTTAACCATCGCTGGGATAAAGCAGTCGGGAAGCCGGCTGTCGATATTAGGTCCGCCGGCTTCCCGACTGCATACCCTCTCTGGAATCTCCCTTCATCAACAGGAAAAAAGTTGTCCTATATGGTTAAACCTTTCAATAGCTTTTAATAAGAGTCATTTAACACCATGGAAATCATTTTAGCTGTCTGCATCCAGGTTTTGTCAATTGTCTTCATAACTTTATCGTCAATAAATGGGTTATCTGTTGGCTGTGAGTATCCTGCATCCCAGACAATGTATCGCTTGCAGATTACCATAATAAGTCAGATGTATTTGCAAGGCCAGAACGCAGCTGCTCCAGGAATAAATCTTATATGAGGAATCCAGACGAATAATGAAATGAATTTATTTATTTTTCTGTTGGTTCTATTGAATTTTAATTTGATCTGCAGTTTACTCTTAAACTGCCATGTGCTTCTATATTATTCATCCCCAGAGGCAAACAGAATTACCAATGGCAGCTGGATATGTTTTATCTGGATGACGGAGCTATTTTTCTTCTCTCATGCCGGAGTCTTATATTATGAGATACAACCGTGAGAGAAGAACCTAGTTTGTAGACTGTGCATGGAAAACACACAACACTAAAGTTCTCCGAACAAAGACAAGGATTCCAAAGCAGACAGTCAATACCTGGACTAGATATCTCTCCTTCTCTTTCCCTTTCAAAGTTTCCTATCTTGCAAAATATAACAATCATGGTTTGCGCTAAAATTTCAACAGGGTCTTTCCAAAAAGCATTTTATTTTTTATATAAGAGTGAGGGGCTAATTGTTTCAGCCTTTCAGCCCCATTAACCCTGTAAAAACAGCAGTTACTACATACAGTAATTCTCACTAAATGAAGTAAAGTTACTATGTACTGTATGCCTATAACACAAGAGAGATTGCAGATATTTACAGATAGAATTGTAGCAGATCGCCAAACCCATACAGCGTATGCGGATGATGAGTTTGTGCTATTTGTCTACTTTAGTTCTGAACAATGAACATTATATGGAAATAGCTTTTGAGTTGTGAAGAAGGATCCATACTTCTTCCGGATCTCACAGAGCACATGTGCAGCAACACTGGCGCAACGCTCTGCGAAAATACAGGTTGTGACTTTCGGCGGGAAAACTGTTTATCAGCTCAGCTATCTGACAAACAGCTAGCAGGTTATATTTCCCTGCAACTAGTTAGGAAATAACGGCGATAAGGCACGCTTGTTTTCCGGGTATATCTGATGTGTTTAATACATTTTCTGTGAATGTGTTAGAATTAGGAACATTGTACAGCTGATCTTATTTTCATCTGCCCCACAGCTCACAATACCCAATCAAATTGTCGGTTACATTTTTGGTGTGAGGGTCTGTGTGCAGTAGGATAATAGATAAGGGTATTGTAAGTCACCAAAGAATCCAGTGACCTTTACCATATACAGATATATTGTACAAAGGTCATAAATTCTTTAGAATAATAAAACAGGTAAGGCTATCCTCAATAACACACACACACTAATATATATATATATATATACACATGTGCATATATATATATATATGTGTGTATGTGAACTGCATACTGTACATGTGTGTACTGCATACATATACAGCAATGTATAATATATACGGTATGTGTGTGTATATATATATATATATATATATATATATATATAATATATATGGACTGCAGCTGCCATGCTGGTTGAAGGTTTAAGGGTCACAGCACTGAAGAGATAGCCAGATACTGTTTTCCTGTCAGAGTGCTTTCATACTGATGAGCAGCAAACAGTGAATGAGAGGTGGCGTGTCCCATACACTGCGGAGTTGGTAATCTAATAATGTGCTTTCATTCCGAGGGTTAAGGATTCATATGCCATGCAGCAATTTCACTATCTTGCAAAAATCACTGTAACAATATATGGCATTTAGAGGCCCAGACCAGTGGGAATGTTTTGGGTCACATCTTTCTCTATCATTACAAGTCAGAGAGAAGCAGAGCTGAAAGATTACAGCTCTGTGGAGAGGCCACACTGTCACAATGATAGCTGAGCTCTATAAACACTGCAGGGTGGGAGAGGAAGTCCTGTGAGAATGGACCTTCATTGGACCTTTATTCAGTGTTCTGCCAGAGCCTCGTCTGTCATTCCCAAACCATTTCATATCTGCATTACATCTGGGCTAGGACACACAGGAAATGAAATGCTTCAGTTTGCAGAGTATAATGTGATAGTCATTAAAAGTTACATATTTATAGTCACAATTATGATCATCATTAGTTGTAATTAAATGTAATTGATGACTGGGTTAAAGAATAAAATAATAATATTATCTACTTTAACTCTTAAAAGGGAACACCTGGCAATTTAATAACCCTCAAATGATAACAAGGATATTTGCAAAGTACTGATACTAATCAGTGTTCTGCCCTACAGTATAAATGAAGTAAAACATGTATAAATGTTGACGACCCTGTTTTTATCATATGAGTTTGGAAAGACAATGGTTGGGCATTCACGGCCTTCTCACTCCTACAGAATCCTAAAGGTATCTAACTATTGTTACATTATGGAAACCGTCATTCATAAATGCTGGTATTTGTTTGTGGGGTTATGGGGTCTATTTATAGTTAGTAGTGCAGATGGGAGCATTATGGGACCTGTTCATCATACTAAATGGGCCTGTTACACATGCGGAAATGCTAGTCTCCACCATTGATTCCCATAGATCCGCTCCATCCTTTCTATCCGGCAGCCAGCCGGCAAATGGCTCTGATAAAATTTGAATGCTTTGCCAACATCTGTGCATCAAACAGGCATTTGAGCCAGAGGGGATCTAGTTAAACTCTCCAGTTTTGCATGTACCGCCAGTTATGGGGATGTGGTAAACTAATCGAGGGACTGCAACAGAAATCAAGGTTCTCTGGTCCTGATTCAGACCCGGTTGCAAGCGCTGAGCGCTCCCAACCGGGTTGATGGTGGCCCACAGTGCATGCGCACGACGGAGCCGGCTCCGTCGTGCGCATGCGCAATCGGTAGCTCCAGGGCAATCGGTAGCTCCAGGTCTCACAACAAAGGGGGCGAGCTGTCGATGTTGAGTGACAGCCTGCCCCCTTTGGTGGGCGGGCGGGGGGATTGGCTGCCCAAACGGAGGCGTTCCCATGAGAACGCCTGCCGTTTGGGGCCCGCCCACTGACATCACGAGTGATGTCAGTGGAGAGATCCCGGCTCTGTTAGAGCCGAAATCCCTCTGGGGCTTGCCGCCACGAGACCCTACCACAAGGGTTTCATCGCAAGCCCGATGGTCGCGATGGTCTTGACCATTGTGACCATCATCATGGCCGCTCGCAATAGCTGTGGGTGGTCACCCACAGCTATGCGAGCGGCCACGAGGCCGAACCAAAAAAAAAAATGCCCGGCCCCGATTCAGAACGAGCGCTCTGTCAGAGCAAGCGGCTCTGAATCAGGCATCTCTGTCATTAAAAAAAAAAAAATGGAGAAAGAGGTTATCATTGCTTCCTAAATAGGCCTCAGAGTCTTTGTCTATCATTGCACACATGCTGTAATATTCTCCATTCATTTCAGTACGCAGGATTCAATAAAAAATATATATTATACTGTCAAATAGCTACATACGACCTTCTTAGCAACCTGAATGCATTTTGTATCACAGTTCTTGTTGGGACTATAACCCTGAAATCTTCATATCAATACAGAGAAATGTTTTGAAATGAAACTTACTGTAGATACAGGACACAAAGATGATTTACCTGGTTATACTGCTAGTAGGATCAGGGCCATAACAGGGCTTAAATGCGCCCTCTGTAGGTCCTGCCCCCTCAGCGCCTGGCATCATGACATTGGGCGCATGACGTCATTATGTCCAAGGAGGGGGCGAGGCCAGTGCAACGTTGACTTAGAGCATCCTGAGTATGCTTCACATTAGCTGCACAGACTGCAGGGTGCCTGTCTGGAGTGACTAAAGGATGCTCCGGCTGGGCTGCAGCAGTGATCCTGGCTGCAGGGTGCCATTCCTAGCCAGAAGCAAGGGTCTGTGTGGTGACACTGGTCGCACATCCCTAGTTACGGCCCTGAGTAGGATTATGAACTTTCGGTTAATTCACACAAACATGATGATTAGTTAATCAATTTAAAAGTGAGCTCCACTCAGCAACATTATATGGGAAATAAGTACTTCCCTATGTTATAGGGATGGCCATCGCCCACAATGGTTTCCTCCCAATGGTAAAGACATGTGAGGCTGCCATTCCCAAGCCTTTGTACACGTGCAGACCCAAACCATCGATGGTCAACCCTACCATGTAATACATTATATGCTAGAGGGAAGCTGTGTTTCCCAGCCCAAGCACTTATATTCATATTCAACCTCAGATGCCAGCATGTATATCCTTGCAGACTAGCTCCCTGAAGTCCTTTAATTACTTATCGTTACCCCAAGCTACCATAACAGATCCATGCACAACCAGCAGCCCGGACTCTAAATGGTGTCGCCACTCCAGTCAGGCGCTGTGCTTAGCAGTAATAGTCATGAGCGACTTTTTATAGTATCATGGTTTACAGATGAGTCCGCATACATTGTGGCTTCAGGCCAGCCAAATAGTTCCTCAAAACTACTTTGCCTTATTTCACTGATCAATTTGATGTACGACATTTGTACATCTGTGTGCGACTGAGTCTGACTCTGTGTACAAAGCTTTTTCTCACGACAAGTTCCCTTGTGCTTCATCTGCGACTTTGTCTGTGTTTAAAACTAATTCCCCTGCAGTTATAAAGTCACAGCCCAGCGTCTCTAGTACACTGTGGGGTAAATTTACTATGGTGAGAGTTTTTAGAAGTGGAGATGTTGCCCATAGCAACCAATCAGATTCTAGATATTATCTTCTAGAAGGTGGTTAGCTAAATGTTAAGTAGAATCTCATTGGTTGCTATGGGCAACATCTCCACTTCTAAAAACTCTCGCTTTAGTAAATATAGCACTGTGAGTGGTGTTTCGCTGCATTTGCGATGCAAAAAAGATGCAAAATTTAAAGAAAAATTCGGTACGCTGCACTACTTGGAGCGTTTTCAGACGGACTGGGCGTCTCGCACCAAATGGTGCATGGGCGCTAGGTGTATGAGGACGCATCTGTATATTACTGTGTTTGTATTTCCTACAGTATGTAGTGAAACGTAATTGGCATAAACAAGAACAGCTCAAATATTGCTTCCTATTAGATTCACCCATGGGCATATCCTGACAATAACTTATGTACTGTCCAAACTTTATATGACACCACAAGCAGGATCTTTTCAGTAAATGCTTAGGAATAATTTTCATCGCCATTGCGACTCATTGGAAGTGGTCATAGTTATATTTTCGGCTCCCAATTTATCTCCCGCATGGCTCAGCCAGAGAGACGGAAGACAATGCCCGATACACTAATTTCTACACATTTTGATTCAGGCAAAATAAATACAATTACCACATTTATTCTGAGCCTACAAAGTATCTTTAGTGCATGACCCAATTTTTTTAAATAAAAAAAAACATATATATTTCTACAGGCAGCACACACATACTGTACTGTCCCTAAGTGCTGGGAGAACCATTTGTGACACCATCTATTCCAGGTCATGTGTAATCATCTGAGTAATTCCAGTGTTAGAGAATTCTAGTCAGTGACAAACTCAGAGTAAACACCAGCTGCTCCATATTAGTAAAATGAGGACAGGTTAGAACGCTACTTTATTGCTATTAAATATTTATAACATGCTAACATATTCTTCACCACTGTAATGTATAGACCATTGTTATATTAACAAATCACAAACAACTAATCATCAACTAATTAATTCAGCCAAAGATAACAACGATAGTAAATGAAAGGACCAATTAAACTCTGCCTCCTTTTTCCAGTTGTGCATGGCTACATCGAGAAGCCCAGATTGGGTAACACTGCTTCATACCTACAGCAGTATCAGCTCCATCATTGGCTGGACAGCCCGTCAGGCAAGTGTGAATAGATGCGCCCTCTCTTTTAGCAAGTTTTCTCACTGAAGCTCTGCACAATTTATAGGCACAGACACATTATTTATACAGGTGGGGGTTAGAGAAAAAATGATAAGTGGGGAGTCTGGGAGCTGCAGAGTGGGTGGGAGGTGTCATATTGGGGTGTCTATATATAAATACTGAAATGAGAGGTGTAAGAGTTCCTGGAGTGGCTGAGAGAGGCTAAAGAGCACCCCTGGAAAACACATCATGTCATGTTTTCTGGATTTGACAGTGGCACGCTTTTCAGTGTTTGGGAGCATACAAAGCTGATAGATACATAGCACCACACTGATAGCCTGCCATGATGTAGCCATTTATAGCCTATTAACATAATGGGCCAGATTCAGAGGTAAATGCTGATGTCGTACATGGCGGATCGAGTTTTTGCTACCGCATCTAAGTTGCACCAGAATGCCCTAGCACAATTCTAGCAGGCACTGAGAGCAAAACTGTGACAGGGCATGCTGGGATGTGTAGTCCCGCAGTAGCTGGAAGGACGTTTATTGCCCACCCCTGGTGTAGATACATGTTGCCCTTATATACAGTACTGTACACAGACATCATTTCACAGCATCATTCTAATGACTGGCTGTAAGATAAAGACTGTTTGCTAATCCAGCAATGAACCTCACAATTAATGTAAATGCTTTAAATGCTTTAAAAACAAACTATTCTCTTAAAGTCTACTTTAATTACTTGGATCTGTTATGCCATAAGATTGCTAGATGCTAAGCATTTCTGGAAATGATTGTATAATTCATTTTCTAATGACTTATTGTCCACTTTGTATTATGCCTGGGAGGGAAGCAAATCTCCAGGAGCTTTACCTTCTAATTATGATCAATGATCTAAATCTTTTCTTCAAGTATGCTGGACTGCAGAAAATTGAATAACAATAAAACACTGAATCAACGCTGTGAGCCGCAAAACAGCTGATATATAGCTCATATACCAAGAAGCTCACACTCTACACACAATGCTACACTAAACCATCACACACTGAAGGCAGACGTTTTGTGGTCTGGACCAATAATTAGCCCACTGTATACAATCCTCCGCCCGATCACCCGATATCGGGTGATCGGGCTGACGATTGTACAGGTGTGTATGCAGGACCGTTTCAGGAGCTTAGAACGCTTCTGCAATAGTCGGGATCAGGGAGTCGCATCTTATGTGCTGTTTAATACTTACAGTATCGGCTTGAACCTCCGATCCCATAGAAGCCTGTACACACTGAGTTATTTCTAGCACAGTGTGTACAGGGCTCACAGAGGGTCAAGCTGGGGACACAGAATTTGGCTGAACAGAAGCATTTACCCAATCAGCAGAGTGATCGCAAAAGTCTGTACCCAGCATAAATCTCTCTGCCTATCTGCAGAACAACATGGTTTTGCCTATGTGCAAAGTTTTCACTTTCCAACCTCAGAATCAAGCCCAAAATACTGTAAAGTATGAAGCTGTTTTCAGGTGAAATGCACCTAGACAGTTTTTATCAACTTCATTTGGAGTTCCATAATTTAGCTAACTCATACCGAATAACAAATGCATATTTGAAATTGGGATCCCTCATCAAAAAAAAGGGGGGGGGGTATTTAGGGGAGGGGCGCATGCACACGGCATCTATTAACTAGTCACTCACTTATTTGCTGACAATGCAGCACACACGTGTGACAGTGGGACAGTGTCTGAAAGTTCCTGCTGAAATCGGGACGGTTGGGAGGCATGGCTAACTACAGTATATATACAGTACTTACTGTACTAATACAGTAGTAGAAATACTGTAGATGGACTAACATCAGCACAGCGGCACTCTGAATTAACATTTTTTAGGACATGTTGAAACCCATTGCTCTTTCAGTGAATTACTGATAGATAGGCTGGTAACCTGCACTGAATCATTTGGGGAAAAGGCGTAAAGCCCCATTTATGGAGACAACAGCACTGGTCAGTGTGAGTTTAGAGTTCTGTTCACCTGGTGACAGATCCTCTTAAATGTAAAGGTCGATATTGACAAATTACGCAGTTGTCTTTAAAAAAACAGCAATACAATATAGTCGATAAGAGTTTGTTCAGGCAGCTTGAGTTGAAAGCCCTCTCAGTCCTGCTTTAGAACCACCATAAGAAAGATTTTTGAAGCCGTGAAGTAAAACATTTTGATTATATACTGTACCCGTGGTATAGTCACAGTGATTTCTATGAGTAGTGAAGGATCACTGCCTTCCTGTATGTGCTCCAATAATGATTTGTTTCATGCAAAAGAGAAAATACCTTGTGAAAAAGCAAAACGCTATTTTTTTGGCATTGGATTGTAATTATTGTGCTTTTTTCTGATTGACCTGAGTCTGAATTTGCAGCTTTTTTTTCCACTCAGGAAGCTAAATTTAGAGAGGCTTTGTATGTTGATGAGCTGGAAGTGATGAGTCGGGCAGGAGGTGTTAATGATTCCATCAGGTGTCTTATTCAGCGGCATGCCACAAACCAGAGATACCGTACTGTAGGCCTCATTCAGTTCACCCCTCATTACCTAGGCTAGAAAAACTCATTGTCACATTCATACACTCCACAGGCAACACAACTACTGGTATAAACCACTCTCACTGAGATGTTATTTGTTTAAAACCTTTTCAGCCCAGGAGATAAGGGGGGAAAACCATTGCCAAGTCCGTCTAATTAAGTGATAAAAATGGGATTAACGCAAAAGTAAATATGTACAAATTATTCCCTCATTGCACAATGCATCATTCGTGGAAGGGAAATCTCCCTCGTGCGGCCTAGATCTAGCAAAATGTGCTATTCAGCTCAATCAATATCATTATTTGTACATCTGTAAGCCTTCATGTGCAATAGTATAGTACAGGATGACTAATTAATGTTTATATTATCTATTATTTAAAAAGCATCAATAGATTCCGCAGTACTGTGCAGCAAATTACATGTAAGTGTTGGGGTATTTCTACAATCTAAAAAATAATTATCTATATAAATATATAAAATGCTGTGCTTGCTCGTAAAATGATTTAACAGAGAAGGCGTGCAGTTTATAAAGGAATAATAGGATTATTTTTTCAGTTCGGACAAGCTAGTGGCTCCAGTGTATTTTTTTCTCATTTTTAGGTGGTAAAACCTTTGGAGCATAATTCATATCCCTAAATCTTTGAAAATGTAAATGTTGAAATTATGTCGTTATTATACCGTAATTCCATCTATTTGTGTCCTGTACATCTCAACAAGCCCAATTTTGGGGTTAAGGTCATACATCATACATATACCACATGCTTACAATCAGTGGCAGCTCTAGAGGTGGGGCTGCAGCACAGTCCAAAATTCAAATAGGGGAGCCACACCCACTACCACTGAGTCCCGGCCGGTGATGTTTGGCAGCGTTTATAAGGGCAGTGGGTGTGGCTCCCCTATTTGAATTTTGGACTGTGCTGCAGCCCCACCTCTGGAACCACCACTGCCTACAATTACTTTCAGAGGAAGCAGCAGATCTTAACGGGGCAGGACTGGGTGCTTTGCGTCATTATGCCCTGCACCATCATGGCGTAATACCATGTACACGTGAACACCGCTATAGTGTGTGGGCATATAGCTAACATCCGCAATTGCGTTTACAGCTCAGATGCCTGGTGCACTACAACGTCCAGAAATACACTAAAGCTCTGGCAGTTTCTATATGCGACAGTTATATCTGTCATATCCCTGTGTGGTCCATCTGCAGGGGGAGGGTGGGGGGGGGGGGAATCTGGGTACTCAGAAACCCCTTCTGCCTTTATCAAACTCATGGGTCCCAAAAATCAGAAGTTTAAGCATCATTATTGTATTGTGCCTATTTATTATATGTGTAATTCAAAAGGTATGTCAGATATTTACTGCATTATTGACAATTGCAGCATTCTGTCATCCTGGCCTCTCCTATCTCTTCCCTGGCCCTTCCCCATGAAGTCATGGCCCTTTTTTTGGTGCATTATGTCCCTTTGAAAAATGAGGGGGGCACCAATGCTCTTTCTGGCACAGGGCACCAAAAAGTCTAGTTACGGCTCTGCTATGGGGGAAATATACCAAACCTTGGAGAGGCATAAAGTGGAGAGAGATAAAGTACCCGCCAATCAGCTCCTAACTGTCATTTTTTTAAATACAGCCTGTAAAGTGACAGTTAGGAGCTGATTGGTTGGTACTTTATCTTTCTCCACTTTATCTCTCTCCAAGGTTTGATACATCTCTCCCTAAGAGAGTAGTCCATACTACGTTTTGATTTGATCCCTTAGCATACGTCAAGAAATTAGCACTTGTCGGAGCGAGAGAGCAGAGGAGTTGCCTGCGAGTAGCTGTGCACTGCATAAAGTTGCAAAGTTCAAAAAACAAAGGATCAAGCGTGACTCGTCAAACAAGTGACACAAGATCACAATGTTTTCCATATCTAGAGTAGGATAACTCTCTAAACACAGATGTCAGGCATTGCCGTGATGGGAGGGAAATGGATAAAGAGAAGCAGCTTAATGTATAAGACAGTAGGGTGTTTTTTTATATCATGGCAGCGCTTCAAATCTGCAATGTGACATAAAATTGCATGGGCGGCATGCTTCAATCATTATACTAGTAAGGGTTGCAGCCAGACGTAGAAGAACCCCTTACTGCTGCTTTCACATAATCACTTGCTTTGAAACCCATGTATAAAAGTAAACAAGGCCCTTTCCCTCTGTATGCTGGTGTGCTTTGTGCTGGCAGAATGACAGATGATCTTCTAGGGATGGCCACTCGAGCTCAGCACAGTTCTGTAGAATTGCACAGGAACGTGCACACAATGCGCTGTGAACGGGAATCAAACAGCATATACTAATAAGGGCTCCCAGTGCTCACCGCAACGAGCTGAGAAATGGGTTGGAGCGGAATACTTCAGCCACATCAAAGATGGAACTTTAATGTGGAAACCTAAGAGAATAAGGCAGCAGGTGGAGAGACAAAAGTGACAGGGGAATTGTGTGAGAGAGGGAGACCTACATCAGACACCTAGGGGAAAGGGGTGATAAGAGGACAGCGCCAAAATGAGTCTTCTTTGAAGAGAGAAATACAGTATATCTTTAGTTTTCTATAGATTGTAAACTCCTGGTGCCCGTACAGTTTACAGAGCTGTTTTCTCACACTGCATCCCCAATGGAACGTGGCAGAAGTCAATTCTACATCTAATCATCTAAATGAGCCCAAAAAGTAGTTCTGTTTATTCTAATTGTGTTGTCGAGCACCCACTTTATGTGAAAAGTGACCAACACTTCTACATTTCCCATTTCAACAAGCATGAGATGCTGTGCTCCCAATTTGTACAAATAATTGCCATAATGCAGGAATGTGGTCTGCATTCATTCATTGAGGAGGCGGCAGCTGTACAAACATTTCAAAACACAATTGCTTCGGTCAGCTGGGGATCATGCAGTATGGAAATAAGTAACATAATCAGAACTATAGAGTATGTACCAGGCTCAGTGGGCCTCGGGGTAGACTCTAAAGATTCCAAACATGGAATGCTCCATGGGTTGGTCAAATCTAGGTGTTAATGATAATATGCAGTGATCTTTCTAATCTTTAAAAGTAATCAGTCTGCCTTGGTGGATACACATGGAATACTGGGCCCAGGACCAGGCCTGGCTGTTGTTGCCTTAAAAGTCCTCTTACTGTCAGCCAGTATCTCTGCGGAGCTGTGTTTTCCATAGAGATGTGCATTTGGTTTTTCTGACAACCGAACACACCAGGACTTTGGGGTTCCAAGTGGAAACAAGTCCCGGCCTGGATCACTTTTGGGGGTCCGAGTAGAACTGAGTCCCAGCTCGGGTCTGCTGGAAGTTCGGATCTCGGATTGAGAAAACGAATCTTAGATTTTAGATTGCATGTAAACAGGTCTAATGACATGACTTGAGCTATTTTTAGCAATTTGAAAGATATCTGAACAAAAACACTCGAGGTTGATTTTGCCAAAACAAAGACCATAACATTTGAGGGCGGTTTTACCATAATGTTTGAGGGTGGTTTTGCCAAAACCAATATAAAAACATGGGGTTCCTTGCACATCTCTAGTTTCCCGCAGCTGCTGCAGCAAAATGTTTTTGGTGCTTTCAGGCAAAAGAAGATTTGGGATTTTGAGAAATGCAGCATCTGTATAGAATAGTTTTTTATATCTCTGGTAAGTAGTAATTAGAGGTCTACGTACTAAGTCTTGGAGAGAGATAAACTGGACGGATATAAAGTACCAACCAATCAGCTTCTGTCACTTTACAGGCTGTTTGAAAAATTACAGTTAGGAGCTGATTGGTTGGTACTTTATCTCTCTCCATTTTATCTCTCTCCGAGGCTTAATACATATACCCCTAGGTCAGTGATGCTGACATCACAATCATACACTGCCACTGTCCCCTACCCCGCTCCTTGTTCCACACAAAGTAATGAGTTGGATGCAGTACCTATACTGTACCTTGTGCCCTTCCACCATCACTGAGAACGGCACTCGCATGACAAGTATCTAATCAAGTATTTCATGAAGTCCTTAAATGCTCTTTGATGCAAATTTAAAATTGTTATTCAATTTACTTCTGAACAATTCAGTTACAATCCCACTTTGTTTTACTCTAAGATGACAGTCGGTTGCACCTGTCTGCTTGATGTGCCCTATATTTCATAGCCTTCCCCACATATGTTAATAATTAAATTGCAAGTGATATCTTTTGGGCAATATATTTGATTGCTAATGGAATTCACAAGTCTCAGAGTTTAAAAAATAAAAGTAATCTCCAAGGGAAGCTTCAAATAACGAGATGAGAAACTTTACACTAAAGGAAAATCTTTTGTCGTTAGTATATTTTCAAAGTTAATGTTAGCTGGAAATAAGTAATCTGTGGTGAGTAAATAAAAAAAACATCTACTGATTATAAAGAAATGAAATAGTCACAGATGTCCAATGCAGCGGACCAGCGCAAACACACAGTGGGCACAAGCTGAGCAATAAGGGTTCATTCAGATTTGTTACATTTTACACTTTTATGATTAAACAAATTTGCACTTAAAATACTGCAGATGTATTATTTAAGGAAGTCGGAGATCGGGGTCAGAAAATTGTTTGTGCACAGTCTTCCATCATTGTACTGTGAACTACATTTTCCACCCCTGCTAGTCTGTATGGCATTAGCATAGAGGCCCTGGGATCAATTATCTTCAGGGCATGCACTTCAACTTCAGTGTGGTTTGCTTTACTCGCTTCACATTTTAAATACAGCATAAGCAAAATTTTATATGTGCTGAATGCTGCAGTAAAGGCTGCTCCATCTGTATACCCACTAAATATGAAACCTACATGTCCTGCTGTGTTGTGTGCCACTAGCAGCACTATCTATCACTAGATGGAATTTTGGATGGCTATGACCAAAATAATCCAGACAGAGTTAGCGTTAGGCTAGCGGGAGGGGGGGTTAGGCATCATCAGGGGGAGGTTAGGGATAGGCACCCCCCGGGAGGGTTAGGTGTAGGGTGCGAGGAGGGGGAGTTAGGTTTAGGAACCCCTGGGGGGAGGTTAGGGTTAGGCACTAGGGGGGAGGTTAGGGAAGGGAGAGGGGAGGGTTAGGGGAAATACTCACCTCAGTTGGGATTTTCATCTGCCGGCCTTCAGGTGACGGGATTTCATCCGCTGGGCTTAGGTCCGGCGGTAATACATACCGATTCCAAACTGCATACAACAACAATCTGGCACAGCTGAATAAATCTATATAGCATTTATTTTTGCTTTAAATTAAACATTTGGTCTACTAATATTTTGTAACCTTTTAATAATGTTTTTACTATAAGTTGCAGCCTTTTTTCAATCCTTAACTGGGTAGGTGGGTAAAAAATCACTTAAGTATGTAGGTGTGGTACTCACAACACACCCCCCACCCCCCAAAAAAAAAAAAATTAATTGTTGCATATGATACGTTTGAAAATAGATCCACTGTACATCATCTATAGACTCATTAGACTTTTACCAACAAAAAAAAATGTTAGAATAATGAATTTTGTGAAATGAAGTCTTTAGTCTAAAGTGTAAGAAATTACAACATTTTTGAAATTATAAATCACTCAGCATAACTAGTTCTTGTTTGTTATTACATCTTATTGTAAAGAGAGCTGTAAATCAATACCAAAATGGGATAACGTACCTACAGACGTGGGGTGTTCATAGGACCCGGCTCCCAATTTCAATTCACAGTGAAAAAAGTAAAGCATGTGGAATGGCTTTGGGTACAATGACATCAACTATAACATCTAATTGAAAAATAGACAGTAACATGGCAGTGTTACCAACAGACTTTCAGAATTATCTACAATTTAAGACCGTGGGGTGCTGTGAGCTCCACGCATAACCAGTTAAAGGTTACAAAAAAATTAGCTGATATGATACAGATTGACATTTATAATATATGAATTTATCAAGTGTCAGTCATATGCGTAGGCTGATACAGGCAATCATGTTAATTGCATAAAGAGTCAATGTGTCACAGATGTGAAGGAAGGTTATGTATTGTAGTGACAACACTTTCTTGATACTTTGAGATTGGAGCAAAATCTCCAAAACTTTTCCATGGGAAATCCATATATGGGCCAAAAATAGCTGAAAGTGCAGATGTTTCACATTGGAAGCGTTAATTTATTAAAAGGATAACCAACCTGGTATCATGAGGCATCTTATACCCTTTTTACACTGGCATAAAAATCCCAGGTTGATTCGCATCAACCCTGGATTTCTGTCAGTTTTAATGGATCCACCTGGGGCCAGGGACCCAACTCGGGTAATTTGCATGGTTGGCCACAGGTCGTTCCCGTGCCACCCTGCAGTGTAAACGGCGCGATCCGGGTACTGATGACCCGGATCGTGCCGCATGCTACGCGATTGGGTGGTTTCAGTGGCGCTTGGAGATGATATAATCTGTAGAAAGTATGGTGGTCGCTCAAATCAGCTTAATGATATTGCCCAGGTGCTTGTAAAGGATGGGGTTTACACTGAACCAGAAAAAAAAAGGGATAGTCCCTCCAGCACACTGCAGCAATATTGACAAAAATACTTGAATCCTACATAATAATAGAAATTCAGAGGTATTAGTTGCATACATTTGCATTTATATGATTAAACGCCGGGCCAACATCAAGGCTCCTCTATACCGGCGACCCTAACATTAAGGGGTTCACGTCCGAGGCACAAGGCACCCCAGAAGAATCCAGCCAAGGACCACTCCCAGGGTATCACATGAAAAATGGAAGAAAGGTGATAGTGAAGTGTAAAGTATAGATGTGTAAAAGATAATCAATAATTGTTAATATAATAAGAAAGTATTAAAATTACATAAATAAACAAACAAATAGAAAAGTAATAAAAAAGTATTTTTCATCACTTTTCTATTTGTTTATTTTAGGGATGTGCAGGCTCGGATAGGTTCGAATTTGCACGCCGAGTTCAGATTTCTCCCTCCAAAAATCGGGTCTCAGACAGAGGCAAAACGTCATCTTTCATGGACAAACATCATCTTCCATGGACTTTTGTCCAGATGATGTTTATCCATGAAAGATGACGTTTTGCCTCTTACTGAGACCCGATTTTTGGAGGGAGAAATCCGAACTCAGCGTGCAAATTCGAACCTATCCGAGCCTGCACATCCCTAGTTTATTTATGTAATATTAATTCTTTCTTATTATAATGCGTAACATCTCCTGCGACCGTCCCCCGCTGGGGCGAAGCATGCCAGAAAAGGCTGTTTCCTGGCCACGCCAGAGTCTGTGAACGCTTTGTTTTGCTGATTGACATCCAGCCAGACCTCTACGTCTTTGAAGCCAAATTGGAAAACATCCCAACCCTCCTGCTTCTTTCTAAAGGTCTCGTCATATTGACGCCATGCATTTCCTTTAGCCGAGTTATACATGCTAAGGACTAGTTGCTTGTATTTGAACACGTTGATATATTCGCCTGGCCTGGTCTCCAAGTAGCATGCTGCAAAAATGAACATGCCAGACACCCAATTAACGTATGATCTTCTGGCCTCCTCCGCCACTGCTCCTGCCGACGTAAGGTACAGGGGCAGGCGGGAGGGGGAGTGTTGGAGTCTGTGTGGGCGGGAGAGGTGGGGCCTGAGTGAAAGCGCCTGCTGGAATTAGGGGTCTCGGCAAAGACGGCTGGTAAGCTTGGTAAAAACTTGCCTCTCCACGGGACAGGGGGTCGTGGGTGGTGTATGCAGGGGGGATGATTTATTGGAGTGGTGCTTGGTGCAAAATTGTGGGGGGGGGTGCTGTAATGGGGCACCATGGATAGGCACAGGTTCTGCTGTTGTGCAGCACCAAGAAAATAAGGGTGCCAACCAGTGTGTGCATCAAAGTCAAAGGGGGGGGGACTTTGTAACACCTGCACGCTGCCGGGATAGGCAACAGCACGGCAGCAAACTGTGACATCGCAGGGGGGGCAGGTGGTGGGAGACCATAGGGGTACTGGGGGCCCTGGATGAGGCTTTAATTGGTATATATTACATTTGGGGTGAGCGTTTGGGCATAGGGCCCCCTGAGGCTACTCTGGCTGCATTTTTTCACATATATTTTAACGTCTCATTCCACACTTATTGATTACTCGCACACATCTATACTTTACACTGCACTATCACTCTTTTTCTATTTTCGAGTGATGCCCTGGGAGGGTCCTGGGCTGGACGTGTTTTGGGGTGCACTGCTCCCCGGACGTGAACCTCTTAGTGTTAGGGACTGCTAGTGACAGAGAAGCCGTGATGAGGCCTAGCAGCTTCCCATGTATTTGCAAATGCATGCAACTAATATCTCTGATTTCTATTACCATATATTGTTCATATGTTGTTGCTAGTATAATTCAGTCTGCTGAGGAACAATAGCGGGTTAAAAACCCCCTCTCTTTTCTACTTGGTATGACCCCTCCCTTTCATGCACCTGAAAAGTACTATCAGATTGATTGAGCAGCTGCCATTTTTTTGTTTCTAGCCTGCGACACCAATGAGCCCCTGGGGCTAAATAACAAGGAAGAATCCCCTCTAACCAAAATGTGCCCCTCCATTCCTGAAGCAGAAGGGGCAGACCTGCGGAGCCCCCGGCCAGCCAAATGGTAAGGGGAGACTGGGCAGGTGCGAGTGCACAGGCGCGGCATCACGGCTATTCGCGTGCCGCGAGCCATGTCTGGATGAGGCTGGGACCGCTGATGTGAGCGGCCTAGCCAATTCATTCAAGCGGCGGGGAGGGGGAGTGTTCCTACGCGGACAGGGCATCGTAAGAGAGGGGGGTGGGCTTTATCTGCACAGCACGGGAAAGGAAACAAGGGGGTGGGCGGATGAAAAGGTGGGCACGGGTTGTAGCAAGAAATGAGGGTGTTAATAAGGGAATAAAAAGGAGGATGCTATGAAGGGGATGAAATGGGCTGGATAGGTGGATATAATTAAGCAAAGTGAGAAGTGAGAAATATAAAGGCAATAAGACAGCAAACAAGGAGGTGAATACTCAGCCAGCTTGAAACTGCAAAAAGGAAGATGGCTCCTCCAACCTGTCTATTTATGTGACTAGCAGAGGCCTTGCCTCCTGCTGCATTGCTAATAGGTTCAATGATTTGATTGACAGGTCCTACCTACGCCTTCTCTATCCTTTAACCCCCTAACTGACCAAAAAACTAGCAAAACTCCTAACAAACAGGGTGCTTACCTTTCCTCAAATTTATACAAGTATTCTGAATCTTTATAGCTGATAAAGGACTGGAGGGTGGGTAAATATGGGTATTTGGGTCTGTAGAGGACAGAGGGTGGTTGGGGGAAAAGGTGGGGGGAGCACCTTATTATATTGACCCACCCCCAGGCACCATACTTTCTTGCTACATCAATATACACTGCTGTCAAAATTTTGGAAATGTGTGTAATTGTCTGCTCCTTCTCTGATTTCTAGCACACAGCCTCTTGTGTGCTTCTCCTTTGTACCATCCAGAGGAGATTCTTACTGTATAATCACACAGCCTTTCTAAGCCACGGTATTCCTTGTCAATTTCTTCCTTGGAGAACTTTTCATTGTACAATAAAAATGGGCTTATTGACTGCGGCTTCTGCAAACACACCGTTCGAACACTTGATTTATATTGCCTGGCATTTAGAGGCAAGCTGATTGGTATGTATATTCCATTACAGTAATGAGGTCATCGGTTCTTTTTTTTTTTAAACGACAAAGCTTCATTCATAAACCACAATAGCGTTGAGGGAATTTTACAGCCCTTGTACTGAGTAGCGTAATATTGACTACAACAGGGTAAGTAACCTGTGGTACTCCTGCTGCTGTGGAACTAAACTGCACAGCATGCCCTGACACAGTTTTAGCATGATGGATCAGTGATATTGTAGCAAGGCATGCTGGAATAGATAGTTCCACAACAGCTGGAGTGCCACTCATTGCCTACCCTCTGGACTGCAAGGTTGATTATTCCTCTCCAATTAATCGTTTCCAGCTGTCTCTCTGTCCTTAGGAATTGTGTTGCACCTATACAGTAGGCACAAGCATTGGCGTATCTATAATGGATGCAGGGTCCAGGGGAGCCTACACCACTACCCTGAAATCATATATAATTATACTTCCCTCTCTGGAGTCCCGTGTCAGCCGGCGCTGCAGACAGAGATCATCAGGAAAATAACATGGCGCCAGGGGCGTCTTAAGAGAGGAGGATGCCCGTGTGCTCTCCCCGTGCGGGGCCCCCTCCTCTCTCCCCTGTGGCCGGCAGCCGACTGACGCGGCCAGCCAGCCACTGGAGCCTTAGTAGACTCCGGGCGCTAGAGTGTGCTCGGAGTCAAATGTGCATGCGTAGAAAACCGGAAAAATGGCCGCGGCGGCCATTTTCCGGTGTTCTGAGCAGCGCAGACACCCGACATGGGACCACGGACAGGTAAGGCTAAAATAATATGGGTGCAGTGTGTGCGGTGCGGGGCCCCCCTGGACACTGCACCCATTATAGATACGCCACTGCGTAGCGCCCATTTTCCCTGTGATTTGTGAATGTGTAGTAGTGAAGTCTCCAGGAACATGGATTGGGCACCTTATTCCCGGAGATCTGTGCATGTGCAGTAGTATGTGGCACAATACCAGAGCATAAAGAGCTGCCAGAGAGGAGAGGGCCCGCACAGAGGCTGCACACCAGCCCCCTCCTCTCATAAACCTCCCCTAGGCACAAGTGGTGATACGCATTTATTTAGTCCCCTATTAGCAAGCACATTGTAAGGGACAAAACGTTTAACAGCCGGAGCAGAAATGGATTAGGAAAGTTGCATGCAATGCAATCACTGAAGGAGTGGCTGCTAAAGCTGTAGGGCAGAGGATGTTCTTAGATCGTGCAGCTTAGATATATTAGTTGTCGTGTACAATGGGGAAAGCAGCCAAGGTCCATCCAAAGTCAGCACCACCAGGCACTTCAGAGCAGCGCAAAGCAGACAAGTTTATGGAGTAAAACAGCACCTTATGTGAAGGAGAAGTCATTTTTGGCAGCTGGGGACTGGAGCTGTATGGAGTGAAGACCTTCCAGCATGTGTGAGTCCAGAATAGGAATGGGAGCAGGGACATGAGTTCGGCACATTGGCAGTGTGACCGCATCGTAGTGCAATTGGCCAAATGCAATGCACACGATGAGGAAATACCACCTGATAAATGTCCTGATTGCAGCACAGTCCCCTCAGATCGGGATTGTACAGCTGACATCAGAAAGGTTGGGAGGAATGGTGTACTGACGTGGAGCCGAAAAGTGCAAAAACATAATTTCATACTGAGATTAGAAGGGAAGAGGAGGAAGCACTTTAGTGGTGTTTGTTGCTGTGTGGAGACATCCCATGGATCTCAGAGCTGGGAGTCTGCAGGACTCATCTTATACATTTGATTGAACCGACATGTTACACTTCAGTTGATAAACCCATTTCTATGTGTACTAGTCTTCAAGTCATGTGATAAAAAGCTTAACGTACAGAAATAGTTATGTTTATTGGACACAGTTCTGATGTTCCCTCACTCTCATGATCAGGCCTACATCATCACTTAAGCTAAAACAAGCAATATTTTAAGAGAAAAATGGAAACGTTTAATGTAATGAAATGGGTGGTGTAAGAGATTGGACCTTTGGACATTGACATTTATGCACATTGTGCCTCTTCGGAACTTCTCTGCCTCTCTGCACACTTTGGTGCACTCCTAGATTGCAGAGATCTCCTGAGAGCAGGGAGTAGGATTGCGCCTGTATGTGCGCTGGACGGCCATGCTGGTACAATGTGCTCTTATGAATTTAGGTCAGAGGATGCACCATTCGATCACTTGTGAGAACATTGACCATCTGAGTAACCCTCAGAATGGCTCTCTCACATCCGTTGCCCAGGCCAGTAAATCTGCATTGGTAGACACAGACACTGACCTCGGCACTTCCAGAAAACAGGGGTAACACAACCCTGTTTTTAGGAACCTTGCTCATTGCCACCCCCACCTCGCTCCAAAATGTGCGGCAGCCTGTCAGTCAGGCTGCAGCTTAGGTGGCACTGCATACAACGTATGTAGGACTCGTTCTGCACATAGAATGGCTCATGCGCAGTCCCGCCGCCATCGGAGTTGTATGCAAACCATTGGCTTTGCGTATAACTCTGAATCAGGCCCAATGTGCTGACATAGGCCCTCATTCAGACCCACTCGCGAGCGGCTGTCCGTTGTTGGTACTGTTGGGGGCACTACTAGGGGCACTGTGGGGGTACTATTTGGGGCACTGACAGGGGTACTACTAGGGGCACTGATGGGGGTACTACTAGGGGCACTACTGGGGGCACTGATGGGGTACTACTATGGGCACTGTTGGGGGTACTACTAGGGGCACTGATAGGAGTACTACTAGGAGCACTGCTGGGGGGACTGCTAGGGGCACTGCTGGGGGTACTACTGGGGGCACTGCATAGAGGGGGATTACTTCTATGGGTACTGCTGGGACAGGCTGCTACTAGGGGCACTGCTGGGGGGACTACTACTGGGGGCATTTCATAGGGGGGATTACTGCTGGGGGCACTGCTGGAAGGGCTACTACTGGGAGCACTGCTACTGTATGCACTGCACTGGTGGGACCACTACTGGGGGCACTGCATAGAGAGGGATACTACTGGGGCACTGCTAGGGGGAGGCTACTACTGGGAGCACTGCATCGAGAGGACCATTACTGGGGGAACTGCATAGGGAGGGTTACTACTGGGTTCACTATATAAGGGACACTGCATAGCTGGGGGGCTACTACTGGGGGCACTGTATAAGGGGCACTATATTGGAGGCACTGCAAAGGGGGGTGCACTACTGGGGGTACTGCATAGGGGGGCACTACTGGGGGCACTGTATAAGGGCTTGTGCAGCTATCAAGGGTGGATGCAGGGGGGGACGTAAGGCTGAAGAAATGCCTAGGGTGCCAAGAAACCTTGCACCGGCCCTGGGTGCAGACACAATAGACTGAGCTGCTAATAGCCAATAGTAACAGACAGCATCCACGGACAATTTTCCGTAGTACAATCCAGGAAGACTTAGTGGCCACAGGGCTATAGACACATGACATGTGTTGGTTCTTGGAGCTTGGCTTCTTTACATCTCAATGCACTATGATTGGCTAGATTAAAGAGTTTGCCTTATTTATTAGCTACATTTGGTGCAAATTGCAATGTATTTGTTTTATTTATGTGCAGAGAGTGAATCACTAAAATGTGATCTAATATCAGATTTCACCAAATCAATTCGCCGATCTTGATAAAACATACAATACGTACTGGAATAATTTAATTAGAAATCGCTCTGAAGTCACGTTCTAAAACAGCACTGGTGATATAGTTGTGCTACATACATATTAAACCATATTATCTCCCAATAGGGGAGATGTACTAAGCTCTGAAAAGTGATAAACTGGACAGTGATAAACGACCAACCACTCAGCTCCCAACTGTCATGTTACAGGCTGTGTTTGAAAAATGACAGTTGGGAGCTGATTGGCTGGTGGTTTATCCCTCCCCAGTTTATCACTTTTCAGAGCTTAGTACATCTGGCCCATTGAGTTTGCATTTTTGAGCTAAATGCTATAGTGTCAACTTTTTTTGTCATTGTCATTTACTTTCAGATCCCTCCACTTTCATCTCTATCCAGATTTACAAGAAAGCTGTCACATACGGTATGGTTACCAACTGTCCTTACTTTCCATGGGCAATCACAGGATAAAATGATTAGTCGCTGGAAATGTCTCTATGGTTCAGTAGTAAACAAGAGTACATTTCATCATTCTGTTATTCTGTATAGTGCTGTTACAATGCTCACAATTATGCTATTCTCTCAGCTTTGTAACTATTCATCATCCAAGATGAACATTTAAAATTCAAACAAGTGGATTGTATTATGTCCAGGGGGGATGTAGTTAAAACCCCGGCTGTCGGGATGCTAGTGCTCACAATGCCAGTGCCGGGATCCAGACGCCAGTCAGAATCCCGGCACCAGTATCCCGACCGCTGGCATCCGGGGTTAGGGTTAGGCACTAAAGGGAGGGTTAGGGTTTTAGCACCTAAGGGGGGAGGGAGGTTAGGTTTAGGCTGCGGGGAGGGAGGGTTAGGTTTAGGGGTAGGAGTAGGGTCAGGATACTTACTGACAGGTGTCGGTATCCTAACCCTGTCAGGATGCCGGCATCGGGATTCTGACTGCCGGGATCCCGAGCGCCAGCATCCCGTACCCAAATCGTCCAGGGAATATGCCATGATGGAGACTGTAGAGCAGCAAGAACAGGGTGTGGTATATTTTGTTGATGTTCAACATGTTGACACACATAATGTTGTCTACATGGTCGTAATGTCAATCTAAAGTATGTCGACATTGACCACGTCAGCATTTATGTCGACACTGATTATTACAATGTCAATAAAATGTCCCTGGGGGTCTAGTGGTGAATTACCAGGTATGGAGGGTCCGGCAGCTTCAGTGGTGTCTTCCGGGTCTGGCAGTGACGCAAAGATGACCGACAGACATTTTATCTGACATGCCTAAATCCATCATTTATCGTGGCCATAGACTGTGCTTTTCTCTCCTGGGGAGGAGACAATTTTCCAATCCTCCCTTGCAAAAGAACAGGGGTCAGGCACAGCATCGTGTACTCTGCCAGAAGCAGCCAATCGATAATCGAGTCAGTTGGGCATGTTCGAAGATTTCTTATGCCCGACCGTCCGATCATCACTGATCGGTCGTGGCCATTCACTACGCGATTATCGGCCCGATCCGCCGATATTCAGCAGATCGGGCCTTTAATTGCATAAGATATGCCCTGCATTAGGCCTAAAGGTGCTAAATGAGGCAAGTCCTGCTGTAATCAATTTAATTGAGAATATAGATCAAGCGCCCGTAGTGTCCCACCAACTCAAACGCTCCTGCACTTTCTCCCACATTCTCTTATCCAGTGAACAGGCCATCCTCACCAGCCATATACTGTATTACCCAGGGATGAATATAATTATTGGCAGCTATATATTGCAGAGTGAAAAACATTCTTATTGGGGGTAGAGATCTAAAAAATTAAGAACATATTTAAAAATTAAATTAAAATTCTTTTGGGTTAACCTAGCAGCTGCTGTAGAGAGAGCTAACAAAAACATAAGGAACCATTCATCACACATACTGTCCTATTCATATGCAGCAAATAAGCCAAAGTTGATCACAGAGATTCAAGGGAAAATAATAATAATGCACTTAAAGCACAGCATCTGTCCTAAATTTTATACTGAAAAAGAGCAATTTCTTATTAAAAAAGAAAATCTGTACATATAAACAAGCCTACAAGTGGAAATATTGCAATCTATTCCCATAAGGAACTCATGAGCCTGAAGCATCATGAACAGAAAATGAATTAACCAGGTATGATCTGAAT
Organism: Taudactylus pleione; assembly: GCA_031769625.1. Taxonomy (NCBI): domain Eukaryota; kingdom Metazoa; phylum Chordata; class Amphibia; order Anura; family Myobatrachidae; genus Taudactylus; species Taudactylus pleione. Next base: position 2,067,851 of record JAUIMM010000104.1, on the reverse strand, counting down.
AACCAGAGTTGAACTCACGTAAGAGCTCGTCCACTGACTCTATCACGTTACCTCTGACCCATCTGCACTGCTGTGTATGCTATGAAGGTGGCTCCTGCGAGAGCTGTTGCTTGAGATCCAATACCACCTGCTTTTTAGCTTTGTTACATAGGGATGAAATGTAATTATAGTATGTCCTTAAACATACAAAAACAGCCATTACTGCATGTTTTAAGGAGACGGGGAGATCTACTAAGCTTTGGAGAGAGATAAAGTGGAGAGAGATAAATCACCCACCAATCCACTCCTAACTGTCACTTTACAGGCTGTGTTTGAAAAATGACAGTTAGGTGCTGATTGGTTGGTACTTTATAACTAGAGATGTGCGGGTTCGGATTTCTAAAATTAGGGGTTCCGAGTAGAACCGGGTCAAAGTTCGGTTTCACTTTTGTGTCCCAGTTTAGGCTGAGTCCCGGTTCAGCGCCATTGCTGGTTCAGAACTTGGATTTCTAAACTGAATTCGGGTTTTGGATCCTGACATTTTAGCTGCTTTTATTGATTTTTAATCAAATTTTTATACTAATCCAAAACCAAAACACTTGAGGGTGGTTTTGCCAAAACACAACACGGAGATGAATCTAGATCCAAAACCAAAACACAGGGGTCCGAGCACATCTCTATTTATATCTCTCTACTTTTTCTCTCTCTCAAGGCTTAGTACATCTACCCCACAATTAGTTCAATGTTTAAATCCCATAGTGCCCTTTACTGTACCCTAAAGACCAGCATATCAACAGTTCTCGGCAACAATGTCTAGTGACAATAAATGCAAAGGATCTGATTCCTCAGAATCAGTGACGCTCAATGATACTCTCCCAGGGCGAGATGTACTAGGGGCGAAAATGCAGTAAAACCCCTGAAAATTGCGTTTTCAGGGGTTTTACAGCATTCCCCATATGTACAAAGCACTGGAATCCGATGGGTAATGCCTCCTTCAGGTGTTACCCTATAGAAACCTATGGACTTCTTATCGGGACGCTCTTCCCTGGGTCAGATCCCTCCTATCACCCCCAGCGGCCCACTTTCTTTCTTCGCATGCGCATGGCAGAGGGACTTTTGGGTGTTAAACCGGAAGTCCCCCAGTCTGGAGTCATTGCTAAAGACAGCTCTTATTGGGAGAGCTGTCCTTTGCGATATTCTAGGTACATACCATGGTAGTGAACCACGGTATGTACCCGAGGACAGGCGGGATGTACCGTATGGTGGATGCGATGCTTAGTACATCCCGTCCCCAGTGAGTTTGAGACACTCAGGGAAGGTGATCTTGGAGTGTACCTCTAATACTTTGATGAACTTTTACCCATCCTTGTTTGGTGCCAGTTTCCAGTTACATGAAAACAGCATCTTGAAAGCTTCCAGCAAGATTGTTAATAGCTTACTTTTCCAATTATACGGTGACTGCGGCCAAGAGTAGAGGGTTCTGTCTTGGACGCGGCTAATAATACATCCACGGTGACAACTTACAAATGCACTGATGCTTCTGATAGCTGCAAGCAACAACTGTGCTTTTAGCATATAATGCCAGCCAGACACAAAGCCTTACACTGCCGTTACTAACGTGCTGTGCTATGTGCATGATTAACATAAAGCTCTACTTATTTAGGATAGGAAACATGAATACTGACAGCAACATCAGTAAGGCTGATCAAGTGACCATGCTGATAATCATCCCTTTAAAATCAAAACATCACTAAGGAGAAAATAAAGGCAAATGTGTTTTGTTTTTGGAGCAGGACAGTAAAAAGCATGTCTCATCCTCACTTGTCACTGGAGAATGCTTTCACTCTCCATCACAAATAGTGGAAGGTGGCACCACAGGCCCAACGTATTTGTGTACATGGAATGCAATCCAAACATTTAGTTTATCAACTATCTAGAATAATGTAAGACAGAGAAAAGCCAAAAGTTGGTAATCCTCTTTATGCATTTAGGCCAGTGGTGGCCAAGTGGTCGATTGCCATCTGTCAGTTATTCATAAACCATTGACAAGTCCTTGAAATGACATTTGAAAGATGGCAATAAGGTGGCCGGCAGCAGAGTCTCATTGGAACAAGGTGGCTGGCAGTGGAGTCTCTTTGGAACAAGGTGGCTGGCAGTGGAGTCTCTGTAGAACAAGGTGGCTGGCAGTGGAGTCTCTGTAGAACAAGGTGGCTGGTGGTAGCTGAGCAGAGTCTCTGTGGAACAATGTGGCTGGTGGTAGTTGAGCTGAGACTCTGTGGAACAAGGTCTCTGGCAGTTGAGTCTCTGTGGAACAAGGTGGCTGGCAGTGGAGTCTCTGTGGAACAAGGTGGTTGGTGGTAGCTGAGCAGAGTCTCTGTGGAACAAGGTGGCTGGCAGTGGAGTCTCTGTGGAACAAGGTGGTTGGTGGTAGCTGAGCAGAGTCTCTGTGGAACAAGGTGGCTGGCAGTGGAGTCTCTGTGAAACAAGGTGGTTGGTGGTAGCTGAGCAGAGTCTCTGTGGAACAAGGTGGCTGGCAGTGGAGTCTCTGTGGAACAAGGTGGTTGGTGGTAGCTGAGCAGAGTCTCTGTGGATCAAGAAGGCTGGCAGTGGAGTCTCTGTGGAACAAGGTGGTTGGTGGCAGTTGAGCGGAGTCTCTGTGGATCAAGAAGGCTAGCAGTAGATTCTCTGTGGAACAAGTTGGCAAGTGGTAGTTGAGCAGAATATGTGGTTTGCAATCTGCAGTGTATATCTTTCAGCAATATGCTATTTGCAATGGGAGTGGGGCATTTCTCTACAGTATGTGATAATGAGCTATTTGCTGGATAAGAGAACGTCAGTAGAATGTGCAGCATTTTCAGTGTTGATGCAAGGGCCTCAGTATCCATATCCACCTTTAAATCGATTACACCACAGTTTTTATTATTTAATGCCTCAGGGGTAATAAATTAGTTTATAGGTAGGAAAGCGCTGTGTTTTGGAAAATATCCGCTCTCTCCTACCTGCCCTACTTTGCCTGAAGCTAGGACACATCACTTTGGATCCTACAGTAAGCATAAGTTAAACAGACCCACTATACATGCAGTAATAGTAGTTTCTTCATGTTTTATGTAACAGGCCCATTCATCATTGGAGTCCCGATGTGACTGCTGGCCATTCATCAAGCTCCGAAAACTGAAAGTTGATTGCGGGAACTGATGGCACTCTGACGCAATCTCTTTGTGCATGCATAAACTAGCGGAGAGTTGCGTATTTAATTAACAGGGGGCCCATCGGAGCTTAATAATGAATAGGACTCATTGTGAGCTAATAGCTGAGCGGGACTCAATACACCCAGTCCTTTTTAATAAAGTAGAATAAAGTATGACATTTTGATTCCAATCTGTTAAAGAGAACTAGAAGGGTTAGTACCTCCTTCTCTGTGAGTTCACTGCACAATATCTTTCCCAGTGGCAGACAACAAGTGAGGGTATTTCTGGCCAAAGGACATTTGCTACATTGGGATCAGGTGAGAAGTGTAAGGTCCAAAACTAGACAATCCCTGACAAATGTTTTCCTGTAACTACAATAAAGGTGTCTTTTAGGGGCTCTGCATACTGTATATTGTACGATGTTTTCTTTTCATAGAACTATATTTGTAGGGTATTACACCATGTATGTTAAATTAAATAAATAATGAAAATAGAAGATGGTATATCATTGCTAGTGTTGTGTATATAAATCTCTCATGTCATTCTTAATCTGCGTGGGTCATGATAAATTATTTCATTTTATGCTAAGAGTGTAATAGCTGAGAGTAGATGCTGCAACAGATGAATTTTCATCATTTCACATGTAAATTTTAGAGGCATAAACATAGTAAACACTGCTTACGGCATAAGAAGCCGACAGACAAGCGCAAAGCAAAATTGCCTCTCAATAATACATTGCCATTTTAATGTTTTATGGTAGCTCTGTGCTCTGCTATAAAAAACATATTAATATAGTGCATAATGAGATGCCCCAACAGAAAGACTTGTGTGTTGCTTATTACAGCTGGTATGAGAAATATTTGATTACTCTGATATTCTTTCCATATTATTAATGTCACATTGGGAGTAGGGGGAGAAAATGCTCAGGAAATACATGGATATGTTTACTCCTGCCATTCATCAGCATACCTCCGAATTATCCTGATTTAGGCAGGACAGCTCTGATTTCAGGGGACTATCTCACCGTCACAATGGTCAATTCAAGGATGATTTTAGAGGAGAGAAGATAGGGCGGCCTAAAACTCAATGGAATGCCCACATGCCCAATCACATGGATATGCCCCTAGTGCTGCAAAGACATGCCCTCTTCTTGTCCCTATATGCCAGGGATGGGGAACCTCAGGCCCGGGGGCCGTATAAGGCCCCCAGAATCAATTGGTCTGGCCCTCTAAGCTTTTTTCTGCTAGCCTCGTCTGGATAGCAGGGTGCCTAGAATGGCACCCTGCAGCCAGAATATATGCAGCAGTGTACTTAGAATGCTTCAGATGGTCACGCCGCTGCTCTTACAGCTCCCCGGAGCATTCTCAGGATGATCCAGGCATTGCTGTAATCACTGGCGATTGTGGCCCCGCCCCATGTGACATCACATGGAGAGGGTGTGGCCTGCACCGGGTCCGCAAATGATGTTATATATATCAAAATGCCCCTCGGCAGAAGTTCCCCACCCCTGCTATACGCAGAAGGCTAAAGTTGGCACATACAGTATGCATCGGCGGTGTGCCATGTTTGGAGGGATCCGTGAGATGACATTTGGGTACCTTGGAGTCCACTTTAAAAGAAGCTCTTTATATATTTTGCATAAGAATATATCCGCTGCATATCTGAGTAACTAATGCCATGGTGACATGCTTACCTTTACACTATTAGCCTGAATGTTTCAATAAATATGTATATAAAGAAATAAGTATAAAAATTACATCATTTTGAGGGGAAGAATAGAAATAGAGTTTTAGTACTTATGATGTATGGCCGACCATGTGGCCAGCAGTTGGCTGGTCATCATCATGCAGTCATGATAATAGGCCTATTATATGTGGAGGCCTGGAGCTGTGGTACCATCCACCCCGTTGGTAATCTGGCCCTGGTACTATGTCTCACTTCATGTCCTGAAGTGTTACATTTGATAGCATGGCTGGTTATAGGGTTATTGTTTGCCTTCTTTTTTTACAAAGTGACTGTACATTCATGGTATGTATTGTATTAACTACTATGCTGTCAAAGGTATCAAGTGCAATGACTCCCTTCTCCTTGCTTACATACAGTATAGTAACATCGCCATTTGTATAAGTGTAGCACATACAGTGTAAAATCCAAAAATGACCATTTTAATCAGTGTTATATTTAATAACAAGGACAATTGATTACTCTATCAGCAAGAATGATATAATTTGCGGAATCCGGTCAAAATCCCGACAGTCTGGATTCCGGCGCTTACAATGCCAACGCCGCAATTCCAACACCTGTCAGCATCCAGACGATGGCATCCCGATGTTAAGTACTGGGGTTAGGGGAAGGGTTAGGGGTTAATGTTAGGCAATAGGAGGAGGGCAAAGGTTAGGCACTAAGGGGGGAGGATTATATTTAGGGTTCCGGGAGGGGAGTTTAGGTTTAGATACCATAGGGGAGGTTAGGTTTAGGCACCAGGCAGGAAGGGTTAGGGAGATGGGGAGGGTTAGGATACTGATCGACAAGTGTCGGTATTCTAACCCTGTCGGGATGCTGGCGTCAGGATTCTGTTTACTGAAATACGTACACACCCGAATTTAGGGGATCCGAGTTGAATTAAATCCCATTTCTGAATCACTTTGGAGTTCAGAGTAGAACAGAGTCCCGACTCGGGTCTTCTCGCAATTCGGAAAACGTATTTAAAAATAGGATCTCGCGTGTTTTGGAATGCATTTAAGTCCCTCCCTCATGATTTCAGGTGCTGTGAGGAGGAAATGAATGTTATTGATGTTAATAATACCAAAAGGAACAAAACAGATCCAAATGAAATTATTTTAGATGTTTTTCTACATTTTAAAAGAAATTCAAACCCAAATTCGAATCAAAACACTTGAGGGTGGTTTTGCCAAAACCAAAACACAATGATGATTTAGAAGAACCAAAACCTAAACCAGATCACATGGGTCTGCACTCTGCACACATCTTTACTTAAAATAATTACTTCCTGCTTTTAAAATAAAATATTTTTTTTTACATTTCTAAATTAAAAAGCTTATTTATATATATATCAGTTCTTCGAAGATCAGATGCAATGTAACTGCCATGTAAATTGTTGTCCTGGTTTTTTCTTTTTTTATTCAGTCACTTCTGCTATATTAGTGGGTACTGATACGGGTTACTGCCCTCCATCAGCGTTGCTGTCTTTGGGCCTGATTCAGAGCCGTTCGCTATTTGTGGTCGCTCGTTTAAAAACAAGGGGTGGCTATTCAAATGATCCGTACGCACATTGCAGTCTGTTCACACCTCTAAGTCTGAACGAGCGAGCAAAACATACGCTCGTTTATTTGTTAAAAACGCCCCCTGGCCGCTCGCATCCTACGTCATGTCCGCTATTTATTAGATTAATCGAGTACATCGACCAGCGTATGAACTGCTCGCTATTCTTGTGGTTGGTGTTTGCTACCACAAATTTGCGAGCAGTTCTGGCTATAAAATAACCCAGTGACGTGGTTAATGACGCTGCTGTTTTAAATATGCACACCCATAAAACGCCCGTTTTGACCTTTAAGCACGCCTGCGTTCGGATCTCCACTCCCCATTTTCAAGCACCTTCCCCTGTTACCACCCACATACGCCTCATTCTGTCACTCAAAATAGCAGGCCCTCGCTATATTGCGTACCAACGATTTTCGGCCGCACTGACTGTTTCGCGCATGTGTACTAAAAACCGTACGCATGCGCAGATGTGCAAACATCGCTCGGAACGAGCGTACTGCCGCTAACGAGCGGCTCTGAATGAGGGCCTTTGTCCTGCTGATGAATCAACTTTACACTTCTTACTTCTTATGGGATTAAACACGACCTCATCTGATACTCTTCCTGCATCAGCTCTTTAAGATGCGTCTCTCCCAAACACATTTCTCCTGCTATTATCTAGATTGCTTTTACGCCAATCTGCTCCATTCATGTAATAAGTGTACGTGTAATATTCCTTTATTGGTGGTTCCTGTGACAGGCACTCTGTTTCTGTATTGTTCTGCCCTGCACAGAGCCAGAATCAGCCCATTCCATATGAATTGCTGGTTTTCCTGTTAGATCTTAGGAGACACCCGCCGGGCTCTGTTGGCGCAGTCAGATAATAAATGTGCACGTTTCCAGATGTAGTCATCATCCCAGTGCAAAATGAATAAGGCAGTACCATTTTATTTATTTTGCATATTACACACGGTGTCCATGTCTGCTTTTTTGCTGCTGTAGTGTCTGCGACTTTATGCTAGTGCGGCTGCAGGGGAACAGCCGTGATACGAATGTTCAAGGACTGAGTGTCTATGGACGCTTACAATAAACACCGTTTGGTGCATCCACCATCGACACACCATGGAAAGCTCTATGCTAGGGGCAGATTCTCTGTCCAAGTATGGCTTCCGATGAGAGCGATGAAGCGTCTGGTTACGCATTTCAGTGACATGCCCACGACACTTCCATAACCAACTCTTTGCATCTTATTATTAGCCTCTTCCCTGTCACTGCCCGGGAACACTCAATACGTTTCTAATATATTTCAGACACTGTGGGATATATTTACTAAAGTGAGAGTTTTTAGAAGTGGAGATGTTGCCCATAGCAACCAATCAAATTCTACTTAACATTTAACTAGCACCTTCTACAAAATAATAGCTAGAATCTGATTGGTTGCTGTGGGCAACATCTCCACTTCTAAAAACTCTCACTAGAGTAAATATACCCGTGAGTCTGAGGCCCTGATTCAGAGCTGCTCGCTCTGAATCAGGGCCCTCCTCCATTAAAATGGAGCGTCCTCCTGGACGCTCGTATAGCTGTGGGTGATCACCCACAGCATATACGAGCGTCCAAAAAGATGGTCGCGATGGTCTTGACCATCGCGACCATCGGACTTGCGACGGAAACCCTGCGGTAGGGTTTCCCAGCCACAAGCCCTGGAGTGATTTTGGCTCTATCAGAGCCAAAATCACTCCCACTGACATCACTAGTGATGTCAGTGGGGCCGGCTTCAGACTGTAGGCATTGCCATGGGAACGCCTACTTCTGGCCGCCACACCCCTGGCACGCCCACCAAAGGGGGCGTGCTGTCAGTCACCATCGACAGCACGCCCCCTTTGGTGCGAGACCCGAAGCGACAGCTTGGCTGTTGCAGTCCGGATCTCGCGGATCTCGCAGTGGGGACCATCGACCCACTTGCGAGCGTACTGCCGCTTGCGAGTGGGTCTGAATGACCCCCTGAGTCAGTACTGCAACTGTGCATTAACAATTTTGACATGCGCACATTGTGACTTAGATGCATGCGCAGTAGTAAAACATTGCTCCCCTGTGCCCAACATCACCAGTGCGTGCGGCTCTGAATCAGGACCTTTGTATTGAATTTGGGTTGAACATTTAACAATTACACTTAATGGCATTTGGGGGTATATTTACTTAATGTGGGTGTGGCAAATGGCATGGGGGTATCCCACAAATTGATAACCAGCCAAAAGACAAGGCACACACAACATAGAAAATACACCCCATCACTCAAAGCAATGGGAAATACCATGTGGGCATCCAGGGTACTTGGCAAAAAAATACATCATAGACAATGCTACTTGTCCTTTGCAAGACACTACCACTAATGAGAGGTCATCAGGGCTGCACTGGTTGGTCACAGCGGAGCAGTTCTACGAATAGACCTTTACAAACCATCTGTTTCACTGGGAAACTGGATTCACATGAAACCTTGTTAAAATTACACTAATCTCTAGCTGGGTTATTCTTTGTAGAGGCACATAATATTTTCGGCCTCTGGTCTGTGTGTCTGGCTGAAAACGATCTACTGCTGGCAGTCCCTGGGTTATAAACTGTCCCAGGATACCCTATCCCACCTACACTAACCACTCTTCTGAAAAGTTATTTTGCCCCATGTGAATTGGAGCTTCACTCGGCATGTTCATTAATTGGTTAAATGTTCTCGATTGTATGTCTTGTGGTGACCTCCAACAACCAATAGGAGTGAAAAAAATGAAATGAAAGTTAAATCTCAGAGAGTATTCCCATTATATTTAATTAGTACGTAACTAAAGTTAGTATCCCTAGAAATGTTTCACATCAACTACACAAACATAATATGACTCACATTATAAAGCTTTCCATGGAGCATATGAATTGCGTCATATGTACTGTAACTAGTAGCAAAGCTGTATTGAGAGATTGACCAGAGTGCACACATTCACACTGCCTCACTTTACCTGGGGTCATTGGGCAGGATGCATGACGCATCACATTTTGAATGCAATGCATCTCGACTATCATCGTATGAACGCCGGTATGAATGACAAAAAAAATCACAAGGACAACTCTCCCAGTAAGCACTGTCCTTTGCGGTAGAAGAACGTTCAGCTTGATGACCCAGAAGTCCTCTGTTGTGCATACATCAAGTGCAGCACGTGCCACGGGGGGAGGGGGGGATGGATCCGATTGGATCCCTCTCACAGCACTTTTCTTATGATGGCGTTGCACACCGCATCCAAGCCCTGGAATGCATGGCATTTTCAGATGTTTGGCCGCAGAAACTGCAATGGTGCATCCCACCCATTATGTATCAAAAAACATTGTTCTGGCAACATATACAGTACATATAGGAATAAGATTCAGGAGTGTACTAACACAGAAACAGAGATGCTTAACCCTTTATACTTTATGTAAAGTGTAAAATTATTTAATATGTGAAATCAGACCGATGAAGAGGACTTGACTGGTTACATGAAACGCGTGGTGTGCAATAACTTGGTCTAGGAGTCATTAATTTATGTGGTGGGGAGCTGCAGCTAATGTTGAATTGTGCAAAACAAAGTCATCTAATCTCAGAGGCATTCTCATTTCTCCATATTAAATACATTTACATTTGATATTCAAATATGTTTAAATGTTTCTATTTCTGTAGAGTGCACACCCCTGAATCTTATACTGGTTACATCTGCCACACATGGTGCATGGTGATGTGGAACGTAGCTGTTTAGGTAAATATATTTGCCTCTAAAGGTAGAGCAGCAATAACAGTAAACTTACTGATAAGTTGACTGTATTATCTTAGGCTCTTACATATGGTTCCAAATAATATTTTTGGTTGAATATATACATACCTGACATAGGGACTCCCATTGCATATGTTATCCACAACACTAAATAACATAGGACTGAGTGTCTGATTACTGTCTGATTACATACTACTGTGTAGCCCTGTAATCTCTATGCACCATCAGTGAACCAGTTAATTTTTTTATTGTAATAAAGATAATTACTTGATTATGATCATTTGCAAAGAAAATCTTGTGAAATCATATTATTAGCTGATGCATCTACTGTGTGCTAATTGGAAAGGTTCACAGAAATCTGTACCTAAAATTCCAGAAAATAATATATAATTTTTTTAGCTAAAGTTATCTGCATATCTGCAGCATCTCTAGCTAGCTCATATCTACTGTATCTATCTATCTATCTATCTATCTATCTATCTCATATCTATCTATCTATCTCATTATCTATCTATCTATCTATCTCATTATCTATCTATATACCTCATATATATCTATCTATCTCATTATCTATCTATCTCATTATCTTTCTATCTACCTCATATCTATCTATCTATCTATCTATCTATCTATCTATCTCATATATATTTCTCTATTTCATATTTATCTATCTATCTATCTCATATATATTTCTCTATTTCATATCTATTTAATTTCTGTCTGTCTATCGATAAATCATCTATTTCATAAATCATATCTATCTATCTCATATCTATCTATCTAGCTATCTATCTATCTCATTATCTATCTATCTCATTATCTATCTATCTACCTCATATCTATCTATCTATCTATCTATCTATCTCATGATCTATCTACCTCATATCTATCTATCTATCTATCTATCTATCTCATATATATTTCTATATTTCATATCTATCTATCTATATATCTATCTATCTATCTCATATATAGTTTTCTATTTCATATCTATCTATTTAATATCTGTCTGTCTATCGATCAATCATCTATTTCATAAATCATATCTATCTATCTATCTATCTATCTATCTATCTATCTATCTATCTATCTATCTATCTCATATATATTTATCTATTTCATATCTATCTATTTAATATCTATATCTCATATATATTTATCTATTTCATATTTATCTCTATTTCATATTTATCTCAATTTGTCATAACTATCATCTATTTCATATCAATAAAATATATATTACAATAATCATATCTATCTATATATCTCATATATATTTATCTATTTCATATCTATCTATTTAATATCTATATATCTCATATATATTTAATATTTCATATCTATCTAATTTGTCATATCTATCATCTATTTCATATCAATCAATCATCTTTCATAAATCATATCTATCTATCTATCTATCTATCTATCTATCTATCTATCGCTCATATATATTTTCTATTTCAAATCTATCTATCTATCTATATTTGTAATTTCTATCTATCTAGCTATCTATTGATTATCTATTTCATATCTATCATCAACTTCATATCAATCAATAAATCTTCTCATTCATAAATCATATTTATCTATGTATCTATCTCATATACTGTATATTTATCTATTTCATATGTATCTTTATTTGTCATATCTATCTATCATCTATTTCATATCAAACAATCATCTATTTCATAAATCATATCTATCTATATATCTATATATCTCATATATATTTATCTATTTCATATCTTTCTATTTAACATCTATATATCTCATATATATTTACTGTATCTATTTCATATCTATCTCAATTTGTCATATCTATCATCTATTTCATATCAATCAATCATCTTTCATAAATCATATCTTTCTATCTATATATCTATCTCATATATATCTCATATATATCTCATATATATTTATCTATTTCATATCCATCTATATTTGTCATATCTATCTATCTATCTATCTATCTATCTATCTATCTATCTATCTATCGATCATCTATTTCATATCTATCTATCATCTATTTCATATCTATCAATCAATCATTTATTTCATAAATCATATCTATCTATCTATCTATCTATCTATCTATCTATCTATCTATCTATCTATCTATCATCTATTTCATATCTATCTCATATATTTTTCTCTATTTCATATTTATCTATCTATATATCTCATATATATTTCTCTATTTCATATCTATCTATTTAATATCTGACTGTCTATTGATCAATCATCTATTTCATAAATCATATCTATCTATCTATTTATCTCATATATATATGTATCTATTTCATATCTATCTAATATCTATATATCTCATATATATTTATCTATTTCATATGTATCTCAATTTGTCATAACTATCATCTATTTCATATCAATAAATCATATTTCATAAATCATATCTATCTATCTATCTATCTATCTATCTATCTATCTATCTATCTATCTATATATCTCATTTCATATCTATTTAATATCTATATATCTCATATATATTTATTTCATATCTATCTATTTAATATCTATATATCTCATATATATTTACTGTATATCTATCTCAATTTGTCATATATATCATCTATTTCATACCAATCGTCTTTCATAAATCATATCTATCTATCTATCTATCTATCTATCTATCTATCTATCATCTATCTATCTCATATATATATTTATCTATTTCATATCTTTTTTTATATATATATATATATATCATATATATTTACCTATTTCATATCTAACTCAATTTGTCATATCTATAATCTATTTCATATCAATCAATCATCTTTCTAATCTATCTATCTATATGTGTCATGTCTATCTATTTAGCTATCTATTGATTATCTATTTCATATCTATCTATTTATCATCTACTTCATATCAATCAATAAATCTTCTAATTCATAAATCATATCTATCTATGTATCTATCTCATATACTGTATATTTACCTATTTCATATGTATCTTTATTTGTCATATCTATCATCTATTTCATATCAATCATCTATTTCATAAATCATATCTATATATCATCTATTTCATATCAATCAATCAATCAATCAATCATCTATTTCATAAATCATATCTATCTATATTTATCTACTTCAAATATGTCTATATTTGTCATATCCATCTATTGATTATCTATTTCATATCCATCATACATCTATTTCATAAATCATATCTATCTATCTATATATCTCATATATATTTATCTATTTCATATCTAGCTATTTAATATCTATATATCTCATATATATTTACTGTATCTATTTCATATCTATCTCAATTTGTCATATCTATCATCTATTTCATATCAATCATCTTTCATAAATCATATCTATCTATCTATCTATCTATCTATCTATCTATCTATCTATCTATCTCATATATATTTATCTATTTCATATCAATCTATCTATCCAGCTATCTATCTATCTATCTATCTATCTATCTATCTATCTATCTATCTATCTATCTATCTATCTATTTATCTATCTATATTTGTCATATCTATCTATCTAGCTATCTATTGATTATCTATTTCATATCTATCTATTTATCATCTACTTCATATCAATCAATAAATCTTCTAATTCATAAATCATATCCATCTATCTATCTATCTATCTATCATCTATTTCATAAATCATATCTATCTATATATATCTACTTCAATTCTATCTATATTTGTCATATCTATCTATTGATTATCTATTTCATATCAATCATCTATTTCATAAATCATATCTATCTATCTATCTATCTATCTCATATATATATATATATATATATATATATATTTCATATCTATCTATTTATCTATTTAATATCTATATATCTCATATATATTTACTGTATCTATTTCAATTTGTCATATCTATCATCTATTTCATATCATCATCTTTCATAAATCATATATATCTATCTCATATATATTTATCTATTTCATATCTATCTATCTAGCTATCTATTGATTATCTATTTCATATCTATTTTTCATCTACTTCATATCAATCAATAAATCTTCTAATTCATAAATCATATCTATCTATCTATCTATCTATCTATCTATCTATCTATCTCATACACTGTATATTTATCTATGTCATATGTATCTATATTTGTCATATCTATCTATCATCTATTTCATATCAATCAATCATCTATTTCATAAATCATATCTATCTATCTATCTATCTATCTATCTATCTATCTATCTATCTATCTATGCATCTATCTAATATACTGTATATTTATCTATTTCATATGTACCTATATTTGTCATATCTATCTATCATCTATTTCATATCAATCAATCATCTATCATATATTTACTGTATCTATTTCATATCTATCTCAATTTGTCATATCTATCATCTATTTCATACCAATCATCTTTCATAAATCATATCTATCTATCTATCTATCTATCTATCTCATATTTATCTATTTCATATCTATCTATTGAATATATATATATATATCATATATATTTATCTATTTCATATCTATCTCAATATCTATTTCATATGTATCTATATTTGTCATATCTATCTATCATCTATTTCATATCAATCAATCATCTTTCATAAATCATATCTATCTATATTTATCTACTTCATATCTATCTATTTATCTCATATATATTTATCTATTTTATATCTATCTCAATTTGTCATATCTATCATCTATTTCATATAAATCAATCATCTTTCATAAATCATATCTATTTATCTCATATATATTTATCTATATATCTATCTACCTTTATCATATCTATCTATCTAGCTATCTATTGATTATCTATTTCATATCTATTTATTATCTACTTCATATCAATCAATCATCTATTTCATAAATCATATCTATCTATCATCTATTTCATATCAATCAATCATCGTTCATAAATCATATCTATCTA
The DNA here is from genome assembly GCA_031769625.1 of Taudactylus pleione. Classification (NCBI taxonomy): domain Eukaryota; kingdom Metazoa; phylum Chordata; class Amphibia; order Anura; family Myobatrachidae; genus Taudactylus; species Taudactylus pleione. Next base: position 2,052,698 of record JAUIMM010000104.1, on the reverse strand, counting down.
GCAATCTCATATATTTATCTATTTCATATCTATCTATCTATCTATCTATCCATATTTGTCATATCTATCTATCTATCTATTGATTATCTATTTCATATATATCTATTTATCATCTACTTCATAGCAATCAATCATCTATTTCATAAATCATATCTATCTATCATCGAATGCATATCTATCTATCTATCTGTCTATCTCATTATTGAGGCTGTGACTGCTGCTCTGCCTGCTGCCTGAGGATGCTGCTAGTGAGTACACTGTGTGGGCACTAAGGTGGCATAATGTGTGGGTACTACAGTGTAGCATAAGGCATGGGCACTACATGTGCCATAATGTGTGGACACTACAGGTGGCATAACGTGTGGGCACTACAGTATGGTATAATGTGTGGGGACTACAGTGTGGCATGTGTTGGGCACTACAGTGTGGCACAGTGTGGGCACTACAGTGTGGCATAATGTGTAGTGCACTACAGTGGTATAATGTGTGGGGACTACAGTGTGGCATAATGTGTGGGCAAAACAGTGTGGCATAATGTGTGGGCAAAACAGTGTGGTATAATGTGGATGCACTACTGTGTGGCATAATTTGTGGGCACTACAGTGTGACAATGTGTGGGCACTACTGTGTGACATAATGTGGGGAGCACTAGAGTGTAGCATAATGTATGGGCACTACAGTGTGACATAATGTGGGGGCACTACAGAGTGGTATAGTGTGGGGTCACTACAGTGTGGAATAATGTGGGGGGGCACTACAGTGTGGCATAATGTGGGAGGCACTATAACAGGGGTTCCCAACCACAGTCCACAAGGCACACTAACAGTCCAGGTTTTAAGGATATACTTACTTGAGCACAGATGTCTTAATTAATACCTCAGTTATTTTGATTTAACCATCTGTGCTCAAACATGGATATCACTCAAACATTGACTGTTAGTGTGACTTGAGGACCAAGGTTGGGAAACACAGCACAATAGTGTGGTATAATGTAGATGCACTACAGTGTGGCATAATGTTAGTACATGTGTAGTGGTCTCATTTACCCACAACTGACCAGCATTGCAAGCAAGGGTTACTGGGTGTCTCACCACTACCTATCTGCACTACCCTCAGACCCCTCCATACTCACCACTAAATATCAGCACTACCTCCCTGACTCCTCCATACTCACCACTACCTATCTGCACCACCTCCCTGACCCCTCAATACTCACCATTACCTATCTGCACTACCTCCCTGACCCCTCAATACTCACCACTACCTATCTGCACCACCTCCCTGACCCCTCAATACTCACCACTGCCTATCTGCACTACCTCCCTGACTCCTCCATACTCACCATTACCTATCTGCACTAGCCTATCTCTGAGTATTCATTCTAATATGCCATGAGTGCCACTTCTTTGCACTGTACATTCTTATTGTGAGGACACTGGCAGTAGTTAAACATTGTCAATAGGAGTTCTAGACCAAGGACAGATATATATATATATATATATATATATATATACATATATAGATAGATACACCCCCTCCAGTGACTGGCCACACCTCTTTGTCGGCCTTTATTATTGCGTTCCCTTGTGGGCCCTTCAAGCTCCAGTCCGCCATGGTATTTATCTATCTATCTATCTATCTATCTATCTATCTAACATCTATCTATCTTTTTCATATCTATCTATATATTTCATATCTATCTATCTATTGCATATCTATCTATCTATCTATCTATCTATCTACCTTTCTATTTCATATCTATCTATTTCATATCTATTGTCACAAGCCGCCAATGCATCTTGTTGGACAACAGTGCTCCTGGCAATTCTCTTAGGCCTGTTGCCGGGAGATGGAGACGCCACACTGTCAACTCATGAAGCCCTCCCATGCGGCTGCACGTCATCCCTGCCGGGACTGGATTGGTTCCTACTCCTTTTTACTGTCCTGCTGGTGCATTGCTCGGATACCGGTGTTAGCATCCTACACGTATTTCCGATTCCATAGAGTTGGGTATCTCTCATTGTGATTGTCAGCATCTCCAGTCCTGAGTCTGTCGTGTCTCCTGTTGTATAACATCCCAGCGGCATTAACCACACTGCAGTGTCTGAGGTTCCAGCATACCAGTATAACATAGCGGCTATATCCGCTGCAGAGTTCCTCCAGCTTTCCAAGTGCTGCGTCACATTCTGGTGGCACAGTGCTCACTGCTGCGTCCGAGGGTCTCCAGCCTTACACCGCAACTACCTCTGCAGTGTGTGTACACATCATCTCCCAGTTGCCGCATCACTTCCCGGTGACATTAACTGCAGTGCAGCATCTGAGTGGACTAAGCCTAAACATCACGGTAATCTCTGCTGCTCTGCATCTTCAGTCATCATAATTGCCGCACGATCCCAGCAGCGTTAACCGCAGTGCAGCGTCTGAGAGGACTTTATTGTACACCAATGTTATCTCTGCTGCTGTGCATCTCGGAACATCTCCAGCCATTCAGACTGTTCCGTGACCATCAGGTCACCATCTTGCCAAATATCTCCAGCCCTCAAGGCTACATACTCCGTGACCATCAGGTCACCACCTTTGCCAAGAATCTTCAGCCCTCAAGGCTGCTTCGAGACCATCAGGTCACCACCTTTGCCAAGTATTTCCAGCCCTCAAGGCTACTCCATGACCCTCAGGTCACCACCTTTGCCAAGTATCTCCAGCCCTCAAGGCTGCTCCGTGACCATCAGGTCACCATCTTTGCCAAGCATCTCCAGCCCTCAAGCTGCTACGTGACCACTAGGTCTCCACCTTTGTAAGCACCTCCAGCCCTCGAAGCTGCTATGTGACCAATAGGTCTCCACCTTTGTCAAGCACCTCCAGCCCTCAAGGCTGCTATGTGACCGCCAGATATTCACCTTTGTCTAACATCTATGGCCTTGGGTTACAACTGCACTATCCTTCGGTTGATCCCATCGCTATAATAATCCTCAGAACTATTGCCTCCTGCTGAAGAGATTCTTCTTGGGATTCATAACATCTATCTATCTATCTATCTATCTATCTATCTATCTATCTATCTATCTGTCTGTCTGTCTGTCTGTCTGTCTGTCTGTCTGTCTGTCTGTCTGTCTGTCTGTCTGTCTGTCTGTCTATCTATCTATCTATCTATCTATCTATCTATCTATCTATCTATCTATCTATCTATCTATCTATCTATCTGTTTCATAAATATTTGTTTTTCTCATATCTATCTAGCTATCTGTTATGAATTGTTATATGTAATTAACATTTATTTACATAGCAGCACAATATTCCTCTGTGCTGTCAAAAAAATATTTATTGTCCACATCAATTGGAGGCTAGGGGTTCATTTACCATTTCTCACATGTTTTTCTTTGTATACAAGTTCACCTTGCTGGGCAGCTTCTGTTCACTACGGCACAAAACTGCATGCAAAAACGTCAGTAATTTTGGATTAAAAATTGTGAGAAGTGGTAAATAGACCCCTCAGCTCTTGCTGTCAAGGTGAAGAGCTTTTGGCTGCAGTGCTCAAGGTAATAGGCTTTCGCAAATGCACAATATTTATTCAATACCTGGTTGAAATGTCCGCATGCACAAGTCATTAAGGCCATACTAGTAGAGGCCAGGCATGTGCACTAAATTATGTATGGTATTGGGTCTGCACATGCCAGAGAGGGTACTATGTATACTGGACTTGTATACTGGAGTAAACTATTTTAAGCATACAAAGACGAGATCGTATTTTGCAAGGAGTTCTGGTCACCTGAGATAGTGTTATGTCTTAACAAAAGACTATTCGCAACTTTATAGTTCTACAATTCCAAAGTGCTCAGCTCCTACTGCGGGAGGTACCGGAGCGACACTAGTATGCAAGGAGAAAGGAAACTGGAAAAATGTGTAAATTCTCCACGGTGTTCAGTGTGTAAAACAGGGAGAAATTAAAATTTTTGATTTCTCCAGCTAAAACACACACACACACACATACATTTATTTTAGTCTGCACGTACTTAATCTACCAGTATGTTTTGTACTATAATATTGTTATAGTATATATTATAACTTAAGTAACACAAAACATATTTTTTTTCTATACTTTTGTGAATGCTTCAAATGCTTTTACGGGATACGTTTAAGATGCCGGCAGTCACTATGCCGACCGCCAGCATCTAGACTACAGAATCCCGGCGTGGGTTAACTAACCTACGCCAGGATACCGGCGCCTGGCATCCCGATGCCGGGTGCCGAGCGTGGACAGCCGCGCGTTAGGTTTAGGGTTCCCGGGGGGGACTTAGGGTTAGGGACCCCCCCGGGAGGTTAGGGTTAGGCTAGGGAGAGGGAGGGTTAGGCACCCCCAGGGGAAGGTTAGGGTTAGGCACTGCCCTGGGGGGCTTAGGTTTAGGCAGCGGGGAGAGGGGGGTTAGGTTTAGGCACTTAGAGGGGGGATTAGGGTTAGGCATGGGGGGGAGGTTAGGGTTAGGCACCCTAAAGGAGGGTTAGGGTTAGGGGGTATAGTTAGGTTAGTTCATACTTACCTTACAGACGATCGGGATTTCCTTCCTCGTCGGGCTGGCGGCCGGCGGTATTTCATACCGAATGCGCTTTTACAGTAAATTTCTGTACATAAATAAAAGCAATGTATTTTTCATAACGCCCTATACACAAAGAAGTCCCTCGTGACATAAGCCACAGCCCTGTAATCACTACAATGTCCATGGGGCCACTGCTAATTTGGATCAATGTGGAGCAGAGATCAGATTCCCGTAAATAATAAGCAAATGTGAAAAGTCCCAATAACTCTGGACATACATCTCACCTCTGCACTGTAGGAGGAGAGGCAGGGACAATGAAATAGCTTTGGTGGGCTGTGTGCTCCCTTCCTTTCAATTACACAAAGCTTGTAGCTTTGTAAGTTGCTTGGACTGCGCACTCCCACATCCAATGACAAGTCAAGGGCAGGAGAGGTCATTCAGAAAGTGCCTCCCAATAGCCAGCATTGGAATAGAGGTGATGGAGGCTCTCCTGCTTCTCAGGCCATTCATACTGCATGAGATTTCTATCGTGATATCTTCTCCACAGTGATGTATGTTTTCCATGCATGCTAGTGACGGCTTCTGTATCTCATATTGATCGGAAACACAAAACAGCTTCGTGGGCATTATAGCGCTTAATATTTTCCTGTTTCTATGCATATAAGTCTGTAGGGTGTTAATCATTCCATGCAGAAATAATGGCAGTGTAAAGGCTGAAACTTGTTGATGTGGATTTCTATGTTTGCAGCCTCTCAAGATTAATCCTATAGTCTCAGGTTTTGTGTGGAAATGCTGGTTCATATAACACACTTATCATAAATAGCTAAGCACTTGCTGCAGTAGAATATGAATATAAATTTTATATATATATATATATACAGTATATGTGTTCATGTTGTAATACAAAAATCTAATTTGCTTTTAAAGTATACACAGTATATACTGTATAAACACAGATATATACTGTGTGTATAGATATATATATATACACACACACAGTGTATATATATATATATATATATATAAAAAAAGTTTTCAGTTTAAACTCTGTGATAGCACCTACCAGGTTTCCATAAGTATGACAGATAGTGTAGGACCTGCAGAGAAATGGGGTCCCATGATGTGGGCTGCAGGCTTAAAAGCGGGGCCCGGGACCAGGGGGCCAGAAGCCGGCGTTTGCTGTGGCCGGGATGCGGGTATGGTAGCGGGTGTTAGTGGCGGCAGTGCGAGCGGTGGAGGTGCTGGCGTTAGGACCCAGGGGAGGTAGCCTTGGATCCCCGGCCTGGGCTGACTAGCAGTCAGGGGTGATACTTCTGCTGGGGGGCCCAGTGAAAGGGCTCCCCTGGCTGTGGCATCACCCCCCTGCTAGAAAGGGTCCGGTGCTGGTTCTGGGAAATAAAGGAGGGCCCTATGCATTTTCCCCCCTGTATTTCAGAGCTCAGTGCTGGTTGCGTTAAATATGGGGACCCCTATGTCAGTTGCCCCCCCGTACTTTAGCAAGCAGGACTGGTTCTCAAAAGCCTGGTGCTGGTTGTGCTTCATACGGGGAACCCCTACGTCGTTTGTCCCCTGTATGTAGCACAACCAGTACTGAGGCTCCAAACCCCGGTGCTGGTTGTCTTCTAGGGGGAGGGCTACGCCTTTTTTTTTCTTTTTACACATTCAATTTTTAACAGATGCGTAGATGGATCTCACTGCTGCATTCTTGCATCTGTGATTTATTGATTTGATTTTCTCAGGTGCATACGCACTACCAGTGATCCCTCTGTCGCCCACTGATGCCCCCTTTGCACTGCACCGCTGCCACTGCTCTGCACCACCGCTGCTGCCACTACCCCACACATCTACAGCCGTCTCACACTCTACACCTCCCAAATCAACCTCCTGTGTGCTGTCCCCTCTTCCACCTGCGTTAGTGTACGATTTTGTTGCCCTTCTCCCCTGCAGGTGGCCCGGTTTGCTCATTCAAACCCTTATAGTTAATAAATTTTAAAAAAGCTATGAAATTTCATAGACAAAAAACCTTACAGTTTGACATGTCCCATTAAGACTGCTTAGACATGATCTGAAATTTCACAAACCCTATTGATTTTCTGCCACTCAAACTTCAAAGAGCAATGAAATTATGATCATTAAGCCTGACACCTTAATGGACATGTTCCTTGCGCAATACAGATATGGTATGCCATCACACCCTGTGGTTAACTGCAGACTCAGCACTCTCACAGAATGAGATTGCTGTCACTCACAAAACGGTGGAGCTGCTAATTGACAGAATTGTGTGCTCATTGGAATACACACATGCAGTCTATGCAACTGAGGTTTGAGCAGTTATGTGGCTCCCACATCGCACTCAGTGCCCACAATCTTCCCATTTGATCACCAAAACAATCTCACTGGCTTCCAACATCCTTCTCACTGCATACATTTATCTCATTTAGAATACACATTCAGCTCCCTTATTTTTAAAAATATCATACTTTGTCCATGCATGTACACTTTCTTCCCCTATATGCCTCCATGCTGCTCTATTTTCCCCAATCCCTACTGCTGTGTGGTCTCCCAACTGGGATAGTCTGTGTTCCCTCATCCGCACCAATGGTTTTCCCCAGCTGCACCACCCTGCATCCGTGCCTTCTCCACAGCCACGTTGCTGTCTTTCTCTCATCTGTGGCACTCTTTCTTCCTCCATCTGCACTACTTTGGTCCACCAACCATGCAACTCTGTCTCCCCCCCACCACCCGCATCACTCTGTCTTCCTCCCCATCCACACCAATCTGTCTTCCCCAATCCTTACTGCTGTGTGGTCTCCTAACTATGGTAGTCTGTGTTCTCTCATCCGCACCAATCTGTCTTTCTCCATCTGCACCGCCCTGCATCCATGCCACTCTGTTTCCTTCTGCACCACTGCCATCCCCTAAAAAACGCTGCTGTCTTCCTTTCCTCTGTGGCACTCTTTCTTCCTCCATCTGCACCACTCTGTCCCCCCCAACTGTGCAACTCTTTCTCTTCCCCCCACCCGCATTACTCTGTCTTTTTAGCCATCCACACTAATCTGTCTTCCCCAATCCCTACTGTTGTGTGTTCTCCTTTTTGTGCTAGTCTGTATTCCCTTATCCGCACCAATCTGTCTATACCCATCTGCACTGCTCTGTCTTCCCATGTCCATGTCACTCTCTTCCCCCATCCACGTCACTGTCCCCCCAAAGTGTGCCACTCTGTTTACCCCCCATCCGCACCACTGTTTTCCACCCATCTGCATTACTTTGGCTACCCCCCCTCTGTAATGCTTAACCTTCCCTCCTCTACACACCTTTGTGTCTCACCTATTCACGCTGCTGTGTCTCCTCCACCCATCCACACCACTTTTATCCCATCTGCACAGCTCTATTTTCTGCTTTGACCTCAGTTGCATAGACTGCATGTGTGTATTCCAATGAGAACACAATTCTGTAAATTAACAGCTCCACCATTTTATGAGTGACAGCAATCTCATTCTGTGAGAGAGCTGAATCTGCAGTTAACCACAGGGTGTGATGGCATACCATATCTGTATTGTGCAAGGAACACGTCCATTAAGGCATTAGCCTTAATGGTCATAATTTCATTGCTTTTTGAAGTTTGAGTGGCAGAAAATCAATAGGTTTTGTGAAATTTCAGTAGCCTTAATGGGAGATGTGAAACCGTAAGGTTTTTTGTCTATGGAATATATTATATATGCACACACAGTGTACATATCTATACTAATATTATAAGAATGTCATGTCTGATTGTTTGTTCCAAATTGGCGCAAAAACTACCAAACCAATTTCCATGAAAACTGCACCATTTTTTAGTGGACTCTATTAGAAATAACTGCACTTTCTTTTGTTTCAGTTCATCAAATTAAAACTGAGCAATAACAAAAACAGAATGTATTGATATCATGCGCATGGCCGGTAAGGAGTAGGGGGAGAGGTGTTTTGGGCCCGTGCTCACTTGAATAGGATAGGCTACATAGCAGTCTGTGCACAGGGCGCACAGTGACATTGGTTTGAGAGGTGGATGAAGTCGCTGCTGCCACCAGTCTGTATAGCGCTGCTTGTCACATGGGCCACTCCTTAGCGGGGGGGTAACGTTACAGCCAGGAGACCATTTCACAGAGTCCCCCAGCCAAAGCATTAACACCCCAAACTAGTCACCCCAGGGAATGTGTGTCCTGTCTTTAAGAGGTCACACAAGTGGCCCCTGATGTAAATCAGATTGCCCAGGGCCATCGCTGATTTAAATGTTTCAACATTTCATTTGCCATAGTGAAAAGTCAGATACACACTGTTGCTTATGTCCTACCACTCTTTGGGTTACCATGGCAGTCTGTATCCTGGGCTACCTAGAAATAAAGAAAGGTAAATTATTTTCTGAGTTTACCACAGTCAGTAATTGAATAGTATTCTCAGGAGAAAGAACAGATAACAAAGAGTTACAGTAACGTTGTCCCGGGATTACTGGGCACTACATTAATATCCATCCAGTGTCAGCCGATGTGCACCACCGAGCAGCAGCCTTGTCAGTATACAGGATCTGCGCTGAGACGAATTTGCCAAATAAAGCACCTTAATGAAGAGCTTAAGCAGACGAGATACAGTTATCAAGAAAAGAGTGGAATTGAGAAATAGAGGAGAAAAAAGTCTTCAGCACAAATTTCAATGTTATCAAGATTGAGGTGAGAATGGGGGAAATCTTCCATGCAGAGACAGTGTAATGAGAACTGCAGGGAGGCACAAGGTGAACGTTCTACTCTCTAACTATCTGCCACTCGTACAGCAATTCCAAACTTTCAGATAAAATTTGATTACATACGTTATAAGAACTTGCTGGTAATTTTTAGACTACCCAAAGACTAGTTAAAGGCATTATTTTACATTAATGTACTGAGTTGAATAACATACATGAAATAACTGAATTGTTCATTCTTAAATAAATAAATCTATCAAACTCTCTTCCCTCACTCTGCCTCAGATCTCCAGGGAGGAAGTTAACCATAGTTGCCGACTTTCTGGCTGCTCCTTCCGGGATGGAAAAGCCAGATCGACATGGTAGCGGGGCGCGTGGCCGGAAAAGGGGGCATGCCCAGATGGGTGGCTGACATTTGGAGGCGTCACTGGGGACGGGTCATGCGATCGCGTAATTTTGGCCCCGAACCCGCTACACAATGCCGATAATACAGGCATTGTGAAGCAGGGGGCGGGGCCAAAATGACGCAATTCAGCACGAATCGCTTCACTGGCTGCCCTCGCAGTGGGGGTTAACAGTAAATTGCAGGGCAGTAGGGGGGATCGGCGGCTGCCGGGAGGCTAGCCTGCCTTTCCGGGGGGCCCGGGAGCTGCGCCCGATTATCGGGAGGCTCCCGGCCAAATCGGGAGGGTAGGCAACCCTTAGTTAACAGAGCAGACACATAGTGGGTGACAGTTTGGCACACCTACTTTCCAGATGCGTACCTCCTAACAGGATTCATGTAAAAAAGCATACATGAGAAAGGAACATGTTCACGCTAGCAAGGGGCATTGCCTCATTGCATGGCCCCCAGGTGCCTGCCCAGTGCTTCGGACATGCTGGGACGCCCTTAGCACACTTACCTTCACCTAAGGCTAGCTTGGGGTATAAAATTATAAATAGTCAAAGTTAGCCAAAGTATGGCTAGCCATACAGAGCCGAAGTGGAGATGAGGATTAGAATGATTAAATGTCAGGCCCTGATACTGTAAGCCACAATTATGAATAATAACGGTCACAGCCATTTTCCCCTACAACAATCCAGGAAGGATGAGTGCCGGAGACACTGTTAGCTCCAGGAGACTTGGGCCATTTGTCCATTCCTGGCTGACTGGCTTTTTTATGTGCCATGCACTGTGAGTGGCCTAATTATTCAGCGACTTGTGGGTGAAATTGAACCGAACTGTCCATTGATTCACGATTCACTAATATTTGGTTAAATTTCAATATCAATTTGACTTTCTATTTAGCATTTATGCATTTAAAGCATCCCTGGTTTGTTTTGTCTTACATCTTAGTCTATTATTTTCTTCCTACTTTAAAATTAGACTAATTTCTAATATGGGTTTGTCTACGAAGGACCGTTTTGTGCAGCTACACATCACAAGCATCCTGTGCTAGGCTATCCGCCTCTCAGTTCTCTATAACAGAATCAATTGCAGAGGATTTTGTAATTCATTTTTGACAATTGATCGAGATTGTCCGTGCAGTCGAAGACCTGATAGTCTACATATAGCTGTCACACATAAACCAGAGGGCCGTGTCACGGACTCATTGGCCTTATCTTTAGAAGTGACCTCCAGGCAGGCAAGATTGGAGCCAAGCAAGGACTTAGTGGGAAACTCGGCAGCTCGAGATCTGTATTGTGTTTCCTGACAGGTTGAGGTACAGGAGGGAAAAAAAATCAATTGTGTGACTGGTGTCTAACTGTATAACCCAAGATGAATCAGAAGGTGAGAGGACCCTTCTCTTAATCAATGTCAGATCAGGCAATGCCATTGATTTCTTGGGTACTTTGCTCATGTTAGACATTACTTAGAATTTCTAGCCATCCTTCTATAGATCGCTCCTAAAAAACAGCTATGATAGATCTTCTGTGTGTGTACTGTATGAGTATGTGTAAAGGAAGAACCACCGTATAAAGGTATTAATCTATATGTATACAACCATGCACATCATTGATTTATTCATGTAGGCAAACTATGAGATCACACATTTGTCATTGATGGTATAAATCAGCTAAAATTTGTTACATTAAAGAAAGATTTACGTCAGCTCTCCGCAAGTTCAAGAGCAGAATTCCACATAGGTACAAACTACATTTAAACATATATATATATATATAGTGAAAACACAGGGGTAATTAGCTTGGAAGAGTGTCAGAGGTGCAGTGTTAGGTGCTTGAATCAGGGTCCACACATAGCATTTCAGGTTATAAATAAAAGAATAGTGCTTTACTGTCAGCATAAATCTGGAAACAAAAATAACAAATGCCTAGCCCCATTCGGGCACTGACTCACTTCTTCGCTCCTGACTAACTTTGGGCAGCTAGTCTGCAAAAAAATCAAAAGTCTCTATCTGCTTCCTGCAGAGTTTATCCCCCTGGCCCCCAATGGCTTGGCTTAGCTTCACGGGGTTCTCTGGCTGCCACAGTCCCACTTAGACTGTCTCCAACGGCAGCCTGACTGGTCTGCCCTTTCATCAGCCCACACCTGGACTCTCTCCACAAGCAGCCCCTAGGTGTGGCAAAACTTAGTTTAACTACCCTGTGTGGGCGGATCCCACCAGCCCCATACAGAATCCATGGCTCACTATCGCCATCTCTGGTAATCCTGTCACACAGAGCTCGGATCTCCCTGCCTGCCCCGGATCTCTAATCTAGGCAAAACCTTGAGATCCCGCTGTCGGATCTCGAGGTTTTGCCTTGAGCGGCCATTTTAGAAAGTCCTGACCTGCGTTGTATCCAATCCACACTGTGTCCCGCACTGTATCCGACCCGCACTGTATCGCACTGTAACTGACTCACACTGTATCCGAGCCACACTGTATCCAACCCGCACTGTACACTGCACTGTTTCTGCCTCACAGGTACAGAGAAATGTTTTTAATGGTTGGGATTTTGGGGAACTGCTCAACAAAAAGGCTGATTGATCAGGGCTTTACATGGGCCAGTCATCAGTGGCCCAGTGCTGCCCAGGAGGAAAATACAGATTGGGCACTGAGAACAGGCTTGTGCTGGGGGCATGTGCACTTGTGTATGGGGCATTCATGTCTGCTGTTGCTATTTACACATGGTCTAAGGATTTTTTTTTTCTGCTGCTTGTTAACTACGACTAATTGTTTTGATCAAGGATATTCCATGTACGATTTTTAATACATTTCTATTGTTTTCTATTGAATGTATTTGTGAGTTGGTTTGGCCTATGTTGGTAAACAATATTGTGTGAGGTGGTCAAAATTGACTGGAAACGAGTGGAAATTAATGTTATTGAGGTTAATAATACTGTAGGAACAAAAAAAGCCCAAATTATGTGATTTTCAGCAGTTTTTATAATTTAAAAAAAAAATAATACAGATCCAAAACCAAAAACAAAACACGCAAGGGCGGTTTTGGCAAAACCAAATCCAGATCCAAAACACAATGGAGATACAAATCCAAATCCAAAACCAAAAGTGGAGGTCGACACACATCCCTAATATACTGTATATATTATATATATATTTATATATGTGTGTATATATATATATATATATATATATATATTTATGTGTGTATATATATATATATATATATATATATATATATATATATACAGGTTGAGTCTCCCATATCCAATATGCTTGGGACCAGGGGCATTTTGGATATTAGAATATTCCGTATTTTGGAATATTTGCATAATATAATGAAATATCTTGGGAATGAGATCAAATCTAAGTACAGAATGCATTTATGTTCTATATACACCTTGTACACACAGCCTGCAGTTATTTTATACAATATTTTCAATAATTTTGTGGCTCAAACAAAGTTTGTGTACATATATGAAATTAATTTATGTTCCATAGACACCTTAAGGCCCCCATACATCAGCAATTGACTGCAGCAATCGTGCAATTTGCAATTAATTGTGTATACAAATCTTTCTGATTTCAATCGATTGCAGATTGCAGAATTGCCACAATCGATTGAAAAAGGGAAAGATTTTTATACACAATCGATTGCAAATTGCACGATTGCTGCAATCAATTGCTAATGTATGGGGGCCTTTATACACAGAGCCTGAAGGTAATTGTATACAATATTTTTAATAATTTGTGCTTTAAACAAGGTTTATGTTAGGGGTGAGCGGGTTCGGATTTCTGAAATCCGAACCCCCCCGAGCCCCCCCCGATCCGAGGCAGATCCGAGTCAGGCTCGACTTTTCCCGCCTGACTCGGATCTGAAATCGAGGCAAAACGTCATCATCCCGCCTTCCGAGTCTCGCGGGTTTTGGATCCTATATAAGGTACCTGCGTCGGCGCCATTGTCTCACTCGGCTGTGGACAGTGAAGAGGGAGGGTGGGAGATAGGGCTGGCTGGGCTGTGTAGTGTAGTGTAGTGCAGAGTAGTGTTGTGCTGTGCTGCGCTGTGCTGCTGTTGTCCACTACTTCAAAGTCCATAGGGGCTGGCTGTGTTGTGCTGTGCTGCTGTTGTTAATAGGGGCTGTGTCCACTACTTCAAAGTCCATAGGGGCTGGCTGGACTGTGCTGTGCAGTCAGTTCTCCATAGGGGCTGTGTCCACTCCAAAGTCCTGTGCAGTGTCCCAGTCCTAAAGGGGTGCTGTGGTGTTGTCCAGGGGGTGCTCTGTCCATCAGGGGTGCTCCCCCCAAGTGCTAAAAAATAATATTTTTTATGTGTTTGTGAATTGTGTGCGCAGTAGCCGCACGTGCATCAACAAAGTAGTGCCAAGCGTGCGCCTGTGTCATAAGTAAAGGGCCGGCTGGCTTGACCGTTAAAGGGTGCTGTAACCCCCAAAGTACACTCCAGTCCAAACCAAAAAAAAAAATATTTTCTGTGTTTGTGAATTGTGTGCGCAGTAACCGCACGTGCATCAACAAAGTAGTGCCAAGCGTGCGCCTGTGTCATAAGTAAAGGGCCGTCTGGCTTGACCGTTAAAGGGTGCTGTAACCCCCAAAGTACACTCCAGTCCAAACCAAAATAAAAATTATTTTCTGTGTTTGTGAATTGTGTGCGCAGTAGCCGCACGTGCATCAACAAAGTAGTGCCAAGCGTGCGCCTGTGTCATAAGTAAAGGGCCGTCTGGCTTGACTGTTAAAGGGTGCTGTAACCCCCAAAGTACACTCCAGTCCAAACCAAAAAAAAAATTATTTTCTGTGTTTGTGAATTGTGTGCGCAGTAGCCGCACGTGCATCAACAAAGTAGTGCCAAGCGTGCGCCTGTGTCATAAGTAAAGGGTCGGCTGGCTTGACCGTTAAAGGGTGCTGTAACCCCCAAAGTACACTCCAGTCCAAACCAAAAAAAAAATATTTTCTGTGTTTGTGAATTGTGTGCGCAGTAGCTGCACGTGCATCAACAAAGTAGTGCCAAGCGTGCGCCTGTGTCATAAGTAAAGGGCCGGCTGGCTTGACCGTTAAAGGGTGCTGTAACCCCCAAAGTACACTCCAGTCCAAACCAAAAAAAAAATTATTTTCTGTGTTTGTGAATTGTGTGCGCAGTAGCCGCACATGCATCAACAAAGTAGTGCCAAGCGTGCGCCTGTGTCATAAGTAAAGGGCCGTCTGGCTTGACCGTTAAAGGGTGCTGTAACCCCCAAAGTACACTCCAGTCCAAACCAAAAAAAAAATTATTTTCTGTGTTTGTGAATTGTGTGCGCAGTAGCCGCACGTGCATCAACAAAGTAGTGCCAAGCGTGCGCCTGTGTCATAAGTAAAGGGCTGGCTGGCTTGACCGTTAAAGGGTGCTGTAACCCCCAAAGAACACTCCAGTCCAAACCAAAAAAAAAATTATTTTCTGTGTTTGTGAATTGTGTGCGCAGCAGCCGCACGTGCACCAACAAAGTAGTGCCAAGCGTGCGCCTGTGTCATAAGTAAAGGGCCGTCTGGCTTGACCGTTAAAGGGTGCTGTAACCCCCAAAGTACACTCCAGTCCAAACCAAAAAAAAAATAATTTTCTGTGTTTGTGAATTGTGTGCGCAGTAGCCGCACGTGCATCAACAAAGTAGTGCCAAGCGTGCGCCTGTGTCATAAGTAAAGGGCCAGCTGGCTTGACCGTTAAAGGGTGCTGTAACCCCCAAAGTACACTCCAAACCAAAAAAATATATATTTTCTGTGTTTGTGACTTGTGTGCACGTGCATCAACAAAGGAGCAGCGCCAAGCGTGCGCCTGTGTCCCATAAGTAAAGAGCCAGCTGGCTCATTTCTTAAAGGGTGGTGTAACCCACAAAGTGCACTACTCTCCAGCAAAAATAAAAAAATATTTTCTGTGTTTGTGTGCGCTTTAGCCGCACGTATATATCAATATAACATAAATGGAGGACCAAACTTTCTCCGATAAAAATAAAATAGGGAAAGATCAAGAACCACTTCCTCCTAGTGCTATTGCTGCTGCTGGGAGTTGTTCATCATCCCAGAGAGGAAATAGGAACATCACTACTTTTACTAAACAATTGACCCTCCAACAGTCCCTAGCGATGAGGATGAAGTACGACAGCAGTCATCCTGAAGCAAAACGTATAACTGAGGCCTTGACTGCTATGTTGGTGTTAGACGTGCGTCCGGTATCCGCCATTAGTGCAGTGGGATTTAGACAATTGATGGAGGTAGTGTGTCCCCGGTTCCAAATCCCGTCTAGATTCCACCTGCATCCTCAAAGCAGCAGCGACAAGCGTGCATCTGTCTGTTAAAGGGTGGTGACACCCTCAAAGTGTGCTACACAAACAATAAAAATATTGTTCTTTTTTTTCGGTCTTTGTGAAATGTGTGGGCTGTAGCCGCACCTGCATCCTTAAAGCAGCAGCGACAAGCGTGCGTCTGTCTGTTAAAGGGTGGTGACACCCTCAAAGTGTGCTACACAAATAATTAAAATATTGTTCTTTTTTTTTCTGTCTTTGTGAATTGTGTGGGCTGTAGCCGCACCTGCATCCTTAAAGCAGCAGCGACAAGCGTGCGTCTGTCTGTTAAAGGGTGGTGACACCCTCAAAGTGTGCTACACAAACAATAAAAATATTGTTCTTTTTTTTTCTGTCTTTGTGAATTGTGTGGGCTGTAGCCGCACTTGCATCCTCAAAGCAGCAGCGACAAGCGTGCGTCTGTCTGTTAAAGGGTGGTGACACCCTCAAAGTGTGCTACACAAACAATAAAAATATTGTTCTTTTTTTTTCTGTTTTTGTGAATTGTGTGGGCTGTAGCCGCACTTGCATCCTCAAAGCAGCAGCGACAAGCGTGCGTCTGTCTGTTAAAGGGTGGTGTAACTCTCAAAGTGCTCCAAAAAATAAAAAACTATTTTTTTAATGTGTTTGTGACTTGTGTGCGATGTAGCCGCACTTGCATCCTCAAAGCAGCAGCGACAAGCGTGCGTCTGTCTGTTAAAGGGTGGTG
Source organism: Taudactylus pleione (assembly GCA_031769625.1). Taxonomy (NCBI): domain Eukaryota; kingdom Metazoa; phylum Chordata; class Amphibia; order Anura; family Myobatrachidae; genus Taudactylus; species Taudactylus pleione. The sequence continues at coordinate 2,036,037 of JAUIMM010000104.1, read as the reverse complement.
ACACCCTCAAAGTGTGCTACACAAACAATAAAAATATTCTTCTTCTTTTTTCTGTCTTTGTGAATTGTGTGGGCTGTTGCCGCACCTGCATCCTCAAAGCAGCAGCGACAAGCGTGCGTCTGTCTGTTAAAGGGTGGTGACACCCTCAAAGTGTGCTACACAAACAATTAAAATATTGTTCTTTTTTTTTCGGTCTTTGTGAATTGTGTGGGCTGTAGCCGCACCTGCATCCTTAAAGCAGCAGCGACAAGCGTGCGTCTGTCTGTTAAAGGGTGGTGACACCCTCAAAGTGTGCTACACAAACAATAAAAATATTCTTCTTTTTTCTGTCTTTGTGAATTGTGTGGGCTGTAGCCGCACTTGCATCCTCAAAGCTGCAGCGACAAGCGTGCGTCTGTCTGTTAAAGGGTGGTGACACCCTCAAAGTGTGCTACACAAACAATAAAAATATTGTTCTTTTTTTTTCTGTTTTTGTGAATTGTGTGGGCTGTAGCCGCACTTGCATCCTCAAAGCAGCAGCGACAAGCGTGCGTCTGTCTGTTAAAGGGTGGTGTAACTCTCAAAGTGCTCCAAAAAATAAAAAACTATTTTTTTAATGTGTTTGTGACTTGTGTGCGATGTAGCCGCACTTGCATCCTCAAAGCAGCAGCGACAAGCGTGCGTCTGTCTGTTAAAGGGTGGTGACACCCTCAAAGTGTGCTACACAAACAATAAAAATATTCTTCTTCTTTTTTCTGTCTTTGTGAATTGTGTGGGCTGTTGCCGCACCTGCATCCTCAAAGCAGCAGCGACAAGCGTGCGTCTGTCTGTTAAAGGGTGGTGACACCCTCAAAGTGTGCTACACAAACAATTAAAATATTGTTCTTTTTTTTTCGGTCTTTGTGAATTGTGTGGGCTGTAGCCGCACCTGCATCCTTAAAGCAGCAGCGACAAGCGTGCGTCTGTCTGTTAAAGGGTGGTGACACCCTCAAAGTGTGCTACACAAACAATAAAAATATTCTTCTTTTTTCTGTCTTTGTGAATTGTGTGGGCTGTAGCCGCACTTGCATCCTCAAAGCTGCAGCGACAAGCGTGCGTCTGTCTGTTAAAGGGTGGTGTAACCCTCAAAGTGCGCTCCACAAACAATAAAAATATTCTTTTTTTTTTTTCTGTCTTTGTGAATTGTGTGGGCTGTAGCCGCACTTGCATCCTCAAAGCAGCAGCGACAAGCGTGCGTCTGTCTGTTAAAGGATTACATCGGTGACAGCATCCAAGTAGGCATGTCAGACAGTCCGTACCTGTACTGGCAGGAAAAAGAAGCAATTTGGAGGTCCCTGTACAAACTGGCTCTATTTTACCTGAGTTGCCCCCCCTCCAGTGTGTACTCCGAAAGAGTGTTTAGTGCAGCCGGGAACCTTGTCAGCGAAAGGCGTAGGAGGTTGCTTCCACAAAATGTGGAGAAGATGATGTTCATAAAATGAATTATCAACTCTTCCAGGGAGACCAGCCTCCAGAACGTACAGAGGGACCTGTGGTTCCAGCGGGGACGAATTAATACTCTGTGAGGATGAGGATGTACACACTGAAGAGGGTGAGGAATCGGTGGATGAGGAGGATGAGGATGACATCTTGCCTCCGTAGAGCCAGTTTGTGCAGGGACAGATTAATTGCCAGCTTGTTTTGTGGGGGCCCAAACGAACCAATCATTTCTGCCACAGTTGTGTGGCAGACCCTGGCGCTGAAATGATTGGTTTGTTAAAGTGTGCATGTCCTGTTTATACAACATAAGGGTGGGTGGGAGGGCCCAAGGACAATTCCATCTTGCACCTCTTTTTTTTCTTTGCATTATGTACAGTTTGGGGCCTAGTTTTTCAAACTGCCATCCTGTCTGCCACTGCAGTTTCACGCCTAGATGTGTCACGTGTTTGTGCCGCCCACTCGTGTCGCTTAGCATAGTCATCCAGCTACCTCGGTGCAACCTTTTGGACATAAAAACACTATTGTGAGGTGTGAGGTGTTCAGAATAGACTGGAAATGTGTGGAAATTAAGGTTATTGAGGTTAATAATAGCATAGGAGCAGAAAAACCTACAAATTCTGTGATTTTAGCTGTTTTTATGCTTTTTTTCAAAAAAATACAGATCCAAAACACAAAACCCAGAACCCAAAACATGGAAGGGTGGTTTTGGCAAAACCAATCCAGATCCAAAACACGAAGAAAGATCCAGATCCAAAACCAAAACACAAAACACGAAAAGTGGCCGGTGCACACCCCTAGTTTATGTACATTGAGCAATCAAAAAGCAAAGGTTTCACTATCTCAGTCATGCTAAAAAAAAATTCGTATTTTGGAATATTCCGTATTTTGGAATATTTGGATATGGGAAACTCAACCTGTATATATAACTAAAGAGAGAGAGAGAAAATTATATTTATGGTGCATAATACATTTTAATGAAAAGTAAAAAAAGAAAACATTTGATCGTCTTCCCACCCTCCCACATCACCTCACTTCCCACTATTTCTTTATCAATTGATGGAATAACTATCTCATCTAGTCCCAAGGTGCGCTGTCTTGGAGTTATCCTGGACTCATCCCTCTCCTTCAAACCACATATCCAGAACCTTTCACAGTCCTGTCGTTTCCATCTCAAAAATATTTCTAAGATCAGACCCTATCTCACCCAGGATACTACTAAAACACTCATACACTTACTGGTCATCTCTAGATTGGACTACTGTAACCTCCTCCTATCTGGCCTCCCCAAATCCCATCTCTCTCCTCTCCAGTCTATCCTTAATGCTGCTGCACGGCTTATCTTCCTCTCCAAACGCTCTACATCTGCCTCCCCTCTCCTACAAGCCCTCCACTGGCTCCTCTTCCCTTTTAGAACCCAATTTAAGGTTCTCATGCTCGCTCACAAAGCCCTCACCCAATCTTCTCCCATATACACCTCTGATCTCATCTCCCTTCACACTCCTCTCCGCTCTCTTCGTTCAACTAATGCACGCCGCCTTTCATGCCTGCTGATTACTTCCTCCCACTCCCACCTCCAAGATTTTGCCCACCTCTGGAACTCTCTCCCACTCCCCATGAGACTCTCCACCTCTTTGCAATCCTTCAAACGGGCTCTCAAGACCCACTACTTCATCAAAGCCTTCCATCTATCATTCTAACTCCCTGCTACATGCTCCTGACATCAAATTCCAACCTCCTATCATTATATAATGCCATTCTTTTAATGAAAAAAAAAATGTTTTTCACCTGAAATACTGATTGGTTTCATTTAATTTATGCCTTGTATTAGCCATGAGAGGGAGGAAACATCAAAACTTTTCTTATTACATTTATTGCAGTTTTGTGAATGCAAAGCTTTCCATTACAATACACCGAGGTCAATTTAATTACTGGCAATGGTCTGAGTCAGAGTCACTTTTTTTGCAGATCGAGCGATTACTTGCCAATGCGCATGTGTGAATGCCGTACTGCGCACGCACAGAGAATGCATTACAAGTACACATGTACAGAGTACCCACTCCCAAAGTGTGTGACAGGTAGTCAGCGTTTGGGGGTGGTAACGGGGGCTGGTTAGAAAAAAATTACCGTTTAAACACCGTTTCATGGGCATGCATAAATGAGCATAAATGAGGCATTGCGATCTATTTAGCAGCATGAGAGCTGACTGCGTGCCAAGTCTTGGCAATGTCTATCTGTCAGTTATGGCAGCAATATGGGGTGCAAGTCAAAACTTGTAATGTGGGTGGATACGAGGTGCCATTCAGGATTCATCACATTAAGTTGAATTGCCCACCATAGAATGCGCCAGGCAATGCACCTCTCCATCAAACTACAATAAATATGATGGCACAAACTGGGTCTCACTAATAGTATAGGATAAGACCTGCAGACCACCTGCTCTAAGATGGAGCAGAAATTGTGAAGCGCCTATCCACACAGCAAGGTATGCATTTAAAATGTTCCCTCCCCAATCCTTTCATTCATTTCAATATTCTTCTTACTTTGCAAAAGAAAATGTTGTGAATGCTCTGCTCAGAGTAATGAGAATTGTTCCTATTCGATATATTGGTAAAAACAAATGAAAAAGATTGTGGGAATCCTGCTTTGGCAGCACCAAGGGACAACTGCTATCCTCTCAATGCTTAACTTCTCTCCCAGTACAGTATACCAAGACACTCAAATTTTGTGGCGTTCCCTCCGACTCCCGAAAGAGAGCAACGTATTCCTGTGGGGGGTGATGATACAATTCCCTGCAGATTACGTCATCAAAGCCCCACCCCCTGTGCTATGCTCTAATTTAGTGTTTCCCAACCTCAATCCTCAGGGCAAACTAAAAGTCCAGGTTTTAGTGATATCCAAGCCATTGTTGCCGACTTTCTGGCTGCCCCTTCCTGGAGGGAGCAGCCAGATCGTCAGGGCAGGGGGAGCGTGATCGGCACAAGGGGGCATGGCCGGAGAGATGATGGCCATTTGTGGGCAGGCGGGGGCCACAGCATCGCGTAATTCTGGTCCCGCTCCTGCTACACAATGCCGATATTACAGGCATTGTGAAGCAGGGGGTGGGTCTAAAATAACATGATTTAGCATGAATCGCGACACCCCCCCCCAGTTGCAGGGATTTCACAGGTAATTGTGGGGGGTGGGGGGAGGCTTGCCTACCTCTCCGGGGGGCACCCGATTTTCGGGAGGCTCCCGGCCGAATCAGGAGGGTAGGCAAGTATGATCCATGCTCGAGCACAGATTGTTGAATCAATATAACTATTATATTAATAAACACACCTGTGCTCAATTATGGCTAACCTTAAAACCTGGACTGTTAGTGTGCCTTAAGGTCCTTGGTGGGAACCCCTCATTCTGACGATCATTACACGTAGCAGTGTGTAACTATTCAGATAGCTAAACCGAGTTCACCTCTTAATCCACAGACAATGGGCCTGATTCAGAGCCGGACGCAAGCGGTTGCTCGTTCGCTCCGAGCGATGTTTGCCAAACTGCGCATGCGTACGGATCGTAATACGCATGCGCGAACCACTCAGTGCGGCCGAAAATCGTGTGCTCGCAAAATAGCGAATGCCTGCTATTTTGAGTGAGAGAATGAGGCGTATGTGGGTGGTAACAGTGGAAGGTGCTTGAAAAACGGGGAGTGGAGATCCGATCGCAGGCGTGTTTAAAGGTCAAAACGGGCATTTTATGGGTGTGCCTAATTAAAACTTCAGCGTCATTGACAACGTCAAGGAGTTTTTTTTTGCCAGAACTGCTCGCAAAATTGTGGTAGCAAAAACCAACCACAGGAATAGCGAGCAACTCATACCCTGTTCGATGTACTCGATTAATCTAATAAATAGCAGACATGACGTAGGATGTGAGCGGCCAGGGGGCGTAGTTTCCCAAAAAACGACCGCAAGTTTTGTACGCTCGTTCAGACCTAGAGGCGTGAACAGACCGCAAACAGCGAACGGTTCATTTGAATAGCCACCCCTATTTCCTTGACGAGCGAGCGCAAATAGCGTCCAGCTCTGAATCAGGCCCAATGAGTTTTCTGGAACTTTGTACTTTTATTAATATAGACTGGAATGATTGTCCATATAATACAACTGTGGTTCTGCAGAGTAGATCATTGACATGTGGTAGCAAATTAAAATAAGAGAATAAACGTGTGAGTGTTAAGAAGATATAAGGCTTGTGCATATCCCCCAACATGACCCTCTCCAGGAGGGACACAATGCTCTGGTCCTGGACTTCCCTGGTAATTTATGATTGGTGGGCTGCAGCACAGTCCAACATTCAAATAGGGGAGTCACACCAACTGCCTGTGAGTCCCAGCCAGTGATGTGTGGCAGCATGTGAAATGACAGTTGGTGTGGCTCCCCTATTTGAATTTTGAACTGTGCTGCAGCCCCGCCTCTTACCAGGGAAGTCCAGGACCAGAGCATTGTGTCCCTCCTGGAGAGGGTCATGTTGGGCGGTATACTTGTGGGGTACAGGAGACTCGCACAGCTTGTGTCGGCATCTCATACACAGAAACTGCAGTAAGAAAAAATAGAGGATTCAACCCGTTGACCTGTCACATGGTAAAAGGTAGGTAGATATAGGCAAAGTAATGCAGATCTGCCCAGAGCAGAGTAGGCTTAACTAGCAGAGGGCCTGATTCAGACCCGCTCGCGAGCGCGGAGCGCTCACAAGCGGGTCAATGGAGCCCTAGTGCGCATGTGCACGATGGAGGGAGCTCCGTCGTGCGCATGCTCGAGACTCGGGGAGCGACGGGGAAGCCGTCGCTCCAGGTCTCGCACCAAAGGGGGCGTGCTGTCGATGTTGATTGACAGCACGCCCCCTTTGGTGGGCGTGCCAGGGGCGTGGCTGCCAGACGGAGGCGTCCCCATGGGAACGCCTACCGTCTGGGTCCGGCCCTACTGACATCACTAGTGATGTCAGTGGGAGTGATTTTGGCTCTGATAGAGCCAAAATCACTCCAGGGCTTGCGGTCACCAAGACCCTACCGCAGGGTCTCGTCGCAAGCCCGATGGTCACAATGGTCTTGACCATCGCGACCATCATCATGGTAACCCACAGCTATGTGAGCGTCCAAGAGGCCGCTCCAAGTTTAGGTAGGAGGGCCCTGATTCAGAGCGAGCGCTCTGGTCAGAGCGTCCGGCTCTGAATCAGGCCCTGTGTGCAAACCATACTGTAAGCTTGTCACATAAAATAATTGTCAAGACTATATGAAACATTAGAAAGGCTGTGGATACAGTACACCTATGCTCTAATTACTACATTGTGCATTGGGGAGCAGAGCCATGTTGAAATGCATATATATCACCCTGCCTCCCCGACACTGGTCACCTTTATTTCCCAGGAATACCCGGAGGAAAACCGGCAAGTATGCTGTTACCATTGGAAACATGAAATAAGACTATGCAGGAAATTTCTCATTACATTACGGTGAAAGTAGAATTTAATCAGTGAGTCTCTTTGCTGTCACTGTATCCCCTGTAAAAGGCCACACACACAGATGCTCTATAAATATGGAGCCCACTACAGTCCTAATGGCCCTCTGATTTATCTGTCTTTAATTAAGTGCTTTTAAGGTTGATGTAAATTGCTTTTTTCTTTGGGGTAAAAAATGCTTTTATACTCACATCAATTACTGTACATGATAGATCAGCATTACCAGGCTGTAGAGAAATACTTCAAAAAGACCTTATACGCAGTAGCCAAAGGAATTCATTTTACATCTTTATGGCTGTACAGGGGTCGACACAAATCTTCCTTCACTGCCTGAGTGTTCCTGTCCTTCTCCCAGGCCTGCATGTGTCGCCTCACCAGTGCTGCTGTAAACCCAGCAGGTGCTGATGAAGTGAAGCCCCTGAGTAAGATACAGCTGGTTGTCCTACATAGAGAGTATGCACTGAAAAAAGGATACCTGACTGTGTTATTGAGACTGCGGACAGTCACTTGAATATGACCTGGCTCCACCTCTTCAGCTCTTGTGGGGTTCAGGATATTGCAGGGTCCATTTCAGTTCAAGAATCAATTTTTATAGAGTCTCTATAAATATTTGATGGAGTCTCTAAGAAATTATACCGATGTCACTGCTTGGTTAGTTATCATTTAGCTGTTATCTTTTAAATGACCAGTAAATAAAAAAAATATGAATTGCCACTGTAATTCCACTCCCCACTGTAATCTTTTGAAGTACTTTAGGGGGTGTTTCCAGTGACGGCTCCAGAGGTAGGGCTGCAGTGTAGTCCAAACTTCAAATAGGGGAGCCACACCAACTGCCATTCCAAACACAACCAAACATCGCCGGCCAGGACTCAGTGGTAGTGGGTGTGGTTCCCCTATTTGAATTTTGGACTGTGCTGCAGTCCCACCTCTGGAGCCTCCACTGGGTGTCTCCCAAACTCAGTCTTCAAGTCATCCTAACAGCCCAGGGGCTATATCTATGAAGCGGCAGCTTTTGTAAGTTGCAGCTTCTCGGAGGGTTGGAGCTAATATTTAAAGTGGCTCTAACATTCAGTGTTAGAGCCACTTTAAATATAATATAAGCCACAGCTGCTTTGTACATATAGCCCTAGGTCCTAAGGATGGCCATGCTTGAGCACAGATGGATAACTAAAAATGACTGAGTTATTAACAAAGTCACGTACTCAATGAGGGATATCCTTAAAACCTGGACTGTGCCTCGATGTCTGAGTTTGAGAAAATGCTTTAGGGCAGAGGTTCCAAAACGCAGTCCTCAAGACTCCCCAACAGTTCAGGTTGTAGATATCCATGGTGACTTATTTAGTACCATAGTGAATTTGATTTAACCACCTGTGCTCCACCATGGATATCTCTAATGGGGCACATCCACTAGCAGACCAAAAAACGACTGCACGATTACGACATTGTAATCCTGCAGTCATTTCACAGTATGTGCTGTGCCTACACTGAACGAATGATCGTTCAGTGTAGGCACCTTCCATCATCTGTGAACATGTCCAATCTGTTGTTATCGACAGATCGACAAGCATGTTCACCCGATGATTGATGTCGGAAACGATCAGCGGGAGCGCACATCACTGGTCGTTTCCAACATAAAAGTACACGATTACTGAGCGATTGCACGATTACGATGTCGTAATCGTGCAATCGCTCAGTAATATCGGCATGTGGATGTGAGCCCTAAAACCTGAACTGTTGGGGTACCTTGAGAACCAGGTTTGGGAACCTGTGTTTTAAGGTGTTAATTGCTGGAGAGCTGACGTTTAATTCGCCGTGGCAGTGAGTTGTACTAGTTGGCAGGGGCTATTTTTATTTACAAAAAAAAAAAACATATACTGTAAGTGGAATTACAATGAAATAATACAGCTCTATGATGTAAAACAGTATGACAGACAGTATGCTACTGTACATACTGCATATAAATACTAGCATAGCCACAAGAGTCGAGTAAGAGACCGCAAGTGTGGTCTTTCCTCACTGACAGGCAGGAAAATTGTCCTGCCAGGCTCTAGGGCCACTAGTTCAGTTAATAGTCGCAATGAAAGAAATTGGAGGAGTATATAGAAACTTACCTTCTGACTGGTGCTAAAAAGGAGGAGATTTATTAGTTCATTGCATGACCATAGACCATTCAATCAAAATAAGTGGGACATTGAGCTAGAAACTGTGGTCAGTAGGAGATTTCTCTTGAACCTGTCTTGGAGTTTGTTATCACCTTCATAAATTATTTACTTAAGGGACATTTTGCTGCATCTATTCCCGTCTCCAGTCACCAACTGTAGCCTAAGGGCAGGACTAATGAAAAATACATATGGCTGCACGGACTTAAAATAAATCTGCCATTTGTCTTTATGGTTAGTTTATTCTGCATGCTGTAACTGGCTCCCGGACACAGGGGAGCTCAGCATCACTGATTTCCTTAAGTCTACCTAACCCCTATCATTGGACATTACTGTTCAAATCTTTGTTATAAGTGATTAAAGGGTCTAGTAACCTTGTAAAACCATACATACAGTAAATGACTTATCATTGACTTGGGCAATTTTAAGTAATCCCTGTAATATAGTAAATGTCTAATGAAGGATATATAAGATATTTCCTGCATTAGACATAGTAACGGTCCCCATTAGGGATTGCGGTCTTGGCCAATTTAGCTGGATTAAGGTCTGTGGGGGCCCCTGAGCAACAAACATGTGGGAGCCCCTATTAAAAAAAAATGAAAAAATTAAATTAGAATTTTAAAAAAATGATATATATATATATATATATATATATATATATATATGTAATTATATATACACACCAGCACTTAGCATGCACTCACCTAACCAATAAACAATGGGCCAGGCACTACCAAAAAGGTGCATGTAGTGGAAGGAACAATAACTCAGCAGGCTGTATAAGCAACATTTCAGCTTTATTTAAAAACCGTCATCAGGCACGTTGGACGAAAATGGGGGTATGCGCAATGGGGACCCCGTATCGTTGTAAGTGATACATTGACATACAGCAATAAGCTAAGCGTCGCGCTGTTTGCTAAATACTGAAAGCAGGACATAACCCCTTTAGCGAATGCTAAAGAGGTTATGTATCATTGTGAAATGGGGCTCCGCATGAAAAAAAAAACCACAGACACACGCATGAAAAAAACACAATATACACCCACAGGAAAAAAAAATCACACATATTGTCACCCACATGAAATACTTCTCACCAATTGCGCAATCTTATCCACATTACACCGCACATACTACCCCTGATTCACATTACACCACATAGTAGTGTCCCTTATTCTTGTTATGACACACAATAGTGCCCCTTTTACACAATGCTCACAATAGTAGCGCTCCTAATAAACATAATGCCCACAGTAGTTGTTCCTCTTATACAATGCCTACAGCAGTAGTGCCTCTTATGCAATGCCCCCAGTAGTGGTGCCCCTTATGCAGTGCCCCTAGTAGTGGTAGTGCCCCTTATGCAATGCCCCCAGTAGTGGTGCCCCTTATGCAGTGCCCCCAGTAGTGGTGCCCCTTATGCAGTGCCCCTAGTAGTGGTAGTGCCCCTTATGCAATGCCCCCAGTAGTGGTGCCCCTTATGCAGTGCCCCCAGTAGTGGTAGTGCCCCTTATGCAGTGCCCCCAGTAGTGGTAGTGCCCTTGTGCAGTGTCCTAAGAGGTGGCAGTGACCACAGTGGTAGTGCCCCTTATGAAGAGCCCACAGTAGTGGTGTCCTTTATGCAGTGCCCCCAGTAGTAGTGCCCCTAGGAGTGGTACCCCTTATGCAATGTCCCCATTAGTGGTGCCCCCAGTAGTAGTGTCCCCAATAGTAATGCCCCTTGTAGTAGTGCCCCGAATGTGGTTCCCCCAATAGTAATGCTCCCTGTAGTAGTGCCCCCTGTACTAATGCCCCCTGTAGTCGTATCCACAGAACTATGGGAGAGACGTCATGACGTCTTTCCCATAGTGCACTGCACACTGCGGGAGCTGGAAGCCAGAGCTCAGGAGTGAGCTCCAGCCTCCGGCTGCCGCTGGCAATGTGGAGAGGGAGCCGGGTGCCCGCTGGTATCAAAATATCTGCAGGCGCCCGGCAAATGGAGCCTCCCTGCAGCTGAGGTGGGCCGGAGGAGGCTGAACTGGTTCCATCTCCCGTTCCGGCCCACTTTAACCCCTGGTGGGCACATTGTGTGGGGGCCCTTTATGTGTGGGATCCCTGGGACGACAGCCCCTGTCGCCCCCCCTCCCCGTTAATCCGACCCTGCGTATCAATAATTCTATAAGAGAAGGGTCTTCAAATTCTTACCCAGAAGCCCTTTACTGTATACATCAGCAGCCCAATCGAGGTTACCAGAAGTATACACCTTCCACTCCAAAGCCATAAAACAAGTGACTTCAACTCTCCCTGACCACATTGACTGCTCAGATGTTTGTAGTAAGGCATGTTCCCACTTCTATTGTAAAGTCCCATTCAAGCATAACCAATCGTAATAATAAATTAGTCTTCATTCTAGCACCCCGCACCTGTCACAGCCCATGCAGTTCCTCTTTCCTGCCTGGGGTGTCACTCTCTGCTCTGGTGCTTCTAGCACACTGAGCTACTGCAACAAACTGCGTAGATACAGACCAGAGTGTGCTAGAAGCTCCAGAGCAGAGAGCGACACCCCAGGCAGGAAAGAGGAACTGCACAGGTTGCAACAGGTGCAGGGTGCTAGAATGAACACATTCTGGAGAAAGTGACAGCTGAACTGTATGGCAAATGCGTCTGGTATTATGAATGGAGACTATGGAGACCTTGGAATGGTGGCGTACTTTAGCTAAAGATCATTTTTGAGGGGGAAGAATTGCGGAAATTCTCAACTTAATACACGTGTAGCTGAACCCTGCAGAGTACAGTATCATGAGAAAATATGAAGGAAAATGTAAAATAAATAGGAATAAATCCATAATTACATCGTACTACACGTTATCACATTGACAACGCTATCACATGTGACGCTGTCACATTGACTTTGACTCCTTTTCAAACCATAATGCAAACCATTAAAAATAAGTCAAAATCCAGACATTACAGGTTTCAGATCTAAGAGATCTGGTAACTGTAATACGTTTAATGAGAATATCCAGGAATGGGTTTATCCTTTTTTTGTACAGTAGCTTATTCTGAGCTTTTAGCACACAATAACAGCATTCCCATTGTCCAGATATAATCATTAACAGCTTGTGGCTTGTTGTTTGGAAAAAGCTTACAACACACACAGACATACATTAAATAAGGTCTGACTATTTGTTTACATCAATGCATGCTAAACGTACTGTACACCTGTTTTACACCTTCATGAAGGTTCTTGTTCAAACACCAGACTGGAACAGTAATACCAGTATCTAAGTGTTTTACCAATAAATCAATTATACATTACAGGGCCTGATTCAGAGGTTCTTTTTGCGGAGACATGGCAGCGATAATATGCAAACTACTTTTAGCCATCCCTTGTGTATTAGCGTGCACCTGAATGTGCAAGCCCTGAGACGCCCATTTTCAGTGTTGCTGCGCGGTGTAACATCGTCGATGGTTCTGGATAATTCATCATCACGTGCACAATCAACACTTGCACCAACCCTATGGCAGATGCAGTGTCGGGATACGTTTGGCATCCCAGCGGTTGAGATGCCGACGCTTACATTACCGATGCCAGAATCCCGATGCCGGTCACAATCCCAGCGTCGGAATTCCGTTAGGTTAGGTTTAGGCACAGGAGCGAGATTAGGTTCAGGCACCGGGCTGGGAGGGTTAGGAGTGTGGGAGGGCTAGCATACCGACCAACAGTGTCGGGATTCCGACCACCAGGATCCCGAGCGTTGGCATCGCGTACCGAACCCACAGTGTCTCCGTCTGATAATGACCTCTGTGCCTCTTGCTATGTGTTCTGACTCACCTGTGACAGTCACTTTCTTTACGTTCTCTTCAAGCCACCTCTTCCTAATAGTCGCTAGTCGCTATTTAACGCTGCAAGTCGGTTAAGAAAGAATTGCTTTCCAGTCCAATTGTGTGGTTCCAAAGCACAAAAAGTTATTTATGTATAAAGGGGTAACACAATGTAAGATTTAACAATTAGAAAAAAAGCAATAATAAAGTACAGCTCGATACATACGCGTGCGCACTGGTCCCAGTATACAGTCATCAAACCAGACGTCTGCGGTCGCAAGAAGATACCTTTACACTGGGATTGGGACACAGCTTATATACCTTACAGGTTTCTGAGTTAACAGGTTTCAATTGGTTCTTGCTTCTGGATAATCTGGTCATTGATTAGTTCATACGGTGTCATCAGGGGCATGGCTCAGTCCTCCAACGGTCCTTTTTGTGTAGCTTCCCACCGAACAACTGGTTAATACTAGCTAAAACACTACACATAAGTAATAACATTCTCACCAATAACTCCCTAGAATCCATAATATTGGTAAGATGTGAGACCTGATCGAACCTATAAAGGAAGTTTGGGGGGGAAGTGAGAATACATTATCTAGGATGTTTAACGGAACATTTACAATACATTTTATTATACATGACCAAGCCTATTCACATGTTATTATCTGATGGTACATTCAATTTCAGGATTGTAATGCAGTTCTTTATCAACCTTAGTACCTATACCACCACCAATCACCAGCATCATGACCTTGGCGTTACATTTTCCACATTTTACCACAGTAAAAACACATCTGACACATAAACCAATTACTAAGATGATAAGAAGTATAAGAATAAGAAGCTTACCTACACTAGCAACCATCTCCTGTACCCACTCTCCCAGACCGGCGAACCATTTGACAGGGTTTAACCATGAGAACCATCTCTCTACATTTACCTCAGTCTCATACAAGGAAGTATTATGGTCCTTCCAAAATTCCCACTTCAGTTGTAGGATTTCATCCATTTTCCGGTCTATCACCTCTTTGGGGTCATCAGTATTATTGGTGATGTACGTGCAACACTTGACACCAAATTGGGTGGCCAAAGTCACACAATATCTACAAGTAACAGCTGTCAGGTAGTTTAACACTAGCCTATGTTGTACCAACTCCTTTTTATAAGCCTGTAGCTCCTTACCCGTATACTTGAAAGTGTCATCATACATCTCGGTGATGTTGTCTATTAATTTAGCCAGGTCTTGGATGTATCTAAAATGTAAAGTTCCCCGAGTGATCCTGGTGGGATCTAATGCTACCAAAATTTGGAAACCAGTCGTTTCACTAATCAACTGTGTGGCTATATGTTCTTCACCAGGGATCATATTTCTTTTGTCACGATGTTCTTACTGCGTGTGTATGTATGGAGGTGGTGTGGTTTTATGGATACCAATAATTTCATCATGTGTAAGGGTCATTACCTCTGGGACCAATTTGCCTATAAAACATAAACCCTTGGAACTCGGAGATAACCAAGAATAAGCCCTTCTTCCACAAACATAGTATACATTATCTCGGAGGACATATGGTATATTATGATCCTGCACAATATCATATAAAGTTTTAACAACACTACCTATGCCTATTGTCCTCATCTGTTAGTCACCATCCAGGTACGCCCATGGTTTTCCATCACCAGTTCTGATACTGACGTTCCTGTAAACTACAGCACATTTGTGTATATACTCAGGGTAACGCATGTGTAGTAGGGATTTCAGGAGATTTCACGCATACGCAGTAGCAAATAATCATTCCCCTACATGAAGATCGATATTGCGTTCAAATTGTGTGCACCTCTAAATCAGGCCCACTATGACCAGCAAATCCTTACTTAATATATACCACAATTTATAGTAACTTAGGAGTATATTTACTAAAGTGAGAGTTTTTAGAAGTGGAGTTGTTGCCCATAGCAACCATTCAGCTTCTACTTAACACTTATCTAGCACCTTCTAGAAGATAATTGCTAGAATCTGATTGGTTGCTATGGGCAACATCCCCATTTCTAAAACTCTCCCTTATAGTGCAGCGCAGCCTGTATTGTTTTTATATCTTATATATGTGTATCACTGACCTGCAAGAAGTTTAATGAGAACACACACAGGAATAATAGTTACCCTTCTTGAATCTTGTTTATTATATGGATGGCCACTGACAAATCGATGGGTAACAGCTATAGATGGTTTGCCATCGATGGCGGAGATGTGATTGTTTTCTGCAACAGATGACATACAGTACAAGGCAGCAAGGTTTTTTGTTTTCTCTGATGCACATGAGGGCATTGAACTTAACCCTGTTTCCATGACGCTAAGCCTTTCACACCGCACTGCGTTGCTAAGCCCATCTCCTGGTCTGTGGCCCGCCTTGCTCCGCAGCGAGGATAGCCATCGATGGGTTCTCCCGACTTCTTCAGTCCCCCCGCAATGTAGCGCTAAACCCCCGCTGCGGAGGGGCTGATGACGCGATTCGCGTCATCATAACCCCGCCCCCTGCCTTGCAATGCCGGAACTATCTGCACTGTGTAGTGGGGGCGGAGCCTAAATGATGCGATCGCGTGGCTCCGTCCCCAACCCCGCCCCTAAACACTGGTAATGTGCCCAGCCATGCCCCCTCTATACAGGCCCCGCCCCCCTGCTAAACCGACCTGGCTGCTTCCTCCCGGAGGAAGCAGCCAGGATGTAGGCAAGTATGTATGCATATGGTTATAATGTGAATAAGACACAAAATTCATAAAAAAGTACAAAATTACCTGCGGCGGAGTATAAAACACTAGGGGCCTAATTGAGAGCTGCTCGTAAGCGGCCGCTCGTTCGTTCCGAGCGATGTTTGCCCAACTGTGCATGCGTACGGATCGTAATACGCATGCGCGAACCAGTCAGTGCGGCCGAAAATCGTTTGTTCGCTAAATAGCGAATGCCTGCTAATATGAGTGACAGGAGGAGGCGTATGTGGGTGGTAACAGGGGAAGGTGCTTGAAAACGGGGAGTGGAGATCAGAACACAGGCGTGCTTAAAGGTCAAAACGGGCGTTTTATGGGTGTGCATAATTAATACAGCAGCGTCACTGACCACGTCACTTGGTTATTTTATAGTCAGAACTGCTCGCAAATTTGTGGTAGGAAAAACCAACCACAAGAATAGCGAGCAGTTCATACGCTGGTCGATGTACTCGATTAATCTAATAAATAGCGGACATGACGTAGTATGCGAGCGGCCAGGGGGCGTAGTTATCCAAAAAACGACCGCAAGTTTTGTTTGCTCGTTCAGACATAGAGGCGTGAACAGACCGCAAAGAGCGAACGGTTCATTTGAATAGCCACCCCTTTTTCTGAACGAACGACCGCAAATAGCGTCCGGCTCTGAATCAGGCCCTAGGTGTATGAGGAGGAGGACACATCTGTAAAGTAAACTCTCCGTGCACTAAGCTATAATAGTGTAGACCCCAGTGTACCTGGCTGTAGATTGACAAGCATTACCAAAGGTCGATTTTAGCAAACGGAACAGCTTGAGAATGAAACACTTTAATTTTTTTTTTGTTGAATTGGATCAATTTTCCAACAGCATTTTACAGTTGTGTTTTATATATATATATATATATATATATATTAGGGATGTGCAGGCTCGGTTTTACTCGGATTTACTCGGTTCTTATCGCCACTTTACCGCAAATTCGGATTTATTATATCGGCTATCCAAAACACATGATAGGCGATAGCCAATAAAATGCCGTTTAAAGATCCGAGTAAATCCGAGTAAAACCGAACCCGCTCACCCCTAATATATATATATATATATATATATATATATATAGCATATGGCATATAAGTGGATATAGTCAGGTGGATATAGCCAGTTTTGGAATAGCAGACTTTTATCGATGCATCATTAGTTTTTGGCATAAAGCGAACCATTAGATTTTCCCAACTATGGGCCATATTCAGACATCCCTGATGATGTGAGCACATGTGCAGATTTCATTCTGCAAGATCGCTTGCAGTGTCCCCTAAGCCGCATGATTGACATGTTGCAGCCATTTGGGGGCGGGGCCTAGGCGACAACGGACAGCATTGTCGCAGATGGGGGAGCGTCGGCCCCGTTTTCGAGGTGTGCTGCGGCCAGTGTCTGTATTTTTGCAACGCAGCTTCACTGGCCGCACCAGTGTGACAACATCCACCATCCAACCTGAGGGTTACTCAGACGACCGACGTTTATGCAGAGTGATGGGATGCTGTGTATTTGGGCTCAGCCCTCGGATCTGCGATGCCAGCAGTAGGCGTCTTTTTATGCAAGACGCATTAGCATATTATAGGACAGCCACAGCATACAAAGCCGTAGCAGCTGTACAATAGCATCCATCTCTGAATCAGGCCCTTTGAACTGAATTTCCCTACTCCCAAAGCCTGTGCCCAAAATTGGGTTAATACAATACAGACCTCCCAATTGCTCCAGTTTTGGCGGGACAGTCATGTTTGCAAGCTTTGTCCCACCATTATGGTCAGGTCTGCATGGTCCCTATTGCTGGGTATGTGCATAGCGGTGCAAAGGTGAATGGGTGCCGCTCTCACCTGCCACTGCTGTAGGCAGCAATGAAAGGGTGATAGAAGGCGGTCTGGAGGGAGATAAGGGGCAGACTAGCATGCGCCCGCCATGATGTGGAAATGGCCCTCCATGATGCATCCATGCCCATCCATGGCTACACCTGCAGCTTCGATTAGCCAACCTCCAATGTTAGGGGGCATGTCCATATCCTTTCCAACCAATCAGATATTTGCTTAGTTTTTTTAACCTATACTGCAGAAATTACAGAAACGGATTGGATGCTGTAGGAGGAGGCACTTTGTGAGGTTATATCCTGACAGGCACTTCAATTCCTGAAAAACACCGTAGGCATATTTTTTCATGTGTTCAAGGCCATGAGTATGAAACATTGGCCAGTTTTTAGAATACCATTAAATATAATGACTATGTTACATTGCTTGAGACAAATGTATAAAAATGACACACATATGTATTATTATTTATTGCATCTTACACAGTGGGATATCCCTTATACATACACTCCTTACATAATCGGGCTTATACAGTAATGTTATTTTGGTGCTTGAGAAAGAGGGACACAGAGTGACTTGACCAGTTCACATGGAGCCAACCCTGGATTTTTAGATAGGACACTCTAAGGGGTAGATTTATTTAATATATTTAATATACTGTATTAAAGACACTGTTTACACTCTGCAGTACTGTACAGTATGCGATTTACCCGCCTGTCATGGCTTACTGTTCTATTGTATTCTGTAGTGCCATATCCATCCACTGCTGTATTATTCACCACTGTAGTTTTAATCAGTGGAGCACTGGCCACCCAGTGGTGAAGCTGTGTATTGCATGCCGTGGATATTGTCAAGTCTCACTTCGCCTTACTACGCTACGCCGCACTATTCTCATGCCACAACTTAGAAGCCTTTATGGCACGCTATGAGCAAAGATGTAGCAAGTCACCTCTGTACTGAAATGTGGGTTTTTAGAAGTGGAGATGTTGCCCATAGCAACCAATCAGATTCTACTTAACACTTTTCTAGCACCTTCTAGAAGATAATAGCTAGAATCTGATTGGTTGCTATAGGCAACATCTCCACTTCTAAAAACTCACACTTTAGTAAATATACCCCTAAAGGTCAGCATTCTTATCCACTGAACAAAACCTTAAACTCTATAAATATGCTTAAAAAAAAGAAAGAAAACCCTTTCTGAGGGTGCCTAAGGGTTATGATTACAAGCGATTTTCGGCTGTTCAATTGTATGTGATTAATCTCATTACACGGATTGCAAGAGCTGCAACTAATTGTTTCCGATAAAGGTTGTACAATTGTTGTATACTCTGTGGTTTGATCTTCGCGCACAAACCCAGTGTGCTGCAATCTAATAGGATAACATCTACATATTACCTCTCAGTAGTCCCGCATTTCATGGGACAGCCCTGGTTTTAGGATGCCATAAGGGGCATGGCCTAGCAAATCAAGGATGTGGCTTTTCAAAACATTGCTGTTTTGTTCTCTATCACATATGGTGCTTAATTTGTTTCTGATTTTAAATGTTGGCAATGTACAGTCACGTACAATAAAATACATCCATTCACATGAATAAACAGCACATGAAGACGTAATAAATTGCAGTAGGTTTCAAGTCATATGACAGATCACAAATATAAATGGAAACCGCACAAGACTAGAAAAAACTCTGCATACAGCCCCACATAGTCGCACTTTCATAATTTGCATTTTAAATCTTTTCTGTAACCCAAACCTTTAACATTATAAATTTTAATTAATTGGTACCTATTCAAAACCTTCACTAAGTAAAATTCCAATTGTGTTATTTCTTGTAGCGTTAGTGATCCAGCCCTAGTTCCACCATAATCTTAAAATTAGTGCAATGTCAACATATAACGGCAAAAAACTAAAATTGCAGTTCAGTTAGAAATAGGATGCACTTAGAGGGAAGATAAAATATGCTTTTGCATTTTGTTACTCCTATTAGAAAATAAATATATGTGCCTCATTTTTAAACTTAAAATTAGGCAGCATGGTTGGTGCAGGGGTTTGCATTCCTGCCTTAAGGCCCCCATACATCAGCAATTGATTGCAGAAATCGTGCAATTTGCAATCGATTGTGTATAAAAATCTTTCCCTTTTTTAATCGATGGTGGCAATTCTCCAATCAGCAATCGAGGGAAAGATTTCTATACACAATCGATTGCAAATTGCTTTACGGCTCTGCTTTACATTGAGGTCAGGAGTTCATTTCCTGGTCATTGTTCATTTCTGTGGATTTTTTATGTTCACCCCGTTAGAGTGTGCATTTCCCCAGGGAGCTCCAGGTTCCTCCAACACTTAAAAAACATACTGGTAGGTTAATTGGTTTGTGACAAGAAATGAACCCTACTGTGTATGTGTGGTCATTTGGTAGGGAATATAGACTGTAAGCTGCATTGGCACAGGGACTGATGTGCAGAGCCGTAACTAGACTTTTTGGTGCCCTGTGCCAGAAAGAGCATTGGCGCCCCCCACATTTTTCAAAGGGACATAATGCACCCAAAAAAGGGGAATGGCCTCATGGGGAAGGGCCAGGGAAGAGATGGGAGAAGCCAGGAGATGCTGGGGATGAAATAAGAGGAAGTTACAAGTGAGAATGATAATAAACAGAAATTTGACGGGCCCAAACAGCGCCCACTGATCTGTGGTGCCCTGTGCGATTGCACCGGCCGCACTACCCTAGCTACGGCCCTGCTGATGTGAATATTCTCTATAAAGCTCTGAGGAATATGTGTGCATTACTGTATATAAATAACTCTTACTAGATAAACTGATAATGAAGTTGCACTTCTAGCTGAGGGGTTGGGTATGGGAGACCGGCAGTCGGGATGCCGGTCGTCAAAAGACCGACAGCGGCATCCCTCTGCTCAGAATCCTGACAGGGGCTATGTATGTCTTTTAACCCTTCCCCCTTCACCCCCTGAACCTAACCCTCCCTTCCTGCATCCTAACCCTCCCTTCCTGCATCCTAACCCCCCCCGCACCCTAACCCTCCCCATTAGTGCCCCTCCCCCTTGGTGCCTAAACCTAACTCTCCCCCCTTAGTGCCTAGCCACCCCCCCTGTGGGTGTGTAAACCTAACCCCCCCTGCCTGCTGCCTAACCTCCCCCCTCCCGCAGCCTAACCCTAATCCCCTGTGGTGCCAACCCATCAGTAGGTAGAAGCCGATGGGTTAATGCTTTATCTCCATTCACTTTGTCTCTCCAAGCTTTGATAAATATCCCCCAATTAATTTTAACACCAATCGAATTGCCAAGAAAACAAGGTTAATGGGATTATCATGGATGGTAACCGCCTTCATATACCTTTTTAGAATAAGCCTACCAACGGTGCAAGCCTCTATTTTTGCCGGCAATAGGACCGTTGCACTTTTACTACCTTGTCAGATACCTCTATACCGTATATAGATCTTCTAGCTATATATTGTCCTTTTAACCCTTCACAGGGTTTATAAATCTCTTTCAAATCCTGTTCTTGCTTGCTGAGTGTTTGCTTTATATTGTGCACATCCCTAAGCTCTAACACCATCATGAGAGCTAGCTTACAAGTGCACACAGAAAAAATGAGGCAAGCGTTAAAAAAAGAGAGGTTATTATATGGCTGAGCGCTTTCTTGTTATTGGGGCAGCAAATGCAATATAGCTTGCTCCATGTGTTTTCAATCAAATGCTGGCACAGCAGGGTATAAATTTAATGCATATGTCTCAGTCTTTCTATATTTATTCATCCAACTAAACAAAGTATTGCTGTTTGCCATGTAAATCTGCTGGGAACCCCAAATCATTCCACAACAGGATCCTGTGTCAATATTTCCCTGAAAGCACAATACTATAGGCCAGTTATACTGGGTCTATAGAATTGTGCTATCTGACACACATGTGCATTTGAAATAAATATTAGTGCACATGGAGGTCGTAGTGTGCACATTAAAGCCTCCAAATAGATTTGCAAAGTGGGGAGAACTGATTTTTGCAGGTTAGTCCCTATTTGAGTGCTCCTGCCATGCCAATAGAGGCAGCATTGCCCCATGGATTGCAAGTTTAGAAGACATATCCTATGCACGCTGTACTGGTGTGCATGGAAGTGAATGGGTATTTTCAGAGGAGTAGAGGTGACATGGCCACACAGCAATGTAAATCAGTAGGGAAAGTCATCGATGGTTTGCCACCGATGGTTGATGGTTTTGCCATAGATGGTTCTCCACCATCGATTGCAAGAAGGCGGCAATGGGGGCCTTAGCTCTGCCCATCGTGACCCACTCAGTCCCACGCCCTTCTGTGATAAGCATACTGTTTAGCCCTGCCCAAGTTCAGACCCTCCTCCCTCCCTGACTGGCCAACTGCCCATAGCAGGAATGCCTATCGATCGGTGAAACCATCAATGGTGTGCCGTCTATAGTTTCAAGCCATCATTCCAAAGCATTGATGGCACTATCGATGGTGACTTCCTCGATGGCCAGCCCTATAAATCAGAGCATAGTTCAAATTATATTTCACCTGGAATGCTTTACAAGCAAATTCTGCAATTCTATCTATCTATCTATCTATCTATCTATCTATCTATCTATCTATCTATCTATCTATCCTAAAAAGTTTATATTAAGAATAGATTAAAGTGTATGTACTGTATCTCTTAG
This sequence comes from Taudactylus pleione, assembly GCA_031769625.1. NCBI lineage: Eukaryota > Metazoa > Chordata > Amphibia > Anura > Myobatrachidae > Taudactylus > Taudactylus pleione. The sequence continues at coordinate 2,013,868 of JAUIMM010000104.1, read as the reverse complement.
CATTCACTCTCTCTACAGAGCGCATGGGCTCTTCAGCTACTGTAACTTGCAGCTGTGATGCGGTAATATTCTGTTACAGAACAAACACATTTCTAATATACTTGGAGCATGTCAGACTGAGGAGGGCAGGGAGGGCTGTGTCCTGGAGAATTTGCGGTGTGCTGATAAGCCGTCAGTGCAGAGCAAGGCTGAACACTCCCTGCTCATGATTACTGTTGCAATAAACCCCTACAAGTGAGATTTTCACATGAATATCAGATTGGAACACAATGATTGATGCTGTTAGAATGAATACGTAATGCGTTCCTAATGATCAGACCCTCAGAAATACTACCTCCCAACCTGCTATTTCCACAGCTACAGCTCATAAACAAATCCCTCTGTTTATCTGAATACTTCCTAATGTATGAAAGCTGTCGGAGCGATGCAAAACGTGACTGGAGTTTATTGCACTGAGGTTGTTGATGGGATGAGCAGCAGTTCATTCTTACTCGCTAGATGGGGCCTGGAAATGTTGCATTAAAAAGCATTTGTTTGTCATGGAAGTATCCTGTCTAAATGAGCAGTTATCAGCTGATGTGTTATACAGAGACTATGCGGCCTATTTATCTATCTATTGATTCCAGGAAAAAAGCCTATTTTCACATTGCCTTATACACTAATGGGGTTAGCACCGTCAGGAAGGTCTACTATCTTCTCAAGAGGCAAAAAGATATATTTGAGTGCAAAGGTGCCCATATATGGGGCGATTTGTATCAGATCCCATCTCGCATACGATTCCCTTGAAAATTCTTCCCTTGACATTCTGTACGATTTGTATTTAGAAAAGGTATGATTGTACAAACGACCATACAATCCGATGTACTCAGATGTGTCACGTCGTACTGTTCAGTCGAAATCTTTCTGCAAAACCTTCTGATCTACGATGCCGATACATGACATCCCGCGCATCGCATCGTAATCGTGTATGACAACGCTACTTTTCACACGATTGGTCATTACCATCAGTCGAAACGGCCATATTGTGTGAAAAATCGCCCCGTGTATGGGCACCTTTAAATAAGAAAGCCACAGAAAAATATTATTAATTACCCAAATAAAATAAAAAAATGTCAGTGTGGACCGCTTAAAAACCAATAGCTCTGCTGCCTCAACCCTACGAGAAAAAGAATAACGACGGGAAGCAATTATACTGTATATAATTTATTTGTTAAATATACTATTACATTCATTTACATATTAAAGCTTTTTACTTGATTTGCTTTTGTAGTACTGGAACTGAACGGTATAATGTTGCCATTCACCTCTGTGGCACATGCACGAGCCGGCAATATAACCTTGATTGGCAAAGCAATAAGCATCACTTAGCCACCTGAGCCACTATTAGCAGGACTGCTGTTTTTGTTTTTAATCGAAAACAGATTTGATAAGGCATTGCACACCGGGAAGCCTATATAATAAAATTATACATACTACTGCAATCCTTCTGCTGTTACGGCCATCTCAGGAATGTAGCTGCATGAGAATCGCCGGTTTTCTCAGGAGATCAGGAGAATTGACAACAGCGAGTTAAAGACATCAATTTTTACAGTACCTATAAAAAAAAGAGCAATAATTATCCCAAAATGATTAGCTTTGTGTGTACTATTTTAGTGACAGGTGAGTCCAATGTTTACTTTTTTATTTCTTGACGGAGGTAAACTTGACATGTCTTTTGCTATCAGTAAATCAGCTGACGGTTGGCAGCCCTGACACTTGGGTCTGACATCTAAATCCTCAATTTGTTTCCCCTATCACACTAAATCACACCTGCATCCTTGCCAAAGACGTGCCAAGTCATGCCTATGAATTTAACACAATTCCATTTGCTGAGATCATTTAATGGAATTTTAATCGAAGACACAACTTTGGCATTACTGTGGCAAATCACCATTATTTTCCAACTAATTTTACACAGTGTAAAAAATTACATTTTCATGCATGGGCTTGAAGTATGGAAACAGCAGCAGCTGCATTTAAGGTACAAAATGGTTGCCCAAGGATATAATCTATGTGCTCAAATATTGTGAAAAAAAAAACTATTTAAAGGTTATTTGAGGTTGCCAGGCAAGGAGGAGCACACAAAAGTGTTTGAGGGCCATAACCCATGTTTGGAATGCTTGATTTAGAAACACACACACAATCCTGTTCTCTGCAATAGATAAGTGTATACCGTCACTGTGCCTCCCAACATTTGGTTCTTTCAAATTATGCACACAAACCGGGGGCATGGTCACACTACACCGTGCAGGCGTATTTTCTGCAATAACTTTCCTCTCTACCTACACAGCTGCAAGCTACAGTACCTCTAACAGTCCCTAGTTACTGTACATTTCATCCACCTCATCGGAAATGACTTGAGTCAGGTGAGAGTCTCACACATGTGTGAGCACCAGCTAAACTTCTGTCCCTTGGCTGCCAGAGCAGAATTACACAGCTGACCTGCTGTCAAACTGCACTCAGAGCAGAAATACTGAGGAAGTAAAGAGGTTTCCTAGTAACAGCAGGGGCAAAGTGTCTCTCATTCTTACAAAGCAGAAACACGGGGACACATGTAGTACATACCACAATTATGCACTTAGTCGATGCATTTATTATCAATTTTGGGCTGTGCCATGTCCACTTTTTAGACTATGCCAGTTATTGTGGAAGATATGTACAGCAGGCCGTTTAACGTAAGCCTTTATACTACTGTACTGTACATAAAGTTTTATATCTGTATTTCAAATTGCTTGCTTACTGATTTAAATGGATTGTCCACATTTGGATTAGTATTAACAGTTATGGAGTGTGGTTGAAAACCAAAACACTCAAAGGAAACCCATGCAAACAGTGGGAAAACATACAAACTCCACACAGATAGGGAAGTGGATGGATTTAACCCCATGCATGTCCTTATGGCTATGTGGCAGCAATGCTAACCATTGTGCCACTGTGTAATTTATTAGCTTGGACATACCCTTTGACTACTTTTACCACATATATTGCTCTATATTAATGTCTTCCTTTGCACTTTTTAGCTATATCTTTATACTTTCAGGTAGAATTGTTATTTTTGTTACCCTGGGACATAACACAGCTCTGCTGTACTCTCTGTTTGGAATTTGTACACTGTATTCATGTTTGTCATTGTGTAGACAAGGCAAGAGGTACATGATTCTGTCCATTCATTTCAATAGATTATTCATTTCAGTGGGGTTACCAGCATTTGAATTACATATTGAAACCCCATTGAAAGGAATGGGAAAAGTCTGATACTAAATAAATAATAAAAAAGGATACACTTGAATGTGGAGCTTGCACAGTGGGATAAGACACAAGATACTGTCCCCAAATAAACATGTGTTTAACTCTGGATCAGCCCCTATAGATTCTAAATCTTTTCTGATGTGTAAAAATTCAATAGCAATACTGTGGGGCTCTATTTAAGCCAATTGGCCATTAATTTCAAGGGATATTCAATTCAGTGGAAAATATAACCCTAGTGAAATAAATTGGGCATTTACAAAAATAGAGAAAAAAACCCAACAGTACATTTATGTAGCTGCTCTTGGTTACCTCCAGTGGGTATGTACACAAAATTGAACTTTTACAAGTATTTTGTGTCATGCCTTGAATGCAGTGAAATGGATCATGCATGGTCCAAAAAATAAATAAATACAAATATAAATGAATACTGATGCATTGAATAGAATGCATTTTTGTAACATGTGCCTGCATGCTTTGATGAAAGCTGAAAGTGAAGTACAGTAAATTATCTCCAGTGGGTAAGGGACCTTAATCTGCTTCCCATAGGAAATCTTTGTGCCTAGCAGATGTATCAAAGCTGAAATATCAAAATGTGTATATATTAAATCCATGCTGAGTGTTTTGAAGGTGCGTTGTTATCACAAAGTGGTTACTTCTGTAATCCAAATGATGTATTTTGACAAAGGACTGTGTTTACATAGCAAGAGAAAGCAGTATTGTGCAAAGGCCATTGCATTGCAGAGAAGAGGCACTTTTTTTAAATAGAAAAATGCCACAATCAAGCGCCAGACACACAGCATCTTGATCCTGCTGTTTGCGCTTAACTCTGCTTCACTACCATTGAAGTATACTGGAGGGGGAGCAGTAGAATGGAGGGGGTGAGCATGATTACAGCACTTTAGAGGTCAGTACCATCAGAATAACAGAAACGTGCTTCATACATGTAGAGTAAATATCTAAGCGAAGGTTACAGAACTCCTTGCTAACAGCATGGATTACTCGTCCCCTAATGATTCGCCTGGTGAACAGACTAACATTCGGTTTTATGTAAGACTGAAGTCACAGCTGCTGTGGAATTACAAGTCTCAGCATACCCTGTTTTCTCATCAGTTGTGGAACCACAAGACCCAGCATGCCCCCCAGAGGACTGAACACGGTAGCTGTAGCTCCACAACAGCTGTCGAGCCTCGCATTGCATTGCTTCCCAAGTGCTGCAGAGTCAAATGCTCAGCATGCTTGTACCAAGCATGAAAAACATTCATTAAAAAAGTAAATGTAAATGACAAGTGTCAGCTTCAGAGAATGTGAAGCTGAAGGGAATGCAGCTAGCCACACAATGAAATGTATGATGGTTTGGATAGATGGTGGACATTATTGCTAAGTGAAAAGAAATACGTGTTTAATAAGGTCCAATCCAAACTGACAGCTGCAACAGGCAAGTGTACTGCATAGGGAGTTTCACTGAAGGCAAGGCTAGGTGCACAAGCACAGTGGGTTTATTATTTATTTACAGTTATTTATACAGCGTACACATATTAACTAGTGCCTTATAGAGAATATTGAGGGCCAAATGTAAACGTCTGCGATTTGGGGGAGGTGGCGCGATTACGACGAAATAGTCATTAACAACCGGTGTTGTTTTTAAATTAATTGCCACTTTAAATCTAGTTACTACTGTATCTTACAAGCTCCCAAAAATCGGGAGCTACTACATTTGGCCCTTAAGATGGGCACACACTATAAGATAATTGATGCCAGTCCGATAAACGCTCCTTTCCAACGTAGCAGTTATCAGATCGGTGTGCTCCTGTACACATTGAGCAATTTGTGTGTGCAGGAGCGTTTGAAGACATTTATCAGTTAATGCTCCTGCATTACATACTATCCAATTATCGGCCCGATCAGCCAATTATCAACTGATCGGCCCGATTACTGGATAGTGTGTACCTGGCTTTAGTCTTTTACAACAATCCTTGCCCCAGAGGAGCGTACAATCTATATTACCTACCAAAGGTACACTAGGGTTTTTTGTCAGAAGCCAATTAACCTACAAGTATGTTTTTGAATTGTGTGAGGAAACCCATGCAAACACAGGGAGAAAATACAAACTTCACACACATTGAATCGAGCTTATAACGCAGATGCTGTGAAGCAGAAAAGCTAACCATTGTGCTACTGTGCTGCCACAATGTGAATATACTGTACTGTAGGCTCGCTAAGAGACTGTTCAAGTTCTAGAACAGGAACGGTTAAAGGAGCGATGGTTAGCGGTGATGTGGAGACATCACTGGCTATTGTGAACCCATATAAAGGGTTTGATTTAGCGATGCACGTTACTACCATCGCAGCCGCAAATTTGTACTCAGCAGCTGCGGGAGAATATGTAAATGTCGTAGCCATCCGGATTTGTATTGAAACACCCACCGGCGATTATTCAGTCAATTATTGGACTCCTGAGTAACCCTATGGCCTTGCAGAATGGCATTTGTAACTGAGACGGAGGGGCCATTTTTTATACGTATAGGATCACAGTCGGCACGCTGAGTAACACCCCAAAACCGGTCGCAAAACGCCTGCATTTGACTCACACACACCCCATTGCCACCCACAAATGGTCCCTGTCAGTCAATCACTTTGCGAATAAATACTCGCTGCAAGTGACATCAGTAATGAAATGTGACGCATGCGCAGATCACCGATAATCGCTCAACTGCGTAACATCAGCATTGCGCCCATCAGGCCCAAAGTTACTTATTTATGGAAAGGCAGTAGTGAACATCCAGTATGTAGAAGGATTAAAAGGTTTACAAAGCACAGTGACCACGTTTTCACCTCAGTGCCATGTTGCATTCATGCCCTAACTGTTTATGTCACATTCTAAAAAATAAAAAAGAAACATTGTAGCGAAAGGGCCATGGATGCTCACAGTGGCGTAACTAGGGTATTTGGAGCCCAGGGCAAATTTGAAAAGGGAGCCCCCCCCATGTAAAAAAAATTGGGCGTGGTCACTTAAAAATGGGGCGTGTCAACATGACACACCCCTTTATTTTCAAACTGAACATTCCTATCCATATGCACCTTAACCCCAGTAGTACCCCCAGTATGCAGTTGTGGTCCCTCTCATGCAGGCCCATAGTAGTGCCCCTTATACAGTATCCCCAGTAGTGGTCCCTCTTATACAGCCCCCAATAAGTTCCCCTTACTCAGTACCCCCAGTAGTGGCCCCCCCAAATGCAGTGCCCCACGTAGTGTTCCCCCTTATGCAGTGCCCCCAGTAGCAGTCCCCACAATGCAGTGCGCCCAGTAGCGGTATCCCCTTATGCAGTGCCCTTTTATATAGTGCCCCCAACAGTAGTCCCCCCCATGCAGTTTTCCCAGTAGTGGTCCCCTTATGCAGGCACCCTGTAGTGATCCCCCCTATCTAGTGCCCCCTGTAGTGGTCCCCGCAGTGCCCCTAGCAGTAAGCCCCTTATATAGTGCCCCCAGCAGTAGTGTCCCCCCCTCCCATGCAGTGCCCCCAGTAGTGGTCCCCCTGATGCAGGCTCCCAGTAGTGACCCCCCCCTATCCAGTGGTCCCTGTAGTGGCCCTTCCTATTATTGCCCCCATTAGTGGTCCCCCGAGTGCAGTGCCTCTAGTAATACTAGGCCCCTTTTAGAATGCCCCCAGTGGTAGTCCCCCCCCCAAGTAGTAGTCCCCAGTAGAGTAGCCCCCCCCCCAGTAGAGGTCCTCCCAATGGCACCCCCAGTGGATGTCCCCCCCAGTAGATGTCCTCCCCAGTAGTAGCCAACCCCTCCCCCGTTGTGCAGATAGGTTTAAAAATAAATAAATATATATAAAAATATACTTACCTGATTCCACGCTGCTCCTGCTCCTGTCCGCGATGCCGATGCCGCTCCCGCCCTCCAGTCCGCCCGGGCTGGCGCGCTCAGCATTATGGGACTGACGTCATGACGTCAGTCCCATTACCCACTGCAGGAGCCGGACGGAAGTCCGGCTCTTGCAGTGGGTGCTGCAGCAGTCAATGAGAGTCTATCTGACTCTCATTGGCTGCTGTTTAACACACGCATCGCCGCCAGCGCTGGCGGCGATGCGTGTGTTATGCACAGCCTGAGCCCGCCTCCTGGCGCTATTGGGCAAGCGCTCAGGGGGAGGGAACGGGCTCAGGCGTGCAGCACAGGACCGGCGCTGGAAGCCTAGCGCCGGTCCTGTGCAAATGTGTAGCGCTGACCGCACTCATTGCGGTCGGCGCTACACTGGCTATATAGGGCGGGCGGGCCGGTACCGTGGCCGGCGGCGCTCCCCCGCGCAGCCGGTCCAACGGCGCCCAGGGCACGAACCCCGCTCGCCCTGCCCTAGTTACGCCACTGGATGCTCAGGAATGGAATGCACTGAACTAAGGCCCTGATTCAGAGCCGGACGCTCTGACCAGAGCGCTCGCTCTGAATCAGGGCCCACCTCCATTAATATGGAGCGTCCTCCTGGACGCTCGTATAGCTGTGGGTCACCACCCACAGCATATACGAGCGTGCAGGATGATGGTCGCGATGGTCTTGACCATCGCGACCATCGAAACTGCGAGCAAAAGCCTGCGGTTGGGTTTTTCAACCGCAGGGCCAGGAGTGATTTTGGCTCTATCAGAGCCAAAATCACTCCCACTGACATCACTAGTGATGTCAGTGGGGCCAGCTTCAGACGGTAGGCGTTCCCTTGGGAACGCCTACGTCTGGCAGGCACGCCCCCGGCACGCCCACCAAAGGGGGCGTGCTGTCAGTCACCATCGACAGCACGCCCCCTTTGATGAGACACTCCGAGCGAAGGAAAGTCCTTCGCTCGTCGGGTCTCGCGCATGCGCACGACGGAGCTCCCTCCGTCGTGCGCATGCGCAGTGGGGACCATCGACCCACTTGCGAGCGGACAGCCACTCGCGAGTGGGTCTGAATGAGGGCCTAAATGCCCATATGCCAAATTGTACGCATCTTGCAGTGTTACTGCCCCCTATCCGTACACGGGATGCTGTGAGATTACCGACATTGGAATCCTGACCCGGGACAAAAGATAGGTGTCGAGATCCCAACGCCTATTTTTATTCAACCTTCGTTATTTCATACCGATCCCGTTCAGTGTGCCCCGGTAAAACCCAGTTACTGTACGCTTCTTCAGTCTCAAGTTGAGATACAGTTTGGCTCCAGAGCATGCTCAGTACGCAAACAGTACAAAGACACACAGGGTATGCTCACAAACAGGTGCATGTTCTACTTAGGCCCAATGTGTTTAATGATAGGCTGGTACTTAACAAAAATTTAGATTATCAATGTCCCCGGCAGTCACAAGCTGTGTGGTGCAGAATGGTAGAACAATAAGATGGGACAATAACAGGGATATCGTAACAGGAATTTCTGGAATGCTTTGTTTTATCATTTCAGTTGTTTGCCCTATATCAGAACCATTTTAAACAATTATTGCAAGTTTAGCCATAGCTATTTGTTATGGAATACTAGAAAATAAAGTTTTAGTTTTGAACAATGCTGCAGCGGATGAGCTAAATGCTGTATTCCATGCACTTTCATGCTTAATATAAGAAAATGTCTATTTTGGGGATTAATAGATCTTTCAAATATTTTTGAAACGGGATGTAGTTGCCGGTCTAAATCCCAACTCTTCCCGACAGGGGACTTAATTTAGGCATTGAAATGCCGACGCCTATCTTAATCCCGACGCCGGAAGACCGACCCCCGCCATCCTGATCGTCCTCGGACGGGTAAGTATAACACTTAGCCCGGGGATGAGGGGGTGTTAGGTTTAGGGACCCCCGGGGGGACTTAGGGTTATGCACCCCCCTGGGGAAGGTTAGGGGTAGGCTAAGGAAAGGTGGGTTAGGGTTAGGCACTAGGGGGGAGGTTAGCTTTAGGAACCCCCCGTGAGGTTTAGGGTGCTGGGAGGGGGGTTAGATTTAGGCACCCCTGGGGAGAAGTTAGGGTTAGGCACTAATGGGGGAGGTTAGGGTTAGACACTCCTAAAGGAGGGTTAGGGGGGGAGGGTAGGGTTAGGTTACTTACCTTTACCTGTCGGGATTTCGACCTGCCGGCCTGCCGCTGTTGGTATTTGATCCGGCGGGCTAAACAGCTGCCGGCATTACATACAGATTGATTTTGAAACAATTGCTTATCTCAGAAGTGATTCTTGTTTCTCTTGTATGTTGAGCCCCATGCCTGCACTGGCAGCTACAGAAGGAGGGCAGATGTCAGAAAGATTTAAGGGTCGGCACCAAGATTGTTGTAGGCTTGAGATTAAGTTTTACAAAGTGATCTTCAATTACTAACAATATGACTGAGCCTTACATGCAGACTCCAATAAGCCAGAGGTGTCCTCTGGCTGCGCTAATGTGATGCTAAGGTAATTTAGATGTATTTTTGTGAGAGATAACAGAGCTTCATCTGCCGCTGCACTCACTTAACCTCTCCTCTGATTCTAATTACAAGACATCCGCATTTCCACTCTGTCGTGCTGGCATGTCGGCAGCTTCCAGGAGGAAGGAATATATAAAATGTGACCTTTAGCTGGAGGGCACAGGTCAGAATTATTCAGCAAATGGCAATGAGAAGATGCATGAGGGCATTGTGCTGCCTTTTAATAGGTTTTATTTAGGAAGGAGAAAAAAATGTCCTTTCCTCTGGTAACCTCTAGAGAGACACCTCAAACCATCATTCACCCTCTCACAATAAACATTGATCTTTACATTATAGTCTTCTTAATCATCATCGTAGTTGGGTGACTAAGAAGTTGATGTGCTTTGCTAAATGCCTGCATTATAGTGTGGAGCACTGGCTAAGTGTATCCGTCTTCACTGGGATGATAACTTGTGGTACCAGCATTATTATATTACAATAACTACTGTATTAGTACTACATTTTTTTTTTTGTTACAAGTAGGAATGGATTCCTAACTCCAATCCATGGAAGTACTAACATTTCATTTACATATGTTTGAATAGGACCTTTTATTCCAAAATGGTGGCAAATGGACATACACACTTGCCTGCGCTCTAGGAATGTATGGGCTACTCTCAAACTTCGGGGAGGTCCCCCAGACCATCGGGAGAGCAGGCCACCCACCTACATCCTGCCTAATGCACCAAATAAGTGGATGGGGCATGATAACTGGATTCTCAGTGAATTGTATCACTGTGCAGTGAGAATGGGGTGCAAAGATAATGCAAATCGGGCTACCAGGACCCTTACTCTTGCCCCTTGGACTTCCATATGAAGCCACAATGTTAAATCAGAACAGAGTGTTTAAGTTTAGCCAACTCCTATGTGTCTAAGTGTGATATTTAGGAGACCCTACATTAAGATGTAGCAAATGTGAGGAGAGATGGTCAGAGCTACAGTGCCAACAGAGGTTTCAGGCCCTAGTATTAATGACCAAGTGTGTGGGGGCATGGCAGCACCGCTCTGTGAATAGTATGTGTGTTTTGCACACAAAAATTATGCAAATCATTGCAAGTTGGATCATCACACCCCCTCCCATTATGGAAGCCCGAAAGACTCCCATTTATTCCGGGAGAATAAGCAAGTATGATCTATGCACTCTGAATGGACGTATGATCAATTAAATGAAGAACTGTGGTGGAATTTTTGAGCCAGCTTCCTGCTCAACAAACATGGTGCAACACCGATCCCTCATAACATCCATCACACGCAAACCACACATCACACCTACCTCATCGCCTGCTTTAACCAGCATGGAAATGATGAGACTGATCCAGCTAAGGAGATACTCTAGGGAGGTGGGGGTGATGGGGGCTATTAAAGTCCCTTTAAAATCACACCTATTGAGATGAAACTAAAGGAAATCTTATCACAACAGGCAAGGTGAGATGTTACATTTTATAGCTGCTATATGTACGAGCCCGGGGATATCGGCATACTCACTGCAATGGATAGCACCCTGCCACCCTGTCCTGTTTGCTGAATATCATCACAGTTTTTTGTGAACACTAAAAATGCGCACTTCAGTAATTTTTCCTTCTAGAAGTCTCAGAGTGAGAACATCTATTGACAAATAGATCCTGTATACAGAACAGAAAAGTGATTCTAGGCAGTCACTCAGTCTTCATAAAGCAGACACACTATAAAAATGTACATATACATTTTCCCACATAGAATTAAATCTGTAGTCAGTGTTTAACATGAAATATACATTTTAATGGAAGCTGTGACAGCTGAGAAGACTCGGCTATAGTCTATGATGAGTGCAATTGCTGGCTCATGAAGGGCTGGACAAAACAATATTTTATTTAATGTACATAGTGCTGTACTAGATAAAATCCAATTTTATGTCACTTCATTAAGGGGAGATAACTGTCCACATATTTATATAGATAGATTTATTCTGTGTCAGGCATTGAACATACTTTCCCCTGTGCTTCTCATGGGGAGAAAATTGATTGTGTCTGGCCTCCCTCTATCAGAGAAAACTGCTAAAGGGCCCCCGCAGAGCCAGCATAAATTGCCTGAGTGCCGGGCGCCCTGTCTCCTTCATGCGATGGTTTCCCGACTGCTATATGACTCTGGTGAGAGAGCGAAGCTGCAGTACCAGCCTGCAATAGCCATCATTGCAATGTTAGAGCTTAGCAATAAGTATTGTCATAATGAAAAGGCCTCTAGTAGAGATAGTATGAGCAGAAATGAGACAGAAATTCAAATTGAAGAGCAATATAATCCTACAGAGAGATACAAATATGCAATCTACTTTCCAGAATGATATGGAATCTGACGTTCTGGATAAGGAGTTTCTATGTGAGCACCATACCTACCGTATGCTAAGTTATAATAAAAAAAAAAACTTCTACCTTTCCCAACTCCACCCCCCGGCATTTCCCTATTCATTAAGGGACTGATGAGAAGTTCAATGTAAGTCCATCTGCACAGAATACTGTGGACCTCATTCAGAGTCTCTCGCTAGGGCACGCTCGCTCGCTGGGAGCGATATTCGCACATCTGCGCATGCATATAATTCGCAGCGCGCATACGCAAGTCATTCGTTGCGATCTGATTATGGCTGCTCACAAGCCACTTTCAGGTCGCCGCTTTGAGTGACAGATAGCACCGTTTGTGGGTGGTAACGGGAAGGTGCTTGTAAACAGGGGAGTGGTTGTGCGAACGCAGGCGTGTCTGACCGTCAGAACAGCGTTTAATGGGTTTGCATAATTAGCAAAGTAGCGTCATTGCACACGTGACTTGGTTGTTTTTTAGCCTGAACTGCTCGCAGTGCTTGGGGTAGGTTAGGTCAACCCCAAGCGCTGCGAACAGCTCCGATGGCCCTCGATGTTCACGATTAATCAGACTCTTCCCGGAGATGACGTGTGCTGTGAGTGACAGGTGGGAGGTTTTATAGTCCAGCGTACGGTAACTGCCATTGCTCACTAAGACATAGAGGGCGTCCTTACAGCGCAAAGAGCGATCGCTTGATTTGCATATCCGGCCCCTTTTTTCAAGCGAGCGATCACATCTTGCGAGCGGCTCTGAATGAGGTCCTGTATCTTGTGTGTTTTATCTCTGCATATGCTCTGGAACCAAATCTACTAATATAATTTTCAGTTGCATCATCCGTATTGTACGTTGAAAACGTATTCAGACAATCAATTTCCTTGGATCCAGTGACATCATTGAGGCATTACCTGACTATTGTCTATGCAGCTTATCCTATATTCGTGGGGGTATAAGTTCCTAGTGCATTGATAGGCTCAATTCTCATTCATATTATTTAATCACTAGGGGCGCCAATAGAGAGAATTTCCGGGAGTCATTACCCCCTCTCCCAAAATGGTGATAACTTTGGGCCTGATCCGCAGCGATGCTAAAGTACAGTATGCTAATGCTGCAGGAGGCATCTGAGGAAAAAAACCTTCTGTCGGCGTCGCTTATCCGAGTACTGTGTCCAAAAACGCAGCATTGGATCACCATTGCATCTAACAGTTGCGATGGCCGCAGTCATCGCCCATCTGAGTAAGTCTAATCTTGCTCAGAATGGGCGATGGAAATGCTCAGCTGGGGCCAGGAAACCTGCATTGAAAGACAGACCCTGGCCTCGGCACTCCACCAAAATCGAGGCAACACATCTCAGTTTTGGAGTACGGTCCCCGTCGTCACCCATTCCTGACCTCAAACGGTTGCAGTCCGCCCATCAGGCTGCGGCGTCCAGGGTATTGTGACCAGGTCGCACTGGCATTGCAGCACATGTGCACTGCAGCCCAGGCGCATCCGTGGTACCCAAAACATCGGTCAATTGCAACCGATAGAGGACTGCATACAACTCTGAATCAGGCTCTTTATACTAATAGCACCCAATGGGGCGTTGCCATGACCCTCCTTGGCTGGAGCTAACATTCAGTGACGGGAACCATTTACCATTGTCTCCAATCGGATCTGATCTGTAGCAGTAATTAATAGCATTGTTTATAGTCTGTTCAATTCATCATTCGTCAAATGGATATTTCATGGACTGTTATCACCGTGGTTATCAGATGAGTACACACAAGTGTGTACAGCAATATTCTGCTGGTGTGTAATTATTACTGGGACCAAACTGAGGGCAAACATCGAAATCTCTTTTCCACCAGACCTTCAAATGGCACCATGAAGGGCGATTATTATTGAATGAACTTGAACTTAAAAGAGCTTTTTAAGAGCTATTACAGCTTTTTAACAGAGCAATGGCTCCAAGGTTTGTCGCAGCATAATATTTAGACGTTACACTTATTGGAATGAACATAATTTCTTTCTGTGTGCGACTCTGCTAAGAATTGTGCCGGAATGTCTGAATATCTCAGAACACTATTAATGCAGGACTTGTCAAATGTTACCTGATGGAAATCAGTGGAGAGAACCTACAAATGAATATCAAAATAACATAGAGTTTGACAAACAGCGGTTGTGCGTCATTAACATACTGTGTGCATTGTTTTACTGAAGTCAGCCAATGCACAGCTCGTGGGAATCCAGATAACTCTTAACAGAAAGAGATGGAGTTTTCAGCATAATAGATCTACAGGCAATGTATAGCACTGCTTTACATCTTGTTTATTTTTATTTGAGTTGTATTTTCTTTTTTTGTGTATGAAAACATTCTGCTGATTACTTAAGTTTTTGTCACAGTGTGTTTATCTCTTTCCTAGTTTTTTCTGTGGATGTTTGTGTGACAGTTTATTTGAAGATGGTGGAACTACAGCTTGCAACCAATGAGAGCGTCAGAACCAGAGGTGTATCTATAAAGGGAGCAGGAGCCCGTGTTCCCCGCACCGCATACCCTGCACCCATAGTATTACTTACCTCTCAGGAGTCTCAAGTCGGCGAGGGGGTCCGGCGCTGTAAAATGACTGGAAAATGTCCACCGGGGACATTTTCCCGTCGTTTGAGCATGCGCAGTACAGGGAAAATGGCCGCCGCGGCCATTTTCCTGGTGACCTGTGCATACACTATAGACTCTGGGCACACTCTAGTGCACTCTAGTACCCAGAGTCTATAGCTCTGGCACTGGCCGCGCACAGCTCAGTGCGCTGCCGGCTGTCGGGCGGAGAGGAGGGGGCCCGTGTCGGAGACTGCACACGGGCCACCTTCTCTCTAGAAACGCCCCTGGTCAGAACCCTAATAATTGTAATAGATGGTTGAAAGAGAGCCAAGCAAAAAGACAGATGAGATCATTAAAAGTGGCCAGTACCTTCCCTGTACATTGTTTACATATCTAAATAATATCTGCATTCAGCGGACAAGCTGGGTCCATAATGTTTGATGTATTTCTGGGATTTTTTTTACAAATTTCTGTACCGTGCATGAATGTGAAAAGCACATACAGTATGTTCATATTTCCACATTTGCATATATTAATCTTAGGTTTTCCTTTGATTGGTGATGAGGAATGGGGCCAGCAATGTACAGCCCTTTTGTGTTCATGCAGTTAGGGGGGCAAGGGGTGGGGCAGCATGTATGGGGTTGCACATGGGGGTGCCAGCTAATATTGCACAGGTGTCTTTCCCCCACCTTCCCATCTCTACCCCTCCCTCCTCCTTTCTGTCTCTCTTTCATTTCTGTCCCCTTCCACCATCTCTTTCAAAACTGTCCCTCTCCCCTTCATCTCTCTCTCCTTCATCTCCTCCATCTCTCTCTTCTCAGTCCACCACCTCCCCCTAATTTCTCTCATTTCTGGGGGCTCAAGAGTGAGGATGCAAATGGGGAGGGGGGTGAATAGGGGGTCCGTGAGTGTGTGGGATGCCGGGTCCATGCACTCACAGGCTTGGGGGAGAAGTGTGGCTGTATCTAGCTGTCAGCTGCCAGTGAGAGCTGTGAGGGGACGGGACCTCCCACCACTTGTCTACTGTGCAGTTGTCAGACACATTGCCCTGCAGCTGTATATTAGAGATTATATTGAAATTGTGACTTTAGCATTTATTAATATAACTTTTAGACCAAATTCTCTGTATTGTATATGATGCTTCGTTACATTATCGTAATGTGTACAAATAGGATAATGGGACTTTTTTCTTTACTAATAGCAATATAAACCCACATCTCTCTGCTACTTCTATGCCACCATGGGGAGTAAGCTTACATACTTGTATACCGGGCGCACAAATGACGCAAATTCTTCTGTCCTACAGTGTGACCTGTATTGAGATTATTATTATTAATAACAGTTATACGTATATAGCACACACACGTCCTGCAGCGCCTTACAGAGAATAGGCATCTGACTGGAAATATACATGGAGATTTGCCTTTTCTTACTGGTGTCTTTGTCTACTTAGATCTAGGGCCCAAATGAGTCTTTCTATAAATGAGGCCCGTTGTTAGTAGACATAATATATACTATATAACAACATCAACGTACATTTGTTAAACAATTATCTTATTTGTCTTTCATACATATTTCTTAGAACCGTTCTTGTCACCGTATGAAAATAATGGGCAGGTTCCTTGCAGAGCAGGGTGCATCTAAGCAAGATACATGTGGTACGGTCTAGGTGAACCGTGATGAGATACAATTCCCACAGTGATCTCTTTATTGAACTTGTTTTTAATATGAGGCATTTACAATGCACATTGTTATAAGCCCAATTTTAAATGAAGAATTTGTGCGCACCCTTTTAATGGAGAGAATTGGTTTCTGAGCACAGATCATTAAGTGCATTATCATGTACACAGCAAGCAGGACATGTCAGATCAAGGGCTAATGACACATCCTTAACACCGTGTCACCAAAGACTTGTAAGCCAGCATGGGACCACCCTGAGGGATAATGTGATGCTGTGACACAATTGTAGGTTTCTCTTCCATGACTGATAATATAAAGTGCTAGTTGAATGAAAGGACTGACAGAGAAGACCACAGTATAATGGCTGGAAGACGTAAAAGGGCACTTTCAGGCTCTATTGTTACACAGGCAGCTGTTGCCACTGACAACCTCTTTTATATTAGAATTACTAATACACTGGAAGAGATTATACTAAAGTAACAGTGCCAACATTAGATTAAATCTTGTCGACCTCAGGCTCTGTGATATTAAGTTACTGACTATATATTAAAGTAGTAGGAATGGTACCGCACCTATATATCAGTCTGTGCTTTATGGAGAATGTTTGATCATACACGCCAGTTCCCCTTCCAGTGGAGTTTACCATCTATATGTCATGCCACATAGATACAACCACACACTGGGGTTACATACAACAGAACCTATCATTATGTTTTTGGAATGTGGGAGGAAAGCAAAGGATGGAGAGGAATCCATGCAAACATGTATGATCTTTGCACTTAAACTATAGGGGCTTTGACGGATTCAGACCCGTGGTCATTGCGCTTTGTGAGACTGAAGTGCTAACCGATGTGCCACCATGCTGTCCATGTGACTTGGTGGTAGCTACACAGTTGGAGTCTCTCTTTGGCGATTTGTGATTTAGCTATTGTTTTGTGACAACTGCTTAAAATTGCTGGATTCCACTATGGTCACAAGGGCTTCCAGCGTTTTCAAGCCAAGTATATGCTTGTCAAGCCATCAGTACTGCCACTATACTGTCTTATTCTCATGGTGGAGAGTTGTAGGCAGCAGATTATTCAGGAAATTTAGGGGGGATTCAATTATCCCCGAAGTGCAGCACTTATCGGGGATTTTTTTCACTACTGCACAGTCAGTGAACAATAATCCTCGATAACTAGGTGGTTAACCGGTGCCACGACCATGTTAATGCATGAATCCATGAAATTTTCATGGATTCTGTGTGTTAACGTCCGTTAACACATCAATTTAATTGGCATTAACAGGTGTCGGGCGAAAAAGGGAGCCCGAGGCTACCTCCATTTTTCACTCCTCTAAATGTATCGTGGTTAATTGAATTCCCCCCATAGGAAGCTAAAAAGTGTGATTTTATAAATGAACAAATTTTAAAAGCTTACATTGTAAGTTGTCTAGGTACTATACCAGGGATCTATATACAGTATATATATCATTTGTTTTTTGTGCATAAGTCTGTACACCTTTTGACTCTTGCTGTAGCCTACCAGGACACTTTCCTTTGCAGGATGTTTTTCTTTTGGAACATGTACATAGGCCTTGCTTCCAAATAATTGAATATGATGTAGTTCTGGCTTTTTGTCCTTTTGACTTCATGACTAAATGATTTTGAAGAAAACTGGCTGTCATGAGACCATATCTTGCAAGCTTTCAGATAGGCTATCATTCTCCCTCCCTCTATACCACTTAGTTCAGGGATATATGGGAATGTGGCTTCTATTTTATCCAGTACTATAACTTGCACATAGCAATATGCCAAACCTGCTGATCCTTCCTGCCTGAGATACACATTTAGATACATAAATGTGTATTAAGTCCAGAGGCTACGGAGTTCTACTACCATTCGTTTTTGGAAAAGATGTCCCTGTCAAGTACTCTTTCAAATGGCTAGCACAGCAATCTGTCTGCCAAGATCAATCTTGATGTAAGTAAGTCGCACTTTAGTTCACTTCCTTTCTCCTTTGGGGTTCCTATGTTCTAGACATTGGTACCACGTATAGATGCAGGTCATACAGTATGTCAGTTTTACTTTGTGGTGTTTACTGGTTCTTTACACTTCTCCTAGAACAATTCACCAGTGGTTTCTCATTCTGTGACTCCCCTTTGTGATGATGTGGCTGTCATACTTTCACAGCATTTCCTTGCTTTGTGAGTTTCTTCCCATAACAACAGGTACTACCCATTAGCTATGGTAACTCCTTCATATTACTTTGGTTATGGTGGAAAATAAGCTTTTATTTTTAATCATATAACTCATAGCTCAGTTTAATCATCCTCTATGCTAGGGGAGATGGAACGTCTGTGTGTGGAATAGGTCTGGCACCGTGTGTTTATTTCCATATACCTGCCCTTATTGGTAGCTCTGATTGGTCTGTGATTGGTCTGTGAACTTCATTGATTTACTCTAATATGTAATTTTCTTAAACCTGTGATTTCACTGTGGTCCTGGATTAATAACCTGTTTGCAGCAGCCCGCTCAGTACATTGCCCAGGGTGTATTATTAAGGAGCAAATCTAAGAAGCTGGTTGTTACACTGCAGCAAGATACATCTCACCAATTGTCAGTTTCTAGTTTCCAGTCTTCTATTATTTTTTAAAATTTATTGAAAACAAAACACACACAGAACATTAGTTGTCATTATCACCATAAGTAAATGAATAAGCATTCTAACAGGAATGCAGTACAGAAGTTTGGACGAGCACATTTGAATAGAATCACTTATGTTGTTGTATATGACAGAATATGTGAGTAGGTGTGTGGGCTCTCAAGTGCACATGATTCTATGCTTTCCTGTTTTATACTGCTAACTCTAGTTAACCTAACTGTGCAACTGTGTTCAGGGCCACCAAGACATTTTGGCTCGGCCGGCCCCATGTCTAGAGAACGGCATGGGGGCATGGCCACACTCCATTCTGAATAAAAGGGCCATCTTAAGAAGCCTCCTTATCTTGGGGGTGTGGATTTGCTTACCTGGCACCCCGGGTATACATAATGTACATAGTGTATGGTATGGTATTGTTAGTGGTTGTTATTGTTTAGTGGTTTCTTCTAGAGATGTACTGTATTACATCAGCAGATGGAAAGTGTTTATAATACAGTCTGGGGTGCACAATAATGACGTTCACTACAGCCTTGGTATCACCCTTTTGTTTCCAAGTATTAGCAATATAGTCTGCAACTAAAGGACACCCTTTGCATGCCAAAACATATGCCTCATAGCTTTCAGTCATTTACAGCCCTGTGCAATTAGATGTGCCTCCATCCCAAAGTCTAGCCTAGACATTTTCAGCCTGCTTATGTCATGTCTGCAGGATCGTGTATAAAAACAGCCCCTGTCTGTAGTAATATCCAAAGAAAACCGTCAGTGGTTACATTAAGAAAGGATTACGGAGGAAGTGGCAGCACTTGTACCCAGATCAGGCGGGTCAGGTGAGTCTGCAGCTACATTAGGTGGTAGAAGGATGGGCTGAGGAATTCTCCTGTGTGTGAGTGTTCTAATCCTCCTCTGAACACAGATAAACCTCAGGATTGGGAGAAACAGCTGTGTGTGTTACACATGAAAGAACCTGATCTCAACACTTAACCCTTCCAACAGGGAGAATGTGCTCCTATTGGGTGATACAGTGTATATATAAGTGTATGCAGATTGGGATGAAAAAAAAAGAGAATAAACTCATTACAACCACCACTATCAACTCAAACTTATTCTATTGTGGCACTCGTATCCTTTATGTACTATAATAACAATGTTTGGACACATATACAATTATTATAAACCTCTAAGTAAATACCACTCATTTAAACTGCTGCTTCGAGAAACATATTGAATAAAATGTCACTTATTTAAAATAGCTTCCTCATTTCTTCTGCCACACTAACACAGCTGTGGCCAGGTTGCCTAGTAATAGGAGCACCACTGGGTACACTGAGCATAATTAAGAATGACACTGGTTCTACAGTACCTAGAAAAGAGAATGACATCATGGGCATTCTCCGGTCACTACTGCTAACCTGTCACCTATTGGTGAAAGCATCAACATAGTAGCCCAAAGCAGTATTGACCCAATAATGATGTAACCTATCAATTCACTAGGATCTTGTGATAGCACGGAATCGTGAGGCACAGTAACATAATCTAACATCATAAGAGAACCTACATTTTTATCTAGTCTTCCCTTTGTTTTGTGTGTACAGTATGTTTTGGGGTTTCTGTTTTTAATATTTTAGATCTTAGGAAGGATTTATCAAAGCTTGGAGAGAGATAATACCAACCAATTAACTTCTGACTGTCATGTTACAAGCTGTATTTAAAAAATGACAGAAGCTGATTGATTGGTACTTTATCTATCTTCACTTTATCCCTCTCCAAGGTTTGATAAACCTCCACCATTGTCTTGAGGTGGCCATACATCTGCGACGGATCGTTGCAATGCAGGGATGCAATCGTAAATTTCCTATCGCCCATCAGAAACTTCCGATCGCCCACCATCAATGTTCTGCGATCCGTCGCCGGATCGCAGACATTTGTCATGTTAAATGTCGGCGATTTGACGATCGCGATAATTTTTTGATCGCGATAATCAAATTGGCAAAATCCAACATGTTGGATTTCTGCGATGCCAGGTTGCAACATCGCGGGATCGCAGCAATCCATCGCAGATGTATGGGCCCCATTAACTATACAAGCCACAGTGACTTCTGATCTGAAGAAATGGCAGATGTTTGCTAAATCATATGCAATGTAGAGTATAGCAATATAATATCAATACTATAATCAGGGCCGCAACTAGGGGGGGGCTAGAGGTGCACGTGCACCAGGTGCCGGAATGCAGGGGGTGAAAAAGGGATGACTCACGGTGGCTTGGGGGCTGGAGAGTCAGAAAATGGCCATCCAAAAATGGCCGCTGCCAAGGAGGAGACAGATGCTAGAGGTCCTTACTGGACCTCTAGTGTCTGTTAGGCCAGTGTAAGTGCCGGGAGAAGATGCTGAAAGCTGCATCTTCACCCGTGGAACCCCCTGGCAACGAGTATGTAACCCCCTGGCAATGAGCATAAAACCCCTGACAATGAGCAGGTAATTTTAAAGTAATTAGAAGCCTTACTGTGGGGCATAAAATGGTGTCAGGCAAATATGTAAGTGACACTTTGGTAATAGGCATTACAGGGACGCTTGAATAGTGCACTGCCTTATGGAGGAGCAAGGACAAAATCCAGGTACGGGAATGGAGGGGGCGCAAAATGCTACCTTGCACCGGGTGACAGATATCCTAATTTCGGCCCTGCTATAATAGACATGTAAGCAGGTGACATTTGCTATTGGAGTAAAAAGATTTATAACAGTTATACTGTATATTTTCATCTTTAACATATCCTAACTGCCCCTTTTAAAATGAAAGCAGTTGCTGATTGCTAGTTAATTGAATCAATACATTGTACCTCCTGAGTAAGTTGCTATATTAAACTGCACATCAATTCAACTACCCATATCCTCGTCTCCCTCTTAGCACTTGAAACACACAGGTCAATAGAATCCTACTAACAAAAACTAATGCATTTATGTAAGTTCTAAGTATCTCTTATTGTCCTCTGCATGTGTTTCCAGGACCGTAAGTGGCTCTGAAAGCTTTCATCACACAATATTTATTTCTTAATAAAGGAACTCAACCATTACAAAGTTGTTTGTATATGCCGCTCTCTTAGGGGCCTTTAATATAGCTTTAAGTATACAGTACACTGAGGCTGAGAACAGCACGATTCATGTGCTGCTATGGCAGTTCCTGATAAAACCAGCTGACAGAATGCTACCACCTACTCAGTAATGCTTTTAATGTAAAATAATGTGCCTCATACAGTTACTGTAAGTTTAATGAAAAGAAGGAAAATACAGTATGTTATTCTGCAGTATTCATATTGTATTAAAATCTGCAGAAGATTTTGACAGATTTTACAGTGTTATTCTGCCCAATGATGTATTAGCTGCATTTATGGGCATGTCATAGGCATCGACCCCTGTATGAGGAACAGATACTAGCAGATGTGTTTTGCACATGTTTATACTACAAGGAAAACCTGCTGGGGCTCATGTAGAGTGTTATATGATCTATACACAAAGCCCAATTAGTAAATAGAAGCATCGATAAACAGAGCTGCTTTCATCTACTGTAGCCGGTCGGTCATTATGCCAGAACACTCCCGAGTCCCTTTCTGGACCAAATGTACAGTTGTAGCCTGCAAGTTGTGGGTTGTGGCAAGATTTCAGTGATGTGTCTTCAAGATTTAAAGGGGCAAATATTTTTAAAGGCAAAACCAATTGTTGGCACTTTAAATCTTGAGGACACATTACCGAATTTTGCCTCTGCTCCCAACTTGCAGGCTGTTACTTTCTGGCTTCTGTGTCTACTCACTGCTTACCTGGGCATTGCCAGCACACAGACAGTATTCTGCTCCAGTATAGATGGCCAACTAGTGTTATGTTATGGTGAAGCAATCATATCTGTACTTATACACCTTTCAGCACCTGGACAGCTCTTTTGCTGTTTAGCTCAACTGTTGCTGACACTAAGGGGTCTATTTACTAAGCAGTGTTAGGAGACAGAGTGAAAAGAGATAAGAAAGTGATAAGGTGCCAGCCAATCAGCTCCCAACTGTCATCTCACAGGCTGTGTTTGAAAAATTACAGTTGGGAGCTGATTGGCTGGCACCTTATCACTTTCTTATCACTTTTCACTCTGTCTCCTAACACTGCTTAGTAAATAGACCCCTAATACAGTGCAGGTGGGACACTGACACTAATAATAATTATTATAATAATAATAATAATAATAATAATAATAATAATTTTATTTATATAGCGCTTTTCTCCTAAAGGACTCAAAGTGCTTTACATTTACAGTACAAAATACAAAATAAGCTTAAACAAGAGACATTAGTGAAATGCTTGGGTGAAGAGGTAAGTCTTGAGTCTATTTTTGAAGGATTCTAGAGTGGAGGCCTCTCGAACTGTGTGGGTAAGTGTGTTCCAAAAGGTTGGAGCCACAAAACTGAAAGCTCGACCCCCAGACGAATTCCGTGAGATTCTAGATACTGTTAATAGTCCTTCATCAACGGATCGCAGTAATCGAGCGGGACAGTAAGGAATCAGAAGCTGCTTCAGGTACCCTGGGCCATGGTCATGAAGGGCTTTGCAAGTTATTAATCCAATCTTGAAAGCAATTCGCCATCTGACAGGCAGCCAGTGAAGGGAGTAGAGAATGGGTGTTATGTGGCTGGAACAGGGCTGGTTGGTAAATAGCCTGGCAGCTGCATTTTGTACCATCTGCAAGCGGTGTAATTCATTTGCTGGCAGACCAAGGTAGAGGGCGTTGCAGTAGTCTAGGCGTGATGATATAAATGCATGTATGACTTTAGGCAGATCTTCTGAGGGAATTAAGTGCTTGATTCTGGCTATGTTCCTCAGATGAAAGAATGAGGATTTGATTGTGGCTGATACCTGATGTTTAAGTGTCAAGCCATTATCCAGGACAACACCAAGATTCTGCACATGTTCAGTGTTTTGTAATTCTGAACCCCCAAGCGTAAGTCCTGTTGGTTGGCTATGCTGTAGCCCTAAGACAGTGCAGCTAGTACTGTACACGACACTAGTACAGTGCAGCTGAGACACTGACACTTTAATACAGTGCAGCTGGGACACTGACACTAATATAGTGCAGATGAAACACTGACACTAGTACAGTACATTTGAAACACTACCATGTAAACGCATTAACAACTGGCAGTGTAGGCGTGTACAGGAGATTACCATGCATGTGCCACTGTAGTTTCTAATAGGATCCTGGGAATATTTAATAGTATCTTAAAGTTACTTTATTCCATGTGCTGACAATTTGAATGTTTACAACATAGGAATTCTAAAACTAAATACTAGGAAACCAATGGTATTCCAAATTACTTAAACCTAATATTCAATCTGAATCCTGAAAAAGAGACAGAATTAAGCACATCCTAAAACATGAGCCATGGCTTAAATCTCTCTTGAAACATTACAATGCATGAAGAACTGCACTCTGCTACTTCTCTTATTAGATGAGGTTTGATAACATGGAAAATAATATATTAGTTTTATTGTATTGTGGTACTGTGATCCTGTATTGCTGCCATATGAGAAAGTGAGTCCCAGTCACAGATTTGTGTTCAAAATTGAAACTGCCAAGTAGCCCAGCTTCAGTACAGACTGCAGCAATCTTTTTGTTTAGAAAAATAGCTGTGAAATACTTTGACGTTGAAATTATTTTGCTCTCAAAGTAAATAGCAAAATACCAGTTACTTTGAGATAGGACATAGCAACATATTTTACTGACTGCTATATCTGAGGCTGGAGAACTGATAGGGGTGGTAGAAAACTATTGAATATATGTACTTTTAATGTTGCATACAGTAGAAGTCATTAGTATACTGTACAGTGTTAATACAACTGTCATATTTGTATCTATTAAAATTTTATCTTCATTGAAAAAAAAAATTCCAACTTTTTATACAATGGAATACGTGGGCAGCCCAATAAAGGGTTACTTACAGAAGTGAGATGTCGACGAGGAGCATCTGCAGTGGTGCCAACTGCAACAAGCTCCTCAGTGGCGGCAGAGACCAGGCCTTGCTCCCGCACTTTTCATGAATCCAGTTGCTTTTTATAAAAAAGGTAGATTCTTGCCATTTAAAACCTACTGTAAGTGAAACTAAATGACAGTAAGCTGTATTTAGGAAAATTAATGCCCTGTGTTCATTCCAGCACCCTCTGCTCTGGTGCTTCTAGCACACTCAACTGATACAATAAACTACTGAGATACAGACCAGAATGTGCTAGAAGCACCAGAACAGAGAGCGACACCTCAGGTAGGAAAGAGGAACTGCACAGGTTGTGCCAGGTGCCGGGTGCTACATGACCATATCATGTGATCCTACAGATGCATCGGGGGTCCACAATTTATAGAGTTTATATATAAGCCTTATTGCTTGCGACATTATCATTCTGTCTTTCTGCAGTAATTACTTTTTCAACAATTATGCATTATAATTTAGTACATATTGTATCAGGCTATATTGTTATAAATAATGAGGGAGGGGGGAATGCAGTTTAAAGATATCCTGTGTCTCTGTGCTATGAGCCCCTTGTGCCACGGTATTGAATAGACTTGGGATAATAAATTATTATTAACAACAATACAAATCATACTGAAGTGAGTGCATCCCTTATAATTCCCCTATTACAATGTTATATCGCTATTATTATACTTGTTCAGCCCAATAAATGATTGCCTCCACTTCGTAGGTGACAGCTGTATTCTAATCTTACAACTCCAATAATGATACCTGTGACTAGCCTATAACTAACAGAACACAGTCATATATTTATACAAGAGGAACTATTTCCAGGGGACCTTAGATGACAGGTGGACAATAACTTTCTGGGTCGTACAACACACAGACAATGTGTTTGCAAAATGAGAGTTTCACAATGAGAAATGTATCCCCAGGCCACAAAATAAAGCCACACTCAATGAATTAGAAATATATCACTATACAGCATGTATGATGCTGAACAAGTACACAGCTGCTGGGAATACCCTCTCCATCCAATGCTTTCTCTCCTCTACTATCAGACATGTTGTGCTAAATGCAATTGCAGTGCTATTTAACAATAAATAAATAGACCCCAGGGGGACGTGGAATGTAATATTTCTTCAGTACATTTGTGAGCAGAGAAAAGCCTGTTTTTTATCTCCCATAATGCAAACGGCTGTTTAAGAATTCAGCAGGGGAGGGGAGCTGGTGGAACAGTAATGACTTGAGATGATGCCAGACGTTATCCACCGGGGCAAGACCAAATAGACAAATCTGAGTGTTCTGTGGGGAATAATAATAGAATGCGTAACTGATACCTTGTTACTTATATTATTATTAATTTAGACCTCTCTACTTTAATGAAAGTCCTGTCGTTTGTTGTGTTCTGCGATGATCCTTTTTTAAGTTTCGGCTGGCAGCCCTCTTTACATAGATGGGGACAGATCTTCCTGCCAGGCAGAGGGAATTACCAGAGGATGTATTTGGTGGCCAAGCTCTGTCGAGCTGTGATAAGTTAAGATCAACTAATTCATAATTAAAGAGTTTATACAGCTGCAAACTCTTGAAGAGGATAAGAGAGTGTACAGAGCCCATTGTAGAGATGTGGTGTCTGTACGTAGTCAGCAAATTACACAGCCAATGAGATTTTCTGGACGGGATTTCTCAATGCAGAGCCGCAGATAATACGCTTGATATTAAACGGAAACTGTCTTGGTACCGACATTGCTACGATGCTCCTTTTCATCTATTTGTGATTTATTACTTTTTTTTAAAGCTTCTTATTAGGGGTGTGCACCGGCCACTTTTCGTGTTTTGTGTTTTGGTTTTGGATCTGGATCTTTCTTCGTGTTTTGCATCTGGATTGGTTTTGCCAAAAGCACCCTTCTGTGTTTTGGGTTCTGGGTTTTGTGTTTTCGATCTGTATTTTTTTAAAAATAAAAGCATAAAAACAGCTAAAATCACAGAATTTGTGGGTTTTTCTGCTTCTATGCTATTATTAACCTCAATAACCTTAATTTCCACTCATTTCCAGTCTACTCTGAACACCTCACACCTCACAATAGTGTTTTTATGTCCAAAAGGTTGCACCGAGGTAGATGGATGACTATGCTAAGCGACACGAGTGGGCGGCACAAACACGTGGTCCATCTAGGAGTGACACTGCAGTGGCAGACAGGATGGCAGTTTGAAAAACTAGGCCCCAAACAGTACATAATGCAAAGAAAAAAAAGAGGTGCAAGATGGAATTGTCCTTGGGCCCTCCCACCCACCCTTATGTTGTATAAACAGGACATGCACACTTTAACAAACCAATCATTTCAGCGCCAGGGTCCGCCACACGACTGTGGCTGAAATGATTGGTTCGTTTGGGCCCCCACAAAACAAGCTGGCAATTAATCTGTCCCTGCACAAGCTGGCTCTACGGAGGCAAGATGTCGTCCTCATCCACCGATTCCTCACCCTCTTCAGTGTTGGGTACATCCTCATCCTCACAGAGTATTAATTTGTCCCCGCTGGAATCCACCACCACAGGTCCCTCTGTACGTTCTGGAGGCTGGTCTCCCTGGAAGAGTTGATAATTCATTTTTATGAACATCATCTTCTCCACATTTTGTGGAAGCAACCTCCTACGCCTTTCGCTGACAAGGTTTCCGGCTGCACTAAACACTCTTTCGGAGTACACACTGGAGGGGGGGCAACTCAGGTAAAATAGAGCCAGTTTGTACAGGGGCCTCCAAATTGCCTCTTTTTCCTGCCAGTACAGGTACGGACTGTCTGACATGCCTACTTGGATGCTGTCACCGATGTAATCCTTTAACAGACAGACGCATGCTTGTCGCTGCTGCTTTGAGGATACAGGTGGAATCTAGACGGGATTTGGAACCGGGGACACACTACCTCCATCAATTGTCTAAATCCCACTGCACTAATAGCGGATACCGGATGCACGTCTAGCACCAACATAGCAGTCAAGGCCTCAGTTATACGTTTTGCTTCAGGATGACTGTTGTCGTACTTCATCCTCCTCGCTAAGGTCTGTTGGAGGGTCAATTGTTTAGTAAAAGTACTGGTGTTCCTACTTCCTCTCTGGGATGATGAACAACTCCCAGCAGCAGCAACAGCACTAGGAGGAAGTGGTTCTTGATCTTTCCCTATTTTATTTTTATCAGAGAAAGTTTGGTCCTCCATTTATGTTATATTGATATATACGTGCAGCTAAGGCGCACACAAACACAGAAAATAGTTTTTTATTTTTGCTGGAGAGTAGTGCACTTTGTGGGTTACACCACCCTTTAAGAAATGAGCCAGCCGGCCCTTTACTTATGGGACACAGGCGCACGCTTGGCGCTGCTCCTTTGTTGATGCACGTGCAGCCACAGTGCACACAATTCACAAACACAGAAAATATTTTTTTATTTTA
Organism: Taudactylus pleione; assembly: GCA_031769625.1. NCBI lineage: Eukaryota > Metazoa > Chordata > Amphibia > Anura > Myobatrachidae > Taudactylus > Taudactylus pleione. The sequence goes on along the minus strand of JAUIMM010000104.1, from coordinate 1,985,473 downwards.
TTTGGAGTGCATTTTGGGGGTTACAGCACCCTTTAATGGTCAAGCCAGCCGGCCCTTTACCTATGACACAGGCGCACGCTTGGCGCTATTTTGTTGATGCACGTGCGGCTACTGCGCACACAATTCACAAACACAAAAAAATATATTTTTTTATTTTTTTTGGAGTGCACTTTGAGGGTTACAGCACCCTTTAATGGTCAAGCCAGCCGGCCCTTTACCTATGACACAAGCGCACGCTTGGCGCTACTTTGTTGATGCACGTGCGGCTACTGCGCACACAATTCACAAACACAAACATTTTTTATTTTTTATTGTTTTTGGAGTGCACTTTGGGGGTTACAGCACCATTTAATGGTCAAGCCAGCCGGCCCTTTACCTATGGGACACAGGCGCAAGCTTGCCGCTGCTCCTTTGTTGATGCACGTGCAGCCACAGTGCACACAATTCACAAACACAGAAAATATTTTTTTAATTTTGTTTGGAGTGCCCTTTGGGGGTTACAGCACCCTTTAACGGACAAGCCAAAATATTTATTTTTTTGCCCTTGGGGGGAGCACCCCTGATGGACAGAGCACCCCCTGGTCAACACTACAGCACCCCTTTAGGACTGGGACACTGCACAGGACTTTGGAGTGGACAACTGACTGCACAACACAGTCCAGCCAGCCCCTATGGACTTTGGAGGAGTGGACACAGCCCCTATGGACAACAGCAGCACAGCACAACACAGCCAGCCCCTATGGACTTTAGAGGAGTGGACACAGCCCCTATGGACAACAGCAGCACAACACAGCCAGCCCCTATGGACTTTGGAGGAGTGGACAACAGCAGCACAGCACAGCACAACACAACACTGCACTACACTACACTACACAGCCCAGCCAGCCCTAACTCCCACCCTCCCTCTTCACTGTCCACAGCCGAGTGAGAAAATGGCGCCGACGCGGGTACCTTATATAGAATCCAAAACCCGCGAGACCCGGAAGGCGGGATGATGACGTTTTGCCTCGATTTCAGATCCGAGTCAGGCGGGAAAAGTCGAGCCTGACTCGGTTCGGCCTCGGATCAGGGGGTCTCTGGGGGTTCGGATTTCAGAAATCCGAACCCGCTCACCCCTACTTCTTATAGGTATTAATTTTTTTTGTTACAGTCTGTTTTAAAAGGTTCAGTAAACGAAAGTAAATCTAAAATATTGACACCTGAATAGGACAATAAGGTGCATCCTGTCCCATTTTAAAACATACATAATTGCGATAAGTGTAGTGTTTAATATAAGTATCTGTGGAAACGGTATCTGTCATTTGTTGGTCCACTGTAGGTATGCAACTTAGTGGTCTATTTACTAAGCAGTGTTAGGAAACAGAGTGAAAAGTGATAAGGAAGTGATAAGGTGCCAGCCAATCAGCTCCCAACTGTCATTTTTCAAACAGTCTGCGAGATGGTAGTTAGGAGCTAATTGGCTGGTACCTTATCACTTTTCACTCTGTCTCCTAACACTGCTTAGTAAATAGACCCCTTAGTGTTTCATTATTTTAAATATTGTGGGAGCCAATACAGAGTTTAGCACAAGTCAGTTTTGTGGACAGATCTTGCATTGCGTATATGCCTCATAGCTGAGCGTGCATATCTGCAGGACAGAGTCATGCGCAACTCAACAGCATCTCCACTTGCAGCTGAAGGGACGTAACTGGGAAGAAATGGGGCGTTTGCACGCTGGCAAAGTTTAACGAGGACGTGTTGAAGGCATATCAATGGAATAGTGGAATATGCAGACTATGGGTGGAATTCAATTGTTTACACGGTCCGGATCTCCCCTCTAAAGTGACAGGAGATCGCGGACCGCTATTTAATTGCTGCCATTTTTCGCGCTAATCGCACCCAAAGTGGTCGGGTTTAGCCGCGTAAAGCAGCTATCCCCGACCAAAGTGCTGGGCGCGACCTCAAAAAGTGATGTTTGGGCGCCCAAACAGGTCACTTTTCGCACATTTCAGCTCTCACCCCCCTGGGGCTGCGAGCTGAAATGGAGTGCTGACATGTGATCGCGCCCGACAGGAGCAACATTTGAATAGCTCCGTCTGGCGCGATGGGGGCTGGAAACAATTGAATTCCGCCCTGTGTGTCCAGGTGGCTCTCTTACGCCGAGGATGGGGCTGGACCAAGTGCACAATTCAAGTGATGACGGTATTTGACCAAGCGTACCGATAGCAGCAGTGTGGTCACACATGTGGGTGCAGAACTCCGCATTCTGGATGTATCTGCATTTTTATCCATGCATGTAATGCAGGTGCAATTATGGCCGACTTCAGTTCAGTTCTGCATCAGAAACATCACTTTATGAGTACCTCTATTAGGTTTTGTGCTATATATTAAAAACAACATTTGGATTGACATTTTGCCAAGTAATCCCTTTTTTATTACTTTATTGTTGCTGTCACTGTTATGCTGTTATTGTTATTTTTAATAATACGCTTATGATTACTTTTGTGCTGTTTGACACTATTAATATGGAAGATTGTTTCACTGAAATGTGCTTTTCTGATCATTTCTATAATATGCCAATCTAAAGACAAATATAAAAAAAGAATGGAAATTTGTCTTTCTTTTCTCCATCCTTGATACATGGGGCTCTATTCATTATGTTAATTATCAGGGTCCGAACGGACCGTTATAATTAGCCATTGCAAGGCTACATTCATATTATGATGGAGGTGCATCCAATCTTCAAAAGAGGACAAGTGAAACTATTACCATGAGCAACTAATCAGATCCTGGCTATCATTTTATAGAACGTACTAGATAAATCATAGCTAGATTCTGATTGGTTGCTAAGGACAACAGTTCCACTTGTCATCCTTAAAAGATTGGATACATCTCTCCCTATGTATCAGTGTTGTGTAGGGATGCTAAAGGTGGAAAATCTGTAAGTAGTCACCATCGATGGTACCATTGGTGGTTAATGTCGATGGTATGAAACCATCACCAGGGGAACCCATCAATGGTTTCACCCACCAATGGTCATCCCTGCTCTATTATTCCCCAGGCAGCGGGGCAATCTGAGGTGGGACGGGGCTTCACATGGCACATCGGGGATGGAGCTAGGCCCCATGTCCCAGTGAGAGGTAGAAAAAGAAACCACCGGGGAGCTCTGCACCATCAAGGGTGGAGAACATTGGATCTCCGCCATTGTCAGCAAAATCATCTACCATCAGTGGTTTATCATCAATTGTTGTTATCCATCGATGGTCGATGGCCATCCCTAATGTTGTGCAAAATGGATTTAATCAGTGACCTCACTGATATGTCAGTGCTACCGTGGTGGTGGTGAGGGGGCTGCATTCTGGTGAAGGTTCAGACCACATTGTGACATAAAAACACCAAAATGAACCTCACAAAGTAGAGGAACATGAATCTAGCTAAATAAGTTGCTGAGATAGCATCATCATGCATATCATATCCCCCAATTTTACATATCCTGCCCACACCACCATATATCACCTCCTCCAACTTAAAGTAGTTTTGTGCATTTGCTAGTAAGCATACTGTATGGACCATTTCAATTACACATTTACCTCTAATGCCATATCAAATTTGTCAAAAATGAATAAATATATATATATATTATATACAGTGTATATATCATATATATATATAATATATATATATATATATATATATATACTTTATGTATATACTGTATGTACTGTATATATGAGAGAGAGAGAGAGAGAGAGAGAGAGAGAGAGAGAGAGAGAGAGAGAGAGAGAGAAAGAGAGAAAAAAAAGAAAGAAAGAATGAGAATATAGAATATAGAATACTCGGCACTCTAGCACAAACATAAGCAGTAAACCGCTGGGTGCTTTCCCTCGTGGAAAAAATACAAATGATATGGGAGATGTGGGTGGCACTTGCAGCTGTGCAAAGGATCAATCAATCGGAGGTCCCGCTCTCCTTCAGTTCAACGTTTCAAATTTATCGTTCCTGATGAAAAATTGTTAATAAATTTGAAACGTTGAACTGAAGGAGAGCGGGACCTCCGATTGATTGATCTTTTGCACAGCTGGACAGATCACATAAAGTATATATATATATATATATATATATACACTTTAAGTATATACTGTGTATATATATATATATATACACAGAAGCATTAAACTCTATAAACTGTGCTAGCTACTGCTTTGCTATAAATGGACATTTCTTCCTACACTCTACAAGAACATTTAATGCATTTATAAGTAGCATATGTGTCTGCTCAAATACTGTTCTTGGATGCTGCATGTGTTTCACTATTTCCAATTTGCAATTCTAGTAATTCTTGCTGCTATGCTGACACTCCCTCGCACTGCAGGGTCCAAAATGAATTACGTTTGCAAGTTGGCAGTCACATCGCCGATTGTAGCAGGGAGCTGGAGCACCCTTATGCTGTCCCAGCATGCCTCCGGTGCCAAGGAAGCAACGGGCTGGCTACAGCTTCCAGACCATAATATATGCTACTAAGATTTTCTTTAATGGCTTACTGGAATTTGTGTAAGATATCAGCCGCAGAGCAGAAGACAGCCCAGGTCATGTAGGCCAGCATGACAGTGAATGCAGTGGGAACATCCAGCTGAATTATAGCCATCCACCTCGGCTTTTTAATGAGATTATGGCTGGCTCACCCAGACACTTTATAGAGAAGAAAATCTTCAAATTTAAGGGAATTTAATGAATAACTAGAGAGTTCCTGCTTGCCAATTGCTGCTTTTAGAAAAAGCAGAGGATTATGGGAGATCTGGATGTGTCCCAGCATGCACCTTATGGATATGAAGGTCTGAATATCTTTAGGCACATGGCACTCGAATACCATGTTGAGAGGCTGTAAATGTGCCTGGTATTGTGCCCCTGCAGTTGGCAGTGAGATCTGATATGAATTTCTCCTAATTAAGCAGTGTGCGCTAAAACTAAATTCTCCATTATTCTCTCCATAGGAAAAACCCCTATGGGGTATATTTACTAAAGTGCAGGTTTTTAGAAGTGGAGTTGTCACCCATAGCAACCAATCAGATTATACTTTACATTTATCTAGAACCTTCAAGATGATAATAGCTAGATTCTGATTGGTTGCTTTGAGTAACAACTCCACTTCTAAAAACCTGCACTTTAGTAAATATACCCCTAATATTTATAATGATTTAACTACACTGATCTACTACATGAACATCCCACCCACCCATGCAGATGACACAATAGATGATGCGTAGTTACGTAACGCAGGATATATTTGTAATATTTCCTGCCCTATCACTTTAATACATCTGCACAATACATAAATAACCAGAAATTAAATCGAACAAGCCGTTTATGGATTTTAACAGGAAAAAAGAATGATACAGTAAATACGTCCCTTGATAAGTATATTTTCTCCCGTTGCATTATAATAAATAGAGATGTGCGGTTCAGTTCTACAGAAATCCGAATCCACCCGAATTTCGTGAATCTGGACAGATCACAGTTGTGGCTCCTAGTCTCCTGAGGAGATCCTGATAAACCCGTGTTGCAGTTATGATCTTCCAGCCAGCGGCGTATCTATAATGGGTGCAGGGTGTGCGGGGAACACGGGCCCCTGGGTCCAGGGGGACCCCGCACTGCACACCCTGCACCCATAATATTACTTACCTCTCCGGAGTCCCATATCGGCGCAGGGGTCCGGCGCTGTAAAACAACTGGAAAATGGGCGCGGCGGCCATTTTCCCGGTGACCTGTGCATTCATTATAGACTCTGGGCACACTCTAGTGCCCAGAGTCTATAACTCCGGCGCTGGCTCAGTGTGCTGCCGGCCGACCGGGCAGAGGAGGGGGCCAGTGTTGGAGACTGCACACGGGTCCCCTCCTCTCTAGAAACGCCCCTGCTTCCAGCGGTTTGGAATTCGGATTTTAAATCTGAATATTGGGGTTTGGATGCAAAAATTATGTGATTTTAGCTGTTTAAAAAAAAAAAAAAAAAACATTTTATCATTTATAAAAAAAAAAATCCAGATCCAAAACCAAAACACAGATCACATCTTTAATAATAAACATAAAAGTTGATTCCAACATTTGTGGCCAATGTCTAAATGACTGAGGAGACAGCACACATATTTAAGCATTGCTAAGTTACTTGCTTTCTATTTTATTTGTTCCTTGTTAGACATTATGTAGATACTGTTGTGCCCAATTTTTGAGTCTTCCACAATGTAGCTGTAGTTTTCACTGTCACTGAGTGAGCCCTATGATACTTAGGTTTCTGCATGCCCTTTCCTTCCAGCCCAGGCTGATGTATAGCAAGGTTACGTGCTCATAATATTGTGTTGCCAGCTTTAAGCAATAGAAAGTGATAGCATGCATGGCAGTGTATTTTAAATATTAACAGCAATTTAAATCAGATACAGTATTATGCTTAGTATTAGTAGTGCACATGCTTTAATATACTGTATGTGAATTCATTTGCAGGTCTGCAGAATTGTATTTGCTTTGTCAGACTGTTTTGCCAAAGAATGGAAGTACTTGTACGCTGTCATAGAGAAGCAATATTAAACCTCAAACATTAGCAAATTGTGATAGTAAAAAAGCAAACATTTATGCCATTTGGTTTGATGGGCCGGTTATACTGGGCTTCAGAAAACACTGAGCCATTGTTTGCAATGTTGAGTTTGTGGCTGTGAGGAGAGTCACATTGCTGCCCTCCATGTTCCCTCATGGGACTGGCACGCATGCAATGAATGAAGGAGAGCACCATATCGGTACAAAGAGCAGAGTGCTCATGAGAATGATGTAAAAATGTATTTTAATTTATACTGTAAGGTGAGCAACATGTGAGTCTGGAAACCAAATGGGATCATGAGTTTCTTTCTGGGGTTCTCTGATTGACTTACAGGCTAAACATTCCATAGTGACCTCCTTCTCTTCTGGGGTCCCAGAACAACTGCACCTGGGATTCCAGCTAAAACAAAGGCTGAGCACCACTAAGACATAACACTACAGTGAAATTATTGGCAAGAGAAGTACATGTAGTAACTTGCCTATAGGACTGATTTGTTAACCTACTACTATCAGTGCCATATTTGTGTGGGAATCGGTATGAATTACTTGCTGTCATGAACCCGGGCTGACTCGCAGATACAACAATCTGGATCAGCTGGTTGTGATGCTGGCGCACCGCAGTCACTTACCAAAATACACGGTTCTTCTGCCACCACGCAGACTGTTCTCCGGAGGTCTGCGATCTCCCAACAGATTAATAATAAATCCCATTCAAATGAGACACAAATATGCAGCATGGGCCTATCCAGGCACGCAAGTTCAATAAGAATCACGGAGAATATGCTAGATTAAATGTGTTTAATCCAAAAAATATTTTCAAGGCTTACTTACAAAAATATGAATAAAATGACAAACAGATTATAATGCAAATATTCTCTTACAAAATAAAAGAGAGAAATAATTCAGAGTCCCTAAGACAACTTACACTAAAGTTCTTAGCACTGCTGATGGGGTGGGGGATCTCACCCACAGGAATATCCTGATGCACTCCCAGACCTGACTGTTTGAACCCCAAGGAGTGGACATTGAAAGTTGGATGGTATTCTCTTTTTTACATCCCTAATTCTTTGTTCATACTTAACAGGGTCTCCCAATCAGGTCAGCAGGGTTTGAGATTAATAGATTTCCAATACAGGGTTACCTGGCCAAACTAACAGGGTCCCTGCTTTAAAGATAAGTGATGATATAACTCACTCTTCAACTTCCCCCTTCTAGACCTATAGTAAATACCAGAATCCTTATCTCAGCCTCTGTAATAGTCTTTAGAAGTAGGGCACTGAAGTAACAGGAGGTCTGGTTCTGGGATTATGATCTAGGACACTGACTTCAGGGGTCATAAAAAGGGAGAGTTGGTCACACATGGCCTCACACTGTGAGGGATATACATCATTTTGTTACCTGAAAGCCTTTCACTTGCTAATTCCAGCCCTTTCTGACCTGCACACCAAATAGCAATGGACATACCATGTTTATACAGTCTATAGAGCTAAAGGACACACACTTATATAACACTCCTCAAATCACAGGACATAGATCATTATCAACCCCTCTTCCTGGAATGTCTGTCTTCAAAAGAGGTGGGGTAATACCTCAGCCCTTCTAGACACACACAGTTCAATTAAAGGACTTCATAGTTCACAAAATATTATTTCTGGCGATTATTCTTGGGATTAATCGTCACACTTGCGTCCGGCGGTTCAAATCCCGACAGCGGCTGGCCGACATGGCTGAAAATCCCCGATCGTCCCAAGGTAAGTATTTACTAACCTAACCTCCCCCCCTAACCCTAACCCACCTTAGGGGTGCCTAACTCCGGTTTCCTCCCACAATCCTAAAATATACTGGTGGGTTAATTGGCTCCCAACAAATTAACCCTAGTGTGTATGTGTGTGAGTAGATGTGGTAGGGAACATAGATTGTAAGCCCCACAGGGGCAGGGACTGATGTGAATGGCCAAACATTCTCTGTAAAGCGTTGTGGAATATATGTGCGCTATATAAATAACTGATAATAGATAGATAGATAGATAGATAGATAGATAGATAGATAGATAGATAGATAGATAAATGCATTGAACATCTTCTGTGTTGTATTGTGTCCAAACTTGGCTTGTGATACAGTTAAAGAGAGATAGCTGTCCTCTGTGAATGATGATGGTGAAGATTAATGCAGGATAGTCTATTGTCACCAGTCTCTCTTATTGATTGATTGAGTGAAAATGTCCTTTTCAGACTATACATCTCTTATAACCCTGGACATTATAACCTTTCATTCCAGGAAACCTTGGCGCACTCCTGATGTGTTACCGTCTGCTACTATTCTCCTGATTACATGGGCAGGTCAGGCTTCCTGGGAGAGGTGAAATGCACAATGAATCAGAGATGTGAAAGACCCGCTCATGCTCTGAGTCCAGGAAGAACTTTAGCACAGTTTTTGAAAGAGTGGTGGATGCATTGAATAGTCTCCCAGTTCAGGTATTTACAAGTTCACAGAGGGAGAAATTATTATTTTTTCAAAACTCTAGCATAATAGTAATGGCAAATGTTAATGATCTATTGATAACCCATATGCCATTCTTAAGAAAATCAGCAGTAAAACTGTCCCCTTCCCCTTATGTTTTGGTGTTTCTGTGACATTGCATTAAGCAAAAGGCAATTTTGCTGTTGGTGGTGGACAGCCTGTGGGCTAAATAACATTTGAACTGCTAGTCAGTGAAATGTCAGGTGACCATCCAGAGAATAAACACGGACTCTCTGCTTTAAACAGAATTTTTTGCATTCATGCGCACAGGAAGCTAGAAAGAAAATAGGGCTATTTTAGATCACATTGGTCCAAAAAACCTGCTAAGCCCATTAAACATCTGATCAGGATCGATAAGTTATTGGCCACAACTAGCACTTGGCTGAGGAATGTAATCTCATAATGTGTGCAGTCCTCAGCTGACCACCCTCATTGGGCCCCACAATATTGACCTGGTCCTCTGGTCAAAGTGCTAGATCTGTCATTTGTGGCCAGACATGTGGGTGGCCAAATTGGACATAGAACTAATCCTTTGCATAATTATATGAATATAAATATGCTCATGAATATTCAAACGTTGCCCAGAAGATAGCTTTGTTCATTGACCTTTAGGCAGGCCTGTATGACTGTGATTGGGACCTCTCAAACAACCACTCTCTCTTCTGGGCAGCAAAGAAACTCTTGCCCCAACAAGTTACACATAGGGGTATAATTTATTTTGCAAAGCCACCTCTTTTTGGTGGTTCTGTCTGAGATTCTATTTGCAAGATTTGAAAGAGCAATAATATTAAATGCAAAATGCTCCTGGTTTTGAGTTTAAAATGTTTGGCCTTTTAAAACCCACGGCAACAACCGGCCACAAGCAGCGACTTGTGAAAAGACACCGCTTAGTAAATACTATATACTGTACCCCATAGTCTATATCCCCTGTCACTGCAATACATTAGAACACAGCACTGCAGTAATTATCTTCTCTTGGTTCTAAATATGAACCGAGAGAATATAAGGACCAATTATTGTGCACCAGTTCAATCTTTTAGTCAATAGAAATAGTGTACTTATAGGATAAAGCTATTTATACATATGGGTACATGTATTCGTGAGCACTCAACCGTGGTTGAACTTTGGGGAAATTGTTAATCAACAAGAGATCTGAAAGAGATAGTGAAGTGGGTTTTTGACATGCAGTATCCTGTATAACACTGTGCTGCTCTAGAATAAGGTCAGCCTGTACTTAATATAGCTTTTAGCCTTGTAATTATGCACTATTAAATCACACATCTGCTTTGCGGCAAGGTCTTTACAGCATTGCCTCCAAAATAAGGACACTCCAAAAATCAAATTCCCTTGAGTTTCCTTGCTAATATTTCCATTAGCATGTACTGTACTGTATGTGCTGTATTCACCCAAGACAACTCTATAACCCAAACCAGCCAATCAACTACTGTAATCTTTCAAAGGCATATTTTACTAGGGATAGAGCTCCTTTTTGTTATCAGTCTTATCCCCTAGCTTTGAAGTGATTGGGTGCAAATCAGCCTGTAGCCCATTGGTTCATAAGAATGGACACAGCAGAACAGAATATTTCAGGAGTCAGCTGATCTTGTGGGAAGGAGTGGTCTGTTCACTTGTGATTACTGTATGTTAGTAATGACAGGGCGGCAGTTGACAGTTGCTATGGAAGCAAGACAGACTGAAAGCTAGATATTGAAAGGATCAGGGTTCGATAACAGCACAGCATTGTGAGGCTAACATAAAAAAGTGCAAACACCTCTCTATATGAAATTAAATTCATATATTAAACTTTTTTTAAAATATATCTAGCTACAATTAAGATTCAGATTTGGGTTATTTTGAATTTTTTTTCTTAAAAGATGTAAAAGGTAAAAATGCTTTATTAAATTAAATAAAGCATTTTTTGGGATGCGGTCATAATACCGACCGCAGGGATTCCGGCATTCCGGCACCGGGATCCCGACCGCAGGCATCTCGAAGGTAAGTAGTGCCTACCCTCCAACATCGCCCACTCCACCAGGTACAAATTGCTCTGCTCCTGGACTTCCAACCTAATTGATTATTGCAGTCACCTGTGTTGAACGGGATGCAGTTCAATTACTGGCATCTGGAATGCTGGCTGATGGAATCCTGACGCTGGAAGCCCAACCTGGTACTAAATATAGGCGTCTAAATCCCGACACCTATCTTTAGCCAGATGCTGAAGTCCCGAAGGCCGGCATCTCAATCGAAGGTAAGCGGGGAATTGTAGCATGTATCCACAGGGGGGAGGGTTAGGTTTAGGCTCCCCAGGGGGACTTAGGATTAGGCACTCCCGGGAAGGGATAGGGTTAGGCTAGGGGGAGGGGGGGTGTAGGGTTAGTTACCCTCCCAGGAGGGTTAGGTTTAGGGTGTGGGGAGGGGGGTTAGGTTTAGTCACCCTCGGGGACTCATAGAGTTAGGCACCACTAAGGGAGGGTTAGGGGGAGGAGAGGAGAGGGTTAGGGTACTTACCTGCCCCAGTCGGGATCTTCATGCTTCGGTCTTCCAGCATCGGTATTTCATCTACGGGTATAGATCCGGCAGCATCACATACCGATTCCGTGTTGAACTAGGTAGTTGATGAGATGGGTGTTTCACCACAGGTGGCTACAATCATCAATTAGCTGGGAAGTCCAGGAGCAGAGCATTTTGTACCTGGTGAACCGAGTCATTTTGGAGGGTCTGGTAGCGGGGTTAGGGGGAGGGTTAGCTTTAGGGTTAGGCACTAAAGAGTTAGATTTAGGATGCGGGGAGGGGGAGGTTAGGTTTAGGCACTAGGGGAAGAGATTAGCTTTAGGCACCAGTAAGGGAGGGTTAGGAGTAGGGAGAGGGTTAGTATACCGACCGACAGGTGTTGGTATCCTAGCCCTGTCGGGATGCCGACATCAGGATCTGACCACCGGGATCCCAAGTGCCTGCATACCATACCCAACCCCATTTTTTCTGTGTTACATCCTTCTTTTCCAGCACCAATAGTGTCCTGGATAATTCTGCGGTAAGAAGCCTCTCCCCGAGAACCCCTGCGATGGCTGTCAGTGGAAATTTTTCATTTTCACAGGATGTAGAGATCTTCTCCCTTTGATAAATTGGCTTAGCAATCTCAATACATTTTATTAAACAAATGGTTCCCCATCCCATTGTAGCAACTGTATTTAAAACGGTTAGAAACAAAATAAGTATAAGTATGCTTTTTTATTTTTCAACGGTCAGTTGGTTCAATACGCACCATATGCACAGTGTACAAAAAATATACATAATGCATTAGTAAAGCTAATAAAATGCTTTGTAAGTTAACAATAAAAGGCACATAATTAAGACTTATGTAAGTTACAAGGGTCAAAGCCAATTTTAATCAACCATTAGATCCCAAATTAAATTACAATAAAAAAAAGTTTTATTACATTAATTAGTTTGTTTCTTTGGAACTACTGGTTACAAAAGGAGCATGCTGAGCTGGGATTGGAACATTATTTTTTGAATATTTCTAGCTCTGTGTCCTATATGTAAACTGCCATGTTTGACATCTTACTCTGCTATAGTTTGAGAATATAGTACAGTACTGTTTGCATCGGGATATAGTCACCATCCCAGCGTCCGAAATGACAATGCTTAGAATACCAGCGCCGTAATCCTGGCTCCAGAATCCCAACCGTTGGCATCCCGATGGTAAGTGTTAGTGGGAGGATTAAGGTTAGGCACTAGGGGGAGGGTTAGGCTTCTGGGGAATGGTTAGGGTTAGGCTGTGGGAGGGGATGGTTAGGGTTAGGCTGTGGGAGGGGATGGTTAGGGTTAAGCTGCAGGAAAGGTGGGTTAGGGGGAGGGTTAGGACACTTACCAACTTGTGTCGGGATGCCGCTGTCGGTATTCTGACTGCCAGCATCCCGTACCCAACCCGTTTGCTTCATCCACATTTCTTCATATAATGTTTTCTATGGCAATCAACTGGATTATACTGACACAGGACCTAATTTATGTCATGCAAAATTGTTGCAGTGTGGTGGATAAATCCTTTTTTGCTGACACAGTCACCATGCACTTCAGTGTGGGCTGGCAGCGCTTATATTTCCATCAAAGTGCCTGAGTTTGTGGAGTGTTTGCGGTTTAGTGGTATTTGCACAGCTAGAGGGAGGATTTGTGCAGATTGAGGGGGCGTCTTGCAAAGTATAGAGTAAGCACACTGGGGGCTAAATGTAATAGGCTGTGAACCGCCACCGCCTCGCAGGCTAATATATTTAGCACACGATCTCCTAATTTGGCCGAGCTCTACTGAAATAGATTTTATTCTAAAAGTAAGATAAGGATCTGGAGAGGGAACATTTTTAAGAGAGATCCTTGTCTTGCTCATGCATCTATTTCCACTCTGCAAATGGATTTCAATTTTGCACTAGCTCAGCTGTGAGGTTTTCTCCCATTACAATACTTTTGAATTCCTGTTGGGGAGCAAATTCCTACTACAGATGTGTCCTCTTTGCCTCTTTCCCCTCCTCTAAGGGTCAGGTTCCAGAGTGTTAGCTGACAACACCCCTTAAGCAGGGGCCCCTATCACTGCATTCCCCCGGTGAGTCCTTTATGTATCAGTCCGTCACTGTGCTGCACCATAAAATAGCATCTAAAAATTAATGGCCAAAAATGCCCTGCACAAACCATTTTTATTCATGCCCCAAGTAGCAACATGTGCATACCCTATGCCACATCTTACCTGGCATTGGGCAAGTTCATCTTACCTGGCATTGAGCATCAGTTTTTTTGTTTGTTTTATTGCTGCCAGTGCTGTTCGGATATGCCTTGCCCTTTTCACGCTGAGTCTCATAGGGATATTAACATTTTATGGACTCCCTGCTTTACACTCATTCCTCTCTGCTGAGCACCATTATTTGTAAAATATTTCATTCGCACAGTTCTTTCATAAATGCCCCTAACTGTGTTTCTGTTACGCTGTTAAATGACCAGATAATCTGCGCTATGACCTCTGTTCTGTAGAGTGATAGGGGACAGTACCATTGAGTGACGGGAGAATTCAGGGTTCTGGGCTTTGATAACCAGTTGATATGAACAATAAAAATTAATGTTTAAATGGATCAATAAGCTACTTAGCACAGAAAAACAAAGAGCTGCTCTAATAGGTTTTGGAATGGTGCATTTATTAAATGAGTAATTTTTTTTCACGGCATTGGCAGTGATCTATTATTTCTCACACATGATTACAAACATTTACAGAAGCACATAGAGAGTCTACAATCCAAGGAAAATACCTGCGGGCTCATGGAACCACGTGTGTCCAGGCACCTGCAGACACTGAGGAAGTGTCAGAAGGAATTAAAAATCCTCCCTGACACTGCCACATATATACAGTAAGGAACCATTGTCGTGATGCAAACCAGCAGTACCAAGACTGTCTAGTGAGCTGCTCTGGGGACTGTCAGACAGAACCTGCAGGTGCTGTGAGGTCAAGTCCTTCTGCAGGGTGGGAACGGTTGTGCACGGCAGGAAAGAGCCCTGGAAATGCCCTCTTTCTGCCCTGCTCTAATGTGCATAAGGCTCCAATTCTGTACTTCACAGAGAATTGTACCCCTACTCTGTACTTCACTAAGGGACATATTTATTATAATATATGCAGCATATCTGTGAATAGTAAGGATCTCCCAAATGTATAAAGGAAGGACCACAGCAGATATCTCCATATCTGGCCCATGCCCTCAATTTCCAACAGCAGCCGCAGCCCCCATTGGTTTCTATGAAGGCTGCGAAGCTGTCCAATTTGCCAAGCTCTGTGATGTGAAGCTCTGTGATGTGAAGCTCTGGGATGTGAAGCTCTGGGCTGTGAAGCTCTGTGATGTGAAGCATTCCAGAGTTTGGCCCCAGCAGCTAAAGCCATGTGAAGATAGCTTTAGCCGCTGTAATCTATGGCCTGCATTCTGCAAATAGTACCGTGAGAGTGTTCCTCCAGATCCCTCCCTGGAAATGGCTGCTGCACATGTGTAGTGAGCAGACTGTGTATACGCAGTGGCCCCGGCTCCCGAAGGACAAGTAAAATAGCTATTGTGATCATTTCATATAACAGAGACAGGCTTATTTCAGAGCCCCTGTCCCTATGGGTGATGAATAGTACATGCGGGCAATCTTTATTTCTTATTGCTGCGAACAGTGGCGACAAATTAAATTGATCATGTCTGAAACCCAATAATAAGAAAATATGCAACTAAGAACCACTTTCACTTATACTGTATGTGTTCTTCCATCACGAGGGTTCTACCACATAATCTTTAGTAGAGACTAGAGATGTGTTGGTCCGGTTCCCCCGAGAACTGACAACAACCGAATTTAGGTGTTCCTATTAGAACTGATTCCGAGTTTGGAATCACTTTGGGGTTCCGAGTCGAATTGAGTCCAGGCTTAGTTTCGCGGTTAGCTCGGAACTCGGTTAAAAACCGTACTCAGTTTTGGATTGCATGTATTGTAAACAGGTCCAAATTACATGATTTTAACTGTATTTTTTATTATTATTTTTTTTTAAAAATACAGATCCAAAGCCAAAACCAAAACCCATGAGGGTGGTTTTGCAAAACTAAAACCAAACAATGAAGATGCATCCAAGACACCGGGGTCTGTGCACATCTTTAGTATAGATTAATCTCGCTGCTCAGGGAAAGTTTTTTTTTATTTAATTACAAAATACCGGAGAACAGGTGGAATCTATTCATGAGCAGCATCTGTTCCCATCTTTTTCCCTTTTTGCTTCTTATCTCCCAATGTTTGGTGGCTGCAATTTCACGTCTCCATGTTTATTTACAGTCACCGCATACTGTATGTCTCCCCTCACTCGTGGCCTGCATGGGTCATAGGATTGCACAGCCTGTGCTCAGTCTCGGTAGTAGGACAGCTGCTGAGTGGATATACCGTATATCAGAGGGGTTCCTTTCCTACACACAATGGTCAGGATTATGAACTACAGAAATGATTTTAAAAAATCTCGGGATCAATATCGATACAACTGCAGGCATCTAAATGACAATCTGTTAAGTACAGTAATATCCAGATGATTGAACTCGTTAAGGGATTATGGACATCATATTCCCAATTTAGCTATACTATTAAGGAAATGTCCTGGCTGCGGCTGTCATTCTTCACAGGGTGTTACAGCCGTATTAATAGAGATATGGATTCCATAGCTCAAGAGCAATTTTTTTTTTTTTTTTTTTTAAATCTCATTTCATACACAATATACGTCTGACAGTATGAAATTAATGTGGGAAGCATGTTCCAAATGTATTGTGTAATAACTGAAATAAAATATTAATTTAAAGCTTGCGTGCTACATTGTAATTGCCAAAGGAATCAAAATTTCATAGTAAAATGTTGGAAACCTGTGGTGCTGCCTCCGGGAAAAGTGTTAATTGAGGTCTATCAAGGAATCACAGGGGCCAAATTAATGCAAAGATGTAATTTCCATTGCAGACCTCGTGTGTGAAAGTGGCTAGGTTCAGGCTCTCCTCCAGACTACATAAGTGAGTAAGGTTTTTAAAGTAGTTTTTCTATTATATTTCTTTTTCTGATACATATACATTATAGCTAAGCCATCCTCTTATATGCCAATATGATCGCATTATATAGTCCAAATACGAGTCACATTAGCCACTCTGAATAATATTTTCTTTGCTACCCAATGAATATACAGCACACTTTCCCAGAACTCAGTTAAAACCCTGTGGAGTTCAGCCGTGATGGGTAAGGGGCGGGATGCACATGAGGTCAAACCACTGAAAATGCAATTTTTCGGGGGTTTGACCTCATTTCTCATATGCACCAAGCCCCAGAATGCGATACATTCTGGGGCTTGGATGCGGTTGGCAATGCCATCCAATCACATCCCTTCTAGTACCCCCGTGGCATGCGCAGAAGTCATAAACCCGGAAGTCCCTCTCTCGCAAAGGACAGCTCTTATCAGGAGAGCTGTCCTTGCGTTTATATGGCATGCATGCGATGAGTGGCTGGATGCAGCAGAAGATGTATCAAACGGGATGCGGTTAGGATACCGGCGGGGCTATCCCACCCGCCGGTATGCCGACACTCACATCCTGACATGGGACTAAAGATAGGCGTCAAAATCCCAATGCCTATCATTAGCACCACTACTAAATCCCGACACCCGGCTTACCAAACGATGGTAAGGCGGGTGTCTTAGCATGTAGCCATAGGGGGAAGGGTTAGCTTTAAGGACCCCCAGGGGGACAGGGTTAGGCACCCCTCCCCGGGAGGATTAGGGTAGGGAAAGGGGGGGTTAGGGTTAGGCACCACTAGGGGGGGTTGGGTTAGGCACCCCCCAGAAGGGTTAGGTCTAGGGTGCGGGGAGGGGGAGTTAGGTTTAGGCACTAACGAGGGGAGGTTAGGGTTAGGCACTAGGGGGGAGGTTAGGGTTAGGCACCACTAAGGGAGGGTTAGGGTAGGGGTAGGGGGAGGGTTAGCGTACTTACCTGCTGCAGTCGGGATTCCGACCCATCGGGCTGCCGCTGTCGGTATTTGATCCGGCAGCTGAACAGTCGCCAGCATTACATACCGATTCCGTATCAAACCTTGGGGAGAAATAACATGGAGAAATTGCTCAAAGCTTCCAAACAGCTTCTGTAATTTATTTAGCACATTCTTTGAAATGACAGCCAAAAGCTGGGTACACACCATATGATTGTGCGATGAGATGTAACAATACATTGCGCACGCTGCACGCACTGTTCTTTCCGATGTACGATGGTGCGATGTATCATTACATGCTGAATGTCTTATCGTCATAAAGAACAGCGCAAGGGATAGTACATATAGCATAGACACTTTACGATGTGTATGATATATTGTTCCGATCCACGTCGAAACAATATATTGTATATACTTCTGTTCTCTGTTTATTGCTTCCAGCAGTAAACCATTGCCTCGGGATCAGCCCTTCATGGCTGTCAGACATCTCGGTACGTAAGCAAATAAAAAACAAGCTCACCTGTTGCAAGTCCCAGAAATTTCAATGGCGCCAGCTACAGCCATCCAAAGCAGCTGCTAATAGAATTCCCCAGAATGTACGGTAGATGCTCTGTACGCTAAATAGCAAATCAGAATTCTTGACTGGAGATCCCCTTTAGATGACGTGTGAGAGAAACTTAAAACAGATAAATGATTTTCCACAGACCATAGAGTATATCTGCTGCTCCAGGAGGGCAAGCACTGGATGTGAAGGGTCAGGTTTCTGGTGATAAATTAGATTTTTGACCAATCACATTAGTCTGCTGTCAGGATGTTAGAGAAGTGAATAGTACATATAGTCATAGAGCTTGCAATAATCCAGGTTCATGTATATAAATGTGTTTTATTTGTAGGCAGGAAACAAACTGAAACAAAAAGCTTCCTTCTCTAGCTATAATTTATCATGTACATTCTATAAAATGATAGCTGGAAGCTGATTGGTTGCTGCGGACAAATTCTCCACCTATCGGGAGATGTACTAAGCTCTGGAAAGTGATAACTTGGAAAATGATATCATGTTACAGGCTGTGTTTGAAAAATGGCAGTTAGGAGCTGATTGGTTGGTAGTTTATCACTCTCCAATTTATCACTTTCCAAAGCTTAGTACTGTACATCTGCTTGATACATCTCTCCCCGCAATGAGCACTGAGAACTACTGTACCATTTCTGCAACTGAGATGGATTATGTGACAGAAAACACTGATAAACTATTATTTCCAAAGCATTAATAACACACGACACACCCTTGGAAGAATGCAAATTGTTTTCAACAAATAAAAAAAAGAGATGACTGTGCTTTGTTCGGCAGCTGATGAATGGAACAGGATCCAGCTCAAACAGCATATTGAAAAGGGTTATTGATCCCTAAGATGATCACAGGACCATTTACATGGGCACTCTGGGTAACGCAGGATGAATGTACAAAAGCCATAGACGCAGCTTGCATTCGTTTTTTTCTCTTCTGTCTATGCTCCATTGAGCATTGATCCTGTATTGCCACAGCTTTAAAGTTCTGTTTGCTTGTCTTGCTCAAAAGAAGACATAATCAGTCCTAATTCTGCACGGCTTTTGTGGGAACGGCAACAAGTCAATGTATTGAACTAAAGTTGGCACAGTGATATCATTGGACCCATTTGTCATTTTTGTGAAAATATGTAAAGGCCTAATATAGGAAGAAAAACAGATGTTAAAAATTAAAGATGCAGGTTGTAATCCTGTATCAATTACTGATAACTTATAGGAGCACTAAACTTCCAAAATTAAAATTTCAGATAAGAACAATGGAGGCAAATACAAGTGTTATCCTGACATTCCACTACAAGAATAAAAGGATATCACTCCATTTCAGATGTTCATCTAATTCCTTTAGAACAGTGTCCTCCATTACAGACTGATGAAGCTTCTCCCAGTCCTTTAGGACAGTGTCTTCCATTACAGCAGAGGTGCAGCGTGGCTGCACAGCACCCAGAGCAAGCTCTCGCTATGGCACCCCCTCTCCCCCACACAAACACACACACTTAACCACCCTTTACTGAGCAAACTTAAGCCCCCCTCAATGGTCACACTTACCATCAGCCCCCACTACTGAGCACCATTTCCCGAGATGGAATAGAGCAGAAAGGGAGGGGCCAAGGCGGAAGAGAGCAAAACAGTGGAGGGATGGAGCCAGGGGGGAGGCAGAATGGTCCAGAAGGAGGAAGGACAGAGCCAGGGAAAAACAACGGCAGTCAGTAGTGGCCGTGAAGAGCAATAAAAATAATAAATTTGACCCGGACGGTGCCCCTGGCCAGAGCAGTCGCCTAGAGCACGAGCTTCACCTACTCCGCCCTCGCTACGACCCTGCATTACAGACAGCTGAAGCTCCTCCCATTTCCTTTAGGATAGTATCCTCCATTACAGACAGCTGATGATCCTCCCATTTTCTTTAGGAAAGTGTCCTCCATTACAGACAGCTGAAGCTCCTCCCATTTCCTTTAGGACAGTGTCCTCCATTACAGACAGCTGATGATCCTCCCATTTCCTTTAGGACAGTGTCCTCCATTACAGACAGCTGATGATCCTCCCATTTCCTTTAGGACAGTGTCCTTCATTACAGACAGCTGATGATCCTCTCATTTCCTTTAGGACAGTGTCCTTCATTTCCAGGAACATAAACCCCCTGGGTGGGATGAATCAATCATCATTTTGGATGTGATGCATCCCGCCAATGATCACATGCATAAAGGCAATTAGTATGCATGAAGATCTAAGCTAAAGACAGCTCTCCTGATAAGAGCTGCTCTTTGTGGTGGTGGAGACTTATGAGTTTATGACCCAGGAGTCCTTCTGCAGATGCGCGGCCGTCGGCGAGTGCATGCCTGAGCCGCAAGGTACCCTGGGAGGTATTCTAGGCTTACATTCGTGAACAAGCTCCTGGTGCATACGGTAATTACATTTCGGAGGTTTGACTGCATTTTTCAGCATAGTGCTTCCTGCACCCCTATCAGCTACCTTATATCCACTTGAACACTTATCTAAAAACTTACAGTAACTAGTAAATATTGACCCATACAACATGAGTTGGAATTTAAGATCATGGTCAAATTTAATTTTTTAATAAAGTTAATTTCTTGACTTAAATGTTATTATAATTTAATAACTTAAGTTAGCATGGTGGCGGATCAAGAACAGATGACAAACAGGACAACAGGATACTCATACAACTCAAACGTTGGTAATTAACCCAAAGAGGGACATTTGTTTGGTCATCAAATCATATGAGGAGAGTGAATCCACTAATAATTAATAAATAAAGATAAAGTACCAACCAATCAGCTCCTAACTGTCATTTTTCAAAACACAGCCTGTGACATGGCAGTTAGGAGCTGATTGGCTGGTACTTTATCCCCAATCGCTTTATCTCCATCCAAGGTTTAGTAAATAGACCCCATAGTGTGTACCATGTTTACTGTATAACTGATTAATGAAATAATTGTTTGTGCTAACCTAATGTTTGGTGCGGACCGAGTATCGAAATTAACTAAATAAGTCCTTTTACCCTTCTCGAAATAGATATCAGAAATGCCATCTATAGTGACAAGTGTAAGACCAGTATATAAATACATATATAAGCTTACTTTAATACGATAAGAAAGGACCTTTTGGATTCATTTATTTCATCCTGGAAATGCAGCTACATTACGCGCCACCAATTATGCTCCAAATACGTCTTCAAACATCCAACAGGGTTCAAGAGATGTTACTGTATCTACATTAAAACCTTAAAATAGCGTCAAACTTCTTTAAGCTCTTAGTTAGTGTCTCACAGCAGAGCAGAGACTTTCGAAATGTACAAAAAATGACACAGACTAAGAGCACACCCCAAATTATAGGACAGCACTGTAGAGGGACTGATTGGTGACTGCAGTCTATAACGAGCTCGTTATCTCCGTAACATTGAGAGCGATTCCAATTCTATTGTATTGTGCTGTGATATCTATGTCAGGTTTACACAATTTTAGGAGACTATGGGGCTGCTACAGAGTTGTAAGACAAATGGGCACAGTGTATATTACTCAAAAAGTAAAGTACATGGAAAAAATAGCGTAATTATGGACATACAGAACTGTACGCATCTCAGAATACTCCAGCTCTATATCAGCAGCATACAGTATGTGCTGGATTGTACTAGTCATTATCAGCAGCTGTACTTTCGGTATACAATCGGGAAGCTGGCTGTCTTAATACAGGCAGCCGGTTTCCCGACTGTCATATCCCAACGAGGGATGAAATGCCAGGCGTCTAGATGTAGACGCCTGACATTTCCCCGACGCCTGGAGACCGGCGCCCGGCATCCCAATCGAAGGGATGCCGGCCACCTCGAGTGGACAGCCGGGGGGGAGGGTTAGGTTTAGGGCACACAGGGGGACTTAGGGATAGGCACCCCCCCGGGAGGGTTAGGGTTAGGCATGGGGGAGGGAGGGTTATGGTTAGGCTCCCCCGGGGGGGACTTAGGGTTAGGCACCCCCACCGGGGGACTTAGATTTAGGCAGCGGGGAAGGGGGGGTTAGGGTTAGGCACTTAGAGGGGGGGAGGTTAGGGTTAGGCACCCCTGAGGAGGGTTAGGGTTAGGGGGTTAGGTTAGGTTAGCTAGCACTTAAATATCCATGATCGGGATTTCCAGACGGGCTTCTGCTGCCGGGAACTCTGCTGTTGTCGTCCAGGCGCTGCCGGGAATCGAACCGATTCCGTACTTTCACCCTATACGAAGGCCAAAAGATACGCCACCTAACTGGTCAAAAAAATACACTTATGTGCTGGTCTGCATAGGCCAAATTTATGTGAACCCGCTGTGACTGAATTCTGCCTGTGTGAGAACTCCTCTTCCCTCCCCTGTTCTGTCTCTCCAGTTATACGTTTACATGCACTGGGAAATGCGTTTGACTCTCGCCTTTGCATGCACTCATTTTCTGGGCACCTTTGTCTTCCAGATGCCATAGTCTTAACAGTTTATTTGATTTACTGTGACACTACTGAGCCTGTCCTTGTCCCTGTGTATAAATCAATTATTCTACACAATGCATTTCTGCACAGCAAGATGGCAAAACTGTCATTCAAACTCTGTCTACTTAGTTAGAGACGCACCTCCCACCTATCATAGCTGCAGAGAAGCAAGAGAGAGCATGCTTGGCATATTCATTTAATCATAAATACTATAAATAGTTTGAGGATATTTTTCAGCTCGGTAATACAGTCTTTGTTGTATATTATTGTTAAATAGTGGCTTTGTGTGTTCTTGGAGCAAATTGCTCTATCTCTCAGTGCCTGGGGTAGCAACATTAAGCCCCACAGGACATAAATTCACACTAAATGTATATGAGCCATGTCTTGTATGATAATAGCTGTAGAATAGCTCATTTACATCACAAGTACCTCAAGACTCACAACATGGGGGACCCAGGAACATTCAACCATAAGTGGAGAAAATAAATAAATGGGACTGTTTTAATTGTGTTAATTCAATGGAAGAAGCAAAGTGACAGAATTAAAACAAATCTCTCTCACTGAAACATATCCAGTGAAGCTTTAATTCATGCAATTTTCCCATTAATAACATTATCTATTTAAAACATCCATTAACCCATCTACAGTTCTCATTTGAAGGCAAAATCTAATATGTTTGGTAGGAAACCTTCCATAAAATTAAGTCTGTTGACTTTAATGGATGTCTCAAATAGACTCAGCTAATAGAAGAGAGAAAATGCACAAATTAAAAGCCGCTTATTATGTGTGACGTGACCTAGGAGAGAAACAAACATATATGAATTTGAAAGAAATCTGCAAGATTTATTCTGAATATACATGAAGGAAATTGTTAAAACTCTTCTGTGTAATATTTTCCTTATTTTACATTTGGCTATTTCATGCCAGCCGAATGTAATTGTTCCAAGTGGAAGAGCCCATATTATTTTAGTTCCACTCAGGCTAACCCAACCTCATTGGAGAGCAGACTCAATTGACACTTTGTGGCTGATTCAGTGGTACACGCTATTGCAGCTGCAACTGTGTGTTTTGCCGCAGCGCAACTGCATCTTTATGCTGCCTGAGACAGGGCAAATGTGTATTTAGATGAGGTCGTTGACTACGACATGCTCGCGGCACACCCGCTGAGATCCAGCTATGGCATCTAAATACGCTCTGTTGCTCCCAGAAGTAACCATCAGTACTCATGTGCATTGCAACTGAGACTTTTGCGCAGACTGAAAACATTGACATTACGTGCTTAGGCCTGTGCTAAGGCCCTCTGGGCGCAGCGCTTACACTCTGCAATGCTTGCAAATGGAGAATTCACATATACAATATACAGTAGTACAATGGCTATTCCGCAGAATGGTAAAGTGACAACTATATTAGTACAAAATAGCTTGGCATCTTTGTCATCTTCTCATAAATTATAATATAGTTATAACCTTAGAAGTTAGCAGTATAAAGTTAAATTGACAATGTCTATTATAAAGTATATCCTTATGCATGAAAGTTATTATTATTTCTCGGCAGTAACCCTAAGTGCTATGGGCATAAATAATTAATGATAGGTAGGATTATAGTGTGCCACTCTATTGGAGGGGGCATGCTTAGTGCTGCCCAGAGGGAGTGCTTACTTTCTTTCTCTGTGCTCAATTTTCAAATATATTATGGATGCAAATGGCTGCCCAATGCTTTCCAGGTAAGAGTTGTCTTTTAAGCGCATGCATGTAATGTCTTCCTTGATCTTTGACCCATTATCATTCCATGCCTGCGTGCTTAAATGCTGCTTTTAACATGGGCAGCATAGGAAACCCATTTTCATTCATAATGTATAGTAAATCTAATATTATGCTTTGTTCTGAGCAGATAATCTTGAACTTTGAATTATTTGTCACATTCACTGTTAATCTGCATAATTTTTAGCTGATCAATCATTGCTTTCATTATACATTTATGTATACTACAGTAGTTCATTCATTATTTTTACACGTGAACTCTCTGTTCAGCTAAGGTAAAACTAGGGGCTTTATTCAGGTTGGATCGCATGGCTGCGTTCGCACGCACCCGCTATCTGCGAAAATATGCTACTGAATGCAGGGCCGTAACTAGGCCACCGGACAGAGCGCAGCATGCCCTGGGGTGGAATCGGCCGCCCACCGCAATCTCTATTTTGCCGAGTGCCCACTGCTGTGTATACCAGTAGCGGAATTAGGATAGGGTGGCGTGATAGTGGCTCCAGGGCCAGGCAGTATCAAGGGAAGCAGGCCTGAGGTAAAAGAAGGCTCCACACATGGATCCATGAGTGATAGTGTCTCTTCCCGCTTTATCACTTCTCTGTCCCTCCTACTATAGAGACTTCTGAGCCTCCCCTCATCCTCTTCCCTCCACTCTGCCCCCATGGTATCAGTACCGCAGGTGCCACACACTGTGGGAGCAGCCAGTATCTGCAGCCCTGGGTAAGGGGTTTGACGTATGGTTGTGTGTGTGTCACATTGTGCTGTACATGCTGACACCAACAACTGTGGAGCTGTGGGGGAAGTAAATATGTATATATATTAATATGTATGTATATCTATCTATATATGTGTGTGTATATATATATATATATAATTATGTATGTATGTATGTATGTATGTTTGTATGTGTGTGGACTTTAATCTGCCTCATTCTTAATTAAAATCTGCCTATTTATTTCATGCCATCCAGTCAATACATAGCCAGCCCTCATAATAGATCAGGTGTTAAATTACTATGCCAATGCTCTTTTTCGCACAGGGCACCAAAATGTCTAGTTATGGCTCTGAATGAATGCAATCGCACGCCAACCACAGCACTATACCAAGACACCCATCACTGTATAAAGCTGCACTATCCATGACATGCATCCTCAAGTCAGCGAAAACATTGGTAACATCGAGTAACATCGGAACCATTCGCACAGTTGTGCTGGACTTGACCGTACCTCACAAACTGCTAAACTTCCTGTCGCCATCGCTGCCAGCATATACAATCGCAGGGGCATAATTATGCATGCTCCTGTGACGGCGTTCAAACACACAGGCACGCCTGTGTTCTTTTAACCACCCAGTCACATCATGTCAATCACTGTGAGTTGGGACTGCGTGCTCGCTGTGATCGCAGCGGCCAGTTCGTGCACGTGCACTGTGATGCATACGCATGAAAATGCAGCCATGCGATCCAACCTTAATAAGGCCCAAAGTCCTCTTTTGGTATAACGGGATGCAGTCAGGATATCGGCGGGCGCTATCCCGCCCGCCGATATCCCGATATTTACATCACAATATGGGACTAAAGATAGGCGTAGAAATCCTGACGCCTATCATTAACCCCACTACGGAATCCCGACACCCGGTATACCGAACAAAGGTGAACCGGTGTCTCAGCGTGTAGCTGCACAGGGGGGGTTAGGTTTATTGACCCCCAGGGGGACTTAGGGTTATGCACCCCCAGAAGGGTTAGGGTAGACACCACTAGTGGAGGGTTAGGTTTAGGGTGCGGGGAGGGGGGGTTAGGTTTAGGCACTAGGGGGAGGTTACGGTTAGGTGCCCCTAAGGGAGGGTTAGGGGGGGAGAGGGGAGGGTTAGGGTACTTACCTACAGCTGTAGGGATTTCGACCAGCCGGGCTGCCGTTGTCGCTACTTGATCTGGCAGCTAAATAGCCGCCGGCATTACATACCGATTCCGGTTCAACAGTCTGTTCAAAGAACAAACAGCGCCATCTGCTGGTCTTATAGTTAATTTTCATTTATTTATTTTCTTTGTTACCGAATCATAATGCAGTGCCTGCTCTAATCCACAGCCTAGGGCAGGGGTGGCCAACCCATGGCTCTCGAGCTGCATGAGGTTTTTCTGAGCTCTAATGTGGCTCCCGTCTCGTGGCTCAGCAGACCCCCATTGTTACTGAGAACACTGGTCTCTAAAGCCATCGGAGGCTAAAGAAGCCTTTGATCACTTCAGAGGCCAGCATTCCCAGCAATGCAGTGAGCGGGTGACGTCATGACGTCACTCGCGATGTGAGGAGCCCGCGCATCTGCTGGATCCAGTTAGATCCAGCAGGCGGCATAAGCCGCAGCAGCGACGGTGTGGCGGGACTCGGGAGCCCTGACGTCGTGGAGTGGTGCCAGCTCGAAGATAAGTTTCTTCATGGGGGGGGAGCTAGTGCTGGGGGCACGACTACAGTGAGCATTGCAGGAGGGGAACAGCTACAGGGGCATTGCTTAATGGGCACAGCTTCAGGGGACAGTGCAGAAGGTGCTACTGGGGGCATTGCTTAAAGGGCACAGCTACAGGGGGCATTGCAGAAGGGGCCCAACTACTGGGGGCATTGCATAATGCGCACAGCTACAGGGGACATTTAATAAGGACCACAACTACTGGGGGCATTGATTAATGGGCACAACTACAGGGGGCATTGCAGAAGGGGCACAACTACTGGGGGCATTGCATAATGGGCACAGCTACAGGGGGCATTGCATAAGGGCCACAACTATTGGGGGCATTGATTAATGGGCACAACTACAGGAGGGCACTGCATATGGGGTACAACTACAAAGGGCATTGCAGAAGGGGCACAACTACAGAGGGCATTGCATAATGGGCACAGCTACAGGGGGCATTGCATAATGGGCACAACTACAGGAAGGCACTGCATATGGGGCACAACTACAGGGGGCACAGCATAATGGGCTCTGGCATTCTCAATGTATTTTATGTGGTTCTGGATTTCAATATGTATTTTATGTGAACATGGTTATTTCAATGTTTTCTATGTTGCTCTGGCTTTTTCTTTCACTTCAACAGCGAAAAATGTATATTGAGAACATTATGTAAAATGTTTATTTTCAATGTCCTGGGCTCGCAGCGTGACTAAAAATAGGGGTGTCATGCTCCTGCAAATGTCATACCAAAGGCGTGCGCACAAAAATGGGGCGTGGCCTTGTGACAAATGAGCTACACCTTTTTTGCACACGCGCCTTAGGTGCGTACATGCTATCGGCTCTGTCGATTGACTACATATCTTTTTTGGCTCTTTGCCTCCGACTGGTAGGCCACCCCTGGCCTAGGACATGGGTGTGATTTGTGGGTCCAAAACCTTGTCTTGTGTGTAAATGCTACTTCAGGGGTTGGGCTAGCCTGCCACAATGATTTCTGGTGCTGCTGTTCTGCAGACTATCACTGCCTTACTCTCTTAGCCAGGGGTGGGGAACCTTTTTTCTGCTGAGGGCAATTATGATATATATAACATTGATAAGGGTTAGGTATGGGATCCCAATGGTCAGGATGCCGATGGTCAGGATCCCCACAGATTTAGGTAAGTATTCTAACCCTTACCCTAACCCTCCCCCTAACCCTAACCTCCCCTCCCGCAGCCTAAGCCTAACCCACCTCTCCCACAGCCTAACTCTAACCCTCCCTTCCTGCAGCTTATGCCTAACCCTCCCCAAAGGCCTAACCCTAACCCTCCCCCTAAACAGCTCAGAGGGCCAATCAAATGATTTTGGGGGCCTTATACAGCCCCCGTGCCTGAGGTTCCCCATCCCTGCTCTAAGCAGAACATGGCTCATCCCTGGTTGATACTCCTTCTCCTCATCAATCCTGGGAGGAAGTAGACGCCACCTAGGCAGTGGTGCACTGCTCTTGTTCGGCAGCATAACTGGGAGCTAGGGGGGTGCCAGACACTGGGCAGTCCTGGCTCCATAGCAATTGCACCCCCTACACCCACAGTACAGTAGTCACGCTTTTGCAGTCTAGCAATCTGTACTACACAGACATGCAATATGCTTGTGAAGAAACTACAGTTTCCATGCATAATTCGCATCATGCATAATTCACCTGTGTTCTCATTTACACTGTTGATCTGGTAACTCCAGGCAGTCCTAGTTTTACCCCTAGCAGATTGATATGATGCCGCTTTGCATGTGGTATCATTGCGTAGTGCAGCCTCGGTCAGAAAGAGAGAGACCTGGGCCACATTGTCAAAGAGAAGACTTCACATTTTAAAGAAAGCAAAGTGAAGACATGTTAAAGCCAAGTTACAGTACACATTATAGACAAACTCCATGAGTCAGAATTTACAATACAAACTTCTTAAAGAACTGAATGCCACCAGCTACAGTGATTACGGCACTATGAATAAATGGCCTGTGTAAGCAATGGTATTATTCACTCAAGATACATCTGCACAAAACTCATATAATAAGGTAATTGGAGAATATGGCGAGGAAAGAAAGCGGTACAGAGAAAGATGAATTTGACCCAGCTACATAAAAAGTATACTGTATTGGCATTTCATGTATCATAAATTCTGCTCAGGCTTAGCTACATTTACATTTTACTTTTTTGAATGTTACAAAATGCCACTGTACAGTATATTGTATCAACTTGATTTTTCACAGTTCTATCTATCTATCTATCTATCTATCTATCTATCTATCTATTTATCTATCTATCTATCTATCTCATATCTATGCAGTGGCGTAACTATGGTATTTGGAGCCCAGGGCAAATTTGAAAAGGGGGCCCCCCAACATCCCGAGATGTGCGGCAAGCGAAGGCACGTGCGGAAAAAATGGGCGTGGTCACTTAAAAATTGGGCGTGTCAACATGACACACCCCTTTATTTTCACGCTGAACATTCCTATCCATATGCACCTTAACCCCAGTAGTACCCCTTATACAGTACCCCCAGTATGCAGTTGCGGTCCCTCTTATGCAGGCCCATAGTAGTGCCCCTTATACAGTATCCCCAGTAGTGGACCCCCTTATACAGCCCCCAATTAGTTCTCCTTACTCAGTACCCCCAGTAGTGGCCCCCCCAAATGCAGTGCCCCACGTAGTGTTCCCCCTTATGCAGTGCCCCCAGTAGCAGTCCCCACAATGCAGTGCGCCCAGTAGCGGTATCCCCTTATGCAGTGCCCTTTATATGGTGCCCCCAGTAGTAGTCCCCCCCCTATGCAGTGCCCTTTATATAGTGCCCCCAGCAGTAGTCCCCCCCCATGCAGTTTTCCAAGTAGTGGTCCCCTTATGCAGGCACCCTGTAGTGATCCCCCCTATCCAGTGCCCCCTTGTAGTGGCCCTTCCTATTATTGCCCCCAGTAGTGGTCCCCCGAGTGCAGTGCCTCTAGTAGTAGGACCCTTTTATAATGCCCCCAGTGGTAGTTCCCCCCCAAGTAGTAGTCCCCAGTAGAGTAGCCCCCCCCAGTAGAGGTCCTCCCAATGGCGCCCTCAGTAGTAGCCACCCCTCCCCCAGTAGAGGTCCCCCCAGTAGTAGCCACCCCCCTCCCCCGTTGTGCAGATAGGTTAAAAAAATCTATATATGTATATAAAAATATACTTACCTGAATCCCTGCTCCTGCTCCTGGTCCTGCTCGCGACGCCGCTCCCGCCCGGGCTGGCGCGCTCAGCATTATGGGACAGACATCATGACGTCATGACGTCAGTCCCATTACCCACTGCAGGAGCCGGACGGAAGTCCGGCTCTTGCAGTGGGTGCTGCAGCAGTAAATGAGATTCTATCTGACTCTCATTGGCTGCTGTTTAACACACGCATCGCCGCCAGCGCTGGCAGCGATGCGTGTGTTATGCACAGCCTGAGCCCACCTCCTAGCGCTATTGGGCAAGCGCTCAGGGGGAGGGAACGGGCTCAGGTGTGAAGCACAGGACCGGCGCTGGAAGCCTAGCGCCGGTCCCGTGTAAATGTGTAGCGCTGACCGCACTCATTGTGGTCGGCGCTACACTGGCTAACTAGGGCGGGCCGGTACCATGCCCGACGGCATCCCCCCGCGCCGCCGGTTCAACGGCGCTCAGGGCACGCACCCCGCTCGCCCTGCCCTATTTACGCCACTGTATCTATGTATCTATCTATCTCATATCTATCTATCTATCTATCTATCTAATACCTGTCTGTTGGCCAGTCTAGCTTTGGTCACAACACTAAATTGATGGAACAATAAAAGTCTATATTATCTGTGGCAAGTACAATTTAAACTTTATCTGTATGTAAACATTAAGTGACATCACAACAGAGAAAATTGTACTAGATACATATAATGATAATAAAAATGAAAACATTACCTAAAACATATACTGTATATACACAATTATTATAATGAGACATTGAAATGGGTTAGGTATGGGATCCGGACGGTCAGGATGCCGATGGTCAAGATCCCGACAGATTTAGGTAAGTATTCTAACCCTTACCCTAACCCTCCCCCTAACCCTAACCTCCCCTCCCACAGCCTATGCCTAACCCACCTCTCCCGCAGCCTAACCCTAACCCTCCTGTCCCGCAGCCTAACCCTCCCTTCCTGCAGCTTATGCCTAACCCTCCCCCAAGTGCCTAACCCTAACCTTCCCCCTAAACCTAATACCGCCGGAATGTGTCCGGATTCTGACCATCAGGATGCTGCTGTCCAGGAACATGCAGTCAGGGTAGACAGTGGAGGTGGAGCTTCCCCTGTCATACTCCTGAGATTTTATCTAAAAATTATTGGAATAATATTTCAAAGATATTTATAACTTATAAACATCTTCTTTGTTTGTTGTAATCATTTTTATAGTTAACACTCACCAGCTTTGTGGAGCTCCCTGGGACTGCAGGAAGACAAGAGATGAGGCAGCAATGGCTTAGCCTCGCTTTTGTATAGTCAGACACTGCTTGTAGAGCTGGGGGCGGGGCCACAACACGGGCAGCAAGCTGCACAGAAATAGAGCTAATAGAGGCATGGGGGACGTTCCTTGATCACTGACAGACATGTGTCATGTGACCAGGAAGTGCACTGCAGTGTTTAGAGATTGGAACTCAGTCAGCAGCAGCAAGAGAAGACACAGTGATGCATCAATGGACACTGAAGCTTAGTGTAATGAGGGGAGAGTTACAGTGAGTAGGGGGTGAGTCAGGCTCCCAACACTCAGACCCAACTTCATGTATGCTTCCTCAGCCATTGACCTCACCGCACATTACTGTCGCTGTCGGTATTGTGACAGTCGGCATCCAGACCGTCGGGATTCTGACGACATCCCTTTGATATTAATCAGTTTCCAGAATTAACGGCCTATTTAACAAGAATTTTGCTAAAGCCACGAAAACTGGCATTACTTATTGTGTTAACTAATGAGAATAAGCACGGGAAAATGGGCCATTATTGTAATCCCCTTTAATAGATGGGCTGTTACAGATATATCTGATAAATGCTGCAGTATCCCCTTCTTTAATACTTTAATAGCCCCCAATTCTCTAAAAGTACAGCAGTCCTCGGAAAACCAGCCATTGTCACAGGACTGACCACGACCCTTAGTTTTATAAACAGATCTCTGAAGGAACAATCAAAACCCCATATTACATGTTTTCAAAGGGCAGGAAAATGTGGTGTAAAAACAGGAAAGTGTATGAAGTTAACGAAAGAATAGTCACTCTAAAAACACTGCAAACTAGATCTGCGAAACTGCAAAAAAACGTAACACCAATACCCTTTTCACATCGCAAAAATAACCCGGAATATTGCCGGGTCAAGGTGCAGTGTGAACGCGCCACTAAACATATTCCCGGTCGAGCAACCTGGCATTTCAACCCTGCAATCGAGAAGGGTTGAACACGGTAACAAGACGGGTGGAAGTGCAGTATGAACAGGCCCTATCCAGGTTATCCAACCCGGGGACTCAGCAAACACCACTGAATGCATGTTCCTGGGTCTCACTTGATGATGTCAGCAGCCAGACACACAGGCAGCACACTGCAGACAACAGCAGGGGCAGCAACTCGGCAGTCTGAAAGGGGTTAAATTGGAGTGATGAAGAAGTGAACTGTACACAGAAGCTGCATCATGCTCTCATTGTCTGAATCAAATAGCAGTAAAGCACAAACACTCATGAACTCAGGGCTACACAGTGGTAATCCATCAGCCATGATTCCTGCAATGCTGGGAGCAGTCCCCACCCTTCCCTTGTGTTCCCTATTGTGATATTATCTCTGTGAGCCTGAAAAAGTCAATTTTGAATGACATCCATAGGGTTTTACAGGGCTGACCCAGGTTCAGTGTGAAAGGGGCCAACCTGGAAATAACCCTGGTCGAAGGTGCAGTGTGAGAGGGGTTTGCGATGTGAAAGGGGTATTACAGTGGTCAAACCGATTTCCCCTTTCACATTCAGGGGCAAACGCAGGATTTTTATGGGGGGGGTTCCATATTATATAAATATATATAATATATATATATATATATGTGTGTGTGTGTGTGTGTGTGAATACACATACATACATATAGACATGCAGAGAGCTGTAACTTGGGTAGTGCGAACGGTGCCATGGCACAGGGCACCGCAGGGCAGGGGGCACTGTTTGGGCCTGACAGTTTTCCTTTTTATTATCATTCTCACTTGTAGCTTCCTCTTCTTTTATCCCCAGCATCTCCTGGCTGCCCTAAGAGTCTTAGTATCTCTTTCCTGGCCCTTTCCCTTGAAGTCAATGCTCTCTGTAGCACAGGGCACCAAAAAAGTCTAGTTACTGCTCTGTACACACATATAGACATACACACATTTTCACAAACACACACATATATACACACACATACATATGTCACACATAACTTACATTCACACACATATATACACACACCTATGTCACATATACACAAGCAAACTTACCTTGCAGCAGATCTGACCGGGACAGGATCTAGCAGGCTGGCAGCATGTTCTTAAGCCCCGCCCCCTCGTGGAAAATCGCGGGTCAATTGGGAGGGGACGGGGCCAAATGACTCGATTCTAATGAAATTGTGTAATAGTTGCTCCGCCTCCTCTGTATTGACCCACGAATCGCAGCAATTTGCCACGAGGGGGCGGGGCTTAAGGACATGTTTCCTGCACTTCAGTCTGTCAGGGGGGGGTTCTGGGTACTCAGAAACCCCCCCTGCGTGTGCTACTGACATTAGCATTCCCCTGATTGCCATTCTGCACCTTGTCAATAGAATACTTATTTTCACAGATTATTGTCTATGAATGAATACAGCTTGAATATCTCCAGTTAATACATTCTGCTGTGCGGTGGGGACCAGGTAGGACAGGGAACATGTAATGCCAATTTCCCTTCAGCAAAATGTACAAAACTTTGTGTAAAGATGAACATTTTGCAGAAGAGTTTGGAAATTTTCACTCATCTAATTGGCTGCCGCTAGAAGAATAAGGAAACAAACAGTAAACAAGTCTATTTCCAATTGATCACAGAGGTTTATAATGTCTAAGCAGTTTGCTAGAGCATGTAAAATATTTACAGAAGTCACATTTCCGTAACGCAGACAGATCTGTACAGTAAAATAAAATAATTGCTTGAGGAAATGTACAGTATCCTCTGATCTATCTTAATGTTGAACAAACAC
Organism: Taudactylus pleione; assembly: GCA_031769625.1. Classification (NCBI taxonomy): domain Eukaryota; kingdom Metazoa; phylum Chordata; class Amphibia; order Anura; family Myobatrachidae; genus Taudactylus; species Taudactylus pleione. Next base: position 1,951,454 of record JAUIMM010000104.1, on the reverse strand, counting down.
ATCCAGATTTATATGGCATGAGCTGCATTTTGTAATATTATTAAAACAGTAACTCGATGCACTTTTCAGTGTAGTCAACATCTACCGATGATGCTACGCCGCTGTCTGACTGTGCAGAGCAGGTGTGAAGAACCACCAGGATGGAATAACATGGGAGGATAGCACAGTGCGCTCACTAGTAGTGACCAGTAAGTTTGAATATTTCATGGCTGCAGTTTAGGGGATTAAGGGGTCAATTTACTAAGCAGTGTTAGGAGACAGAGTGAAAAGTGATAAGAAAGTGATAAGGTGCCAGCCAATCAGCTCCCAACTGTCATCTCACAGGCTGTGTTTGAAAAATGACAGCTGGGAGCTGATTGGCTGGTACCGTATCACTTTCTTATCACTTTTCACTCTGTCTCCTAAAACTGCTTAGTAAATAGACCCCTAAAGCTGTAGTGGTAGTGGTCCGGATAGTACTTTAACTGCTGAAATGGTTTTGTCAGAGCGGGGTGGGGAGTTATCAGAGATACAAGTTTCTCTGATTTGTACATTTATAGACGGATGTTAGATGCCAATAAACCCAATTTGTAAAGTATAAGGAAGTGGGTGGTACAAGTATATGTAGTTAGTTGCCCTGGGGACTCTACAAACCTTAGTCCGGGCCTGTCAATGAGGGAAAACTATGGGCCTTATGCTAAAATGTATGCAAATGGGCCAGTGATGCTACCGCTTTGCTCTCCTGAAAGAAAGAAATGCGTATGTGTTTCCGTATACAGGATTACACACATCTATTCTGTGCATCTAGTTATGCGTATGCTTGGTTTGATACCCGTCACTAGCAGTGCACACTTGTACCAGCATACACTTTGTGTAAATAATTCACCTGGAAACAGACATATTTACACTTCCATCCAACACTGCATAGCCCAAACTTCTGTCTACACAACCTCACTGAGCTATGCCTGCTGCAGCCCAGTTACACTCCACAGTTTCAAGATGAAATATGACTGCAATGTGTATGTCTCTGCATCAACCATACCTGCATCTGTCCAGCTCTGAAGCATGTGCAGCGTGAATACACACAAGATGCCCTCCACTGCCATTCTGAGTGTGCCAGTCCTGCCATTCTGAGTGTGCTGGGGGGGTCTCACTGCTTGTAGTTCACCACGTTATGAGTCCACCTGCAGCGCTTGTAGTTCTGCCACTAGTGTAACTCTAGCTGGAAGATGTACAGGATAGGTGGAGAAGTTGCCCTTAGCAAACAATCAGCTTACAGATATCAATTTATAGAATGTACTTGATAAATAATAGCTAGAATTTTATTGGATACTATGGGCAACATTTTCACTTGTCCTCTGTATTAGGTTGAATACATTTCCTCCTCTGTATCATTATTTCAAACCACGACACACACAAGACACATTTACTTTCCAGCATGAAATAAACTTTATGCAGGTGGCATCTCATATAGACAAATAAATATTTGATATAGGGAGAAATGTATCAAACCTTGGCAAGAGAATGGAGAGAGATAAGGTACCTGCCAATCAGCTTCTAACTGTCATGTTACAGGCTGTGTTTGAAAAATGACAGGAGCTGATTGGTTAGTACTTATCTTTCTTCACTTTATCTCTCTCCAAGGCTTAGTGAATAGACCTCTATGTACTAAGCCTTGGAGAGAGATAAAGCGGATGGAAATAAAGTACCAACCAATCAGCTCTTAACTGTCATTTTCCAAACACCACCTGTAAATTGACAGTTAGGAGCTGATTGGTTGGTACTTATCTTTCTCCATTTTATCTCTCCCCCATAATTCACAGGACAAACTTGTGATGACTTGTTATGACTACGTTATGGAAAATAGCCACACTGTGTTTTGTTCATTTAATATCGTGGCTTGAAAATGTAAAACATTGCCACCTACGTGCATGCAGTATAATTATTGCTTTATTTTTTTTTCCCAGACTTTTTCTTGTAGAAATTAATGTGTTTTGAAGAACAACGTTTATATCTTTCGTGTCGCTGCTTGGGGGAGCTGTTGCTTTTGCCATCAATTAAGTTTTTTTCTTCATATTCAATCTCTCGATTGTGGTTAGTACATTTTCTATCCAGGATCTAGATTAATTGCACTGGATCTAGATCACTTTGAACTGGAAAAAGACAATTACATTGGGTGAAATATGGCATCTGAGATGTAAGAGAAGCAATGAGAGTGGAGGGAAGAGACAGCAGGGTGATATGGGGAAAGAGATGTAAGGGTTGAAGTGCTTCCAGACTAATTATAGGCTGTCTCTCTATGCAGAAACCATTTTAATTCCAGTGAAAACTGGGACAAAGGCTGACTATTTTTAACATGGAGATTGCATGTAAATTGTTACTTTTAGTTTAAAAAAAATAACTTTCCTGTAATTAAGGTTATTGAAAATACTGTAGGATATGTTTATCATTCTTATCATTTTAAGGGCTCTAGTTAGTAAATATAAAAATGTAATTTCTTAGCATTTTAGCTGAAGAAAATATTTTTTTTTCTCTTCTATTTATAAAAAAAGAGTTTTCTTATCTCTTCTCTTAGTGATGCAGCCCCCATAGGTCTCAGTGGGGAGTGATCAGTTATGCTTTTTATGGAGAGAGAATCTTCTCTTCTCCAAACTTTTCACCAAAATATTAAGACAATTTCTATATGGTGTGACGGAAGGAGTGAGCAGAGAAACACGATTATTTGTACAGGCAGCTAACAAAGACAAATGAATAAAAATAAATAGGAAATTAAAAAAAAATATTTTACATGTCATGTCATATACAGTATATATATATATATATATATATATATATATATATATATATATATATATAAATATATATATATATATATATATACTGTATGTATATATATATTTTATATATATATATATATATATATATGTGTCTGTACATATATGAACATAGTAGATAGATATTAGATAGGTAGATAGATAGATAACACATTGGTATACATAAGAATTCATATATTATAAAATTGTTCCCTGCTCTAAATTAGGTCATCACATAAATGTGCGTAGTGACCCTAATTGCAGCTGTGGCAGATGCACGGCAAACCAATTGTGCATGGCGCCCGCAGTGGGAGCTGGGGTGGGCACCGAGCACATTAGGTGTGACGTGCATGTATACGCCACAGCAATGGGAGAAGAGGAACAGGAGAGGGCAAATATATTATAATGCTATGAAATAAAGTTCTAAAATGAACGTTGTAAACCCTTATGTACAACTTCTTTAATGTAAATTGCAGCTTTGAGAAGTGTTTCTGTACAAGTGGGGTAATGTTACGGAGCAGAGATGCACTTTTGTATCTCTAAAAATCAGGGCAAAGATAAGAAAATATGATGAAATACATAACATATACATAACATATCTATCAAGTATTTGCTTTGGTTAATCTCCTGCAACTAGCATCAAACAGATATAAAGGTATCTACAGTATGATGTGCGGCCTGTTAGAGTTAGGCACTAGCGGGGGAGGTTAGGGTTAGGCACTAGTGGGGGAGGTTAGGGTTAGGCACTAGTGGGGGAGGTTAGGGTTAGGCACCCCTAAGGGAGGGTTAGGGGGGAGGGTTAGTGATACTTACCTAAATCCCCTGTCAGGATTTCCACTGCTACCAGTCTGCCGGCGTCGGGATTTGAACCACCGGCGGTCATTCATACTTTCCAACTACCGACCCATCTCTCTTCTCCTTTTTGCTTACAAACTACTTGAGCGTATTGTTTACAACCACCTTACCACCTTCCTTTCCTCCCACTCATTTCAATCTGGCTTCCGTTCTCTCCACTCCACTGAAATTGCCCTCACAAAAGTCAGCAATGACCTCCTTGCTGCCAAATCCAAGGGCCACTACTCTCTGCTCATTCTCCTTGATCTCTCTGCTGCATTTGACACTGTGGACCACCCTCTCCTCTTGCAAATCCTTCAATCTCTTGGTTTACGTGGCACTGCCCTCTCCTGGCTGTCCTCCTACCTCCTTGATCGTTCCTTCTCTGTATCCTCTCATGACTCCTCTTCCCCCCCACTTCCACTAACAGTAGGAGTTCCCCGAGGTTCTGTTCTTGGACCTCTCCTTTTCTCCCTATATACATCCTCTTTAGGTGAACTCATTAACTCCTTTAACCTCCAATATCATCTCTATGCTGATGATACTCAAATTTACCTTTCCACCCCTGAGCTCTCCCCCTCGCTCCTTACCCGTATCTCCAATTGTCTCTCTACTGTCTCTTCATGGATGTCCCAGCGCTTTCTTAAACTTAACATGTCTAAGACTGAGCTGATCATCTTCCCACCCTCTTCCACTACCTCAATTCCCACAATTTCATTATCTATTGATGGTACAACTATCTCCTCTAACCCCAAAGTGCACTGCTTTGGAGTTATCCTAGACTCCTCCCTCTCATTTAAACCACACATTCAGCACCTCTTGCATTCCTGCCGTCTCCACCTAAAAAATATCTGCAGGATTAGACCCTTCCCCACCCAGGATGCCACTAAAACCCTCATCCACTCACTGGTCATCTCCAGTTTGGACTACTGCAACCTTCTCCTAGCTGGCCTCCCAGTCTCTCACCTCTCTCCACTACAATCAGCTCTCAATGCTGCTGCTCGGCTCATCTTCCTCTCCAGACGTTCTACATCTTCTTCCCCTCTCCTTCAAGCCCTACACTGGCTCCCCTTCCCCTTCAGATGCCAATTCAAGGTTCGTACACTCGCCTACAAAGCCCTCACCAAATCCTCTCCCACATACATTTCTGACCTCTCCCCTCACACTCCTGCCCGTCCACTTCGCTCATCTAATGCATGCCGCCTCTCTTGCCAACTGATTACTTCCTCCCACTCCCGCATCCAAGATTTTGCCCATGCAGCTCCCTACCTTTAGAATGCTCTCCCTCTCCCTATCAGACTCTCCACCTCTCTACAAATCTTCAAACGGGCTCTCAAGACCCACTACTTCATCAAGGCCTTCCAGCACTCATCCTAACCCACCTCATGCTCTTTCCTCACTAACTTCCCCTTCTGTGTCACGCCTGTCTGTCTGCCTTCCCCTTTAGAATGTAAGCTCTCATGAGCAGGGACCTCTTCCCTCATGTGCTTCTCTTTTACATTTTCTTCGACTCTCTTCTTCCCATTAGGGCACCTAACACCTGACTACCAACTCCCGGCTGCTTATTGTGAGTGTCTAACTGCTATTGCAGCAATGTATATAAATTGTGTCCTTGTCCTGCACTGTAATGTACTGTAAGTTACTTGTTTCTTGTTCACTTGTTAGTTCTATGTACTATGTAAGGCGCTGCGGAACACTTGTGGCGCCATATAAATAAAGGATAATAATAAAGGATAATAATAATTCCCTGCAAGCTTCTAACTGCATCTCCAGGCTCCTTCCAGCTGTATTGCATGATTTGTTTGTTATAGCATTTAACACGTGTATAAAATGCCTGCTATTGTTATAACAGATAGGTGTCTCTTTCTTCGATTAAGGGTATGTTTCAAAATGGCAGCCGTTTTGTATGTGAGAGGGTCACCCCTGCAGCAGCACCAGATCCTAGGTCTCCAGAACACAGTGGTTGCAACAAGCCACATTATTTAATGACATTTCATGGTATCTTTAGCACAGTTTTCATTGTGATGTCTGAAGTCTGTCCTAAATATTGTCACCAAGGAACGCTGGGCAGAGAAGTACTGATGTTAGATCTTGGTAAAAACTACAGAAAAAAATAAAGAGAAATTGAAAATAAAAAGAAAAGCTCCACTGGCAGAGCAGTGATGAAAATGCTGTATATTGAATGTCTCCAGATTTGTCAGCTGTTAAACAAAAATCATTATATGGTGTGAACTTCTGTGTTAGCAATGTTTTTAGCAAAGGTGGCAGTGCTTAAAATTAAATATATACTCGTTTTGTGTATATGCCAGAACTCAACTATCGATGGCTCAACCTTTGATGGTTTTCTGACGATTTCAAACCAGCAGAACAGTTACAAGCTGATTGGTTGGTACTTTATCTCTCTCCGCTATCTCTTTCCAAGGCTTGATACATCTCACTTAAAATCTTCCAGATTTTAATAGAACCAATTGGCACCCTAAGTGGCTCCACCCCATAGTCGGTCAGAGGTGGCGCCAGTCAGTGGCGTCACAAGGGGGGTGCGGACCGCACCCGGGTGTCACCCACCGAGGGGTGACACCAAGGTGCAGACTGACACTCCCCCACAGCGACAGGAGCCGAGTGCTGCACTGTAGTATTAAGTGCAGCACCCCGCTCCTGACACTGTGAGGTAGCCGCCACTGCAACACAATGCAGTCAGCACTCCCTATACCCCCTCCCAGTAATGGTAAAAAAAACGGGACGAGAGGGATCAGGCCGCAAGGCCATGCCCCCATCCCGTGAGGCCACGCCCGATTCGCACGAGGCCACGCTCCTTTTCAGGGCATCACAACATCCCTCCCCGCACCGGGTGACACCGCGGCGCCAGCCCCTATGAGATGGCTCACTCAACCCCCCAAATGTTTTACTTTAGCAGAGGAGTAGGAGCAACTTCTGTGCCCCTGAGTCTTGGACGGTCGCATGGGGCAATTGTATCATAGCTCAGCACCACTCTCACAGACTATCACTGACACTAAGGAGAGGTCAACTGTTTTTTTTTCCACATATCAGCAGCTGGTGCTCTATGTAGGGGCAAACCATTTCCTAACAGCAGGGGCAATAAAGTTTGTGCACCTCACAAAATACATCTATGATCCAAGGATGCAGCAGACTCATCTTCTTCTTCAGTTGCATTGTAGTACCAGCCACCTCGCAGGCTGCTTCATCCTGAAGTAGCCCTTTGTTTCTCTCTAGCCCCATACATAATGCATGTTCCACAACTGGTTTTACATTTAGAAGAGCATGCAAATATCTCAATATCCTTGTGAGGAACAGCATTGGATCTGACGCCAGTCACTTCCACTCCCTGTCTCTGCTTAGAACAGAGTAATACACAATTCTTTTAACCGCTGCCATCTGAATACATATTCAAACGTCTGCTGCAAATTGCAAGACATTGAGCTGTATAGCTGCCCTGTTCAGCCATAACACCTGTATATCTGTTCTGTACACATGGGGCCTGATGCAGGCGTGCATGCAATTCCCATCGTGACTGCGATTCCGTAAGCAGCGGTTCTGCGGAAATATGCTAATGATTTAGCTGATGTCTTGTGCACAGAGACACCCGCTTCCGTGGTCTCACATCCGCCGCTTGCATATAATAGATGAAACATCGGTCGCACATTGAACATCTCAGCAACCCTATGCTGTCTCAGAATGTTCTTCTCATACTAAGACGCTGCAGCTGTGTACGAATATGCAGGGGCTCACTAGGGCACACCCAAAACAACGGTCCCGACACCCCTGCATTTTTGCAACCACCCCCCAACCCCTGCTCCCTCTGCCAAACGTTGACTACCTGTCATTCACATTGTGGAAAAATTCTAAGTGCGACCCACATATCAGGCCAATTTTGCGCAGTGCGGCTTTGGTGCATACGCAGTAGCCGCAAATCGCTCCCCTGCATCCCACATCAATACAGCATCCACCTCTGACTTAGGCCCATTATGAGAAAACAGCAGAGAATCCCAGAGGTAAAAAAAACTGTATGAGTAGAATGGGAAATAGCTAAATGCATTATGTCTGATGAATTGTAATTTGTAATAATAGACATGCACGACAAGTAAATTATGTTATTCATGTATTTGTCTTGATGAATTGTAAATTATTCTAACAGCGTTTATGGTTATTCAAGCTGTTTACTTTATATGCAGATTCAGTAGCCGCATAGGGTTATTAATGACTAGATTAGCAAAAAATGAAATACCGCAAATAGGTAACTAATTAGATGTAACAGACAAGTGGGATAATACGGAAGTTTTTATGTAGTCGGGTCAGTGAGTCAGTTTCCATGAGAAGTACAATATTTCCTCTTCTCCTTCATTCTTATCATTCTCTGGATGTGTTTCTCCAGTCTGTAACAAGTGACTGATGGTTTCAGAGTGGTTTGGGAGACATAAAAACATCACAGTTATTGGTTGTAAAGAGAAAAATTCATTTACGGAACCCATAGAACCATTCTTATATTAGTTAAAAAGTGTTAATATTTATACCATAACTACATGCAAATTGTTTTGGAACAGGCATATTTATGTCAAACTTATCTACTCTCGTAATGTACGAGAAACTCCAAAACTCTGGGAGTCCTGGGTGAGTAGACCAGCCTCCCAGATCCTGCCCATTTCCCCAGTGAACTGGGTGTTGGGGGTTTGATTAGACGATTACAATAAATTTGTGTTATCATAGCATAACCCTCTGCTGTACAATGGTATGAATCACAGCACTGTACAGCATTAGGGTGGTCCAGTCATTACGCGTTTCACGATACCATACCCAATGCATTTCCCACATGGATCACATTCAGGGATCTCCAGGAAGTATGAATTATTACTATATATGTATTGTCAGCATGGGGCAGAGATAAAGGATGGGACCTACACATTGTTAAAACTGTACTTAAACTACAGCCAGTAAAGTGAACAAGATAAGTGAAACTGTGCATTTATCCAGACAAACAGAATAAGACATACTTCCCAACTTTATACTGTCGACCTGTCCCATAGGGAGAGGTCCAGGTAGGAGGTGCAGGATGTTGTGCAATACTGGGATGATCTTAGGGATATCTTGCAGGGGACGGTCCAATTAGGAGGTGCAGAGCGCAGAGCCCTGTTGTACAATGCCGGAAGTCCCGGAGAGCTATCTCCTTAAAAATTCAATGAGAGCAGGCACGCATGCAATGAAGGTAATGAGAATTTATTTCGCCATACAAACAGAAAAGAGACAGTGGGGTCTATGTACTAAGCCTTGGAGAGAGATAGAGTGGACGGATATAAAGTATCAACCAATCAGCTCCTAACTGTCACTTTACAGACTGTGTTTGAAAAATGACAGTTAAGAGCTTATTGGATGGTACTTTATCTCCGTCCACTTTATCTCTTTCCAAGGCTTAGTACATAGACCTCAGTGTCTCTATTAGAGAGGAGCGAAATCCAAGCAAAATTTTATACAAATGTAGTCCTGATACAGAACAGACCATGTTGCATAGGTGCAAAGTTTTGGCAATGTGAACTCTTCGCCTGCCTTTGGCTTTATTATTCTGTGTACACGCTGTATATGTACATTTATGTTGTTCTATGAGTACAGCTGGTGCGATTCAATTCATTCTGCTGTGGGGTGATTTGGGCCGAGCTGTGAACACTAGTGATCAAATAAACTATTAACTATTTCACATCAAAGTGGACAGTAATTAATCTAAAATTCCATTCATCCCTAGTTCATCATAAATACACAGTTCCAACTTCACAATAAGAAAATCACGTTGGGTTGAATAGGGAGGGTTAAGCCTGTGTCTGTCTTAATACATGAGATCACATCTAGCAGTAATTCAATGAATTTAAACGGTGAAATATTCACATGAGTGTGAAAATGACATTACTACCTGTCATAGAGAAAAGAACACTTTTTTTCTAGCCAAAAAGATGTGCAAATTGGTCCCAGACTAGTTTGTCAGAATCCATTTTACACCGAATTGATGCTTTCTCTCCCTGCGATATTGCTACAGCGACACAGACAAGATCATCTGTTACAAATATCTGTTCTGGCTAAGAGCATCAGGACACACTGCATTTGGATCAGCAGACAACATATTAATCCTAAGATCCATACACTATTATAGATCACAAAGAAAGAGCAAAATAGACTCAAATCATAACAAAAAAATAAGCTTTTTACTATTATGTTACTTATTTATGTATGTAATATTTGGCAATGTTTATTTATTACATCTCACTCCATACAGATCTGACATTGTCAGCCAGGTGTGCAACTTGGGCAAGATCGAGGCCGCTGGTCTCCTGACAAGGGACTTAAGATAGACGTCGACATACCAACGCCTATCTTAATCCCAATGCTGGAACGCCAAAGGACGCCAGCCCGAATGAGGTAAGTCCGGAACACCCTTAGCGCTAGCCGTGGGGGGAGGGTTAGGTTTAGGGAATGTAGCAGGATTAGGATTTTGGGGGGGAGGTTAAGGTTAAGCACCCCTAGGGGGAGGGTTAGGCACCACTGGGGGGTTAGGGTTAGGCACTAAAGGGGGAGGGTAAGGTATAGGCACGAAGGGGGAAGGGTTAGGTGTAGGCACTAACGAGGAGGGTTAGGGTGTGGGGTGGGGAGTGTTAGGGTTAGGCTACAAGAAGGAAGGGGTAGGGTAGGGAAGGGGGGAGGGTAAGTATACTTACCCGACCCCTGTCGGGATACCAACCATCGGGATGCCCCTGTCGGTATTCTGACAGGAGGCATCCCACCAGCTGGCATTACATACCCATTCCAGTCTTAGCACCTACATTAGGTCTAACTCAGAGCTTGATGCAATTGTGCCTCAAAGTTGCAGGCATAAAATGTGTTCACTAAGAAATGACGCAATTAGCTAAAACTATCATAATATGTACACAAGTCTGCACCAGTCAGGGCCGAATTAAGCCTTTGGCGAGCCAGGAGCACTTAAAACAGGGGGCGCACTCCCACTACTCTGGCCCTCACTCATGTGTCAGCAACGCTTCCATCCGGTGGTGGCTCACTGGATGGGTGGAGATGAGAGGAAGATGCAGCGGAGATAGAGAGAAGAGGAAGATGCGGCATGGTGCGGCGCATGCCCTGCGCATGTCAGGGGTCGCATCTCCATGGAGAGCCGCTGGGTCCTAGTGCCCGGTGGCTGCTACAGTAGTGTGCTGAAGCTTGGGGGCCTCTGAGAGAGGTGGGCCCGGAAACTACTGCTCCCTATCTCATATATGAAAAAAAAGTACTTAATTCGCACACAAAACTATTATATATGCCTGAGCAATGAAGAAAACATCCATATGCGTTAGAGGTGCATTAGCAACAGCCAATCAGAAGCAGTTTGCCAGTGCTGGTGACCATTACCATCATCATTGTGTATTTGCTTCTGGCCTTGACCACCCACAAATTATATGGCTTTCTTAGGCGCACATGTGTCTTAGGGGTAAATTTACTAAAGTGAGAGTTTTTAGAAGTGAGTTTTAAAAGTGATGTTGCCATTAGCAACCAATCAGATTCTACGTAACATTTAACTAGCACCTTCTAGAAGATAATAGCTAGCATCTGATTGATTGCTATGGGCAACATCATTTTTAAAACTCACTTCTAAAAACTCTTACTTTAGTAAATTTACCCCTATCAGCCAGCATCTGTTTTAAATTGCACAAACATAACCTTAATGTACTTCTCCTATGTTAAAACGCCCCCACCCTCCCCTGTATCGCTCTCCCAGGCACAGCACATACCAGAAATATGCAGATCTGGTTAGGTGCATATATGTGTGCGCCCGCTCTTCTGGACACAAACTGGCTGTGGTCCCACTCTACGCCAGTCCCATTTGTTATGAAACCTTTATTTTAATTACACTTATGGATAGCACTAATATTTATTATTGCTGTAAATGAGTATTAGTAGTGCAAGTATTAAAATCTTAGATTTTCACATGAAATCATTCACGTATGTTGTTAAGAAACTTTTACTGAATATATTGATTTTCTTTTCTTTTGTGTTTAATCCATTTATATGTGGCTAGAGATAATCAAATAGGGTATGTTTAGTTTTTGTTTTGCTGTAGGATACAACAAAATGTTTCTTGCTCCATACCAGAGATTGCAGTCCAGTCTTGTACAGTTTACTTTCCATGTGCAATGAGACAATGATGGTTCTGTGGACAGACAGAGCTCATCACTGTGCACAACATTTTATGTGGAGGTTATTGGTTTTATATATAGTGTCTGTGATCGGTGGCTTTTATACTATAGACAGTCATCATAATGGTACTCAAGAGCCACTCAATGGCATTTCAAAAGCCTTCCCGCAAATACCTCTTACAGGTCATGTTTTAGAGGAGAATTGTCAATTTTGGGACATTTTTCTGACCAGAATTGTGAATAACGCTGGCTATTTATTGTACAACATATACTGTTTATTCATCTTTTGTATCTGTTGCCCCCTCCAGTTGGCAACCTCTGTCATTTGCATACAGTATATGTGACTGCAGACCAGCACACAGCTAACACTAACAACTATTTACAACAGAAGGGATGGCACAAGGGAGGAAAGGGACGTTGTAACGTAGGCCTAAAACAATAAGGGTGACATATGCAGAAAAACACATATGTGCCCATTGTACTATGTTATCCTGGTTACAGAACTGGTGTAAATACATGCTGATTAGGATGACATGTTGCAAAGATGGAGCATATGTTGTCAATGTACAGTATGCAATGCGGGAGGCCTACTGATCTGCATTTGTGCAGAAATATGCTACGCTAGCATGCACTTTTCATTAATTTTTGCCTATTTTTCTATTAAGGGGTGCCTTGGATGGAGATAAAGTAGAGAGGACTAAATTACCAACCAACCAGCTCCTAAGTGTCATCTTTCAAATATAGCCTGTGTCATGGAAGTTAGATGATGATTGGTTGGTACTTTATCTCTGTTCACTTTCTCTCCATCCAAGGCTTAGTAAATAGACCCCTAAGACTGCATTAGCCTCATTATGTCTGCCCTGACTTAAAATCAATCATCCCTTTGTGATTAATACCCATGATCCCTCCTGTTTACCTTCCATGTTACCCTAAATTGTTAGGTATATGCCTAATCCTGATATCTATATCCCAAAGGCCATTTTTGTGTTAGCATTTTTCTTTTTTTTCCATAAAAGTATTCATGAAAATATTGCACGCCCTACATCACTGATTGGCGACCGATTTTACCATGGCCCCCACAAGTGGTGTTTAATCCCACAAGGGGGCTGCACATTACAATGCACGGGAGGTATCACACCACATTATAACAGATCAAAGATCAGAGCACCAACACAGAGTGGGCTAATTAGCAGGGCTGGAGAAGGGTCTCTGGGAGGGATCAATTCCATGAACTTATAAGTGTTCTTTATCTTTACCAAAATGCTATGAAACAGTTGCATAGAAGCCGAACATGAAAAAAGTGGATAATGAAACTGAAAAAGAGACAAAGCTCAATTACTCATGTTAATTAAATCTAACAGCCACCCCCTATGTTCCTCTTGTCACATTTTATTTACAGGACATTCTGTCCTAGTTCCACAGTGTCACTTTGGCTCAGCCTCTTCAGAGAGATCATAGTCCAGAGACCGATTCTGTTTGATCTCAGAGATTAGAACAATATCTGCTTCTGGAGAGCTTGGCTGCGGACATGTGGGGATGGGGGGGGAGTGACGTGGGACTGCAAATCTGACATTGTGCATGCTCTGCATTGCTAAACTTGGAAAAGTATAAAAACATAAGAGAGATGTTATCCGAAAAAGATGATTAGACATAGAGCTGTGCGCAGACACCCGTGTTTTGGTTTTAGTTCTAAGTCATCGTCGTGTTTTGGTTTTAGTTCTAAATCATCGTCGTGTTTTGGTTGGGGCACAACCACCCTCAAGTGTTTTAGTACGGTTCGAGTTTTGGCTTTGGATTTCTTTAAAAATTGATAAAAACAGCGAAAATCATGTACCTTGGACCTGGTTTGATTCATTTCCTGTCAATTTTGACCACCTCACAGCCCCTGAGATCACGAGTGAGGGACCAAGATGCAATCCAAAACACTGGTTGTTAGATCCCAGTTCTGAACTTGGCGAGAAGACCCGAGTTGGGACTGGCCCTGATTCAGACCCGCTCGCTGCCGCAGGCAGCTCGCAGGGTCTGTGGACGTTTTTTTTTGTTGTTGTCTCCAGGCTGCTCGCAAAGCTGTGGGTGTCCACCCACAGCTTATGCAAACGGACTGGACACCGTCGCGATTATTATGACAATCGGGCTTACGACGAGACCCCCAGGGTAGGATCTCGGCTGCCGCAAGCCCGAGTGGACTCCCTGCTCTAATAGTGATGTCAGTAGGTCCTACCACAAACGCCAGGCATTCCTAAGGGAACGCCTGCGTTTGTGCAGCCACCCCCCTACCTGCCTACAAAACAGGGCGAGCTGTCATTCACCATCAACAGCTACTCCGCCTTGTAGCGAGCCCCGGAGCGACTGAAGTTCAGTCGCTCGACGGGGCTCGCGCATGCGCACGCCGGACACGGCCCATGCGCAGAACATAAACAATGAGCGCTAGCGAGCGGCTCTGAATCAGACCCTCTGTTCTACTCAAAACCCCAAAGTGATCCGTGCTGGGACTCGATTCGATGCAGAACCTCATAGTTTGGGTATGTTCAGTTTTCGGCAAAACCAAACAGCTCAACTCTAATTAGATGAAGAATTCCCTCAGCAGATCAAAGATTTTTGTACAGCATATTGTGATTATAATTAAATATCATCTCATGTCTAATGCAGGAGATAGGAGACAGCAGGACCTTAAGGTGCCAGGGAAGATGTGCACCTATCAAAAATTCCTAAATAAGTTATTCATCAGAAGTATATCTATAAGTGACACAGCTACTTGTATACTGTCTAGCGCTGTAAGGAGATAGCAGTAGTATATGTACTGTACCTGGTTTATCTATCCTATAAATAAAACTATGCGTCTGGACAGTGCAATTAATAAAGAGTTCAGTCGCAATAAACATTTAAAACATAACTGTGTACAGATGCAGCTCCAAAATAAAAGTATAAATGAAATGCAATTAAAAATAGAAACCTGATGCCTTCCTCTTTAACAAACAAATGTGATTAAGGGGTCTATTAACTAATTTTTTTTAGGAGACAGAGTGAAAAAGTGATAAGAAAGTGATAAGGTACCAGCCAATCAGCTCCCAACTGTCATCTCACAGGCTGTGTTTGAAAAATGACAGTTGGGAGCTGATTGGCTGGCACCTTATCACTTCCTTATCACTTTTCACTCTGTCTCCTAACACTGCTTAGTAAAAAGACCCCTTAGTCTTTACAATGTTTCTTTAGGTATAACTGTATGAAGGATGAAGAGGTGCTTTCAGGTCATGATTCCACAGGGCTGTAACTAGGGTAGTGCGACCTGTGCCATGGCACAGAGCACCGCAGGGCAGGGGGTGCTGTTTGAGCCTGTCAATTTTCTGTTTATTATCATTCTCACTTGTAGCTTCCTCTTCTTTTATCCCCAGCATCTCCTGGCCTCCCCTATCTCCTCCCAGTCCCTTTTTCAGGTGCGTGTCTTATGTCCCTATTTTAAAAATAGGGGGTGGGGGGCGCCAATGCTCTCTCTGACCCAGGGCACCAAAAAGTCTAGTTATGGCTCTGTGACCCCATGTTACACATATGTTGCTGCAAAGCAACAGCAAAAGAATGCTGTCTCAATTTGGGACAAGTGAGGACTGACAAGTATAATACTTAGCAAAGCACGCTCCAATCTGCCCAATTCATCCCATTGACAAGTGATAAAAGTGCATCCAGGGGCTGGCTGGCAACTTTTAGCCTGGGGGGCAAATGATTGCAGGCGGCCCTGGCAGAGGAGTAGCATGTAGCCAGGGTCCCAGAGCATGTGCGTGCTACGGCGCAACCCCCCCTCAAGTGTTCCAGGGAGGAGGCAGGTCCATATGGGATTAATGTAAAGTAAGAATAAAGATTAGGGGCAGCCCTCTGTAGTGGTGCCCATATGCAGTGCCCCCCTGTGCCCCAGGAGAGGACCCCCTTATGCAGGCCTCCAGTAGTGCCCCCAGTAGTGAACCCCCCTATGCAGTGCCCCTTATACAGTGCCCCCAGTAGTGGTCCTCCCTGTGCAGTGCCCCTTGTGCCTCCCGGAGGTAATCCCCTTATATAGTGCCCCTAGTAGTGGTACCCCCTATGCAGTGCCCCCAGTGGTAGTCCCCTCCCCCTATGCAGTGCCCCTAGTAGTAGTCCCCTCCCGCCTATGCAGTGCCCCTAGTGGTAGTCCCCTCCCCTTCTAGTGCACCCAGTAGTAGTAGTCCCCCCCTGTAGTGCCCCCAGTAGTAGCCCCCCTTGTAGTGCCCCCAGTAGTGATCTTTCCCTCGTAGTGCCCCCAGTAGTAGTCCCCCACCTTGCAGTGACCCCCTGGTAGACACAGGTAATAAAAAAAAAAAAAAACACTTACCTGAATCCCCGCTCCCGCAGCCGCCATTTGCTCCTCCGTCTGTCCTCCCAGGCCGGCCCGCTCTGCATTATGGGAGAGACGTCATGACGTCTCTCCCATTACCCACTGCGGGAGCCGGAAGATGGAGCGGCTCCGGCAGTGGGCATAGCAGCAGTCAGTGAGAGTCTGACAGACTCTCATTGGCTGCTACTTAAAATAAACACACAGCTGCCGGCGGCCCGCATGGCACTGCGGCCCTAGGGGCACATGGCACCCTGCCCCCCAGCCCAGCCCGCCACTGAGTGCAACCAAGATACCAGCAGATTCTTTTAAAATCCTTTGCTACACATTTGCTCAAAAGTAGTGATCACTAAAAGTATATTCACTACAGATTGACATTTTTTCATGGTCAGAAATAACCTTTAAACCTGCACTTAACTATTAACTGTGTACAGGCATATTTACTGTACTACATATGTAAGTGCTTATAGACGCATGTTGGACATAATAATACAGGCATTGTGCTCAGGGAAATAAATGCAATATCCTACCATGTGCAGTGTTGTACACATGATCCCCATCTGTACACGATCTGCATAGCCCACAATTCTAACAACACGCCTGTGCTGAACTTTCCCTATGTGCGAACACACGGGGGTTGATTCAGAGGTGGACACAGAGAAGCTATTGGGCACAAGTGGCAGATGGTTTCCTCCTGCACATGCCTCCTTATGGTCCTAGCACAGAGCGGCAGATCAAAATTACATGCAGATCCAAGCAATTTCAATGGGCGTTTCTTGGTGGTAACATGGGGGGCAGCTACCAGATGCTGACGTGTCATGAGCGTGTCGGTTTCAACGACAGCATCTAACATCTAAAGGCGCAGTTGCACTGACACCAATGGCCATGGTCATTCGGACATTCTGCGTCGGACATAGGTCAGTTGCAATGTTCAATGGTATGTCCCAATAGGACGCCCTCCTGCCATGGCATTATAATAAAGATGCAGCAGCGGATGTGACAACTTGCAGCGACTACTGCAATAGTGCCCACCTCTGAATCACCCCCACTATCACCATACCCAGCCGCAAGTGGAAATGTGTACCACTCAGAAGGGGATGCAATCGGGAAACCGGCTGACGTGATCCCGACAGCCGGGTTCCCGACTGCTTTATCCCATGTGGGTTAAATGACAGGCATCTATATCTAGACGCCTGTAATTTTCCCGACGCCGGGAGACAGGCGCCCGGCATCCCGATCGAAGGGATGCCGGGCGCCGCGAGCGGACAGCCATGGGGGGGAGGGTTAGGTTTAGCGCACCCGGGGGGGACTTAGGGTTAGGCACCCCCCAGGAGGGTTAGGGTTAGGCTAGGGGGAGGGAGGGTTAGGCACCCCCCAGGAGGGTTAGGGTTAGGCTAGGGGAGGGAGGGTTAGGGTTAGGCACCCCCGGGAGGGACTTAGGGTTAGGCATCCCCCCAGGAGGGTTAGGGTTAGGTTAGGGGGAGGGAGAGTTAGGGTTAGGCTCCCCGGGTGGGGACTTAGGGTTAGGCACCCCCCCAGGGGACTTAGGTTTAGGCAGCGGGGAAGGGGGGGTTAGGGTTAGGCACTTACAGGCGGGATTAGGGCTGGGCACTTCGGGGGAGGTTAGGGTTAGGCACCCCTAAGGAGGGTTAGGGTTAGGGGGGTTAGGTTATGTTAGTTATTACTTACCTCAGGACGATCGGGATTTCCAGCGCTGTCGGCCTGCAACTGCCGGGATCTGTTCAGCTGTCGGGCTGCCGCTGCCGGGAATCAGACCGATTCCCTCAGAAGGGCCCAGAGTTGCAAATGCACATCTTCAGAGAATGTGCATTGCGAAAACTGCCTTGGGTTGCGATCTGCAACAGCCCCTTAATGTGCAAGCTCTTAGAATGCACATCCATCTAACATATGCACAAGAGTATAATATACGGTGCCGTATTCAATTCGGAGCAAAAAGCCATTTTCTCATGGTTTTTTGCAATAATTGTGGCATTTTTTTTTCCTCCGTATTCCAATTCCAGTCCGTTTTCACCTATGGGGAAAGTCACGGCACTGAAATAGGCGATACTTTTTCTCCACAGAATAGCAGGTGAAAAAAGTGTAAAATCTATATTTTGGGGTGCAGATGTTGGGAAACCACTCAAAACCCTTGGTACACCCCCCCCAAAGGACAATTCATCCAAAATAAGAATTTAAGAAATTCCAGGAACACCCCAAAAAAAACACCTTTGAAATTTGGGGCAAAAATAAAAAAAGTGGGGGGGACAACTTAAAAAACTAGAAAAATAAACTTCTGGGGATGCTCTAAGAAGGGGCCAAGTGTTTTTGGGATTGCAGGTGCTTGTATGACAGAGGAATTTCACTTTTCTAAAACATCACTTTAGAGACATTAAGATATGCTAGTACCCATTTTCTATCACCCCAAATTTGATGGGACTACAGTACTTATTTTCACTAAAAAATACTGCTTAATGCCATTCTTCACCACTTTTGCAAGGACGCTAATAACAAAGATTTCAAATAACTTCAGTACCCCATATAGTTTTATCAGGGCTATTGGAACACTTCTACATTATTCCCCAATGTTAGTGCATCTTTTATTGGGGGGTAAGGCTGATTTCCCCAAGTCTGACAGTACTTTCTGCCTGGTCTGCATTCCCCACTTGTCGTGTTCACCAGTTTAGGAATTGAATACAGCAGAAAGCAGGGACACGCACGGTAAGTTTTCACGTCCAAAACACGCGATGTAGGCGAAAAGTCGGGCAGGCGGAACTTTTTTGCGGATGCAAATTAATTGAATACAGCCCATAGTATATAAAATAATTCATATGTATATAGTATAGTGCACCATAACATCTTCCAACAACTATTCAGAGCTGCTCTTACTCATTTTATGTAGGGGGATCTCAGGTCACGTGTCTTCCCAGTTTTCAGCCTGTAGCTCCATTGGTCTTAACTACAGTTCACAAGTAATGTGTCTGCAGTAATTACACCTTCCATAAATACACTGCTATATATTGTGCAGCTTTGTAAATAATTGATAATAAAAGGAGTGACTGAGAACAAGGAGACCGGCCTGACATGGGAGTGTGTCTATGAGGAAGGATAAAGACCTTGTACTAGGAGAATTGTATTCAGGTTCTTCTGATGTGGCAAGGTGGTGCCCACAGATGGTGGCTTTGTGCTGAAAGCTGGGGAGATTCAGCATCTTAATGCCCGGTCATTAACTTCCACCTAACACTTAACAGGTGCAGATGTTTGCAAAGCAGACGTGAGGCTTTCATGATAATTGCTAGTGCTTGCTAGCAGATTCTGTACGCCAGGCATGATTCTGTGCCAATTAAGTGAGTCCTGTTGCATCAAAGTCATATATTGGCTCTAAGAGCTGATATTTAAAAGTGTTCTTTCCGTCTTTATGTTTGCAATCAGAACATACGCAGTTCACATAGGATGGGGAGAGATGGTGGAAACCAGCATAGATTGTGTCGCTCCCTTTCAGACGGACATCTTTATCCGCTGCATTACACAGACAGCAAGCCAACTAGCAGACTGGAATACAAATGATCACTTGCAGCAGATGCTTTATCTATCAGAGGCTACACCAGGGGCCTCAGATAATGGGTCTGACTCTAATCATATGTAGAGAGAAGGTGTAGCCTACTGAATGGAGCCAATGTGCACTTATCATGTATGGCGCATGGGTTAGGTCATTGTACTGTACCATCAGACAAACAAAGACAATATGAGCAATATCTAATAAAAGAGAACTGCCTGATGCTGGGAGATGGCAGAATATAGAGATACTTAAATAATGGGGAGATGTACACTAGCAAGGACAGGTAGAGAAGTTGCCTATAGTAACCAATAAGCTTCTAGCTATCATTTTATAGACTATATTTGATAAATGATAGCTAGGAGCTGATTGGTTGCGATGGGCAAATTCTTCAATGTAGAAAATGTATTCCATCTCCTCCATTGAATACTTTTTACAAATCCAGGCATGCACATGGCTGCTACCACATACTGGCACTTGTGGTAAAATGGATGCTCGCTGCACTTACAGTATGCAGACCTTTGCGATTGTGGGGTAGATGTACTAAGCCTTGGAGAGAGATAAAGTGGATGGAGATAAACTACCAACCAATCAGTTCCTGTCATTTTTCAAACACCGCCTGTTAAGTGACAGTTAGGAGCTGATTGTTTGGTACTTTAATCTCTGTCCACTTTATCTTTTTTCCAAAGCTTAGTACATAAACCCCTTTGTCTCTTACACTCGCTGGCACCAGGAGAGGTGGGACAGAGGAGAAAAGAGCCGTCCTAACATAGGCTAAGCACAGTAAAGGTGTGTTTGAGTAATTGTGAAGAACACATGCAATGTCAACCTGATGAACTGGTCTGGGTGGTAACTTGTCTGAGTAGTAACTGGTCATGGTGGTAACTGGTCTGGGTGGTAACTGGTAAGGGGCACATGTAAATGCACAGATGACTATGACCATAGCCATCATTAGTGATCTGCTTCTGATTTTATCATTGTTAATGCAATGCTGAGGCTGATACAGATGTGTCCTCATACACCTAGCGTCTATACACCATACAGTGCAAGACCCCCGGTGTGACCGAGGCGCACATAGACAGAAATACGCTATTGTCACATAAGTTATGCCCATTTTGCAACCAACTTATTGTTTTGCCTGTGGAATTTAAAAGAGCAATAATATTATATACAAAACACACCAATATTATTGCAATTTTAAATCTTATGGATAGAATGGTCAGCCACTTTGAAAATATACCCTTTAATCAATACTTATTTACATTTTCATCTTCTTCAGAACTTATCCCACATAATTGTACATTAGTGGACTCCTAGGGGCATATTTATCACAATCTGCATTTTAAATGTGGATGTGATAAATATTTTTTGCTCCAAATTTGCAATGTAAAAATGTATATTTTCAGGCAAATTTACCAAAATCTTCTTGCCAGGAGACGGGCTTCGATAAGATCCCCTCCTGGTGAAGAGCTGGAAGCAGTGTGATAGCTTATGCTACCACACTGCTTCCTGGTCTGGCCGTCAGCCGCACTGCACTATGCATCACTGGGGGCCAACAGAGAGTGAGCAGGAGACTCCCTTTCTAGAAAAAATGAAGAATTAGTAGCCCATAGGTTACTATAAGGTAGTGCCATCTGGGGCTTCGCATTCCATAGATTGGTAAATCTGGTCGCACAGTAGCGCCCATAGAAACATATGGGGGCTCTGGCTGCTGTCGGAAATTGAGGGACCTCACCAGATATTGGAGATATCTGATGCATTCCCTCCATGGTACATTCGGGAAACAATTCATATATGCAAATATCTCCTGAAAACACCAGCAAATATTATTTGATCAGGGCCGGCACTAGGGCCGTTCCTACTGAGTGTCCGAAAGGGGCGCCACCCTATAGGGGGCACAGCATGACTGTTGCCATGGTCCCAGACTGATCAAGACTGGCGGCAACCGCAGTGTCTGCCACCAGCAGCACCGCTAGTCCTAACTTTGGCCCGTGAACTATGGAGACAGGGAGGCGTAATATAATAAGTCACGTAGCCACAAACTGCCCCACCTGCACAGTGCTCTGCATGCAGTGAGGTGCTGCTGCAGCAGCTGCTGGTGCCACACCCGCTGAGGGAGGGACTGGGAACTCTTCTACTCTGCAGTACTAAAGACATGTCAGTCTTTTGTGGGGGCTGGGGCAACTCAGGGCCTAAACTAGGATATCTGTCACCCTGTGCAAGGCAGCGATTTTGCGCCCCCTCCCTTCCTGTACCTGGATTTTGTCCTTGCTCCTCCATAAGGCAGTGCACTACTCAGACGTCCCTGGTATAGTGACTTACATTATTCAACACACTATAATGCCCATTACACATTATGCCACACACTGTAATGCCTATTACCAAAGTGTCACTTACATATTTGCCCGACACCATTTTATGCCCCACAGGAAGGCTTCTAATTACTTTAAAATTACCTGCTCATTGTCAGGGGTTTTATGCTCATTACCATT
Source organism: Taudactylus pleione (assembly GCA_031769625.1). Classification (NCBI taxonomy): domain Eukaryota; kingdom Metazoa; phylum Chordata; class Amphibia; order Anura; family Myobatrachidae; genus Taudactylus; species Taudactylus pleione. The sequence continues at coordinate 1,929,264 of JAUIMM010000104.1, read as the reverse complement.
TCCATGTTCATTGCCAGGGGGGTTATGCTCATAGCCAGGGGTTACATGCTCGCTGCCATGGGGTTTCATGTTCATTTCCAGGGGGTTTATGCTCATTGCCAGGGGTTACAAGCTCGTTGCCATGGGGTTTATGCTCGTTGCCAGGGGTTACATACTCATTGCCACGGGGTTTCATGCTCGTTGTCAGGGGATTTATGCTCATTACCAGGGGTTCAATGCTCATTGCCAGGGGGTTTATGCTCGTTGCCAGGGTTTACATGCACGTTGCCATGGTGTTTATGCTCGTTGCCAGGGGTTACATGCCTGCTGCCAGGGGGTTTCATGCTTGTTGCCTGGGGTTTCATGCTCGTTGCCAGGGGGTTTCGTACTCCTTGCCATGGGGTTTCATGCTCATTGCCAGGGGTGTTTATGCTCATTGCCAGGGGCTTTATGCTCGTTGCCAGGGAGATTCACGGGAGAAGATGCAGCTTTCAGCATCTTCTCCCAGCAGCACCAGCGTTCCCGACACTTCCGGGAACTAGCATCTGTCTCATCCTTGGCGGCGGCCATTTTTGGATGGCCGTTTTCAGCAGAGTCCATGCGGATGGCTAGTCCGCATGGAATCTACTGAAAACAGCCATCCCAAAATGGTCGCCGCCAAGGAGGAGACAGACACTAGAGGTCCAGTAAGAACCTGTAGCATTTGTCTCCTCTTTGGCTGTGGCCATTTTTGGATGGCCGTTTTCTGAATCTGCAGCCCCCAAGCCACATTGAGTCAGCTTTTTCACAACCTGCAAACCGGCACCCAGTGCACGTGCACCTCTAGCCCCCCCCCCCCCCCCTAGTTGCAGCCCTGGAACTAATGGGTGTTTTTCTGTGTGTTTCTTGATTCTCTTTTTTCCTGTGGGGGCCAATGTGTTTTATATTGTTCTGTGGGGGCCAATGTGTTTTATATTGTTCTGTGGGGGCCAATGTGTTTTTCCCTGTGGGGGCCAATGTGTTTTTCCCTGTGGGGGCCAATGTGTTTTTCCCTGTGGTGGCCAATGTGTGTGTGTGTTTTTCCCTATGGTGGCCTATGTGTGTATTTTAAAAATAATAAAAATAATAATAAAAGTATTATTATGGATACAGCTGGGGGGGCACTCCAAACTTTCTCACACAAAGGTGCTAGTAGACCGGAGGTTGGCCCTGTATTTGATAAATTGGCCCCCTATTATTGTGTGATTATGAGCAATAATATTTTGTACCATGAATATCTCTATAGGTTTCTCCCTCTCCAGGGTAAGCACCGCTGCCCCGCCATTGTTAAACGCTGTCATATGGCTCCTCCATGCACAACAGCTCAATATCTGACTAACAAACACATTTATTTATTTACTTAGTATTTCAGTGGGAGAAATGGCAACTGGAGCTCAGTTATTCCTGGGAAAGTATACTACAAAGAAGCTGTGTATGGGCACAGTACCCTCAAACTATCGAAGGCAGGTCACTATTAAAGAATACCTCCCAACCGTCTTTGGGACAGTCCCAATCTGAGAGGAGTGTGTGTCCCTCTGTCTCTGTAAGATTAGCAGGAAGGGTGTGTCGGGATGAGGGATATCACCCTACAAATTGAACTTTTTTGCTAAAAACATTAATTGCAGTTCTGATCTCCCAAATGTTGGATATTTTGGTCATGTGTACAAATGAAATCCCCTTCCAGAGTACAAGCGACTTTGCGGCCTCAGCTAAACAGGCACTGCCCCTATAACTGTGCCCCTATAACTGTGCCCTCAAACCCACTAAGACTAAGTCTAATTTCAATATTTTCTCCCACAAAAGAACATCTCACCTTTGTATGTCGCTGGTATACCAAGGGAAGAAGCTGGCCTAACCTGTACTCAGCTGTCTTCTTCATCCAGTGACAACAATCATGAGACACATTTTATACCCCACACACTCATCCTATACAGATGCGTCCAGATCTATCCTCCATACGCTACAAGTCGCGTTACACATAATGTGTGAGCACCGTGTGACTCAGTAGCGCCGAGCATAATTTGGTACAATGTTTTCCCTTACAATGCGTCTTATTCGCAAATGATGCAAATAGGACACACTGATTAAAATGATATGCGGCATGCCTATATTCTGTGTGCGACTGCGTCTGTATCTGCATACTAGATGCTACATTACAGTGTTAGCGGCTTTGCGAATAAGACGCATTTTAAGGGAAAAAGTCACATGAAAAGACGCTCGGCGCTACCGAGTCGCACCCACGGCATGGCGCGACTAGAAGGGCTGTTAATGCGCAAGGAGACTAGATGTATATGGACACGTGTCACAGACAAAAAGAAAAACATTTGTGTAACATACAGTAGACATGCTAGCATTGTTAGTGAGGCACACCTGTATTGTATTCTACAATACATTTACATTTATGTTCCTGTCCCTATGAGCAAAGTACACATACAGTATATGGCGTGGGTGAAACTCTACAAGCTATACAAGATTTGTGGTCCATTCCTCCTATGACTAAACATTTTTATGTCTTACTACATATATAATTAGAATGCATGTTCTCATGAGCAGGACCCTATTTATTCCCAGACACACATCAGTATAATAAATACATTAGGTAAAGATTCAGCTGCTGCATGGCCTCCAATGACCAACAGGTGGCAATATGAGAATATATATATATATATATATATATTTTATATATATATAAATATATATATATATATATATATACACAGTATATATATATATATATATATATATATATACAGTATATTCCACAAATACCGCACAAAGTGTGCCTGAGCAAAATGGCCGTACTGGCTATTTATCATAGTCATAGAAATATTTCTGATAAAACAAACAGCAAGAAAACACTATCACATCTAGGTAGGCAGATGATCGATAGATAGATAGATAGACAGACAGACAGACAGACAGACAGACAGACAGACAGACTCTGGCCCCAGATTAGTTACTGTTTCGGGTACCTATGGAGCCACTGTAGGTATGAAATTATTTATGTCAGACCCATGCTGAGACAGAATGAAGTGACCGGTTGCTCTACTGCTTTTCATTAGATATGATGGCCAATAAAATGCTCCTAGAATGGATTTAATGACATGCTGCATACTAATGAGGTTATAGGAGATATAACAGGAGCTAGAGAAAGGTTAATGGCTGGAACAGAGAGATTTCTATGTGTGCAAACACAATCGGCAGTGTGCTGTGCTCCCAGAGGATGGAGCTCGCAGTGCAGTACACTCCGTTTTGCATCCTTCTAATACAGAGAATCCCTTCTACTCTGTGTGATGTTCCCTCCTAATCTTAACTCCCTTTAATTATGTCTATTACTCTATACTAATGCACAATATATTCCTTCAGCTGTCAGGCTCGTGAAGTAGTTTCAGCCCACAGCCCCTGTAATAGCACAGCTTTTTACAAAATCGCAACTTAATATGAGTTTATATTGTTCTCCACAATGGAAGAGGTAGAGACAAACAGGACTTAGCTTTAGCTCCCATTCCCATTAGCTGCTTTCACTGCAAATTCCCCTAAGCTGTCAGGTGGTTGGAAGAAGAAACATTCTTTTGGTCTATTCTGTACTAAGGTTTAAACGCTGCATATTATTTTATCCCTTAATGTTTTGCTTCGCAAGGTGTGCAGAGTAATTGAAAAGAAAACTGCAATTATTGTACATTACAATAATGTTATGGAAGTGATATGGTTAAGTACAAATTGGCAGGCAGTTTTATTCGGCAGGTTAGTACATTACGTCTAATAAAAACAGAGATTTATTCAATTGCAAGTTCCTGTGTTTTGCAATTGCCCAGAGCTGATTTCTCTATCCTCCTCCTGTAGCTCGCCATGGTTTATATCTCTTTAGGATTATCTATTTTTTTAAAAAAAACAGGAAGAGGCGATCTTCCTCAGGATAATCTGTTTTATACTGTTCCCTATCCATGGTGCTGAAATTGTAGAGTGCAAACCACTTCAATCCAGCAGCTAACTAATTTCATACTCTCCAATCCATTGGAAAATCTAACAACTGCAGCTGTCTGCAAGTTGAATTAAGGACCCCGAGTCTCTGGTTTTGTCCATCCTTGTTAGCCAGTTGTTCTGATTCTGAACACATGGTTGCCAAATAAGAGCAATAGGCATATGTCTACTCACCCTTTTTGGGATAATATTAGTTGCTATAAACTAACTACGACAATATGGATACCATCCCTCATATAAAAATAAATCTCTTACTGTGTTGTTGGATCTCTACATGTCAAAGATCCAGAAGTTACACTATAGTAATAATTCACTACAGAACTTCAAGAAGTTCTTTATATGGGAGGTTGGACACAATCAAGGGTGCCGAGAGGGGGGGTGTGTACTATTTACCTGGGCCTGTTGAAGGGGCCCAGTGGGTGCCTGGGTCCTCCAGCCTGCCCCCCCCCCACCCCACCCGAGCCACTGCCGTCAAGATCGGGCATCAGGGAGAGAGGACTGACTGCTTATGCAGCAGCCTCTCTCCCCAGCCCAGCACACATGCTGCTGTCACACTGTGTGCCGGGCAGCAGTCAGACCTCTCTCCCAGCGTTACATGCCTCTTGGGGGAGCAGTTGCGCCCCCACCCCCTGACACATGTACCCCATATGTGGTGCGTGCGGCCGTGAACACAGACATTTATTTTTCCGGAAAAAGAGGGTCTGGCCACACCTCCCTGATTGGCCATGCCCCTTGTCTTTACCTGGGCCTGGCAGAGCTGTCGGCAGCCCTAGACACAACTCCTTGATACAAAGTTCCATAAATACTAAGGGCATATAGTATAAGATGCCTTATTACAGACTTGTGACTTTCCTGTTGAGCTTCATATATTTGTACTATTTTGTGATGTATATACTAAGTATGGTCACTACTAAGGGGTCTATGTACATTACTAAGCCTTGGAGAGAGAAGTGGAGGGAGATAGCGTACCAACCAATCAGCTCCTAACTGTCACTTTAGAGGTCGTGTTTAAAAAATGACAGGAGCTGATTGGTTGCTACTTTATTTCCAACCACTTTATCTCTCTCCAAAGCTTTGTACATAGACCTTTAAGTCTGAATTGATTAGTGACACAAGCAAAGAAGGTGACAATCTTTTATGAAGAATTTGCCCCAGTCATCCCTTTTTCTCTCGCTTCCAGTGCTTATAAAGAGAAAAATAATGAATATGTGTAAAATAGACATCAAAGAAACAGGCAATTAACCTGATGTACACCTCTGACCTATGGTTTAGTTCATAAAAAAGGGAAATATCTGTCAGCATTTTCTGGTCATATTACAGGAGAGACAGCTGTACAAACTCTCAGGGCTGCTTCCATTCTGAGAAAAGATAGCACTTCTCTTCTCTATTCCTCATAGCGCTTTCCAGTGGATACTAAGACGAAAAAATGCATCTGACATAGATCAAATAAAGTGCCCTTCTCACATAGCTGCAAAGTAAGAGGGAAATGTTTTGGGGAAAATGATGGGTTATCTTACAGCGTAAGTTACTGACCAGCGTTCTTATCGAGTCGCAGACAGCACTGTGTATGTTAGCAAGATTGTCCTCTTGACATTTCTACTATGAAGCTGGTGATCCTGCTGTTACCACATAAAGTTCTCTTCATTGAGTTCTCCATACTGCTTTGTCTTTATAAACATTTGATTCTGCCCACTTGCCTTATACCCTTTCTTGTCTTTAAAGAACTGTTCTAAGGGAAGGGTGAATCTCTTTCTTGATGGCTAAGAGAGCTCCACACTATCCCTGACTGCAATAGCTCTCTCTGTCTCTTATGTGACTGCTTGGGAAGTACAGAGGTGTTATGGGGGTCGACGAAAACCTCTGAGCCACAGATAATATCCCTGCGTCTTTACTGAAACAAAAAGAATAACACTGAATATACAACTGGAAACATAGACTGCAAAAAAAAAAAAAGACTGCATCTACATTTCTAGTCCATCACCCATCACTGGCTGACCACCAAGTATCCTATTATTTCTTCCATTAACCAGTTTAGAGAATACAAGACTGTTCATGTAGTCCTGACAGCTGTTCCTGCATCATAATAACAACCACTCATGGAAAATCTAATGTATTGTACAAGACAGGAGCTCTGTGGCTCTCTGTATACATGTCTGTAGTTCATCATGAGATTTCACACTGTTCTATGTACCGTACGTCAAAGAATCTCCTTGCTTTGGAAAAGGTGTGCATATACTGTACTAGCTTATGTGCCCAATTTAACATGGGTAGACATTAGATATTTACTACAGTATTTCCATTTCCTTCATCTCATTTTAACTCAACTTATATGCTTAGTTCATTTTATGTCTCTGGGGTAAAGGAGCGTGGTAATATCCATTTTAATAAATTGAGTTTCAAAAAATAATAATAATATCAATGAATTGAATGTGAATATGTAATTCTTTTTTTTCTCTACTTAAGGATTTCTTGTAAACCGCATTGGTGGTTCTCTGCTCAGGTGCTAGGATCACTAGGCTGCTGGGTGAGCTCATTCTGGAGCAGGCCACATAGAAATGCCTATGTGAGAAGCAGTCCTCCCTCAAGTCAGTCCCTGCCACCTTCAGCGACTGAGACTTGTTGATGGTCATTGTAAAGCAGACCTTGAGGGGGAACTGCAAGGGAGGGAATTAACCCATTCTCCAGATTGAGTGGACTTTATTCTACTTTACTCTGCTTATTTAAAAGTACAAAGTTCCTCTTTGTTAACATTAGTGAAGCTACAAACGAAAGAAACATGTAAAATAGAATTTAAAGCTGCATAACTATATAAAGTCACGTACATCGCCATTCACCACTTTAAAACAGTTGTGGAAGGGGGAGGGTGAAATGTCCTTAATTGTAGCTTCTGATTGGCCCTCCCATTCACAAAGCTGAGTATCACACAGCCCCAGTCTGTGGTCAGCGAGAGTAACCGTGGACCCCCAGGAAAAATTAGTGGAGCGAACCCTAGAGCTTTGGGAACTTTGAGGAGTTAATTAGCTTCACATGGTATTACACCTTTGAATACTTTTTATACCTAAAGTTAACTTTATTTATTAAAAACACTCTTCTTACACATTTTACTATATTTGCTGTTTTTCTATCTTTAGCCCCCCCTCTGGCAACTCTATCCATATTCATGTTATTGCAGGGCAATGTAGTTATTAAATGTTACAGTATGACCTGTACAAGCCAATATAGCTAAGGTTTCCAACACAGGTAAAGCAGCCTTTATTTTGTTCTATATATCCCTGCAGACCACTTGTGTCATTCAGTTCTTAAAGCTCCAAGAGATGTGACGTAGGGCTCTGCCTGATAGATGAGATCTCTGGACAATCTCCCCTTCGCACAATCCTTAGTTAAAGGGAAAAAAAAGACACAGAGCTGTTTGTGGCAGTAAATCCTTCCAAGGAGGCCATTTAATATTCCTCCCTAGAGCTGCTTGTCAGTCAGACCATTGTTACAAGCAAGTTACACAACCATAAAAAATAGGTGGGTGGAATAGTTCAGAAATGAGGTGTTTCACATTATATGATAATTTTCTGCTGTTGCTATGGAATAGGGAATACTGCAGGTTAATGTCTATTATATAACGTTTACCTCGAGCCTACACACTGAACGGTCTCAGGCACACTTGTTCTGGATGAGATATAATTAACGTCTGCTTATCTCCTCACCCTTTTATTGAGCTCAGCAGCATGCTCGTCTTGGCAGTCAACAGGTGACTCAAACTTTAGGGTTTCTCCATGTCCTTGATTGTGGTCGCAACTGAGATAGCATCGGGCTCTTGCTAGAATATTTGCGAAGATCTACTCTGTTCTTTGTTCAAATTGCAGTAAATATTTCAAAATCCTCCATCCTCTACTTTATCGATACACAGTGTTCAAATTTGAATGCTATCTGGTAAATGGGTTGGGTATGAAATCACGGCACTTGGGTTGCCGTCTGTCAATAGACCGACAGCGGCGTCCCAATGCTGACAATCCTGATAGGGGAACAGTAAGTACTGGCACCATGCCCTGTTCACCCCCTAACCCTAATCCTCCTTTCCTGCATCCTAACACTAACCCTTCTTAACCTGCAACCTAACCCTCCCGGTTAGTGCCTAACTCTCTCCCTCCCCCATTAGTGCCTAACCCTAACCACCCATGTCCGCAGCCTAACCCTAACCCCCACCCTTCCGCAGCCTAACCATAAGTCTCCCTGTGGTGCCTAAACCTAACCCCCCCCTCGCGGCTAACAGGTAACGCGCCCCGCTATGCTTACGATTGGGATAACGGCTGTTGAGATTCCGGTGTCAGCATCTTCACTCAAGTTGGGATTCCGGCGCGGGTCTTCTGGCCTTTTTTCCGGGATTCCAGCGTCGGGATTTCGGCAGCCGGCATGCCAGGTGGAGGTTTCTTAACTACATCCCCTGGTGGACAGTCTAGGGAGCAGATGCCGATCTTATGGAGCAATTTCTCCTGCCCTCCCCTAAACCCGGGTTGTGTGCCGTAATTCAGTGAGAGGAAACGGAATTCGATAGTGGTGTTCTGTGAGAGGTGTGACATGAGTCAGTCTATGTTTACCTTTATTAATAGAGAAATATGCACCCCATAAAATTTGTTTTGCTGTTAATCGTCTGAAATCAGCCTCAAAATTCATGATTCGCTTCAACATTTTCTATTTCTCCCAGCTAAACAGTAAATTGTGACAATTCTCTCTGATACTCTAGGTCACAATAATGAATCACTTCCCATCAGCCAGACACTAGAGAATTAAGTTTAGTTTCATGCCAGTCAAAAATATATAAATCAGTGACAAAAACACACCAATTAATATCAGTTATTTATACAGTGAACACATAGGGGTATACAGATGTGTCCACTTGTATCTTTGCCACTTGTGCGGCAAACATGGGCACACATCATGACATGCGACTTGCCGTGCACACGTGCGCCACGGTACGCAATGCCGTGGCTGCACTCACACGATTGGTCGCGGGTGCGAATACAGCACTTATACACAGTTGCGGGCACACTACTCGTGCCATACTTGGCGCCATATGCAGCACCAGCGGAAAAAATACAAGAGGACACATATGTATTTACTAAAGTCAGCGGCGTCCCTCCCCTCATTGTCACCCAATGCGGGGAGGGATACTGTGCGCGTGCCAATGCCGCACGCTGGCGAAAAGGGTGTGTGGCCTCACGGGTAGGGGTGTGGTCACTCAGGAAGGGGGTGTGCTCCCCCGTGCTCCCATCACCAAGCTTATTACTGAGGGGCAGGGGAGAGCTGCCGGAGGTGGGGACTGCCTTCTGTGCAGTGCCAGCCGGCTCCTCGCAGTGTCAGGAGCCGAGTACTGTAATTATACAGTGCAGCACCCGGCTCCTGTCACTGAGGGGGAGTCTGCACCTTCTTGTCACCCCTCGCAGGGTGACTCCTGGGTGCGGCCTGCACCCCGCTTGTGACGCCACTGACTAAAGTGAGAGTTTTTAAAAGTGGAGATGTTGCCCATAGCAACCAAACAGATTCTAGGGGGTATATTTACTAACGTGGTAGATTTTAGAAGTGGAGATGTTGCCTATAGCAACCAATTAGATTCTAGCTATTATCTTCTATACGGTTCTAGTTAAATGTTAAGTAGAATCTGATTGGTTGCTATGGGCAACATCTCCGCTTCTAAAAACTCTCACTTTAGTAAGTATACCCCTAGTTGTTATCTTCCAGAACAATGTTTCCCAAGCTCAGTCCTCAAGGCACACTAATACTATTTTTACACCAAAGTGCCCGGTCTGATCAGGGAGCTAACCACTATCAGCAATGCTAACCACTAAGCCAATTGTGCTGTTGTCTCTACTAATCCTAACCACTCTTATGCTAACTACTACATTATGCTCTGTTTTGTACATTAGTTAATGGAATGGGCTCATTACTAGCCACAAGATGTCTTTCAGTTTTGCACAGGCTGGGGTCTTTCCTCTTGATAATTATCAATTTGAGTTTAGATTTGTATACACTTAGTGATAGTGGTTTCAACAATGTATAATAGTCTGCTTTATACAGTATATCACTAGTGGAATGAAGTGCATAGAGTGGCATTTATTCAAGTGGGTATGCTGAAGGGGCTTTTGGTGGAGGATACAAGCCTCCATCTACTAAATTAACAATATAATTAAATACTAGAACCCATCTCTCAATTACAGCAGAGTTACAGTAAATACAGGAACTGGAATTTCCTATACTGTCTTATCAGGGAAGTACTGTACAGTAGAACCTCACTTTATACCCTTGCAGACCAAAAAACAAATTACCGGTATAAACATTTCTACCCAGTAATTTGCTGATCAACACGGATCCTTTTTCTGTCTGAAAGGGTCAACCTGGGTCGAAATTCTCGGGACTTCGACCCAAAAAATTTACCAGGGTCAGAGACCCAGGTTGATCCTTTCAGACAGAAGAAATACCTGTGTTAATAAGCACATTACCAGGTTGAAATGTTTGACCCGGTAATTTGCTCTTCTGTCTGGAACGGGGGTTAAGGCTGGGCATGGCGAAACAACCCGGCACGCAAATGCCGAGTAAAAGCAGGGTTATTTTAGCATTTTTCTGTCTGAAAGTGGTATTATATAGACGATACAGGTTAACCATAGAAAATGTGTTTCAAAAGTCAGAGTTAAAAAATAGAATAATCATGTTTCAAGATTGTCAGATAATTGCAAATATGGCTGTTAATTAAACATGAACAGTAACGGATCTCCAATAATTAAATGGTGCTGGGGCCATTTATTGAAGTAATGATAACAGTTTATTATACTGATGTTTTTGCTTGTTATCTCAAGTAGATAGCTCAAAGCCTCCTTTCAGATAACACACTGATTTGTATCTGAAATACTCCCTATAATCATAGCGTGAGTGAATAACTCACCTGTGTTATAATTACATTGTGCTATGTATACTGTAATACAATCTAATAGACCAGTAAACTCATTTTAAAGAACAATGTAACAGTGCTTTGCCACAGGTATGCCTAGCATAGGGTATCTCTGTGTGAGGGAGGGAAGGAATGCCACTGTATCTCTGTTCATTAAATATATAACATATCTATGCACTAGAGTAAGCGTAACACGTTTTTGGTTTCTTCGGGGTTCCTGGATTAATTGATTATCAATGTGTCCTTCTCTTCAATATTAAACTGACCTTAAAGATGAATTCCCAAATTTACAGTAAACTGCACCTGCCAATGCGGGTAGTCCCAAGATGCTCTTCTGTGTAGTGGACTGAATATATATATATATATATATATATATATATACACATTTCTACAGAGTACGGAACCTTACTGATAACTGCTGGTGTCGGCAGGAGTGATTTTTATAGAAGTTGAGTTCCCGCCATGGGAACAAGAAAATGCTGGTATTTGAATGATTTGAATGGAAGCTTAGGGCCAGATTCAGTGAGGATTGCAACTGCTAATACGCACGCAATCAGCCAATTGCATCTCAGTGCGTGAACCAGCCACTGCGATCGAGACTGTGATCACAGTGACTACGCAGACCCATCGCAGAGTGTTTGACAAGAAGTGCTGTTTATGGGTGGTGACGGGGGAGGTCAGCGAAATGCAGCAGCAGCAGCAGCAGTTTCCCTGGTCTCTCACTGCAGCCTAGCACAGAGCAGTGTGTGCTGGGCTGCTGACAGGTAAGAGGGAGGGAGGGCGGCATCGGACCCCGGCCCCTCCAACAAGCCTGGGCCCGGGTAATTAGTATCACTGACTCGCCAATGACAACTATTTTTGGGTCGGAAGTGGGTAATTGAGGAATCAGTATTGTCCGACATGCTGGATTTTCCTGATTCCCCAACCCTGGCAGAACACGTGTGAAAAATAGCCTTATACCTTATTTGACCTCTATGTACTTAGTTGTCCTTCAGCTTCTTCTGAATCTCACTCTCCCTCTCTGAAAGAACGTCCTATTTTTCGGACAGAGCAGCTGTTCCTTAGCGTGGCCCCAAGGAGAGGAGGTAAAGGCTGTAACTCCTGAATAAACATACAGCAATATGATTAAAGATAGCAGCATGGTTTTATTGTAGCTGTAGATCTGAAATGTTCAGATAGATGGGGCAGGCGTTTCTTATTTGTCATCACGTTTTAGGTTTCCACGCTTGCCTGACTCTTTTGCCCTCCAACATGTCACTCATTCATCATCTCGCACCTCTCGCTGTCCATGCTCACTGTTTGTAGAGTCCTATCCGTCTATCTCTGCCATTTCAGAAGACCCAGCTTTATAGTAACATGTTCTATCAACAGGTTCTGGGATATTAAAAATAAACACTAACTAGGAGTTGAATCTGTCAGATTCTATCAAACGGCAGCAAAAGAACAAACAACACAAACGTAAGAATCTCCGTTTACCCAGCGCCTGCAGTAATTACATTGGTGTTTCTTCATAACTGCATCATTTTGGCAGGGGTTCATTTCCGTGCTTGTGTTTGAATATTTACATACCTGGACACTGCATTGGGAATGGGAGATAACTCTTACCAAGAAATGATTATAAACATAACATTAACAAGACATAAAATGTAGTTTTCCTGGTGTCCTCATACACTAGGACACTATTACAGCAGTCGTGCCAAACAACCCTTCTTGGTGCGGCAGGTCCCGTGCGACTGCACTGATTAATGAATCGATTTTTTTTTTCATGCCAAGTTACGTTGTGCTTCATCTGCGACTACATATTTTAAATGAATTCCTGTGCGGTTAAAGTCGTGGCCTGGCGTCTCTGGTACAGCGAATAAGACACAAATTTAAAGAAACGGTTGCTACGCTACACCATTTGCCGTGGTGCATGGCGTATTGAGGTTAGTGGAGTTGTTGCTCATAGCAACCGATCAGATTCTAGATATTATCTTCTAGAAGGTGCTAGATAAAATGATACGTAGAATCTGATTGGTTGCTATGGGCAACAACTCCACTTCTGAAAACCCACACTTTAGTAAATATACCCGCAGATGTATGAGGACACATCTGTAGATTGCCCCACACAATGGTCCAGATGTAAAATTACTACCTGTTATTGATTCACACCTATCTATACACTCTAAAATTGTCGCTGTTTAGCGTTATGAGTTGCACAAGAAATAATTGCTTTCAAAGATGAAACCTCCGCCAACAGCAAAGCAAGAAGACTGAGATCCAGTTTCAGAGAGCCCACATATACACCCTTACAGAGATAGGCAATACAGTAGAACAGGTTGGCATGATTCCATTGGTTCTTCTTCCTGGTTCTTCTGTTACAGTATAGTTCATAGGTCAGTTTGTATGGTCACAATCCAGCCTCCAAAAGCTCTTTGTGTCCATTTTCCAGCTGCATAATAAATCTAAGCTGGCTACATTACAAAGTACATTTTAATGTTTAACTCTCTATGATCCATAGTTTGCAGACATATGTTGCGATCTCCTCACCGATGATACCGGAAATCTGCAAACACACAAAAGTTTAGAATGACACCAAACATGGTCTGCTTACCATGTACTAAACCTTAGATATCAAATAACATTTATTTCACAACATTACTAATACTGAATAAACCTTGAATATTACACTTTAATGCTAGGGAACCTTTTTATGTAAGTGAGCATTGTGTAAGTATTGGGGTATTGAGAAAAGACGCTAGTTAGCGTTGTGCGACTACGTGTTTGTGGAGTACACCATGGTACGTGTTTTGCACGGTTGATCATTTTATATGTTTTAGTGACTGTCTGTATTTATTTAATGAGGACTTTTAACATCTTTCTATTGCGTGGGAATCGCACAACGCTAAATAATAGCATCGCCGTATGTACTTATAATGGGCGAGATTCGTTAAAATGGTGCTGGGAGGCCAGTCGCAAAATGGCGCCTCATTGCCATTCGCAAAATGGCGTTGTGCAGATTTAATTTTAAACCGATTCTGTCTCAGCCAATTACCAAGCTTCGACACCGTTTTACACCAGAGCTAAAACCCGGGTTACTGCCGTGTCAACCCTGGTAGACCGTTGGTGTAAAAGGGGACAGGGTTGGATTCCTGGGTCGAGTGATCCGGCAATCCAATGCAGGGTTTAACACGGGAATGACCCGTGAAACCCTGCAGTGTACACGGTGCGATCTGGGTCACGATGACCTGGAGCGCGCCACATGCCGGCTGATTGACGTCACCTCCAAACGTCCACTTCCGCGCCAGAAGAGCCAGGTCACTGCAGACCCGGCTCTGGTGTGAACGGCGTCGACTCGGGAATATCGTGGGTCGGCGCTGGCTAAATTCCATGTCTGATGCGGTCTGTTCCAACCTCCAGGTCAGACCCGGAATTTAGGTATATAAGCGGTTTAAGTCTGATCTATGAGGTTTTTTTTGCACATTTTTTTTTTCTCAGCAAAGAAAAATGATCTGAGAGAATATAGAATTTACCCCATGTTTATTGAAGGACATTTTATTGGCGACAGGATCGCATTACTGGTCATTAACATTATTATTATCTATCATTTACATGGCGCCACCGAGTGTCCATAGCACCTTACAGGGAAAATTACAATATATATAGGTTCAAACAGACAGTACATGGGGGAAAAAACAAACCGTCAAACAGTGACAGTTGTTAACAGTAGAATTCAGTAAGCACCTGGAGTCATACGTGTTTAGTCTGTTATGGAATTGCAAAAACGACAATTAAAGTTTAAAATGCAGATATTGAAGCAATTTGAAGTGTATGGGATCAAGTTCATTTTGGAATGGATATGTTTGTTTATCCTATAGAACCCTTCTGTGCTGCAGCTGCATCTGGTACATTTAAATGGAAGTTTAATTGACCTCGTTAAATACTCAAATTATTCACTCCCACACAACTGACGCCAGGAGTAACTTCATCCACTTATTTCTATCACTTGCACTATTGTAATGCTGCTCATCCACTAGCAGACCAAAAAACGACTGTACGATTACAGCATTGTAATTGTGCAGTCGTTTCACAGTCTGTCCTGTGGGCCTGATTCAGAGCCGTACGCTATTTGCGGACGGTCGTTCTGAAAAAGGGGCTGGCTATTTAAATGAAGTGCTCGCTCTTTGCGGTCTGTTGACGCCTCTAAGTCTGAACGAGCGAACAAAACCTGCGGCCGCTATTTTGAGAAAAACGCCCCTTGGCCGCTCGCATCATACGTCATCTCCGGTATTTATTAGATTAATCGAATACATCGAAGGGCGTATGAACTGCTCGCTATTCTTGTGGTAGCATTTTCCTACCGCAATTATGCGAGCAGTTCTGGCTAAAAGACAACCAAGTGACGTGGTCAATGACGCTGGTTAATTATGCACTCCCATTAAACGCCCGTTTTGACCGTTTGGCACGCCAGCGTTCCACTCCCCCGCTTTCAAGCACCTTCCCCTGTTACCACCCACGAACGCCTCATCCTGTCACTCAAATTAGCAGGCATTCGCTATTTTGTGAGCACATGAATTTCGACCGCACTGACTGGTTCGCGCATGCGTATTACGACCCGTATGCATGCGCAGTTGTGCGAACATCGCTTGGAACGAACGAGCGGCCGCTTACGAGCGGCTCTGAATCAGGCCCTGTGCCTACACTGAACGATTGATGGTACAGTGTAGGCACCCTCCATCATCTGTGAACATGTCCAATCTGTTGTTATCGTCAGATTGTCCGGCATGTTCACCCGATGATTGATGTCAGAAACGACCTGTGGGAGCGCACATCGCTGGTCATTTCCAACATAAATCGTGCACGATTACTGAGCGATTGCACGATTACGATGTTGTAATTATGCAATCGCTCAGTAATATCGGCAAGTGGATGTGCACCTTAAGACTCTGTGCAGGGGCATTTCTAGAGAGGAGGGGGCCCATGTGCAGTTTCTGACATGGGCCCCCTCCTCCCAGCCCGGCAGTGCACTGAGCTGTGCGCGGCCAGCGCCGGAGTTATAGACTCTGGGCAATAGAGTGTGCCCAGAGTCTATAGTACATGCACACTATGGCCGCCGCTGCCATTTTCCAGTCGTTTTATAGCGCCGGGCCCCCGCGTCAATGTGGGACTCCGGAGAGGTAAGTAATATTATGGTGCAGGGTGTGCGGTGCGGGGCCCCCCTGGACCCAGGGGCCCATGTTCCCCGTACACCCTGTGAAAGGGTCAAACTGGGTCGAAATTGCCGGGTCTCCAACTCTGGTAAAAAGCAGGGTCGGAGACCTGACATTTTCGACCTGGGTTGACCCTTTCACACAGAAAATAAACCTGTGTTGATCTGCAAATTACCAGGTAAAAGTGCTTTACTCAGTAATTTTGTTGTCTGTGTGAAAGGGGGGTAAGTCTTTAACCGGCAAACCCACCAGAGATTTAAATGCCGGGTAATAGCTGGGATATTTCACACAACAAGGTTCCAAACCAGGACAGACCCGGGACAGATCCTCTTCAGACCGCAGCACCAGCCCTGGTTATTCCTGTGTCGGCGACGTTCACTCTGCACACGGGTGCCAGCGCTTGGAGATGACATCATCTCCATGCGCAGGGAAATCCGAGCTCTCCATTCCGTAAACGGGATCCGGGTCGGATGACTTGGGTTACCCATTTACACTACAGGGTAACACGGGTTGTTTACGTGTTAAACCCTGCAAACTACCTCGGGTTGGATTGCTGGGTCACTCAACCCGGGAATCCAACCCTGGTCCCTTTTACACCTAGAGACAACCCGGGTTAGCCTGGCAATAACCCGGGTTTTAGCTGTGGTGTAAAAGGGGTATAAATTAGTACCTCAGTCAATTTGATTTAACCACCTGTGCTCTATCATGGATATCTCTAAAACCTGAACTGTTGGGGAGCCTTGAGGACCGCGTTTGGGAACCTCTGTGCTAGACCATAATCTGTTATGATTAAAGATTTTAAATGGCCCAACATACAGATATGTCCACTTGCATCTTAGGCGCTTGTGAGATAAATCACCCCACATATGGTGCGAATTGTGCACCCATGACCAGGTACGTGTGCTGCATTCACATCCACGATCCATATTATTGCTTGGAGCAAATGCAGCCATGGCATGGGGTACCGGGCCGCACAGCTGCGGCAAATCGCATGGTGCTTTGCGTGCGCACATTTGCCATGCAAGCAGCAAATATGCAAGAGGACACATCTGTACATACAAAGTACATTAATTTAATTGGAAATAAATTAGATCTGTCACCAAAGGTTACTACAGGTTGAGTTTCCCATAACCAAAATGCTTGGGACCAGAAGTATTTGGGATATTGTTTTTTCCGTAATTTGGAATATTTGCTTACCATAATGAGATTTCTAGGGGATGTGACCCAAGCCTAAACACAGAATACATTTTAAACATAGCCTGAAGGTAATTTTACACAATATTTTTAATAATATTGTTCACCACATAAAGATTGTGCACATACATGAAATTCATTAATGTTTCATATACACCTTATATACACACTCACAACTGAAGGTCATATTATACAATATTTTTATTAATTTTGTGCCTTAAACAACGTTTGTGTACATTGAACAATCAGAAAGCAAAGGTTTCATTATCTCAGTTGTGCTAAAAAAAATTCCATATTTCAGAATATTTGGATATGGGCGACTCAACCTGTATTTCCTCAAGTCTAAGCAACATGTTGCTCTCCAACTGTTATAGAACTACAAAACCAAGCATGCCATGCCAATTACTGCTGGTACTTATAGTTCCATTTTTTTATCAACAATATGATGAGGTTAATCCTCATGTAAACATACTGTTCTATAAGGTGAAGTATGAAAGTTAGAATAGACATACATAGTATAATGTACAGTATTATATACAGCATATCATCAGATTTTTCTTATAATCTTCTTCATGTCAGTAAACCACTCTCAGGTTTGTCTATTGATGGTAAGACTGTAATAAGTAAACATAGGGTGGACTTTGAGATTTCATTTTAAAATCCATGTTCTATACTAATATAGTAATTACACAGTAGCCACATGTGATGCTTAACAAAAGAAGCGTAGGGACCTGCTTTGCCATAAATGTTTCTTCATAGCTGGGGAGGCTTAAGAATCACATTATTTATGTAAAATACATGTAGCCACTCCATCAGCCTCTGAAATAAAATTACATATACTGTAAGCGGAAATAAATCGCAGAATGGATCAAGATTGTAATACAGGCAATTTTATGTGTTTAGGAAGACTGACACTAATATGCACTGTACCCCTCAATCACTGGACTTCAGCCCAATGAAAAGTACACAGAATTGCTTTCTATAAAGCACTAATAAACAACTTAACTGTGCAGGTACTTGTAAAATGATACATATCGTATTTATATGTACTCCCCTTTCAAAAAAATATTTTTCCACAGGATTTTTTGTTTTCATATAACATAAAGGGCCTGATTCTGGGTCAGAATACACCATATTCCTAGTCAGAATACACTGCATGCGATTGCGCTGCCCCCATTTTTCTGTCCTGAAGAGCAGCAGTCATCACTAACAGCATTTATAGCTACATCATATTGTGCCTGCTTCAGAGGTGCACACATACCGCGCCCTAGCGGCCAATGTTTTCAGGGTCTCATTCAGACCCGCTCGCGAGCGCAGAACGCTCGCAAGCGGGTCGATGGTACCCAAATGCGCATGCGCACGACGGAGGCTGCTCCGTCGTGCACATGCGCGAGACCCAGCGAGCGACGGGGAAGCCGTCGCTCGGGGTCTCGCACCAAAGGGGGTGTGCTGTCGATGGTGAGTGACAGCACGCCCCCTTTGGTGGGCGTGCTGGGGCGTGGCTGCCCAGATGGAGGCGTTCCCATGGGAACGCCTACCGTCTGGGTCCGGCCCCGCTGACATCACTAGTGATGTCAGTGGGAGTGATTTTGGCTCTGATAGAGCCAAAATCACTCCAGGGCTTGCGGCAGCGAGACCCTACCGCAGGGTCTCTTCGCAAGCCAGGTGGTCGCGATGATCAAGACAGCTTATGCGAGCGTCCATCATCATGCGTCCATCATCATGGACGCTCGCATAAGCTGTAGGTGGTAACCCACAGCTATGCGAGCATCCAGGAGGATGCACCCAAAAAAAAAAAAAACTAGCCCTGATTCAGAGCGGGCGCTCATTCACAGCGTCCGGCTCTGAATCAGGCCCTCAGTCTGCACATGTGTATAACGGGGTGGGTTTCATTCTGATCAAAATGAATAGTACACACAAGTGACCATTTGAGTGAGTACAAATTAACACACTTTATTTACAAGTAACAAACAAACAATTAATAAACAAAGTATACAGTATACTCAAGTTTTGTCTATGTATTCAGATGATACCGGTAATTCATCATCTCCAACATAAGATGTACTTCATCTTATCTTCTCTGGGGAGCCCTCGTTTCACAACGCCCAGGTAGTTCAATTTACATTGCAGGCTTAGATCCATGCATGAGCTGAGACCCTTTGTCTACCTCTGATTTATATACCCTAGTGTATGGGTGTTAGGGTTCTGAATATTAACCCAATATTAGTTACATACTAAGGGTCTCATTCAGACCCGCTTGCAAGCGCTTGAGCGCTCGCAAGCGGGTTGATGTCGGGCTCTGCGCACGCTTAGTGGCCGCACTACGCGTGCGCAAGCCCTGGAGCGAGAGAGAGAAATTCTCTTGCTCCGGGGCTTACTACAAAAGGGGCGACTGTCGATGGTGATTGACAGCTCGCCCATTTTGTAGGCGTGGCGGGGGGTGGCTTCACAAATTGAGGCGTTCCCAAATGAACGCCTGCCGTTTCTGGGCGGCCCCACTGACATCACCAGTGATGTCAGTGGGAGAGCTTCTGGCTCTATTAGAGCCGGAAGCTCCCTGGGTCTTGCTGCAGATGAGACCCTACCACAAGGGTCTCGTCGCAAGCCACAATGGTCTTGACCATCGCGACCATCAACCTGGTCACCCACAGCCTAGTGAGCGGCCAGGAGGCCGGGTCAGAAAATAGATGCAGCCGCCCTCATTCAGAGCGAGTGCTCGCATTTTGCGACCGCCTCTGAATGAGATCCTAAGTATACGTAGCATTGGCCAAACTTATCTCTCTTGCACATGCTCCGTAAGCACTAAGATATACAAAGAAATACAGTAATGACGTATCCTGGTATGTCTGGAGATAAACTATATTTCAAAAATCCTTTGTGTAGAGTCTCAGATTACCCATAATGCTTAGCGTCTCTACACATCTTACAATGGTCATTCTAAGGGAATGTGGCTCACTGTCTGCTGATAAGACCATGTAAGCTATGAATGGCTCATTATACTTCTCTGATAGTGACAGGTACAAATAGGCCCCTCAAATTATGTCTTGCTTGACCTCAAAAGGTTATATCTAACCAGTAGGTGCAGACTGCAGCTATATGAATACAATGATCTTCTTCACACCTCAATGGGGCCTAGCAAGGGTTGTGTGTTACAAACTTATATACCTATGTAGAAATTAATTATTTAACACACTGGTTACAGCATGCGTCCGAGTTGTACTGCGCTTGCGTCCCAATGTTTACCTCCGGGAGCCACAGAAGGAATTTGGAGGCTGAGAGAAGCAATTTTGGTGGGCGTTGCTGGGTGGTAATAAGGGCAGCTAACCAGACACGGGAGTGTCACAGCCAGTGACTGCATCTTTTTCAGCGGTTGCACTTACTTTGGTAGCCATGTGCAGGTGGAGATTCTGTGCTACCATGGGGCTGGTGAAATGTAAAATGGTGCGGACGATGGTGCATCTTATGCCCACAGTGGTGTATTACCACCACAGCTGGCGGGCGTCTCTGTATGAATCCCATTAGCTGCGGCATTAGCATAAAGATGCAGTCGCGAATGCAATAGCATGCACCACAGGCCCATTATGTGCAGGAGATATGACTGAAAAAGGAGCGCACTGTGCATACACATGATTCAGAATGGGTAGGAACTGTGGGTACGCATCTATGGCACACCCACAGAGCATCTCACTGACTTGCGAATGCCCTGTTGCCACCCAGTTGGCACACAGTAAATGCCCATTCATCAGTCACAGAGAAAAGGCTGAGATATGTATGGGTCAGAATCACTAGTAAGTCCTTAAAGATGCCTATACAGTCCATGACGCTTGCACAGTTTGCTAAAAATCAGTAAATGCGGATGCATTTTGAACTTAGTATTACGCCTTATGTATGCACAGAGCTACTTAGAATACTCTGTTGGGTCAATCCTATTAGCCGTCAGTTCCCTTGTAACGTGAGTAAGTGCAGCTATATGCCATACAGTACTTACGGTACCTCTGTACTTATGGTACCTCTGGACTCGTGGACTTTTGTTCGCAGCCCCACAGGGCTACGTACCAAAATATGTGTTTGTCCGGGGCAAGCTCGGACCACAATGGGGGCGAGTTGCGGTGCCGTTGCTGGTGTTTCGGCAACGGCAACTTTTCCCCTTCACTCCTAAATCACTAACTAATGGCCCGAACCGCTTACCACCTGCTGTACTGTAGAGCAAGTGAGCTGTCCAAGGTGCTGAACAAATTTGAATGCGATACATTACACATCAGAGATCTGTGTTAGCAGAAGCACACAGAGACTATACACAATTTACAGGGAGTTAATTTAAAGGGGTCAATTCTGAGATAGGCACCGCTGGATTCTAGATTTTTGGTAAAAATCTGTGTATGAACTCACAGCTATAGAGCATCAGTACTGGACCTTGTTTTGCTCAGCGACCTGTCAATCTCCCAAAGACTAATGAGTTGGTTCAAAAATTTCACATGTCAGAATATTCCTGGCTCCAGCCATTACTGCAAGGCTAGTATTAGACAGAGGGCAGCAAAGAATAGAAAGAGGAAGCCTGGTGTCACATTGTGTGACATTGTGTGAATCTGACTGGCATGTGGCCTTTGAGAGACACATCAGTGTGGAGTGTTCCTCCCAGTGTGTTTATTGCATATTTTCTGCACACAAAGGACTGCAGGAAAGCAGGACAGATAATAAGGACAGAGGAAAGCTGGTAGCAGCTATACAAAATCTTGTTTAAGGCTAGCATAAAATGTATAGACATCACGTGCCATATATCAACCTGTATCTATATTTACTAGCAGGCACTCAATGCCTAGTTAACCTCACAAACTAGTAACAAACACATAATGTACACCAGATTGCCTGCATTTATGGAACTAGAGGTCCCAGCATTTGAACTTGCTGGGACTTATAGCTCCCAAAGAGCTGGAAAGTCCCACGTTGCCTAAACATGATTTACACCATTAATATATGTGGCCTAATTTTTGTGCTAGCGTACTGTACATCACATTAGTCATCTGTTACTAGGCTCCTACCACCAGAGGATTAAATAAATTAGTATTTTGCATTAAATAAATCTGACCCTGTACTTTATAATACCTCTGTGACCTCATTGCTCTTTGTAGTGATCAAATTTCATATTCACTTACAGTATTCCCTTCCCAAAAGCAGCTAGACAGCTAGACATTTATCAGCAGACTGCAAAAAGTTTCTAATTTCCCTGACAATCTCTTCCATGAGCCTTTGAACTGTGTTTCTGATGTTCTAGATGGAGAATGGTGGGCAGTGCTACAACCTAAAGTGCTTTATAATACATTTCAATATGGAATATGGAAATTATATTCATAAACTAGTCACTGAAAGATCCAGAATTCTACAGATGGGTGGTTTGAGAGCAATGCTTATTAGCTCTACAAGTTGTAATTCAACAAATAATGTATCAAATTCTAATTACAACATACATTCATCACACATTAATATTGAAGAAATTGCTTATACAGTATAACTGGGCAGCCCACCACTCCCTCTAGGTCTGGTAATTCCTACTATAATATCTTAGGCATGGGTCACATAGCAGAATTTGGGTGCTCCAGCTCCAGAGTCCCTGATCTGCTTTCAGAAGATAAGAGGAACCTCTTCTGAGCATAGAAGGGTCAGGTGCATGCTGAAAGAAGCCCCAGCTATGGTTTTACTGTGCAGGCATTGGATCTTCTGAGAGCAGCCTAGAGGACTGGTATTGCAATGCCCCAACTTCTCTGTGTTCCATAGTGGCTGCACCACCAGGTGATGAGAGTAGTCTAGTAGTGCTAGACTTTGGCAATATTTTAAATGTCTGTTATTGTGGGACATGCAGTGGGGTGATAATTCTGTAACAATAACTTCATGTGGTCATTTAGGGGAGAATTCAGTTCAGCTCGATCTGCTGCCAGGCATAGCTGCGATGGCCGGCTGCGCACATATTGGACAATTATGGTAGCTTCATTATATCAAGTTTATCTGCACACACTAAGAGCCAGCCCTAACCAGTTTGAAGCCCTAGGCAATATTTTCTGTGGTGCCCCCTAGCACCGTCGTTAGTTCCATCCTCTGACCCAGCACCCCTCTCCAAGTACAGCACCAATCGACCAGCAGTACAGATCACAGCAGCAGCCAGCAACATCCATCACCACTCACCCATTGCAATCCTTATCCACAGACCTGTAACTAGACATTTTGGTGCCCTGTACTAGCTAGAGCATTGGCGCCCCCACCCCCCTGTTTGTCTCCCTGCAGAAAGGCCCAGGCTTACTGGACTCTGCAAAGGGCCATCGAGGGAGGAGCTGCTACGACTGGGCATGCCCAGCAGCCCTCCTCCAGCAGCGATTTTTGTTACTACCCGCTGCCCCCACAGAGCTGAACTGAGAGCTCCGATCGTGGTAGGACAGCAAGAGCAAAGGTTCTGTCTGCCTGTCCTGGTCCCGACGTTGCCCATTGTCAAGCTGAGCTGGTCCTAGGTTTGGAATGCATGCCCCTAGGCATTCCAAATGACCTAGGCATTTGCCCAGTTTGCCTATGACTAGGGCCAGCTCTGCACACTTTATATAGTGAGAGGATGGATTATGATGTGGATGGATACATTCCAGAATGGCAAATCACCTCCATTGTGCGTAATTGAATTCCCCCCTCATAGTCATTTACAGCAGGTAATTGTCAGACCTGCTGCAGGTTGATAATGTTGCAGGATGTTTCTCAGGTGCGGCACAGTGAACATGCTCCTGACAGTAAGTTCTGAACTCACACTCTCTGCACATGAATATCTATAGATGCCCTGGAGATGACTAACTTCGGGCAGGGATATAAAAAGATGAGTTTGATTGACGTTGTACGGCTATAGTACGCAGTAATTGAAACATGTTTATTTAGAAATTGTCCCTTTCAGTTTTGCTGAATGGAGTAGACAAGCCCACTTTAGCTGTGGTTGCATTGTTTGGTATACAGCACAGTACTACAATTTAATTAGTCTTATTAATTAATGGTTTAACTCAAGGATATTTAAGACCGGGATGCAGTTGAGATGCCGGGGGTTGTGGTTTCTGTATCTTCTGTTCCTGACAAACTCACTCACTCTATTAAATATCATTATGTTTTCATGCACGGTGTGGTGTAGCTCAGCTCTGTTCTTGAAAACTGGGGCTTTTTGGAACAGTAAATATATTTATTTATTTTAATGACTTGTCTTTGTATCCATATTCACAATTTGGCAAATCCATACAGTACAGTAGCTTGGTGTGTACAGTGAAACATAGAAATGTACACTATTTGTGGACATATTAATTCACAATAGATTTATGTTACACAAATAGCGTTTTGAAAGAGACATCCAGAAAACCTGCACAGTAGGTGGGTAGCAAAGCCTGCGGACAAGTTTGCAGCCTATAATTTAAGGAAACCACTACAGATGGGATTAATTCAGTCATTCCCCAAATCTCTAGCAACAGACTCAAGTGTTTTGTAGAGAGGCTATTTAGATAACCAGAAATCATCGCTATGACATTTAAAGACTCTTTCAATCTTTGTAACATATGCCAAAAGCCAGTTTTATAACTTCTTCCCTATTTTATAGCATAATCACCTTTTTTTTTATTCTTGTGAAAAGACAAAGCATCAAGGAAGGCGCCATTATGTAAGAATAGCCCAGTGCGGATTTTAGTAGCGCTAATTACTGTGACATCCTTTAAAGGATCAGTCTAAAATGTGCCTATGAACCTGGCATAGCTACAGGAGGTCAGATCCTCCTTCAGCCGAAATCGTCTAATAGCAGTGAGGTCATTCAAGGCTGGAATCAAACTTTACTAATGACAATGACATGTTTGAAGGGTCAGTTTCTCAAAGAAGCAGTAGGGGACAATAGAGTTTCTTCTCTAACTTTATTCATATTACTGGAAATACTGTTCATACAGTACCATAATATTATCAGTGAACTAATGCAGTCAATGCAAAATAACTACTGTACATTATTAGCAAAGAGTTGTGCTGGTCCTACATGGTCACGTCCAACTGCTCAGTTTTACAGACATGTCTCTAAATAATTCAAGAGATTTTCAATTGAAACTTTTAGGGAAATCAATCATTTTGGACCCACATATATTTAAGTTTGGGTGGAAAAATGCAGCATACACAGGGGTCTATGTACTAAGCCTTGAGGGATAGAGTGTCCGGAGATAAAGTACCAACCAATCAGCTCCTGACATTTTTCAAATACAGCCTGTATAGTAACAGTTTGGAGCTGATTGTTTTTATACTTTAACTCCATCCACTTTATCAGACGGTGTAATGGTTAGTATTACCGCGTCACAGCACTGAGGTTGTGGGTTCGATTCCCACCAGGGCCTTAACTGTGCGGAGTTTGTATATTCTCCCTGTGCTTGCGTGGGTTTCCTCTGGGTACTCCGGCTTACTCCCACACTCTAAAAATATACTGGTAGGTTAATTGTCTCCCAACAAATATTAACCCTAGTTTGTATGTGTGTACATCTGGTAGGGAATATAGATTGTAAGCTCCACTGGGGCAGGGACTGATGTGAATGGCCAAGCCCTGAAGAATATGTGTGCGCTATATAAATAACTGGTAATAAATAAGGCTTAGTACATAGACCTCACAGTATGGTCAACAATAGTTTTAGATGTCCAAAATTTGATTGATCAGGAAGTTTAAGGACTATACAGTTCACGAGTTTTATTTAGTTCATGAGCTGTATGAAAATATTTCTGTTAAGATCATTTTAAACAAGGTTCACTGTTAGATTTAGGGGTAAATTTAAACCTTGGTTTTGCTGCTCAATTTAAGGCATACATGCCTACTCTCCCGGGAATCGCGGGAGGCTCCCGATTTTTCGGGTAACCCCCCGCGATCCCGGAAGAGTAGGCATATCTCCCGCATCCCGCCCACTTCCTAGTGAAGTGGGCAGGATGGGGAGATTTTACCTGAAATTATCGGGTCCGTCGGGAAGGGGCAGGGCTAAATTAGGCAAATCGCGTCATTTAGCCCCGCCCCCTCCTCACGGACCCGCGAATCACGGGGGTTTCCTGTAAAGGGGGCGGGGCCTAATGTCATCTATCGTCTGGCCCCGCCCCCAAAGAGGAGAGCAACAGGTCCCCTCCTGCTGCTCCCGGAAAGCTGCCCAGCAAAGTAGGTAAGTATGATTTAAGGCAGTACGTTTTTTTAAAGGCAATATACACCAAAAACCTTGCAAGTAAACCCCCTAGTTGTGGTTTCCTGTACTGCTAAATGCATATTACCTAAAGTTCTATCCAATTGAATAACTTTGAGTGTGCTTCCTGAGTTTGTGTTATAGTATTCGTATTATTAATTGTATAGGCTGACTCCTCCTGTTGTTGTAATTGCTTTGTGAATAAATATAATGACAACATCAGCTCTTTTTGGAAGCAGCTGAAATGGAAGTGCAGCGAGAACCGAAATGAGACGTTTTAAAAAGTAGTTTGGAAAGAGAAGAAACGCTGACCTTATGGGTCTGTAATATCATTGCTTGCTATTGTCAGCATGTCAGATGACGGGACTGGTGCTGTGCAGTGGCTGTTTGCCATTTGTATATGGTGCAACATTCAGGAGATGTAAAAATTGTCCAGATATTAAGTATGCAGGTCTCACATTTGCACAGTCAGAATTTGAGGTTACATTAGAAGATTGTAAAAATGTCTATGTCTCGGTGACCACCCTGAAGTATGTCCTCTCCTCATTGTGCTACAAATCTACTCTGCAAGCCATTGGTGTTGTGTAATTTTGCTATTCCATCCTGCAATATATGTATATATCTCTTACTGCTATTATACTCGGCAAAACACACGCTGGTTCATATATTGCTATTCCATTCTGCATTATATGTTCTGCTGCAATTCCTTACTGCCAGCTGCATGTGTATCTGAATTTATTGCTATACCATCTTGCAATATATTTGTTGTTTGTGATTGCCACTATTTTAGGTAGTTGTTTTTATATGCAATAGTATTCTTTTATTGTCCACAGTGCACATTGCTCTGTGGTAATTACCCTGCAATATCATTACTTAGTATTGCATATATTCCACATACCTGTTATTAGTCTGCATTCTATCTTGCTTGTGTCCACGGCTGCAGGCTGCTTCATGGTTAATATTACCTTTGTACTATTACTCCAGTTTTACCTTGCAAACTCCTTCTGTTTGTATAAGCCCTACTGTCCGAAACTTAAGACCTGGCGGCATCCTAAGTACTGGTGACTGCATCGTAATCTATGGGAACAACGGGCGGTTGTTATAAGTAGAAGCCCTCCCTAGAGTGACTCTAGGGGACTTATACAAATACAGGGGAGATTCACTACACTTAGCATTGAAGAATCTAACTCAGCAGTGCTAGTGCACCTTCGTGGCTACAGTTGACGCAGGCGCACAAAGCTCAGGCATCCGGCGGAAGGAGCTGGACAGAGGAGGAGGGATCCGAAAAAGGATCCCTCTTCACAACCTGGGCGTGCGGGAGCAAACTCCAACTGAAGATGGCGAATGCTCCCGCAGTAAAACTCTGAAAATATTGTATTTTCTGAACTTTATAAGTCTAGGTCCCCATAAAGGTGTATGAGGACAGCGGGCCACATCAAGAGATAAAGATAAGCAGGACATATCTGTGCTATCTCCTGCCTTGCCTTTTTGATGAATGGCCCCAAAGCTTAATTTCTACAAAAGCAGGTGAAATTTTTCATTTTCACTTGCCTTTGTAGAAATTAAGTGATAATGAATAGACCCCCTAAATACTCTAAGTACCATTACACCTGTGTCGGGATCCCGGCATTGGCATTGAGAGGTCCACATACTCACTGTGGAAATAATGAGTGTCAACCTCCTGACCGAATGCCCGTATAATATACTATACTCAAGATTCTGTCTCCAAAAATATTGAAACATCAGTGAATAGATACTAAAAAAGTGTTGCTAAAACAGTGTATGGGCTGCATAACAAAACTATTCAAGAGGAACCTCAAGAGCACAATTTGTACAGTACAGCTTAGCATAATGTACTATAGTTTAGAAAGGAAAAATGTTAAAAAATAAGAGGATTTAGGGAACACCCAGGGAAATTGGAGGGAGGAAGACTAGAAGGCAAAAAAAGTTTTATAGATCCACGGAATAAAGTGATGTGCCAGTAGTTGTTGTTATAGAGAATTTTATACTGTAGTAAATTGATTAAAGTATACATGGACCAAGCATATGGTAATAGTAATACTTTTAATAGATCTAAAATATAAAATAAATTCAAGAACGAATGGGACAAAGTAGTGGTTAAATATAATAACAGAACAGAATAAAGGGCATACTAAATGGAGCTATGGATTATTTTTTTTTGTTCCTGTTTGTTTTTGGACCAAACGGACTAGCATATATGGAAAAAAAAGGTGAAACATATATGATATATTTGCATTTTTAACATAGAGCCCATTCATAGAGAATTGTACCCATAAAGTCTCTACCTTATGCATAACTCCACAGTCACCCCCAGAAACCTTAACATTATCTTGGTGCTATCGCCTAACATCCTGTAGGTAAAGCTAGGTACACCCTATGCAATTTTTTGATCATACCGATAATTGGGACGATTTTTGTCAAAGTCCCGATATCTTTGCTACACTCTGTACAGTTTAAATTAAATACCTGTCAAATTTCACAGTGAATTTGCATATGTACAGTACGCCTACAAGGATGATGAGGTAATAAGGAAAAAGCATAGGGAATATGGACAGATTATTTACTGCATGATAACGGGAAATCGAGGCTGAGATTTTCGGTATTGACTGACAGATCGGATAATTGAAGGAATGCGTTTGTGGATGTTTTCTAACCGTTTTATCGATGAAATGCTAAAACAATTGTTCCTACATGCTATACAATAAGCGAGGCCTATCGCCTGATTATTGACAAATCGGCCCAATAATTGTATATTGTGTACTATTGGTAGACATTAAGGTGCTGGGAACAGACAGATCATACTCTCAGCAGTGGGCTACATTGCAGGTGGGATCTGATTGGTCAGGTCTCCAATCATATAGCTATCTGTACATAGAACCATCTTCTATAACTGTATTAATATACTCAGTTATGTGAGACTTCTACAGTAGATGGGAATACTGATGTATTAGAACAGACAACTACCTTTTGAACTAATGGCAAGAGTTAATAAATTCTTGCTTTAAGACTGTGCTTTTATATACTTTACATGGGACAATGCGAATACTAGCTACCTGGGAGCTAATTGTGACTAATGACTTACAATAGTCATTAAATCGCACTCATCTCAACTGTGATTAGACTATTGACTAACAAGAGGGGCCACAAAGTGAGGATGATAATCCTATTATGGTGGCAAGCTGTGACGATTTATAATCAGGTGTATGCCGCCTTGTCAGCGAACAGAGGTTAGAAGAGGATCCATTTGTCTCACAAGTATCTGAGCTCTTTCTGTATCAGCAACTCGAACCAAGACTAACTTGTCCCTCTGGCTGAAAGCGAGCTGGATGCCAGTGCTGAGACACTCAGAACTGAGCCTGCTATAAAAGCACATATTTCATATTATGGATCTGCAGCAGGAGTTATAATTAAAACTATTCCTGGTATAATGTTCGGTTGTCAGCTATCTGCATGAATGAAATGTTCATTGGATGATGCTTGCATTGGTATTTATAGCGAGAGAGAGAGAACATATAAGTATGGGAAAGAGATTCATTACTGACCCCAAGAGGTTACTATCGGTTACAGTAAGTGTCTTGATTTGTTTTGTGTTTTTGGGTGGTTCTAGTCTGCTGAATACACAGGGATTTAACTTGGATTAATGTTAGCAATGCACTATATCTATTGATACTGTACATTTGAATACGCTAACAAAGGTCAACTGAAACACAAGGCACTCCTGTATAGCATTCAGTTTCCAGAGCTGTAGGCTCACTCAGTTCTGTTTCTGGTTTCTTTACTAAGATACACTATATGTATATATGTATTTTTTTCAATATACTGTACAGTATGTTCCAGATGTGGTAAACTTACTCTGAGAGCAAAGAAGTTATTCCTGTCACAATGTTTATGTTATGTTTCAATACAGTATGTCAAATATGTCATTCATGAAAGAGTTTATTTGAAAGGTGGGTACTTTTGTATTTACGGACTCATTGCAGAGAGAACCCAAGTGTCCTTCACTCATTATTATCAATCATAATAATGTCTAAATCCCCTTCACGGAGAGGACCCTGACGTTATCAGCCAGTGTCCAGCATCATTCCCAGTGTCCAGCGTCATTCCCAGTGTCCAGTGTCATTCCCTACCATCCAAGGGGGAATATAACCTTGCAGCATGGCACCGAGCCATAAGCGTGGCAAGCACAGCGAGCCCGCGAGGGGACAACTTTCTTCTTTAGGTGGGGACAACTTTCGGTGCTTGTGTGCGTAAAGTACACAAGTACCATTTAAAACATTCATTGGGTTCTCTCTGCAATGAGTCAGTACACAAGTACCGAAAGGTGTTATATGCAGGGCTGGCCAATCTTTGGGCGGGCTCAGGCGCTGGGGGTGCATGATGTTAATAGTGACACAGCTTCACTCCCTTCTTGTACATATAACTATGGTGCGTGCCGCCAGAATACATGATCACGTGGCAATGTCTCCCCTGAACCTTCAGGCCCCTGCAGAGGCCCATCCACAGGTAATCTGTACCCCCCCACTCTGTTCTTCCACAGCATTGCCCTGAATGGAACCTCACATTTACTTGTACTATTAACCTTTCGCTGGAGAGCTTCTGACACTCTTGCTGTACACTGGATTGGCAGCCTTGACTCAAGTAACAGCTGATTGGATGGCTAGAGCAGTCATCCAATCAGCTTTCATTTGGCTCTTCATCAGGTAGCAGCTCTCTAGCAGACGTCCAACACAGCTACACCATGAAAACAGTGTGCGTGTAAGTCCCACACTAAAGTATTAGTTTGGGATAAATGATGACTGAAACCCCTTTTAAGTAGGTACAAGAAGAGAAAATAGATTACCCCATCATTAAAACCCACAATATTGACAACCACTTTAAATTGTACTGCACTCCATCCATGTGGATTCATTCCATATGGCTTTGGCATCCAGCATAAATTCAAATGAGAAAATGGGGTTATATTACTATCCAGAATTGAGAACTAGCCAACCACTCTTACTGAAGGCAGGAAGAATCTGTGATCAATCCTAAATCAGTGACAGTTATTTCCCATTGGGGACATCCCAGCATGGTGGACGGGATAGCTTCCACACTCGCAGGGAGAAGGTCCATACACTGGCTGCAATTTAAACACTCTGCCCTGTGGAAATCCTCAAACCAATCTCCTCAGCACAGCATCAGACTTTGGAGTTGGCTGCAGAGAAGACAGTTGAAACGAAACACATGCCGTTTTCCAATGACATCATTTTATTGTTTCTTTACACATCACTTCAGTTTTCGCTGTATGAGAAATCAATATATTATAAGTACACCGTCTCCCCTCGCTTACAAAGACCTCTGTGTGAGCTTCTCTTGCTGAATAAGTAGGGACTTATTTTCAAGTCACATTCTGCTGTCAGTGCTGATTAGCTGAGCTTGTCATATACACTCAATTCATTAACCATGACATCCACAGAGTCCGGGCTGACGAGGTGGCTCCTATTGATGGAGATAAATTAGTAGCGTAAGAGGCAGAGCTTACATTATATTGGCGATGCTGAATAAAAATTTGTTGTCTGGGCTCAGGACCCACATCGGCCATCTCCTCTGCCCCCTCCCGTGCAGACATTGGCATTTGCTCTGGCACATGAGTCATGGAGGCACTGGGAGCTGGAGGAAATCTTGGCACTCGTGAGAAATTTGCATAAGACACAATAAGAAAGCAGCCACATCTTGAGAGCACGTCAAGACTGGGATATTAAATGTTGCAACTTCACTTAGATTAAAGCATCTCTGCAGGACTGCAGGCTCTCTCATTCTCCACTCTAAAGCTAGTTAAATTGGAATTTGATGTTTGTGTAGAAATTTTTGTTACTATCTTCCAAATTGTAAGGATTGACATCAGATGTCAAAAGTAGAGGAAACATAGGGCCTAATTCATAACCGTATGTAAACCAATACGATGTTTGGGGGGTCTGCGCATGTGCAGAACAGGTCTTGCCATATTGCTCGCAGCCCCCTGTCAATCATGCTGTGGCATTCGGGGGATGGCACCCATCACCGTTCCTTAAAATGGGGGCGTGTTGCCCCTGTTTTGAAGGCGTGGGTGGTTTAGGTTTTGAGTCATCGGACACAGACCTCCTGGACCCGGGTGTACAGATCCTACGGCCATCCAGAGTAAGCTTCAGCTAATGCAGGTTGGCCAATGCCTGAAGCTATCGTGACCGATTGTCGCCATGGCTGCATTGGTAATCCAAGCGCAGCTGCACTCGGATCTCGCAATTGCTAACAGGAAGTGTTTATCTCCTACAGGCGCCTCCTATTGCATTTGAATTATAATAACACGGATTTGCACAGCTGCTTCCTTGTGGCTGTGCAATTTATTGCAAACATGAATCAGGCCCACTGTCACATATAAAGTGTCTCAGGCTGCAGGAATGAACAATTTAAAAAGTTATTAATAAACTAATTTTTCCCCCCATGTTCCCTGCACAATGTTTGGGTTCACAGGCACTAACCATTAGTATCTAGTCAGTGCGCTGTACATAGGGCACACACTGAGAACAGCACACCATCATTTATAGACCATATATAACATTGATTCTTTCTGAGCCACTGGGACTGACAAACCCCCATATAAACGTTTCTAAACTAACGCTTACCTACAGTATACTGCATCTGCTGATTTATATTTAGCAGGATTCTCAAAATAATAGAAAACCAATAGAAAAGAAAAACAAGTACCAGTAGCATAAAACATTTGTATGCTGTACCTTGGGCAGTTCTGCTTTGGCCTCATTGGTCATTATAGTAAATTCAGCATTCTATGTAGTTAAGATGCATTAGATGAAAACAGTCCATTGTTTTTATATCATCCCTACGTGAAGCATGTACGAATGACGCAGTAAATCTGGCAGAGTCCCCAAGTGTATCCTTACTTCACTTTAGTGGCCTGTCTGAGAATATATACAAAACTCCAATGTAACCTTTAGTACCTTTACTGTATGCAGAAGAGTGCATGGCACCCCTTATGGTGTATGTATGTACCAAATTAATATTTATGGTGTGATGTCTTTTTAAAGTAATATGATGGCACTCTTGGCTGGACTTTAGTAAGAAAAAGAACCTTCTCACCCTTTTTATCCATATAGCTTTCATTCCCACATATTTCACTATATAGCAAAAAGGAAACTTGCGTTCTATGGAAGATAGCCGTCCTACCTTCAACGCCCATTCACCCATGAGGCAACGGGCTGCTCCTGTTTTGCCAACTTGTTTTCCAGCTGCACCTGGGGCGTATTTATAATGGGTGCCGGGTGTGCGAGGCACACGGGCCCCGCACCGCGCACCCTGCACCCATAGTATTACTTACCTCTCCGGAGTCCTACGTCAGCGCGGGGGTCCGGTGCTGTAAAAACGTCTGGAACAGCACATGTTTGCGCATGCGCAGTACAGGGAAAATGTCCGCCGTGGCCATTTTCCCGGTGACTTGTGCATACACTATAGACTCTGGGCACACTCTAGTGCCCAGAGTCTATAACTCTGGCGCTGGCCGCGCGCAGCACAGTGCGCAGCCAGCCGCCGGGCGGAGAGGAGGGGGCCCGTGTCGGAGACTGCACATGGGCCCCCTCCTCTCTAGAAATGCCCCTGGGCTGCACTAACTATTTCAATCATGGAACTTAACTGTAAGCACTATTTAATTCAGCCTAGTTTAATTCAGTTGTTTAACAAGCAAAATTTGTCTTTATGGAAGGTATGGGATGGAAAGGATGAAGACAGCATGGTCAAGCCTCTCACAGAGCTCTTATGCTGGGTACACACTGTCTGATATATATTATTCATACAGCCATCCGATACATTGTGACCCGGATCGCGCTGGTTACACTGCAGAGTGGCATGGGAACGACCCGTGACCAACCCTGCAAAATACCCGAGTTGAATCCTCGGGTCCCTGGACCTGGGTGGATCCTTTTACACCGACAAAAATCCCAGATTGATGCGCATCAACCCGGGATTTATAGCTTGGTGTAAAAGGGGTATAAGTGCGTATGCACACCCGCATACACATTAAATTAGACTGTGCAGACAGTCAACCCATCGGCCAAGTATGTACCCAAAACAATAGTGGCATGTGGGAATCAGCACTGATAACAGATTATAGGCAATACCTTTGCTTAGGATAAGCAAAGAATACAATGTTACATGAATATATATAAGGATAAGGAATGCACCAAATCCAGAATTTGGTTCAAGAATTTGCAAAATTCTGTGGATCTTCATCCAGTTCTCCTTAGATCCTAGTTCTCCTTAGATCCCAGTTCTCCTTAGATCCCAGTTCTCCTTAGATCCCTTAAATCATTACAATTTAGCTTTCATAATAGGAATCTTTTTTTCCCTGTGGTAAATTACAATGTTGTTGATACAGAAATGTAATCTTACATTAATTTTACATATAATATAAGATACCAGTATATTATTATGTTATTACTGGGCCACCAGATAATATTCAGATAATTTGCCATTTATCAGATGTAGCATTACGGCTGGTTGAACGAATCATACCCCAGTGTCCAGGTTTTCAGGCCAATGCACACCCTAAACATGCTGCTTAATGATATATGAAACAAGATAATTGTCTAATTGCTTGCTAATTAGAAAAGTCCCAAATCTCTGGTCTATCAGCAGCCCTTAAGGAATATTAGATCTCTGCATGTCAGTCTCATCCTGTTGCTTTCATGCTCTTAACCACTATAAGCACCAGAGGAGAGACCCGGACATTGCACAGGGTTTATGAGAACAGAGTAATGGATTAGACCTGTCTTTAGCTGTATTTGAATCTATTTAGTGTTTTTTATTTTGACTTAGTCGAAATGAAGCGTAAAGGATCTACGTAGCTACCAACCTTTTTGAAAATATGTTCCTAGAATTTTTTGCCCCTGACCAGATCACATGCTTTTTAAAAAATATTGTTAATTTGCCCAGTATCACTTCTAATGCTTAAGCTGCATACACATACACACACAACGATTTTGTAAATGATCGATTTTAGTAAACGATTTTCTTTATTTTTTTCAAGAAAAAATGAAGAAAATCGTTTACTAAAATCGTTCATTTACCAAATGTAATGAACGATTTTTTTGAACTACAGTACAAACAATTTTTGCATATTCCCTTAATGAAAATAGTTGAGTTGGTCAGTCTGACTGAACTACAAACTACAAACGTGAACGTGCATGAACGATAATTGTTCATCGTTTTAACTTAGAAAGTGAACAATTTTTTCAACGATGAACGATAATTGATATCGTTTATCGATAATCATTCAAAAAATCGTTGTGTGTGTATGCACCTTTTACACCACAGCTAAAACCCAGGTTATTACAGGGTTAACCCGGGTTGCTGCTAGGTGTAAAAGGGGCAACTGTGACCTGGCAATTCAACCCGGTTAGTTTGCAGGGTTTAACACTGGAACGACCCATGCAACCCCGCAGTGTAAATGGGTAATCCGGGTCGTCCAACCCAGGTCCTGTTTACAGTATGGGAACTTCCGGGTTTCTGGCACTTGTAGATGATGACATCTCCAAGTGCCGGGAGAAATGTTCCACTGTACCTGTGTGCAGTGTGAACGGCGCTGATCCGGGAATAACCCGGATTGGAGCTGCAGTGGAAAAGGGGTCTGTCCTAGGCCTGACCCGTTTTGGGACTGTGGGCCTGATTCAGGCCCGGTCGCAAGCGCTGAGCGCTCGCAACCGGGTCGATGGTGGCCCAGAGCACATGCGCACGACGGAGCTGGCTCCATCGTGCGCATGCGCAAGACCCGGATAGCGACGGGCAAGCCGTCGCTCCAGGTCTCGTACCAAAGGGGGCGTGCTGTCGATGTCGAGTGACAGCACGCCCCCTTTGGTGGGCGGGCCGGGGGAGTGGCTGCCCAAACGGAGGCATTCCCATGTGTACGCCTCCGTTTGGGGCTCGTGATGTCAGTGGGAGAGATTTCGGCTCTGTTAGAGCCAAAATCTCTCTGGGGCTTGCGGCAACGAGACCCTACCACAAGGGTCTCGTCGCAAGCCCGATGGTCTTGACCATCGTGACCATCTTCCTGGCCGCTCGCTATAGCTGTGGGTGGTCACCCATAGCTATGAGAGCGGCCTGGAGGCCGCTCTAAAAAAAGAATACCCCAGGCCTGATTCAGAGCGAGCGCTCTGTCAGAGCGTCCGGCTCTGAATCAGGGCCTGTGTTCCAAATCTCGGGACAGACCCGGGACTTAAGTGGAAAAGTGGTATTAGCTTGGATGTGGTTGACTATAATAATGACATTTTTGACATTGAATAGCTAACTGCTGGTTGTGCCAGACTTACTTTTCCACAACAATGGAAGTCACAAGTTTTCTTTTGTAGTCTAGACCAGTGGTTCTCAAACTCGGTCCCCGGGTCACGTTTTCCAGGTCACCCAGCAGGTGCACAGGTATATTCATTACTCACTGACACATTTTAAAAGTTCCACAGGTGGAGCTAATTATTTCACTGGTGATTCTGTGAGGAGACCTGGAAAACATGCACTATTTGGGGTCCTGAGGACTGAGTTTGAGAACCTGTGGTCTAGACTATTCCAGTCTACTCCTCCACTACTGCAGACTCATTTACTTGAGAATATGAATGATAATTACTGATATCCTTTGGAGGATTTGTGCTGTGCAGGGTGCAGGATTTTCTTTGGGAGAGTAGAAGCAGATGAGGGATCCGGCCCATTTGCACTAGACTGCACTGAAAAATATATTTACAGTATATTGGTCGACATGGTCAGGCTCCTCCTATGCTGCACACGCACCACTGACTTGAGGACTATGCTCACACCCCCAGAAGCTACATGAGCAGCATAGGGGGACATTAATAAGCTGCCACTCTGGGACTGAGGTGACTTTTCGCTGCAGGGCCATAACTAGGGTAGTGCAACCTGCGCCATGGCACAGGGCACTGCAGGGCAGGGGGCGCTGTTTGGGCCTGTCAATTTTCCTGTGTATTATCATTCTTACTTGTAGCTTCCTCTTCTTTTTTCCCCAGTATCTCCTGGCTGCCCCTATCTCTTCCCTGGCCCTTCCCCATGAGGCCATGGCCCTTTTTCAGGTGCACTCTCTTGTCCCTATTTAAGAAATGGAGGGGGGGGGCGCCAATGCTCTCTCCGGCACAGGGCACCAACAAGTCTAGTTACAGCTCTGCTTCGCTGCCCTGTTGACAGATAAGTCACTGACTGTTTTTTTTTTTTACCTGATGTTCCCTCAGGTTTAGTGTGCACTGAAAATGGTTTGTTTTACTCTGGGTGATTAGCTTATCATAAGGTAGGTAACCAATGGTTGTCCAGCTACCGTTATAGGTATACTCTGGAGGCATCATGGTGATAGTTGTAGCTGTAGAACTTCAGGTGTCAAAGGGCTGTCTAGAAATAATGTCACTTCAGCCAGGTAGAGACGTTCAGCTTGTGCAATGCCGGGTAAGCTAGAAGAAAACACAGTCCGCCAAGTATCCATCACCACACGAGGTGATACTGTGACATAAAGACACTTTGACACAGGCCCATTGACTGTCTCCCTGGTGGTTCACATTTCAGCAGATTATATGTAAATAGATAAACCTTGTATATGTCTACAATCATTTTTCACAAGGGACAGATTCCCCTTTGGCAAAAAAAAGGCTCCATTTGTTATATTGTATAATCAGTAACTGGAAGAGATAAGATGTTCACTCCGAGACAGGAAACTAACAGGAATATTTGTTCCAGAATCACATATAGGCTAATGTACTTTATAAATAGCAGCATTCAACCCCGTGTGTATAGGAGAGCCTTGTATCAGATTATTTATCAAAACTGTTATGTGTCCTCCACCCAAGGAAATGTTTCTCCTGCAATCACCTACACATGAGGAGTGCATTGTACGTCTGTCGCTGGCCATTAGGGACCTGATGAGCTTGATTCTAATGAATATTGGTTCACCCTGGAAAAGTAATTTTTTTTCCCACTATGACTGTGTATAAGTACCTGTGTCAGTTTGAAATATACTGTATATACGATTACAATGCTGCAGTTTCCAGGCACCAGAGACAGGTTGCTAATGCTATAGATGTGATTGGAATGCTGCAGTTTGCAGGCACTTCTGTCAAGTTGCTATGTATAGATGCAATTAGAATGCTGCAGTTTCCAGGCACCATTTTCAGGTTGTTATAGATGTGATAAGAATGCTGCAGATTCCAGGCATCATTGTCAGGTTGCTATAGATGTGATTAGAATGCTGCAGTTTCCAGGCATCATTGTCAGGTTGCTATAGATGTGATTAGAATGCTGCAGTTTCCAGGCATCATTGTCAGGTTGCTATAGATGTGATTAGAATGCTACAGTTTCCAGGCATCATTGTCAGGTTGCTATAGATGTGATTAGAATGCTGCAGTTTCCAGGCATCATTGTCAGGTTGCTATGGATGTGATTAGAATGCTGCAGTTTCCTGGCATCATTGTCAGGTTGCTATAGATGTGATTAGAATGCTACAGTTTCCAGGCATCATTGTCAGGTTGCTATAGATTTGACTAGAATGCTGCAGTTCCGAATCACCATTGTCAGGTTACTATGGATGTGATTAGAATACTGCAGTTTCCAGACAATCTTGTCAGATTGCTATAGATGTGATTAGAATGCCACAGGTTGAAGCAGACGTTATTAGAATGTGTACAGGTACTTGTGTCAGGTTACTATAGTTGTGATTAGACTACTGCAGTTTCCAGGCACCAGTGTAAGGATGGGGATGTACTAATGGCAAAATGTGGTCAAAACTATGAAAACTGCAGTTTTCAGAGATTTGACTGCATTTCCCATATGTATCAAGCTCAAGAAAGCAAAACATTCCAGAGCTTGTACCCGATAGGCAACATCATCTACAGACCTATAGATGGCGTTGACTAATAGAAGCAGATGGGCTTCTTTTTGCCTGATTCTCCCAGCGTCTCCTGCTACTTGCGCATGCTCTGCGCGCAAGTCGCCTGGCTTGCCAGAGAGTCTAACCGGCAGCAGTCTAAGCTGACAGCCTGCCTGGTGCCAGCATCAGAGTCACTTCTGCTTGTGCCTTGTGCGTAGGGGGCCCCGGTGGCTAGAGGGACAGAAAACAGGGCAGCGGCAGTGGAGTAACAATGGCCCCCACAGCGGCTTGGGGGCGCCGGGGGCCATTGCTTCCCCACTGCAACTGGGAATACTGGCCTCTGAAGTGATCGAAGGCTAAGGAAGCCTCCGATCGCTTCAGAGGCCAGCGTTCCCAGTAATGCAGTGCGTGGATGACGTCTTGACGTCACCCGCGCGCTGAGGAGTCAGTCAGATCCAGTCAGCGCGGCAGCAGGACTGACAGCCCGGACGATGGCCGCGATGGATAAGGTAAGTACTGGGCGGAGGCACTACTTTAAGGGACAGAACTACAGGGGCACTACTTTAAGGGGCACAACTACTGGGGGAACTGCATATGGGCACCACTACAGGGGGCATATGGGCACAGCTACAGGGCTACAGCTACAGGGGGCATTGCATATGGGCACTACTACAGAGGACCCTGCATAAGGGGTACTACTACAGGAGTGATATGGAAGGAGGCTGGAAAGCTGGGGCAGGAGGATGGAGAGACAGGGGGGAGACGGCGGAATATATTTAGCCCTCCATGACCACTTTGATGCTGCCCCATATCTTTATTTTTACTTCTCTTTACTTTATTCCCATATGGACCCGCCTCCTTCCTGGAACACTTGAGGGGGGGTGCCATTCGGGCGCTCTGTGTACACGTTACACCTCTGGGTACGTGGCGGGATGTACTGCATTCAAAATGCGATGCTTGATACATCCTGCCCTAAGTTTGCTATAGATGTGATTAGAATGCTGCAATTTCCAGATGTGTCAAGTTGTTATACACAGTAGTACTGTATGTTATTTGAATGCTGTAGTTTCTGTGCAGCTGTGTCAGATTGCTATAAATATGATTAGACTGCTGCAGTGTCCAGGCGCCAGTGTCAGGTTGGCATAGATGTGATTAGACTGCTGCAGTGTCCAGGCACCAGTGTCAGGTTACTATATGTAGTATTAGAATGCTGCACAGTCCAGTCAACAGTGCCCGGTAGTTACTGATGTGGTTAGAATGCTGCAGTTTCCAGCCGTGACATGTTGTTATACACAGTATGTTATTAGAATGCTGTAGTTTCTGTGCAGTTGTGTCAGATTGCTATAAATATGATTAGACTGCTGCAGTGTCCAGGCACCAGTTACAGGTTGCTATATGTGGTATTAGAATGCTGCACAGTCCAGTCACCAGTGTCCGGTAGTTACTGATGTGGTTAGAAATTAATGCTGTAGTTTCTAGGCACCTATGTCAGGTTGCTATAGATGTGATTATAGTGCTGCAGTTTCAAGACACCTTTGTGGGTTTGCTATAGGAGTGATTAAAGGGCTGGAGTTTGGAATAGAGAAGATCTTGATTGATAAGTGTGCATTATAGCATTTTTTTAAGAAACAAAAATCTTAAATCCCATTATTAATTGAGACTAGGGGGCCTATTCATCATTACTAAACTTTCCCTGGAGGTAATTAGGTTTAGAACTGGCATGGAGTCCTACCTAATTACCAGAGGAATTCATCATTCCTCCTCCCTATAACTATCTATTCCGAAAAGCTGTCATCTTTGCGATGACATTTACCCGGGTCCGGGCTTCCTGAGGGGTCCACACCGCACCCCCCACCCTTTCTCCCTCCCTCACAGTAGCCCAGCACACAGCGTGTGCTGATCTGCTGAGCAGCAGCCACTGCAGTCTCCTATGCCTGTGGGGGGAGCGATCACACTGATCACGCCCCCCCTGGCTTTGCGCTGGGCTGGGGGGCTCACAGCACCCCCCTCCCCAGCGCGCACCAGGGCCCGGCAGTGCTCTCTGTACCCCTGTAGTTGACCTTACATTCACTGGGTACACAAAATGGGCCTGATTCGGAGGTGGCCGCAGTCGCAGCCATGGTTGCAGTTTTTTCCAGAGTTGCAGGGGCGGCAATATGCAAATTCTTGTATCAACCTAACCCTTGCGTACTACTGTGCACCGGAATGTGCAAGCCCTGAGATGCCCACTTTCAATGCCTGTGGACAGTGTTACTGTTGGGGCACCTGAACACTCCACCGTTGGCTTTCCATCACGTCCACCATCAACACTTCAACCGGGTTGGGTACGGGATGCCGGCGCTCAGGATCCCACCGGTCAGCATCTCGTTGCCAACATACCGACAGGGTTAGAATATCGACACCTGTTGGTCGGTATCCTAACCCTCCCCGTCTCCCTACCCCTCCATCCCCGATGCCTAAACCTAACCCCCCCTAGTACCTAAACCTATCCTCCCCCTTTACGGCACCCAAAACCAAACCATCTTGCATTAGTGCCTAACCCTCCCCCTAGTGCCTAACCCCTAACCCTCCCCCAACCCAATTACTTACCTTCAGGATATGGCGCCGGGATTCTGACAGGTGTTGATATTTCAGTGCCGGTATTCTGACTGCCGGAATCCCAGCGGTCGGTATGACCGCATCCCCTTGCACCTGCCTATGGCTAGCGCAGTCTCTCCTTCTGAAATTCCTCTGAACATGGCCTCAGCTCTGCATTTGAGAACACAACCATTATCACTGACACTCCCATAACACGCCCATGAGACAGCCACCTCCCAGTCACCGCCCATGTGTACACTCAGGGGAACTCATGCGCCATAAGGGTTTTCAGGACTTTTCGCACATGTGCAGTAGCAAATAAACACTGAACTGCGCAAACATCTTCATTGCGCCTACCTCTGAAAAAGGGTCC
The DNA here is from genome assembly GCA_031769625.1 of Taudactylus pleione. NCBI lineage: Eukaryota > Metazoa > Chordata > Amphibia > Anura > Myobatrachidae > Taudactylus > Taudactylus pleione. The sequence continues at coordinate 1,886,927 of JAUIMM010000104.1, read as the reverse complement.
AATGGCTGCTGTTGTACTTGGTCACAGATCCTCTTATATACTGCAGATATGCATAACAGACGTCCAGATAACACTCACAAATTTAATGTGGTTCCATGATCAATTGTCTGTGGTCTTTTCTTGTTGTTTTATAATAATATTGTTTAATTATATCTTTTAGTCTAGACAGAAGAAAGAAGTGGAATTATACAGAAAAAACATTTTTCTCAAGCAGCAGTAGTTTTCTCAATTAGCGCTGGTTCCAGATACGCTTCTCCTTGGAGCAGAAGACAGTTTAAAAATGGTCATTTGAAAAGATTAATCTCCTTTATGATGCGTTCTAATTGCAAGCGACTTAGTTACTGATGATCTTGACTCTTGCAGGATCATCCACAGGGGGGAAATCCATCATCCCATCCCATCAGAGTTTGTAGCTCCCGGATTCACTGAAATAGCCTTGTTGTATTGTGAAAGCCAACTCACTTTCCCATTCTGCCTGATAAGAATGGGGGCTATAAAATTGCTATGAAATGAGCTGGACTCCACTGGGAGATGTGTTATATGTTACTTCCATACTGAACTTTCTGGCCTATCAGCAAGTTTTGTGTTGAATAAGCAGGAAAGTTGTCCCACACTTCATCTAGCTTGAATACTAGTTTGACCTTTGATGGTCCTGTACCTTCATTTTTTCAGTCTCAAGTTCCCCACTAGATCAGGCTTTCAATTGCTTAATCATTCTAAAAACACCAGTAAAACCCGGAAATTAAATTTGATTCTGGTGAAAATGCTGATTGGTGCTGTTAACCCTCGCAGTTCCATATACTGGTCCTGATTCAGCAAGGATCGCAAGTGCAAAGACGCACGCAGGCGGACGATGTTCTCGGTCTGTGCATGCGTATGCATTGCACAGATGCGATCGGGAATGAGGTCGCAGTGTGTATGCAGACCCATGGCAGAGTGTTTGGCAGGAAGTGCTGTTTGTGGGTGGTGATGGGGGGAGGGTGGCCGGGCGAACATAGGAGTGCCAGTGCGTTTCAGTGGCGCTGCAGGGGCGTGCATAAATTAGCCACTGCAATACCAGATGCAGCCTGAGGCCTCCTAGCGTGTGCTAAAGTAAGAAATTCCTGAGTGAGGTCTGACTTGCCTTATCTGTGCATATGGGTCCGATGTTACTCGATGTTACCGATTCTTTCGATGTTACCGATTATAAGCAGAATTGCGATCTCTATGTCTGTCTGCTTTTACCCAGGTTTTGTTCTATTAATGTTTCCTATTGTGAAGCGCAATGGAATATGATATAATATATAATAAAATGTTAATAAATACATTATATAGAGAATGCTAATACATCATAACTGTTTCTCTATCAGTTGGGGGAGATGTGCTAAGCTCTGGAAAGTGATAAATTGGAAAGTGATAAACTACCAGCCCCTCAGCTCCTACCTGCAATGTTGCAGACTGTGTTTGAAAAATGACAGCTAGGAGCTGATTGGTTGGTAGTTTATCACACCCTAATTTATCACTTTCCAGAGCTTATCTGCCCTGTCAGCCATTTACGGGTCTTTGTGACTTTTATATACAATAATATAATACTACCTAAGAATAAGACCATGATTTTGCAATACCTTAACATAGCTGCAGGCATCACAGCAAGATGCATTTTTCTAATACATTATTGCTTGTAAAATAGCAGCCTTATCTTCAGACCCCTTTTCTGCCTAAAACAAAACCAGCTTATAATATCTGTGTCTAATACCATTGCCTAACAGTGACATATCCAATAATAAGATGGTGCCTTAAGGATGATCTACATACTGCTGTGGGGGCATCTATGACATATGGGTGATTGTGCCAATATGACTTGTCTACTGTCACACTATTGGAGGAATTCAATTAACCACGGCAATTTACCGGGGGTTAATCGACCCCCCCCCCCCTAGGGCTACACAATTAGCCCCGAAGAGCGGCTGCCTGCAAAACTTATCGGGATTATTTCTTGGGACCTCAGCAGGCTCCGAAAAAAGAACTCCCCGATAATTATCTTGTTTCTGTGGATGGGTCTGTGAAAACACATAGGTCCGTAAACTTATCACAGATTCTATTTGTATCCGCCCCAAAACAGATAATTTTACGGGTGCAATAAAATGCGCTCTAATTGAGTTGCCCGAAAGTAAAAAATGCAAAAAAGTCCAGTTTCTTTTGCCTGAAAAATTATTGGGGCTAATTGAATTCCCCCCGGGTAGTTGTGATAAGCCTTTTAGAGAGATAAAGTGGAGAGAGAGAAAGTACCAACCAATCAACTCCTAGCTATCATTTTGCAAACACAGCCTGTAAAGTGACATTTAGGAGCTGGTTGGTTGGTACTTTATCTCTCTCCAGGGCTTAGTACATCTACTCCATCACCTAAGCCCTTTCTCTGACAGAAATTGTGTGTTCTTTTCATCTAAGGATTAAGGACCTCATTCAGAGGCGGTCATTAGATGCAAGCGGTCGCCCTGAATCAGGGCGGCCGCTTGCATCCTGAACAGCCGCCTCCTTGTCGATCGTTAAGCTGTGGGTTACCACCCACAGCTTAACGACTGACCAGGTTGATGGTCGCGATGGTGATGACACACACACAATATCAGAAGATTTTCAATTTGTCAAAAGAATAGGTAGAGATTTAACATAGCAACCAATCAGATTCGAGAACATTCTTCTTGATAATAGCTATAATCTGATTGGTTGCTATGGGCAATACCTCCACTTTTCTTCTTTACGAATAAATATCACCTTAACCACTTGCTTCCAAACTTTACTGAATAAAACAAACTATTTCTGACTTTAAAAATAATAATAATAATAATAATAATAATAATAATATTTGTCAGTTAAGTGGTTAAAAGCTTCAAAGATATTAAGGCAAGTATTCAATTTGAGGCGAAAAGTCCAGATCCGCGATACTTTTTCGCCGATGACATCATTTTCGCCTGTTTTGATTTTACCCCGTATTCAATTTGAAAGACTTTCCGCCTAGGCGGAAAGTCAATGCGCTGTACTAGGCAAAAAAGATTCGCCTATGAATAGCAGGCGGAAAAAAGTGCAGAATTGGGGTTTTGAGATGCAACGTTGCGGGAACCCCCCTGCAGCCTTCAGACAGTCCCCCAAAGGTAATCTGTGTAAAAAATGTAAAAAAAAAACACTTAAGGACACCCCAAAAAATGTTGGGGTACAAAGTTAAAAAATAGCGAGCTTGACTCTGGGGGGGTCCCCAAGTATGCCCCAAGAGTTTCTTTGATTGCAGGTGTTTGGGACAGGTAGATTTTTTACAATTTGTTCAACTTCACTTTACTAACTTTTAAATATGCTGACCCCCATTTTCAAGTACCACAAATTTGCTGGGATAGGTTATTTTCTGGAAAAAAAACTCCTAAATACTATTCTGCACCACATATAGAAAAATGCTATTTAGCAGCTATTAAGGCCGTTTAGAAAGATCAAATGCCTTTCGCAAGCCAAATAGGGGGGTACCATAGGGAACCCCCATGTCAGAGCATCTTTTGGGGGGTGTCAGATTTATTTCCCCAAATCTGACAGTACTTTCCGCCTGTTCAGGTTTCACCAGGTCCCGGGCACATGCGCGATTCTTTTCCGCCTACAAAACAGGCGAATTAGGTGAAAAGTCCGGGACGCGAAAAAGTATCGTGGCTCAGCTCAAATTGAATACAGCTCTAAATCAACTAACAGCATGCCGCCAAGCCACCTAGATTTCGGCAAGACAGTTCCAATTTGAGGGCTCTGTCCCACTTTCATGATTGGGACTGCATTGTCCCAATCACTGTACAGCAGTGACGTGCGGTGAGGGGGCACTGGCTGGTATCAGAGCCAGATCTACACATACCTATATGAGCCCGAGGGTTCATGTGAGCATTATACAAAGGTGCAACATAGTGCTGAAAATTTGGTGAGTTTTGATCAGGGATGGGCGGATTGACAGGGGAGGCAGTGCCTCACCTGCCATAGACTTTTTGCTCCAAAGTTTTGACTATAAAAATGCTAAGAAAAAATTAAGTATGACAGGAAAGGCTCTGCAAACCTGTCTCACCTGACCGCACTGCTGTACAGTAAGGGAAGTACTGTATGAACGTTTGCTACTGGTTTCCATAGTACTGTACGGCTGCCAAACGCACCTGCCACAAGTGGCACAAGTGGAAGGGCTGATAGGAGGGGGTAGAGGGGAATAAGAGGCAGCCTAATAAATGCACCACCCTAAGCTACAGTATACGTGAACAAGTCTTTAGGTTTTCATTAATAGATAACTAAACTTAAAATGCTTGCTGTAAAATAGCCTGTTATACAGGGTGTTTCACTCGGTATTGGCCCCAAGGATTGAACGCGTCGCTCCACGTTATGGAAGGTTTCAACCAACATATTGGGAGTCACAGGGTCATATTCAATTGGGGGCGAGAATAACAGAAATCCCGCACCTGCAAGGTTTTTCCTGCAGGTACGGGATTTTTGCTACTCAATTAGGCATGGGTTATGAGCGCCGTGAGGTTTTTTATTTTGAGCACCTCCAGAGCAAATCTGATCTTTCCTAAAAGCATTAATTTAATTAATCGTTAATGTAGGGGAGGCCACTGGGAGCCGCGGGGATTACCGGAGACCCACGGGCAGGTAAGTGGTATTTTTTTTTTACGCAGCGCAGGGTTTGTAGAGCTAAAATCCCTCCAACCACTTTATTTTTATTGGATACCGCGGGTATCGGGAGCGTGCATTCTCGTGGTAATCCAAAGAGCAGGATCAGGCCCGAAATGCATTAGCAGACTAAAGTAAGCGGTGATAGCATACAGGATGACACAGCCTGTTAGGGTTATTGTGGCTATCAATATGTAGTGTGAATGGATGTGCTGGGAGCAGTAGTCCTCCAGGCAGAAATTTAAACCAGGATATAATGCACTTTGGCCAAGGTACATGTGGTGATAAAATATGTAACACAGGTGTTGGTGCTGGTGGCGGTTATCCCACACGTGGTACAACAAATAGCATAGGACACAGGACACAGGAATATCATAGGTGTAACAGAGGTATATAAGTGACAGCAGCCTGGAGCTTAGGGTGTTGCTTGGTGTTGTGTGCTGGGTGTGATTGTGGTAAATAGATGGGCGGATGGTAGCACTTATGCCCTACACACTAGCGGTGGTGATACAGAGTACTTGCTCTTTGGTATTGTAGCTATGGGCGGGATGTACCAACGTAACAAATGCGGTCAAAACCTCGAAATTGCCGTTTGATAGTTTGACCACATTTCTCATATGCATCAAGCCCCGGAACGCGATACATTCCGAGGCTTGGATGCGATGGGTAACGCCATCTTTAGATGCCATTGCCAAATAGAAGCCTATGGGCTTCTATTCACGACACTCCCCTGGAAGGGATCCAATTGGATTCCTTCCAGCACCCCCGCGGCGCGCACGTCCTTCTGCACATGCGCAGAAGGACACCAGAGGGACTTTTGGGTCATAGACCCAGAAGTCCCTCTCTCACACAGTACAGCTCTTATTGGGAGAGCCGTCCTTTGAATTTTTCTTCATTCATATGGGCGTAATTAACGCCGGCATGCATCCGATGAATGGCGGTATACATCGCATGCAAATTGTGATGTGTCATGCCACCCGCCCTCTATATGCTTTGATTATCCTGGGTCTGACTGCCCCCATGGAACGCCAGGGAGTAAAGACGCGCTGAATTGCTGCACATGCGCAGTAGCATATGGTCATGCCTGTCTAACTGACTCCGGCAGGTACTAGTGATGGCAGAGTCAGCTTACCTTGTCACGGTAATGGGAGTAGGTGATGCAGGAGTGCACTCCTTCCAACAATATGTGCAAATGTTTAGGAAGCTCAACAAGAGTCAAGATATTTGGTAAAAATGATGTCAAAACTTCCATAATGAATGATTTCTTAGGAACATTAGATCAGCGCATCTATTGGCAGCCTTTGTAAGAGACAGGTACAATACTGTAAGCAGGTGACGTTACATAACAAATTGTTCCATATTGTGGGAGGAAGGACACAGAGCTCAGCAATCTTTAATGAAAACGGGGAATGAAACTGCACTGTGTATGATATCTGAGCTACACACAGATGGCTAGAAATATAATATACAATATGTTGCTTTAAAATTAAATACCATAATCCTATACTTTCATTATTTCAGGATGGAGAGGTTTAAACCTGACAGTGGGATCAATATATGATTTTATTGTCCAGATTATCTCCACGTCATCTCCTTTCCCAAATCAGATTTCCTTTGGTTTTTCCCATCCCACTGGCCGGCGTGATAATATTGTAGGACTTCTGGCTCTATGCACAATGCGATAGGTCACGTTTAAGGTATAGGAAAGTTAGATGTATATATATTCCGACTTCACCTGGCAGATTTGATAACATTTCAGCCCTATGAAATCTCCTACAGGCAGGATTATGCACGGTGTAGACACAGACATGTACAAACCAGCCCTCTGGGACACTAACAAGTGCGTATTTTTGCCTAACACATTCAATTACTCTAACAGTGATAACATTTCCAAGTGATTTATCTCTAGAGCATGTTACATATTCAATCAATGGAATAGAAGTGGCCAAAAATGGTTATTATTAAACCTATTCTCAGAAACAACAGCCATCGCTGCAATAAATTTGGTAACCTTGCTGTCCCCTACTGATGTCCACATTCTCAATAGTATTCTACACCTCTTGCTGCTAATGCACATGAGAATGTTTAATACAGATGTGTCCTCTTATATCTAGCGTCAATAATGACATGTAGCACACCCTGCTACTTGCTCCCTGCAGTGTCGCAGCTGGGTGTATTAACTCGCATCATGGTTTATTGAGTTGCATCATAATGTACTGAGACGCAGGAAAAGCTGGAGAGTGTAATAAAACTTTCAGTCCACCAGATGTCACTTTTTCTAAACTGTACTGCACATGCGTCAAATAGCCAATGCAGTTTCTGTAGCACAGCCCAATGATTGACTGACAGAACCTGTCGTTCGGTATGCTATAGTACAGCGTGTTTGTCAAGGATTGAGAACTGTAAATGAGTGTGTAGTAACGGATTCAATCCTGTACTATTTGTGGTATACACAAGTTGGATAATAGTAGACACCAGCAGAATCAGCATTTGAAGTGGGTCACTCAGTTAGACTTAATAAGGGTTACAGGTTCTTCATAGTGTGCAGATGTACAGCTGTGCTCACAATTACAATAACAGGTAGCGGAGGTAACGCAGAACATACAGCGGACTGTCTGCTCATGTATATGCAGTCGTATGCAGGATAACACAGGGTCTCCCCAAAGCTGAGTACTACACATCTCTGTAGTACCGTGGCTTTCAAACACAGTGGCAAGATGGCACTGCACAGTAGCACTGTTGGCGGCCATCTTAGTAAAGGATCTGATGCCTCAATAAAAGGACATCATGGAGACATTGCAGGAGTGCACTGCATTACCACCAATAACCACTATACTTTTATCACATTTAGGGGGAGATTTTATAAAGCTTGGAGAGAGATATAATTGGAGATAAATAGCTCCAACCAATCAGCTCCTAACTGTCATTTTTCAAACACAGCCTGTAACTTGACAGTTAGAAGCTGATTTGTTGGTGCTGTTTATCTCCAATTTTATCTCTCTCCAAGCTTTATTAAATCTCCCCCTTAGAATGGTCTTCTATTTACCTTATAGTACATAGTAAAACAGGGAACATGCAAGGAGCAGTACTTTAGGGTTAGGTACGGGATGCCAGCGCTCTGGATCCCAGTGTCACAATCATGACACCGGCATTCCGACAGGGTTAGGATACCGACACCTGTCGGTCAGTATCCTAACCCTCCCCCTCTCCCTACCCCTAACCCTCCCTCCATGTTGCTTAACCTAGCCTCCCCGCCTTGTGTCTAGACCTTACCTCACCCTTTGAGCCTAACACTAACCTCCTCCCCACACCCTAAACCTAACCCTCCCCCTAGTGCGTAATCCTAACCCCAGTACTTACCATTGGGATGCCGGGTCGGCATGCCGGCGCCGAGATTCTAACAAGTGTCAGGATTCCGGTGTCGGCATTGTAAGTGCGGCATCCCAACTGTCGGTATTATGACCGCATCCCGTACTTTCATGGGGCATGCTAAGCAGGTTTTATTTAATTCATTTTATGTCATTTGCTATTTAGTATATAACAAATATCACTAGCCTGAAGGGCAGAGAGGGTTTTGGATCAGGAATTACAAGCATGGCGTGCTCTCTGGAAGCCAAAGTTGCATGGTTTTAGTAAGCATGCGTACACGGATGGTAAAAGGTGGTTAAATAATATTAATAAAAATAAAATCCAACTAATCTCTTGAGCCCAGGATAGGGCTGCTGCAAATCTGTGCTGATATTGATATCTGCAGATGTGACATAGGGATACATTGGGGCAGTGAGGCTACATAGATTCAATGACTCTGGCGACTATTTATACAAGAACACAATGCGGATGCAGATGAGGCAGCTTTCCGTGCATCTCTAAATCAGACCCACATGCACTTTACAGCAGAACAAATGGCTTTACTCAACCACTAAAACCTGACTAAATACAAACTGTGTGTTCTCTATGTAAAATCCTGTTTCTGCTCCCAGGCTCATCCCCATCTTGTGGAGGATTTTTAATAGAGCTGACCTTTCCTCCAACTTTGGAAAATAAAGAGTCAACATCTTTCTATCTGCAAATGGCGCGGTTGGCAGAATATTTTTACATATATATGGCTACATTTTCAGTGTGCCTTTATTGAATGTCTCCTCACTATAGACCTGTTACAATAAAACATTATTACTTAAACAATAAATGGCAATAGTAGAATCACTGTTATAATTACACTTACTTAAAATCAAACAGGAACACGAATCCCGTGTTACAGCATTATCCTTAATATTGCATTCCAGGCTTAGGCACTGCCACAATGCATTTTCTTAATGTATTCTGCATAATACTGGAATATCGAGGAAAGAGGCAGAAAAGGGTTTATATAGATAATATTTGTGTATATTAAAACATATCTGGATGGGTCACATTTCCAGCAAGCCTTTGTGTTCCTGCATGTGGTGTTACATTCATGCTGAGGTGATGCCTTGGGGTCTACACCTAAACCCCTATCACAGTCTCACCACTGTATGCCTGTCAAACCCTTTCAAAAGAAGATTAACAAAAGCATTCCAGTGGAATTATAATCTCCTCTTCCCCCTGCAATATTCATGTTGGCCCTGGGGCAACATAATTCTTTTTACAAGTTGCATACAAATGTAATGATTTATCCTATGAAATGAACCATGGAGGGACTCTTTTTCATCACACTCAACAGGAGGGGTCCACAGCGTCTGACACATGTGTGACAGAGGAAAAAAGGAACAATGCCCCTGTGAGGCTCTACCCTCTTAGTCATGGGATGATGGAGGTAGACAACACGTGAAATACAATAGTGCCATTTTATGCCACCTCCTATATATTAAGTGGCAATAACATCAGACATCCTTGTCTCTCTCTGGGATGATTCACTGAATCTATTTTATTTCCCACTACACTACAATATAATTCGAGGTCCAAGTGAATAATGAATATGTCCCTCTGAGGGCACCATGATGGTAATAAAGAGAGGTAGGTACAGTCTACTGAGCCAGTTCCTGCAACTACAGAGTGACAGGATGACTATGGTAATATATCATCGGTCACTGGGGTTGTCATCTTCATCTTAAATATTAAGTATCCCCCGAAAGTCCCTCCATTATTGATAAGCCACAGCCCCCATAGGTTTCTATGGGAGCTGCAAAGCATTCTGGAGCTTGGCTCCAATAGGATAACAACATCTTCAGATGGCGTTATCCTATAGTAGCCTAAGGATTCCTCTACAGTGTCCCCCTGTGACGCATGCACCAGCTGAAGGCCGCACATGCACAATGTGCACTGGGGACCCAAACCAGGAACCAGTATGATAACATCACGCTATCGCGCTGCTTCAAGCTCCTCGCCAGGAAGGGCACTTACATGAAGCCCATCTCCTGGCAATAACTTTGCGAATTTATGCAGAAATTTTTTTTTTCATCTGCATTAAAAATGTGAATTGTGATAAATATGCCCAAAGTACAGTAATCCTTAAAATGGATATAAAATATATTATCATATAAGAAACAAAACTGAGAGAGAATAAAAAGTAATGTGCTTTAGTGTAGTAATATAATGTTGTTATAAAAAAAACAAAATCACAAATTCACTGTAATGGTGACACCCATCACTACTACTGTAATGTCACAGACGGGAGGTAGATGAAATCCTGGCTGTCGGGACGTCAGAGCTCAGAATGCCAGCTCAGGAATCCCTACCGCTGGCATCCCAATGGTAAGTAGTGGGCTTAGGCACTAGGGGGGGAGGGTTAGGCACTAGGGGGGTGGGTTAGGTTTAGGCACTGGGGGAAGTTTAGGTTTAGGGTGCTGTGAGGGAGGGTTAGGGAGAGGGGGAGAGTTAGGATATTGACCGACAGGTGTCAGTATCTTAACCCTGTCAGTATCTTAACCCTATTGGTATCTTAACCCTGTTGAGCGCCGGCATCCCGTACCCAACGGCATCCCGTACCCAACCAGTCACGGACGTTACCACTTACGACATCTTATGATGATGTCATACAGACTGGGAGGTTGACAACTCTGTTGAACTGTGACTATTTTAGAAAAAAAAGAAGGCTGAGACGCCCCAATGCATACTTCCCAAACACCCTGTTTTCAGCAAGACAATTTCAAGTGGCTGTCCCTCTGTGCTGTGCTTGGGTCAATCATCAAGATTTATTTATTTTTTTCAAAAACACCAATTGTGGGTGTAGACATGCCCATGCCCTATCACAATTCTGGACTCATCCTGGGACTGTATTCTTCTGGTAAGATTCTCCATATATTCCTAACTCATCCAGGACCTATGGCTTAAGTCAGTACTGGAGATCATAGCAGTACATATATATCGGATAAAGTATCCCTACTGCAGGTGCCCTCCAGGTCATGGATCTTCTAATATTTATAAATAATTAAAATGGGGGTGCATTCTTCTTTAAACACAAGTTGTTCTGGCAATCACTGAAGGAATGACATTGGACAGGGCCGAAACTAGGATATCTGTCACCCGGTGCAAGGCAGTAATTTTGCGCCCCCTCCCTTCCCGTACCTGGATTTTGGCCTTGCTCCTCCATAAGGCAGTGCACTAGTCAGACGTCCCTGGTATAGTGACTAACATTAATCCACACACCGTAATGCCCATTACACATTATGCCACACACTGTAATGTCTATTACCAAAGTGCCACTTACATATTTGCCCCTGACACCATTTTATGCCCCACAGTAAGGCTTCTAATTACTTTAAAATTACCTGCTCGTTGTCAGGGGTTTCATGCTCATTACCAGGGGTTCCATGCTCGTTGTCAGGAGGTATCACACTCCTTGTCAGGGGGTTTCATGCTCGTTGCCAGGTGGTTTCACGGGAGAAGACCTTTCTGCATCTTCTCCCGGCAGCTGCGCTGGCCTAACAGACACTAGAGGTCCAGTAGGACATCTAGCATCTGTCTCCTACTTGATGGCAGCCATTTTTGGAGGGCAGTTTTCAGCAGAGCCCATGCGGATGGCTAGTACGCATGGAATCTGCAGCCCCCAAATCACTGCGCACTACAAGACTGCGTGGGGTGTGCAGGGGCTGAGTCAGCCCTATTTCACCCCCTGCATCCCGGCACCCGGTGCACGTGCACCTCTAGCTCCCCCCTAGTTGCGGCCCTGCATTGGAGAAATGTAAAAACAGGTTAAATGGACATTCGAAGGTAATATGCTGGGCAATAGGGCTGTATAATTTGCTGTGCACTAGTTTAGGCATGGTTGGACACCTATATGATAAAGGCGCACACATTGAGTCACTGGTGAGTCACTTGTTACTTTATTTTAAGCTTGAGAGAAAAGGGGCTGGGGAACACTGTAAATACCCACACTCAGAATATTATGTGAGTGTAAAGTGAGGCACTGGTAAATGGATCTTTGGACCTGATTCAGACCCGCTCACTAGATTGCGTTCGCATGCAGCCAGCCGATTGTTTGCATTCTGTGCATGCGTGAACCAGTGCGAGTGATGGGGAATTGTACGCATGCTGCACATAGATAGCCTGGCAATATGAGTGACAGGAGAAGCCGCTTGTGGGTGGTGACAGGGGCTGGGCGCTAGCAATGGGTGAGTGGAGGTGCGAACGCAGGCGTGCTTCCTAACGCCGTTTAAGAGGCGTGCATATTTAAGAGTCAGCATCACAGTACACGTCACTGGGATGTATTTTACGCTGAACTGCTCGCAGTGCTTGCAGTAGGTTATGGTCAACCACAAGCGCTGCGTATGCATCCAATGGTACTCGATGTTACCGATGGTTTCATACACTTCCTGGAGATGATGTGCGCAAGTGGGTGTCTTAAGACAGGCTGGTGGGCGTCTGCATACATAATGCAATCGCACGTTAAGACATGGTGGGCGTGCTAATGCCTTGCGATCACCTGTCTTGCAGAATTTGCATACGCATCTAGTGCACGAACGTATCTAGCGAGCGGGTCTGAATCGGGTCCTTTGTTCCCATTCTTTGAGCTGAAACTAAAACTATAAATTTCATATTACAGCCTGTAACAACAATTAAAGAGACTTCCTACAAAGTGTCACAAGTTTAACCCCTCTTAATCACCCCTATGCTTTTAGCACTGAGATCACATTAGCAACTTGTATACATATGGTGGAGCTGCCAGGGGGTTAAAGGATTGTGCTTTGACACCTTCTGCAAGACGGATTGAGATGTTCTATCATCCTTACCCCATGGGCGGACTTGGTTATGGACCCAGAAATTGATGAACCATGCGACCAAGCGGGCCATAGTATTAAAATGGCACAATTAAGACTTTCCAATGGAACAAACATTAGGTTTGAATAAGGAGGGTATGGTAAATGAGAAGCTTGCAGGCATTACTGACGACAAAGTGACCTCATTCAGCAGCATCTGGTGGCAGTGCAATAAAGTTTTTTTGTTTATTACGAGTCGCAATGAACATAAAAAACTTTATTGAACCAACCACTGGTGGTGCCCTCAGAGGAGCCGTGCCATGTAAAGGAGCAGTAAGACACGGCTAGAAGACCCAGGAGAAGCTAAGTGGAGCCAGAGGGATGAGGGGGCTGGTTGGAGAGAGTGGGGGCTGGCTGGAGAGACAATGGGGGCTGACAGGTGACACAACAAGGGCTGGATGGAGACAATGGGGGCTGGCTGGAGACACAATGGGAGCTGGCTGGAGAAACAGAGAGAGGGGTTTGGCAGAAGAGAGAGTGGGGCTGGCAGGTGAGACAGGGAGCTGCAGGTGGTGGCTGGCTAGAGAGACAGAGAGAGTGGGGCTGGCAGGTTAGACAGAGGGAGCTGTCAGTGGGGGCTGGTAATATGGATTCACTGCAAATACAGAGGGGGCTGGCTGAAGAGACAGAGAAAGGGGGCTGGCAGGTGAGGCAGTGGGGGCTTGTTGAAGAGACAGAGGGGAGATGGCTGGAAGGACACTGGTGGATAGCAGGAGATACACTGGGGGCTCTCTGGTGCTAGATACACATGGGGGGAGGAGCTGAAGCAAGCCAAGCCAGAGCCTATGGGGAGAGGGAGGGCACCACCGTCTATTTTGTCTCCAGATGCCTGACATGAATTTACACCACTGCATAGGCTGCCGGCAAAAGCTCTTGCCAGCAGTATTAGTTTATTTGCCTTCTTTGAGGCTTGTTAAATAAGAAGCTTGTCTCTCTAATTAGAGCTATTCTCGCTATGATAAATAGACCCTTATGTCAGAAAATGTAAATTTAATGTATGTACAGTATTACACTGTAATACAGATGCCATATGAATTTTTACTGCTCTACAGTATTATGTTACAGAATTTAGCAATTGGAGAGTACCAAAAACAAGGAAAAGTGGTTGGTGCCATTCCGTGTGACTAGCCACAAATTATTGCTTCTATCACAGATGGATACAATTGTATCATTCCCTATTACATAGGATGTAATGAGCAGCGGGCATGTTACAGTGCTAGGCTACTGCACCATCTTTCCCTATCTGTCCAGCGCAGATCGTACCTGACATGTCATGTGACTGGCCAAGGTGCAGCGTTTGCGTTCGACTTTTATTATAACACAACTGGAGTTAATAAGTGAAAGAGTTTATTTTACAATGTCATGGAGCAGTATAATTTACATGACATCGTTGCTTTTGGCACGGCGGGACGGGCTGTAGCTCAGTGATGAATGGTTATGCTTAGTTTGAGCTGTATTTCTTTTACTCGCTGTCATATAGAGAAGGAGATACACATGATTCATTACACTTTGTTCTCTAGATCTCTGCAGACTTTGTTTTACACAGAAGCTCTGCTAAATGGGTTTGTATTACACTGCATCAGCATTAGGTAGAGAAGCAGACAGATCCAGCCAGCTACATCTCACCAAAAATGACACATCCCGGTGTGCTTTTTTTTTTTTTTGTGGTTTCACACTTTTAATTAATGTCGTCTTGGGATATTCAGGTCTTGCACAAGCCCCGAAGAGAAACACCTGATTTTATTTAATGAAAATGCAGATGTAGCTCAGCCGATGGGTTTCAGTAAAATGTTTTGCATGAGGGAAAGAAAACTACTGCACGCTGGTACCACTGAGCTGCTGTAACTCTGTTGTATTGGCTTGTAAGGCCAACTCCATTCCATAAGGGCCAGGAACACTACACAATTTATGGCTGTGGTTACTTGAGAACAGGTGTGTCAGCTGCAAGCAGATAATATGAACATTTGTAAAACAGCAAGCAGCAAACTAATGCCATAATCCAAGATACCATGTTCTCAGTTTCTGGTACAGTCAGTTTACTTTGTATAGAGTTTCATATTTCTTGTCTTCAGTGACGTGTCCTTAAAACTGCTTAGAGCACAGGTTCTCAAACTCGGTCCTCAGGACTCCAAACAGTGCATGTTTTCCAGGTCTCCTCACAGAATCACAAATAATATAATTAGCTCCCAATTGTGGATCTTTTAAGATGTGTCAGTGAGTAATGAATACACCTATGCACCTGCTGGGTGACCTGGAAAACATGGACTGTTTGGGGTCCTGAGGAACGAGTACTGGCCTCAAGGATGTGTATACAGTATTGTGACTGTGCCCTAAAGTAGAAACCATATTTTGAAAAAATCCTCAAGTCTATGAATGAATGTAACGCCCATTCCGAATAGTGCTCATTTGTTTAGAATGTTGTAACCTTTGCAGGTCCACTTACCTGAATGATGAGATGGGTTGGAGTAGAAGTATCCCTAGCTAAGCATGAGATCAAATTTTGTGAAACAGTGTCAAAAATAAAACAATATTTGATTTGCAAGCTGAAATGACTGCATTGAGGGGAAGGGGTGGCGATGGTCACTTTTGAGGTGCAGAAGGGCACCATTCCATTCCCATTCCACAAAAGGACTTCGGTTTGTGCGGCAGCTCGGAGTTGGCTGATATCGGGTACATGATGCACCTTCCAGTTTAGCTTCAGCAGAGGGTATCTGGTGACTGACCAGATGGTGGACAGTAACCATGTCATCATTCATAACGTGACACCACAATGTCGACATGGCTAAACATATTAACATCCTCAGAATGTCGATATGCTCAAAATATTGCCATGAGAAATGTGGATATTCCGAGGACGCCGACAGTTAGAGTTAAGTGCCGCCAAGAGGATTAATGTTAGGCACAAGGGGGAGGTTAGGGTTAGGCTGCGGGGTGGGGGTTAAGGGTTAGGCACTAGGAGGAGGGTTTGGGGTAGGGATTAGGTATAGGGGATAGAAAACTCACCGGAATGCCATTACTGAGATGTCACTGCCAAAAGTGCTCTGCACGTGACCACGGCACCCAAAAGAAGATGCTGTGGCCACTACCGCCGCCAGGAGACGTCAGGACACCACTAGACCATCAGGGACGGTTGTTGACAGTTCATCATGTCGCCATATCTTCTGTGTAGACATGCTGAATGTTGACATGGATGCTGTCGATATACTAAGCATGTTGGCAGTTCGGCAATGGACATTCTCGTGTCGACCAGATGCAGGTCGACATGATAATTGTTGAGCATTCAGACCACACCCTCAGCACAACAGACTTTGCTCAATGTAAAAGGAAAAAAAAAAGAAAAGACAAGCTTCAACCACACAAAAGTGCCACATGCAATAAAGACAGTTCTGCCCGAGGTCCCCTTAATCTCCTGATTAAATGAATCTTTCTACTAGACTGTACTGAGCAGTATTTTGGGAGAATGAACTGAAAAGATTAAATTAATGAAAGTGGGGGCTGAACAAGGACTTACCGTATGTTCTCATTTATAAATAAAGGGCAGAGACATCATTAGCATACTATGATTGTCTTGGTTTTACCGCCACTAATTGCCTGAAATTGCAGCCAGATCTGTTTTTTGCTAATTGAATTCTTTCACACTGCTACTGCCCTTGTGCAATGTAAAAGTCCTGCTAATTGTCTGTTTTTTTCCCCACTCTGTTTTATGCTTTAATGTCATTAGTTACAGATCTAGATTACCAACTTCACATTCTATCAGAGCAGCATGAAGCACAAAGGAATAAAACATTTTCTGAAAAGCGCACAAACATGGGCTTTACAGAGAGCGGCACTAGTATGCGTAGTGTAAAATACATGAGATGGTTCTGCATATGCCCAGAACACAGGCTGCAGGTACATGGGTAGTACAGATTGTGCGAGTCTGACACTGACGCCTGCTGCACCTGGGGCGGAATAACGTATGTGGAGGACGGTAAAGACATCGTTCATTAGCATGGAGTATTATATCCAGCCATCTATATTCATATATCTTGGCTGTCATTGTCATATGGACTATTGCAGGAGATAATTGTCATATGATATTTAAAGCGATAAACAACTGACATGAAGGTGGTTTTATTTAATTACATTGCAATGGAAAAATGCAACATTTGCACTTATTAATAACTGCAAAGACACTGGGCTCATATATATGTATATAATATATATATATATATATATATAATATATATATATATATATATATGTGTGTGTATACTCTATATATATATATATATATAGGACTCTTCACTGTTATTTGTACAAATCAATCAGTTACTGTAATTTTTGCATTTAATATTAATACTGTCAAGCGCCAACTGTAAGCTTACAGCTACAGTTACTACTATTTTTGATATTGATGCATCTAAGTTAAGATATGTCTGATTCAACATACTGGCATCACAATGCTTTTCTTGCGTAAACCTTTTTCTCCGTATGTATGGTGTACACTGCATCCAATCAAAACTGAGGTCCTATGTCAGGAATGGGCACCGAGGTAGGGTGGGGGGGCAGGTACTGTTTACCCGGCCTGGACTTGTAGTAGGGGTCCGGGGGGGGGCCAGGGTCAGCTGCTGAGGGGGAAATTCACATTATACCCCTTTGCAGCATAGCTCAGCACCTTTGCCAGGGAACTGTTTGACCAAGCGCCAGGAGCCAGGTATGTGCCACACAACCGCCACACTTTGAAGCTCGCGGCACCCTCTGCAGTGCACGTGGTGCTCCCTGTAGCCCGCGGTACCACATATAGTATTTTTTCATTTTTGGGGGGGAGGGGCGTTGCCTTGTCTCCCGGATTTAGCAATTCCTGTCCCCATTACCCGGGCCCATCCCCACTCTTGATGGCCCTGGTTGGGAACTCCTATTGATGGGCCCGATTCAGAGTTGCACGCTATGCCGATGTTTTTGCAGTTGAGCGATTATCAGCAATCTCCTCCTCTGAGTTACGCTGCGCATACGTCAAGGTATATTGCCATAGTCACTCAAAGCGACTATTTATTCACAGTGTTATTCACAGACAGCATTTGGGGGAGGTAACA
Organism: Taudactylus pleione; assembly: GCA_031769625.1. Taxonomy (NCBI): domain Eukaryota; kingdom Metazoa; phylum Chordata; class Amphibia; order Anura; family Myobatrachidae; genus Taudactylus; species Taudactylus pleione. Next base: position 1,868,962 of record JAUIMM010000104.1, on the reverse strand, counting down.
GGGAGTGTCGGCAAAGAACACAGGTGTCGCGACAGTTTTGGGGACATGTCACACTGCGATCCTGTATGCAAGGAATATGGTGCCTCATTTTTGCATTTGGGTTGTGGAACATTTCAGTGGAAGGATATAGACCTAAATGGCATTTCCCCAATTATACCCCAATTGCACCACAGAACAGAAAACATGTACTGTTGTCATCACAGCTCTATTTATAGACTATGACTTCCTCAGAATTGTGAATTTCATCGTACAACACCAGATGCCGCTCAGCCGGATAACAAAGCAACAGTGGAACTTTGCACGTGGCGGAACAGCCTGTTCTGCCGTGAAATCTTATAGTGTGAACTTTGCTTATCTCTAATGTTCACTGAACATATAATACTTATGTGAGATTATAGTCATTGCCGTCACCCGATGAGTAAGAGACACAGTAGTGATCTTTTTTGTTCTGCTTATATTCTGCAATTAAAATGAATAAGGGGTCTATGTATTAATAATTACAAAAGTGCTGCCATTATTATCAGTCCACATGGTGGTGGGATTTTTATTTTTTAAGAACCTGCGCCAGCTATGTATTAAAATTGACCTTCAGGGATAGTGGTTGTGAGAACCGCTATCCCCGCGAGTTACAGCAAGTTTCTTATTATTATGGAGAGACTCCTCCTAACATGCGCACAGTGGGCCTGAATCAAAGACGCTAAAATATGCTAATGCCTTCCAAAGCACTGCAGAACATAGGGATGCCCACTGCTGCCTGCCCATATGCGTTTGACGACATACATCCACGTACACATCGGTACTATCGACGCACAGCTGGCTGTCACACAGCATGTAAGTCTGACCAGCCGCAAACACTGCAGCTCTCCTGACATGCAGAGAGCACTCAATGGCTAATTTATGCCCACCTACGAAACGGTGTTTAAACAGTCAGACATGCCAGTGTTTTTCTAACCACCCCCCTCCCCCCACCGTTACCACCCCCAAACACTGACTTCCTGTCATTTTCTTTGTGAGTGGTTCCCCTGTCTGAATGCAATCGCATTGCAATTCCTGCACGTGCACAGTGCGGCCTTTGCGCATGCACATTAGCAAACAATCGCTCATTCTGTGAAAATATCGCCATTGCGTCCATCTCTGAATCAGTCCCAGTGTCAGTTACCAGAGCTGGTCAGAGGCGACGGGGGAGGATCGTAAGATCCCTCTCCTGCGAGAATGCCTCCATAATGATAAAGCGCTTAATACAGGGTTGCCGACATTTGCCTCCCTCCTTCCGGGAGGGAGCTGTCGGCAAACCACATGGGGGGAGTGTCGTGGCGAAAAGGGGGCATGGCCTGGAGCATACAGTGTCATTGGGGGCGGGACATAGGGCGTGACAGCGCTATCGCGTCATCGTGGCCCCGTCCTCTCTTCACAATGCTGAGATAAATGGCATTGTGAAGCAGAGGATGACGCGATTCAGCACAAATCACGTCACCGCACCGCCCTACCCACTGCCGGGGTTTATACAGCTAGCTCGCTGGGGCCGTGGGGCTTGCCTGCCTTTCCGGGGAGCCGGGAGTGGCACCCGATTTTTGGGAGGCTCTCGGCCGAATCAGGAGGGTAGGCAAGTATGGCTTAATACCATCTGAAGATAGCGTTAACCAACTTGGGAAAACTCTAAAAAGTTACACTTTTTGGAATTTTATACATACTGTAGGGGCCAGATCGTAGTCCCCATTGAGAATAATGGGGACTGCTGTCTGGTAGTGTTAACTAGCCTTTCGCAGGAGATTCCTATGAAATCTATATTAGCACATAGCCGGGATACATAAAATCAGTCAGATACTGCAGCTTCTGCAATTTTATGAACAGCGGACTTGATAAATAGGCCCCTGGTTCTTATGTATTTATGTTTTTTACATTTGGGTTGCACAGCTTTTGTGTTTATTCTGGATTGTGTGCTTCATATGTTGCTAAAGGAGCTCCTTGTAGTTCTGATAAATAAGGCGAAGGATTACCTAGATATCACGGCCTATGTGTATGTTTCTCCTTGTAACTTACATCAGATTTACCATTAAGATAACTTGAAACATGACAGTGACAAACGTGGCGATTTAGACGCCTTGCGCTTTGTGTCCTGGAATAATTTCATAAGACGATACCTGATTCTCCCGGACATGTTATATCTGGAGCAAGAGGGCAACCGCTGCCTCGTGCCTTCAATAATTAAAGACTTCTTTAGTCACCGGGGAGAGAAGCGTACTCTTTAAATCAAGATGGTAATTAATTTTCCTGACAACCTTTCAAAATGGTCTTTTGAGGTTTCCAAACGCGTCTCCGTGGTTTAACGTCCTGAGGTGGACCTACTTAAATTCTTATCTAATGCTTTAATCTGTTTCATGGTTTTATGTGAGAGGTTATATTACTTCCAGACAAAGCCTTCAGAATGGACATGACATTACAAAGCGATGTCCTATCATTGCTCTCCATATAGCATACTGTAACTTTGGTAGATATTTGCCACCTGGAGTATTAATAAGTATCAATTTTGATTTAGCCTGATATGTGTCATATTTTACAAAGCTTGGTAGAATCAAAGCTTTGTAAAAGATGACACATATCAGGCTAAATCAAAATTAATACTTAGAATGTTTCTGTAGTATTTACCTCTCTGTTAGATGTGCTGACCCTTTGCTGTTGATGACTTCCTATCCTGGCTTCTGAAACTGTGCTTATTTTTTCTGTGCTTTCTTAAGAAAATAGATGTTTTCAAAGTCATTCCCTATTCTCTCTAGGCAGATTTTTTTTGTCACCTTGGCACAGAGGTTATAATTGCTGTCCCAGAGATCTGAGGCCAATAAATCCAACCAGAGCACTTTCTGTATAGTTTGCACGTTCTCCCTGTATTCCTGTGTGCTTTGGTTACTTCCCACGGTTCTAATTGCTTTGAACAGAACTGACCCATGTTCTTGTGTGCTATAGTACTGCCTATTTATCGGTTTTAAACTAGCGTAGGAAAAAAATCAGAACTTGCTGAACAGGGCCGTAGCTAGGGTATTGCGGCCGGTACCATCGCACAGGGCACCACAGGTCAGGGGGCGCTGTTTGGGCCTGTCAAATTTCTGTTTATTTTTCATTCTTGCTTGTAGCTTCCTCCTATTTCATTCCCAGCATCTCCTGACCTCTCCTATCTCTTCCCTGGCCCTTCTCAATGAAGCCATGGCCCTTTTTTGGGTGCATTATGTCCCTTTGAAAAATGAGGGGGGCGCCAATGCTCTTTCTGGCACAGGGCACCAAAAAGTCTAGTTACGGCTCTGTTGCTGAATGTTGATATAACATCACAGATGTACAGTACAAAGACAATTCTAAAGATAAGTCATGCGTTATTTTATTATTACAATATAGGATAGTTCATTATTTTAAGTTTGCAAGTTGGAAGCAAACAAATATGACATCCTCCCATGTGAGATGGCTTGGTGTAGGTAAGCAAGTATTTAATCATTGTGACCACTTGGGGAGCTGTACCACTGTAGATTGTGTTACTACAAACAAGCAGTAGTGGATTTCCAAATGGGCACTTTAGGCAGTTGCGCAATTTGCTGGGGGTGAAATAGCAGGTTCCCCTGTATCAGAGCACCGGTAGGGGCCATTAGGAGGGAAAGTAATTGCTTTTCTTTGTATTTACAAACCAGTGAGGAAGGAAAGGGGAAGGTGTGGTATATTTGTGACCTCCATACATTATAGAGAGCATTTTTGTGTTTGCCGTATTATACAGAGAGCATGCTAATGAATTCCATGCCATACAGAGCAGTTTTGAGACTGCCACTCCGTAACTTACTTTAATCCTTAAAAAAAAACTTCCATAAATACCATTAACTCCTTCAGTATAGTCATAACAGCGCCATTCAACTTAATTGACCACTATATAAACACTAACTTTCTTATCCCCATGATTAATTAATTCCATTCACATTCATTATCAGCTGCGGTCTTCCATTGTCTCCCAATCTTGACCCCGATAGCTAATGCCATTTTTAGGTGGAGTTGCAATTGTAACCTATAGGCTACATATTGGAGAAATTATCAAGAGAGGGATCCTGAGGATCCCTCTACAGCGATGACTGTCTGGGTATCCGTGGTCAGCAGATCACACATGCGCAGTCACAGTGTGGGATCCCGAAGAACAAGGGATCCCACAATGTGATCACATCCCTTCTTACACACCACAGGGACATGCTGCATTCAGAGGTGGTTTTTAACACATACCCGCAAGCTATAATTTCATATTGCAGCGATAAGCAGCAATATGAAATTTTAATTATAGGGTATAGAACCCTATAATAAATATGCCCTTTAGTCCCATTCATACAGTGTTGATTTTTTGTTTGTTTTTGTAAGGATTACAGTAAATGCTCATATTACAGATAGGATGCAGGTGAATGTAAAGCACTGGTGAAACACTGCCTGAACATGTGCTTTTTAATAGTGCATTGCTGACGAAGGACTAAACATGCACATTCCGCATACACCTGTAATTATGCTTCCAAAATAATTCATGTGACCCAAGTGGATTGGGCCAGTGCAAAAATTGTTAAAGTGCTAAAATGAACATTGTTGCACTGTATGTCTAGAAAGCTATGTGCCCACTAGAAGTTGATTGTAGCTCCCATCCAGTCCAATGCTCCGACGTTTATCTGTGTTCACTGAATAGACACTGCAAATTGAGTGGATCTGATTATAGTTTATTGATCTCTATGGGAATCACATAGTCAGTTACACACTAACATTAGTATCATAAGCTCTTTTTTATTTTTTTTGATCCAATCATCCAGCTTTTAAAATCAAAGAGCATTTGTAGTGACAGTGTGGTTTCCATTAGGGTCAATGATATCTATAATCATATCTATTTAAGCTGTGACTACTGTGCAGTGAACGCACCAGTATACCAGCGTAAGAATCTGAAAGGGAGCCGCAATGAAATATCCAGTGTGTATGAACCCTTATAGGGACGTTTGATAAGTTCTGTATCTCCCTCTTTTACAAATGGCCTAAGAAGGAGCTTAAAATGTCTTAGCAAAATATACAGTTTTAGTCACAGCCGGTGTAAACACTTCAGGAGATTTTAAAATTCAAACAATGATAAATGCTAAAATCACAGTGGAGGGCTGGTGACTTATGGGCACCCGGAGGGCTAAGAAAAGCTCATATGTTAGAGCCTATAAGAATCTGCTATGAAAAGATGCAGGGATAGCAACCAATAATGGTTTCACGGTTGTTTGCTATTCTAGGTACTCATGGATACTACTCCTTCATTATCCTAAAGTAAAATCGTCTGAATGACAGTTATATGGGCCAGTGGCACCCAGTAAAAATCCTAATAGACACTATATACAGACTGTACACTGCTGAGTTGATTACTTGCAGATTGGATTCTTATCAACTTCCCACTGTTGCCCTCCCCCAACGCCCCCGTCCAGGACAATTTCCTGCTTACCCCTTTGCATAAATGCCCTACAAACCTGGAACATATACTTGTGTGCATAGAGGATGGAAATATGACGTTTTTGGAAGCTAAGTAGATTATTCAAATAGATCTGTAGATTTGACCTGCAACAGGCGCCTGTTTCTGAGTTGCATGCAATGACGATGTCGAGCAAATTTTTGCTACTGCGCAAGCGTCTAATTCGCGCCTCGAATGCGTCCTGTCTGTGATTGTACAGAGTCGCAGTTGCGATTTTAGACGCACGTACACAGAAGTTCTTTCAGAATGTATTTGGCGTTCCAGGGTGGTGACATGGAGGTGTCTATTCAGAAGCACAGAATTGGCCAGAGTTACTGTATCTGCTTGTTATGAGAGTGTTGCAGGCGCATCACTGTGTTTGTGTACTCAGACGCTCAATCGTTCAGTTTGGAGACCATACTTAGGGCTGGTGCAAGTTTTGTTGGTGCGACCAATGGTTGCATCTAAATCAAAACAGGTGAAATTACAGCAACAACAGATGCTGACAGCAGGCGTCTCGGTCCTTGCACATTCATACGCACAGATGAACACCAGGGAAGTACTTTGTAGACCATTTGCATAAAGTCGCAGACGAAAACCATCAGTAGACACAGCTGCAACCGCTTCTGTGCTCACCTCTAAATCAGGCCCATTTGGGGGGAAAGCGGGACTGTCAAAAGATATGGTAAGGGAGGGTTGGGAAGCTAGTCTGTTTCATCAATGACAGTATGCTGCCATTCCTAAGCCTGCACTTTCCTGTGACACAATAACAGTCCCCTGAATTCCTTACTGCTTGTACTGCATGTGTTATGGAACGTTCAGAAATGTGTTGAGAATTCCAGCAACAAGCCGAGAAACACTGATGGCTGTGTAATGTTACTGTAAGTGCTTAGTAACCCCTCAGTGAGCCCACCTACTGAACTCAACCATCAGCTGCTACCATTCAAGAGGAGGCAGTAGAAGAACATTTCTGTAATGTATTAATGCTGGGAGACCTACTGTCAAATGAACCCGGTGAAATGATGCAATCATCATCACCGGAGACAATTACCAAATAGATTCCAAGCTTGTGATAAATGTAACATGAAAAATAAAGCACGCTTTGCTTGTAAATGCATTTTGCAGGTATTACCTAGACGCACACTGCCTTCTACAATATGTGTGACACCATCATATTTACCACTAATGTGCACAGAAGCAGTCTCATCCCTCTGGGTGTTGGTATATGCCAATCAGTCACATAAACAATAACTCAGGTCTTATCTTATTGTACAGTTCTCCCTCTGAGATGAGGCTGGGATTCATACAGGGTTTCTATAAATATTAAGCCATTTTGCTATCTTTTGGATTAGTTCTGCTGAGAAGAAAGGTAACCGTGGTGTAATATGGGCTCATAAAACTGACTTATTCCAAGGCTATAAGAGTAATTAGGTCATGTATATTGGAAATAAACATCTTGCATTCTGGAAGATATGCCTGATTATATGCCTTTGTCATTTATGGCTGCAAGGTTTCAGTTCAGTGAAAATAACAGGTGACTGTCCCTTTTTCTGCGCTTGATAAGAATATCTTGCATTGCATTTTCTATAGTAGCAGCGGAGTCATTACATAATATTAATGACAATATTATAAAAATGATTCACAGAATCCATGACTGGGCCATATAAAATTAGATAGATAGACAGACAGACAGACAGAGACAGACAGACAGACAGAAAGTGAGAGATGTCCTTTAAATCCTCTCAAAACTTCACTCATATTCTTGACACACTTCAGCTCATTTTTCATCTCTCTCAGTTCTTGCAAATGTATATTGCTGTTTAAAATAATTATTAGCAGTCACACACCCAAAAATAGGTAAAAGAAACATACACATGAGCTGCAGACTCCCATTCCCCAACTGGGTGTAGTAGGTATGGCCGGCGGTTCCGACAGCGGCAGCCCGGCAAGGGTGAAAATCCCGATCATCCTATGGCAAGTTTTGCTAACCTAATTCTACACCCTAACCTTCCTTAGGGGTGCCTAACCCTAACCTCCCCCCCAAGTGTCTAACCCTAAACCCCACCTAAGTGCCTAAACCTAATCCCCCCTTCCCCACAGCCTAAACCTAAGTCTCCCAGGGGGGTGCCTAACCCTAACCCTCCCTTCCCCTAGCCTAAACCTAACCCTCCAGGGGGGGTACCTAACCCTAAGTCATACTTGCCTACTCTCCCGGGACTGTCGGGAGCCTCCCGAAAATCGGGTGCCGCTCCCGACACCCCGCAAGACTAGGCAAGTCCCCCGGAATGGATGCCGGCTCCCCGCTAACCCCCACGCCAGCCGCAAAAGTGGGCGGTGCGGGGGTGTGATGACGCGATTCAGCGCGAATCGCGTCATTGTAGCCCCGCCCCCTGCCTTATAATGCCAGTAATATTGGCATTATAAAGCGGGGGGCGGGGCCACTATGACGCGATCGCGTCGGCACGCCCCCGCTCTGCCTCCTTGACCCGCCCCCATCCTCCCTGCTGGACGGACCTGCCAGCCCCCTCCCGGATTCCCCTGCCGAGATGTCGGCAAGTATGCCCTAAGTTCCCCCGGGAGCACTAAAACCTAACCCTCCCCCCCCCCCCCGGAGCTGTCCATACCCACCGCGTGGCTTACCTTCGTTCGGTATGCCAGCTGTCGAGTTTTCGATGCCTGTAATTAGTACCACACCGGGATTAGAGAGTCGGGAAGCTGGCGGTTGGTATTTAGACTGTCAGCTTGCTGACTACATCCCCCCCCAACTGTACTTCTTCGCGTAATGCTCCCATTTCGGAAAACAAAACATTGGCTATAAGCTCAATTAACTCTGAAAGGGTTAATCCATGGGTCAAACGAGCTGTATTTTGCATTCTCCCCTAATTGTGTCTTCCAGTCTCTGTGTACAGATGCGATCACTGCATGATACTGCTCTGCGTTTTAATATGATGCTAACAGGTGGCTGTTATGCAGATTTTGATGTTCACACAGTCATTAAAATGAAGCTAAAGTGGATTCCATTTTACTAGAGCAGCAACAAAGCCTAGGAAAAGTCATTACACTTGCAATACATGAGGGGCATCAGGCAGTAGACAAGAGGAGACTGATTCAGACAGAAGGTCAAGGCTGGCGAAATATAGTCAGAGGGAGGTTAACAAATGAAAGAACAGGAGACCAGAGCTCAGCATAAAAAGGACTGCTGCATCACTCAGCTGCACCAAAGCGGAACAAATATAACAACCAAATTGAACAAAAGACAAATGGTGTATACAGTATATGAGTCTAACTCTTACTTACTGATAAGCATACAGTAAAACAGCAATTGAAATATATTGCAACTAGTGTCTGGTACACAAAGAACTACAACAAACATTCTGTGCTATAGATTTCCAGCTGTCATGGGGCCTGATTCAGACTATTGCCCAGACGCAGCTACTGTGCAATATTATGCCAATGCCACAGATGGCATCTTGTGTAAATAGACGTCTCCTGTCGGCTTCTGTGATCCGCAGCTGCGTCCGAGGCTTCAGCGCGCCCAGAAAACGGGGCCGGCACACCCCCGTTTTCTGGGAGGCTGCAGTGCACCCAAATGGCCTCAGCCTGTCAATCAGGCTGCGGTTTACGGACACTGGGAACGTGCTTCTAAGATCTTCTAACATCAGAGTTGTACGCAATCAGGCCCATAGTTTCATTCTGAGGAAATAAGAACATGCAGACGTCGACATACAGCATGTCCACACGAGATGCTGACATGGTCTGAATTTTGACAATGACAGAACGTCGACATGACATAATGTCAACATTGTGAATGACAGTTGATGTTTGGATGTTTTTAGAATTAGAGTTACTGTTAGGGTTAGGTTCTAGGTTAGGATTATGGTTAAACTGCGAGTAAGGTTAGTAGTTAGGTTTAGGGATAGAGGCTTATTCAGAGCCGCTCGTAAGCGGCCGCTCGTTCGCTCCGAGCGATGTTTGCCCAACTGCGCATGCGTACGGATCGTAATACGCATACGCGAACCAGTCAGTGCGGCCGAAAATCGTTTGTTCGCTAAATAGCGAATGCTTGCTATTTTGAGTGACAGAATGAGGCGTATGTGGGTGGTAACAGGGGAAGGTGCTTGAAAACGGGGAGTGGAGATCCGAACGTAGGCGTGCTTAAAGGTTAAAACGGGCGTTTTAAGGGTGTGCATAATTAATACAGCAGCGTCATTGACCACGTCACTGGGTTATTTTATAGCCAGAACTGCTCGCAAGATTGTGGTAGCAAAAACCAACCACAAGAATAGCGAGCAGTTCATATGCTGTTCGATGTACTCGATTAATCTAATAAATAGCGGACATGACGTAGGATGCGAGCGGCCGGGGGGCGTATTTTTTCAAAAAATGACCGCAAGTTTTGTTCGCTCGTTCAGACATAGAGGCGTGAACAGACCGCAAAGAGTGAACGGTTCATTTGAATAGCCAGCCCTATTTTCTGGACGAACGACCGCAAATAGCGTCCGGCTCCGAATCAGGCCCAGAGTTAGGTTTAAGGATAGAGTTAGGATTAGGCATACTCACCTCTGATTAGAAAGTGAAATAAAAAGAAACAGGCACACTGGTCTGAGCACTAGAATTTATATTGAGGGCAAAATTTACTAAGCGGCCGTGAGGTTTCTATTCTATTCTAAACTCCAGTTTTTAGTGGCAGTTTGGCGGCGGTTTCTAAATGACAGCCCTGTTCTATTCTATTCTAAAATGTGTTTTGATGGCAGTTTTGCATCGGTTTTGGCCTTAGTAAATCTGCAGAAAGCAAAACCGCCACCAAACCACCGTCAAAACACATTTTAGAATAGAATAGAACAGGGCTGTCATTTAGAAACCGCTGCAAAACCGCCACCAAACCCTCGGGGTTTACAATAGAATAGAAATCCGCCGTCAAACTGCCGCTTAGTAAATTTTGCCCTGAGTGTCTATGTAGCAGCTCAAAATGTGGGAACTGCAATCCTCCAAAACATGATGTAGGAGGACAATGAAGCCCTGATAGACAGTGTAGTGAGTGTTATCAGAGGTCTTTTAAATATATATATTTTTTAAAATATACAATTATACATACAAAAAAAATCTTAAAAATATAAAACACTGTTGGGGAGATGTACTAAGCCTTGGAGAGTGCTAAAGAGGATGGAGAAAAAGTACCAACCAATCAGCTCCTAACTGTCATGTTTCAGGCTGTGTTTGAAAAATGACAGGAGCTGGATGGTTGGTACTTTATCTCTCTCCACTTTATCACTCCCCAAGGCTTAGTACATCTCCCCTATAATGATATCTGAATATGATAATATTATGCCACAACTTTTTCATCAATCAGACGTATTTTATACCGGGGACAGATTGTTGGACCAAGGATATATGTCCAAAATAGATGGTAAATTCCCAGTGTTATGATACAGACTGTTTCTCACCTTATATGAGGCAGAGCAGGGGCTTGTAATAGGATGTTCTTAGTAAAAGTGTCCCGTTCCCTTTGTTAAAGGATGTGGCTGTATTGGTGAAAAAATATACAGATTGATGCCTCCAGGGTTTCAATAATTCAGAGGTGGTGTGCAGAATTAACGATGGGTCGGGGGCAGCACACTTATGAATGGAGACTGCATGGAGCCCAGCATGCCGGCTGTGTATGTCAGGGGGCTGAGCGCTGTCGTTTGATGTACTTGCTTGGTCTCAGCTGGGCAGCAGTGCGGAATTAGGATGTAATCTGCGGCAGCTGTATATCCAAAGGCGCTACGCAAATTATCAGTTTGAAGTGTGGCAAGTGGCAATATAGTAACAAATACCCCAAACATCTTGATGCGTTTCCTCGGGTTTTATACTCTTGATTTCATCAGAAGGAGGGCATAAATTTACAGTGTCGACATTCTGACCACTCAGAATATGCCAACATTCTATATTTTACATTATAGCTCCTGTTATCATCTTATAATGTCCTTATGTACAGTTACTACATTATTTGCATGTTAGTTGAACAACAGCTTCCAGCATGAGACAGCATTTTATTAATTTACATCCTTGGAAAAATACTTCCAAACTCTGCAACCTCTTGTGTAGATCATACTTACTTACTCTCCAGGAATGTCCGGGATACTCACAGATTTTCCTGGACTCCCGGAAGTCCAAGCCACCTTATCACATTTCACCCATTTCTCTAGTGAAGTGTTGGAGGTGGGGAAATGGATTCGTAGTGTGATTTCTGGAGAATCACATCACCATGACACTGCCCCAAGCTGTGTAATGCACAAATTATGGCGAGGGGGTTGCTGCCATAATTATATAATTAATTCCACCAGGCACCCTGCACTTGCCCCTTAACCCTCTTCTCCAGGATCTCCTGGAGGGGAGCTAATAAATGTTGACAAGTCTTACTTCCTTATTCCAAGCAGTGGTGGAACAGTGGGTTTCCTCAGGGTTCTCCAGATTCCTCCCGCATCCAAAAATATACTGTTAGGGTACTTGGGGCTCATAACAAAAAAAATGAACTCTAGTGTGAAAGTATGTGCATGTACATGTGGTAGGGAATGTAGATTGCAAGCTCCACTGGGGCAGGGACTGACGTGCATGACCAAATATTCTCTGTAAAGTGCTGCGGAATATGTGTGCGCTATATAAATAACTGGTAATAATAATAATATAGCATAAAGTCATCTGTTCTGATAATGGTTCTCTCACCATATATAATGTTATTAGAAACCCATTCAAAATATGAAATAAATCAATTTAAAAATGACCCAAGGGGGGTTAATTTACTAAAGTGCAGGTTTTAGAAGTAAACCTGTTGCCCCTAGCAACAGATCAGATTCTACTTATCATTTATCTAGCACCTTCTAGAAGATAATAGCTAGAATTTGATTGGTTGCTATAGGCAGCAAATCCACTTCTAAAAACCCGCACTTTAGTAAATATACCCCTAGGCAGGGTCGGATTAAGGGGGGGGGGGGGGCGACAGGGGCGGTTGTCCCTGGGCCTCACACACAGAGGGGCCCCCACACAGGGTCGATGTGAACCTGCCGAGAACAGGTGTCCAGCGGCACCTGTTCCCGGGTAGAGGCTCTGGAGCCGCGCTGATCGGCAGACTGTTTAATGTAGAGAGAGAGAGGGCCAGCTTTACCGTGATTAAATCCCTCCGGTCCCCGCCGATACCTCAGATGGGTGCATTGGGGGTGGAGCCAATACAGCAAGCCTCGCCCCCATATCCCAGCAAATCGCATCATTAATCGCGGGGGGCGGAGCCTAACGAGTTGAGGAGCGGCCGGCTGGGTCCTTTTGCAATCTGCTGCTGCTTCAAGTGTAAGTGTACTGTTTTAGTGTGTGTATGTATGTACAGTATGTATGTATGCATGTATGTATTTGATGCTGTGCATACTGTGTATGTATGTATTAATGTGTATATATGTGTTAGTGTGTGTATACTGTTCATGTGTATGTGTGAGTGGTGTCTTTGGGGGAGGGTGTCGGCTCAGCTCTGTGTGGCTTGAAGGGGGCTCCCACAGGTAAATTGCCCTGGGGCCCCCACAAGCCTTAATCTGGCCTTGTCCCTAGGTATTTAAAAATAGATGCAAATGTATTTAGTGTATAAGTTACCATATGATATATCATATTTAGGTCCCTTTAATTATACAGTATAGGTGGAGTAACCTTTAGTTTGCATTGTGCATGGGCACATCAGTTCAGATGTCCAAGAATAATTAAGGTTTTTGTAAATCATTATTCACACATCCCATTTACTTTGATGGAAAAGCTGTAATTAGAACTAAATGAAGGACCTAATGAGCTAATGCTTCAATACAGGTATATCCACATGTAAAGCGTGACTACATTGTAACCTTTCCACATCAGTGCCATCATACTGGTACAACTTCATTTCCTTGCAAACAATAAATTTAAAGAAAACTTTCTGTCTCAGGGAAAATAAACCCCAAAGCTCATCATAGGAAGATTTCATGTTGTTCTCTGTGTATAAATCCCAAGGAAATCAACTGAGGTCTTTAGGGAAATCAAAGAGTCAAAGGAATTGCAGAGGCGGCTACAGTGCCCCCTCAGATCCTCTGTAAGAATCATTTTCAAAGGTGTTCAAACTTTCTACTGCCTGCACTTTGATGTCAGATGAGATAGATGGTACCACAGCGTGGATGTACAGCAGTCTCTGCAAACTGAGTGGCTCTTTAACATTGCACATCAATAATTCTTTGTGCAGATGTTGACATGTCATTAAATGTCACCTAGACTGCAGTGCCAGGTCCTTGAAGAGATTGCACAGAGAGCCTTAAGCTACGCAGTCCCCTGACTTTTTCCGAGGTTTTTTTTATGGTGAAGATTTGTTTTTTTCTAGTTTGTCTAATTTTTTTTTTTCCTTTTTTACTGTGATGAGTCTGCTGGCTGCATAATTGCACACGTTCACAGCTCAAAACATTTCAAAGTTGTTTTGTGGAACTCACAGGTGCTATTAACAGATTTGCTGACTGTGCAAACCTGTGTTCCTGGACTAACTTTACATCAAAGTTTTATAGCACAAAAAAAAAAAAGTTCCAAGTTTACAATATTGTGTTTTTCATCATACAGAAGAGCTGGCGCTGTCCAAGTGCTGAAATAAATGCACACATTGTAAAACACATGAAAAGGCAAATGTTTCCAGCTGCTGTGGTCAGATCTACTCATTACAGAAAGATAAGAACTTGAAGAACTGGATCCTGTGTGGTTTTCAATTGATTAGTGTTGTGTTCGTTCAGCGGTTGTCTCATTCCGTATGTGTGCACTCTTAAAGTAGACGTCTGCAGAAATCCATAGCAAACACATAACATTTAGCTGAGACAATGAAAGCAAATATCTGGTTGCCATGGATACTCCACATTTGCACTTTTCTACTTAGTAAATAACCCTTTTTTATGGATAGCAGGAGCTGTTACCCTCATGAGAGAAAGCATATGGCAATGCCAATATCACTTGAGATGTATAGAGAAATATCATGAAGTAATGATAAAATCACTTAATGATAGCATGCACCATAGTCATTTTACTGATCCTTGGAGATAGCATAGAGGCTGTGAGCAGTAATGTGCTGATGCAGAATTGGTAGCAATATGGGCATAAATCACCTTAAATAAAAAAAAGTGGATGCAAATTACAGTGTGTATTTTTGCACTTATCTAGTGCGATACATCTCTCAATATGCAACCATCCCTACTTAGGCAGAATATGCACTTAGTTTACATGTCATCAGGTGCAAAAATATGCATCCTAAAAGGAATATATGTGCACAGGTCTGCCATCACGCAGATGTATGTGCTTGCTTTCTGAACATATGCATAGCAAAATCACATATGATATGCAGGTCCGTCGAGTGCCAAAAAGGCCCCAGTTACTGGGGGGCGGCCAAATTGGGAGGTGTGGCCATGTCTTCTCCAAAAAAAATAAAAAATAAAAAGTACTATGCTCTGACCCCCCTGGTACCTCGAACAAGCTGGGCTCCATGCAGTGGCGTAACTAGGGTCTATGGAGTCCAGGGCAAGATGAAAAAATGGAGCCCTGCCTTCGGCATGTGCCCATGGCCAGATGCCACAAGGAGCATTGCCACTGAAAATGGGGGCATGTCACCATGACACACCACCATTTCTTATCACTCTGGGAACATTCTTTTCCATTCCATATGCACCTTAATGCCCCCAGTAGTAGTGCACATTATGCAATGCCCCCAGCAGCAGTGCCCTTTATGCATTGCCCCCTGTAGCAGTGCCCCTTAGGCAGTGCCTTCATTAGTGCCCCTTATACAGTGCCCCAATATTTCCCTAATACAGTGCCCCCAGAAGTGCCCTCTATGCAGTGCCTCCATTAGTGCCCCTTATACAGTGCCCCCAGTAGTGCACATTATACAGTGCCCCTTATGCAGTGCCTCCATTAGTGCCAATTATGCAGTGCCCCCAGTACTGCCCCTTATACATTGCCCCCAGAAGTGCCCATTATACAGTGCCCCCAGTAGTGCACCGTACACATAAAACACACACAGACACACACAATTTATTTAGCAGAATCCACGCTCCTGCGCCTGCCTCTGTCCTCTCCTCCGATCCCGCTAGGCACTATGGGCGAGACGTCATGATGTCTCTCCCTTCACCCACTGCGGGAGTCGGAAGGCGGAGCTCATGAGTGAGCTCCAGCCTGGTTCTTGCCCTGGGTGCACAGCCAATAATAGTCTGTCTGACTCTTATTGGCTGCAGTGTTAAAACAAACACACCGGCGGCACCGTGTTTGTTTTAGTGTGTAGTGCCATGGACCACACTGTCCTGGGCTGCAGCCGGTGGTCAACGCTGCCCCTGTGCTGCTGGGTCCGACAGCGCACAGGGCACGTGTCCCGCTTGACACCCCCCACGTTACTCCACTGGCAACATGTCCTCATGGGTCCCTTATTTAAGCATCCCAAACAAAAAACTAATATATTCCTTTAAAACTTTTCCTTTCAAAGAAGGAGACACAGGGGGGTGATCAAAATGTAAAGCATTATTAGTGCTTACAGGACAAACTAGTAGCACCTAACACATTGTCAGTCTACCCCATATCCCGTATGCTTCCCCCTTCTAATCCACATTGCATGTCTGTTACTCTGTTTTCATGCTATCAGAAATAAAATGTTCTTTTAGGGATATGCAGAAAAAACACAATTTGCTAGAACACATGTTCCAAACACAAAAACCCAATGTGCATGCAGCGCAGCAAAGAAATCTGCCTCCTGGTAATTAAAAGTGTCTAACGATCAGAAAATAACAGATCTTCCTGTTCCCTGGCACCTGATAAGGGATAAGG
Organism: Taudactylus pleione; assembly: GCA_031769625.1. NCBI lineage: Eukaryota > Metazoa > Chordata > Amphibia > Anura > Myobatrachidae > Taudactylus > Taudactylus pleione. The sequence continues at coordinate 1,852,653 of JAUIMM010000104.1, read as the reverse complement.
TTTCTCGGGAAGGCAGGTCATTTTTTCTTTATTTCTCTCAACAGTTTTATTGCTTCAATCCTACTGTACTGTAGGTGAAGATCCAGCCAAGTATGTGTGTTCATTAAATGGAGCACAAGAGTAAAGCTGATTGGCACCTACAGGAGGGCTGTACGTGCCAATAACATTTGCTGTCTGGTAAATGTATTGACATATCTCAAAAGGGGGTTTATAGATAATAATTTCTAAATGTGCAGTTTGTGTAACTCATTAGACACTAGAGAGCTTAACAGAGATCCCATAATTACAAGCTAGGTTGAAGGCAGACATGCCATCCATTGTATAATGTGCTACTGTATGTGTATGGCACAGATGGATTACAAGTAATATAAGTTTCTTAAGTGCAATTACACTCATCAACATTTGTATTATATTTTTAGTTTATCACATTTCCTAAGGTAATATATAATCCTTCACTCTTTCTGTATTTTTGTGTTATTATTAGTGTTATATTATTATTTGTAAAATAGTTGTTACAAACTAGCTATAAGCATTATAAGAAAGCTATTGCCTATTTTTCTTATGCTCCTTCAAGCTGACCCTATAGGATGCATGACTTGATTACTGTTGATCCTAGCTAGGTACGCAGGCATACATGGGGAAGCAAGCAACAGGTAAGTACAATTTTTCCTCAACTAAATAGATACAATAGCTCAATGCGAACTGGATTAAGGACCGCATGGGCCTGGGGCTGAATATAATAAAGGGCTTATGAGAGAACCAGAGGTGTGGTCAGTACTGTGTGTGGGCGTGGCCAGTGTCATGTGAGCGTGTACATCCCCTACACCACAGGTTCTCAAACTAGGTCCTCAGGACCCCAAACAGTGCATGTTTTCCAGGTCTCCTCACAGCATTGGAAATGAAATAATTAGCTCCACCTGTTGAACTTTTAAAATGTGTCAGTGAGTAATGAATACACCTGTGCACCTTCTGGGTGACATGCAAAACGAGAACTGTGTGGGGTCCTGAGGACTGAGTTTGAGAACCACTGCCCTACACTATCAGCCCCAATGATTTTGTGAGCAAAATAGAAATGCAATTTTAATACTTAAGATTTATGGCCGGCACGTGCCTAACTACAGGTGACTTTAGAATTTCAGCCATATTGTTTTAAACATCTGTGCACAAGCATGGATATCCTTCAGATCTGGAGTGGTATCATTTGGGAAACACTGGGTTAACTGATTTTGTTAATTAGATAGACACTTAACCAGAGAATCTAATAAGGCCAATGACTGGATACTCTGTCATGAAAGAAAGGAAAGCTGATGTGCCCCCACTCCTATATCACTGCATTGGTACCAAATTAAAAATGAGAGGACACTGAGCAGTAGGGGTCAGAGTATATATATGAATAGTGTATACAATCCCCCTTCTCACTGAGGGATCTTCAGATCCAGTAAACTTTAGATCAACATTGGTGGAGAAAAAAGACAGTTATCTTTGGCCAGTTATGTATTTTTGAGTAAGTTACAATGGGCATGAGTCAGAGTTGTACACAATGGCGGTCATTGCAGAGCTGAGAGATTATCAGTAAATAGCGAATGCGTCAAGGTACATTACCATAGTCATTCACAACAACTCTTTACTCGCAGTGTGAATGGTGGTCAGGGACCATTTGGGGGAGGTAACAGGGAGTGGATGCAAAGAACGCAGGCATTTGGTGACTGTTTCTGGGGGTCACACCTTTCGTCTGCGATCCCGTATGCAGGAAATATGGCCCCGGCACCTCCCACGGCCATTCTGTGGGACCATAGGCTCACTCAGGACTAGGATAAATAACAGATCTTCCTGTTCCCTGATGCCTGATAAGGGATAAGGTTTCAGCCTGCAAACAAATTCAACCAACTGGCCCAAGTGTTAAATCTTTGACTGGAAGGTTGACTCCCCTCACACACAATGGGCTATATTTACTAAAGTGCGGGTTTATAGAAGTGGAGGTGTTGCTCATAGCAACCAATCAGATTCTAGCTATTATCTTCTAGAAGGTGCTAGAGAAATAAGTATAATCTAATTGGTTGCTATGGTCAACGCCTCCATGTCTATAAAACCGAACTTTAGTAAATATATCCCGATGTGCTGATACTTTGTAAGCTCTCATTTTAAGAATTGGGTGCAAATCTATGGTGGGTATCCAATTAGCCACAATAACTAGTTTTTCTCCAAAAAGTTTTCAACAGTGAAAACTTTTCTCCAAACATGGTTATCGTTCTATCCTATTAGCCGTTGTTTTTGGTATATTTAGGAATTAACGCAAATTTATTTTCACCACCTCTGAGCAGGTGATAAGTTGTACAATACCCCTATTTTTTGGCAAAAATGTTGGCTATTTTTTAATTAGCTTAATTTGGCCAATAACCATGTCATGTTTGGGGTGACAAATTAAAAAGTGTTGGAAAATGGGTTTAAAGTAGTGGGACATGTGTATGGGGGTGGTGTATTGATGGGACGTGTTTTAAACATTGCAGGTGCAAGTGACAGGTGTATTTTTAACAGTTTAAAAAATTCCCTATAATGACACAAAGATATACTTAAGGGTGGCATCCACTACACGATTTTAGACGTCGTTATCGTTCAATCGTTTAAAAATCGTTTATAAATCGTGCAGTGTTTGGTCGTTAATGACAACGATGTGTGCTCCCGCTGGTCGTTTGATCGTCTCGTCAGTTGACTGAACATGCAGGTCAATTTCACTTGATCTATTGAAAATCGTTTGTAAATCGTTTGCACATCGTTCAGACTGAAAGATAAAATTTCAAGGGAAAAAATCAATGGAAAACCGTTTAGAGATTGGACAGGGAGTAGATCGTCTAGTGGATGTGCCCCTTTACACCGATTTTATATGCGGCAAATCGGGTGATAGGAGCGAAAAGTTTTCTTCGGAGATAACTTATGGTTATCACGGGTAATTGGATACTGCTCTATGTCTGCTGCAACGTATTAGAGGCCCATTGCTGCTGTTACTGTTGGTTCCATCAGCACGTTGTCTATGTTGCTATTACAGTACTTCTTACAGGTACCAAATTTAACCTATTCCAACCATAAATTTAAAATTCACATCCTGTCTCAACTACAGTTACAACTATTACAAATAAATGATGTTTTGTATTATTCATCACTTTATTAACCTCAGTCTCAAAAGAATGTGGTGAATAGATTGCTATATTTCACGGTAACAAAAACATTTGTCCCAAAGCCAGGTTTATTTGAAATCTTTTAAAAAATTCTTACACTTCTGTAATATTTAATGATATTTTCATTTCTACAAATAAATAACCACTGAAAGGAATTCCTTTCCATCTCGTTAAAGAGTCACCAAACCTAAAATATAAGTTGTCTTCTATATAAAAATGAGACTACTAATAACAGTCACAACAAGTCATATGATGTGCTAGCCTCATGGGGCATCACAACATAGGCAATTCCTATCCCCTGTTCTGTCCTTAAGTGTTGCAGGGGTGGGTCGCATCTTCTCATCCGGGGAGTGTAAGTGCGGTTATTTAATCACAGCCAAATGCAACACTCCCAGTTTATTACCAAACTGAAGGAGCAGCAACCGGCACCTTCACCGGTAAGAAGCTGCTGACTGCTGCCCTCCATGCTAAGTCATAGTCAAGGATGCCACAGACACTGAAAGACACTGAATGACATTATGTAATTTCACTCATTCAGTTTTAAGCCCTGCAACTCTAGGCTTGCCAAGGTTTGCCTAGTCTAGTGGCTTTACTAGCCCTGCAATTGAAGGACATATTAGACAGCTGTCCTTAAGGCCTCTTTATCAATGAGTTCTATCACTCAAAACAGGTGATAAAACTCTTTGTGTATGATAAACGGTGCTCCGGCCAATCAGCTCCCAACTGTCTTTTTTCAAACAGATGAAAGTTGGGAGCTGATTGGCTGGAGCACCATTATCATACGCAACAAGTTTTATCTCTCGCTGTGAATGATAAAACTTGTTGGTAAATGAGGCCCTAAGTTTCTTTATGAAAGACATTTTGTGTTTTGCAGTCCTTTTACACTTAGCGTTTACAAGTCAATAGGAATGTGGGCATTTCATGGATAAGAAAATATCAGTACATGGCGCTGATTTATATTTCCAAACTGCTGGTGGGTGTTAATACAGACGTAGCTCAGAGCCAGAAAGCACCTGAGTCCTACAGATTGCCGGTGCCTATCGCACAACTCTACCGCAGATCCCAGGCACAATGCATACAGTACAATCCGTTCTCAAACATCATTTTATAGAAGCGATAATACATCCCATTCTTTACAATTTCCAGCAGAACGCAGTGACAGTCATGAGATACGAGCTTTGGCCGGCTGGACCCGGCTGCTTCCAGGAGCACACAATCCCCACTAATTACATTTGGTCTGAGACAGTCTCTTACTTAATATGAAATTTAAACAAAAGGAAAGCTGACAGGGGAGCCAGAGAGGGAGGCATTCAGTGCACAGATCAAATGTTAATAGCTCAAGAGATGATAGCGACTCCATGGTGACTGACCTCTTGCTCATCTAGCAGTTAGATGCTATCAGTACCTAATACAATAAATAAATGACCCACTTCCGCTAAAATAATGTTACTGTATGATTTACAGAGTCTGAATATTCTGAAAATGATCTCTATGATTTGTTTTGCATTTGTATTCTCATTCACCTTTGCTGGAAGGTGAATTGGCCTCTGGCAGCAGCAGCTTCTGCCCTCTTACCTGAGGGGGGATGCCGCTGCTGCTGCTGGCATGGGTCCTGGCACCTGCTCAATGAATCTGGCAGGTGTTACGACCTGCACATGCACATGAGCGGTGGTGGCGCAGCGCATGTACACGTCTAACACCAGCTTCTCGGGGCTGCATTGTTTGCTGTCCCGAGAAGTCTGTGAGGGCTGCCCGAATGGCAGAGCAGCAGCTTCCACTGGAAGCCACTCTCTGCTGATCGCAGCCCGGCTGGCAGTCCCAGGGGAAGGAGACACCTCCCCCTGGCTGCCTGTCTTCAGCGTGACTGGCAGGTGGCGCTTCCAATGGGAAGCCACCTCCAGTCACAGTGAAGCCAGTGCAGTGCTCACTGAACAATGGAGAATTTTACTGGGTGGCTGCAGCCTCGCAGCCCCTATGTAAGATCCGCCACTGGTCTCTGGCGATTTATGTAAGATAAACATTTTTTCCCATATATCTCCTTTCACTCTCACTTTTGATAACATTAGATTTATAACAAGTTCTTCCAAAAGACCATCTATTTGCATATATTAAATAAATATATTATACAACATATGGGTGTGTATGTACTAAGCCTTGGGGGTATATTAACTAAAGAGCGGGTTTTTAGAAGTGGAGATGTTGCCCATAGCAACCAATCAGATTCTACTTAACATTTATCTAGCACCTTCTAGAAGATAATAGCTAACATGTGATTGGTTGCTATGGGCAACATCTCCACTTCAAAAAAACACATTAGTAAATATACCCCTTGGTGAGAGATAAAGTGGATGGAAATAAAGTGCCAACCAATCAGCTCCTAACTGTCACTTTACAGGCTGTGTTTAAAAAATGATAGGAGCTGGTTGGTTGGTACTTTATCTCCATCCACTTTATATCTCTCCAAGGCTTAGTACATAGACCCTTAAATACTATGATCATTTCAGGGAAAAGCACAAAGCCTTCTCCTTGGTCAGGTCTGATGGAAATTGTGTCTGCCCCTGCCTGTCCTGCACACCTGATCACACTCCCAGTGACATCATACCAAGCCCACAATTGTATCATACCCATCCTCTGCCAGTACCTCAGCAGGAGGAGGCCTCAGGGAGGATTATCATCTATGACAGAGATTCCCAAATTCCGCCATTACAATCCATGCTTGAGCACAGTTGACTTACTGTAATAACAGTCATTTTTCAAACATGGCAATCAGGAGCTGATTGGCTGGTATTTTATCTCTGTTCACTTTATCTCCATCCAAGGCTTAGTAAATAGTACCTATGTTTCAAAAATGACAGCTAGGAGCAAATTGGTTGGTACTTTATCTGTCCAAGGCTTAGTAAATAGACCCCTTTATCTCCATTCACTTTACCTCTCTCCAAGGCTTAGTACATAGACCCCTTAATTAGTACCTCAGTTAATTTGATTTAACCATTTGGGCTCAAGCATTGATGTCATTGAAACCTGAAATGTAATGGCGGACTTTGGGACCCTCTGATCTATGAGACAAATGACAGCAGCCACCAAATTGGTGAACTCTGCAAACAGACTCACCTACTGAAAATAGGTACATTTCTGCATTAAGCACTTACTGCGTATCCAGTCCACCTCTAAACATTTTGATCAGACTGTCCACTGTATACAGTGGGCACTGATATTTTAAACACTGTACTAAGCTCTGAAAAGTGATAAATTGGAGAGTGATAACCTACCAGCCACTCAGCTCCTGTCATATTTCAGGCTGTGTTTGAAAAATGACAATTAGACGCTGATTGGTTGGTTGTTTATCACTCTCCAATTATCACTTTCCAGAGCTTAGTACATCTGCCCCATGGGCTCATTTTGAGTTGGAAGTAAAATGGGAGTGAATTACTCAAATTACATGTTCTTGCGAAATAAGCATATGTACACCCATAAGGTACACACGTGTTGTATCCACTTTTGCATATGATGTTTTTTTTTTTGACAAGCCATCATCATCATCAGCGCGTACTTTAATTTCCCTATAGCGGGGGCGAAAGATACATCCTCCTAACAGGCATGTTAGTAAATATTTGCACATTTGCAGGACTGCATTTGAATGATCACAACCTCACCGACCTTTACCTTTTTGTGAGGACGCCTTTTCCCATCCCAGCTCCATCTCTGTGGTCATGAGGGTCGGTGCATCCAAACTGCATATGACTCTGCATAGTTGTATTTGTGTGCGCTCATTTTCTGAGCACGCACAGAGCGACTTCACATAACATAAGCTGTGCAAACAGGCGTGCACTCTACGCCTCATCAGCCCCACAGTGTGTCACTGTGTACTGTCCTATGTACCAGGTTAAGCACAGCATACTGTACACATCTATCCCTATTGTGCACTGCACAATAAACATATACTTAGTTTGCTACATTTATTAACCTATTATATATCACCAACATATTACTCAGTACAGTACAGAGATGTGTATTATTAACATCAGCTCATGCCCCAGTGGAGCTTATAATAACCTAAATCCTCTACCACAAAAACTAGGGTTTTAACCGGGTTCCGTATATATGTTAGATGACATGGGATTGTGGACATGATAGTCATGTCAACACCGAACATGTCAACATATTTATGATGTGGACATTGACCATGTTGACATTCAGCATGTCAACACTGATGTTATATCGACATTGTTAGAATGTCACATATTGTTTTCTTCTCAGTCTGTCCCTAACCCTATCTTCAACCATAATGTTAACCCTAACTCTAATGCTAACCCTAATGGTAACCCTAACACTAAACCTAACACTAACTCTACACCTAACCCTGACCATAATGCTAATCCTAACTGTACATGAATTGGCAACCCTAATGGTAACCCTAACACTAATCCTACACCTAACCCTGACCCTATTGCTAATCCTAATGCTAACCCTAACACTAATCCTACATTTAAACCCTGACCATAATGTTAACCCTAACCATAATGGCAACCATCATGGTAACCCTAGCAATAACCCTAATGCCCACTCTAACAGTAACGCTAACTCTAATGGCAACCCTAACAATAACCCTACACCTAACCCTAACGGTAACCCTAACACTAAATCTACACTTAACCCTGACCCTAACGCTAATGCTAGCCCTAATGGCAACCCTAACAATAACCCTACACCTAACCCTAATGGTAACCCTAACACTAACTCTACACTTAACCCTGACCCCAACGCTAATGCTAGCCCTAATGGCAACCCTAAGACTCCTGTAAATGTCAACATTATGACAACGTCAATATTCTGTCAATGTTGACATTTTACATTTTTAACCATGCCAACATCTTCAATGTCAACCTTCTGCTGTTGACATTTTGAATAACGACCTGGTGAATGGACACATAGTGACTGCATACCTTTTATCCAAGGCAGCTAACCTGTCATCATTCATTCAGACTGTGCGCAGAAGCCAGGGAAATGAATGCAAACACAGGAGAATGACTAATGGGGAATACACACGGTCAGATTTTCTGTCAGATCTGAACAATAGCAATTTTAAGGACAGTTCGATCGTTCATATCTGAAAGAAAATCTGACATGTGTGACTGCAACGATGAACAATGCACGTTCCCGCGTGTCAGATAACGATGTCTGGCATCTGATGTGTTTGCAGTCAGATTTGGACGATTACAATCATTTTAATACTGTCTGAAATCGCTCAATTGTTCAAATCGTTGGTAAAATCGATCAAATTGTTCATCTGACATATCTGACCGTGTGTATGCACCATAAGATCCACACAGAGTAGATGCCCCGTGAAGACTCACACTCAATGAGGCAACCTCCAAATCTCATGTGCACTGGCGCACTAGGGGGAGTGCGGGCTGCACCGGGTGACACCTTCCGAAGGAGTGGCACCAAAATAGCAGAGCTGCTCTGCTATATTGGTGTCTCCCTGTCGGATGGTGTCACCAAGCAGCCACACTGCAAGGAGAGGCTGTGGGATGCCCCCAGCAGCTGCCGGAGTACTGGGTAAGCCCACTGTGTGCCGAGAACAGGGGGCATGACATGCGGTCACTCCCCCCAAGATTGGCACACATAGGGGGTGTGGCTTCACATAGTAAGGCCACGCCTCCTTGCATGCGCGCGGATTCATACCACAGCCACACAGAATATCACCAATGTAAGTGCTTAGGTGTATCATAGACTTTAACATTGTATGGCTTTGCACTTCACATTCATACTCACTTCAGAGACATTCTGACCTGTTATAAGTATCTACATTAATGGAAAATGTTACAATGAAATCCATTTTTCAATATAAAGATTGCAAAGTACTCCTGTGTTGACAACATTTGGTTTAACTGGTTGTGGGCCAAAAATATTTACAAAATGTCTCAAGTTAAGTTAATCTTTCTTTTTATACAACTTTCTCATTTGTACAAACAGTTTCTATTTTATTATCAACCCACAGCTGGAACCAAATTGCTACCTACAAATTCATTTTTTCCCCTGGCTTGGTATGCGAGAACTGTTAATTAATATTCGGCATGTTTCTAAGCAACCCAATTTTAGTTGCTAGACATGTATTCATCCCCTGTAATGAATAGACACCATAAACAAGTTCTTTATGAAATGTATCAGGAAAAAAACGAAAGCACATTCTTCTAGACAGATTGGAGAGGAGACAGGGAATAAAGGATATATTATAAACTTTTGCATGTTCTCCGAGAGGCAGTGAAATTTAACAGAGAAGCACATTTCAGACAGTGAGAAGTTGTTCCTGAAGTTTTATATTGTAGGAAAATGGAACAGCTGCTATAATTTAATTGAGCGTGCCAAACTGTCAAGAAAAATGTGTCTGCTTTTCTGTAAACGTCCTATAGCCAATAAATTACATAAGTGCAAAAGAGGAATGGATTTAAGCGGAAACCCAACTTGCAGCAACTTAAGGCTTCATGTACACTTGGCCGTACGTCTGTTTTATGTGACTAACATACGAATTTCCACACTGTGTCTGCGTACCAAAAATGCGCTCAGAAATGTCAAGGTGCAGATTTGTTCGCACCTACAACTCCTTACAATTAGTGAGGCGGAATGGTGGAGAGAAGGGACGGGCAGGCGTATAAAAAGTAGTAAACCTCACGCTCATAGGGTAGGCAGCAGAGATGCAAGCAAAGAGAACCCAGTACCCTCTGTCCAATGGCTATAGAAATCAGGGATTGCAAGTTGTGCCTCTAGAACTAATATATGAGTGTTCTTGCTATTGATGTTGACAAAGGAAAGATGCAGTATATGGTGAAAACAAAATGTATGTATTTTACTCAAATGTCACAGAGATCCAAACAATAAAAGTACCACAAATAGACACAATTATGCAAAAAATCGAAAAAGTCAATATAACCATTCAATAAGATAATAAAGACAGAAAACAAAGGAAAAAGGAATAAGGATAATAGAAAAATCCCCCCAAAAAGAGAGATTCTCCTAAATCAAATAATGGAAATGGGGGTGGGGGGGGGGGGGGGAACCATAGTACAATGTTCAGACCAAATAGAAATGTCTTTTTCTCATTAAGACTACAAGCTTATGTGGAGTAATATTTACCTGTATGAAAGCTCTGTTAGTGAGTGCAGGAGCGGAGTATCCCTGGGTCCCATCACACAAAAAAGCACTGTCTGTTGTGATGCAATTACTTAGACTGCCTCTTTTATACTTATTACCTACTTTTAAATCTCTCTCTTATGCATGATAACACTATACTCTTTATTTTAGACCTTATGGGTCCCCCTCTCCTAAGTGCCAGGGCCCCCTGAAGTCTTAATCCAGCTCTGTGCGCATCTGCGCATGTCAAGGAGCAATTCAGTAGTGGGTACTCCACCCCTGGTGCAAAGATCTTTTACTTGATGTACTTTGCAGAGCTGATAATAAGCCTGTTGGCGGAGCATCTCTTCTGTGATTTTCCACTGTCCATGCTCTGAAATGGAGCGTGTGCAAGTACAGGCGATGTAGAATGGTATGCATTTCAGTGGCATCCCCTCTTAAGACTGGCGTAACTGCAGGCCATGCAGAGCTGGACGTCAGCATAAATACATGTATTATTTTGCACCTAGTACAGGCTGGTTCAAGTAAGAAACTGATGATGATGCTGTTTACCAAACCAATCATAAAGATAGCTGTGGGCACACCGCAAAATGTGTTAAAATCTGCGTAAGGGTGAACATATACATTTATTAGCATGCACACAATGCGGGAACATGTACGGCCGATTTCCGACTCCGTTGAGCACTACATGAGCCCCGTAGCATCTAGTGACTCAGACAACCCTTTTACCTATTTATATTCTTGCAGCTGTAGGTATATTACAGTGCAGGCCCTCATTCTCTGTTTTGGAAAGCAACGATTTAGGCTTACAGCATGCTGGCCATCAATGATAAATAGGTGATATACTGCAAGTGCCAACATGAAAGGAAATGTCGGATTGTCCATACCACCATGATATGTGACCTTGAACTATATTTTCCAAATGCTGAATAGCCCCTAACTCGTACAGCATATATAGAAAACTGGTAATCATTATCCACTTACCTGTCTTACCCACGTACAAAAATACATATAAAATCAGAATTCTGATTTAAAAGTGCAAAGATAATACATTTTAGATATATGATCATGGTGTATCAAAAAGTCAGGTTAATCTTGTGCTCATTAGTCCTAAATCTCCAGCATATCATATACAATAAGCCCCAATGCACACTCAATTGTCCAGCATACCAGCCCAATGCTCACAACATATAGTACACCCATGCCCATGTCACCATTCAACACCAGAGGTGCACGATATGTGCAGGCTCGGTTCTACTCGGTTCCGTTCGGTTTTTTTTACTGAATCTTATTGGCTATCCAAAACTCATGACAGCTGATACCCAATAAGATTCGGGAAAAAAAAACGAACGGAACCGAGTAGAACCGAGCCCGCACATCCATAATTCTGCACGGAAAGCACATATTCATGGTGTTGGCCATGCTGGAAGGACAGTGCATGCATCCGTGTTGCACAGCACATGAGTCCTGATGGTTACCAATGAGAGACGCGGAACAAATTTTAATGCAAGAGCCGAAAGTTTACGTTCACTGGGGGTAACAGGGGAGTAGTTAGGCAGATGCGGACGTGTCACTGACAGCAACTGCATCTACAGATGCAGTAGCGCAAACACAGGACACCATGTTCAGATGGAGAAATTGCACCTGCCATAGGCCTGGTACAAGCTACGATAGTGAGACCAATGGTGCAGTGATGGTGCGTCTAAAACACGCACTGAGATGGATTAGCGCCGCTGCAAGTGGGCGTCTCAATAAGTTCAGAATTAGTCGCAGCATTTGAATAAAGACGGAGATGCGGCTGCCGCAATATGCAGCCGCGACCGTGTATACATCCACCACTGAATCAGGCCCTATACTGTATGTCTGCTCTTAAATACCAATAATAATCATGCCACCCTGTTAAAGTCTGCTACCAAACCAATGTTGTTGTCTCTCCGGCTACAAGACCACTTTTAAGATATTAATTTAGGAGAAAATCCCTAACTCCACGTCTCCCTATCCATTAAGCCCTGCAGCAGCTGGTGGCAGGTTAGTTACCACATATTAAAGGACAGCAGCTCTGTCCTCATAAGCTATCACCATTTCTCAGGACGGTGATTACAGTTGTGATGCACAAGATAAAGAAATGCATTATTATTACAAAATAAAGCATTTTGGAAGTAAAAGTAAACTAAAATAATTATTTTTTTTCTATTTTTGTTTTTTAATTTTTTTAATATTTTTATAATCTGAGACTGGTCTTCCAATGCAGTGAGCATGTGTGCCCTATAGTAGCAATGCTGGGTTAAGCATGCAATGAAGGGACTGCAAGTGGCTGGCGATATGGTAAGGGCCTGATTCGCTGGCTGCCAGCGTCGTCATATGGTTACCGCCGTAAGTGGCAGAATGAATTTGGACGCAGAGAGAGGCAATATCAGTAAGCAATTCTGGGTGGTAACGGGGGGTGGCTAGCCAGACACGGACGTGTGGTGGTCAGCGACTGCATCTTTTGCCACAGTTGCACTGAATCCGGCGGCCATGTTCACATGGAGATTTTGCACCTTCACAGGTGCAAAGTTCCATGGTGCAACCAATGTGCGGCTGATTGTGCATCTCAATGCGCACAACGGCAGATAAGTGCTGCAGCTGGTGGGCGTCGCTGTGCGAATCCCATCTGCTGCAGCATTAGCATAAAGGCACTGTCACGCTGTGGCAAAAAATGCAGTCGCAGTTGCAATAGTGTATACCTGTGAATCAGGGGTCAATTTACTAACACTCCACATACCGTGGAGTTAATGCCACTCTTGCTTCGCCTGCTAGAGCTGCGAAGCCGGAGGCGGCTACTGCAGCTGTTACTAAAATTAGACATGCCGAGGAGAGCAGCTGCAGTGTCAACTTTTTTTTTTTTGTAAAAACTTTGTCAACAAACTTGAAAATGACATAAAGTACTTCCTGCTTCTCCAATGAGGATAAGCAGATACCAGCAGCTACAGGAGGCAATATCATTCAGCACTGGAGAAGACACCCAACGGTAAGTGACCTCTCCCCTTAGTAACACGCGAGACACTTAGCGCTAAGTGACCCAGGTGCAGTGCGATATTGTAGCCTGCACTTAGTACTGTCAGGCTGCAGGCAGAGAAAATCCCTTTAGTACATACCCAGAAGCGGTACGTACAGGGATTTTCTCTGCCGTTAGTGATTTTACCCCTTTTCTCCCCTCAGTACATAGGGCCTGATTCAGAGCCGGACGCTATTTGCGCTCGCTCGTTCAGAAAAAAGGGGTGGCTATTCAAATGAACCGTTCGCTCTTTGCGGTCTGTTCACGCCTCTAGGTCTGAACGAGCGAAAAAAACATGCGGTCGTTTTTTTTAAACGCTCGCATCCTACATCATGTCCGCTATTTATTAGATTAATCGAGTACATCGAACAGCGTATGAACTGCTCGCTATTCTTGTGGTTGGTTTTTCCTACCGCTATCTTGTGAGCAGTTCTGACTATTAAATAACCAAGTGACGTGGTCAATGACGCTGCAGTATTAATTATGCACTCCCTTAAAACGCCCGTTTTGACGTTTAAGCACGCCTGCGTTCTGAATTCCACTCCCCGTTTTCAAGCACCTTCCCCTGTTACCACCCACATACGCCTCCTCCTGTCACTCAAAATAGCAGGCATTTGCTATTTAGCGAACAAACGATTTTCGGCCGCACTGACTGGTTCGCGCATGCGTATTACGATCCGTATGCATGCGCAGTTGGGCAAACATCGCTCAGAACGAACGAGCGGCCGCTTTTGAGCGGCTCTGAATGAAGCCCATAGACCCTTAAGTCTCTCCTTACAATTGTCGGCAAGTATCACCGAGGGGTTGAGCATGGATCAATTAATTTTGTTAGATAGGTCCAACAAAAGATTTTGTAGATAGAAAATTGGTCTATTCTGACCTATTTAACAAATAGGCCAGAATACTGCAACCTTCTCTTATCTGACATCTCTATACTCCAATCTGCCTTCAATGCTTCTGCTCTGCTCATCATCCTCTCCAAACCAACTGCTTCTGTCTACCCACTTTACCCCATTTTAGAATCCAATTTAAACTCTTACACTCACCTATAAAGCCCTCCCCCAATATACTCCTTCAACATTTCCGACCTCATCTCCCTCCACACTCCTAGCCACCCACTACAGCCAATAACCACCATCTCTCCTCCCAGCTGATTACCTCCTCCCTCTCCCACCTCCAAGATTTCGCTCCTCATCACTGGAACTCTCTCCGTCCCCCAATTAGACTCTCCACTTGGTTTCAAAGCTTCAAATGAGCTCTCAAAACCCACTACTTTATTAAGGTCTGCCAGCCCTCCTCCTTACTCACCCCTTCATGCTCCTCCCTCACTGTCTCTCCCCTCTGTGTTATCTCTGTCTCACTGACCCTCCCCTTTAGACTGTAAGCTCTCACGAGCAGGGCCCTCTTCCCTCTTGTCCCCCTCCTCTGCCCACATTGGTATCAAACATTTAAGCTCAACAGGCAATGCTTCCTTTGTGGGTACTGTAACTGCATATGAAACGTCTGTATAGTGTCTATCCCATGTTCTGCAATGTCCTTCTGTTCTGTTTGCATTGTAATTGCTTACGTTCTTTGTAAGACTTGAAACCCTTGTGATACCATATAGATAAAGGATAAGAGTATTAATAATGATAATAAATAGGTCCCTTAGAGTTGCCACTGGTTGATAAGCTAAGGTTGCACAATGGACAGCACTACCTTACTTCCCAGAACTGTATCTCTGTACCATGCTATATCTTGTTTTCTGCTTGTGATGATTACCTTCCATCATATGATGAGACCAATTGTTTACTACCTCTGTTAACCCAAATTAACCTCAGGATAAACATGGATAGAAGACTATGTTTAACATCACAGTAATGAGAGTGAATAGAAGATCCTTGAATTGAACACTCAGTGTAGGTTATAGGTTAATAGTAAAATAGACAGTTATAATGGGTTATTTATCTAGATAAATCCAATGCTTGTGTGTGTGGTTTTAAAGATGTCTTTTTTATTAAATTGGATAATGTAATAAATAGGCCATTAATCATGACTGTTACAGCGCTTCGATGGACTTGAAGTTATCCTAGAAGGTTATAGACAATTCACTTATCATTCAACCCTGGGAGATCCAGAAAGAAATTGATAAATAGTTAATGATTAGGACCGGCAATATATTCACCATGTAGAATGATATGACGCCTCGGTGTATTCATGCGTGACACGGATTGCTCTCTTTCACTGATCCGGTAACATAATACAATATATTTTTAGAGGGTTGAGCTTCAGTCCACACAAAAAGGATTTCATAGGCATGTGAACAAAGTTCATAATAAAAGATACAAAAAAGCAATATTTACAAATAAAACATGCTATAGAGACATTAAAAATTGCCTGTATGCAGGGGAGTAGCGAAGGTGGTTCCAGTGGAGCATGAGCTCTGGGCGCCAAAATGGACAAGGGCGCCATCCAGAGTTCCAGAATTCATGGGCGCTACATAGTATGACGGCCGCCTGTTAGTTTTAGCTATGACGTGCACTTTCTCCGGGCACCATGGTTTCACGCTACTCTTCTGCCTGTAAGAGTATCAAAATGAATGTGATCAGGATAAAACTTATGTCTAACAAAAAGTATTTTTGTCTCTTTTTATCCCCCTTCCCATCTCTTTCCTCCTCTTCCCCTGTCTCACTCTCTCCCCTACTCATATTTGTCCTCTATTCTCCCCCGACTCTCTCCCATCCTCTGTCTGTCTCTCCCTCTCTCTTCTTGTCTCATTCCCCTCTCCCCCTATCTCTCTCCCCTGGGTTCTCTATTCCTTCCCTCTCCCCATCTATTCCCCTCTTTGTTTAGCATGTGTGTTCAGGTTGTCTGACTTTTTTACTTTAATAAATATTTGTAACAAGAGTGGGCATACACAGTGCAAATTAGTGTGGACATGCACACGCTGTGAACTGGACGACAGCAGTCGTGATCAGATGTTTGGGTGAGGTCGGGGATGGATCTGGCCTAAGGTGGGTTAATGTTGATGTTGTACCTTTTTTCACAGTTAGTGGTAGCAGGAGCTCTCATCACTGAGCGTACATGGGGCACACGTGCCACTGTCTGACTCTCACTGCCAGGACTGTGGAGTCAATATGCCAAACCTTTTACCAACATCTCTACTTTACTACTGTCCTTTAACCGTGAATGGGAGCAAGTAATGCGTGGGTATGAGAGATGCAGATCTTGTGCTGAGCGGAGAGGTCGGGTAGGGAGATATTTTGAGATGAGTGAAGAGATGTATGTTGGTGTGGTTTGGTTAATGGCCTTATGTGTAAGTAACAGTATTTTGTATTGAATATGGTAGAAAACCGGCAACCAATGGAGGGACTGACAGAGCGGGGCAGCAGACGATGAACGTTTGGCAAGGAAGATAAGCCTCGCAGCTGCATTCATAATTGATTGTAATGGTGATAGCCTGTTTTTGGGAAGACCAGTAAGGAGGCTATTGCAATAGTCAATACGGGAAATAATAAGTGCATGGATTAGAGTTTTTGCAGTGTCTTGTGTGAGATATGGTCGAATTTTGGATATGTTTTTTAGATGTATGTAACATGATTTTGAGACAGATTGAATGTGGGGAACAAAGGACAGTTCAGAGTCAAGGATGACACCAAGGCAGCGAGCTTGTGGGGCAGGGTGGATTGTCGAGTTGTCAACAGTGATAGAGAGATCAGGCTGGTAACTGTTATTGGCTGGTGGAAATATAATTAATTCAGTTTTAGAAATATTAAGTTTCAGGTGGCGAGATGACATCCAAGATGAAATTGCAGAAAGACATTCAGTGACACGGACCAGTACAATTGGTGAAGATAGGTAGATTTGAGTATCATCTGCATACAGATGGTACTGAAATCCAAAAGAGCTGATTAGTTTGCCAAGAGAGGAGGTATAGATTGAGAATAACAGAGGCCCTAAGACAGAGCCTTGCGGTACTCCAACTGATAGAGGTAGCGAGGAGGAGGCAGAATCAGAAAAATGAACAGTGAAAGAGCGATCAGATAGGTAAGAACCAAGAAAGAGCTGTGTCCTTAAGACCTAGGGATTGTAGTGTTTGTATGAGAAGAGAGTGGTCAACAGTGTCAAAAGCAGCAGAGAGATCTAGAAGAATTAGGAGTGAGTAATGGCCTTTAGCCTTGGCAGTGACCAGATCATTTACTACCTTAGTCAGTGCTGTCTCTGTGGAGTGTTGGGAACGGAAGCCGGACTGAAGTGGGTCCAATAAGTTATGTGAGTTAAGAAAGTGTGTGAGGCGGGTGTACAGAGCTGGCCCTAGCCAAATTAGTGCCCTAGGCAAGATTTTGGGTGATGCCCCCCTCCCCATGGGATCCAGAAAAGTGGTGAGGCCAGCACAGCACAATATCAGCACCCACCGCCACACTCCCTGCATTGAGCACCACAGCATCCCGGCCCTCTCTTCGTTCCAAACTTACTTTACTTGAGCGCAGTCTGCAGAGCCGTCCGACTCAAGGTACAGCAAGCCGTGGCCGGCGGACCCGCTTTTCCCGTCTCAGATGTGTGTGATTACTAGAGGCAGAACCCAGAGCTGTTAGGTGTGACTCAATACTTCGAGATCCGCAAAGGCCCATGGTGCAGCGGCCCTCCCGCAAGCATTTACTTATAGTCCTGAATAAGCCTCTGCCCATGTGCAGCAGCTCTTTCTGATTGTGTGAAGCCTCAGAGCTGGCCTGGCACTCACCACAAGCTGCCGTCTATGTGTTTCGCCCCCGCAAACTACCGCCGGCTGTTCCACCACTTCCCCCTCACTGTTTGCTGCTGCCAGGCCCGATCAGAGCTGTCAGCTGAGCTCTGATCGTGGACGCTCGCAGCGGCAGTAGCAGCTGCCAGAGTCTTTGCCCAGTCGGCAACAGATGCCCTGGCCATGCCTGCATCAAACTTCCACCGGCCCTAGGCGGGCTTGGATGCCCCTGGGCATTCCAAATGCCCTAGGCATTTGCTTAGTTTGTCTATGCCTGGGGCCGGCTCTGCGGGTGTAGACAAGTCTCTCAAGTAGCTTGGAGGGGCATGGGAGCTGGGAGATAGGACGGTAATTTGAGAGAGTGTTGGGGTCAGAGTTTTGTTTTTTCAGAATAGGAGTAATCAAATGTATATTAATGTATATATTTTTTATTTTTGTTTTCCGAACACTTCCCCTCTCGCACATCCGTAATACCTTACAATCCAGCCAAAACATCGGTAACATCGAAGTACATAGGAGACACTCGCACATTTAAGGTAGGTATGACGCTACCACTAAATTGCTAACACGCTATGAGACCTCAGACTGCATATGCCATCGCAGTGGCTGAGTTATGTACGCCCCTGCAACGGCGTTAAAACGCACTGGCACGGCTGCATTCGCCCGACCCCCCCCCAAATGGTACTTCCTGTCAATCACGCTGCAATGTGTCTGCGTACTCACTGCGATCGCAGTGAGGCATTCGTGCACACGCACTTCGATTCATGCGCAGTACGTAACAATCGCCCGTCTGTGTACGCTTTATCAGTTGTGGTCCTTGCTGAATGAGGCCCTATAACCATTAATGTTTCATGAAGCCATCTTCTAAACCATGCCACCAGGATCACTAAGTTAGTAAACAAGTCTGCTCTCACATGCAACTTCTCTATAAGCAACAACTAAAGCGTCTAATACATTTCCATTCCGGAGAAAAGCCTTTTGTGCAATAACTGCGTTGCTTGGAAATGTTTTAATGATTTTTATTATGATGTGTGAACAGCAATGCTAAGAAAGCCAAAATATGTAATTATGAAACGCAGCAGGTTTTCCAGAAAGCCAATAAAGACTATCAGAGACATTGGAGGTATAGGGGAGGCCGGAGTCTGACATATTTAGAGATTAGTAGAAAATATAAAATCTCCTGTCTTTCTTTTGTAAAACAGACTGCACACAAAAACATTTAGCTCTGTTCAAAACAATTTATTCTTTATAGCATTGTTTAGCTGGGCTGTTTGTCGAATCAGTTTACTGCCAATAAATAAGCAGAGATGAGAAAGCTGAGAGAGTGACAGAGAGAGTGAGAGAGTGACAGAGAGAGAGGGAGAGAGAGAGAGAGAGAGAGAGAGAGAGAGAGCAATATAGAGTGAAATCAGAGCGGATGGAAGAGACTGCAGGGGATATAAGAGGACGTGGGGGGCAGTCACCACTGACGCTGATAAATTCTTCAGTTCCAATGCAATGGAATTAAAAAGTATAAAATTACCCTTTTTACATTACGCTGCGGGAATTTGTGTGAGTGTTCCCGTTTTTTTAAAGCGCCAATCATTTTAACTTCAAAACCAAGCTGGTTTTGCCTTTAAAATGATTGGCACTTTAAGAGTAAAAATGGGAACACTCGCATAAATTCCAGCAGCGGCATAAGCTTGCACCCTGTTACATAAGCCCCATAGCGTTTCAGAATATTATTATTTTTTCATTTACTGTAGTTTTTTTATTTTATTTTTAAACAACATTAGATATTTCTGATTGTTACAAAGATTGTATATCACTTTTTTCAGAGGATGCACAAAATTTATTTTTCCTTTGACACCACCAACTTCACACCCAAGTTTTACAGGTACAAGTACAACACATACTGTAACTACTGATTGGATTGGTGACAGATAGCTCTTGGAAAGTTGGCTGTGCTTATTTATGCTTCTGTTGCTTCTATTTACATGCTGATGTTCTTATGGATTGTAATTTTAACCCTCTCCATATTACGTTTGGAATATGCGCACTAATCCTAGTCAGACACACAACCATCTTTAAAGACAACTAGAGCATTTCAAGAGGCAGCCATTTCTATTAGGCTGAGATTTGCCATCGTTGATTCTCTAACAAATCTGTAAAAGTTTATCATATTATACAGCACGGGGGAGATGTATCAAGCCGTGGAGAGAGATAACTAATCATCATTAAATAGACTGTGCTAGATAAATGACAGAAGCTGATTGGTTGGTCTGGCAACTTCTCCACTTTATCTCTCTCCAGGGGGTATATTTACTAAAGAGACGGATTTTTTAGAAGTGGAGATGTTGCCCATAGCAACCAATCAGATTCTACTTAACATTTATCTAGCAACTTCCAGAAGATAATAGCTAGAATCTGATTGGTTGCTGCTGGCAACATCTCCACTTCTAAAAACCCACTCTTTAGTAAATATACCCCCAAGGCTTGATACCACTAGAGAAAATTAGATATACACAACACTGGTTACTAGTATATGCATATTTATAACGGATGCAGGGTGTGTAGTGTATAACGGCCCCGGGGTACAGGGGGGCCCCGCACTGCACACCCTGCGCCCAAATTATACTTACCCTGTGCCGGCAGGCGGATTTTTCTTCCTCCGCGGCACCATCTTACCAGTGACCTCGTCAGGAAGATGGTTCTGCAAAGCAGAGACACTGGTGCTTTGGTAGAGCCTTTGCTCTCTTATGTACATGTGCCATCTTCCCGAATATCACTGGAAAGATGCCGCCGTGGAGGAGGAGGGACCTGCTTGCTGGCACAAGGTAATATGATGCAGGACTGGGGGGCCTTCTCAGAGGAGGGGGCCTGTTGCACATGGTAGATTAGAATGCATGATTTTTTGTGTGTGCGTGTGTGTGTTTTTTTTTAAATTATTTTAGATTATTGTTGTCCTTTAAAGTCCAATCTCAGACAATTGGAAAACTGGTTTATCCAGCATGCCTTGGCGTGGATATAAAACCACTCTAAAAATAAATCCGACTGTCTTACAGGTCATTATTTTTATATGAAAATTCTGCAGAGTTCTGGCTCAGCATTTTATTCCAATAAATGGTAATACCACTTTCTCTTAAGGCCAAGGGAGCTCCACTCATCCTACTCGTCCCCACTCCTTCAATGTCATTTGCAAAATCTAAAATTCTTTGTCTTCTGCCAGCAAGATAACAGACAAGCTTAGAAATTTCACTGGGAGACAATACAATTTAATAACATCTACTCTTACGTTCAACTTATCCGCCATAACTCAGTTTTCACCCCTCTATGACCAAAGAGATCTGCTCCTTGTTTTATTACATAAGGATGAAAAAAAAATGATTCCCAGGCATGCCACAGAGTGCAGTAATAATGTCGTATCAACCTTTCCCCAGCAATAAAACAATAGGTTGACACTTGCTAATGTCTTCTTTATATGAGAACAGATGTTGCATGATTAATAGAAAAGTCAGATAATGATGAGGAGCGGAACACTAACATATATTAAAAAGGAAATGACATTTACAATGAATAACCTCAGTTGTAAATCTTCCGTTGATAGGTGGAATTATAACACTCCCACCGCTGGGAGTCATGCCATTACAAACGGCATATGAAACTGCACCAACCGCACAAGGGGCCTGATTCAAAGATGTACGCTAATGCCGCCGATGCTGCGATTTGCACCCAGCTGCTGTGCAGTGATATGCAAATGTGGCAGCCGCCGGGATTTGTATTGAGACGCAGCATCGGTCACAGATCAGACGATTAATGGACTTCTGAGTAACCACATAGACGATCAGAATGGCTGCGGGAACTGAGACGCCGGAGCCATTTTTACTGCGTATGGAATCACAGTCACGGGATAATGCACACACCGAACACGGTCGCGACAGAGACACCTGACAACTCCCCTTTGCTGTCTACAAACGGTCCCTGTCTGTCAATCACTGTGTGAAGAAATCCTCACCAGGAGCGACAACAAAAATAAAACTTGACGCATGCGGAGTGGAACACATACGCAGATTACCGATAATTGCTCAACTGTGTAAACATCGGCACCGGGTCCGTCTCTGTATCAGGACCAGGGTTCTGATTCTGCTTAGTTGCTATTGTTGTGAGTGTTGAATCGAGACTATAGAATTTTTTTTTTTATGTAATATTAAGATTTTTAATTGTTAACATAAATTATATCTGTTTTTGGGGGAGGGTTGTTTAGAGCTATTTATTTTATTTTTTACTACACTAGAACTAACAGACCAAATCTGGGCTTTAAGTACCACTGCATCCTAGGCATGCGCAACACTGCAGGAACTGGTCCAGCAAAGTGACTCTTACTGACCCTAGCCAGCATTGCCTGGGTGGCTGACACTCTCTCTTTGACATACTGTACATATATTGGTTTATTCTTATCTCCACATTGGGGCACATAATAATAATTAGGCTCTGTGGTTTTTGGCATGTACTTACGATATCACGTGTCACTACTGCAGTTCTCCAAGTGTACTATTCCTGCCTCTTCCGAGGATTCTTTGAGCAGGCAGAGGGATGGACAGGACACATTTTCTGCCTTGCAGGAGGGCATACAGACTTTTATACCCCGTTAAAAGATAAACTACTGTAGATCTCTCACTTCACTATACTTACGAGTATATTAGGATATATTTAAAATCTTCCAGGTACACTTATGCCAAATAAATGCATTATGAGTCACGCTTAATCCAATGTAATAGAAGTATTATAAAACAAAAAAAGTGACATACAGTATATAATGAAAAAAAAATGTCATGGTATCACCCCACTTAGATGAGTATTAAAATATTAAATTGAGCTAAACTAAGCATTGTTAGTCCTAAAGTGGTATTATTATTATTATTATTATCCTTTATTTATATGGCGCCACAAAGGTTCCGCAGCGCCTTACACAGTACATATATGAGCACACAAGAAAAACAGTTAATAGTAATACATAGCAATACAGGACAAGGACATGGTTTACAAACATAGCTGCATAACACAAGCAGCAGGGAGGGGGCTGTCAGGTGGATCAGCAGGGAGAGTGGTGGTCGCTGAAATGGGCGGAGCGCGCGCGGGGGGGGTTCGCGCGATTGCGTCATTGCGCCCCCCCGCTTTATAATGTCAATATCACCAGCATTACAAAGCAGGGGGCGGGGCTACGATGATGCAATGCGGTGCGAATCGTGTCATCGCCACCCGAACCGCCCACTTTCATGGGCGGGTGCAGGGGGTCGCCGGGGGCCAGCACACAAAGCAGGGGTCTTGCTTACTCTTGCGTGGTGGCGGGACCGGCACACGATTTTCGGGAGGCTCCCGATAGTCCCTGGAGAGTAGTATGAGCAAGTATGAAGTAAGGGGAGGAGAACCACACGAGGGCCCTGCTCATGAGAGCTTACATTCTAAAGGGATGAGCCGTGGAATATCTATAATGGGTGCAGGGTTTGCAGGGCACATGGGTACCTTGGTCCAGGTGACACACACCACACACTGCATCCAGAGACCACACTGTGCTGGCGCTGGCGTGAACATTGCACATGGGTTCTCTCATGAGGCGCTCCTGGGTACGAGGATATGTAACTCTGCTGTTTTCATCCTGTGCATTCCCAGTAGCATCCACCTAAAAATGTAGAAATACTGATATTACAGAGGTGTTTTCATAGGCCTCCATGTGAGAGTGCACGTAGAAAAGCACTAGGTGGATCAGCAGGTCCACGTACACACATCGTGGGCCTGATTCAGAGGTGGGTGCTATTGCAGCCACGGCTGAGTCTATTGCACCATCGGCCGCACATCAGTCGCATCATCAAGCATTGTATCAGCCCTATGGAGCATCAGAATCTTCGTCTGAACATGGCCCCTGAAATCAGTGCAACTGTGGCAAATGCCGTAGTCGCTGACCGTGACACGCCCAAAACACTCCTACTTCTGGCCTAGCCACCCAGAAACACCCACTGAAATTATCTCTTCACTTCATCCAAATTCCGTTCCGCGGCTTTTGGCAGTAACCACCGGGTGCGACTCGGCCGCATGAACAGACTTAAAACATTGGCGGTTGCGTCCGACATCAACTCTTCATCCACCTCTGAATCAGGCCCAGTGAGTCCCCAGATATAGCAGTATGTAGATGACCCTCAGAGTTAGAGATGTGTGCAGACCCCGTGTTTTGGTTTGGATTCGGTTTTGGATTGCTTTAAACTTGATAAAAACAGCTAAAATCATGTCTTTTGGACCTGTTTACATGCAGTCCTAAAACAAATTTGAACTTACTGCAGACCCGAGCCGGGATTCGATTCTACTGGGAACCCCAAAAGTGATCCGAGACAGGATTCTATTTGACTTGGAACCCCAAACTTCAGGTGAGATTGTTTTTCAGGAGAAATGAACCGCACATCTCTACTTATAGTGTCCATCTAAATTCTCTGAGGCCTATGAAACACAGTACCATATTGTCTGTCATGACAATTCATGTTTCAATCCAGTTTTGGGGTGTCTATACTGTAAATATTGGGGAACAAGCTTGAGAATGTCAAAACCCATAACAATTTCCCTGACAGAACTAGCTTCGGCTCCGTCTGACAATCCACCGTCATCATCCCTTCCTACAGACAGCACCATGTTGGGATAAAATGATTGTAAAATTGTTGCTAAAATAGACAAAAATTGTTCTCTGCATATGAAACGTGAGCTTCTTTTCAGCAGTTAACAACTTGAAAAGTCTCTCGACAGATATTACAGTCCTGTATCTCTCATCAATTGCATTAAGCCTCTTTCATCAGCAACAAACCTGAACAATTGTTTTAAAAAGGTCACCAAATAGTGGAATACAGTGAAGCATAATATAAAGACCAAGAGACAATAAGGGATGTTAAATTAAAGCCATTTCGGATGTGTAAATAAAGTTGCCCTTGTCAAATGTTGTGTGCACTTTGTGTAGGCAGGCAGTGCTTATTTATTTTCTCAGTCAGTGTGCCCGGCACTTGTTGGGCACACTGCTGAAGTGTAAATCATACTGATTCCTGCTGAAGACATCTCCTCATTGTCTATCCCGTATTCTGTGCTAAAGAGTGTATTTCCATTCCGCTCTTAGAGCTGTGCTGTTACTGCTATAAAAGTATGCACCAATTATAAGGGCAGCGAATATCTGCTCACTATGGAAACCTGTATTTTTAGCTTTGTGAAAGGAAAATAAACACGTGCACTCAACTGCGAAATAGTCATATCTAGGATACCAATTCACAGGCCCTGAAATCCATTATTGACATTAACGTCTTAGCTGCAACATGGTAGTTTAATGAACAACATGGTTGTGTCTGTCCGGAAACACTCAACATCAGTTAAGGACAAATGTCATAGGACTTGGTAAATCATAGAGAATCTTATTGTAGATATCGATGAAATATATGATATTACAATAATAGCTGTGATTTTTTTTTTATGGCTCCCTTGCTAGTCATAATTTCCTCTATATAACTTATGGAGGTCATTTAAAGGTATGTGTACATTATATACACCTCCACATTAGGACAGGTCCTAATTGGGCAAGCTTTGTACTGATTGGGCTAGAAGATTGGGAGGTATATTGTAGAGAAACAGGGAATGAATGCAGAGCCTGCCCTACATGGTTTGTGCTGCATTTAAAAGGTCCTATTACTGGAAGGACTGGGACATGGGGAGGTCCATCCATCACATTGAGAGAACTCTTGCCTATGACATGATGTAACCATGCCCCGTGATGTGTGACCATGCCCCATTGCCGTGCTTTAGCTGGCACACGCACGTGTCCCGATTCCTCAGCAGAAAAAATTGGACGTTGTGCAAAGTGTCCGGGAGACAGTCAGAATAGTAAGTGATCCCCTGTTCGTGGCCCCACTGTGACACTCCCACAAGATGGATCTATGCACAATTTATCAATAGCTTAAGCATGGAGAAAATACTGATGTCTCTGGCGGTACCTAATTTTCCATTGGTTAACGCCATCACCATAGATGTGTATGAGTTCATTTACGAAGTCCTAAAAACCTCATTTTTTTTCCCCTAGACTAACATTATCTCAGGATGGCGTTAGCGTTACATGGTAATGATGCTCAAAGAATCCAGAGAGATGTCCCTGGATCCACGCCAGGTCAAATCATTGTACACAGAGCCTTCCAGAGAACGTTAGCTTTCCGGAGAAACCACGGCATGGTAAATTGCGGCAATACGTCATAATATATCAGCGATAAATAATGATAGTTATTGCCGGCCCATTGCCACCATTAGTAAATAACACCTTGGGCAGGATGTGTGACGCATTGCATTTTGAATGCGCTGCATCCCACCATATGTTTGAAGAAAATCACAAAGGACAGCTCTCCCAGTAAGAGCTATACTTTGTGATAGAAGGATTTCCAGGTTTAGGATCCTGGAGTCCTTCTGCGCATGCGTGGAGTCAGGGGTGTATCTATAATGGGTGCAGGGTGTATGGGGAACACAGGCCCCTGGGTCCAGAGGGACCCAGCACCACACACCCTGCACCCATAATATTACTTACCTCTCTGGAGTCCCACGTCGGCGCGGGGGTCCGGCGCTGTAAAATGACTGGAAAATGGCCGCTACGGCCATTTTCCCGGTGACCTGTGCATACACTATAGACCAGTGATTCCTAACCTCGGTTCTCAAGGCACACTAACAGTCCTGGTTTTAGTGATATCCAGGCTTAAGAACAGATGGTTAAATCAAAATAACTAAGGTACTAATTAAGTCACCTGTGCTCAACTATGGCTATCCTTAAAACCTGGACTGTTAGTGTGCCTTCAGGACCGTGGTTGGGAACCCCTGCTATAGACTCTGGGCACACTCTAGTGCCCAGAGTCTATAACTCCGGCACTGGCCGCGCACATCTCAGTGCGCTGCCGGCCACCGGGCAGAGAGGAGGGGCCCGTATCGGAGATTGCACACGGGTCCCCTCCTCTCTAGAAACGCCCTTGCATGGAGTGATGTACGCACCGTGGGGGGTGCTTGCAGGGTCCAATTGGATCCCTCTCAGGGGGGAAATGTGAATAGAGGCCCTGATTCAGAGCCGGACGCTCTGACAGAGCGCTTGCTCTGAATCAGGGCCGTCCCTGCTCCTTTTTGGAGTGGCCTCCTGGCCGCTCGCATAGCTGTGGGTGACCACCCACAGCTATAGCGAGCGGCCAAAATGATGGTCGCGATGGTCAAGACCATCGCGACCATCGGGCTTGCGAGGAGACCCTGCGGTAGGGTCTCTCTACCGCAAGCCCTGGAGTGCTTTTGGCTCTATCAGAGCCAAAAGCACTCCCACTGACATCACTAGTGACGTCAGTGGGGCCGGCCCAAGACGGTAGGCGTTCCCATGGGAACGCCTCCGTCTGGGTAGCCACGCCCACCAAAGGGGGCGTGCTGTCAATCACCATCGACAGCACGCCCCCTTTGGTGCGAGACCCATCCATGCGCATTTGGGCAACATCGACCCGCTTGCGAGCGCTTAGCGCTCGCGAGCGGGTCTGAATTAGGCCCAGAAGCCCATAGGCTTCTATTGAGTAATGCCATATCAAGATAGCGTTGCCCACCTCATCCATACATTCCGGATCTTGGTGTATATGCAGTTAGCAGCCAAACTTCCAAAAAATTTATTTTCAGAGGCTTGCGCTCAAAACATGCTTTGATGCATCCCACCCCTTAAATGCTGTTCTTATTAAATCTGTGTTGAAGTCATGAATCACTAATGTGCTGTGAAACTGGTATGGTGCTTTTGATACCATCAGGATTAAAGACATGTTATAAATATACTATATATGTGCCAAAAATATGAAATGTCTGTACACTTTTTAACACAACTGCCATCTCCAAAAACATTGGACTTGCTTCACAATTCCAATACTTGTTCTCATAGTACCATTATAGCACATTGGTTCTTTCAGTTAGTCTGTAAACTCTCCCGCCTCCTGCACAAATCATTGTGCTAATTACCTTAGCGGGAGCACTGGCTCCATATGTATTGCATGGTTACAAGCAATCCAGATATATATATATATATATATATATATATTATATATATACCCGTATACATAGCAGATTAATAGTTATGTAACAACGAGTGGGTGACCATTTAGCCTGCATAAATATATTTGTATTTGCAGATGAGCCTATTACGCAAATCGCTAAATCGTTTTATAGGCAGATGCCTTTCATGTAATCAATTAACTGTTTATTATTAATGAATCCAATGTATGAATGTCATTTAATGGCCCGGGTAACAAGACTGCTTTCTCTATAATATTCATAGACCGCTCCAATTAAAGCTGCCAATTCAGTCCAGCGGACAATTACAAGTTACAACAAAGAACAATATTGTTTTTGTGCATCAGATTTTCTGGGTTAAATTGCTATTTTTTCCCTCTGTAACTTGGCAGAAAGTTTGAGCATTAATGAAACTTCAGAAACTCAGAGATTTTTTGGAATGCATAAAAAGCCCTCCTGCTGTACTCATTTAGCTGACGCGCCATACAGAAGCAGATTTTCACTGTAACCTGACTTAAAGGAGAACTATGTCCATGCAAATCAAATAAGCTTAATTACCTATAAAAATGTACAGTTATGGTTTGCCATCAATTGAATGTGCTCAGTAGGAATCTTTTTTTGTACTTATATGCAGTGTCACTGCAATAAGACAGCAGTTAAACTAGTTTATTAAGTGAAACTATCTTCAAAATGCATATATTAGTAAGTTGTGTGAAATATATATTAATAAAGTTGAAGTTCTTATGTGGAGTAGTGGGATTTTATTCCATGCCAGGCCTGGCCAACCTGTGGCTCTCTGGCTGTTGTGAAACTACAAATCCCAGCATACCATCCCACCGATCAGCTGGTTATGCATGCTGGCAATTGCAGTTTCACAACAGCTGGAGAGCCACAGATTGGCCAGACCTGTCCTATGCCAAATGCACATTTTGTCTCCTTCAACGAGTCTAGGCCGAAGGTTCCCAAACTTCACCAATACAGTCCAGGTTTATACGTATATCCATGCTTAAGTCCAGATGGTTAAATCAAATTGACTGAGGTACTAATGAAGGGGTCTATGTATGTACTAAGCCTTGAAGAGAGATAAAGTGGATGGAGCTAAAGGGGTCTATTCACTAAACCTTGGACGCAGATAAAGTACCAACAAATCAACTCCTAACTGTGATTTTTCAAACATAGGATTCTATTTACTAAGCCTTGGATGGAGATAAAGTGAACGGAGATAAAGTACCAGCCGATCAGCTCCTAACTGCCATGTCACAGGCTGTGTTTGAAAAATGACAGGAGCTGGTTGGCTGGTACATTTTCTCTGTCCATGTTCTCCAACATAGACCCCTAAAAGTCACCTCTGTGCAAGCATGGATATCCTTAAAACTTAGACTGCAAATGTGGAGTTTGGGATCCTCTGATCTAGGCTATGGGCGACAATGAAGTGCAGCTGTGATCAGGGCCTGTGACAGTGCGTCAGCATTAGGTTGTGTGCGTTCCTTTTCTGGAAATGTCAGTGCTGCACCCTCAGCTTGGGAGGAGAGGTGTGAGTAGACAGACAAATAGTACGCTTTCCTTGCCTATAAACCAGCTCAATCCGGGTTTGCATTGCGCATGAGTGTACCAGCAAAGCCAGGAAACACATGTGCAGGGAGGACCAGAACTGGCATGTGTAGCCATAAGTGTCCTCTGACCACTGCCAGCCACTGTCACTGGAGGTGCTGATCGTCATTTTCTGTTGTCACAAAAAGCCGCAAGTAGACTTTAGCTTGTTCGAAATATACAGTATATTCTACACCTTTGAGTAATTTCAATAAACAGGTCTGAGGGGAGGGCAAATCGCATCCCCAATGACATGTCAATCCATGCGACTTAATAATAAGTGGAACCCCCTTTCCAAGCTGCGGGGTCACAACACTAATCAGCAGTGGACAGATCACAGGTATTTTTTGCTCTGGATAGGGTCTTCTAGAACACCA
Source organism: Taudactylus pleione (assembly GCA_031769625.1). Classification (NCBI taxonomy): domain Eukaryota; kingdom Metazoa; phylum Chordata; class Amphibia; order Anura; family Myobatrachidae; genus Taudactylus; species Taudactylus pleione. Next base: position 1,822,563 of record JAUIMM010000104.1, on the reverse strand, counting down.
CTATATACAATTTTATAGTACAGTTTATATGCAATACAAAATGATTCTTACAAAATTCATGGCTTGTATTCTGAATCATGGTTTGTATTAGAACCTGTATACAATATATATATATATACATATATATATATATATATAATTTTATATATATATTATATATACTGTAAATTATATATATATATATATATATATATATATATATATATATATAGAAATCACAGGGGCTCTGCACTCACCATAATAACTAATAATAATAATAATGATAAACAGTGGGGTTTTGGTTCATGAATTGATCAATGCATTTAAGCTTGCAGCCCATCGTCACGGGACCCCACTTTACTGCAAGTCCCTACTCTATTGCTCAGAATTATAACATGGACATAGCCATCACATTAGTGTTAAACTCAGGGTATGCTATCAAGGTTTAAAGCTCACAGCAACTTTGCTTTTAAATGTGAGACATTTACCAAGCCCACCTGTTGCAAAGCACCTAGGAAAACAGCTGACACAAGTTAGATAACTAGTTAAGAGGGGTGCATGAGAAAATGTGATCACAAAAATGATTAATTATAAAAATTAATCATAATAAACAAAAAGCACTAATCCACGGCACTCACCATTCCTAGCTTTGGGGTGCAACATGGTATGTGACCACATTGTTTGAATAGAAATCACAGGGTCTCTGCACTCACCATAATAACTAATAATAATAATAATAATAATAAGCATAATAAACAGTGGGGTTTTGGTTCATGAATTGATCAATGCATTTAAGCTTGCAGCCCATCGTCATGGGACCCCACTTTACTGCAAGTCCCTACTCTATTGCTCAGAATTATAACATGGACATAGCCATCACATTAGTGTTAAACTCAGGGTATGCTATCAAGGTTTAAAGCTCACAGCAACTTTGCTTTTAAATGTGAGACAGTTACCAAGTACACCTGTTGCAAAGCACCTAGGAAAACAGCTGACACAAGTTAGATAACTAGTTAAGAGGGGTGCATGAGAAAATGTGATCACAAAAATGATTAATTATAAAAATTAATCATAATAAACAAAAAGCACTAATCCACGGCACTCACCATTCCTAGCTTTGGGGTGCAACATGGTATGTGACCACATTGTTTGAATAGAAATCACAGGGTCTCTGCACTCACCATAATAACTAATAATAATAATAATAATAATAATAATAAGCATAATAAACAGTGGGGTTTTGGTTCATGAATTGATCAATGCATTTAAGCTTGCAGCCCATCGTCACGGGACCCCACTTTACTGCAAGTCCCTACTCTATTGCTCAGAATTATAACATGGACATAGCCATCACATTAGTGTTAAACTCAGGGTATGCTATCAAGGTTTAAAGCTCACAGCAACTTTGCTTTTAAATGTGAGACATTTACCAAGCACACCTGTTGCAAAGCACCTAGGAAAACAGCTGACACAAGTTAGATAACTAGTTAAGAGGGGTGCATGAGAAAATGTGATCACAAAAATGATTAATTACCAAGCAGGTGTGCTTTGTAACTGTCTCACATTTAAAAGCAAAGTTGCTGTGAGCTTTAAACCTTGATAGCATACCCTGAGTTTAACACTAATGTGATGGCTATGTCCATGTTATAATTCTGAGCAATAGAGTAGGGACTTGCAGTAAAGTGGGGTCCCGTGATGATGGGCTGCAAGCTTAAATGCATTGATCAATTCATGAACCAAAACCCCACTGTTTATTATGCTTATTATTATTATTATTATTATTATTATTATTAGTTATTATGGTGAGTGCAGAGACCCTGTGATTTCTATTCAAACAATGTGGTCACATACCATGTTGCACGCCAAAGCTAGGAATGGTGAGTGCCATGGATTAGTGCTTTATATATATATATATATATATATATATATAAAAGCACACCTATAGCAATATAGGGAAGTAAATATTGTTTTGAAGTTAAATCTAATAATTTTTGCAGCAGATACAATGTCCCATTTATAAATACCAATATTGATTGTGATTCGTATGTAAGTAACACTAGTGACACACACATTTATATGTTATACATGCCTTTCTGGTTCCCCGAATGCCGGTGGGCTCCGCACTGCTGCCGCCAGAAACGGCTAACACGCTTGTCTGTTTTGTCAACGCCAGGTAAACAGGTGAATATAGCTGGAGGCATTATATTCTCCCAAATTAAAAGATTACTTCTCAGCAGAAGATCAATACAATCGCATAACAGAAATGATTATGCAAATCACCAGGGTGCTGAGCTTTTAGCCTACAGCAATTATTGTAAAACTGGATTAAAAGGATATTTATAAATAGCAGCTTTCTTCCAGCCCACGTCTTAAAACCTATAAATCAGTTCCTTGCTTCAGGGGCAGCAAATCTTTGATTGCTCAAGATTGTGAGCTAGCAGAGGTCACCCAGAACTGTTACACATAAATAAGTGCTGTATGCACCGTGCACTTGCCTTAACTGCCAAAACAGGGGAAACAGATATATGGGGTGTTTACAAGATTTACGGTTCCGTTGCTTGTGTTATGGATACTGCTATCCGTAGATCATGCTTATGCCCTTAATCCTGCATTCTAGCTCACAGGCTCCAGGTCCCAGTGTTAGGCTACCATGAAGTAGGTCTATAGGCCTATAGAGGTTACCAAGGATCATCCAGATAGAACATATATTATTTTTATTTTCAAGCCTATGCTCAAGCAGTGTATTTTCCAAAGCAACGTGCATCAGTAACTCTATCTTCTTTGTGTGCTGCACTCTGACCATGACTGAATTTAAAGGCAAGCAGCATAAAAACGGGGCTGGTTGCTTGGTGGAGAGCTGTCTGAAGTGCCATACTGTCAGCACGAATGGGAGATGTATCACTATCAAACCTTCTGAAGAACACAAACAGATAAAGTTATCCATACTGTAGCAGCTAATCAGATTCTAGCTATAATTTTATAGAATGTACTAGATACATGACAGCTACAAGCTGATTGGTTGTTACAGGCAACTTCTTCACATGTCATCATAGAAGATTTGATACAGTATATCTCCCCCTTAGTGCCAACTTGCAGGGCATATGCCAACCGTACTTATTTTTGAAGCACAGTCTGGAGTTCTGTAGAGAAAAAGGGCATTGTCTAATGGCCATAGTGAATTAGGGCCATTTCTGAGTAAATCAGTTGCGTAAGCATACGGTGGCGATCGCCAGTTTAGCTTTGATTTTGTTAGATGTATGTTATGGGGTATAGAATATGGGTCTTACCTGATGTCATATTTCACTTATGTGAGCTACAGTAGGTGACAGGTGCAAAATTTAAATTATGTTTGAACAAATTAAGTATTTCCTGTAAGTGTGCTAATAATTAGCATTTTACATATATAGAAGGTACAGAGTGATTGTCAATGATGCCAGGTGTCAGGGGCGTAACAAGGTATTTGAAGGCCCCATAGCAAAAGTTTGTAAGGGCCCCTATGTAGCACCCAATGGTGAAAATATATATAACACATGTAACTGTGACAAGGAAGATGAGCGCCCCTCAGCTCTGGGCCCCATAGCAGCTGCAGCTATTGCACCTATGGTAGTTACGCCCATGCCAGGCATTAATTCCCATGGGAATGACCTGTCACTGAGAAGTGGACATGCACAAGGCTCGCTGCAGAGAAAGGCTGAGGCGTGTGCAAGGCACTGAGGAAAGGAGGGCACGCGGCACTGAATGGGCTCCGTTTCACCAAGAAACAACAATTTAAGGCTTGGGTGATTTCACGTCACACCGATACTGGAATAAAGTTACTGTGTCTAGCTATAAAGATCCATGTACACTTCTTTGTGGATTGAAAAAGATTTGAAGCAAGTAACTTGTTTGTTTTTTTGGAAAATCAGGAAATCCAGAAGACATACTAAGCTTTATGAACAGTAGTTAACTGCATACTGAGTCTGATTCTAAAGATTTTTTTTTTTAATCATTAATGAGCGTCATCCTGATCCTGAATGATAGAGTAACGACCTCTGTTATAGGTCCAGGACACCTGCATTTTTTCAGTTACAGTATTCAGCCCAGTCAGTCAGTTCTTCTGCCAGAAGAAGCAGGAAAATTGTAGTTGCATAACACCTCTATGCAGAACTGAGACTATGGCAGTCATCCAATCAGAATTCTCGACACAAAAGGTGTCAGAGCTGTAATTAGAAAATCTCAGGGAAGAGAACTGACTGGAACAGAGGTACCACTGGGAGTGAGATCTGGCGAATGCATTTAAGATGCCACAGTTATGTCTGTTGGAGAGAAAGGGTTATGCTTTATAATTTAGTGCAAAAGTGGAGTGTTGTGTTAGGACAGATGATCCAACCTGAGGGTAATTTTATCAAGCAGCAATTTTGTAAAATGTATGCTTTTTTGTCTTGTTTTTGGCTGGGTTAGAGCCTGCCAGTTTTATGAAAGGCAAAACTTTGCTACCGTTTATGAACGCTACGCTACAAATTGGCATCCCCATATTTCACATGTTAAGAATGCAAATCAATACAAAAGATGTATGAAGCTGCGACTTCCTAAACTGCATGGACAAGCAGTGATGATGTGATTCAATGCGCCACACCCTCCAATGTGTCCTCGGACCTCCTTCTCCAGGATCACCCAGAGGGGTTCGCCACAAAGTAAAATTTCCTCCCAGGTGTTTTACATAGGACAAAGAGAGGAAGAAAATAAAGAATGCACAATCTGATTAAGGGACCCATCAAAAATCACATACACAATGCGTTCTGGGCACCCATGATTGCATTCAGTGGCGGATTTTACCTAGGGTCTGCAGGGCTGCATTCCCCAGTAAAAATCTGCCACCTCAGTGATCCAGTTGCAGTCCGTGACTGCACTGGCTACACTGTGACTGGCAGGCAGAACTTCCAATGGGAAGCCACTGACAGTCACAGTGTAGCCGCTCCCCTGCCTTTCGGCCAGCCAAACCTGTATCCTAGGGCAGTGGCGTAACTAGGGTATTTGGAGCCCAGGGCAAATTTGAAAAGGGAGCCCCCCCCAACAACCCGAGATGAGCAGGCGACGAAGGCGCGCACGGAAAAAAAATGGGCGTGGTCACTTAAAAATGGGGCGTGTCAACATGACACACCCCTTTATTTTCACGCTGAACATTCCTATCCATATGCACCTTAACCCCAGTAGTACCCCTTATACAGTACCCCCAGTATGCAGTAGTGGTCCCCCTTATACAGCCCTCAATTAGTTCCCCTTACTCAGTACCCCCAGTAGTGGCCCCCCCAAATGCATTGCCCCACGTAGTGTTCCCCCTTATGCAGTGCCCCCAGTAGCAGTCCCCACAATGCAGTGCGCCCAGTAGCGGTATCCCCTTATGCAGTGCCCTTTATATGGTGCCCCCAGTAGTAGTCTCTCCCCCTATGCAGTGCCCTTTATATAGTGCCCCCAGCAGTAGTCCCCCCCCTCCCATGCAGTTTTCCCAGTAGTGGTCCCCTTATGCAGGCACCCTGTAGTGATCCCCCCTATCCAGTGCCCCCTGTAGTGGCCCTTCCTATTATTGCCCCCAGTAGTGGTCCCCCGAGTGCAGTGCCTCTAGTAGTAGGCCCCTTTTATAATGCCCCCAGTGGTAGTTCCCCCCCAAGTAGTAGTCCCCAGTAGAGTAGGTCCTCCCAATGGCGCCCCCGGTAGTAGCCACCCCTCCCCCAGTAGAGGTCCCCCCAGTAGTAGCCACCCCTCCCCCAGTAGAGGTCCCCCCAGTAGTAGCCACCCCTCCCCCAGTAGAGGTCCCCCCAGTAGTAGCCACCCCCCTCCCCCGTTGTGCAGATAGGTTAAAAAAAATATATATATATATATATAAAAATATACTTACCTGAATCTCTGCTCCTGGTCCTGGTCCTGCTCGCGACGCCGCTCCCGCCCGGGCTGGCGCGCTCAGCATTATGGGACAGACGTCATGACGCCATGACGTCTGTCCCGTTACCCACTGCAGGAGCCGGACGGATAAGTTCCTCTGCAGTGTACAGATTCATCATCTCAGGATGGCGCAGTCTGTACTGCGAACTGAACAGAGCAGGGAAGTTGCATAACGCCCGGCACCCTGCGCTGGCTCCGCCCCCTTTTGTCCAGCGCCCTTTGCAGCAGGCCTGACCTGCTGCTCTCAGACGCCGGTGCATGCGCAGTGAGAGTCAGACATATTGGGCGGCTGGATATCACACGAAGACGTCAGACAGGTAGGTCTACATGGATGGCTACTAAACATCACTATATTTTGCATAATGTGATGTGATATATAGTGATATTATTCATTAGCCTCTTAATGTTCTTCATGAATAGACCCCTTGTACTCTAGCGTAGCTTTTAAATCACCCTTCCTTTCCATATTTTAGTCATCACTAACACCCACTGTGTTATTGCGTGGAAAGCTGTACTGTTCTTGTTTGTCAGACTCGCTAGGTTTACTCAGCACATCATTTATTATTTTACATTCCTTATCATGACATGCTGCCGTGTCTCCTTGAAAATATTTTTTCAATCAGTGCAAGTACTTCATCTCAGTATCACGCTGTCCTATTAGTAGCATACAAAAGTAATATATTCCTCTAAAGTGTATCCATCACCAACACACTATGGAAGCAGACATTTTGTGGGCCAACCCAATATAAATGGAATGCAGCCAATCAATTTACTACAAACATGTGACATCATCACTGAGAAATGAGACAGAGGGGTATATTTACTAAAGTGCCGGTTTTTAGAAGTGGAGTTGTTGCCCATAGCAACCAATCAGATTATACCTACAGTATCATTTATATAGCACCTAGAAGATAATACTGTAGCTAGAATCTGATTGGTTGCTATGGGCAACAACTCCACTTCAAAAAACCTGCACTGTAGTAAATATACCCCAGAAGCTGAAACAATATTGATTCAGACCACAAAATGGTTCTTCCAACGTGTGTAGGCGACAGTTATACTTTAACATTATTTACTGTATTTAATTTATAAAGATTCCCCAGTCAAATCAACACTCTGAGCTATCTCCTTATTTCTTATGGTACAAACCAAGCCTCTATGGAATCAAATGACTCATCTACATTATAATTAGGTGCAACAAGTTGGCTATAGAGTACCAGCTGTAATTTGCAGCTTGCGGTTTGAGAGTCTATGTAATTATTACTGTAATGCATCTTTTGGAGGAAGGTCTCTCCTGAGAGCCTATTTACAAGCACATCTTGTGCCTCTAATATAACATGTGCGTCTCAGAGCAAGAGTTATCTGGATCTACTATATGGACCCTGTCTATATGTCCATGTTATAACGCCAAAACCCACAATAATTTGACGAAGACTATTATTATAAAATCGGTTAATATTATTATATAAAAAAACATTCACTTATTCTGTAAAAACACTACTGACTCGGGTGACGCTATTAGATAATGCAGTCCTTGTGAGATGGCATCAGTAGACCAGTGGGGGTTACACATTTTTTGGTGGGGGCTTACAAGTGGCTATTGGTATGACTGGTCTTCCTCTATACCACTAGGTTATAAGCTAGACCATGGCTGCCACACTGCTTGTAAATGTAAATATATCATTGTACACAGGGGACAGGGTAAATTGAATCATCGTGCCCCTTATACTTGTTGCCCTGAGAATCTCCACAGAGAGGTTAAAAAAGTGAGCAAGTATGGCTAAGGTTCTTCCCTTTCCCCAAACCATCAGCTCCCATCCCCACATTAAAAACCTCGACATAGGTGAACATTGGATACCTAATTTAAATACAATTCATCCATAACCAAATAGCTACTTGTATAATAGTATAAGCAGCCTCTATATGTATAAGTAAGGCTAAGAAGTCTCTTGCACTAAGAGGGCTGATGGACTGTTAGCTCACATGGGCATGGGCCCCTCTTCCTTAGTTCTCTCCTCCTACTGTAGCTCTATCCCTGTCCCTGTAAATTAGGGATGTGCGCCGGACCATTTTTGCCGGATTTGGATTTGGATTTGGTTCTAATTCGTCGTCCGGCTTTGGATTTGGATTTGGATTTGCCAAACTGCGGTGACTGGCTTTGGATTTGGATTTGGATTTGGATTTGGATTTTTTTACAAAAATTGACAAAAAAAGCTAAAATCACATAAATTGGTCTTTTTTTTCTTCCTAGAGTATTATTAACCTCAATAACATTAATTTCCAGTCAATTTAGACCATATCACAGCTTATAATATTGTTTTCAACATTATTGGCCAAAGGTTGCAGTGAGCTGACTGGTTACTAAGCGACAAAGCAGCGGCACAACGACACAGACACCACAGTATAAAGCACATCTATGACACATTGCCACACAGCAGTGGCAGAAATGAAAAGTAGTGCACCCACCCAGTGGGGTACGGCCAGCAGAGTCACAGTACTTGTTTACAAAGTGGGCTACGGCCCTAGGAGTCACAGTGCACAATCTTATTAGCATTACACCGCACATAGGGCCTGATTCACATTACACCATAAAGTAGTGTCTCTTATTTATGTTACGACACACAGTAGTGCCCCTTTTACACAATGCCCACAGTAGTGACCCTTTTACACAATGCCCACAGTAGCGGTGTCCCTTACACAATGTCCCCCAGCAGTGGTGCCCCCTATGCAGTCCCCTTAGTAGTACGGTCCACTATGCAGTGCCCCCAGTTGAATGCTCCCCAGTAGTATGCCCCCCATTAGCAGGCCCCCCCAGTAGTATGTCCCCCATTAGCAGGCCCCCCCAGTAGTATGCCCCCCATTAGCATGCCACCCAGTAGTATGCCCCCCCAGTAGTATGGCTCCCCCAGTAGTAGGCTGCCCCAGTAGCAGGCCTCCCCAGTAGTAGGCTGCTCCAGTAGTAGCCCCCCCTGTAGTATGGGCCCCCCCTGTAGTATGGCCCCCCCTGTAGTAGGCCCCCCCAGTAGTATGGCCCCCCCCAGTAGCAGGCCCCTCAGTAGTATGGCCCCCCCAGTAGCAGACCCCCCCCAGTAGTATAGCCCCCCCCAGTAGCAGGCCCCTCTGTAGTATGGCCCCCCCAGTAGTATAGCCCTGCCCAGTAGCAGACCCCCCCAGTAGTGCAGACCCCCCCAGTAGTATAGCCCCCCCCCAGTAGCAGGCCCCTCTGTAGTATGGCCCCCCAATAGTGCAGATCCCCCCCAGTAGTATGGCCCCCCCAGTAGCAGACCCCCCCCCAGTAGTATAGCCCCCCCCAGTAGCAGGCCCCTCTGTAGTATGGCCCCCCCAGTAGTATTGCCTCCCCCAGTAGCAGACCCCCCCCAGTAGTGCAGACCCCCCCCCAGTAGTATAGCCCCCCCAGTAGCAGGCCCCTCTGTAGTATGGCCCCCCCAGTAGTATAGCCCCCCCCCAGTAGCAGACCCCCCCAGTAGTGCAGACCCCCCCCCCAGTAGCGCCCCCGGACCTTTGACAAGTAAAAAAATAAAAAAAATAAAACTTACCTGTATCCCCGCTCCCGCGCCGTCCGCTCTGTCACACGCTGAGGAGGGAGCCGGAAGACGGAGCTCATGTGTGAGCTCCAGCCGGCTCCCTCCGTGCAGCAGCCAATGAGAGTCTGTGTGACTCTCATTGGCTGCTGTAACAAACACACAGCTGCCGCTGGCGGCTGTGTGTCTGTGTCTGTGTAGGGCAGAGCGCTATCACTGCGCTCTGCCCTACACGCGAGGAGACCTGATGTCGGATTCTCTAGTGAGAATCCGACATCAGGCGGCCGCCGTTCGGCCCCGAACGGGGATCCGAGTCAGGCGGTGAACACCCGAACAGGGTTCGGGTGGACTCGGATCCCCAATGTTCGGAGCGGTTCGGATTCCACAGAATCCGAACCGCTCATCTCTACTGTAAATACGTATTTATTCCTTGTCTCCAAAAAAAGTTGTAGCCGCTACTGCATTAGTGTCCACCTCTAAATCAGGCCGTGTTACAAAAGAGAATTTTTCACAAAATGCTGTGATACTAAATATACTCTATGTAATATGCGTGTATTATGTTATACTAAAATATTACGCTGCTAAACTGTACTACACTTTGGACCTCATTCAGAGTCGGTCGCAAGCGCTGAGCGCTCGCAACCAGCTTGATGTTTTGGTCCTGCGCACGTGCAGCGGTTGCACTGCGCGTGCACAAGCCCCGGAGCGAGAGAGAAACTCTCTCGCTCCGGAGATCACTACAAAAGGGCCGGCTGTCGATGTTGATCGACAGCTCGGCCCGTTTTGTAGGCGGGGCTGGGGGGTGGCTACACAAACGGAGGCGTTCCCAAGCGAATACCTGCCATTTTGTGGGCAGCCGCACTGACTTCAGCAGTGATGTCAGTTGGGAGTTTCCTGCTCGATCAGAGCAGGAAGCTCCCTGGGGCTTGCGGTTGCCGAGACCCAACCTAAGGGTCTCGTCGCAAGCCCCGATGGTCGCGATGGCCTTGACCATCGCGACAATCACCTTGGTCGGTCGCTAAGCTGTGGGTGGTAACCCACAGCTTAGCTAGCGACCAGGAGGCCGCACTTAAAGAAAAGAAGCGGCCGCCCTCATTCAGAACGACTGTTCGCTTCTTGCGACCGCCTCTGAATGAGGGCCTTAGTTCTTAAGAAAGAGGGTAATTTACTAACAAAAAAAATTAGATTGTGAGCCTCTTGTGTTCTTGCCAATTTCTATTTTTTAATCTCCAATTTAATCTCCATTGTCTGTAACTGCACAGAATTCTCTCTGCTATAATCTTGTCATTGCTATATAAAATTATTCATGTCTACATAATCGGGAAGGAATGAGAGTTTTAAAAATTACCTCTAAAATGTTTACAACCCTGGATAATTATGGCGATCATTCCTGTTCATCATTTTGGTTCCCGTAGGAAAATTGCATGCATGTAACGGCCTAGATTTATCAGGTGGAAAGAAAAACAATAGATCTTTCTGCAAGTTATCAAAAAGTTTAGAAACCCCGTCTGCATGATAAACAGGATATGCAGAATAAGAGAGTATTTCAAGAGATTATTTCTGAGTATCAAAGAATCGTATGTTCACATACAATAATTGTTGTGACTCTTTTTATTACCCATCACAAGAACCAGTTGTTTATATACGGTAGTAGCACTTATTTATGTACAGTGCACAATGCCTGCACCAAGCAAGGAAAAGAACATTAGAGGCACTAAGCTGGACTACCATGAGTTATATTAGAGTAATATAGAAAAGAAAAGTGATTAATGTGTAATGTTGTGGTTTAATAAATCTTTTTGACTACAGAAACACAATGACCGACCGCTTTTCAAAGATCAGGGAAGCAAATCTGTGAAAACCAATCCAACAATCTGATAACGATGGTTGGCATGAAGAGAGGGAGGCTAAATTAGTCCCTTGTCAAAGTCAATATCATTAAAATAGAATCTTCTCACCATCTATATGACCTTAATGAAGCCATCCAGACTTATTAAATAAAGCTGACAAAGACCAAAACTTGATGCACACACACTTCAGTGATTTTCCAGTTGCAAAGTAGGTCTACAAAGGTTGAAGGACAAAAACCCACATGAGCTCTGCAGTTATCTGGATCGGCTAAAAGATATAGAATACAAAAAGCACTTTTCCTCTATAAGTAAACAGAATTTGTAAATAATACTTATGGTTTTACTTGACATCCCCTTATTCAAATAATCACGTGGGTGGAAGGTACTGTAGCATACAATCACCTTAACACATCACAAACACAAATAAGTCTATTATCGGTATACTATAGGTATTAAAAAACAGAGAGGCTATTTAGCAATTCTGAGATGGAAGTCCAAGCTCTTTGCTAAGGAAACTTGTCCCAAGCTGCAGAGCAGACTATAACTCTCAGCAAAGTCCCTGATGGAAATGTTAATACTTTTATGTGACACGGTAAATCTAAAAGGATAACCCCATCTGTATCTTATCCACTTTGACTGGAGAATATCTATTACTGGCTTTAATATCACTTCTTTAGCATATCCAAATCTCTTTAGCCACCCAAATCGTATCGTTGGTGGCATACAGTAGTAATGGAGTTTGAGGATTAGTTTGATCATTTGGACTCGGTCAAGATCCAAGATTAGGGCTCTGTGGACTAGTCCACTTGCAGTTCTTTTATGTTAGCCAGGAACTCAGGTCAGGATCAGTAAAAAAGGTTGAAGTCCTGTACTTGCTCTGAGTTACCCCTAAATCTATAGACCCATCCTGTTCTATGGCATTGCTTGGGTTTATGATGATGATTATGACTGATTTTGACTGGTCTAGCTATTTCCTGTGTTAACTCATTGATATCTGAGCTGGAATGTTTCTGTAAGCAGTCTTTTATTTTAGCCACTTGATCTAAAATACTGCATGTGAGAGCTTATCTTTTCGAAGGCCTATCTACATCCGAAGGTAAGGAGAGACCCATCCCAGCTACTATGTCAGCTGTTGATTTTGGGATCATCTTTTTTAAAGGAGATCTTTTGCCTCATCATAGGCGACTTTGCTGGGGACATGTCAGACATTGAAGAATTAAGCTTTCATTTTAAATAAAAACCCGAGATGAGCTTAGATAAATATTGAGGTGGATCTTCTTCCCCACATTTCCATCACTCTTGATCATCAAACATTTTGGGGTCTACTAAGCCTTGGAGAGAGATAAAGTGGAATGAGATAAAGTACCAACCAATCAGCTCCTAACTGTCACTTTACAGGCTGTGTTTGAAAAATGACAGTTAGGAGCTGAAGGGTTGGTACTTTATATATGTCCACTTTATCTCTCGCCAAGGCTTAGTACATAGGGCCTGATTCAGCAAGGAACGCAAAGGAGAGAACGCACACACTTGGCCGATGTTTATGCACTGCGCATGTGTATGCATCGCACTGCGCGTGCGCAAACTAGCCGGTGCGATCGGGTAATGGTACGCAGACTACACACAGTGTGTACGCAGACCCTTCCAATATTGATTGACAGAAAGTGCCGTTTGCGGGTGGTGACGGGGGGTTTTCAGGCAAACGCAGGAGTTATAACGCCGTTATAGGGGCATCCATAATTAAGGCAGTGTGGTGGCATACGCAGCCATGTACCTGTACACAGGAAGCGGCCAAAATCCTGCGTCTGGTCAGTTCAACCACTATTATGTTAATGGGTCCGATGGTTCTCGATGTTACCGATGTTTCTGCTATCTTGCATGCTGATCAGGCTGTGAGTAAAAGGAGATGGGCGGCTTAATATGGGGCTGGGCATCTGCATCTTGTGTTGCGGTCTCCGTGCGTGTGCATTCATTAGCATATTCTCTCAGCGGACGGCTGCGTGCGTCTGCATCCGTGCGTTCCTTGCTGAATCAGGCCCAAAGACCCCTAAGCCCTTGCCAGTTTTTTATTTGTAATAAGTCTTTTAATATTTAATGCAGACTTTCTTCCAAAGTGCTGCAGAAAGAAGATAGGAACACAGATGGCTGCAATGGTGATACAGCGAAGAGACTACAAACCCACTCTAGTTATGTGTCCTAAGACCTTCTTCTCATTCTTTAACAATTAGTCCCGATCTATAGCAAAATAACTATTATGTCTTTTCCTTTAGCTAGAGTTCTTGAAATACCAAGCTGAATTTACATTTTCTGCTGTCCTATCCTGTGCCACTTTTTCTGTCATCCCAGGCACTCCCTCCTCCCTCCACAGTAGCTGTCCATGGTCCAATTCCTCAACTCATCACATTTTTAAAAGATAGGTAAATGGAAATAATTCAAAATTAATTCAGACCACTATAAATATGCATAAAACAAATAGTAAATAGTTAATTTCCAAAGAAATCCCATAGAATGAATAGCATGCAAAGTAACCACTGGTCCCAATTCAGCGATGGAGGCAATGTTATTGTCGGATGCAGGGAAGCGATTTTCTTGCCACTACACATCAAAGCTGCACTATGCTTGCGCTGCGAGGGTTTAGCGACGGAAATCGCAGAGAGGATTTAGTCGCAGTGAGTGACAGGTAGTCAGAGCTTATGTGAGGTAAAGGGGGGGGGGATTAGAAAAACGTAGGCGTGTCTGGATCACTTTCTGGGGATGCTCTAGTGAGCCTCTATAAATTCGTTCACAGCTGCAGAGGCTCCAGCGTCTTAGGAGAGCTACTCTGCCTGAGACAGCATAAGCTTACTCAGAGGTTCAATGTGCGACCGATGTTTCCGATGAGCACTAGAGCGGCAGATGTCAAATAACGCCAGGGGCAATCGTCTCCATGCACCACAAGACGGCGGCTGAATCATTAGCATATTTTCACAAGCGCGCTGTATACGGAAATTGCTGTCGCAACATGATTTGCATCTATCGCTGAGTCAGGCCCTGAATACATAAACCATATGTCACAAAAACTGACATGAGAACGTGCATCAGCTTCCCATAGATAGTGTAGACTAATAACAGGTCTCTTGAAGATGAAATATCAAACACACAAAACAGCAGGTCTCTCCCAGCACAAAATACGATTGTGAGCTTTTACAAAAGGCAGTCTGGGAGGCCCGGGCAGTTCCTATTTACCCTCCAATTGTATGTGTGTGAAGTGCCAAAGCAGCAAATAACCTTGGATATATAAAACAGCATCTCCTATTACACATCAAACACAATGTCCGTCCCAGATATATTTCAATTCATTCCCCGGCTCTGGAACCCAGACAGAAGTTTTTCTGAAATTACATTTTCTGTGCACCGCTGAAGGATTGCTGGAAGTACATTTCTGTGTTCTCTTAGAAGAAAAGCCAGGTCAGCTTTTATGTAACAGGAGGATGAGAAAAAAAAACATATACTAATGTATTTTCTGTTTGCAGAAACTTTATGCAGATACATATTTCTTAAGTTAGAACATATTTCAGGAATAATATATTTCTAACTCAGAATAAAATGTTGCAGCTACAGTATTTGCCTTAGGGAGTAAAAATTTGTTAAAACTCGAGTGAAATTAAGCAAGTTGCTGTCAATATTTTGTGTTTCTCCAAATTACATTTATTAAAAACTCTCAAAAGGCGAAACCATATTTTTTGGTACCAGTCTAACCCCTTTCAATATCTCTTCTTCCTTTTATTTAACTCCTCGGCAACCTGACTACTGATGGAATCAGAAAGTAGCATAGAGTAGGTTGAGGCAGAGAATGTCACCGAAAGAAGGTTATTACTTGTTATTCCAGATGATCAAGAAAGAGAAAATATTTATTTAACATTGCCAACAGTAATGGCTGAGCCAGGGCTGAGTAATGGGAAAGCTCAGACTACCTACCGTCTTTGAAAAACCTCTTGATACAAGTCGACTGGATTCTCATCAGACAAGTAGATATGGCAAAGCAACTTTCTTAAACCAGAAAGCAACAGGAACAGAAGAATAAATTGATTGTTTCGGTTGGTACAGTAGTGTAAATTTTTTAAAGTCTTGCAATATACCAGGTTATTTTGTACCTACTGAAGCTGTCACTATATACATTTGGAATGTGCAGAAGAAGCATGCAGTATCATTGGTAGTTAGTAGATCACTTTTTATGTGCATCCAAACCTGGGATGCACTCATCGATCATGAATGCTGTATTGCTGCCATGTTCCTTGGCCAAACCATGTTACATTTTTTGATGTGTATAGAGTTTTTCTGTTTCCCTTAATGTAATGCATACAGAGAGTTACATGCAACTTACATCTTGCTGCAGGTCTAGACTGGAGTTTTGATGATGACTTTGACTATGGTCAAAACCAGGAACTTTATCACTGGACCTGGAGTTGTAGTGTAGGACTGGGTGGGGACGCACAGTGTAAATGGCCATACTGTGAGCTACTGTACCTCTCTGCACAGCCCAGACTGGGTACTCTAGGCTGCAGGCCTCAGTATTCTGGAGGTGCTCCACCTTGCTGGCTAGCAGACCACCCAAAACACCTGGTACCCAGCCCAGAGCTAGGCCTCTGGTTTGAGCACCTTAATGTGTTCAGTCTTAATTTTCTGCTTGCCTTTTGTGGTCTCATTAGTCAAATGATTATCATAATCTTATAGCAGCAGAGCGTGCACTGATCTTATTGGAGGCTGTGACCTGTCCACTTTTGTACTTATTGTACTTATTTTATTAAGGCCCGGGCTGCATGTGTTTGGGGCAAGTCAGTGAGCAGGTGAATGGAAGCAGGCAGGAAACCACAGATAGAGAGTTATATGTTGGAAAACGCAGGGTTCTCCATAGCAATAGTATGCGCTAATACAAAGCTCCAGTAAGACCTTTAGCAATATGAAGTAAGATTTCTATATCCAACCTGCTTTTTTCTGATTAAAATAACATGAACCTTTGAGTGGATTTTTCACAATGATTGATGGATTGGAAAAGCATTGGGAAAATCAGACACACCACCCCTGCCAGTACATCTTATATATAAATCTAATTGGTCTGTTTGTTGTCTGTCCGGTTATGCATTCAGGCACCCCTGCATCGATTGGGAAGAAACCAATGCGAGGTCCCAGTCGGACCTCCCGTTGGTGTATGCTGGGCAGAACTATGATCCGGGGAGCCTGTTCTGGGCCTTTCACTGGATGTATTGGATGAAAACTTCACAGAGTGGTAACATTGGATCCCAGAAGGTTGGGATCTCGTTGGACCTCCCATTAGTGTACGCTGGGCAGAACTTTGTCCCTGGGACGCTGGCCAGAACTTTGTCCGGGGAGCCTGTTCTGGGCCTCCCACTTGGTGGATTTGGATGAAACCTTCACAGAGGGGTGGAAATTGACCTGGGATGCCTAATGGAGTGGTTGGGGTCCCAGTAGAACCCTCATGGCAAATTTACTTTCACCCGGGGAACATGTTCTGAGTCTTCCACTGAATTAATTTGGACAACATCACATAATTTGGATGAACACTTCACAGAGTGGTAACATTGGATCCCAGAAGACATACTAGTGGATTGAGGTCCCTGTCGGGCCTCCCATTGATGTACGCTGGGCAGAACTTTGATCCAGGGAGCCTGTTCTGGGCCTTACACTGGATGGATTTGGGTGAAAACTTCACAGAGGAGTAGCAATTGGTCTGAGATGCCTAATGGAGTCTTTGGGGTCCTGGTCGGACCTCACGGTGGAGTGCGCTGGGTAAAGCTTTGACCCAGGGAGCCTGTTCTGGGCCTTCCACTGGATGGATTTGGATGACATCACATAATAAAACTTAATAACTTGAAGATTTAAACCTGGGCAATGCCAGGTACTTCAGCTAGTATATATAATTCCTTTAAAATCATGTTGGTATGGATCAGGGATATCTTTTGGTGCAGTACCAAAAGGAGCTCCTGTCCTCTCACCCAAGTTCACAGTCCATAAATATTTGTCCCTCACATTTGTACATCCTCTGCACCGAGGATCGCCTTCATCAATGCCCCTACTGTTAGAACCCCTCTATTGTGAAACATCATTAATATACACAGTGCACTGGTTAAATCAAAATGACATTATACAGTATACTGTATATGCATTTTCTATATTTCATTCATCCATGAGGTTACAACAAAAGCATGAATTATTTTACAAACAGATAAATACTAGGGTTTGGAGCTTCAAAGCAGTTATAAATGGTGTAGATAAAGTGGATGTTTACATTGTGTGCTCAGAATGGGTTAAACCTATGTGCAGCCTCCTGTGTTACGCTATAAACAGCCCCCAGTCACAGTTTCATGAAATGGTAATGGATAGTTCCTATCTCCTGTGATTTACACCATCATCTGTCCTAATTATTTCCTTCCCAGAAACATTTGCAGATTCATTTATTTTTTTTCCTCATTAGTGCTCTCACTGTCAATTAGCCTCTCAATATTTCAAAGGAAGGCTTTTTTTTGTAATTTAAACTTGGATGCAACATAAACATAATGCGGAACATGAAAAACATCCCCCCAGACCCCCATCTCCCTCCCTTACCAAATGCACAGACAGCTCTTCTCTACTTTACTTTCTTTGTAAACCACAATGGACCTGTAGGAGGGAACATATCTTTGTTAGGCCTATCCAAGGGCTCTTGTGAGGTACCGTAAGCTGACAAGTTATCAAGGACATTTTGCTCTTTGACAGTGGTAAGCCAAGAGCGAAGGTCTGGGTAAAAGCCTCCGAGTCCGATCAGCCATCCAAAGGAGTACAAAACCAAAATCGTTCTTATTCTTTACATCCCCACTGCTGCAAGTATACAATAAAGGTTTTATACATAAAGGTTCTGTATAAATATTTTCTATACTAGTAAAGGGGCACAGCACATGCCGGATCACCTCGGCCCGCCCACTGCCCAACCCCTTCAAGCCCCTCCCACTCTCTGACCGCCCTCCCGACCCACCCCCACACTGTATATACACCCTTTATGGCGCAGAGCATTTCTAAGGTCTGTCCCGTTGCTTACTGCAGTTCAATGGAAGCCGTTGGGAAGCAATCGGGAAGCCGACTGCCTATATACCGGCAGCCGGCTTCCCGACTGTCTTATCCCGGCAAGGGTGAAATGCCGGGCGTCTAGATGTAGACGCCCGCATTTCCCCGACGCCGGGAGATCGTTGCCCGGCATCACAATCGTAGTGATGCCGGGCACCGCGAGCGGACAGCCGCGGGGGGGAGGGTTAGGTTTAGGGCTCCCGGGGGGGACTTAGGGTTAGGCACCCCCCCAGGAGGGTTAGGGTTAGGCTAGGGGGAGGGAGGGTTAGGGTTAGGCACCCCCGGGGGGGACTTAGGGTTAGGCACCCCCCCGGGTGACTTAGGTTTAGGTAGCGTGGGAAGGGGGTGGTTAGGGTTAGGCACTTAGAGGGGGGATTAGGGTTAGGCACTTGGGGGGGAAGTTAGGGTTAGGCACCCCTAAGGAGGGTTAGGGGGGTTAGGTTAGTGGATACTTACCTATCCACGATCGGAATTTCCAGCGCTGTCGGGCTTCCGCTACGTCGCACTCTGCTCCTGTCGGGCTGCCGCTGACGGGAATCGAACCGCCGGCCATGCGGCCGGCGGTATTTCATACCCATTCCGAAGCCGTTAAACCGGAGGTGTATGCATGTTTGAGCCAGACTTTATTAGATTATTATATATTTTTTTTTAGATCAAGAGGTTTTTATACTCTTAACTAGATTACAAACATAACATAATACATTAGGGTAATGCTTGTTTTAGGTTTAAGATTGCAGCTTGGATTAGATTTGTAATCAACGTAGGGGTTAAAGGCCCTCATTCAGAGCCGTACGCTATTTGCGGTCGTTCGTTTAAAAACAAGGGGTGGCTATTCAAATGATCCGTACGCACATTGCAGTCTGTTCACACCTCTAAGTCTGAACGAGCGAGCAAAACATACGCTCGTTTATTTGTTAAAAACGCCCCCTGGCCGCACGCATCCTACGTCATGTCCGCTATTTATTAGATTAATCGAGTACATCGACCAGCGTATGAACTGCTCGCTATTCTTGTGGTTGGTGTTTGCTACCACAAATTTGCGTGCAGTTCTGGCTATAAAATAACCCAGTGACGTGGTCAATGACGCTGCTGTTTTAAATATACACACCCATAAAACGCCCGTTTTGACCTTTAAGCACGCCTGCGTTCGGATCTCCACTCCCCATTTTCAAGCACCTTCCCCTGTTACCACCCACATACGCCTCATTCTGTCACTCAAAATAGCAGGCACTCGCTATATAGCGTACAAAGGATTTTCGGCCGCACTGACTGGTTCGCGCATGCGTACTAAAAAGCGTACGCATGCGCAGATGTGCAAACATCGCTCGGAACGAGCGTACTGTTGTTAACGTGCGGCTCTGAATGAGGGCCAAAGTTAGGACTCTATGAATTCAAGGATTATATGTGTACTTTAGGATGTGGTTGTTTTTTATTTTTATTTTTTTTTTAATTTGCTTTTTATTTGACTCCCACACACATATTTCGGTTGAACAAACTGGTCACGTTCACCAACCTGACCAAACATTGTACTATATGTGGCTGCATCCCAGATCACTGAATAAGATTTGATGGAGCAAGAATGGGAAATGAGGTGGGCAGGCAACACAATAGTAATACACATTCTTTTTATCCTAGAAATACAAATATGCCAAATCTATTTTATTCACAGCTTTAAAATAGTGGGTGCTTGGTGCGACCATTCACAAGCTGTCATTCTTGTTTTGGGTGATTGGTGCTCTCACTCACACACCCACAGTTTTTTTTTTTAAAAAGACAAAGAAACCCTGAGAAAAATGGCGGCTTTGAGCGGCTTCTGGGGACCCTGCTAAGTTTGAGGTGAGGCTTAGCAAAAATACATAGAAGATGGTAGTGCAGATTTAAATAGTAGGGTCATAAACAGCCAATCTGATTGTTTTAGATCATTTTAATCTGAATCTGGGAATTGGGTAATTTGACCATCCAGGTTTGTGGCCCAATTTCTCACAGATCCCATCCATTTGCAATGATCATATATGTTTACATTGTAATGTGTGTCGGCAAGAATTTAGATCTCATTGGTCATTAATCCATTGAAAGAGGAGAACAATGGGACTATTGTCTCCTTAGATCCCAGGGGGCTGAGATAGAAGTCCTTGCACTCATAAGGCCCCTGCTATCTAGAACTCATTATTGAGAAGTCTAATGTCAGACACGCTGTCCTGGTGTGCAGGTGTCATAGCTCCTCTCGCACATTTATAAAAACATTATTATCTGTTTTAAAGTCCCAAATTGGGTATCCTTCACCTCCTGCCTACTGTCACATCTATTTTAATACAGTAATTTAAGACCAAAACAGTTTGCCAGTTAGGCATATGTATCAGCTAATGTTGCATTACATTTTATTATATGCATATTAGTATGAAGCTGGGTACACACTAAACGACTGTGTACACAGCGATGTGACCCATGACCCCAGCGCCGATGGGCCGACATATCGGGCCGTCCATACACACTGGATAATCTGGTGCCCGATCACCTGATATGCCAGCCCCCACCGCATAGCGCTGCGTGGGATCATCAGCCGCATCGCCTGATTTTACTGCATGTACAAAAGATCAGGCAATGTGGCTGACAACCCCACGGGAGCGTGTACTACACGATGTAGTGCATACACACTGCAAGATATGGATGATTTGTTGTTACGATGCATCGGAATCAGCCAAATCGTTAGCATTATCGTGTAGTGTGTAGGGGCATTGAGGCTTTTACTGCACAAAACACACTGATTCCTGCACCAAACTGTATTTCATCAAATTAAAGTCTTACCAGCATTTTGGAGCACCGATTAATGGAGCTCATTCAGAACCGCTTGCAAGCGGCCGCTCACTTCGTTTGCAGCCGATGGTGAGTGACTACACACTGTACGCTTCGTTCTGCGCGTGCTAGAACCACTCTGAGCGATCGGAATCCACTTGCTCGCCCAGCAAAGACATGAGTGACAGGAGAGGCCGTTTGTGGGTGGAAACATGGGCCGGACACTAATAACGGGGGAGTGGAGGTGCGAATGCAGGCGTGCCTGAGTGTTTAAACGCCGTTCCAGAGGTGTGCATAATTAACAGGCAGCGTCATAGTACACGTCACCTGCCTGTTATTTACACTGAAGTCCTCGCAGTGCTTGCGGGAAGGTAAGGCAACCACAAGCGCTACGAGCCCTTCCGATGGTCCCCGATGTACCAATGTTTTAAGACACGTTCGCTATTGGGCATCTCTCCATACACTGATGGGCGTTTATAGACACAAAGTGATCGCTCGCCAACCCAAAGTGGGCGTGCTTATGCCTTTCAGAGAGAGCGCCTGCCATGCCGTCACTTAGGCAAATTTGCAGACGCTGGGTGCGAGCGAGCCGGTACAATGTTTGCATTCCACGGCCGCCTGACTGTCAGGCAGGCAGTCGCAGATGATGCTTCAGCTCCAAGTCCGACAGTCTGCTGCCCAGCCACGCTGCTAGAGAGATCTGAGACTAGCTACAGAGGCTAATAAAAAATGGCTGCCCCCATACAAAGCTACAAAGAAATGGCCGCTGTCGACCACTGGGGAGCCAGGTTTCCTTTCCCAGGAACCCTAGAGGCTGGAAAGTGGAAAAAAGGGGGCGGGGCTTGTCAGGGAATCTGTCAGGGAAGAGGAGCTGAAAAAGAAGTTTGGTCGATGTCACCAAGGAAAGAGAGAGACAGAGAGGGCAGAGGTGAGTAGTGATCCAGAGTGCAGGAGATCCTGTGCTACCTGTCTTCTCTACACTTTTAAAAACCAGGTAAGTGGAGGGTGGAGCTTATATACAGTGTGTGCGTGTCTATCTATTTATCTATCTATCTGTTTATCTATCTATCTCATATCTATTTCTCTCTCTCTCATATCTATCTATCTATTTATCTATCTATCTGTTTATCTATCTCTCTCATATCTATCTATCTATCTATCTATCTATCTCATATCTATTTATCTCTCTCTCTCTCTCTCTCTCTCATATCTATCTATCTAGGCTCCGGTAGCTATTCAAATCAGTTTGCTGTTAAGTCAGAGAATGCCGGTTCTCATGACTTAACCTGGGTGTTTAGTCGCCAGAACCGGTATTCTCCCACTAAATACCTGACCGTGCGGCTATTAGTGTTGCGCTAAGCCGGCAAACATCCGCAGGGCCAGCAATTTTGTTGGATTTCTCCTCGCATCCCCAGGGGGGTGCGAGAAAAAATCTCTTAGCACGACCAAACAGCACGGTGAATTAAATAGCTTTGGGAGCTCCCTCCCGAGGCTATTCAACATCGCTTTGAATTGAATTCCCCTGCATGTGTGTGGACTTAGGGCCTGATTCAGACCCGATCACTAAATGCTATCGCTCGCTCCCAGCGTATGGAAATTTGGCTAAGTGACGTCGCTCACAGGGCAAGTCATAAGCACACCCACTATGTATTGGCGAGCGATTACTTTTTGTTTGTAGACGCCCGCCAGCCTATCTTAATACACCCACTTGCGCACGTCATCTCCAGGAAGTGCAAGAAACCATTGGTACATCGAGCACCATCGGATGCGATCGCAGCGCTTGACGTTGACTATACCCTGTCGCAAGCACTTCAATCACTTCAGTGTAGATTTCAAGCAAGTGACGTGTCCTATGACGCTGGCTGTTAATTATGCACGCCTCTGAAGCGGCGTTGAATTTCTCAGGCACGCCTGCGTTCGCACCTCCACTCCCCTGTTTCCAGTGGCCTGCCCCAGTTACCATCCACAAACAGCTTGACCTGTCACTCATTCAGCTGGGCTGTCTGTGGTTGGCGAGCGAGAGTTTCCTTATCGCTCATACCAGTTTGCGCACGTGCAATTCGAAGCGTACGCATGCGCAGATTGAAAAACATTGCTCTCTCCGAGCGAGCAGCCGCTTGCGAGAGGGTCTGAATCAAGCCCTTACACCCGTATTCAATTAGAGGCGAAAAGTCGGAAAGTTCTCGACTGTCCGACATTCCGCCTCATTCGCCTGTTTCAGAGGCAAATTAATTCCGTGCGCGCTCCCGTTTTTCGCCTAATTCATTTGCAAAACAGGCAATAATGGTAATAGGCGAATGCGGAACACTCTAAAAGTACTGTCAGAATTGGGGAAATCAGTCTGTACCCCAGAAAAAGATTCATTAACATAGGAAATCAATATAGGTGTGTACTAATAGCCCTAATGTACTTAAGTTGTGTAAATTGCTTGCTATTAGCGTCTTTGTAAAAGTGGTGAAGAATAGCATTAAGCAGTATTTTATGGTGAAAATAAGTAGTCCAGTCAAATTTGGGGTACTTGAAAATGGGTACTAGCATATTTTTTATGTCTCTAAAGTGAACCTTTTAAAAACGTGAAAAATCCACCTGCTGCATGCACCTGCAAACCCATCCTTGCAGCTCCCAAGAAGCCTATTTCACTAGTTTTTATGCTTGTCCCCCCACTTTTTACATTTTCACTCCAAAAATGACATGTCTTTTTGGGGGTGTTCTTAGGTTTTTTTTTTTTTTGCAGATTTGTCCTTGGGGGGCTGTCCCAAGGGTTCTGGGTCCATTCCCCACATTTGCACCCCAAAATAAAGATTTTGCACTTCTTTTCACCTGTTATTCATTGGAGATACTTTTTTGCTTAATTCAATGCATCGAGTTTCTGCTTAGGCGAAATCGTCATGGAATTGAATTAGGCAAAATGTTTTTAGGCTATACTGTATTTTCCCCAAAAAACTGGTGAAATAGGCTTTTTGCCTCTAATTGAATATGGCCCTTAATGTGTCTGTATGTATATACATATTAGTGTTCCCACTAGGTACTTTTAGCAGGGCACTATGGGCCTGATTCAGACCCGAAGGCAAGCGCTGTGCGCTCGCAACCGGGTCGATGGTGGGCCAGTGTGCATGTGCACATGCGCGAGACCCAGATAGCGACAGCACTCTGTCGCTCCGGGTCTCGCAACAAAGTGGTGGGCGGGCCTTTGGTGGGCGGGCCGGGGGAGTGGCTGCCCAAACGGAGGCATTCCCATGTGAACGCCTCCGTTTGGGGGCGGCCCCACTGACATCACGAGTGATGTCAGTGGGAGAGATTTCGGCTCTGTTAGAGCCGAAATCTCTCTGGGGCTTGCGGCCACGAGACCCTACCACAAGGGACTCGTCGCAAGCCCGATGGTCGCTATGGTCTTGACCATCGCGACCATCTTCCTGGCCGCTCGCTATAGCTGTGGGTGGTCACCCACAGCTATGCGAGCGGCCAGGAGGCCGTTCTAAAAAACCAGAAGGCCGCCCTGATTCAGAGCGAGCGCCTATGTCCTGCCCATTTTGTTAACTGTGAAATGCATTCTGCCCATTTTGTGATTGATGAATTGCGCCCCGCCTTTTCAAAGTCAGACACACACACACACTGTGGGACGGAGCTTTAGGGGAAGGCGGAACAAAGGGCCGGGCGCAGCTACTCAACCCAGCCCCCAGTAGACGCACACAATAGATGGTATTTATTTATAGCTCTTTGTCATAACAATTTTACCCTCATATATTTCATTTGCTATTTAAACCACGCGCACATTACGGAAACCATGCCACCAGCATTGTTGTCACGCCCATTTTTACATTACATTCGCTAGTAGAAAAACTGGGCCACTTGCTTGTGTCTGCCCCCCAGGCTCAAAGTTGCCAGCCAGCCCCTGCTTAGATGCACGGTAGCAGAAATTAAAGTAGTGTTCCTGGACGGTGACTGAGAGCTAACAGGGTATTGGCTAAAATATGCACGGAGATGTTGCATCTCATGGGCGTAATGCATGCGTGTTGCTGAAAGTGGCTACATACAGAGACGCACTGTCTCTCACATTCCAGGGAAGGACTTTGTTGCGGCATTAGCGTAAAGTCGCAGACGCAACTGCGACTAAAGACGCAAGGATGGTCGCAACTGCGGCCAAAGGAATTGTCTATGCATTTAACATACAGCAATATTAGTTTCATTAGATGATTCATATCTAGGGATGGAAACACAGGCACAAAATAAATACAATGCGTAAAAAAATAAAATTATGTATTTGTACTGGCATTCGTGGATCCGCTTGTTTTGGGGTATTGCAGCCCTTTAAAACTGTTGTCAAGTACATACGACGTGTTGTGTGACTGTTCCGGTAACATATTCGCCAAGCACAGGACGAGACAGGAGTAATGTATTTACACTGTGACTGCAGCATAACTGGGGATAGCAGATTTGTTCTGTTACTGGAAACAAAAAAAAAAAAGTTCTCTATTTATCCTGCGGTTGTCGATGTGATCTGCATAATGTGCTTTCCCATTTACAATCAGTGAGATGTGATTTCTCTAGCTCTGCAAGCTTCGTTGCATTGTGAATATACTGCAGTCTGACTCAGACGTTCTGCAGCCTCCCTTATGCTCTGCTACTTTGTGACATTGTTATTCCAAGTAGCAGCTTCACCTGGGACAGTGAGCTACATACAAAGATGATTCATTCTCATTTCGTCATGAGCCCATTTCTGTGAGCAGACCCATTCACGGTGTAACATTAGGATGCTAATTCAATGACCTGCAGTGTTTACCATGTGGGCAAAGCCCTGGGTTTAACTCCCGGAGCAATTTATTATTGGTCAATTTTCCCACGAGGTAAACCTGCAGTTAGTGCATGTTAACCCTTAGATTCCGCATTAAGTGCTGGAATTGATAGGTTTCTTCGCACGGTAAGCCCCAGAGGGTGCAACTAACGTGGATTTTGCTGCCCAGGCTATTGAGACTGTGAGGAAAAATCTGCGTCAAGTGCATCCTCTTGGAGTTACCTGGCTGGGATGTGGTGCTAAAGGAATAGTGCAGGGAAGACAGTTACACCCTGTGGCTAATTGAATTTGAACCTATTTGTTAAAGCCAAGTTCAGACAGTGGTCCCACTGAGCCGACAACATTTTGGTAGCATTGCTTTATATCAGGTGTTAAAGTGGGCCAGAACGAGGCGGAAATGCGTTCTGTCAGTTGTAATTGATCCGTCCGCCCACCTTGCCTGGCAGTATTGGCAGCTGCCGCTGTCTGAAGGACAAGGCACTGCACTGCTGCACTGCTCCGATCGGGCAGCTCTACAGTAGTACAGCTTCTGCGCGTGTGCAAAGGTAAAACAATAAGATGGCTGACAGGGAAGCTGCTGCGCATGCAAAGCTGCAGCAGCTCCTCCCACAAGCCTTTGCGGAGCCTGTCAGTCACCACTGACCACTCCGCCTCCAGCCCCTCTGCGGCCCGCCTTCAGAACAATCTTCCCTGCTGCTGTGGCCAGCGTCACCGTGCAAGCTGCTTGTTGTTGCAGCATGCATGGAGAAGGGAGAAGTTCTTCCTTCTATGTGCATGCTGCAACAACAAGCAGCCTGCACGGCCAAAGCAGCGGGCAGCCAAAGACAGAACCCCGAGAAAGCTGCAAGGGAAAGGAAGAGGAGCAGCGGGTAAGTGTTGGGGAAGGGAGGGAGGGATTTTGGCTGAGACACACTAGGGCTGGGGAATGGGGTTGAGAGACAGGCTGTTCATTGGGGCTGAGAGACATTGGGGCTGGGGAATGGGGCTGTGAGACACACTGGGGCTGGGAATGGGGCTAAGAGACATACTGGGGCTGGGGAATGGAGTTGAGAGAGACACTGGGGCTGGGAAATGGGGGTGAGAGACACACTGGGCCTCAGGTATGAGGCACAGGGAACCTAGAGTGACACAGGTGGGCTTGGAGAGATGCTATGTCGTAGGCGTCTTGTGCAGTAGCGTATTTATAATGGGGGCCCACAACCTGCACCCATTCAATACACTTACCCTGTGCGCCGCCTGAGGCCACTTTAGTAGAAACATCAAGGAAAATAGTGCAGACTCCATTTTCCATGAGATTTTATTCCCTACACACACACACATCTAAGATACATTTATTTGTCAGAAAGGAAACTGGAGAACCTGGAGGAGACCCAGGCAAACACAGGAAAAACATGCCAACTCTACACATATACTGTAGGGCCTTGATGCTAATCTAATCCAAGCCCTCAGTGCTGTAAGGCAGTAATAGTAAACACTACGCCATCTGTGCTGACCACTTATAACGTATACTGATGATAATAGTGTACAATGTACAATCCACTTGCAGTGACATGTACTGTTAGCAGGAGATATATCAAACCTTTTAAAGGGTTGTCCATAGCAGTCAATCAGCTTCCAGGTATCATTTTATGGAATGTACTAGATAAATGAAAACTAGAATATAATTGGTTGCTATGGCCACCTGTCCTCTTTAGAAGGTTTGATGCATCTTCCCCTATAAGCAGGAGCGTAACTAGGGGCTTGGCACCCAGGGAAAATTAAAAATGACATCCCCCCCATTTATGTGACCTGGACCTATTGCCCAGAGTCACTTAAGGAGCAGGGGCCTAATGCTCACCTATCAGTGCCACAGGCCTAGTGCCCAACAACCTGGTGGTCTAGGGATGGGTTAATGATGGAAAGGCCTCATAGAGGGCCTAGCTGTCTGGTGGGAGAGGCTGCAGTGGGGAGTTTCATTAGTTCTTTTACTTTTTCCACCTCTGCAGCACTTTCCGGTCCTCAGTTGCATTCTTCTGGCGGAGTTGCCTCTTCCGCAGCCGCCAGAGTTTACGCAATGTCCTTCTCCTTCGCCCATTGCTGCCAAACTGGTTCTTTTGCCCAGCAGTGTCTAACATTAGCTACCGCGGTCAGGACTAGCCATGGCACTGCGAGCGGCTCGCCGCGGCTGCTTTCTATTGCCTGCCAGCCCGATAGCCGTGATTGACTCACGGCCGGTGCCAAATTCAAATTGCCACTCTCTTCAACGTCCGCCTTTTCGTGAGCTGGGCGCCAAATGTCACCCGCCGCTGCTCCTTGACCAGCGCTGGGAACAGACACACTCTCACTGCACCGGCCACTGATGTGTCCTGCTGGGGACACATTTCACCGGGCTGCAGGACTTCCGGCGCTGGGATGAATGGTTGCTAAAGTGGAGGACATCTCCACACTGTATATTGCCTTGGCCTGAGAAGCTTCCCTCTGCCGGGCCTGTCATGGTGCCTAGGGCACGTGCCCCACCCTCATTACGCCACTGCTTATAGGCCTAAATGAGCAGATGAGATACCCTTACAGTCTCTGCTCTCTACACATTTCTCTATTATCAGTTACCCTCTTTTTATTGTGTATAATTATTTTACTATATTATTTCCCATTACAGTGTTTATGAATTTCTGCTGCCCATCATTGTGGACCTTGAAACAATTCCAGGTCTAAAACTGTGAGACACCTTAACCTACAAGTTCTTTCTATATATTTAAAATAGTTTTTTGTCCTTTTGAAACAGTGCACATAAGCAGGGAGAACCATCTGCTTTTAGTCAAATGCACTTTAATTAGTCAGCGGTTTGGTGCTCATCATGGTGAAACTAATTAGCAAATTGTTAATTAATAACAGTTGAAACAGCAATCGGAATCCTAGGGCTACAGTCTTCTAGCTATCTGCATCTTCCATCTTGGCTCACGTCCTGGAAACAGGAAGTGGTACCATGAAGCACAGCAATGTGACGGGCACATGTTCTCTATACATAGACTTCACTTAACACTGCGAGTGAGGACAGAGAGATGAAATCAGCAGAGGACAGATTTTAGATTGTAAGCTCTTGCGAGGACTGTGCTCACTCCAGCTGTCTAAAGCTATGCTCTTGTGCTATCGTCACATTGTAATGGAATGTGTAAAGTTTTGTGTTTTATAAATAAAGGAACATTACTAATACAAAATAATAGACAGTGTCATATCCCCCCTTCCCTCCCTCTCCCGAAAAAAAAAGAAAAATTACTGGTAATATGATGCCTGTGTCTGTCAGGAGTCAGGACCACCCACTGTGATTTGCAACAGGGCTAATCTTGGTGCAGTTTTCATAGAAACAAACCAAGTTCATCCATGACCCTGCTCCACCAAGTTACTGACCCCTAGAGGAGGGACTGGTTCCTCAGGCAATAAGCCCCACCTGGGATTTCCCCTGTATACCCTGGGTACCAAAGTCCAAAAATCGCTAGCCATGGTGGAGCATCTAAGTTACAGCATGTGTCTCACGCCACATAGCAGAAAAAATAATGGATGAATGTGGAAACATCTTTACAACGGCATGAAACAGAAGGTAAAACTGGCCCTGCGCAAAGGAGCTTACCATCTAAAAGGTATGGGGAACACTTGATATATAAAGTATGATCAATTTATTGCATTTGTAATACTCAAAATGAAATGTATAAAGCATTTACACTAAGAGATGGTGCAGTGAATGTATACAGAATACAGAACAATTTGTACTCTGCAACTGATCTCATCCCCTATTCAGGGGGAAAAATGACAAGGACAATTATGGAAAACAGGCACAATAATTTGTGGCTCAATAGCTATTGTCGAACTACAAATCCCATGATACTTCTTACTGAAGGCCATGGGAATTATAGTTTGACAACAGCTGGAATGAATTGGGAGATGCAGAAGTAATTCTAGAACTGTAATTGTCCAGGAACTGAGACCTCCATCAAGCTGATACGTTAAATCATGCATTTTGGTTGCGTGGGCTTGTTGTAATACAAATGAAACTGCAGGCCTCTGGAGTATCTGTGCCGAGCTGCAGATGAATCACACGTTCACCTTCCCCGGCATTGTTACGTAGGATTTAGTACTGATGGAGGGAGAAATACATTAAACAGATAGCGAGAGACAGAGATATGGGAAACCAATGTGATGAATTAATAGTCATTGTAAACTGAGACACAGAGCAATCACATTGGCAAAAGATTTAGGATACATAGGGAAAGACACACGTTGTTTATGACAACAAGATGTATAGAAAAGTGGCTATATAATGACACTGATCAAAATGGAGCCGCCAAGAGAACCGGAGAAAAAATCATAGGCACCTGGGGGATGAGCAAGAAAGATGGTTCAATGTTCCGCTGCACTCTGCAGGGGGGCGACACACACCACAAACCAGGTAGCCAGGATCTGCTTACCGACAATTTGTGTTTCACAAATAAATGCCCTTTGCATGCTGGGGTTTATGATGTGGGAAGAGAATGAAAATGAATTTCTATCCTACACCAGATACAAGGTGAACGAGGTTCAGCAAATAGAACTGAGCACTTTGGATGATGGCAGTTTATTAAACCATGTTCTGGACTAGTAGTATCTGCCCCAAAATACAGTATAACTACAACTCCCATTATCACCTAGAACAGAGACTGTATAACCTTATATTAGGCCTCTGCTGTCAAACAAGTATACAAGTGAAAACCCACAGATAACTACTACATTTGGGGTCTATGTACTAAGCAGTGATAAGTGACAGAGTGAAAAGTGATAAGTCTGTGATAAGTGCCAGCCAATCAGCTCCAAACTGTAATTTTTCAAACACAGCCTGTGAGATGACAGTTGGAAGCTGATTGGCTGGCACTTATCACAGACTTATCACTTTCACTCTGTCACTTATCACTGCTTAGTACATAGACCCCTTAGGTTTTATGTGACATGCAAAATTGTAAATACATTGGGCACAAATTGACTGATTCTGAGTCATACACATAGTGGCTGTAGGTGAAGGCAGCAGCGGAAGCCTGATTAACTACTTTATGCTGACACCAGAATCTGTTCAACTAATGCGGGGGAACGTGCATATGCCAGCGGAGACCAGTGCCACCAATTGTTATTACTCTGGTCAATGTAGCCGTCATCATTTAGTATCAGCACCTGCACCAGCCCCATGCTACTGTAGGTGCAAGAGACCCGTCAGAAACAGGTTCTCCTTCCCCATACACACGGCCCAGAATTGCTCGAAGCTTATAATACTCCCATGACCTTCCCGCTAGTCAGGGTGGTCATGTGCAATCATATTGCCACCACCCAATTCCCGCCCTAAAAATGCAAAAAACTAGCAGTATAATGCAATTTAATGTACTACAATATGTAGTAAGAGTATGGAATACCACTTCAATGGCAGATGGCGTCTTTCCTAAAATGTACTGTGCATGATTGCATCATAAAGCCATTGTCAGAACAATTGGCGTTAAACTTTACAGTCAGGCCACCCACAAAGATAAAAAAAAAAGTGTCATGCCATAGCGACCACTGGACATCACAGGGTTACGCCGCAACAAATAGGGAGATCCTGCAGCACAGACTGCGTAGGACATCCAGCTCATAGCTGATTATGCAGTGAATGTGACAAGGCTGAACAAAGCCAGCCACAACAATAGACAACACACTGTCATTAGCATACTAGTGCAAAGACAAAGAGCCAGACAGCAATACACTTGAAAAAGTATCGCACGCACTTAATTTCTGAAGTTCGTTCCATTGATGTCAATGGATGCACATCTACTGAATTATTCAGTGTGATCGTATATTTAACCGACTTGCTCCTGAATTCTTGATCATTTAATCCACCCTGGACATGGCTATGGTTTATAGAGGATATGGTTTAGCAGATTAGGGCGCGTTTGGAGAGATCATGAGAGTGCGCTGAGTTTTGAGTTGTAAATGTAGAGGAATGTGGACAAGCCATGGACGACTATTCCTCCTGAGTGCTCCTACCAAGGCGTGTACTGTACTTTGTCTCACTATCGGTCACTATGGAATAGAACAGTATTGTAGGGTATATTTACTACTGATCCACAAGTGAAAGGTCTCTCTTGTCAACAGAATCACTAGGAAATTAGCTATATTTGTCTAGTAAGCCACCATAGCATGGACTCTCTTGCCATCATAGAGTAGGCTATGTTGATTACTGTAAAAGTAGGAAAAGGGCTCTATTGCAACTGGCCTACCGGGAATGGGATCTTTCCCACACTGACCGCAAAGAAGTGGGCTATTTTGTATAGTGGCCACCAGAGAATGGTCTCTGCAATATATTCTAGTCACCAATTAATGGGCTTTATAATGTACACAGTATACTAGCTACCAAGCAATGGGTCCTGTATTGTATTCCAGTCATAATCAGTGTTGTATCTACAATGGGCGTACACCCTGCACACATGTTCTTCAATACTTACCTTCATGGAGTCCAACGTCAGTAGCGCTGCGCAATTCACCATGAAAATGGCAGAGCTGACATTTTCCTGGTGATTTGCACATGGGCAGTAGAAAAATAACTGGGAAAATGGGTGCCACACCATTTTCCCAGAGACCTACTCATGTGCAGTAGACTTAGGCACAGCACCAGAGTCTACATGGGATGGCCATCGATAAGCTGTCCATTGTTGGTTACATCGATGACACAAAACCATCTATGGTGAACCATCAATGGTTTGCACTCCTTGATGGCCACTGCTGCTGGGAGTAGGGGGGGACACAGTTGGCCACAGGCCTTATCAGAATCAGGGGTTGGGCTTAGCTGTCCATCGGGGTGTGGGGCTAAACTCTGTGCCTTTGGGAAAAAGAAAGAACCATCAGGTCCCAGTCTACCATTGATGGCAGAGAACCACTGGATCTCTGCCATAGATGGCAAAGCCATCGGTAGTTAACCATCGATGGTTATTAACTATTGATGGTCGATGGCCATCCCTAGAGTTTATTCACTTGCGCCGGCGTCTAGAAAGGAGGGGGCCCAGATGAAGATTGCACATGAGCCCCCTCCTCTCTTAATACACCCCTGGTCATAAATCAATAGGCATGTTATTGTACAATCCCACCATGCAATACAAGAGGCCGTGTGTTCAAGCACCCACTTACAGTATGTATACTGTATCAAACACCTCTTGGTTTAGTTACCTGTGGCAACATCTACCACAGATTTGTATGACAGTATACAACAGACAGTAGAACTTTACATTTTCAGAGCTCTCTAGAAAAAAAATAATTTTGCACACATATTGCTGGTAGAAAATACTATAGCTACAGACATTTAACTAAGATCTTGCAGCGCCCATCAGATGCATTTTGGGTTTCAGACAATTAATGCAAGCGATCTTTGTAGATGCTAGCAAACACCCACACAAATATGCTAGGCTTCTATAGAGTCTGGCTTATTATTATACACTGGGTCTGGGAATCTTCCCGAAATTCTAAGTAACCCCTTGTCTGACAGCAAAGCTTGCAACACAAGTAATATGTCTCATTTGCTTTCTATCCATACCAATGTAAGCCTGACGATGGGCCTGATTGGGAGATGGACGCTATTAACACAACCACTGTGTCTTTGTATGCAGCGGCTGCGCTGAAATATGCAAATGACACAGGAGGCGTCTTGTGTAAATAGCCGCCTACTGCCGACTTCTCTGATATGCTGCTGCATCTGAAGACGCAATATTGGATCAAACTGCGTGAACATTGGGCATCTGAGTAATACTCAGGATGATGTACGGTGAAATCACGTTGCCAGGTTCAGTGAAGCTGCGTCCAAGAACACAAAACATCGAAGATTTGCGTAAACATCATGTTTACGTAAATCTCTGAATTAGGCCCATTGTGTTTATTTGTGTAAATACGAATCTAACTAGCACAGCATAATGGGAGGTATAGCTCAGCAATGGTTGCACTCAGATTAAAGTGCACAGGATATGTTGCTTACAGTACACACACACACACACACACACACACACACACACACACTAATGCTTTAAACTGATTGTATAGAACATGTCACAATTGCACAAAGATCAATTATTTTGCAACGTTTGTTTGAAACCCTGGTTGTATTATTGGCTATAGGGAAAATCACTGATTTTTCTTTAAGTGAGCCTCAATTCTCTGAGCTCGTGACTTTGAGAATTGCCTCTCCCAAGCTTCTGGAAGAAATAAAGCAGATTTGAATTATTACCCTAATTACTCTTAGCCTAAAATGAGCAAGAGCTAAGGCGAGATGTCTTTGTCCCCCAAAATAAAACATTACTGAGACTTGCTCCTGTTGCACAAAGCATGAAAGGTTATCATGAGAAACCTTAATAATATCTTAAAGATCAAAGTCTCTGAGCACAGGCACTTGTGATGTTCCAGCCAGTGCAGGAGTCTGTTCCTACGTTTGATTTTCTGCATTAAAACCCAGAGCTGTGCTAGTTGCGGCTTCCACAGAAGACATTAATTAACACCCCTCTTGTTCTGCAAAGGAAAGAGCGGCCTTAGCTAATTATTTGCTCGGACACTTCAAAATCTCTTGGCACGCTAATAATTGGCCTGTTTGATAGAACGCTTTTTTGTCTAATACGTTTGAGCTGCATTGTTATTAAGTGAGGCTTGTGGTCAGTATAAGAAAGTGACACAGACTGATGAAGTTTACAGAACCCTCCAGCACCACGCCATACCGTAGAACATTCTAATTAAAGAATAATGATCATTACCCTAAAAAGTTTGTCCATATTTATCATCTCCACTCTGCTACACACCGCAAGCTAGATCTTGTCAGATCCTCCCCTCAATAAAATATATATTCACAGCCAGAGGTGTAGCGTGGAACCAGGGCACCTGGAGCAAGTGTACGCTACAGTGCCAACTCTGCCCATTGGTGTAAGTATAATGGTTACGGGGGGTGCAGTGTACCCAGGCCCCTGGGTCCAGTTGGTCCACACCGCACACCCTGCACCATATAATTATACTCACTCCTCCAGGGTCTCACATCGGTGCTGCGGCAGCAGCAGAAATCACCAGGAATATTGTGCGGCGGATATTTTCTCTAACATCTGCACATGGGTAGTAGAGAAGCCACCGGGAACAAGTCTACTGCAATGCAGGGAGGAGGAGGCCCACACGGAGCCTGCAAATTGGCCCCCTCCTCTCTTAAACCACCCCTGCCTCTTCCATTTTGGTTAGGTCGTTAGTAGCAACCCTTACTGGTGCTACATATCACACCGCCTTAGCTGCGACAGTGTATGTAGAACAGTAGGTTTCATTTGACTAAGCATTTGAAGTAACACATAACTGATCAAGTACAATTTTTTAATTTGCATATATTACAGAATGTAAAGCTAACATACCTGTTTAGAATAGATACAGGTTTAATAATTACAGACATTTAAATATTTGCAGGGTGAGGGTACAACTCATGTTTAGACCCGCTACATTAAGATGAGAGTGCATGCTGCATTTATTCTGTAGTTCTGTAGCTTTTGGAAGCATGCCCCCTGCTCACCAGCTTTCCTGCAGCTTTTCTCACATATGCCTATGTCCCCACAAAATTTTGTCAAACATGTCCCTCTGCTCATCAGCATTTGTCAAACATAACCCTCTTCACACTAGCTTTTCTCAAACATGCCCATCAGATTTTCTCACACTGAGCACTATGCCCACAAGCTTTACACACATGCCCATGTGCTCGCAAGCTTCTCACACATGCTACTGTGCCCATCAGTTTCTGTCAAGCATGCCCTCCTGCACACATTTGGTTCAGTACACAAAAATGGCACCCTGCACACCAGCATTGCCCCCTTACACACCAACATGCCCCACCTGTACACCTATATGTCCGAAGACCAACAATTTGCCCATCCTGCACATCAATATGTCCCCCCTGCACACCAGATTAGTCCTACATTACACTCTTTACTTAATTTCCTGCAGTGGTATCAGCTACACAGGACCTGGAACAGCAGCAGCTGCTGCCATGCAATGTGTGTCATGTGACTGAAGCAGTCACCTGACATAATTACATCAGCAGGGAGTAATCTGAAGACGAATTACTAGGCTAGTTCCCTTCCCCAGTGGTCTATTAACAACTATTGTAGGCAAAAATATGCACCCCAAATGGCATTCCCTACTACCCCTGGTGCCTGGAGCACCACCTGCTCTGCCCATTCTATGCATCTAATCACAGCCAAGGAATGATATTTATACTTTAATCACTTACAGTATATAAATATAAAGTTTTGTGGACCATGGCCCTCATTCAGAGCCGTACGCTCTGAGCAGAGCGCACGCTCTGAATGAGGGCCGGGCTCCATTTTCATGGAGCGTCCTCCTGGACGCTCGTATAGCTGTGGGTCACCACCCACAGGCTATACGAGCGTGCTTTTTGATGGCCGCGATGGTCGAGACCATCGCGACCATCGAAATTGCGAGCCGGAGCCTGCGGTTGAGGTATTCAACCGCAAGCTCCGGAGTGATTTTGGCTCTATCTGAGCCAAAATCACTCCCACTGACATCACTAGTGATGTCAGTGGGCCGGCTTCTGACGGGAGGCATTCCCGTGGGAACGCCCCCGTCAGGGAGGCACGCCCACCAAAGGGGGCGTGCTGTCAATCAACATTGACAGCACGCCCCCTTTGATCGGACACAACGAGCGAAGGACTTTCCTTCGCTCGTCGCGTCTGGTGCATGCGCAGGACGGAGCTCCCTCCGTCGTGCGCATGCTCAGTGCATAACATCGACCCACTTGCGAGCGGACAGCCGCTCGCGAGTGGGTCTGAATCAGGCCCCATGTTCCCATTAGCTTACACCATATTCAGCGTTGGCCTCTGTGGCCTAGTTTCATTAGACAGAGATTATTTGGATCCCTACATAGCAATCTGGACTGTGCCTTATACAGACACCACTTTTGCCTTGTGATATGTAAGTAGTTAAGGAACTGCTAATGTGTTAATGTTGTGAGGACATCACCGGAACAGCCTCCTATTGGAGGTGTTGTACTGCCATGACTGCAATGGTAATTGCCCCAGTAATTCATACAGATGTGTCCTTAGACATCTTTGCTGTAGTCATGCTAAAAAGCCCCTCCCTGCACCCCAGGTCCCGTAGCGTCTGGCGACTTTTTTGCATAATTTTTTTGCCGAAAATGCCTTTAAGTCGCAATACCAAGAGAATGTGCTGATTAATTTGAAATGCGACACTTATACGTATATATCTGTGTGCAACTGATGCGCTGAATCTGTATACGAAGTGTTACAATGTATCGGCTGCAGCTTTCTTCATTCCAAGTTACGTTATGCTTCATATACAGATTCAGGTTCATATAGATACAGGACACAAGTGTCGCATATCAAATTAATCAACACAGTCTGCTGGTGCGAGATGCCTGATGCTAGCTGAGAAGCGTGGGACCTGGCGGCTCACACACACCACCCAAGTCGCGCTGCGCGGCGTATTAAGACTAGGGTGTATAATTACTAAAGTGCGGGTTTTTAGAAGTGGAGATGTTGCCCATAGCAACCAGTCAGATTCTAGCTATTATCTTCAGGTGCTAGATAAATGTTAAGTAGAATCTGAGTGGTTCCTATGGGCGACATCTCCAAATCTAAAAACCCGCAATTTAGTAAATATACCCCTAGATATATGCAGACGCATCTGTATGTTAGATCTGAAAATAGAAGGGTAAAAATGCAGCCAGTAATATATATAATCCCTTTACAAATGAGGATATTGCAATAGATACTGTTTTCTGCACTGTAATTTTTGCACTGTTGCTGTAATATCTAGCTATAGCTTCGTAATATTATATCTACACAATGTTAAACCTTTGGAGTCTCAGACTGTGCAACACGGGCATACTTGTCCAAGCATGCATCCTACACCTGTATTTTAAGATGAGTGTATGAAATGCTTGCGTCCATTTGTGTTCGGGGATGCAGGACACGTGTTCATGACATGTGCATGTTCAGTATATATAGGACATGGAGATGAAAATTAACAATGCCCCTTAGACACATGGTCGTGTTTTCAGTTACTTAACCCTAAACAAGGCCCCTGGTGAGAATGTGCTTTGTAGTTTGGAGGTGCTAGTCATTTGCTCAGCCTAGATTTTACTGAAGTAGCCACTGACATTTACGCGTAAGAGAACTCGTGGAGAACCCCTGTTATTTGTTTCTTCACTCATTGGCCCACTAGTAGAATGCTCGGAACCCACCTACCCAGGTGCTGCTTCTCGTACGGATAAGCATTAAACTACACAATTTCCTGGATGCCATGTGGTTCTACTAGGTGGTGGTGGTTCTTTACCATATATTCAAACTATATACAGATTTAATTAATAGGTGTTATCTGAGAGATGAGTTTTACTGACCACATCGATTCTTTACCCATTTGCAAATATGGACACCTTGGGTTATAGTTAGAGATGTGCGCCGACCCCCGTGTTTTGGTGTTGGTTTTGGATCTGGATCTACCCTGGTTTGGATCTGGATTGGTTTTGCCAAAACCTCACCTCCGTGTTTTGTTTTCGTGGTTTTTTCTGGGATCTGGATTTTTTCTTAAAAAATCACCAAAAAAGCTAAAATCACATAAAATGGGCCTGTTTTTGTTCCTACAGTACAATTAACCTCAATAACATTTATTTCCAGTAATTTCCAATCAATTTTGACCACCTCACAATATTATTTGTTTCTTCTAGTTAAGGCCAAAAGGTTGCATCCAGCTAGCTGGCTGACTAAGCTAAGTGACACAGTGGGCGGCACTAACATGTGGCAGTTCAGCTTCTAATTTCCAACACGGATACAGTGTGTTATACAGTGTGGGTTGGATACACCAATAGCGCACTTACTGTGACAGCAGTGTCGGCAGAGCGGGGTTGCTGACGGTGTCCTCAGTACATGGAATGGCAGTGCTGCAGTGCTGGCAGTGTCCTCAGTGAAGGGTACCGGTGATGTCAGCAGTGCGGGGGTGCCAGCGGTGTCTTTAGTGCAGGTTTGCTAGCTGTGTCGGCAGTGTGGGGGTGCCAGCGGTGTCTTTAGTGCAGGTTTGCTGGCTGTGTTGGCAGTGCGGGGGTGCCAGCGGTGTCTTAGTGCAGGTTTGCTGGCTGTGTCGGCAGTGCAGGGGTGCTATCTGTGTTTTTAGTGCAGGTTCGCTGGCTGTATCGGCAGTGCGAGGGTGCCAGCGGTGTCTTTAGTGCAGGTTTGCTGGCCGTGTCAGCAGTGTGGGGGTGCCACCAGTGTCTTAGTGCAGGTTTGCTGGCTGTGTTGGCAGTGCAGGGGTGCAAGCAGTGTCTTTAGTGCAGGTTTGCTGGCTGTGTCGGCAGTGCGGGGGTGCCAGCGGTGTCCTCATTGCAGGTTTGCTGACTGTGTCGGCAGTGCAGGGGTGTCCTCAGTGCAGGTTTGCTGACTGTGTTGGCAGTGCAGGGGTGCTGGTGGTGTCCTCAGTATGGGAGTGTCAGCAGTGTGGGGGTCGCCGACGGTGTCCTCAGTACGTTTGGCAGCAGTGCAGGAGTGTTAGCAGTGGTGGTGTCGGCGGCGGGGGATGCTGCCAGTGGGGGTGCCGGCGGTGGCGGCAGCAGGGAGTGCCGGCGGTGTCAGGCGGCTGGAGATGATGGGCGCCATCTTCTCTTCTTTTGTGCTGTTTTCAATGGGCTTAACGCTAATTGGCTGAGAGCCGTTACAGACGGCTCTCTCAGCCAATCAGCGTTAAACCCGTTGAAAACAATCTCGCGACTCGACAGAGGGGTCGCAAGGCTTTGCCTCGAGTCAGGGATCCGGGGCAGGCATGGAGATCCGAGCTGTGCTCGGATTGCCCCGGATCCCCCAAATTCGGGTGGGTTCGGACCTCTTAGATCCGAACCTGCTCATCTCTAGTTATATTTACTAGAGTGAGAGTTGTGGAGATGTTGCCTATAGTATCCAATCAGATTCTACTTAACATTTAACTGACACTTTCTAGAAGATAATAGCTAGAATCTGATTGGTTGCTTTGGGCAACATCTCCACTTCTAAAAAGTCTCACTTTAGTAAATTTACCCAATTGAGTCAAATTGATCTCACACCAGCACAAATGATGGGAATTTGCACTTGTTTGGCTCCTTATGGCTGAGAGAGAGACGGGGTACCGATGTTTTCCAACTGCACATGAGGGAAACACAGAGGATAGTCACACGCACAAGCTGAAGTTTGAGATGGCATTTGCAAAGTATCCATAATCGCAACATCCTGAGAAGACCAATGAGATCCGCAAAAAGGACGGGAGTTCCAAGGGTAGGTCTGCAATTGCAACTGTGTTCCCAATCGCAGAACCACAGTCTCAAAGGCCATATTTAGAGAGAGAGAGATGTACCTGAATCTGCAGCCCAGGTCATACTGGAGGAGTCAATGTGTATTCAATGTTGCGTCGGTGATGCTGTGGTCTCATCCCTCAACGGATCTACTCACAATGCAGATAAGGAAAGTGGGTGTAGCAGCACTTGCTCAGTCCGCTGCATGCTAGGTTAGGTGGGGGGGTTTGTTGGCAGGCATTTGAATATTTTCGCACATAGGCTGTGTGAGAATTCACAGCTACGAATGTAAAAGCGCACCACTCGGAATCAGGCCCAAAGTCCAGGTGTGGTAAAGTGATATTCTCACAAATGAGATGTTGCTGGCTTGCAGAAATATGCACGT
Source organism: Taudactylus pleione (assembly GCA_031769625.1). Lineage (NCBI taxonomy): Eukaryota > Metazoa > Chordata > Amphibia > Anura > Myobatrachidae > Taudactylus > Taudactylus pleione. The sequence goes on along the minus strand of JAUIMM010000104.1, from coordinate 1,781,888 downwards.
ATGCCTATTGGGAGACATATCTTCTGCACCTGCTAGAGGACAGGTGTAAAGAGGCTGATGATAACTTGATGTAACACTTCTGGGGCAGGATGCATGACGCATCGTATTCAGGATATGATGTATCGCGACGCTCTTCTCATGCATGCCAGCGTTGTATGAGGGTATGCACAAAGGACCTCTTTCTTGGTAAAAGAGGCCCTTTTCGAGTGAGGGACTTCGCATTCCAGGGCTTGGTGCATATGAGAAATACGGTCATACCTACATTTTCAGGATTTGACCGCATTTCTCCCCTTGCTGCATCCTGCCCCTAGAGATGTCTACACTGCAGATGGGTGGAAATATCCAATTATTTTTACATTAATTTAAACCCATTTTCTGTTCAGCCCCCTTGAACAGGGCTGGCTCTAGTGGTGTTCGACCTGAGCGGCATCCCGATTCCAGCGGGACAGTATTGTCCCGCTGTTCCACCCGTGGGCTGAAGTGGGCGTGAGAGGGCTGGGGGAAGCCCAGCTAGTGAGGCTCCCCCCCCAGCCTGACGTTATTTGGAGGCATGCCATGCGGGCACGTCCCTCAGATAACATGACGTAAGGAGGCACGGCCTATGGTAATTAGGCCATGCCCCCAATTTCGGGCATGCGCTGAAAAGCGCAGAGCACTCAGCCGGCACAGGGTGCTATTAGCCTTGGAGCCAGCCCTGCCCATGAATGTATTGATTGCTGTAAATGTGATGCATTTCATCAACTGTGTCCTCACTAAGGGGGAGATGTATCAAATATTCTAAATATGACAGGTGGAGCATACTTGCCGACTTTGCTGCCCCCTCCTCCGGCACAGAGGGGGCATGGCGGCCAGGAAAGTGGGCAGTGCAGGGGGCATGGCAGCACAATCTTGTTGGTCCGGCCATGCCCCCCACTATACAGTGGCGAGAAACAGGCATGAAATGCGTCATCTGCCCCCCCTCACTTGTGCTCCATAAGTAAGTGGCCGCGGCAAGAGTGCGAGCGGATGGAGGGGGGTGGGTCGATCAACATTGACAGCCGCCCCTTTTGTAGAGAGCTCCAGAGCGAGAGAGTTTCTTTCTCACTCTGGGGCTTGCGCACACACAGTGTGACCGCTGCGCTTGCACAGGGCTAACCATCGACCCGGTTGCGAGCGCATCGGCGCTTGCGACCAGGTCTGAATGAGACCCAATGTGCTGAGCAATCTAAAGCAAACTGATAACATATAGCTCACCATCCAATAGCTAGAGAACCTCTTCTATATGGCAGATGTAGACAACCTGTGCCTCAAACGCTGTTGTGGAGCTAGTATGCTGGGGATTGTAGTTCCATAACAGCTGGCGAGCAACAGGTTGTCTAATCCTTCTCTTAGGAATCACGATTCGCATTTCTGCTCTATACTATGTGTCCATAAATATCAGTCATTAAGTATCCAGCTGTCTAGCAGCAATAAAACTTCTTCATCACCAGAGCTTTTAAGATACAGATGGAGCGGGGTTTTGTTTCCATGCACAGCACAGGACGGCACAGAATATATTTACCAATTAACTTGAATATCCTAAGCTATTTATACACAGACAAACTAATCTGAGATCTGTCACAAGACTGCAAAAATTCTCCACTTAATCCTACTCCATGATGCAACATTAAACTCTGCTCCATCTGCAGCAATTCCCAGTTACCTCTATATTTCCAATGTCTGCTAACCTACCTTTTCAGTTATTGGTAAATAATCTTGAGTAAAGAAAGTTTTCCACCCTGCCCCAATATACTTTGTGCATAGAGGCAGCCAATTTGGACTTAATAACTTCAAAGCCGACAATTACCTGTACAGTATTTTTGTGTTGCTTAGCACTGTGTTGGAACATGTTCAAAGGAACACATGAAGCTGCTAGGTAAAAGAAAAGAGGCCGGCCTGTTTGTCACCTGCATGCATCGTTCTTATAGTCTGAACACACACTTGACATGCAATCTCAGCATACTTTGCTTCCATCCTTCAGTCAATTAGATTGATGGTAATAACTGCTGGGAAATGTATGAGCCTTAGATGTTCAGTTATTGGGCTGTCAGTCAGAGAGAAGCACAAGCTGTGGAATCTTACAGTACATCGCAGTGCCACGCTGCCCTGGCACCTACCCAAGGCATTGGATATGGCACCGGCCCTGCGAATGTAAGCCCAGCCGCTACCCCGACCTAGCCCGATTCAGGCTATAGCCCAGTTAAAATAAAAAAACTAAAAAAGCTGTATTTGCCTAGAAAAAGGTTACCGATATTTCCCACTGTCCCTCTCACCTGTACTGCAATCCACAGTTCCTGCACCCGAAACAAACGTCCCACTGTGTAAATGTAAATAAGGCCTTTTATTTATATTTTAGTCTCTAGTCTTGCCGCTATCAAAGCCATTAGTGCAGCAGTCTATGTGAGAGGTGCAGCGCCTTCTCAGGTATTGTTGGAAATAAAAAGAGCCCCCTACTGCTTCTCAGAATGATTTCCACTAGTCTCCTACATGTTCTTTAAATAAATTAGGAAGTTCAAAGAACACCAGAGCATTTATCATTGTATTGTGTTTAACACTTCCTCTGCCTGTGGGGAGGAACCCCGCACTGTGATCCAATGAACTGTGTGAATGAAATGGTCAGGGACGCAGATCAGCTGTCTGAGTTAGTTATACAGTCAGCTTTGTGCTGTCTAATAGAGGAGGGTCATAAGAACAGCAAATTCACTAGCATGTATATACACAAGTGAGTGTCGTTACACTACTTCTAGCTATATTGCACTTTAGGGCAAGCTGTGATGTGAATAATTAAAACTTAAATTAGTGAGCACTAAGCATGCTCATTCAACACTGCCAATCCCCACCTCGTTAATGGTTTTGTCTGGATGACGGATACTCGCCTCGTTTTGTATTTTAGCGAATTCTAAATAGAACATTTGCATATTGCAATAAATATCGTTTAGTTTAGTTCATTTATAAATGTTAAAATGAACAGACTGTTGGTGATGAAAGACACTATCTACCAGCCCAAGCCCCCCATCTCACAGCAGCTAGCATAGTTGTCAGCATTTTAAAACATGCTCCAAGTACCAACCAGTCAGCTCCTAACTGTCATTTTGCAAACAGCCTGTAAAGTGACAGTTAGGAGCTGATTGGTTAGTACTTTATCTCCATCCACGTTATCTCTCGCCCAGGGGGTGAAGTGACCACGTCAGCAGCCTTGTCACTCCTGTGCCAGGATCCTGCGGACCACACATGCGCGGCGGCCATTGGCTAGTATTGAGAAGTGTAGCCCGTAGGCTACAGCAGCTTACGCCACCTTCAGATGACGTAAGCTGCGGGGATCAAGTCCCGGAATGCTTTGTAAATCTGACAGCATCCCCCATAGAAACCTCTGCGGATTGCGCCTGCTGGCGGAATTGGAGGGACAGCGGCAAATATCTCCGTTATATGCTGCGGTCCCTCCTTCCTACATTCAGGGGATACTAAGTATTTGCAGGTAACCCACGAAAATGTGTGTTCTCAGGGAACAAGCCAAAAATATTTAAGGATAAATGGGCCACCTATATCACATGCCTGGGATTCTGAAGCATTGCACCGTATATATTGATATATCACCGAGGATACAACCCCCCCTCTCTTTCCTCTGTTTGCATGTTATTACTATTTGCAGGAATATGCATCACCATTACAGTCATTTGTGAAAGCCTTGTTTGGTAAACCTCCACATGCCAGCAGGTTGTCACAAAATTCAATTATTCGAAATGAATTATGTATGCCACAGACAGCCCCATTGAAGAAAGCCACTTCATTTGTCTTTCTAACAAGTCAAGCTGTGACTGGGGATTTCATGATCTTGTGGAAGGAATGGGAGAAGCAGAAAGGAGTTTTCTGTATGTAAAGCACTGGAATTTCTGGGATAACGTTCAAGAAGATGATCAGACTAAAGATTTATGTTGCGGATCGCTGGCTCTTTCTTTTTTAAAGTTTCTATGAGAAAAGGTAGATTTACTGTAATATAGTTGTCTGCTTTTCAAGGTGGGGAAAGATTATGTTGTTTTTTTTCCTTCGTTAACTGCAAGGACTGATGGATGTGTGCAGAAAACTTAGCAGAAGAATCATGTGCGGAGCTTTGCGGGTGACATGTAATTGCCTGCATACCTACCAGCTGTCCGGCTTTTGGCAGGATAGTCCAAGGTTTGGAGGTCTGTCCTGCTATCCCGCAATTAGGCATGCAGCTTTTTGTGCTGAAACAAACACCCACCTACAACTTGGTCACCCACCAATGTGCTGCAGCCATTTCCCCGTCCCGCCACAAAGGCCTCTGATGTTGGAAGGTATACAGTATATATGAAGCATTATACGACTGCATGAATATGCCTCATACAAAGGTGCTGCAATAGATGCCTGATCACCCTGGATGTCTAGGAGAGTTCCAGATTTACTTGAGAACTCCAAGACTCCTGAGCAAACAAGTGACTTGACTACTCACTTGATGATGTGAATTGCATCTAATACCTCTTTTCCACCAAAAACCCAGGTCCGACCTGGGTTTTTGGACATGGTTCCAACCCAGGTCAGACCCAGGTCAGACCCATTTGCACTGCACCTTTGATCTGGGTTACTCCCAGGTCAGCCCTGTTCACACTGAACTCAGGTCTGCCCTGCTAAACCTGTGAGGTCATAAAAAGTGGGAGGTGAATGCTCCACAACCACCAATCAGCTCATTTTAGGCATGACCAAGGTCGGATAACCCGGGTTGCACCGTTTACACAGCACCATTACCTGGGTCCATCCTGGGTCCAACCCTGGTAGCTACCTGGGTTGGATTGCAGGGTCACTTGACCCAGGTTATTTTTCAGGGACCCTTTTACACCGAGCTGCGACCCGGGTAGACCCAGCAAAAACCCAGGTTTTTGCTCTGGTGTAAAAGGGGTATAAGAATGTCCTAAAAAGAACATTCTGCGGGGCACTTGCAGGTTGGCCACGGATCGGTGGTCAAGTACCAAATAATATTTACAGTCAATGTGATTGGCAGTCGCCAGCACTGGTATTGCTTATCATAATAACATATATGGGCAAACTGAAGCGCAGCCCTGTCCACTACCCGAGTACTGGATGACAGATGAGCACAATTTACTTAATTTTAATATCTTTGCTGAACTTCTCAATAATACCCATTTTCCACCAAAAACCCGGGTCTGACCTGGGTTTTCGGACATGGTTCCAACTTCCAACCCAGATCAGACCCTGTTTACACTGCACCTTCAATCCGAGTTATTCCTGGGTCAGTCCCATTCACACTGAATCTGGTTCTGCCCTGCTAAACTTGTTAGGTCACAAAAAATGGGAGGTGACTGCTCCACAGCCACCAATCAGCTCATTTTAGGCCAGACCCGTGTCGCACCAATTACACTGCACGATTACTCAGTTCCATCCCGGGTCCAACACTGGTAGCTACCTGGGTTGGTGTCATTTTTCAGGGACCCTTTTCCACTGAGCTACTACCTGGGAAGACCCAGCAATAACCTGGGTTATTGCAGCATTGGAAAAGCGGTTTAAGAAACCGGGCCTAGGGGTGCCGTGAAAAAAATGCTAATACTCTAGGGAGCCATGATTCAAGAAAGTTTGGGACATTCTCTCCTCATTAAATTGTTAACTAGTATTTATTGAAGGACACACTTGGCACCAGGGCCGGATTAAGGTCAGTGGGGGCCCCTGGGCAACAAACATGTGGGGGCCCCTATTACGTGCCCTTTATGCAGTGCACCCAGTAGTAGTGCCCCCAGGAGTGTTGCCCCTTATGTAGTGCCCCCTGTGCAATGCCCCCTGTAGTTATACCCACAGTAGTAGTGTTCCCAATAGTAATTCCCCCTGTATAAATACCCCCAGTAGTAATACCCCTGTAGTTGTGCCCCCAGTTGTCATGCCCCCTGTGTGTGCCCAATAGTAATGCCCTCAGTAGTAATACCCATGTAGTTGTGCCCCCTGTGGTAGTGGCACCAGTAGTAATGACCCCCCCCCGAGTAATGTCCCCCCCGAGTAATGTCCTCTGTAGTAATGTCCCCCTCGAGTTATGCCCCCAGTAGTAATGCCCCAAGTAGTAATGCCCTCCCCCCGAGTAATACCCCCAGTAGTAATGTCCCCCCCGAATAATGCCCCCTGTAGTAATGCCGCCAGTAGTAATGTCCCCCCTGAGTAATTTCCCCCCCAGCAGTGGAAAAGTCGCTTGCGCTAAAGAGAAAAAAAAAATCAATCATACTCACCTGTGTGTGCCCAATAGTAATGCCCTCAGTAGTAATACCCCTGTAGTTGTGCCCCCTGTGGTAGTGGCACCAGTAGTAATGCCCCCTGTGGTAGTGGCACCAGTAGTAATGCCCCCCTGAGTAATGTCCCCCCCGAGTAATGTCCTCTGTAGTAATGTCCCCCTCGAGTAATGCCCCCTGTAGTAATGCCGCCAGTAGTAATGTCCCCCCCAGCAGTGGAAAAGCTGCTTGCGCTAAAGAGAAAAAAAAAATCAATCATACTTACCTTAAGCCCCGGTCCCACTGCCTTCTGATCCGCTCGGCTGGCGCTGCTCCTCTGCACCATGGGAGAGACGCATGACGTCTCTCCCATAGTTCACTGTCTGAGCTGGAAGCCGGAGCTCACGAGTGAGCTCTAGTCTCCGGCTCTGACTGCCGCTGCGGGGAGGGAGCCGGGCGCCCGCTGGTTACAATCTCAGCGGGCGCCTGGTGTCTCCGTGCGGCACCGGGGTTAGGTGTCTGGAGGAGGCGGAACTGGTCCCGTCTCCTCTGGCCGCCTCCTCTGGTTCACTTTAACCCCGATGGCTGGGTGTGGGGGCCCTTCAGGTGTGGGGGCCCAGGGACGATAGCCCCTGTCGCCCCCCCTTTAATCCGGCCCTGCTTGGCACCCATTTATCAAGAGAACTTTGATCCTGGTAATAAGGCTGATTTTGTTTTTAATTGTTGCGTATCTTTCCTGAGCAGGGTATTAAAGGACAGTTAACGCCACAATACTCATTAAGTAGTCTTCCCCATAAAGTGCTAAAAGTGAATCCTGCTGCTGTCAGGGGTTATCGCTGCTGATATATCATGCACTAGGTGAAATGGCACTGGAGTTTTCGCTGACTATAGCCTTTTTTTCACCCTTTAATAAATTAGCCTTCATGTCTGATATTATCACTGAGCTGCAGCAATTATTTATTTTTCTCTTACTTGGCACTTTCTGGAAAACACGTGTCAGGGTAAAACAGATCCCATACCTGTTTATTTACTCAAATAGTAGGATTTGTTTTTTCTATTTAAACAATAAAAAGATTGAAACATTGATCATCTTTGATATATGCACAAGATAAACTGAGCAACGAGCAAACTTGAATCTGATACCGGCCAATTATATTTGTGAAACTGCTTCATGAATTTCTGGATAATCTGTAGGTAACTTAGAAAAGATTTATTGAAAGCTGACACAAAAAAGAGTGTCTTTCCCTGTAACAAAATATTTACTCATTGAGCAAGGTAATGTATTGTCTGCAATGCAAGGTCATCTTGTACAGATTAGTCATGCTTTGCAGACATTCCAATTAATAATATGTCTGTCCAGGTTGGCAAGTCAAACACCGATGTGATACTCATTACAATCTGATTTAATTAATGGAGTGTGGATGGGGAGAAGGGTTGATTTGATGAAGTAGCAGAATCCCAAAAACAGGAAGATATATAGTTTTGAGGACCCCTAGTTACACACATCTGCACATGTACATACTGTACATACTTATTTATCTATTCCTGGGTGAAATTTACACTTAAAGCTACAATTTCACCTAGTATAAGATTTTTCTAAGGTACCACTGGCCCAATCGGCTCCATTTAGTTGTTCAACCCAGGAGCCTCATTCCAATCTTGCAGCCCCAGATGAAGAAGCAGTTGGTGAGCAAATACAGTTTACAGTATTTTAAAGTGGTGAACAAAATACTGTAGGTTAGCTAGCTCTGTAATTCAGAACTGGCTGTGCAGCACCCAGCTAGGTGTTAAAAAAAACAGTGGCACCTTAGGAAGAGCCCAGCTAGGTTGGGGCGCTGCACCTTAGTAAAAATCTTTTTACTGAATTGATAGTTCAGTTTTAACTTGCAATATTACTTTTGACTAGGCTTAGGCAGCCTGTGGTGGAACTACAAGCTCCAGTATACAGTGGTATAACTGTCTGTTGAACACATAGTTCCCAGCTTTTGGGACATCAGTTCTGAGAGATCCCTGAAAGGAGATCCAGGTAGCAAGTGAAGAGGACATAGGGCCTGATTCAGAGCCGGACGCAATTAGCGCTCGCTCGTCCAGAAAATGGGGGTGGCTATTCAAATGAACCGTTCACTCTTTGCGGTCTGTTCACGCCTTTAGGTCTGAACGAGCGAACAAAACATGCGGTCGTTTTTTGGAAAAATACGCCCCCTGGCCGCTCGCATCCTACGTCATGTCCGGTATTTATTAGATTAATCGAGTACATCGACCAGCGTATGAACTGCTCGCTCTTCTTGTGGTTGGTTTTTGCTACCACAATCTTGCGAGCAGTTCTGACTATAAAATAACCCAGTGACGTGGTCAATGACGCTGCTGTATTAATTATGCACACCCTTAAAACGCCCGTTTTGACCTTTAAGCACGCCTGCGTTCGGATCTCCACTCCCCGTTTTCAAGCACCTTCCCCTGTTACCACCCACATACGCCTCATTCTGTCACTCAAAATAGCAGGCATTCGCTATTTAGTGAACAAACGAATTTCGGCCGCACTGACTGGTTCGCGCATGCGTATAACGATCCGTATGCATGCGCAGTTGGGCAAACATTGCTCGGGGCGAACGAGCGGCCGCTTACGAGCGGCTCTGAATCAGGCCCATACTACGCAATAACCCTAGATTAGCAAATTGTGTTATCCAGCCCTCACTCTGCCCACTTGTGGGCTAGATCTGGGAGGGCTCACAGCTCTCCCAGGAACCAGGGAGAAAACTACAAAACGTAGGAGTCTCCCGGAATGGCAAGTAAGGTTCAGCTAGGTAACTAAACTTTGAAATACATTTTCTAAACTGTTTTCCTTGTTGTATAGTACTGTAGTGTAGTCTGTTATATCACACTTATTATAAATTGCATTTTGGTTTGTATATCCAAATCCAGCATCATTTCTTTAAGACAGCTTCCATAATAAATCAGATTAAGGTAAAATTTAATATTTTGTTGCAACTTTTGCAAACCACAAGTCTGAAGGGAAACAGGCTGGGCTATTTTAGAAAGAACTGCTGTGCTCATACACTGACACAGACGCTGGCTATGATCAATATTATTTATTTCATTGAACTTTCAAAGCTGTGAGTAGACACCAACTCGCCACTTGTTACTGACATGCAACCTCGCACAATGTAACGCGACTTCTACGTGATGTGATCAGGCGCTATACAACGAAGGCAAATGGTGGAGGAGAGGAAAGAGAAGTATACATTGAGGTGTTTATTTGCTTTAAAAGGTCACATACAAATATTAAATTCAAGATAAAGGTAGATAGGAACTGTCCATTAACAGAACAGTAGTAAGGCCATATCTTTCTGTGCAGCACAAGAGTTACCTTGACAACAGATAAAAGGGGAGATGTACTAAGCTTTGGAGAGAGATAAAGTGGAGAGATATAAAGTACCAACCAATCAGCTCCTGACATTTTTCAAACAAGGCTTAGTACAGCTGATCGAAAGTAAGGTTGAGGTGAAGAGCTTTCTGTATATTTTAAGGATCTTGAGCAGATGTTGTTATATTGCAGACTACTGAGGCCCGCTGTGTATGTACTTGGAACAACAACCGTTCTGTATATTTTTAGGAACTATGGGTGGGTACACACTTGCAGGATATCGGCCCAATTTGGCTGATTTGGGCAAATCAGAATGACAGATCGGGCATATCATGCATTGTGCATGCCCAACTGCGGACTCCAGCGGGTTGAATGCAATGTCATGTGACTGGCCACGCTGCACGCCATCACACAATATCGCATGCGAGGCTGTACATATTAATGAATGACAGAACAGTGTTCTGTCATTCATTAAATCTTTTAAGTGTGTAACGACAATCTCCTATGGAGCGGGGCAAAGGGAAATATCTCCCTCCATTGCTGGTCGTACAAGTGTGTAGCCAGCCGTAGAGAAATACTGTTGTAGACTAGCGAGGCTTGGTAAGATATTATTATTATCCATTATTTAAATGGCGCCATAAGGGGTCCGCAGCGCCTTACAAAGTACATAAACAGAAACAAACTGAGCAAAACAAGAAGAAAGTGACTTACGGTACAGAACATTGCAGGACATGGACATGGTATAAACATTGCTGCAGCATTGGTCATAATACTCAAATAGGCAGCAGGGCGGCAGAACCTAAGGGTTTGGTGGTGTTGTAGGCAGTAAAAGATGGTATAAGTAAGTAAAGGAAGGAAGAGCACACAAGGGAAGGGGGTCCTGTTCATGAGAGCTTACAGTCTAAAGTTGGTGGGTGTAAGTATGTACTTGGGGTGAGATAATGGGAATTCAGTTGATGTGTACTCCATACAGGTTACATATACAGTATATCAGTCTTGACACAAATAGGTCATTTCCCCACGGTACGAGGTTCCGGTGATACAATGTTCGAGTCTGGTCCATGTTGTAAAGTAGCAATAATTTAAATGGCGAAACCAACCTAGCTTTGCCTTATAAATGATTGCTACTTTAAAGCATTAGCCAGATTCTGCGAGAACCCGTCGATGCCTGCAGTTCACTGGCTATTACATTTATCCTCATGGGCCTGTTTCAGAGTTAGGAGCAAATCTAGTATACAAGTATGCGTCTGAATGTGCAAGGACTAAGACGCCCCTTTTGTGCGTATTTAGATCCCGCTTTAGATGCCACCATCGGATGCACCATTGGAACTAGCACCTGCCCCTTGTTAGGTGCAGAATCTGTGCCAGAGTATGGCGTCCAATGTGAGCGATTAAGCGTCTGAGTTTGCATCCAATCATGCGAAACACCTGTGACACTCTCATAACACATCCATAAGACGATACATCTCTGCATAACTACCGCCCAGAAACTCCCAATGCATTTCTGCGGCGGTGCGTCTCAATCACTACTGCGCTGTTGTGTGTACACACCATGGGGAGCATGTGCAGTGTGCTACTTTTTAGCGACTTAAGGCACACATCCACTAGGCGATATTAATGAGCAATTGCACGATTACGATGTCGCAATCGTGCAATCGCACATTAATCGGTCGCAACTCGTGCACTATAATGTTGGAAACAAAAAGCGATGCGCGCTCCCACTGGTTGTTTCCAAAATCGATCATCGCCCGAACATGCCGTTCAACCTGCCGATAACGACAGATTGGCCATGTTTGGAGACTAATTGTTCAGTGTAGGCACTGCAGGGAATGGGGAACGACGGTACGATTACGATGTTGTAATCGTCAGGGCGTCTCTTGGTGTGTTCGACCAGTGCGATTGAACAGTGGCACCACCCCATAGAGGGTGCACCCATCCCAACATCCCGATTTCAGCGGGACAGCACTGTCCCGCTGTCCCATCCGTGGGCCGAATGTGTCCCTCAAGTGGTTAAATCGGGAGGTCGGGCACCCACACCACCACGGCGGTGCCGGACCCTGGACTAGCTGAATGGATGCTGCGCACATGCGCGCGGCATCCATTCAGTGCTGGGAGAGGGCTGAGGGAAGCCCAGCTAGTGACGGAGCATTGGGCTTGCCCCCATCCTGACGTTACACGGGAGGCGTGCCATTCGGGCACGCCCCCAAATAACATCACGTAGGGGGCATGGCCTATGGTAATTAGGTCACACCCCCATGTACGGCCCTAGTCGCCTAGTGGATGTGCGGCTTTAGATGCATGCGCAGTAAAAACCATTAGCCATTTGTGCCAATATCGGCATTGTGGGCGCCTCAGAATCAGGCCCTTAGAGTTGGGAACAGATTTGTCATAGTTTAATTCTAAATTTCAGTGTAATAACAAAGCTGCCCAGTATTTGTTCTCTACATGTAAAAGAAGTTAATATTTTCCTTGCATGCACAAAATAAAGAATGAATTTGCACCCTTTGCACTGCAACATGGTTGTTCTAGGAGCAAATTGCTCCTTTTTTTCTCTGTCTGTTGTATTTGCTGCTAACCCTGTATTTGAATCTATTGTGAGGTCGGGTTGGCATACAATTGGGAATAGTTATGGCCAAATCGCAGCAGCTAAAATTTCATGGCCAAACTGTATACTTAGCGACAGAAGAGTGAGTCACAAGCATTTAACACTAGGTGCACCAAATTTCAGGGCTATTTACTATGCTACCTCATGTAGGGCATTTCATTTTTATTATTATTACTTTTGTTTCTATATTAAGTTTCATTCATCAAAAGAATGCAAGTCTATTATGAGCTGCCTGGGGAACGATATCCTAGATGACATCTCAGCAAGAGACCTCTGCACAGACAGACCACAGAGCAGGCAAAGGCTTAAGGGAATACAAATGAGAGCTCGTCGGTCAAACTGTGTTTTTTCAATAATCACTATGGTTATTGACAGATCCCAGGAAGCTCTCTGCATGGATCAAACCATCACAGCGTGATTTATCAATAAAGATTCTGATTTTGAAGCGTGCTTTGTGCATATCTCTCTTGTATTTCTATTGTGCTTTCTTGTACTTTCCATGTCAGGGCAATATTTAAAGACTGAAGGGAATTGTCCGGGGTAAAAGCTAAAAGTCACAACGCTGACAATTACTGTACACTCATCTGCATGTTATTACAGTTACACATAATGTTTCTCGCCATCGCTGCCATGCTACGATGTAAGCAAAGCTTTGAATTTGCAGATGGCAACCTATGGCTACATCCCTGGCTGCTCTTTGTTCAGAATAATATGATTACAATGATTGTTAAGTAAGGCGGCGAAAATTATATTGAAGGGATATTTTAGGCTATTGTTGCTGGAAATGGAAGTAGGATTTATTGTTCACAAAGTTGTAGCAGAAATCCTTCCAGGGGGCATGTAAATGCTACTAAACATTATTGAGTGTCCCCTAGGGAGAAAGTGCCACTCAAAGAGGTTATGCAGGATTGACAACCTAGCATAAGTTTATAAAACGTCTTAAGTCTATTGAAAGTCAGATGTTTTAGATAATTGCTTAGAAAGAGGGAAAAAAACAATTTACAAAAAAAATAAAAAAAAAACACTGGGCCCGCGTTGCACTTGACTTCTGATAGGCCACATCCTTCTAAGGGTCCCACCAAGGGACAGCTGACACAAATGTACAGAAATGCCCGCTGAGTGTACAAACCAGTACGTTACTTCTGTGGCGCTTTTAACCAATATTGGGATTTCGGGACTAGTCAGAGCCTGCGCTGTTTAGGTTTTTTTTTCATGCCGGGCAGCACTGAGCACCTACAGTACGCTCTCTGTGAATGGCCCCCGGATGTGCTGCTGTGCATAGTGTGACATGACGTCAGAGGGCACGCTGTACAGCCCCACGCCACCCCCCACCTTCAGCCGCGCCCGCCCACCCCATTGACCAACTCAATCCCGGGTATCCCGGGATTGAAAAAACGACCCGGGATTGGCTTCCCTAGTTATATTAAATGGAGTATTGCTGAGAATACTGTAAATGACTGTTAAATTAGACATATGCAAAGAGTCATTAATATACAAAAAGTTACATCCCCACATCATGTCATCTCAATTTGCAGAAGGAAGGGATGGGAGATATTCACATGCAGCAGGTACCAGAGACAGGTGCCTTCAGTGCGTGTAGCAATAAAATAGTGCTTTTTGCTAAAAATATCAATTAGACATGGCCATGCCCGCCTGGCAGAGCCACACCCACTATGACACAGTCACTCCACCAGCATGCTGTAGCCACACACCCCATCCAGGAACCAAACTCAAGAATCGGTAGGTATGTAGTTGATTAATCTACAAACAAGAGTAGGATGTACGTAACTGTCCTGCTCAAATAGGAAAGGGCATTCTGCCCCCTGCTGGCCAATTGTGCATCTAGTTTCGCATCTGATAAAGCATCACAGACTATATAGTTCTGCCACAGCCAGAGTGCTGAACGCTGTTATGCATGTAGCGTTTATTTGATTCTGAATGTAACACAGAAGAAACAGTCTGACCTTCAGAGGTTGCGTCTCTATCATTTCATCTCGCCGGACTGAGGAATTAAAAATATATGCCTCACTCTCTTTCCCATTTCTGGTTATCTGCGGTTTCCATCTCAGTCTTTGTCCAGTGCTTTCATTTTGTGTGTATTAGAGCTCAGGTCCGGGAAAAGTGATGGATTTTGTCTGAATCTTAATACTTCAAACAATGCCTCAGGAGAGCGGCGTCACCTTCCAACCACAGTTGTATGTATCATCATCAATCAGCAGAGCTTTTCTGCGAATCCTTATTTATAGACCTTTTCAGGTACAAAAAAACTGAGCACTGCTATTTTTTATTTATCTCCTTCTGAGTGTTTGTGTCAGGATTCATGTTGATGAAGGGAGCTGTTTGTGCAAATGAGAGTCACTTGTCAGAACACTGTACCTGTGTATCCATCGTAGAGCGGACAATACGGGTCAACTCTACACATAAGATCAAAATAGATTTTGCACATTTACCATGCAGCATTTATCAATCACTGTTTATGTGATGTGAGCGAGACATTCTAATCAGAAAATGCTTTTATATTTACCTCAGAAAAAGAACAAGGAGGGCTTGAAACCTTTTGGTGGTCCTGTACCACCACAGCGCTAGCAACATACCTGCGATAATAGACAATTATGAGAAGGAACTCAGAGATAGCTACCAGTAATAGTTTGGCAGCTGTATCTTCCCGATGGGTAGTCATGGTTATAAATAATATTTCCTCTGCCGATTAGAGATGCTCAGGCGGCTTCTAAAATAACTGTCAAACTTGTTCATGAAATTGGTACATTAGCAGAAAAACCATGGGAACTTCAACGTTTGCTCATTTGAAAGATGTTTTTTAGGAGAATATTCAACGAATGTGTAACACATTCATCGCACTTACTTAATGAATGATTTTCGCGTTTGATGAGCACTTTTGATGAACTACTGTAACTTCCTGTATGTCTACCCCGCTGTACGAACCTCAAACAAGACTTAGAATTATAATAAGGGAATTTAAACATTTAGCATCCCATTTAACAACGAGACATAACCCCTTCAGCACTCAATAAAGGGGTTATGACCTCCTTTCAGTATTTAACAAACAGTGGTAAGCATAGCTGTTTGTCACTGTTCCGCGATACGGTTCCCACTGCCGGGGTCCCCGCAACAGCCTTTCCAGCTTCATTCAAGCCTTCTAGGCATTGCCGAGACTCCGCCGGGTGAAGGAATGGCCATCGCACATGCGCATGGCACAACAGCCTACCGCCAATACTGAGCACTGTTATTAAATGGGGCCATTAGATATAACTGTAAATGAACCAGCCCCAAATAATCATGTGAAACAAATTCAAGGTGGTCAAACTGGTTTCGATCAATCAAATTTCAAATGTTCAAGTGTCTTTGCTGCTGATGCCCTGTAATGAAACCTGGGCTAGTGACACCAAGTCCACAGTCACAAAGCCAAATATATACTAAATAGAGAGACTGTGCATTGCTCAGAGAGGTCTATGCAGCAGTAATGGAAACCCTGTCAACATATAAAGTCAAATGTAATCCGGGGGTAAATTCCTAACTGCCATCCCTTTCAGCCCTCTCCCAGGAATAGCCATCCAACAGACAGATTTTCTATGGCTCCTAGTTTTAAAAACGGTGTCCTTATCATGTATTGTAGTCATAAATGTCACCTGCCTGTGATAGCGCTATTGTGCATTGAACTTCCCATACAGCATACACTTGAATACAGATAAATACAATTGCTGACCGGAGGCATCCAATCACTTCTTTCCCAATCCTGTTGGCACTCCTAGCACTAAGAGTAACTGATAACAGAGCAAACATTAGACATAAACATGATTTGGGGCATTATTTTTGCAAATATAACCCAAGCGCCATATTTCTAGTGATTTACTAAAGAAATATGGCGCTTGCACCATACAGTATTTACAAAGATAATGGCAGAAATATGGCATTTATCTGTCTATCTATCTATCTATCTATCTCATATCTATCTATCTATTTATCTATCTTCTATCTATCTATCTCATATCTATCTTTCTATCTATCTATCTATCTATCAATCTTTTTTTCTGTTTCTGGGACCTAGCCAAACGGCCTCCGATGATTAAGTAATCATCTCGCAGCGAGGGAAACTTGATGCGGGAGCAATTCATCATTGCTCCGGTGCAGGGACTACTGCTCCAAAAAGCAGATGTAGCTGCGTTACTTACCTCCTCCTCGTCATTCCGAATATGCATGCGTGACACGAGGTCACGCATGCGCACAGCCACCGAGGAGGTAGTGAGGAGGTGGCGGAGGGATCCCTTTTCGCATCCCCGGAACCCCATCCCATAGGAAGGAGCGGGGATCCGAGAACAAGCGCCGTCGGAAGATGGCGCTTATTTTCGAAAGCAAACTCCGAAAACTTTCAGTTTTAGGAGTTTGCTGAATATCAGGTGATCGTTTTCGGACCCTTGATGATGAATGGCCCAGTAACTAAAATATGCAGATACTAGCGTTTCCGCATGGTTACCGGGCCATTTAGTGTTGATAAATAGGTCCCTTAGTGTCTACCTCCAGGCTGTAACCATCATATCAGGGGTTTTATCAAGCTGGCATATACTGTACGAGTATTTGATGCAGTTTCAACACTTTTGACACACATTTACCTTTTTGAGTAGCTTAATTTCATAAACATCTGTGCCCTGTGTCTGTGGTGTAGAGTGCCAGAAATCTCTGGTTAGAGTGTTTTTTCATATACATACTCTACAGTATGTCCGTAATTTTGTTTCATACTTCTCATGATTTCCCTTCAGGCTGTACATCCTAGTGCTAGTTCTTACAGCAAAATTAGATTATGATGTCTTTAATATGTGGTCTGTGCTAACTACGTACTAATAATCTCTTTCCTCACCATACATATTCAATACGTCTTCCCATTCACCCTCCTGTATGCCCTGGAGTTGGGACTTTGTTAGTGCTTTGCTAAGACTCAAACTGCCTCTTTATTAAGTTACATACTGAGATCAAATCTCCCTTCAGTTTCCGTTATTATTCCAAAGAGAACAGTTCTTACACACAGGGTTCCAAACCTCAATTACATTAGCTGGGGAATTATTTGTAGTTCGCACTTTATAACATCATAAATAATTATAAAGAGACATAAATCCTGCAGGCTAACAAGAATGGTGTTTTCTCGTTCCTTTTAGCTGGCTGAATAGAACAACATCTACAAAGTAATTCCACCATCTGTACAGTTCATCCAAATTTAGACAGAATAAAAATATAAGACCCCTCTCTTCTTCCCTCCCTCCAATCTCCTCATGTTCTTATTAATAACATTCACTCATACAGCAGATTAGGGCACACTTTACAGATAATTTTTAGGCAATTACAGTGGAACACACACACAAACGCAAAATAATAATTTCTTTTGTAAACACAAACAAAAATACAAAAAAAAAAACTCTTTGAGAAGAGGAATCTATTTGCTAAAATACGGCGAAAAGGCCGGCCAGGCCAGTATGATGGCCAGTTCATGTGTACTGGAACTGAAACATATTTACAGCATACAGTACATTTACTGTAGGTAGAGATGTGCGCTGACCCCCATGTTTTGGTTTTGTATCTGTGTATTTGTATAAAGCAACTTAGTTTAAGGCCAAAACCATTTCAAATATAGATGTGTCAATATACAAATTCAATTAAATACAGTGATTTTCACTGTGAAAATGACAGAATTTGACGGCAGCGTGGTTTATGGAGACACTGTTGGCTTGATTCTCAGTTGGGAGTAAGGCAAAAAAATACTGTAGCAAGTCACTGTGCACCTGGACAAACCATGTTCCAATGTAAGGGGTGCAAATATATTTATTGCCTTTGCATGTAGCCCACAAACGCTGCACAGCTTTAATTTTACACTGCAATTTCGATGTAAGTTGATGCCAAGATGCAAAGTTATTTGCTATTTTTTGCTATACGCCCAACACTCATTCTCCAATTCCGATTTACAGATGATCGGCAAAATACAATATACTGGAAATCCTCGATTCATCGATTACATTTATTTTTTGGTCGAAATCAGCAAATCGAGGATTTCCAACATGTTAGATTTTGACATTTCTTTTACAAAATCATCGGCAAAACTCGGAATCTTGCCGATTTTATGTTAATGTACGGGTTCCTCTATGTGTAGTTACTGATATAAACAGTATGACGCTCATTTGTAGCAGACATTTTTGGAGCATTTCTGAAAAGCCCAACATGGCAGCACCCAACTAGCCATGTTGAAATACAAATCTAAAGTTCTAAACTCACATATGCACATATGTTCCAATGCAAATTTCAAAATTCATCTAAGTTTATTCCATGTGGCAACCAGGAATGCATTAATTCAGGATTTAGTAAAATTACTATGGGGTTTTTAGTAGAGATGTGCGGTCCGGGTAGATTTTAAATCCGAATTTCGGGTTTTGGATTGCATAAATTACATGATTTTAGCTGTTTTTAAAACTTTTTATCTATTTTTTATTTAAAATATCCAAATCTAAAATCAAAACCAAAACACTTGAGGGTGGTTTGCAAAACCAAATCCAGATCCAAAACTTTGAAGGAGATACTGGGCCTGATTCAGAGCCGGACGCTCTGACCAGAGCGCTCGCTCTGAATGAGTGCCCTCCTCCCTAAAAATGGAGCAGCCTCCTGGCCGCTCGTATAGCTGTGGGTGACCACCCACAGCTATAGCGAGCGGCCATGATGATGGTCGCGATGGTCTTTGACCATCACGACCATCGGGCTTGCGACGAGACCCTGCGGTAGGGTCTCGCTGCCGCAAGCCCAGGAGTGATTTTGGCTCTATCAGAACCAAAATCACTCCCACTGACATCATTACTGATGTCAGTGGGGCCGGACTCAGACGGTAGGCGTTCCCATGGGAACGCCGCCCCCGGCACGCCCACCAAAGGGGGTGTGCTGTCAGTCACCATCGACAGCACGCCCCCTTTGGTGCGAGACCCCGAGCGACGTATTCCTCGTCGCTCGCCGAGTCTCGCACATGCGCACGACGGAGTTCCCTCCGCATTCGGCAAACATCGACCCGCTTGCGAGCGTCCTTTGCTCGCGAGCGGGTCTGAATGACCCCCACAGATCCAAAACCAAAACACGGGGTCGGCGCACATCCCTAGTTTTTAGCAGAGATGTGCGGTGCAGTTCTCCTCGAATTTTGTGAATCCGGACAGATCCCCTGAGGGGATCCGGATAGATCCGAGTCACAGTTCTGATCTTCCCGCAGTTCGGAATTCAGATTTTAAATCTGAATTTTGGGTTTTAGATTGCGAAAATTGCATGATTTTAGCTGTCTTGAAAAACTTTTTATCAATTCAGAAAAAAAAAAAAACAGATCCAAAACCAAAACACGTGACGGTATTTTTGCCAAACCAAAACACGAAGATTAATCCAAATCTAAAACTAAAACACAGGGGTCAGCACACACCTCTAATTTTAGGGTTTGGATGAATCCTAATCTTTGGGTTTGGATGAATCCTAATCTTGTGATTTTAGGAGTTAGCTAGAACTAAGGATCTAAAATTACAAATACATTGTATCTTAAATTACCCCCTGGCTTATAACAAATTAAGGTTCAGAGGGGCCTATTCATCATAAATGGCCGTATGGTCCCCGATGATGAAGTATTGAACTCGCTGCGTATCCAAGTCACAGTGGGGGAAACATAACACTGGAGCCGCCGAGGAGGTAGTGAGGAGGCGGCGGAGGGATCCCTATTCGCATCCCCGGAACTCCTTCCCATAGGAAGGAGCGAGGCTACGTGAGCAAGAGCCGTCTGAAGATGGCACTTGTTCTTGGCAGCAAACTCCGTAAACTTTCAGTTTTCGGAGTTTGCTGAATACCAAGAGGGTTTTATCGGACCCCTGATGATGAATGGCCTGGTAACTTAAACATGCGTTTCCGCATGGTTACCGGGCCATTTATCATTTGATGAATAGGCCCCTCTCTGTTTGGCATAGGGCAGCATTTTTCATTGTACTGCATGTAGCGTATGGTATTTGGACAAAAACTATAATATTATGTGGATTTATTGTATGATAATTGTATGATAATTTGTAGCTATACATGAATTACCATATGCTGGTCATGGATAAATTCTTTGTGGATATATTTGCCGTGAGAAACAGTGAATGCTGTAAAACAATTTTGTTTTGTTTAATTTAGTTACAATAATATGAAGTATATATTTCTCTAGGTATCTTCCTTACCAGACGCAGACCCCGGGAGGTTTAATAGCTTGCAATCTTCTGTTGTGTACTGATACCTGCAATATAAAAGAGTATAATTTTTCTATAGAATGAACAGACTACAGTTAGAACATGACGCCGCTTTGTGATTGGTCTTTCAGCTACTGCAATTGAAAATATTAAGAAGATCATCTACAGTACTACAGGCAGATTTGCAGATAAATAGTGATAAATATCCATTTTATAGCGATTTGCAGGTCAATTTCCTAATCACTGTATTAACTTCTAAATCACAAGTTTTCCAAACATATGAAATAAGGTTACCAAACAGGGGACAGGGGGCACGGGGCAGTGGCAAACGCAGGATTTCTTGAGGGGGGTTTCCAAATGCTTGATTTTAGAGTGAGTGTGGCCAGTCCATGAAGAGGGCATGATTAGCACTTATCCAGCTTTGCATCATACAGAGTATATTGTGTGTCATAATCCCAGCATATACAGGACCAGCGATCACACTAAGCCATTATATGCTGTAGTATGGCCATCCTGCCTGAGCTGAATGTTTTTATTTTGGATGTGGGCACCATTACAGAGCATTGGAGCAAGTCTGGGGGAGCAGCAGAAGAACCTAGCACTGCCTTGGACATATATGTACATATTGGTCTCATATGCACTGGATAGTGTATTATTATGCAGTATTAATAATTAAGCCTATAGACGGTCTATAGCAGTGCACCCCTAGCAGTGCATGCTTTCCAGATCTCCTAGTTGGTGCATTGGTGTATTTATTAAGGCTGACACATGTTAAAAGATCCACTGGTGGTGCTAATTATTTCATTTGTGATACTGAGAAGAACATGCAGCACTAATACAATTCTATTATTTTACTATTTCTATTGTGGTCATGGCGTGGGTTGGAAACCAGAAACCCCCCTGCGTTTGCCTATGCTGGGAGGGCTCCGATTGGATCCCTCTCAGGGAATAGAATGGGTATGTAATGCCGGCTGTCGGGATGCCTCCTGTCAGAATACCGACAGCAGCTTCCCGATGGTTACCCTGTCAGGCAAGTATATTTACCCTCCCCCTTCCCCGCCTAACCCTCCCTTCTTGTAGCCTAACCCTCCCCACCCCACACCCTCCCCCTTAGTGCCTAACCATAACCCCCCCCAGCGGTGCCTAACCCTAACCCTCCCCCCTAGGGATGCCTAACCCTAACCTCCACCCCCCAAAACCTACGCTCCTTAAACGCAACCCCCCCCCCACGCGGCTAACGCTAAGGGTGCCCCGAACGTATCTCGTTTGAGCATGTGTTTTTTCGGCGTTCCAGCGTCGGGATTATGATAGGCATCGGTATTTCGAAGCCTATCTTAAATCCCTTGTCGAGATTTCACTGTCGGCATTATGACCGTCAGCATTGCGGACGCTGGTCTCATCACTACATCCCCAGGGAAGAATGCTAAGTGAAGCCGGGTCCAAGCCCTGGAAAGTATCGCATTCCGTAGTTTGGTACATTTGGTGAATGCGGCCAAGACACAGAAAAAGGCAGTTTTTCTGAGTTTTGGCCACATTTTCCCTTTAGTACATCCTGCCCCCCAGTGAGAATGCAAAAAAAAGGCATATATATATATATATATATAATTATATATATTATATATATATATATAAATACATGAATTGAAATGAATGGCCCTTTTCATTTCAATGTTGTTTCCACAGGTGCACTAATAATGGAAGCATGCAAATGAAAGTGAAAAGCTATACAAGCTATATATTAGTCTCACGTTTGAACACCTTCTGGAAGTCATTAATTAAGTGGTTAATTCATCTGATTATGCTCAATATTGAAAGCTCACTATTTCATTAAAAAAATATTTAGCATAATAACATGGTGTTAGCAAATTAATTAACTGCTCAAAGAAAGACTTTGAAATCTCTATTGTTATAAAAGCCTGCAGCACAAAAGTATGTGCAACTCTGCATAAGCCACAATGCCATTGGCACCCCCACTTTGAACTTTGCCAAACCAAACCTGCGAATGCCCTGTTACCAACCAGATCATCTTCATCACCCACACTTGGGAATGCTGGGCTCCAGAGCATGCACATTGCAAAAAACATAAGATGCGTCTGCCGAACAGACTGGCATGCAACTCTGCATCATATCGATACATCTGACATCAGAATATCGACATGATTAGATTGTCCCTGGTGGTCTAATGGTGATTTACCTGGTACGGTGGGTACGGCAGTACCAGCTGTGTCTTCCGGGCCCAGCAGTGACGTCCTGATGATTTACTGGATCCTACGCAACTTTTAGTGGTAAGTATTACTAGTCTTAACCTTAACCCTCCCCATAGTGGTTAACCCTAACCTCCCATCCCGCAGCCTAACTCTAACCTTCCTCCTTGCGCCTAACCTCCCCTCCCGCAGTCTAACCCTAACCTCCCGTCCCGCAGCCTAACTCTAACCCTCATCCTTGCGCCTAACCTCCCTTCCCGCAGTCTAACCCTAACCTCCCGTCCCACAGCCTAACCCTCCTTCTTACGCCTAACCTTCCCTCCCACAGTTTAACCTTAACCTCCCCTCCCACAGCCTAACCCTAATGCCTACCCTAACCTCCCCTCCGGCAGCCTAACTTTAACCCTCCCCATTGATACATCCAATGTCATATCCTGCAATGCGATCATGGGCGTTAGTAACGTACATTGGTACGTTGCCAATTAGCTTTATTTGAGCACAATATATTATTTTTGGGTCTTTTAACAATGCATTGTACTAGAGGTGGCATTTGTCACCTTAGTGCACCATAGAAAATGTTGGTACAGTACCTTTATTCAACACACTGCCACGCTTTATGTTTTGGATTTATATAAAGTATACATATACCGCTTACAGTTTACTTAAATAAAGTGTAGTGTCGTGTTTTCTGATTCTTTCCCTCTCTATAATAAACAGCAATATCTATCTCTTGCTGCTCTAATACAGGGATTAATCTGAATTGATATACAGCATGTTCCAAACTCAAGTAACCAAACATAGGAAGTCAATAATGTCTACCTGTGTTTTGGGTAGGGATGGAAAAGGACCTGTTGTGTGGCTGTGCCAAGTAGATGTGGTCAGGTAGGTTATGGTCCTAATGCATACACACAATCGCATCACATCCATCTGTATGTACTGTAATATGAATGTGTACATAGATTTAGGCTGCTTAACAACACAGAGCTGTTGAACTGAAAAAATCCTGTCCATTGTACTCCACACAATTGGGCATATTTATCACAATTCACAATGTGAAAATATATATAACCACACAAAAGTTTCTCTTGTCAGGAGACATGCTTCGATAAGAGCCCGTCGTAGGTAGCGGAGAGCTGGAAGCAGTGTGATAGTGTAACTCTACCACACCGCTTCCTGGTTCAGGTCCCCAGCATCCAATACGCATGTGCAGACGTCTACCATTGCATGTCTCACCGGGGTGAGATAGAGCGGCCCCTCTATGAAAATCTTTGCAAAATAGTAGCCTATAGGCTAAATCCATCTGGCAATGACATTATCCTATTGGTGAAAAGCACCAGAATGCCGGAGCTTGGCATAACCGGCAACACAGCAAACCCCCACGGGGATTGCATTTGTGGACGAACCGCGGCAGATTTCAGTACATAGTAAATCTGGGGATGCTTAATATTTATTATTCATTCGGAAACACATCATTATATGAAACTTACATGTTTCAAGAATCTCCATAAATTCTTTTCTAATCGTAAATGGATTATGTATCCACCCCAATATATATCAGGATGACACTAAATGCCAAAGTGACAATTGTTAAGGTGGTGTGACGAGGGTTTCATTACCTCTACCCATACAGCTGGCATCCTGACAGCCGGGATCCCATACCCAGCCCCATAGACAATATTCATATCATATATCCTCCACAGCGGATCAGGTTTGTGCTGCCCCTATTGTCCGTCTGCGCATTCCTGGGAACGCAGTTCAGCCGGCATCTAAAATCACATTTATATAATTACAGAATTACGGTTGTGTCCCTATTTTTTACTTTTACTGAACTGAAAATGTCTGTTTGTAAATTATTAATCTTAATTACAGTATCAGGGCTATTTTGCGACATCAGAACACAGGACATACTGTACTGTATCAGAGATATCTTCTGGTTCAGCAAAGTACAGTAATTCTGAACAGCGCAGACCCCTTGATGTCAATGGGAATCTGGATCAATTTATCAAGCTCTGAAAAACTTACATTTTTGGAGCTTGTCTGTCTTATACTATAGGTATACTGCAGGAGGGAGATCTTATTAGAGTTTTCCACTGCGAATTGCGGCGATAACATATGATTCTCTGCAGATGAATTCTGCAGCCTTACATAGAGAGACCACTAAAGCCAGGTGCGTAGAGAGAATGGCGGGTGCAAATTGTCAAAGCTGGAGAGTGCTACTGCGCATACTCCATATTGGTTCCTACGGGGAGCATTCCAAGCCCTAACAAATACTGCGTTTGCGCTGCGTCATCTTGTTATTACGCTACAGTGCCGAAGTAGAAGACAGACGTGGCACTCTAAAGTAATGTCTTCTACTGAAAGACGGACGTCTTCCACTCCGCTCAGACAGAGGGCCACTCCATGGGATAAGTCTGTGCATGCATAATTGTGAGTACGGCTGTATATTTAACATTGCGGCAGAAAAAAAAACACCCCACTGGTTAAGTACTGGGCTATTCGTTGACTCAGTGCATCCGCTGGTGTGTACCTACACTCTGCCATGCCACCACCAGTTGTATACATATTCCAACACAAATTACCTAGTGCCAGACCACTGTAGGGGCCAGAGAGAGCAGAGCTGGCCTAACCAAACCCCCAACAATGTCAAGACCATGAACCCCAGTGCACCATAGAAATATGTACCAGGTTGGGGCATAGCCCCGCTCCCTCTAGTGGCCACACCTTATAAATATTTCAATGCATCGTATAATCACATTCAGTAAACCTGCAGTTCAGCCTCATAGGGGCCTATTCATCATCACTTAATTTTCACAAAAGCAGGTGAAAAGGCACATTTTCACCTGCAATTGTGACAATTAAGTATTCAGGCCATTCATTAAGAAGGTAAAGCAGGAGATATCACAGATATCTCCTACTTACCTTCTGTTTGCGGAATGGCCCGCTGTCCCCATACATTAGTATCACAGATATCTCCTACTTACCTTCTGTTTGCGGAATGGCCCGCTGTCCCCATACACTAGTATCACAGATATCTCCTACTTACCTTCTGTTTGCGGAATGGCCCGCTGTCCCCATACATTAGTATCACAGATATCTCCTACTTACCTTCTGTTTGCGGAATAGCCTGCTGTCCCCATACATTAGTATCACAGATATCTCCTACTTACCTTCTGTTTGCGGAATGGCCCGCTGTCCCCATACATTAGTATCACAGATATCTCCTACTTACCTTCTGTTTGCGGAATGGCCCGCTGTCCCCATACATTAGTATCACAGATATCTCCTACTTACCTTCTGTTTGCGGAATGGCCTGCTGTCCCCATACACTAGTATGGGGACAGAATTCATCAAGCTCTGAAAATATTATATTTTCGGAGCTTGACTGCGGGAGCATTCGCCATCTTCAGATGGCGAATACCCCCGCTTGTGTATCGCTACCCGCTCTTCCCTATGGTAAGAGGGTCCGGGTTGCAAGAAGGGATCTTACGGATCCCTCCGCCCTGTTCGGCTCATTCCGCTGGATGCTGGGGCTCTTTTGCGCATGCGTGACCTGTAGGTCGCGCATGCGCACCGCCGTCACTGCCCCGACAGGAGCAGTGAAGAGATTCACTGCTCCGAAAAGGAGCAGTGAAGCCGCTCGCGGGGGCAGCTGATTTCACATCAGCTGCCACCGCGCCGGAGCAATGCAGAATTGCTCCGGTGGCCGCAGGGAGTTAGAATGTTAATTATCGGGGTCCGTTCAGACCCCGATAATTAACATCATGAATAGGCCCCATAGTGTCCTATTAAATGTTGGCAACTTCAAATACTAGGAACTTTTAGGGGCTGTAGGATAATAAGGGTGTTTCTTTAATATCCTCCATTCTATTTAACTATTTCTTCTTCTGAGTGGATGTCTTACAGAGTTAAGGAAATCGCAGCAAAGTTCCTGTCTGCGCCCTTTGCTGGGTGTGTGTGTGTTTGGCATACTAAGCAATTTGTCTGGACATACTTTATGTTGCTGATCTTCCAGGAGCTGCCACAGAGAGGATAAGTGTTTAGGATGAAATAAATGGCGTGGTACATGTGAGAAGAAGAAGGAAAAAAAAAATAGGAGGAATGAAAAGGAAAAAAATAAATCTGCCTGCTGGTGCCAGTCTGTGGATCCCGCAGTCTGACAGCAGAATCTCTCTGCCAATTAGCAGAATTACTAAGACTTAGAAGTGCTGCAGCCCTCTGTTCAGCTGCCAAAGCTCTCAAAATGCTAAACCTGAGGCCACAGACCAGGATTCAGATGAGAAACACCAGCTAGGATGCTATGGAGGGGCAAGGCTGTCCGTCTGTGTACCCTTTCACTTCCAAGATGGTTATCTGGTGGCGTAATGTTAATGTGCCTTTCATGCAGCCCCCGGCTGTTAGGAGGAAACCTGCCGTATTGGAATGTGATTTGGTTGGGTTCTTGTCCCGGGGTGCTTCAGAATACGTTGCAAATTCACAAAGAGGGAGACTTATTGCTGTCAGGAGAAGCAAAGCTTTATTCTTAAAATAATGTGTTTGATATACTTCCCATATATCCCACAAGACATAATTATTTAGTATTTTTGAATTGACTAACATCATATTATGATGGTGAGGGTTGAATTAGGTAAATTATACTTAAAGCTCTACACTGAGCCAATAACTTGCAGTTATAGTTCAACTAGTCACTAAGAAGTTGCTCATTTATCAATAGCTTCCATTAGCATATCTATAATGGGTGCAGGGTGGGCAAAGGACACGGGCCCCAGGGTCCATGAGGCAATGCTGGAGCAGGGCACGGTGTTGCTCGGTGCCTGTTCCGCCCCCCAACACGTGAGATCATGACGTCACACTGAGGAGTCTGGGCTGCCGGCACCAGTAAGCAGAACACTGCAAGGAGCAACAAAAGGCTCTACAGGCTGCAGGGTGCGTGCCTGAGGCGTCCAATGGGTGCTCCCAGAAACTCTGCAGCAGCGCTAATGGCTGAGGAGTGCCATTCCAGGCACCATACAAGCCAAAGCAGGTGCCATGGGGCAAAGACAGTGCCTCTCCCAGAGCCCTGTGCCCTGAGTGACAGCAGCATTCGCACACGCCCTGCCAGGAGGACTCTCACTGCGTAACATTCAGCCATTGAATATACTTACCTTGCCATTTTGCCTGGGATGCGCAGCAGGTTCTGGCACAGTGCCAGAGTCTAGCGCTGGTGCGATGGGGGCGATGGGGGTTGCCTGCTCAGAGACTTCAAGCATTCCCCCATCCCTCATAAAGCACCCCTGACAGGTCCATGTTAGCAGCAATAAAGCTGCCCCAGCTATTGGTATAAAAAAGGATTTTGTCATTGCAACTTACAGTATTAACAAAAATATGGCAAGGGCAGGAGAATACCTTCCAAACCCCGTGATATCGGGAATGTCCCATCAAAATCGGGACATTGGGAGTTATACACATACACATTTTTTTAAATAAAGTTCAATTGATTAAAACACTTGTCAGTCTCCTTGTTCCCCACTTTATTCATATTCAGCAAAAATGATGCAATCAAATATCTCATCACACTTTCAATCACATTATTTGATTTGTCAACACACACACAGCAATGTTAGCTCAGCTGCACAATATTGCTGTGTGTGTGTGACACGCTGTACAAATACGACTATATGCAATATAAGTCTAGGGAGGCACTTACCAAGCGCTACTTTGCCAGGGTCAGTGAAAGAAAAGCCTTGTCTAATAATACAATTCCTAATTTTCATTCTCCTTTTTGCTGGATGATCTGTCAACAAAAAAGAGGGTGTTTCCTGGCCTTCTATCACCAGGAAGTCAGGCACACGCTATAGACCTCTCGTGGATTTATTTCCAATTTAAGCAATTTATTAAGGAATTTAACAATACACATGCCCTGCTGATCAATAGAGGACAGAAGCAGAGGCCACGGTCTGAAGGTCACATTTCACAGTATAAATCAGTGTGCACGTGGAACAGACTGTCAGCAGCTGCGGTAAAGCTTAATGAGCTATTGAGATCAAAGCTTCTTTTAGATGAACACTTTCCTGTACATAAACGATTATGAAAGTTCCAAAGGTTTTCATTGCTGCAGATGCAACAACAGCGTGGGTGGAGTTATTTATACCTGACGTCAAATGTTTCTGTACAAACAGAAAATCGATCAGCATGCGCCTCACGTGCTAGAGGTGACAATAAATGGCTCAGGGGACAACTGTTGTTGTATTTCCAGAACCCCTCCCCTCTCCAATTGCAGCTCCCATATCACAGGAATTTGTATTCCAGCCGCTCGCCAGCTGCATCTCTGGCAGATAACCCTGGCATCAAGGGAAATAGAAGGAGTGACAAGGCCGACAGGAGGAGATTCCGCTCAGCACTTGATCTTTTGATCGGTTCCTCAGCAGACTTAGCTGTGACCTTTAAAAGTTATCTAATTCAGCTCGGAATCCAAAAGGTGTTCTGAGTAACAATTTGTTTCTAGGAGATTACGCGCACTCCCTAATGACAAGTGCAGTGGTTTTAAAATATCTATGCTACATTGCATGTAAACTCTTGACATACCAGACTGAGCATCTTGTCTATGTAACATAGAATAAGGGGCCTGTCAGGGCCGTAACTACGGGTGTGCAAGCTGTGCCGTCACATAGGGAGCATGGCCCTGATGGCGGCAATGTCAGTGTACCATGGCACCTGCATGTGGCTTGCAGGGTGCCTGGTACAACTCTTTGCAGCCAATAGCACTGCTGTAAAGCCGCCTGGAACGTCCAAGGGAGTCTCCAGGCAGACACCCTGCAGTCTGCGGAGCTGGACGTAACGTCCTTAGGACATTCCAGTTGGTGCTCTACTTCCTAGAGCTAGTGGCCACGCCCCTCCCCGCCCCTTGGAATGAAGTGATGACGTCACATGTTTAGAGAGTGAGGCCGGCACAGGACAGCATAAAGCCCTGTTCCGGACCTGGGGCCTGTGTTGAAATATGGAGTGCGCCACTGTGCTGCTTCCATGAATGCTCCTTAGATGAAGCATTCTCCTTTATCAAGATGGCCACCGCTTGGTCTTCTGCGCCATCTTGTCACTGGGTATGAGCGTCGCAGAGAGCGTCACAGTTAGCTCCAGAGACCCTGACAGAATATCCTGCATATTAGCCTGTATAATAAGGTGAAATCAGGGAGATTGCTAGACTCTTCAGGGAGACAGGGAGATTGCTGCTATTTCAGGGAGTCTCCCAGACAATCAGGGAGAGTTGGCAAGTATGATTTTGCATGCGATGCATCCTGCCACCCATTGCATGCATGCCCGTGTTAATTACGCCGGTATGCATGAAAAAAAACACAAAGCCCCGCAAATGACAGCTGTAGGAGCTGTGCTTTGCGAGTGAGGGACTATGACCTAGAAGTCCCCCTGGCATCCTTCTGTGAATGCACAGAATGACACAAACGCCGCGGGGGTTGCTGGGAGAGATGTGAATGAAATTAGATCATGTTTAAAAGCCATTGCGCTCGTCTTTAAAGCCTTTTTAACGGATGATCTATCTTGTGCCCTGGATGACCAACAACTGTAATCCTCACAAAGATTCTGAATCAGCAGGAAAGAAATACTTCACACCGAATCACCTTCGGGATCTGCAGCATTGTTTGATTTAATTATTGTTATTCCAGCATTATGTTCTCATCTGACATATTTGTCCTTCTCTGTCAGAGCTCTCACAGCTGATGTCAGTACGTCTTTGTTTCAGTGTGTGTCCAAAATGATCAGAGATGCCAGGACTGAAAGAGCTATATTCAATTAGATTCAATGTGAAATCTCTGTGCTATTTGGCATCAAAAGATCAGAACTATTACTATAGGGATCAATGATCCCTACGTTGATAGTAGTTTAATGTGTGTTGAAATTTCTTGCTTCTCTTAAAACATTATTTAGCCTTTATTGATGGTTTAGGTGTAAAATATTTATCACATCTACATTAAAAATGCAGATTGTGATGAATAAGTCACCTAGACCTGCCATCCTTAGGTTCAGTTTTGTGGTGCTGAATGCGAAGAGTAGATGTGTATGGGGCAGAAGGGTAGATGTGTATGGGAGAGGAGGTGTAGGGGGGGGGGAAGAAGGTGGATTAGTAGTGGGGAGGAGGGTAAAAGTGTAGTGGGGAGGAGGGAGCATGTGTGGGGTGGCGGAAGGGGATTTGTAGGGGGAGGTGGAAAATGTGTAAGGGATGAGGGCAGATATGTAGTGGGGGAATGGAAGCAGCTAGACCCCTTCCGTAGATTGACCCAGACGTCATCAGCCAGTGTCCAACGTCATTCCCTACCATCCAAGTGGGCATAGAGGGGGGAAACCATGTGGCGAGCGTAGCAAGCCCGCGAAGGGTCAACTTTAATTTTTTTAGTGGACTGTATGGGCAGGTAACTGCACTTCTGCCCTCAGTGTACGTCACTTCCAGGTACAGTATCTGAAGGGGAAATAGTCTCTACCATGGGGGAATAGATGTGGCAGGGAAGAGATAGGATTGACGGGAAAGGGGGAGGTAAGAAGGGGATAATAGAAGAGAAAGGAAAAGGAGGGACATTGACAGAAGGGTGGAGAGGTAAGTGGGCGGAGGAGAAAGAAAAGGGGGCAGATTACGACAAGAGTAGTGGATAGATCCTCCTCCGTATATGTACCCTGACATCATCAGTTACTGTCAAATGTCATTCCCTACTATACACGTGGACATAGAGGGGGAATATAATCCTGTGGTGAGCGAAGTGAGCCCACGAGGGGACAAGTATATATACACACATATTATATATATATTACACACACGATAGATAGATAGATAGATAGATAGATATACAATACACCCACATATACATATATATATACATATACATACTGTATATAAACAGGTACAGGTAGTGTGGGTGAATAAATAGGCACCTAGGTACTGTGAGCAGGGGGTTAGCTGTGAGGCATCAGGTGTGAGGTGTATATGCATATAGACACACACACATATTTATATATATATATATATATATATATACACTTATATGTATACATATACAGGTTGAGTCTCCCATATCCAAAATGTTTGGGACCAAGGGTATTTTGGATATCGGAATATTCCGTATTTTGGAATATTTGTATATCATATTGAAATATCTTAGGAATAGAGCCCAAAACTAAACACAGAATGCATTTATGATTCATATACACCTTATACGCACAGCCTGAAGGTAACTTTATACAACATTTTCAATCATTTTGTGGCTCAAACAAAGTTTGTGAAGATAGATGAAATTAATTTATATGTCATATACACCTTATACACTCAGCCTATAGGTCATTTTATACTTTATTTTTAATAATTTTGTGCCTTAAACAAAGTTTGCATACATTGAACCATCAAAAATCAAAGGTTTCACTATCTCAGTCATGCTAAAAATATTCCGTATTTCGGAATATTCCGTATTTCGGAATATTTGGATATGGGAGACTCAACCTGTATATACACATTTACATAATATATAAATATACACACACACATATATATATATATATTGTGTGTGTGTGTGTGTGTATGTGTATATATATAATATATATTAAATGTGTATATATGTATATATATATATATATATATATATATTATATATACAAGTAAAGGCAGTGTGGGTGAATGAATAGGCTCCTACAGTAGGTGCAGTGAGCAGGGTTTTCGTGTGAGGCATTGAGGTGGGAGGTGAGTACACTGTGTCCCAGCATTGTTGGGCAGCAATCACTTCTCCTCCCCTTCCCAGAGAGAGACACAGTTATCGGCACTGAGGATACTCCTCCGGACTAGGGGATGTAGCAACCACCAGTCCGACTACCGCTTATGCAGTCCGGCAGCCGCTGCAGCTGTCCCCGGTGGTTCCTTCTAGCACCCGGAAGTACCGCTATTTGGCGCAGAGGAAAGCTTCCGGCACATCTGTCCTGTAAGCGCACGCACATCCGGCTGATGTGAGCCGGCCAGACAGGCAGCCCGGCAGAGGACCGGTCGGCCCTAATGCTGC
Source organism: Taudactylus pleione (assembly GCA_031769625.1). Taxonomy (NCBI): domain Eukaryota; kingdom Metazoa; phylum Chordata; class Amphibia; order Anura; family Myobatrachidae; genus Taudactylus; species Taudactylus pleione. Next base: position 1,749,211 of record JAUIMM010000104.1, on the reverse strand, counting down.
ACAGTTGTACCGGCCCGGGGGGCAGATGGCACCCTGCCCCCCGGCCCAGCCCGCCGCTGCTCAGAAGGCTGATGGCTGCCTGATCTGCGTTTAGTATTTCCGGTCTGTGCGTGAGCAGCGGATGTGAGATGCATTCAGTGGGTGTCTCTAAGCACTGTGCGGGTCCAGGGGGGCCCGCACCGCACACACCCTGCACCCACATAATACTGACCTCTCCGGAGTCCCATATTGGCGCCGCTGTCAGCGCTGTAAAAATGCCTGGTAAATGGCCGCTGCGCCCATTTTCCCATCATTTTGCGCATACGCAGTACAGGGAAAATGGCCAGGTGGGAGGGTTAGGTTTATGTAGCATAGCGGAGTTAGCATTAGGTTTGGGGGGGTTTAGGGTTAGGGACCCCTAAGTGGGAGGGTTAGGGTCAGACACCACTGGGGTTAGGCATGAAGTAGGGGAAACTTAGGTTTAGACATTAACGGGGAGGGTTAGAGTTAGGGTGCGGGGTGGGGGGGTTAGGGGGGGAAGAGGGTAGGTTAAGTTGGGATACCAACCATCGAGATGCCCCTGTCGGTATTGTGACAGGAGGCATCCCGACAGCCGGCATTACATACCCATTCCTTGCATACAACTGCTGTGTGCAACTCAGATGCTAACCCAGGTAAAAAGGCAAAAGATGGAGGGGCGACATGAGTGAGCCATGCCATGCATCGTTAATCTGCGACTATGTACCAATTGTTTTGTGACAAATATGTTAATCCTAAGTGTTTAAGACCAGATAAGTGACTTTGTATGCGACTACGATGCAAATAGGAAGCTACTGAACATTCAGTGCAAAAAAATCCTGGAGCCACAACACATGGCAGAGCATCTAAGTGGCGTCTCGCGTCATATCACACAAAAAGGATAGGAGCAGCGGCAACTCCTACACTCTTAGAGGAGGACGGTTGCTGCCGTCAAAAAGACTCACCCCGAGGAGGACATGCCACAGAAGTAGCTAGTTACTGGCCGGGTCCCGGCACCTGAAAAATCGATGTGACAGGCGCCGGGACCAGCCAGTGGTGTAACTAGGGGGGGTCGGGCAGGGTGCGTGCCCTGGGCGCCATGGGACCGGTGAAGCGGGGGGGCGCCGCCGGCCACGGTCCGGCCCGCCCTAGTTAGCCACCAGTGTAGCGCCGACCGCAGTGAGTGCGGTCAGCGCTACACATTTACACAGGACCGGCGCTAGGCTTCCAGCGCCAGTCCTGTGCTGCACACCTGAGCCCGTTCCCTCCCCCTGAGCACTTGCCCAATAGCTCCAGGAGGCGGGCTCAGGCTGTGCATAACACACGCATTGCCGCCAGCGCTGGCAGCGATGACTGTGTTAAACAGCAGCCAATGAGAGTCAGCTAGACTCTCATTGACTGCTGCAGCACCCACTGCAAGAGCCGGGCTTCCGTCCGGCTCCTGCAGTGGGTAATGGGACAGACGTCATGACATCATGACGTCTGTCCCATAATGCTGAGCGCGCCAGCCCGGGAGGACTGGCGGGCGGCGGCGGGAGCGGTGTCGCGGACTGGAGCAGCAGCAGCGTGGATTCAGGTAAGTATATTTTCATATATATTTTTTTAAAACCTTCCTGCACTACTGGGGGCACAACGGGGGAGGGGGTGGCTACTACTGGGGGGATGTCTACTGGGGGTGGGGGCACAATGGGGGGGTGGCTACTACTGGGGCACCATTATTGGGAGAACCTCTACTGGGGGGGCTATTACCGGGGGCACCATTATTGGGAGGACCTCTACTGGGGGGGGCTATTACTGGGGGCACCATTATTGGGAGGACCTCTACTGGGGGGGGGCTATTACTGGGGGCACTTAATCGGGAGGGGGAACCTCAACTGGGGACCACTACTTGGGGGAGGGACTACTACTGGGGGCATTATAAAAGGGGCCTACTACTAGGGGCACTGCACTGGGGGACCACAACTGGGGGCAGTAATAGGAAGGACCACTACAGGGGGCACTGGATACTACTACTCCTGGGGGCACTATATAAGGGGCACTGCACTGGGGGGACCACTACAGGGGGCACTAGATAGGGGGGATCACTACTGGGTGCCTGCATAAGAGGGACCACTACTGGGAAAACTGCATGGGGGGGAGACTACTGCTGGGAGCACTATATAAAGGACACTGCATAGGGGTAGGACTACTACTTGGGGCACTATATAAAGGGCACTGCATAAGGGGATACCACTACTGGGCGTACCGCATTGTGGGGACTGCTACTGGGGGCACTGCTTAAGGGGGAACACTACATAGGGCACTGCATTTGGGGGGACCACTACTGCGGGCACTGAGTAAGGGGAACTAATTGGGGGCTGTATAAGGGGGACCACTACTGGGGATACTGTATAAGGGGCACTTCTATGGGCCTGCATAAGAGGGACCACAACTGCATACTGGGGGTACTGTATAAGGGGTACTACTGGGGTTAAGGTGCATATGGATAGGAATGTTCAGCATGAAAATAAAGGGGTGTGTCATGTTGACACGCCCCATTTTTAAGTGACCACGCCCATTTTTTATCCACGCGGGTTCCAAATACCCTAGTTACGCCACTGGGACCAGCATATGCGCACTAGCGGCGGGGAGCCGCGCATGTGCATTTTCACCGGCTTCCAAAGGGCTGCATTGTCTGCAGCCCCTAGGAGCCGGACAGGCCTGGCTGAAAGACAGAGTAGCGGCTTCCTCCTGGAAGCAGCTCTCTGCAATAGCAGCCCGGACTGGCAGTCCCAGGGGGAGGAGACACCTCCCCATGAGACTGCCTGTTGTGTATCTGACTCCAGGAAGCCACTGCCAGTCACAGTGTAGAGAGTGCAGTCACTGACTACACTGAGGTGGCGGATCTTACTGGGGGGCTGCAGCCTCGCCGCCCCTAGGCAAAATCCGCCACTGGATAGGAGTATGAGGACATATGTCACTGCAGAATAAATCATGTCCCCAACAATGTCCTATGTCTTGCCTTATATTCCTCTTTCGCTGGTAGCAAACTGAAATCCTATATTCTATAATATCTAACATATGTCTATTTTCATGCTCCCTTGAATGGAAATGCCAGCAAATAAAACAAAAATTGTATTCTACTGTAACACACTCAATCCCAAAAGAGAGCAACTCTCTCCGGAGTTAATATACTGTGCCGAGAGAATGAATCACAGAAATCATAGGCACGCATTAAAGCGCTGGAGAAAATAATTGAAAAAAGGGTATTTTCTGGGAAATGTATTCATAGGAAAACTCAAAAGGCATTATTTCAGTAAAATATCTGCCAAGCCCCCTAATTATTTTGCTGTTCTTCTGCTAATATGGCTGTAAAACAGCAAAGAACAGTTTGATTTCCATGCAAGGTGTTCAGGCTTCCATTGTTAGATTAAATATAAAATGGCTGCTTGTATTCCATTAGTCACTGACAAGTGCAAATTTATTTGTTTATATACTTACCTGCGTCTGTTCTCACCAGGCAGGAGGAAAAATCTAACTCTGGTTTTATAATTTTGAGATGTTGATATAAAACCGATGCGGAGAAGACACCAATTAGCTCCTCTTTGTATGATGCAAAGTAATTGGAGGAGTGGGGCTCGCAGGAAGACTTATAGAATCTGACAACAAATAAGATCCGCCTAGCCCACCTTGTGTGCCCTTTTCTATCTGTATGGATGTTGTATTTAAAATAAGTGCTCAAGCGAGCTGTGAATAGAACACAGGTATTCTGATTACATGTCAAGTTCCTCCAGTTTCTGTGTAATACGGGATTCAGCTGAGTGATATTACTCATGCCAAGGATGGAGACATTACAGAATATGGTGCAGAGAAGTCAGAGCCTGCAACATTCAGGGGTAAGTTTACTAAGGTGCCGAGTTCTAATCTACATCATCCGAGATCAATCTCGGATGACATCGTCCGGACTCATGTGTTTCATTTTTCCAACCGGTTACTGAATTCACTAAGCTGCCAAGTTCCTGCCATTTGTTTTGTTCGATGGTGTAATCATTTAATATTATTAATTTCTATTTACCATTTGGTTTTCACTAACTCGAACGAACAGATGCCTGCACGGATCAGGGAGATCCGTGATACATGCATCTGTGTGTAAATTGACTTCAATGGTGAGAACCGCGAAAGTAACCTTAAGTAACCTTGGTTGGCAGAGTTTAGCCTTTAGTAAATTACGAATATGCATTTAACATGCGATTTAGCCGCATTCGATGTCATTCGTCCTTAGTAAATTTATCCCTCAGCTTCACAAAAATAAAATCCTCTAATTTAAAGTCCATCTCAGCTAATGTTATCAAACAAAAATAACCATTACAGCCATAGATGTATCTATAATGGGTGCAGGGTGTGCCGGGTCCACGGGCCCCTAAGTCCATGGGGCCCACACCGCACCCATTTAATACTGCGTCAGCGATAGCAGCGCTGTACAAATCACTGACAAAATGGTGCGGTGGCCATTTCCCCGGTGACCTGTGCATGCACAATAGGCTCAGTGCACTGCCAGCTGCTGGGTAGAGAGGTGAGGGTCTTAGACGGAGACTGCACATGGGCCTCCTCCTCTCTTAATATGCCCCTATCTCCATCAGTGTTGCAGGGATCACTGGGAACATGGCACAGGCGCCATGTTTGCTGAGATATGCACATGCTCACTACATAAATCACAGGGAAAATGGTGGCTGTGCCATTTTTTTTTCGGAGACTGGAGCATGCACAGTAGATTCTGGCTCAGTACCAGAGTCTACCAGGGTCATGCACCGGCTAAAGAGGGGTTGGGTGATGCGCACGGAGGCTGAACACTGCACCTGATTACAACTTATAAAGAACATAGTGGTGGCCATATGTAAAAACTGGCGTTCATAGTAAAAGGTGGTGTATCTAATAGTAAAAAAAAGTTCCTTGTGTATTCTTCTATTAGAAGACGTTTAAATAACTTGTTGCTAGGGCATACTTGCTGACATTTAGATCCTCCTCTCTGGGAGACGCCCGAAGAGGAGATGCTTTTGACCGCTGATGTGGGCAGAGACGGACTATAGGCCCTGCCCTATCTCGGCATAGTAAAGTGGGCAGGTCAAATAACGGTGCAAATTGTGGGTCTATGAAGAGGGGGTGGAGTAAAAATTGCGCAATTCTCAAAGAACTGTAATATATTGGTCTTGCCCACACTCCATTTGTGGCATTATTCCCCCGTTCTTCACTAGGAAGTGGGAGGGATGTGAGAGGACCACTTACTCTTCCAGGGGCCTGGAGGTTCTGGGAGGGTATGTGCAAGGGGTTAAAGTACCTTTTGTGTAGAAATGCAAAAAATTTGTGTGATACCCCACAGTCATATGGTATCACTTTCTTTTGCCTGGGAGCTGCCCTGCTGCAGGAGAATAGAGCCCCCACAATCCAGAAGTGACAGATGGGGAGAGGACCGCTGAGGGCCAGTAACTGTCAGCAGGCTGAGGGGGAGCTCCCGGGATGTAGTCATGTGAGGTCACAATCCTGACAGCGGAATGCCAGCTACGGATTTATGATAGGCATCGAAATACCGACGCCTATCATAATCTGGAATGCCGAGGACGCCATCCCGAATGAAGATAAGTCTGGGGCGCCCTTAGCATTAGCTGTGGGGGGGAGGGTTAGGGTTAGGGTGTCTAGCAGGGTTAGGTTTGGGGGGGAGATTAGGGTTAGGCACCCCTAGGGGGGATGGTTAGGGTTAGGCACCCCCAGGGAGAGGTTAGGGTTAGGCACCCCCCCATGGGGCAGGTATCTATAATGCCTGCTGGGTGTGCGGGACCGTGGGTCCAGGGGGGCCTCACACTGCACACCCTTCACCCATAATATTACTTACCTCTCCTCTCTGGAGTCCCATGTCAGCCCAGGCGTCTGGCGCTGTAAAAAGACTGGAAAATGGCCGCAACGGCCATTTTCCCGTCGTTTGCGCATGCGCAGTACAGGGAAAATGGCCGCCGCGGCCATTTTCCTGGTGACCTGTGCAGACACTATAGACTCTGGGCGCATTCTAGTGCCCAGAGTCTATAACTCTGGCGCTGGCCGCACACAGCTCAGTGCGCTGCCGGCCTCCGGACAGAGAGGAGGGGGCCCGTGTCGGAGACTGCACACAGACCCCCTCCTCTCTAGAAACACCCCTGCCAGGAGGGTTAGGTTTATGGAGCAGTAAGGGGGAGTTAAGGTTAGGCACCCCCGGGGATAGGTTAGGGTTAGGCACTAAAGGGGTAGGTTAGGGTTAGGCACCACTAAGGGTAGGGTTAGGGGGGGTGGGCAGGCCCTGTCGGGATCTTGATCTTGTTGTGCATCCGCTGTCGGGATTTCAATCCCATTCCGAGCTCCCTGATCCTGAGGCAGCGCCATCTTCTTTAGAGCGGATGTGGGCAGAAAAAGCAGAAGGAGGGTGTGACATTGTGAGAACAGCAGCAGTGGTTTCAGGGTGACAGATCCTGAGAGAGAAACAGCTGTCACAGTCTCAGAGAGTTCCCAAATGAGAGAAAGATGTGGATGGACAGGTTGCAGAGAAGTGATGAGCTGCAGAAGTTTAGAGAGTCACCGATATCCCTGTTGAGGCCGGAATCAGAGAGGAAGCTGTTTCAGCAACACGCTGCTTGGTGAGAAACTTCCAATCACTATATTACACATGTCCAGGCTCCACATGACCGGCGGTTCAAATCCCGACAGCGGAAGCCCGGCAGAGGTGAAGATTCCGACTGCAACAGTAATTAGGTGAGTATCTCCCCGCTAACCATCCCTTAGGGGTGCCTAAGCCTAACCTCCCCCCCCAAGTACCTAAACCTAACCCCCCATCCCCACAGCCTAAACCTAAGTCTCCTGGGGGGGTGCCTAACCCTAACCTCCCCCCGGGGGTGCCTAACCCTAACCCCCCCCTTCCCCTAGCCTAAACTTAACCCTCCCGGGGGGTGCCTAACCGTAAGCCCCCCGGGAGCCCTAAAACCCCCGCGGCTATCCACATCCGGCTTACCTCCGTTCGGTATGGGGGGCGTAGGTCTCCCGGCGTAGGTCTAATGACAGGTGTCTGGATTTTAACGCCTGTCATTAGTACTTTGCCGGGATTATACAGTCGGGAAGCCGGCGGTCGGCATTTAGACCGTCGGCTTCCTGACTACATCCCCCACAGTCACCTGCTCTTCAGAGACTACATTGAATCCATCTCGCACATTCCTTACAGACAGTGCTGCAACTGTTACTAAAGTTCTGTTACTATGCAATACTTTAGGCATTGTTCTCTGATGATAGTCAGCGTTTACCATGCGTCAACTGGCCATAACGAGTACTCTAATGCTTTATACTACAGACTATTTCTTGCAGAATTGTCACATTTTATATTTTTGTGTAGGATTTCATTGCCTTTAACTTACTAGTTAAGTGGGCAGGTTGGAGAATATAACTGTGAATTGCAGGTCTGTGTGTAGAGAGCAGAACCAATATGACATGATTCTATGATAATTCCATCATTTTGGCTGCATAGACTTTCTATACCCGACATGAACACGCCTCACAGGGCGTGGCCACAACTTACGTGGCACGTCACAGGACGTGGCCTCACGGCAGCACCCCAATCTCTCTGCATTCTGCCAAGCAGAGTGCCCCGGGAGGCAGAGCTGCTCGGCCAGGCTTTTCACACTGGACTGCCCCTTCAGGCCATCTGCCTTTTTGGCATTTGCCGGTAGGGCCAGGTGGCCAGTCTGACCTTGACGGTAAGTATGGAAAAGTAAGGAAAAGGAGGCAGGATGGAGAATTGAGGATGAAAGACAGAGTAGCAATGATTTTTGGAAGCTGGATATAGATGTGAGGCACCATAGTCTTACAGTCTGTGCTGTTCATCATGTTATCTCTGTTTTATTGTACCTTGTATAGGATGCGTTTTACCATCTATCATAGTTAATCCACTCATTTCAGCTTCTGTATAACTTGCACATTTTTGCAGCCCTATCTTTTCCTTCTATAGCAGGACGCCATTCTCCTATCTTGCCACAGTTAGCAGCTGTTTTATTCTTGGAGCTTCTCATACACAAGAGTAATTGATGATTTGGGGAAATATATTGAGTATTGTTTGCTAAAATGTGTCTACAATATGAGATAACTGTTGGGATATACAGTAGCTGTTTTGTTTACTGCCTTCCTGTGACATGATGTTAGCTATTGATAAACCATTGTAGTATAAAGTTATAATACATTTTGACTACTGGATAGATTGAATGTCAGCAGTATGTTTTTTCAGTATGTTTTTTGTTGTTGATAGATTTAATGAAGAACACATCTTGAAACAATTATTTGTGAAACATTTGGAGACACCTTGGCTATTACGATTGTAAAATAAAATATACATACTGTACACAAACACACATATAAGGAAATATTGTACAACTTTATGTAGCTAAAGCATACTGTTATAGGGCCATATTCAATTAGCGCCAAAAAGTTTTTTTGATGTCATTTTCAGCATTATGCACTTATCCCCGTATTCAATTTCCTTGCAGGTGCGAAAAGTCAATGGCAAAAATGAGCGAAAAGTTGTCACCTATGAATAGGTGTCAAAAACTAGTGCAGAATTGGGGTTTTGGGGTGCAACCTCCAGCACAAGCCCCCACAGCACCCCTTGGACAGTCCCCCTAAGCTTAACTGTGTCAAAAAAATTTTTACAAAAATCACTGGACACCACAAAAAAGTACTTTTGTTTTGGGGGTGAAAATAAAAAAGTTGGAGGACAAACTTTAAAACTAGCAAAATAGACTCAGGGGGGGTCCCCAAGTATGCTCCAGGTGTTTTTTTTATTGTGGTTCACTTTAGCCACTTAAAAAGATGCTTGCACCCATTTTCAGGTACCCCAAATTTGATGGGACTACTTACTTTCTACAAAAAACTTGGAAAATGCTATTCTTCACCACTTTATTAAAGACGCAAAATTAAAGCTATTGAAACTGTTTAAACACCTCAGGTACCTTTAGCAGGGCTATTCGGGGGTACCCATAGTGAACCCCCATGTCAGAGCATCTTTTGGGGGGCATCAGGCTGATTTCCTCAAAAATTACAGCACTTTTCGCTGATTTCGTTATCGCTGGCTCCCGTTTTCGCTGTTGTGGAATCGAATACAGGGATAAGTGGGGACGAGCGCAATAAGTTTTCGACCTGAAAACCTCCGATGATGGCGAAAAAAAGTCCAGCGATGGATTTTTCGCTTCAAATTGAATATGCCCCATAGTCGGTTAGTTATTCTGCTTTTCTTCCTCCCCCGCTTTGGATTTTGGCCACGCATCCCCCTAGGGGGACTTCCGTTTCGCCCCCTGCTACACTACTAATCATTGTACACTTTGCAGTTAATTCATGAAATCCTCACTTGCCCACTTCCCAAGGAAGGGAATCATGAGGTATGACCTGAACTGCCAGTAGGCACTGCTGTAAGCCACATACAGTGTTGGCAGACATTTTTTGAATGATAATGTGTAAATATACTAATAATAATGCACCTAGGCTATAAAATGAAAGTACGCCATTCTCTGGAGTCAGCCATTTTGGAAATTAGCAACGTCCGTAGAATGTCTATTGATCTTACTAGAACACTTACCCGGAATGTTTGGGAGACTCCAGAATTTTGGGGAGCTTCTAAGACTCCCGGAAGAACAGGGCAGCCTTCCGCTTCTCACCCACTTCCTATTGAAATGAGCGAGACTAAGGAGTGTAGGGTTTGCTGCTGTGATTTATGGCATTGTAGGGGCAGGACCAATTTACACAGGGTCCACCACCATCTACCCTCTGTGATGTTTTCTGGAGGGGTAATAATAAATCTTAGCAAGTATGCTATTCACTAAGAGCCAGTCCCATCAGTAATGTACTTCATGATCTTTATGAAGTGCAGTCTCCAAAGAAAGGGTATACTGTACTGTAGACTGAATTCTAAAGGATCTTGGATCAGCCAACAAAATGGCAGCCTAGGCTGTATGCAGATGACAGGTGAATAAGTGGAGTAGACTTCCTTACAGACTTAACAACATCTAATGAAAAGAGAAGCATAAAATAAAATTCCCTGTGCAAACAACAGATCCATGAGCGTGTATTTCACTCAGCGCTAGGAAAGATAAATAGTTTTATTCCTCCTGTAAATATCTCACGGTTTGAGCTGTTTTCAGAGCCTAAACCTGTTAAAATATAATGAAAACAAACAATGTAGGATGTTGGCCTGATTCTTTAACATGACTACACAATTTTATTAGCTGCAATGAACGTTAGTTTTGACTTTCTGCAAAGGCAGAATAAATAGATGCTTAATTCCAAGTGCGCCTGAGTCTACGTGCTCTGCATTGTAAATAAGGAGGAGGCGAAGGAAAGAAATGGAAGATACAAAAAGCTATATTGAAACATGTAGACCTCCCTCTATCCATGGCCGGTCCTGTACAGGTGTTTGCTCTTTGATCATGGCTTAGCTGTGCCCAAGGGAGGGCAGTCGTGGTAGCAGGAGACACCCGCCTGCCGTTCTCCGTCACTCTCAGTTTTCTGTCTTCTCCAAACACGCTCTGAACACTTGCAGAAATGTTCAACAGCTTTTGATGTCTCTGGGGTCAATTTGTTTGCAGATGTTACAAACAAGTTTTCAAAGAAGTTGCCCCTGGTCCCCTTGCAGTGCGAGCAGCAAAAACAGGAGAGATTAGAGCGTTCTTGAAAGGGTACTGTAGCTGCATTACCAGAGGGCCCTTCATTGCTATGCAAATAGAGCCTGCGTCTGCAAGAAAATGACTTGCATGCTCACTGAGATTCCCGGCTTCTGAAGGCAAATACATAATCAGCTTGGGCATAAAAGGGTTAAATCCGGTGACTCTGAACCAGGCCGGTGACAGGTTAAAAAAGAAATGGTCCACCAAGCATACACCGGTCCACAATAAACAGGGCAAACTGGAGACACAACCGAACAGATAATGGAGCAGTTTTAAATATACAACCAGCAGGTAAGTGTATCCGCACAATGGGGGTGATGTACAGTAGCTTGTGACACAGGGCCTGATTCAGAGCCGAATGCTCTGACCAGAGCGCTGCTCTGAATCAGGGCCCTCCTCCATGAAAATGGAGCGTCCTCCTGGACGCTCGCATAGCTGTGGGTGACCACCCACAGCTTATGCGAGCGTCCATGATGACAATCGGGCTTGCGACGGAGACCCTGCGGTAGGGTCTCGCTGCCGCAAGCCCTGGAGTGATTTGGGCTCTATCAGAGCCAAAATTACTCCCACTGACATCACTAGTGATGTCAGTGGGGCCGGCTTCAGACGGTAGGCGTTCCCATGGGAACGCCTCCGTCTGGCAGCCACGCCCCCAGCACGCCCACCAAAGGGGGCGTGCTGTCAATCAACATCGACAGCACGACCCCTTTGGTGCGAGACCCGGAGCGACAGAGAGCCCGTCGCTATCCGGGTCTCGCACATGCGCACGTCGGAGCTCCCTCCATCGTGCGCATGCGCAGTGGGGCAACATCGACCCGCTTGCGAGCGTCCTGCGCTCGCGAGCGGGTCTGAATGACCCCCACAGTGTGCACATTGCATAAACTTTGTTGCACTTTAAATACACATTACTTGCGCGCATACTTTTTTATATATCTATATGTATGTATGTAGAGAGGCAGGCAGACAGACAGGTTTGTGTTCGGCATCCCGGTGTTCTGGATGCCGATGCTTACAATACCAACGCTGGTCAGAATCCCGGTGCCAGCATCCCAACCGCCAGGATGCCGAAGATAATTAACGGGGTGGGGGGGTTAGGTTTAGGGGTTAGTGTTAGGCACTAAGGGAAGTGTTAGGGTTAGGCACTAAGGGGGGAGGGTTAGGTTTAGGGTGCAGGGAGGAGGAGGTTAGGTTTAGGCACTAGGGTGGGATGTTAGGGTCAGGCACCAGGGAGGGAGGATTAGGGTAGTGTTAGCATACCGACCACCAAGTGTCAATATGTTAACCCTGTCAGGATCCAGGCGTCGGGATTACATACCAATTCCGATAGATAGATAGATAGATAGATAGATAGATAGATAGATAGATAGATAGACACACACGTCACTGGGGGGGGGCGGGATGATGCAAAACAATGAATGCCAGCTGCAGGGGCGTATTAAGAGAGGAGGGGGCCCGTGTTCACTCCCCATCCTGGGCCCCCTCCTCTCTCTCCGGGCTGCCATCAGCGAACTGACAGCAGCAGTAGACTCCTGGTACTAGAGTGTCCGGAGTCTACTGTGCATGCTCAGGTCACCGGGAAAATGGTGCGGCAGCCATTTTCCCAGTGATTTCCTACTGCGCAAAACGCCGGGTAAATGGCCGGGGCAGGCATTTTCTAGGTGCTTTCTGTAGCTCTACTCCATGGGACAACGGAGAGGTAAGTATGAAAAAAAAAAGAGTATGGGTGCAGGGTGTGCGGTGCAGGCCCCCCCTTCACCGTGCGCACCTCACATCCTGCACCCATTATAAATATGTCCCTGACCAGCTGTTCCATATATTGCAAATCACAAAGCATCTTGCTATAGCACACCCCACTTCCCTGTCCTGCCCACTAGATGTGGGTGGGATATGCCCTAGCGACTCTTAGTAAGTACTATATATATGCGTAGTACAGTCAGTGCATGGGGTTAGGTTTCCCATTTGTGATGCTACATATTCTGGGTAACGCGGACCATAGCTTTGAAATATGTGCTTTACCAAGCAAACACTGTGCTTCAGTTTGATGATATCATGATTGCTGCATATTTACCCCAGATGCAACTATACACTAAACTTAAGTTTGCATACTCTGGGGCATATTTGTGGAAATAATTTTAAGGATACCCATAAATATTAAGTGTCCCCATTTGGGAGCTGCTAAATTGTGACATTTTCCAAGCTTCAAAATGCAAATAGTTCCAGAGCCTGGTCCCGATCCTCAGATGGAGTTAGCTCACAGTAGCCATATGAAGATCCCTCCCCACTAGCTCCTACTGGTGCATACAGAGCCCTATGGCCATTAGGCTCGCCGGGTACATACCGGAGGTAAAAAGATAGCGTAGGCTACAGTATCACTTTACAGCTAACTCTTTTCGGATTCCCTGTCCCTGCTAGAGACTATGGGCAGGATGCAGCAATGTGAGAAATGCGTACAAACCGCCGAAAATGTGAGCTTGACCGGATTTCTCATATGCATCAAGCCCCAGAATGCAATGCATTCCGGAGCTTGGATACGGTGGGTAGCACCATCTTCTGATGGCGTTACCTTATAGAAGCGTATGGGCTTCTATTTGGGGAGTGCTGTGAAAGGGATCCAATAGGATGCACAGAATGACGACAGAGGGACTCCTGGGTCATAGACCAGGAAGTCCCTCATTCATAAAGGACAACTCTTACCGACAGAGCTGTCCTTTGTGATTTTGTTCATGCACACCGGCGTAACTAATGCCGGCATCCCGAATGCGATGCGTCATGCATCCCGGAGCACAATACTATGATACAATGGGAGTAAGCACGCAGTTTTGTCCTGATCTCCTAATAGCAATAGAACTTAAGCACTTGAAATTGACTCTGATATTTATTAAAGCTTAGAGAGAGATAAAATTGTGAGAGATAAAGTACCAACCAATCAACTCCTAACTGTCATTTTTCAGACACAGCCTATAAAATGTAAGTTAGAAGCTAATTGGTTAGTCCTATCTCTCACAATGTTATCTCTCTCCAAGCTTTGATATATACCTGTTGCAGAGTTGGAAGTAAATCGGTGGGTATGCTGCTCCCAAACTATGTCCATGACAAAAATTTATATTTATGGCATCACGCCCACTTGCCATTACCCCTGGAACCTCAAACTACAGGATCTCTTGGAGGGGAGTCACACAAAGTGAGCAAATATTCTGCTGCTTGTCCTGAAAAACACAACTATTAAATTTCATGCACTGCTCTGAAAAGACTACAGACACAAGCAGACAATCGTCCTGTTTTGAATGAGCTACAGAAATAAATGCCATCGCAGCTGCCCCTGAATATAATGTGCTGTGATTTTATCAAGTCACATCATTATATCCACTGGCGAGATCTTATTAGTGAAAAGCACAGATCATCATAGGTGTCAGCTCTCATTCCAGGGCTGAAGCTAGGCTTTTTCAACATTTTATTTGATGAGGTTACTTAAATTCTTTCTTGAAGTTTAATTAATTTTTCTTTTATCTTCACTTAAAAGAACAGAAATGGAATATAAAAGCAAGTCCTTTCCTTATAATCTCGATTTAATGATAGGGAGGAGGGAGAGCTGCTAACAACCGCTTTCTGATTGGTAAACAGTTTTTAGCCCCCAGGCATTTTTTTTTTCCAACAACCTTTGTAAAACGAAAAATACAATTAATTGTAAGTGTAAATGCCACAGCTAAGGCACAAAGCAGCATAAATAAGCAGATTCATGATGACTTGTGTTAACTCATCTAATGCTAGAGGCTCCCAAGTCAGCATTGCAATAAATTGGACTATTGCTTGACCATGTGTGCCGTAACTTACTTAGACGTCTATGTACTAAGCCTTGGAGAGAGCGTAAGTTGTTGGAGATAAAGTACCAACCAATTAGCTCTTAACTGTCATTTTTCAAACACAGGCTGTAAAGTGGCAGTTAGGAGCTGATTGGCTTAGTACATAGACCTCTTAGTTCTTAAATATACTTCCCAACCTATTACATAGGTTTGATACATCTCCCCTTGGGCCATGTGTTATGTTGGGTATACACTTGGTGATAGATATCTCGTTCCTTCGACAATATTAGGAAATTGACAATGGATTCATACTAGGGTATCCAGACTATTTTAAATGATTCATCTACCCAAGAAAAATAACATAACATATGCTCAAAAATGAGAGCGTCAAAATGCAAATAATTTCAGAGAGAAAACTTTGTCAAGTGGCGAAAATAATAATCATATACTTAAAATTAGATCAGAAAGCTCAGAGATAATTTGACAGAAAGTACCCCTATGGAGCAAATCAATTATATGCATGTACACATACAGTACCACAATAGGCAGTTCGTGGTTGCTTCTTACAAGGCTCCTTAGGTATTTAACAGTCACAGAAAATAAGTACAAACTGTACACAGATTAGTAAAACAGCATAGATATGGGGTTCTGAGGTATTTACAGTCATGAAAGCAAGTACAAACTGTACACAGATCAGTAAAACAGCATAGATATGGGGTTCTGATGTATTTACAGTCATAGAAAGTAGGTACAAACTGTACGCAGATAAGTAAAACAGCACAGATATGGGGTTCTGAGGTATTTACAGTCATAGAAAGTAAGTACAAACTTTACACAGATTTGGAAAACAGCATAGATGCTGCACTAGTGCCCCGATTTGACAAGAAATACCCCTATGGAGCAATTTATATATATATATATATATATTGTGACACAGTCAGATTAGGAGGTCCCTCTCCTGGGTAGGGGACTCCTTCCTTACACACACACACAGCAGCAGGGAAGCAGCACACCAGTCTGGATGCGAGTACAAGCTGGTCAGCGCCAGTCTTTATTGTACAATGTCAGAAATAACACAAAGAAAACATAAACATAAATCCTAGCCCTGTCGGGGCACTAACTTCACAGGTAGTTCCCTCACTACCAGAACCTGGCAGGGCCTAATGCCCTCGCCAGCACCAAAAGCACAGCACAACACTTACAGTTAGGTTTTCAAGTGTCTCTGAGCAAACTCCCTGTCTGCTCTCCCAGGCGAGACAATCAGCCCTCAACACACTAGGCTTATATTGGCCACTCTCAGGTGGAAAACTAACAAGCCTGTTACCAGGCTGCGAGAACCAAAACCTGGAGTGGCCGTGGGTGGAGCCCTCCCTCTCTCTCACCCACAACCCCCAGGTCCCAAACCGGCTTTTCAAAAAGCCGAAACTCAAGCCTGCTGCACTGCAGACTTTCTCCTGGGGATTTTAAAACACATAAGACAGGAATCTGGGATAAATGTCCCTGTCACAGACCACTTTACCAGTGATCCTATCACATATCCTCCCCCCTTTGTTTCGACCTATGGGGCGGAACAACTGAAGCCCCCAAACAATGAACGCGTGACAACACGTCTGCTTTAGACAACAGGCCCCCTGGCCTGTGTTCCACTGAAAATTTTAAAGTTTGTAACGGCAAGAACCATCTCGTAATTCTCGCATTACTGTCCTTATTTTCGGACATCCACATCAAAGGGGCATGGTCAGTGATCAATTTGAACTTTCTACCAACCAAGTAGTACCTGAGAGCCCCTAACGCCCACTTTATGGCCAACGCCTCCTTCTCCACTGTGGCACCGGATAGGCATCGAATTTTGAAACACTGTTTAACTTTCGGAAGTCATTGCAGAAACGCACACTCCCGTCGGGCTTTGGAATCAACCCAATGGGACTTGACCATTCACTATGTGATTCTTCAATAACCCCTAACTCTAGCATATTTTTAATTTCTTTCGACACCGATTCTCTTTGTGCTACTGGTAACCTATAGGGCTTTAGATTTACTGGAGGGGCTCGGTCGGCCGACAGTACCGTTCTATCTTTCCAGGGCTTTAACAGATTTTTATGGTATATCTGTTCCGGCTTTCTTTTCCCCGGCTGGTAAACTTTGTAATTGACCTGTCCCACTCTTTCTAAGATTTCAAAGGGGCCTTGCCATTTAGCCAAAAGTTTATTTTTCACAGTGGAAACCAACACTAACACTCTGTTCCCAGGAGCAAAGCTGTGTAACCGAGCATTGCGGTTGTATACCCTCTGCTGTGCTTGTTGAGCCTGTTTCAGGTGCTCTCTCACTATTGGCACCTCTACAATAGGCAATGGAACTAGTGGACCCTTAAAACATGGTCTGGGAGCATGATACTGACACTCAGGGCAGGATAAATCCTGACACATTGCCATGTGGGGATAGGACAAAGGACTATCAGGGTCTACGGGTTTACCATCAACTACCTTTACATTCTTCCTGGCTTTTACCAAAGTAGGGTCTTTCAACTGCTCCACGGCAAAGACCTCTCTTCTGACCTCTAAATCAGGCAGACGATCAACTGGCCCAACAACACTTCCCACCTCAATGGGAGGCACATCAGTTGGCGGGCCACCGTCATGCTCCGCATTCTCTAGTTCGCCAATCATAGTAGAAAAAGGGAATAACTCTGACTCAGAAGAAACTCCCTCCTCCACTACATCGACAACCTTCTCAAATGGATCGGGGTTGTTCACTTCTGGAACAAAACGGCTTTCCCACAACTTCCAGAAGTGAGCAAAGTCTCTCCCCAATATTGCATCGTACATCAGACCAGGCACCAAACCCACAGAAACTATAGCAGAGCCACAGGGTGTCTCGATGTTCACCTCGGCAGTAACATAATATCGAGTATCCCCATGTATGCAGGTCACACCAACAGTTTTCCCTGTATGCCTCAAGGGGTTCACCAGCTCAGCTTTTATAAGTGTCACCAAGCTACCAGAGTCTAACAGTGCCTCTACTCGGTTGCCATCTACAGTAAGTACACACATGTGCTTATCAGTCTCAGCCTGCCGGTCAGCCATACAGGCTGTCTGTGCAAAGAAAGACCCTCTGCGGTAGACATGAGCAGTATCACATTGCATAGGTTCAGTTGTAAGTGAACAATTAGCGGAAATATGGCCGAAGTCACCACACCGGAAACACTGAATCATATTAATGTCTAGTCGTTTACGGGGCAAGAACCTTCCTGGCCTGGCAGGCCTGTCTCCAGGTTCTATACCCTCAGTCTTAGGTACATCCCACCGTCCAGCACCCTTCTCCCCTGGAACAGTCTTACCAGTGTCTGTGGGAGTTCGCCGGTGCGCCATCGGGGCTTGGTGGGGCATACTCCTCAGCTCCTCAGCTGCCACGTACCTCTCCACTAGCTCAACCAACTTGTCCGCGGTCTTAGGGTCTGCATGGCTCACCCACTTGCGCAGAGTCGTGGGTAATGATCGCAGGTACCGGTCCATCACGACCCTTTCCACGATCTGTGGTCCCGTCAGCGTCTCGGGCTGTAGCCATTTTGAGGACAGATGGACGAGGTCATGCATCTGTGAACGTGGAGGCTTGACCATATGGAACTCCCAGCGGTGGACCTGTTGGGCACGAACAAAGGTGGTGACTCCCAAGCGAGTTAGGATCTCCTGTTTTAGTTTTTTATAGCCCTTGGTATCAGCCAGGCATAAGTCGAAATAGGCCTTTTGTGGCTCCCCAGGCAAAAAAGGTGCCACCAGACTTGCCCACTGCTCCTGGGGCCAACTCTCCCTTTCGGCCGTTCTTTCAAATGCGGCGAGATAGGCCTCCACATCATCGCCCGAAGTCATCTTTTGGAGGAAGTGACTGGCTCGTATGGAGTGAGTGGTGGTGGGAGGACCCGTATTAACATCTCTGGGCCGGGCGACCAGGTGCTGTACCACCTCTTTTATGGCCTGGCTGTTTTTCGCGATGGCGACCTGTTGTTGCCTCTGGGCTGTCTCCAAGGCCAACAGTTGCACCCTGGTGGATTCCTGCTGAGCCCTGGTAGATTCCTGCTGAGCCCAGGTAGCTTCCTGCTGAAGTTTGTTCGTCTCCTGCTGAGCTGCTGTAGCTTGGAGCAAGGCCTTAATAAGGTCCTCCATTTTGTCCTGGGGTGTAGGTTGGAAGCTGAACCTTGCCTCTCTGAGCATTGGCTGACGCCTCCTCTATGGGACTCCAAGGACACAGTGTTATTTCCACACTCACCAATTGGGTGTCTGTCCCTTTAATTTTTAAACAGAAAGTTTTCCTCTCACTGCAACTTCAGTGTGTGTGGTTGCCCGCGTTCTCCACCATATTGTGACACAGTCAGATTAGGAGGTCCCTCTCCTGGGTAGGGGACTCCTTCCTTACACACACACACAGCAGCAGGGAAGCAGCACACCAGTCTGGATGTGAGTACAAGCTGGTCGGCGCCAGTCTTTATTGTACAATGTCAGAAATAACACAAAGAAAACATAAACGTAAATCCTAGCCCTGTCGGGGCACTAACTTCACAGGTAGTTCCCTCACTACCAGAACCTGGCAGGGCCTAAAGCCCTCGCCAGCACCAAAAGCACAGCACAACACTTACAGTTAGGTTTTCAAGTGTCTCTGAGCAAACTCCCTGTCTGCTCTCCCAGGCGAGACAATCAGCCCTCAACACACTAGGCTTATATTGGCCACTCTCAGGTGGAAAACTAACAAGCCTGTTACCAGGCTGCGAGAACCAAAACCTGGAGTGGCCGTGGGAGTGGCCGTGGGTGGAGCCCTCCCTCTCCTCTCACCCACAACCCCCAGGTCCCAAACCGGCTTTTCAAAAAGCCGAAACTCAAGCCTGCTACACTGCAGACTTTCTCCTGGGGATTTTAAAACACATAAGACAGGAATCTGGGATAAATGCCCCTGTCACAGACCACTTTACCAGTGATCCTATCACAATATATATATATATATATATATATATAACAATGATTGCTTGTTATGGGGCTCCTCAGATAAGTACATAGTTTACACATATTTGTTTAAACAGTAAAGATACGGAGGTCCTCGGGTATTTATAGTCGCAGAATATGACAATAGTTGCCCTGGCATAAAGATTCAGCAAAGAGAAATGAGAAAGTTAATACTTCCTGAGCCTGCTGGTGTGCGGTATCACATACAGGCCGAAATGTATTAAATAGGAAAATGCGGTGAAACCCCCGAAAATGTACTTTCGTGGGTTTTACCGCATTCCCCGGATGTACTAAGCACCTGGAATGCATTCCGGTGCTTCGTCCCGACGGGCTTCTTTTTGGATCGCTCCCCCGGAGAGGGATCCAATCGGATCCCTCCCATGTCCCCCTGCGGTCTTCTGCGCATGTGCAGAAGGACACCAGAGGGACTTCTGGGTATTAAACTCGGGAGTCACTCTGCCCTGCAGCATCGCAAAGGACAGCTCTAATGGGGAGAGCTGTCATTTGCGATATTCTTGGTAAAATAGATTTGATAGCAAATTTGCATCCACATTTGTCAAGAAAGACTTGCCCATCGGCTCTGTAATGCAAAATTTCAAAAGACAAGAATACATGCTCCATAAGTTTTATGTAACAACCTCTCACATGATGCAATGTATCACGCTAAGATTGAATTGGCTAATTAACATAATAGCCTCTTAGTGTCTACACTTATCAAGCAAAACTTTGCCACCAGTTGCCTTTTGTGTACAGTACATGCATATAAAATATGATTTGCTCCATAGGGGCACTTTCTATTCTGTCAAATTGTCTGAGATTTCTGATCTAATTTGAATAGAGTATATGATTATTATTTTCACCGCTTGACAAAGCTTTGTCTCTGAAATTATTTGTATTTTGACACTCAAATTTTTAAGCATATGTTGTGTTATTTTTCCTGGGCAGACAAATCATTGAAAATAGTCTATATATATATATATATATATATATATATATATATATATATATCGGTATGTCTGGCTATGTCTACGGACGACCCGACGACTGCCCGTACACTGGCTGCAGGGGCTGTCCACACTTACATCTCAAATGGGCGGGCAAATTTAAATGCCCGCCTAGTTGTGATGTCAACCCAGACACATCGAGCGACTGATTGGTAAATGTGTATAGCTTACCAATCAGCCACTTTGACGCCCTGAGTCAGATCTTCACGCAATACCGATATTTACGAAGATTGAGCGATTGATCGAGAGTCATACTGCGCAGCGATTGTTTTGCTATCACACACACCCAGATGATTCACTCGCAATGTGAGTTCCCAGTATTCATTGTTTAGAGGAGCTAATGGGGGGGTGGTTAGAAAAACTCTTGTTGGACCATTAAAACAATGTTTTCAGGGCGTGCATAAACTAGCCACTGCATCCTTGCTCGCAGCAGGAGAGCTTTCTGCGTGTCTGGAACCCTGCTGTGTCTGTGGCATCTTAGACTAAAGGCCCCCATACATCAGCGATGGATTGTCGCGATATTGTGATCCTGCAACCCGGCATTGCAGGATTGCTGAAATCCAACATGTTGGATTTCGGCGCCAGTATTTAGATCATCGGCAACCCGCATGCCAGGATGCTGACTACATCCCCATGCAGACATGTCTCCCGAATTTGACCCAATTTTATGCAGGGCTCTTGTAAGGCCACAGATCTTGATACTGATTACAATAACCTTATGTTACAAAGTATAGATAGAAAACACACACACAAGATATTCAATCATTTAAGTCATGGTTAAATATGTATTATATGCAAACAACAAATGATTAATAAAAGATAGTAAAATTAAAAAAATTGGGGAGCCAAGTAGTGTCTGACGTGTATTTCAGCTTTCCACTAATCTGGGTCTGTACCTACCTGTACCTGGGTCTGTACCTACAGTATACAGCGATCTTGACTGACAAAACAATGAATAATAATAATAATTATAATATAACAATATGACAAAGCAAGAAACAACACAATATATTTCTTTCTGAATACTGTTACATAAGGAGGGAACCAGAGTCTCTTAGCTATTTCTGAACTACTAGTCTCACTCCCAGGGCCGGCTACAGGGGTGTTCGACCAGTGCAGTCGCACAGGGGCGCCACCCATAGAGGGCACATCCTTCCCAACATCCCGATTTCAGCAGGACAGTACTGTCCTGCTGTTCCACCTGTGGGCCGAAGTGGCCCGCGGGTGGTCAAATCGGGAGGTTGGGGTCCTCACCGCCGCAGCTGTGCCAGACCCCGGAGTCTGAATGGATGCTGCCCGCATGCGCGCGGCATCCATTCTGTGACGGGAGAGGGCTGGGGGAAGCCCAGCTAGTGAGACTCCCCCCCAGCCTGATGTTATTTGGAGGAGTGCTGTCACATACGGGGGCACGGCCTATGGTAATTAGGCCACAGCCCCATTTCCTGTGATTTCGCTATGTAAGGGCGCCCTATTATAGCTGGCACAGGGTGCTCCGACCCCTGGAGCCGGCCCTGCCTGCTCCCAGCATGCTTTGTCATCCTTCGGTATAGCCCACGGCACAGAGGTGGCTAAGGCACAATCTGCAGTAGATGCTGCTGTGGGAGCAGTTGATAAACATTGACATTATAGAAGGTGGAGGTGAGCAGTGGGCAGATGCACATTATATAAATCTAGTTATATTAAAAGCCATAAAACTAATATCTTTAATGTAGCATTATTAATGGTACCCAATCGGCCACTGCTAATAAAAATACACACACGCAGCATACACTGCGTATAATAGCTGCGGTGTAGATGGCTACTAGAATCCTTTGTTATCACACTGAGACTGTGGGTGATGCTATCAGTACAGATATATTCCTTAACAAGACAAATAAATGACTATGATAGGCTGTGCATTTACCAGGACGAGCAGCTCAGCGATGTCCTGGAAGCATGTTGGGAAAAATGCTTTCTTACTGAAGAAAGTGCTCAATTAATTGGAAGTGACAGAAAGAAAATGATCTGGCTGAATGCTTTGATAAGCAATCAAGACTTAATAGATCAGGAAATATAATTGCTTACTTAATCATGCCTGGAGAGGTGCTATTTTATGTGTTGTAAACACGGAGAGAATAATCCAGTGGCAAGGCCAGCTGCCATTCTCAATATGCACGTGGCAAGTGCTGATTTCTTGTGACTTACAAGGTGAAAGAGAAAAGCACAGAGGAGGAATAACCAATTACACGGCTTCAGTCACTAGGAATTGTGCGTGCAATCAAAAGGTACTCGGCCAAGTGATACCCTTTATAGTGTGCCCGCCTCTGGCACAGCAGAAGCAGTCATCTTGTGAGCTGGGCTAAAATTTGGCATACAGTATCAATTCACAAGAGTCTAGACTCAGTTCACAATGCTCCTCAGGCCTCAAGCGGATGTCGCTAGTTCCCCAGAAACTGGTAGCTAAATACTGATGGTTTATTAATGTTACTGGTGCTTAGTGAGCGAGGCTAAAAATTGGTTCAGTACATAAAATGGCTGCCTCCAGGGCGAGTGTGGCAGTAGTGCAGGGGAAACAGTCTATTCCCTTTACACATAATTGTTTTTCTATGTCAGTATTATTGAATTTTTCTGTTGTAATTATTAGAAACTAGTGTTTACTTTATTTCCATTTGTTTGCTTTGCGCAGATGGAATGGAGTGGCGTTGGTTCGATGTTGAGCTACAGCAGTGTGAGCAATCGGGATAGAGGAATAATATACCATACTGTGGCCCCTATTTATTCATTTCAAGGTGATAGCATAGCTTTTTTGTCCATCCAAAATCTGTTATTGCCTCAGTTTACCAGTAGGATAGGGCCAGAGCAGCTGAGTGATACTGACTGTCAGTCTTACCACTAGGGATGTCCATCGGTGTCATATCCATCGATGGTTAGCATCAATGACTCCATCGATGATTGCCATCGATGGCACAAAAACCATCTATAGTGAACCATGGATGGTTTGCAACACTCACTGGTCACCGCTGCTGGGGGCATGGTGGGCAGTGGATCAATCAAAATGAGGATGGGTCTTAGCAGCCTCTGGGGGGCAGGACTAAGCTCCGTCCCGCCAAGAAAAAAAAAACATTGGCTCCTACTCATCCATCGATAGTGCAGAACCATTGACTCTGCCATCGGTGCAAAATCATTGACAGTTAACCATCGATGGTTGTTAACTATAATTGGTCGATGGCCATCCCTACTTACCACTTCCCCAGTCAGTCCTAGTGGACCTGCAGATGTGCGAATGGCAGTAGCATTTGTTATATAGGAAGAAAACCTGTCTCTGGCAAAAATACCCACTTGCTATTGTTACTCTGCATTTCTTCCTCAATCAATTAACAAAATGTAACTGGCAGAAGTTTTGGGGAGAAGAAAATAGTACCACAAGTGCCAACTTGGAGCAAATAAGTGGACAGAACTTACTGTACAGTGGGCCTAATTCAGAACCGCTCGCGGGCGTAGGACGCTCGCAAGCGGGTAGATGGTGCCCTAATGCGCATCCGCACGACGGAGGGAGCTCCGGCGTGCGCATACGCGAGACCCACATAGCGACAGCCAAGCTGTCACTCCGGGTCTCGCACCAAAGGGGGCGTGCTGTCGATAGTGACTGACAGCACGCCCCCTTTGGTGGGCGTGCCGGGGGCATGGCTGCCAGACGGAGGCGTTCCCATGGGAACGCCTACCGTCTGGGTCCGGCCCCACTGACATCACTAGTGATGTCAGTGGGAGTGATTTTGGCTCTGATAGAGCCAAAATCACTCCAGGGCTTGCGGCCAAGAGACCCTACCGCAGGGTCTCGTCGCAAGCCCGATGGTCGCGATGGTCTTGACCATCGCGACCATCATCATGGACGCTTGCATAAGCTGTGGGTGGTAACCCACAGCTATGCGAGCGTCCAAGAGGCTGCTCCATTTTTAGGTAGGAGGGCCCTGATTCAGAGCGAGCACTCTGGTCAGAGCGTCCGGCTCTGAATCAGGCCCAGTGACTGAGTTGGGAGGAAGATGTTAGTTACTTTTTATGAAGTCAACCTTTAGATTCATGCACTCTTCCTCTTGATTAATCTACATTATATCCATCCCATAAGGCAGGTACAGTATCTACATGTCTCTGGCCAATGGGATTGGTGCTGTTGCTCCATGTCTTCCTGCTGTTATGACAAAAAAAATCTTCTATGATGCTCAAATCACTCTATCCTGTGTAGAAATATTTTTTATCTTATTATATTGGTTATGTAATGTTGTGATATCCTGTAGCATTAGTAACATATCAGCAAATCCCTGATTTGCCAATGGCTGTCCATGAGCACATGCTCATCCTCACTCTACAATGAACACTGCGGCCTAATTTCCGGACTCTGAAGAACTGCAATATTTCCTTACAACTATGAATACGTTGGAAGTGTTCTCAGAGAAATTTATGGCTATTATGAAAATAGCAAAGCACAAGCCGTTTGTCATCCCTTGTCTTTCTCAATGAGTTGAGATTCATCTTTAACAGCCTAGAGACAAGGGTTTTGATTTAACAAGACTCTTCAGCAAACATGGGATTTAAAGACAAGCAAGAACATACACTGCATTATTCTATACCACTTCTACTGGGACGTTCATGGAAAATTGCATCCATTACAGGAAACACATTGGGGACGTTTATGAAAACTAGTGCACAGGTGATGCTGTGAAATAAGTGCATTATCCCATAGCAACCAATCAGACATTTGTTTTTCGTACATTGGTTTTACTTTTATTATTACTATTGTCAGCTGGTTCCCATGCTTAGAGCAAATTCAGCAATCAGTAAAGAGTAATAGAAGGAACAGAAATCCTATAATACTTTTTTCTAGAACCCCCATGCAGCATATAATAAGGGGTATCTGTCCAGAGACCTTGGTGATCTGCAACTGAGAGCCACCAGGGGCTGTATCATGCTGTGTTCTTATAGCTCAGGAGGACTCAAGCTGCCAGGTCCTCTCCTATAGTGCTCCATACATAATATATATATATATATATATATTAGGGGTGTGCACCGGCCACTTTTCGTGTTTTGTGTTTTGGTTTTGGATCTGGATCTTTCTTCGTGTTTTGGATCTGGATTGGTTTTGCCAAAACCACCCTTCCGTGTTTTGGGTTCTGGGTTTTGTGTTTAGGATCTGTATTTTTTTGAAAAAAAGCATAAAAACAGCTAAAATCACAGAATTTGTGGGTTTTTCTGCTCCTATGCTATTATTAACCTCAATAACCTTAATTTCCACTCATTTCCAGTCTATTCTGAACACCTCACACCTCACAATAGTGTTTTTATGTCCAAAAGGTTGCACTGAGGTAGCTGGATGACTATGCTAAGAGATACGAGTGGGCGGCACAAACACGTGGTCCATCTAGGAGTGGCACTGCAGTGGCAGACAGGATGGCAGTTTGAAAAACTAGACCCCAAACTATACATAATGCAAAGAAAAAAAAGAGGTGCAAGATGGAATTGTCCCTGGGCCCTCCCACCCACCCTTATGTTGTATAAACAGGACATGCACACTTTAACAAACCAAACATTTCAGCGCCAGGGTCTGCCACATGACTGTGGCTGAAATGATTGGTTCGTTTGGGCCCCCACAAAACAAGCTGGCAATTAATCTGTCCCTGCACAAATTGGCTCTACGGAGGCAAGATGTCGTCCTCATCCTCCTCATCCACCGATTCCTCACCCTCTTCAGTGTTGTGTACATCCTCATCCTCACAGAGTATTAATTCGTCCCCGCTGGAATCCACAACCACAGGTCCCTCTGTGCGTTGTGGAGGCTGGTCTCCCTGGAAGAGTTGATAATTCATTTTATGAACATCATCTTCTCCACATTTTGTGGAAGCAACCACCTACGCCTTTCGCTGACAAGGTTCCCAGCTGCACTAAACACTCTTTCGGAGTACACACTGGAGGGGGGGCAACTCAGGTAAAATAGAGCCAGTTTGTACAGGGACCTCCAAATTGCTTCTTTTTCCTGCCAGTACAGGTACGGACTGTCTGACATGCCTACTTGGATGCTGTCACCGATGTAATCCTTTAACAGACAGACGCATGCAGAAAAAAAAAAGAACAATATTTTTATTGTTTGTGTAGCACACTTTGAGGGTGTCACCACCCTTTAACAGACAGACGCACGCTTGTCGCTGCTGCTTTGAGGATGCAGGTGCGGCTACAGCCCACACATTTCACAAAGACAGAAAAAAAGAACAATATTTTTATTGTTTGTGTAGCACACTTTGAGGGTGTCACCACCCTTTAACAGACAGACGCACGCTTGTCGCTGCTGCTTTAAGGATGCAGGTGCGGCTACAACCCACACATTTCACAAAGACAGAAAAAAAAAGAACAATATTTTTATTGTTTGTGTAGCACACTTTGAGGGTGTCACCACCCTTTAACAGACAGCCGCACGCTTGTCGCTGCTGCTTTAAGGATGCAGGTGCGGCTACAGCCCACACATTTCACAAAGACAGAAAAAAAAAGAAGAATATTTTTATTGTTTGTGGAGCGCACTTTGAGGGTTACACCACCCTTTAAAAGACAGACGCACGCTTGTCGCTGCTGCTTTGAGGATGCAAGTGCGGCTACAGCCCACACAATTCACAAAGACAGAAAAAAGAAGAAGAATATTTTTATTGTTTGTGGAGCGCACTTTGAGGGTTACACCATCCTTTAACAGACTGACGCACGCTTGTCGCTGCTGCTTTGAGGATGCAGGTGGAATCTAGACGGGATTTGGAACCGGGGACACACTACCTCCATCAATTGTCTAAATCCCACTGCACTAATGGCAGATACCGGACGCACGTCTAACACCAACATAGCAGTCAAGGCCTCAGTTATACGTTTTGCTTCAGGATGACTGCTGTCGTACTTCATCCTCATCGCTAGGGACTGTTGGAGGGTCAATTGTTCAGTAAAAGTAGTGAATTTCCTACTTCCTCTCTGGGATGATGAACAACTCCCAGCAGCAGCAACAGCACTAGGAGGAAGTGGTTCTTGATCTTTCCCTATTTTATTTTTATCGGAGAAAGTTTGGTCCTCCATTGATATATACGTGCGGCTAAAGCGCACACAAACACAGAAAATATTTTTTTATTTTTGCTGGAGAGTAGTGCACTTTGTGGGTTACACCACCCTTTAAGAAATGAGCCAGCCGGCTCTTTACTTATGGGACACAGGCGCACGCTTGGCGCTGCTCCTTTGTTGATGCACGTGCAGCCACAGCGCACACAATTCACAAACACAGAAAATAATTTTTTTTTTGTTTGGACTGGAGTGTACTTTGGGGGTTACAGCACCCTTTAACGGTCAAGCCAGCCGGCCCTTTACCTATGACAAAGGCGCACGCTTGGCACTACTTTGTTGATGCACGTGCGGCTACTGCGCACACAATTCACAAACACAGAAAATTATTTTTTTTTTGGTTTGGAGTGTACTTTGAGGGTTACAGCACCCTTTAACGGTCAAGCCAGCCGGCCCTTTACTTATGACACAGGCGCACGCTTGGCACTACTTTGTTGATGCACGTGCGGCTACTGCGCACACAATTCACAAACACAGAAAATATAATTTTTTTGGTTTGGAGTGTACTTTGGGGGTTACAGCACCCTATAACGGTCAAGCCAGCCGGCCCTTTACTTATGACACAGGCGCACGCTTGGCACTACTTTGTTGATGCACGTGCGGCTACTGCGCACACAATTCACAAACACAGAAAATATATATTTTTTTGGTTTGGAGTGTACTTTGGGGGTTACAGCACCCTTTAACGGTCAAGCCAGCCGGCCCTTTACTTATGACACAGGCGCACGCTTGGCACTACTTTGTTGATGCACGTGCGGCTACTGCGCACACAATTCACAAACACACAAAAAATATTATTTTTTTAGCACTTGGGGGGAGCACCCCTGATGGACAGAGCACCCCCTGGACAACACTACAGCACCCCTTTAGGACTGGGACACTGCACAGGACTTTGGAGTTGACACAGCCCCTATGGAGAACTGACTGCACAACACAGTCCAGCCAGCCCCTATGGACTTTGAAGTAGTGGACACAGCCCCTATTAACAACAGCAGCACAGCACAACACAGCCAGCCCCTTTGGACTTTGAAGTAGTGGACAACAGCAGCACAGCACAGCACAACACTACTCTGCACTACACTACACAGCCCAGCCAGCCCTAACTCCCACCCTCCCTCTTCACTGTCCACAGCCGAGTGAGAAAATGGCGCCGACGTGGGTACCTTATATAGGATCCAAAACCCGCGAGACTCGGAAGGCGGGATGATGAAGTTTTGCCTCGATTTCAGATCCGAGTCAGGCGGGAAAAGTCGAGCCTGACTCGGATCTGCCTCGGATCGGGGGGGCTCGGGGGGGTTCGGATTTCAGAAATACGAACCCGCTCACCCCTAATATATATATATATATATAATATATTTATGTATACATATGTATATATATATATATATACATACACTATATATGAGATTATTCCAGACCTCTCCTGCTCTGCTCTGTGTAGGACCCTTAAGGTGCAATGTTACCACTGCAGGGCAGAGCTGCCGTGAGAATTACCAGGCCTCGGTATGAAGGGGGAGTACTCATGACAGGTGAGGATGTTGTCACTGTGTGAATTTACTGTGTGGCCCCATCGTTATAGCGTAGCACTGAAGAGGGCATGTCTGTACCATTTTGGGGGCGTGGCTGCAATTCATTGCATGCGTCAGCCTACAGCCAATAGCTGGCCTTGGCCACAGTACCTAGTAAACCGCTCCTCGGTATGCCTGCATTCCAGGTAAGGAGGTTGGGATCCAAATGTTCTCTTGTCGTAGCCATTGCTACATGCCCAAGAATGGCAAGTAACCATTGTTTTTAAACCATTCGATAGTTTTAGCCATCAAGGTTACACCCATTTGAATGCGCAAAAGAGAGAGAAAGGAGCAATGCCAATGACTTTATGGTGTGCATAATAGTTTATGGTGCAAGTGATGCTGACAACCATCATCATCATGGAATTTAATTGGAAAACCATCACTATTGGGCTAAAAATATCTATATGCTTGCAAACCATTGGTTGCCGATGGCCATCCCAAATTCCAGACACTCCAACCAAACAATATTGGTAATACCTCCCCTTAAAAACTACATTGATAGATCACATTTTGATTGTCATACTCCTTCCACTAAACACAAAACACATGTACTGGTGCAATTAAGGTTCTATCAGTTAGATTAGTTGCATTAATCTGTATTAATATTTTCATATCAGTGTTTTACTACAGCCTGTATTCTGTATCTGTTAAATCTGTGTCTGATCATCATTCTGTATCACGTCTCATGTTTACTGGTTCATGCAAAGTTGATATGCTCTTTGTGACAACGTTATATCTTGCAAGAAGCTGAGCAGAAAATCGAGCAGATCTCTGTAGAATGAATAAAGTCTGATCTTTCTCGGATGGCGGATTATTGCTTGAAACAAAAAACAAGGAGTAGAATAATCTGGTTTTAATATTATGCCTCCGGTAGAGAACAGTTATTTTCTATCTACCTTCGCTGTAATAAGAGATGGGTACAGAGCTGCATTCATACTGCACAGGCCAGATTGCTTACCGTAATTATTCAGTGTAACCACACTCAACCAAAATCACCCATTGCACAGACAGCATGGTCTGTCAATAGATGGATCAATATGCCGCACTTTCAATCTCCATCTGCGTTCATACTCGTGGTGCGGAACATGAGCCATTAATGTTGGCTTTCTACGGGACATGCATAGTTTGCAGATACCCCAGAGATCCATCCAAATTTGGGTTTGCGTCTGACTCCAAATCAGGGCGATTATAAATACCCCCAACATTCAAGACTTGGTGAGCAGAATGCCACAGCCCTTCTGAAAATGGAGCATGGCGGCACAACATTGTGGGCATGTCATGTTCCCCAGGGATGTGCCTAAGACCTTTGAAGCTCCAGGCCATCCCCAAGCTCCTCCTGAAATATAGCTCTGCACAGCTGGTGAGCAGGATGTACCTCTCAACATTCTGGTAGATGGGACGACAGCAGAGTCCATTAGAATCTGGACTCTTCCATCTGACTCAAGAAGGTAGCAAGTTGCAGTATGAATTATGTAGCAGATATAGGGTGGGATGTATCAAGTCTCAGAAATAAAATGTGATACATCCCGCTTCTATAGGCAATGTCATCTATTGATCTATAGATGGGACCTGTATGCAACAATCTCTGGAAAGAGTAACTGTCCCCTATAGAATCCTATGCTGCTGTAGCGGGGATTGATATGTACCCTCCTGACAATCAAAATTAGCAGTTGGGTTAACAGATCAAATGTTTTCCTGTGTGAAAATAACATTTAAAATACAGTACAGCACATTACAAAGTAAGAATGTAGTTGTAAAAAGAAGGAAAGGAAACAACACTTAAGTCATCCCATTGGTAATAATTTAGATATTTTAACTTTTTTTTTTTTTTACAGTGGCATGTACTTATCTTTTACATGACCTAATGCAGTTCTCATTGAGTTTTAGACAATGGCTGCTGTGTATGGGGATCCCCCTATTATATGGAAAGTGCATTCATGTGGTATCTACAGAAAGGATCCCCATCATGTGATTTAATGTTATACATATTTTACATTATACTGCATTCCAAGGACTATGGTGTATTCACTACAATGCACAATCTGGTAGATTATACTGCATGAACAATCAGTATTTACTATATAAATACTAGCAGATTGGGCCACCGGGAGAATGGGGCCCCCTCTCTTACCAGTACAGTGCCAAATTAAAGGGGAGACACTGGGGCCACCGAGAGAATCGGCAGCAGCTGCCTGCGGCCAATCATTGCAGCAGTGACAGGCAGACTGCACGGATTCAGTGTACTACACACATACTGTCCGAGCTGGCTGCAGGGGTAGAGGGGCCGGGCAAAGAGGCACATGAGGAGGAGCGGCTGCAACACTGCAGACCCGCGCTCTCTGACATTTAATGAGCCACAACTGTACAGTAAGGAGGGTGATGGAGGAAAGGAGGCGCCTGAGTGTGAGGGAAGGAGAAGGGTCATTGAGGAGAGGATGTGGCACAGGTGTGAGGGAAGGAGGATGTCGGAGGAGAGGATGGGTCTGAGGTGTGAGGGAAGGAAGAGGATGATGGTGGATAGGAGGGGCCAGAGTGTAAGGGAAAGAGCAGGGTGAGGACGGATAGTAGGAGCCCCATAGTTTGAGGGAAGGAGCAGGTTGATGGAGGAGAGGAAGTGGCTGGTATGTGAGGGAAGGAGGGTGATGGAGGGGAGGAAAGGATGTGGCCGTGGTGTGAGGCAAGCAGGGTGATGGAGGAGAGGTGGTGCCAGGGTGTAAGGGAAGAGGATGATCATAAATGATCAACCATTAGGCAGATCAGGCTGCAATCTAGGGTGCCAGGACTTGGGTGGGCACAACCCTCCCTATTGTGGCACAGCCTGAGCAATCATAATATTGAGCTGCACCCAGCTCCTCCCATTACTTTCAGCGTCACTGAGGCATTGGCAGATGTATGTGTAGAAGAAATGGAAGGCAGCAGTCACAGGACTGTGAAGAAGATGCAGAGCGCATAGGACATGGTTTGAGGTTAAGTAGTTAATACTAATAATAATAAGTATGATGCTCTATTGGTTTTGAGAGCTGGTGGTTTGGGGTATACTGGAGTGATTAGGGGATACATAAGTAATGGGACTATAGGGTTCATTGTATTATTAGGAGAAGAGACACTTATCCTCTTAGCCTTTCACATCACCATTATGCTGGCTACTTATAGCATGAGGCAATATAACAGTGACGTGAACATGTCTTTGTTAGTCATTAAAATTATATGGAGGGTGAGGGGGGAGAGTAACATTGAGCGATGTTGGCTTTGTGAGTAATTAAATGGAGGGATGGGGGTCATTACAATGTTGACCACAAAGCAGTGCATTTTCCGGCCTTACACCATATCTGTCTTTATTGGTGATGAATGATAATTTAGTACCCTCTTAACACATAATTTTTGTCCCAGCAAATTGACTCGCCATTCTATGTCACTTCTGTTTGACAACCCCTCCCCAATAAATTGTAAGCTCTGGGGCCCTCTTCCCTCATGTACTCTTTCTTTGCTTACCTGTACCATTATCTCTTCCTCCTTATTTTGCAATCAGTGGCTCTAGTCTAAACCCAGATATGATTATATACTTATGTCACCTGGGGCAAAGTCTTAGCTTGGTGCCCTCTCCCTGCCTCCCTTTTGAAAAGATTCTTATATGTGATGAGGCCAGTGACGTCCCTCCCCGCGGTGTCACCTGATGCGGGGAGGGATTCTGTGCTCGTGGCATAGCCACGTGCTGTCGGAAAGGGGGCATGGCCTTGTGGACATAGGTGTGACCATGTGGGAAGGGGGCATGGCCTCTCAGCCCGAACCCCATAGTCCCGACTTTTGTGCTTTTAACTGGGAGGGCCAGGGGGGTGCAGGAGGTGTGGACTGCCCTGTGTGCAGTGCCGGCTCCCTCACAGTGTCAGGAGCCGAGTTACCCCTCGGTGGGTGACACCCGGGTGCGGCCCACACCCCCCTTGTGACGCTACTGCATGAGGCCATTCATATGCTCCTTACATGGCATCAGACTCCTTCATAAGCCTTTATGTGTCTTCACACGATACCACATGCCCCTTATATGCCATCAGACCCATCTACATATACCATCACACACCACCCCCTCTACAGGACCCTATCACCACCACCCCATTTATGGATGCTTCAAAATTTCTCAGGCTGGTTTTGCCCCTGAATATATAATATGTAGTATCCATGTTGTCTGTTCTCTATAATGGTTGGCCAAGCCTGTGTGGTGGCTGGACACATCCCTTGTGGTTACTGGCCACACCTCTTCAGCATGGGCCCATACCATTGCATTCCCCCTGGTGGGGCCTTCATGCCCCAGGGTGTGGGTCCATTCAGACTCACCAGAACATGACATCTAGAGAACTTCTGGCAACTTCAGTAATAAGTCAGAGTCAGTTTACTATTTGAGCCTTTACATAGGGCCACTAGTGGTATCACAAAAAACAACATCACATTTAAGAGCGGGATCCAGACTATAGATAGACAGTAAAAAGGTCGACAATGTCTAAATAGACACCAGATGTTAGACAGTCAATAGGTCGACTGGGACAAAAGGTCGACACACTAAATGTACAAAAGGGCGAAATTAAAATGGTCGACATAAAAATGGTCAGCATTATTATTATTATTTTTTTAGGGTTAAGCACTTACTGGAGGGTTAGGGTTAGGCACTTACCTCGACGGTTAGGGTGAGGCAATGGAGGGAGGGTTAGGGTTAGGCACTTACCGGAGGGTTAGGGTTAGGCACTAGAAGGGACAGTTAGAGTCAGGCACCTACCCCAATGGTTAGGGTTAGGCACCAGGAGGGAGAGTTAGGGTTAGGCACCAAGGAGAGGGTTAGGGTGAAGATTAAGGGAAAAAAACAATGTTTGTGTCAACCATTTTCATGTCGACCTTTTGACCATGTCAACCATTTGTAACCGTCAACCTTCTTACATGTTGACCTTTAGTATGTCAACCTTTTGTCCCTGTGAACCTTTTGTCCCAGTTGACCTACTGACTGTCTAACATCTGGGGGTATATGTACTAAAGTGTGGATTTTTAGAAGTCAGATTCTACTTAAACATTATCTAGCACCTTCTATATGATAATAGCTAGAATCTGATTGGTTGCTATGGGCAACATCTCCATTTCTAAAAACCCGCACTTTAGTAAATATACCCCCTGGTGTCTATCTAGACATTGTCGACCTTTTTACTGTCTATCTGTTAATCCACACCCTATAAGGGCAAGAAAAATAAAACACAGATTAGTTTGAATTAATTGTGCTTTCAATTTCTCATTAATAATTAGACAAATGACAACAATGTATTTTGCACATAAAGAGACAGGGCCTGATTCACAGTTGGGAATAGAGTAAGATAAAGCAAGTACCGTAACTTTGTACCTGTACAAACTATGTAGCAATGCAATGAGTGCAAATACATACATTTTTGCATGCGGGTAAATACTGACTGCTGTTGCATGTAGCTCACAAATGCTGGACAGCTTTATTTTTACACTGCAATTTAGGGGCGTATCCATAACCGCACACCCTGCACCCATATTATCTAAAACTTACCTCTCCGAGGTCTCTCAGTGCTGCTGAAAATGCCGGAAAATGGCGTTTTGCGCATGCGATGTGAGGAAATCGATGTGCCCAGAATCTACTGACTCTGCAGTTGCCGGCCAGGCGCGTCAGTCGGCTGCCGGCTGTTGGGGTGAGAGGAGGGAGCCCGTGATGTGGGATGCATACGGGCCCCCTCCGCTCTAAAGAAGCCCATGGTTTGGACACACCCCTCCCAACCTAAATCTCTCTGCACATTTTAAATCTTCCCCATCTGCAGTACAGCATGGTTTTACCAAGATGCACAGTTACTTGTTATTTCTAAAGGCCCCCATAAATCAGGAAAACCACAATTGAACGATTTGAAGACTTGTTGCCCAATTTTAGGATTTCCCAACTAGCAATCTGCACCCATACATCATATATTTTTTTTCATTGATTTGCAGATCATTTTCAGCAATTACGGATCTAACAATCTTGAAAGGCCCATTCTTTTACTAGTAACGGTCTGCAAATCTGCTGATTGTTACCATAAACTAGGGGGTAAATTTACTAAAGTGAGAGTTTTTAGAAGTGGAGATGTTGCCTATAGCAACTAATCAGATTCTAGCTATTATCTTCTAGATTCTAGAAGGTGCTAGTTAAATGTTGAGTAGAAACTGATTGGTTGCTATGGGCAACATCTCCACTTCTAAAAACTCTCACTTTAGTAAATATACCCCTAGCAGTCTACAGCCCAAATTGATCTGTGAAATCCGTACTTGCCAACTCTCCCTCATTGCCAGGGAGACTCCCTGAAATGGTAGCAATCTCCCTGACTCCCTGAAGAGCCTAGAAATCTCCCTGATTGCACCTTACCCCCATTATGTAGCTGTTCTATACTTGGAAAAAAAAAGAAATAAGATATATAAGGGCCTATTCATCAACACTAAAATAACGTTTTTAAGGACATTTTCCTTAAATAATGTTATTTTGGTATTCATGTAGCCACTTAGCACAGGAGATATCACAGATAGCTCCTTGCTAAGTTCCCCTGCGTTAATTTCCACACTCCCCATACATTAGTATGGGGATGTGGAAATTATGGTATTCATCAAATTCCGAAAATTATAAATTTTCGGAATTTGATGCAGTTACTATTCGCCACTGTGAGGTGGCCAATAGCAGGTGAAACTTACCTGTATCCGCGTGTGCAGGTCCCCCGACAAGTCCCTCCGGCGCTCTGCTCCGTCCTCAGGCTCCGGAGGCTGGTCTGTCATGTGTGCTCCCCAGCAGAGCACAAGAAAGTTTATAAAAAGAAAAAAAAATATATATTTTTTTTTCTAATCTGTCATGTGGTCTGCTGGGAAACCACATGACAGACCAGCAGGACGGAGCCGGAGGCTGCTGCGCGGACAGGTAAGTCGGGGGGGGGGGGGGGAGTTGAGCGGAGGGGGGTGTGGGGGGGGTACGAAGCTTAACGCATCTGTAGGCAGTGCTGCGCATGCGCTGGTTTTACAGATGTAACAGCGCATGCCCAGCACTGTTTCCAGACGCGATAAGGTAGTGTAGAGAGGGAAAAGTATCTATTTCCCGAAAAGCTGTCATCGCAAAAATGACAGCTTTTCGGAATAGATACTTATGGAGAGGTGGAATGATGAATTCCACCTATAATTAGCTAGAACTCCATGAGAGTTCTAAACCTAATTATCTCCATTGAATTTTTAGGTTTGATGAATAGGCCCCAGTCTGTATATACATTCAAATGGGACCATCAGTTACATCTCCCTACATTGGTTAGAGGCACAATGATGTGTTTTCATCAACAGCTAGATTTTACTGAGCAACAACTGCTGCTTTAGAGCTCATTTACATTACATGTGGATGTAAGGCAACTTTATGACGCCTCTCAGATGTAGCAGGACACGTCCACTATACCGCCGCGCTCATAGGTGGTGATTTCACTATCTCCCTGAAATGCTTTTTCAAAAATAGGCATGTATGGTGAAATCCAACATGTTAGACAACTTTTTGGTTGGAATCTGCTCTCTGTGAAGTACAGGGGCCTTTATTCTATTCCCAACTCTCAATCAGGCCCACAGTACATGTAGTTTGTATACAATACATACAAGTGCATTTTTGTATTTGACACTTATATACAGTACCTGTGTGTGTAGAGGTGGGAGAAATTTTGCTGCAATCCTGTTGAGCTCTGTGTGTACATATTATATATACTATGAGGATATAGTCTGGCATTTGACAAAAACAGGTGGAATTATGTCCACAAACATCAGATAGATTATATTTGTATATGTTTTGTAATATACTGCAGGTTCTATATGTGTAACCCTACTTCAAAATCCTGCATTTTACCTTTTTATATGTCACGTCATATTGTTTCATATAGATGAATATAAGATGCACAAAAATATGAAGTCTTAAATTTTATATCAATTTAAAAAGAGAATAATTGTGACAGACCAGAGGTACCGGTGGTCATTAATAAAACTGTCTGCACAGAGAGATGAGTGGTCTCAGCCAATAAACTGTCAGAGTGCTACTTTTTATTTTATTCATAAAATATTGTATGAATAAATGAACTACTGGTTAATGGGATTTTTTCCTGAGTAAGCCTGGTTGATTTATGACACATGTAAGCTTTTTTTCCCCCCGGTGAGTTAAGGTTTGGGATTTTTTTTCTTCTTACTTCACTATGGTTTTCTTTTTTATTATATTATTATCACCTTATTTTTGTCTGTTTTTTGGAAGGCCTTGTAAGTAGCTGAAATTGTCTGAGCCAGGATGGTGCTTTCTTTTACAATCTGCTTCGGTCAGACAGGTCTATTTATCATAGGCGGCAGCCGG
Source organism: Taudactylus pleione (assembly GCA_031769625.1). Classification (NCBI taxonomy): domain Eukaryota; kingdom Metazoa; phylum Chordata; class Amphibia; order Anura; family Myobatrachidae; genus Taudactylus; species Taudactylus pleione. The sequence goes on along the minus strand of JAUIMM010000104.1, from coordinate 1,711,658 downwards.
GCCCTGTAACCTATCATTTCTTATCACCACATATCGCAGCAATAGGAAATCATTTTTATGCAAATTTATCAATAATACTCTTTAGGGACAGTAGTGCAGTAACAGGGCTCTATGCCGCCTCTTAAATCCATGATTTCATGATGTCACTCCTAGGGGGCAGGGTTGCCGGTTCCGGTAAGTAATGTACTTCCCGGAGCATCCTAGGGACACTATCGGCAGCTCCACAGGCTGTAGGGTGCCTGCCTGGAGCATCCCTTATAGTGCTGGTAGGTGCAGGGTGCCATTTTAGGCACCCTGCAAGCCACATGCAGGTAGTGTGGAGCAGCAATGGTTCACCCTCAGGGCCCTGTGCTCTGTGCTGCAACACAGCTTGCACACCCTGCGGACTGTGCCTCTGGTATAAGCCTGTCCAGGTGACGTTAAGTGATAGCGATCAATATCACTTCACTGCCAAAGGGGAAGAGCTTAGAGGCTGCTGGGGAGTGATCAGAAAGTACCACCCGGCAATGCTCTTCCCATAGAGGCTCAGATAGCTATCAAGGCCAAATTTCAAAGAATGGTTTAGACAGTTCTCTAAAACCACATGAATTGCAATAGTAGTCCACAGCCAGATGACTTTAATGTATTCTTAGTAATGCTCTTATATAACATTCTAAATACAGTGTTTTATGTTTCTAGTTTCTGGTGTTGCTTTTTTTTTACGCTATGATCGTCATTATACTGTATGATATCATCCGAAAGATTTATTTTTGTTGCCCTGGCAAATCTGTGCCAGTGTGGAGCTGTGTATTACATTACTTGGATTATGCTTAGAAATGCCCTTTTCCGCCAAAGTGCCACAAGAAGGCACAGTATGCAACCATTAGAAGTAATAGTACATAAGGCACTTCTAGTTTCCCATAACAAAGCTCTGGGAACTGTACAGTACATTAAAGCAGTTTTTTCCTGTGCCTTCTTGTGTCTGAAACACACATCCCGGCTCATTCAGCTGGTTAAATGTGTTAGCAATCCGAATACAGGGCAGCGACCAAGAGACGCCAATAGGAAGCCACAGCATGTGAACACCAGTATAGAAAAGGAGGTTTTATGATGCAGCTGCTTTAGAGATGTGCGCAGACCCCTGCGTTAAATCATTGTCTTGTTTTGGTTTTGGTTTTGGCAAGACCACTCTCAAGTGCTTTGGTTCGGTTTTGTATTTTTTTTTTTTTAAATTAAATAAAAACAGCTAAAATCATGTAATTTGGGCCTGTTTTGGTTCCTATAGTAATATTAACATTAATATCATTAATTTCCAGTCATTTCCAGTCAAATTTGACCACCTTACAGCACCTGAAATCATGAGGGAGGGACTTAAATGCATCCAAAATATGCGAGATCCAGTTTTTAGATCTGAGGGCCTGATTCAGAGGCGCTTGCAAAAAGCTCTGAATCAGGGCGGGCGCTGTTTTTTTTAGGAGCGGCCTCCTGGCCACTCGCTAGGCTGTGGGTGACCACCCACACCTATACCGAGCTGCCATGATGATCGGGCTTGCGACGAGACCCTTGTGGTAGGGTCTCGTTCATCGCAAGCCCCAGAGAGCTTTCGGCTCTAACAGAGTCGGAAGCTCTCTACTGACATCACTCATGATGTCAGTGGGGCCGCCCCCAAACGGCAAGCGTTCCCTCGGGAACGCCTCCGTTTGGGCAGCCACCCCCCGGCCCGCCCACCAAACAGGGCGAGCTGTCACTCAACATCGACAGCTCGCCCCCTTTGGTACGAGACCCAGAGCGACAGATTGCCCGTCGCTAGCCGGGTCTCACGCATGCGCACGACGGAGCCGGCTCCGTCGTGCACATGCGCTGTGGGCCACCATCGACCCAGTTGCGAGCGCTCAGCGCTTGCGACCGGGTCTGAATCAGGCCCTGAGTTCCAAACTTGGGCCCTGATTCAGACCCACTCGCAAGTGGCTGTCTGCTCGCAAGTGGGTCGATGGTCTGCACTGAGCATGCGCACGACGGAGGGAGCTCCGTCGTGCGCATGCGCCAGACGCGACGAGCGAAGGAAAGTCCTTCGCTCGTTGTGTCTGATCAAAGAGGGCGTGCTGTCGATGTTGATTGACAGCACGCCCCCTTTGGTGGGCGTGCCTCCCTGACAGGGGCGTTCCCACGGGAACGCCTCCCGTCAGAAGCCGGCCAACTGACATCACTAGTGATGTCACTGACATCACTAGTGATGTCAGTGGGAGTGATTTTGGCTCTAATAGAGCCAAAATCACTCCGGGGCTTGCGGTTGAAAACCTCAACCGCAGGCTCCGGCTCGCAGTTTCGATGGTCGCGATGGTCACGACCATCGCGGCCATCAAACTGCACGCTCGTATAGGCTATGGGTGGTGACCCACAGCTATACGAGCGTCCAGGAGGACGCTCCATTTTTATGGAGGGCGGCCCTCATTCAGAGCGTACGGCTCTGAATGAGGGCCTTGGTGAGAAGACCTGAGTCTACTTGCAACCACAAAGTGATCCATTCCGGGACTCGAATCCCCAAGTGTGTCTAGTTTTCAGCAAAATCGACCAGCTCATCTCTAGTATTTAGTCAATGTTGCTCACAGCATTGGCAGTGAAAAGACCCTATAATAATAATTGTAACAATATAAAACAATTTCCATGTTACATTTTCAGCACAGATACAATAATACAAACACACTGGAACGTTATATAAATAATAATATACTGTACTGAGCGTGGCGTCATAGCCTTGTTTCAATTAACATGACTTACTGGGAGGAGCTAGACGTTTTTTATAAACAGACACTGTGCGGTTTAATAAAAAGTGTATGATGTGTAGGTCAGTGTATAAAAAACTGCTTCTTAGAATCTGAGTGACATTGGAGACATTGCAGAAGTGCATTAGCGAAGATCTCCAGTTTGGCAAATTATACAAGCATAGATTAATTATAAACAAAGTTCCTCATGGGAATAAATGAATGCCCAATTATGCAAGATCAGCATATCCAAGCTGAATATTTATGAGGGGGGTGAAGGGTGGCAGAGGAGGTGGCCCTTGCTGACCCTTTTGCTGCCCATCTCCAAGGTGATACAGAGAGCAGCCCTTCTTTATACAACAAGCATTGCCCATAATTACATTTTCTAACTCCATTCTGTAGAGATAAAGGCAAGTAATTTATGCTTCATGCAGGCTTGGCCCAGAGCCTGTCCGGAATACCAAACTGACAATTATGCTGAATTATGGGAAACTAGAGGATGTAGATTGTTATCCAACCTGAGCCCAGACCAGAGAATTCATTTTGCCTTATTAATGATCTCTACTGCACTCTGTGGTTAACCGCTGGTCAACGCCAGGAGCTGACTGTCCTGTCGTAATTGAGCAGACTTAGGACTGGCTGCCAGTGTAATTGCATCCACTATGGGTGGCTGCAAAACTGGATCTTAATCTGCACTGATATATCTACACTGTATTAATGGGAATATCAGTGTTTCCTTTCTTAAAGTAATAAGCACATATTAATTTGACCAGAGGCACTTAGGTTATCTGAAACTATGAACTCCGCATTGTAGAAGCCACCAATATTGTGGGCATGACTAATATTCTTAAAAATGGATCCTATGAACTCACATTGGCAACTACAAATGACTTTCACCAATGTGTGTAGGTGGTCTTTAAAGCGTTGGTTAGGTAGTAAGGCGAGCTCAGGGAGGACAGAAACCTCCCGTGGAGCAGAAGGGTAGACTTAGGTCAATGTACTGTATACATTGGCAATTATCCTTAGACATATCCAGTAGCTATAAAGATGACTTGTCTAACATAGATGTCCCATATCTGCTAATGGAAATACCACTTTTTAGGTGTCAAGAGCCACGTTTATGACAAGTCTTCATCTACTAGTTATCTGTTATGTCTCCAGATTAGGTGTGACGGGCATAGAATAATCTGTAGCCACTCAGATTGTAGAAGCGTGCAGACTTAAATGGCCCAGTAGGAAGCTGCGGCATGCACATGATCATTGTATAAAAGGAAGGACTAGAACTGAGCATGGCTGTGCTTAGTCAATAGTGCACTCATGACTTTCAGTGAATAGTCCCTGTAATATAATACTGTAATTGTGAAAATATAAAATCAGTTCTATGTTGTCCCCTAAACAGTTCTGTCTTAAGTATCTTATGAGGCCACCTCAATGGTAAAAGCAGAGTATATTTTCGGCACAAATGATAAATGCAAACAGAGTGGAAATATTATGCAAATAATAATATAATGTGCTGAACATGGGTAGAGCTTATTTCCCCTTCATGCAAAGGACCTGGAAGTGACGTAAGGGCAGAAGTGCGATTCCATGCCCATTAAGTTCACCTAAAGAAGAAACGCCACAAGATTATATTCCCCCTCTATGTTCCCTCTTTTATTGGTATGGAATGATGTTGGACAGTAGCTGATGGCCTCAGGGTCCTCTCCATGAAGGGCATCTAGACACTACTGCAGAGTCAGGGCCTGCTCTCAGGCAATATGTCTGACTGGGTGGAGCAAGATGAATTTCGTATACAGTCACTGTGTACTTAAAACAAAAAGTGTGTATGATTTGTAGGTCAGTGTACAAAATGCTGCTTCTCAGAATCTGATGGACATCTGAGACATTGCAAAAGTGCATTAGCAAAGATCTCCAGTTTAGCAAATTATACACAAGCCTGGATAAATCATAAACACAGTTCCTCATGGGTATAAATAAGTGCCCAATTATGGACATTGTGGCAGTGACCTTTCCAATCGTGTGATTATGTTAGTTAGAATGTGACACCGTCAGTGTCAGGATGTCAGGAGAGGAATGGAAATAGATGGAGGAATGAACTGGTTCCTCTTACAGCACAGAGTATTCAAGCGAGACTCATGTCAGTCTGATACCCTACTGAGTCTATTTAACATTAGAGCCATGACCTCATGAGGTTTTTGACTGTCCAAAGGTTAATTTAATATCATAGTTCAGTTGGCACAAACTGTGACCCTCATTTATTTTAATTGTGTGTAAACTGCAATTCAGCACACTTAGTAAACACAATAAATGGAGCAAGATATATATGTATTTTCTTTGGCAGAGCCGACCCTGACCAGTTTGATGCCCTAGGTAACATTTTAGCTGTTGCCCTGAAATTGCTGTGGTCACGCTGCAGGGAGAGGTCACACACTGTAGTTTGCTGGTTGCTTGGTCCATCCCCTTACTGGCACTGACATGGTGGAGAGATGCACTAGGAGCCACCAACAGATTTGGCCTCTCGCCACAGTCAGTGCTATTTTGGCATTGTTACAAAGGGGTCTATTCACTAAGGGAGAGAGATTAAGTTGAAAATGATAAAGTACCAACCAATCAGCTCCTGTCATTTTTCAAACACAAGCCTGTAAAGTGATAGTTAGAAGTTGATTGGTTGGTAGTTTATCTCCGTCCAAGGCTTAGTAAATAGACCCCAAAGTGTCCTATACCCAGGCTCAGTTCTTCGGTTCCAAAGGCTCATTTTATTGTGCCAAAAAAGGGCAAATATGTAATCTGTGTCTAATGGACCAAATGTGGCTCTAAAACGCCAATTCTGCCATCAGCAATGAGCAAGGCAATAACAAAGATACTGACCTATACGTGCAAGGAATCTTCAAACCGCAATAGTTCAACTGTATCCTATGCATCAATGTGATGGTGTCTTGTGAGTGAGCATGTTACCTGCATCTCAAACCAGGGCCATTTATGTTACTGGTGGAAATTTTCAATAGAATGTTTTGAAACTGGTAACGACTTTCACATAAATGCAAAAGTTCTTGTATTCAGTGACATGCGGTGAGGTAAATGGCAGGGGAGGCATTGCCAGTATTAGAGCCAGATTTACACATACATATATCAACCCGAGGGTTCATGTGGGCATTATACAAAGGTGCAGCAGTATATAGTGCTGGAAATTTGATGAGTTTTGATCAGGGATGTGCAGAAAAGGTAGACAGGGGAGGCAGTGCCTCACCTACCATACACTTTTCACTCCAGAGTTTTGACTATAAAAAATGATTAGAATAATACAAAATAGATATTTATAATATTTTCTTTACATTTTTCTTAGATTTTTTATAGTCAAAACTCTGGAGTATACTTAAGTATGACAGGAAAGGCACTGCCTCACCTGACCACACATCACTGCTTGTATTGTATATCGGGGGGGTTAATGTAATACAGCCCTAGCTATGTACTGTACTGCATTCTACAGTACACACAAGTTATTCATTTAATGTATTCACATGCACACACACCTCAACATACACATCTATCTCCCTGCTGACCAGCCTGTATACATGTAGCTGCATAGTACGTCTTAATTTTCTTCAAGTAAATAGGAAAACAGGATCGTTATATATCTGGCACATTCCCAGAAGTGGGAGAGAAAAGCTTATACATACGTACCCTATTTATAGCTGTCATTATTCATTATGTTGTTCCTTGTTACCAAGGATGTTGTATTTTCTTTACGTAAATAATTTTTTCACAATCTCCTCCTTTTGAGCCCTCATTTGTCACATTCACGCTCTGGCTGAACATAATTGTTTATTTATCACAATTGAGCTGAAAATTGCTTGCATGCCCCTCATTCTTTCCCACTTTGACGTTTGCAATCTTCTGCTAACTGATCTCCTAACGTAATTTCATATAAAGATGGTATTCTGAAGCCCCTGTTTTCTGTCCACAGGCCAGGTACAGTCAGGTCTCCACAGTGCAAGCCTCTCTTTGCTGACCCAAATCTTGAGCTGAACTGAGACCACATGAATAGGAGGTGAGAGATATTTCAGTATTCACATCAGTTAGCACCTGATTGTTTCAGTCAATCATGGTTTTCATTTACCACCATCATATACCCCCTACCCTATTCATTGTAATTAATCAGATATTGTTTATAGAACATCCATAAACTCTACAGAACAAAATCTATTTTATTCATATACCCCCACTGTTGATAAACTACTGCCAATTGTGCTCTTTGTTGGACAGGACTTCATTGGTTACACCACAGCAATAGCGGGCATCTCTTAAACTGGGCAGCCAAGACAATTTGGATTAGTCACTGCTTGCGCTCTTCATGATATATAGGGGTGGCATGGATCATGTTTGGTACTCTGACCCATTCCAGCACTGTTGCTGTATTGTAGCAGTCACAATCTCCTTCTACCTCTATGGTATAAGATAAGGACATTCCAATCGGGATGTAGTCGCATCACATCGGTAAGGATGCCGGCTGTCAGAATCCCGACCACTGACATACCGATGGTGAGTATTAGAGTAAGGTTTAGGGATTACGATTAGGCACTAGGGGAAGGGTTAGGCTGCGGGGGGGGGAGGGTTAGGGTTAGGCTGCAGGAGGGGAGTGTTAGGCTGCGGCAAAGTTGGGTTAGGGTAAGGGTTATAAAAGTTACAAAAAATCTGTCGGGATTCTTACTATCGGGATGTCGCTGTCAGTATTCTGACAGTCAGCATCCTGCTACCGGGATCCTGTACACAACCCTTCCAGTCTACAAAACTTGCAGGACATACGGATGCTTGGTTGTCCAGTTGAAGACAAGCCTCCTTATTGATGTGTGGCATCAAGCCTACAGAACATGGGAGAAAGGCATGGGTGGTGTTTTTAAAGAGTTTACTGGTATAGTAAAAGTTTGGGAATTGACGATCAGTTCTGTTTTCACATTTTAACTATATACCAACCAAAATCACTGGAGTTGCCCAAATTGCTATTTAAATATTTTATTTTACAAGCCTAGAATTCCATTCACAAATCATTAGACCTTGTAAATTCCCAATAGAATCCTTACAATACATAATGATTTTTTTTTTTAGATCATCATTATCCCCTGCACATTAATGGAAATTGTGAAGCAAGCATGATACTGAGCAATGTGCAGCAATAGATATGACATGATGTATACTATGGGATGTTCACGAGCCACATGTTGATAAGAATGAATACATTTTGTTTGCAAGAGATGGAGATGTTGAGGGTCATTTAGCAAGTGTAACATCACATGACCACGTTTTGCATGAAGGCAAAATACACCTCATTTTATACTCTTGTAAAAATGTTATTTAATTTTTCTGTTCAAGATGATTAAGGAGCCTATCAATCATCACTAATGGGCCTATTACACATGTGGAGACATTACTTTCTACATGTATTAAGTTAAGTAACGACTCATTCATAATCAGGGGCCTGATAGGGCTGCCTAAATTCAGCAAACTCTGAAAACTTAACATTTTGGGAGTATTTTGGGCAATATTATATGCTCATATTCAGTCAAATGCTTCAGAACTCATTGGACGGCGCTTCACAGTGCAGATGGACAATGACCTGAAGCATACTGCAAAAGCAACCAAAGAGTTTTTTAAGGCTAAAAAGTGGAATGTTATGCAATGGCCAAGTCAATCCCCTGACCTGAATCGAATTGAGCATGCATTTCACTTGATGAAGACAAAACTGAAGGGAAAATGACATTTGCAGTAGAGGCCTGGCAGAGCATCACCAGGAATGAAACCCAGCGTCTGGTGATGTCTAAGCATTCCAGACTTCAGGCTGTAATTGCCTGCAAAGGATTTGCAACAAAATATTAAAAATTGAAAGTTAGATTTAGGATTGTTTAGTTTGTCCCATTACTTTTGGCCCCTTAAAAAGTGGGAGGCACATATAGAAACCGTTGTAATTCCTACACCATTCACCTGATTTGGATGTAATTACCCTCAAATTAAATCTGAAAGTCTGCAGTTAAAGCACATCTTGTTTGTTTCATGTCAAAGCCATTGTGGTGGTGAATAGAGGCCAAAATATGAAAATTCTGTCAATGTCCCAATATTTATGCACCTGACTGTATATATATATATATATATATATATATATAAACAATCCTGTGCTCTGGCACTCCCGTAACCTATCTGCATTTAGCATTGAAGCTGGCTCTGGTGCCCTCCCAGGGGACAGTACCCCCAAAACATATCATCCAAAAATTGAGGCGGCACCCAGAGACTTAACAATCGTGTACACGATTGTCAAGTCTCTGGGTGCTGCCTCAATTTTTGGATGATTTTTTATATATATATATATATATGTATATATAAGTTTTGGTACGGGATGCCGGTGCTCGGTATCCCAGCGGTCAGAATCCCAACGCCGGCATCCCGACCTTGTTAGCATGCCAACGTCCCCAGGTAAGTCAGCCTGACCTAACCCCTAACCTTTTCTCCCCGCCGCCTAAATTTAACCTTCCCTCTAGTGCCTAAACCTAACCCTCCCTCCCTGCAGGCTAAACCTAACCCCCCCCCCCTTGGCAGCCTAACCCTAAACCTCCCTCTAGTGCCTAACCCCTTACCCTAACCCTTCCCCTAACCCCAGGACTTACCTTCAGGATTCCGGCGGTCTAGATGCCGGCGCCAGTATCCTGTCAAGTGTCAGGATTTCGGCGTCAGCATTCTGACCGCCGGAATCCCAGCAGTCGGCATTCCGACCTCATCCCCACACACGTACTTCAATGTAGGGAGCTTAGGAACTGAATTGTCCATGTTATTTCTGTCTGATAGCAGAAGGTAGAAACCCTGCTTCATTAGCAATAAATACTTAAAGTGTATTTAAGTGGTGCTTTATCAAACAGTCATGATCAGAAAAATCAGACAGGGATCTTTCTCAATTTTCTGTGCTATGTTTTGATAATTAATCTGCCTCTATCGGACATCTATGAGTAGTGCAGGGCAAAATGTCTGTCTCTTTTTCATACCTCCTCTGTGTTTACACCCCCATCACTGCCTCTCTATATGTAACAGGAACATACCTTTCCATGCATTATCTGATCCAAGCCTGTGCTCCTGTGCACAGACCGACACCTTATCAAGCAAGCTCTGAGCAACGGTGCAAGAGCTCAGGCACGAAAGATGGTCCATGACATCACCAAACAGAATAAGACACATTGCTGCTCTGCACCACTGTGTCATAAACGACGCCAACTATAGCATTCCCTACGCTCTCTCTGCTACCATGGATGTGTCTTTATTTCTCCGCATTATCCCAGTGCAGATGAACTTATGCAGTGCATTTAGCGGTTTTCTTATTAAATCCACCCAAATCATTAAAAATCATTCTGTTTGAGCCATAGGATGCATCCAACGGAAGTTCCAGATTATATCTGGGGCAGTAAAATGCACGGGGGCGCACATTTCTTAACAAAACATGATTTTTCATTTTGTTCTTTTGTCTGTGTACAAGAAACTCCCGCTTCTCTCATTAGATGTTAATAGGCCGCACTCTGTTTTCTTCATAGTGAGGTCTTATGCTAGCACAATGCAGAGCCAACACAGATAACAGAACAGAACATAAATATAGATTGATTTAGATGAATAAGCAAATGCACTGAATATACATTAACTTTTGTGCTATTAAGAAAGAAATGGCCAAGCTCAAAATCTGTTACAGGCAATAAAGTAAAACAGAAAAACAGCATTTAATGCCAGTAAAGTACCAACAACTAGACCATGTTTTTATGACCTATTTCACTGTTTGTTTTATTAGGGGGACGGTTGTATTTGTGTACTTTACTTTTCTTGTATTTCCTTCTCAGCTTTTTTTTTTTGTATTATAGTTACGAGTTAAGCTATGAGTTAAGCACTGCATAATTTGTGGATTGCAGACGTTAATGGGCTATTGAGAAAGTATTTGGAGAGTAAAAATTAAGGTTTTAATCATGATTTTAATCATAGAGGTATTTATAGACATGGTAAAACTTCACATTTCATTCTGGGAATAGAAAGTAGGTGACACCGTAGGCAAACAGAACCCACGGCTTGTAGAATTATAGCAGTAGGGGTAGATGAACATCTGCAGGGCCGTCATCAGAACTATACATCCTGAAAGGCATCACCCACCTTGGTGCCCTCAAACTGTATAACTGTATAACTTGGTGCCCTACAGCATATAGAGCAACAGTCTCCTATTTCGTCTCCGTACACATCTAGTTGAATATCACAAAAAAGCAACATTTTCAACATTTTGTTTATGGAAAATTCAACCATTCCGCGTTTGGTGCAGTTTTGCATGTTATCTTTGGTGCATTTTAGCATTTAGGGGAAGATTTATCAAACCTCCTAAGGAAGACAAGTGAAGACATGGACCATAGCAACCAATCAGATAGTAGTTATAATTTCATAGATTGTAATAGCTAAATCATAGCTCCGATCTAATTGGTTGCTATAGGCAACACTTCCTGTTGTCCCTTTTAAAATGTTTGACAAATCCCACCCCCCCCAAGTATGTACATTTTTAAAAGGAGAGACACAGTTTGCATTACAGAGACATTTGGTTGGAATCAAGTATGTAGAGATTTATACATTTTGATCTCCAACAAAATGGCCACCATTTTAGCATGCTGGAGACATTTCCCCCCAATTTTTTTTTCTTTACAGAGTAGAGACACTTTTCTTCTGTTGACAGCATTCTAGCTGTCTGTATATCATTTGAGGTTTGACGGCAAGCATGATGTTTTTCTCATGAATTCTTTACTCCTCTATTCATTTAGTATAAGAAAGTACATATTTAGGCAATTCATTGAATTGCCATTGTGTCAAACTGTTTGTTTGAATTCTATAAAAGTGTTTGTATGTGCTTGCCTGTGTGCACGTGCTTTTGTGCAGCCCTATGTGTGTGCGTGTAAATAAATCAGTTAGAGCGCAGACCTGGCCCAAACTCTAGTTTCTATGACTACTAGGTAAAGATAGTGTATACTTTTTTTGGGTGATGCTCTTGGGTTAAACATAGTGATTTTCCATGATGATGGTATTACCAATTACCTCCAAAGCAGAAATGTCCCTTCTATCTCTTTAATGACCTCTCTCATGCCGGTCTTAAAAAACACTACTTGTAACAAGATCAGTAAAAGGCAATTATGGCCCAGCTGGGACACAGAGATGTGAGTGGGCGGCAGACATCAGGATCTTCTGTGAATACAAGGAATTAAAGTCTGCTCTAGGTTGAAATCAGAAACACAGTGTGTCTTGGGCTTTTTTTTTATAGGAATATAGCCCAGCTCTCATAAACATCTTCAGTGTGGGGATTATAGCTGACTCTCTAGAGCCAGAGAAAATAAAAAGAGAAAGATGAAAGGCTGACCTTTTCTGTTTTCAATATCACCTCTGCAAACTGTCCTCTCACAATGTCCATCAGTCAATGGGGCAGATGTACTAAGCTGTGGAAAGTCATAAATTGAAGAGTGATAAACTACCAATCAATCAGCTCCTAACTGTCATTTTTCAAACAGCCTTTAATATGACAGTTACGAGCTGAGTGGCTGGTAGTTTATCATTTTCCAATGTATCACTTTCCAGAGCTTAGTACAACTCCCCCTGTGTGAGGCCACGACTGGCACTGCCTGGAACCCATCCATTGGCTGGTGCAGTGAGTTTATCTTTGGTGAAAGAACAGACCCAATACAAAAATCCTCTGGGTCCCCATAGTTGACTTGAGGCAACTATGGAAAACATAACCCTCTGTGATTGGGCAAAGTGGGAGTTACAGAATGTGGGAAAATGATGAGTAAGTGCTTTTTATGAGCAGAAAAGAACTTAAATGCCTTGGTAGTGGCAGATTGGTTTTCCATAGTACAGGGAAATACAGTAAGGAGTTAACAGTGTTGTTTTTTGTTTGGCCTATTACAGTCGTGGGGGTGTGGTCTGGGTGAGGAATTATTTTAGCTTAGTGCTAGGCAGGGCTCTGCCTATTTTATTGTGAATTTCCTTTGTTGTTTATAATCCTAGTTGCAGTGGGATATAGCAGTCAGTCCAGTGGCTATTTCGCTGCAGTACCTCCTGGTGCACTCCCCTTCGATACACTGGGTAGGATAATTTCACAGTACTGGAGTCAGCAGCACCAGGTGCCTGGCCAGGCATTGTTATGGTGTATTGGGCTCAGTATGATGAGGCCGGCGGTTCAAATCCTGACAGCGGAAGCCCAGCATAGGTGAAGATCCTGACTGCGCTAAAGATAAGTATAAACTAACCTAACCCCCCCCCTAACCCTCCCTTAGGGGTTCCTAATCCTAACCCCCCTCTAAGTGCCTAAACCAAAGCCCCCCCTTCCCCGCTGCCTAAACTTAAGTCTCCCGGGGGTTGCCTAACACTAACCCCCCTTTTCCCTAGCCTAAACCTAACCCTCCCGGGGGGGTGCCTAACCCTAAGGGTCTCATTCAGACCCGCTCGCAAGTACTTGAGCGCTCACAAGCGGGTCGAAGTTGGGCTCTGCGCACACGCAGCTGCCGCACTGCGTGTACGCAAGCCCCGGAGCGAGAGAGAAATTCTCTCGCTCCGGGGCTCACTACAAAAGGGGCGACTGTCGATGGTGATCGACAGCTTGCCCCGTTTTGTAGGCGTGCTGGGGGGGTGGCTTCACAAACGGAGGCGTTCCCAAATGAACGCCTGCTGTTTGTGGGCGGCCCCACATCACACCAGTGATGTCAGTGGGAGAGCTTCCGGCTCTATTAGAGCCGGCAGCTCGATGGGTTTTGCGGCAGACGAGACCCTACCACAAGGGTCTCGTCGCAAGCCCGATGGTCGCGATGGTCTTGACCATCGCGACCATCAACCTGGCCACTCGCTAAAGCTGTTGGTGGTCACCCACAGCTTAGCGAGCGGCCAGGAGGCCGGCTCGTTTTAGAGATGCGGCCGCCCTCATTCAGAGCGAGCGGCTCTGAATGAGGTCCTAAGTCCTCTCCGGGAGCCCCTAACCTAACCACCCCCAGTCCCCCCCGCGCGGCTGTCCGCGCCCGGCTTACTGATCGAAGGTGTCGGGCTCCCGGCGTAGGTAAAATGACAGGCGTCGGTATATCGACGCCTGTAATTTAACCCTTGCCTGGATTAGACTGTCGGGAAGCCGGCGGTCGGGATTCGTCCGTCGGCTTCCCGACTGCTTCCCGGTATATTGCTATGGGAGCTGTAAAAGTGTTACTTGTAGTTGACAATTGGCTCTGCAAGCTTTATTGATGACATCTGTTGATGTAAGCCATTTGTTCACTGGTCAACTGTCCGTCCTTTCTTTCTGCCAACATAGGTATTTATTATTTAATTTAATAATTTAAATGGTTGTCCACTATTTAAATGCCACATCTTTGTCTGTGTCATTATTTTAGATAAGTTATTTAGTTGGCAAATTGCGAACTGAGGGCCTGATTCATTAAGGATCACTATTGCGATCGCAGCTCCATAATCGCTTGCAGGTCTGCTGATGAGTGCAATCGCAATGCCCTCGCACTGCCAGCATAGAGACGCCCACTGTCTCTGACTACTGCTATCTCACATCCTTAATACTTTACAAACCTTCACAAACATCGGTAACATCGAGTACCATCGGCCCCCTCACGCAGAAATACAGCAGCCCTGACCTTACTTAGAAAGTGCTAACCTCGTTGCATGCAGTGAGTACTCAAGCTGCGTATGCTATCGCTAATTTATGCACACCCATGCAACGGCGTTCAAATGTTCAGGCACGCCTGCGTTTCTCCGAACACACCCTGGTTACCACCCCCAAACACTCACTGCCTGTCAATCACTCTGCGATGGCTCTACGTGGTCTCGGTGATCGCAGTGCGATCGCAGTGGTGCCTTCGTGCACTCGCACTGCATTGCATGCGCAGTACGCAACAATCGGCCAACTGCACGGGCTGTTACAGTTGTGATCCTTAATGAATCAGGCCCTGTATTTGGGATTTCAATCTGACATCTGCGCTAGGGCATTTATTGTTTTCATTACATTTTATTGATTCTCCTACACACTTTAGTCACTGAACACCAGGATGCATAAGAAATCCATAAGTCACTTCAGTTCATTAGGAGTAAATCATGACTTTGTATTAACATATGAATTTACTGTGACGTCCTCTCTAACAGGATAATAGCCTACAATGAGGAAAAGCTAAAGACGTCCAAAATCCCAAAGGATGCACCAGGATTCAGCTTGTATATACACCATACTTACCTACTCTTCCAGAACCTGCGGGAGGCTACCGATTTTGCGGGTAGCCCCCCCACACCCTGGGAAGATTAGGAACTTCTCCCATATCCCGCCCCACTTTCTAGTGAAGTGGGCGGAATGGGGAGAATTTTACCAAGGATCGGCGGTCCGGAGCCCAATGATGTAATACTATAAGAATTGTGTAATTTGGCCCCACCCCTATTTAAATATGTGGGAGTTACAACACTTTATAGCAATGGGGCTGACCTAATGATGCAGATAGTCTGGCCCCGCCCCCATCACCACCCACCTGCATCTCCTCTCCAGGCTTCTCCTGGAGAGGAAAATAAGGAAGTTGGCGAGTAGGATAAACACACATCTGGTGCTCATCAGCAATGGCTGAATATAGCAATACAGTCTTGGTCAGCTTGTTTTATGAATGTTTTTTTCCCAAGTACAGTAGATCCTTTGAAAAATATTGCCCTATTGTACACCCACTAATTAGAGTATAGTGCTTAGCTAATTATAATATACAGAACATTAGCGATAGGACCATCTCCGGATCTCTACACACCTGCATCTGACTCGCCACTCCCCCGTTACCTGCTGTACCACAAATGCTCAATGACTGACAATTACTCAACGTCCAAATCCTCACAGCGACCAGCATCGGTAATCCTTCGGGATGCTTGTGCAGTGTGGCTGGGACACATGTGCAGTACAAAAAATATCAGACACGTATGTAAAACATGGCCACTGCATCCACCTCTGAATCCAGCCCTCATTCCTCTACCAGATATTTCCGCTAACAACAATGTACTGTATAGAACCCAGCAAGTAATGTGACAGTTACACTGTACAACACCACACAGCAGTGGCATCACAAGGGGGGCGCAGGCTGCGTCCGGGTGTCACCCGCCGAGAGGTGACACCAAAGTGCCGACTCCTCCTCAGTGACAGGAGCTGGGTGCTGTACTGTAGCATTACATTCAGCACTCTACTCCTGACATGGTGAGGGAGCCAGCACTACACGCAGAGTGGTCCCCAGAGGCAGTCCGCACCTCTAGGACCCCCAGAGTGATTACAACGGGGGTTCGGGGTGTGAGGCCATGCCCCCTACCCATGAGGCCACTCCCCCTACCATGAGGTCACGCCCACTTTTGCCATTGTGCGGCTTCACGATGTAGCCCTTCTCGCATCGGGTGTTACAGCGGGGAGGGACACCACTGCCACACAGAACTCAGTTGAAAATATTGGACAGTTTGTCATTTAAATCACTGTAACATGAGCTAGTGACAAACATGTAGACTTAAGTATGAAAATGATACATTTCTGATTAGTTTAAAGGCTTACGGTGTTCATCTCTGAGCTGCACGTTCTCAGTTCCTATTTTGGAAAATGCACATATGATCACCGTGAAACTGTAATGGAAGTAATTAGAGTTATATAGCACCTACAAGTACTAAGGCTCTACTTCAGCAGTCTGCATTTGTTAGTACATATATTAAATCGTAATATATAATAACAAATGTCCTGATTTACTGACTCATAAACACCCTGCCCAAACCCCTGGACCTAGAAACATAAAATTCAGGGAGTATATTTATTCCATGACCTAAGCACCCACTAAGTAGGGATTTTTAAAAATTAGACCCCTTAAGGGGGTGAAAAATGGTAATATGTTTCCACTCGACCAAGGTGATTGGGTGACAAAGCAACATGGCTCAAGTGCTGCGGGACTGTAAGATCATTGTCTGGGACGAGTGGCGGCTCCAGATGTGAGGCTGCAGCACAGTCCAATATTCAAATAGGGGAACCACACCAACTGCCAGTCATGTTTGGCAGCAGTTGGGGTGACAGTTGGTGTGGCTCCCCTATTTGAATATTGGAATGTGCTGCAGCCCCACCTCTGGAACCACCATTGCTAAGGACTTAAAACTGCAAGGACTGCAAGCTCATTGTCTGGTACAAGAGTACCATGGCGCACAAGGAGGGTTTTGAAGCAGTGAGCAGGATCCTCAAAGACGTTAGGGGAACTCGAGCTGACAAGGTTAGAGCGTACGTCAAGGTGTCATATCTGTGGCCCCTCATCTGGAAACTCTCAGGAAGAACATGAGGCTCCACTTGAGGGGCAATGACCGCTGGGCAATTCTCCAAACTCCTACTCAAACTAGGGCACAGAGAGTATCAAGAGTCCGGGGGAAAGATGGCCATCCTTGGAGGCCTAGGCACAGTAGTGAAGACCCTAGCAGACCTCACAGCCAGGATATACCCTGATTTTACTGATGTCCAATAAAAATTCCATAGACTGGAGTACAGGTCTGTGGACTCGGTAGTGCAAATTGATGAAGTGGTCCACTACCCCGTGGAGTTCCTCAACACCCTCAACTCTCCTGGTCTACCATCCCACAAGCTTCTCCTCAAAGTGGGGGGTTCCAGCGAGGTTCCTAAACCCGCCCAACTCTGCAATGGCACCAGGCTGCAAGTAAAGACCCTTCACAGGAAAGCCATTGAGGCCACAGTGTTCAACGGCTGTGCTCGGGAGGAGTGGCTGTTCATACCACGCATACCATCAAAGTACCCCTTTGAGTTCAAGATACTGCAATTCATCCTCAAGGTCTGCTTTACAATGACCATCAACAAGTCTCAGAGGCAGTCGCTGAAGGTGGCAGGGATTGATTTGTGGGAGGAGTGCTTCTCATGTGGGCAGTTTTATGAGGCCTGCTTAGTGTGCCCGCTAGACTGTTTTAGCAGGGCTTTGCGCCCTGCTTGATTTAAAAATGTACCCTGCCCTTATGGCGGCGCCAAGCTAAATCAGTCTTCCAGATGTTGTCTCCGCCAGGGGGCAACAGTATCCCATGGGGAAGAAAAGTTGCAGCGAAGCAATCTCCACCGAGTGAATTGATACGTGTGCACACGGCATCTGTTCACACTACAGGGAGAGCTTGAGGGCAGCCCAGCATTACTGTGAGTGCTGGACACCCCCCCCCCCGACACAGAGATGTGGGGGTATATATATTTATATATATATAACTATATATATATATATATATATATTAGATATGCTTTAAGTACCTTTGTTGCACATTTTCATATGAAATAAAAAGAGATCGGTTGCCTCATACCTTCTGCTAAAGGAACACAAGTTGCCAATTGTGGTAATTAAAGGAGGTGGACCTTTGTGCCGTTAAATACTGCTGTAACCCCATATGCTGTCAGTCTTAAAAAAGTCTTCATTTGAATTGAGACGAAACGCATTGATGTCACAGACAGCTACCATGTGCCCAACAGTACTATCACCCACATGGTTAGCCTGCATACCCGCAGCACTATCGTGACCTGCCTAGTACGAGCTAAAGCAGGAGGAAGCGGCAATCTCCTCACTGCCGGTGAGCATAGGAGATACACACCATGCCGCTAGTCCAAACACCCAGGCGACATTAAATAACACCAACGGGAGGTGCGGGCGCTGGAGCATATATCACCATCTACGGTGAAACAAACACCGGACAAAGTCAGCTTTTATCTCGGCTGGGATGCCAGCACAGATTATCTGATTCACCTTTATAAGGTGTTGACGCTTTTCTATTATTCACGATATACAAACTATTACGTTGAACTTACATTTTCTGCATTGCGGATGAAAGATCATATTTATGTAAGAGAACTGGTATACTAACGTACTCAGGACTTCTAACAACCGATCTCCAAAGTGTTTTAATTACTTACTATTTACTTATATGGCCATATTAATGTGTTTTGTATTTATGGAAATATGTCTATTGAATAAGATAACATGTTACTCTTTTTTGATACTTGTTGCATTCACATGTTTCATTAATTTAGATACTATTATAAGGAAGTTTTCCTGATAGGGATATGTGGTGTAAACCTGAAATTAATTAGACTATTATTATTCACATATAGGCTGAAACCTAGCGCAGTATAAACCATTTTGTTTCTTTTATGTATTATAGAGATTAAAATTAAAATATAGCTTTTATTGGTTCTTCCTGTTGAAATTGGGTATTATAACAAATGTAGTGGAGTCACCCCTATAGTAGCAAATACATATAAGAAAAAAATTCACATATAAACAGAACATTTCAAGAAATAAAGTGAATATCAAGTGAATTTCTCGAATGATTCTCAAGTGGTGAAAAATACTGGTAAAGATATATCACTTCAATGAGTAAAATGGCAGGTTAGGTATGGATCCCAAATAATTAATAATCAAACATACATATAAAGTGATTCAGATTTGGATGGATATCCAACCTTGCATAGTTCCATTTACAGTTTAATTGTCAGCAATTGTCTCATATGTTTTGTACACCGTTTCCGTTGGTGTAGGCTCCCTCTCATTAAAAATAAGTTTGTATATAAATATATATGATATATCTCTAATGTATCTGGCTTTCTGTCTACAGTAGAGTAACCAGGTTCCCACAGTATAAATGGGGTAAAGTTCTAAATGTAATATTTAAGAAACAATAAAAGCTATATTTTAATTTTATTCTATTTAATGCATAACTAATATTCAAAAGTGTGCCCCACAAAGGAATCTCTTGCTTTAATTTAGCCTAGGCTAATTACTAGAAATGTTTTTATTTTTTTATTCTTTATTTTTAAAAGGAAACCACAACAATAGATGACATCATAGAAACAAATAACATAATTTCCTTTGTTTTCTGAAATTTTGAGAAAAGGAAGGAAATAGGAAAAGAAAGAAAAGGAAAAGGAGGGAAGGAAGGGGGGCGACACACAATAACAGGTACATAGCTCATCTAGAACAATAGCCAAAAAAGAGAATACAAAAATAAAAATACAGTAGAGTCAATATAGGTAGCTAAATACATAAACATAAGGGGCTATGGGCCTGATTCAGACCCAGTCGCAAGCGCTGAGCACTCACAACCGGGTTGATGGTGGCCCAGAGCGCATGCGCACGATGGAGACGGCTCCGTCGTGCGCATGCGTGAGACCCGGATAGCGATGGGCAATCCGTCGCTCCGGGTCTCGTACCAAAGGGGGCGTGCTGTTGATGTTAAGTGACAGCACACCCCCTTTGGTGGGCAGGCCGGGGGAGTGGCTGCCCAAACAGAGACGTTCCCATGTTCCCACGAGTGATGTCAGTGGGAGAGATTTCGGCTCTGTTAGAGCCGAAATCTCTCTGGGGCTTGCGGCAACATGACCCTACCACAAGGGTCTTGTCTTAAGCCCGATGGTCGCGATGATCTTGACCATCGCGACCATCTTCCTGGCTGCTCGATATAGCTGTGGGTGGTCACCCACAGCTATGCGAGTGGCCAGGAGGTCGCTCTAAAAAAAAATAGCCCGGCCATGATTCAGAGCGAGTGCTCTGTCAGAGAGTCCGGCTCTGAATCAGGGCCTATATCCATCATGAAGGACCCAAAGAGAGCAGTTGAAACAATTAATATAAGATCTCCATGGTCAAGGGATAGGGACTGGTCCAGAAGGGGGAGAAAGGTGACGGCCTTCTCTATGAAACCAGGGAGCCCATATAAGATCAAACTTATGAGGTGTATTATGTAGATAA
The DNA here is from genome assembly GCA_031769625.1 of Taudactylus pleione. Taxonomy (NCBI): domain Eukaryota; kingdom Metazoa; phylum Chordata; class Amphibia; order Anura; family Myobatrachidae; genus Taudactylus; species Taudactylus pleione. The sequence continues at coordinate 1,691,119 of JAUIMM010000104.1, read as the reverse complement.
TGAGTAATACTTTCCATGCTTGCAATAAACCAGACATAGGGCCTGATTCAGAGCCGCTCGTAAGCGGCCGCTCGTTCGTTCTGACCGATGTTCGCTCATCTGCGCATGCATACGGATTGTAATACGCATGCGTGAACCAGTCAGTGCGGCCGAAAATCGTTTGTTCGCTATATAGCGAATGCCTGCTACTTTGAGTGACAGGATGAGGCGTATGTGGGTGGTAACAGGGGAAGGGGCTTGAAAACGGGGAGTGGAGATCAGAATGCAGGCGTGCTTAAAGGTCAAAACGGGCGTTTTAAGGTTGTGCATAATTAAAACAGCAGCGTCATTGCCCACATCACCTGGTTGTTTTATAGTCAGAACTGCTCGCAATATAGTGGTAGGAAAAACCAACCACAAGAATAGCGAGCAGTTCATACGCTGGTCGATGTACTCGATTAATCTAATAAATAGCGGACATGACGTATGGTGCGAGCGGCCAGGGGGCGTATTTTTCAAAATTACAACCGCAAGTTTTGCTCGCTCGTTCAGACTTAGAGGCGTGAACAGACCGCAATGAGCGAACGGTTCATTTGAATAGCCACCCCTTGTTTTGGAACGAACGACCGCAAATAGCGAGCAGCTCTGAGTCAGGGCCATAATTTCTTAGGGCCTAAAGTGTAGGAGGAGCAGGGGTTTTCCAATTACGGGCAATTAGAGATTTAGCTGCAGCCAAAATATGTAAAAACAATTTGTTGGATTGCGATCTCACATCTGGGAAAGGACGCGAGAGCAGGAAAGACCAGGGGTCCGGGGTAAATCACTGCTCAGATAGAGAGTCAATAATACAAAGGACCTGAGTCCAGAACAGGCTAATATGAGGGCAGGTCCACCAGTTGTGGAAAAGAGTGCCTCTTTGGCCACAATTCCTCCAACAACTAAGATTGGAGGTGGGGAATTTGGAGTCTGTCCAGTGTGTAATACTACCAGTTTCTTTAATTTGTGTGGAGAAGGAGCTCGTGGCAATCCCTTCTCTAACCTCTTGCGAACAGAACTCATCTGGCGGTGGTCCCAAATCCCTTTCCAATTCTTGTTCATGATGGCTCTGAGACTCACAAATAGTATCAATCAATAAATTATAAATAGTAGAGATCAAACCTTTACCGAGAGGGGAACTAAGACAAAGTCTTTCAAAAAGGGTAGGGGAGCGTAAAGCAGCTGTCTGAGGGAGGAAAAAAAGAAAATGACGGATCTGAAAAAATTCAAAATAGAGGGGGCGGAAGGAGGGGGATTTTTGCTGGATATCAGCCATGGAGGCCCAAGTATTATCAATTTTAAGGTCGTGTAGCAGTCTAATCCCCGCATTCACCCAAAATTTAAAGTGGGGAGAGGAAACCCCAGGTGAGAAATCTGGATTATTCCACAATGGGACCAGGGGAGAGATGAGGGAATGTAAGTCATATCTGATTCGGCATGAGTCCCAGATAGACAGACACAATATAATGAAGGGGAAAGAATGAAGTGAGGGAGGCCTGTTGGAACTAAATAAACCCAATATAGAAGCCAAAAAATGGACCCCAGTATAGCAGGTCTCCAAATCTACCCAAGCCAGTGTATCACGTGGGGGAAAGGTAGCTGTCACTTGGCTCAAATGGCTTGCCAAATAATAGAACTTAGTGTCAGGTAATCCTCTACCACCTCTGGGTTGTTTTAGGATATTCAGAGTGATTCTAGTGGTCTTATTGTTACAAACAAATTTCAGAAAAGAGGATCGTAGATCTTTAAAGACCACCTCTGGAACCTTAATAGGGAGAGTTTGGAACAGATAAAGGAGTTTTGGAATTAAATTAATTAATCTTAATAGCAATGATTCTTCCTAGCCACTAAATGATATATCCCCTCCAGACAGCAAGGTCTCGCTTGATTCTGGAAAGAAGCCGGGGGAAGTTCTCTTGGTCTTGCCATTTAAAGGAATAGGACGATTGTAAACTTGTCTTCAATTGAGATGGGACATGCAATAACATAGCCTCAGATTTTGAAAAATGTATTGTATAGCCAGAGATGGTACCATATTCGGCCATCAGTTGCTGAAGGGGTGGTAAAGAGGAGTGGGGATGGGTAAGGGAAAGAAGAACATCATCTGCGAACAGAGACATTTTAAATTCATGGGAACCCACCTCCACACCACATATAGTAGAATGTCTACTCATGGAAGCCAGGTGTTCAGTTATCATAGCGAAGACCAGGGGAGACAGTGGACAGCCCTGTCTAGTTCCATTAAATAGGGGGAAGGATTCAGAGATAGAGCCATTAGTGAGTTCTCTTGCTGTGGGAGATGAGTAAAGAGTGGAAATACCTGTAAGAAATTCTGCAGAGATACCATAAATTCTCAGGGCATTAAACATAAAAGGCCAAGAGATCTGGTCAAATGCCTTTTCAGCATCCAAGGATAAAATAATCGCTGGAGACCATCTATGGTGTATAATTTGGATAAGGTCAATCGTTCTCCTAGTGTTGTCTTTGGCCTGCCGCCCTGGTATAAACCCTACTTGGTCATAATGCACAAGTGCAGGAAGAACCTCATTGAGGCGGTCAGCCAGAATCTTTGCATAAAGTTTAAGATCAGTGTTAAAAGCAAAGATATAGGTCTGTAGCTGGCACAATCACTAGGTTCCTTCCCATTCTTATGAATAACTACAATCCTAGCTTCCAACTTAGTTTTAGGGAAAGGAGTGTCATGTAACAGAGCATTAAACAAGGTGTGGAGGTGGAGGATCAGAATGGTGGAAAACGTCTTATAATGGGCTGTGGAAAAACCATCTGGGCCAGGGGCTTTAGAAGATTTCTTGGACTTAATAACTGCTTCTATTTTCTCATGGGAAAAATCTAGATTCAAATTTTGGGCCGCCTGGGGTGAGAGTGTAAGGAGATAAGCACGGGTAAGGAAATCGTTAATGGCATCTTCTGATGGGCCAGGGCCTACTGTACATGTTGACTGTCCAGATTATACAATTTGGAATAAAATAATTGGAACTCTCTATTTATGAGGTCAGGACTATAGGAAAGAGTACCCAAGGTCGTGTTAAGAGCTAGAATGTTATTCTTAGATATAGAAGCCCTCAGCCTAGAGGCCAAAATCCTGTCCGCCTTGTCGCCTTTCTCATATAACTTCTGCTTCAATCGTTTCAAAGACCGAGCAGTGCGTTCAGAGAGAAGAAGGTTCAGATCTGATCTGGCCTTATTAAGTTCTTCTAGGATAGTTGCAGTGGGAGAGAGCTTATGTTGTCGTTCCAGAGTCTGGAGTCTAACAGTTGAAGACAGGTGTCTCGAGTTATTGTTCTTTTTGTGTTGGGAGGCCATGCTAATCAAATATCTTTGTATAACTGCCTTATGGGCTTTCCATAGCAGTGTGGGGGAGATATCAGAAAGGTCGTAATGGAGGAAGTAGTCAGCCAGAAGAGTCTGGAGCTGTCGAACATAGGGCCTGATTCGGACCCACTCGCGAGCGGCTGTCCACTCGCAAGTGGGTCGATGTTATGGACTGAGCATGCGCACGACGGAGGGAGCTCCGTCGTGCGCATGCGCCAGACGCGACGAGCGAATGAAAGTCCTTCGCTCGTTGTGTCCGATCAAAGGGGGCGTGCTGTCAATGTTGATTGACAGCACGCCCCCTTTGGTGGGCGTGCCGGGGGCGTGCCTCCCTGACGGGGGCGTTCCCATGGGAACGCCTCCCGTCAGAAGCCGGCCCACTGACATCACTAGTGATGTCAGTGGGAGTGATTTTGGCTCTGATAGAGCCAAAATCACTCCGGAGCTTGCGGTTGAGAAACTCAACCGCAGGCTTCGGCTCGCAAATTCGATGGTCGCGATGGTCTCGACCATCGCGACCATCACAATGCACGCTCGTATAGCCTGTGGGTGGTGACCCACAGCTATACGAGCGTCCAGGAGGACGCTCCATGAAAATGGAGCCCGGCCCTCATTCAGAGCGTGCGCTCTGCTCAGAGCGTACGGCTCTGAATGAGGGCCATAGTCAAGGTTACACAGGAGGGACTCATAAAGCCACCATGTAGAAGAGTGAGGATGAGAAGCAAGATCAGAGAGATCAGCAGTAATTGGACAGTGGTCCGACCAAACCATCGGGTGGATACTGGCTGATCGAAGTTTAAAGGTCAGATTGTGGCTAAGAAGAATCATATCTATCCTAGAGTACGTATTATGGACGGCGGAGTAAAATGTGTAATCTTTTGTGGTGGGGTCAATGGTTCACCAGGTGTCAAATAGGAGATGGTGGTTAAAGAGAGTAAGTAAAGCTGCAGATTTATGGAGCTCGGATCTACTAGCAGAAGAAGTGGGAGGTGAGGACCTATCTAGGTTGTCATCTGCCACTACATTAAAATCACCTGCCATAATTAACGCTCCCTGGCGAACTTTGGAAAGTACAAAGCTAATCTTAGCAAAGAAGGCTTTCACAGAGTACAGAGGGTATGATTAAGCCTGCTCACTAGGATCAGGTACCTGCCCTCTTTATCAGTATAAGAGTTTAGTACATCAAAGGTTATGTGTGAGGCTATGAGGATTGCCACTCCCCATTTTTTCTGTCTTGAATCGCAAGCATGGAATGTAAGGGGATATAATTTAGATTTTAATTCAGGGTGCAGGCGCTGTACAAAGTGTGTTTCCTGGAGGAACACTAGATCACCTCTGTGCTGTTTAAGTGTAAAGAAAAGTTTAGTGCACTTTTGTGGGCTGTTCAAACCTTTAACATTCTGCAAAAAAATTCTATTAGCCATGGAGGATGTCCAGGGTAGCGGCTTTGGGTCCAACAACGTTAGTCACCTTTTCTAGATTGAAAACAAAAAAATAAGTGGGACACAAATATTGACACAATGTACCTGGGGGGGAAAGAGGGCCAAAAATATAAAATGGAGGGGGCATGAGGAAGGGGATAGACCAGAACAAAGGGTAAAGCCTGGTCCAAGTGGCTGGACAAAGGAAAGGGGGGAGTTGTCACAGATGGGCAAAGGCCGGACAAGGGTACAGCACCCAATAGCGGGGGCATGGGCGATCAGACACAAAGACATAGGTATAGGCACAAGAGTCACCAAAACCTATATATATATATATATATATATATATATATATATAAGAACAGTTCATCTCTGCACTCACATCCTCATCAAGTGAAAATAGTATATGGGGGGGGTGCTCCTCCTCAGGTCAAAAGGCCAGTTCAATAATATATACAAATACCACACACAAAAAAGAACGTGGAATGAGGGCACTCACCAAAAAATAGAAGATCAGCTTATTTTTAATCAGAGCATCAAATTAGTAGTTCATAGGTGCTACAAAATACCGACGTTTCGGTCCAGACAAGGGCCATTCTGAAGGTGCAGCAATCCAAAAATCACCAATACATCCTGGGTCTACTGAAGTCACAGACTAACTAAGCACATCGGATAGTACATAGTGCAGTCTCCCAGGGCCCTGTTATATAGCCAACACACTCATACCTGGTAGGCAACCAGTAATCAAGCAAATAAGTAACCAGCCACTTACCAGCATGTTAATTATCAAAACAACAGCCAAGACCATGAAGTACGGAGGGCGTAAGGAACCAATCAGGTTATCCACCGTCCATCCCGCACAGTGTCAACCCTCCGGCGCAACACACTGACGCACCATCGCTGGTGCGCTCAGCGTGACACGCTCCAAACGTCCAGCAGTGACGCGCGCTACACCATGTGGTTCGCACACGGCTGAGCACACACGCCGGACGCATAACCAAGGCAACAGGGCTTCAAGGTGATAGGCTGGTAGGTGCTAGGGCTGATGAATCATAAATAAAAACAAAATATAGCGCATATAAGGTGCGTGTTGTACAAACAGGGACCCTGAGATATACTGCATGGAAGAATAATGTACATTAGTGTATAAACAATATGTAGTGACCAAAGTCACTAGGCAGCCAATCATAAAAATAACGCTACGCAAGAATAGCAGCAGAAATATAAACATATCACAATGGAAAATATAATAAAAAAAGAAGAAAGAAAGAGAAAACTAAACGATAAATGTGTACGATAATGCAGAATAAACAAACCAATATGCAGAATATGGGAAACATCAGAGAAAACAATTTTAAGGTAAAAACACAGACAGATGGTTGATCTCATTTAAACTCCTTGGTGCCACAGTATTGAGCTTACTAATCCAAAAACTTTCCCTTTGGTGGAGCCGTTTAATACGGTCACCACCCCTAACCAATGGTGGAACCCAATCAATGAGGCGACACTGTAACATTGATATCTGGTGATCAAAAAGAAGAAAATGTCGGGCTACAGGTTTATCAGTGCTGCGTGTTTGTAATGCAGCCCTGATAGAAGATCGATGATTGGCCATTCGTTCCCTGAATGGTCTAGTGGTCAGGTCTACATAATAGAGACTACAGGGGCATGTTACAGCATAAATAACAAACTCCATTTGGCAATGTAACCTATAGTTGATCCTAAGTTGTTTCCCGGTGTGCGGATGTGGGAAAGTAGGAGATAAACTCCTGCAGGTGATACAACTCCCACAGCTCACACACCCAGGTTTTTGTTTCAACAGCCAATCCGTCCCCCGAGATTTCATAGGGGATAGCGTTGGTCTCATAAGTAACTGGTTCAAATTGGCATTCCTCCTATAGGCAAGCATCGGAGGTGGTACATTCTTCATCTTAAGGTCGGGATCTGATGTCAATAACGGCCATCGATGATGTAATGCTTTACGAACGATTTGTGATCTGCTACTAAATTTGGTAGAAAAAATCATTCTTTCATTATGTCCAGTATCAACAGGGTTAGTTAACTGTCTGGATGAATGCATTTCTCTTGCTTTTAGAAGATTATGCTGAATGAGATGTTCATCGTAGCCCCTTGCACGAAACCGGTCACTCATTTCAGATAGCTGACTATCGAGAACGTCAGCATCGATAGTATTACGTAGTACACGTAAAAACTGAGCCCTAGGTAGGCTATTAATAACCGTGGGAGGGTGAAAACTGCGAGCATGCAAGAGGGTATTGCGATCAGTTGGTTTTCTGTATAGCATATACTCAAGAGATTCTCCTTTCTTGATAACTGTGACATCAAGAAAATTAATCCTTCCTGTATCGATGGTGCTGGTGAATTTAACTGGTTGTGGTAGATCATTAAGCCATTGTATCATCCCATTAAAGGATTCTATGCTCCCCTTCCAGAGAATAAAGATGTCATCAATAAAACGTTTGAAAAAAATGATGTTAGATCCAAATTTCGGTAAAATAAATTCAGTCTCTAACGCAGCTATGAACAAATTGGCGTACGTGGGTGACAAATTAGACCCCATCGATATTCCTGATCGCTGAAGATAATAGTCGCCATCGTACATAAAAAAATTATATTCCAACACGAACTGGGTTAGTTGAAGAATAAATTCTGTAGGTATTGTAGCGTGTGGGTTTATGGTGAGTGCCTCACATAATATTTCTAGACCACTAGTGTGCGGTATAATGGTATATAATGACATTACATCCAGGGTAGCAAGCAGAGTGTCTTCACTTAGTGGATCCAGTTGTTGTAAAAGGGTCAAAAAATGCTGTGTATCTCTAATGAAGCTGGAAATCTGGAGTACTAATGGCTGTAGAATTTTGTCAATGAAGATCGCAATAGGCTGTAGTAATGAGCCTTTGGCGGAGATAATTGGTCTCCCTGGTGGTCTAGTTAGGGTCTTATGAATCTTTGGTAAAAGATATATAATTGGACAAATGGGGAAGTCCACCGTAAGGTACTGAAATTTTTTATCACTAAGCCAACCGTTAGTGAGACCCAATCTAAGCGTTTGATCAATCATACGTTTAAACTCAAGAGTGGGAATAGACATTAATATTTCATAAGTTGTGACGTCACTTAATTGCCTCAGCATCTCATAATTATAATCGATCCAGTCCATGATGACCACAGCCCCACCCTTATCGGCATTACGGATGACAATCTCTTGGTTATCACGTAATTCCTTGAGTGCGGCCCTCTCTAGTTTAGACAAATTATCAAATTTCTTCCTAGTGGAGCATGAGGACACATCACAGGAGGTCATTCTAAGGAAAGTCTTTATACTGGGATTCGTGGAGATAGAATCAAATGTAGAGGGTTTCTTCAACTCATCTGATCTAACGGTTGAGGACGAATCGAGATAATGTTCACGCAATCTTAATTTTCGTCCAAATTTATACATATCAATATTCCAATCTTGTGCATTAAAGTTGGAAAAGGGAACAAATGACAAGCCCTTGGACAACAGTGAAGTCTCAGCTTGATCTAGTTGATAAGTAGATAAATTAAACACCGCATTTATATTTTGCGCCTCCTTGCTCTTCTTCCCCCCGCCCCCTCGCCTCGTGTGCGTCCTATGTTTCTTGGGGCCAGCGGGGGTTCGCCTGCTTGTAATGCAGGACCTGTCTCTAAAAAAGATTTTGTTCAGAGCCCAAGGAATCATTATCAGTGGAGGAGGGTGGGGCGCTTGAGTCGATAGTCTCAAACCTTTTTGGCGGTATCTGAGCTCTCAGTCGCCTACGTCTGGGAAAATCCTTAGCATCTGAAGTGCTATCTCCCATTAGCCAGCGATAAACGTTATGTGTCTTATAGTCATTCATAACTGTGGAGAGTTTTTTCCTCTTAAAGGCAACAAGATCACGTCGATAGTTCTGAACCTGATCAGTGAGTTTATCAAGCCAGTTAGTGGTTTTATCTTGGCTAAGGGTTGAGAGACAAGTGGTGTTAAACTGTTCTATTTCACCCACGATATTTTTCAATTCTGCTCCAACTTCCTCTACCACTAGGAGTAGTAAATCCAGGGAGCATTTATTAAGAATGCCACACCATCGACCACAGAATACAGGATTACTGCGGCCGATGGTGGGGACATTCCGAATTCTGAAGTCTCTGGGTATCTCCTTACGTCTCTAGTATTCAGACAAAAACTGTCCGTGCAGATTGAGATCAACCTCACGTTTTCTTAAGCTCAATAATCGATGGTATAAATCGATTGTAGATTCAGCAGGTAAGGCTTGATATTCAACTTCACTAAAAAGAATTCCTTCAGCATCATCGTCAGAAAACAACTAACAACTTCCAGAAGTGAGCAAAGTCTCTCCCAATATTGCATCGTACATCAGACCATGCAGCAAACCCACAGAAACTATAGCAGAGCCACAGGGTGTCTCGATGTTCACCTCGGCAGTAACATAATATCGAGTATCCCCATGTATGCAGGTCACACCAACAGTTTTCCCCTTATGCCTCAAGGGGTTCACCAGCTCAGCTTTCATAAGTGTCACCAAGCTACCAGAGTCTAACAGTGCCTCTACTCGGTTGCCATCTACAGTGAGTAAACACCTGTGCTTATCAGTCTCAGCCTGCCGGTCAGCCGTACAGGCTGTCTGTGCAAAGAAAGACGCCCTGCGGTAGACATGAGCAGTATCACATTGCATAGGTTCAGTTGTAAGTGAACAATTAGCGGAAATATGGCCGAAGTCACCACACCGGCAACACTGAATCATATTAATGTCTAGTCGTTTACGGGGCAAGAACCTTCCTGGCCTGGCAGGCCTGTCTCCAGGTTCTACACCCTCAGTCTTAGGTACATTCCACCGCCCAGCACCCTTCTCCCCTGGAACAGTCTTACCAGTGTCTGTGGGAGTTCGCCGGTGCGCCATCGGGGCTCGGTGGGGCATACTCATCAGCTCCTCAGCCACCACGTACCTCTCCACCAGCTCGACCAACTGGTCCGCGGACTTAGGGTCTGCATGGCTCACCCACTTGCGCAGAGTCGCAGGTAACGATCGCAGGTACCGGTCCATCACGACCCTTTCCACGATCTGTGGCCCCGTCAGCGTCTCGGGCTGTAGCCATTTTGAGGATAGATGGACGAGGTCATGCATCTGTGAACGTGGAGGCTTGTCCATATGGAACTCCCAGCGGTGGACCCGTTGGGCACGAACAAAGGTGGTGACTCCCAAGCGAGTTAGGATCTCCTGTTTTAGTTTTTTATAGTCCTTGGCATCAGCCAGGCATTAGTCGAAATATGCTTTTTGTGGCTCCCCAGACAAAAAAGGTGCCACCAGACTTGCCCACTGCTCCTTGGGCCAACTCTCCCTTTCGGCCGTTCTTTCAAATGCGGCGAGATAGGCCTCCACATCATCGCCCGAACTCATAGTTTGGAGGAAGTGACTGGCTCGTACGGAGTGAGTGGTGGTGAGAGAACCAGTAGTAACATCTCTGGGCCGGGCGACCAGGTGCTGTATCACCTCTCTTATGGCCTGGCTGTTTTCCGCTAAGGCCTGGCGGGTTTCCTCAATGGCGACCTGTTGTTGCCTGATAGATTCCTGCTGAAGTTGGTTCGTCTCCTGCTGAGCTCCTGTAGCTTGGAGCAAGGCCTTAATAATTTCCTCCATTTTGTCCTGGGGTGTAGGTTGGAAGCTGAACCTTGCCTCTCTGAGCATTGGCTGATGCCTCCTCTATGGGACTCCAAGAACACAGCGTTATTTCCACACTCACAAATTGGGTGTCTGTCCCTTTAATTTTTAAACGGAAAGTTTTCCTCACGCTGCAACTTCAGTGTGTGTGGGTGCCCGCATTCTCCACCATATTGTGACACAGTCAGATTAGGGGTTCCCTCTCCTGGGTAGAAGGACTCCTTTCTTACACACACCCACAGCAGCAGGGAAGCAGCACACCAGTCTGGATGTGAGTACAAGCTGGTCGGCGCCAGTCTTTATTGTACAATGTCAGAAATAACATAAAGAAAACATAAACATAAATCCTAGCCCTGTCGGGCACTAACTTCACAGGTGGTTCCCTCACTACCAGAACCTGGCAGGGCCTAATGCCCTCGCCAGCAACAAAGGCACAGCACAACACTCACAGTTAGGTTTCCAAGTGTCTCTGAGCAAACTCCCTGCCTGCTCTCCCAGGTTAGACACTCAGCCCTAAACACACTAGGCTTATATTGGCCACTCTCAGGTGGAAACCCTAACAAGCCTGTTACCAGGCTGCGAGAACCAAAACCTGGAGTGGCCGTGGGTGGAGCCCTCCCTCTCCTCTCACCCACAACCCCCAGGTTCCAAACCGGCTTTTCAAAAAGCCGAGACTCAAGCCTGCTACACTGCAGACTTTCTCCTGGGGATTTAAAACACATAAGACAGGAATCTGGGACAAATGTACCTGCCACAGACCACTTTACCAGTGATTCTATCACAATATATATATATATATATATATATATATATATATTAGAAGAGGTAACTACCTCCTCCGAGAGAATTATAGGAGCCTAGTTACTAAAACATGGGAAACAGTATTATAGTAAAATACTTAGAATGTTCATCAGCATGGTGAAATAGAAGAAATAGTCACCATGGAGCAACAAAAAGTTGTGCGAAAAGACAAAAAAGTAGACATAAGTTAACTATAAAACACAGATCAAGTCGGGGGCTCTGAAGCAGCTGATTTCTTTGCACTCTTCACTGTGGTCCACTCTGTCCTTGGTGGACGCAGAGGAAGTGAAGTGTTGTTGAATCTTGAATCTGGCTCCGAGGTTGAGGCGCCCAGGGACGGAGCAGGGGTGGGAAGTCCCAGAGACTCAAGGAGGCAGTGAGCCTCCTCCAGGGTCTTAGCGGAGGGAAATCTGTTCTGATGCCATAGAAGAATGTGAAAAGAAAAGTACCATCTGTACCGTACGTTACTGTCCCTAAGTACTTTAGCATCATGATGGGTTTGAATTATTTTCTCTTGAGGAGTGTGACAGGAGCAATGTCCTGGTAGATTTGCAGAGAGGCCCCTTCAAATGATACCAAGTAATGTTTTCTGGACTCACGTAGGATTGCCTCCTTAGTGGTATAATAATGGCAATGGAGGATAACATCCCGAGGCTGAGAGGAAGCTTGGGAGTAAGGCCGGAGTGCCTTGTGTGCTCTATCCAAGAGAAGATGATTCTCAGGGGTAGCAGGGGATATAAAAGAATAGAGCCTTTTCAGGTAGTCATCCAGAGAAGGAAGTTCAACTTCTTCAGGGATACCTCTAATGCTCTATTATCTTGATCTTCCTGGTGCTCTTGAAGGAGGAGCACATCCTGCCGCAAGCGTCGGTGTTCCGTTTCTGTGGAGTGTTGGGAAGAAATCACTTCATCCATTTTAGATTCAAGATGATCAGGTCTATCGCCAAGGTCATTCAATTCAGCCTGAAGAGAAATTACAGCATTGTGGACCTCCATTTGGACCACTTGCAATGGTTATCTCGTTTCTTGAACTTCACGGAAGAGAGATTGCAGGTCTTTACGAGTTAGCTGAGAATGATCGGAGTCCTCCGAATCGGAATGGTCAGGATGATGAGGGGAACAATTTCCTGCCATCTTAGCAACAGTGGAGGCAAACTTCTTGAGGTTCTGGGACAAGTCCGTCCCACCAGGTTTCCGGTCCCCTCTAGGCATAGTCCACAGGAGGAGAGATGTGAAGGGGCATCTCTATAGACAATTAGTAAAGTAACGCTGAGTAGGAGGAGTAGAAATGGAACCTCACTGGAACATTAGAAGCTGGGACTCAAAGTCCAGGTTAGCGGGGAGGCACTGGAAAATTACATCATTAAAAGAGCACACAGTCCAAGGAGAAACTGAAAGCAAGTGTAAACAGGTGCAGGTCCAGAGCAAAGCAGGGCACCTATATGAGTAACTGCAAACAGATCAGGTGAATATAGCAAAGGGTTCCAGTAATAAGGCAAATGATTGGGGGACACAGGAGGCAGGTATACACCAGGTCTCACAGGGGCTCCTCCACCACCCAGAAAGCTTCTGGGAGCCTCAGGGGTTGTAATACAGAGGCTGGTTATGTAGGCTGCAGGTTTGGGTGAAGGGGGGGGGGGGAACCAGCGGGTAGAGTCAATGGAACTTACCTGAGGTGGTAGTGTGGGTGGGAGGCAGACTCCAAGGGCGCAGTGTACTAGGATGGGAAGCTGGAAGCTTAGGCAGCCCGCAGTGCAAGGTGGGTGACAGCTGTAGCAGCTGCATCTCCATAGCTCACAGCAGGGCATCCGGAAGCTCCGACAGGCTGTAGCGTAAGGCGGACGGTAGCGTCCCCCCGTTGTCAGTGGCAACACACAGCAGGGAGTCCAGGAAAAGCGCCGCAGAGAAGACCGCGGCAGTGATTAAGGTAGCAGATGGGTGGCAGGGATGGAGGTCAGTGCGGCGTGCAGGAGCCCAGCGAGAATTGGGGTGGATGAGGCCTGACAGTGGCCACCAGATATGTGGCCAGTCCCGAGGCTATGGTGGTGCCGGTTCAGCCGTGGACAAGTCCAGCTCCGTCCCTGCGAGGTCAGGCACTCTCCAGGAATTGGTGACCCAGTGCAGGGCAGGGAAATCCCAGTAAAAGGGGCTGATATTTTGGAGCCCCCAACTACTATGTTTTAAGTAAGGAATTGCTAGCCTCATCGAACGCAGTGAAAGCCCAAGGTGCGTATGGCATCGCAGTGGCTAATTTATGCATGATACTGTACCAGCGTCAAACGCACTGGCATACCTGCTTTTCGCTGCACCCCCCCCCCTCTCCATCCCCAAACGGTACTTCCTGTCAATCACTCTGCAAGTGGTCTGCGTAGTCACTGCGATTGCAGTGGGGTCTTCGCACACGTGCACTGTGATGCATACACATGCGCAGAACGCAACAATCGGCCAATTGCGTGCGTATTCACAGTTGCGATCAGTAGTGCATCAGGGCCATAGTGTCCACAGCATTAAAAATAGATTAACTATAGATTATCATAATAAATGTTACAGTGAAAATAAATGGGTGACATTTTTGATTAGGCTTTAAAATTGGGTTTACAGAGTGGCATTGCTCTATCATTCACACAATTATTATAGTTATTATCATCACTATTTACATTGAACAAACATATTCCACATATACAGTAATTTTATTTACCAATGGAGCTTACAAACTGTTTTTCCTAGCACAGACAATGCAATCAGAAGAGCATAGGCCTGCCATCATGCCTTTGGACTGGGGGAGAATATGGACCGCCTGCAGTATACGCTGGGCAAAAGCATACAAACTCCACTCAGATAGCAGCCTTTTTTGGCTCAAACTAGGCCCCAGCACTCCAATACTGTATGTAATGCTAACCACTGTGCCACTATGGTGTCCCAGTAAAAACATTTGCTATTCAAACTACTTTTTTTTAAAGTAATTCTTTTCTAAAAATAAGGACATTTTAAGTATATTTTGCCTGAACAAACAATGCTAAAATGAAACCAATTACTTTCATTTAATGTAGTTTATTATGGTTTTAATTTTCTATCTTACTGAGCTCCCTCTACTGACAGAAAAAAAGAATGACACCTCTGGCTTGCACCCTCCTACTGGCACCTCAAGCAGTGTCTGCAGCGTCACCACCTCACAAGGTGACTTTTGAACGAACGCCGACAGAACCCCTCTGTGTAATCACAGATCATGTGCAAATCCTAGCGCAAACATGTCAGGAAGCTTAAGTGTTATTCTTTAGCTTGCTATGTTTAGCCAGTTCCAACATAAATCCGCTAAATCCCCTTATTATTTCATTGTGTGTACTGCCAACGCAGAACTGATGAATAGGCCAAAGTTTCTTTCCGGTTTTAAAAATAATATTTAGTGGGTGAACTAAGGGACCCTGATTTAGAGCTATATAAAGCAAATGATGTGCTGGAAGAATCAGCTTTCTAATTATAATTGTAGTCAGGATGGCCTAGACCCAGCATCCCTCTGCTGTTTCCATTCCTCTCACATTGTCAGCCAGCTCACTACAGTGATTGCATGAGATTCGTGTCACCGCCTGCTCCTGCAGCAATTACCAGCTGCACAGCCAGTGACTGCAGCGCAGGGGTAGGGCATGGAGGTGGTCAGGAGGCAAGGTGAGAACCTCATCTTAAGGCACACATCCTCTAGCAGATATTAATGGATGACTGAACGATAACGACATCGTTATCGTTCAGTCGTCCATTAATCGTGCATGAATCGGGCACCAAAATGTCAGAAACGACCAGCGATGCGCGCTCCCGCTGGTCGTTTCCGACATCAGTCATCGCCTGAACATGCCGGTCAATCTGCCGATAATGACAGATTGACCATGTTCGGGGATGATGGAGGGTGCCTGCACGACTAATCATTCAGTGTAGGCACTGCAGGGGATGGGGAACGATGGCATGATTACGATGTCGTAATCATACTGTCTTCCCTGGGTCGCGTAGTGGCTACGCACCTTTAAGCTGCATACACACGGTATGATCTGTACCACCAACGACTTGAAAGATATCTTTCATTGAAGCCATCCTGCCACATCTCTGAACAGGCAAAGTTGACAATATCGTGCTAGATGGTCTGCATGTACGGACGATCATAGATATCGTTATCATTCATGCGGGAATGGGCATCGTTGGTCCTTCACTGCATAAACATGAACGATATGAACGATATATCGTTGAATGATATCATTATCGTTCATATCATTCATAAATATCGTACCATGTGTACGCACCTTCAGGCCCCCAAAATTGTTCACACCTTATCTCACAAGAGGAAGAGTGTAGCGCTTACTACATATTTGAAAAGGAGCTGTAAGTGGAGGGGGGATTTTATAGTTATTTCAACATTATTAATCACAGCATTCCCACCAAAAATGATTTGTTACCACCACTCATCACTTAGAACAGGCCTGGTCAACCTCTGGCTCTCCAGATGCTGTGAAACTACACATCCCTGTCACAGTTTTAGCATTACCTAATAGAAAAACTGTGACATGGCTGGGACTTGTAGTTTCACAACAGCTGGGGAGCCACAGGTTGGCCAGGCCTGACTTAGGGTCTCATTCAGACCCACTCGCAAGCACCTATGCGCTCGCAAGCAGGCCGATGTTGAGGCCCTGCGCACGTGCAGCGGCCGCACTGCACGTGCGCAAGCCCCGGACGAGAGAGAAATTCTCCCGCTCCGGGGCTCACTACAAAAGGGGCGGCTGTCGATGGTGCGTAGGCGGGGTGGGGGGTGGCTGGCCAAACGGAGGCGTTCTCAAACGAACGCCTGCCGTTTGGGGGCGGCCCCACTGACATAATGAGTGATGTCAGTGGTGAGCTTCCGGCTCTATTGGAGCCGAAAGCTCACTGGGGCTTGCGGCAGACGAGACCCTACCAGAAGGGTCTCGTCGCAAGCCCCGATGGTCGCGATGGTCTTGACCATCGAGACCATCAACCTGGCCGCTCGCTAAAGCTTTGGTTGGTCACCCACAGCCTAGCGAGAGGCCAGGAGGCCAGGTCGGAAAATCAATGCGCCGCCCTCATTCAGAGCGAGCGCTCGCATTTTGCGAGCGCCTCTGAATGAGGTCCTTAGAGTATAAGCTCTAGGGCATCACTCTCTTCCCTCTTGTCCCTTTCCTTCCACTATCCTTACAGCTACAGAATCACTAAAAGCTATTGTGCTTTCTCCTGCAACTTACCACTGTCTGCTGACTGTAGCAAGATGCCATACCTTTTCCTCTGTACTTGTCACTCCTTGTGTGGCTTTATTGCAAGGTTTGTTTTTATGTTTTATACTGTTCTATGTTGTGAATTGTATTTATGCTGCATTGGGGTTTATGTATCTCTTTTAAGGGCGCTGCCTAACAAATAAATGATAATGATGTAGCCTCCTTGCTTTCCTGGCCAGTAGTGTCCCTGAGATTCCAGGAGCTCTACATGCAGGAACCTACACAAGATGGTGATTTATTGCTTGGACTATGCCAAGATGGCTGTCACCCTGGCTGATAGAGGGCCATTAGCTCCATCTGGGAGTGACTTGAGCTTGAGGGCCTGATTTAGTGGTGGAAGCTATTTCATTCATGACTTGGGGGTCTATTTTCTAAGCAGTGTTAGGAGACAGAGTGAAAAGTGATAAAAAAGTGATAAGGTGCCAGCCAATCAGCTCCCAACTGATTGGCTGGCACCTTATCACTTTCTTATCACTTTTCACTCTGTCTCCTAACACTGCTTAGTAACTAGACCCCTCTGTCTCCTAACACTGCTTAGTAAATAGACCACTTGGTCTTTGTACACAGCAGTACTGCAGATAAATGCCAATGCTGCAGCTGATGCAATCTGTGCAGAAATGCCCGCCGGCTGTGCCTCTAATCCACCACTTACGTACAAAGATGCACCATCGGTCGCTCATTGGTCGCACCATCGGGATGTAGTCTGGAAGCCGACGGACTAAATGCCGACCGTCGGCTTTCAGACTCTCTAATCCCAGCGTGGTACTAATGACAGGCATTGAAAACTCGATGCCTGTCATTAACCATATGCCGGAAGACCGACGCCCGGCATACCGAACGAAGGTAAGCCGGGCGCCGGGTGCAGACAGCCGCGAGGAGGAGGGTTAGGTTTAGGGCTCCCGGGGGGACCTAGGGTTAGGCACCCCCCAGGATCGTTAGGTTTAGGCTAAGGGAAGGGGGGTTAGGGTTAGGCACCCCCCACCCCCGGGGGACTTAGGTTTAGACAGCGGGGAAGGGGGGATTAGGTTTAAGCACTTAGAGGGGGATTAGGGTTAGGCACTTGGGGGGAGGTTAGGGTTAGGCACCCCTAAGGGAGGGTTAGGGGGTAGAATTAGGTTAGCGATACTTACCTTAGGGACAATCGGGATCTTCACCCTTGCCGGGCTGCCGCTGTCGGGATTTGATACCTACTACATCCACACCATCAATCTTCTGAGCAACGATTTGCCCGCTTTTGACTAGCCAGCCCCCTTTACCTCCCATTAACATAGTGACTGCTAATCACTCTGGGTCCAAATTCTCACAGCAACCGCCATTGGTAACCCATCCTGACACATAAAAAACATTGCTCAACTGTGCAAAAACATTGCTCAACTGTGCAAACATTGGCATAGCATCCACCTCTGAATTAGGCGCTGAGTGATGTGAAAAAGGGAGGAGACAGCAGAGAGTCAGGTCTAGCAGGAAATGGAGGAGCAGAGCATTTAAAAGGGGATAATTTGGCACCAAACAGGGTTCCAGAGACAGAGGAGAGGAAGCGAAGCCAGGAGGCTGACTGGAAGTGCAGCAGTCGGAACATTAACCCTGAGGAGCTGGGAGACAGGACAGTGTATCCCTGTAGCACCTGGAGAGCGGGCTGGAGTAAGGAACAGAAAGCGCACTGGAGGTGCAGAGAGCAGTGTTGAGCTGACGCTGACCCCTTGGGAGAGCCAGGCCAGTATGTACAAAGCTGGGCATTTTCAAGCTAGTCCCTGAACCGAGAGGGAGACTCCTGTTCTGGGTGAATGCCATTGAGGGTTCTAGTGCCTGTTGGCTCTGGGGCTAGTAATAGACACAGAGCGCTCCTCTATCACCCCCCTCGATCAAGACAAGGTTTAAAGGCCGACATTGTTAAAATGGTTTTTCATGATTTTAGGGCTGGAGTTAGGTTTAGGGTTAGGCTAAATAACAAAAAAATCATGTGTCAACCTTTTTTAAGCCGACCATTTAAATGTCAACCTTATAACCCGGTCGACCAATTAAATGTCAACATGATGTTCCTATCGACCCATGACTGTCGACCTTTTTATTGTAGACCTTTCAATCCACACTCTTTAAACAGGTACAGATTAACTGGATGCTAGATCCAGCCTGCAGCGAATGGGTTATGGGCCCTCAGCTAGGTAATGTGGGTAATTAATGACAGTAAGTGTAGCGAATTGTGGATGCGATGCTTAGTACAGCCCACCCTTTGACACATAAGTATTTCTAATATCCAAATAGTTGACAGTATTGAGTCCATTTTCCATATATCCACCTACATATTGGGTTCAGGAGAGGTCAGCAAGTTTAGGGCGCAGAGTCTATAAACTTTGGTTTCTTAAATAAGCCTGCATCCTATTAAAATGACAGTGTAACTATGGGAGACGTGAGATGTGATACAAGAGGAGAAAAGAGATACATGTCAGGAGAAATGTAGTAGCCTGACAATTGATGAAAACAGAGGTTCAGAATTTTTGATTGGCTGCATCTGATTTTATAGATAAACATAGCTCCTGATTGGCTGTTCGGCTATTAACTAGTCAGACAGCCTGCATTTAATTATTGATGTGACCACGGCTCGCATAATGAATTAAATGAGTCCACAACGTGTTTTTTTTCCCAACTAATCAATGGACTACTATATATCAGATTGAGCCAGGAACAAGAGAACAGGTAAGTACTTAGGGGGAGATGTATCAAGGTGAAGAGAGATAAAGTACCAACCAATCAGCTCCTAACTCATTTTACAGGCTGTATTTGAAAAATGGCAGTTAGGAGCTTAATGGTTGGTAATTTATCTCTCTCCAAGGCTTGATACATCGCCCCCCCCAAGTGAGGATTTTTTTTTTATTCTAGTGGCATTTGTTTTTTATTTTGTAAAACAAAAATGGGCACTGCTTTTTTATTTTATAAATATGTTGGCACTGATTTATCATAAGGGGACATTACTTTAGTCATTATATTTTAAGGAGGGAATACAATATTTTAGTATTTCTTTTTATTGGGGGCACTACTTTACCCCCAATCACCACTGGCGATGTGTTGGTTTTAAACCTGTTGCACATTGGCATATATTTGTGTTTTCACCCTCCAAGCTGCTGGATTGTCTCTGCATTTAAGATCACCCCTAATGCCCTCAGTCAGTGTTACCGTTTCTTTAACTGCTTGGGTCTGGAAAAGAAACCTGAAAATGATTACTTCCTTTGCTCAAAATCCTTAAATACAATTACCGTGTGGCAATCTGTCCACATACTGTATCTGTGAATATTAGAAAACATTCAGATTTGTACTAAAATAACCTGTATTTTAGCAGCAGTTTTCTTCTAAAGATTGTTTCAGCAGATAGTGGATACTTTATATCTGAGGAAAATATTGTATTTTACTTTCATTTACCCTTTAAATAAATGGCAACATTCCGCTCATCTTTTTTTTTTTTTTTCCCCGTTGCTGTTTATTTTGCAGCGATCCATTGATCCGCCATTATGTGCTCTGATGAATTCTGATTGGTCTAACAAAACTAGAGCTGACAAATATAGTTATTATCTATTATTCAAAAAGCCAGGACAAACAAAATAAATAGCATAAAAATCAGCTTCAAGGGACGTAATGATTCCAGCCTTGCAAACCCAATAATAATATGCAAAAAAATATATATTTGACATTCAGCTCGGAAAGGTTTTGGAGATACCTTCAATTATTAAACAGAACTTTGCTTTTGACAAGGAGTAAAAATATTATTGGAATTATTGAGTAACAGCCAGAGACATATTCCAAATGCTGTTTCCATAGAGAAATATATATATATTTCTCCCCTCTGGCAGCCTTCCTGTGCTATTAAAGCAGTGTTCACTCTTAGCTGTGGTCAGAACCAACTTTTCTGATGAAATCCTTGCGTGCCTTTCATCTTGTCATTTCCAATGGAAGGATTTATATAGGAGATTGAAAAAGCTCAGCTGAAATAAAAGAATAGATTGTGAATTACTGAGGAATGCACCAACAATGTCATCTCCTCTTATATCTTCTTTCATCTGCCAAGGGAACTTTCCTGCCAGTTAACCTCAGCCTTGCCAGCCGAACCGGATCACTGTGACAGCTAAAGTGTTAATTTGCCAAGCGAGTGTCTAGCAGTCGGCAATATTAGAGTGCACCATGCTGACATGAAGCGATCAGGAAAGGAGACTTGTTCCCCCCCTTTCACATGTTATGTTCTTCTGTTAAATATGAGCTAACAGGATATGTAAAGTCACCCTGAGGAAACTCAGTGCTGTGTACTATTCCTTTAGGGAAAATGACTCTGTTTCAAAAGATTGCCCCCCCCCCCCCCTCCCATTTATATCTACATCCAAAGCTACAGTACTTAGGCCTATTCATGGCCTTCAGCTTTCCGTAGAGCCTATCCATCCTTCTTTTCAACATCATTTTTGTTTAGTCAGATAAAGGGGGACATGTATCAAGCCTTTGAGATACAGTGGAGAGAAATAAAGTACTAACCAATCAGCTCCTGTCTGTTACTTTACAGGTTATTTTTGAAAAATGACAGTTAGGAGCTGATTGGTTGGTACTTTATCTCTCTCCAAGGCTTGATACATTTCCCCACTAGTGTCCAGCAATCAATGGTTATATTAAAGACTAAGTTAAAAGAGGCAAAGTAACAGCTGATGAAATTGTCCCGTCTTTGCATCATGTGTGAGGATGAAACCACTAACCTGACCACCGTTTTATCCTGAGTGATCGGACATCTCTGTAGTCATCCAGTGACAGCACTTCGTACAAGTGGGATGGCTGTCGATCAGCCACAGTGCTCAGGTCCAATGTAATCTAGTTGTTCATACTGATTATAATTACAGATGTGCGCGGACCCCCGTGTTTTTTTTTTTTAATAAAACCACCCTCAAGTGTTTTGGTTCGGTTCTCTTTAAACATTGATAAAAATAGCTACTGTACAATCATGTAACTTAGGCCTATTGTTGTTATCATCAGTAACATTAATTTCCAGTGCTTTTCAGTCAATTATGACCATCTACCAGCACCACAAGGGAGGGACTTAAATGCAATCCAAAACATGTGAGATCTGGTTTTTATATCTGAGTTCCGAACTTGGTGAGAAGACCCGAGTCGGGAATCGGTTCTACTCAGAACCCCAAAGTGATATGAGCTGGGACTCTGTTCAACTCGGAGCCCCAAAGTTCGGGTGTGTTCGGCTTTCAGCAAAACCGAACCCTTTACCTCTAATTATAATGTGACCCATTCCGTGTTACTGTATTTGGACTATCACATGTGTGGCCAAAGCAGGAACAAATGCATTAAACTGGTCATCAGAGCAATCCATAACATATACCATTTTGATGGCAGAAATACAAAGAATTATCTCTCTGAGAGATCTCTGGACCCTTATACGGCAGAAGAGTACTAGAGGTATTTGGGTCAAAGTTGGATTTGGAAAACAGAATTAAAGGCATGAGTAGGGCATTCTTGCCTGTTGTCCTGGAATTTTGGGGAGCTCCCCCTTACTCCCATGAGAGTATACCAGCCTCCTAGATCCTACCCACTTTCCCAGGCACTTGATGATGTATTTAGCAGTGAAACGCATCAATATGGTCCCGCTTTACAGTGCTGCAAATCTCAGTATTGTACAGCAGGGTGCAGGCCCATGATGTTGTGGGTAGCGGCTCCATGCCTCCAGCACCTCCTACTTGGATGACCCCTTCATCATCTTCCAGAGAGGACATTAAAAAATACTGTAAGGAGCACCCACATGTTACATATTTCCAGTGAATTTTTTTTGTCTTGGGCAGTTGTTCTTAGTGTTATGCAAATGGATGTGTGGGTCAACATGGAAGCATCTGAAAAGGTTCAAGAGATTGCAGAGGCCATTGGGAGGCATAAGGTGGATCAGGAGCGTTTATTGGTGCATACGGAGTAGGTACTAATCGTTGATTGGTTGCTGTAGTCTTGGTACAGATTTTTACCCTTAAGCAATGTTCGTAAATATTCTTCTTTTAACAGAATAGTTTTGACAATCTGCAGCTCTTCCGCTGCTGTGGAACTACAAGTACAAGCATGGTCTGCCGAACTCTGCAAAGTAGAATAAATGTTTACAGCTGGTTTCTTATACTCTGTCTGTTTAAATAGGTTCCAGCAATCAGCTAAGACATTTATTTTGGTGAGAAACTAAAAAATGAAGAAAAAAAAACAGCATTTATTATCTTTCAGCATCATTTAAAAGTTTTCAGAGAAAATTAGCCTTAAATTCATAGTTAGATATAATGAATGAAAAAGATTTCAAGAGAGTTCCCTACTGAAATAGAGAAAATGACAGTCTGAAATTATGGAGGACAATTTATTTTCCCCAGCTGTAAGATTTAATTCAGTTTTGTTTCTTTAGTCTTTCTTCTGCAAAATAAGACCTGCAGGCAACAGGGACACATGCATTATCCTCTTACAAAGCCTGCCAATGAGAGCACGGCAGAACCGCAGATAAATACATTTAGTTTCTTTTAAATAGAAGAAAAGACGGAGGTTTTCGCGAGCAGGGTTGTTACTCTACAGAAAGGATATGCTTTGTTGCTGTTGCCTATGTCTGCTATGTGATTATAGCACTGGGCAATGCTAAGAGACATATGTGTGCACCCCATTTTCCGTTAGCCCTCAGTTTATTTGTAAAGTGGAATATGTATCCTTAGAAGAAAAATGCTTTCGGGATATTTTTGGATTTTTTTGTGATTGGGTGCCAATGCTGCATCTAGTGTAGAATAAAAGCAATGACATTTATTAAGTAAAACCTTTTTAACAAATGCCTAACATACAGTAGGTGATACCAGAGCTATCTCCTGTGTCAGGCAGGTTAATGCCACAGACCATAGTCCATATTATTTTCAATGGGAAATGCAGTCTGGACCAATTTACCAACTTTCAGCTGGTGTAAGGCACTTCTGCCTATAGGCTCTAGCAGGGCTTGGCAACGCGTGGCACTCCATCTGCTGTGGTAGTACAGGTCCCAGAATACACTGTCACAGTTTTGCCAGTTTTTAAAGGTAAGTTGCCCGCTAAAACATTTGTTTCCGCTGCATATAGCAGCGGATTTATGTTTAAAAGATATCCAGTAAGTGTATTCCTATAAACATTTTCTGTCGTTATAAACAACAATGAAACTGACAAATTCCTCTGTTCAGAGCAGTGGTTCCCAGACTCTCTCAGTTTGAGGCACCCTTAGGGTCTCCATAAGTTTTTCAAAGCACCCCCTAAACCAAAATAATTATTGAGCAGTCCCGTTTTCTAAGTGGTTGGGTCAAAATAACGTAATAAGTATTTAAACAGAAAGAGAAAAACTGTGCTATTCATCCCAACCATGTCTCTCCCATTGCCCCAACCATGTCTCCCATTGCCCCAACCATGTCTCTCCTTTTGCCCCCTCCATGTCTCTCCAATTGCCTGTCTCCATGCCCCCCCTTACTTACCTTTAGTTGTGATCATCAGCGCCGTTCTGCAGCATCGCTCCTCAGATCAGACATTTCCTGTCTGATCCTTGACAACGCACTGTGCTGTAGGACTCCATTCAGCAACAGGCAGCCTCAGGATTCACTGCTGGTTGCTGTATAGTGGCAGCTCTCCACCCACTGAATGCAACCCCCCCCCCCCCCGTGCGCTCTGCTCTACGCTGCCAACCCCTCTCCCAGCCATGTGCAAAAAATATATTTTACTCCTAAAGAAAAAAAAACTGTCCGGCCTCTATATGACCGGGTCTCAGCGCCACCCCACCCCAGGGAACCACGGCGCACAGATTGGCAACCACTGGTTTAGAGAGTTATTCAAATCCTGTCCTAACCTCAAGAAAGAACTATATATAGTATATGAACTCGTCATTCAAAAAAGCTGCCAGATTCTAACACAAAATAAACCTGTATGAGAATGGGAGGGCCAGGGGTAGGGAGGCTAATCCCGTGCCATTTTTTCAAACCCTGAGCCACACCGCCGCTGCCGCTTACTGCCCTGTGTGAGCAGCACCTCCGTCCTCTTCTGCTTAAGATGGCTGCAGGCACGGCTGAAGGGGGATGGGCGACATGGGGCTGCGCGACACTGCGTGACCTCTGACATCACACGTCGTCATGCACAGCCAGCCAGGTGCTCAGCGCTGCCCGGCAGAGACCCCAAATGGTGCATGCGCCGCACAATCCCCAAATCCTGGGAATGGAATCTCCAACCCCTGGATTCAAATCCCAGTAGTTTTGGGCCCAAATCCCGGGATCCTGCCGATCCCGTTCCCGGGATTGGCCACCCTATCCAGGAGCTACAGTAGTGAAAACTATGGATACATTGGAGTGTGTCCCTGCATATCATAGTCACCTCTTGCACCAAACCACAGTCTTAAACTTCTCTGAACTCTTAGTGTAATTGTGCAACCAAACCAACAGGCATTATGCTGTTAATTACCTACAGGTGAACTTGCCTGGGGCATCAAGGATATTGGTCACCATGAAATTTACTAGGTACAGGTAGATGGGCGGCAAGTAGAGATTTGAGAAATTGCAGGACATATAAAGGTTCATGGTAGAACAGGTTGTTTTGCAAAGGTACAACGTTCCTGGAATACAATCATGAACTTCCTTTTTAGCCCCGTTATTCCACAGAATGCCATTCCGCACTGTATTTGTGAATAGGCATATTACCAAATTTGCGATCTATAAATAGATCCTGAGCAGGCAACAGTATGGCGTTATGTGCACCCTCAGGGTAAATAAACAGAAAGAGACTGATTTGTGCCTGCTCTCTCCCATACTGCATTGCGCCCCCTGGCCCTTACGGACGGCGAGCGAATGCGCACAGGACACATGCCATCTTTTGCAGGTAGATGAGCGGCCAGTGGAGATTTGGTAAATTGCAGGACTTGAATCAAGGTTCATGGTAGAACAGGTTGTTTTGCAAAGGTACGACACTCTGGCAATACAATCATTAACTTTCTTTTAAGCTCCATTACTCCACAGAATGCCATTCCGCACTGTATTTGTGAATAGGCATTTCCCCAAATTTACGATCTATAAATAGAGTGTGAGCCGACAATGGTACATTCATTCTGTTGTTTGGTGCAAGTCTGAGTAGGGCTGGTAATATTAAGGACCAAGGGGTCTATTTAGTAAATGAAATAAAGGCTTTTCTCCAGCATTTTTGCTGGAGAAAGCCTTTAATTTTGTTTGTCAGTAATTACAAAAAAGAACAGTGCCCTTTTCTTTTCTCTTATAACAATGCTGCAATGCCCCATGGGTTTCAACTGAGGCTGCGCACAAACTGTAATTAATAAAATGAGAGCAATGAAGCTTCTCTGTAGCACATAGCGCCATCTCAGTATAGTGTTATGTGCACCCTCAGGGGAGATAAACAGGAAATTACCATTCTGTTCCTGCTCTCTCCCATACTGCATTGCTCCTCCTGGCCCCTTTGGGCAGGAGTTGCATGCGCGCAGGGCACATGCCGCTTTTTGCAAAGGCAAAATATGGCATTGGACTCTGTTATCTCCTCGCAGGGGCAGATCTTTACTGCTAGGTCTGTCCCGGCACCCAAACAATATAAATATGGAGATAAAAGGAAAGCAAAAAGCTGCAATGTTTTAATACCACTTTTTACTTTCATTTTTAAATAGAGCCCCAAATTTACTCCATCAAAATGTGATCAATCTACTGAAGAATGAATATGGTAAATACAGTATTTTGCAGTAAAGTCTTGATTATCACTCATCTTTAGAGGCAAGTTTAAACACTATGGTGTGGTGTAGTGAACAGTGAGAATTAAAGTTGTTAATTGAATAATCTTACACTACAACATTTTTTCTAACCTGCGATTCTGTTAAGAGTTTCAATTTTGACCGTGATCTGTAAAAAATAACCATCAATCCTACCACCCCAAAGGACCTATTTATCAATTATTATATATCCCGCAAATAATAAGTATCCCCTGATTGGGACCACAAAAAATATCTGAGATATCTACAGGGGAACACAGAAAATATCTGAGATATCTACAGGGGAATACAGAAAATATCTGAGATATCTACGGAGGAACACAGAAAATATCTGAGATATCTACGGGGGACACAGAAAATATCTGAGATATCTATGGGGGAACACAGAAAATATCTGAGATATCTATGGGGGAACACAGAAAATATCTGAGATATCTACGGAGGAACACAGAAAATATCTGAGATATCTACGGGGGAACAGAAAATATCTGAGATATCTACGGGGAACACAGAAAATATCTGAGATATCTATGGGGCAACACAGAAAATATCTGAGATATCTACGGAGGAACACAGAAAATATCTGAGATATCTACGGGGGAACAGAAAATATCTGAGATATCTACGGGGGAACACAGAAAATATCTGAGATATCTACGGAGGAACACAGAAAATATCTGAGATATCTACGGGGGAACACAGAAAATATCTGAGATATCTACGGAGGAACACAGAAAATATCTGAGATATCTACGGGGGAACACAGAAAATATCTGAGATATCTATGGGGGAACAGAAAATATCTGAGATATCTATGGGGGAACACAGAAAATATCTGAGATATCTACGGAGGAACACAGAAAATATCTGAGATATCTATGGGGGAACACAGAAAATATCTGAGATATCTACGGGGGAACACAGAAAATATCTGAGATATCTATGGGGAACACAAAAAATATCTGAGATATCTATGGGGGAACACAGAAAATATCTGAGATATCTACGAGGGAACACAGAAAATATCTGAGATATCTACAGGGGAATACAGAAAATATCTGAGATATCTACGGAGGAACACAGAAAATATCTGCGATATCTACGGGGGACACAGAAAATATCTGAGATATCTATGGGGGAACACAAAAAATATCTGAGATATCTATGGGGGAACACAGAAAATATCTGAGATATCTACGGAGGAACACAGAAAATATCTGCGATATCTACGTGGGAACACAGAAAATATCTGAGATATCTATGGGGGAACACAGCAGACATGGGGGCTGCTTTCCTACTGAAATTACCAATGCTTCCTATTCTGGAGCTTGGCCCCGGTAGCCAATACCATTTGTAGCCTATAGAGCACATGTCACAAAAAGCACCTGGAGAGGGATCCGTTGCATCCCTCCCTAGCACTCGCCGCTTCTACTTGCGCAACCAGCATGCCCCTTTCGCTGCATGTGTACAATAGTACATCCCGGCAGTGCTTCATTTCTTATTGCCACGAACAGCTGCAAAAAAAAAAGTAGGACCCGTTAATTAGAAAATATGCCCCAAAATATGGTAATATGGCTGAAGTTGCAGGATACCGAGACAATCCCTGGTGCCACAAGCCTTTTCCGGAGACAGGGTAGTAGTGCTAGTGTGGAGAGGAGTATAAGCCCTTTATCTAAATCTAGAACTGAGGACAATCACCCAGCGATCTTATGTGGTGAGGATATGTATAGTAATATCCTGGAGGAGACTTTTCACATTCTCTCGTGGATGTACTGGTACTGTACATTTTTTTGTGGTGGGTTTAAAAGAAACAAACATATCCTCATGGTACGTACAGCCACTCAAATACTTTCATTCGCATTCTTATTTATTAGCACTCCAGAGTTTTGATTAAATCTATTTCATTAATTTAAAAAAAAAATGGGGGGGGGGGAAATTGGGGTTGAATATTATTTTATTACTTAAGAAGCAAATGTTAAGTATACATGAACTTACTGTATAACCACCAGTAAGTACATATCAAAGTGCCACCAATCAGAATCAGCATATAAGCAAGGTTATATCTTATCTACACTTTTCTTTTGACACAGGCATTTCATTTAAACCTCAAGATGTTTGCAATTCCCTTCCAGCTTAAAGCACGGTTACCTCTGCTGAAGTCTATTGAAGTGTGCAGCCAACAAGCTGATATGCACCTGTTCACACACCCCTGGTTCCAGAGTTTTCCTCTGCATATTCTTTGCAGACTGTGATTTCATGAAACTCACCAGTGACCTGTCTTTGCTGACAATAGATTGTATTTTTAGTTTAACTTCTCTGCCTAAAAGGCAATGGAAAGGTTCATGAACTTTCCTTTTATTTACTGTGGAATTCTTGGTTTATTTTCAGGTATACTTTATTGTCCTGCTTTTTTTTCCCAGCTATTCAATCTTTATTTGTGAATGACATGTCAATGAGCTTTGGAAACTGCTATGGATGCTTTTGTTCCAGGGGCATTTTAAGAATACATTGTAGCAATTCAGTGAGCTTGTGTGCAACAGAATAAAACTATGGGGACGGCTTTTACTATATCTGCTGCGGTACAACAGGGCCGTAACTAGATGGGTGTCCTGGGTGGCATCATTGTCGATGCCCTATGGCACTTGCGTGTGGCTTGCAGGGTGCCTGGAACAATACCCTGCAGCCAGTAGCATTGCTTAGACTATGCTTAGTAATCTTCCAAGCAGTGCTCTATTTGCTAGAGCAGATGGCCCCGCCCCCTAGGCATGATGTCATGACATCACAGGTTTAGGGAGCAGGGTCAGCACAGGGTGACATAAAACCCTTTTTCGGCCCTGCGTACCTTAGTAAATGTTCCCAATGCTAAAAAACATGTGTCAACCAACCTACTAACAGTTGTTTTCAGAGGATTGACCATATTGTGAAACATGATAAATAGACCCCATGGTATGGCAGAGGCTCATATCTGCTGTGTATTGTCAGTTGGAACTCAATAAGAAGAGTGCAGGCAGTGTGGTCCACATCATACTTACCTACTCTCCTAGATCCTCTAGGAGACCGATAAATTTCACAGCATTTTGCTGCAATGGAACAGGCCTAATGACACAATAGTCCGGCCCTACACACCAGGGCCGTAACTAGGGTAGTGCGACCAGTGCCATGGCCATACTTGCTGACTTTTTCTGTTTCCTTCCCGAGAGAAGCCCGGGGAGGAGAAAAAGGTGGGCGGCATTGGGGGTGGGGCCGGACGGTTAGTGCTGTTAAGCCCCACCCCATCGCGGCAATTTGCAGCGAACTGCGCATTTTTTTAATAGGGGGTGGGGTCAAATTACACAATTCTCAGAGAATCTCGTCATTATAGCCATCCCCTACCTTCAGATCCGCCGATCACCAGGAATATTCTCCCCATTCTGCCCACTTCACTAGGAAGTAGGCAGAATGCGGGAGAAGTGCCTACCCTTCCAGGGGTGCAGGGGGGTTACCCGAAAAATTGGGAGCCTCTCGCGACTTCCAGGAGGGTAGGCAACCCTGGTCATCGTACAGGGCACAGCAGGGCAGGGGGCGCTGTTTGGGCCTGTTAATTTTCCTGTTTATTATCGTGCTATTATTCTGGCGATTATTGTAGAAATATGGTGCCACACCATATTTCTGAAGACAGCATTGGAAATTTGTTCTGGCGCTATATTTCCAAAGATAGTGCCGGATATATGGGGCATATGCAGACAACTGGCCCAAACCGCTGAGTGCCCAATATTCCACAGCAGAGCCATAGCAAGGGCTCTGAGCGCCCTGTGCCGGCCCCAGCCACGATTAAAAAGGACGGTACAGGCAGAACAGCCGCACCCTGCTAGCCACAGAACCCTGCGCTCTGTGCGGTTGCACCAGTCACACACCCTTAGTTACGTCCCTGCCCCATAGTTAGACTGGTCACCTAGGACACCCAGTGAGCTTAAAATACATTTTAGTTCTTCCTTAAGAGCTCTTTCTGTTCAAGTAACCCGTAAGGAATTATACAAATCCCCCTCATGGCAGTTTTTTTTAATGCATTAAACTAAATACAGTATTTTAATTTACTAGAGAAGAGTGCTGAACTATGAACCATCACCGTGTGCAAAGCTGAACAAGATATTAGCTCATCTGGGCACCGCTAACACCCCAGAGGTTTGCAGAAGGTAAAATGGTGATGGTTTAAAAGGAAGTCATAGGAATAAGTATAAACAGTTTAACGTTGAGGGAAAATTGAGCTTAAAAATGGAAGCTATCATCCGTCCCTCCAGCACACGCTCCACTGCCCCAGATGCAGCCAGGCATGGAATGAGCCCTCTCTAGAATCCGCTGCGTTCTCTAAACTTACTCTGTGTGGAAAATGTAATCTTGTAATGCAAAAATAAATTATTGGGGAGGAAAAAAAACCAACAGGTTACTAGTGAAGAGATTGAGGCAAAATTCATGAACTATACAATAAGATGTGCATGTAGTTCTAAGCTTTAATTTCTCAGATATTAGATAAAGCTAGTACTGTAGACACAATATATTTCAACATCCACTGCTGTAGCGCATGCTAGTCACCATGCTTGTCCACTTTCAGGTGAGGAATGTTTTCTTCTATAGGTGATCATTTAGAAAAGGAGATGTATCAGTAGTGTCCAGTGCACCTGTTCATTATCCAGCCCCGACTGGCCCCTGACAATTACTGTAATATCCAACTCATTGCTAGTTTGTGGAGGTGGATCAGGGCCGATTAAGGTCTGTGGGGGTCCCTGGGCTCTGCTGCTAGTGGGGGCCCCTCTGAGTGTGGGGGCCCAGGGACGACCGCCCCTGTCGGCCCCCCCCCCCCTTAATCCGGCCCTGAGGTGGATAATACCAGAACAATTCAGTATTGCACCGGTTACGCATAATTGCCTACTCTCCTGCAATGGCCAGGAGGCTCCCAAAAATCGTGTGGCACTCCCGGCCACTCAGAAAAGTTGGGCATGCCTCCCAGAGCCAGCCGCCCATTTACTGGGTGAGGTGGGCGGTTCGGTGGCAGATGAAGCTATTTGCACTGAATCACGCCATTGTACCCACGTACCCCGCTATACAGTGCCGGTAATATCTACATTGTATAGCGGGGAGAGTGGCCACGACGCGATCACGCCGCCACACCACTCACATTGCATCCTATGTCATGCCATGCACGATTCGGTGTACGATGGTGCGATGTGTCTTTACATTCTCCATGTAATAGCACCAAGTCATTCATTGGATCATCCCATCTGCTGTGTAGAACAGCAGATGGGACAATGCGATGAACGACCGTCGTTAATGACGGGTCGAATGTAAACACAATACGATGTGTCTGATATATCATTCTGATCCGCGGCGGAACGATATATAGTACGATATAGTGTCTACCCAGCTTTACTGTTGTGAAATAACCCCCAATGCAAGAGTGTAACCTAGGCACAGGGGTTGCTATGGAAACCTGACAACATCATTGTGATGCCACTGAGACTTATTCCGCATAGGTGATAGCTATAAGAGAGACTCTGCTGAGCACGTGCAGGGTCCCAGCGCATTAATGGAACTAGGAGCTTTCAGTTCTGCTAATGGCAAACAAAACTTAAAAGCTTTTTTTTATTTTCAATGAGAAAAATATAGTAATTGCTATAATACTGTATTACAGTAATATTATGTCTACTGCTCCCACAGCAGGGGTAAACGTACAATTTCTAAAGGGGGGTTTCTAAATGCTGGTATGGGGAAGCTTATTTAAAAAGTATTACAGTAGTTGCAAACGCAATGTCTATTCAGATATATAGTCAGGTCCATAAATATTGGGACATTGACAGAATTTTCAGATTTTGGCCTCTATTCACACCACAAAGGTTTTGAAATGAAACAGACATGATGTGCTTTAACTGCAGACTTTCAGATTTAATTTCAGGGTAATTACATCCAAATCGGGTGAATGGTGTATGAATTACAACAGTTTCAATATGTGCCTCCCACTTTTTAAGGGGCCAAAAGTAATGGGACTGTCAACTCAAAAGCTATTTCATGGGCAGGTGTGGGCTATTCCCTCGTTATTTCATTATCAATTAAGCAGGTAAAAGATCTGGAGTTGATTCTAGGTGTGACATTTGCATTTGGAATCAGTTGCTGTCAACTCTCAATATGAGATCCAAAGAGCTGTCACTATCAGTGAAGCAAGCCATCATTAGGCTGAAAAATCAAAACAAACCCATCAGAGAGATAGCAAAAACATTAGGTGTGGCCAAATCAACTGTTTGGAACATTCTTAAAAAGAAAGAACGCACCAGAGAGCTCAGCAACGCCAAAAGACCCGGAAGACCACGGAAAACAACTGTGGTTGGTGGCAAAAGAATTATTTCCCTGGTGAAGAAAAACCCCTTCACAACAGTTGGCCAAATCAAGAACACTCTCCAGGAGGTAGATGTATATGTGTCAAAGTCAACAATCAAGAGAAGACTTCACAAGAGTGAATATAGAGGGTTCACCACAAGATGCAAACCATTGGTGAGCCACAAAAACAGGAAGACCAGATTAGAGTTTGCCAAACAACATCTAAAAAAGCCAGTACAGTTCTGGATCAACATCCTATTGACAGATAAGACAAAGATCAACTTGTACCAGAGTGATGGGAAGAGAAGAGAAGGAAAGGAACTGCTCATGATCAAAAACATACCACCTCATCAGTGAAGCATGGTGGTGGTAGTGTCATGGCGTGGGCATGTTTGGCTGCCAATGGAACTGGTTCCCTTGTATTTATTGATGATGTGACTGCTGACAAAAGCAGCAGAATGAATTCTGAAGTGTTTCTGGCAATATCATATGCTCATATTCAGTCAAAGGCTTCAGAACTCATTGGACGGCGCTTCACAGTGCAGATGGACAATGACCCGAAGCATACTGCAAAAGCAACCAAAGAGTTTTTTAAGGCTAAAAAGTGGAATGTTATGCAATGGCCAAGTCAATCCCCTAACCTGAATCCGATTGAGCATGCATTTCACTTGATGAAGACAAAACTGAAGGGAAAATGCCCCAAGAACAAGCAGGAACTGAAGACATTTGCAGTAGAGGCCTGGCAGAGCATCACCAGGGATGAAACCCAGCATCTGGTGATGTCTATGCGTTCCAGACTTCAGGCTGTAATTGCCTGCAAAGGATTTGCAACAAAGTATTAAAAAGTGAAAGTTAGATTTAGGATTGTTTAGTTTGTCCCATTACTTTTGGCCCCTTAAAAAGTGGGAGGCACATATAGAAACCGTTGTAATTCCTACACCGTTCACCTGATTTGGATGTAATTACCCTCAAATTAAATCTTAAAGTCTGCAGTTAAATCACATCTTGTTTGTTTCATTTCAAAGCCATTGTGGTGGTGAATAGAGGATAAAATATGAAAATTCTGTCAATGTCCCAATATTTATGGACCTGACTGTATATTAATATCACAGCTGTAAATATGCATGAGACTTTTGTAATGAAGACTTTTACTAAATCAATATATTTTACAGTTCCATTAGTAGCATGAAAATGGGCTATATAACCAATGCATCTAAATTATATAAATATATGTAGATAAATAATTAAAAAATGTATATGTATATTCACTACATACAGGTATGTAGACGAGTTCATCATATAAATGCTATCACTATACTGTAGGTAAGTTTAGTAATTATTTTTAATTATATAGGACTATTTGTCATAGTTGCCTACCCTCCCGCATCCTGCGGGAGACTCCCGATTCCCTGTAGAGTCTCCCGCTGCCCCGGAAAGTTAAAAAAATCCCCCGGATTACCCGACCAATCAGTATAAGGCATACAAATCTGTACTAGTAACTTCCAGCCAATCAACATGCTGCTTTCATTAATGCGCTCTTCTTAGCGCTACCAGCAGCAGTATAGTTCTAGTGATGACTAACTCTGAAAGTGCTGCTGCTGCCACCTCCTGTGTGTGCGCGTTGCTCCTAGTGACCCGCCCGCTGGGTGCTGCTGCCACCTCTCATGTGAGTGCTGCTCTGTGTACATAGCAATGAGTCAGCGGCTCTGCCGGGTCTGTCCACCAGCGCACTGCCTGCCCACCACCAGCGCACTGCTTGTACATGGTTCTCCGGAAAGCCCAATCTCCCTGCAGCATTACTAGGAGAGGTGAGTGACTTTTGCTGATCGTGCTGTGTCATGAGGTGGTGATTAATGTATCCAGCAGCAGGGTTACATACTGTAACTTCCTTCTCATGTAGGTAGGCGTGCTCATATGGTGCCATGCTTGCTTAGTTAAACTCCCCCTTAGTCTTGATAGCAGGAGGGGATGCCCTGCCCATTACACTGGTGCTTGTACCCACTGTAGGAGGCAGATGCTAAACATAATGATATCCATTCATGGGACCTATTAAGTCTATGACAGCCTGTATTTCACAATTGCTGGCTGCTCTTGTAACATATTGATGTAATATAATTCATGCTGCAAATTCTGTTTTTTTAAATCAGGGCTCCGGATGTTTTTCCTAAGTTAGCTATATTATTATTGATTTCAAAAAAATTTACAGCGTTTAATCATACATGGAATGTGTGTGTGTGTGTGAGATATACTTGAAAAAAAAAAACCTGAGTGGCAATAGTGACATGGTGGGTGAAGCTAGACACGCCCTTTGGGCGGAGCATTACACACCCCTTCGCATGGCACATGCTACTGCTGACTATAATCTCCCTGAAATTAGTTTTTAAAAGTAGGCAAGTATGCTATTTGTATTACTATTTTTTAATACCTAATTATTATGGTATTAAATGGGAAGTTCTAAACTTTACATAATTACTTTTATAGACTTTAAATTAAACAAATTAAAAATTGCATTCACAACACCTCTGCGATGTAAACGCAAAGAAAATTACATTCTGCCAAGGAGGGAGGGTTTCAGGTAGGGATAGACATCGGAAGCTGATGGTTAGCATCCATCAATGTTTCCAATTCGATGGAAGTACTTTTTCCATTGACTTGTGGGTATTAAATGGATGCAGCTTTACCAATGTCTGTCCAATAGCTAACTGCATTCTGTGCAGCTGTGGACACTCAGGGCCGTATTTAGACCCGTTCGCTAGGCTGCGTTCGCAGGTAGCCTGCTGATGTTTGCAATGTGCGCATGCGTACAAGATGCAGTGCGCGTGCGCAAACTAGTCCATGCGATCGGGAAGCGTTCGCACCCTGTACATAGTCGCTTTGCTAGAATGAGTGACAGGATGAGCTGTTTGTGGGTGGTGACGGGTTGGTCGATGGAAACAGGGGTGTGGTGGTGCGAACACAGGCGTGTCTGTGCGTCTTAGTGCCGTTTCAAGGGCGTGCGTAATTAAGACACAGCGTCATAATACATGTCACATGGCTGAATTACACACTGCAGCACCCGTAGTGGGTATGGTCAACCACAAGTGCTGTATATGGGTCCCATGTTACCGATTGTTGAATACACTTCCTGGAGATGACGTGTGTTAGGAAGGGAAAGTGGGTGTCTTATGACAGGCTGGTGGGCGTCTACATACTGCGATCGCACACCAAGACATAGTGGGCGTGCTAATGTCTTGCCATGCGATAGCGGGATTTGCATACTTTGGCAGCTGATGGCTGCGTGCGAATGCATCAAGCGAGCAGATCTGAATCAGACCCTCAGATCACAGCTGTTTGGAGCTCCGTGGATGGCCCAATGAAATGGAGACAAAGATCTGCGTTTTATAATAATTAAATACTCAGTGCAGCTGCGGTGATAGATCGGCCTGACAGAGAAGGGGTTTCTAGGCATTCAGAACCCCCCTGCATGAGCCACTGCACAGTAAATAGTATTTACCTTACAGCGGGCAGGGCAGTAGTCCTATTCAGTCTTATGAGACTGGCTCTGAAAACAGTTATTTATTAAATCAATACATTAAGTTTTCTGGTGCTCCCTTTTGGTTAACATGATTCTTAGATGATTGGCAAACAGGCTCCCTGTGCAGTATTTAGCTCCAGTGCAGGGGCAGAAGTATGGGAGACAATGGAGGCGCCTGCCGCCGGGCACCGGCACTGAAGGGGCACCTCCTCCATCACCCACAATATATTCACCCCATTTAGGGCTGTAAATATGGGGGATAGGGGGTCACTAAATGATAACTTGCCTCCGGGCGTCTGGGATGAACTTACGCCACTGCTCCAGTGTGGTCATCGCTGGCTGTAAGTAAAGGGGAGGGAGGGGGCTTGGGGTTAAGCAAAAACTCTCAATGGAGAAAACACCCATTTTCACTAACCTATACTACATAGTAATAGTACTTTATGCATTATGTGTCCAGCACAAAAATAAAGAAAATTTAATACAGAGCTTCCTTTATACACTACACTGCAGTGGAATAGAGGCCAACCTGGAAAGAGCTCTCTATGCTGGCAGGCTGACTCATTCCTTTGTTGAGCTATCAGACTGAACTACACTGGCTGGCGAGCTGGCATACTCCATACCTCACAGAGAGCTTAGAGCATAAAGAGCTCATGGATTAAATGCTCCCATTTTGCTAAATACATTAGGGCTGATGGAGAATTGCACGTGGGTCTGTTTTGCAGAAGTACTGTATGTTGTGTGCTGCTCCATAGACGAGGGCGGCTGTCACTGCTGCATCTAAGTCTTACGTCTCTTTGTGGTTTTATGGGCATAACTTGGCGGTAACGGGTTGTTTGTAAGTAAGCTAAGGTTTGTGAGGGTCTGTCAAGGCTGTGAAGTCGTGAGTGCGGGCTTTACCGAGTTGTGCGTACTGTATGCAGAAATCAATCTGGTTTTAGACAGCACTTTTGGGTCAGGTACAATATGGGGCTGATGCATGTGCTCACTGATAATGACGATGGCTATGTGATTAAGCAGATGGATAGGGACGGTGTGGTATGTGTAATGTATTTTTTTAATGCATCTAATAAAAGGTGTTTCTAAGGCGCCTCTATCCCTAGCTCGAGCAATCTTCTGATGGCACCACCCTATAGCAGCCTATGGGCTTCTATTCAGAGAGTGCTGTGGGAGGGATGCAAGTGGATCCCTCCCAGCACCCCCTACGACACGTGTGCCATTCTGCACGTTTAGAATGACGCCAGGGGGACTTCTGTGTCATAAACCCAGAAGCCCTCATTCGCAAAAGACAGCTCTTACCGAGAGAGCTGTCCTTTGTGATTTTGTTCATGTATACTGGCGTAACTAACGCTGGCATGCATGCAAAGAGCGGCTGAATGCATCGCATCCTGAATGCGTCATGCATCCCGTCCTAAGGGATATATCAAGTACCGCAAATATTTAGCGATCCATCCTGTCCTCTATTATCACATGCATGCCAGTGTTTTTTAATGCCAGCTTGCATGATTACTTCCCTCCTGGGACAGATATTCTGATGTACAGCTGTCCCAGCGAAATACTGACTAACTGACTTCCAGTTTTATGACCCGGGAGTCCTATAGCACATGCACAGCTCTCGGCCAGCGCATGTGCAAGTCTAGAGGGGAAGGAGAGGGATCTTCCTGATCCCTCTTCGGGGACTTGTTGCAGAAAGAAGCCCGTAGGCTTCTATAGGAAATGCCATCCATAGATGGCATTGCCTATCAGACACAAAGCCCTGAAAGTTACACGTTCCTGTGCTTTCTGCGGATGGGCATATGGCAGCGCCATAGAATCCTATGGGGCTTGCTGTGCCATGGGTTCGCAGTGGATACCTTTGATATCTGCTGCAGACCTTTCTAATACATATGGCGATCCATATGTATTGCGGTAAACCTCAGAAAATTGTAGTTTTCTAAGGTCTTACAGCATTTTAACTAGGGGTGTGCACCGGCCACTTTTCGTGTTTTGTGTTTTGGTTTTGGATCTGGATCTTTCTTCGTGTTTTGGATCTGGATTGGTTTTGCCAAAACCACCCTTCCGTGTTTTGGGTTCTGGGTTTTGTGTTTTGGATCTGTATTTTTTTGAAAAAAAGCATAAAAACAGCTAAAATCACAGAATTTGTAGGTTTTTCTGCTCCTATGCTATTATTAACCTCAATAACCTTAATTTCCACTCATTTCCAGTCTATTCTGAACACCTCACACCTCACAATAGTGTTTTTATGTCCAAAAGGTTGCACCGAGGTAGCTGGATGACTATGCTAAGCGACACGAGTGGGCGGCACAAACACGTGACCCATCTAGGAGTGACACTGCAGTGGCAGGCAGGATGGCAGTTAGAAAAACTAGGCCCCAAACTGTACATAATGCAAAGAAAAAAAGAGGTGCAAGATGGAATTGTCCTTGGGCCCTCCCACCCACCCTTATGTTGTATAAACAGGACATGCACACTTTAACAAATCAATCATTTCAGCGCCAGGGTCTGCCACACAACTGTGGCTGAAATGATTGGTTCGTTTGGGCCCCCACAAAACAAGCTGGCAATTAATGTGTCCCTGCACAAACTGGCTCTACGGAGGCAAGATGTCATCCTCATCCTCCTCATCCACCGATTCCTCACCCTCTTCAGTGTGTACATCCTCATCCTCACAAAGTATTAACTCGTCCCCACTTGAATCCACCACCACAGGTCCCTCTGTACCTTCTGGAGGCTGGTCTCCCTGGAAGAGCTGATAATTCATTTTGATGAACATCATCTTCTCCACATTCTGTGGAAGCAACCTCCTACGCCTTTCGCTGACAAGGTTCCCGGCTGCACTAAACACTCTTTCGGAGTACACACTGGAGGGGGGGCAACTCAGGTAAAATAGAGCCAGTTTGTACAGGGGCCTCCAAATTGCCTCTTTTTCCTGCCAGTACAGGTATGGACTGTCTGACATGCCTACTTGGATGCTGTCACCGATGTAATCCTCCACCATTCTGTCAATGGTGACAGTATCATATGCAGTGACAGTAGACATGTCAGAAATTGTTGCCAGGTCCTTCAGTCCGGACCAGATGTCCAAACTTGGTCCTGCCTGCCCTGCATCACCGCCAGCGGGTTGCTTAGGATACCTAAGTTTTTTCCTGGCAGCCCCAGTTGCGGGAGAAAATGAAGAAGGAGCCGTTGACGTGTCACGTTCCGCTTCAGCTGACAGTGTGTTCACCAGCAGGTCTTTGCACCTCTGCAGGCTTGTGTCGGCCGGAAAGAGAGACACCACATAGGCTTTAAACCTAGGATCGAGCACGGTGGCCAAAATGTAGTGGTCTGATTTCAACAGATTGACCACCCTGGAATCCTGGCAAAGCGAATGAAGGGCTTCATCCACAAGTCCCACATGCCGAGCGGAATCGCTCCGTCTTAGCTCCTCCTTCACTTTCTCCAGCTGCTTCTGCAAAAGCCTGATGAGGGGAATGACCTGACTCAAGCTGGCAGTGTCTGAACTGACTTCACGTGTGGCAAGTTCGAAGGGCTGAAGAACCTTGCACAACACGGAAATCATTCTCCACTGCGCTTGAGTCAGGTGCATACCCCCTCCTTTGCCTATGTCATAGGTGGATGTATAGGCTTGTATGGCCTTTTGCTGCTCCTCCATCCTCTGAAGCATATAGAGGGTTGAGTTCCACCGCGTCACAACCTCTTGCTTCAGGTGATGGCGGGGCAGGTTCAAGAGTGTTTGCTGGCGCTCCAGTCTTCGGCACGCAGTCGCTGAATGGCGAAAGTGGCCAGAAATTTTTCGGGCCACCCAAAGCGTCTCCTGCACGCCCCTGTCGCTTTTCAGAAAATTCTGCACCACCAAGTTTATTGTGTGAGCAAAACATGGGACGTGCTGGAATTTGCCCAGATGTAATGCCCGCACAATATTGGTGGCGTTGTCAGATATCACAAATCCCCAGGAGAGTCTAAGTGGGGTAAGCCACTGGGCGATGATTTCCCTCAGTTTCTCTAAGAGGTTGTCGGCGGTGTGCCTCTTACTGAAACCGGTGATACACAGCGTAGCCTGCCTTGTAACGAGCTGGCGTTTCTGAGATGCTGCTACTGGTGACGCTGCTGCTGTTGCTGCGTAAGGTGATACATCTACCCAGTGGGCTGTCACAGTCATATAGTCCTTAGTCTGCCCTGTTCCACTTGTCCACATGTCCGTGGTTAAGTGGACATTGTGTACAACGGCATTTTTCAGGACACTGAGGACACTTTTTCTGACGTTTCTGTACAGTCTCGGTATCGCCTGCCTAGTGAAGTGGAATCTAGACGGGATTTGGAACCGGGGACACACTACCTCCATCAATTGTCTAAATCCCACTGCACTAATGGCGGATACCGGACGCACGTCTAACACCAACATAGCAGTCAAGGCCTCAGTTATACGTTTTGCTTCAGGATGACTGCTGTCGTACTTCATCCTCCTCGCTAAGGACTGTTGGAGGGTGAATTGTTTAGTAAAAGTAGTGGTGTTCCTACTTCCTCTCTGGGATGATGAACGACTCCCAGCAGCAGCAGCAACAGCAGCAGCGGCAGCAGTAGGCGTAGCAATGCAGGATCCTCCGGAGGAATCCCGGATAGGAGAGTCAGTCATGCCAGTGATATGGCCTGCAGGACTACTTCCGATCCTGACTAAGGAGGAAATTGACGAGGAGGGAGTTGACGGTGTGGTTTGCAGGCGCTTGGATACAACAGGACAACGGGATTTAGGTGTCCCTGGACTGCTTACGGTCTGAGCCAAAGTTTCTGAACTTGACAGTAACTTTTTATGAACGCGCTGCAGGTGCCGTATAAGGGAGGATGTTCCTAGGTGGTTGACGTCCCTACCCCTACTTATTTCACCTTTACATATGGTACATATGGCAAGACAGTTGTTGTCCGGATTTGGATAGAAATATTGCCAGACCAAAGAGGTGGAATGTTTGGTCTTCTGCCCAGGCATGACCGTGATGGGCTTTTTCATCCCACGGACAACAACTGTCTCCCCCGGAGCCTGATTTAAACAAACCACATCACCATCAGAATCCTCCTCGCCAACTTCCTCCTCAGCGCCAGCTACACCAGTATCCTCATCCTGTTGTACTTCAACAGTGACATCTTCAATTTGCATATCAGCAAGTGGACTGTGGGTGCTCCTTTCAGCACTTGCAGGGGGCGTGCAAATGGTGGAAAGAGCCACCTCTTCCCGTCCAGTGCTGGGAAGGTCAGGCATCGCAACCACCACCACACTTGGACTCTCTTTGGGGATTTGTGATATTTTCTTAGAAAGCACAGTTCTTCGCTGTGCTTTTGCCAGCTTAACTCTTTTGATTTTTTTAGTGGGAGGAGTGCTTCCATCGTCATGTGAAGCTGAACCACTAGTCATGAACATACTAGGGATCGACCTTAGCCGTTCCTTGCCACTCCGTGTCGTAAATGGCATATTGGCAAGTTTACGTTTCTCTTCAGCTGATTTAAATGTCTTTTTCAAGGTCATTTTCCTGAACTTTGCCATTTGGGATTGTATGTGCCCTCTACTATGACATTGGGCATCGGCCTTGGCAGACGACGTTGATGGCATGTTATCGTCTATGTCATGACTAGTGGCAGCAGCTTCAGCACTAGGAGGAAGTGGTTCTTGATCTTTCTCTATTTTATTTTTATCGGAGAAAGTTTGGTCCTCCATTTATGTTATATCGATTTGATATATACGTGCGGCTAAACACAGAAAATAAATTTTTTTTTGGTTCGGACTGGAGTGTACTTTGTGGGTTACAGCACCCTTTAACGGTCAAGCCAGCCGGCCCTTTACTTATGACACAGGCGCACTCTTGGCACTACTTTGTTGATGCACGTGCGGCTACTGCGCACACAATTCACAAACACAGAAAATAATTTTTTTTTAGGTTTGGACTGGAGTGTACTTTCGGGGGTTACAGCACCCTTAACGGTCAAGCCAGCCGGCCCTTTACT
Organism: Taudactylus pleione; assembly: GCA_031769625.1. NCBI lineage: Eukaryota > Metazoa > Chordata > Amphibia > Anura > Myobatrachidae > Taudactylus > Taudactylus pleione. The sequence goes on along the minus strand of JAUIMM010000104.1, from coordinate 1,648,974 downwards.
TATGACACAGGCGCACGCTTGGCACTACTTTGTTGATGCACGTGCGGCTACTGCGCACACAATTCACAAACACAGAAAATAATTTTTTTTTTGGTTTGGACTGGAGTGTACTTTCGGGGGTTACAGCACCCTTAACGGTCAAGCCAGCCGGCCCTTTACTTATGACACAGGCGCACGCTTGGCACTACTTTGTTGATGCACGTGCGGCTACTGCGCACACAATTCACAAACACAGAAAATAATTTTTTTTTAGGTTTGGACTGGAGTGTACTTTCGGGGGTTACAGCACCCTTAACGGTCAAGCCAGCCGGCCCTTTACTTATGACACAGGCGCACGCTTGACACTACTTTGTTGATGCACGTGCGGCTACTGCGCACACAATTCACAAACACAGAAAATAATTTTTTTTTGGTTTGGACTGGAGTGTACTTTCAGGGGTTACAGCACCCTTTAACGGTCAAGCCAGCCGGCCCTTTACTTATGACACAGGCGCACGCTTGGCACTACTTTGTTGATGCACGTGCGGCTACTGCGCACACAATTCACAAACACAGAAAATAATTTTTTTTTGGTTTGGACTGGAGTGTACTTTCGGGGGTTACAGCACCCTTTAACGGTCAAGCCAGCCGGCCCTTTACTTATGACACAGGCGCACTCTTGGCACTACTTTGTTGATGCACGTGCGGCTACTGCGCACACAATTCACAAACACAGAAAATAATTTTTTTTTAGGTTTGGACTGGAGTGTACTTTCGGGGGTTACAGCACCCTTAACGGTCAAGCCAGCCGGCCCTTTACTTATGACACAGGCGCACGCTTGGCACTACTTTGTTGATGCACGTGCGGCTACTGCGCACACAATTCACAAACACAGAAAATAATTTTTTTTTGGTTTGGACTGGAGTGTACTTTCGGGGGTTACAGCACCCTTTAACGGTCAAGCCAGCCGGCCCTTTACTTATGACACAGGCGCACGCTTGGCACTACTTTGTTGATGCACGTGCGGCTACTGCGCACACAATTCACAAACACAGAAAATAATTTTTTTTTAGGTTTGGACTGGAGTGTACTTTCGGGGGTTACAGCACCCTTAACGGTCAAGCCAGCCGGCCCTTTACTTATGACACAGGCGCACGCTTGGCACTACTTTGTTGATGCACGTGCGGCTACTGCGCACACAATTCACAAACACAGAAAATAATTTTTTTTTTGGTTTGGACTGGAGTGTACTTTCGGGGGTTACAGCACCCTTAACGGTCAAGCCAGCCGGCCCTTTACTTATGACACAGGCGCACGCTTGGCACTACTTTGTTGATGCACGTGCGGCTACTGCGCACACAATTCACAAACACAGAAAATAATTTTTTTTTTGGTTTGGACTGGAGTGTACTTTCGGGGGTTACAGCACCCTTAACGGTCAAGCCAGCCGGCCCTTTACTTATGACACAGGCGAACGCTTGACACTACTTTGTTGATGCACGTGCGGCTACTGCGCACACAATTCACAAACACAGAAAATAATTTTTTTTTGGTTTGGACTGGAGTGTACTTTCAGGGGTTACAGCACCCTTTAACGGTCAAGCCAGCCGGCCCTTTACTTATGACACAGGCGCACGCTTGGCACTACTTTGTTGATGCACGTGCGGCTACTGCGCACACAATTCACAAACACAGAAAATAATTTTTTTTTGGTTTGGACTGGAGTGTACTTTCGGGGGTTACAGCACCCTTTAACGGTCAAGCCAGCCGGCCCTTTACTTATGACACAGGGGCACTCTTGGCACTACTTTGTTGATGCACGTGCGGCTACTGCGCACACAATTCACAAACACAGAAAATAATTTTTTTTTAGGTTTGGACTGGAGTGTACTTTCGGGGGTTACAGCACCCTTAACGGTCAAGCCAGCCGGCCCTTTACTTATGACACAGGCGCACGCTTGGCACTACTTTGTTGATGCACGTGCGGCTACTGCGCACACAATTCACAAACACAGAAAATCATTTTTTTTTGGTTTGGACTGGAGTGTACTTTCGGGGGTTACAGCACCCTTTAACGGTCAAGCCAGCCGGCCCTTTACTTATGACACAGGCGCACGCTTGGCACTACTTTGTTGATGCACGTGCGGCTACTGCGCACACAATTCACAAACACAGAAAATAATTTTTTTTTAGGTTTGGACTGGAGTGTACTTTCGGGGGTTACAGCACCCTTAACGGTCAAGCCAGCCGGCCCTTTACTTATGACACAGGCGCACGCTTGGCACTACTTTGTTGATGCACGTGCGGCTACTGCGCACACAATTCACAAACACAGAAAATAATTTTTTTTTTGGTTTGGACTGGAGTGTACTTTCGGGGGTTACAGCACCCTTAACGGTCAAGCCAGCCGGCCCTTTACTTATGACACAGGCGCACGCTTGGCACTACTTTGTTGATGCACGTGCGGCTACTGCGCACACAATTCACAAACACAGAAAATAATTTTTTTTTTGGTTTGGACTGGAGTGTACTTTCGGGGGTTACAGCACCCTTAACGGTCAAGCCAGCCGGCCCTTTACTTATGACACAGGCGCACGCTTGGCACTACTTTGTTGATGCACGTGCGGCTACTGCGCACACAATTCACAAACACAGAAAATATATTATTTTTTTAGCACTTGGGGGGAGCACCCCTGATGGACAGAGCACCCCCTGGACAACACTACAGCACCCCTTTAGGACTGGGACACTGCACAGGACTTTGGAGTGGACACAGCCCCTATGGAGAACTGACTGCACAACACAGTCCAGCCAGCCCCTATGGACTTTGAAGTAGTGGACACAGCCCCTATTAACAACAGCAGCACAGCACAACACAGCCAGCCCCTATGGACTTTGAAGTAGTGGACAACAGCAGCACTACACTACACTACACTACACAGCACTAACTCCCACCCTCCCTCTTCACTGTCCACAGCCGAGTGAGAAAATGGCGCCGACGCGGGTACCTTATATAGGATCCAAAACCCGCGAGACTCGGAAGGCGGGATGATGACGTTTTGCCTCGATGTCAGATCCGAGTCAGGCGGGAAAAGTCGAGCCTGACTCGGATCGGACTCGGATCGGGGGGGCTCGGGGGGGTTCGGATTTCAGAAATCCGAACCCGCTCACCCCTAATTTTAACTAATTAAACATTTCTGCCCTAATACTGTTGTGACATCAGATTGCAAGCTCTGTGAAGCAGGTCTGTTCATTATTCTATTAGATTGCATGATCACTTAACCACACAGAAGGTAGATAATAAGCATCAGTCCATAACGGCTATGAACCCCCAGGCTAACAACTCACCCCTGCCCTTAATTTCTCCTTGTGCTGCAGGGAACATGGCCATTAAGATGTAGACACCTTGTTGACGCACAGTACTGTATTGTACATAGCCTTGTACCAGTTGTGAAGACTTCGGGGGTTAGGTTGCTCATATAGGGTCTGGTCTGAGTGTATTGACGCTGAGATTACATAGCTACAGGGCAGGCAGGTTGAAGTACATGAGAAACTACTTTGAAATCCCATGTTAGGGAGGTTTATTTTTCTCTCTCTACATCAAAGCAGTGAGGTCCCTTAAGCTCGCAAATGATTCACATGCAATATACTGTAGAAAAGCAAGTGGGGAATCTTGACAGACAATGAAATATGTAACGGCTGGTAGAACTTTTTTACTCAGCAATTCTGCTTGTTTGTCCTGGGCGTGAGGACTTTTTACATTCCTGTTTTTGGTCTATGGTTTCTGTGCATAAGCTAAATATGACATTCCTAAGAAGAGAGAAAAACGTCAGATGGGCAATCTTCAGAAAGAGAGGGTGGTTTAGTACATTGCTCTTCCGTCAATCTAAAAGTGAATGAAAAAAGAAAAAAAATGGGGCAATACAATTTTTGAATACACTATTTCTATACCCACCAACAGCCATGATTTTGGGCCAAGTGGTTCTTATCTGCCATCAAGTTCTATTTTCCAGGAAAGAGGGTTCAATGTCTTAAACAGCATTCTTGCCAGCAGAACTAATGTAGTAGTGGAGAGACTACAGCGATGCATATTACATATTCAGGTGATAGATTTTTAGCATAAATATGGCAGCTAAAGTGTTAATCTTCCTGGAGGTCTACAGTAGGATCCCCATGTGTGGCCGCCTCGATCTGTCACTGTGACAGGGTCATTAACAAGGGGGTCTGCATATATTTATGGAGACTAATGAGGGGGCGGGGCGTGAAGTAGCTGGCATTGCCGCAGAAAGTGGAACAGTTATTTCCCTCACAGCCATAATTCTGCAGAGATAAATGCAAAGGTGTGTCACTGTAGCTATACACACTGGTCATAAATAAATATCCAGACAAAATCCTCTGCAATGTCAAGTAAGATAATGAAAAACAGACAATAATTTGCCCTTTTCTTTTAATAGTTGGTAGAAGCTTCTTTAGCTGCAGTTACAGCTGTGAGTCTATTTGTGGAGATCTCTGAATCATCGTCACACCAGAACACTGCAATGTTTGCCCATGCCTTGCAATATGCTGGTGAAGATTAATTTACAAATAATTCCATGTATTCCTGACGGGATTAGGGATTGACCGTCCCACTCTGGACAGTGCTTTTATTGTATTTGTTGTTACTTTTGCAGTAGTTTTGAGTCATACAGTAATCCTGCTAATATATATATATATATATATATATATGTATATATATATATATATATATATATATATACACAGGTTGAGTCTCCCATATCCAAATATGCCGAAATGCGGAATTATTTTGGCATGACTGAGATAATGAAACTGATGGTTCAATGTACACAAACTTTGTCTAAGGCACAAATTATTAAAAAAATTGTATAAAATTACCTTCAGGCTGTGTGTATAAGGTGTATATGAAACATAAATTAATTTTCATGTATGTCCACAAACTTTGTTTGAGCAACAAAATTATTGAATATATTGTATAAAAGTACCTGCAGCTCTGTGTATAAGGTGTATATAACACATAAATACATTCTGTGTGTTTATTTGGGTCCTATTCCCAAGGTATCTCACTATGGTATGCAATTTTTCCAAAATACGGAATATTCCGTTATCCAAAATACCCCTGGTCTCAAGCATTTTGGATATGGGAGACTCAACCTGTGTGTATATATATATATATATATATATGAGGTCCGGCACTCCATTCAAAGATAGTTATACTCCACAAGGTGCCATCACATAAAAATCAAATACACAGTCCAAGGTGCGGCACTCTTGTTATAAATAATTCATACACATCAGGTCATCAGGATGTAACGTTTCGGTTTATCACCGTCTTCAGAACATGAAAAACAAATACAGACATCTTACCTTTATAAACATCACCCAAGTGAACGCCGTGCAGCCAAAAACGGGACCCAGCACCCGATCAGCAGACGCCGGCTAGTGATGTCATCGCGCATAGCGTGTGACGCATGTGAAACCCATCACCAGGCATATAGTTGCTATGGAGACAAAGTCAACAGTGTAATCACGATGGTATAGTTCTCAATTTAAATCACTAAAAAGCGCTATTCCACAGTCATGGACAAACATAACTACATATCATTACACATCATCTTGATAGTAAGTGCTGAACACTCTACAAAAAACATGAAAGGGGGAGATATTCATTAAGTCCCCGTGGACTAACAACATCCAACCTATGGATCCATCGGGATTCGCATCTTAGTAAAGCCAGATTCCGATCACCACCTCTATTAGAAAGAGGGATGTGATCGATCAGACGATACTTAAGACTGGCTAAATTATGTCCTGCATTGGCATAGTGTCGGGCAACCGGTTGTTCACTCATGCCATTAGCAATAGCAGCCCGAATGGCCGAACGATGCACCCCCATCCGTTCCTTGAATTTCCTCTGTGTCTTACCAATGTATGACAGTCCGCAGGGACATATAATTTGGTAAACCACAAAGGAGCTATTGCATGTCAGATGGTGTCTAACACGGAATTCCTTGCCAGAATGGGGATGAGAGAAGGTGTCACCAATGATCAAATGACGGCAAGTAACACATGAACATCTAAAACAACCCCAACGCTTAATGGACAGGAAATGTTTGGGTACAGACACCCCCATACCAGTGACATCAGCTTTAACTGGGGAATCCCTCAAATTTTTGCCCCTGGTATAACACGGCATGATAGATGTTTCTGTTAAACCCAATAACTCATCCGTTTGAATGATGGGCCATAATTTTTTAGAAATGTTATTAATTTGGTTTGATAAAGGATTAAAATTATTAACCCACGGGAATTTCTTATTATCCTGACTCTTGTTCTTAGGGATCAATAATTGATTTCTGTCCATAGACAGAACTTTTTCTTTAGTTTCTAGTAACTTTTTTAAAGGATATCCCCTAGCAACAAATTTTTCGATAAGAGTATCCATCTGCAAACCTGCTGTTACTATATTGTCATTAATCCGCCTTACCCGAATCAATTGGGAGTAAGGCAAACCAGCTTTCAGACTATATGGGTGGCAGCTACTCATATGTAATAACGTATTACGGTCAGTCTCCTTCGAGAAAACTGATGTACTAATACCGCCATCATTGTGAGTGATACATACATCAAGAAAATTAATGCATTTCTGGTGCATGTTATAAGTGATCTTAATTGGATTAGATGATAAATTATGTTGTTCGATAAGTTTTTGAAATGTCTCTTTAGGACCATTCCAAATTAAAAATATATCGTCTATGAAACGAGTATAAAATAGTATCATAGAACTAATGACAGGACAATCAAAAAATAATTCCTGTTCAATACCAAACATGAATGTATTTGCATAAGCAGGGGCCACTGAGGACCCCATAGCACATCCCATCAGTTGAAGATAATACCTCCCATCGAACAAAAAATAATTCTTTGTCAAAATAAATTCCAGAAGTTGCAATAAAAAATTAATGAATGCTGTATCAAGTAGACCATCAGCTGATAGAAGTTTTCTCACTGCTGCCATCCCAGACATGTGAGGAATCACCGTATATAGGCTAGTTATATCGGCACATATGAGCCAAATATCGGATGGTAATGTCTCTACTTTAGCCAGTTTATTCAACAACATTGTAGTGTCCAATAAAAATTTTTTATGACCCTGTACTAACGGTTGGAGGACCGTGTCCAGGAATATTGCGATGGGCTGTGATAACGATTCACGGGCCGAAATAATCGGTCGACCAGGAGGTGGAATAATTCCTTTATGCATCTTCGGCAATGTATAGATTAAAGCGGTAACGGGAAAGTCTGGAAGCAAGATCGCTTTGAGTTTATCATCAATTAGTCCCATATCATGAGCCATAATAAGGCATTCAGACAATTCCTTTCTAAATATTGTAGTGGGGTCACCTTGTAGTTCCTTATATACCCCAATATCACCTAATTGGCGATAGATTTCTTCTTTGTACACTGATACAAAAACTTATCGAACAACATAATTTATCATCTAATCCAATTAAGATCACTTATAACATGCACCAGAAATGCATTAATTTTCTTGATGTATGTATCACTCACAATAATGGCGGTATTAGTACATCAATTTTCTCGAAGGAGACTGACCGTAATACGTTATTACATATGAGTAGCTGCCACCCATATAGTCTGAAAGCTGGTTTGCCTTACTCCCAATTGATTCGGGTAAGGCGGATTAATGACAATATAGTAACAGCAGGTTTGCAGATGGATACTCTTATCGAAAAATTTGTTGCTAGGGGATATCCTTTAAAAAAGTTACTAGAAACTAAAGAAAAAGTTCTGTCTATGGACAGAAATCAATTATTGATCCCTAAGAACAAGAGTCAGAATAATAAGAAATTCCCGTGGGTTAATAATGTTAACCCTTTATCAAACCAAATTAATAACATTTCTAAAAAATTATGGCCCATCATTCAAACGGATGAGTTATTGGGTTTAACAGAAACATCTATCATGCCGTGTTATACCAGGGGCAAAAATTTGAGGGATTCCCTAGTTAAAGCTGATGTCACTGGTATGGGGGTGTCTGTACCCAAACATTTCCTGTCCATTAAGCGTTGGGGTTGTTTTAGATGTTCATGTGTTACTTGCCGTCATTTGATCATTGGTGACACCTTCTCTCATCCCCATTCTGGCAAGGAATTCCGTATTAGACACCATCTGACATGCAATAGCTCCTTTGTGGTTTACCAAATTATATGTCCCTGCGGACTGTCATACATTGGTAAGACACAGAGGAAATTCAAGGAACGGATGGGGGTGCATCGTTCGGCCATTCGGGCTGCTATTGCTAATGGCATGAGTGAACAACCGGTTGCCCGACACTATGCCAATGCAGGACATAATTTAGCCAGTCTTAAGTATCGTATGATCGATCACATCCCTCTTTCTAATAGAGGTGGTGATCGGAATCTGGCTTTACTAAGATGCGAATCCCGATGGATCCATAGGTTGGATGTTGTTAGTCCACGGGGACTTAATGAATATCTCCCCCTTTCATGTTTTTTGTAGAGTGTTCAGCACTTACTATCAAGATGATGTGTAATATGTAGTTATGTTTGTCCATGACTGTGGAATAGCGCTTTTTAGTGATTTAAATTGAGAACTATACCATCGTGATTACACTGTTGACTTTGTCTCCATAGCAACTATATGCCTGGTGATGGGTTTCACATGCGTCACACGCTATGCGCGATGACGTCACTAGCCGGCGTCTGCTGATCGGGTGCTGGGTCCCGTTTTTGGCTGCACGGCGTTCACTTGGGTGATGTTTATAAAGGTAAGATGTCTGTATTTGTTTTTCATGTTCTGAAGACGGTGATAAACCGAAACGTTACATCCTGATGACCTGATGTGTATGAATTATTTATAACAAGAGTGCCGCACCTTGGACTGTGTATATATATATATATATATATCTTCTCTCAAATCCTAGGTATTTTGTAGATTGCATACAGTAGAACAGAAAGAAGTTGTCTTGCTACTAAATTCATTTAAAACAACTTGAACAAATAAAGAGTCTTTATATGTCAAGTTTATACATTTCATGTTTGTTTAATGCCTAGAAACACGCTGTTTCTTTTAATTATTTTGCTGTTCAATCTGTGTTATATATGTCTACCTATTATGAATTAATTAATAAAAGTTAAGTTTTAAATTAATTTACTGCGCCTTGATAACAAGACAACTTCTTTCTGTTCTACTGTATTCCATTGTACTTCTGGTTGCCAGGAAGCTGCACCCCCATTATTAATAACAGATACTAATATAGATTATTATCAAATAAGATTATTTGGGGTTCTCTATACAAATCGTTTTCAAAATTATTAGAACTAGTGCAGCGATCTTCTTCTTTTTTATTTGAGAATTTTGTAGATTGCAACAGGTTTTACACCAACAATTGTTTAAATCTTGCTGCGCCATCTTCTTTAGGAGTTTCCCAGTACCGTGAAGCAGAGACCCTATAGCACTATGGTCCTGCCAGCCTGCTTCATTGGTTGGGGTAGGGTTTGGGATGATGCCTTGTTAGGCTTGTACCAAGCTCAGTTTTTATCAAATGATTGTATAACACATATTTTTTCTTTTACCCAATGTCTTAAAACTGAAGAAACAGATCTTTTAGAAGAAAAATATCTGTTCGCAAAGCAGTTATACAGTTACCTAAATAACCAGTGGTTTCCAAACCTTTTTGAATCACAGGCCCTAAAGTATCAGCATTTTTTCCATGGCACCATTACAAAAGTTTCTTATTGATAACCTCAGCATAAATTATTAAATTGAGTAAGCTGTGCTTACCCTAGGTTCAGTTATGTGGTGGGAGACAGGGTTGTACTCAGGGGGGTATCTATAATGGGTGCAGGTTGTGCGGGACACAGGGGCACCCATAGGTTATTATAGTTACCTCTCCGCCAATTCCCGAAGTGCTGCTCCGCAGTGCCGCACCAGCACTGTAGAGCAGCAAACCCTCACTGGGAAAATGGTGGCGGCCATTTTCCCAGTGATCTGCGCATGCGCAGAAAAGATGTCCCCGGGAAAGTAGGCGCGGGTGCCATTTTCCCGGAGACCCGCTCATGAGCTGTAGATTCTAGCTTCAGTGCCGCTGAGCCGTAGTGAGAGAGGAGTGGGCCCAAACGGGGGCTGCACACGGGCCCCCTCCTCTCTTAAAACGCCCCTGGTTGCACTTCTATTTGTCCACCTATTTTATGATTGGTAGGTACCAGCACTGGTTTTGCCTATCACATTGACCAAAAATGTTTTTATTTGTTACTGGACCACCAATTGTGGCACCCGGCATGTGCTCTGTGGCACCCCAGGGTGCCATGGTACCCAGTTTGTAAACCGCTGCTTTGTACATTTTAAAAACCATCAAACCCAAAAAATAAATGTATGTATGTTACAGAGGAATGGATTTACTAAAAAGGAAAAGTGGAGGTGTTACCAAACCAACTAATTACATTCTAACTATCCTTAGTACACTGCAGAAAATGAAAGCTACAATCTCATTGGATGCTATTAGCAACAACTCCACTTTTGCTTTTTAGAAGTTTTAGTAAATCAGCCCCATAGTAAACTGTAGCAAGCTTAAAAAGTGATACAGGTTAAAAATGTCATACATTCGTATTGTGTTGATCCAGATTAAGACAAAACAAAAGCTCCAGAGTGACAGTTGGCAAATTAGGGGGAGAAGTATCCAGCAGTGTGAAGACTGGAAGAGTTCCCCTTACAGATATGTTCTTTCTCACCGTTGCTTAACTGCGCTTAATAGCCTCTCTTGGCGTGTCATGTCCCATGTGATTCGACCACGCCAATTGTCTATTTCGTTCGAACTCTAATTTGTATAAATAAAACTGAATCTGTGTAAAAAGGGTTCAGATGCGAGCGGCCACGGCCAGGTTCCGTCGTGTTTCATTTGTGACTTTGTACATTTGTAAAACAAATTCCTGTGCAGTTATAGTTGCAGGCCAGCATCTCTAGTACACTATGGGTGGCTTTTTCGCTGATTCTGTGATGGAAATAAAATGCTAAATTTAATGAAGAATACAGTACAATACTCCTCCTTTTGGAGCATCTCAGTAGCGATGGGCATCTCGCACGATATGGAGTATGGGGATGTAGTCAATAGACCGGCGGACTAAATGCCGCCGGTCTATATCCTGACTGTGGAAGCCCGACATGGGAATTAGGGGTCGGTATTTCGACGCCTATCTTATCTTAATCCCAACGCCTGAATGCTGAAGGACGCCGGAGCAAACGAGGTACTGTAAGTCTGGCCATCCTTAGCAGTTAGCGGTGGGGGAGGGAGGGTTAGGTTTAGGTACCCCGGGGGGACTTAGGGTTAGGCACCCCCTGGGGAGGGTTAGGGTCACACTAGAGGAAGTGGGGGTTAGGGTTAGGCGACATTGTGGGGAGATTAGGGTTAGGCACCCCCCTGGGAGGGCTAGGCTTAGGGTGCAAGGAGGGGGGTTAGGTTAAGGTACTCCCGGGGGACTTAGGGTTAAGCACCACCCCGGCAGTTTTAGGGTTAGACACTCCCAAGGGAGGGTTAGGGGGGAGAGTAGCGTAGGGTCAGGTGACTTACCTTCATCGTTGGGATTCTCCTGCTGTCGGGCTTTCACTGTCGGTATGTCACCCGGCGGCTATTAAGCCGCCGGGATTTCATAACCAACCCGGTATATGGCCACCCAGTAAGTGTGGACACATCTGTAGCAACCAATCAGCTTTGAGGTAGCATTTATCAACTACATTCTATAAAATTATATTTAGAGGCTGGTTGGTTACTATGGGCAACGTATTCATTCTTTGCAGTGCTTGATACATAGGGGCCTATTTATCATCGATAAATGGCCCGGTAACCATGCGGAAATGCTAGCTTCTCCATATTTTAGTGACAGGGCCATCCATCATGAGAGATGGCTTCTATGGGGGCTGCTCAGCTGTCAAATTTACCAAGCTCTGGAATGTGAAGCATTCCCGTGCTAGGCCCTGACAGCTAACACCCGTTTAAACCTATGGTCCACATTTGCAGAATATACCAGGAGAGGGTTCTGTGGGTTACAGTACCTCTTCTGTGCTGCCCACTCACACTTGCGCCAACTTCCGCAGCTTGTCGAAGTAAAAAGAAAAGTGATCAGTAATAATACGTTCAGGCGAATAAGGATTCCTTATTGCTGCAAGTTGTTGAGATAAGGAATCCTTAATATCGGGGGCAGATTGCAGATATATTAATAAATATGCCTGTTAGTCATCTACAAGGTCAGTAATGAAAAGGACATGACCCAGTGCTGGTCTCAGTGGAGCACAGATAATAATTTTATTCCAGTGTTAATATGTTCCTTTTAGAACTACCATTTCTCTTCAATCCTTTAACAGTTCCCGTCTCTGTACATACTCTCCCCCCTAGCTCTAGTACTCTCATCTTATGTATTTTATGGAACAGTGTTGAATGATTTCACAAAATCTAAATATATCATCTGCGCTACCACAATCCAGTTTGGATTTCACCTCATCATAAAAAGTAATCATGTTTGTCATGCATGAGCGCTCGTCCATAAAACCACGCTGCCACTTTGTTATCAAATTACTTCCTACAATGTATTTCAGGATTGCGCGCCTGTAAATTCCTTCTCTACCCATGACTGAAATCAGGCTCACAGGTCTGTCATTTCTGGTTCTGACTTTGTTCCTGCTTAAGGAATGGCACCAGGCCGAACATGGAAACATCTTCCCCATTTTTTTTTTTTAATCACTTTTGAAATGCAGTTGGGTTTAAAATAAATAAAAGTCATCTTCCCTTACCAGGACCACCGGTTTCAGTGTCCCACATTATATGTGGATAATTAAAAATCACCCATGAGTCGGACTGCATTTTCCCTTCCTGCCCTTTCAATTTGTAATAATAATTACATTTCAGTGCAATAGTTACTGTAGTGTAATAGTCATCAGGGAATTGCTGATCAGTAACTGAGGGAGAATGCAATGACAGGGCAGGATCTAATATAACTGGGCAGGATGGGTGATTGTGCAGAGGGGGCTATAAGTAACCAATGGAAGGAACCACAGCCAGACAGACCAAGGTCAGCAGTCTGGAGCATTCAGTCATATAACTAATGTCGGGAAACCAGAATAATGGATTTAGGACTCCAGTTTAGCTGGTCCACCCATAGGAAGCTTTAAGTGCTAGTTGAAGACACTCATTATCTTTAGGATTTTGAAATAATTTCATCAATTAGCTGGAAAGTACAACTGTGCTTTACTGTATTTTCTATTTGTAAGCACACAGTATAGCAATAATTCATACAAGAAATGCTAGGGGTGCGCCATACAAAGAGTCTGCTGAGCATTCCTACCATAATGGTGCTATATTCTCCATTTCCCTTGAAGTAATGTTCCGGTCACTGAGCCACGCTGTTCACTCCTCTGCCAGCCTGTTTAGGGACCGTATCTGATGTTCTCCTGCTGTTGGCAGAAATACATGGTAATAAATTCAAAGCACACTTGAAAATCATAGATCAGTCAATCAGGAGCTGTGATACCTCATCAGTACTGTTAAGAAGTAGATTTAGAGCTGACATGTGAAGTCCCCTTTTAATCCCAGTTTGGTTCTCAAAGTAGTATGGCTCAGCAGGGCACGTTTTAGATGATTTGGGACCAACTTATCTGATAACTGCCACCTCACCTTCCATTTATGGCACATAAAGGTGGCACTCCTGTTGTGGTTGGTTCTGGGGAGTATCAGAAGGGTTCCCATGTTTAATAACAGTAAGACATATGGGTCTATTTACTAAGCAGTGTTAGCAGACAAAGTGAAAAGTGATAAGAAAGTGATAAGGTGCCAGCCAATCAGCTCCCAACTGTCATTTTTCAAACAGCCTGTGAGATGATAGTTGGGAGCTGATTGGCTGGCACCTTATCACAGACTTATCACTTTTCACTCTGTCTCCTAACACTGCTTAGTAAATAGACCCCATAATTACATTAGGAGCTGGAGACCCCTGGATCCAGTTAACTATTAACTCCTTCTTTTCCAGGGATATTGTTCTATGAGCTTGCTGGCATTACTGGTCCCACAAAGTCTGATGCCAGCATGTGTCCCTGGTCAGATCAGATGGGTGACTCCATGCCCATTGGTGACAATAGCTCCTTTGGGAAATAGGACAGGTAATCTACTGGTGCTAAAATTATCCAGCCGGTGACATTTAGGAACAATTAACTAATAACATATAAAACAACAAATATAGAACATCATACATTTTATACAGTTACACATCGCAATACTGTCCAGTGTGGATGTCAAAAGGACATGGCCTTTACTTTTAATGTGCCTACCAGGAAGGTGACAGGACAGGACAGAGAAACCAGCAAGGGTAGCAATGCAAGAAGAAAAGACCAGACCTGTGACTGAGATAAAGTTGTGTTATGCTGGGTACACACTGGCCGACATATCAGCTGTTCAGTTGAATGGCCGATATATATCGTGTGTACGTCAGCCAGTGTGTACAGACGATATAGTTCACAGACTTATCGCATCAGCTGTGCAGCACAGCCAATGGCAGAAATATCTGCTCATCGTGCTGTGTGTACGGGCGGTCACACTTGCTGAACGGGCCGCCGGGGAGGGAGGCACAACGCGACCCTCGGCCAGCGGGACCCCTGGCCAGATGGCAGTGATGGTTGTCCAGTGTGTTCAGTCAATCTGCAGATATATCTTTCAGGTGTGTACCCAGCTTTAGATTCAGATCCAGGGATACAAAGCATGACTTGCCACTGTGAAAAGCCACAAAACGCTGCCATAACTAAATAGTGTTTAGCAAGCCTCATACAAGCCTGGGGTGGCTTGGAGGACATTCACAGATTGAAGAAATAATACACACACAATAGAACATGCGGTAATAGCTTAGAGGCTCAATACTTAGTACAGAGGTACTGGGTTTGAAACTCTGGTAAACATTATAGCCAGGTATCTCCAATCAGTGATATACAGATGTGTCCTCATACATTCTTGGTCGTGCCAAACAGCCCCTCTTGGCACCCCAGGTCCAGTGTGCTCTGCTAGCGCCAGGTGTATTTTTTGCGTCTTTTTCACCCGAAAATGTGTCTGATGTCACCAGTGGCGTTTCTATAGAGTAGGGGGCCCGTGTGCAGTCTCCGACACGGGCCCCCTCCTCTCTTTCCAGCGGCTGGCAGCGCACTAAGCTGTGTGCGGCCAGCACCGGAGTTATAGACTCTGGGACCAGAGTCTATATAGTATGCGCAGGTCACCGGGAAAATAGCCGTGGCGGTCCTTTTCCCTGTACTGCGCATGCCCCGCACACCCTGCACCCATTATAGATACGCCCCTGGATGTTACAATGTGATGTGACTAGGACGCACCCGTAGACTGTGCTTATTCATTTGCTATGTACAGTAACACTTAATTACAAACGATAATAAATCTGGTCAAGTCTAACATTTTATTATGGTAGCAGGAACCAATAACTACATTTGAATGATTTGATCAAAGCACAAGGTATTTATCCTAGTACCTATAATTATATGCCATTTCTTAGTCAAGAATTGCTCTGTAAACTTTCTATTTCCAGTTTGAGTGTACGCATTGGTTTGTATTGGCATGTCTCCATCTTTTTCATCCAGTTGTACATTTTTAAAGAATATGCTTAGTGCTTTATGAATAATTAAATGCAACATATTTTTGCATTATACATGACACTCCTGCATTGGAAATTGTATTTTGACATCGTATTTGCCTTTGATGAAACTGATGGATGCAATAGAAGAATTGGAAAGAATATTTACTACATTTAAAATATATGGTGATACAATGTAAAAGACATCTTGCAACATTCAGTAAAGTATAAATAGACTAAGGGCCTTATTCAGGTGCACGCAGTGTCCAAGCCGTACGCAGTTGGCCAATGTTTTAAGTCTTTGCGTGCGTCTGTGTTGCACAGCGCATGCATTCTGCTTGTTACCGAACAAATGTGGACGCAAGAGCTGTGGAAATTAGTGGGTGTTCTTGGAAGGTTACGTGAGGGTGGCTAAGCAGACGCTCACAAAGGCCATGGTCAGATGGAGAAACTACGCCTTTAAGTTTCAATGGTGCCTGTGATGGTGCGTCTAAAAACGCACAATAATGGAAATGCACCATCTGAAAGACACTGCAAGAGTCACATTTTAAAACAAATCAGATGCAGCATTAGCATAAGATGCTGACTCAGCTGCGGGAAAAGACCCAGCCGCGTCTACATTTGACTAAATTATATTGTACTAAGGATGGACATCAGATGCCCGTCATCGAGTGATGGACATCGGAAGCCCGTCATCGGGTGGTGGACACGCTTCTGGCAATGAATCATGCAATGCGATGATGGTTAGTTACATCGGAAAGCAGCCATCAAATAATACAAACACTGCCATCGGAAATAAACCATTGATGGTTGAGAACCATTGACTATTGCTGTCTCGCTGTCCATCCCTACTTTGTGTGTACCTTTCATATCCTTCTCCCTGTAAGCTATTGTTCTGTGGTATCAGATAATCTAAGGGTTTATGTGTTTGATTCCAGACCATGGTCCAGTCTGTGTGGAGCTTGTGTGTTCTCCCCATATTGGGTTCGGGATACCACTGGTGACTTCGGCTTCGTCCAACACTCTAAAAACATACTGGTATGTTTTGGGCATGTATGTTAGGGAATATAGACTGTAAGCTCCATTGCAGCAGGGCCTGATGTGAATGACAAAGATTCCCTGCAAATCGCTTTGTAATCAGTGACACTATACAACTAAATGATATTAATATTGGGTCCTTCCATACTTTAAATATCAATCTGTTCTGACTGGGATCTCTGCTGGATGGATTGTGTAAGAAAGCCATATGATCTGGCACACGGTTAGACTTCCAGCTGGCTCTGGATTGGATGACCTTGATATACATTCAGCTATATTTTGTATAATTTTGTTCCTTGGTTTTCGATCTCTATTCCTGTGGCTGTCTCACAGAAGTAGAAATGGGGCCCCATCACCTGTCGTGCCACCAAGATAGGCCCAGATCCACATGCTTTGTACATGCCCCCCCCGGGAGGGTTAGGGTCAGGCTAGGGGAAGGGGGGGTTTGGGTTAGGCACTCACGGGGGGAGGTTAGGGCTAAGCAACCCCCCGGGAGGGTTAGGTTTTAACGTGCGGGGAGGGGGGATAGGTTTAGGCACCCCAGGGGGGAGGTTAGGGTTAGGCACTAGTGGGGGGAGGTTAGGTTTAGGCACCCCTAAAGGAGGGATAGGTTTAGGGGAGGAGAGGGAAGGGTTACATGGTTTTCTTACCTCCGTCGGGATCTGCGCTGTTCAGGCTGCCGGCATCGAGATTTCAACCGCTGGGCTCACGTCATTCATACCGATCCCCCCTCAGCGCCCTTGCATCTGTTACAGTAAGTAACTGGAGGATGATATATTTATCAAACCATGAGCCATTCCCCCAGATGTACCATAGTAGGATTGGGTGGTTGTATATATGGAAAGACCCTTTTAACATTTCTGCCAGCAGGGACCATCATAAACTCAGTAAAAAAAAAAAAAAATTTAATTATATCATCTGAGTAAGTATTTAAGACATTCACTGCTGAAGAGGCCAATATCATTCAAAAAATATGTGCGCAAGCAAGTGACACTAAATCCTTATATAGACAGGAAAGCAATCGGACATGGATGTGATGTACTGTACAACAGGCCATCCTGTATACGGAAACTATTTGTCTTCTCAAGCTCATGACGAGCTGCAGAGAAGATTTTGCATGGTTAATTAGCGGGCTAATGCACCATTAAAGGTTTTTCTTAATCCCATTGCTCATTTATTGGTGTGTTCTCTGTCACTTACTCAATTTCACATGGACTCTGCAGGATTATTGAATGAATGAATTAACCCCTGCACTCCCGAAAGATGGTGGAATGGAACTGAGAGAGGGGCAGGCAGAAGGAAATATATTTTTTGCACATTTTTTTGCTTTATACAGTTTTGTTTAAGGAGGGGGTATTTCTGACCATGTAAACAGAAGCTCGGTGTCATTTAATGCCTACTGTGGCATTGGTTATTACCTGATATTATCATCTATTAATAGGATTTCCGCCATACAAGAATTCCATTAACAGGTGATATAAGGTGATAACCGCTATCGCATTGTACAGAATCTCGCCTATAGATAAGAAAAGCTTGTCCCTCCCATCGTGTCCTATTCCTACCTGCTGTAAAGCCTCTGATCCTGTTTAATGCTTGATGGGTTGCCTTCAATACCCTAGTTAGCTAAGTTTACTGCATTTCTTCTATACAGAGTTTATTCTTAGGCTGAAACATATTTCTTACAGATGCAATGTTAACACAAAAAGTAAAACTCTTGCTTGTATTCAGTATAATAACCTTGGCTGGTAACTTTACAAGCAAATGCTAGTGAGTTTAATAGCTGGCGTAAGTTTCTGTGTTCTCTAGTTGCAAAAAATGCTCTTATATTCCAGTGTATAAAGGCCAGGAGTCTGCCCAGATAAGGGGACAGTAGAGGACAGGGTAGAGCAAGGGCCTGTATGCAGGGGCGTATCTATAATGGGTGCAGGGTGTGCGGGGAACAGGGGCCCCTGGTCCAGGGGAGCCCCCACCGCACACCCTGCACCCATAATATTACTTACCTCTCCGGAGTCCCACGTCGGCGCGGGAGTCCGGCGCTGTTATTTTCCCAGTGATCTGTGCATACATTATAGACTCCAGGCACACTCTAGTGCCCAGAGTCTATAACCTCGGCACTGGCCACACACAGCTTAGTGCGCTGCCGGCCGCCGGGAGGAGAGGAGGGGGCCCTGTGTCGGAGACTGTACATGGGCCCCCTCCTCTCTAGAAACGCCCCTGTCTGTATGCATGGTAATAATATATACCACTGCCATGCTGAGCTGCTCTATTTCCCCTCCTCCATGTGCCAAAGTCCTCTGTCATCTCTGAGGAGGCAGAGAATAGCTCCATTTATTTATTTATTTGTAGCACAGCTGTGTTATCTGTATACTAATTTGCTAAGGTCCGTCCCATCTCCGACCAGCACTGTGGGAACTGGTGTGTGCACCTCAGGAGTCAATGGCTCCCAGTGCAGAAATAGGACAGACGTTAGCCAGAGAAGAGGAGGACCAACCTGAAACATGTATGGGAGCAGGATGGAACGAAAGAGGGGGGGTGGGGGGATGGAACACGGAGGGTGGAGCAACACAAAGTGTGGTTGGTAGATGCCTGACAGAGCAGGGGGCAAATTGAGGTGACCAGGCATATGGTGGGTCCCTTTACTAGTATAGTAATAACCCAACCGTTCTGCTCTAAAAAATAATCAGTGCAACTCTATGTATACCAGTACACAGATCTTTAGTACATACACGCAGGTGCGCATTTAAGGGGGGTTTCCTGTTTCTCTGAAACTCCCCCTCCTCTAGATTAAACTCATGCATTAGGCTACTCTGGATGATGCCCAATCTTGAGGATACGTGACACAGTGTCAGTGTGATCAGAGGCAAAAATGTACTTATAACCATAACATTAACTATCAGATTCATGCTCCAGATGGCCAATAGCATAAGAGGGAATAGTTTTAGACTTAGTAGACTCTGCAATCAATGCTACCTAGCAAGATTTATTTGTGTAAGGGAGTGTCTGATGAGTATATCTGGTAACTGTACATTCAGAACACTGATTACTCTATATTATTATGACCTGGCCAGAATTCACTTACCTCCACCTATGGCTTTGTGAGAACTGAGGTGGCAAGATTATCTTGACCCATATTTAGAATTTTTTTTGTGGAAGGTTGTAGGGGGCCCAAATAAGTATGAGGTCTTATTCCCATATGCCAAGTCCGTTCTATATTTTAATATAAGCTATAGGTGCCTATTTATTAAAGGGCATAAACATTGTTGGAGACAAGGGAAGTTTTCTGCAGGCAATAGAGCTTTTTTTCTATACTTTGCCCTATATATGTAGGGATGAGCAGTGTTGTAACAGGGCACTAATGTGCTTTGGGCCTTACCAACGTATGACATCACAGGAGCCAGGACCAGGAAGCTTTGCACAGGGCACATCTTGCAACTGGCGGCTCTCCAGGCTGCCATTCCATGCACCCTGCAAGCCAAATATAAGTGCCATGGAGCAGAAATGGCGCCACCTTCTCTGTCTTGAACCCTGGTTGGCGACACCATTTGCACACCCCTAGCTACCGTTCTGAGGAGAGGGAGATATTACCCGCTGTAATCTACTACATATTTAAGGCACAAAGAAGAAAAGCCTTTGATAAATTGGCTCTCTACCTGGAGACACAATCTACTATATAAAAGCGAACATTTGTCCTTCTGTCTTTCTATACAAATCCACAGTTTACAAGCGAAGATCGTGAAATTTTACATACGAGCATATTAAAACAAGGCGGAGGCAACTAAAAAAATTTTACATCGAAATTAATTACTGTTAATTTTTAATTATTAAAAACAACAATTTTTGCATAGCATTCGCCCTCTACAGGTCAGGTACGGGTTTAGAAAAGAATTTAGCTTATCTACTATTTTTTCTTTTCTATCTTCTCTACTATACTATATAAAAGAGAAAATTTGTCTTTCTGTGTTTCTATACAAATCCACAGTTTACAAGCGAAGATCGTGAAATTTTACATATGAGCGTATTAAAACACAGAGGAGCAACTAAAATTTTTTTAAATCAAATTTAATTACTGTTCATTTTTAATTCATTAAAAAACACAATTTTTGCTGGATGCTCATTGTGGGATCTCACGCCATATGGGTAGGGCCTCGGAGCAAGCGTTTTGTGTTGTCATGTTTTGTCATAATCTTAATGTTTATTATCGAAGAGAGCTTTAGCAGGCTTTGCAAGCATTCTCAGCTCTCTGACTTTACCAAATTATGCAACAACATTGACTTCTTTCTTCGAACTGTGTCAAAATGATGACTTTGCAAGGACCCTGCTGTACTGTGAGCTGCCAAAATATTACACATGGAATGCTTCTCGAAAAGTTTTTATGCGCAGAAAACAGGGAGTCGCTGTAGATCATCCTTGTATCAGAGCAACAGAAGCTCTTGGCCGTGTTTACACTGTACATCCGACAAATTTTGAATGCTTCTATCTCCGAAGTTTGCTTTACACCGTTACAGGTCCTACTTCCTTCGAAGACCTTAGGACTGTTGATGGGGAAGTTTGTCACACTTTTTGTGAGGCCTGCCTAAGGAGAGGTTGGTTGGAGGATGATGCGTAAACAAACATTCTTAAAATCCCAGGCAACGCCAGGTACTCCAGCTAGTGTATTATATTAATTACTTTGCTCACTTTGCTTTCAAGCAATAAAGGAATACTAAACAATACCAATACAATCACTTTTTCTATAACTGT
Organism: Taudactylus pleione; assembly: GCA_031769625.1. Lineage (NCBI taxonomy): Eukaryota > Metazoa > Chordata > Amphibia > Anura > Myobatrachidae > Taudactylus > Taudactylus pleione. The sequence goes on along the minus strand of JAUIMM010000104.1, from coordinate 1,627,545 downwards.
GCCCTAGTTACGGTATATATAAAGGCAAATATTATCAGGATTCGTCAGATGTGTTTATTATTGGGGCTTCCAGAAAAAGTCCGATATCTGTAATGATAAAACAAAATTGGGGACCCTTCATTTTTCTTGCTGTCAGATTCAATTGAGAAGACATTTTAGTTACATAACAGTCAGGAGCCTGTCATCCAGCAAACAAGATAAGATATGCAGCAACTCACTGACTGTGCTATCACATTCATTCTGTCAGCCGTGCCCAACATTAACCTACTTGCCGATGACACATGTGTGTAGAGTGACAGCCTGTCTTCTTCCTATTCAGGGATGATACATCCGTAGCCTACATAAAATGCAGGCAGCCATTTTATTGGCTGAATCAATATTCAAAAGAACATAGCAGATAATTCACAAGGAACTATTACTATATACTGGGGCATCGGCCGATTTGCAATGTCCCTAGTTACCAGTGAATTACTGGGCTTGATATTGGTTCAGCCCACAAAACTGGCTTCCTCCATATACAGTAGTTAACAGACCCACCGGGTCGTTATCAGAATTCCCTACATTATCTTACACAGAGGAGTTATGCTGCCCATCCACTAGCAGACCTCAAAACGACTGTACGATTACAACATTGTAATCGTGCAGTCATTTGTCAGTCTGTGATGTGTCTGTGATGTGCCTACACTGAACGAGCACTCCATCAGTGTAGGCTCATCAATCATCTGCAAACATGCTGAACCTGACGTTATCGTCAGGTTCATCAGGTTCAAGTTATCCAGCATGTTTGCCCGATGATAAATATCTAAACGACCAGTGGGAGCGCGCATTGCTGGTCGTTTAGACATTTTTGCAAACGGTGTGCAAACGATTTATGAACGATATCATTATCGTTCAATCGCTCAACTCAATTGTCTAGTGGATGGGCACCTTTAGACTAATTATGTTATCTGTTCCCAAAAATGTGAACATATAGAGGAATGTGGGGACTGGGGTTGTGATTGCTTTATCTTTTTTTTGAGCTGACGTGTTAAAAGTAGGGGTGAGCGGGTTCGGATTTCTGAAATCCGAACCCCCCCGAGCCCCCCCGATCCGAGTCCGATCCGAATCAGGCTCGACTTTTCCCGCCTGACTCGGATCTGAAATCGAGGCAAAACGTCATCATCCCGCCTTCCGAGTCTCGCGGGTTTTGGATCCTATATAAGGTACCCACGTCGGCGCCATTTTCTCACTCGGCTGTGGACAGTGAAGAGGGAGGGTGGGAGTTAGGGCTGTGTAGTGTAGTGTAGTGTAGTGCTGCTGTTGTCCACTACTTCAAAGTCCATAGGGGCTGGCTGTGTTGTGCTGTGCTGCTGTTGTTAATAGGGGCTGTGTCCACTACTTCAAAGTCCATAGGGGCTGGCTGGACTGTGTTGTGCAGTCAGTTCTCCATAGGGGCTGTGTCCACTCCAAAGTCCTGTGCAGTGTCCCAGTCCTAAAGGAGTGCTGCAGTGTTGTCCAGGGGGTGCTCTGTCCATCAGGGGTGCTCCCCCCAAGTGCTAAAAAAATAATATATTTTCTGTGTTTGTGAATTGTGTGCGCAGTAGCCGCACGTGCATCAACAAAGTAGTGCCAAGCGTGCGCCTGTGTCATAAGTAAAGGGCCGGCTGGCTTGACCGTTAAGGGTGCTGTAACCCCCGAAAGTACACTCCAGTCCAAACCAAAAAAAAAATTATTTTCTGTGTTTGTGAATTGTGTGCGCAGTAGCCGCACGTGCATCAACAAAGTAGTGCCAAGCGTGCGCCTGTGTCATAAGTAAAGGGCCGGCTGGCTTGACCGTTAAAGGGTGCTGTAACCCCCAAAGTACACTCCAGTCCAAACCAAAAAAAAAATTATTTTCTGTGTTTGTGAATTGTGTGCGCAGTAGCCGCACGTGCATCAACAAAGTAGTGCCAAACGTGCGCCTGTGTCATAAGTAAAGGGCCGGCTGGCTTGACCGTTAAGGGTGCTGTAACCCCCGAAAGTACACTCCAGTCCAAACCAAAAAAAAAATTATTTTCTGTGTTTGTGAATTGTGTGCGCAGTAGCCGCACGTGCATCAACAAAGTAGTGCCAAGCGTGCGCCTGTGTCATAAGTAAAGGGCCGGCTGGCTTGACCGTTAAGGGTGCTGTAACCCCCGAAAGTACACTCCAGTCCAAACCAAAAAAAAAATTATTTTCTGTGTTTGTGAATTGTGTGCGCAGTAGCCGCACGTGCATCAACAAAGTAGTGCCAAGCGTGCGCCTGTGTCATAAGTAAAGGGCCGGCTGGCTTGACCGTTAAGGGTGCTGTAACCCCCGAAAGTACACTCCAGTCCAAACCAAAAAAAAAATTATTTTCTGTGTTTGTGAATTGTGTGCGCAGTAGCCGCACGTGCATCAACAAAGTAGTGCCAAACGTGCGCCTGTGTCATAAGTAAAGGGCCGGCTGGCTTGACCGTTAAGGGTGCTGTAACCCCCGAAAGTACACTCCAGTCCAAACCAAAAAAAAAATTATTTTCTGTGTTTGTGAATTGTGTGCGCAGTAGCCGCACGTGCATCAACAAAGTAGTGCCAAGCGTGCGCCTGTGTCATAAGTAAAGGGCCGGCTGGCTTGACCGTTAAGGGTGCTGTAACCCCCGAAAGTACACTCCAGTCCAAACCAAAAAAAAAATTATTTTCTGTGTTTGTGAATTGTGTGCGCAGTAGCCGCATGTGCATCAACAAAGTAGTGCCAAGCGTGCGCCTGTGTCATAAGTAAAAGGCCGGCTGGCTTGACCGTTAAGGGTGCTGTAACCCCCGAAAGTACACTCCAGTCCAAACCCAAAAAAAAATTATTTTCTGTGTTTGTGAATTGTGTGCGCAGTAGCCGCACGTGCATCAACAAAGTAGTGCCAAGCGTGCGCCTGTGTCATAAGTAAAGGGCCGGCTGGCTTGACCGTTAAGGGTGCTGTAACCCCCGAAAGTACACTCCAGTCCAAACCAAAAAAAAAATTATTTTCTGTGTTTGTGAATTGTGTGCGCAGTAGCCGCACGTGCATCAACAAAGTAGTGCCAAGCGTGCACCTGTGTCATAAGTAAAGGGCCGGCTGGCTTGACCGTTAAGGGTGCTGTAACCCCCGAAAGTACACTCCAGTCCAAACCAAAAAAAAAATTATTTTCTGTGTTTGTGAATTGTGTGCACTGTGGCTGCACGTGCATCAACAAAGGAGCAGCGCCAAGCGTGCGCCTGTGTCCCATAAGTAAAGAGCCGGCTGGCTCATTTCTTAAAGGGTGGTGTAACCCACAAAGTGCACTACTCTCCAGCAAAAATAAAATAATATTTTCTGTGTTTGTGTGCGCTTTAGCCGCACGTATATATATCAATATAACATAAATGGAGGACCAAACTTTCTCCGATAAAAATAAAATAGGGAAAGATCAAGAACCACTTCCTCCTAGTGCTGTTGCTGCTGCTGGGAGTTGTTCATCATCCCAGAGAGGAAGTAGGAACATCACTACTTTTACTAAACAATTGACCCTCCAACAGTCCCTAGCGATGAGGATGAAGTACGACAGCAGTCATCCTGAAGCAAAATGTATAACTGAGGCCTTGACTGCTATGTTGGTGTTAGACGTGCGTCCGGTATCCGACATTAGTGCAGTGGGATTTAGACAATTGATGGAGGTAGTGTGTCCTCGGTTCCAAATCCCGTCTAAATTCCACCTGCATCCTCAAAGCAGCAGTGACAAGCGTGCGTCTGTCTGTTAAAGGGTGGTGACACCCTCAAAGTGTGCTACACAAACAATTAAAATATTGTTCTTTTTTTTTCTGTCTTTGTGAATTGTGTGGGCTGTAGCCGCACCTGCATCCTTAAAGCAGCAGCGACAAGCGTGCGTCTGTCTGTTAAAGGGTGGTGACACCCTCAAAGTGTGCTACACAAACAATTAAAATATTGTTCTTTTTTTTTTGGTCTTTGTGAAATGTGTGGGCTGTAGCCGCACCTGCATCCTTAAAGCAGCAGCGACAAGCGTGCGTCTGTCTGTTAAAGGGTGGTGACACCCTCAAAGTGTTCTACACAAACAATTAAAATATTGTTCTTTTTTTTCGGTCTTTGTGAAATGTGTGGGCTGTAGCCGCACCTGCATCCTTAAAGCAGCAGCGACAAGCGTGCGTCTGTCTGTTAAAGGGTGGTGTAACTCTCAAAGTGTTCCAAAAAATAAAAAACTATTTTTTTAATGTGTTTGTGACTTGTGTGCGATGTAGCCACACTTGCATCCTCAAAGCAGCAGCGACAAGCGTGCGTCTGTCTGTTAAAGGGTGGTGACACCCTCAAAGTGTGCTACACAAACAATTAAAATATTGTTCTTTTTTTTTTGGTCTTTGTGAAATGTGTGGGCTGTAGCCGCACCTGCATCCTTAAAGCAGCAGCGACAAGCGTGCGTCTGTCTGTTAAAGGGTGGTGTAACTCTCAAAGTGCTCCAAAAAATAAAAAACTATTTTTTTAATGTGTTTGTGACTTGTGTGCGATGTAGCCGCACCTGCATCCTTAAAGCAGCAGCGACAAGCGTGCGTCTGTCTGTTAAAGGGTGGTGACACCCTCAAAGTGTGCTACACAAACAATAAAAATATTCTTCTTCTTTTTTCTGTCTATGTGAATTGTGTGGGCTGTAGCCGCACCTGCATCCTTAAAGCAGCAGCGACAAGCGTGCGTCTGTCTGTTAAAGGGTGGTGACACCCTCAAAGTGTTCTACACAAACAATTAAAATATTGTTCTTTTTTTTCGGTCTTTGTGAAATGTGTGGGCTGTAGCCGCACCTGCATCCTTAAAGCAGCAGCGACAAGCGTGCGTCTGTCTGTTAAAGGGTGGTGTAACTCTCAAAGTGTTCCAAAAAATAAAAAACTATTTTTTTAATGTGTTTGTGACTTGTGTGCGATGTAGCCACACTTGCATCCTCAAAGCAGCAGCGACAAGCGTGCGTCTGTCTGTTAAAGGGTGGTGACACCCTCAAAGTGTGCTACAGAAACAATTAAAATATTGTTCTTTTTTTTTCTGTCTATGTGAATTGTGTGGGCTGTAGCCGCACCTGCATCCTTAAAGCAGCAGCGACAAGCGTGCGTCTGTCTGTTAAAGGGTGGTGACACCTCAAAGTGTTCTACACAAACAATTAAAATATTGTTCTTTTTTTTTTCGGTCTTTGTGAAATGTGTGGGCTGTAGCCGCACCTGCATCCTTAAAGCAGCAGCGACAAGCGTGCGTCTGTCTGTTAAAGGGTGGTGACACCTCAAAGTGTTCTACACAAACAATTAAAATATTCTTCTTCTTTTTTCTGTCTTTGTGAATTGTGTGGGCTGTAGCCGCACTTGCATCCTCAAAGCAGCAGCGACAAGCGTGCGTCTGTCTGTTAAAGGGTGGTGTAACCCTCAAAGTGTGCTCCACAAACAATAAAAATATTCTTTTTTTTTTTCTGTCTTTGTGAATTGTGTGGGCTGTAGCCGCACTTGAATCCTCAAAGCAGCAGCGACAAGCGTGCGTCTGTCTGTTAAAGGATTACATCGGTGACAGCATCCAAGTAGGCATGTCAGACAGTCCGTACCTGTACTGGCAGGAAAAAGAAGCAATTTGGAGGTCCCTGTACAAACTGGCTCTATTTTACCTGAGTTGCCCCCCCTCCAGTGTGTACTCCGAAAGAGTGTTTAGTGCAGCCGGGAACCTTGTCAGCGAAAGGCGTAGGAGGTTGCTTCCACAAAATGTGGAGAAGATGATGTTCATAAAATGAATTATCAACTCTTCCAGGGAGACCAGCCTCCAGAACGTACAGAGGGACCTGTGGTTCCAGCAGGGACGAATTAATACTCTGTGAGGATGAGGATGTACACACTGAAGAGGGTGAGGAATCGGTGGATGAGGAGGATGAGGATGACATCTTGCCTCCGTAGAGCCAGTTTGTGCAGGGACACATTAATTGCCAGCTTGTTTTGTGGGGGCCCAAACGAACCAATCATTTCAGCCACAGTTGTGTGGCAGACCCTGGCGCTGAAATGATTGATTTGTTAAAGTGTGCATGTCCTGTTTATACAACATAAGGGTGGGTGGGAGGGCCCAAGGACAATTCCATCTTGCACCTCTTTTTTTTCTTTGCATTATGTACAGTTTGGGGCCTAGTTTTTCTAACTGCCATCCTGTCTGCCACTGCAGTGTCACTCCTAGATGGGTCACGTGTTTGTGCCGCCCACTCGTGTCGCTTAGCATAGTCATCCAGCTACCTCGGTGCAACCTTTTGGACATGAAAACACTATTGTGAGGTGTGAGGTGTTCAGAATAGACTGGAAATGAGTGGAAATTAAGGTTATTGAGGTTAATAATAGCATAGGAGCAGAGAAACCAACAAATTCTGTGATTTTAGCTGTTTTTATGCTTTTTTAAAAAAAAATACAGATCCAAAACACAAAACCCAGAACCCAAAACACGGAAGGGTGGTTTTGGCAAAACCAATCCAGATCCAAAACACGAAGAAAGATCCAGATCCAAAACCAAAACACAAAACACGAAAAGTGGCCGGTGCACACCCCTAGTTAAAAGTAATGAAAATAGCTTAACCTCATGCGTGGTCACATAAGCCCAAATGTCTGGCATTGAAGCAGCTACTGTAACCTTTGAATAATTGCTTGCATCAAAATCTACATGGGGGGGGGATTTCAATGAGCCGGACTAAAATTTTTGTTTCCTGCGGGTTCAATCAATGCTCTCTCCAATCCAATTGTAAAAAGTGGTCACGCAGTAATTTTCTATGATATTAGCTGCATTAAGTGTGCAAAAAAAAAGTGCAAACTAACATTGGATAACAGCGTAGAAGAATATTAGGCACCATAAGCAAATGAATTGGGGCTCTTAAAAGGTGTCAAATGGCAGATTTTTGCATTTTTTAATAATATTGTAAAAATTATAGAACTTTTAAAAATGTGTTAAAAAAAACTCTATAACCCCCCTCCCCCCCACCCAGCAACAGTATCCCGACCATCAGCATCAGGGGGAGGGTTAGGGTTAGGCACTAGGGGGGTATGGTTAGGGTTAGGCACGGGGAAGGAGGGTTAGGGTAGGGGTTAGGGTAGGGAAAATACTTACCATGCGTTCCTATGGGTGTTGGGATTCTGGCTGTCGGGGTGCCGCTATCGGTATCCTGACCAGCGGCATCCCGACAGCCGGGATTTCCTACCCAACCCAGCCTAAAAACACCTGTACCATCATTACAACACCCCCATAGACCTGTCCCACATCAATTAACCCCGATATTCTGAATTTTCCAGAATATCACCCCGAAAATGATATATCATCGTTGGCCAAATTAAGTCAATTAAAAATTTCTAAGTGCCTAATTAATCATTAGGATAGGGGGTGTCCCAGGGGTTCTGGACCAAGTCCCGCCACTTTTACCTTAAAATATGGATTTTCCTAAACTTTGTACCTGCTCAGGAGCTGTAAGAAAAAAAACCAATGCTAAATCCTATGAAAAGTTAATGCGTCTTAATTTACGCAGCTAATTGGATAGCAGAAAACCCATGGCCAGCCATGTTGTTGCATTTAGCCTCATTAACCCCTATAAATGGATTAATGCAGTTAACTGATCCCCCCCCCATATGTATGTTTTTGCTTAATCAGTATCTGTTACGTATGATAGATACATCATGTCACTCATACATCTGTACCAGATAGGAGGCCTTTGATTATCTTGAGATACATACTGTAGTTGCTGGGTTTGTTGCACAATGATACCAGACTCATCATTCAGGACAGCCTCCAAGCTTACTGGATTCATGTGTCGAGAAATTATTTCAGCAAATTGCCATCCTGAAATAGGAGCTCGCTGATGCAGAGTTCATCCAATTCTCACACTTACAGGGGTATTCAATATGGGAGCGAAAACATCGTTTTTGCGTTAATATCGGAGGTATGACGTCATTATCGCAGGTTTTAGTTTTACACCGTATTCAATTTCATAGACTTTTCGCAGGTTCGAAAGTTTTCACCATTGAATAGGTGTCGAAAAAAAGTGCAGAATTGGGGTTTAGGGGTGCAGGCTTAAAAAAAATAGCCTGCACCCCTGGGACTGACATTTAAAAAAGAACTGTGTCAAAAAAAGTTTTAAAAAAAAATAGGGACACCCCAAGAAATGAATTTAAAAATTGGGGTGAAAAAAAAAAATTAGAAAAAATTGTTTAACAATAGGGAAATAGGTTCAGGGCTATTCTGCATGTATGTGGCAGGTGTATTCTAGAATAGAATTATAGTGGCAGGTGCACAAATGCAGAATTTTGAAAAACTTACTTTAGGGACATAAAAATATGCTAGTACCCATTTTCATGTACCCCAAATTTGATGGGACCACTTAAAAAAAACGAAAAAAATTACCTAAGTGCTCTTCTGCATCACTTCTTCAATGTCGGAAAAAAAACACCTGCTGCGGCTATTTAAATCCCCGACTTTCAATTAAAGGCTAAAACGGGGGTACCCATAGTGATCCCCCATGATTTACTACTTTAGGGGGTCTTACAATTTTTTTAAGGAAAAATTCGTAACTTTACCCAAATCCAACTTCAGAGTTTCCTGTTTTCGTTAATTTTATATTGAATACGGGTATAAGCGGGAGCGCGCCCGATACTTTAACGCAGGTAAAAACTCCGATATGAAACGTTAACTTCGACAGTGAAGTTAACGTTTCATATTGAATACCCCTCTTAGGGGCATATGTATCAAAGCTTGATGTGAGATAAAATTGTGAGATATATATCACCAACCAATCAGTTCCTATCATTTTTTAAACACAGTCTGCAAAATGTAAGTTAGAAGCTGATTGGTTGGTGATATATATCTCACAATTTTATCTCACATCAAGCTTTGATACATATAGCCCTTAGAACAGCCATTTATTTGGTCACTTACTCCTTATTGCTCAGGTTGTGTCCTTTTTTATTCAGCTTAATTGCAAAATAGGACCTCACTGGTGTCGTAGGAGTGAAACCATTATATAGCTTTTTCTAGAGGAGTAACGTGAAAGCTATGGAACTATAGACTATCACTGCAAATAAGGACACAATAGACCACTTTACAATGTTTCTCTAGTTTATGCCACAGGCTTATTAAACCCTTGTCATTAATCCATTAATGTATACTGCAAATTGTATTAGAAATGTAATATTAATATAGAATTATAGTTATTTCGCTTCTATTAGATAGCTATTATACAGACACTGTCAAGTAGTACTTGACATGATCCTAGTAATAATTTTCTAATAAAGTGGTGGAGAGGACCATTACAGTATGAGGCCATGAAACATATTCATGGGAACATAGCTTATTAATTCACTAGCAACCAGTACTATGGCCTGTTCTTAGTGAATTGTTAGGCTGTATTCATGGGTGTCAAGAGGTTGTGGGATGTACAAAGTCACACCACCAACATGGCGCGACCACACCCCCTTCAGCACAGCTGCTCTATGCAGTGGGCCCAAAATTGCTGTAGCCACAACCAATTTCTACCGGTGCTGACAGAGCTGCATTTACACTTACAAGCTTGGTTCACCACATAAAATGGCTGCCTCAGTACCTCATGGCCCTGTGATGCGACTAGTTCCTAGTGAATGGATAGTCTGCAATGCATTCTTATGACACCGTAGCAACAGTGAAAAGCTTAAAGCTGTTTCTTTAGATGACTTTTGCTCTCTGTTCATCCTAATTATTGTATATTTCTATAGCACCACCTGTTTAAGCAGTGCTATTGGAGCTAATTATCTCAATTCTCTAACATACTGTACAAGTGCACACACGCATGCACACTAGTGTTCATTTTCTCAGAATCTAATTAAACTACCAGTATGTATTGGAGTGTGTGAAGAAAACTGGGAGAACATACAAACCTCACACAGATGGGCCATGACCGAGAACTAAATTCATGACCTCATTGATGTGAGGCACTAATGCTAACCCCTATGCCACCATGCTGCCCTTTAACCTGAGCTAACATGGAGACTGATCCTATTGCTGATGCCACTGCTGCTCTCTGGTAAAGACACTGGCTGCAGTATCAGAGCATGCCTGTAAGACACGCTTGATTACATTAATGAATGAGACACTGTCTGTGTCTCAAATTAAACACTCACCCCATTAACTCTGCCTCTGATTGCAAGAACTGAACGATCTCATGCTGTTCTCCTTGGACTGTACAGCAGGAGCTGATTTAGTTGCTGCCACTAATCAAAGTAGTGCAGGTGATACTTAAAATTGTATTTCCCAGTGCTCTGTATAACAGCTATATTCTGCCTAGAAGTTAAAGCTGGAAAGTGTCAGCACAGGTGCATACAGTAACTGTAACTAAAGGCCATTGGCACTGCAGACTGCATGGCTTACTGACTGTGGTGATTTGGTACCAACCTCGATTTTTGCAGTTTCAAATGTAAACTATACTCAGAAAAGACTGTTTAATCGCACACTTGAATTGACACCAAACGATTTGAACTTTTATGGGTTTCTCCCAATGTAGTGTTTACTAAACTCTTATTAACCAGTTTCCTGTATTGTCACCTGGTGCATCTGGGCTGTCACTGACTACAGGGAGTGAAGGGATGTTTTATTAATACTGTAGTTCCCAGATGCACAACCACAGTTGCAGAATATTCAGTAGAATGTTCTGCAACTGGGTCATGGCTGCGTCATGGGATAGATAAACGGGCCGGATTAAGGCCCACATGGGCCTGGAGCTGAAAATGTTCAAGGGTCTATACTGAGAAGGGGAAGAGCTGTGATCGGTGCTGTGTGGGTGTGGTCAGAGTCACCTTGGTGTGTACACCCCCTACACTATGACCACAATATCTTCCTAACTACATAGAAATAGAAAAATTGGATAATTTAGTTTTATTGGGGGGACGGGGGACTAGAAAAACTATTTAAATTCTTAAAATGTATGGCCAGTTAGGCAGCTGGTAATCATGCTGTCATGTTGATGGGCCTATTTTTATGTGGAGGCCTGGAGCTGTAGCTCCATCCGCCCCGTTGTTAATCTGGCCCTGGATAATACTGGCTGCGTCATGGGATAGATAATACTGGCTGCGTCATGGGATAGATAATACTGGCTGCGTCATGGGATAGATAATCCTGGCTGCGTCATGGGATAGATAATCCTGGCAGCGTCATGGGATAGATAATACTGGCAGCGTCATGGGATATATAATCCTGGCAGCGTCATGGGATAGCTAATACTGGCAGCGTCATGGGATAGATAATCCTGGCAGCGTCATGGGATAGATAATCCTGGCTGCGTCATGGGATAGATAATACTGGCAGCGTCATGGGATATATAATCCTGGCAGCGTCATGGGATAGATAATGCTGGCTGCGTCATGGGATAGCTAATGCTGGCAGCGTCATGGGATAGATAATACTGGCAGCGTCATGGGATAGATAATCCTGGCAGCGTCAGGGGATAGATAATCCTGGCTGCGTCATTGGATAGATAATCCTGGCTGCGTCATGGGATAGATAATCCTGGCTGCGTCATGGGATAGATAATACTGGCAGCGTCATGGGATAGATAATCCTGGCTGTGTCATGGGATAGATAATCCTGGCAGCATCATGGGATAGATAATCCTGGCAGCGTCATGGGATAGATAATACTGGCAGCGTCATGGGATAGATAATACTGGCTGCGTCATGGGATAGATAATTCTGGCTGCGTCATGGGATAGATAATACTGGCTGTGTCATGGGATAGATAATCCTGGCTGCGTCATGGGATAGATATAATACTGGCAGCGTCATGGGATAGATAATCCTGGCTGCGTCATGGGATAGATAATACTGGCTGTGTCATGGGATAGATAATACTGGCAGCGTCATGGGATATATAATCCTGGCAGCGTCATGGGATAGATAATGCTGGCTGCGTCATGGGATAGCTAATGCTGGCAGCGTCATGGGATAGATAATACTGGCAGCGTCATGGGATAGATAATACTGGCAGCGTCATGGGATAGATAATACTGGCAGCATCATGGGATAGATAATACTGGCTGCGTCATGGGATAGATAATACTGGCTGTGTCATGGGATAGATAATCCTGGCTGCGTCATGGGATAGATAATACTGGCTGTGTCATGGGATAGATAATACTGGCTGTGTCATGGGATAGATAATACTGGCTGTGTCATGGGATAGATAATACTGGCAGCGTCATGGGATATATAATCCTGGCAGCGTCATGGGATAGATAATGCTGGCTGCGTCATGGGATAGCTAATGCTGGCAGCGTCATGGGATAGATAATACTGGCAGCGTCATGGGATAGATAATACTGGCAGCATCATGGGATAGATAATACTGGCAGCGTCATGGGATAGATAATACTGGCAGCGTCATGGGATAGATAATACTGGCTGCGTCATGGGATAGATAATACTGGCTGTGTCATGGGATAGATAATCCTGGCTGCGTCATGGGATAGATAATACTGGCTGTGTTATGGGATAGATAATACTGGCAGCGTCATGGGATAGATAATACTGGCAGCGTCATGGGATAGATAATACTGGCAGCATCATGGGATAGATAATACTGGCAGCATCATGGGATAGATAATACTGGCAGCATCATGGGATAGATAATACTGGCAGCATCATGGGATAGATAATCCTGGCAGCATCATGGGATAGATAATCCTGGCAGCGTCATGGGATATATAATCCTGGCAGCGTCATGGGATATATAATCCTGGCAGCGTCATGGGATAGATAATACTGGCAGCATCATGGGATAGATAATAGACGCAGCAGTTTTACACAATTTATATAGTTCTATAAAAAAATGTGCAGTTGTAAAACCCAAATTTTTGCAGTTCTAAGAACACCTTATTTACAGTAGGTTGGGTACGGGATGCCGGTGCTCAGGATCCCGACAGGGTTAGGATACCGACACCTGTTGGTAGGTATCCTAACCCTCCCCCTCTCCCTACCCTAACCCTCCCTCCCTGGTGCCTTAATCTAATGTCCCCCCTAGTGCCTAAACCTAACTACCCCCTCCCCACACCCTAAACCTAACCCTCCCCCTAGTGCCTAACCCCCCCTAGTGCCTAACCTTAGCCCTCTCCCTATATCCGCTACTTCGGGATGCCGGCGCCAGGATTGTAACAGGTGCCAGGATTCCGGCACTGGTATTCTAAGCACTGGCATCCCCTTTTCCGTGATATTGACCGTATCCCTTTACAATTACACAGGAAAAAAATCCCTCAAGCAGGGCTCAGCACACAGGGCCTGATACAGACGTGCACATAGTTCACATGTGCGGCTGTGATTTCTCATGGATTTGCAAGTGCGAAAATATGCAAATGTCTGCTTGAGCATTCCTCGTGTCCTTCCGTGCAACAGACTAAACTAATCCTGCGACGCCCACTTTCCATGTGTGAACAAAGCTCAACTGTGCTGGTAAATCTAATTTCTCCACCATCAACGCACCACTGATTGCAACATTGACTCCCCGAGCAACCCCAGCCTGGTGCACAGCCTCCCTTGTAACTCTCTCAAAATATGGCCACTGTGGCTGCAGCACTGAGAAGAGAACGAAGCTGCATGCCAAAACACACCGATGACACTCCCATTACACCCCGATGACACTCCCATAACACCCCGATGACACTACCATAACACCCCGATGACACTCCCATAACACCCCGATGACACTCCCATAACACACCGATAACACTAACATAACACACCGATGACACTCCAATAACACACCGATAACACTAACATAACACACCGATGACATTCCCATAACACCGATGACACTCCCATAACACCCCGATGACACTCCCATAACACCCCGATGACACTCCCATAACACACCGATGACACTAACATAACACACCGATGACACTAACATAACACCCCGATGACACTCCCATAACACCACGATGACACTCCCACAACACCCCGATGACACTCCCATAACACACCGATGACACTAACATAACACACCAACGACACACCCATAACACACCGATGACACTCCCATTACACCCCGATGACACTCTCATAGCACCCCGATGACACTCCCTTAACAACCCGATGACATCCCATAACACACCGATAACACTAACATAACACCCCGATGACACTCCCATAACACGCCGATGACACTCCCATAATACGCCGATGACACTCCCATAACACCCCGATGACACTCCCATAACACCCCGATGACACTCCCATAACACCCCGATGACACTCCCATAACACCTCGATGACACTCTCATAGCACGCCGATGACACTCCCATAACAACCCGATGACATCCCATAACACACCGATAACACTAACATAACACACCGATGACACTCCCATAACACGCCGATGACACTCCCATAACACGCCGATGACACTCCCATAACACCCCGATGACACTACCATAACACACCGATGACACTCCCATAACACCCCGATGACACACCCATAACACACCGATGACACTCCCATAACACCCCGATGACACTCCCATAACACCCCGATGACACTCCCATAACACCCGATGACACTCCCATAACACACCGATGGCACTCCCATAACACCCCGATGACACTAACACACCGATGACACTAACATAACACCCCGATGACACTCCCATAACACCCCAATGACACTCCCATAACACCCCGATGACATCCCATAACACACCGATAACACTAACATAACACACCGATGACACTCCCATAACACACCGATGATACTCCCATAACACACTGATGACACTCCCATAATACACCGATGACACTCCCATAACACACCGATGACACTAACATAACACACCGATGACACTCCCATAATACCCCGATGACACTAACATAACACACAGACGACACTAACATAACACACCGACGACACATCCATAACACACCGACGACACTCCCATAACACACCGACGACACTAACATAACACACCGACGACACACCCATAACACCCCGATGACACTCCCATAACACACTGATGACACTCCCATAACACACCGATGACACTAACATAACACCCCGGTGACACTCCCATAACACCCAGATGACACTCCCATAACACCCCGATGACACTACCATAACACACCGATGACACTCCCATAACACCCCGATGACACACCGATGACACTCCCATAACACCCCGATGACACACCCATAACACACCGATGACACACCCATAACACACCGATGACACTCCCATAACACCCCGATGACACTAACATAACACACCAATGACACTAACATAACACACCGACGACACTCCCATAACACACCGACGACACTAACATAACACACCGACGACACACCCATAACACACCGATGACACTCCCATAACACACCGATGACACTCCCATAACACACCGATGACACTAACATAACACACCGATGACACTCCCATAACACACCGATGACACTCCCATAACACACCAATGACACTAACATAACACACCGATGACACTCCCATAACACACCGATGACACTCCCATAACACACCAATGACACTAACATAACACACCGATGACACTCCCATAACACACCGATAACACTAACATAACACACCGATGACACTCCCATAGCACACCAATGACACTAACATAACACACCGATGACACTCCCATAACACACCGATGACACTAACATAACACACCGATGACAATAACATAACACACCGATGACACACCCATAACGCTCCCATAACACACCGATGACACTAACATAACACACCAATGACACTAACATAACACACCGACGACACTCCCATAACACACCGACGACACTAACATAACACACCGACGACACACCCATAACACACCGATGACACTCCCATAACACACCGATGACACTCCCATAACACACCGATGACACTAACATAACACACCGATGACACTCCCATAACACACCGATGACACTCCCATAACACACCAATGACACTAACATAACACACCGATGACACTCCCATAACACACCGATGACACTCCCATAACACACCAATGACACTAACATAACACACCGATGACACTCCCATAACACACCGATAACACTAACATAACACACCGATGACACTCCCATAACACACCAATGACACTAACATAACACACCGATGACACTCCCATAACACACCGATGACACTAACATAACACACCGATGACAATAACATAACACACCGATGACACACCCATAACACTCCCATAACACACCGATGACACTAACATAACACACCGATGACACACCCATAACACACCGATGACACTAACATAACACACCGACGACACACCTATAACACAACGATGACACTCCCATAACACCCCGATGACACTAACATAACACACCGATGACACTCCCATAACACACCGATGACACTAACATAACACACCGATGACACCTCCTCATTTTGCGATAATTTTTAGTCACCTTCCCGTCTCCACCCTGAAATGCACATGGATCGCTGGCGCGGTCTCAAGTCATAGTGATGTCTTATGCATTTCTTCTCACGTGTGCAGTAAGGGCGGGATGTTCTAAACAAAAAAATGTGGTAAAACTGCATTTTGGGGGGTTTTACAGCATTTTCCATATGTACTAAGCACTGTAATGCGATGCGTTTCGGTGCTTCGTCCCGGTGGGTAGCGCCATCTTCAAATGGGCGTCTTTTCGGGATGTCCTCCCTGAGAGGGATCCAAATGGATACTTCCCATCTCCCCCCTTGGCGCTCTTTCTTCTGCACATACGCAGAAGTACATTAGAGAGACTTCTGGGTGTTAAACCCAGAAGTCCCTCTATCCGAGGGCATCGCAAAGGACAGCTCTTATTGTGAGAGCTTTCCTTTGCTATTTTAATCACATTTCTAAGTACACACCATTAAAATCAACTGCGGTATGTACTTGATAAGAGACGGGATGTGCTGCTTCGCGGTACTTCCTGCCGTAAGGGTTTTCTCGACTTTTTGCACATGCGCAGCAGCAAAACATCGCTCAACTGAGCAAACATTGGCACTGCCTTCACCTCTGACTCAGACCCACAGTGCCTGAACCATGATCGGGCTGTGATTGAGGCTGAATCAATGGAGACACATCAGCAAGTATATCAGCCCCTGCTGCACTCTCACTATAGCAGCCGGTCCAGCGTCTTCACACTTCCATTAACCGTTTAGCCGCTGGCCCAGAACACAACCAGAATATACAGACCGTACCACGCCCCCAGTCACTGGGAAGGTTTTACCAAAAAAAATTTAAATGTTTGGCAGCGGCTGGTTGGCAGGCCCCCAAGGACCCACTGGGCCCTAGGTGATCACCTAGTGGGAATCCCTGCTGGAATGAGAGCTGCAGAATTAAAGGCAAGTTTAAAGACAATTGGATTAGCAGCCTCTAACTGGAGTGGATAAGTTTGGTGGTATAGAAATTAAAATATATTTACAGTTAAACAACAACCCCACTTCTGGGGTAAACTTACTAAAGTGAGAGTTTTTAGAAGTGGAGATGTTGCCCATAACAACCAATCCGATTCTACTTAACATTTAAATAGCACCTTCTAGAAGATAATAGCTAGAATCTGGTTGCTATGGGCAACATCTCCACTTTTAAAAACTCTCACTTTAGTAAATTTAACTCCTAGTCCCTATAACTGTCTTTTACGCAGCAGGATACATCCTCCTCCTGTGTTGTGACTTTGGACCTGATTCAGAGCCGGACGCTCTGACCAGAGCGCTCGCTCTGAATCAGGGCCCACCTCCATTAATATGGAGCGTCCTCCTGGACGCTCGTATAGCTGTGGGTCACCACCCACAGCATATACGAGCGTGCAGGATGATGGTCGTGATGGTCTTGACCATCGCGACCATCGATACTGCGAGCAAAAGCCTGCGGTTGAGTTTTTCAAACGCAAGGCCAGGAGTGATTTTGGCTCTATCAGAGCCAAAATCACTCCCACTGACATCACTAGTGATGTCGGTGGGGCCGGCTTCAGACGGTAGGCGTTCCCTTGGGAACGCCTCCGTCTGGCAGGCACGCCCCCGGCACGCCCACCAAAGGGGGCGTGCTGTCAGTCAACATCGACAGCACGCCCCCTTGATGAGGCACTCCGAGCGAAGGAAAGTACTTCGCTCGTCGCGTCTCGCGCATGCGCACAACGGAGCTCCCTCCGTCGTGCGCATGCGCAGTGCAGACCATCGACCCACTTGCGAGCGGACAGCCTCTCGCGAGTGAGTCTGAATGAGGGCCTTTGTGCACTGAGCAGTACCATTATGACCTGTTCAATCACTGACAGATGATTATCCCTGTGTGAGATCAGTGATCCATAATAAGTGGTTCCCAGTCATTAGATCAATCCTGCAAAATGCTCAGTATAGTATACATGCATGCAAAGCGCTGTCCCCTAATGTCACCACCAGGCTTTCCATAGATGGGAGAGGGTCCATGGGACTCATAAGACACACAGATTCTGAGTAGCACGCAATGCCGATCTTCATGGCGTTCAGTGATTTGTGTTATTGCGCTTATGCGAAAAACCGTTACGGCGCATGAGTTACTGTGGGTACGAACACTTGCCTACTTTCCCAAAACGTCCAGGAGGCTTCCTAAAATTGGATGGCGCTCCAGACCGCCCGCACAAGAGGGCAAGTCTCCCTCACTTCGCATGTTTTCCAATTGTTACCACCAGGAGCCACACAATGAATTTGGATGCAAGAACTGGGGGTTTCCGTGGACATTACTGGAAGGTAACAGGGGGGCGGGTAACAGACGTGGACAATTCGTGGTCAGTGACTGTGTCTACAGACTGTCGCACTGACACAGGCGGCTATGTTCAGACGGATAATCGGCGCCACAGGACTTGTACTACTGGTGCAATGTACAATGGTGCGACTGATACGAATACCATCGGCCGTAGTATTAGCATAAAAACACAGTCTCGCTGCAGTAAATTACGCAATTGCAGCTGCAATAGCGTGCACCTCTGAGTCAGGTCAAAAGTGGGCGTCTCGGTCCCTGCACACTCAGACACATGAATGTACAGCATGGGAAGGTCTGATACTATCAATAGCAAATAGTCGCAGACATTACTATGGCAAAAGACGATAATGTGCACATTTATTTTCCTTTTTATATTCTCCCTATATGATATCCCAGTGGTTCTCAAACTCGGTCCACAGGACCGCACACAGGTCACATTTTCCAGGTCACCCAGCAGCTGCACAAGTGTAGTCATTACTTACTGACACATTTTAGATCCACTGGTGGAGCTAATTATTTCACTTGTGATTCTGTGAGGAGATCTGGAAAACACGCACAGTTTGAGAACCTGTGTGATATCCTAATTAAAAAATATATAAAATAAATTTTTGTAAATCTAGTACAGTATATAAAATTAATTGGTCTGTTTGTTTGTTTGTTTGTCTGGCTATGCATTCAGACATCCCTGCACCAATTGGGAGAAATCTAGCGCGATATGGTCCAGTTGGATTCTGGGCAGGTTTTAGGGAGGTTAGGGTCCTGGTTGGCCCTTCCGTCAGTGTACGCTGGGCAGAACTTTAACCCATGGAGCCTGTTCTGAGCCTTCCACTGAATAGATTTGGATGAAAACTTCACAAAGTGGTAACATTGGATTCCAGAAGACATACTAGGGGGTTGAGGTCCTGGTCTGACCTCCCATTGGTGTACGCTGGGCAGAACTTTGACCCGGGGATGCTTGGTAGAAATTTGACCAGGGGAGCCTGTTCTGGGCTTTGAACCAGATGGATTTGGATGAAACTTCACAGAGTTGTGGCAATTGGTATGGGATGCCTAATAGAGGGGTTGTGGTTCCGGTTGGACCATACAGCAGAGTGCGCCGGGCAGAACTTTAACCCAGGGAGCCTAAACTTGGTCTGTTTGTTTATTTGTCTGTCTGTTTATGCATTCAGACACCCCTGTACCCAGAACCGGCCCTAGGCATAGGCAAATGCCTATGGCACTTGGAAAGCCTAAGGGCATGCATTCCATGCCTAGGGCCTACTCAGCTTAAGGTGAGCAGCGATGGGACCGTGGTGGGACAGGCAGATGGCGCCGGCAGGGTGGCAGGCAGCTCATAAAGCCAGCAGGCAGCGCTCGTGAGATGAGGACTCCTCCATGGAGTATCAAAACTCAGAGGATTCCTCCCCCTCCCCTCGGTGAAAAGGATTCTGGAGACTGCAGGCTGAAGAGAAGACACCTCTGGACCAGTGGCGTAAGTTCATCCTAGACGCCCGGAGGCAAGTTATAATTTGTTGCCCCCCCGTCACAGCCGCTGACACTAATGTAGCAATTCGCATGCAGACAGGCTACAGATAGACGAAGGCAGCAGCTGATGGTCTGACATGGAGCTCTCCACTAGTGTATGGTGGCTTCTCAGGTGCCAGGAAGAGGTGCCATGTATTGGGCGGCCATGACGGTACACTCCGGGTACAGAGTTACAGTGCCCCTTCAGTGCTGGAGCTCGGCGGTAGGCGCCTCCATTGTCTCCCATAGTTCTGCCCCTGCTCTGGACCCCAGAGGGATAGAGCAGCCCAGTGTAGTGTATCACCCTAGGCAGCAGCAAAGCCAGTGGGTAAGCCGGACGACGTCGCCGCTTGCTGAGGGAAGACCGAGGAGAGCCGCGGTGGTGAGACCTATAGCGCTAACAGAGATGGAGTTTGAGATCTCCCTCTGCATCTAAAGGGACTCCCCCAGGCGCAGGATCGTGGCTTACTGCTGTGCTGATCACTTACAGTGAGTAATATTGCCCATTCAGGGATTGCCTTTTTAATATGAGTTTCAACATATACTGTGTGGACACAGAGACTGTGAAGGAGTCTTGTATTCAAACCCAGTGTGTCCTATTTTATTCTTGCTACAGTTTGTACCCCCTATTAGGGTTTTAGACATTTTTGCATTCCACATGTGGATTTAGCCTGAGCAGAATATTGCACCCATTTTTATCATTGTTTTATATATTTTGTGGTGTATATAATAAATGTAATTGTTGTGTGTACCACACTTTTCCTCATCACATTTTTTTGGAAGTTGTAGAACCTGCTGTTGTAGCAGTTAGTTTTATTAAGCTTATATTAATTGATTGAACGAGACGTGACAAGGTCACAGTTTTATTCGCCGGATGAGTGCTGTGCTGGGGGTGTGGGGAGGTTGGGGTGTAATAATGTATGGCTTAATGTGCAAGGGGCATTTCTGTGTGGCATTATGTGTATAAGGGCATTACTAATATGTGTCATAAAATGTAAGCGCCATTACTGTGTGGCATTACTAATGTGTGGCATGTGATGGTGGCATTACTATGTGCCATTTCTGCATTATGTGTATAAGGGGCGCTACTATTGTATGGCATTATGTGTACAAGGTGCACTACTGTTTGTCATAATGTGTACTAAGGGTACTACTGTGTGTTGTAATGTAAATAAGGAGCAGTACGGTGTGGTGTGAATAACGGACACCACTGTCTGACATAATGTGAAAGGGGGCACTTCTGTGAGGCATAACATGTATAAGGTAAAGGGGTAGTACTGTATGGCGTAACTTGAATAAGAGACACTACATGTCGTGTAATGTGAATAAGGGACACTACTGTGTGACGTAACGTGAATAAGGGACACTACTGTGTGACGTAACGTGAATAAGGGACACTACTGTGTGACGTAACGTGAATAAGGGACACTACTGTGTGACGTAACATGAATAAGGGACACTATCCTGTGATGTAAGGTGAATAAGGTTGCAGTACTGTGTGGCGTAATTTGAATTGGGGGTACTATTGTGTGGCCATGCCCCTTAGGCACACGATGTCCCTATTTAAAATATGGGGGCGCCAATGCTTTTGCTGGCACAGGACATGAAAATGTCTAATTACAGCTCTGTTGGTGAGGATTGCTATGGGTGCTGGCTTATGGGTGTTGCTGGCTGCTGCTGTGATCAGTGCTGCTGAGTGATGGGTGATGTGCTGGGAGAGGGGTGGTGGGTCAAAGGCAGAACTAGCGGATGTGCTAGGGGGCATCAGCCAAAATCTTGCCTAGGGCATCAAATTGGTTAGGGCCGGCTCTGCCTGTACCAATTGGGATGAAATCAATGCGAGGTGGTCCAGTTGGATCCTGCCCAAGTTTTGAGGGGTTAGGGTCCCAGTTGGTGTACGTTGGGCAGAACATTGACCCAGGGAGCCTGTTCTTGGCCTTACACTGGATGGATTTGGATGACATCACAATAAAACTTAATAACGTGAAGATTTAAACCCAGGCAACGCCAAGTACTTCAACTAGTTGCAAAATAAAAATATGAAAGTTATTCTGGGCCTACAGTATGGGCCACAATGCATGTGGCTCTGAAAAGATTTAAAAAAGAGAGATCTATAAAATGTAGTTATCAAAATAAATAAACAAGCATATATAAGAAGTCATTTAGGACACATTTATGGGGACACACTTATACCTAAATGCTGTATGGTTGGGAAAATCATGAAAAGTGTATTTTACTATTTTCATCTACTTTAATCTGTATAATCATAAACAAAAACATATAAACTATTTATTAATCCTCTCAAGAAAAACACAAATACTCTATTAAATATTCTAACAGATACATTATTAATACATTAAAAAAGAAAGATGAATGAAAATATGATAAAATAGCTAAGATATATGTTTCCAGGCCTTCCCAATATTTGCTGGAGATGTACTGGTAACCCGCATTCTCCTTCTCATATTTGGTGGTCTTGCCCTTCCCTGACTTCATTGTGGAACCAAATTATTCAAAATGCAAAATATATTGTGGGAGAGGGGGGGCTGGAAGTTTGGATTCTGAATGTTATTTCTTGGCCCATTTCTAAGTACAAAAAGTCCATTTTTGCGTCATATGAACAGTGCAGCCAAGGCGGTCATACCAACTAAATGGAGATCAATGCCCCCCCTACTATCAAAGAATGGTTCACCTATATTAATATGACAGACATTGCGATGTCTGCAAGGGACCAGCTTTCTACATTTACCACAACATGTTTCTACTGGCTAGATTTGAAGGAATACGATAAATATAAGCCCTTAATGGTCTTATCTACTTCAGTGCTGCCCCATATTGATTCAGTTTGAAATTTGTATTGTCTGTTGGAGACCTAGGGCGTCCTCTCATCCCCACTCCCACACCTAGGTGATTTACCTGGACATCCTGATTAACCTTAGGGTTACTCAGATGTCCAGTGGTCACACAATTGAGGATGGCTGCATCATCAAACACAACTGTGGATCAGTAAAGCAGATAAGATGCCTCCTGCGGCTTTGGCATATTTTAGCGCAGCCACTGCGTACAAAGCCACAGGTGTCTGTGCTGTAGCGTCCTCGACTGAATCAGGCCCAAAATCTTCTTTTAGCAATGTTAGGCTTAGTCCACAAACCGAGGTTGATATACGATTAGTAGGTAAAAGGATGCAGGAACTGGCTTAGTGGTAGGAGCACAATAATCTGGCAAGGAAGACAAGAATAGGCAAGGCTTACATAGGAAGTCAAGGGAGTGGAGCTAGAACATGATGGAACATCAGGGGAACAGTTACACTGAGCTAGAACACAGAGTGAATGCAGGGAGCTGTCCAGCAGCCAGAATAGCTCTGTCAGCAGAGCAGCAGTCTCCAGAGGAAGAAGCTCTGAGTTTGAATCCTGACACCACACAAAGACGGCCAGAAAAATTGGTGATGCTTTATTACCATTATATACAGTCAACATCAGCAAAACTAGGTATTTGAAGATCCATAGAAAAAGTTTGTAAGGGCCTCTATGTACCACCCAATGGTGAAAAATGTATATAACCCATGTAACTTTGGCAAGGAGGATGGGCCCCCCTCAGCTCTGTGCCCCATAGCAGCTGCAGCCCTTTGCACCTATGGTACAGTAGTTATGCCCATGTATGGCAATGCATGCATCCAAACATTATCACATCACAGCAATGAGAGCTGAATCTCACCCTATATATGCTGACAGTTGCAAAGATTGTAGATGTGAGCATAAACTAGTACTTTTAAAATAAAACTGTTGATGCTTCTCAAAAGTCCCTATTTTTGTAGGACAATCCCACTTTTGGTTGGTCGAAAAGGGAGAGGCCACAGCCAAAATACCTATGGTTTGGGTGGATTGGGTGGACCTGTGGTTTTGGGAGGCCTGGATAATGTTCCCCAAGTGCTTGAACGGCAATGTTAGTAGACATAAAGTACATTTAAATTAACCCAAAATGACTCAGGATGGACTAATGCTAATCAGGATAAAAGCTTCTTGTGTGCAACTGTATATTTACCATTTATTGCTTCAATGGATATAAGGACTACAGTATGCCGTATATATGGTTTGTCGGTAAAGTTCTTAGCCTATCTCAAAGAGAGACGAGAACCTCATTAAGGTTGTAGAATTCTAATTAAAACAAGGTTCTTCCTCTAGGTTGCCTACTTGTCTTCTCTATCCTAATCTCAGCAGGACCTTTGTGTGGTCACCACACTCCTCAATTAGTGATGGTATTAGGAAGTATCACCAAAACTAGAGAATGTAACTGTTTGGGAGGGAGGCTACTTCCATTCCCTTCCCATACTTCCTCCGCTCACCACAGAGCTCACTCAGTGAGAACATATATAGGTGTCACAGATGGGTTGGGTATTGGTTACCGGCAGTCGGGATCCTGGCGGTCAGAATTCCGATGCCGGGATCCTGACAGGGTTAACATACCGACACTTGTTGATTGGTATGCTAACCCTCCCCCTCTCCCTACCCTACCTCTCCATTCTAGGTGCTTAACCATAACCTCCCCCCTAGTGCCTGAACTTAACTTAACCCTTCGCCCCTTAACTTAACCCTACCCCTTAGTGCCTAGTCCTATCCCTCCCCCTAGTGCCTAACCCTAACACCGCAGCCTAGCCCTCCCCCTAACCCACAATACTTACCTTCGGGACGCCAACAGTCGGTATTCTGGAGCCAGGATCCCAACTGCTGTCGGGATTCCGGCGGCGGTATTTAGATCATCGGCATCCCGTCAGCCGGGATGCTGACTACATCCCGTCGTGGATATAGGAGTTTGGGCACAGATATAGGTATCAAAAACATAGGAGGCTGAGCACAGATCTCGGTGTCAGAGTGGGCTTCCTATTGCAATCACTATTTGAAGAGCACAGTGACATCTACATACTTGGCAGTACTGGGCTGGCTCTGCATAT
The DNA here is from genome assembly GCA_031769625.1 of Taudactylus pleione. Taxonomy (NCBI): domain Eukaryota; kingdom Metazoa; phylum Chordata; class Amphibia; order Anura; family Myobatrachidae; genus Taudactylus; species Taudactylus pleione. Next base: position 1,602,345 of record JAUIMM010000104.1, on the reverse strand, counting down.
GGGTTTTATGTAAAGGGTTGTGAAAACACCTTGTGGACAAACTAAGGAAGACTTAAAGAATAAAAAGTGTCTGGCATTAGAATTCACATTCCACTGGTAGTACATATCCTTGGAAGTGGACTATTATAACCCAAACCACTCACAACCTAAAGAAAGGAGTGCTCAGGCGGATTTCCCTATACTACCACTTTCTGTAGTAATCTCTATCCCAAGGACAGGTAGGAAGAAAGATCACCATTGTGTGTTTCAATCACCATGGAAACCCCATGATGTTATTACATCTTTTTACCCATATTTTCACAATTAAAATATCTACTGTGTACAAATTTTTCTTCCATACAGCGTGAATAGCAAAGTGTAGCAGCCTTTCTTTAAATGTAAATACTATTAACTAGTACCTATAATTATTGTGCATTATTTTGTCAACTCCTTAAAAAAAAAACTGTCATTCATAATGAATATATTTCCCTCTCCCAGCATATGAGATACTTGGTAATGTAGCAAAGGAAGTGAATACCGGGCCTGATTCAGCTTCGATCGTAGTTACTATTAGCATGCAATTGGCCGATTGTTGCGTTCTGCTAATGCGTACGTATCGCAGTGCACATGAAGGCCACTGTAATCGGGACTGAGATCACAGAGGCTATGCAGACCCATCGCTGGGTGATTGACAGAAAGTGCAGTTTGGGGTGATGATGGGGGGTGGGGGGGGGTTGGGCGAACACAGGCCTGCCACAGCATTTCAATGCCGTTGCAGGGGTGTGCATAAATTATCCACTGCGAAGCCATATGCAGTGCGAGGTCTCAGATTGTGTGTGGCTGTTAGCAATGTCTGAGTGATGGCACTCGATTGTGCCGATGGTTTCCCTATTCTGCTAAGTATTACGAATGTGCGTATGGCAAAGTGGGCGTCCTTATGTGGTGCTGAGTTTGCATTGTAATCACATTGGAGTGGCTTGCTATCGCAGTTGAACTTTGTGTGTATGCAATATTGCGATCCGTAGTGAATCAGGCTCTCTGTTTGGAACAGATGAGGGAGTTTCCATGTACGTATGAATAAAATTCAGGACTCTAATTGGTGCAGGGAGGCTCAATCGCCAACGAGGATGTTTATAAATACTTGTAGTGTCACATTGTTTATATGTTAACTAATATAATACATGGGCTGTGGTAACTGGATATGAGATGCGGTCAATATCCCGACCACAGGGATTCCGACGCTCAGAATTCCGATGCCTTCATCCCGACTGCTGGAATCCCAAAGGTAAGTGGCAGGGTTAGGAGGTGGGTTAGCGTTAGGGTTAGGGGTTAGGTTTAGGCACTAGGGGGAGGGTTAGGTTTAGGATGCAGGGAGGAGGAGGTTAGGTTTAGGCACTAGACGGGGAGGTTAGGTTCAGGCATCGGGAAAGGAGGGTTAGGGTAGGGAGAGGGGGAGGGTTAGGATACCGAACGACAGATGTCAGTATTCTAACCCTGTCGTGATGCCATACCCAACCCCTGGATATATGCTGTGCATGAAAATCTAATAACACTATCTGATAATATGCCACTGAAGCTTCATAGTGGCAATTACACCTAATTTAGAGGCATATCATGAATGGGGTCAAGTTCAAAATGTTCATTGTACTGTAAAGCAACTTGCAGCAAGTATTGTACAACTATGGTACTGTAGATTTACACTAGTGACAATGAAGTCCTTGTAGTCATAATATCTTTGCGATCACTAAATAAAGTCAGCTGGTTATCATAAGCTAACATTGTATGCTAACAATACATAAAATATTTCCTGGTGGTAGTTTTCAAATTTTACATTCTTTGTAGTCCTAAAATTTTGGGGGGAAACTTCACGTTCTTTAACGTTTTCTCTTGTAAAATAATCCGTAAATCAGTGGGGGGGGGGTTTATTATTGAAGTCTTGTATTGTCTAAAATTAAATTCTATATAATTTATCATTTCTATCTTCAATGTGAAATTAAATAAAAGCTGTTATTTTTTTTTATCTGATACCAAAACCTTGTGAGAAGAGAGAGCATTTATTTACCAAGTAAATTCAGCCTTTAAAACAAATGGAAACAGCTGTTGGGAACCAGATAAACAGCACCGTCGCCAGCCCTTCCAGAAGTTTTTTATGGGTGCGGTATGCAACAAGCTCTAAAAGCTTAGATTTTCAGATGGGGTTAGCACACCAACCTAAATGGGGCAGCCCTTCCAGGGAACGATCTTACGATCCCTCTCCAGTGGGCTGATGCTGGTTGTGATGGCCATTGCAACTGTTTCAGACTGCGTATGTGGTTTCGAAGCTGGAAGTAGAGAGATCGCATAAGCAATACTTCTTTCTGGTCGCCGGGACGGGGACTTATCTGAGCCCTTGTATCGGTGACTTAAGCTTCATACATTCCCCTGAAAAAAATATTCCTTATAGCTGCGAAAAGTGGTGTATGGCAAATTCTAATTAATAGGCCCCTAAGTCAGTACAGACAGATGTTATATTGTTTTCTTAGTATATTAAAATTATTATTTATAGGCTTTATATAAGGTCAAATTGTACAGGATTCTTTATTTAAACTAATTATAGGGCTTGGAATTGTTGGTTTGAAACTATATACAACACACACACACTTTGGGGAGTGGAGACAGAATATGACCTAAGGAAGAGATCAGAATCATTTTTTTATCTTTAAATTAGTGGTGCAGGAGGCCTGGCATGTCAGAATGTTTTCCATTGATGTTTGAACGGCTATTTATATATATATTATATGGATGCTATAGTATGTCAGTATATGTATATATGTATAACATATATAGCCATGCTCTTTTATATGATATTAATTCTCATTAAATTCCATGCATATTAGTAGAAATTTGTGTGGAGGTTCTTATCTATCTTACGTAACTAGCTGATGTAGTTATCAAACATTACAAGAAAAGAAGCAGCATTCAAAATAATTAGCTACAGTCATATTTTTAGCTTGGTATTTAGATTTTTCAGTACAGCAAATTATCCTGGATCCTTTTCCCTGCTTCTTATCTCTTTCATATAAGTAACTAGCGGATGACTTCCACTAATTTTATTAACTGATTTAATATATCTGTATAATTTGACTGTACATCTTCAATGCTTTATCTGTTATTTTTTTGTGTGTTTTATCAGAAGAATGATGGAAATATGACAAACTAGAGTTTTTAAAAAATAAAAAAATGTGTAAAATGCAATATTAAACATATTTCCATAACATAAAAAAAAAATCAAAAGTATTAATTATATGGAATTAATATTTTCTTTTTTTCCTTATGTCCAGATTCCACGGCACATCAAGACTTTACCATACTACACCTATGACCAGCCCATGGTCGGATATTGCCAGACACACAAGACACTCCTTGTAAATAAGGGCTACGATGGGACATCTCCAGAGCGAAGAGAGACCGCAAATCTAGAGCTTAGTAGGGACCAGAGCTATATCTCAACTATAGCTCGCTCAGCAGCACCTGCCATATACATTGAGAGGATACCAAACCAGTAACATCAGGAGGCTTGTTTCTGGATTGTGCACCTTGGGAGCAGAGGACAGCGGACACATACAGACTGCCGATGGCGGGGATACCCTGTAGTTGTTATGTACTCTCGGAATAACAAACAGAAATAAATAAATAGCGCAAAACTAAAAACATTGAGCACGGAACAGATTTATGGTTGCAGGGCCACCAAACTTAAAAGGATGGTTTAGAAACAGCAAGGGATTATATTTTTGGCTTTAAAGGATTATCTAAACCCCACCGGTGTAAAAAAAGGAAAAAAAAAAAAGTAAATAGAGTAAATAAAGTAATAAAATAAAAAAAAATTCTAAAACTGGATTCATGTAAGGGATTTCTTAACCAGTTTTGGATACACTCCCGCTGTGTACGGGAGTTAAATCAGCTTGTACATTTGGTTCCCTCTTTTTCTACACGTTGCATGGTTCCAATACAGATGAACCAAAAGGGGTAGACTGTGGGGATTTTGGGGATAGGGAATGCTTCTTGTTTCATGTTGAATAACCCAGTGGATCTCTTTCGACTGTGTTTCTTTCCTGTTAACCTATTAGAAAGGTTTGCTTTATATCAGACTGCCAGCTCCAGGGGACAGTGTTCGGGAGAGGCCGAGTCACTCCAGTGGGCTAGAATCATGACAAATCTACAGAGCAGACTGTGGGAAGCTTTCATCTGGCCCTTTCACACATATAAGGATTGTCATTCCCACATTGATTTATTTGGATTTTATTGACGGTTCCTAATCACAAGAGAGTATCAAATTGTTTTGTTTGTTTTTTTTTAAAAGAAAAAACTATTATGATCAGTTATAGCTTTTGTGTAGTTTTTATCAATAAAAAAGTCTGAAAAACATGGTGCATACAGTATAAATTGTTCTGCTATCTATGGCATTTATGATGTTCTAGGGTCTGAAGAACCAAAGATTCTTATTTAGAGCTACCAGTATACATATTTGTCTCGGTTGTAGTATGGTTCTGTGAGACAATTCAGGGACAGCTTTCCTTGTAGTTACTCTTGTCCGTACTATTGTATCGCATTGGTATTCATATTAGACAATAATGGTCACAATGGCTCAATGGAGTCTCTCAGGATTCCCAGGTGGACCCCAACCTTGAATAGGCTCCTGTCTCACCCAGCTGGTTTCTTTATGCATCAAGCTCAGTAATTTACAGGGAGTAAGGGGAATTAGGAAGTGGTGCCAAGGTGGTAGTTCTATATTTTTCATTACACCACAGCTGCACCATTCATGCAAAATAGCTGGGTACATTGACTAACCAATGGCCATTGGACAACTCCTGGTATATCATCTAGCTGGCCTTTAAAGTTGTTGGAGGAGGTAGACTCAGCCAAATGAAGTGAACGATGCTAAATCTGCTTTTGCAAGGATACAGCAATCACTGCACCTTACACCAATCACCAATCACCTTACACCGTGTGAACATACTGTTTGCTCTCTGGATCAACCCAGCCAGGTAGGTGAAACAAGGCACAATATGAATGTGAAAACCAAAAAATTGCTCACTGCTTGTCGCAAATAATATACAAATAAATATGTGTCACTGTATGGGAACTGCATTATGGGAACAATGTCTATATAAAGGCCAAAAACCAATATGCATATTGGAACAATAAGTGGGCAAGGCTGAGCACAATATGTCTGAGGGCACATTTAAACATAATGTCATGTGGTTAATGCATGTCATTATCATATGGGACTAACACATAATTAATTGGCCGATCCTATGGGTGTTGATATAGACGCCAGCGGTGTGTGATGGAGGTCAGTCCAAACAATAGACAACTTAACCAGGTCTTTGCTTTATTAACCAGACAAGGCACAGGATGACACTGGGTTAATGCAGCAGGTGTGTACAACAGGTACACAATGCACATACACATTGGATGTACTAGATCCAGCCAGGAACATATGGGGCAGCACAGGTGGTGTGCAGACAAACGGGAGCACAAACCTGTGTGTATACATGCAATGGTGGCAGTGGCATATGTATTGAGTAGGCACAATGGCATACATATGTAGCGGTATCGCTACTATACCTACTGTCCTGAGTAATGTCATCTCTCCGTTATGGAGACTCAGAAGCACATCCTGCCACTATGGAGGAACGAGCTGAAGATGTGCTGTACAGTCGAGCATGCACAGTAGTGCACATGGGTCAGAGGTCGGGCCTCCAGCAGTTCGGGGTCCTAGTGCCGTTGGGTAGGGTTAAAGCACAGGGCGCAATCCCTTAAGATAATTCACACCTGTGTGGAAGTTTTTACTTCATTAGTTTTAACTCTGTTACATAAATGTTTTTTTTTTTTTTACCTCATTAACAATGTGCAAATACATTTGTAATAAACCCATCAGGCTATTAGTGTTTGAGAGGGTATATGTGTATGTAGGTACTATAATGGTGCCCTATGAGCATGAGGGCAGGAGACAGTACTTCAAGGCTCAGGGGAGATGTGAACTGACAGTGACAGGTGCATGTGGGGGAGGGAGCTATAAAAAGAGTATCCCAAAAAACCTTTGGAGGCAGTTACCATAGTGAAAGAAAGGAAAGAGGGCATTGTTATGAGTGAGATGAAAGGATTGGCGCTGTGGCTGTGGAGGCGGAGAAGACGTGGTTCTTCCAGTCTGATAGTGACCTTCTCCATAGCATGCCTCGCCCTTAGTAAACTCTGCCCCAAAGCTGTCCCTGATGGTGGACAAGTCCCCCTCAAAGTCCTACCCTGACTCATAATAAACCTGACCAGTGGCAGCTGGCTTCCCCGTGTCACCACATCCGCGTCAGAGTGAAACTTCTGGAGTTGCACACAGTTTTATATCCTTGGACAGGTTAGTCTAGTGAAAGTAACTTGTATAGTGGGCTACAAACATTGGGCCTGATTCAGAGTTGTACGCAAACCAGATGGTTTACGTACAACTCCAATGCTTGCCGATTGGTGCATGCACAGTATCTGTACTGTATGTACTGTATATGTGCTGATCTATGTCTGTGACGGCAGTCGCATTGCCCCCTAAGCAGCAGCTTCACTGGCCCCGACAGCATGAATACATCGGCCATCCTGAGTCAGCTGAGGGTTATTCAGAATGATCCGATGCTGCATCTTTGATTGCAGCAAAGGATCACAGAAGCAGACAGGAGGCATCTATTTACACAAGAAGCCTCCTGCGTCTTTAGCATATTATCGCGCAACCGTTGCATACAAAGACTGTGTGATATGCGCACAACTCTGAATCAAGCCCATCATTCAGGAGATTTTCAGGAAAGGCAAAAGATTTATTAGCCTCAGCTGTCTAAATCCAGACCCGGGTTTGTCTACTCTACAAAAAGTGCACAATGAAAACAATCACTGTGCTGGTATTAATTATTCTATAATCTAGTGATTCCACAATAATATGGTTTAAAGTCTGCTCTCTATTATGCAAACAGGAGGCTGGGTTCAATAATACCACATAGATTTTAATCAAACACAAAATAAGCAAATAAATATATACACATACAGTATATCTCAATTAAAAGTCACATAAATAACAGCAATAATCTACAAAAAGTGCACCAACGGGGCCACATAATTTAAATTAGAGTCAACTAAAAAGAATTTGAATGTTCTTCATTGAATGTAAAAAGTGTTTTAGCAAAATACCAAAGTGTGTAGATTTGGAGATTGCTTAACATATTGTAGAGGTAATGTGAGTGGCTGTAAGGTGTTGATTAAGTTTATTAAAGGGAGTGGTATTAGAGAATAAAGATAGTGATAACCATAGTCGTATATATGGATAACATTAATATTTAAGTTGTTAGAGGTTCAGACAGTATGCGTGAATGTCGTAATAGATTGTTTTCATTGTGAAAGATTGTTGGACATATTTGCTGAAGGCAGAAGTTCCAGATAAATAAAGACATATTTCGAAAAAGTGTATTTTTATTGAGTACCAGGGACAGAGGATATCATTACCTCTCCGCCTGGCTGAAGACAGAAGCAGCACTGTTTACTGTAGGTACCGATTGAGACCTCTTTCGAAGGAAAGGCAAAACTCCTGAATCACCATGAACCAGGTAATTTTCATGATATACATCAAGCTGTTACATGTATAACTACTGTATATCACTTTCTTAGCTTTTTACTATACTTGTTGGAGGGTCATATACACCTTATGGTGTGATATAAATGTTCTTGGTAGCGAATGTACCTCTGGCCTCTAGGAAATTATTGTCCTGTTTAGCTTAATTTATTTGATAATTTTTATTACATTGGTTGAAATTAGTCTACAAACATTAGCGTCCACAAAAGTTCATCCAGAGAGAGCAGGATTTATCCTATAAAAAGTAAATACTGAAACTGATGGAGTCCTTTTGAGTCATCCCACAATAATGTGTCCTCCATTTCATTTCATTTAATTAATAATTTAATTAATCTTCCTTTTGTATGTTAGTAGTACACAAGTAGACACACTACTGCTGTACACCTAATCCATGCCTAACTCCATTCAACCATGCCCAACTCCATCGATCCACCCAACTCCTCTGAATGGACAGTGAACGTTTTGACACAGCAGCAGATGCAAACATCTTAGGCCACAGATGCGCTTCCCTGTACAACTGGGTGAAAATGAGCAAAAACAGCAACATGGCATCACAAAAGAGTATTTGTGCTGCAGGCTCGCAGTGTAGTGCTGTACAGCGACAAGCCCAATAACCATACATGCCTACCCTCCCGGTTTTCGCGGGAGGCTCCCGATTTTTCGGGTAACCCCCCGCACCCCTGGAAGGGTAGGCATTTCTCCCGCATTCTGCCCACTTCCTAGTGAAGTGGGCAGAATGAGGAGAATACCCGCGGCGATCGCGGGTCTCCGTGAAGGGGGCAGGGCTTAAGATGTGATTCTGCATGAATCACAGCATTTGGCCCCACCCCCTATGTAAATTTGACCCAATCGCGGCAGTTGTGCCGCGAGGGGGCGGGGCTTAATGACGCAAATCGTTAGGCCCCGCCCCCATCGGCCCCCTGCTGCTTCTCTTACCCGGGCTTCTCCCGGGAAGAGATTTATAAAGGTAGGTAAGTATGCCCAATAACATTGCAGTTATTTGTTGGGGTTGCCTAGCGGTGCACAGCACTGGCTATTTTTCCCTCCAAAACGCCAGATTTATCAAACAGCGACTTGATTGGTGGAAACTCAGTTTGCTGGAGATGTGTAGTGAATGATGTGAAAACCTAATTTGCATATGGTATACGCCGTAAGCCGACTATCAGCTAAGACTTTACCACACGCAATAAAATCTTAACATAAATAAGCCTAAAATAGGCCTAAAAATAACCACACGGAGACTTGTGTTTGGCAAAAATTGTCACCATTTATTTGAGAAATTGGAGAACAATGTACAGGACTGTAGTTAAAGGGAAAGGGGGCAACAAAAGCATCCCTACCATGCCACCAGGGCTCTTAACTTTTAACTCTCTAAAGCTAAACGTCAAACCAAACCTGTCATATCCACACAAAAAAAATAAATGATATAGCGAATAATAAAGCCCAAGCCATGTCATTTCTTTTCCTCAAGGCCTATAAGGTCTTACGTCATTTAACTGCATACTGTTTAACTAAGGCCATTGTTGTTGTGTACAGTAGCATTGGCCCTGCCATTCTCCTAAAGGGACCGGAACTGATAGTAACACGACCCTTTAATATGTTAACAGACTTGAGTTGCTCTCAAATGGACCACAGATCCCTGTGACCCTGTGACACATTCATTTTAAATGTACATTAAAAGCTTTAATATATACAGTACATCCATTGGCATGCATTCTGTGATGTGCACATGGCCCCTATCAGGGGCGTATCTACCCATTGGCCAGGATGGCACTCACCAGGGGCGCCAACCAAAGGGGGGGCGCTGCCCGGCAGTGCCACCAGTAGCCAAGGGGTGGACAAGTCCCCCGGGCCCCACAAGTGTAGGGCAGACTGCAATGAAAGCGATCTGCCCTACACAGTTTACAAACAGACAGCCGCCAGCGGCAGCTGTGTGTTTGTAATAGCAGCCAGTTAATGAGAGTCTGCCTGACTTTCATTAGCTGTTGCGTCGTCCGCGGAGGGAGCCGGCTGGAGCTCACTCATGAGCTCCGTGATCCGGCTCCCCCCGCAGCATGTGATGGGATAGATGTCATACGTCATGACGTCTCTCCAATGCAGGAGAAGAGCGGGTCGGGACTCGGACAGCGGCGGTCGCGTCAGGAGCGGGGACCAGGTAAGTTGAATTTTTTTTTGTTCTTTGTGTGTGTGTGTGTGTGTGTGTGTGTGTGTGTAAGCCTGGCACGGGGGGGGCACTGAAATAGGGGGTGTCCGCTACTGGGTGCACTTTATGGGGGGGTGCCCGCTACTGTATTGGGGAGGCCACTACTGGGGGCAATTTATGGGGGTGGCCACTGCTGGCAGCACTGTATACCGGTGGCCACTACTGGGGGCAATTTAGGGGGGGGGCGCGGGGGGCCACTACTGGGGGCACTGTATAGGGGGGTCTACAACTGGGGGCACTATTAGGGGACTACTACTGGGGGCACTGTATAGGGGGGCTACTACTGGGTACTATTACTGGGGGCACTGTATAGGGGGGACTACTACTGGGTACTATTACTGGGGGCACTTTATAGGGGGGACTACTACTGGGTACTATTACTGGGGGCACTGTATAGGGGGGACTACTGGGGGCACTGTATAGGGAGGACTACTACTGGGGTCAATGCAGCATAGGGGGCAATACTACTGGGGGCACTGTATAGGGGGGGCTACTACTGGGGCAATGCAGCATAGGGGGGATTACTACTGGGGGCATTGCATAAGGGGGGTAGGGGGATGCCAGTACATTACATTGCCAGGGGCGCTTGGATCCCTAGATACACCCCTGGCCCCTATATCCAGGGGGGCCCACACTGCACTCCCTGCACCCATTGAAAATACTTGGGGCTGCCGCTGAAGATAAGCGCATTCACATTAGGCTCTGGCACAGTGCCAGAGTCTTTAAGGCACATGCCCCAGCAGGAGGGGGAGCAGGCTCAACCCCTTCCATAAGATGCCCCTGTATAGATCTAGGCAGTACTAACAAAAAGGAATTTATATCCTGTACATCCAATTTAATTTTACAGGAGCAGACTATAACCAATGACAATATTTATGTCTACAATCCCCTCAATATTATAGCTCACCCTCACTATCAATGCCACACCTAAGATTTAGATCAACAACTGGCATTCTATGGTAGTTTTAACCCTAAAAATGGTGATAAAAGGAAAGGGGCACTACTGAGGGCACTATATAAGAGGCACTACTGGGGGAACTGTATAAGGGGCACTACTGGGGCCACTGTATAAGGGTGCACTACTGGGGGCACTGTATAAGGGAGCAGTACTAGGGGCACTGTATAAGGGTGCACTACTGGGGGCACTGTATAAGGGGCACTTCTGGGGCACTGCATAAGGGGCACTGTATAAAGGTGCACTACTTGGGGCACTGTATAATGTGCACTGCATAGGGGGCAATGTATAAGGATGCACTACTGGGGGGCACTGTTTAAGGGGCATTGCATAGGGGGCACTGTATAAGGGTGCATTACTGGGGGCACTGTATAAGGAGCACTGCTTAAAGGGCACTGTATAAGGGTGAACTACTGGGGGCACTGTATAAGTGGCACTACTGGAAGGACTGATTAAGGTGCACTACTGAGGGCACTGCCTATGGGGGACCACTACTGGGGGCACTGTATAAGGGGCACCACTGGGGGCACTGTTTTAGGGGCACTGTATAAGTGTGAACTACTGGGGGCACTGTATAAGGGGCACTGAAAGGGGCACTGTATAAGGGTGCACTAGTTGGGGCACTGTATAAGGGACACTACTGGGGGCACTGCATAAGGGGGACTACTACTGGGGGCACTGTATTAGGGGCACAATATAAGGGGGACCACTACTGGTGGCACTGCATAGGGGGGCCACTACTGGGTGCACTGCATTGGGGGGACTACTACTGGGGGCACTGCATAGGGGGGCCACTACTGGGGGCGCTGTATAAGTGCACTGGACTACTACTGGGGCACTGCATAGGGGGGACCACTACTGGTGGTACTTTATAAGGGGCACTACTGGGGGCACTGCATAGGGGGGACTACTACTGGGGGCACTGCATATGGGGGACCACTACTGGGGGCACTACTAGGGGCATTGCATAGGGGGGACCACTACTGGGGGCACTGTATAAGGGGCACTGCATAGGAGGGACCACTACTAGGGGCACTGCATAGGGGGGACTACTACTGGAGCACTGTATAAGGGGCACTACTGGGGGCACTGCATGGGGGACTACTACTGGGGGCACTGCATATGGGTGACCACTACTGGGGGCACTACTAGGGGCATTGCATAGGGGGGGACCACTACTGGGGGCAGGGCCGGCTCCAGGGGTCTGAGCACCCTGTGCCGGCAGAGTACATAGCGCCCTGTAATCGCGCGCAATCGAAATTGGGGGTGTGGCCTCATTTCCATAGGCCACAACCCCTGCATGACGTTACTTGGAGGCGTACCCGCATGGCATAACTCCAAATAACGTCAGGCTGGGGGTAAAGCCCAGTCCTCCATCACTAGCTGGGCTTCCCCCAGCCCTCTGCTATCAGTGAATGGATGCCGCGTGCACAGCTGCAGCGGTGGGGGTCCTCAACCTCCCGATTTGACCACCCGCGGGCCACTTCGGCCCACGAGTGGAACAGCGGGACAGTACTGTCCAGCTGAAATCGGGATGTTGGGGAGGGATGCACCCTCTATGGTTGGCACCCCAGTGCGACTGCACTGGTCGAACAGCCCTAGAGCCGGCCCTGACTGGGGGCACTGTATGAGGGGCACTGCATAGGAGGGACTACTACTAGGGGCACTGCATAGGGGGGACTACTACTGGAGCACTGTATAAGGGGCACTACTGGGGGAACTACATACGGGCACTACTACTGGGGGCTCTGTATAAGGGGCACAGGAGAGGGGGGACCACTACTGGGGGCACAGCAGAGGGGGGACCACTACTGGGGACACTGCATAAGGGGCACTACTGGAGGCAATGCATAGGGGGACTACTACTGGGGGCACTGTATCAGGGGCATTACTGGTGGCTCTGCATAGGGGGAAAACTACTGGGGGCACTGTATAAGGGGGGTGTGGCCTCATTTCCATAGGCCACAACCCCTGCATGACGTTACTTGGAGGCGTGCCCGCATGGCATACCTCCAAATAACGTCAGGCTGGGGGTAAAGCCCAGTCCTCCGTCACTAGCTGGGCTTCCCCCAGCCCTCTGCTATCAGTGAATGGATGCCGGGCGCACAGCTGCAGCGGTGGGGGTCCTCAACCTCCCGATTTGACCACCACTATGCAGTGCCCCAGTAGTGCACCACTGTATAAGGGTGCACTACTGGGGCACTGCATAGGGGGACTACTACTGAGGGCACTGTATAAGGGGCACTACTGGGGCACTGTATAAGAGGCACTGCACAAGGGGCACTGTATAAGGGTGCACTACTGCGGGCACTGTATAAGGGACACTACTGGGGCACTGCATAGGGCTACTACTACTGAGGTCATTGTATAAGGGGCACTACTGGGGCACTGTATAATTGGCACTACTGGGGCACTGCATAGGGGGGACCACTACGGGGGGCACTGTATAAAGGACACTGCATAGGGGAGACCACTACTGGTGGCACTTCATAGGGGGAGGACTACTAATAGGGGGACTGTATAAGGGGAACTACTGGGGGTACTGTATAGTGGGCACTGCATAGGAGTGACCACTACTGGGGGCACTGCATAGGGGAGATTACTACTGGGGTCACTGTATAAGGGGCACTACTGGAGGCACTGCATAGGGGGACTACTACTGGGGGCACTGTATCAGGGGCACTGCATAAGGAGCACTACTGGGGGCACTGCATAAGGGGCACTGTATAAAGGTTCACTACTGGGACACTGCATAGGGGGCACTGTATAAGTGTGCACTACTGGGGGCACTGTATAAGGGTGAACTACTGCGGGCACTGTATAAGTGGCACTGCATAAGGGGCAATGTTGAAGGGTGAACTACTGGGGCACTGTATATGTGGCACTACTGGGGGCACTACTCACAACTGGGGGTACTGTGTAAGGGGCACTACTGGTGGCACTGAATAAGGGTCACTGCATTAGGGGTACTGCTACTGAGGACATTGCATAAGGGGAATTACTACAGTGGGCATTGCAAGAGGGGCACTACTACTGGGGGCATTTTGGTGCATATGGAATGGAAAGGAATGTTTCCAGAGTGAGGAGAAACAGTGGTGCCATGTTGACACACCTTCCAAATACCCTAGTTCATGTTCTATGCACAGACCATCTAGTTGCAGTTGGATGTGTTGTTTACACTTTTGCACTCACACGCAGCCTCCAGGGGGCCGAGTATACAAATCTCGCGATCGCACAGCAAGATATAAGGACGCCCTCTATGTCTTAGCGTGCGGCGGCAATGTCTTCACAAGCCAGTGTAATGACGCTCACTTGCCCTTCGTTACGCACGTCATCTCCAGGAGGTGTATAAAACAATCGGTACCATCAAGAACCATCGGAGGCATATGCAGTGCTTGTGGTTGGCCCTATCCTACCACAAGCACTGCGAGTGCTTCAGTCAAATAAAACAACCAGGTGACGTGTACAATGACGCAGCCTTGTAATTATGGATGCCCATAAAACGCCATTTTGCCGTTCAGACACGCCTGCGTTCGCACCACCACCACTTCCCCGTTTTCCAGGACCTTCCCTTGTCACCACCCACAGACGGCATATCCTGTTAGTCAAACTAGCGGGCCTTCTGTGTTATCCAAGTGATCGCTTCCCAATCGCTATGACTGGCTCGCGCATGCGCATTTTGCCGCATACGCAGACAGGCAACAATCGGCCATTGCGTGCGAGCACAGCGTTGCGTCCGGGTCTGAATCAGGCTCTGTGTTTCCATTCCCATTCTCCACTGACCTAGATGCACTTCTAGTATACAGAAGTATTTCCTGTAAACAAAGAGTAGATGTGAATCTTGATATGAGCTGGTTGGGCCATCTATGCGAACCATTGCAAAACCAAGACGTTTTGCTGTGCACATCCAGTCTGCATCTTCAACAACCACCAATGAAAGCAAGTACATAATCTCTAGCTGATCAACTTCTACTTACTGATGCAAGGTAGAGAAGCACCACTTTGTAAGTATTATTTTCTTTGGAGATGATACTCATTTCATGGGACCCAGGAACTAAATGCATAACTTGCTTAAACATGTAAAATGGATATAATTCACTATAGGGAAAATAGGAACCTCATACCTCAGTTATGCCATACCTCTCAAGTGGAAAGAAGTTTGTGTGGCACTAACGGGATTCTTGTCCTCCCATATAGTGGGTATCATCCCCTAATAGCTAGCCAGGTCCTACCCCCGCATTTTTTTTTTTCACTTATGAAGTAACACATTCTAACCCTAACCTCAGTAACAACAGTGTGGGAGCAGGGCGGCACTTTCAGCTCCGCCCCCTGAACATGTGTCATCATGATTTCACACCAAGGGAGCAGGACCACCAGCACCGAGAAGTACAGCACTGCATCGAGTGTCCGGACAAGCTGAAGGGTCTGTGCCCAAAGTGTCCAAAGGACACTCTGAGCATGATGCTGGCTGCAGGGTGCATTTAGTGAAATTTGCTTTGGGACCTAGTGATGCTGTGCCTCCTCCCAGGTTGAAAAGGACAGAGTGGGGTCTTCAGTTATTGCATGTGCTGCTCGCTGGTAGAGAAGTGCGCCGACCCCCATGTTTTGGTTTTGGTTCTGGCTCTCCCCTGGTTTTGGATCTGGATTGGTTTTGCCAAAACCTCACCTCTGTGTTTTGTTTTTCGGTTTTGGTTTTGGATCTGGATTTTTTCTTAAAAATCATAAAAACAGCTAAAATCACATAAAATGGACCTGTTTTTGTTACTACACTATTATTAACCTCAGTAACATTTATTTCCACTCGTTTCCAGTCAGTTTTGACCACCTCACAGCTCACTATATTGTTTTCATCCAGTTTAGGCCCAAAATTTGCACCAAGCTCGCTGGCTAACTAAGCTATGTGGCAGCAGTGGGTGGCACAAAAACGTGGGCAGTTCAACTGCCAACATGGCACGTCAGGAAACAAATGTATTCAAGAGAGGCCTGAAGGAGTTGGAGTATATATGTAGTTGAAGGCAGGGACAGGAAGGGTTTGGTCGTAAATTTAATTCATTTTTTTTATTCCGTAAAGTAAATTTATGGGGGAGAAGGGGAAAAGAGGAGGCATTTACAAAAAAATATTTTACTCATTCATATCAGTCCTTGCCCCAGAAGAATCCTTGAGCGCCTTGCCTGCTGCTGGAGGTGGATTTTCTCATCGCAGAAGGGGACCAGAAAGACTTCTAGTAGTGCTTTCCATATGAAAAAGCATTTCCCAACCTGTACAGGGACATTAAAAAAAACATGGTTAGTTAGTGGCCTCCAAACTGCCACTTAACCAGCACAAAGATATTAAGGGGTATATTTAATTTACTGAAGTGAGAGTTTTTAGAAATTCATTTTAAAAGTGATGTTGCCCATAACAACCAATCAGATTCTACTTGACATCACTTTCTAGAAGATAATAGATAGAATCTGATTATTTTCTATGGGCAAGCAATATCACTTCTAAAACTCACTTCTAAAAACTCTCACTTTAGTAAATTAAATTTACCCCTTAAGGTCTTACGTTGTGTCTTTCTTGAGAATCCTGTGCCAACTTCTGCTGCTAGGAGTGGATTTTCATCCCAGAAGGGGACAAGGAAGAGTGCTTTCCAAAACAATTGACTGTAAAATAAACCTTTGCAAACCTTCCAAAAAAGCATTTCCCAAACTGTACAGGGACATAAAAAAAAACCAGTCAGTTAGAGGCCTCAAAGTGCCACTTAACCAGCACAGATATGTGGACAAGCGTAAGATCTATGATTTAAGAATGGGGTAGCCAGCCCTGGTCTCAAGAGCTATCAACAGTGCATATTTTCTAAGTCTCCTCACAGAATCACAACTGTAATAATTAACTCCACCTGTCGATCTTTTCAAATTTGGTACTGACAGGGCCATCTTTACCTATAGGCTAAATGGGCAGTTGCCCAAGGGCCCCAGGATTCCAAGGGCCCATGGCCAATAGCACCCCCACCCCCAATCGTATAGCTGCCATCTCTCACAGTCCTGCATGGGGAGGAGGCAGAGGCGGGTACCAGCTCAGGGGGGAACTAGTGGCGGTGCAGTTGGTGCATTACACTGGGGCCCACTGTGCTGCAGGAGCCCATAGCCGCCGCTGCACCACCGCTAGTGTCCTCTGGGCCCAAGTGTAGGGCAGACCACAGTGAGAGCAGTCTGCCCTACACAGTTTCCAAACACACAGTCGCCAAACAGATTCTCATTGGCTGCTGTGTCGTCCATGGAGGGAGTCAGCTGGAGTTCACTCATGAGGTCAACCTTCCGGCTCATGTCGCAGCGGGTGATGGGTCTCTCCCATCCCATAGTGCAGAGTGAGAGTGGGCCCGGAGGAGTGGACAGCGACGGTCGTCGGCAGGAGCGGGGATTGGGTAAGTTGCTTTTTTGTTGTGTGTGCATCTGTGTAAGGGGGCACAGGGGTGCAGAGCATAGGGGGGGGCACTACTGGGGGCACTGTATGGGGATGGTGGCCACTACTGGGGGAATTGTATAGGGGGAGGCACTAATAGGGCCACTGTGTAGGGGGGCCACAACTGGGGGCACTGTATGGGGAGGGTGGCCGCTAGTGGGGGTATTTTATTGAGGGAGGAGCTACTAGGGGCACTGTATAGGACTGGTTCTACTGGGGGCACTGTATGGGGAGGGTGGCCACTACTGGGGACACTGTGTGGGGGTGACTACTACTGGGAGCAATGCATAGGAGGGATTACTATTGGGGGCACTGCATAGTGGGGATTACTACTGGGGGCAATGCATAAGGGAACTACTACTGGGGGCAATGCAGAGGGGGATTACTACTGAGGCCACTGCATAGGGGGGACTACTACTGGGGCCATTGCATAGGAGGGACTACTACTGGGGTCCCTGCATAGGGGGGACTACTACTGGGGGCACTGCATAGGGGGGACTACTACTGGGGGCACTGCATAGGGGGGACCACTTCTGGGGGCACTGTATAAGGGGCACTGCATAGGAAATTTGTTGTACTGTACATGTTCAGACTGTGACTTGTGTTTTTTTTTGTAAATTACTTCTGTTTTTTCTGCCAACACCCCCCCTCCCCCGGCACAGCCTCCACCGATAGCATCCCATCCCCGGCAGAGAATTGTTTCATAGGGTCCCCAGTGCATTGCTTTGCCCAGGGGTCTGCACTGCTGTTAAGACAGCCCTGGGTACTGAGTAATGAATACACCTGTGCACCTGCAAGGTGGTCTGGAAAATGTGAAATGTTAGTAGCTTTCGAGAACCCAGGTTGGCTACTTCTGATTTAAGGCCTTACGTTTTTCTTGAGAATCTTGCGCCTGCTCTGTGGCTAGGAGTGGGTTTTCATCCCAGAAGGGGACCAGGAAGAAGCTTTCCAAAAACAACTGACTGTTAAATAATCCTTTGCAAACCTTCCGAAAAAGTATTTCCCAACCTGTACAGGGACATTAAAAAAACATATTTATGTAGTGGCCTTCAGTTCAAACTGCCATTGTACCCACTCTCCACTTAACCGGAGCAGATATTGTGGACAAGCGGAACAGAGTAGCAAATGCAACATTTAAGATTTAAGGTTTAAGTCTTACATTGTGTCTTTCTTGAGAATTCTTGAGAATTCTTGAGCGCCATGCCTGCTGCTGGGAGTGGATTTTCATCCCAGAAGGTATGAAGATATTGTTTTTTTCTTCCCAACGGACACATGGCCTGATTCAGAGCCGGACGCTATTTGCGAACGGTCATTCAGAAAAAGGGGCCGCCTATTTAAATTGAGCGCTCGCTCTTTGCGGTCTGTTGACGCCTCTATGTCTGAGCGAGCAAACGAAACATGCGTTCGCTATTTTGTAAGGCCGCCCCCTGGCCGTTCGCATCATACGTCTTCTCCGCTATTTATTAGATTAATTGAGTACATCGAAAGGCGTCTGAACTGCTCGCAGTGCTTGTGGTAGGTTTTACTTCCCGCAATCACTGCGAGCAGTTCAGGCTAAAAGACAACCAAGTGACGTGGTCGATGATGCTGCTTTGTTAATTATGCACTCCCAATAAACGCCCGTTTTGACCGTTTGGCACGCCTGCGTTCGGATCTCCACTCCCCGTTTTCAAGCACCTTCCCTTGTTACCACCCACAAACGCCTCATTCTGTCACTCAAATTAGCAGGCCCTCGCTGTTTTGCGAGCGCACGATTTACAACTGCAATGACTGGTTGGCGCATGCGCATTACGACCCATACGCATGCGCACATGTGCGATCATCGCACGGAGCCAGCGAGCGGCCGCTTACGAGCGGCTCTGAATCAGGCCCACAGATCTGAATAGATGTAAATAACCACTCACAGGAAAAAGAGGCAATTTGGGGGCCCTTGCACAAAACTACCTTTGCTTTACTTGAGCTGCCCACCTTCCACTGTGTACTCAGAAAAACTTTTCAGCACAGCCGGGAACCTTGTGATCGGCTTGAGACTGCTTCCCCAAAATGTGGAAAAAATGATGCCCATCAAAATGATCTACAAATTCTACGAGAAAGACCTTTACCGTCAATTATGTGCAAAAATTACAGAGGCACCTGTAATGGTGGATTCCAGCGGGGACAAATTAATATTGTGTGAAGAGGATGATGTATACATCACCCTAGATTATACCATTACCCAAGCCTATATCGTCATCCCATCCTGTGTTGTGTATAATTACAGCTGCGCTCCATGTTAGATTGGGGATTCATTGTCCACTTTAGTGGATGTGAGCTCCATTTTAGTCCATATCATCACCACACCCCCTACAAATCTTAGCTGCACTCTGGAATACGGTTGCATGGAGTTGCCCCTCTGCCTTGCTGAAATTCAGGTAGAGGGGCCATGAGCAGGGACTGGGAGTAGGGACACTATAATTAGAGAACACAGTTTTAGCTGTTTTATTCCATTTTTTAAACCATATCCTCTAATTTCTCCTTTGAAAATGTTTATGCAAATCTCAGCAGAGGCATTTGTGATGCCATGGCTAATGCACACACACAGAAAAAAAAAAAACAGATTGATTGATTTAATTAATTTTTGGGGGCACTTGGGAGGGAGAGCACCTGAACGAGGCAGCAGCCTCTTGATAAACGACACAGGCAGCACCCCAGACACATACACAAAAAAAAGATTGATTGATTGATTGAATTCATTTTTGGGGGGCACTTGGGAGGGAGAGCACCCGAATGAGGCAGCAGCCTCTTGATAAATGACACAGGCAGCACAGCACCCCTGCACACCTATATTGCTGATAAATGTGGCTAACGTGCACACACAAAAAATAGTTTTTATTTTTTCACTGGTGGTGTGGCTAACATGCACACACACAAAAAAAATGTTTTTATTTTTTTTACACCGGGGGTGAAGAAGAGCACCCCTAATGGACAGAGCACCCCCTAGACAACACAGCAGAACAGCCAGCCCCTATGGACAACAGCCAGCCAGCCCCTATGGACAGGACAACAGCCAGCCAGCCCCTATATGGATTTATATGGACAACAGCCAGCCAGCCCCTATGGACAACAGCCAGCCCCTATGGACAAGACAACCTCAAAACAGCCAGCCAGTCCCTATGGACAACAGCCAGCCAGCCCCTATGGACTACAGCCAGCCAGCCCCTATGGATAACAGCCAACCAGCCCCTATGGACAGGACAAAGTCAATTATGCACAACAGCAGCGCAGCACAGCTCCCAGCACAACCTCACAAGTCATAATGCACAACAGCAGCGCAGCGCAGCTCCCAGCTCCCTCCCAGCTCCCTCCCTGTTCACTCTCCACAGCTGGAATGAAAAATGGCGTCGATTGCAGGATCTTTATAGAATCCTGAGTCTGATTCCCTAAGTTCGGGTGTGTTCGGATCTCTGAGATCCGAACCCGCTCATCTCTACTCGCTAGTGGGTGTAGAGACCTCAGAATGGGGATCACCCAGCATAATAGGTCCACATCACCTCCAGGCCCCAGTAGTGGGCGCACACACTATAGTTCTGCTACTCATTATCCCCTATCCACTTAGGAATACATTTTTCAAACAACCATATGGCAACACATACTCTTGCCTCCCATAGCAAAACATTCCCTACATCCCCATAGCAGCACCCCCCCCCTTTTGCAGCAACAAATGTCACCCCCACTCAGTAGAAAACATATCCCTGCTTATTTGTTTATCTTCCAGCCTGGGCTGCTCAGTTATTCAGGGACAATCTGGCAGCGAATCAGGGTGAAGATCATTCATTTTGGTTCGCTGCCAGACTGACCTCAATGACGAATGACAGCTCCCGCTGTGGCTCGTGGAGTGGGACTCCCCCAGTTCCCAACCTTGTGTGACCTGGTAGAATGCATGTCATATACAGGGGGAATGGAGATGCTGGGACAGATATACTGCAAAAGCATTTCTGACCTGCATCTCCCTGTTCCCACTGACCGCAAAAAATGGGCTTACGGGTCGCGTGTTGTGCACAAGTGATCTAAAGTATAGAACAATAAACATCCTGAGCAGATTTACCTAAGTATAAACACATCTATTACTTCAGGCATATCATTCGGTCAGCGCGGCACTGGCTTTGATATATATTAATGCCCAAAAGTGCCATTGCTTTAACCCCTTTTTAGTGCCTAAACACTCCAACTTGAATAACAATGATGTATCTGCAGTATCCTCAGAAACATCAGATCCTCCACACTAAAGACGTTACGACAGTATTATGAATCTGACCTTCAGAGCACAGGACCCAGAAGAGCAATGTAGGAGAGGCTGCAATAATTCTGTCTGTCCCCTGCTCAGCGAGCGGCCTGAGAATATTATTACACCTGCTATCTGCATAACATTCTCAATGCCATTACCTTTAAAATAATAATTCCAATATAGGGATGCTGACACCACTGGGGGGAGGGGTAAAGCCTGTCTGCGTGAATGGAAGAGGAGCTCTTGTGAAAACATAAATGGAATCAGGGGAACTGAGGATGGAGCAGTGTAATTACTGTGGGTGTCTGCAAATAAAAAGACATCCATTTTTTTCTGTGCTTTGTACAATATGCTGTAAATACTTTCCAGCTTCATGTCACTGAATGAAAAGCTATATGTCCACAGAGAGTGGTCGTCAGTACTGTGAGCACAATCTATTCATTAAAATGTGCAGCATCTTTTTTTGTGAATGGACATAAGAAGCAGTATTCCTTAGGTAAGGTGTTTAATTATTGTTTGGAATAAATTGTACCAGCATAGGAGATAATAGCGCACTTAGGGCCTGATTCAGAGCCGGGCGCAATTAGCGCTCGCTCGTCCAGAAAATAGGGGTGGCTATTCAAATCAACCGTTCGCTCTTTGCGGTCTGTTCACGCCTCTAGGTCTGAACAAGCGAACAAAACTTGCGGTCGTTTTTTGAAAAAATATGCCCCCTGGCCGCTCGCATCCTACGTCATGTCCGCTATTTATTAGATTAATCAAGTACATCGACCAGGGTATGAACTGCTCGCTATTCTTGGGGTTGGTTTTTGCTACCACAATTTTGCGAGCAGTTCTGGCTATAAAATAACCCAGTGACGTGGTCAATGACGCTGCTGTTTTAATTATGCACACCCATAAAACGCCCATTTTGACCTTTAAGCACGCCTGCGTTCGGATCTCCACTCCCCGTTTTCAAGCACCTTCCCCCGTTACCACCCACATACGCCTACTCCTGTCACTCAAATTATCAGGCATTCGCTATTTTGCGAGCACATGAATTTCGACCGCACTGACTGGTTCGCGCATGCGTATAACGATCCGTACGCATGCGCAGTTGGGCAAACATCGCTCGGAGCGAACGAGCGGCCGCTTACGAGCGGCTCTGAATCAGGCCCTTAATACTCTAGGTACAATACCTTATTTTTGTAACGCTACACCTAGAGATTAATCTCAGCTCACATCGAGATACATACTGTATCTACTCTCCACTCTCTGAAGTGCAAGGTGGGGTGGGGGAATCTCGATGGGAGCACTATGCAAAGCCAATCACTGTAGCTGTTCCCACAATTGTCTATGAAAATGGCGAAATGGGACTATTTCTCAAGTCCCAGCTAGTTTAACATTTCGGAGCTTGTCTCCAATAGGTAATGCCATCTGAAGGGGTTGGGTATGGGATTCTGGCGCTTGTGATCCCGGCGGTCAAAATCCTGATGCCAGCATCCCGACAGGGTTAGGATACCCTGTGGGTAGGTATCCTAACCCTTCCCCTACCCATCCCTCCCCATACCATGAACCTAACCCCCCCCTTGTGCCTAACCCTAACCCTCCGCCCCTTAGTGCCTAACCCTAACCCTCTCCTAGTGCCTAACCTTAACCCCTAACCCTCCCTGTCCCCCCACTACTTACCTTCGGGATGCTGACTGTCGTGATGCCGGCGTTAGGATTCTGACAGATGTCTGGATTCCGGCACCAGTATTATAAGCACCGGCATAGAATGTGCCAGGATTGTGACTACATCCCATCTGAAGTTGATATTAGCCATTCTTGTCTATGGGTGATGCACCAGAGGAATGTTCTGATCCCTTCCCCGGCAAGCTGCACACACCTCCCCTACTTCCTGTCCGTGATTCTACTCTGTGCATGCTCATCCTGATAGACATGCATGCACAGCGACTAGGCTGGGGCAGAAGCTGGAAGTGAAAGCAATAGCTATTAGCAAGTTCCTCATTTATAGATGTGCCCTCCCTCACCATAGCTGCAGTTGCGTGAAACAGCCCCTCTTGGCGTGCTAGGTCCCATGCTACTCTGATAGCGCTGGGAGTCTTTTTTGCTTCTTTTTTTGCCAAAAATGCATCCTAGTGGCATTATGATGTGACGAGTATGCAACAGGAGACTGTGCATGATTTATTTTATATGTGACACTTGTATATCTGTGTGCGTCTAAGTCCCTGAATCTGTATATGAAGTACAAAGTGCTATGATGGTTTTTTTACATGCTAAGTTCCTTGCGTACAGTTTACACTACAATATACAGGTGTCGCATATCAAATTAATCAGTAAAGTCTCCTTGTGTGTCCTAGTTGCATCGCATTGCGACAAAGATACATTATCGGAAAAAAATGACGCAGGTGCTAAAAGTGTTGCACTGAATCTGGCGGCTGTGCCAGGTATTCTCACTGCGTGGCATATTGAGGCTAGATGAAGTAGGAATCATCTGTACTTCAGGGCAAATGTATTAAAAATAAAGATTCCTTATCACTGGAATTTACGGCGATAAGGAATCTTTATTCACCCAGATATATCATTAACTGCGTAGCAAGGAGAGCGGCTCTGCTAGGAGCCTATCCCGCCAAGGACGGTGCTATCATTGAGCAGCTTTAGGCAACAACTGCTAGGGCGTTGGCATCCAATAGGGTCAGGGAGGACACACTTCCTGGGTGGAAAGGGGCACTGTGCCTGCCACCAACCACCTGTGTGACCTCTTTTAAATAAGGTTCCGATAAGAATTGGAGGAATGGGGCAGAGCCTTCTGGGTCACTTTAGACGTGATGGGCCGCTGCCTCTGTGACTTGCTCAGCCTGACACAGAGACATGTCGGCTCTGCCCATGCAAGATGCCACAGGGAGCTCTAGTGTGAATGTAGTCATATCGGCGCAGGAGATTTGGAACAGGCATCCGCAGCTTCCCATTTTGGAACCTGATCAGTGGTCACCAGTGGGGTAACTGGTTGCACTCTAAAATAGACACCATAACAGCGGGGGTAAGTGTTGTGAACAGCTAATTTCTCTTCTGTGGTCACTGCTTAAGGTGTAGTTTCCAGAGGAAGTCTGCAGGTTTTATGCTTCTTCAGAATAATATCATACTTGCCTACCCTACCGATTTGGTCGGGTGCCTCCCAAAAATCGGGTGCCGCTCCAGACCTCCCGGGAAGGCAGGCAATCCTCCCGGCTACCTGGAAGAGTCTAGCAATCTCCCTCATTTCATCCTTACCCCCATTATGAAGCTGTTATATTAAAAGACAGAGATATATGCATTCCAATGGGATCATGCCTGCTACTTTGAGTGACAGGATGAGGCGTATGTGGATGGTAACAGGGGAAGGTGCTTGAAAACGGGGAGTGGAATTAAGAACGCAGGCGTGCTTAAAGGTCAAAACGGGCGTTTTATGGGTGTGCATAATTAAAACAGCAGCGTCATTGACCATGTCACCTGGTTGTTTTATAGTCAAAACTGCTCGCAATATAGTGGTAGGAAAAACCAATCACAAGAATAGCGAGCAGTTCATACGCTGATCGATGTACTCGATTAATCTAATAAATAGCGGACATGACGTATGATGCGAGCGGCCAGGGGGCGTATTTTTCAAATAAACGTCCGCAAGTTTTGTTCGCTCGTTCAGACATAGAGGCGTGAACAGACCGCAAAGTGCGAACGGTTCATTTGAATAGCCACCCCTTTTTAATGAACGAGCGAGCACAAATAGCGTCCGGCTCTGAATCAGGCCCAATATGCGGCTGTCGATGTTGATCGATAACTCGCCCCGTTTTGTAGGCTTGGCGGGAGGTTGGCTTCACAAACGGAGGCGTTCCCAAGCAAACGCCTGCCGTTTGTGGGCGGCCCCACTGACATCACCAGTGATGTCAGTGAGAGAGCTTCCGGCTCTATGAGAGCCAGAAGCTCTCTGGGGCTTGTAGCCACGAGACCCTACCACAAGGGTCTCGTCGCAAGCCCGATGGTCGTGATGGTCTTGACCACCGCGACCATCATCCTGGCCGCTTGCAATAGCTGTGGGTGGTCAGAAGGCCGCACTAAAAAAAAAAAAAAACACCCAGATTCAGAGCGAGCGCTCTTTCAGAGCTTCCATCTCTGAATCAGGGCCAGTGGCAAGAACACATGATAGGTAACAGGTATAAAATCTGAATGACAATAAAAAGGTCCCACAACACCTCCATAGCTCTACATTAGTACACAGAACTCTACATTAGTACACAGATAGACCATAATTCCCAGCAGCCTCTGCAGCTGCGCAGGAGGTCTGGAATATGATGTCACGTGAGCAATGTCAGGGGATAAGGCAATATGACAGGTATAAGCGAGCGGCAATTGGTTGGGGCAGAGCTGATGTAACTGACCTGGAGGGCGTCACTATGGTGTAAGGAGCCACGCTGAGGACGGCTTTTCAGAGAGGTACCTGAGGAGTCAGGGGGCAAGATGTACTACACATCGCATTTTGGATGCTGCACATCCTGCCACTTATCGGGTACATACCGGCGTTATTATCGCCTGTATGTACATAGAAGTGCGATTAAATGGAGAGAAGGACACAAACACAGACAATACGGTTCAGTTTCGGAAAAAACACTTAGAGATAACGGCACCATGTCTGCAGTGCTTAAAGTCGTCCTAGAGAAGTTGCGGAACTCACCGCCCACCCTCAGTGTTTTTTACAATAAAAGAAAAGCGTGCCGTAGGAAAAGGGGCATGGCCTCAAACGAAAGTGATGTGCTCACAAAAGAAAGGGGAGTGGTCACAAAAGGGACGTAGTCACACAATAGTATTTCCAATTCAAATTACGCCACACAGTAGCACAATCTTGATTCACATTACATCTCCCTTATTCATGTATGACACACAGCAGTGCCCTTTTTACACAATACCCTCATTTGTGCCCCTTATGCAGTGCCCTCCTCATGCAGTGCCCCCAGGAGTGGTTCCCCTTATGCAGTGCCCCCTATGCAATGCCCCTCATGGTTTTTTTCCAATAGTGCACTGCGGGAGCAGTGAGCTCCAGCCTCTAACGCCGCTGCGGTCCACCTGGCTGTTCTGCTGAACTATTGGAGAGACGTCATAATGTAATTCCCATAGTGCTTGTGGGGGGAGACGGAAGCCGGAGCTCAGGAGTGAGCTCCAACCTCCGGCTGCTGGAGATCTGGGGAAGGAACCGGGCACCCGCTGGTAACAAAATCTTAGTGGGTATCCAGAAAATGGAGCCTCCCTGCATTGTCAGGGTTAGGTGGGCCGACGGGGGCGGAACTGGTTCCGTCCCCAAATAGAAGAGACGGAACGCAGTTCTGCCCTGTTCCGGCCCACTTTAACTCCTGCCTGTCTGTATACTGTAGGTTAAAATGGGGGGCCTTGTCTCTCTGTCGTGGGTAGGAAGTAAGGAGGAGGATATAAAGGTGGGAGACAAAAGTGAAGATCATAGGAAGAATATCTCTTCATCTAGAACATTCAGGTAAATCAAACCTGTGAGATTACCAGTACTATACCTCTAGGAGAAGTGTAGTACATATATTGAGTACAGGATATGGGTGCAGAGTGTGCAGTGCACACAAGCTCTCAAGTTGGGAAAAGGGAGGGGGGCTGTGCAAATCCCAACCCTTCGATGTAGCATTTATGACGTACATTCTATAAAATGATAGGTAGAAGCCAATTGGTTGCATTGGGCAACACTGCCCCTGGTCTAATTCTCCACTCTTTACACCGCTTGATACATCAACCCCTTTATCTGAAAAAGCTTTATCTGTATGTTTGCCAGGCTCCAGTGCTGCATAGTAAAATTTAGATTATTATAGAGGTGTATGTGGCACCCCCAGAGAAACTGCTTAGGGGTTAACTGGTATTACAAGGGTAAACTCCCTGGCAGTCCTTTTCATGTGCACAGTGAGTGTTGCTGAGGATTGACTCTAGGACCCAGGAGCAGCCAAGTGTAAGCAGCACTGCTGAGCCCAGGATTGAAAGTGAAACTAGAGAAGTCAGAGGAGAAGCAGCCATGTGGAGAGTGACATGAGCTGTGTTGTGTGTGCTGATGGAGAGAAGCAGCTGACAGGAGTGTGTGTGTGCTGCACTGAGCTTTGACTGAGGGCACAGAGAGTGGGGATCAGCAGCTGATCGGGGTAACAGTGGCTTTGAGAAGGAGACCCCCTCCATTACAGGCAGCAAGACAAAAGAGCTTGAAAGTGCTCAGTTTCACTGAACTTACTACAGCACCAAAGAGAGGAGAGACTGTGCAGGTCAAGTGCTACATGCTGATAGTCAAGTGGGGGCATCTGTACAGGTACCCTTTGCATTGTAATTAGAGATGTGCGCCGACCCCCGTGTTTTGGTTTTGGATCTGGATCCCCCCTGGTTTTGGATCTGGATTGGTTTTGCCAAAACCTCACCTCCATGTTTTGTTTTTGTGGTTTTTTTTGGGATCTGGATTTTTTCTTAAAAAATCACAAAAACAGCTAAAATCACATAAAATGGGCCTGTTTTTGTTCCTACAGTATAATTAACCTCAATAACATTTATTTCCAGTAATTTCCAATCAATTTTGACCACCTCACAATATTATTTGCTTCAACTAGTAAAGGCCAAAAGGTTGCATCCAGCTAGCTGGCTGACTAAGCTAAGTGACACAGTGGGCGGCACTAACATGTGGCAGTTCAGTTTCTAATTTCCAACATGGATACAGTGTGTTATACAGTGTGGGTTGGATACACCAATAGTGCACTTATTGTGACAGCAGTGTCGGCAGAGCGGGGTTTCTGACGGTGTCCTCAGTACATGGAATGGCAGTGCTGTGGTACTGGCAGTGTCCTCAGTGAAGGGTACCGGTGATGTCGGCAGTGCGGGGGTGCAAGCGGTGTCTGTAGTGCAGGTTTGCTGGCTGTGTCGGCAGTGCGGGGGTGCAGCGGTGTGTTAGAGCAGGTTTGCTGGCTGCGTCGGCAGTGCGGGGGTGCCAGCGGTGTCTTTAGTGCAGGTTTTCTGGCTGTGTCGGCAGTGCGGGGGTGCAAGCCGTGTCTTAGTGCAGGTTTGCTAGGTGTGTCGGCAGTGCGGGGGTGCCAGCGGTGTCTTTAGTGCAGGTTTGTTGGCTGTGTCAGCAGAACGGGGGTTCCAGCGGTGTCCTCATTGCAAGTTTGCTGACTGTGTCGGCAGTGCGGGGGTTGCTGGCGGTGTCCTCAGTACATGGAATGACAGTGCTGGCAGTGTTCTCAGTGAAGGGTAGCCCAGCGGTGTCGGCAGAGCGGGGGTGCCAGCGGTGTCCTGATTGCAGGTTTGCTGACTGTGTCGGCAGTACAGGGGTGTTCTCAATGCAAGGTGTCGGCGGTGTTGGCAGAGTGGGGGTGCCAGCGGTGTCCTCAGTGCAGGTTTGCTGACTGTGTTGGCAGTGCAGGGGTGTTCTCAATGCAGGGTGCCAGCGATGTCGGCAGAGCGGGGGTGCCAGCGGTGTCCTCCGTGCAGGTTTGCTGACTGTGTCGGCAGTGCAGGGGTGTTCTCAATGCAGCGTGCCAGCGATGTCGGCAGAGCGGTGGTGCCAGCGGTGTCCTCCGTGCAGGTTTGCTGACTGCGTTGGCAGTGCAGGGGTGTTCTCAATGCAGGGTGCCAGCGATGTCGGCAGAGCGGGGGTGCCAGCGGTGTCCTCAGTGCAGGTTTGCTGACTGTGTTGGCAGTGCAGGGGTGTTCTCAATGCAGGGTGCCAGCGATGTCGGCAGAGCGGGGGTGCCAGCGGTGTCCTCCGTGCAGGTTTGCTGACTGTGTCGGCAGTGCAGGGGTGCTGGTGGTGTCCACACTGTGGGAGTGTAGGCAGTGTGGGGGTCGCTGACGATGTCCTCAGTATGTTGGGCAGCAGAGCAGGAGTGTCAGCAGCGGTGATGTCGGCAGCGGGGGATGCTGCCAGTGGGGGTGCCGGCAGTGTCAGGCGGTGGGGGATGCCGGGTGCCATCTTTTTCTCTTCCTTTGTAGTGATTTCAATGGGCTTAATGCTGATTGGCTGAGAGCCGTGACAGACGGCTCTCAGCCAATCAGCGTTAATCCCGCTGAAAACAGAGGGGTCGCGAGGTTTTGCCTCGGGTCAGGGATCCGGGGCAAGCAGGGAGATCTGATCTGCGCTCGGATCGCCCCGGATCCCCGACATTCGGGTTGGTCCGGTTCTCACGGAACCGGACCCGCTCATCTCTAATTGTAATACATGTCATGTGAAGGACTGCACAATTATAGAGACTGATTTTATAGGAAGTGGATTTTCTGCAAAGACTGTAACCATTTCAAGTACAATTTAATACCTGGGCATTCTTATAATGAGCGCCAATGTGCTGATCAGTGAAGACTAGCGACACTATTCCTGGGCGCACTAACGAGAAACACGGTTGTTTATTGCCAATCTTTTCAGATCGTAGTGTTAATAGGGAAACTTTATTTTTCACTTGATTATATATGACACTGTGAAGTATTGTTCATGATCGTAACTGCTTTCTATAGAGTATGCAAAGTAATTAATTATTGAATGTTTACAGTATTGACAGAGAAGTGAATTCATATCTGAAGTTAATTGCCCTACTGTATTTGAATTTAATGTATTACTGTATTTGCATATTATATTGCTGAGTGTTGTGATATGAACCAGATTATAGTTAACCGAATATTTTGGTAACAGCTTGGGTTTAGCAGCCAGTTATCAAATTCACAAAACTGCAGTTACCTCTAATAAATCGGCTCTCTGGAGGAGACTGTTTGAATGACCCTTTGGGCAAAATTTATGATGCTTCCTGGCGGGTTGCAGGGGAATATTTTAATCAGCACTCGGAGTCAGTGTGAAGCCCGTCGTGGTTTACATTGACTCAGAGTGACGTTTAAATTATTCCCCTGCAACCCGCCAGGAAGCAGTAGCTTACAGCAGGATTGCCGACTTTCTGGTTGCCCCTTCCGGGAGGAAGCAGCCAGATCGGCATGACAGAGGGCGTGGCCATCACGAGAAGGCGGGGCTAGCCAGACGACATGCATTTGGGCGGAGCGGGGGGTGGGGTCATGCGATTGTGTAATGTTGGCTCTGCCCCCACTACACAATGCCGATATTACAGGCATTGTGAAGCAGGGCGCGCAGCCAAAATTACGTGATTCAGCGTGAGTTCAGCGTGAATCGCGTCATCTGCTGTGGGGGTCTCTAAGGTAAATGCGGGGGGGGGATAAGAGGGGTGGGCGGCAGCCGGGAGGATTACCTGCTTTCTCGGGAGGTCGGGAGCGGCTCGCGATTTTCGGGAGGCTCCCGACCAAATCGGGAGGGTAGGCAAGTATGGCTTACAGAAGCCGCTGCTTTGTAAATTCTGCCCTTTGTCTGGACTGATCTTCCTTACCTCTCTGAAAAGTGGAAAGAACCTGGACCAGGTACGAGAATCCAGTTTGCCAGTTTAGCTACAGTCACCATCTCATACTACACCTGGGTATAACATATACACTGTATTTTTAGGCATATACAATCCCATTCATGTCCTATCAAATACATCATCCTATTGTTAAAATATGTATTGCATACACGTAATATAACAATAATACAATAATATATAGTATAAAACAGGAGAGTCTCTCTTTGCACTAGTATTACAGCAGCATTATTATCTTAGCACTTTTTAAAGAGTCTTGTTTTAAGGGGAAATGCAGACCTCTGCAATCTGCCCTTAATATGGCAGCGAGTTGAACGGAATTCAAGCTCAACAAGCATCTCGGTCAGTGTAATAATTTTTTTGCTGGTTATATTATATTGGCCTTTCCAGAAAGAAAACATGATCACTTATTCCAGGAGTCGGCTGGTGTAAAGATGAGACAGTAAAACTGGAACTGCTGAACTGCGGCCACCTTCACTGTGTAGGAATGAGATTCCAAAAATGAATCTATTAACCTCAGTAAAATGTAGTTTAGATAACATTTAAAATGGAAGTTGATGACCCGCTGCTAATGGACTGAACATAATGTTGGGGAATGTAACGTAGAGTCAGCAGGGCACAGAATAATCAGGGTAAGGAGACTGCAGATTGCAAACCCCATTATAGGTAGGAAGAATTGCATGTTACAAGACACAGTCAAATGCAAGACGTACAAAAGAATATTAAAGTGAAAGCAGATAACAATAGCGTTGCCCACACAATCTGTTATGTCTTTGCTTACTATAAAAAATATATTGGGACAAATGTAATAGGGTGTCTGCTTTGGTAAATTGCTAGTTTTGTGCTAAACTCGCACTTTTTCATAACTCTCCAATGTAATAGGGTGTCCGTTCAATAGAAATCGCATTTTTCCAGAGTTACTAAAAATCCCCATTCTCAAACTCGCATCCAGATGTTTTCCCATTGAAAACAATCAACTTGCCCAGTGTAATAGGGTGCCTGTTTTAGACTGGCAAAAAAAAGATAACCAAAAGTCCCCAAATAATAGACCTGCTTCAGGATAGCGAGTATATCCTGAGCAGGACACAGTAACACAGAAACATGCACATATCCATGAGATACGTCCATGTTTCTGTGTGTACTTATGTAAAAGGTTTTGTATATATACATATATATATATATATATATATATATATAAAAAAAATGATGTGAAGCCCCCCCTTCCCCCAAAAGCTTCACCAGCCCCGGGCTTTATAAAGCCTGTCCTGGTTCTAAAATACAGGGGACAAAATGCGTAGGGGACCCTGTATATTAAGAACCTGCACAGGGCTTTGCTGAGCCGGCCCTGGTTGTGGAAAAACAGGGGACAAAATGAGTAGGGGTCCCCTGTAAATTTCATAACCAGCACCGTACTCTTTCTAGCGCGGGGGGGGGTAATGCCACAGCCAAAGAAAACTTTTCACCGGTTTCCCTGGCCAAAGCATTACCCCTGACCGCTAGTCAGCCAGGGCCGGGGATCCCTGGGGAGTTGGGGACCCCTCCAATAAAGAGGTCCCCCTCTCCAGGGCACCCCAGATCTAGACTGATTGCCCAGGGCTATCCCCAAAACCCTAGAGTGGTGGGTGACAGGTTGATAGTGTTTTAGTGTAATGTAAAATAGTGGTTTAAATATTGTCTTTAGTTGTGGTACTACACATCCCAGCAAGCCTTCCCCGCATGCTGGTATTTGGAGAGCCACAAATACCAGCATGCGGAGCATTACGGGCCCGCTGGTACCTGTAGTTCCACAGCCAAAGAAATACATAAATAAACACAACACACACCGTGACTGTAAAGTTTATTATAACATACCTGCACACTCACACTTACGCTCACACTCACACATACTCACCTAGTATCCATAGTAATCCATAGGGGTACCTATAAAAAAAAATCCATACTCACCTCTCCTATGCGTAGGTCACATCCTCTTCGTTCCAAGTAGGCATCAAAGGGGTTAAAATAAAAAAATGAGCGTTACTGAAACCAAGATGGACTGAGTAAAGGTATGTGTGTACAAATACCTTTACTCCGCGCGAATGACTGGAGCTCCAGTCATTGTAGGAGCAGCCAGCCAATCAGCGGGCGTCTCCGTCAGAGCTACTTGCTGATTAGCTGTGTGCGGTCAGCCTGTCTTCCCCATAGACTTCAATGGAGGGAATTCTCCATTGAAGTCTATGGTGGGAACCGCGACATTGTATCTACTGATGTAACCACAAGGTTAATTGAGGTGAACCTTGTGGTTACATCAGTAGATACAATGTCTGATGTAACCAGTCATTTGCGCTGATTAAAGGTATGTGTATACACATACCTTTACTCAGTGCGTCTTGGTTTCGGTAATGCTCATTTTTTTATTTTAACCCCTTTGATGCCTACTTGGAACAAAGAGGATGTGACCTACGCATAGGAGAGATGAGTATGGATTTTTCTTAAAGGTACCCCTATGGATTACTACAGATACTAGGTGAGTATGTGTGAGTGTGCAGGTATGTTATAATAAACTTTTACATTCACGGTGTGTTTTGTGTTTATTTACGTATTTCTTTGGCTTTGCAGATGATGTGGGGATACCACTGCATACAGTACAGTAGTTGACATTAGAAACACAGTAAGCAATTGTTTGTGTAAAGGATATTTTTTTTAAATTGCTTATACCCCTTTCAACCCGGGAAATTTCCTGTTCAGATCTGGGAATTTCTCCTGTGCAATTTCCCGGGTATTTGGTCGAGACCCCCCTTTCACACTACAGTGTCTACCGGGGAAATTCCCAGGTACACCCCTTTCAGACAAGAGCAGGGTTTTTCTACTTACCTGCCTCTTCTCTGCCGTCTGCTCCTCCTTGTCATCATTCAGCTGCCGGAAGCCGGCCAATCATAATGCAGATTTTTTTTTTTTTTTAAATTAATAATTTTTTTTACATTTCTTTTAATTCCCTGGTGGTCCAGCGGGAGTGCAGGTGGCCCGCTATGGCTGGGATCAGTCAGCGGTCTCCAGCGCGGGTGTCCCCGGCGTCCAGCTGGGGTCCTGTGTCGCTGACACAGTGGCCGGCGTGGCAGGCTGCCGCTGTGGCAGAGACCCACTGGCGGGTGTCCACACCGTCCGGCTGGAGTTCTCTGTACACAGCCAGCTGGTGCTGGGGGTGGTGAGCAGCAGCGCTGAGCATCCTATAGGATGCTCTGCGCTGCCAACTCAAAGCAGCAGCGCTGACCGTCCTATAGGACGCTCTGCGCTGTCAACTCCATGTAAAAGCTGCTTGGTGCTGCCCAGGAGTAGTAAATTCCCGGGTAGCACTATTCAGACAGAAGCAGGGTAATTTCCTGGGACTTAAGTCCCGGGAAAAACCCTGGTCGATTGAAGGGGCGACTACCCGGCAGCGTGTTCCTGGGTAGGTACCTTTCAGACAGACACAGCTACCCGGGAATTTGGCTGAGGCAGGCCTAATTCCCAGGAATCTCGAGATGTCTGAAAGGGGTATTACTGTATTTTCCAATGTCAACTACTGTACTGTATGCAGTGGTATCCCCACATCATCTGCACCCCAAAAATATTATTGGAAAACAATAATTTTTTGCGTGTCAAAAAAAAAATCTCCTGTCTTTTAATAAAACTGCATGGTAAAGGTAACAGTCCCTCTTTCCCCTATCTCATTGTTGTATGTTCACTTAGTGTGGTGGCAGTTAAGTTGAACAACAGTAGCTTAACTCCTGTCCTGGTGTCAAAAATAAAACCAATCATGGATCAGTCAATAGAAGAATAGGAGCAACCCAGTACTAGTGCTGTGGTTGCTGCCAGTCATAGTACTTCTTCAACATCTACTAAAGGTGGTCAATGGAAAAGAAAGTTTAAGAAAGGGCACCTGAAAGCTAACGTTAACAACATTGAGCTTGGCAGTGCAGGGGAAACACTTAACGATATTGCTCATGGAGCATACAATTAACTGTGAATGAGGTTTAAGGGTATTCACCAGTGTTATGTGTGAGCCTGACATTTCTGACATGGTAATCATAGAAAAGCCTCCTTCCAACATTTCTACACCCTCAAATGTGAGAAAGAGTAGTAGTAAAAATAATGATGGTGACAGAAATTGAGGATGCTACTGTTGAAGTGCAACAAAATGAAGGGGATATTTGTGTATCTGACGCTACTGGAAATGTTGATAATGAATGTGTTAGACAAGAAGAAGTTGATAAAATTCAGAAGGAGGATGTTGTTTGTGTCAAAGTAAGTCATCCACCAGTGGCAGCAGTTCTTGCCAGTGATAAGAATAAGACCATTGTCATGCCTGGGCATAACACCAAAATATCCACCTTTTCTTTGTGGAATTATTTTTTTTCAAATCCTGAAAACATTTGTCAAGCTATCTGTACCATTTGTGAGACCAAAGTAAGTAGAGGTAGCGATGTTAACCATCTAGGAACCTCCTCCCTGTTACGTTATTTGCAACTAGTTCAAATTATTTAGCAGAATCTCAAAAAACTTGTAAAATAATAACAATCAGTCCAGTATCAACTAGTAGCTGCATGGATAGATCCCAGCATATGCAATCTCCATCGCCAACAAATTCATAATCAATCTCCTCTTAATGATCGGAGGTAGTCCTCCTGCATCCAATTTGCAAAAGCTGATTCCTCCGCTATCCAAGAGTCTCAAGAAGAATCTTTGCATGCTAGGGCTGCTGCAGCTGCTGGGGGTGAATCTTCATCACAGAAGGGGACCAAGAAGACTAGTAGTTTAAGCAACAATTGACTGCACTATGAAATAATCATTTGCAAGATGAACTAAGTATGACAGCCACCATCCTGTTGCACAGTGGATCACTGAAGCCATGATGGCTATGTTAGCATTAGATCTGAATCCAATATTCGCCATCAATGCATCTGGTTTTAGACAGTTAGTTGAAGTCCTGCGTCCCCTGCTACAAAATTCCATATTGATTCCATTTTACCAGAACAGCAATTAATCTTCTTTACCTGGGCATTAAAAAAAAATGTATTCTTGGCCTAGAAAATGCCACTGTAGCCACAGATATGTGGACAAGCAGTACTGGTCAAACTAAAGATTACATGACTATGTGGGTGTATCGCTTTTAGCAGCAGCATCACACAATACCAGCTCATTCACAGACAAAAAACACACACACACAGATGGCGCTGCTTGATAAACAATTGAGTATGTTTAATAGATGTATAGAAAGTATATAATAAAAAATACTCCCGGGAGTGTATCAACAATGACAAAAATGAAGCAAGTAAATACACAGATAATGTCTATTATAAAATGCTAATATTAGCAAATAATATTCCAATAAATGACACCTGTTGGGTGCGGCACCAACCAGCTGGATGCATATAATAACAGAACAATGGAATATAGATTAATAATGAAAGCTGAGATAGTTCATCATAGCTAACAATAAATATGAACTAGAGACTCTCAAGTGTGACAGTATGTCTCTAAATAATAGTCAGAGCTCCAGAATAAGTGGCTGTACAGCGGTACAGTGTGGTATAGTTACCATGAAGAGGTGGATGTTCAAACGTGTAAATAAATGGAGGGTATCCTGCAATAATGTGCTCACAGGGACCAGTGTCGCAAATGTCTGCTTTCAACCCCCGTTGGGGCTCCTGCACAGTGCGCTCACCTCCGGGTGATACAGCCGCTCCAGGTGATGTGGCCCGCACGATGTGCACGGCAATAGGGACGGGGCTCCCATACAACGCTGTCACCTCCGGGTGACACAGCTGCTCCAGACCATGTAGCCGTTCAATGTGCACGGCAATGGAGACGGAGCTCCCGCACAACACGCTCACCTCCAGTGCAATTATTCCAGGTGATACAGCCGCTCAGTGTCCACGGCAATAAACGGAGATGTATGATGAATGAACGCAAAGCCGGGTAGGCTGGTGTGATGTACCACAGACAGGCTACTCTCTATATCACTGGCTTCACTAAGAGGCATAACAGTGTCAAACTGTTGGAAATTATCAGGGATGTGATAGCAAAATGGCTTACCCCGCTCCTCAGGATTTGTGATTTGCGATAACACAAGTAACATAGTACAAGCATTACAACTGGCTGAATTTGAACACGTACAATGTTTTGCTCACACTATAAACTTGGTGGTCCAGAATATTTTCATAAATGACAGGTGCGTGCAGGAGATGCTCTCTGTGTCCTGAAACATTTCTGGATATCTTTAGGTATTCAGCAACCGCATATAGAAGATTGTAGCAGCTGCAACAACATTTCCATTTGCCATACCACCAACTAAAGCAAGAGGCCGTAACCAGGTGGATTTCCACCTTTTATATGCTTCAGCAACTGGAGGATCAACAATATTTTAAAGCACTAACAATATGTTACGGTAAAATGTTAGTAAATGCATCATATACCCCATTAGAGCCTGTTTCAATCTGTTCCAGCTCACAGTACGTTCCCTATAGATTTAGATTTATCAAAAGACTAAAATGGGAGTTTTCGCTGGTGGTGATGCTTTTTTAATTTGATCCTACAGAATACACTAGCAAATGTTTTTTTTTTTAATTTGAATACCGATTTTTTTATATATATATTCCATCTGCGGACGGATGTTCGGATCTTTAGCATTTTCTGCAATACAGTAGGAGCAGGCTGCAGAACTTGAGAACGAGATGCTGACAGCACAAATGGAACAGGCTGCTGGAGATATTGGAACTGGGTGCTGTAGCACAATAGAAGCAGGCTGCAGGAATGTATCAGCACTGAGGGCCTCATTCAGAGGCAGTCGGAGCATGCAAGCGGTCGCTCAGAAACTGGGCGGCCACTTGCATCCTGACCGGCCCGCCTCTGTTGCGGTCATTTGGCTGTGGGTTAACACCCACAGCTCTAACGACCGCTCCGGTGATGGTCGCGATGGTCAGAGACCATCGCGACCATCGGGGCTTACGACGAGACCCTAGGGTAGGGTCTCCCTTGTCGTAAGCCACGGAGAGCTTCTGGCTCTGTCTGAGCCGGAAGCTCTCCACTGACATCACTAGTGATGTCAGTGGGGCCGCCCCCAAACGGTAGGCGTTCCCATGGGAACGCCTCTGTTTGGGATGCCACCCCCCCGGCCCGCCTTCCAAACTGGGCGAGCTGTCAATCAACATCGACAGCTCGCCCCCTTTGGATCGAGACCCGCTACGATCGGCGCTGTCGGTCATAGCGGGTCTCACGTATGCGCACGACGGCACCGGCGCCGTCGTGCGCATGCTCTGTGGGGGGCCATCGACCCGGTCCGAGCGCATTGGCGCTAACGACCGGGTCTGAATGACCCCCTGAGTGCTGGGAAGCAATACTGAGCAGGTATCTGGAACAGGTGCAGAATGCTGTTAAGCAATTACTGGAGCTTTTAACTGGAACAGAATGCAGGATAGTAAATCAGAACCAGGAGCCAAGATACTGATCTCTAGGGAGAGAAGTAGTACTGGCAGAGTGTGATCAGCAGTTCTTGGTTTAAATAGAGTGCAGTAAGTGCTGATAGGCTGGGAAGAAGTTTGTTGGCAGAGCGGCTTCTGTCATCACATCCAAGCAGCAGCACCCTTGGTTCAGCATGGCAGGAACCGCCGGGAGTGGAATGCCAGCCACATATACAGAAGAGTGACCACAGATCTCAGGATGCGCGCAGGTGTCTACATATGGCAGTAAGGTGACTCCATCGTTAACAGGGACCTGGACCCCAAAGTCTGATATTTTCATATTCAACATATGGATGTGGGGCTGATGTAAGTTTTTTTGGCAGCGTGTTTTTGCATTTAAGTTCCTGAAACAAACGGATGCAACTATAGGCAATGCACAGTCGTACGCACCTCAGTCGCATCTCCACTTACATGTGAAGGGCTGTAACTGGGCTCTCTCATAGGCTGAGTTCACTGAGGGTGTGAAGACAGAATTGTGGGCTATGTGCCAGTTTTCAAATGTATCTTTTGCGCCAAGAACAGGGCTGGTGCATGTGAACACTTACAGTATAATGACAGCAATCATGGTCATTTATAATGTGGCCCACTCACAGCAAGCTATTGATTACAGATTTTATTGTTTTAGATTTTAGAATTCTGTTATAGGTTTCAACATAACGATTATCTTCGGCCAGCAAATGTTGATAAAAATAGTTAATCAATATAGCCCAAACTTTATTGGGGAACACTGTAACCACTAAGGAGTGTTTTGTTTCCTTACTGACCAATCAGCAGTTGTATAGGATTGGAGCAGTATACACCGAGGGCCGTAACCAATTAAACATAAAAATTTAAAAAAATTAGACACAAAAACACACTGGGCCTAATTCAGACCCGCTCGCGAGCGCTCGCAAGCGGGTCGATGGTGCCCGAATGCGCATGCGCACGACGGAGGGAGCTCCGTCGTGCGCATGCGCGAGACCCGCATAGCGACAGCCAAGCTGTCGCTATGGGTCTCACACCAAAGGGGGCGTGCTGTCGATGGTGAGTGACAGCACGCCCCCTTTGGTGGGCGTGCCGGGGGCGTTGCTGCCCAGACGGAGGCTTTCCCATGGGAACGCCTACCGTCTGGGTCCGGCCCCACTGATATCACTAGTGATGTCAGTGGGAGTGATTTTGGCTCTGATAGAGCCAAAAGCACTCCTGGGCTTGCTGCAGCGAGACCCTACCGCAGGGTCTCGTCGCAAGTATGATGGTCGCGATGGTCATGACCATCGCGACCATCTTTTTGGCCGCTCGCATAAGCTGTGGGTGGTCACCCACAGCTATGCAAGCGACCAGGAGGCCGCTACATTTTTAGGTAGGAGGGCCCTGATTCAGAGCGAGCGCTCTGGTCAGAGCGTCTGGCTCTGAATCAGGCCCACTGTTCGCTTGAATGTGTCACTTTTCACGTTTATCACGTCTGATGTTATTCGTGCAATCCTATTGTAAAAGATGCAATGCAGCATTCGCCCGAAAAAATACCTTGGCGTTAGTGGCGAAAAAGTACAGGTGAAAATGGGGAAGTTTGCCTATATACCCAAAAAAGGTCAACTTAGATAGGGTAACATTATAGAAGTCTGTTAGGGGCCATAATCAAGGGGTTTGGGGTTTGCAAATTGTGTCAAATAGCTGTTATATGCATTTTTCTCTAAGAGTGAAAAAATGGTAGTAAGCGATATTTTTTTGGGGGGGGGAATGCTGTAGTTAAAGTGGGGTTACATTAAAATGGGTGTAAGTATGTTTTTGTGTCATAAAAGTTCATTTTTGAAAAATGCTAAAAATACACCTGTTACCCGCACCTGCATTCCTAATAACACCTGTCCTACCCATACAGCCCCCCAAAATACCAACCCCACTACTTTAAACCCATTTCCCAGCACTTTTTTTACTTTTTCACCCCAAAAATGATGTAATTATTGGCCAAAGTAAGCTAATTAAATAACTATTTTTGCCTAATTAGTCATTAGTAAACAAAATGGATTAATGCGCTCTATAGACCCCTTTATGTGAGGGCTCTAGCCTGAACTGATGTAGAGATATCGTAAGTAAAAATGCATATATCAAAGAATTGATTGTGTAAGTCTGATGAAGAGGAAATGTTCTGAAATGTTCAATATATCTTTACTAGAAGAAAATCAAAATGGTTGGACAAAACACAGAACATGAAAATAGTTAAAAACATTAATAATGAATACACGTGTAACGATGGGAGAAGGCTCTCCACTACAGAATATATGAGTTACCAAAAGAAAACAAATTTCAGCAATATGGTAAATGATCAGCCGTCGGAGTGGATATGAAAGTCAAAAGGCAAATGAAAATGATAACAGGTAACACTATATCAAGTGTTCTTCTGTATATGTAACCTTGATGTGTCTTAAATTGTGCTAAGGCAGTAGGGGTTAGTGAAGTCTATAGGCA
The DNA here is from genome assembly GCA_031769625.1 of Taudactylus pleione. NCBI lineage: Eukaryota > Metazoa > Chordata > Amphibia > Anura > Myobatrachidae > Taudactylus > Taudactylus pleione. Next base: position 1,561,533 of record JAUIMM010000104.1, on the reverse strand, counting down.
AATCACAAATGTTAGTCAAAGCTCTCTAAAGGTGATGGGAGGTGGTTATGGTGTCGTTGTTAGTGGCGTCCCGCTGAAGAAAGTGTGCAGTTCCCGGGGATGGATTCTTCCCGGGGTAGGAGTACGGGACTCCGGAGGGTGTAAGGCTGGTCTGTCCATGTTTTGTTTACTGTAGATTGTATTGATTTAATGGGAGCGGTACTCCTTTTCTTTGTGGTGTTGCAAGCATGACAGGTACCGCAGTAATAAAATGCCCCATTGGTTTGAGTCTGAGTGTTAAGTTTCCAGATGTTTGTAAGGGTATTTTGTTGTGAACTTGTTGGTGGTAAATGGTTTCTAATTAGTTTCGTTCTAATATCTGGTGTCTTCCGAAATATTACTTTCGGTTTGGGGGGCAGTAAAGTGCCCAAAATGTCATCCCCCAGAAGTATTGGCCAGTGCATGTGCACTATTCTTTTGATTTGTTGTGCTCGGTTGTCATATTGTGTCACAAAAAAAAATTATTGGCGTCTAAATTGGAAGTTTTGCTTGAGGTTTGTACTTTCTGAAATGCTAGTTGCACTTGTTGTGGGTTATATGTTTTTTCTATTAGTTGTGATTGGAGCATCTCACCCTGTATTTGATAGTTGCTTGATTTGGAACAATTGCGCCTAATTCTTTTGAACTGACCTATGGGTATCCCGTCTAACCAGCTTGGATGATGACTGCTTGTGGCTAGGATGAAACTGTTAACGTCTACCTGTTTCCGGTATGTACTGGTCTGAATTTGGTTGTTCTCAATGAAGATGTTGAGATCCAAAAATTCTACATTAGTTTTATTGTAATTTGTCGTGAATGATAAATTATAATTGTTATTGTTAATGTACTGCAAGAAGGTTTTCAGGGATTCCTCATCACCTTTCCATATAAAAGTGATGTTGTCTATATATCGGTCCCAGAGGATGAGGTTTGCGCCAAAGCCATGCTGGGACCAGATGTAATTTTCTTCCCAGAAGCTCATGAAGAGGTTCGCATAACTTGGCGCAAACCTCGTCCCCATCGCCATGCCAGTAGTCTGTAAATAAAACTGGTCCTTGAACCATACATAATTGTGTGACAGGATGAAACTAATGCTTTTGAGGATGAAGTCAGATTGTGTAGTGGTCATCTTTGGGTCATGGTCCAAGTAATATTTGGTGCTGTTCAACCCTTGGTCATGTCTGATCATGGAATACAAGGATGTTACATCACAGAACAAACAGCTCTAGAGGATTTAAAAACAAATAAAAATATAATCATAAAACCAGCAGACAAGGGAGGGGGAATAGTAATCATGGACAAAAACAACTATATCAGAGAATCGCTCAGAATATTACAAGACAGTACCACATATCAAATACTTAACAAGGATCCTACAAAGGATTATCAACATGAACTATACAAATTACTTCAAGAGGGCTTGCAGCAAGGCATCCTCACCACCAAAGAATACAACTTTTTAAATACCACACATCCCATCATCCCAGTTTTTTATCACCTTCCAAAGGTGCATAAAAACCCCATCAACCCACCAGGTCGCCCCATTGTATCTGGGATTAATCCACTTACATCAAATCTCTCACAATATCTAGACACCTTTTTACAACCTTATGTTAAAGACCAAAAGTCCCACCTTCAAGATACCACCAGCATACTTAACAAGTTGAGAGATATTAGTTGGGACCAGGATTACTGGCTTGGCACAAATGATGTAACATCCTTGTATTCCGTGATCAGACATGACCAAGATTTGAACAGCACCAAATATTACTTGGACCGTGACCCAAAGATGACCACTACACAATCTGACTTCATCCTCAAAAGCATAAGTTTCATCCTGTCACACAATTATTTATGGTTCGAGGACCAGTTTTATTTACAGACCACTGGCAGGGCGATGGGGACAAGGTTTGCGCCAAGTTATGCGAACCTCTTCATGAGCTTCTGGGAAGAAAATTACATCTGGTCCCAGCATGACTTTGGCGCAAACCTCATCCTCTTTAGCCCGATATATAGACGACATCATTTTTATATGGAAAAGTGATGAGGAATCCCTGAAAACCTTCTTGCAGTACATTAACAATAACAATTATAATTTATCATTCATGACAAATTACAATAAAACTAATGTAGAATTTTTGGATCTCAACATCTTCATTGAGAACAACCAAATTCAGACCAGTACATACCGGAAACAGGTAGACGTTAATAGTTTCATCCTAGCCACAAGCAGTCATCATCCAAGCTGGTTAGATGGGATACCCATAGGTCAGTTCAAAAGAATTAGGCGCAATTGTTCCAAATCAAGCGACTATCAAATACAGGGTGAGATGCTCCAATCACAACTAATAGAAAAAAAATATAACCCACAAAAAGTGCAACTAGCATTTCAGAAAGTACAAACCTCAAGCAGAAGTCCTCTTTTGAAGTATAAAACCAAAATTTCCAATTTAGACGCCAATAAAGAATTTTTTTTGTGATACAATATAACAACCGAGCACAACAAATCAAAAGAATAGTGCACAAGCACTGGCCAATACTTCTGGGGGATGACATTTTGGGCACTTTACTGCCCCCCAAACCGAAAGTAATATTGCGGAAGACACCAGATATTAGAACGAAACTAATCAGAAACCATTTACCACCAACAAGTTCACAACAAAATACCCTTACAAACATCTGGAAACTTAACACTCAGACTCAAACCAATGGGGCATTTTATTACTGCAGTACCTGTCATGCTTGCAACACCACAAAGAAAAGGAGTACCGCTCCCATTAAATCAATACAATCTACAGTAAACAAAACTATATACAAAATACCAGACAACCTTACATGTAACAGTAAAGGTGTAATCTATTTACTACAATATCCCTGCAAGAAACTATATATAGGAAGAACCATCCGCCCATTCAAAGTAAGAGTATATGAACACATGGGGAATATTAAGAAACAATGTGAGGAACATCCCAGTTCAATATACTTCAGAACACACCACGATTCAGACCCTGCAACTCTGGAGTATATCGCCCTCAAAGCAGTAAAACCTAACTGGAGAGGAGGTGACTGTACTAAGCAAATCAATAAAGAGGAACTGGGCATAATGATAAACATGGGAGCCCTCCACCCGGGAGGATTTAACCAAGACAACGAGATAAGATCCATTGTCTGTGACTAGTTCATCATTAGAATAATTGCGCCATATATACCTATTCAATATACATATTCAATTTTATATACTCATGAGATTATGAATAAGATAAATCACTAGTCCCCGCTTTGGCATTCTTTAACTTTCTTTATTATACCGGAGTATGCCATGTTTGTAATTATCCTAATTAATACGCTTGAGTCTGGATTATAAATTTAGACTATACCATCGTACCATCCTAAATATCCTTTCTATAATGTATGTCCCTTGTGTCACAATTTTTTAGGGTGTTTTTTAAATTAGTTAAACATACAGGTTTACTAAGATTAGAGTTTGATCTACATTCTGTCAAATTTCCGTTCTTTCCCTTTCTTTCTTACATGGCATCAATCCACTATATTGCTGTCACAGTGAGATTGGACTTGTTTGGCAAATAATCAATTACCACAATTACATGCATACAGCAGGTGGTTAACTAGGAGTGACAGGAGACTCATCCTATCATCTGACACCAACCTCGTTTGGACCAATCATTTCATTATATCACTGCAAGATACAACAAATGTCCAGGTTACACTGGTTTGAAAAAGACCCCCAGAGGGTCAAAACGCGTTACCCAATTGCATCCACCCTACCCACAATTACCAGAACTTAAGGACCCATATTGAGTGATTGCAGCAAACAGCCATGTTACCCAGCCTATTCAAACTCAGGCACGAGCTCCATCTGGAAACTACACATCGCAAGCCACAGAGGATCACTATCAACACAGCCGGCGAGGGGTAGAGCAGAATCCGTTGAGCCCCCAAGGAGGTAAGCCCCACCGTTGGAGGAGGTTGCAGCATATTGCTCACATGAGCCACTGCTGTCATACCTCCTCCTGAGGCAGGCGCAGTCCACCCCTTCAGTGCCGGCAGTGCGCGGCCCGTTCATTCGGACCCACACTGCGGGGCGGATTGTTTACGGCAGAAGCGAGCCAGGGGACAGACCAGCCTTACACCCTCCGGAGTCCCGTACTCCTACCCCGGGAAGAATCCATCCCCGGGAACCGCACACTTTCTTCAGCGGGACGCCGCTAACAACGACACCATAACCACCTCCCATCACCTTTAGAGAGCTTTGACTGACATTTGTGATTTGCCTATAGACTGCACTAACCCCTAGTGCCTTAGCACAATTTAAGACACATCAAGGTTACATATACAGAAGAACACTTGATATAGTGTTACCTGTTATCATTTTCATTTGCCTTTTGACTTTCATATCCACTCCGACAGTTGATCATTTACCATATTGCTGAAATTTGTTTTCTTTTGGTAACTCATATTCTGTAGTGGAGAGCCTGCTCCCATCGTTACACGTGTATTCATTATTAATGTTTTTAACTATTTTCATGTTCTGTGTTTTGTCCAACCATTTTGATTTTTTTCTAGTAAAGATTTATTGAACATTTCAGAACATTTCCTCTTTATCAGATTTACACAATCAATTCTTTGATATATGCATTTTTACTTACGATATCTCTACATCAGTGCAGGCTAGAGCCCTCACATAAAGGGGTCTATAGAGCGCGTTAATCCATTTTGTTTAGTATATATCAAATAGGAGGCCTGATACCCTTCCACTTCTAACGCTGCCCCCCCCCCCCCCGCACAACCAGCCCATAGCTCAGTGCGCAGTATACCCCCTATCTTTTTAATTAGTCATTAGGGCAGTGTCCAAGGGGTTCTGGATCAACTCCTGGGACGTGATGTGATGCATCCCGCCACTCGTCGCATGCATGCCAGCATTAATTACTCCGGTGTGCATGAAGAAAATCACAAAGGACAGCTCTATCGGTAAGAGTTGTCCTTTGCGAATGAGGGACTTCCGGGTCTATGACACAGAAGTCCCTCTGGTGTCCTTCAGCGCAGGTGTGCGTGTCACACTACATTGTCTCAAGCAAGCAAGTAAAAGTACAGTAGGGCACATAAGATACATAAAGTAACTGCTTAGTTTATGCTTTTTAAATACATTGTAAAATGATTATTTCCTTACCTGGGTGTATATTATATAATGGCAGAGCCCTATTGCCGTGGCAATAAAGTGTATTGGGGGGGGGGCTTGTTATCACTTCAAGTGATATTTTAAAGTATTCACAGCCGGCGATGACCTTGTCATCTCTGTGATAACCCTGGTGGTTTCCATTATGGGTCTGATTTAGAGATGGGCGTGGTGCAGATTTATGGAGTTGAGCAATGTTATGCTAATGAGCATGCATGAAAAGTCTGAGAAACCACTTACTGTGCACACGCTAACCGAAGTATGTAACATCACTGTGATTAGAGATGGAGTCTGCGATCCATGGGCGTTTCAGGGTGGAGAATGGGAGGTGATCTAAAGTGTTTGCAAAAGAAATTCAGGACCTGATTCAGAGCCACTCGCTAGATGCGATCACTCGCATCCAGCGTATGCAAATTTGTCAAAGTGACACCATGGGAAGAGCTCACTCGCCAAGGTATAAGCACACCCACTTTGGCGGTGATTGCGATCGCTCTGTGTATGCAGACACCCACTAGCATATGTAGAGATGCCCACTAGCGCACGTCATCTCCAGGAAGTGTATTAAAACATTGGTACATCGAGCACCATCAGATGCGATCGCAGCACTTGTGGTTGCCTTACCCTACCGCAAGCACTGCGAGGACTTCAGTGTAAAAACCAGGCATGTTACGTGTACTGTGACGCTGTCTGTTAATTATGCACGCCTTAAAAACGGCGTGGAAACACCCAGGCGCGCCTGCGTTCGCACCTCCACTCCCCCGTTATTAGTGTCCTGCCCCTGTTACCACCCACAAACTGCCTCTCCTGTCACTCATTACACTGGGCTGTCTTTGCTGGGTGAGCGAGCGGGCTGCGATCGCACAGAGTAGTTCGCGCACGGGCAGAACGAAGCGTGGACAAATGCATACCATCGGGCCGCTTGTGAGCGCACAGCACATGCGAGCGGCTCTGAATCAGGTCCTCAGTCCCATGGCAGTGTCAAAGGCGTGTCTTTGATGGCAGGCTGCATTCCCAATCGCACATCCACAGCCTCACATGCCAGGTTGAAAGTAATTGAGATGAATAGCCTGAGTAACCCCTTGGCTACCGCAAGTGCCGATGGTGCATCTGTTGGTTTGCCGATGGTGGAGTGTTTACAACCAACGTTGAAGTTACACAGTCCATGGAGCCTGGAAGTGGGCGTCTCAGCGCTTGTACTTTCCATCACATGCTGGTGCACAAAGGGAAGGCTGAGATTAGCATTTGTATGTGTCCGCAACCACTTTAAGACAGCGGTTATACTAGTGAAGGCATTAGCATCCCTCCCTGGATCAGGCCCTGTGTGTGGAAGCAAAGTAACGCGATGGAACTAGTCAGTTTCAACCAGTGATGTCACAGTGACTCAGATGGCTGCATTCTCAGCTTTTTGATCTGAATTGGATCATTGTGGATGGGGAAAGCAATACATTATCTTATGGATGAGGAGACGTTGACTGTCATTTTATCACTTAACATTATATTCTACCTTGTATATGGTTCATATCTGGAAATGAATGATTTTAGGCTTTAATGGTCTCTTAACATCAGATCTAAATGACTAGTTTTAATGACTAATTTTAATAAGTAGTACGTACTGGTACTCATCCATTCAATACAGATCACTCGTCCAATTACCCCAATTACCCCAATCGGCTAATGTAGTGCATGCACTATTATTATATGCAATCTAGTAGCAGTGAGTAATTGAGTTTGAGAGGAATCCATTTAATGACACAATACAATACAATACAGCTTGATCTTACATGAAGAACCTGCCTATGCATCACAATAAAAAACAACAAGATATTTGAATTGCTGGTTATCAATAACCGAATTCAATGTACACACAATAGGGATTTTCATCTCAAACTGAGTTCGGACATTCTCACCTATGATTTTCCACAGTGGATGAACTAATACTCGGTGATATTCAGCCAACCTTTCATTCAAGCAAACTTACTTAGATTATCCACCACAGGTCTCACAACCGAAAAGCCAACCAGACAGCAATGATCAATATCAGTAGTAGTACCGCACGCAGTCTTAAAATGAACTGACCACAAATAAAGAGAATTCTTAGAAGAACTACTGTCTCCTGTGGTTCTGTATACAAGTCCACTTCCAATATAGTATCTCTGGTATTGCAGACATACATGATTCAGTAAATGAAATCTCAGGTCCAAAGTAATAAGGTAAATTGATGATAGGGACAAATAAATTGTACAGTTTTGTAATGTGTTTTGTTACTAAGACTTCTGATGAAGTTGTCTTGACAATGAAACGCGTTAAAAAACTATACTAGTTATTGGATCCTATCATCAATTTACCTTTATAACACGCATGCATAATCTAGGACAGTTTGTTTGAAAACCAATTTGTCTGAATATCACTAAGTATCAATTAACTTGCTGTGCTTAGTTATGGGAAAACTGTTGGATCTAAGTATGGGATGAATACCCCTAAGTATTAGACAAAACACAGCCAAACTGTGTACCTGTTTACAGTATCATAAGAGAAATTGGTTATATTATATACACTTAAGGTTCTGTGCATTATTTTTTGTCTATCTGGTTTATTTATTTGGTGGACATTAAATTGATAGTTGTCAACTAGCAATTCACATATCTTCTGGAAAAGTATAGTATTTACTTAAGAATAATTAAGAATTAAGAGCTATTTCATATATATGTTTTCCTAGCTGTTTTCCTAGGTGCTTTGCAACAGGTGTGCTTGGTGACTGTCTCACATTTAAAAGCAAAGTTGCTGTGAGCTTTAAACCTTGATAGCATACCCTGAGTTTAACACTAATGTGATGGCTATGTCCATGTTATAATTCTGAGCAATAGAGTAGGGACTTGCAGTAAAGTGGGGTCCCGTGACGATGGGCTGCAAGCTTAAATGCATTGATCAATTCATGAACCAAAACCCCACTGTTTATTATGTTTATTATTATTATTATTATTATTATTATTATCATTATTATCATTATTATTAGTTATTATGGTGAGTGCAGAGCCCCTGTGATTTCTATTTAAACAATGTGGTCACATACCATGTTGCACTTCAAAACTAGGAAAGGTGAGTGCCGTGGATTAGTGCTTTATATATATATATATATATATATATTTTATACGAGGTCTGTCTAAAAACTTCAGTGAATGGTCTGATATATCTGTATGCAACGCTTGCAGCAGGGTCGCACATGCGCGCTGACATGCATGGACATGTCTGGACCTGCCCCGAGATAGACCTCGGATATTTTAGTAGACACGCACGGTTCCGAAAGGCAAGGGGGTAAATTTACTAGAGTGCAGTTTTTTAGTAGTGGAGATGTTGCCCATAGCAATCAAATTTTAGCTATTATTTTCTAGAATGTGCTAGATAAATGATAAGTAGAGTTTCATTGGTTGCTATGGGCAACAACTCTACTTCTAGAAAACCACTAGAAAACTACAAAGGAACTAGTGGGAGCAGTAGCAGACTATGGGGCTGATTCTGAGTTGGGAGCAAAGCAAAATAAGCAACTTTGTATCTGAAACAAAATATGGTGCAATACAAGGGGTGCAAATACATTTACTTTTTTGCATGCAGGGTAAATACTGGCTTATTTTGCATGTACTGTATTTTTACACTGCAATTTAAATTTCAGTTACAACACGCATCTCCCAGATCTACTGTAAATCTCTCTGCACATTTTAAATCTTCCCCACACACATTGCAACATGTTTTACCAAGTTGCAAAGTTACATGCTATTTTTTGCTTCGCCCCTAACTCCCCTGTGTTCCAAATATAGTGAATTAAAACATTTAGAAAACGCGTTAGGAGACAGATGTACGAACTGTAGTATAAACTCCTGCAACTTCTGTAGCTGCTGCTGCTTTTCACTACTTTATGTTACTCCAAGCTGTATAGGTTCTATTGTATGACATCACTTTTCAGTGTGACTGAGCCTATAAATATATATACTATTTATAATCACTGTAGCACTCCCCACAGGATTAAACAAACATGAAACAAATTAGCATATTGAATATTTCCCAGCATCTCAGGGACTAAAATCAGGACAATATCTGACAGGGCCTTGATTCACAAAGCAACAGCCAGATCCTGCCCCAGTGATGGCCACAATTACAGATGTCATGCTCCCGCAATGTCTGGGCAGGATTCTGACATCAGGTAAACATGTGACCTAGAAACAAAAAAATATATCTATTGATGCTTAAATTTTGTCAGTAATTCTGCCAAAATCTCTGCCATGACTCTTCCCTGGCTCCTGCTGCAGACTCTTGAAATTGACATTCATTGTTTCATTCTTTATGTAACGAATAGGCTTTTACATGTATCATAATGGTCTAGTAATAGCAAATATTTAAAAATACAATCTAATGGTGCATACACACGGTCAGATTTTTCTTCAGATCTGAATGATAACGATTTCAAAAATCGTTCAATCGTTCATATCTGAAGGAAAATCTGACATATCTGTCATATCTGAACGATGAGCGATGAACGATGCGCGTTCCCGATGGTCAGATAACGGTATCTGACATCTGATGTGTTTGCAGTCAGATTTGGACGATTCCATTCATTTTAATGCAGTCAAAAATCGTTCGTAGTTCAAATCGTTCAAATCGTTGGTCAAATTGTTCAGACCGTTCAATCGTTCATCTGACACATCTGACAAATCTGACCGTGTGTATGCAGCTTAAGGGGGGAATTCAAACCTCTGTAGTGTCCGCAATGAGCTGACAGAACACCTTCGAGACTGTTGGACCGCTGACACCTTATTGGCCACCAGCCTCAACAATTTTTCCTTAGTGATGCTGGGCTAGCGTAATACTCGGTGATGTGCGCAGCCAGACATAATGACCGCACATGGTCACAAATGTAATTCCTGCCTAAGAGTGTTTGTTTATTTGAAAAACAAAACCCAGGAGAGTTTAATTTTTAGCTTATTATGTAGACAAAGAGTAAAATAAAGACAATGGACAAAATGTAATAGACTGTGAGCCTGCACCGCTGTGGGAATACATGTGAGCATGCCCGTATTTTTTTAAGCAGCTGCTTTCATATTTTTCAAGATACTAAGAAAATAAATGGACCTATAAGGTAAATTAACTTTTGTTCCCTGCCAGAGAACAACTAAAAGCATCTTTGTTCACAGTACACCATAAAGTAGAACAACCTCAGTTTTAAATACAGTCATCAGGTGGAAATTCAAAGTGTAAGACAGGTCATCTTCCCCAATAATCTTAATTATATACAGCAGCATTCATGTAAGTTACATACAGTACAGTAGATAGAATTGAAACAATTAAAGCTGAGGAGAAGCAAAAAACATCATAGAAAATAGGTTATTGGTTAGAGAGGGAAAGTGCTACGTCATGTGACACTTTTGGCTCAATTTATAGTAATAAAGGACAATAGTATGAATCTTTGAATTGTTAATAATTCCTGGAAGGCATACTACTTAGCAATGGTTACAGCCAATCAGGGCAGGATACAGAAAGAGGAAACTATTCGCTATGAGTACTGTACAAGTGTCGCTGAGCTCATGCTTTTAAAACAAAACTTTCAGAATTTGAAAACAAAACAATTTTTGGATAATGAATTTTATAACAAATGTCCAAATAAACATTTTATATCCTTTATAAAAAAAAAGTTTTATCTGATTGACCCATTAATAAAATATGAATTAATTAATTCATGTGCTATTGGCCTAAAAATGTATATCTTATTATCTTCCTAATAATCAGACGGTGGGCATGTCTTTGTTTCTGGTTATCTATATAATAAGCGAGAAAGTGTGTGTGTCTGTCTGCCTGCCTGTTTGTCCTTTATGCACGGCCATAGTTTTGTACCTAAATCCTCCAAATTTGGTGGAGTTTGGTACCAAATTTGATGTAGTTAGCCCAGGATTAGGTTTTTGGTATGTGTGAAGTTCGTCAGGGCCATGTAGGTTTACATGGTGCCCACCAAGTAGGCTGTGGAGTCTCTGATTTAAAATTTTGGCTTAAGCAAGTTTGCTCAGGATGTCTTCCAGTGCCTAAAACTGATCTGAAGGCACAGGCTTATATGTACCAGTGGGGGGCAGGCAGAGCTCCAACGGAAGAGCAGTGAGTTGGAGGATCAACTGTCACACTGCACCTGCACTGACAGTTACTAATTTCCTCCAAGCACATATTCATAGTCTCCATGGTCTCCTATGTTGGTCTGCAATGTAAAAAATGAAGACTGTAGATGTATTTCAACATCCATTCTTCAACCTGGGCAACGCCGGGTATCCCAGCTAGTTCTTAATTCTCAAAGATGCTTAATTTAAAATCCATTGCTTGAAATGAATTGTAATTATTCTATCCTTTTTCATGATAATTTAGGCAAATGGTAGCACTGTTAGCTTACATTCTATAACTATCACCAATCAATCAACAATTTATTGTCAAAATACAAAACATTAAAACATTTTGTAAAATTGAAATACATATTCTCACCAGGTTACAGAAAAACATACACAATCTAAAAACCAGAAATAGTCATCATAAATTCAGCCTAGCTACAAAAACAACAGACGGATAAAAACTATCTTCTCTAAATTCCTTTTAATGCAAAATATTTATAATGAATTTGACCGATTTGACCACCCTTTGGATTTCCTTACTCTCTGACAGAGGGCCTGATTCAGTCCCGGTCACAAGCGCTGAGCGCTCGCAACCGGGTTGATGTTTGTCCACTGGGCATGTGCAAGACAGAGCTGGCTCCATCGTGCGCATGCGCGAGACCCGGCTAGCGATGGGTGCTCCGTCGCTCCAGGTCTCACGCCAAAGGGGGTGAGCTGTCGATTGTGATTGACAGCTTGCCCCGTTTGGTAGGCGGGCAGGGGGGGGGTGGCTGGCCAAACGGCGGCGTTCCCGAAGTGATGTCAGTGGGAAAGCTTCCAGCTCTAATAGAGCCAGAAGCTCTCTGGGCCTTGCGGCCACGAGACCCTACTACAAAAAAAACGCCCTGATTCAGAGCGATCACTCTTTCAGAGCGTCCGTCTCTGAATCAGGCCCAGAGTGCAGTTTCCAAACTATCCTGTGATACAATTAGTTAAATGCTCTCAACAGCGCACCTATTAGAACTCACTAGGAACATTTTCGGCAGATTTATACATCTAAATATTCTCAAGAAGCAGAGGTTTTGCTGCACCTTCTTTATAAAAACAGAGGGCCTGATTCAGACCCGGATGCTATGCTGCGCTCGCTCGCATTGAGCGATTTTACACAATCTGTGCATGCGTATGAGTCGCAATGCGCGTGAGCGAACTAGTCATTGCGATGGTAAAGTGCTCGCCCGTAGCCTGCAGTCGGGCCGCTATTTTGAGTGACATATAGTGCCGTTTGTGGGTGGTAACAGGGGAAGGTGCTTGTAAACGAGGGTGTGGATGTGCAAATGCAGGCATGCCCGACCGTCAGAAAGGCGTTTAATGGGTGTGCATAATTAAAAGTAGCGTCATTACACACGTGACTGGGTTGTATTTTAGCCTGAACTGCTCGCAATGTTGTGGTGGGAAAAGGCTACCACAAGCGCTGCGAGCAGCTCCGATGGCTCTCGATGTTCCCGATTAATCCTACAACTGCCGGAAATGACGTGTGTTCCGAATGGCAAAGGGGCGTCTTTATACAGGTGCGAGCGCATAGTGCGGCCACTCGCTATTACTTAGTGGGTGGCTTTACGCCACGCAGTGCAAGCACATGATTTAAATAGCCGGCCCCTTGTAGCCAGCGTGTGTCCGCAAATAGCGTCCGGGTCTGAATCAGGCCCAGAGATGTTAGTGGACCAGGAGAGATGCACAGCATTGTGAACATCAAGGAACTCACCCTGGCTACTTCCTTACCATTTAAGATTAGAGACTGCAGCTCTGTTTCCTTGAACATCTAAAATCAATTATAACGTTGTTAGTTCTAGAAGTACAGAGGATTAGATGGTTTCCCTCACTCCATTGGGATACGATGGTAACCTCATCTTTATATGCAGGCCAGTCCCCATTATTAAATTCAGCAAATTTTACTATTAATTAAGTTAGGTTTAAAAGTCAGGACACAATCTTATGTATAAAGTGAATATAACATGGGACTTAAAATGCACCCCTGGGGCGTACCTGCACTCAACACTATTTCTGGAGCTGAATAATTATCCAGTTTAACAGTCTGAGGACGAATGGGCAAAAAATGTAGAAGCTAGTTACAAATGGACTCACTATATCCAATTCACTGCAAATTAACAATAAGCATAGCAGACATGATAGAAATGAAAGCTGAGCAATAATCGACAAGCAGTAGCATAATATAGGAGTCCCTATTCTCCAGATGACTCAGAACATGGAGCACAGTAAGATTAGCGCCTTCGGAAAACCAATTTGCTCTATAAGCAAATTCTTTACCATGAAAGTATGCTGGTAAGTCATTCTTAATATGTTCCAATACCATTCCTAAACTGATTTAAGAAGTACTATCGGCCTGGTTTAGAGATCCCGCACTCAGCCGCTGTGTGAATGTCGCCGGTTTATGTATTGAGACACCCACAGCAGCCAGAGCCGTAACTAGACTTTTTGGTGCCCTGTGCCAGAGAAAGCATTGCCCCTCCCCCCCCTCATTTTTTAAATAGGGACATAAGATAGTGCACCTGAAAGAGGGCCATGGCTTCATGGGGAAGGGCCAGGGAAGATACAGGGGTACTCCTGGGGCAGCCAGGAGATGCTGGGGATAAAAGAAGAGGAAGCTACAAGTGAGAATGATAATAAACAGGAAATTTGACAGACCCAAAAGGCGCCCCCTGCCCTGTGCCATGGCACTGGTCGCACTACCCTAGTTTCGGCCCTGACGGCGGCCATCACAAAGCAACTGTGTACACCTACGCAGCCGCTGGCGCAGAGTGTTCCATAATTGGCCATCTAACTAACCCTATGGATGGACAGAAAGGCTGAACTGAGACTTCAGAACCACTTCATCTGCATACGGGACCACAGCTGTAGGCTGAGACACGCCTACGTTTTTGCCGTCACTACCCGTAAACGTAGCCACATGGTCCCTGACTGTCAATCACTTTGCAAAGAAATCTCCACTGTGAGTGGCATTGCTAAGGTACCTTGGCGTGTGCGCAATGCTATCGTGACGACCAATAATCGCTCAACTTCATAAATATTGGCATTGCGTACATATCTGAATCGGGTCCAGTCAGCGCAATGGGCCGATAATCATTCAAATGATCTGGGTTGGATTCATATTTGTAAGGACCTCAGTAAAGTAACATGTGGGGATCATTAAAAGGTCATTGTCTGAAGCGCTGGCCTGGCTCATACATGCACAACTTGGCAAGAATTACACTTGTCAGAGCTTCAGATGACCAAGCACCGTCCACGCACATAACGCTAAGAGCAGCTCCTGCTGTGCAGCATCATGTGATCGGCTGCGGGTGGGCCCCCAAATGATTAGTGTGAGCATCCTTTGCTTGGGTCTATGGACCTCATTCAGAGGCTTGCATCCTGAACGACCGCCTCCTTGTCGATCGTTAAGCTGTTGGTTACCACCCCCAGCTTAACGACCGACCAGGTTGATGGTCACGATGGTGATCACCATCGCGACCATCGGGGCTTACGACCAGACCCTAAGGTTGGGTCTGGGCACTCGTAAGCCCCAGGGAGCTTTCTGCTCTGATGGAGCAGGAAGCTCCCCACTGACATCACTGATGATGTCAGTGCGGCCGCCCACAAAACGGTAGGCATTCGTTAAGGAACGCCTCCGTTTTGGAAACCAGCCCCCCCGGCCCGCCTACCAAATGGGGCCAGCTGTCGATCAACATCGACAGCCGCCCCTTTGGTAGCGAGCTACGGAGCGACAGAGTTTCTCTTTCGCTCTGGGGCTTGCGTACGCACAGCGTGGCCGCTGCGCGTGCGCAGGACTAACCATCGAGTCATTTTACGAGCACATCGACGCTTGCGACCGACTCTGAATAAGGTCCTATGTCCCCAGTTGCTCCACCTGCAGTATAATTTGGATCTGAGTGTCATTTAGTAACTACAAATAATGTGGATAAAGCGCACATGCAATACAGCAGGAATGAGCCACCCAATAGATATTATACGCCCACATTTACAGGACAGGATAGGATAGATGGGTATGTGCAATCCTTCTATGTCCTGCTATCCATTTCTGACCAATCCCTTAATTACTGTAATTACAGGTTTTACATTATTCTCCTAAAATACGACTTGCTGGAATCTCATTTCTGTAGTAAATAGACTATGACAGGTAGGGGACAACAGCGGTATAATTCTCCTTTTTCTTGTATAGATTACACACATTGGCCTGCTGGCTGCTGCCTATGTCTCCCTGTACAGTCCATTAGAGCAGTTTAGCTTACGTATAAATGTATTAATATTCTTAATAATCTCTTTAACCAATGGCCATGAATATTTTATATGGGTTACTTCTCACTTTGCACGCAAACAATGAAGAACAATAGGAGCACATTAATAATCAAGGAGAATCTTCTAGGGAATAGTAATGTACACTTGTTTTAATCTTGTTGGAAAAAATACACATTTCCATCTAGCAAGAGGGATTACTTATTAATGGACAGAGGTTTGAACACATTGCTCACCATATCAGGTCCAAGCATTCAAAGAACACACATTTCACTTACATTAAAAATGTCGCAGCTTATTAGATCTAAATTTTATTATGGAGGTGAAATTAAACCTGACTATTGATAGCTAGAGCATGTCACATGTAGTCTATCATTAGAAATGCATAAAATGTAATGCTATAGATGGCCCTTTATTAACACTCAAACACACTGTTCTCCCCCTAGTGGTATGCTGGTGAACTGCATCACGAGATGCAACCTACAGTACCCCACATCATGATTGTGCACTTTCCATTATTATGGTTAGCGGGCGAGAAAATAATTACGTACTAAAAAAATACTTTCTATTTGTGCTTGTTGCAGTTGTTACCGGGGACTCAGAGAAACTGTACAGTATAATCAATGTTTGAGTTCTAAGGGATGATTGACAATTACAGAAGGCTATCATTAGTTACTGAAAAAAATCTTTTTATTAGGCAGTTTTTATGATCCATCATATCAATGTGAGATGCTGAGGCAAAACTACAAATTGCAAGACCTCATATGACCCCTCCTTGTTACATTTTAGCTCCACTCCAACTAATAAAGGTAATCTGGCAACTTTTTACCATGGAGGCAAGCTGACGTAAGTAGGTAGCCTGGCCTACAGTAACATTGGTTACAGATCTACTCTTATTATAGGAGGAATGCATACTATGAATATATCCTCTCCTTATGCCTTATAATGACATCTATTATATTCAGGGACAGCGTTAACCTTGAAAGTACTCCACCTCCGCTTGGCAGATGTGTGGACGGTGAGGGGAGGGGGTCATCCTCGGCTGCTGAGAGTGTGGTGTTTGGCTGTGATGTCATACCCCAGCACAACATTGCCAGCATATTGTGAGTGATGTGAAGACGCAGCAGACAGCAGCTTCATTTATAAGAATCTGCTGGTTGCTTCACCTTTATGTTAACAGCTGGCGCTCCATGTGAGGCATTATTATAGTTATTATTATTATTATCCTGTCTTTATATGGCATCACAAAGGGTCCAGAAAGAGCTTACCTATTACATAAACAGAAGCAGTGCAAACTCAACAAGAAAAAAGTGCAAAAGACTTAGGGGTCTATTTACTAAGCAGTGTTAGGAGACAGAGTGAAAAGTGATAAGGTGCCAGCCAATCAGCTCCCAACTGTCATTTTTCAAACACAGCCTATGAGATGGCAGTTAGGAGCTGATTGGCTGGCACCTTATCACTTTTCACTCTGTCTCCTAACACTGCTTAGTATATATGCTGCATACATATGGTCAGATTTTCGTAAAGATCTGAACGATAACGATTGTAAAAATCGTTCAATCGTTCAGATCGTTGACATGTTGGGCATGCATTGACCAACTATGTACGTTCCCGCATGTCAGATAACGATATCTGACATCGACTGTGTTTGCACTAAGATTTGCACGATTTCATGCATTTTAATTAATGTCAGAAATCGTTCAACGTTGATAAAATCGTTCAAATCGTTGATGAAATCGTTCAACGAAATCGATGATCTGACAAATCTGACCATGTGTATGCACCATAACAGTACACTACAAACCATTGCAGAACATCGGATACAAGCTTTATAACCACCGTCCACCGACCACACACATAGTCATAATACCACAAAGCAGAGCGCTTGAGGCTGCAGCAGGCGGTCGGTGCCAGTGATGGCAATGTAGAGGAGATTACAGTAAAGGGAAGGAAAAGCAGATAATGGAAAAGGGCATTATGGGGTTGATTTACCAAAACTTCTAAAAAGAACAAGTGAAGGGGTTATTCATATCAACCAATCGATTCTCACTGTCATTTATCTAGACGATTCTAGAAAATAATAGCTAGTATCTGATTGGTTGCTATGGGCAAACCATTCACATTTCCACTTTAGAAGTTTTGAAACATCTATCATTAAAGTTTTCAGGCACCTCCTAACCAATGCCACCCTAGATCTCTGTCTGGGTTTACCTAGTTATTACAGTAAATAGAATAATAGAAAATAGAAAAACAGAAAATATAAATGTGACACAGCCAAACAGAGTACCATTACCCTGAATATTAAGCACATGCATTCTGATATGTTTACAGCAGGTTTACTGGTGACCACTGCTCATCACTTCTGTAGATGGATACCTCATTGTCTTCTCTCCTGCCAGCTGCTCTGTACCTTGTGACAGCATCACAAAATCATTAGACAATGTCTACAACCTGAAAAGTGTAGCGCGCTGCCCCCCCATGACTCAGTGACCTAGGCTATAGTCTATTTAGACTAATGGCTAACCAGGCACTGAATGTATTGTACCTAAATGTGAAGGGGCCACCTAGTCCCTAAAGCTTTAAGAGTTTTGATGGATTTAAATATATTATAGACCTAATTTTGGATGCATTTTAACACTAAACAATAACATACAAAAATACAAATACAAAGTGATAGCACTATATGTGTCTTTGTGCTTTACCAACTAGTATTAACAAGCATATATCATTATTAATTATGGCTTTGTCACTTACCACTCCCATGTCACAAACCCACAGGGGGGACACAGACAAACACACATGGGACACATAGACAGGCACTCATGTCACCAGACCCGGTGACATTTTATCAGAACATCAGTTTCAGGTGAATTAATTTCCACCTTCCTGTGTGTCTCTAATACTAATACCCGTTTCAGATCAAAATCCTAGGTCACACCCGTGATTTTAAATGCGACCCAGCTCAGATCCCTTTCAGACAGGTGCCTGCTCTTCCTATCCCGTAAGTAGGTCCCAGGTTGGATGACCCAGGTTACCTACTGTATTTACAGAGCACCGCGACCCGGGTAGATCCTGGGTTTAAACCTTGTAACTACCCCTGTTGAAATTCCGAGCCGCTCGACCCGGGTTTTTTCTAAGGACCCTTTCAGACAAGCAAGCAAAATCCCGGGTCTAGCAATTTGGCTAGCTACAGTGGTGCTTGAAAGGTTGGAAAATGTTCTATATATCTGCTGAAATTTGGCCTAAAACTACCTCAGATTTTCACATAAATCCTAAAAGTAGATTAATAGAAGCAAATCAAACAAATGAGACAAAAAAATGATACATCTTTTTTTTTTTTTTTTTTATGGGGAAAGCGATATAATATCACATATCTATGAGTGGCAAAAGTATGTGAACCTTTAGGCTTAGCAGATATGTTGAAGATGAAATTAGAGTGAGGTATTTTCAATCTATGGGATGACAATCAGGTGTGAGTGGACAACATGTCTTTTTAAAAGAACAGGGATCTATCAAAGTCTAATGTTCATAATACATGTTTGTGGAGGTGTATCATGCCACGAACAAAGGAGAAAGCTGGAAAAGGTTACAAAACCACCTCTAAAGAGTTTGGTTTTCACCAATCAACAGTCAGACAGATTGTGTACAAATGAAGGAAATTCCAGACCATTATTACCCTCCCCAAGAGAGGTCAACCGACAATGATCACGCCAAGAGCAAGGCATCTTATAGTTTGCAAGGTCACAAAGGAACCCAAGGTAACCTCTAAGCAACTGAAGGCTTTTCTCACATTAGCTAATGTTAATGTTCATGAGTCCACCATAAGGAGGACACTGAACTACAAGGGTGTGCATGGCAGAATTGCAAGGAGAAAAGCACTGCTCTCCAAAGAGAACATTGCGGCCTGTCTGCAGTTTGCTAAGGATCACCTGGACAACCCAGAAGACTAATGGAACAATGTTTTGTGGACAGATGAGTCCAAAATAGAGCTTTTTGGTTTAAATGAGAAGTGTTATGTTTGGAGAAAGGAGAACACTGTATTCTACCATAAAAACCTCATACCGTCTGTGAATCGCGGTGGTGGTGGTATCATGGTTTGGGCCTGTTTTTCTGCATCAGGCCCAAGGTGACTTGCCATCATTGATGGGACAATGAGCTCTGAATTATACCAGAATATTCTAAAAGAAAATGTCAGGATATCTCTCCATGAATAACATCTCAAGAAAACTTAGGTCATGCAGCAAGTCAACGAACCCAAAGCACACAAGTCATTTGATCAAAGAATGGTTAAGAAAGAAGAATAAATGTAAAGTTTTGTAATGGCCAAGTAAAAATCCTGACCTTATTCCAACCTGAATCGAGCAGGTCATGGAAGAAACCCAACAACATAACAGAGTTGAAGCTGTTTTGTACGGAGAAATGGGTTAAAATTCCTCCAAGCAAATGTTCAGGACTATATAACAGAAAAAAAAAGGTTGAAACTTGCGCCACAGACTGCAGCTCCGGACAGCCCCTAGGAACACCCCTCCTATATTTAAACCAAATAATACAGACAATGTCTTTGAGATAGTCCACAAGCGCTGTCCTAATGGGAAGACAACTCAATTCCTCCAATTTGTACTATGCTCAGCCAGTACGCCTTCCTCTTGGTTTTCACCCTCCAGCTAAAAACTGGTTTGCACTCACCATAAGATAGAGGCTACGGTTCACTCAAAGGTTTCTTTAACACCTATCCTTATTTTCCATCACAAATGACCTCTCTCGAATAAGTGGACATGTACTCACCAAAGACTCCTCTTTGTTCATGCCCAAAAAGGTTTCTTTTAGTTCCAAGTTAATGGGATGATTAACTCCTTTTTCCTCAGTCAGGTAAGTTTTACTTAAAAAAAAAGTTTTTATTATACACACCGCTCACATAGATACATATGTATAAGTGAATAAGACATCCATCCAGTGTTCCTTTCAATAGGATATAGCCCGAATATCCAGGAATCGAGTTTACACTCCTTTGTCAAGATAGAAAAGAAAACTTGTCCAGGGTACCAACTGGAAATTCCTACAAGTAATGCTGGGTCCTCCACTACCTACACATTTCAGACTGCACAAGTCCTTCCTCAGGATGACCCAAAGCACACAAGTCATTCGATCAAAGAATGGTTAAAGAAGAATAAATGTAAAGTTTTGTAATGGCCAAGTAAAAGTCCTGTCCTTATTACAATTGAAATGATGTGGAAGGACCTGAACCGAGCAGCTCATGGGAGGAAACCCACCAACATAACAGATGTGAAACTGTTTTGTACGGAGAAATGGGTTAAAATTCCTCCAGTCTGATGTTCAGGACTAATCAACAATTACCGGAAATGTTTAGAAGCAGTTATCGCTGCACAAGGGGGTCGTACCAGATACTTAAAGCAAAGGTTCACATACTTTTCCCACTCACAGATATGTGATATTGGATCATTTTCCTCAATAAAAAAATGAGCACACTTAATTTTTGGTCTCATTTGTTTGACTTGGTTCTCTTTATCTACTTTTAGGACTTGTGTGAAAATCTGAGGTAGTTTTAGGCCAAATTTCTGCAGAAATATAGAACATTTATGAAGGGTTCACAAACTTTCAAGCACCACTGTAGGCTATTCCAGCAAATTACTCCTTTCTCCATTCCACATTTTCCGCTTACAATTTAGATGTAAATTCAGTGTTTCCATAAAAACTGTGTTTTTTGAGATTTTTAACCCATGCCAATAGCTAATTAGGGGCATATTTATCAATTAAATTTTGTTGGATTTCCCCCAAAGCACCCATTTTTGGGGCTACCAGCAAATATTAAGCACCCCTTAGATGTAGGGGCGGATTGGCCATTGATTTTAGCGGGAGTTTTCCCGGTGGGCCAGACTGTTTTGGGGCCACTGTGAAATCATTTATTTGTGTGTGTATGTGTTTTGTTTTTATAATACGTAATGCATCCGATCCAGCGCTGTTCGGGAGCCTGCCCTGGTGGCTGAAGCCGGCCCAACATTGATTTGTCAATGGTGGCTGACTGACTACTCCACAGGAATCAGCCACCTATGGCTGGGCTTCATGGTCCAGAGGAGCCTTCCCCTTCCTGATCCCTCTTCTGTACTAGACATAGTAGCCGTAAATGGGTTGCGCATGCTCTCCTTCATCTGTTCCAGCATCAGCAACCCTCAGCTCCATAGAGAAACCTCAATTACAGCAGGAGCCAATCAGGCAGCCGGCCCGGGGGGGCAGCGCCGCCTGCAGCTGCACTGCTTCATGTACATGGCACAGCTGCGGGAGGCACAGAAATGGATGATCATGTGCCCCATCCCTGGTAACTCGTTTGTCTTGTGCCTGCACTGCTGAAGTAATCAGCAGGCGCAGGCTGACATGAACTTGGGGCAGGGTTGCAGGAAATGAAGACCGTCACGTCACCTAGCGCAATAAAAGCTTTTTTTTGGCTCAGCACGCATGATGTGATGATGTCTGCGTGCTGCCATAGAAGAAGTGGAGAACAGACTAGAGGAGGAGCCGCGCGATGAGGAGCTCGGCAGAGGCCAGGGTAGGAGAACTAAGTGTTGCTGCTGGAGACACAGGTAGGGGAAGCCATGGAAATACACATGAGGAGACAGGGGGGAGACATGAATATACACAGGGGCAGAGGCATGGAGATACACAGGGGGAGAGCCATGGAGATACACAGGGGGAGAGCCATGGAGATACACAGGGGGAGAGCCATGAAGATACACAGGGGGAGAGCCATGGAGGTGCCATGAAGATACACAGGGGGAGAGCCATGGAGGTGCCATGAAGATACACAGGGGGAGAGCCATGGAGGTGCCATGGACACTAACGATACTGCCTTAGAACCTCTATATACACCTTCCTATACCTTCTAATATACTGCCTATACCTTCTAAGGATGACGCTAATTTGCGTACGCAGTCATACAGTAAATAAAGACTTCAGACCTGGAATCTGTGGTTCCAAAGCACAAGTATTATTCAGGTAAAAGTACAGTCAGTTACACGCTATTGATCCAGACACAATTAGGCGCAAAGGAATTATACAGACCCAAGTACAGTATACATATGCAGCGCTTCCGGACCAGATGTTAGGCATCAGCAAGAAACCCCTCATCAATCAGCATTCAGCACGAAGACTAAAAATCCAGTGTTGGAGCACACATATTTATACCCCCCAGAAATAGACAACACAATAGAGAAGTTTGTTGTTGATGCCATTGGTTCCCAAGGTTGATGCATCTGTTACAGAGCATTTAATAGGCTGATTCAAATAGACCCCACCCAGCCTCCAACAACTGGGGGTCTCTGGATTCCCGCCTCATGCAACATCCTAACAGTTGTTCATATTATATACATTTTGTTGCTTGAAGTCTCTTCGGTCCTTAAGTTGAGAATGCATGATGCGATCTCCACACCGATAATACAGGAATTATGTTGAAAGAGTACGCATCAGTACAAAACCAAACACTGCTTACTTAGCATGTATAAAACCTTAGTTACCAAATAATCTTTATTTCACAGCATTTATACTAAACGAACACACTTAAATCTTGTACTTTAAAGCTTATGGAACCTTGTATGTGGATATGTAATGTGTGAGTATGCAGGGTTTGATATAAAGACGCTAGTTAACTTGGGACAGATGCGTGCGCATTTAGCTACTAAACAGCGTTTTCATATAGAATCTTATGCTTTTGCTAATATGCGACTAGTTAACAGCACAATTGTGCGTATTAATGTGTATATGAGAAATGGTGAAAGATGCAATCGCATGGTGCTAATAGTAATATCGCCATATGTACTTCAATGTAAGTTTATCTAAAATGGCGCTTGGGCGGCCATTCGCAAAATGGCGTCTTGCGATCTCATTTCCAAGATGGTGTATTGTGGCCAGTCGCAAGATGGCGTCGCTGCAATTGAATTTTAAACTGATCTTGTCTCAGCCAATAATCCAGCTTTGACAATATACACAGGGGGAGACATATACACAGGGATAGATCTATACACAGGGGGGAAGCCATGGATATACACAGCGGGGGATCGATGGATATACACAGGGGGGGGGATCCATGGATATACACAGGGGGGGAGACATGGATATACACAAGGGGGGATCCATGGATATACACAGGGGGGATCCATGGATATACACAGGGGGGGATCCATGGATATACACAGGGGGGGGTCCATGGATATATACAGGGGGGGAGACATGGACATACACAGGGGGGGAGACATGGATATACACAGGGGGGAGACATGGATATATGGATATACACAGAGGGGGAGACATGGATATACACAGGGGGGGAAGACATGGATATACACGGGGGGGAAGACATGGATATACACAGGGGGGAGCCATGGATATACACAGGGGGGGAAGACATGGATATACACAGCTGGAGAGATGTGAGGGTGGGGGGCTGGAGATATTCCACAACTTTTAACATTAGCAGCAAATGGCTGGGGTACAATAATCTTCATTAAAACACCAGTTCTATTAAAACCCATATTATAACTTTGTTGTATGATGATGACATTGTTTATATTCCTATCAAAACAGATGTCTTCCGAACCATTTGATCGCCTACATGAATAGTGAATACGGAATGAAGTTACCATCTGCCCAGGGAGGATCAATTTCTTCAGAGGTTCCCCATTGCTGAGAAACCACGATATAGGTAAGAAAAGTCTCAAGCTGACCGTTCAGTTATTAGGACAGAGGAGAAGGGTGTACAAGGCCCCAAGATATCTGTTGCCGTCCCTGCATAGAGACCACATTGAAGGGGACAGGGGGGTTCTTTGAGGTGTAGGAATCACAGCAGGGTCATGCAGTTCAAGATGGTTTGCCTACCAGGTACATATGTTTAAAATACTCTTTATAAAAGCTATGGAAAAAGAGTATCCACTTGAAACGGGACAAGCAAACACAAGGGACCTTTGCAGGGATCTTGGTAGTTGCCCTATTCACCAACTGCCAGGACGTTCAGAGGGACTTTTGGGGAACATCCTTCCAGAGCACCTAATTATCATTCTGACATATATTTTAAACATCTATATCTGTTGTGATTCTTACATGATAAGCTCTTACAAACTTGTTTTATGCGAGTGCATTATGTAATTTACAATAAATTATTTGGACGTATTGCACTATTTTTTTCTCTCTTTTTCATTCACACTTGATGTGGAGAAAGTGTAAGAACATCCATATTTCATCAAGGCAGGGATGGGCTGGGATCAGAGCATGGTAGAAGGGCAGAGAAGGCTGAGGAGATCTGGTCTGGAGGCAGAGCAGGGTTTTTGAGCGGAGGTGGCAGAGCTGGTCTGGAGGCAGGGCATGGTATAAGGTTGGCAGAGGTGGCAGAGCAAGGAATAAGGGCTGATGTAGCAGTGCTGAGCTGGTGGCAGAGCAGGCTATAAGAGCAGAGCTGGGCTGCTGGCAGGCCAGTGTATAAGGTCAGAGGTAGCAGAGCTTGGCTGGAGGCAGAGCCTTGTACAAGGTAGTCAGAGGTTACAGAGAAGAGAAGGGTGTAAGGACAGAGATGGCAGAGCAGATCTGGTCTAAAGTAGGGCAGGGTATAAGAGCAGAGGTGGCAGAGCTGGGCTGGAAGAAGAGCAGGATATTAGGGCAGAGCTGGGCTGGAGTCAGAGCAGGGTATAGTGGTAGAGGTAACAGAGCTGGGCTAGAGGCAGAGCAAAGTATACGGGAAGAGGTAGCAGAGCTGGGCTAGAGGCAGAGCAGGGTATTATGGCAAAGGTAGCAGAGCTGGGCTGAAGGCAGTACAGGGTATATGGGAAGAGGTAGCAGAGCTGGGCTGGAGGCAGAGCAGGGTATAGGGGAAGAGGTAGCAGAGCTGGGCTGGAGGCAGAGCAGGGTATAAGGGAAGAGGTAGCAGAGCTGGGCCGGAGACAGAGCAGAGTATAGCGGAAGAGGTAGCAGAGCAGGGCTGAAGGCATCACAGGGTATATTGGAAGAGGTAGCAGAGCTGGGCTGGAGCATCACAGGGTATAGGGGAACAGGTAGCAGAGCTGGGCTGGAGCAGAGCATGATATAGGGGAAGAGGTAGCAGAGCTGGGCTGGAGGCAGAGCAGGATATTAGGGCAGAGCTGGGCTGGAATCAGAGCAGGGTATAGTGGTAGAGGTAACAGAGCTGGGCTAGAGGCAGAGCAAAGTATATGGGAAGAGGTAGCAGAGCTGGGCTAGAGGCAGAGCAGGGTATTAGGGCAAAGGTAGCAGAGCTGGGCTGAAGGCAGAACAGGGTATATTGGAAGAGGTAGCAGAGCTGGGCTGGAGGCAGAGCAGTTTATAGGGGAAGAGGTTGCAGAGCTGGGCTGGAGGCAGAGCAGGGTATAGGGAAAGAGGTAGCAGAGCTGGGCCGGAGACAGAGCAGGGTATAGGGGAAGAGGTAGCAGAGTTGGGCTGGAGGCAGAGCAGGGTATAGGGGAAGAGGTAGCAGAGCTGGGCCGGAGACAGAGCAGGGTATAGGGAAAGAGGTAGCAGAGCTGGGCTGAAGGCATCACAGGGTATATTGGAAGAGGTAGCAGAGCTGGGCTGGAGCATCACAGGGTATAGGGGAAGAGGTAGCAGAGCTGGGCTGGAGCAGAGCACGATATAGGGGAAGAGGTAGCAGAGCTGGGCTGGAGCAGAGCACGATATAAGGGAAGAGGTAGCAGAGCTGGGCCGGAGACAGAGCAGGGTATAGGGAAAGAAGTAGCAGAGCTGGGCTGAAGGCATCACAGGGTATATTGGAAGAGGTAGCAGAGCTGGGCTGGAGGCAGAGCAGAGTATAGGGGAAGAGGTTGCAGAGCTGGGCTGGAGGCAGAGCAGAGTATAGGGGAAGAGATAGCAGAGCTGGGCCGGAGGCAGAGCAGAGTATAGCAGAAGAGGTAGCAGAGCTGGGCCGGAAGCAGAGCAGGGTATAGGGGAAGAGGTAGCAGAGCTGGGCTGGAGACAGAGCATGATGTACAGGATCCATTACTGCATTAGAATCCCAGGGACATCGCATTGTCACAGCTGTTATGGGAGGCAGTGAGTGGGGCCAGACACACATGGATGGAATCTCCCTTCCTTCTGCCCACTCCCAGGTCTGAAGAGGAGGAGCAACACTCTCTTCTCGTCTCTCAACTTCATCTGTCAACTTGTTCAGAGTGTAGCCAGGATTTTTTTCCATTGTGGGTGCATTTTCTCTTCTGAGGTGAACCCCACTTCCATGATCATTGGCAGGACACAAGTGGGAGTGGTTTCAGCGAGAGGAACTGATAATTAGTAACTACCTTTCTGTATTACGTGGCAAGTGGTCCCATGCACCAGCCTGTGGGATTCTATAGCAAGTAACAGGTCTCTAGCACCGCTCTCAGGGAATCCTATATTGAGTTATTATCGTGCAAAGTTGCTGCAGAACTTAGTGCAGCCCTGGTGCATCCTCCTACAGGTCACTCATGCTGTGCCTGGCCAGCCAGCCAGGCTGCTGCACCCTATGTATAATTAATTATTTATTGCTGCTTACAATTACATACTGATCACTGGTATGGTGCTCTTTGTTCCTGTATAGCTTCTTAGGTCATGTGCTCCTATTGTGAATTTTTATACAGTACATTTTTTACTGTTCCACTACAGCATTCATTTGACTTCTGGAAAGAGTTGGACTTTACCAACAACAGAGAGACCCCTGTTGTTCTGATTAAAATCATTTAGATGCCAGTCACATACTGTAGGTCACTAAAAGACCAGTCTGTAAAGGTTCTCTCTCTGGGTACATTGTTTACCTGCAGCAGGTGCAAAGAGCATTGAATGGAGGCAGCAGAGTGTGCACTGAGATTAGACACCTGGTTATTATTATAACTAAACAGGAACAAATGCCATTTTCAGACAAAGGAGCAACCTGGGGAATATGTACAGTAGTATACATGGTTGCAATGGGTTAAACATCAGCATTTTCTTGATTCTTTACAATCTGTTATGACATGCAGGGTCAAATGTAATAGGGTCAGAGTTTAGAAAATGTCAGAGTTTAGCAGTAACCTCTCACACTTTTTAAGCTCAGCCAATGTAACAGAGGGCCTGATTCAGACCTGCTCGCAAGCGGGTCGATGGTGCCCTCGCACCAAAGGGGGCGTGTTGTCGATGGTGAGTGACAGCACGCCCCCTTTGGTGGGCGTGCCGGGGGCGTTGCTGCCCAGACAGAGGCATTCCCATGGGAACGCCTACCATCTGGGGCCGGCCCCACTGACATCACTAGTGATGTCGGTGGGAGTGCTTTTGGCTCTGATAGAGCCAAAAGCACTCCAGGGCTTGCGGCAGCGAGACCCTACCGCAGGGTCTCGTCGCAAGCCCGATGGTCATGATGGTCTTGACCATCGAGACCATCTTTTTGGCCGCTCGCATAAGCTGTGGGTGGTCACCCACAGCTATGCGAGCGGCCAGGAGGCTGCTCCAATTTTAGGCAGGAGGGCCCTGATTCAGAGCGAGCGTTCTTGTCAGAGCGTCCGGCTCTGAATCAGGCCCAGAGTCCGAGAATATGCAAACTTGCATGTTTATAGACTCATATAACTCTCACAATTAAAAACACTCATCCAGAGGTTTTCCCATTTTGAAGATAAAACTCAATCCTATTACATTTGGCCCGCAAAGTTTGTTCCTACAGACTTCAAAGGGACATGGCTCTTGTACAGGGACCACGATACACATTTATGTTATAGTTGTGTGACCAGGGTTTTACTGATGAGTCTATTTTATATGCTTTATATGTTTTATAAGATGTTCCGACGTAGGTCCACAGAGTATTTTAAAGTCAATACCCTTGAGTCACAACAAAATGGCACACAGCGTACAATCTGACCTCTACGTTATTATTAATAATAATAATATTATTATTATTTATATAGCACTTTTCTCCTGCTAGGACTTAAAGTGCTTAAATACTTGGGACATAGGGCCTGATTCAGAGCCGGACGCTATTTGCGCTCGCTCGGTCAGAAAAGGGGCCGGCTATTTAAATTGAGTGCTCGCTCTTTGCGGTCTGTTGACGCCTCTATGTCTGAGCGAGCGAACGAAACATGCGCTCGCTATTTTGTAAAGACGCCCCCTGGCCGCTCGCATCATACGTCATCTCCGCTATTTATTTGATTAATCGAGTACATCGAAAGGCATCTTAACTGCTCGCAGTGCTTGTGGTAGGTTTATCCTACCGCAATCATGCGAACAGTTCAGGCTAAGAGACAACCAAGAGACGTGGTCGATGACGCTGCTTTGTTAATTATGCACACCCTTAAAACGCCCGTTTTGACCGTTTGGCACGCCTGCGTTCGGATCTCCACTCCCCGTTTTCAAGCACCTTCCCCTGTTAACACCCACAAACGCCTCATCCTGTCACTCAAATTAGCAGGCACTCGCTATTTGGCGAGCGCTCGATTTCCGATTGCACTGACTGGTTGGCGAATGCGCATTACGACCCATACGCATGCGCAGTTGTGCGAACATCGCTCGGAGCGAACGAGCGGCCGCTTACGAGCGGCTCTGAATCAGGCCCATAGCACAATATTATATAGCCTTTTTTTTGTGTGTTAGGCCTCTCTCCCTTGTGTTGCTGTAACTCCATATACTATTGCATTTTGCTTTAGCCATACTGTACCTCCCAACTGTCCCGCGTCCTGCTATTCAGGTACTGTCCACCATCCCACCCATGGTGGAGGGAAGTTGGGAGAAATCATGGCATCTCTTCACTGTGCAGGGAGCGCCTGGGGGCAGCCCCACATCTCCGGGGAGTGATATAACGGAAGCATGCCATAAGACCATGGCCCCTTTACAAATAGACCATGCCCCTTTTTCAGGTGCGCGCACCTTTGGCGTGCGGTTGTCCCGACCACTGAATCACCAGTGTTGGGAGGTATGCTTTAGCCCTGACTACTAATTGTATGCTAATCCCGCCTACTTTTATATTAGCCCCACCTACTGTTTTTAGTCCCGCCTACATGAGGCCACTTCAAAAAATATTTCCAGGGCCACTTCAAATTCCCAGTCTGTCCCTGCTTGGATGACTGTATTGAGGACTGTTTTCGGTTACAAAAGTAGCCCCCATAGGTTTCTATGGGAACTGCTAAATGGTCAAATGTACCAAGCTCCGGAATGCAAAATATTCCGTTGCTTGACCCTGGTAGCAAATTACATCTTCCGATGGCTTTAGCCCATAGTAGCCTTTGGACTACTACTCTGCAATTTTACCCATTGGCCTCACTGATACATGAGCAGTCCGAGGGGTCTGATCCCGACTATTCGCTGGGACGAGCCAGTGTCAAAGCAAGATGAAATATTAATTTTCGCTTTGCAAATTTATCTAATCACATCCACAAAATAAAAATGCGGATTGTTATGAATAGGCCCCTTAGTCACCTGCTGGAGTGCTTTTAATATTTTGCTGTTTTTAATAAATAAGGAAAACGCCACACTTCACATTACTGTATTTGTAACTGGTGCAATAGAGACAGAATATGTAACATTGGGCCTGATTCAGAGTTGTGCGCTAGGTCGATGTTTTTGCAAATGGAGCAATGTTTTGACACTGTGCATGCACCTGAGGTCGCACTGCGCATTGCATCCATCGAGGTACAGTACCATAGTTGCACTCAACGAGTCTTAATTTGCAGTGGAAGTGACAGCCAGGGAGCGTTTAGGGGAGGCAATGGGGAATGTCAGCTAAAAACTGCAGGCGTGTCTCCATCATTTCGGGGGCGTGCCACGTCCTGCATCTGCAATCCCATATGCACTTAACATGGCTCTGGCATCTCAGTTACGATGGCCATTCTGAGTGACCATAGACTTACTCAAGGAGCTGATGTTTGCCTGATCCGTCGCACGCATGCGTGAGACCCGGATAGCGACGGGCAAACAGTCGTTCCGGGTCTCGTACCAAAGGGGGCGTGCTGTCGATGTTGAGTGACAGCACGCCCCCTTTGGTGGGCGGGCTGGGGACATGGCTGCCCAGACGGAGGTGTTCCCATGGGAATGCCTACCATCTGGGGCCGGCCCCACTGACATCACAAGTGATATCAGTGGGAGTCCACAAGGGTCCACATAGTCCACTCCCACTATGGGCTACCACAAGCGTCTCATCGCAAGCCCGCGACGAGACCCTTGTGGTCACCTACAGCTATGCGAGCGGCCAGGAGGCCATTCTGCAAAACCAGAGGGCAGGCCCTGATTCAGAGCGAGCGCTCTGTCAGAGCATCCGGCTCTGAATCGGGCCCAGTATGCATACCTCCCAACATTTTAGTTAACCAAGGAGGGACAGGTCATGCTCGCACCGTAGTCCGAAAAGGGGGAGGGGCTTCACACAAAAGGGGCATGGGGCGGAGCACCTCCCTTTTACATCACTGTGGGGGCGTGCCCAGTACTCTCAGAGATGCTGGCCAGCCCCCAATCTCTCCCTACACTAGAGAACAGATGCTGTGCGCATGCGCACGGCATCTATTCTCCTTCAGCTTACCCGGTGCTCTGCTATGCAGAGCAGCGGTCTATGCTCCTCCCAACTTCCCCCCCACCGCGGGACACTGCAGCCCACGGGTGGGACAGCAGGACAGTCCCAGGAAAACGGGACTCTCCAGCTGAATGCGGGACAGTTGGGAGGTGTGCAGTATGTGTACACAGTTGTGGACAGCTGCGATGGCTCAGGTGGGTGTCTCAGTACAAGTCCTGGCTGCTGCTACATTAGCATAGCTTCTCACATTCCCAGCTACTGTACAAAAATTGCAGCTGCGGCAGCATTAGCTTACAATACAGGCCCAATGTTGTTTTATGAATATTTTGCCTTTTAGATGTAGTTTTATTTTACAAGTTTATTACAATTAAGTGGCTAATTATAAATCGGAGTGTATTAGACCGGCATAGCTTTTCCTGCAACGAGTTTCCCCTTTGACGATTGTCATACTGCCGCCTGACTTTATTTTGTTTATGTGGCTACAGTACAGACACTCAGAAGTCTGGCACCGCCAGACACCAGAAAGCAAAACAAACATGCTGTACTTTCCCTCGATAAGCATGAAAGGGGATTAAGGGTGACAGAGCTGTCTGTTCATATCTGGAGCTTGGCTCGAGGACGTAAAGACACTTGTTTGAATTCGCATAAGGAACAAAATAAGAAAATGCATGCTTGGCTCCACTTATTCTGCTTTCCACTCGGCTAAGCTTTGGTGAGTCTTGTGCTCATACAGTAATGCCTTCAAAAAAACAGAAGGGTGTTTTTACTTTATTTTTCCCAACTAAATCCTGGGTAATCATATCTATCTTCACTTTCAAGTGTATAACCTTTTGTAACAAGTTGCCATGACATGAAGTATGTGTTATGTTAGAACATGAGGTCACCTTGTGAGCTCAGAGGCTGAAGACTTATCTAAATCTCGAGCAGAGACTTAGAATTAGTATACAAAAATACACTATATCAAATCTAGTGGCTTTACAAAGCATCCTTCTAGTTGATGTTAGGGGATGTTACCTGGCAGATCAATAAAAGGATAATTCCAACAGCAGGGTAATTACCAGTATGTGGTGCAGTGTTCAGGTTCTCATGCCTGGAGCCTACATGATGGTGAATTTGGATACCAGAGAAGGAGCTTGAGAAGCATCTCTTGTGTTGAGAGTTAAGATTCAATGACTGTCCAGACATTAATTCTAGTTACAATAAAATACAGAGGTGCTGTTAAATATTACACGTCTCCTGCTGAAGTAGAAATGAGGCAATGTCTGAGAATAGGGCATAAGTAACTCATATAAAGGGGTACTGCACCACAATGTAAGGCTGTACATCAATGATTAAGCCATCAAAGGTCGATGGTCATTAACAATAAGGGGGAAAACCATTGATGGATCATTGCCAAACATGTTAAAAGAGATGTGCAATATATACAGTGATGGGCTTTCACTCCATCGATGGAAAAACCACTGACGTTCAGGAGGAAACTATGGATTAATGCTAAACATAGAAGGTTGATTGTCATCCCCACCCCAATGGTTTTGCTCAGGGCCAGTTCTAGGGTGTTCGGTGCCCCACTGCAAGCTATATATTTACGCCCATCCTCCCATTTGTTATAAAGGAACAGTGCGTATCACTAAAAGGGGTCTCACAAGAAAGGGGCATGATCACATTATAGTACCACAAAATTCAAATTACGCCACATAGTAGCACAATCTTATTCACATTACACCGCATATAGTGCCCCTGATTCACCTTACACATAGTAGTGTCCCTTATTCACATTATGACACACAGTGTTGCCCCTTATACACAATGCCCACAGTACTGCCCATAATGCTCACAGTAGTAGTGCTACTTATACAATGCCCACAGTAGTAATGGACCTTACACATAATGCCCACAGTAGTAGTGTCCCTTAGACAATGCCCACAGTAGGAGTGCTCCATATGCAATGCCCACAGTAGGAGTGCCCCTTACACATAATGCCCACAGCAGTAGTGCCCCTTACACATAATGACAAACAGACACACACACACACAACACTGTACTTACCTGAAGCCCTGCTCCTGCGCCATGACGTCTCTCCCTACACTCACTGCGGGATCCGGGAAGGTGGAGCTCAGAAGTGAGCTCCAGCCTTCGGCAGTAATGAAGGAGCTGCCAGGCGCCCGGCAAATGGAGAAGGCAGCAGCGCCTCTCTAGACCCGCTCCTTCCTGCTGCGCAGGACCGGCTAACCATGTCGCGCCGGCCCTGATTTTGCTAGTTGAGTGTGTGTAAGTGTGTTTGCAGGGGGAACACTATAATTTTATATATCTTTTCATGAAAATAACCCTATATTGTATCGCCTCTGCAGCTTTCCTGAATGCATGACTTTGGCCTCCACACCTTCTAAGATGGCACTCAGCAAATTATTAAGAGCACACACTGTAATTTACCAACTTCATATGCTTATGTTCTTATATATAATTGACTATATGTTTTTCCCCATTTATAGGTCACCAGACTGTAATCCGATGGAATTAGCTTGGGCATTAATGAAAAAACACATTTAGAAAGTGGCTAAGATAAAGGGCAAAGAAGAGTTGCTGGCATCCATTAAAAAAAACTTTCTTTATAAACCACCTAATGCAAGAACTTGCAATAATTTGATAAATGACCTGTTTAGTGTAGTACCTACAGAAGTTGAATGTAACAGTCTATCTACAAATTAATAAAAATTGAATAAAGTTCTGTTCTTATTCAAGCTTGATAACTCCTTTGACAAGCTCCAGGAGCCACCAGTGCATACCACTGGAGGGGGTGTGACTTCTACTGTACTTACTGCAAAAATCGATCATTTTTCAGCCACTTGTATACTAATACCCAGCCACCACCTCAAGAACCACCAACCAGAAAGTCATGACACAAATGACTGCCAGAATTACATTGTTAGCCAAAGAGAATATTTATTAACTTTATGCTACCACTCCAAGCTGTCCTTAATGCTGCTGCTTGGCTCATCTTCCTCTCCAGACTTTCTTCATCAGCATCCCTTCTCCTACAAGCCCTACACTGGCTCTCCTTCCCCTTCAGAACCCAATTCTCTCAAAAACTACTACTTTATCAAAGATTTCCAGCTCTCATCGTAACCCACTGCTCCATGCTCCTTCCTCACTGTCTACCCCATTTGTGTCACCCCTGTCTGTCTGCCCCTCCCCTTTAGAATGTATGTTCTCACAGGCAGGGCCCTCTTCCCTCATGTGCTTCTCCTTCCCTTACTTATACTATCATCTCCTCCTAACTCCCCACAACGGCACCTATCATTTGGTTGCTGACACCCTGCTGCTTATGGAAGTGAATTGATCACTAATGAAGCAACGTTTATAACCCAGCAATGTTTATAACCCTTGTTCTTCTCCTGCAGTTATATACTGTTAATAACTGTTTTCTTGTGTGATCATTTGTTTATGTACGTTGTAATGCGCTGCAGAACCCTTGTGGCGCTATATAAATAAAGGATAATAATAGTCTGTGGGATAGGGGCTGACTAAGGTGAATGAAAGATAAGTTGCTCAGGCTGTCACCCGTAGCCAGGAATGCAGGAGGTTAGTGGAGGAGGTGTCACTATAACAATTAACAAGAAACTTCCTCCCTCCATTCCCTTCTGTACTATACAAACGGGCCATGAAGAGCCACTGCTAACCACAACCCTACATCCTGTAAGAAGTGCTGGGTTAGTCACCAGTTGAAAAAAGTTAAGGTTGGAAATTCAATTTTCCATGACGTGCCACCATATATTATGACAGCCAAGCATCACTAATTTTCCTGTGTACCTCTATAAGGCGTGAGGGAAAATGTGCTACTTGCAAGTGCCCTATCCAAACTATTGCAGCACAACAGTGAGCCCCTTGGACATTTCATCCTTAAAATGAGTAGTGGAAAGGTGCTAAAAAGACTGATATTAAAAATAAATTCTGTGTCAACAGCAAAATCCTAATACATACTTGCCCACTCCCAAGGAATGTCCAGGAGACTCCTGAATTTTGGGGAGTTCCTGACTTCCTGGAGAGCTATTTATCCTCCTGCATCTTGCCCATTTCCTACTTAAAATGGGTGGGGCAGGAGGAGTGATGATGCAAGTCATCATAGCTTCCCCCCTTCTGCATAATGAAGCCAGGCCGCCTGCATCTGGAGACTGAGGGCCTGATTCAGCAAGCAACGCAAAGGAGAGAATGCACGCACCCATCTGCTGCGAGAATATGCTAATCAATGCATACGCACGGAGATCGCAGCATAAGATGCAGACGCCCAGTCCGATATTAAGCCGCCCTTCTCCCTTTACTCAAAGCCTGATCAGTAGGCGAGATAGCGTAAACATCGGTAACATCGAGAACCATCGATCGCATTTGCATAATAGTGGGTGACCAGACCTCGCGCAGGAACTTGGAAACTTCCTGTGTGCATGGAGTCTCATCACTGCGTCCGTTGCCACCCTGGCTTAATTATGGATGCCCCTAAAACGGCGTCCCAATGCACAGGCATGCCTGCGTTCGCCCGACCACCCCCCGTCACCACCCACAAACGGCACTTCCTGTCACTCAATATTGGAAGGGGTCTGCGTGCACGCTGTGTGTAGTCTGCATATACGCTTACCCGACCGCAATGGCTAGTTCGTGCACGCACAGTGCGATGCATGCGCATACGCAGTACAAAAACATCGGCCAAGTGCGTGCGTTCTCTCCTTTGCGTTGCTTGCTGAATCAGGCCCAGACACCTTTCACTTTGCATTCATTTTTAATTTAAAACCCTCTGTCCTTCGTTCCTCTAAGTGTGTCCATCCTGCTGAATACTAATACAGTGCATCCGGAAAGTATTCACAGCGCTTCACTTTTTCCACATTTTGTTATGTTACAGCCTTAATCCAAAATGGAATAAATTCATTTTTGTCCTCAAAAGTCAACACACAACACTCCATAATGACAACGTGTTAAAAGTTTTTTTGATATTTTTGCAAATTTAATTTAAAAAAAGAAATCACATGTACATAAGTATTCACAGCCTTTGCCATGAAGCTCAAAATTTAGCTCAGGGGCATCCTGTTTCCACTGATCATCCTTGAGATGTTCCTACAGCTTAATTGGAGTCTACCTGTAGTAAATTTAGTTGTTTGGACATGATTTTGAAAGGCATACACCGGTCTATATAAGGTCCCATACTTGACAGTGCATATCAGAGCACAAACCAAGCATGAAGTCCAAGGAATTGTCTGTAGACCTCCGAGACAGGATTGTCTCGAGGCACAAATCTGGGGAAGGGTACAGAAAAATATCTGCTGCTTTGAAGGTCCCAATGAGCACAGTGGTCGCCATCATCCGTAAAATGGAAGAAGTTCGGAACTACCAGGACTCTTGCTAGAGATAGCTGGCTGTCTAAACTGAGCGATCGTGGGAGAAGGGCCCTAGTCAGGGAGGTGACCAATAATCCGATGGTCACTCTGTCAGAGCTACAGCAATCCTGTGGAGAGAGGAGAACCTTCCAGAAGGACAACCATCTCTGCAGCAATCCACTAATCAGGCCTGTATGGTAAAGTGGCCAGACGGAAGCCACTCCTTAGTAAAAAGCACATGGCAGCCCACCTGGAGTTTGCTAAAATGCACCTGAAGGACTCTCAGACCATGATAAACAAATTCTCTGGTCTGATGAGACAAAGATTGAACTCTTTGGCGTGAATTCCAGGCGTTATGTTTGGAGGAAACCACTGCTCATCACCAGGCCAATACCATCCGTACAGTGAAGCATGGTGGTGGCAGCATCATGCTGTGGGGAAGTTTTTCAGTGGCAGGAACTGGAAGACTAGTCAGCATAGACGGAAAGATGAATGCAGCAATGTACAGAGACATCCTGGATGAAAACCTGCTCCAGAGCGCTCTTGACCGCAGACTGGGGCGACGGTTCATCTTGCAGCAGGACAACGACCCTAAGCACACAAGATATCAAAGGAGTGCCTTCAGGACAACTCTGTGAATGTCCTTGAGTGGCCCAGCCAAAGCCCAGACTTGAATCCAATTGAACATCTCAGGAGAGATCTGAAAATGGCTGTGCACCGACGCTTCCCATCCAACCTGATGGAGCTTGAGAGGTGCTGCAAAGAGGAATGGGTGAAACTGCCCAAAGATAGGTGTGCCAAGCTTGTGGCATCATATTCAAAAAGACTTGAGGCTGTAATTGCTGCCAAAGGTGCATCAACACAGTATTGAGGCTGTGAATACTTATGTACATGTGATTTCTTAAGTTTTTTTTTTAAATTAAAATAGCAAAAATCCCCAAAAAACATTTTTATACATTGTCATTATGTAGAATTTTGAGGACAAAAATGAATTTATTCATTTTGGAATAAGGCTGTAACATAACAAAATGTGGAAAAAGTGAAACGCTGTGAATACTTTCTGGATGTACTATATATAGATTTATGTGGATAAACTCTTCGTGATCGCATCCACGCTTTACATTAAATTGAAATATTTCGAGAGGTGTTTTAGAACAATTTTAGTTCAAAAGTCTAAAAAGGGTCCTACTGTATTTTTCCTGAAAACAAAACATATATAAATTTAAATGAAAGCTTTAGTATAACATACATATACAGCAAGCGGACATCAAAATATACTGTAGTTTGTTCCATTTGGCTTGTGGGTATTTTATATTATCAAAGTGAACATAAGTTCTGACCTTAGGGCCAGGTCATAAGGAGCTGGCAAAATAGACATATTGTTTAGCATGTAATCCAACTAAAAATATGACAAGAAAATATTGGATGCTTTTAGTCTGTCACAATCTGAGACATCTCCTGACAGACAGTATTGCACAGATCTTAAATAGTGAGAACATTCTGCCTTAGAGGCTTGTTCTGTGGTATTGGTCATTCTGCTGCCAGCCGTGATAACCGAAATAGCTCCATTCTCATCTCAGCACAGCATACCATAAATGCTTTATTAGTGTTTTGTGGACTATATAAGATAAATATCATCACTTTAATCAATATTAAATCTACAAATAATGTAGAAACCATTAACCAATCTTTGCAGCAAGTAGATTTGCATCTTATCATGTATTTATTACAATTTGCTGCAGTCTGTCTGTACTGCCACATTACAGTCAGCTTTTGCCCATTGCAGACACACGTCCGTCAAAATGAACAAGTTGTTCAGTATTGGTGTGTTTCTTTACAGATGTGTCCACACAAACAAATTGTCCCAAATAGCCCCGTTTTCCACACCACAGACATGCAACTTAGATTTTCCTAAAATATGTGTTTTAGGGCCTATTTCACTACCGATAGCAACTTCAAATGCAATAGCGATTACGCACTCAGGTTCTCATTCAGACCCGCTCGCGAGCGCAGGACGCTCGCAAGCGGGCCGATGTTACCCAAATGCGCATGCGCACGACGGAGGGAGCTCCGTCGTGCACAAGCGCGAGACCCGGATAGCGACAGCCAAGCTGTCGCTCCGGGTCTCGCACCAAAGGGGACGTGCTGTCGATGGTGAGTGACAGCACGCCCCCTTTGGTGGGCGTGCCGGGGCGTGGCTGCCCAGACGGAGGCATTCCCATGGGAATGCCTACCGCCTGGGGCATACATGCCTACCCTCCCGGTTTTCGCGGGAAGCTCCCGATTTTTCAGGTAACCCCCCACACCCCCGGAAGGGTAGGCATTTCTCCCGCATTCTGCCCACTTCCTAGTGAAGTGGGCAGAATGAGGAGAATACCCGCGGCGATCGCGGGTCTCCGTGAAGGGGGCGGGGCTTAAGATGTGATTCTGAATGAATCACAGCATTTGGCCCCGCCCCCTATGTAATTTTCACCTAATCGCACCAGTTTTGCCGGGGGGGGGGCTTAATGACGCGATTCGATAGGCCCCGCCCCCATCGGCCCCCTGCTGCTTCTCTTACCCGGGCTTCTCCCGGGAAGAGATTCTGAAAGGTAGGCAAGTATGGCCTGGGGCTGGCCCCACTGACATCACTAGTGATGTCAGTGGGAGTGATTTTGGCTCTGATAGAGCCAAAATCACTCCAGGGCTTGCGGCAGCGAGACCCTACCGCAGGGTTTCGTCGCAAGCCCGATGGTCACGATGGTCTTGACCATCGCGACCATCATCATGGACGCTCCAAAAAACTAAAATAAAATGCCCTGATTCAGAGCGGCCGCTCATTCAGAGCGTCCGGCTCTGAATCAGGCCCTCAGTTCAACTGCGATAGTATGCTAATTCATTGCAATCGCTATGCCGTCACAGCACTACATAAGGACGCCCACTTTACCTTACACACATCCATAATGTTTAGCAAGACTGCGAATACATCAGTACAATTGAGTACCATCATAGCCTCACGCACACTTGTACAAGCTCTGACCTTACTCACAAATTGCTAACTTCAGTGCACGCTACCGAGCCTCAGGCTGCGTAGGGCATCTCAGTGGATAATGTAAGCACGCAAATACAATGGCATACAAACGCCCTGGCATGCCTGCATTTCGCCGACCACCCCCCGTCACCATCCACAAATGGCACTTCCTGTCAATCACTCTGCGATGGGTCTGCGTAGTCTCTGCAATTGCAGTCACTATCGCAATGGCCCGGCATACGCATGTGCAGAACGCAACATTCGGCCAATTGCGTGCGTAATCGCAGTTGCAAGCAGTAATGAATCAGGCCCTTAGTCTCATCACTAATGCGACAACAGTATGATGCAAGGGTACACTGAATACTGACGCTGGAATTTCATGTACAGGACTTCTGCAACTTAATACCAATTCATTTGCAGCAAAATTACTAATCCAGTGTGCGGGGTACACTGTGAGCGATTTTGTATTTGCTATGATGTGAATAAGACACAAACATCAGAAGAAAAAAGTACGAATCACCACCCGTGGCTGAGTGTCTAAAGCTGGGTACACAATAGACAATGAGTACCCAGCTGACATCGACAGTGACGGGACCCAGCGGGGCAGCCAGTATCGGCAAGTGAATAGGTCCCATTACCCCCTCCTCTCCAAACACAAAACTACAGTACTCAGGGGTAGATGTTTCGAAGGGGTGGTGTGTGTACAATTGGTAACTGCGCACGATGGGCCCGATTCAGCAAGTATCGAAGTTGCCAAAACGCACACAATCGGTCGATTAATTTGCATTGCGCATGCATTGCAGTGCACGTGCGGAAACTAGCAATTGCGATGGGAACTACGTCTACAGAGACTATGCAGACCCAGAGCACAGTGATTGACATCACCACCCGCAAAAGTGGCGTTTGCGGGTGGTGATGGGAGGGGGTTTGGCGAATGCAGGCGCACCAGTGCATTGCAACGCCGTTTCTGGGATTTGTATAAATTATGCCCTGCAATACCATACACAGCCTGAGTCCTCATAGCGTGCGCTGAAGTTAGCAGATCCTGAGTGAGGTCTGACCTGCCTTAACTGTGTGTAACGCGAAGTTACTGATTGTTTTGCTATGTTGCCCAAGTGTACGGAAGTGAGTAAGGGGAAGTGGGCATCCTTATGTTAGGCTGCGATCACAATGCGAAGTGCAAACATTTGCATATCCCCACTGATATTAGCAACTGCGTTGCGTGCTTATAAGCAGAATAGCGAACCTTGCTGAATCAGGCCCAATATGTGTTACAGTTATCGCTTCCCTGCATGTAGCCAAAGTGGGGAGGCAATGTATGAACAGTCAGTGGTACTGACCGATCCAACAACTGCAGCTATCGTTGCCTCACCACCACACTGTCTATGGCTGCCGGAATATGCAGCCACAGACTGGTGATTACAATAAACAATATTGTTTTTCTCTTTTCATTTAATCTTGGGTGCCACTGGGGGTTTCTGACCGGCACATGGGCAGATACAGTGCCGGTCAAAGCAGCCACATGACTATCCCTCTTCGGCAACAGATTCTATAATACATGTCATCGGTGAGTGGTCCTGCTGTGCCTCGATAATGGACGAAGGAGGATCATGCTTTTAAAGAATGTTAGCCGTCCCCTTCATACATCTGCCCCTCTACTCATTAAGAACTGCCACTCGACGGTGCTACGTACGTTAGTATCCACCTTCCTGCGAGTAGCTAAAATCCCGGCAATTCCACATTTCACCGCCGTGGGAACAGTTGATCCTGTAATCAGCTGTCCCTGTGATCCCTAACACTGCTGCTTTGGTAGTAGTGAAAGTTACTGAGTCATTGTTTGAATCAAATAAAACATTTGAAACTGCTAAAACCACTCATTGGGCATTCTCTACTCTCACTACTAATGATCTAAGTATATTTGGTTCTGATTAACTATAGTATATGCTCAAAAAGGTTCTTTTAGCCTTGATTCTCAGACAGCGCCTAGAAAACCCTGATACAACTTATTATCTCCTTGTTGCAGTCTGGACTAGCCCCATTGGCACCGCCCCAAACCTTTCCATGTTTTTAACATAATGCTTTGCATAGACGTGTTAATAAGCTATGACAACTCCACACTTATATGCTGTTCTACTGCACAGAGGAGAAAAACACAGAGTTCGCACAAACAATCTTGTAGCCTTATAGGTTTTATTATGCATCCAGGACCATTGCTATGCCTCTGACAATGTGGCTTTCTGTGTCATTGTGGTTTGGCTGCTGTCCAGCAGTTACAACACCAGGGGCGGGATGTTTGACGCATCACATCCGGGATGTGCTGCATCCCGCCATTCTTCGCATGCATGCCGGTGTTCATTACGCTGATATGCACGACGGAAAATGCAAAGGACGGCTCTCTTGGTCCTTTACGAGTGAGAGATTTCCGGGTCTATGACCTAGAAGTCCCTCTGGCATACTTCTGCATGCGTAGAAAGATGCGTGACATAATGGGTGCTAGGAGGGATCGGATTGGATCCTACCCACGGAGGGCATTGTGAATAGAAGCCCATAGACTTCTATGGGGTACTGCCATCTGAAGATGGCATTGTCCATTGCATCAAAGCCCTGGAATATATCACATTCCAGGGCTTGATGCATATGAGAAATGCAGACAGACACCCGAAAACAGCATTTCGGATGTTTGACCGCATTTCTTGCTTTGCTGCACCCCGCACCTTGTGTATATTTACTTAAGTGTGGGTTTTTAGAAGTGGAGATGTTGCCCATAGCAACCACTCAGATCCTAGCTATTATCTTCTAGAAGGTGCTAGATAAATGTTAATTAGAGTCTGATTGGTTGCTATGGGCAACAACCCACACTTCAGTAATTATAGGACTTAAGCCATGTTTTACCCCCAACATTCCAGTAACCCCAGAGATCTAAAAGCTTAAACTGGTTACACACTATACAATCCATTCTACAATATACCGTCCCATAGCGGATTAGAACAATATATCTTACGGATCGCGCAATGTGTGCACCCGATCTGTTGTTCGCAATGGTCCTACATCGCATGAACGACGCCATGCTGCTACATGTAATGATATATCGTGCCGTATTACACTGGATCATGTAGTGTGTATGGTGCGCGCAATGTATCAATACATCAAGTTGTTCCGTCGCTGGGTACACACATCATATAGTGTGTACCCAGCTTAACTGATTGGAGAAGATACAGCTTGGAAAACGGGGACCTAAATCATAAACTATTGAGAAAAGAAGCTTAGCTAACCTTCCTTATCGACAGTACGGTCCCTCATCTACTGTTATTGTGTTTTTATTATCAATCTTCATATTCTCCAAATCTGATTTATAATATTACCCTGCTTCATTTTCCATTTCTCCAATTAATTGTTCTTCCCATTGATATCAATCAAGTAGTTGTCTAATTTAATCACTATTAATAAACTTAATTTCCACATTGCTCCCTTATTTATCCCCACCCACCTTCACTAAGTTATAGACCATTTAGGTTGTATTATATTATCCCACGTGTATTAAATGCATAAAGAATTATCATCATAAGTTATTCATAATCATTCAGTATAATAGATATACATATCTAATTATTGAAACCTAATACAAAATAATAGAATTATGGGTTATTTAATGAGATGGGATACTAAAACTCTTGTTGAGGAGATAGGGATATAATTGTATGTATCATAATGTAAGTAATAAATTATATCTCTACAAATTATATAAAAGAAGG
This sequence comes from Taudactylus pleione, assembly GCA_031769625.1. NCBI lineage: Eukaryota > Metazoa > Chordata > Amphibia > Anura > Myobatrachidae > Taudactylus > Taudactylus pleione. The sequence continues at coordinate 1,518,273 of JAUIMM010000104.1, read as the reverse complement.
TAATTCCATTACCCAAAGGACCTACCCAGACATGATTTGATTTTTAATATAATTGCAATTATTAGTATCAAATAATATTGATGTACATGAATAGGATTGAAGTACAGAGTCTTCTTCATCACCAAGTCTTGTGTTTCTGACAGGGATAGGGAAAACTAACATTGAATTTCTATCTCGCAAACTCATAGTGTGGATAACGGAACTATTCATTAATAAGAAAATATGGGGTAGAACATAAAAGTAAATTCATGTCTTCAAATTGTAATTGGATGGTCGCGGATGCGATTTTGCAATTAATAATTGACCAAAGAAAACCCTGTACATCAGCAAACATTATATTACAGTAAATCTTAATTTCAACCAATGATCATTACTAAACTAAGGGTCAGAAGAACATATGTAAAATTCATCTTTCTGATATGGATGGTAGAAATAGTAAATACTAGGTCACAATATGATTGTACTAATGATATAGAAATATTTTAAATCCTTAACGAGTTCAACATTATACTGTAGGTGTTAAGTACATTTATAATAGGCACAACATTGCAAGCATTAGGAATAATTAAAGCTGTTATAATTATAGATGATTGATGGATATGTTATATATTATTAAGTGGTAGTCATGGCTATAATATTTATCTAACAACAAAAGAAGACTGATAAACATGTTCATATTGGATATTATATATTTATTAAAGGAAAATATTGTATGATCAGAAACATTGGAAGCAGAAAAAAGAAGTTTCAACATACACTAATCGGTAGGAAAATAAATACGCATTAAAACATAACTTTTATTATGTAGTATATTAAAATGATAAAGCAAGTAATCACAAGTAGCAAAATATTAATTGAAGGTGAAAGAAGGTCAATAGAAAAGTGATTAGAATGATCAGAGAACTGATTACTATTAGATATAGAGGTACAGTATACAGCAGGTATCTCCCCTTCAGACTCTCCACCTCTCTACAATCCTTCAAATGGGCTTTCAAAACCCACTACTTCATCAAAGCCTTCCAGCTCTCATCCTAACTTGGTGTTACATGTTCCTTCCACCCTGTCTACCCCATCTGTGTCACGCCTGTTTGTCTGCCCCTCCCCTTTAGAATGTAAGCTCTTAAGAGCAAGGCCTTCTACCCTCTTGTGCTTCTCCTTACTTTACTTTCATCTACTTCTTACTCCCCACTAGGGCACCTAACACTCGGTTGCTTACGTACTGCTGCTTATTTGGGTGTTATGGTCGCTAATGTGGCAATGTATATTATCCATGTCCTTGTCCTGCATTGTATTGTTCTGTAAGTCGCTGGTCGCCTATTTGTTTATGTACTGTGTAAGGCGCTGCGGAACACTTGTGGCGCCATATAAATAAATGATAATAATAATAATAGCATTCCAGTACAAACCATGGTTCTGGGAATGCAGTAGATGCTTCCAGCCTTAAAGATCCAATCTGAGGTCCGATACTGGGTTACTCTCCATTTGGAAGGCTATCTATTCGGAAGGATGATTGTCGATGCAATAAAGCTGTACCTGTATACAGTATGAGTAAATTACTGAGTTACTAAGGTGTATGACAGGAAACAGTTGAATCATTAAGCTGTTATACTGTATCAGCACTGAGTAATAACATTGAGGATGTATACAAACAAATCCAATATGGATTGGTTAATCATGAAAGTGATGCTACACTTTGTCATATAGTGTAGCATCACCTCCACAATGAACTAATACTGATTGGGACTGTTTGCTATCTGTTTGGCTCTGAAAGTGTTTTCTCAATCGGCTGAGAAAACAGTAATGGCTAATGCACGTTATATTTTCTGCTGATTACCTCTAGCTGCCGCGCTCTGGCCAATCAGAGCACTGCCATTCATTCATATAGCAGAGTCTGTAATCGACTTGTCGTTTGCGAGAGGCTTCCATATGAAGCAATTGTGCTCGTTACAGAGAGATTTTTTTTTGTTTTGCTAAGTACCAGGATGCCTACATGGACCGAAAAAGACCTTTCCCAAGAGGTTTGTAAGTAATAAATCGGTGAACTAGGGATCTGGGGGTGTGGGTTTAAAAAAAAAAAAACATGATTACCACATTCCGTGTATGTACTAGGGGTGTGCACCGGCCTCTTTTCGTGTTTTGTGTTTTGGTTTTGGATCTGGATCTTTCTTCGTGTTTTGGATCTGGATTGGTTTTGCCAAAACCACCCTTCCGTGTTTTGGGTTCTGGGTTTTGTGTTTTGGATCTGTATTTTTTTGAAAAAAAGCATAAAAACAGCTAAAATCACAGAATTTGTGGGTTTTTCTGCTCCTATGCTATTATTAACCTCAATAACCTTAATTTCCACTCATTTCCAGTCTATTCTGAACACCTCACAATAGTGTTTTTATGTCCAAAAGGTTGCAGCGAGGTAGCTGGATGACTATGCTAAGCGACACGAGTGGGCGGCACAAACACGTGGCCCATCTAGGAGTGACACTGCAGTGGCTGACAGGATGGCAGTTTGAAAAACTAGGCCCCAAACAGTACATAATGCAAAGAAAAAAAAGAGGTGCAAGATGGAATTGTCCTTGGGCCCTCCCACCCACCATTATATTGTATAAACAGGACATGCACACTTTAACAACCCAATCATTTCAGCGCCAGGGTCTGCCACATGACTGTGGCTGAAATGATTGGTTCGTTTGGGCCCCCACAAAACAAGCTGGCAATTAATCTGTCCCTGCACAAACTGGCTCTGCGGAGGCAAGATGTCATCCTCATCCTCCTCATTCACCGATTCCTCACCCTCTTCAGTGTTGTGTACATCCTCATCCTCACAGAATATTAATTCGTCCCCGCTGGAATCCACCACCACAGGTCCCTCTGTACGTTCTGGAGGCTGGTCTCCCTGGAAGAGTTGATAATTCATTTTTATGAACATCATCTTCTCCACATTTTGTGGAAGCAACCTCCTACGCCTTTCGCTGACAATGTTCCCGGCTGCACTAAACACTCTTTCGGAGTACACACTGGAGGGGGGGCAACTCAGTTAAAATAGAGCCAGTTTGTACAGGGGCCTCAAAATTGCCTCTTTTTCCTGCCAGTACATGTACAGACTGTCTGACATGCCTACTTGGATGCTGTCACCGATGTAATCCTTTAACAGACAGACGCACGCTTGTCGCTGCTGCTTTGAGGATGCAGGTGCGGCTACAGCCCACACATTTCACAAAGACAGAAAAAAAAAAAATTTTTTTTATTGTTTGTGGAGCGCACTTTGAGGGTTACACCACCCTTTAACAGACAGACGCACGCTTGTCGCTGCTGCTTTGAGGATGCAGGTGCGGCTACAGCCCACACAATTCACAAAGACAGGAAAAATTTTTATTTTTTATTTTTTGTGGAGCGCACTTTGGGGGTTACACCACCCTTTAACAGACAGACGCACGCTTGTCGCTGCTGCTTTGAGGATGCAGGTGCGGCTACAGTCCACACATTTCACAAAGACAGAAAAAAAAATTATAATTTTTTTAATATTTGTGGAGCGCACTTTGAGGGTTACACCACCTTTTAACAGACAGACGCACGCTTGTCGCTGCTGCTTTGAGGATGCAGGTGCGGCTAGAGCCCACACATTTCACAAAGAGAAAAAAAAAGAAGAATTTTTTTATTGTTTGTGGAGCGCACTTTGAGGGTTACACAACCCTTTAACAGACAGACGCACGCTTGTCGCTGCTGCTTTGAGGATGCAGGTGCGGCTACAGCCCATACATTTCACAAAGACAGAAAAAAAAGAAGAATATTTTTATTGTTTGTGGAGGGCACTTTGAGGGCTACACCACCCTTTAACAGACAGATGCACGCTTGTCGCTGCTGCTTTGAGGACAGTATCATTAGCAGTGACAGTAAACTTGTCAGAAATTGTTGGCACGTCCTTCAGTCCGGACCAGATGTCCAAACCAGCCCTTGACTTATGACACAGGCGCACGCTTGGCGCTGCTACTGTGTTGATGTACGTGCGGCTACATCACACACAAGTCACAAACACAGAAATTTTTTTTTTCATTTTTTGGAGCACTTTGGGGGTTACACCACCCTTTAACAGACTTATGGGACACAGGCGCACGCTTGGCGCTGCTCCTTTGTTGATGCACATGCAGCCACAATGCACACAATTCACAAACACAGAAAATATTTTTTTATTTTGTTTGGAGTGTACTTTGGGGGTTACAGCACCCTTTAACGGACAAGCCAGCGGGCCCTTTACTAATGGGACACAGGCGCATGCTTGGCGCTGCTTCTTTGTTGATGCACGTGCAGCCACAGTGCACACAATTCACAAACACAGAAAATAATTTTTATTTTGTTTGGAGTGCACTTTGGGTGTTACAGCACCCTTTAACGGTCAAGCCAGCCGGCCCTTTACTTATGACACAGGCGCATGCTTGGCACTACTTTGTTGATGCACGTGCGGCTACTGTGCACACAATTCACAAACACAGAAAAAATGTTTATTTTTTTTGCACTTGGGGGGAGCACCCCTGATGTCCAGGGGGTGCTCTGTCCAACACTACAGCACTCCTTTAGAACTGGGACACTGCACAGGACTTTGGAGTGGACACAGCCCCTATGGACAACTGACTGCACAACACAGTCCAGCCAGCCCCTATGGACTTTGGAGGAGTGGACACAGCTCCTATGGACAACAGCAGCACAGCACAACACAGCCAGCCCCTATGGACTTTGGAGGAGTGGACACAGCCCCTATGGACAACAGCAGCACAGCGCATCACAGCACAACACTACACTGCACTACACTACACTACACAGCCCTGACAGCCCTAACTCCCACCCTCCCTCTTCACTGTCCACAGCCGAGTGAGAAAATGGCGCAGATGCGGGTACCTTATATAGGATCCAAAACCCACGAGACCCGGAAGGCGGGATGATGACGTTTTGCCTCGATTTCAGATCCGAGACAGGCGGGAAAAGTCGAGCCTGACTCGTTTCGGCCTCAGATCGGGGGGGCTCGGGGGGGTTCGGATTTCAGAAATCCGAACCCGCTCACCCCTAGTATGTACTGCTCATTTTAATATTTTTTAATAGGTGCCAGCAGGCCCTGCTTGCCTGGGCATGTTGGTATTTGTAGCCCTCCAAGTTAGTGCGCATGACAGAGCTAGTCGGGACCTGTAGTACGCCAGTAAAGATCTCTAAATCATCTATTTTTCTACTTGTATTATTAATCCCAATTCCACTGCTACACCGGTATGAGGAATAGCCTTAGTGCTATTAGCACAATGGCTGGATACACTTCGAAGGAGTTTTTTTTTTGCAGTCCCGACCTTCCTAAGGATTTCAACTTTGGTGCCAACTGGCCTATGGTTGCTTGAATGATGATGGCTTGAATTTCACAATGTGATTATGGTTCCACTAGTCATGGCTGTTCAATCACAGGGGCTATAAAGAACCTGGTCTGAATACCCCTCTATGTGTCAGAATGCTGGGTCATAGACCTGGTAGTGAGCTTGTGGTGCATGGAAAAGTGGTTGTGATGCTGTCCATCTCTATCATGTGCTGATCTCAGGCGTTATCGATTGGCAAGAAATTCATCATCTGTGGTTAAACTGTCCATGTACTGTATGCTGGTAACATCATTATTTCTTATTCCTTCTAATCAGTAGGTGCAGTGTAGTCTTAGTTGGATGCAAACTTGACTATCCTGCACTGAGTAAAGCTTTTAAGTGTGTTGTGGAACGTGGCCTGGTAAGTCTCTGGTCTCACTACAAATCCATCCAGCATGGGTCTCTCCACACATCTTCCACAAGTTATCAAGCTGAGTTTGTTGTAGGGTTCACAACAAGCTTGGCCTTAGATATCATTTGGTCCTCTAAATCTAATACACTTTTATCATAGACTCAGATATCTTCAAGCGTGTATCAATGTCTGTAGCAGATTCATTGAAAACAGTCATGTCACATTACCCCAGCATAGGGGGTGATTTCTCTAGGGATCCTATAGTCTGTGATCACAGGTTATGGTAAGTGGACCAGAACTTTTATGACTTCCTCCATTATGCAGGTCCTCTTACTCTTGGAGATCACCACTATTTCAGGGGGGGGGGAGTCATGGGGGGTGGGGGGAGCAAGGGATGTTTGATAAATTTCTGTGAAATTTCCTAAATTTGTCAGGTACTATGCTCATTGCAGACATGAGACATGGGTGAATGTGTAAACTGGTATCCACACACAGCCAGATGCTAAGAATAGAAAATCCGGCCACAGAGCTAGGAGGTGAGAGCACGGCCACTGGTAGTGCACCTACTCTATGTGCTAGTGGAGGGCTGCTCACCCTACAGTAGAAAAAATATACTGGAAATAGATGTACTGTATATGGTGTGCGCATAAATAGCATGCACTCAACCATACACATCTAAACAGGCGCTAGAGAAATATAAACCTCGAACACTGATATAATGTCCACCAGAAAGTACAGCTACCAAAAAATGAGGAGCTGATACCTCATTCAATATAAACATGGAAAAAACAAGGAATGGAGCGCTGTCTCAAGAAGTGGTGACAATAATTAGATAAATGTATTCATAATCCTACAAAAATCATATACAATAGCACTTTGACATATAAATATAAAAAACGGTAATTAAAATAAAAAGAGTCCAAACTTAAGACGTCGAATGGATATTGTACAATAAATAACAAATAAATCCACTGGAGAACACAGTTGTGATTAAAATGTCTCTGTACCAGTCTGATTGACAGACATAAAAAGCAGGTGAAATTGCAACAAAAAGGTATGATTCCCTCCTGCTAAGCAGCACTGATTGGGAACAATTGTTGCAGTAACCCAAACAGTTAATAAAGCACAAGATCAGTCTGTCTGTGAAATAAATGAATATCCAATGAAAATATGAATGCTCTCCTCTAACTTTGTGATCTGGTGAGTCACTGGGATTTCATTCAATAGCAGCACATGACCTATTGCTGAGAAACGCGTCAAGCTTCTGCCCATGACATCAGACAACTGACCTGTTGCGCTCTCAGACCCAACTGCTATTCCGGATATGCCGGTGCACATGCTGTCTGATTCTCAGTCAGAGCGGCGTTCATCTATTATCCGGCTGGCCTCCGGAGTCCTCCTGTACCACGCTCAGCGCGGACACAGCCGTACTACCAGAGGGGAAATACCAGCTGATACGGAGGAGTTGTGTAGCTAGACCGGCCATTCTATTAAAATGTCCAATTGTTGAAATTTAAAGTGACATTTTATTTTATGGATGGAAATATGCAAAATATTGGTAACTATCTAATGTAACTACACCGCGTCCTACATCGTATCCTCTCATCTGATGTGTAGAACTGCACAATTAATGCAGGTACCATGACTGCACGGCAAATCGTGTACTGTGTACCCAGTTTTAGGCAGGTGAATTAATACAGGAGCTATGAGAAAATGATGGAGGGACACAGGGGAAGGGTAACACACAGAGAGGATAACCTTACATGGAACATGCTTTATATTATTGTATATATCATTAACAAACATCTAACATGAATTTCACAGTAACAATGCCCCTAAGCTTTTGCCCCCCCCGGCCATCCTATTAAAATTTCCATATTCACTTCTACATTTGACACTTGGACCACTGATAATAAAGTATGTAGTAAAATATCAACATCAACATCTAGAACATACTATTAATGTAATGAAAGTGGAAATAATAGGACTATTCTCTTTTTACAATGTGGATATTCCATTTACCTGTTTCATATTTTCAGAAAGCCTGGATTATATTTGGTAAATGAGAGTCACTAATATGTGTTATTGATTGAAAATTAGTTAAAAACTCAGTTAAGTTAAAAAAAAAAAAAACATTCTTCCTGTGGAACCTGAAAATGTGAATGAAAAGACTTGCGGCTCCCTGCACCAGTCCATTTAGTGACTTATCCTAAAAGCATCCTTCAGTGGATGTATAAAGTACATGCCATTTAACTCCTGAACATTGTACTTCAGTGCCACTTCAATAGGCTTAATGCACAATATATATTTCAGACCTGTTTTATTGAAAACACAGGTAGTTTTACTGCTAACAAGCTTTTAACTTGCCCACTTAAAGCAGCAGTTGGATTGCTAAGAATAAATAAACTGAAGTGCGGAATAAAATCTTCAGTATCACATAGTTACATAGTTATTGCAGTAGCAAAGAAACACACATCTATTCAGTTGAGCTTTTTGGAAACACTTGTTATGCAATGGTTAATCAGGATGTAGTGTTAACCTCTTCTTCTTCCAGGAGGCCAGCTGACTGTCCCCGTAGGCAGAGCGACCGATTTGGCAAGCATCCACACTTACCAATCAGCTGCTCAATATGTCTGGCCAAATATCACAACTGGGTGGGCATTTAAATTTGCCTGGCCTGTTGTGATGTGAGTGTCGGCGGTTCCTGCGGCCAGTGTACGGGACGGTTGGTGGGTACACATCAGTTGCGCACAATATATTTGCAAGATATATCGCATCTGCTGTGCCGAACGGTTGACTCAAAATAACTGTGAACAACGTCGTACACAGATATATCGTGTGTACACACAAACCGTGGCTCTTAACAATATATATAGTTTGCCGGCTGTACAAACAATATATTGCATAGTGTGTGTGTACTGAGCATTAAGTTTTTAGTTTAGCAGTCTTCTAAATCAGTTTCACCCTTGTTACGATCATGGTGACTCCAGCAGCAGGCTATGTATCAGCAGGCTATGTATCAGCCTGTTGGACTTCCATCCTATAACTAGTACTGTACACAGGTTTTATAAATTTTCCAATTACCGATCCCCTGTCTAATATACCAGCATATAGGATACGATATACCAAACTGTCACTCAAGCAGATTAATTAGTAGATTTTTTTCTTCATTTTCCAAGCAATGCTTTCCATTAAATACATAACAAACACAAATATTCATGTTTGCCTATACAATTTGGTTTAAATTTACAAAATTGAGCAAAGCCTGGCCATCTGTGGAGATACCTGTATATTGTTTTATATGTTTGCAATGGCTAGCAGGTACATTGGGACTATTTGGCTCAGAGTTTCCCCCTTCAGGCTCCATCTTGTCTTACCTACTCTAATATTTAAATCTATATTATTTTATTTTGTTGCTATGGCTAGCAGGTACATTGGACTGACTTTCTTAGAATCTCCCCCTTCAGACTCCATTTTGTCTTACAGGACCTGCTCTAATATATAAATCTAACGATTTGATTATTATCTGATGAAGCTATGCTGCAGGTAGCGTGGGCGTGGTGCTATAGAGGGAAAACAGATGAGTTTGGGTGTCGTTTACTGCTGTAATCTTTCCCCCCGGGGGGGAAAGCTGAAGGCAAGTCCATCTACAAAGTGTATCTTACCTATTTTCACACGGTTCACGCTTTGGGGGAGATACATTAAGCCTTGGAGAATAATAAAGTGGAGTACCAACCAATCAGCTCCTGTCCGTTTACAGGCTGTGCTTGAAATATGACAGTTAGGAGCTGACTGGTTGGTACTTTATCACTCTCCAAGACTTAGTACAGAGTAGGTGTGTCGCTGTAACCTGCGGACTATGCACATTTGTGTGAAAGCATAACTCTCTCTGTTTTCAGACGTATTGTTTTTACCTAGTGTTGGTCTCACGCAAACACGCACTAATAATGATGACTGGTATCAAACAAAGCATACAGATAGGGCAACTCTGCATACTGGTGAGTAATATACTCATTTATTGCTGTGCACACATTGCAGAAGGAATTACGCCTGACTTGGGTTCCACTTTGCTCCCAGAATTGTGCTGCTCTTCTCCCAACAAGGACTGTTATTTAAAAAGACACACAAACTGGAAACCGCTTCTGGGTTTTGTTTCTGTGATCACAGTAATAAAAGCAGAATTAAAACAAAAACAAATATTCTAGGCAAATATTAGCTTTAGTACAGATATTATTATAACAAAAGGAAATAACCTTTGACAATGCATCTGCACAAAAACAAAAACACATCAGGCAATTATGGGCAACGCTTTCCAGAAATTTGCTTTAATAAACATTCTGTAAATATGTGGTAATATTATAAAAGAAATATATATATTTTCATATATCCAGCAGGTGTTTTTTTTTTTGTAACATATACTCCGCTTTGAAGGTAATGTATTATTTCTGCGGCATCTTCCCTCCTCTTCAACTTTTAAGGCGACTTTTCAAAACGTCCCAGATGTTGCCCTACTCTCATTAGCAGTAAAATAATTAGAACATAAAGCCATAAAGAGGCAGAATCGATGTTCCAAGGCTCCCCTCCAGCTTACAGATTCATATTTCACACTTTCTAAGTACGCTATTTTCCCATTAACAGCATTTTTTAATTAAAACTGCAAAAAAGCATTATGTGTTTGCAGCCGTAATACCAAAAACCGGCCGGCGTGTAAAATTGTCATTCAACAAAAACTACATTGTTGATTAAAAACAGTAATAGGACCTACGTAGCGTTTCATAGGTCCAGCAGTTACAGGAAACACAGATTGAAGCTAATCTGTCCCTAAATTTACAGTGGTGACATATGCAGTAGCCTTTGTCACTGTGGCATACAACAGTATTCTTTATGTTTCCCATAATTAATTGTTGCAACTTTCACTTAGGGGCATATTTATTCATTATCATGGCTGCAAGAAATAAAGGTTCGCCCGAATATATTAAAAAGGACAGCAAGGATAGGAGCTATAATAGGAGCCGTAACTGCGTTGTGTTAGAAGGAAAATGATCGGTAATATGGTCACTTCACTTCTGCTTCAAGGGCCGGGCTTGCTACTGCACGTGCTTGGTCCAGGGGCGTATCTATAATGGGTGCAGAGTGTGCAGGGAACAAGGGCCCCTGGGTCCAGGGGGGCCCCGCACCGCACACCCTGCACCCATAATATTACTTACCTCTCCGGAGTCCCACGTCGGCGCTGGCGTCCTGCGCCGCAGTGGCCATTTTCCCGTCGTTTGTTCATGCGCAGTACAAGGAAAATGGCCGTCGCGGGCATTTTCCCGGTGATCTGTGCATACACTATAGACTCTGGGCACACTCTAGTGCTCAGAGTCTATAACTCCGGTGCTGGCCGCGCACAGCTCGCACACGGGCCCCCTCCTCTCTAGAAATGCCCCTGGCGTGGTCTGCTGATCTTGCATGTGCAAGCGGCCATTGCTGGGGAGGGTTACTAAGGATCAGGGGTGTAAGTTTGTACCTGTTGCCCGAAGGCAAGTTAGAGTTTGGCGCCTCCCTTGAAAAACAAAATAAAGAGGAAAAACAAATATGGAGTAATATGAATATATGAATATGATTCTATGGAGTCTAGAGGTGTATGATAATTTACATATCAGGTATAATTGTTTATGAGTGTCTGTCTCTGATTCGGCGCTACCAAACCCTGGGGTCCTGCAGTAGCAAGACTTGGAGCTCTATTTATTATCATTATTTTTACTAAAATAAAGTGAAAAAGGGCACCCTTTTCACATTATTTTAGGTTCACCTAAAGTTACTAAAGGGCAATTGTAAAAAAATTGTAAAAAATTCGTAAAATTATACTCCAATCCCTAATTATCACTTATTTTTAGTAATCAGATCGCATTTACCATCATTGTAATGGGAAATGCGATCTGCCTGGCAGTTAGTAAAAGTAAATTGTGAACAAAATACTGGGGGAAGCCCTGTGATAATAATGCCACCAGGAGGTGGCGTTATCCAGGGTCTCCCCCGGTTACCGGACTCTCCGCTCTAACATGCAGAGCCCGTAGCTGGCCCCAATGATCAGCTGTGTGGTCTAAACAGACCACACGCTGATCACTGCTAAAAAAATAAATAAAAAAAAATAACTTACCTGAGTCCAGGGACCGGAGATCGGTGCTCTAGTGATGTCCTCCCTCCGGTCAGCTGGTCTCCCATCCTGCACTGGGACCCGGTCATCAGGTGACCGGGTCCCAGTGCAGGATCGGAGATCAGCTGACTGGACCCATGGAGAACATCATCGGAGCCCGGTCACCGGAGGTAAGTGCAATTAAGTGAGGGGGGAAGGATCGGGGGGGCGTGATCATGGGGGCGGGGCTTAGCAGCAGCCAGTCAGCGCATGTGCGGAGGGGATTCGCAGGGACTGAGCTTTATCGCAAGCTCTGTCCCTGAAAGGGATTTTTAGTAAATCCCTGTGATATTGGCTGAATTCGCAATGCGAATTCAGTCGGTAATATCACACTACAATCTGCATTAAAAATGCGGATTGTAGTAAATAGAGCTCCTAGAGAGAGTTCTACTGCATAGGTACAAACATTTATATGTAGTATTCACAATTTGTACATGAGGCATCAGACACAGAGCAGGACAACGACGTGCGTTTCGCTGTGGCTTTTACAAGGTTAGCAGCCTTGGCAGCGCCAAATCAGGCACAAATGCTCATAAACAATTATGCCCGATATGTAAATTTTGTTCCAGGGCTCCAGGTTCACTGCGTGACAACGGCTGGTGGCTCAGAGTCAGACAGACTCACAGAGTTTCAGTTGACTCTGCAGCAGCATATGCTGGTTAGCCACCATTTGTTGTGATGCAGAATCAGTGGTCACCAGCGAGTGGCTCTCTGTACCGGTGGTCCCAGGGATAGGAGATCAGACTGGTGTCTTGGGTCCCAGCTAACTGTCCAGCAGCAGTGGCGGGTGCACTATCGCTTGCTGCAGCGTAGGATGAGGGGTTTCAGGTGGGAGCCTTCCTGTCCCCTAATGCAGGTGTTAGCAGGGCTGCCAGGACAGAACTGATCAATGCTGCAGCAGCAGTGCTGCAATGGAAGATCAGTGATCACACACGTTTTCCTCTATGAACCACACAAGTGCTGCTTTACATGCAATAGATGGAAGAGACCCTTTAGGGCTTGGTGCCCGGAGGCAGGCGTCTCCATTGTCTCTGGGAGTTAAGCCTCTGCTAAGGATCCCTCTCCCAGGAACTGTTGCAGTGTGTAGCCCATAGACTAAATTGCTACCAGGACTACTTTTGCAATTGAAAACGGGAAGGGAGGGGGGGGGGGCTGCTTTTGCGGTTGAAAATGGGACACCACAGCAGATATCTCCAATATTTACTGTGGTCACCTCTACTTACTTCCCGGGGATACTAAATATTTGTGGGAACCACCAGCGGCGGGCTGGGCCGGGGGGCAGGGTGACATATGCTACCCGGGCCTGTACATTTTTAAACATTTGGGGCCGCCCAGACAGAAGATCGTCTGTCTCTGCCGGACTTCACACATATACAGTGTACACTGACTGCAGCAGGATTCTAGAGAGGGAGGTTGCCGAGATGTGGAGCGGATTCTTTCACCTATCAGGAGGAGCATTGCAGAGCCTCTGCAATGCTCCTCCTGATTGGTGAAAGAGCAGTTGTTCTTACAGCCTCAGCAAAGTCAGCATGCATCAGCCAGTGCAGCTCCACCTCTGCAGCCCACAGAAAGCCTCCTGGACTGGCTAGCTCCGATGACTCCTCCATTCAGCTGCTGTCCCTCCTTGATTTCGAGCTTGACGGGCTCCTCTCCCTCCTCGCCCCTCGCATGCCTCTTTCTTCTCCCAGTTAATTCCTTCATACATAGCTCCGCGGCCAACTCCGATTTGCACCTGTATTGTAATCTGGCGTCTGGCGCACAGTGGGGAGGGGAGAAAGGCGTGCACCTGGGGTGGTGCAGAGAGGGAGTAAAGCCAGCAAATGCCGTGCAGTCCGGTAGGTTACAGTCTGCACACATTGTGGAGAAGGAAGAAGAGGGCAAGTACCCAAAATTGCTGAAGGACAGATCTGCTCTACTGCTGCTTCACATGCACAGAAGAGGTGCCCCTGGGGCGTGAGATCCGGCTGCCAGCAACAATGGTCCAAGGTACAATTTTTGTGTATGTAATATACGTATATATATATATATATATATGTGTGTGTGTGTATATATAATATATGTATATATATATATATATATATGTATATATATATATATATATATACCCCCTTGTGTACTTAAATTTATACACTATACACATATAGCTGTAATATGTGTGTGTTGGGTTATGGTATTATTGCAATGTAGGTGTATGGAGAGGTACTACAGTAATGGGTGTATTTAGGGGTATTGATGGAATGTGGGCGGGTGTAGGAGTATTGCTGTTATGTGTGTGAACGGGAGGTAGTTGAAATCCCAGTTATCGGAATGCTGGTGCTCAGAATGCCGGCACCTGAAACCTGACATCAGTCAGAATCCCGGCGCAGGCATCCCGATGGTAAGTAGTGGGGTTAGCGGGATAGTTAGGGTTAGGCACTAGGGGGAAGGGTTAGGGTGCCTATACACGGTACAATGTGAAGGCACTGATGTGACCGACGATCCCAGGGCTAAGATATCTGACAGTCCCTACACACGGGGTGATTGGGTGCCCAACTGCCGAATATGCCCCTCCTTGCCCCACATAGTGCTGCATGGGAGAAAGTCTGCCAACTGGATTGATTGTCGTGGGAATGTTTCACTCAAAACTTGGTCCCAAGTGTAAGCAGGTTTGCACCTCCTCATGGGGCATATTTACCTACAAATATTTCCATTATACCCCTCAAATATTAAGTATCACCTGGATGTATCTACGGGGGATTGCAGAAGATAACATACAGTCAGGTCCATAAATATTGGGACATTGACGGAATTTTCAGATTTTGGCCTCTATTCACCACCACAATGGTTTTGAAATGAAACAAACAAGATGTGCTTTAACTACAGACTTTCAGATTTAATGTGAGGGTAATTACATCCATATGTGCCTCCCACTTTTTAAGGGGCCAAAAGTAATGGGACTATCAACTCAAAAGCTATTTCATGGACAGGTGTGGGCTATTCCCTCATTATTTCATTATCAATTAAGCAGGTAAAAGGTCTGGAGTTGATTCTAGGTGTGACATTTGCATTTGGAATCAGTTGCTGTCAACTCTCAAAATGAGATCCAAAGAGCTGTCACTATCAGTGAAGCAAGCCATCATTAGGCTGAAAAATCAAAACAAACCCATCAGAGAGATAGAAAAAACATTAGGTGTGGCCAAATCAACTGTTTCGAACATCTTAAAAAGAAAGAATGCACCGGAGAGCTCAGCAACACCAAAAGACCCGGAAGACCACGGAAAACAACTTTGGTGGATGACAAAAGAATTATTTCCCTGGTGAAGAAAAACCCCTTCACAACAGTTGGCCAAATCAAGAACACTCTCCAGGAGGTAGATGTATATGTGTCAAAGTCAACAATCAAGAGAAGACTTCACAAGAGTGAATATAGAGGGTTCACCACAAGATGCAAACCATTGGTGAGCCACAAAAACAGGAAGACCAGATTAGAGTTTGCCAAACAACATCTAAAAAAGCCATTACAGTTCTGGAACAACATCCTATTGACAGATGAGACAAAGATCAACTTGTACCAGAGTGATGGGAAGAGAAGAGAAGGAAAGGAACTGCTCATGATCCAAAACATACCACCTCATCAATGAAGCATGGTGGTGGTAGTATCATGGCGTGGGCATGTATGGCTGCCAATGGAACTGGTTCCCTTGTATTTATTGATGATGTGATTGCTGACAAAAGCAGCAGAATGAATTCTGAAGTGTTTCGGGCAATATTATATGCTCATATTCAGTCAAATGCTTCAGAACTCATTGGACGCCGCTTCACAGTGCAGATGGACAATGACCCGAAGCATACTGCAAAAGCAACCAAAGAGTTTTTTAAGGCTAAAAAGTGGAATGTTATGCAATGGCCAAGTCAATCCCCTGACCTGAATCCGATTGAGCATGCATTTCACTTGATGAAGACAAAACTGAAGGGAAAATGCCCCAAGAACAAGAAGGAACTGAAGACATTTGCAGTAGAGGCCTATCAGAGCATCACCAGGGATGAAACCCAGCGTCTGGTGATGTATATGCGTTCCAGACTTCAGGCTGTAATTGCCTGCAAAGGATTTGCAACAAAGTATTAAAAAGTGAAAGTTAGATTTAGGATTGTTTAGTTTGTCCCATTACTTTTGGCCCCTTAAAAAGTGGTAGGCACATATAGAAACCGTTGTAATTCCTACAGTGTTCACCTGATTTGGATGTAATGACCCTCAAATTAAATCTGAAAGTCTGCAGTTAAATCACATCTTGTTTGTTTCATTTCAAAGCCATTGTGGTGGTGAATAGAGGACAAAATATGAAAATTCTGTCAATGTCCCAATATTTATGGACCTGACTGTATCTGCTATGATCACCCATTTTCCACTGCAAAAGCAGGCCCCATACTTTTCTATGGGGGTTGCTTAATTTAAGTTACCAAGTGCATTCTGGAGCTGTCCATGGTAGCGAACGCCATTGTAGCCACAACAGGATCCTTAGGATCCCTCCTTGGCAATGGCCGCTTGCACTTGCATGGTCAGCAGACCGTGAATGCGCAGTAGCGCGGTGGGGTCTAGAAGAAGCAGTTAAGTAATCACATTAGCAACCACTTCACGTCTAACACATCGCAAGGATGGACTACTATCAGAGTTCCTGTTCCTGAATATCATTATTAATATATCCCAGCTATACTTAATTTCTTACTGCTATGAAAATTGAAAAATATGCCTCTATGTAAGCTACTTAATGGGGAGCTACATGCACCTGGAGACCTGCCTGGAAATGTGTGTATAGGGTCACATGATTTCTGTTGCCGGCCCTGCAAGAAGTAGCAGTACTTAACAGCATAGTGACGCTGCAGTGTAAGTGCACAGAAACAGAGATGAAAACAGAAGGGACTGCATCAGCAGGATTAGAGCAAGTACTTGTATCGGGCCACCCCCATAGATCTGAGATGTAACTGTAAATGGATCTTTCATGGGACAAAACATAGTTGTGGGACAATTATAATTAAGATGGAAGGGATTGTCAGATCAGGATGGGTACGGGAAGCCGGCGCTCGGGATCCCGTCAGTCAGAATCCCGATGCCGGCATCCTGAACCGGTTACATTGCTGACGTGGCTGTAGGTAAGTAACCCTACCACTAACCCTCCCCCCTAGTGCCTAAACCTAACCTCCACCTCCCCACACCTTAAAACTAACCCTCCCTTTAGTGCTTAACCCAAACCTCTAACCCTATCCTTTCCCCTAACCCCAGTACTTACCTTAGGGATGCCGACACCGGTATTCTGAGAAGTATCGGGATTCCGGTGTCGGGATTCTGACCACCAGAATCCCAGCTGTCCGGGATACTTAACGTATATTGTCTGGTCTGAGGGTGGGTGCTGAGATCGTGCAATTCTGGGATATGATTTAGTTCAGGGAGAAGGGGAGTGGGTTGCCAGGTCTGGGGGGGGAGCAGTTTGGGACATGATTTTAATTGAGGGAAGAGGGGGGTATTACGTTTCACACAGCAAGACACTTTTTATGATGTGTTTTGGTGTGTGACCAATGCCAACGCTCACATTTGCATGTAGATTTTAGATAGTATTGTTTTTAAGAGATGTCCAGTTTCTCCCTCTGGGTTAAGCGTACTTAGGCACATATGCTCCAGCTTTGCAAGTATGGGAAAATTTTGAATATTCTCCCCTACATAGAGCTGTCTACGTCCTGTGGTACAATGACCTTTATCCATATGTTTGGTTACTACAAATCATCTACATTGTGCACCAACCTACACAAAAGATGCGCATGGTAACAGACATATTTTTACACTTACAACCAACTCTGTGGCTGCAGTTCTGTCAGCATGCCCTCACTGAGCTTCATCTACATGAGATTGCCTATTGCAGCCCAGTTACACTTTTGCAGCCATAAGTGCTTTAAATGCTTGCAACTTTGTATCACTTGTATTTACAAATTCCCGTTCATGTCCATTTTTCCATTGCCGAATGTTTGTGGAAAGCTAGGGCCACTTGCTTGCATTTGCCCCCCACGCTCAAAGTTGCCAGCCAGCCCCTGGGAACCACCATGAAAATGTGCCAGAGTCTTTGCTATCTTTTGTGCATACCATATCTTCTAAAAATGTGTCACTTAGATGCTGGCACCACAGGCAGAAGTTGAGGGGGTAGGAGTGCTGCACACAGCCCACCCAGGTACTATTAACACATGTCTGATGGATACTCATAATGGTCCCTACAAAGTTGGAGGAATATATCTTCTCCTCCATAACACAAAGCACAGTACACTGGTTTGTGGTAAATCTGTGGCAATTGGATCGGATGTGCCATCAAGGGTTGTAGAGTATGCCTAGAGGTTAAAATTATTCAAATCCAGTCCTGAATAAAGTACAAAACCCCTCTGCCTTATGTGACCTGGAAGATCGCACTTTCTAGCAAAACTGATTTGTTTGTGAGATTTTGGATCAGACATTCCATAAAATGTTCAGGACTAGTGAGCTGAAATTCTGTCTCAAACACTGCTAACCACACACTATACATTCCTTTATGTCTGAAAGACACATTGGGCTTTAGGCAGAACAAAGAAAATCAACTGAATTGAAACAATGAATCCAAAGCCGATTCTGTTTGAACTGTTCTTTAATTAGTACATTTCCCTGCAATTCTTTGTACTCTGGTACAAATGACTCCTATCTGCTGTCAATGTGAGAGTTTTGATCGGTTCTTTTAGGCAAGACTGTCCCTTTCATGCCCTGCCTGGTTGGAATGACCACAGACGAACAGGCGTATTAATCTTGACATAGTGCGGTGTGAGGGTGTAATGGAGCCTTCTCTGCCTGCTCCCTGATTTACATGAGACGTTCAAACACCTGTCACTTCAGATGACCCTATTAACATCACGATACTGTTCTTGAATGAAAAATAAAACACCTTCCCTCCAGCTGCCGTGAATAAAACACTCTGTGCCCGACAAAGGGATTTGAAGGCATGTTGTATTAGCTGATGTCTGATAACCAGACTGCCTTCTGTACTCCTTACATGATAATAAATTAGTTCCACTTGTGTCCTATAAATGTAAAAATGTTTTAGATAACGACATTAAGATGTTGAAATTGCTGAGTATCAGAGCCACTGAAATGACTGAAGAAAAGGTGGAATATTGACTGTTTTCATGAAACAACATACTGTGTTTCCCCGATAATAATACTTACCCCGAAAATAAGCCCTACCCTTACTTTTGTAACCCGGTCCAAAATAAGCCCTACCTCGAAAATGAGACCTACCAAAATCCCCATTTTGAGCTGGGAACGCTTCAGAGGCCAGCGTTCACAGTCATGCAGTGCGCGGGTGACGTCATGACGTCACCCGCGCGCTGAGGATCCTGTGCGGCCGCGCCTGCTGGATCATGTTAGATCCAGTCAGCGCGCAAGTGAGAGGGACATCCCGGACGGTGGCAAGTCAGGTAAGTACCGTACTGTACTGGTGGGTGGGGATCAATTACAGGGGGCTTGCACTGCAATAAGGGAGGCTGCATAAGGGACACTGCTACAGGGGGGGGCCTGCATAAGGGGCACTTCTACAAGGGGGCCTGCATAAGGGGCACTGCTATCAATGTTAATTAAAATAAGATCTACCCCAAAAATAAGCCCTATGGTGTTTTTTTGACTCAAAAAAAAAATAAGACAGTGTCTTATTATCGGGGAAACATGGTATAATGGGAGATACAGCTACTCTTCAAGGGTCCTATTTATCGTCCTTTATGGGCCCGTTACATATACGGAAATGCTAGTTTCCACATGGGCCCATCCATTATTAGGGGCCCATTGGGAGTTGGCCTTTGGGAACCAATGCCATCTGAAGATTGTGTTGTTTCACGGAGCCCTGCTCCTTCATTTGGGAAGGAGGACTACTGATGCGAAGAGTTATACGATAGGATCCCTCTGCATTGCGTGTCCTGTGGCCATGCGCAAGCATGAACTCAGGTCACGTATGCACGGTTGGCCAGATCGGCAGTGGTAAGCATCACTGTAGGGATCATGGGAACAGCTGCTTTTTTTAGCAGCTGTTGAACGCTGGAGCAATACTGAATAGCTCTATTTATAGTTAAGTATCCACCTCAGCAACTCACAGTGAGTTGGATACTTACTTATCGGGGGCCACCCGCCCCCCCTATGATGAATAGGCAACTCAATACTTTAAGAATCAGGGGAAGGGCTGAGCTCTCTGGTGGGTAAGGACACAGAAATACAGTACCTAACTGATTGTAAATTTGTAATGTACACTGTTATTATTATTATTATCCGCTATTTATTATGAGCCAACATGTTACACAGAATCATACATTTATTATGATAGAACAAAGTCGTTTTGAGGCAAATAGTAAATGAGATATTGATAGAGATGGGTCAAGATATGGTTTTTTGAGCATGGGAAAGATGATTGCATGTTTATAGGCAGAGAAGACAATATATGTGCAGGGGAAAGGTGGATTAAGTAGACAGGTACTGTACGTGGTGAAAGGAGTGAGTTACCTTCATGGTGCTGATGGTTGAGGATGCCGATGCAATGCAATGTCACCCGATTGTGTCCTTGGTGTCTGAAGTAGTCTGCAGTGTCTTGGTCCCTGAACAATGTCCTCTGGGGCAGGCAGAGGTGGGCTAAGCAGGAGGACAAGCAGCAAAGCATTAAGATGGGTGGGGGCCCCTCCCCCTTGGAAAGCAACTTGGCGCTGGCGCATGCCCAGACTGTGAGAGACTTCGACACCGTGCCAGAGTCCTCTGCATAAGCACCATATTTTTGTTGTTTACTTCAGAAATATGGCACCGGCATTACATTTCCGAAGCTTTTGCCACAGATCTGCACATGCAGCAGAAAGGAGCTAAGTAAAGCAGTGGGTGCAGGGTGTGTGTTGTGTGGGGCCCCCTGGACCCAGAAGCCTGTGTACATTGAAGGCAATCGGTATGTAATTCTGCTGGATGATTAGCCGCTGGATGAAATACCGACGCCACAAGCCAGAACGCTCTACATCCCGACTGGGACTGGTAAGTACCCTAAACCCCCCCCTGTCTCCCCTCTAACCCTAACCCTCCCTTAGTGGTGCCTCACCCTAACCTACTCCCCAATGGTGCCTAAACCTAACCCTACCAGGTGTTGTGCTTCACCCTAACCCCCCCCCGTTGGTGCCTAACCATAACCCCCCCTTCCCCTAGCCTAAACCTAACCCTCCCCGGGGGTGGCTAACCTAATCTCCCCCGGGGGTCACTAAACTTAACCCTCCTTCCCCGCAGCTAACAACTATCATACCCCGCTTACCTTCGTCCGGCATGGAGGCTGTCATGATTTCGGCGTCGGGCTAAAGATAGGCATCAGGATTTAGACACCTATCTTTAGTCCTTAAAGGGGCTTTCCGTGTCGGGATTCTGGCAGCCGGCATTGCGGACACCAGACCCTTAACTACATCCGCATTGAAGGTAGGTTGGTTATTATTAGAGATAAGAAGTTCAATTTTGATGAAAACCGAACACACTCGAACTTTGGGGTTCTGAGTCTAACCGAGTCCCAACTAGTGTCTTCTCGCCAAGTTTAGATCTCAGATCTCAAAAACGTATATCATATGTTTTGGTTTGTATGTAAGTCCATCCCTCGTGATTTCAGGTGCCGTTTCATACAGGAGAGTATATGGAGAGGGTGTGGGTTGTAGTTCATGCTGCAATACATAATAGCCACCATTAGAGGGAGATGTAGATAGATGGAGTGGGTGGGAAGCATGTGAAAGACTACATGCATCTTTGTCACTACAGTATATATGTTTGTTTGGCAGACACTAGCTAGCACCTACAATGAAGTGCGCACAGACTTTGTGTGTATGTGTGTGTGTGTATGTGTGTTTGTTTGTTTGAAGTGGACTTGAAGTAAGCTGCACTTACTAACAATTGTTTTTCATAGATGTTGCATATTCAAAACTGACTTGAAATCAATTTTGTGCCTTCAATATAAAAAATATAAAAATTGTGCCTTTTACGTAGCTTGAAGCTCCTATATAGAGTGGTTACTAAGGGAAGAGATGGAGATAAACTAATTTATTCACTATATGCATGATTTTATGTTCATGGTCCCAAGGGAAATGTTGCTATGTGTCTTGCCAAGCTCATTGTTGTAGATGGCTGGTCATTTTTCTGGTCCCATTAGCAGGACAAAGCACAGCATCTAAATTCATCCATAGAACACGTGATAAAATCCTAGTCCTAAAGGATACTGTACATTACTGTCTCTGTGGGTGTTGGTACACAGCTTTACATACCGCCTGTAAGATCACTATATAACAGCTACAATCTCTCTTGTGCATACTGAATTTTGTTGCAAGGATTATACTTCCCAATTTATTGCTGCAGATTGGTTAAGCGGATAGAGTGGAAAATACCAACATAAAGTTATTTCATAGGGCCAGAAGCCACCATGTTTTTCAGTATGCGCTGTTAAATAAAGTCAATGTCAACAGACCCCAGTTGATGGTGCGTGTTGAGAAACATTATCTCAGATGTCTTTCCAAAAATTGCTTGTGTTTAGGTCTGGCAATATATATATATATATATATATATATATTATATATATATATAAAGGAATGACTGCATGCAAACCATGCCAGAAAAATGCCACTCACAGTATTATGGTACCAGCCGTCACTGTTAGCTACACACTCAGGGCTGTGGAGTTCTATCTGCTGGTGTTACACATGCATTAATCCTTTTGTCGAAAACATGGTAAATAATGATTCATCAGACCTCTTAACCAAACTCCACCGATTAATCCATCGTGTGTGCTCTTTGCACCACTAAACTCAGAAATTTGCATTACAAGTTGTGATGACGGGTTTATGAACTGTAACTAAACTATGATATTTTGCTATTTCCTATCTGACCATTTTGATTGGCAGTCAGTTGTTCTGCAGTTTGCTCTTTTGTTTAGCCTTGCACTTCTATCAAGACAGTGGAGAATCCACTGATGCCCCTGATGCAGGGGCAAAACTATGGGAGACAATGGAGGCATCTGCCGCTGGGCTCCAGCTCTGAAGGGGCACCTCCTCCATTGTCCACTACATATTCAACCCACTTAGGGCTGTAAATATGTACCCGGAGTGTACCGTCACGGCCGCCCAATACATGGCACCCATTCCCGGCATCTGAGAAGCCACCATACACTAGTGGAGAGCTCCATGTCAGACCATCAGCTGCCATCATCGTCTATCTATACACACAAAGAAGAAGAAGAAGTGCATATATCTCTTGTGATTGGTGAACATCACGTTGGTTATTAGCTGCCTGTTGTAGTGTGGATCGCATACATTTAATATCTATATTACATCTTCTATCTATAGCCTGTCTGCATGTGAATTGCTACATTACAGTGTCAGCGGCAATGACGGGGAGGGCACCAAATTATAACTTGCCTCCGGGCATCTGGGATGAACTTACGCCACTGACCTGATGTTTTCCTATAATGACGTCACCTTAGACAACTGGATCACTAAAGCTCCTGCCAAATACGCCTTAACAATAATACCTCTTTTACAGTCGCTGAGGTCTGCTCTGGCAGCCATGCTTCCCATAATTATGCTGGGATGTTGTTTAGTTAATAAACAAATGAGATGCTTCAATGTAGAAGCTTTGCTTTCACTGTACCTCATTTACCCTGATGTTTAAATGTCTACACCTACTACATGTAGTTGTACTGCATATATAATTTAAGAAAGCCTTTTTGCATTTAGTTAGCAAGGATTGGATAACAAATCAGCAAAGGTGTTAAAAACTTTTCAAAGACTAATTGAACCTGTCTGTGCTGTCAGTCTCCTTTCACCTCATGTATTCAAATAGCAGATACAGACTAATTCTGAAAGCATCCCAGGAGGATAAAATAAGTGCCAGATGTAACATTGCAACATGGTTTGTTCCAAGAGTAAATTGCTCCTTTTTTAATCATTTTTTGATTTGCTCCTAGCTCTGAATAAAGCACTAAGGGCTCTATTTATTAACATTATTTTTACTAAAAATAGAATGAAAAAGGGTGTTTTCACACCCTTTTCACATTATTTTAGTTTCATCTAAATTTACTTAAGGGCAATTGGAGTCGAATCCATAAAATTCTACTCCAAGCCCTAATTATCACTTATTTTTAGTAAACAGATTGCATTACCCATAATTGTAATGGGAAATGTGATCTACCTGGGTCGCGATCGTGGGAGGGTGTAGCGGCGGCCAGTCGGCGCATGTGCGGCACCTTCTCACGGTATTTTTTCTGAAAAATACAGTGATAAGGCTGCAGAGGGGATTCACAGGGACAGAGCTATTTGTCAACCTTATTTAAAATGATAAAATTATGTAGAAACTGCAGTTTCTGCATACATTCATGGTTTGTTGCTATGTACTTATAGCACAATTGTACAGAAATCTATGGCAGAGTGCTAATTAGTGATGCAAATCGCAGTCCCCATTATTATTAATGGGAACTATGATCTACCCCCTATGTACCAAACTCTGAAAAGCAAAGCTTCAGATGGTGTAAACTGCTTTAAACCTATGGAGGCTTACAAGCAGGAGAGATAACTTCTGCGTCTTTCACAAATGTGAAAGACTTCTACAAAATGCATACCTCCCAACTGTCTCACATTCAGTGAGACAGTCCTGTTTTTTTGGGACTGTCCTGCTGTCCCACCCACAGGTCACAGTGTCTCGCGGTGGGGTAGAAGTTGGGGAGAGCACATACCGGGTGTGTAGAAGGTGAACAGATGGCGGCATCTGTTCACCAGTGTAAGGAGAGCCTGGGGGCACGCCCCCTAAAGTAACATAAATGGGGGTTGCCGCGAGGCTCCGTCCCATTTTCACTAGTCTCCACCCCTTCCCGTGAAGCCCCACTCCCTTTTCGGTGTCCCTCTTCATGGAGCATAAAAGTTGGGAGGTATGAAAATGGGATGTAACTTGCAGGGATAGTGGCTATCGCAGCCTCTGTCCCTGTGAGTTTGCCTTAGTACATAGCAAGGACATTTTTATTAAAAAATCCATTGCGAAACGGATACTTAATAATCGCAGCCGTTCTGCGAATACATAGGCCCATACATGTTCACCAACAACAAGATAAATATAGACATACCAAAGTGGTCTCCACATGAGAAACAGTGTAGCAAGGTTCAAAGAAAAGGCTTCACTTGTATATACGATACCCTGAGTGAGAACAGCTTGTACAATGAGGAGGCCATGCACCTTACACATTTCATCATGTAGATTTTGATAAAGTAGCTACTGCTAAAAGGTTACAAAATGACTTATAGTAGAGTGATAACCATGAAAAAGAAGGCATATCTTACTATGTCACCATGTAGCACCTTAATGCCAAACTATAGGTCCATCATGTCACCTTGTAACATCATCATGCCATTATACATCTTTAAAGTATACACCATAATCCCACCTGAGTACTACAGTGGAGTAGTTCAGGAGGCACCAGGTGCATCTAGCAACTTCTAGTAATCTAAATATTTACGAGCGCAAGGAAGGGGGTGGGTGACTACAAACAACAGTCCTGGCTCTGCCCAGGAACTGGAGCCTACCAAGTAGGTGCAGACATGCCCCCACACATTGACTATGTCCCCTAAAAGTTCTGGAAGTCATCAGCTTTCAGAATTTCACTGGAAGAATGTGGCTGTCAGTATAATAAATGAGAGCTACTAACTATTTAAAACATATTAATAGTAGCTCCTGACTGCACCCAGTGACTCCCATATCTGTCTGGAAACAAAAAGAGGTTGGCAGTATGGGCGTTGCAGAACTGGTTTCTAAATCATAAGGTTCTTTGTCAAATTTGTCTACACCGTCACCGCGATGACCCCATAACTTAGTATAACCATGGAGGTTCGAAAAATACCAGGCTTATATATATATACCCCTCCCCAACTCCAAGGACCAAGTGACAAGAATCATGTCCTGAGACAGGATAGACCACAGACCTCTCTGAGCCCTCAGCTATGAAAATTTTTAGGGAGTCACAAATGATTGATGCTCTATATATTCACTTTAGGCTTTAGTGAACCTGCATAACTGACCTGTTCACCCTATCTGCTGATTTGTTTAGTGTCAGAATTTCATTTTAATTGGTGTATATTTCTGCAGTGAGCCCTCTCCAACATCCTTCTTTGTGGCGTTTGACAACCTCCAGATGCAGCTTCGTTCTAGAGAGCTGTAAACTATTGATCCTAATAAACAACAATAGTAAATGTCTAACCAGTTGTGATAGCTGCACCTGTTAGGAAGGACACATTCTGTAACTCGTCCTTATATCACTGATAACCTCTTATGTTTAATCTCTGCATTGTCCTTGTTCTACTCTTATAAATATAGCGCTGTACATGCCTCCGGGGCCTTAATAGTGCCTGTGATATCCCACCTGACCCAACATGTACACTTCATCCACCCCTCCCCCTTCCACCGCACTGAGCTAATTAGTCATATCAGGAGTCACATTATTTAAGATACATGAGCTAGAAATAAAAACAGTCAGAATTCTAATTCCATGAGTTGTCTGATGTATAAAAAAAAAAATCTTTTAATGGATTTAATTAATATTAATATTCATGGAACTACAGTAGAGCAAAAGTGAAATGTTATTTCTAATCAGAACAGACAATGTTTTATAATGAAAATTAACATTTTGAAAGTAATCAACATCAGGTAGCATTCCAAACTGAGTTACATATTTACATTAGCGGTGAAAAGAGCCAGATGAGTCATCTAGTGCATGATTTACAAGATGTCTTGTAGCCTTTTGCTCCTCATCAAGTCCCTACCTGATATTCTGCTATCTTTATGTCAATGGATAAGGAAATTAGGAAATACACAGGTATGTAAACAGCTGTATCAAATAAATGGGGCAAAGCATAAATCATTTTAGCAAAATCACATTTGAAAGGGCAGCACAGATGGTGTAATGGTTAGCATTACTGCCTCACAGTACTGAGGTTGTGGGTTAGACACCCACTATGGCCCAACTGTGTGGAGTTTGTATATTCTCCTTGTGCATGCATAGGTTTCCTCCGGGTACTCTGGTTTCCTCCCACACTCCAAAGTAAATTGATTAATTGGCGCCCAACAAAAATTAGTGAGCATATGGTAGGGAATATAGACTGTAAGCTCCACTGGGGCAGGGACTGATGTGAATTTCCAAATATTCTATGTAAAGCACTGCGGAATATGTGTGCGCTATATAATAACTGGTAATAAATAAATATGTATATGCTGAGTAGTAGGAGTACTCCATTTAAATATATATGGATAATATCAAACATTTTTAAAGGGGGTAATATATTTAAAGGCCCCCATACACCAACAACTGATTGTCACAATTCGGCAATCCCCAGATGCCGGGGTTGGAGGATCGCTGAAATCAAACATGTTGGATTTCACTGATTTGCCTATCACGATCATGATTTTCAAACCCGTGACTTTTAACATGTAGAATTTCACCGATCCTCCAAAGGATCGGTGAACATTGATTAGTTCGCCGTTCCTAATATGAGGACCCCTTCATGGCTCTTGGCTTCAGCCTGCCCAATTATTCTTAGGAAGCTGAACAGAGCACAAGGACCCAGATATAATAGGCTCTGATTTGCTGATCCTAGTGCAATTCTGGCAATATACAATAGCTGCTATATTTAAAGATGAATTAGGAGGAGGCAGGTTTTCTCCAGGCATGAAATGTGAATGGGGACTCCCTACCAACAGGGAGTGTTACCAGATGATTCACCTGAGAAGGTCAAAACCATGCTGTATCTAATGTTAGACAACCAGGTGGCTCCTATAGTGCTAGTCAAATAGAAAGATGGTGACCTCCGTTTTTGTGTAGAATCGATGCAGTTGAATAGCTGCATGATGCTTACCCTTTGCACTGTCCTTGGTTAGCTTGGGTAGAGCACAATACTTTTCCATCTTGCCAGTTGCCAACTGGGGGCCTGATTCAGAGACAGACGCTAATGTGACTGCAACTGCATCTACATCGCAACGCAGTTGCAAAAATATGCTAATGTTAGCAAAGAATACCCGAACATAAAGACGCCCATCACTGCCTTCACACCTGCGTACAACTAAGCATACCTACTTAAACATCGGTACACTCGAAGTTCATCAGCTGCTTTCTTACCCTTGCGGCAGGTCTGACCTGATGCAGGCCAGGGAGCTCTTCTGCCACACAGAGCTGCATATGCAATTGTAGTGGCTAATTTATACACGCCCACGTAACGGCATTCAAATTGCCTGGCACGTCTGCGTTTCACTAACCACCCCCTGTCAAGACCCCCAAATGGTCACATCCTGTCAATCGATCTGCAGTGGGCCTCCGTGGTCTGCGTGAACGCACAGCGAATGCACTGCTGCCTTCGCACATGCGCAATGCGATGCATATGCCTGTGCAATGGCAAATAATCGCTCGATCTGCGTGTGATTTGCAGTTGCGTACATCTCTGAATCAGGCCCTGGGATCAGTAGATGACTGTCTTTGTAATGCCTTTGTAATTGTCGGTGCCTTTTGGGCTGCCCAATGCCCCCGCCACCTTCCAATATCTGATGAAGCTACGAATGGGCAATTTTAATTTTTGTTCCTTATTATACAGTACCTAGAATATATCTTGATGTTCGGATCCACTACTCTTCATAAATTATTTTGTCCTCTACACGAATTGCTGCAAGAGATTGCCATCCTGGAAAAATATAAGCCAGTGGCATAAAGGACTCCATAAAAGGCTGCCTTCATCTGCCTCAAGGAGGCTCTCAATCAAGCACTGGTGCTAGGGTATGCCAACTTTGAAAAGCCCTTCCTCCTGTACACAGATAGAAGCCTCTGCCCCTTCAGACTTCCATATGTATGATCACTTACAGGATTTGCAGCCTTCAGGAACACAACCCAGAGAACTATAGTCCCTTTTAGCTGGAATTGTTGGCCGCTGTGTGGGCAGTCACTGAGAAATTTGTAGTATATCTGACTGTTACTTATGAAAACATCTACTCAGACAATGATATGTTGGCATACGTGGACACAGCAAAATTGTGTACCTTAAAACAATGCTGGATGACTAGGTTGGCCAAATTTTCTTCCAAAAATTTGTATAGACCCAGAAAAAAAAATGGCAATGCAGATATCTTAACACAGTATCCCGAGATGCCCTGTGGGTCCCAGTAATAAAGAAATGCAGGAATTGAGAACCTTGATTGACCAGGATGGCAGAACAAGCAGTGGGGGAAACCCAAAAGACTCCTTGACAGATCCTACCAACCTTTTTGCAGAAGGCTGTGAAGGACTTGCCTGAAGATTTTTAGATGGAAACAGGATGAGTATTGGCCATACATCTGGGAACTAAATTCATGAGCACAGAGCAACTGGGGTCTCTAAATACTTATCAGCGGTGACAATTCTTTTTACAGGGCTTACAGGAGTTGTCAGAACAGGTGTAAGGGACTTTGTCATGCTATGTGGTGGTGAATCCAGACAAACCTTCCTTTGGAGTTCTTTATGGTGGACTATGTGCTGGGCTATATGCTGTCTCTGGACATCCCCACTCATGATCAAACTGCTGCGACAGACACAAAGGACATTTGGGAGCACTTCATCAATAAGTAAGGATGCCCTGATTAATTCCAATCAAAGGGCCTGGTTTCACAGAAGATTGTAGGGACTTTGTCATATTCATGGTGTACAAAATTCCTGGACTACCCCTTACCACCTGCAGGGCAATGGGACCTACAAACGATTTGAGTAGACCATATTACAAAGAAATAAGGATAATATACTGAAGGGTTGAGGTTTGCAAAAGGTTAAAAAAGTGCAGCCTAGATGGGCCAAGTGGTTCTAATATGCCGTCAAATTCAATGTTTCTATGTTTCGATCCTACTGATGTTGTTGGTCCTGGAACGAGAGAAAGCACCCCAAATTGGTATAGGAGTCTTTGTTGGTATATAACAGAGGCCCTGATTCAGAGCCAGATGCTCTGACCAGAGCGCTCGCTCTGAATCAGGGCCGTCCTATTTAAATGTGGAGCGGCCTTTTGGACGCTCGCATAGTTGTGGGTTACCACCCACAGCTTATGCGAGCGTCCATGATGATGGTCGCGATGGTCAAGACCATCGCGACCATCGGGCTTGCGACGAGACCCTGCGGTAGGGTCTCGTGGCCGCAAGCCCTGGAGTGATTTTGGCTCTATCAGAGCCAAAATCACTCCCACTGACATCACTAGTGATATCAGTGGGGCCGGACCCAGACGGTAGGCGTTCCCATGGGAACGCCTCCATCTGGCAGCCACGCCCCGGCACGCCCACGAAAGGGGGTGTGCTGTCAGTCACCATCGACAGCACGCCCCCTTTGGTGTGAGACCCGGAGCGACAGCTTGGCTGTCGCTGTCCGGGTCTCGCGAATGCGCACGATGGAGCTCCCTCCGTCGTGCGCATACGCATTGGGGTAACATCGACTCGCTTGCGAGCGTCCTGCGCTCGCGAGCGGGTCTAAATGAGACCCAGAGTCCACTATACAACTGGATTCTCACCGTACCTCTTGATGTTTGGGT
Organism: Taudactylus pleione; assembly: GCA_031769625.1. NCBI lineage: Eukaryota > Metazoa > Chordata > Amphibia > Anura > Myobatrachidae > Taudactylus > Taudactylus pleione. Next base: position 1,487,768 of record JAUIMM010000104.1, on the reverse strand, counting down.
GCAGTTGCAACTGCAGAATTTTTATGGGGGGGTTTCTATATATATATATATATACAGGTTGAGTCTCCCATATCCGTATATTCCATAAACCGAAATATTCCGAAAACCGTAGTTTTCGGGCAGCGGTGTCACGTGACCTGACCTGACATCATGACGTCATCGGGGGCTTGAACAGGTGATTCTGGGCACGATAGGTGACAGGAATTCTGCCTGCACTTTACCACCATGCTGGAACCACTCAACACTGCTTGCAGCACCCACCGGACCCCTCAACTCACCAGACCAGGCACCATCACTGTGCCCAGTGAACAGCCCCGTGGCACCCGCCAGACAGGCTCCAGCGGCCACCCTCTGCTTCATAGAGCACAGCAGGACCGCTCCCACCCGCAGCACTCGCCGGGTCCCCAACAGGTCACCATCTGTTCCTCTGGTGCTAGACCTCCCGCGGCAAGCACCGCACCGCACACCCCACCCAGCATCCTCCGCACAGGCACTAGCCAGCAGGATCGCGGCACTCGCTGGCTCACCCACAGTCCACCTTCCACTTGCCGAGGCACTGCACCCGCCGGACAGGCACGAGCATCCACCATCTGCCCCCAGGAGCACAGCAGCACACACCAGACCCATCCCCTATTCGCGGCACCTGCCGGACCCCCCCCCAACGGACAGGTACCAGCAGGCCACAGTCTGTTCCACTGAGCCAAGAGGCACCCGCCGTCTCCCTACCTCACAACACCTGCTGAACCAGGCACCAGTGACTACATTCAGCTCTACTGAGCCTAGATTAAGGTATATTAATCTTTCTATTTCTTGTGCATGTTACTTGTAACCCCTGGCACTGTATACCTTCCTCTACAGTCACTATTAGGCATTGTGTACCCCCTCTGTACCTCCCTCTACAGTCACTATTAGGCATTATGTACCCCCTCTGTACCTCCCTCTACAGTCACCATTAGGCATTGTGTACCCCCTCTGTACCTCCCTCTACAGTCACCATTAGGCATTGTGTACCCCCTGTGTACCTCCCTCTACAGTCACCATTAGGCATGGTATACCCCCTCTGCTGGCACAGGGCATGATGTAGCCCTTCCTATAGCTTGTATTGCGCATGGCATACCCCTCCCTGCAGCTGGCAATGAGCATTGTCCACCCATCTGTGGTGTCCATTAGTGACTGTGACTCCATGTATTTAAAGCTGTGTACCCACAAGCTATATCGTTCTAAATTGGATTGACAAATTGGGCATTTTGTGCAGTGTGTATGCCCGATTTGCGTGCTCCTGCAACTTTGTTATATGTTTTGAAACCTTGTCTCATGCACAAAATAAAAGATTTTTTTGTACATTTTATGTGTTTAAGGTGTATTGCAACATAAATGCATTTGGGTTTTCACTCCTGGGTCCCATCAATGAAATACCTCATTGAAATATAAAATGATTCCGAATTACGGAATAATCCGATATCAAAAATGCCTCTGGTCCCGAGCATTTTGGATATTGGAGACTCAACCTGTAATAGTGTATCACAGGGTGCCCTCCTAACCAAAATATATAGTTCATGCCTCCTCCATATTGACATGCGAATCGTGGCAAAATTGAAGCGATGAGGCTGGGCTTAAGAACACATTGCCTGCACTCCAGTCTGTCGGGGGGCGTGTCTGGGTACTTGGTGCCGAGGTCAGAAGGCACGGGATATGGTGGTTGTCCCTGTTTAGATGCAGGTGAGAATTGTCCAAGAAATGGCCACATGCCCTGTACTCTGCCATTGAAGGGGTTTACTATTTGTACAGGAACAAAGGATGTTACCTAGAGTGTTGCAGCCTAGCAGAAAATTGAGTGAATGTTGGGAAATGTTGCCATAAATTGTTATGTAGCACATTGTGTCCCCTGAGGGTTGGGTGAATGAGGTAGTATCCACACACTGCATGGATCAAAAGAAGAACTAAAGCTGGCCACACATCTAAAGATTATCTGTCCAACCAACCAACTAGTTGATTGGTTGGAATGAAAATTTGGTAACGTATGGGAGTAACTGATGATCAGCAATTTGCTACTAAATGCCAGAAAACAGATAAAAATGGTCGTTCAGACAAGTTTGTTAAATATTTGATCTAAACAATTTGTTCAAACAACAGTTTTCATCCATTTTCCGGCATTTGGGAGCAAATTGCTGATTGTCATTTGCTTTCATTCCTTACCAGATTTTCATTCCAACCAATCAACTAGTTAGCTGGTTGGACAGATAATCTTTAGATGTGTGGCCAGCTTTACAGTATATGTAACTTTACCAACTCCAATAAAGGATCAGGGTATATGCATTGTACACCAAAAAATTAAAATAGAAAATAAACATTCAAAAATCCATCCCAGGAATAACGATATCTCTCCCAAGAATACAATAATATTCACGAGCATGGGAAAGTAATTTAATAACACACAACATCTTTATTAAAAATATTTATGTATAAAATCCTGAATCTTCACCATTCACCAAAACAGCCTATTTGCCAGTATATCAGATGAAAAAACAAGGAACTCACTGGACCTGGGCTGACCCCTTCATATACAGACTTCCCGCTCATGCCACACCTGGTGAGTGCTGCAGCTAGGACATCAAGTCCCCAAGATGATATTAAGGCTAGATGCTGCGGCTCGTCTGCTACAGTAGGTCCGAATACCTCAGCTCTACTGGCTCCTCTCAGTGTGCACGCCACCAGCTGGTATCCTCTATACAAAGGCTGATAGTGCAGTAGCTTAAAAATCTGACTTGATCAGCTTGCTGCCGACCGGTTTCAACCCTCCACGGGTCTTTGTCAAGGCAATTTTATCCATATATATTTTAATAAAGACATGTGTGTTCTAAATTACTTTCCCATGCTCGTGAATATTATTGTATTCTTGGGAGAGATATCGTTTTTCCTGGGATGGATTTTTTTATTTTCTATTTTTATTTTTTGGTGTACAATGCATATACCCTGATAATTTATTGGAGTTGGTGAAGTTACATATACTGTAAGTTTGGACTTTAATTGCTGTTGCATCGTGTGTTGCCAACTTCCTTTTTGACACTATGGAACACTCTCCTTTGTTGATAAGAAGTTTCAATTTTGCAATATATTGTAACATCAGTCTAACATAAGTTGCAGCGCTGCTGAAATCACATCAATTTGTGACTGCTGTAACTTTGTATCTTTCCTTATTCTGTGACCAGAGAAAGTATCTGCCAAACCTCTCACCCCTGCCCTTCTACAGTTGTCTGGACCCACCAGCTTAATGGGCCTGCCTCTGCCCAGGCGGTCACACCTGGTCAATTTTGTCATACTTGGTTCCTGTTTTACAAATCCTGATGTTGTGTTATCTCATCTACCTTTGCAGAGATTGCAAAGCATCAAGGTGGGGAAAATGTGACGAGGTCCGCCAGTGCCCACTGTGGTGATCCTGAATCAAGAGGGATTCAAACTCAGCCAATAATGGATCAACTTTTTGAAAGCAGCCAATCTGTAGCTGTCATGGTCAACCAATTGCAGCTCACCAGGTCATAGATCCACCCCCTAGCTGCATCTTATATTAGATGCCACGAGTGGCAAGCTGGCAGTTTGATGGCAGCAACTCAAGAGAGAAGAGCCCCTGAGACAAAGAGTTCCAATGGAAAAGGCCAAAAGATGGCATGGTCAACAGGAGGACAGCAGCTGGTTGTAAGATTCAAAAACAAAGCTGAGAACTGAAGAAGCCTTCAATGGTGAGAAGCAAAAAAGCTGCATGAAGCTCACTACTGCTGCCTCTCCCTCTAGCTGGATATTGGTGCTAGGTCTTTGGCAATGTCATTTTCAGGCATGGCCCAGCAATACCCTTACACTCCAGGCTGCTCCAGCCTTGTTATTATACCTGTTCATCCCTGTGTCTCTATGCCACCTTCTTGTTCTACCTTGTTAAATAAACCTAAGACCTAGTTAAGCTGTATCACACATGGACTAACCGCCACCAGCACCTCTACTGCGCAACTCACTTAACATTCCGTACACCCAGGTCCCAGTGTACTCCCAGTGCACTGTCTGTGGTTATATACATATACTGTATTTACATCATACAATCTATCAAGTTACGAACCCCGGTGTACTTGCCTGGTCACTCTGCCAATAGGTCATCTACCCAGGCGCACACTGCGCTATACTAATAATTTTGACGTGTTGAACAAAGGTTAATGTTGAAAACTAATATTTAATATGTTCAGACACAAACAAAACAGTATCGCTGCATTGGGCTTAGTTCAGGAGGAGGCATCGTTCTCCAGAAATAGCTGACATTTAACAGAATTTTCATTTCTTACTGCTCATTATACAAATCACAGACTTCATATATACCTGGCATAGTTGGTATAGAAACTCTGCATTAAATAACAACATAATGACATATGCCACAGCAACTCCATTCACATTTCCAAACGCAATGCTGCTTTCTCAAGTTCTTTCTTTAACTATATATGCACCACAGAATAACAATATAACAACATACCACTTAACAGACATTAACGTAGCCCAAGGTTATCGGTAAACAGATCCCAGGATCGGTTTTCTATACAACTTTTTTTTAATTTTTCTGCTCCAATCAAGCACTGAGAATGATTTAGTCTAAACCTGTGGCTCATGGCCAGTAGCGTAACTAGGGTATTTGGATCCCAGGGCAAATTTAAAAATGGAGCCCCCCCTATGTGCGCGCGCCTTCGGTGCGCACAGCAAAATAATGGGCGTGGTCACTTAAAATGGGGCGTGTCAACATGACACACCCCTTTATCATCACTATGAACATTCCTTTCCATATGCACCTTAACACCAGCAGTGCCCCTTATACAGTACCCCCAGTATGCAATGTCCCCAGTTGTGGTCCCTCTTATGTAGGCCCATAGTAGTGCCCCTTATGCAGTACCCCCAGTAGTGGTCCCCCTTATGCAGCCCCCAATTAGTTCCCCTTATACAGTACCCCCAGTATGGAATGCCCCCAGTAGTGGTCCCTCTTATGGAGTGCCCCATGTAGTGGTCCCCCTTATGCAGTACCCCCAGTAGTGGTCCCCCTTATGCAGCCCCTCATTAGTTCACCTTATTCAGTGCCCCCAGTAGTGGTCTCCCTTATGCAGTGCCCCATGTAGTGGTCCTCCTTATGCAGGTCCGCAGTAGTGGTCCGCCTTATGCAGGCCCCCAGCAGTGATCCCCCTATCCAGTGCCCCTCATACAGTGCCCCCTGTAGTGGTCCTCTCTATTTAGTGCCTCCAGTAGTGGTCCCACCAGTGCAGTGCCCCTTGTGCCCCTAGTAGTAAGCCCCTTATATAGTGCCCCCAGCAGTAGTCCCCCCCATGCAGTGCCCCCAGTAGTGATCCCCCCTATCCAGTGCCCTTATACAGTGCCCACTGTGGTCCTCCCTATTTAGTGCCCCAGTAGTGGTCCCCTAGTAGTAAGCTCCTTATATAGTGCCCCCAGTAGTAGTTCCCCCCCAGTAGTAGTCCCCAGCACTGCCCCACCCCCAATAGAGGTCCCCCCGTAATGGTGCCCCCAGTAGTAGCCCCTCCCCATGCAGAACCCCCCCCCCCATAGTGCAGACACAAGTAAAAAAAATGTAAAAAAATACACTTACCTTAATCAACGCTCCGGCTCCGGCCACTGCTCCCGCCGCCACACTCATGAATGAGCTCCAGCCCGGCTCTTGCAGTGCGCACTGCAGCAGTCAATGAGAGTCTGCCTGACTCTCATTGGCTGCTGGTTAACACACACATCGTCGCCGCGCTGGCAGCGATGTGTGTGTTAAACTGCACAGCCAGAGCCTGCCTCCCACCCTCCTCCTGGCGCTATTGGGCAAGTGCTTAGGGGGAGGGAAGGGGATCGGCTGTGCAGCACAGGACCGACGCTGGGCGCAGGGAAGCCTAGCGCCGGTCCTGTATAAATGTGTAACGCTGACCCTATAAAGGGGTATCCACGCTGCAAGAGTGAGCATGGCAAGTATGCAAGGGGGTGGCTATCATTTTAGACAGCTCTCCAAACTCTCCAAGAATAAGAATATGTCAGCACAAAAACATTGTCCAACTTTTTTATAAAAACAGTGTCCAACAGCATCCACCAATTACACTTTTCCCGACTGTTTAAAAGTTGGTACACCATGTAATGGGAAAAAAAATGTATATATCATAGTGCAATACTATTTCAACATAAATGCGCCAATGGGTCATTCCATGCCAAACCATCACAAAAAAAGTAACTTTTTAACCCGACCGTCTCAGATTTTCAGGAAATTTGGTAGGATGATAGACGACATAAGGCAACTTTCATATGTCAAATTTTAGCCCTCAGTGATACACAGTGCTCATGCAACAGGGTTTCAAACATGACAAAAAATTTCAAATTTATGCTTGCAAGGTCAACTAAAACCCATCATAACTTAGCTTCTAATTGTGGTAGAACTTTCATGTTGGTCTTGTTTTGAAGCTAAGAGTCCATAGTTTTCATATTTAAATATTGACTTTTACATTTCGAGGTCACATGATGTGAATTTTGACCTTGAATATCTAAAAAAGTGTATGTTTAATTTTTTTGTACAAAAAGTATATTATACATTTAAATACAATCTCTTTTTGGTATAAGTTTCATTTTGGGATGACTTTGGGAACAGAAGTACTGCAGTTGACCCTTCTTGCACTAACCATGCAATTGGCAATTACAGACTTGTCTTGTTGTCTCTCTCTCTATGTTCTAGGGTTTCCAAGTACCTAGAAACCCTCCCTGCCCATTGCTCCATCTACCAGCACCACCCCTCCAGCCGCCAAAGGGATTTGAGATGTTGTTACCAGCGGGAACCCGGCTCCTTCCCCACAGCAGTAGCCGGAGGCTGGAGCTTCTGACTCCCACAGTGAGCACTATGGGAGAGACGTCATGATGTCTCTTCCATGGATCCAAGAAACAGTTGGACCGGACGGCAGCGGACACAGGAGTGGGGCTTAAGGTAAGTATTGCGTTTTTATTTTTAATTGTATTTTTTTTTTTAGAGGAACTACCACTGGGGGCATTACCACTGGGTGCACTACTAATGTGGGCATTACTAATGGGTGCATTACTACTGGGGGCATTAATATTGGGGACACTACTAATGGGGGCACTAATAATGGGGGCATTACTATAGGGGGAATTACTACTGAGGACACAACTACTGGAGGCATTACTATTGGGGGCATTACTACAGGAGGCATTACTACTGGGGGAACAACTACTGGGGCATTACTATTGGGGGCATTACTAATGGGTACATTACTACCAGGGGCACTACTAATGGGTGCATTGTATAGGAGGCACTGCATAAGGGGCACCACTACTGTGGGCCCTGCATAAGGGGCACTACTGCTGTGTGCATTGTATAAGGGGCACTACTGCTGTGGGCATTGTATAAGGGGCACTACTACTGTGGGCATTGTATAATGGGCACAATTACTGTGGGCATTGTGTATAAAGGGCACTAATGTGGGCATTGTGCAAAAAGGGCACTACTGTGTGTCATAACATGAATAAGGGACTACTGTGTGGCGTAAATTGCACTCGTAGTTTAAATTTTGTTTGTACATACTGTTTACACATTGTACATAAGCAAGTTTAATGCCCAGATGCCTTATATATTCATTGTTATTTATATTAAAACAGTTGAAGTACACAATAAAGTAAATGTTGCGGGCTTATTCTGGTTAGAATATTTTGTCATTGGTTCTGTAACCAATTATTTGGAAACTCACCCTTTCAAAATCCTGCGTTTGCCACTGAGCTGAGCAGTAAGGGGACAGTGTGAACTGTTAGGGGGGACAGTGTGAGTTGTTAGGGAGGACAGTGTGAGGATAGTAGTGAGCAGTGGGGAGGCAGTGTGACTTGTGAGTGGGGGCTGTGAGGGGGACAGTGATAGCTATGAGTGGGCGCAGTGTGAGGAGGGTAATGAGATGTGAGGGGGGGTCAGAGAACCACAAAAATACAATACAGTAGAAGCAACTTACAGGTACCTAAGTGTGTATATCCTGGCAATGTGTCTGTTTTGTGTATGCAATAATGAATAAGGGGCCTGCTTATTAATATTTGAGGTGTGCCCCTGAAAAGAAAGAGTCCTTATTTGCAGCAATAAAATATCTATATTTGCCTTGTGAGTCGCAAAGACAGGGGTTCCGATAAGAGTCATCTTCAGATAGTGTTAGTTGCCAGGGCCAAGCTGCTGGATGCTTCGCACTCTGCAGCTAGGTAATTAGAAACCTATAGGGGCTGCAGTTACAGTCGTATATGGAGGGACTGTCGCTGCCGTCCATCCTTAGTATATGGGTTTTGTTTTTTGTTTTTTAAATATCCCTCTAAATGAGCAGCACCTTGGCATACAATTTAGAAGCAACAAATGGAGCTAAGGGGGGAAATCAATTGGCCGTGATAATGCGGTAAAGGTCCTCGCACACTTTCAGGTGTGAATTCATGAGAAGCAGCATCGGCGCAAACATTTTTCCTGGTTTTATCCGCGATAAGTATAGATGAAAATGGGGAAATCTGCCTGTACCCCAAAAAATGGCAAAGTGATATTAAATAACAATATAGAAGTGTATTAGTGGCCCTAATAATGTATTTGGGGTTCTTACATTGTGGCAAATGGCTATTACATACATATTTCTACATTAGTAAAATAATGATTGTAAGCAAGTGTTTTTTGTCAATATAAATGTTCTTTTTAAACTGGGGGTGCATAAAAATGCCTATTAGTATATATCTGTGTAATTTAAATACACTTTTAAAAAACCTTTAAAAGACACCTCTAACGCCCTCCTGCGATCTTAAAAACACTTGTCCCATTCATATAGCACCCCCATATACCTGTTCCACATCAATTAAACCATTTTCCTGCATTTTTCACTTTTTCACCCCAAAAATGACATGTCATTATTATTGATGAGCGGTTCGGATTCTGTGGAATCCGAACCGCTCCGAACATTGGGGATCCGAGTCCACCCGAACCCTGTTCGGGTGTTCACCGCCTGACTCGGATCCCCGTTCGGGGCCGAACGGCGGCCGCCTGATGTCGGATTCTCACTAGAGAATCCGACATCAGGGCTCCTATTGTGTAGGGCAGAGCGCTGTGATAGCGGTCTGCCCTACACAGACACAAACACACAGCCGCCAGCGGCAGCTGTGTGTTTGTTACAGCAGCCAATGAGAGTCACACAGACTCTCATTGGCTGCTGTAAGGAGGGAGCCGGCTGGAGCTCACACGTGAGCTCCGTCTTCCGGCTCCCTCCTCAGCGTGTGACAGCAGAGCGGACGGCGCGGGAGCGGGGCTACAGGTAAGTTTTATTTTTACTTTTTTTACTTGTGCAAGGGCCAGGAGCGCTACTTGGGGGGGGTCTGCTACTGGGGGCTGGGGGGGTTTGCTACTGGGGGTGTGGGGGGGCCATACTACTGGGGGGGCTTGCTACTGGGGGGGCTATACTACTGGGGGGTATGCTACAGGGGGGGCTATACTACTGGGGGGGGGGTCTGCTACTGGGGGGGGCTATACTACTGGGGGGGTCTGCTACTGGGGGTCCATACTACTGAGGGGCCTGCTACTGGGGGGGCTATACTACTGGGGGGTGGTCTGCTACTGGGGGGGCCATACTACAGAGGGGCCTGCTACTGGGGGGGCATACTACTGGGGGGCTTACTACTACTGGGGGGGGCATACTACTACTGGGGGGTGGCTTACTACTACTGGGGGGGCCATACTACAGGGGGGGCATACTACAGGGGGGCTACTACTGGGGCAGCCTACTACTGGGGGGGCATACTACTGGGGGGCCATACTACTGGGGGGGCCATACTACTGGGGGGGCTGCTAATGGGGGGCATACTGCTGGGGGGGCCTGCTAATGGGGGGCATACTACTGGGTGGAATGCTAATCGGGGGCCTGCTAATGGGGGGCATACTACTGGGGGGCATTCTACTGGGGGCACTGCATAGGGGACCCTACTACTAAGGGGACTGCATAGGGGGCACCACTGCTGGGGGCATTGTGTAAGGGACACTGCTACTGTGGGCATTGTGTAAAAGGGGCACTACTGTGAACATTGTGTAAAAGGGTCACCACTGTGTGTCGTAACATAAATAAGAGACACTACTTTATGGTGTAATGTGAATCAGGCCCTATGTGCGGTGTAATGTGAATAAGATTGTGCACTGTGACTCCTTGGGCCGTAGCCCACTATGTAAACAAGTACTGTGATTCTGCTGGCCGTACCCCACTGGGTGGGTGCACTACTTTTCATTTCTGCCACTTGCTGTGTGGCAATGTGTCATAGATGTGCTTTATACTGTGGTGTCTGTGTCGTTGTGCCGCTGCTTTGTCGCTTAGTAACCAGTCAGCTCACTGCAACCTTGTTGAAAACAATATTATAAGCTGTGATATGGTCTAAATTGACTGGAAATTAATGTTATTGAGGTTAATAATACTCTAGGAAGTAAAAAAAGACCAATTTATGTGATTTTAGCTTTTTTTGTCAATTTTTGTAAAAAAATCCAAATCCAAATCCAAAGCCAGTCACCGCAGTTTGGCAAATCCAAATCCAAAGCCGGACGACGAATTAGAACCAAATCCAAATCCAGCAAAAATGGTCCGGCGCACATCCCTAGTAATTATTAGCCAAATGAAGCTAATTAGATAGGGGTCTCTCTGTATTACTGCTGCATTATTCTCACTGCTCAGCAGCCTTCATCTCCTGTTTCCCCGGCTGCGGACTTGTCATCATTCACACTTACAGTGGACTCACTGCTCCTCTCTCCCTGTGGACAAGCACCAGTGAAGGGTGTGGCTGTTAGCTGAGGTCCTTGCCACACACAGGATGTACAAGCAGGCTTGCCGTTTATACCAGTTGATATCTGCCACCTATGGCAGCTCCGCCACTGCTGCGGCTGAAGCGATGTAAGATCGGGCACAGTGAGACCCGGCCTGGGACAATCAGTGCTGCACACTATTTACTAACTAACTTAATAACAAGTGTTATATAAGCAGCCGTATATGCAGGTACTATACTTTTAATTCAATACAGCCCGGCATCAGAGTCTGTCCACTGGGGAATATTCCAGTGGAGAATCATACTTATACCCCTTTTACACCAGAGCTAAAACCCGGGTTATTGCAGGGTTAACCCGGGTAGCTCCTTGGTGTAAAAGGTGAAATGGTTGGATTGCCGGGTTGAGTGACCTGGCAATCCAACCCAGGTAACTTGCAGAGTTTAACATGGGAATAACCCGTGAAACCTTGCAGTGTAAACAGCACGATCCTGGTCTGGATCGCGTCGCATGCCTGTCGATTGGCCAACTTCAGTGGCGCTTGGAGATGATGACATCTCCAAACGTCCACTTCAACGCCGGAAAAGCTGGGTCACTGCAGACTCGTTCCTGTGTGAACGGCGCCGACTCGGGAATATCCTGTGTCGGCGCCGGGGAAATTCCGGGTCTGATGCAGATTGGAACCCTGTTCCAACTTCCGGGTCAGACCCGGAATTTCGGAATAAAAGCGGTATAACCAATTTCAGGAATTGCTGTGATTTTATACTACTTAAGTGACATCCTATTACTAGTACTACTGATCTAGCATAATCATTGCTCTATGGAGAATATCTATGGAGAGCTGACTGATTATCTTCTGGTGAGCAGTGTTCACTATGAGTGCATAAGCCATACACCTACTAGGACACATTGGGATAGATGTATGATAGCGGCACTTAACGTGCCACTATACAGCTTCCTGCTTTGCCTTTTTACCGAGGCAAAGCAGGAAGCACTACCGATGAGATGTAAGAACATCTCATCGGCTGGAGAGTGGGAGCGATAACTCCCCCCTCCGGCGCTACCTGCTAGAGACAGCAGCGCATCAGCCTAGTGCTGATGCGCTGTGTCTCTGTCCCGGCCAGATCCACTGAGCATGCGCGGGCTCTCGCAAGTATCGCGAGATTCCCGCGTGCAGCCCTGGAGCCGGCAGCAGCCCCAGCAGGGACAGCGCTGTCCCTGCTGTGGGGATAGGCTAGCGCCAGGCTGTAGCTGTCGATAACAGCGGCATGCCCAGCTTTAAACACAGGTTTTTCTCAAGGACCCCAAACAGTGCATGTTTTCCAGGTCTAATCACAGAATTGCTAGTGAAATTATTAGCTCCACCTGTGGATCTTTTAAAATGTGTCAGTGAGTAATGAATACACCTGTGCACCTGCTAGATTACCTGCAAAACGTGACCTGTGTGGGGTCCTGAAGACCGAGTTTGAGAATTTCTGGTCTAAAATGAAAAAGTCTGTCACGATACAAACTGAAAGAAATTGGGGCACTCAAACTCTGCTGGGGGTTTAGCAGTCACTAATTTGAGTGCATTCAGTCTGTAATGTTCCATGAATTTGAAATAATATCTGTCTTCAGCTGGGCGTCTCCAGCTGCTGTTGTTGAACAGCAAATCCCAGGTTGTTGTCTTTCTCGCCCAGGTTGCATGCGCCGGCCGAGTACAGCTCACCCCATGAACATCGCACATGCTGGCTGTACGCTTTGTTAGATCTGAGCAGAATTAATAAAAGACCTGTGTTATTTTCACTCTGGCTATTCTCCATCCTCTGAGAAATTCACAGTTCATTCTAAGCTACAGCCTTGAGTTGTAAACGGCGGTTTAAAAAATGAGCACTGCCAGTGTATTATTCCCCTAACTGTAAGAGCGCTAATTGGAGAAAAGATATTTTAATTACCAAATTAGGAAGGGGAATTGTGCTTGATTTAATGCCAGGAATGTAACAATGCCTTGTGTTACATGTATGGGATAGACTGTCTCTTCCTCTGATGTCAGGCATGTTACACAGGGCCGGATTATAGGCAGGGCGGCAGGGGCGGTCGTCCTGGGGCCCGCACACACAGAGGACCCCCACAACTAGTACAAAAAATGGAGCACAACATTTAGCTGTGTGCTCTCCAGTCCTCCTTGTCGGCTGCTCAGTTGCTACACCAGCCGCTGAGGAGGACCGGAGTTGTAATATACTGTAGCGGTACAGCTACTAGGAAGCTCCGCCGAGGTACCTCACTGTACCGCAGTGGTCCTGACTGAGTGAGCAGCAGTCAAAGTCTCGCGAGTTGATGACGTCAAATCTCGCGAGACTTTGAATGTTCACACAGGACCAGAGCCGGGGCTGTAACACTGCAATCACACTGTGCAGAGCAGAGGTGACTCATCATGGCTGAATCAGAGATGTTCAAGACCCGTGGTTTGGTTGTAAGCTGAGCTACAGACAGCTGACAAGCAGGTAGCCAACACATTCCTGCACACATTACATTACAGGTCAAATTATTATCATTCACAAACTGTATGTCCCCAGTCCAATCTAGGTTGTACACATTATATATATATATATATATATATATATATACACACACACACACACACAATTTATACATAATATATATATATATGTGTGTGTGTATACTGTATACATATATGTATGTGTGTGTATACTGTATATATATTTATATATATATATATGTATGTGTGTGTATACTGTATATATATATATATATATATATATATATATATATATATATGTGTGTGTGTATACTGTGTATATATATATATATATGTATGTGTGTGTATACTGTATATATTAGGGGTGAGCGGGTTCGGATTTCTGAAATCCAAACCCCCCCGAGCCCCCCCGATCCGAGTCCGATCCGAGTCAGGCTCGACTTTTCCCGCCTGACTCGGATCTGAAATCGAGGCAAAACGTCATCATCCCGCCTTCCGAGTCTCGCGGGTTTTGGATCCTATATAAGGTACCCACGTCGGCGCCATTTTCTCACTCGGCTGTGGACAGTGAAGAGGGAGGGTGGGAGTTAGGGCTGTGTAGTGTAGTGTAGTGTAGTGCTGCTGTTGTCCACTACTTCAAAGTCCATAGGGGCTGGCTGTGTTGTGCTGTGCTGCTGTTGTTAATAGGGGCTGTGTCCACTACTTCAAAGTCCATAGGGGCTGGCTGGACTGTGTTGTGCAGTCAGTTCTCCATAGGGGCTGTGTCCACTCCAAAGTCCTGTGCAGTTTCCCAGTCCTAAAGGGGTGCTGTAGTGTTGTCCAGGGGGTGCTCTGTCCATCAGGGGTGCTCCCCCCAAGTGCTAAAAAAATAATATATTTTCTGTGTTTGTGAATTGTGTGCGCAGTAGCCGCACGTGCATCAACAAAGTAGTGCCAAGCGTGCGCCTGTGTCATAAGTAAAGGGCCGGCTGGCTTGACCGTTAAAGGGTGCTGTAACCCCCGAAAGTACACTCCAGTCCAAACCAAAAAAAAAATTATTTTCTGTGTTTGTGAATTGTGTGCGCAGTAGCCGCACGTGCATCAACAAAGTAGTGCCAAGCGTGCGCCTGTGTCATAAGTAAAGGGCCGGCTGGCTTGACCGTTAAAGGGTGCTGTAACCCCCAAAGTACACTCCAGTCCAAACCAAAAAAAAAATTATTTTCTGTGTTTGTGAATTGTGTGCGCAGTAGCCGCACGTGCATCAACAAAGTAGTGCCAAGCGTGCGCCTGTGTCCCATAAGTAAAGGGCCGGCTGGCTTGACCGTTAAAGGGTGCTGTAACCCCCGAAAGTACACTCCAATCCAAACCAAAAAAAAATTATTTTCTGTGTTTGTGAATTGTGTGCGCAGTAGCCGCACATGCATCAACAAAGTAGTGCCAAGCGTGCGCCTGTGTCATAAGTAAAGGGCCAGCTGGCTTGACCGTTAAAGGGTGCTGTAACCCCCAAAGTACACTCCAGTCCAAACCAAAAAAAAAAATATTTTCTGTGTTTGTGAATTGTGTGCGCAGTAGCCGCACGTGCATCAACAAAGTAGTGCCAAGCGTGCGCCTGTGTCATAAGTAAAGGGCCGGCTGGCTTGACCGTTAAAGGGTGCTGTAACCCCCAAAGTACACTCCAGTCCAAACCCAAAAAAATAATATTTTCTGTATTTGTGACTTGTGTGCACTGTGGCTGCACGTGCATCAACAAAAGAGCAGCGCCAAGCGTGCGCCTGTGTCCCATAAGTAAAGAGCCGGCTGGCTCATTTCTTAAAGGGTGGTGTAACCCACAAAGTGCACTACTCTCCAGCAAAAATAAAAAAATATTTTCTGTGTTTGTGTGCGCTTTAGCCGCACGTATATATCAATATAACATAAATGGAGGACCAAACTTTCTCTGATAAAAATAAAATAGGGAAAGATCAAGAACCACTTCCTCCTAGTGCTGTTGCTGCTGCTGGGAGTTGTTCATCATCCCAGAGAGGAAGTAGGAACATCACTACTTTTACTAAACAATTGACCCTCCAACAGTCCCAAGCGATGAGGATGAAGTACGACAGCAGTCATCCTGAAGCAAAACGTATAACTGAGGCTTTGACTGCTATGTTGGTGTTAGACGTGCGTCCGGTATCCGCCATTAGTGCAGTGGGATTTAGACAATTGATGGAGGTAGTGTGTCCCTGGTTCCAAATCCCATCTAGATTCCACCTGCATCCTCAAAGCAGCAGCGACAAGCATGCGTCTGTCTGTTAAAGGATGGTGTAACCCTCAAAGTGCGCTCCACAAACAATAAAAATATTCTTCTTCTTTTTTCTGTCTTTGTGAATTGTGTGGGCTGTAGCCGCACTTGCATCCTCAAAGCAGCAGCGACAAGCGTGCGTCTGTCTGTTAAAGGGTGGTGTAACCCTCAAAGTGCGCTCCACAAACAATAAAAATATTCTTCTTTTTTTTTCTGTCTTTGTGAAATGTGTGGGCTGTAGCCGCACCTGCATCCTTAAAGCAGCAGCGACAAGCGTGCGTCTGTCTGTTAAAGGGTGGTGACACCCTCAAAGTGTGCTACACAAACAATAAAAATATTGTTCTTTTTTTTTCTGTCTTTGTGAATTGTGTGGGCTGTAGCCGCACTTGCATCCTCAAAGCAGCAGCGACAAGCGTGCGTCTGTCTGTTAAAGGGTGGTGTAACTCTCAAAGTGCTCCAAAAAATAAAAAACTATTTTTTAAATGTGTTTGTGACTTGTGTGCGATGTAGCCGCACGTGCATCAACATAGTAGCAGCGCCAAGCGTGCGCCTGTGTCATAAGTCAAGGGCTGGTTTGGACATCTGGTCCGGACTGAAGGACGTGCCAACCATTTCTGACAAGTCTACTGTCACTGCATATGATACTGTCCTCAAAGCAGCAGCGACAAGCGTGCGTCTGTCTGTTAAAGGGTGGTGACACCCTCAAAGTGTGCTACACAAACAATAAAAATATTGTTATTTTTTTTTCTGTCTTTGTGAAATGTGTGGGCTGTAGCCGCACCTGAATCCTTAAAGCAGCAGCGACAAGCGTGCGTCTGTCGGTTAAAGGGTGGTGACACCCTCAAAGTGTGCTACACAAACAATAAAAATATTGTTCTTATTTTTTCTGTCTTTGTGAAATGTGTGGGCTGTAGCCGCACCTGCATCCTTAAAGCAGCAGCGACAAGCGTGCGTCTGTCTGTTAAAGGGTGGTGACACCCTCAAAGTGTGCTACACAAACAATAAAAATATTCTTCTTTTTTTTTCTGTCTTTGTGAAATGTGTGGGCTGTAGCCGCACCTGCATCCTTAAAGCAGCAGCGACAAGCGTGCGTCTGTCTGTTACAGGGTGGTGACACCCTCAAAGTGTGCTACACAAACAATAAAAATATTGTTCTTTTGTTTTCTGTCTTTGTGAATTGTGTGGGCTGTAGCCGCACTTGCATCCTCAAAGCAGCAGCGACAAGCGTGCGTCTGTCTGTTAAAGGGTGGTGTAACTCTCAAAGTGCTCCAAAAAATAAAAAACTATTTTTTTAATGTGTTTGTGACTTGTGTGCGATGTAGCCACACTTGCATCCTCAAAGCAGCAGCGACAAGCGTGCGTCTGTCTGTTAAAGGGTGGTGTAACTCTCAAAGTGCTCCAAAAAATAAAAAACTATTTTTTTAATGTGTTTGTGACTTGTGTGCGATGTAGCCACACTTGCATCCTCAAAGCAGCAGCGACAAGCGTGCGTCTGTCTGTTAAAGGGTGGTGACACCATCAAAGTGTGCTACACAAACAATAAAAATATTGTTCTTTTTTTTTCTGTCTTTGTGAATTGTGTGGGCTGTAGCCGCACTTGCATCCTCAAAGCAGCAGCGACAAGCGTGCGTCTGTCTGTTAAAGGGTGGTGTAACTCTCAAAGTGCTCCAAAAATTTAAAAACTATTTTTTTAATGTGTTTGTGACTTGTGTACGATGTAGCCACACTTGCATCCTCAAAGCAGCAGCGACAAGCGTGCCTCTGTCTGTTAAAGGGTGGTGTAACTCTCAAAGTGCTCCAAAAAATAAAAAACTATTTTTTTAATGTGTTTGTGACTTGTGTGCGATGTAGCCACACTTGCATCCTCAAAGCAGCAGCGACAAGCGTGCGTCTGTCTGTTAAAGGGTGGTGACACCCTCAAAGTGTGCTACACAAACAATAAAAATATTCTTCTTCTTTTTTCTGTCTTTGTGAATTGTGTGGGCTGTAGCCGCACTTGCATCCTCAAAGCAGCAGCGACAAGCGTGCGTCTGTCTGTTAAAGGGTGGTGACACCCTCAAAGTGTGCTACACAAGCAATAAAAATATTCTTCTTTTTTTTTCTGTCTTTGTGAATTGTGTGGGCTGTAGCTGCACTTGCATCCTCAAAGCAGCAGCGACAAGCACGCGTCTGTCTGTTAAAGGGTGGTGACACCCTCAAAGTGTGCTACACAAACAATAAATATATTCTTCTTTTTTGTGTCTTTGTGAATTGTGTGGGCTGTAGCCGCACTTGCATCCTCAAAGCAGCAGCGACAAGCGTGCGTCTGTCTGTTAAAGGGTGGTGACACCCTCAAAGTGTGCTACACAAGCAATAAAAATATTCTTCTTTTTTTTTCTGTCTTTGTGAATTGTGTGGGCTGTAGCTGCACTTGCATCCTCAAAGCAGCAGCGACAAGCATGCGTCTGTCTGTTAAAGGGTGGTGACACCCTCAAAGTGTGCTACACAAACAATAAATATATTCTTCTTCTTTTTTGTGTCTTTGTGAATTGTGTGGGCTGTAGCCGCACTTGCATCCTCAAAGCAGCAGCGACAAGCGTGCGTCTGTCTGTTAAAGGGTGGTGTAACCCTCAAAGTGCGCTCCACAAACAATAAAAATATTCTTCTTTTTTTTTCTGTCTTTGTGAATTGTGTGGGCTGTAGCCGCACTTGCATCCTCAAAGCAGCAGCGACAAGCGTGCGTCTGTCTGTTAAAGGATTACATCGGTGATAGCATCCAAGTAGGCATGTCAGACAGTCCGTACCTGTACTGGCAGGAAAAAGAAGCAATTTGAAGGTCCCTGTACAATCTGGCTCTATTTTACCTGAGTTGCCCCCCCTCCAGTGTGTACTCCGAAAGAGTGTTTAGTGCAGCCGGGAACCTTGTCAGCGAAAGGCGTAGGAGGTTGCTTCCACAAAATGTGGAGAAGATGATGTTCATAAAATGAATTATCAACTCTTCCAGGGAGACCAGCCTCCAGAACGTACAGAGGGACCTGTGGTTGTGGATTCCAGCGGGGATGAATTAATACTCTGTGAGGATGAGGATGTACACAACACTGAAGAGGGTGAGGAATCGGTGGATGAGGACGACATCTTGCCTCCGTAGAGCCAGTTTGTGCAGGGACAGATTAATTGCCAGCTTGTTTTGTGGGGGCCCAAACGAACCAATCATTTCAGCCACAGTTGTGTGGCAGACCCTGGCGCTGAAATGATTGGTTTGTTAAAGTGTGCATGTCCTGTTTATACAACATAAGGGTGGGTGGGAGGGCCCAAGGACAATTCCATCTTGCACCTCTTTTTTTTCTTTGCATTATGTACAGTTTGGGGCCTAGTTTTTCAAACTGCCATCCTGTCTGCCACTGCAGTGCCACTCCTAGATGGACCACGTGTTTGTGCCGCCCACTCGTATCTCTTAGCATAGTCATCCAGCTACCTCGGTGCAACCTTTTGGACATAAAAACACTATTGTGAGGTGTGAGGTGTTCAGAATAGACTGGAAATGAGTGGAAATTAAGGTTATTGAGGTTAATAATAGCATAGGAGCAGAAAAACCCACAAATTCTGTGATTTTAGCTGTTTTTATGCTTTTTTTCAAAAAAATACAGATCCAAAACACAAAACCCAGAACCCAAAACACGGAAGGGTGGTTTTGGCAAAACCAATCCAGATCCAAAACACGAAGAAAGATCCAGATCCAAAACCAAAACACATAACACGAAAAGTGGCCGGTGCACACCCCTAGTATATATATATATATATATATATATATATATATGTATGTGTGTATACTGTATATATATATATATATATATATATATATATATGTGTGTGTATACTGTGTATATGTATATGTATGTGTGTGTATACTGTGTATATATTAGGGGTGTGCACCAGCTACTTTTCGTGTTTTGTGTTTTGGTTTTGGATCTGGATCTTTCTTCGTGTTTTGGATCTGGATTGGTTTTGCCAAAACCCCCCTTCCGTGTTTTGGGTTCTGGGTTTTGTGTTTTGGATCTGTATTTTTTTGAAAAAAAGCATAAAAACAGCTAAAATCACAGAATTTGTGGGTTTTTATGCTCCTATTCAATTATTAACCTCAATAACCTTAATTTCCACTCATTTCCAGTCTATTCTGAACACCTCACACCTCACAATATTGTTTTTATGTCCAAAAGGTTGCACCGAGGTAGCTGGATGAATATGCTAAGCGACACGAGTGGGCGGCACAAGCACGTGGCCCATCTAGGAGTGACACTGCAGTGGCAGACAGGATGGCAGTTTGAAAAACTAGGCCCCAAACAGTACATAATGCAAAGAAAAAAAAGAGGTGCAAGATGGAATTGTCGTTGGGCCCTCCCACCCACCCTTATGGTTGTATAAATAGGACATGCACACTTTAACAAACCAATCATTTCAGCGCCAGTGTCTGCCACATGACTGTGGCTGAAATGATTGGTTCGTTTGGGCCCCCACAAAACAAGCTGGCAATTAATGTGTCCCTGCACAAACTGGCTCTACGGAGGCAAGATGTCGTCCTCATCCTCCTCATCCACCGATTCCTTGGATAAAACAGGAAAAAGGGATTTAGGTGTCCCTGGACTGCTTACGGTCTTAGTCAAAGTTTCTGAACTTGACAGTAACTTTTTAGGAACGCGCTGCAGGTGCCGTATAAGGGAGGATGTTCCTAGGTGGTTAACGTCCCTACCCCTACTTATTTCACCTTTACATATGGTACATATGGCAAGACAGTTGTTGTCCGGATTTGGATAGAAATATTGCCAGACCAAAGAGGTGGAATGTTTGGTCTTCTGCCCAGGCATGACCGTGATGGGCTTTTTCATCCCACGGACAGCAACTGTCTCCCCCAGAGCCTGATTTAAACAAACCACATCACCATCAGAATCCTCCTCGCCAACTTCCTCCTCAGCGCCAGCTACACCAGCATCCTCATCCTGTTGTACTTCAACAGTGACATCTTCAATTTGCATATCAGCAAGTGGACTGTGGGTGCTCCTTTCAGCACTTGCAGGGGGCGTGCAAATGGTGGAAAGAGCCACCTCTTCCCGTCCAGTGCTGGGAAGGTCAGGCATCGCAACCGCCACCACACTTGGACTCTCCTTGGGGATTTGTGATATCTTCTTAGAACGCACAGTTCTTCGCTGTGCTTTTGCCAGCTTAACTCTTTTGATTTTTTTAGTGGGAGGAGTGCTTCCTTCGTCATGTGAAGCTGAACCACTAGTCATGAACATACTAGGGATCGACCTTAGCCGTTCCTTGCCACTCCGTGTCGTAAATGGCATATTGGCAAGTTTACGTTTCTCTTCAGATGATTTAAATGTTTTTTTTTAAATCATTTTCCTGAACTTTGTCATTTGGGATTGTATGTGCCCTCTACTATGACATTGGGCATCGGCCTTGGCAGACGATGTTGATGGCATGTTATCGTCTATGTCATGACTAGTGGCAGCAGCTTCAGCACTAGGAGGAAGTGGTTCTTGATCTTTCCCCATTTTATTTTTATCGGAGAAAGTTTGGTCCTCCATTTATGTAATATTGATTTGATATATACGTGCGGCTAAGGCGCACACAAACACAGAAAATATTTTTTTATTTTTGCTGTAGAGTAGTGCACTTTGTGGGTTACACCACCCTTTAAGAAATGAGCCAGCCGGCTCTTTTCTTATGGGACACAGGCGCACTCTTGGCGCTGCTCCTTTGTTGATGCACGTGCAGCCACAGTGCACACAATTCACAAACACAGAAAATATTTTTTTATTTGGTTTGGAGTGTACTTTGGGGGTTACAGCACCCTTTAACGGACAAGCCAGCCGGCCCTTTACTTATTGGACACAGGCGCACGCTTGGCTCTGCTCCTTTGTTGATGCACGTGCGGCTACAGTGCACACAATTCACAAACACAGAAAAAAAAAATTTATTTTGTTTGGAGTGCCCTTTGGGGGTTACAGCACCCTTTAGCGGTCAATCCAGCCGGCCCTTTATTTATGGGACACAGGCGCACGCTTGCCACTACTTTGTTGATGCACGTGCGGCTACTGTGCACACAATTCACAAACACAAAAAAATATATATTTTTATTTTGTTTGGAGTGCCCTTTGGGGGTTACAGCACCCTTTAGCGGTCAATCCAGCCGGCCCTTTATTTATGGGACACAGGCGCATGCTTGCCACTACTTTGTTGATGCACGTGCGGCTACTGTGCACACAATTCACAAACACAGAAAAAATATTATTTTTTTTGCACTTGGGGGGAGCACCCCTGATGGACAGAGCACCCCCTGGACAACACTACAGCACCCCTTTAGGACTGGGACACTGCACAGGACTTTGGAGTGGACACGGCCCCTATGGACAACTGACTGCACAACACAGTCCAGCCAGCCCCTATGGACTTTGAAGTAGTGGACACAGCCCCTATGGACAACAGCAGCACAGCGCAGCACAGCACAGCACAACACTGCACTACACTACACTACACTACATAGCCCTGCCAGCCCTAACTCCCACCCTCCCTCTTCACTGTCCACAGCCGAGTGAGAAAATGGCGCAGACGCGGGTACCTTATATAGGATCTAAAACCCGCGAGACCCGGAAGGCGGGATGATGACGTTTTGCCTCGATTTCAGATCCGAGTCAGGCGGGAAAAGTCGAGCCTGACTCGGATCGGCCTCGGATCGGGGGGGCTCGGGGGGATTCGGATTTCAGAAATCCGAACCCGCTCACCCCTAGTATATATATATATATATATATGTATGTGTGTGTATACTGTATATATATATATGTATGTGTGTGTGTATACTGTATATATATATGTATGTGTGTGTATACTGTATATATATATATATATATAGATATATATATTAGGGGTGTGCACCGGCCACTTTTCGTGTTTTGTGTTTTGGTTTTGGATCTGGATCTTTCTTCGTGTTTTGGATCTGGATTGGTTTTGCCAAAACCACCCTTCCGTGTTTTGGGTTCTGGGTTTTGTGTTTTGGATCTGTATTTTTTTGAAAAAAAGCATAAAAACAGCTAAAATCACAGAATTTGTAGGTTTTTCTGCTCCTATGCTATTATTAACCTCAATAACCTTAATTTCCACTCATTTCCAGTCTATTCTGAATACCTCACACCTCACAATAGTGTTTTTATGTCCAAAAGGTTGCACCGAGGTAGCTGGATGACTATGCTAAGCGACACGAGTGGGCGGCACAAACACGTGACCCATCTAGGCGTGACACTGCAGTGGCAGACAGGATGGCATTGAAAAACTAGGCCCCAAACTGTACATAATGCAAAGAAAAAAAAGAGGTGCAAGATGGAATTGTCCTTGGGCCCTCCCACCCACCCTTATGTTGTATAAACAGGACATGCACACTTTAACAAACCAATCATTTCAGCGCCAGGGTCTGCCACACAACTGTGGCTGAAATGATTGGTTCGTTTGGGCCCCCACAAAACAAGCTGGCAATTTATCTGTCCCTGCACAAACTGGCTCTACGGAGGCAAGATGTCATCCTCATCCTCCTCATCCACCGATTCCTCACCCTCTTCAGTGTGTACATCCTCATCCTCACAGAGTATTAATTCATCCCTGCTGGAACCACAGGTCCCTCTGTACGTTCTGGAGGCTGGTCTCCCTGGAAGAGTTGATAATTCATTTTATGAACATCTTCTTCTCCACATTTTGTGGAAGCAACCTCCTATGCCTTTCGCTGACAAGGTTCCCGGCTGCACTAAACACTCTTTCGGAGTACACACTGGAGGGGGGGCAACTCAGGTAAAATAGAGCCAGTTTGTACAGGGACCTCCAAATTGCTTCTTTTTCCTGCCAGTACAGGTACGGACTGTCTGACATGCCTAATTGGATGCTGTCACCGATGTAATCCTTTAACAGACAGACGCACACGCTTGTCGCTGCTGCTTTGAGGATTCAAGTGCGGCTACAGCCCACACAATTCACAAAGACAGAAAAAAAAAAAGAATATTTTTATTGTTTGTGGAGCACACTTTGAGGGTTACACCACCCTTTAACAGACAGACGCACGCTTGTCGCTGCTGCTTTGAGGATGCAAGTGCGGCTACAGCCCACACATTTCACAAAGACCGAAAAAAAAAGAACAATATTTTAATTGTTTGTGTAGCACACTTTGAGGGTGTCACCACCCTTTAACAGACAGACGCACGCATGTCGCTGCTGCTTTAAGGATGCAGGTGCGGCTACAGCCCACACAATTCACAAAGACAGAAAAAAGAAGAATATTTTTATTGTTTGTGTAGCACACTTTGAGGGTGTCACCACCCTTTAACAGACAGACGCACGCTTGTCGCTGCTGCTTTGAGGATGCAAGTGCGGCTACATCGCACACAAGTCACAAACACATTAAAAAAATAGTTTTTTATTTTTTGGAGCACTTTGAGAGTTACACCACCCTTTAACAGACAGACGCACGCTTGTCGCTGCTGCTTTAAGGATGCAGGTGCGGCTACAGCCAACACATTTCACAAAGACCGAAAAAAAAGAACAATATTTTAATTGTTTGTGTAGAACACTTTGAGGTGTCACCACCCTTTAACAGACAGACGCACGCTTGTCGCTGCTGCTTTAAGGATGCAGGTGCGGCTACAGCCCACACAATTCACATAGACAGAAAAAAGAAGAAGAATATTTTTATTGTTTGTGTAGCACACTTTGAGGGTGTCACCACCCTTTAACAGACAGACGCACGCTTGTCGCTGCTGCTTTGAGGATGCAAGTGCGGCTACATCGCACACAAGTCACAAACACATTAAAAAAATAGTTTTTTATTTTTTGGAGCACTTTGAGAGTTACACCACCCTTTAACAGACAGACGCACGCTTGTCGCTGCTGCTTTAAGGATGCAGGTGCGGCTACAGCCCACACAATTCACAAAGACAGAAAAAAAAAGAACAATATTTTAATTGTTTGTGTAGCACACTTTGAGGGTGTCACCAGCCTTTAACAGACAGACGCACGCTTGTCGCTGCTGCTTTGAGGATGCAGGTGGAATCTAGACGGGATTTGGAACCGAGGACACACTACCTCCATCAATTGTCTAAATCCCACTGCACTAATGTCGGATACCGGACGCACGTCTAACACCAACATAGCAGTCAAGGCCTCAGTTATACGTTTTGCTTCAGGATGACTGCTGTCGTACTTCATCCTCATCGCTAGGGACTGTTGGAGGGTCAATTGTTTAGTAAAAGTAGTGATGTTCCTACTTCCTCTCTGGGATGATGAACAACTCCCAGCAGCAGCAACAGCACTAGGAGGAAGTGGTTCTTGATCTTTCCCTATTTTATTTTTATCGGAGAAAGTTTGGTCCTCCATTTATGTTATATTGATATATATACGTGCGGCTAAAGCGCACACAAACACAGAAAATATTTTTTTATTTTTGCTGGAGAGTAGTGCACTTTGTGGGTTACACCACCCTTTAAGAAATGAGCCAGCCGGCTCTTTACTTATGGGACACAGGCGCACGCTTGGCGCTGCTCCTTTGTTGATGCACGTGCAGCCACAGTGCACACAAGTCACAAACACAGAAAATATATATTTTTTTGGTTTGGAGTGTACTTTGGGGGTTACAGAACCCTTTAACGGTCAAGCCAGACGGCCCTTTACTTATGACACAGGCGCACGCTTGGCACTACTTTGTTGATGCACGTGCGGCTACTGCGCACACAATTCACAAACACAGAAAATATTATTTTTTTTTGTTTGGACTGGAGTGTACTTTCGGGGGTTACAGCACCCTTTAACGGTCTAGCCAGCCGGCCCTTTACTTATGACACAGGCGCACGCTTGGCACTACTTTGTTGATGCACGTGCGGCTACTGCGCACACAATTCACAAACACAGAAAATAATTTTTTTTTTGGTTTGGACTGGAGTGTACTTTGGGGGTTACAGCACCCTTTAACGGTCAAGCCAGCCGGCCCTTTACTTATGACACAGGCGCACGCTTGGCACTACTTTGTTGATGCACGTGCGGCTACTGCGCACACAATTCACAAACACAGAAAATAATTTTTTTTTTGGTTTGGACTGGAGTGTACTTTCGGGGGTTACAGCACCCTTAACGGTCAAGCCAGCCGGCCCTTTACTTATGACACAGGCGCACGCTTGGCACTACTTTGTTGATGCACGTGCGGCTACTGCGCACACAATTCACAAACACAGAAAATAATATTT
This sequence comes from Taudactylus pleione, assembly GCA_031769625.1. NCBI lineage: Eukaryota > Metazoa > Chordata > Amphibia > Anura > Myobatrachidae > Taudactylus > Taudactylus pleione. The sequence goes on along the minus strand of JAUIMM010000104.1, from coordinate 1,461,963 downwards.
TTTTTGGTTTGGACTGGAGTGTACTTTCGGGGGTTACAGCACCCTTAACGATCAAGCCAGCCGGCCCTTTACTTATGACACAGGCGCACGCTTGGCACTACTTTGTTGATGCACGTGCGGCTACTGCGCACACAATTCACAAACACAGAAAATAATTTTTTTTTGGTTTGGACTGGAGTGTACTTTCGGGGGTTACAGCACCCTTTAACGGTCAAGCCAGCCGGCCCTTTACTTATGACACAGGCGCACGCTTGGCACTACTTTGTTGATGCACGTGCGGCTACTGCGCACACAATTCACAAACACAGAAAATATATTATTTTTTTAGCACTTGGGGGGAGCACCCCTGATGGACAGAGCACCCCCTGGACAACACTACAGCACCCCTTTAGGACTGGGACACTGCACAGGACTTTGGAGTGGACACAGCCCCTATGGAGAACTGACTGCACAACACAGTCCAGCCAGCCCCTATGGACTTTGAAGTAGTGGACACAGCCCCTATTAACAACAGCAGCACAGCACAACACAGCCAGCCCCTATGGACTTTGAAGTAGTGGACAACAGCAGCACTACACTACACTACACTACACAGCACTAACTCCCACCCTCCCTCTTCACTGTCCACAGCCGAGTGAGAAAATGGCGCCGACGCGGGTACCTTATATAGGATCCAAAACCCGCGAGACTCGGAAGGCGGGATGATGACGTTTTGCCTCGATGTCAGATCCGAGTCAGGCGGGAAAAGTCGAGCCTGACTCGGATCGGACTCGGATCGGGGGGGCTCGGGGGGGTTCGGATTTCAGAAATCCGAACCCGCTCACCCCTAATATATATATGTGTGTGTGTGTGTGTGTGGATTTCCACCTAACTAAAGATTCCATCTAACTAAAGATTATTTTGGGGTACTGTGACCTCCTTAGTTCCCATCGTGACGTACTCAGTTGCCTGTCAGTGTGATTTGTTACGTGCACAGCTAATGTACACAGTTGCTATACAGGCAACTCTCTCCTTCTAATCTACAGACTGTGCGTGCACATTTCTGTCACCTGACTTACAGCACTACCTAATCTCACACAGTGCTCTTCTGATGCTGTACAGGCTTCTCTTATGTCACAAATGGAGGGATATTCTGTAGCATAGTACACATATATTGTAATTTTATCAAGTGAATGATAATGACTAACGTCTTCATTATGCAGCCTCCTCATGTTTTGGTTTTGGTATTGGCAAAACCACCCTCAAATGTTTTGGATTGCTTTAAAAAGTGATAAAAACCTCTATCATCATGTAATTTGGACCTGTTTTCATTGTTACAGTATTATTAACATCAATAACATTTATCTACAGTCTTTTCCAGTCAATTTTAACCACCTCACAGCTCACAATATTGTTTTCTCTAATATTGGCCAAAGGCTGCAGCAAGCTGGCTGGCTAAAGTAAGCGACAGAGCAGCGGCACAAACACATGGCAGTTTAAGAGAATATGGCACATCTATTAAACATAGTGGCACTGCAGTGGCAGACAGGATGGCAGTTTATTAAACTATACGATCCTATAGAATGTTTGCTCAATCAAAATCAAGTAGCCTAAAAGTTAAAGCCTAGTAGAAAATTTTATATATTACCAACATACTTCTCTAAAGCCGGTAGGTTAAATGCTGCTAGTAGCACCAAAATAGTTAAATAAAAAAAAAAATACATGGGTTCACCCCAAAATTAATAACCAACCCTGCACCCCTGAGTTTGGCCTGGACCTCTAAGCCGGGCTGATATTGGAAAATAGTGGGGAAGAAACGGCGAGGGGTTCCCCCAATTTCCCAGTAACCAACACCGGGCTGAACCAGGCGGTCAGCTGACAGACAGCAGGGGGTTCCTTGCCATAACATAATCAGCCCCAAACCGGTCGGCTCAGGACTGGAATCCCATGGAAAGTTGGGACCCCCCAAAAACTGGGGTCCTCCCTCCCGAGAGACAACCAGCCTTGGTTCTTCCCCGCACCCCTGGTGGCAGTGCGTACTAGGGTAATGATAAATAATATTGTTTTTTACTGGCGGCCTATAAGTCCCAGCAAATCTGCAGCAGCATGATGCCCCGGACACTAAGGGCGTGCTGGCGCTTGTCGTACACCTGTAAATCAAATATTAAAATAAACACAAGGCACATAAAAACGAATATTATATACCATCTTCTACCAATGCATACCTCCCAACATTTGAAGTTGCAAAGTAGGGACAGGTCGCGTGCGGCCGAAAAGGGGGCGTGGCTTAAGAAAAAGGGGCAGAGCTTATGGAAAACTAGGCGGAGCCTCACTGCTTCCCCCGTTTTTGTCACTTTGGGGGTGTGCCCAGCTCTCTCCGAGATGCTGGGCAGCCTCCATGCTCTCCCTACACAAGAGAACAGATGACATATGCATGCGCACGGCATCTGTTCTCCTCCTGCACACCAACTGCTCTGCTATGCAGGGTTGCGGTTTGTGCTTTCCCCAACTTCCCCCCCACCGCGGGACACTGCGGCCCGTTGGGAGGTTGGGAGGTATGCCAATGTATCACTTACAAAATGTATGGATCAGCTCCTCTTTGTTAGATGTAAACACTTAGCAAAATAAAAAATCCCAGAGGATTGTACAGCAGACCCACAGAGCAGTGTGACCGGGTTAATCCCGGTCGCTCCACAGAAATTTATGGAGGAAGCACTGATTGGCTGAGAGCAGATATTGCCATAGCAACCGTTCCCATGCTCTCAGCCAATCAGCCACCAGTTTTCTGGGCATGTGCAGAATGTGGGCATGTGCAGAATACATTTGCAACCTTCACCTACAGTATTTCACATCTTATTTGTAATTTGCCATTAGAAGAAGGATTGGTTGGACTTTTCATTGTATATGTTTTGTATGCAAAGCTTTCTATGTTCTATGCGTCCATGGTATACGTTCAGGAAGCCGGCGGTCGCAATGCCGACAGCCGGCTTCACAACTACTTAATTCCGGTGAGGGTTAAATGACAGGCATCTAAATCTAGATGGCGCCTGGCATCCTGATCTAAGTGATACCGGGTGCGGACAGCCGCGGGAGGGGGAGGGTTAGGTTAGGGGATCCTGGGGGGGGACTTAGCGTTAGGCTAGGGGGAGGGAGAGTTAGGGTTAGGCACCCCCGGGGGGAGGTTAGGGTTAGGCACCCCCGCGGGGGACTTAGGTTTAGGCTGCGGGGAAGAGGAGGTTAGGTTTAGGCACTTAGAGGGGGGATTAGAGTTAGGCACAGGGAGGGGAGGTTAGGGTTAGGCACCCTAAAGGAGGGTTAGGGTTAGGGGGTAGAATTAGATTAGTTTATACTTACCTTTAGGACGATTGTGATTTCCTCCTCTGTCGGGTTGCCGTTGCCGGGATTTGAACCGCCAGCCATGTGGCGGTAAATCATACTGAATGCGCATCTATCAAAATGTAGTAATGACTAGGTGTCACCATTAAAGTGTGTTTGACGAGAGTGACAATATTTGACCAATACTAATTTTACACTCATAGATATAATGCTGGGTACACAATATCGCTGACTGATCTCCCTGCACCTTCCCGGTGTGCAGGATGATCGTTATCGTTCATCCGGCACATCACCAACCCACCAACGACGGGCCCTATGTAACCTGGACGATATCATCTAGGTTGGCCTGCATGCACGGGCGATGGATGATATCGTTATCATCCATACATGCCCGCGCATCGCTGGTCATTTGAGGGTTGGAAAGCGCACAAAAAATTAATGATCTGACCGATAACGATATGAACGATATTGTTATCGTTTATATCGTTCATTAAAATCGGCACGTGTGTATGCAACTTAAGACCAATATAGCATTAACTAACTAGTTTTGCAGTGTTATGTGCTGGGCTCTGCACACGATTCCAGCTGAGGATATAAAGCGAGTTTTGGTTTTGCTCGAGTTAAATAATTTCTACATTAAAATGAGTATTTTCCTAGTTCTCTATAGATTAAGAATCGCAATAAGAGCAGTAAAATTAACACTGTCAGCTAGACTTGAAAAGGCTTATCGTCTTATTGCATTACAGATAACATTCTCCAACTGTGTAAAAACAGCAGACTTAGCAATGCATTTCTGTATCAAGTAGAAAAAAATATTCTTCAAAACAGCAGTTTATATGGCAGAAAAGCATAGAGACAGCACTAAATACATATCCTCACCCACGCAGATACAGTTCAGGGTATAGTTGCGCTAACCTCAACAAAGAAATTGCAATGAATCTCGGAGATGGAGCAATTCTGGAACAAGAGGTCATGCTGGAACACTGGTGTGAGACGTATGCAGGGTAACCATAGCTTAGTGTCTCCGGGAGGGAGGGAGGTACAGTATAAATGATCATTGGACAACATCTCAGCATAGGTGGTAAAAGAAAAAATATTTACCATTTTCAAGAAAGCATGCGGTTCTGCAGTAGGATGGAGAATGGATTCTTTTTGGAAAAGAGAATAGATTATTTTCTTGCTAGTTCTAGCAGATGAAATGTTCCACGTTTCACACTCTAAATGAACATGTTAAAAATGAAGCCAATAATTAAATGTATAAACACAGCAGGCGCCTGCACCTGCAGGGAACACAGCAGGTACGGTTATCTCATGGGAACAAAGCAGGATTTGTAATGAAGTTTATTGCACATGTTTCTCTTATCAGAACTGTTTCTTTTGCACACACCAATTCATGGTAGTAATACTAACATTTTACATGGGCTACCAGCCCTTGTTTTATATAATTCTACACACAGGGTTGCAGGGCTGGATTAAGGCTTGTTGGTGCCCTGACTCCCAGGGCAACTAAATTGAGGGGGCCCCCTCCAAGCTACACAGCCTACCCTCCCTGAAAGCCCTACACTAAGCCATATACATATAAAACATATACTCACACATAAACACTATACACGTCACACACCAACACATATATACACATTAACACATACACACTAACACATACACAGCATACTTGCCTACTTTTGAAAAAGCTTTTCATGGAGATTGTGAAAGCAGCACCTATGAGTGTGGCGGTACAGTGGGCGTGTGCTGCTACATCGGAGAGGCGTGTCATATAATTGAGTTAGTAAGATCTATTTGTTGATGAAAACACACTAATACTTTTCAGAAAATGTATGTAGCCATAGGGATCATTGTGCCTTATAACCAATGCAGGGTAATGATACTAATCATCACATTTGAATGTATATGTCTCTGTTTTTTTAATACATAACAGCTTCATAATGGAAGTAAGGTGAAATCAGGGAGATTGGCAGACTGTTCAGGGAGACAGGGAGATTACACCATAACACAAATACACACAGAATCACATACATACACACACACACTGAAACAGTACACATACATACTTTCACTTGATGCAGCAGCTGCTGCACGACCAGTCACCGGAATAGGTAGCAACAGGGGCCGGGCAGCTTGATTCATTAGGCTCCGCCCACCACAATTTAATGCCGTGATTCGCTGGCATATGGGGACAGGGCTTGCCGTTTTAGCTATGCTCCCGATGTGGCCAGTCACTGTAGGGGGGAATCGGGGTGTCAGGGGGGGTTTCTCCCCTGCATCCGCTAGTGTGCAGCCGGCCTCCCCTCTCCTCCCTTGCAGAAAGCTGATGCTGCTGCATTCGGTAGAACAGTAGCGGTTGCTGAGGCTCCACCCGGGAACAGGTGTCGCTGGATACCTGTTCATGGCAGAGTAATATCGACCCTGTGTGGAGACCTCTCTGTGTGTGGGGGGCCCCGGGACGACCACCCCTGCGCCCCCCCTTAATCCGGCCCTGCAGGACTGAGGCCCTTTAACTTTAGTGGGTTGTGTTCACCCATCTGTCCCCATGTAGCTAGCTCTCACCAGGGTAGTCCTGCATAATTCCCTATCATCCATACCATAAATTGTGTTTATACGTGAAAAATGACAGGGGATGTGCAGTTATGCCCCAGCATGCCATACTCATGCCCTACCATCCCCAGTTACCATCTGCCATTGTTGGGAGATATGATCCTGGAGCATTGGTGCCTGTATATTTTTGACCTTCTACTCCTTCACCCCACTGGAACACCATTAAAGCGACTCTTACACATTTTTCATCTGGTATATACTGTACATTATACATGTCACACACAAATATTATGTGGGCTTACTATAAATGTATATACTGTGTATATATATATATATATATCTTGATAAAAGTCCAATCGACTGAAACGTTGAGCGCAGACCTTGTGGAGTCGTGAGTCTTATTTTTTCAAGTCCTGAGAGTGCCGCTGTTACTTTGTGTATATATATATATTAGAGATGTGAGCCAACTAAAGATGTGCGCTGACCCCTGTGTTTTGGTTTTGGATCTGTATCTTCCCTGGTTTGGGATCTGGATTGTTTTCGCCAAAACCTCCCTTACGTGTTTTGTTTTTTGCTTTTGGATCTGGATTTTTTTCTTAAAAAATCATAAAAACAGCTAAAATCACATAAGATGGGCCTGTTATTGTTCCTACAGTATTTTTTAACCTCAATAACTTTTATTTCCACTTGTTTCCAAACAATTTTGACCACCTCACAGCTCACTATATTGTTTTCATCCAGTTTAGGCCCAAAATTTGTACCAAGCTAGCTGGCTGACTAAGCTAAGCAGCAGCAGTGGGTGGCACAAACACAAGGCAGTTTAACTTCCAACATGGCACATCAGGAAACAAATGTTTTTATTATTTAAGAGAGGCATGAGGGAGTTGGAGTATGTATGTAGTTGAAGGCAGAGGCAGGAAGGGTTGATTGGTAGTAAATTTAATTTCATTTTTTTATTCCGAAGTAAATTTATGAGGGAGAAGGGGAGGGGAGGAGTGGAGGCAATTACAAAAAATATTTTACTCATTCACTTCAGTCCTTGCCCCAGAAGACTCCTTGAGTGCCATGTCTGCTGCTGCTGGGAGTGGATTTTCTCATCCCAGTAGGGGACGAGGAAGACTTCTAGTAGTGCTTTCTAAAACAATTGACTGTTAAATAATCCTTTGCAAAGTTTCCACATAAATAAGCATTTCCCAACCTGTTCAGGGGCATTAAAAAACATAGTTAGTTAGTGGCCTCCAAACTGCCACTTAACCAGAACAGATATGTGGACAAGTGCAAGATTTAAGATTAAGCCGGGGTAAATTTAAGTTACTAAAGTGAGAATTTTTACAAGTGAGTTTTAGAAGTGATGTTGCCCATTGCAACCATTCAGATTCTACTTAACATTTACCTACCACTTTTTAGAAGATAATAGCTAGAATCTGATTGGTTTCTATGGGCAAGCAACATCACTTCTAAAACTCACTTCTAAAAGTTCTCACTTTAGTAAATTAAATTTACCCCTTAAGGTTTTACGTTGTGTCTTTCTTGAGAATCCTGCGCCTGCTTCTGCTGCTAGGAGGGATTTTCATCCCAGAAGGGATGAAAACAAATGACTGTTAAATAATCCTTTGCGAATCTTCCACATGAAAAGCATTTCCCAACCTGTACAGGGACAATAAAAAAACATATTTATTATTTATTACCAGTTATTTATAAAGCATACACATATTCCGCAGCTCTGTATTTATCCATTCACATCAGTCCCTGCCCCAGTGGAGCTTGCAATCTATATTCCTTGCCACATGCTCACATTTAGTGGCCTTCAAACTGCCATTGTACCCACTGTCCACTTAACCAGAGCAGATTGATATGTGGACAAGTGGAACAGAGCAGCAAATGCAACATTTCAGATTTAAGGTTTAAGTCTTACGTTGTGTCTTTCTTGAGCATTCTTGAGCGCCATGCCTGCTGCTGGGAGTGGATTTTCATCCCAGAAGGGATGAAGACATTGTTTCATCTTCCCAACGGACACAGATCTGAAGAGATGTAAATAACTACTGGCAGGGAAACGAGGCAATTTGGAGGCCCTTACACAAAATTGTCTTTGCTTTACTTGAGCTGCCCACCTTCCAGTGTGTACTCAGAAAGAGTTTTCAGCACAGCCAGGAAACTTGTCAGTGATCGTCCTGAGACTGCTTCCCCAAAATGTGGAAAAGATGATGTCCATCAAACTACAAATTCTTCGAGAAAAACCTTTACCGTCAATTACATGCAAAAATTACAGAGGCACCTGTAATGGTGGATTCCAGCCATGATAAATTAATATTGTGTGAAAAAGATGATGTATACATCACCCCAGATTATACCATCATCCAAGCCTATATCGTCATCCCATCCTGTGTTGTGTATAAATTACAGCTGCGTTCCCTGTTAAATTGGGCATTTATTGTCCACTTTAGTGGATATGAGCTTCATTTTAGCCCATATCATCACCACACCCCCTACACATCTTCTGACCTGGGCTACAGGAGGAGCAGCTGCACTCTGGAATACGGTTGCATAGATTTGCCCCTCTGCCTCGCTGAATTTCAGGTAGAGGGGCCATGAGCAGGGACTGAGAGTAGGGACACTATAATCAGAGAATGCAGTTTTAGCTGCTTTATTCAATTTTTTCAACCATATCCTCTATTTTCACCTTTGAAAATGATTACGCAAATCCCAGCAGAGGCATCTGTGATGCTATGGCTAATGCGCACACACACACAGAAAAAAAAACATATTCATTGAATGATTGGATTAATTTTGAGGGGGCATTGGGAGGGAGAGCACCCAAACAAGGCAGCAGCCTCTTGATAAATGAAACATGCAGCATCCCTGCGCAGCTATGTTGCTGGTGATAAGTGTGGCTAACGCACACACACAGAAAAGAAAAACACATTGATTGATTGGATTAAATTTTTTTGGGCACTTGGGAGGGAGAGCTCCTGAATGAGGCAGCAGCCTCTTGAGAAATGACACAGGCAGCATCCCTGCGTAGCTACGCTGCTGGTGATAAGTGTGGCTAACGGGCACACACACAAAAAAAATACATTGATTGATTGGATTAATTTTTGGGGGGCACTTGGGAGAGAGAGCACCCGAACGAGGCAGCAGCCTTTTGATAAATGACACAGGCAGCACCCCTGCGCAGCTACGTTGCTGGTGATAAGTGTGGCTAATGCGCACACAAACACACAGAAAAAAACACATTGATTGATTGGATTAAAAAAAATTTGGGCACTTGGGAGGGAGAGCACCCAAACAATGCAGCAACCTCTTGATAAACGACACAGGCAGCACTGTCTCCTGTGCAGCTACTTTGCTGATAAGTGTGGCTAATGCACACACAGGTAAAAAAACACTTTTAATTTTTTAATTTTTTTTTTCACTAGGGGGAGTGCACCCCTGAATGAGGCAGCAGCCCCTTGATAAACACAGGCAGCACCCCTGCGCAGCTCACACACAGAAAAAAAAATCTCTATTTTTTTCACACTGGGGGTGAAGAGCAGCCCTGATGGACAGAGCACCACCTGCAGCCCTTATGGTCTGCAGTGACACAGGATACACTGCAGCACAGCTCCTAGTAGAGTAGATAAAGTAACACAGGCACAGCATGGCCCAGCACAGCTGCCAGCCCTAGTATGGAGTGGACAACAAACAGCCAGACAGCCCCTATGACAAGTGTGACAACAGCCAGCCAGCCCCTATGCAGTAGCCAGCCCCTGACAAGTGACAACAGTAGCCATCCCCTTAAACACAATCAGCAACAGCACAGCCCCCCCCCCCCTCCTTCCTCTTCACTCTCCACAGCCACAATGAAAATGGCGGTGATCGTGGGACCTTTTATACAATCCAAAACCCGCGAGAATCCGACAGCGGGTTGATGACATTTTGCCTTGTTTTGAGGTCCGAGTCAGGCATGAAAACCTGAGCCGACTCGGATCTGGCTCAGATCACCTAAGTTCGGGTCAGTTCGGATCTCTGAAATCCGAACCCGCTCATCTCTAGAGCCGACCCCCATGTTTTGGTTTTGGATCTGTATCTCCTGCAAGGTTTTGGATCTAGTTTTGGTTCTACAAAACCACTCTTGCGTGTTTTGGTTTTGGATCTGTATTTTTTCTGAATAATCATAAAAACAGCTGAAATCACATAATTTGGGCCTGTTTTTGTAACTACAGTATTATTATCCTCAATAACATTTATTTCCAGCCATTTCCAGTCAATTTTAACAAACTCATAGCTCAAAATATTGATTTCAGGTTGCATCGAGCTAGCTGGCTGAATAAGCTAAGCGACAGCAGTGGGCGGCACTAACATGCGGCAGTTCAGCTTCCAACATGGCACAGAGTGGCACTGCAGTGGCAGACAGGATGGCAGGTTAATAAAGTATAAAATTAAAAATGTCAGGCAGCAATGCCCCAAACAGCACATAATGCAAAGAAAAGAGGTGCAAGATGCAATTGTCCTTGGACCCTTCTACCCACCCTTATATTTCATATAGTAAACAGGACATGCACAGTTTAACAAACCAATCACTTCAGCGACAGGGACTGCTAATTGTGGCTGAAGCAATTGGTTTTTTTGGGCCGCCACAAAACAAGTTACCAACAGGCGGCTGACATTGCTGGCAATGATCTCTCCATGCACAAACTGGCTTTACAGAGGCAAGATGTTGTCGCCATCATCATCCAATTCCTCACCCTCATCAGTGCGTACATCATCTTCACACAATATTAATTCGTCCCCACTGGGATCCACCATTAAATCCTCAAGTGCCTCTGTAATTTTTGGATGTAATTTTCGGTAAAGTTCTTCCTAGTGAAATTTGTAGTTCATTTTGATGAACGTCATCTTTTCCACATTTTGAGGAAGTAGCCTCCTACTCTGATCACTGACAAGGTTCCCGGCTGTGCTGAAAACTCTTTTTGAGTACACACTGGAGAGTAGGCAGCTCAAGTAAAGCAAAGCCAGTTTGTGCAAGGGCCTCCAAATTACCTTTTTTTCTTGTCAGTAGTGAAACGGACTGTCTGACATACCTATTTGGATGTTATCATTAAAATAGTCCTCAGCCATTCTTTGAATGGTGACCGTATCAGATGGAGTCACGGTAGAGGTCTCATTAATTTTAAGAAATTCTTTTAGACCCGACCAGATGTCAAAACTTAATTGTGTTGACTCATCTGCATCACCAGTGGGTCTTTATTTGGGAAAGCTTAGTTTTTTCCTGGCAGCCGCACTTGCATGAGAAACTGAAAGAGGAACCATCGCTGCATCACGTGCAGTTTGAGCTGACAATTTCCTTACCAACAGCTCTTTGCATCTCTTCAGATCTGTGTCCGCTGGGAAGAAAGACACAATGTATGACTTAAACCTAGGGTCAAGCACGGTCACCAAAATGTATTGATCTGATTGTAAGATCCTGACAACTCTTGGATCCTGGTGAAGCGAATAAAGGACTTGATCTACAAGTCCGACATGCTTAGCGGAATCGATTCATTTCAGCTTCTGTAGCTTTGGATGGCTTTTTGCTGTTCCTCCATCTGCTGATGTTTATAAAGGGTGGAGTTCCACCTTGTAACTACCTCTTGCTTTAGCTGGTGACAGGGAAAATTCAACATTTCTTGCAGGTGCTGCAATCTTTTACATGCACCTGCTGAATGGCGAAAATGTCCAGAAAGTTTGCGGGCCACTGAGAGCAAAACATGGGACGTGTTGGAATTCACCCTGCTGTAATGCTCTCACATATTTGGTGGCATTGTCAGAAATCACAAAACCCGAGGAGAGTCCAAGCGTTGTAAGCCATTTTGCAATTACTTCCCTTAGTTTTTCTAAGAGGTTGTCAGCGGTATGCCTCTTAGTGAAACCGGTATACACAGAATAGCCAGCCTTTGAATGAGCTGCTGTTTCTTAGATTCTGTTGCTGCTGCTGAAGGAAATACACCCACCCAGTGGGCTGTTACAGTCATGTAATCTTGCATTTTTCCTGTTCCACTTCTCCACATATCTGTGGTTAAGTGGATAGTGGGTACAATGGCATTTTGGAGTACACTAATTAAGATTATTTTAACATCCCTGTACAGGCTGGGAATTGCTTTTCTAGTGAAGTGGAACCTACAGTAGGTGGGATTTGGTAGCAGGAACATAGGTCCTCAATTAACTGTCTAAAACCCACTGCACTAATGGAGGATATTGGAAGCACATCTAATACCAGCATAGATGTTATGGTGTCAGTGATCCATTGTGCAACTGGGTGACTGCTGTCATACTTGCTCCCCCTTGCAAAGGATTGTTTAACAATCAATAGTTTTTTTAGAACTACTACTAGTAGTTTTCCTGGTCCCCTTCTGGGATAAAGATCCACTCCCAGCAGCAGCAGGCGTAGTGTTCAAGGATTCTTCTGAGGAATCCAGGATAGGGGAGGACTAATTGGATGCAGGACTAGTTCCGATCATGATTGAGGATATTGATGAAGGGTTTGATGGTGAAGATGCCAGGTGCTTGGATCTAGCAGAGAGAAGGGAGCTAGCTGATGCTGGACTGCTTGTTGTTACTTTTTATGACAAAGTTTCTGAATTTTGCAAACATGTTGAATGGATCCACTGTAGATTATGTAATAGGCAGGAGGTTCCTAGATGGTTAAGGTCCCTACCTCTACTTACTCTGGCATGACAATGTGTACAGATGGCTTGACAATTGTTGTCCAGATTTGGGTAGAAATGAATCCAAACATAAGAAGTGGATTTTTTCACAGTGAAAATGTCTTCCTTTTGCAGCCAAATCCACGTTTGGCTAGACCTGCCCAGAGGCACGGAGTCTAACCCACTTGGTGGTCTTCACCAGTGACCCCTCCTATTGGGATTTGGGTTTCGCCCGCACAGAGGAGGCAGGTCGCGGCCCCCTGGACAGGTACCTGGAAGTGGTAGAAGACAGGAATATAATACTAGAAAATAACACTGAGAATTATTGGAAAATGTAATAACACTGGGAGTTACTAAAAGCTGTTGTAACACTGGAGATTACTAGCAATGAGACAAATGATTTAGTAGAAATGGGATGGCACTAGGAAACACTGGAAATGGAGTGGTAGTGGAAATGTACCAGATGCAGTCTTGCTCTGGGAGACACGAGCGAACCTGAGACTGACTTGCTGTAATGAAACAAAGAGATGTGGACACAGGAGTGTACTGAGAATTGCTAGAGATCATCCAGATGCTGACTTGCACTGAGAAACAATGAGCTGACATATAACACAAGAAAATCAGCCTTAGAAGGGAAACTCAGAATACTGGTAATCAGCTGAACAGCTGAAACATGTAACACAGGGAGAGAGCTGGACAGCACACCTGAATTCAGCATGAAAGCAAATACATTTAACACAGGGATTCAGCAAGAAAAGCTGAACTGCACACTGGAGAGAGAATCACTGGAATTCACTGGAAGTTGAACAGGGAGTCTGGAGTGAAGTAAAAGTCACTTGGAACACTGAAGACTTGAAGTGAATGAGGAAATTAAGTTGATCAGGCAACTTCCTGTTCCTGGAGTCAGACCTCAATACCCCTAGGCAGTTGGTCATTGTATCAGGAGATCAGCTGAGTGACAGCAGGACACCATTGGGAGAAACTAATCAGGTGATATGGACCAACATGGCTGTGCCCATGCCCGCTATAACGAGAACCAGGATGAAGCCGTAGCAGACCCCAGGTAGAATACTCAGTCACCACTTACCTCCACTGCCAGCAACTGAACACCTAAGCTCAAGGACGCTGGCGCGGAGGTGAGTAGCGGACGATCCCAGGCATGACAATGGGCTTTTCCTTATCATGTGCAACAACTGTTTCCACTGGGGCCTGATTTACACAAACAACATCCTCATCATCAACACCCTTATTAGCGTCAGCTACACAAATATCCTCCTCATCCTGGTGCACTTCCACGGAATCATCCTCAATTTCTATGTCAGCATGTTAACTTGTGCTGTTCATCCCCACATTTGCAGAGGATGCACAAGTGTGCATCGAGTACAGTGTGCATCGAGTACAGTTTTCGAAAGGTCAGGCTCACACATGGCACCCGCCGACACATTTAGACTCTCCTGACGGATTTTCACTTTCTTTTAAATATCTACAGGGAGAAGGGCTTACATCATCATAAGAGGCATAACCTCCAGTCATAAATCAAGGCCTTAGCCTTTCCTTGCCACTTAGTGTGGTGAAAGGCATCTTGCCAATTTTATGTCTTTCTGCAGATAACTTTTCCTTTGATGCTTTTTTCTTTACAAATGTAAAAGATTAGTTCTTTGATTTTAGATGCCCTGACTTAGCTCTGTATGCCCTTGGGCATCGGCTTTAGAAGATGAAGTAGACAGACTAGTATGGTCATGACTGGTGGCATTAGCAACAGCTCCAGCACTAGTATATGGTTCCTGCTCTCCTCTCAACTGATCATTCTCCATATCAACAAAAATGTACGAAGTGGGGTATAGCACACACGTCAATTTGCACCAATTTTAAATATTACACTGCGGTATCAATGACCTACAGTGTCACAATATTTTTTATGAATACACTTGCTACCACTTACAGTGTCATGAAATTGTTTATTAATACACTGTACCACCACTTACAGTGTCACAATACAGTACGTGTTGAATATTATACTGCGTTTCCACTTATAGTGCCACAATATTTTTTATGAATACACTGCCCTACCAATTAGTGTCACAATATTTTTCATGAATACACTGTGCTACCACTTACAGTGTCATGAAATTGTTTATTAATACACTGTGCCACCACTTACAGTGTCAAAATACAGTACGTGTTGAATATTACATTGAGTTTCCACTTATAGTGTCACAATATTTTTTTATGAATACACTGCACTACCACTTAGTGTCACAATACATGTTGAATATTACATTGATTTTCCACTTAGTGTCACAATATTTTTTAGGAATACACTGCGCTACCACTTAGTGTCACAATACGTGCTGAATATTACACTGTGTTTCCACTTACAGTGTCACAATACATGTCGAATATTACACTGCGTTTCCACTTACAGTGTCATAATATTTTTTATGAATAATACACAGTGTTTCCACAGTGTCACAATATTTTTTATGAATACACAGCGCTATCAGTTACAGTGTCACAAAATTGTTTATTAATACACTGTGCTACCACTTACAGTGTCACAATACATGTTGAATATTACACTGCATTTCCATTTACAGTGTCACAATATTTTTTATTAATACACTGTGCTACCACTTACAGTGTCACAAAAAAAATTATGAATACACTGTGCTACCACTTACAGTGTCACAATATTTGTTGAATATAACACTGCATTTTCATTTACAGTGTCACAATATGTGTTGAATATTACACTGTGTTTCACCTTACAGTGTCACAATATTTTTTATGAATTCACTTCGCTACCATTTACAGTGTCACAATACATGTTGATTATTGCACTGCATTTCCACTTACAGTGTCACAATATTTTTTATGAATATATTTTACTGCGGTGTTACTGACCAACAGTGTCACAATACTTTTATGAATAATATTACACTGCAGTATTTCTGACCAACAGCATCACTCGCAATACTTTATGAATTTTACACTGCTACATGATGAACCTACAGTGTCACTCACAATATGGTCAGCAGCATCACAATGTTTTGGATACACTGGGGGGGTGTATAGCATACAGCGTCACAATGTGACGTACAGCACAAAAATATTTTTTTACTTTTTTTACTTATTATTTTTTATTTATTTTTAACTTTGAGTAACTTTTTTTTTTACAGCCCATGGATGGACAGCAGACTGGATGGACAGCACACTAGATGGGCAGCACAACCCTAGACAGCACACCCCTTGATGGACAGCACAGCACACCCGAGGATTAGCAAAGCAATGATAAATAACACAGCCCCCTGGATAGAGCACAGCACACCCTGCCTGGATTGGACAACAAAGCCAAGCACAGCACACCCCTGTATTGGACAACAAAGCCCAGCACAGCACACCCCTGTATTGGACAACACACCCCAGCACAGCACACCCCTGTATTGGACAACACAGCCCAGCACAGCACACCCCTGTATTGGACAACACAGCCCAGCACAGCACTCTCCTGTATTGGACAACACAGCCCAGCACTGCACACCCCTGTATTGGACAACACAGCTGAGCACTGCACACCCCTGTATTGGACAACACAGTACCCCTTTGGACAAAGCACAGCCCTGATAGCCCGGGACTCAGCAAGCAAATGGTGCCGATCACCGCAGGGAGGGACTTATATACAATCCAAAACCCGCGAGAATCCGACAGCGGGATGATGAGATTTTGCCTCGTTTTGGGATCCCAGTAAGGTGGAAAAACCCGAGCTAGACTCGGATCCTGGGCTGGATCGTAAAGTTTGGGTAAGTATGGTTCTCAGTGAACCGAACCCGCTCATCTCTAATATATATATGGATTGTGTACAGGGGTATGCAATCGGGAAGCCGACTGCCTAAATACCGGCAGCCGGCTTCCCAACTGTCATATCCCGGCAAGGGTGAAATGCCGGGCGTCTAGATGTAGACGCCCGCATTTCCCCGACGCTGGGAGACCGGCGCCCGGCAAACCGATCGTAGTGATGTCGGGCGCCGCAAGCGGACAGCCGCGGGGGGGAGGGTTAGGTTTAGGGCTCCCGGGGGAGACTTAGTGTTAGGCACCCCCCCGGGAGGGTTAGGGTTAGGCTACAGGGAGGGAGGGTTAGGGTTAGGCACCCCCTGGGGGGACTTAGGGTTAGGCTCCCCCCCGGGGGACTTAGGTTTAGGCAGCGGGGAAGGGGGTGGTTAGGGTTAGGCACTTAGAGGGGGGATTAGGGTTAGGCACTTGGGGGGGAAGTTAGGGTTAGGCACCCCTAAGGAGGGTTAGGGTTAGGGGGTTAGATAATCACCTTTCCACGATCGGGATTTCCAGTGCTGTCGGGCTTCCGCTGCTTCAAACTCTGCTCATGTCGGGCTGCCGCTGACGGGAATCGAAACGCCGGACATCACTCAGGATCCCAACGGTCAGAATCCCTACGCCGGCATCACGTCAGGGTTAGGATACCGACAGCTGTCAGAAACTATTCTACCCCTAACCCTTCCCCCCGCACCCTAAGCCTAACCTCCCATCTAGTGCCTAAGCCTAACCCTCACCTCTCACATGGCAGTCAGGTACTGACTCCCTCGTTCACTCAGTCTCTACCTATTCCTCTGTTCTGCCCCCTGCTTCCACTTTTATCCTTCCCCCCTTGTCTCCTCCACCTCCACCTCCCCTTCTCCCCCCTCCTCTTTCTGCCTACTTTCCCCTCCTCTCCCATTACTCTACTTTCATCCTGTTCTACCCCCCTTTGTCCTACTACCCCACCGCTAATCCCCCCTCCTACACTCTTCTCCCTGTCACTTCATCCCACTGCCATCCATATCTCCATCCCTGCCCACCTCCTACAGCTTCCCTTTCTAGCTCAGGTGCCCGCACCATTGCTACACTCTATTAATATCGGTCAAATTAAAATCACTGCCACAGTACAGTAACCCTGATAATCTTATTCACGTCTCCCCCACAAATGCTATCCCTTGGGAATGCCAGGTCAGTCTGTAATAAACTGGTAACCACCCATGACCTTTTCATCTCCAACTTCCTACATCTCCTAGCCATTACTGAAACCTGGATTTCACCCTTGGACACCACTTCTCCTGCTGCTCTCTCCTCTGGGGGCCTCACCTTCTCCCACAAACCCTGTCCTGATGGTTGCCATGATGGTGCTGTTGGGGTCCTTCTATCCACCAGTTATTCCTACCAGCTACCTCTGAACCATCCCTTACATTCCTCACATTTGTGGTTCATGCTATATGCCTCTTCCAACCATTACACCTCATAGTTGCTGTCATTTACCATCCCCCTGGCCCTCTCTCCAAATTCTTTGACAACTTCGTTTCCTGGCTCCCTCACTTTCTCTCCTCAGATCTTCCCTCCATTTTCCTAGATGATTTTAATATTCCAATTGACATTCCCACAGAACCCTCTATCTGTAAACTCCTTACCCTCACCTCTTCATTTGGTCTCTCCCAATGGACCTCCCCACCCTCCCATGTGAGTGGGCATTCACTTCACCTGGTTTTTACTAACCGTTGTGATATTTCTGATTACTCCATTTCCCCATTCCCCCTCTCTGACCATCACCTTCTCTCTTTTAACTTATCCCTCTCTCCTTCCCCTTCTCTACCTCCTAAGGCTAACATTACTAAGTGTAACATTGAGGCTATTGACACTGTTGCTTTTTCCTCCCTGCTGGACTCGCTTCTTTCTCCTATCCCTTCTCTCTCCTGTCCTGAGCAAGCTACTTCCCTGTCAATGCCTCCCTTACTTCTGTTCTTGACTCTGTTGCTCCGGCAATGGCTACTCACCCTTTCAGATCCACAACACAACCCTGGCATTCAAAATGCACCAGATACCTGCAAAAGTGTTCACGAATTGCCGAGCATCAGTGGAGGAAATCATACGCTAAGGCAGACTTCCTCCATTTAAAATTTATTTTCTCATCCTACAGTGCTGCCCTGTCCCTCTCCAAACAATCATATTTCAAGAACTTAATCTCCTCCCAGTCCTCAAACCCCCGGTGTCTCTTTGCCACAATCAACTCCCTCTTCTGACCTTCCCCTTTTAACCTCCACTTCTCGCTCTCTGCCCTTGACTTTGCCACCTACTTTACATCTAAAATTGACTCCATATGTGAGGACATCATATCCCATTAGACCCTCAGCTCTCCTGCCTCACCAACTCTGACATCCTTCTCATGGCCCTCATCCAGTCCTCCCCTCCTTCCACCTCCCCCCCTTGACCCTATCCCTACCCATCTCCTCTGTTACCTACCTCCTTCTGCCTGTTCCCATCTTTCCCACCTCCTCAATCTCTCCCTATCATCTGGCACTGCCCTTCTGCATTCAAACATGCCCTTGTCTCCCCCATTCTTAAAAAACCTACCCTTGATTCTGACATACTCTCCAACTACCGACCCAAGTCTCTCCTCCCTTTTGCTTCCAAACTCCTTGAGCATATTGTTTACACCTGCCTTATCACCTCCCACTCTCTCCTTGACTCATTTCAATCTGGCTTCCATTCTCTCCACTCCACTGAAACTACCCTCATGAATCTATTCAATGACCTCCTTGCTGCCAAATCCAAGGGCCACTACTCTCTTCTTATTCACCTTGACCTTTCTGCTGCGAATTACACTGTAGACCACCCTCTCCTCCTGCAAATCCTTCACTCTCTTGGTCTATGTGGCACTGCCCTCTCCTGGCTGTCCTCCTACCTCTCTGATTGTTTCTTCTCTGTCTCCTCTGATGACTACTCTCCCCCCCACTTCCACTAACAGTAGGAGTTCCCCAAGGTTCTGTTCTTGGACCTATCCTATTTTCCCTATATACGTCCTCTTTAGGTGAACTCATCAACTCTTTTGACCTCCAATATCATCTCTATGCTGATGATACTCAAATCTACCTTTCCACCCCTGACCTCTCCCCCTCTCTCCTCAACCCGTATCTCAAACTCTCTCTGCTATCTCTTCCAGGATGTCCATGCTTTCTTAAACTTAACATGTCTAAGACTGAGCTGATCATCTTCCCACCCTCTTCCTTTACCTCACTTCCCACAATTTCATTATCTATTGATGGCACAACTATCTCATCTAGTTCCAAAAATCCCTGTCTTGGAGTTATCCTAGACTCCTCCCTCTCCTTTAAACCACACATTCAGCACCTCTCGCAGTCCTGCCGTTTCCATCTCAAAAATATTTCCAGGATTAGACCCTTCTTCACCCTGGATGCTACTGAAACTCTCATCCACTAGCTGGTCATCTCCAGATTGGACTAGTGTAACCTTCTTCTAGCTGGCCTCCCAGTCTCCCACCTCTCTCCACTATAATCTGTCCTCAATGCTGCTGCTCAACTCATCTTCCTCTCCAAAAGTTCTACATCTGCTTCCCCTCTCCTTCAAGCCCTACACTGGATCCCCTTCCCCTT
Source organism: Taudactylus pleione (assembly GCA_031769625.1). Lineage (NCBI taxonomy): Eukaryota > Metazoa > Chordata > Amphibia > Anura > Myobatrachidae > Taudactylus > Taudactylus pleione. Next base: position 1,442,000 of record JAUIMM010000104.1, on the reverse strand, counting down.
CAGATACCGATTCAAGGTTCTTACACTCGCTTACAAAGCCCTCACCCAATCCTCTCCCACTTACATCTCTGACCTCATCTCCCTTCACCCTCCTGCCTATCCATTTCACTCAACAAATGCATGCTGCCTCTTTTGCCAACTGATTACTTCCTCCCACTCCAGCCTCCAAGATTTTGCCCATGCTGCTCCCTACCTTTGGAACTCTCTCCCTATCAGACTCTCCACCTCTCTACAAATCTTCAAACGGGCTCTCAAGACCCACTACTTCATCAAGGCCTTTCAGCACTCATCCTAACCCACCTCATGCTCTTTCCTTCCTATCTTCCACTTCTGTGTCATGCCTGTCTGTCTACCCCTCCCCTTTAGAATGTAAGCTCTCGCGAGCAGGGACCTCTTCCCTCATGTGCTTTTCCTTACACTTTCTTCTACTCCTTACTGCCCACAAGGGCACCTAACACTTTACTGCTAACTTCCTGCTGCTTATTGTGAGAGTTTTAATTGCTATTGCAGTAAAGTATATAAACCATGTCCTTGTCCTGCACTGTAATGTACTGTAAGTTACTCGTTTCTTGTTTATTTAATACTATAATAATAATAATAATATTAATAATAATAATAATAATAGGGGTGGGAGTATGTCAGGGGAGATTTAGCCTCCCCTGCCTACCCTGACTGCACGTTCCTGGTACATACTGTACATGGACCTCCCCGCTTCTGATATTTGCTGCATATACACTACAAGTAACGCTCTTTCTATACCTTCAGTCACTGATCTACACTGCCGGATCCAGGCTTGTGCATGGTTGTGATGGACAAATCCTGTTGCAGGTGCAGCTTCACCAGTGCTCTGCTACATCTAGAGCTGGTGAGTTATACTGCATCATTATCTCATCACTGCAGCCATTGGATTCACACTGTATTTTGCAGTGACACCTGGATAACAGTGGTTTAAAGGGATTGGTACCCCTTCATCATCGCACGGGACAAATCAGATTTGTTATGGTCCTTACCCATGAATCCACGCCCCTTTTTCGAGCACGCAGCTTATGTCCCTATTTGAAAAAAGGGGTGGGGGCGCCAATGCTCTTTCTGGCCCAGGGCACCAAAAAGTCTAGTTACAGCTTTGCTGTGCACTGCACCCCAGTACGCTGTGTTACCCCAGAGCATGTAAAAGTGGTCTGACTCTACGCAGTGTGAGCCAAGCTGCCAATTTAAAAAAAATAAAAATTGTTGTATTTGCACTGTGCACTGCACCCCAGTACACTGTATTACCCCAGAGTGTGTGCGTAAAAGTAATCTGACTCCACACAGATGTGAGGTGGTCAAAATTGACTGTAAATTACTGGAAATTTATGTTATTGAGGTTAATAATATTCTAGGAACAAAAAAGGCCCATATTATATGATTTTAGCTTTTTTTTGTCAATCTTTGAAAACAATGTAAATCCAGAATCGGACGAATCAGAGCCAAATCCAGCAAATGGTCCAGCGCACATCTCTGATTATATATAGACACAAATGTGTTAAATACATAACATTAGCATTTTCAACAGCATATGGGATGGGTAAGGGGGGCCACACAGTTTTTATTAGCTGGTTAATTCTATTGTGCATAACTAAGGTGGTGTACAGGACCTAGATACTCTGAAGCTGAAAATAGCCTGTCTTTACTCTGGTGGCAGCTCTTTGCTCAGAAGAATACTGTGGGTGTCTAGTAGGTCCCTTGAGTAACCAACTCTCTTCTGACACTCAGAGTTTGTGCTATAGCTATTTTTCTGCCAGAGGCAGCGACTGTAATGGTTCCCTTCTCCTTCCCTGCACAAACTGCTCATTATAAATATTACAATTATGAACCAGGAAAGAATAATAACACAGACCCATGCAGCTACAATATTTGCATGTTGAACTGAATTTCCAACATTTTGATGCTCTACAACAACTGTGGTTCTCAAACTCGGGCCTCAGGAACCCACACAGGTCACATGTTCCAGGTCACCCAGCAGGTACACAGATGTATTCATTACTCACTGACACAATTTAAAAGATCCACAGATGGAGCTAATTATTTCACTTGTGATTTTGTGAAGAGACCTGGAAAACATGCACTGTTTGGGGTCCTGAGGACTGAGTTTGAGAACCTGTGCTCTACAAAATATACTGTATGACCTCACTGTGGGGGAAATGTACTAAGCCTTGGAGAGAGATAAAGTGGAGAGAGATACAGTACCAACCAATCAGCTCATAACTGTCAGTTTACAGGCTGTGTTTGAAAAAATGACAGTTAGGAGCTGATTGGTTCGTACTTTATCTCTCTCCAAGGCTTAGTACATCTACTCCTGTGCCTCTTATGCTGGGTACACACTGGCAAATATACAATATTCACTCAATAAAGTTCAGAAAATGGATTTCTTTTACCATATTAAGGAATAAACATCTACTCCTGCAGCACATCAGAATATAATGTAGGGATGTGCAGGCTCGGATAGGTTCGAGTTTGCACGTGGAGTTCGGATTTTTCCCTCCAAAAAAACGGAACTCAGAACGAGGCAAAACGTCATCTTACATGGACGAACATCATCATACCTGGACAAAAGTCCAGGAATGATGATGTTCGTCCATGTAAGATGACGTTTTGCCTCTTTCTGAGTTCCGTTTTTTTGGAGGGAAAAATCCGAACTCCACGTGCAAACTCGAACCTATCCGAGCCTGCACATCCCTAATATAATGTACATGTGCAACTAATAATTCCACTTAAAAAAGTTGTATTGTCAAAGTCCTCCATGACACGCACCAATCACCCTCTGCACCAAACGGCTTTATCTACTGCCTTCATCCTGACGACTTGCCAAATGAGTATGAAGGGAATGTGTAGGGAATATATAAGCGACTGGCCTTGACTAATAACATCCTACGTGTTTCTGCTGGTCTATCCCAGAGTTTGTCAGAGCAAATATTTATACTTTACTGATTAAATATTATTTTCTGATGCAGTTCTTTGCCAGTTACCCGCTGGTGCTACATATCTGTTAAAATACCCAAGTGAAATTAAGATGGGAAAATGCAGCTTATGCATTTAATGTGGTTCACATTGTTGATATACTGTATGTCTAGGCATAATTGTCACAGAACTTTCCCCATACTATACATTTCAAAGAGCTTTCCAATGTGTAGAAGACCCAGGGCTATGAATGTGCTCTTAATACATAATCAGTGTCAGCCCAGCCTGAGCCTATTCTCAGCTGTCACTGGCCAGGACCTGCTGCTGGCTGCTGCTAGATACCGCCGGGCCGCTTCTCACTGCTAACCCTCACTCACTGTTCCAGAACTCACCTGGTTCTACTGGACAGTCACAGCCTAGTGACAGACACACCGAGAAGGAGTCATCCACACAGCGCCGAGCCTCTTACTGCACAGCACGCTGCTCCCTGCCTAACCCACAACAGCTCCTCACAGACCTCACCCTAGGAACTGTGGGAACCTTGGGAGGATAAACGTCATGATGTAACAATGTCTCTCCCATCCCAATAAATGTGGCCCACAGATCGAGACTTGAAGTTGCCCGGGACTTGGGAGGCGGAGTCACATGAAGGGGGAAGCTGTGGCTGCTGTCCTAATCAGATCTGGGTGCCTCGTATCGCACTGGGTGCCAGCAGAGAGAGAGATTGAGGTGGGCGGCTGGACTTCCGCTCTCCGGGCTGTTGCGCTCTGTGCAGTCGCACCGGCCGCACAACCCTAGTTATGGCCCTGCACAATGTGAACCAGGGAAGATAATAAACAGTAAAACACTTAATTATCTAAAGTCATCCTAACCATCACCATCAAGTGCATATATTTTTCTCAACAATAGTGTTGACCATACATGCATTGATAATGTCCATTCTGGTCAATTTGAACCAAGTTTGGCCAACATCAAAGTATATGTCAATGATCATAGTTCCAGCAGCTATTCAATATAATGGATTAATCTTCTTTACTAAAGATGCACATGTCCAGTGTCATCTTCCAACCAGAAAAAAAGGCTTCCGACAGCCATATCTGATCCAGCCATTCAACCCAATTGCTGAATGACCAGAACTGTCTGTGGCCAAACTTGTTATGTATCTGGCCTAACACCCAGATGCTGGGTGTTAGGTCAGATGGTTTGCGTACATCTCCGATAGTGGGGGGACTGCACATGCGCAGGGCCCATTCTGTGCATGTGCAGAACAGGTCCTGCGAGATCGCTCGCAGCGCCCCCAGAGCCACTGCGGCCATGTCAACCATGATTGACATGCTGTGGCCATTTAGGGGGCCGTTTTACAAAATAGGGGTGTGTTGCCCCCATTTTGGCAGCGTTCCAGGGCCAGGGACTGCGTTTTCCAATGCAGATTTCCAGTCCACTGCTAAAGCTTACTCAGATGGGCGATGACTGCTACCATCTCAACCATTGTGATCCAAAGATGCATCTTCAGATGCAGAACTCGAATCTGTGATGCCAGCAGGAGGCGTCTTTAGTCATCAGATGCCTCCTGCGGCTTTAGCATATGTTAGCATCGCTGCTGCATCCAAAGGCGCAGCAGCGATGCTCACAGCATCCAGCTTCAAATGTCTTCTCCCAAATTTTATCTAGACAGTATCCCAAAGTTTAGAGACAAGTCATTTATGAAAGCCAACATTATAACCCAACTTCTTTATGTAGGCCAATTAAATAGATGTCTACAATGTTTTATAAAAGTGCTAAAAGACTCATTAACCCCAAGTTCTAAACATGTACAACGAACAATCCCAACAAACTAAAACAGACAGTTCTAGGGATATTGGACCTCATATCTCTCTCTATTCCCAACTCTGAATCAGGCCCATTGTGTAAAACTTGATAGTAAAGTATCAGTGAATCCATTATAGAAAATATAGCATCTAGAAAACAGCAAGAGGAAATACACAACAGCAATACTACAATACAGCACATAATAACACAGAACAATAATACAAGGCTTATACTGGCCAGTAAAGTTACTGGAAAATTACTTTATGGAGCCCTAAAAGCTTGACTCACGGAGATCATACAAATAATTACATTATTGCTCACATATGTCAAAATCAATAACCAAAGAAGATTATCGTTGAATGTGTATTTATGGTACATAATAACTGCAATTCAGAAAATATAGTACTTTCAAGTCAAGTGAGCAATTGTTAGATTTACTGGGGGGTTCAGTCCAGCACTCGGAATTACAGTTCAACAATACAGCCGCCCAGTGATAACAGCACAGTATTATTTATTTATTAGCAGTTATTTATATAGCGCACACATATTCCGCAGCGCTTTACAGAGAATATTTAGCCATTCACATGTCCCTGTGCCAGTGGAGCTTACACTCTATGAGCCTGATTCAGATATGGTCGCCCTGCCGATATTTACACAGTTTAGCGAATATCAGCTGACTGCGCATTCATCGTGGTCGCACTGTGCACATGACAAAATGCCTTAGCGATGCCTTCGGGGGCGGTTATGGGGACTGGCAGCAAAGACGCAGGCATTTTGCAGCCATTTTTGGAGCGTGTCTCAGCATACTACTGTATGCAGAAAACATGGTGGCAGTGTCTCAGTTGCCGCGGCCATACTGTGTGACCATAGGATTTGTCAGATGGTTAATTATCGAAGGATCTGCAACCACCACTGCGTGTTTGTACGCACTTGCTTGGAACTGCGAAGCCGCCATTGGGCGTCTTAACATTTCTAGGTGGCTGCATGCATTAGCTATTTATCACACAGCAGCTGTGCACGGGATCACAGCAGCGATTGCATTAGCATACATACGGTATCAGAAACAGCTCTTTATTTACTACACACACTTAAGGGGGTATATTTACTTAACTGTGGGTTTTTAGAAGGGGTAATGTTGCCCATAGCAACCAATCAAATTCTACTTAACATTTTTCCAGCACCTTCTTGAAGATAATAGCTAGAATCTGATTGGTTGCTATGGGCAACATCTCCACGTCTTAAAACTAGAGATGCGCGGTTCAGTTCTCCAGAAATCCGAATCACCTGAATTTTCATGAATCTGGGTAAATCCCAGTCGTGGTTCTGATTTCTTGAGGAGATCCGGGTAAATCGGGGTCGCGGTTCTGATCTTTTTGCGGTTTAGAATTCGGATTTTAAATCCGAATTTCGGGTTTTGGATTGCAAAAATTACATGATTTTAGCTGATTTTAAAACTTTCTATCTATTTTTTTTTTTTTTAAATCCAGATCAAAAGCCAAAAGCAAAACGCTTGAGGGTGGTTTTGCAAAACCAAACCCATATCCAAAACCTTGAAGGAGATACAGATCCAAAACCAAAACACAGAGGTCGGCGCACATCCCTACTTAAAACCGTACTTAAGTAAATATACCCCTAGATGTCTAATTTTTTTGAAAGCACAGGGAGAATATACAAACTCCACATAGTTAGGGCCGTGGTGGGAATAGAACCTAAAACCTCCAGTGTTATGAGGCAGTAATGCTAACCATTACACCATCCCCCAAGGTATTCTAAGGCACAGGCTGGGATTATCATCCTATCCTTCAAATAAGTTTACTCCTAAAGCTTTCCATTCCATAAGGGTATATTATCTCTCAATTAAGTTTCCTCTTTTTTGTGGGTATAATCTAGCCATGAAGAGAGGCCATAATGTAAGATTCCATGTTTCTTACTGGACAATAAGAACCCATCGCGATGAAGACCAGGAATTAAGTGATATCTTATGCTATCACTCTGTTTCCGAGTTTGGGTCCTCCATGCATACTGGGCATGTACATCTGTTGGATGGCGCATGTGGATGAAAAAAATTTCCGTTAGTGTGGCCCATAGGCTAACGCCACCTTCAGTTGACGTTAGCACCTGGGGTCCATTCTGGAGCTTGGTACCGTAAATCCAACAGCATAGCAGCCCACATCTTAAATCCTGGGGATGCTTAACATTTTGGGGGGATATCGTGCAAATATTCTTTAACAAATATGCCCCTCCCCTTGAACAGCTAAACTTGCAGAATTTAGGAGGAAGAAGGGTCAAAGGTAATATTATAAAAATATTCAAATATTTAAAAAATATTATTAGACATCAGAAAGACAGGATTTGTTTATTTTTTTAAAGAGGATTCCTGGACTAAGAGACTTTCTTTTTTCATAAAAAGGATGCTAGATCCACGCAGTTGTGGTGGGAACACAATAAAAATAAAAAATAAGTACAAGAATTTAAAATGACAATACATTGTATGCTTGTGAGCAGGGCTCTCTTACCTCTTTGTCTGTCTGTTATTACTAGGGGTGTGCACCGGCCACTTTTCTTGTTTTGGTTTTGGATCTGGATCTTTCTTCGTGTTTTGGATCTGGATTGGTTTTGCCAAAACCACCCTTCCCTTCTGGGTTTTGTGTTTTGGATCTGTATTTTTTTTTTAAAAAGCATAAAAACAGCTAAAACCACAGAATTTGTGGGTTTTTTCTGCTCCTATGCTATTATTAACTTCAATAACATTAATTTCCACTCATTTCCAATCTATTCTGAACACCTCACACCTCACAATATTGTTTTTAGTCCAAAAGGTTGCACCAAGGTAGCTGGATGACTATGCTAAGCGACACGAGTGGGCGACACAAACACGTGGCCCATCTAGGAGTGACACTGCAGTGGCAGACAGGATGGCAGTTTGAAAAACTAGGCCCCAAACAGTACATAATGCAAAGAAAAAAAAGAGGTGCAAGATGGAATTGTCTTGGGCACTGCCACCCACCCTTATGTTGTATAAACAGGACATACACACTTTAATAAACCAATCATTTCAGCGCCAGGGTCTGCCACACGACTGTGGCTGAAATGATTGGTTCGTTTGGGCCCCCACAAAACAAGCTGGCAATTAATCTGTCCCCGCACAAACTGGCTCTACGGACTCAAGATGTCGTCCTCATCCTCCTCATCCACCGATTCCTCACCCTCTTCTGGTTGTGTACATCCTCATTCTCACAGAGTATTAATTCGTCCCCGCTGGAATCTACCACCACAGGTCCCTCTGTACGTTCTGGAGGCTGGTCTCCCTGGAAGAGTTGATAATTTATTTTTATGAACATCATCATCATCCTCCTACGCCTTTCGCTGACAAGGTTCCCGGCTGCACTAAACACTCTTTCAGAGTACACACTGGAGGGGGGGCAACTCAGGTAATATAGAGCCAGTTTGTACAGGGGCCTCCAAATTGCCTCTTTTTCCTGCCAGTACAGGTACGGACTGTCTGACATGCCTACTTGGATGCTGTCACCGATGTAATCCTCCACCATTCTGTCAATGGTGACAGTATCATATGCAGTGACAGTAAACATGTCAGAAATTGTTGCCAGGTCCTTCAGTCCGGCCAGATGTCCAAACTTGGTCCTGTTTGCCCTGCATCACCGCCAGCGGGTTGCTTAGTTGTTTCCTGGCTGCCCCAGTTGCGGGAGAAAATGAAGAAGGAGCTGTTGACGTGTCACGTTCCACTTCAGCTGACAGTGTTTTCACCAGCAGGTCTTTGCACCTCTGCAGGCTTGTGTCGGCCGGAAAGAGAGACACCACATAGGCTTTAAACCTAGGATCGAGCACGGTGGCCAAAATGTAGTGGTCTGATTTCAACAGATTGACCACCCTGGAATCCTGGCAAAGCGAATAAAGGGCATCATCCACAAGTCCCACATGCTGAGTGGAATTGCTCCATCTTAGCTCCTCCTTCACTTTCTCCAGCTGCTTCTGCAAAAGCCTGATGAGGGGAATGACCTGACTCAAGCTGGCAGTGTCTGAACTGACTTCACGTGTGGCAAGTTCGAAGGGCTGGAGAACCTTGCACAACATGGAAATCATTCTCAACTGTTCTTGAGTCAGGTGCATACACCCTCCTTTGCCTATGTCATAGGTGGATGTATAGGCTTGAATGGCCTTTTGCTGCTCCTCCATCCTCTGAAGCATATAGAGGGTTGAGTTCCACCATGTCACAACCTCTTTCTTCAGGTGATGGCAGGGCAGGTTCAAGAGTGTTTGCTGGCACTCCAGTCTTCGGCACACAGTCGCTGAATGGTGAAAGTGGCCAGAAATTTTTTCAGGCCACCCAAAATGTCTCCTGCACGCCCCTGTCGTTTTTCAGAAAATTCTGCACCACCAAGTTTATTGTGTGAGCAAAACATGGGACGTGCTGGAATTTGCCCAGATGTAATGCCCGCACAATATAGGTGGCGTTGTCAGATATCACAAATCCCCAGGAGAGTCTATGTGTGGTAAGCCACTGGGCGATGATTTCCCTCAGTTTCTCTAAGAGGTTGTCGGTGGTGTGCCTCTTACTGAAACCGGTGATACACAGCGTAGCCTGCCTTGGAACGAGCTGGCGTTTCTGAGATGCTGCTACTGGTGACGCTGCTGTTGTTGCTGCGTAAGGTGATACATCTACCCAGTGGGCTGTCACAGTCATATAGTCCTTAGTCTGCCCTGTTCCACTTGTCCACATGTCCGTGGTTAAGTGGACATTGGGTACAACCGCATTTTTTAGGACACTGAGGACACTTTTTCTGACGTTTCTGTACAGTCTCGGTATCACCTGCCTAGTGAAGTGGAATCTAGACGGGATTTATAACCGGGGACACACTACCTCCATCAATTGTCTAAATCCCACTGCACTAATGGCGGATTCAGGAACCACGTCTAACACATAGCAGTCAAGGCCTCAGTTATACGTTTTGCTTCAGGATGACTGCTGTCGTACTTCATCCTCCTCGCTAAGGACTGATGGAGGGCCAATTGTTTAGTAAAAGTAGTGGTGTTCCTACTTCCTCTCTGGGATGATTAACGACTCCCAGCAGCAGCGGCAGCAGTGAGCGTAGCAATGCAGGATCCTCCGGAGGAATCCCGGATAGGAGAGTCAGTCATGCCAGGGACATGGCCTGCAGGACTACTTCCGATCCTGACTAAGGAGGAAATTGACAAGGAGAGAGTTGACGGTGTGGTTTGCAGGAGCTTGGATACAACAGGACAAACGGATTTAGGTGTCCCTGGACTGCTTACGGTCTTAGCCAAAGTTTCTGAACTTGACAGTAACTTTTTATGAGCACGCTGCAGGTGACGTATAAGGGAGGATGTTCCTAGGTGGTTAACGTCCCTACCCTACTTATTTCACCTTTACATATGGTACATATGGCAAGACAGTTGTTGTCCGGATTTGGATAGAAATATTGCCAGACCAAAGAGGTGGAATGTTTGGTCTTTTGCCCAGGCATGACCGTGATGGGCTTTTTCATCCCACGGACAACAACTGTCTCCCCCAGAGCCTGATTTAAACAAACCACCTCCTCGCCAACTTCCTCCTCAGCACCAGCTACACCAGTATCCTCATCCTGTTGTACTTCAACAGTGACATCTTCAGTTTGCAAATCAGCAAGTGGACTGTGGGTTCTCCTTTCAGCACTTGCAGAGGGCGTGCAAATGGTGGAAAGAGCCTCCTCTTCCTGTCCAGTGCTGGGAAGGTCAGGCATTGCAACCGCCACCACACTTGGACTCTCCTTGGGGATTTGTGATATCTTCTTAGAATGCACAGTTCTTCGCTGTGCTTTTGCCAGCTTAACTCGTCTGATTTTTGTAGCGGGAGGAGGGCTTCCATCGTCATGTGAAGCTGAACCACTAGTCATGAACATAGGGAAAGACCTTAGCCGTACCCTTGCCACTCCGTGTCGTAAATGGCATATTGGCAAGTTTACGTTTCTCCTCAGATGATTTAAATGGTTTTTTTAAGGTCACTTTCCTGAACTTTGTCATTTGAGATTTTATATGCCCTCTACAATGACATTGTGCATCGACATTGGCAGACGACGTTGATGGCATTTTATCGTCTATGTTATGACTAGTGGCAGCAGCTTCAGCACTAGGAGGAAGTGGTTCTTGATCTTTCCCTATTTTATTTATAGGGGACAAAGTTTGGTCCTCCATTTATGTTATATTTATATATACGTGCGGCTAAGGCGCACACAAACACAGAAAAGAAGAATTTTAAATATTTTTGGAGTGCACTTTGTGGGTTACACCACCCTTTAAGAGATGATCCAGCCGGCCCTTTTCTTATGGGACACATGCACACGCTTGGCGCTGCTCCTTTGTTGATGCACGTGCAACCACAGTGCACACAATTCACAAACACAGAAAATAATTTTTTATTTTTGTTCGAGTGCACTTTAAGGGAGCACCCCTGATGGACAGATCACCCCCTGGACATCACTACAGCACCACTTTAGGACTACAGCCTTTATGGGACACTGCACAACAGTCAGCCAGTCCGTATAGACTTTGAAGTGGACACAGCCCCTATGGACAACTGACTGCACAACACAGCCCAGCCAGCCCCTATGACAGCAGCACAACACAGCCCAGCCAGCCCCTATGGACAACTGCAGCACAACACATGCCAGCCAGCCCTAGCTCCCACCCACCCTTTTCACTGACCACAGCCGGAGTGAGAAATGGCGCAGACGGGAGGACCTTTTAAAGAATCCAAAACCCACGAGACCCGGAAGGCGGGATGATGAAGTTTTTCCTCGATTTCAGTTCCGAGTCAGGCGGGAAAACCCGAGCCGGACTCGGTTCCCAGCTCGGATCGGGAGGGTTCGGATTTCAGAACTCTGAACCCGCTCATCCCTAGTTATTACCCAGTATTGTTTTATTACTGTTTTGTTCCCAAATGTAAAGCACGGAATATGCTGGTGCTATATAAGTAACTCTTGATAAATAAGAATGCATTGGAATAACCATATCTTGCTATTGATTAAACTTAGGGGCTCATTCAGAGGCGGTCATAAGATGCAAGCGGGCGCTCAGAAACTGGGCGGCCACTTGCATCCTGACCGCCCGCCTCTGTTGCGGTCATTAGGCTGTGGGTTAACACCCACAGCTCTAACAACCGCTCGGGTGATGGTCGCGATGGTCAGAGACAGAGACCATCGCGACCATCGGGGCTTACGACGAGACCCTAGGGTATGGTCTCACTTGTCGTAAGCCCCGGAGAGCTTCTGGCTCTGTCTGAGCCGGAAGCTCTCCACTGACATCACTAGTGATGTCAGTGGGGCCTCCCCCAAACGGCAGGCATTCCCATAGGAACGCCTCCGTTTGGGCTGCCACCCCCCCGGCCCGCCTTCCAAACGGGGCGAGCTGTCAATCAACATCGACAGCTCGCCCCCTTTGGAAAGAGACCCGCTACGACCAGAGCCGTCGGTCGTAGTGGGTCTCACGCATGCGCATGAGGGAGCCGGCTCCCTCGTGCGCATGCGCACTGGCAAAACATCGAGGCGGTCGTAGACCGTACGGCCGCCTCTGAATAAGCTCCTTAGACCTTAAGGGGAATATTCTCTAAAGTGCAGGTTTATGGAACTGGAGGTGTTGCCCATAGCAACCAATCAGATTCTACTTATCATTTATCTAGCACTTTCTAGAAGATAATAGCTAGTATCTGATTGTTTGCTATGGGCAACATCTCCACTGCTATTAACCTGCACTTTAGTAAATATACCCTTAAATGTAAACAGGCTGACTAAATAGCGGATTTTACCTATGGGCTGCAGGGCTGCCGCCCCCCAGTAAAATCCGCCACTTCCAGGGAGCACTTAGTCCTCCAGTATGTGATTTAGCAGTGGCTTACCACAGGAAGTATTTTCTGCTAATCACATGTCAGACAGGCAGTCCCAGGGGCAGGTGTATCCTCCCCCTGGGACTGCCGGTCCAGACTGCTATTAGCCAGCAGTCTTATTTGGCTTCTGCTGCAGCACCTAGCTGATGAAGTTTTTTGTGTTGTTTTCCGTCCTTTTTTTGCTCATGCCCAGTGGATAAGGACTGCTTTTCATTGACCAGATCTACACTTTCATAATATATCACATTGACCGATTCTGGTACTGACTCATGGCCTGATTCAGGTCTGGACGGTATTGAATAGCCACAAGGAAGTGGCTGTGCAATACCGTCCAGCAAATATTAATATACTGTAGGAGGCATCTATAGGACGTAGACGCCTCCTGACAGCAATAGTGATCCGAGTGCAGCGTCTGTAGACGTTGCCTCAGATCACCATCGTGACCATAGGTAGCAATGGTGGCAGCTCCGGCCAGTCTGAGAAAGCTTCAGCCAGGAAATCTGCATCCACCAATGCAGACTCTTGCCTTGGCACTCCCGGAAAATGGGGGAGAAACACCCCATTTCTTGGAATGCTACCCAGGCACGCCCCGCTTCTCTCCTTAATTGCTGCTGCGGCTTTGGGGATCTGAGAACGAGATTGCGGAACGGGTCCTCCACATGTGCAGTTTTCCCATAATTTGAAAACTACTTTAAGCCCCACAATAAAGTCCCAACCGGAATCAGTCTCCACATTATTGACTCTCAGTGTTTCATGTGGCATGCTGGTTGCCATTGTGTATTTGGATTTGCAGATTTTTGAGAAGTGGTTCCATTTATTACAGGTGTTACAGCATTTATTAAAGACTGGGCATTTATGCTGCTCAGTTGGATGGTGCCTGCCACAGTTTTGGCATTGTGTGTATTGGGATGTTCGACGCTGTATACTACATACTTCTGCCTCTCTCCCTAATTCCTTTGAATTCCTCTCAAACTGTTCATAAAGCATGCAGATGTGAATGGCAGTTTCTAAAGTCAAATTCTTTTCTTCTAACAACTGTGTGTGAATGGTGTCATTATAAATACCACAGACAATTCTGTCTATGATCAAATCAAATTTTTTTTAGCTAGCAGTTTGAATGTAGACACATGTGATTGCACATTTTCATCACACTTTTGGTTTGTGGTGTTAATAATATATCTGTCTTTACAGGTAAACATATTTTCTCAAACTTTTAAAGCAGCACTTCAGAGTCCTCAGTACCCTCCCCTTTCTAAAGTACTGTATTTACTTGTACATTTTTTGACTTCTCAGATAGTCCAGCAGTGCAGTATACTTTCCATTCCTTTCAGCAATGTTTTCATCAAAAATGAATGAATCTTGTGGTGGTGACCTTTAGCCATGCCTGTCCCACTTCTGAGACCATGTATATGTGAGATGAGGGAATTATGTGATGGAGACTTTGAGCCATGCCTGTCCCACTTCTGACACCATGTAGATGTGAGATGAGGGAATCATGCGATGGAGACCTTGAGCCATGTCTGTCCCACTTCTACCACCATGTAGATGTGAGATGGGGAATCATGCGATGGAGACCTCAAGCCATGTCTGTCCCACTTCTACCACCATGTAGATGTGGTGTAGAAAGACTGAAATTACAAATTTCAGGAGTAAAACAAAATTTGTTTACTCAGCATGCCATGCATAACTAGACTGAACTCAGAGAACAGGGACAGGAACCTCCCAACATGCGTAGCCCAAGAGACCTTACATCCTGCCAGGCTCTGTCAGGTCATACATTTACAAGAACTATGCACACAATGCAGGAACAACTATGTATGACTTAAGTCCATCTCTGTTCCTACCCTGATTTTACTACGCATGGACTCTGCTGCTCTGTTGTTTCTTCTGCTCCCATCTAGCACTGGAATGGTGTGAATGTCAGACTTCCACACAGTGGGAATTCACATGAGAGCTGAGCAATGGTATCATAGTGCAGAGCATCAGCAAGATTTCCTACAGGCTGTGCACTTTCGAAATGACTTGCACATAGGAGTTCATAAATGTGAGGGGTTGTGGCAAGGACAATGTTCCTAGACACAAATGTGAGCATTTATTGCACCAGTTTTAGATACAAACTCATTAAAGTAGTGACATTGTAATGTTTGGAGAAATTTGCTGCAGAACTCACTTGTCACTTGTCGTAGCCACCACCATTTATCGTAACCATTTATCGTAACCCTGGCCCATGTTCACATTGATTCAAGTGTTTCCAATTAGGCTTGTCAAGATCCAAACAGCAACAATTACAACAAAGGTGTGCTTACATCACTGCCTCCCACAGAATCTCCACACTAATTTCCTAAAATACTTTGCTCTTCTGTGAACAGTCTAATGATCTACAATTGAGCCTATAGTCACCCCATTCTTGCCTACTCTCCCAAAATATCCCACGGTCTCCAGGAAGAGCAGATCTTTCCACATCCCACCCACTTCCTAGTGAAATGGCTGAGATGTGGGGCGCAATGAGGAGATTATCAGAGAATCACAGCATCTTGGCTCTGCGCTTTCTTTGCACTAATTACACACTAATGATGAGTAGTGCCCACCCCAGTAATCAACGCATCTCCCTCTGGGATTTTTCCTGGAGGGAAATATTGGTTAGGATGAGTCACTTACATCCAAACTGGGGACACACAGACATGCACTTAGCATGTAAACTCTCACAGGCAGGGCCCTCCTTCCTGATATTTCATCCCTTGCACTATCCATGCTTGTATTGCTCCTTGTCTCTTGCCTCCTACTCCCTTTCAGCGACCCTGACTTTGTGCCCACCCTTCACTGGGTACAGTCACCCTCCTGACACTTGCCTTCAAGACACAGGGAGTCACCCTAATCTTACCTTTGTCTACTTTGATAAATTATTCTTATTAATTAATATCCCCCTAGTAGTTACTTAGAAAAATTCATATATTGACTTTGTTTTAAACTATATATGCTATGAAATCACATTTTCCTACCTAACTATATATATATATATATATATATATATATAACAAAGATAATTGGCTTCATTCAAATTTGCTTTATGAGCATCACACCTAGTTCACCATTGTTTACTCTGTACTGTACCACAGCTGTCAGTTTACAGCTTACAATCACTGTACCATTGTTATGTCATCCTACAGTCACTGTACCATTGTTTTGTCAGCTCACAGTCATTGTACCATTGTTATGTCAGCTTACAGTCATTGTACCACAGTTATGTCATCCTACGTTGTACCATTGTTATGTCATCCTACAATAATTGTACCATTGTTATGTCAGCTTACAGTCATTGTACCACAGTTATGTCATTTTACAGTCATTGTACCACTGTTATGTCAGCTTCTAGTCATTGTACCCCAGTTATGTCATTTTACAGTCATTGTACCATTGTTATGTCATCCTACGGTCATTGTACCACTGTTATGTCAGCTTACAGTCATTGTACCCCAGTTATGTCATTTTACAGTCATTTTACCATTGTTGTTTGATCCTGCAGTCATTGTACCACTGTTATGTCAGCTTACAGTAATTGTACCCCAGTTATGTCATTTTACAATTGTTATGTCATCTTACAGTCATTGAGCCATTGTTATGTCAGCTCACAGTCATTGTACTATTGTTATGTTATTTTACAGTCATTATTATTATTATTATCCTTTATTTATATGGCGCCACAAGTGTTCCGCAGCGCCATACATAGTGCATACAACTAATAGGTGAACAAGAAACAAGTAACTTACAGTACATTACAGTGCAGGACAAGGACACGATTTACATACATTGTGCAATAGCGATTAAAGCACTCACAATAAGCAGCCGGGAGTTATCAGTCACATGTTAGGTGCCGTAATGGGGAGTAAAGAGTAGAAGAAAATGTAAGGAGAAGCACATAAGGGAAGAGGTCCCTGCTCGTGAGAGCTTACATTCTAAAGGGGAGGGTCAGACTGACAGGCGTGACACAGAAGGGGAAGATAGGGAGGACAGAAGGGGAAGATACCATAGTTATGTTAGTTTACAGTCATTGTATCATTGTTATGCCATCTTATAGATTTTGTACCATTGTTATGTCACCTTACAGTCAGTGTACCATTGTTATGTCATTTTGACAGTCATTGTACTATTATGTAATTTTACAGTTATTGTACCATTGTTATGTCAGCTTACAGTCAGTATACCATTGTTATGTCATTTTGACAGTCATTGTACTATTATGTCATTTTACAGTCATTGTACCATTGTTATGTCAGCTTACAGTCATTGTACCCTTGTTATGCCAACTTACCGTCATTGTATCATTGCTATGTCAGTTCATTGTACCATTGTTAAGTCAGCTCACAGTCATTGTACCATTGTTATGTCAGCTCACAGTCATTGTACCCTTGTTATGTCAGCTCACAGTCATTGTACCATTGTTATGTCAGCTCACAGTCATTGGCCCTCATTCAGAGCCGCTCGTTAGCGGCAGTACGCTCGTTCCGAGCGATGTTTGCACATCTGCGCATGCGTACGGTTTTTAGTACGCATGCGCGAACCAGTCAGTGCGGCCAAAAATCGTTGGTACGCAATATAGCGAGTGCCTGCTATTTTGAATGACAGAATGAGGCGTATGTGGGTGGTAACAGGGGAAGGTGCTTGAAAATGGGGAGTGGAGATCCGAACGCAGGCGTGCTTAAAGGTCAAAACGGGCGTTTTATGGGTGTGTATATTTAAAACAGCAGCGTCATTGTTCACGTCACTGGGTTATTTTATAGCCAGAACTGCTCGCAAATTTGTGGTAGCAAACACCAACCACAAGAATAGCGAGCAGTTCATACGCTGGTCGATGTACTCGATTAATCTAATAAATAGCGGACATGACGTAGGATGCGAGCGGCCAGGGGGCGTTTTTAACAAATAAACGAGCGTATGTTTTGCTCGCTCGTTCAGACTTAGAGGTGTGAACAGACTACAATGTGCGTACGGATCATTTGAATAGCCACCCCTTGTTTTTAAACGAACGACCGCAAATAGCGAACGGCTCTGAATGAGGGCCATTGTACCATTGCTATGTCAGTTCAGTCATTGTACCCTTGTTATGTCAGCTCACAGTCATTGTACCATTGCTATGTCAGTTCAGTCATTGTACCCTTGTTATGTCAGCTCACAGTCATTGTACCATTGTTATGTCAGTTCAGTCATTGTACCATTGCTATGTCAGTTCAGTCATTGTACCCTTGTTATGTCAGCTCACAGTCATTGTACCATTGCTAGGTCAGTTCAGTCATTGTACCCTTGTTATGTCAGCTCACAGTCATTGTACTATTGCTATGTCAATTCAGTCATTGTACCATTGTTATGTCAGCTCACAGTCATTGTACCATTGATATGTCAGTTCAGTCATTGTACCATTGCTATGTCAGTTCAGTCATTGTACCCTTGTTATGTCAGCTCACAGTCATTGTACCATTGCTATGTCAGTTCAGTCATTGTACCATTGTTATGTCAGCTCACAGTCATTGTACCATTGATATGTCAGTTCAGTCATTGTACCATTGCTATGTCAGTTCAGTCATTGTACCATTGTTATGTCAGCTCACAGTCATTGTACCATTGCTATGTCAGTTCAGTCATTGTACCAGTGGCGTAAGTTCATCCCAGATGCCCGGAGGCAAGTTATAATTTGGTGCCCCCCGTCACAGCCGCTGACACTGTAATGTAGCAATTCGCATGCAGACAAGCTATAGATAGATGAAGGCAGCAACTGATCGTGTGACATGGAAGCTCTCCACTAGTGTATGGTGGCTTCTCAGGTGCCGAGAAGGGGTGACATGTATTGGGCGGCTGTGACAGTACACTCCGGGTACATAGTTACAGCCCTACGTGGGGTGAATATGTTGTGGACAATGGAGGAGGTGCCCCCTTCAGAGCTGGAGCCCGGCGGCAGGCGCCTCCATTGTCTCCCATAGTTCTGCCCCTGCATTGTACCATTGTTATGTCAGTTCAGTCATTGTACCCTTGTTATGTCAGCTCACAGTCATTGTACCATTGCTATGTCAGTTCAGTCATTGTACCATTGTTATGTCAGCTCACAGTTATTGTACCATTGCTATGTCAGTTCAGTCATTGTACCATTGCTATGTCAGTTCAGTCATTGTACCATTGTTATGTCAGCTCACAGTCATTGTCAATGCTTGTGAGTTAAAATACTGACCCCGATTTGATAGAGCTGTATGGGATAGTTAGTCCCAAACAAAAACAGAAACAATATATATAAAGCAGCTCAAGAATAGGGGATTGGATACAAGTAACAGTAGTTAACTAATTTACTTTTAAAATTTCAATATTTATTGCTAGACATATATTTAGAATACAGTAAAAATGAACACTCAGTCACTGGCAAAGTTCAGTATGCCTTGGAATATTAAATTCCTGTTGGCAAAAGTAAAAGTACGTAGAACATATGTAGAGACCCTCCATTACATTAGTACCCTTTTTGGGGACTAAAGGAAATTCGCTATTTTATACCTGTATGAATGTCCCATTAAAGTGTCCTTCTCACAGCAAGTGCACACTAGAGTGCCGAGTCCTGTGGGATGTCAGTGTCTCAGCTCAACCTCTCACCCTGAATATTCCAAGGCATCTTTAATTTTATCAGCCTATTATTGAATCTTGCCAGTGACTGAGTGTTCATTTTAACAGTATTCTAAATATATGTCTAGCAATAAATATTGGATTTTGTTGAAATAAATTAGTGAACCACTGTTACTACTTACTACTATACATTCCCCTATCAGTGGCGTAACTAGGGCAGGGCAAGCGGGGTACGTGCCCTGGGCGCCGTTGGACCGGCGGCGCGGGGGGGGGTGCCACTGGCCACGGTACCGGCCCGCCCTAGTTAGCCAGTGTAGCACCGACCGCAATGGGTGCGGTTCAGCGCTACACATTTACACAGGACCTGCTCTAGGCTTCCAGCGCCGGTCCTGTGCTTCACACCTGAGCCCGTTCCCTCCCCCTGAGCGCTTGCCCAATAGCGCTAGGAGGCGGGCTCAGGCTGTGCATAACACACGCATCGCCGCCAGCGCTGGCGGCGATGCGTATGTTAAACAGCAGCCAATGAGAGTCAGATAGACTCTCATTGACCGCTGCAGCACCCACTGCAAGAGCCGGACTTGCGTCCGGCTCCTGCAGTGGGTAATGGGACTGACATCATGACGTCATGACGTCTGTCCCATTATGCTGAGCGCGCCAGCCCGGGCGGGAGCGGCGTCGCAAGCAGGACCAGGATCAGGAGCAGAGATTCAGGTAAGTATATTTTTATGTATATATATATATATATATATTTTTTTTTTTTTATTTTTTTTTACCTATCTGCACAACGGGGGAGAGGGGTGGCTACTACTGGGGGAACCTCTACTGGGGGAGGGGTGGCTACTACTGGGGGCGCCATTGGGAGGACCTCTACTGGAGGGGGGCTACTCTACTGGGGACTACTACTTGGGGGGAACTACCACTGGGGGCATTATAAAAGGGGCCTACTACTAGAGGCACTGCACTCGGGGGACCACTACTAGGGGCAATAGGAAGGGCCACTACAGGGGGCACTGGATAGGGGGGATCACTACTGGGTGCCTGCATAAGGGGACCACTACTGGTAAAACTGCATGGGGGGGGACTACTGCTGGGGGCACTAAATAAAGGGCACTGCATAGGGGGGGACTACTACTTGGGGCACCATATAAAGGGCACTGCATAAGGGGATACCGCTACTGGGCGCACTGCATTGTGGGGACTGCTACTGGGGGCACTGCATAAAGGGGAACACTACGTGGGGCACTGCATTTGGGGGGGCCACTACTGGGGGTACTGAGTAAGGGGAACTAATTGGGGGCTGTATAAGGGGGACCACTACTGGGGATACTGTATAAGGGGCACTACTATGGGCCTGCGTAAGAGGGACCACAACTGCATACTGGGGGTACTGTATAAGGGGTACTACTGGGGTTAAGGTGCATATGGATAGGAATGTTCAGCGTGAAAATAAAGGGGTGTGCCATGTTGACACGCCCCATTTTTAAGTGACTACGCCCATTTTTTTACGCGTGCGCCTTCGGCGCGCACACATCTCGGGATGTTCAGGGGTGGGGGGGCTCCCTTTTCTAATTTGCCCTGGGCTCCAAATACCCTAGTTACGCCACTGTCCCCTATTCTTGAGCTGATTTATATACATTGTACCATAGTTATGTCAGATCAGTCTTTGTACCATTGTTATGTCAGCTCACAGTGATTGCACCATTGTTACAGTATGTCAGCTTACAGTCATTGTAACATTGTTATGTCAGTTTACAGCCATTGTACCAATGTTATGTCAGTTCACAGTCATTATACCATTGTTATGTCAGCTTTACAGTCATTGTACCGTTGTTATGTCAGTTCACAGTCATTGTACCATTGTTATGTCAGCTTTACAGTCAGTGTACCATTGTTATGTCAGTTTACAGCCATTGTACCAATGTTATGTCAGTTTACAGCCATTGTACCAATGTTATGTCAGCTCACAGTCATTGCACCATTGTTACAGTATGTCTGCTTACAGTCATTGTGCCATTGTTACAGTATGTCTGCTTACAGTCATTGTACCATTGTTATTTCAACTTACAGTCATTGTACCATAGTTATGTCAGCTCACAGTCATTGTACCATTGTTATGTCAGCTCACAGTCATTGTACCATTGTTATGTCAGCTCACAGTCATTGTACCATTGTTATCTCACTTCCTCTGTTTTTGTATTTTCCCTGTATGGCGCTGTTGAAACTGCTGTTGACAATGGAACATCTGTGCATGTCTTTTGCTGGTAATGCTTCTGCAACATTATGCAAATAACAACATCAGCCCTCCCCTGGTGTACAAGCGTGCATTTGCAAGGACTAAGAAACCCACTTTTAGCATCTTTAGATGCCCAAATACCACTTGGTGCATCTTTAGATACAACCATTGGTTGCACCATCGAACTGTTGGATGACGAGCACTCTGCACTGCCTCCATCTATTTATATGAGCTAGCGGTCTCTAGGACCCTAAGTCAGTCTCTGACATATGCTACTGCACATGAGCGCCTGTACTGTGGGTCTTTATCCTCACTGTCCATAGTTCATGGACATGCTCCCTAGGGAATGTAGTTAGCTGACCGTCAGATGGGATGCCACCGCGCTAAATCCCGATGGTGCAAGCCCGATACGGGACTTAAGATACTGTAGGCATCTAAATACCGGTTGCCTATCTTAATCCCGATGCCGGAATCTAGACAGATGCCATCCCGAACAAGATAAGCCGGGGCGTCTTAGCTGTAAGCTATGGTGGGGGGGTTAGGTTTAGGCAGCATAGCGGGGTTAGGGTTAGGTTTTGGGGGGGAGGTTAGAGTTAGGCACCCCCAGAGGGGGTTAGGCACCACAGGGGGGTTAGGGTTAGGCCCTAAGGGGGAGGGTTAGGTTTAGGCACGTAGGGGGGAGACTTAGGTTTATGCACTAATGGGGAGGTTTAGGGTGCGGGGTGGGGATGGTTAGAGTTAGGCTGCAAGAAGGGAGGGTTAGGGGGAGAAGAGGGAAGGGTTAGTATATTTACCCGACCCCTGTCGGGATACCGACCATTGGGATGATGCTGTCGGTATTATGCCAGAAGGCATCTTGACTGCCAGTATTACTAGTGAGAGTTTTTAGATCTGGTTAATAAACCTAAGACCTGGTTAAGTTGCTTCCTATGTGGACTTACCGCCACTCACACACCTGCTGCATAACCCAGCACACAACACTGGTTCTCCCTAGTCCCAGAGTACTACTAAAGGTCACACTCTACTAAACTCTGGGGCTAATTCAGCATTGCACAAAAGTACAGTGCTGAAGACTGATTCCCAATTATCGGGCATCTGTGTTGATGCGCAGAACCCATTCTGCGAATGTGCAGAACGGAACCTTCTATGCCATCTGCCATTTAAGGAGCAGCGTGGGGATGGGGACGGCCGGCGTTACCGGTAACGTGGGCGTGTCCGCCTTGTTTTCCATTCTGTGGCAAGACCAGGGGCTGCATCCACGGACACCGTTTCCTGGCCTTGCAAGCCGTCCAACCCGAGTAAGCTGAGGCTTATTTAGCTGGCCAGCGACCCGGCATCGTCCACCATTGCGACCGATGATCTCGATGGTGATCCCAGCCTGGGACCATGGTTGCAGTGCCAGGATTGCAAATGCAGCAGGGGGTGTTCCTGCTGCATTTCCATATTAGTAAGGACGGAATTGCAAAGCTGCTTGTGTGCACGCTCATCAGCCAGACCCTCTCCATGCATCCTCTTAGCCACCTCCGTGTCACTGCCCAGGAACGCCCAATGCATTACTAAGGCTGTATGCAGTGGCGTTACTAGGGTATATGGAGCCCGGTGCAAGATGAAAAATGGAACCCTGCCTATGTGCGCACGCCAAAAAGTGGGTGGGGCCACTTCCACAAGGGCCGTGGTCACTGAAAATTGGCCATGTCAACATGACACAGACACCACCGTTTCTCGTCACTCAGGCAACATTCTATTCCATATGCACCTTAAGCCCCCAGTAGTAGTGCCCCTCTTTCAATGCCCACTGTAGTAGTGCCACTTATGCAATGTCCTCAGTAGTAGTGCCCCATGTAGTAGTATCCCTTATACAGTGCCCCCCCAGTAGTGCACCCTTATACAGTGCTCCCAGTAGTGCACCCTTATACAGTGCCCCCAGTAGTGCACCTTATACAGTGCCCCCAGTAGTGGTACCCCCTGTGCAGTGCCCCCAGTAGTGGTCCTCCTATGCAGCGCCCCCAGTAGTTGACCCCCCTATGCAGTGCCCCCAGTAGTGGTCCACCCTATACAGTGCCCCCAGTAGTGGTCCCCATTATACAGTGCCCCCAGTAGTGGTCCCACTTATGCAGTGCCCCCAGTAGTGGTCCCCCTTATGCAGTGCCCCCAGTAGTGGTCCCCCCCAATGCAGTGCCCCCAGTAGTGGTCCCACTTATGCAGTGCCCCTTATACAGTGCCCCCAGTTGTGACCCTTATACAGTGTCCCCAGTAGTGGTCCCTCCTATGCAGTGTCCCCTGTAGTGCCCCTTATACAGTGTCCCCAGTAGTCAGGGGCTGGCTGGCAACTTTCAGCCTGGGGGGCAAACACAAGCAAGTGGCCCCAGCTTTTCTACTAGTACATTGTGAAACACTCCGGAGCTTGGCCCCGTTAGGTTAACATCATGTCCATGTGGCGTTACCCTATAGTAGCCCATGGGCTACAATTTAGCAAATTCTTCTGGAGAGGGGTGCTCTGGATCCCTCTCCGTTGGCCCCTGGTGATATATGCACAGACCAAACCAGAAAGCTTCCAGCTCTTCACCAGGCAGGCTCTTATCAGAGCCTGTCTCCAGACAAGAGGATTTTACTAAATTTGAATGAAAATATTAATTTGCACATTGAGCCTTTGGTGTAAAATATTTATCGCATCCGCATTAAAAATGCGTATTGTGATAAATATGCCCCTTAGTAACAGAAAATTGTGTTGCCTGCCATCCTTAGGTTTAATTTTGTGTTGTTGAATGTGAATGTGAACCGCCCATACATGCCAAATCTGATCGCAGCCATGCGGTAAGGGGGCAGAGGCAATCGTGTTGGTACGGGGCATAGGCACAGATGAGGAGGGGGCACAGTTACAGATGAGAAAATGGGGACAGTGGGAGAGACTGCAGGGGTTAAGGGGCCAGTGGGAGAGAATGCAGGGGAGAAAGGGACAGTGGAAGAGAGTGCAGGGGAGAAGGTGGAGAGGCTGCAGGGGTTAAGGGACCAGTGGGAGTACAGGGGAGAATGGGGTAGCTGTCAGAATAACAATGTAAGTGTTCCTGCCACTAGCTGCAGCAGCAGGAAAGGGATATATAGAGGCTGGTGTATGTACAGTATGTACATCTCCCTCTAGTCTACATCTTAAAAAATAAAAAGTAACCCAGCCAACAGGCTCACATATACTAAGCACTGCAAAATATATATATTCGCATAAAAAAGACAACTGTCAGAGACTATCAAAATATCCAGTGTATTAAGGTCAAAGTGAGGCGACGTTTTGGAGTGCAACCCCCTTACTCAAGCCAATAGATATCTGTGGTGTTGACTTGAGAACGTCGCCTCACTTTGACCTCAATACATTGGATTTTTTTTTATGATAGTCTCTGAATGCTGCCTTCTTTGTGTGCTTGTGTATTTTAGTCATATGACTGGGCACCAGAGCATTGGACAGCATAAAGTGGGACTGGACTAATATATGTATATATATATATATATATATATATATATATACACACAAACATACACACACAGTATAAATATATATAGTATATATATATTGTAATATATATATATATATATATATATATATATAAAATATATACTGTATAATATATATACTTACGCTGTATATTATACATATCCATACACTGTATTATATATATATATATATATATATATACACATACATACACACCTACACTGTATAATATATATATATATATATACACACACATACACTGTATAATATATATATATATATACATACACACTTACACTGTAATATATATATATATATATATATATATATATACACTGTATAATATGAGTGCCAGCCTGGTGAAGCACTGTGCTGAGATCTGCTGCTTACCTGTCAGCCCCATGGTGGCATGCAGGGCTTTAGTCTCTCAAACAAACGGGGAGGCCATGTCACTCTGTCTCAGGCAGCCCTCCCAGGTAGGTCCAGCGCTGCTACCCCTTTCCAGTCCACTCGCTTGAGGAAGAGAGAGCCTCGAGTCGCAAGATGATGTCATCATCTTGCAACACCACAGTAGCTCCTCCGCAGCGGTGCCAGCGGCGGCTGTGTGGAAGAGGAGCAAAGAACATACTACAGTCCAGTCATCGGTACTCGTCCGATGACTGTACCGGAAAACCCCTATTCCCCACACGCGACAGTAGTGCTGCAGTGGCCCTTGTGCTGCACAATTGTACTGGCCCGGGGGGCAGATGGCACCCTGCCCCCCGGCCCAGTCCGCCACTGCCAGTAGTGGTCCGGAATATATTGTGCCCCCAGTAGTGGCCCCTATGCAGTGCCCCCAGTAGTGGTTCCCACTATGCAGTGCCCCTTATACAGTGCCCCCAGTAGTGGTCCCCCTATGCAGTGCCCACAGAAGCGAGACAGTGCCCCCGGTCAGTAGTGCTCCTTACATAATACATATACACGCAGACATACACATACACAAAACACTTACCTGAATCCCTGCTCCTGTGCCCGCCCCCGTCCTCTCCTCCATTCTCCCGCTCAGCACTATGGGAGAGACGTCATGACGTCTCTCCCATCACCAACTGTGGGAGCCGGAAGGTGGAGCTCATGAGTGAGCTCCAGCCCGGCTTAGGCCATGGGTGCAACAGCCAATGAGACTCTGTCTGACTCACTGCACTCCGAATTACACTGACTTTAACAGACCTGGACCACGCCCGGAGGCTCCCCCCATGTGCCACCGGTCTGACAGCGCCCAGGACATGGGTCCCAGTAGACCCTCCCCGGTTACGCCACTGACCGTATGTCTCAATGCAATGCTGTGCACACGGACTCTGGTCACATGCGCTGTGCGACTTAGACTCATGCACCGAGGTAAAAAATTTCTCACCTGCCTCCGACTTGCGAGCGGCTCAGAATCAGGCCCACTATGTGACACCTTAGAAATAAAGATAATAATAATACTGAAAATAAAAAGGTGCTCTGACCCTAGTCCAACATACCATATAATAACTTCCTTTTTCCAAATAAAGCACAGGGACAGAAAGACCATCCCATTTGTCACTGCAAAAGTGTTCTGCACCCTGTCAGGCGCCTACGGTGCCGCTCTGTAGCAGGCAGCACTATGCAATAGGAATAGCAATATGATACATACCGCAGTTGCCTTTCTCTCCCTTTCCTATAGTTGCATTGATAACAGCTAAGTGCCACCTAGTATTCATCTCCTTGCATTCCTTCCAAACAGATGCTTTAGGGAACAGCTTACATAGACAAACAAACTTGTTTTCATTTAGATAACCACCCTGAGACTGAAAATAATCTCCTTTCTGGAAACTGTGTATAAATAAATAGATATATAAATTCTAGCAAGACACAGTTGTAGTTGTGCAGTGGGATTCCTCCTCTCACCACAGCATGAGCTAATATAGATACACACTCTGCTACAGTCTCCGTATGCTCACAGTTTGTATACTCTTGCATACTGGTAACATATTAAACCCCAGTGGAGAATCGTTTCCAGTTTTCCTTCCAATGCCGCCTTGGCAGGGTGGCAGCTGTTGTGGGGAGAGAGGAAATCTACTTGGAACTGTTTTCTCTATCCCTGACTGCTACTCTTGCTCTTTACCCAGCCGGTCACAGGAGTGTAACCCTGCCTGGCACCTGCTTGTTTTTACTTTTGTGTAATGCCTTTGCCTAGTCACTGGGGAGGCATACAAACCTGGCACCAGTACCACACCCGCACATTCAAAAGATGCACGTTAATACATAATGCTGATAATGTACTGTTAAATCAGCGATCTGTAATGAATAATTAAATTGTTATGATCTATGTATATAAGCATGGAATCGTCCAAATTAATGCGCCAGGGCTTAGGGTGCATTTAAAACATGAAGAGGGCCCGATTCTGAGTCAGATGTAGTCATGGTCATCCTTGTAACAGTCGTGTCCAAATGTGCAAGGAATGACGCCCACTATGAGTGTTCGTTGACGCTGAAGTACCGATTGGTGCGTCTTTAGACGCACCATCAAAACTTGCACCAGCACTATGGCTTCTCTGGGCCTGATCCACTACAGATCGCAAGTTCAACTGCTATAGTATGCTAATCCATTGCGATTGCAATGCAAACTCCGCACTACATAAGGACACCCACTTTACCTTACACACATCCGTAATGTTTAGCAGAATAGCAAAACCATCGGTACAATCGAGTACCATCGCAGCCTCACGCACACTTGCACAAGCCCTGTCCTTACTCAGAAATTGGTAACTTCCACACACGCTATCAGACCTCATACTGCGTGTGGCATTGCAGTAGCTAATTCATGCACGCCCCTGCAACAGTGTGCAAACGCACTGGCACACCTGCATTTCCCCATCATCACCACAAATGGTACCTCCTGTTAATCACTCTGCGAGGAGTCTGCGTAGCCTCTCCGATTGCACAGAACTCAACAATCGTCCAATTGAGTATGTATTAGCAACTGTGATCCAAGTTAAATCAGGCCCTCTGTACGCAACCGCTTTCAGCTACACACCTGCACTGCCACCATAAGACTCAACAACTGCGCTCATGATTTTAGATACCACGCTGTTACCTCACAGTCACCTTCCAGAAACACCCCTTGCATTTCTGCTTTCTGCTATTGTGCGGATTCATTTGTTCTGTGATTCTGGGCCGGTGGAAATAAAGCAAAATACATTTAATTTTTTGCATGTAGGGTAGATACTGGCTGCTTTTGCATGCAACTTCTGGACAGCTTTATTTTTAAATATCAATTTAGATTTCAGTTTGGACACACAACTCTCATGTCTAAGGGGTATATTTACAAAAGTAAAATTTTGTATTTGATTTTATGATCGATTTAACTCATCTGGGGCTCTATTCATCATCTCTTAATTCCTACAAAAGGAGGTGAAAATGAACATTTTCACCTGCAATTGTAGAAATTAAGTGTTCGAGCTGTTCATCAAGAAGGTAAAGCAGGCGATATCACAGATATCTCCTGCTTACCTTCCTCTCGCAGAATGGCCCACTGTCCCATACACTAGTATCACAGATATCTCCTGCTTACCTTCCTCTCGCAGAATGGCCCACTGTGGCCATACACTAGTATCACAGATATCTCCTGCTTACCTTCCTCTCGCAGAATGGCCCACTGTGGCCATACACTAGTATCACAGATATCTCCTGCTTACCTTCCTCTGGTGGAATGGCCTGCTGTCCCTATACCTAGTATCACAGATATCTCCTGCTTACCTTTCTCTCGCAGAATGGCCCGCTGTCCCCATACACTAGTATCACAGATATCTCCTGCTTATCTTCCTCTGGTGGAATGGCCCGCTGTCCCTATACCTAGTATCACAGATATCTCCTGCTTACCTTTCTCTCGCAGAATGGCCCGCTGTCCCCATACACTAGTATCACAGATATCTCCTGCTTATCTTCCTCTGGTGGAATGGCCCGCTGTCCCTATACCTAGTATCACAGATATCTCCTGCTTACCTTCCTCTCCCGGAATGACCTGCTGTCCCCATACACTAGTATGGGGACAGAATTCATCAAGCTCCGAAAATACAATATTTTCGGAGATTGAGGACCACATTCAGAGTCGGTCGTTGCGGCCGCATGGTCGTAAGATAAAAGGGGCCGCATATGCAAATGAAGCGCTCGCAAGTTGCGTCGTTAAGATGGGATTGTTAGCTGGACGAGCGAGGGGAGGATGCGGCCGTAAGACTAAAAATACGCCCCCTCCTCGTTCCCATTACACGTCATCTCCGGGCATATAAGGATTAATCGAGATCATCGGGAACCATCGGAGCTGGTCGTAGAGCTTAAGGTTGACAATACCCTCTCTTAAGCACTACGATCAAGTCAGTGTAAAACCTCCCATGTCACATGTGCCATGACACTACTTAGTTAATTATGCACTCCCATAAAACGCCGTTTGCATAGTCAGGCACGCCTGCGTTCGGATCTCCACTACCCCGTTCACAAGCACCTTCCCCTGTTACCACCCACAAATGCCTCATCCTGTCACTCAAACTAACGACCTGGCCAAGTTGAAGAAGAGAGCAATTTCTGATCGTAAAAGCTAGTTTGCGCACGCGCATTGCGAATTTTACGCATGCGCAGTTTAGCGAACATCGGTGGCGTACGACCGTGTGGCGCAACAACTCTGAATGAGGTCCTGACTGTGGGAGCATTTGCCATCTTCAGATGGCGATTGCTCCCGCACTGGGCTCGCAACACGTCGAATCCCTCCGCCCGTGTCCGGCTCCTTCCGCCGGACATCGGGGCTCTTGTGCGCATGCGTTACCCAGGGACGTGCCATCAGGGTAAAGACTCCCTAAATAGACCCCCTGAAATCAAGCCTCCCCTGTCATACTCCTGAGATTTGATATAAAAATGATTAGAATAATACAAAGAACATATGTATTACTTATAAACATCTTCTTTGTTTATTGTAATAATTTTTATAGTTCACACTCACCAGCTTTGTGGAGCTCCCTGGGACTGCAGGGAGATGAGAGATGAGGCAGAACCAGCTCAGCCTCGCTTCTGTATAGTCAGAAACTTCTTGCAGAGCTAGGGGCGGGGCCACACCACGGGCGATAAGCTGCACACAAAAGAGAGCTAATAGAGGCATGTCTCTGAGTATGGGGGCATGCTTTGAGCACTGATGGACTACTTGGATATGTCATGTGACCAGGAAATGCACTGCAGGGGGAGAGACAGGCTCCCAGCACTCAGACCCTTCTCCATGTATGCTTCCCCAGCCAATGTCCTGTAGGTCACATATGCGCACTTGTCTCACTGTTCCCGAAAGGAGCAGTGAAGCCGCTCGCCTAGACAGCTGATTTTCGGATTAGCTGTCTCCGCACCAGAGCAATGTTCAGACCCCGATAATTAATATAATTAAAAGACCCCTTGAAATTGAATCAAATAGAATTTACATTTCACTGCCAAAATTCCACATTTACTCAAACTCGATTTTGAATTCGATTTCAAAATCAAATTCGATGTTGTTCAATTTTGACTAGTGATTTCTTGTTCAGTTTTGGATGTTCATTTGAAAATCAAACATAAAATCACATATAAAGTCTAATATATGATCGAACACAAAATCCCCAAAATAATGGTGTCCCCCAGCGCAAAAGCACAATCTGCACCAGCAGAGCCGGTCCTAGCCAATTTAGTGCCCTAGGCAACATTTTGACTGGTGCCCCCTAGCAGATAATCCCACCACCTATGTTATGGCCGGTACACACTAGACGATGTTAGCAACGGGACCCGACGGGGTGCCGGCATCGGCAAATGCATGCACAATTGCCAATGCTGGCAGAACGAAGTGATGGTGGGGACCATGCTGTATTCGGCAACATAGCCTTTGCTAACAATGTTGCTCATCAGGAGCGATGTACTGAGTAAATTTGTGGGCCCCGTAGCAAAATTTATAAGGGGCTCCCACAAACTCTCATGTGTGTATGCATACGTACATACATATATACACATATATATGTATATATAAATAAATATGTATATATGTGAATATATAAATACATACAGTGATAGTGCAGAACAGAGATATTTGTTAGTCCCGAGGAGCCCTCGCTTTAAAAAATTGGGGTCCTACTGCACTTTTTCTGGGACCCATTACATATTATGGAGGGTGAGGGCAGGCAGCAGATGGGGTAAAGCTGGGGTAGAGGGGAGCAAGAGCAGGCAGAGCTAGGGATAGGGAGCGGGTAAAGGTAGATACCAGCTGGTGCAGTACTGGGGGGGAAAGAGGGGGTTAAGGGCAGGCAGTGCTGGAGGTACAGAAGGGGTAAGGGTGAATAGTAGCTGGGGCAATACTAGGGCCAAGAAGAAGTTAGGTGCAGGCAATGCTGGGGGTAGGGAGTAGCTGGGGCAGTACTGGGGGGGCAAGGACTGGGTTAGGGCAGGCAGTACTGGGGGTAGGGAGGGATCATTGGTAAATAGCAGCTGGGGCAGTACAGGGGGGCAAGGAAGATTTTAGGGGTAGGCAGTGCTAGGGCTAGGAAGGAGGTAAGATAGGAGGGCAGCTTTAAGTAGTAGTACTTACCAAACAGCCAAATGTACTTTAGAAAACAATTGCTTAGTTACTTTTGTGCCAGGGCCTACATCCCGCCTGGTGCCAGGGACTGCTGCTGGGTGCCGGGGCCGTCCTGCCTCCGGGGCCATCCTGCTGCCGGGTGCCAGAGCCTACCTCCCGCCGGGGCCATCTTGACACCAGGTGCGGGGGTCAGCCTGCCGCCAGGTGCCACAGTCTACCTCCCGTCGGGGCCATACTGCCGCCGGGTCCCAGAGTCCACCTCCTGCCGGGGCCATCCTGATGCCGGGTGCGGGGGGCAGCCTGCCGCCTGGGTCGTCCTGCTGCCGGGAGAAGTTGCCACTTTTCCCTGTAGTGTCGGGTGCCGTTCCTCCAGGTATCACTGTCAGGGTCCAGGGCACCTAGCTGCATGCTGAGTCTACACTGTGGGAGGAGGGGAGGGCTCTCACACTGAGGGACACCTACACGGACACGGTCCACCTCTTTACTAGCCTTAGTAAGGCAGGGGGGTGCCGCCGGGGTTTAAGTGGGTGGGGCCTTGACAGCTACCATAGGCAGGCTGTGTGGCAGGAAAATAAATATATTCCTGACTACAGCTGCATTGGCAGATTCACGGAGGGGGTGGGGGGCAGCAACAGAGCCCTGGAATGCCCCTAGGCATTCCAGTCGCCCTAGGCATTTGCTTAGAATGCCTATGCCTAGGCCGGCTCTGAGCACCAGGTTGTGTGAGTCGGTGGTGGTTGTGGAAATAAGGGAAGAAAAAAAGAAAGTGGTCCTCTGTATTTTCAACAAGCAGCACTGGGCTCTAGCAGGGGTGTAATGCCACAGCCAGGGGACACACTTGGAGTCCCCTGGCCAATTTATTAATCACCCCACAATAGTCAGACCAGGCTGGGGTTTCCTGGAGGTAAACCCAGGCCGGGGCTGAAACCTGGGGCCATCCCTGGAGGTGGGTGTGGGGTTGATAGATGTAAAAGAGATAATTAAACTAATATTATCTTTTACATGGGGACTATAGGTCCCAGCAAGCCTCCTCCACATGCCGCTACTTGGAGAACCACAAGTACCAGCATGCAGGGCATTAAGAGGCCACTAGAATTAAGGGGCCACTGATCCTATATTCTCCCTGTACAAGAAATATTTAAATAAAGACAGTGCTCACATATAATTGAAAGTTAATTTTATAACATACACTCACACTATATACTCACTTTGTCCCTGGTGTTCAGTCCTCTTGTCGAAACTCGCTGTTTGTATTAAAAAAAAACAAAAAACACTCACCCAGAGCCGTAACTAGGGTGATGCGACTTGTTGCATGGCACAGGGCACCGCAGGGCAGGGGGCGCAGTTTGGGCTTGTCAATTTTCTGTTTATTATCATTCTAACTTGTAGCTTCCTCATCTTTATCCCCAGCATCTCCTGGCCTCCCCTATCTCTTCCCTGGCCCTTCCCCATGACGCCATGGCCCTTTTTCAGGTGCCCATCTTATGACCCTATTTGAAAATGGGGGGGAGGCGCCAATGGTCTGTCTGGCACAGGGCACCAAAAAGTCTAGTTACGGCTCTGTACTCCCCTAACCCCTTGGCGCAGGTTGGTCCTGTTCTCCAGTAGAATCCCCGGGCATTCAAAATAACAAACCGCTATCTCTTGATCTATACCAAACAAACACACAGCTCTTCTCTGCAAGTGACATGACCCACGAGGTGTCCTGCACTTGTGGGGCCGCCAGCCAATCAGCTGTGAGTGGCCTGGCTGTCAATCAACAGCCTGGCCGCTGATTAGCTTTTCTGTTAACCAATCTTTCTTGCTTTGCTCCCAGCTCAGAATCTCTGGGCCTGATTCAGCAGAGGACACAATGGCGAAATTTACACAGATCGTGGGAATGTTTGCCATTGCATATGCGTATAAGCCCCACTGCGCATGCATCGCAATTGGTTTGAGATTACATATGCGCAGAGGATTCACTCGCAAAGTGAGTGACAGGTAGTTAGCGTATGGGGAAAGTAAATAGGGGGCAGTGGTTAGAAAATATAGGCCCTCATTCAGACCCACTCGCAAGCGGGCGCACGTACGTTAGGCGTACGTACAAAATTATTTAAATTCAATGGCTCGCTCGTATTTTCGTTCGCATCTAAAATTCCTCCCTAAACTCAGGCGACCCCTCCTCTAACTAACGAGCGTGCGAAATAGCGAGCGTACATCCCCGAAATGGCTTGAAGGGAACGCACGCACAAGTATAAACCGGAAGTGGCCTTGTCAGATGTCGATTACCTGCTCCTTTATTCTGCCTACCTCCATCAATCGTATCATGCCAATCAATGTATCAATTAGCTTAATTGTTTTTTTTTTTTCAACACAATGCAAGAAACTTTACTCTTGTCCGTGTTTGTGTTTACCCGCAGAATACGTACGGATGGAACATTCGCTTTTATTGTTCCAAAAACATGTGAACCACAATTAAACAATTGTTCTATTGCTGTGGATCCCCGCATATTTCCCGGGGTTCATTTCTTTATTTAAATTTGCTTACGCATGTCACTGCATCAAGCCTATCATAACTCTCCAGAGATTTCTGGCCCTGTTGAACACATGACTCATACACTAACCAATAAAATTGCTCCTGTTAATTTCCAAAATACATTAGCCAATCAGAAATTTTTTGCACACTTTATCAAAAATGTTTTGTATGAAAAACACCATTGCCATCATGAGAGCCTCTGCATTCACCAGGCGCGAGCTGCTGGTGCTTACGGAGGTGATGGATCGCCGTATCACCAGCCAGCCTCCACCCATCACCAACCGGCAGAAGCGCTCCGCGTATGCGGAGGCACGGTCCCGCCTGCGGTCCTTCGGTTCACGCCGCAACATCGGGCAGCTGGAGCGCAGGTGGTCAGACCTGCAACGGCGAACGCCCCGCTTGCTGGCATGCTTTCGCATGCAGATACAGGAAAGTAAGTGTTATGTATTGTGGTTTTCATGTTTGTGTTTGTGGGGCAAACTGAGTGTGCATGTTTTCCTGTCTGTCCTATTTATTATTTGTCCTCATATCTGCGTGTGCATGTTTTCCTGTCTGTCCTATTTATTATTTGTCCTCATATCTGCGTGTGCATGTTTTCCTGTCTGTCCTATTTATTATTTGTCCTCATATCTGCATGGCCATGTTTTCCCTCTATTTCTGTTTTTTTCATTCTACTCCTATTTGCCTGTTTTTTGTTGGTGGGTTTTTTTTTTTTTTTTGGGCCCCGGATTTGGCCAGAAACTAAGCTCAATTTCTTTGACATATTTTAGGTGGACAGCCAAGACTACGCCGTCACCGTCCGGCCAGACGGCGTTCCCGCCCACTATCCCCAACCCCCAGCCAACACTCCACCCCAAATATTTCCCCTATACCCCACTCCTCCCCAGCCTTCCAAGACCCTCTCCCGGAACTGTCGGGCCTCCTTCCCCTCCGTCCCACTTCCCCCTCTCCTCCACCCACCCCTCTTCCAATTACCCCCTCCCCTGAGTCCGTCATTACCCCTCCCCGTTCTTTGGGGAATGAAGGCTCCTCCGAGGAAGAACATGGAGGGACTTCCGGAACTCCCGTTTTGGCTCCCGGTATGTTTTTCTTTCGCATTTTTTTTAAGCACAAACTGTTTGTATGTAATCATGTGTCGTGCCTTTATTCGTGCTTTTTGGGTTTACTTTTGGTGATTTAGCAGTTTGCCTTTACCTCTTCCTGCTGATTTCAACATACACATATCACACCTGTGGGAATTTGTACATAGGCCTTGTATTTTTGGCAGCACCCCCTTTTTGTTTTGGTTTCTTTTTTTTAGGTTTAGGAGTGATTTCGTTGTGTTCTTGTTTTTTTAATGTGGATTCCCTATTGTTTTATTAATCCACACACTTTTCTCACCCACAGAGGAACAGAGGCGTCGGCAAGAGGTGGACAAATGTGTTGCCCAGATGCGCCAACATGTCATTGGCGTTCTTGTGGGCCTTGACCGGCTGTCTGGCATCCTTCGCCAGTAGTTTTTTTTGTTTATTTTCGTTTTCTAAATACATTTTTTAGTTCTAATATACGTTCTGGCTCATTCTTTTTTTCCAAAACAAAAATAGTTTTCCCTGACATAAGTAGACTGTTCCTGCAAGGATTTCCCTTTTTTTAAAGTTAGATTGTGTTTTGTATTTGTATGTTAAACAGCCACAAGAAACACATAACAGTAACAATGTAATTTCCCTTTTTGGGTGTAGTGTCAATTAGATATTTCTACATTTTACAGGTTCCTAGTTGGTGTGCAAGCTGCTTAGGCCAATCTTCCAAATCCAAAGGTTTTGACAGGCTTCCTTTTGGTGTGGGTTGGGAACCTGAAAACATATTTCAGTTTACATCAACTGGTGTCAGTACTGGATTACCCCTTAGTCAAATGTAAGGTGTGTTAACCTGGTTACACTTGCTGTTAACGTCCAAAAAAAGGAAGACCATTTCACTCTCCAAACATTTATTCACAACATAAATGAGAAATCAAAGTGGTCACTCACAAAAAAAAAAAGACAGTGATAATCTCAAATACAACACATACAAATAAAATATTTAAATAAAAAAAACAATCAAGAACTGGTTGACGAAGGACCATGCCAACATGATTCCACAAACATTGCGATATGGGTTCCAGAATATATGCCCAAAATCACCAGATCCAGGTTTGGTAAGGGTAGCAGGAAGTAGTGAGCGTTGGAGTGCCAAAGATTATGTGAACAAACAGAAGATGGTGAAAAAAATAAAAATAAATTAGATGTTCGCCAACAAACACAAACACATTAGGTATAAACACTGTAGTTTTGGTCAAACTTACCTAAAAAATCTGGCCACCACATCATCGCGTATGGCCCCCCCACATACTGACCTCCGACCAACCTCGGGGGGGCCATCCTCAGGTAAGGCATCCTCTGGCTGCATTGGGACACCACTCCTTATGGCGATGTTGTGAAATATCCCACACAGGACCACAATTTTCGACACCATATCCGGCAAATACATGAGCTCGCCACCAGAGCGGTGGAGGCATCTGAATCGGCCTTTTAAAAGGCCGATACAGCACTCCACCACTTGCCTGGTGGCTGTAAGTGCGGAATTATACTCACTTTGTGGGCCTGGTGTGGGAGCCAAATAAGGAGTGAGCAGCCAGGACATGCAAGGGTATCCACTGTCTCCTGTGAAAAATAAGAGACAACATCAGGAACACTGTGTATCAAGCTTAACATTGTTATGTACTAAAGGTCTCCACTTACCCAGAAGCCACGCATCACCAGCTTGTAGGTTGGTTAATTTCTGCCATATCCCTGATTGCCAGATGACGAAGGAGTCATGTGCACTTCCTGGTAATTTAGCATTCAGGGACAGGATCTGGAGGGAGGCATCACATACCACCATTACATTCAGGGAGTGATAGTGTTTCCTGTTTCTAAATATTGCCTCCAGCCATGCTGGAGGCTGAAGTGGTATGTGAGTACCATCCACAACCCCTATGATGTGTGGGAAGC
Source organism: Taudactylus pleione (assembly GCA_031769625.1). NCBI lineage: Eukaryota > Metazoa > Chordata > Amphibia > Anura > Myobatrachidae > Taudactylus > Taudactylus pleione. The sequence continues at coordinate 1,404,943 of JAUIMM010000104.1, read as the reverse complement.
CAGCTATTTGGTAAAAATTGGCCTTGGCCACACTAAGGGCACCCATATCCAAAGGCATTTTAATAAAATGATGGAGGTGCTTGAAAAGTGCCTCCATCACTGCCCTCAGGATCCGGGAAAAGGAGGATTGGGAGATGCCCACCACTATTCCCACCGTTGTTTGAAACGATCCTGAGGCACAGAAATGTAACACCGCCATAAATTGCGTCAGTGGTGGTATTGCTGTTGGACTGTCAATTTGCCGCTCAAGATCACTTTCTATTAATGAGAGAGTGTCTATGATGATTTTGGGAACCTCATCATCGGGCATTCCAAAAAGGGTGACACGTGTTCGAAATATCTGGGGCCTTGCATGCCTACGATGCCTACGCCTGGGATGAGATTGAGGTTGGTCGGCTTCCGGGAGCAGGGCCAGAACAATTCGACCCAGATCTACCTGAAATTCAAAGTTTACAATGTAAGGCTTTTGAACCACCCCAAAAGTAACATAAAACCACTTAGCTTTATGATACCATCCATAGCTGCTTACATGCCGGGGTATTGTCATGATACGTCAAAACTGTAAACAAGACAAAAATTATACATCAAAAATTTACAGGGTGAATTTATGTTTGTCAAATTGGTGCAAGCCAAAACATAAAATAGGCGAAACACACATTTGGCCATCGATCAAAACGACATTGCACACCGTACGTCAAATAGGGGTCAAATGTAAGCCAAAAATGGAAAAGGGAAAACAAAAACTGGTTTACATGATGAATAAGCATCCCAAAATGCGCAAATTAGTTCGCAAATGCAAGTCACTAGACCAACAGTGAAAAATGCGCTAATTAGTTCGCAAATGCAAGAAAAATAATGGACTTACCAAGAGCTAATATAAAAGATTTCCCTCAAAAAGGTCTTTGGGTCCGCAAGCCTAAAAAATCTAAAAGAGATGAAATTAGTGTTAAGCTGAAAATATTAAATTAAAAACAAGAAGTAGACACCAATTGGCCACAAGTTAGACTTCACCAAACTTACCAAATCAGGAAACGAGGCCCAAAAAAAACAACAAAAATGCGAACGGATAAAAAAATAAACTGTAGCAAACCCAAAAAATGCCAAAATCCGCCAAATCCTCCAACCGTAAACCACAAACTCCAAACAACTTAACCGCCAATAATCCAACAACGCAACCTCGAATCCACACACACCAAGCCATAAATAGTGTTTATTTTCCCGCACAAATTAAGGATGAATCATAGGGACGCACAATGATGCGGCCGCAAACTAAGGACGCATGTATAAATACGTCACGAAATCACATAGAATTTCTGGATGATTTCATGCTGGAAGCAGAGACATGGCTTCAAACCAGGGAAACAATGGGCAAAATTCCGGCGGTAAGGCCTTCATGCATTTTGTCTCAATGATTATTTTCAAACATAATATTGTGCAAGTTGTGAAGTGGCTAAATCAGCATATTTACCCAAATAGGTGAGGACGATGACATGGAAGAGACTGCTGGCCCCAGTCAACCCGCCAAAGCTGGCAAAAAAAAAAGGCAGCCACATTTCACAAGAAATGAGATGAAGGTTTTGATCCAGAAGTGTGTTGACATCCTGCCCCAGGCAGACAGGAATATGAGCCAAAGCCAGAAGGGGAGAATGTGGGAGGAGGTCGCCGTTGCTGTCAATAGGGTGGGTGATTATGTCCGTCTAGCTCGGGATGTAAAAAGGCGGTAAGTAAACACTTTCCCACCCTATAAACAAGCCCCATTGTAAACAAAAGGATAATGGTTCCATTTTCATTCCACAGATGGGGCGACTTCAAATATTGTCTCAAGCAAAAACTTGCCGACAGGGCTAGGCATGCAAGGGGGACAGGTGGGGGTCCCACCCCTGTGTCATTGGAGTTGACAGACTTAGAAGAGCTGGCACAGGGGTGTGTGCAGTCTGTGGAGGTGTTTGGCGTGTCCAACATGGATACGGACATGCCAGACTTTGCGGCTCCTCATGTTGGCCCAGGTAAGTCTTGTGATGTCACCAACTCTGAAATGCTATTGTGCCAATATGTAGATTCTAATGTGACTCTTTTCTCATTTTTCCAACAGAGACACAGGTGGATGAGTCTGCTCCAGAGGGGAGCCTTGGCCGCAGAATTTCTGCTGGCTCTGCAGGGGAGGAACCAGTACATCCAGCTGAGGACCCTGCAGAAGCCAGTCCAGGGCGTGCCCCCTCGCAGGCAGTGGGCCTCCTCACAGAACTCAATTTAAAATCGGATTTCCATACGGAGATTCTGCAGAGGATGGACGCCAGTCTGATACGGGTGGCTGAGGCCCTGGAGCAAAATGCTGTGGCCAACGTGACCATTGGTCAGGCCCTGGCGGAAAATACCAGGGCCAACATCCGCATCGCCGATGCCCTGGAGCAGCTCGTTCGCCAGCACATGGTGGAGCCGACCTCCCTTCCTGCCGGAACATCAGGATCCTCCACCTCTGGCACAACATCAGCCAATCCTCCAAATGTGCCTAGCCCTGTGCCTAGTCCAGAGGCCACAACATCTGCCTCTGGACAGGCCAGCCCGATGGCATCCCGGACCCGGTCTGGCGCCCACCCTCCCCCATCCAAACGGGCGAAAAAACGGTGACAGCAATGGCGACTTTTCCCACACTCCTTCTGTGCTTGGCTCATATTCCTTTCTGGTCAAAACTTCCCTCTCCTTTCTTGTGAAATGTTTTTAATTTTTTTTTGTACGTTTATGTTAGCAGTTATTGATTATTTATTTTTGTGAAAAAGTATCTTTGCCAGAAAAAAAGGCAACAAAATATTATGCCAATTGGTTTGTGTTTAAACAATAAATTTAAGATAAAAATCTGACATTGTATTGTGACATTATTGTACAAATGGGTTACATTTAATCCTGGCCCTAAAGGCAAAAACTGACCAAAAAACCAATTTCATTTTTTTTAAAAAAAGGCCTCTTGAAGGAACGTTTAAAAATTCACCTAACGATGCAAATTCCACAGTAAAAAAAAAAAGGGGAGCTAATTAAAACATGATGACATTATTGTCACAATAGGCCATAAACAACAAATTGAGGCCAAAATAAAACCCCAAAAATGTACGCAAATTGATTGTGTAATCCTGACATTAGCAGGTATGATTTCCACCTGCGTACGGTTTTGTGCTATCCCAATAAACTGCTTTCCAAACACATACCAAGCCGGTTTTCAATACAACACTAATTGCTTTTGTGACCACCCGCGATTAATCGCTGCAACATCGTGGAGTCCCGGGACGGAGGAGAAGGCCATCGCCAATGTGGTCGAGTAATCCAGACCCTAAGCTGTGCGAGCATTTTGAAGGGAAAGAGGATGTTCCAGTGACGTATGAGACGGTCCGAACACATTTGACGTTCGCATCTGCTAATGTATGTACGCCCCAAAAACGCCTCGCCACGCCTGCGTTTTTCCATCTCCACCCCGTGAACACCCAAAAACGCCCTGTTCTGTCAATCACATTTGACATGTCACTTCCTGTACGCTATTTTAGGAACGAGAGAAAAAAAGCTCGCAATCTGCTGTACGCACATGCGCAGTGTAACACCGACGCATGCGAGGCTAGTCAACATCGGAGCGCAACGAGCGTACTGTTGTTAACGTGCGGCTCTGAATGAGGGCCATAGTGTCTTACAGCTCAAATACCATTACATGGGCGCGCATAAATTAACCACTGTGATCGCATACGCTGCATGAGAGCTCTCTGCATGTCAGGAGAGCCCGCTGTATTTGAGACAGGTCATACCTGCAGCAAGGGCCGCATGGCTTGTCGATGTGCATCAATGTGACCGATATTTCCGCTGGTATGCAAGTCAGATGCAGATGAGAAGGCAGCAGAGGGCGACCTTATGCTCAGGTAAGCTTTGGAACTATTAGCATAATTTCACAGCTTAGGGTCCTTGTAATTGCGATTGTATTAGCATCCTCCGCTGATTCAGCTCCTCTGTACGAACAAAGGAGGCACCCTAAATTCCTTCAGTATCGCACTAAAAGGATCAGCATACTGTCCAACTACTAATCCCATCCATGCCTCTCAGAACAGTGATATACAGAATGGTAGTTGCTCAAATCAATTTTATTGGTCATCACCGGTGCATGTAAGGAAAATGTTAATCTTGCTTAGAAAAAACAAATTAACGAATTACCCCAGCACACCATAATGGATCAGCATAAAGAGACATACATCCTACATTATAAAAGTAATGAAGGAATCTCAGTTACAGTACAAATATATGGTAAGCCACCAGCCATGGCACAGCGTCTCTGCTCTGGTGGTTTGTATCACAAACCAACCAGGGCCACAGCAGGGTAATTCCACTCCTTGTGCCAGCACTCAAAGCACCCTGTCCCTGAACATGTGACATCATGACATCACGAAAAAGAGTCCAGGTCAGGAGTAGCCAAGTACTGTACAGTATCTGGATGCAAGAGGTGTTCTAATGAAGCATAGCCAAGTGCCTCTCCAAGCAGCAGGGTGCTATTACAGCCACCACACATGCTGAAGAAAGGTGCCAATGAGTCACAGATTGTGCCACCCCATGACCTTGTGCCCAGAGTGGCAGCATCGGCCACGCACATCTCCTCATGCCCCTGAAACTATCACTGCTGGTGCCACTATGAAAAATAGTTAATAATATTATAAAGAGCTGCGTCTCTTACCAATAATAACAGAGAGACTCCCCAGCCTAATTGTCATTCTCTGAGTAGAGTGCAAAATTCTTTGTCCTTTTGAAGATAAAACTGGCTCAGTGCTCCTCAATCAGTTCATGGATTATTTTCCAAGACCGAAATACTAAGCTAGCTAAAATAAGGGCTATACTGTATATACCCTATAGGCGTACCTCACAACGGAATCGGTATGAAATACCGCCGGCCGCATGGTTCGATTCCCGGCAGTGCCTGGCCGACCAAAGCAGAGTTCCCGGCAGCGGAAGCCTGACAGCGCTGGAAATCCCAATCGTCGATAGGTAAGTATTGACTAACCTAACCCCCTAACGCTCCTTAGGGGTACCTAACCCTAACCTCCCCCTAAGTGCCTAACCCTAATCCCCCCTCTAAGTGCCTAACCCTAACGCCACCCTTCCCCGCTGCCTAAACCTAAGTCCCCCAGGGGGGTGCCTAACCCTGTCCCCCCCCGTGGGTGCCTAACCCTCCCTCCCCCTAGCCTATCCCTAACCCTCCCGGGAGGGTGCCTAACTCTAAGTCCCCCCTAAGTCCCCCCCTAAACCTAACCCTCCCCCCCGCTGCTTTCCGCTCGCGGCGCCGGGCATCCCTTTGATTGGGATGCCGAGCGCCGGTCTCCCGGCGTCGGGGAAATGTCAGGCGTCTACATCTAGACGCCCGGCATTTCACCCTCGCTGGGATATGACAGTCGGGAAGCCGGCTGCCGGTATTAAGGCAGCCGGCTTCCCGATTGTATACCCTCACAACAGTTCTGACTGGAAAATCAACCCACCAAACCACGCAGTAATCAGCCACATTGCCTCATGGGGATTCAGTCATAATACCGACAGTCGGGATGTCGGAGATTAGAATGCCAGCGCCGGAATCCTGACACCTGTCAGAATCCCAACGTTGGCATCTCGACAGCTGGCAACCCGACTGCTGGCATCCTGACGGTAAGTACTGGGGTTAGGGGGAGGGTTAGTATTAGGCACAGGGGGAGGGTTAGGCACTATGGAGGGAGGTCTAGGTTTAGTGTGTGGGGGGAGTTTAGGTTTAGGCAGTGGGGAGGGAGGGATAAGGGTTGGGAGAGGGGGAGGGTTAGGATACTGACCTGACAGGTGTATCCTAACCCTGTCAGGATGTCGGCATCGGGATTCTGACTGCCGGGATCCCGAGTGCTGGCATCGCATACCCAACCCGCCTCATGTGGCATGTTTGTGCATGCAAACTAGGTACATGCCTAAGGCAGAGCTGCTCCATGGGCATCATATTTGCTTTATTATATTTATTTTATTTTATGGGTTACTATATTGTTAATTCAAAAACATCCAACAGCAACTTTTTTTCAGTAAAATACTTCCTGAATAGAAATTAATGACATGTCACCGGTTTTGTTAAGGGGCCACATGTCTATAAAACAGCCGCTTCTCTTATTCCTCTTTACCATACTGTACACCATGCACGTGTTTTGATGGGACAAATTTCATTGGTCTCACTGTAACTATTGCACTATGATAAATATTAAGCACAATGGAAGAAGTATATTTAATAACAGGCTGGCACTTGCGATGCTAGAAGCCGAGCAGATACTAAAAATGTGCTGAGAGAGCAGACAGGTAAGTAAGTGGGGTCAGATAAAGGGGAAACAAAAGTGGTGACAACTGAAAGCTGGTCGGGACAGATCACCATCTCCTGCTGCGCCTAGATCAGTACAATTGAGACTTTATTATCAATATCCATCATGGAGTGGAGAAGTTAATGAAGACTCTTCTACAAAGTATGACAAACACTAGAGCTATGTGATATGAGGCCCAAGGACCAGATCCAGCCCTACATAATTCATTGTAACACTCATATAATCCTCTATGGCAGTTTTAAGTAACCTGTTATCCTGCGGCTGTTGTCGTACTACAGATCCCAGCATGCTGTGCCATTTTTTTTTTTGCAATCATAACAAGCATTCTGAGACTGCAGGTCGTCTACCTCTGCTCTATAAAATAATATTCTCTTAGTAGGATCCTGTCCTGCATCACATAATTGTGAGATAAAACACCCGGCTATATATGACTAGATGGATCTTCCTCCCAAAAAACATATGGAACATAATATTGTATATTTGGGCATTTTACTGCTAGAGCCTTAAATGAGAACAGCGTTAGGGCCTTTTAATAAGCACATTGGAAATTGACTGGAGCAGAAATGCCCTATAGGTTGGCTTTATTAGGTGTGATCTGTTTTGGTTGCAACTATGGCTATACTGGTCATTCACCACTATAAGCTGATAGGTAATAAATGGGCTAAAGTTATAGGTGTCCTTTGAATTGCAAAGTGTAGCAGAGCTTGTTTGAGTCTTGTAAAGGATACTAATAAAAATAAAATCCACAATCCCTTTTTTTATTTACTTGGACACCAACATCATGCCCTCATACAATAGGATCGACACATCTCCAAAGCAGAATGGGGGCATGGCCACGGCACATTGAGGGCATGTCCACATCCTGGGTAGTTATTCAGAAATTGCCATCTTTTTTGCCAAATTGTGACACTTGCCTATACAGGGGCATCAAGGGGCGGGAAAGCAGTGATGAGAGGCTCAAATATCCCACTTTGCAACATGGTTGTGCGGCCATCGCCCCCTCGCCTGTGCAGTCGTTGGTGCTCCCAGTGTGGTCGCTGGGAAAACTTTTTTATTCTTTTTTTTTAAGGCGACGTGGCTATGTTTCCCCGGGATTTGGCAACACCCCCTCAATACCCAGCCCCATGGCAACTTTCAGCGGCTTTGGTGGCACGGTCCACCAAAATCTGGATTGTTTTCACCAAAGGTGGGACAGTTTGGAATGATGTATAGATGGCACCCTTTTGTCACCGAGAAAGCATTAACGATATGTAACATGGGGAAAAGGTTCCCTTACTCTATGTCCAACAGTGAGCATAATGCCTAAGCAATACACCGGGCACACTGCTACTCTAAGCTGGCAGGGAAAGGAGTGACCATGCAGCACAAAAGCTAAAGCCATTTCCGGAAGCAGAAGAGGATGGAAGTCTAGATGAGATAAATGGTGAAGGAAGGTTGTGCCAGCAACTTGACTTTTCTACTATGGCTGGTTCATGTTTCATGTGTCCACATTCCACTGTTTCCCTTCATTCCAACCAAATCTATGATAGCTGCAATGAAATGCCACCCAGCATGGCGGCTTTATGGTTGGCGGCTGATAATGTCCATGCTTTGCAATAGCCACACACATTTCACTAATATATATATATTTATTTATTTATTTTAATTGTTCACCTCTTAGATCTTAGATTGCATGCTTATTTGAGCAGGGCCACCTTTACTTCCTGTTTCATGTCATTGTATATTATGTTTTTTTTGTTTGTTTGTGTCATGATCCTTTCAATGTAAAGCATTACATAATATGTTGTTGAATAAAGCATTATAATATTAATAACAACTGATAGAACTTATTGCTTTAAGGTCTCATTCCCTTCCCTTCCCTTTCTGTCCTTCCTTTCCTGTCATCCTCTCTTCCTTCCCCTTTTCCTTCTATTGTTCATAAACATGGAATATGCCATAATACAATTACTGGAACTAGAGTTTAACAATAATCCAAAATAAACTGAAACACTATTGATTTGAATTATTACATAATCCCCTAATATGATGCATGGTGTGAGTAAAATGATACTATGATTACTATAATCATTGTGTACTGTTTACAGTTTTCTTTTACAAGAACCCTGGTTTATCCCATAATTAATACCTTCATAATAGACTTGGTGTGTCAAGTAAATTATAGTAAAAGAAAATGTATTTCCCCGGCTGGGGCTATTACTGTCTTTATTTACAAGCTGTTCCCAGTACTGATGCCGTTGTGTCCCATTGTTTAGTTATATAGTGACAAAGTTATTGTTATTATAATTATCATGTTTCCAAATATAGTGATATATAGAAATAATCTGATTATGTAAAACATATTTAAGCATCTAAATGAATTATATGCATTGACCTAGCATATGGTATTGTATATGCACTTGATAATATATAACACACATAAAGTATAAATGGCACATCTATGTGAGATGAAAATCTAGAGGAATATTTTAGATGCAAAATTAAACTCAAACTCAATTAATGAATATTATTTTACCTTATAACGGTGAAAGATCTGTGTCCGGGATGGGTACGGGTTGCTGGCGCTCAGGATCCCGGCGGTCGGGATATTGGCCGCATCCTCTGTGTCCATATATACAGGAAATTAGCAAGCATGGGTGGACTATTATATGCCACCCACCATATTATTTATTATAATTAGAGATGAGCGGTTCGGATTCCTTGGATTCCGGGATCCGAGGCGATCCAAGCCGCAGTTGAGATCTCCCTGTCTGCCTTGGATCCCTACCCGAGCCACACCTTGAGATCCCACTGTTGGATCTTGCAGTTTTGTCCCAGGCACCAATTTCCAAATCCCATTGAAATCAATGGGCTGACGACTGATTGACTGTTGATTAGCTGAGAGAGCCGTCTGTCACAGCTCTCAGCCAATCAGCGCTTCCCCATAGACTACAATGGGAAAAAAGGATGCAAGATGGTAGCCCCCACCACTCCGAAGACACATGCAGCGCCGATACCGCTGCACCCCAGCATAGCCGACACCGTCAGCAACCCCTCACTGAGGACACTGCCGGCACCCCTGCACTGCCAACACTGCTGGTACTTACACATTCAACGGCTGATTCAGCAATGCACGCAAGATTTTCAGGAATCTGCTTGTGTGTAGGACCAATTCTGCGAGTGTGCAGAATGTGTCCTGTGTAGTCACACAAAGCCACTTCTGTGTCTCTGCCTGATTGACAGGCAGAGGCATTAAGGGGTGGTGGGGGGCAGGGGGGCAACAGTCCCCCTTAATGGGTGCATGTCCGCCCTGTTTTCTGGGAGTGGCAAGGCCAAGGACTCGCAAGCTGGCCAGCGGCCCGGGCGCCGTCCACCATCTTGACCATTGACCACCAAAGTGATCCCAGCCTGCGACCTCGGTTGCAGTGCCAGGATCGCAAATGCATCAGGGGGTGTAATACACCTCCTGCTGCATTTGTATGTTAGCAAGGATGGAATTGCAAAGCTGACTGCATGCAGCTTTGCAATTCCATCTGATGCTGAATCACCCCCTCAGAACATTGCCGGTACTCCTGCACTGCCGACACTGCTGGCACCCCTGCACTGAGAACAATGCCGGCACTCCTGCACTGCCAGCACTCCCGCACTGAGGACACCACCGACACGCCCACACTACTACACCACCGGCACCCCTGAACTGCTGACACCGCCAGCAACCTCGTACTGAGGAACTGAGGACACCACCGGCACACCCACACTGCTGACGCCGTCAGAATTTCCACACTCAGAACACTGCTGGCACTCTTCCACTGCTCACATTGCTAGCACCCCCGCACTGAGAACACTGCCGGCACTCCTGCACTGCCAACACTGCCAGAATTCCCGCACTGAGAACACCGCCTCCACCCCCGCACGGCCGACACCAGTGGCACCCTCGCAATGAGGGTGAGGTCGACACCCTGTGTCACAGTCAGTGCACCATTGGTATAGCCAACCTGCACTGTATCCAACCCACGCTGTATTTGACCTGCACTGTATCCCGCTGTATTTGACCTGCACTGTAACTATATCTGAATCGCGCTGTATCTGACCCACACTGTATCCAACCCGCACTGTATGCAACTTGCACTGTATGCAACCCACACTGTTTCCAACCCACATTGTATCCAACCCGCACTTTGGGCCTTATTCAGAGATGTACCCTAACCCGATGGTTAGCGTACATCTCTGATGGTGGGAGGAGGTGTACTGTGTATCTGCAGCCCTCTGTCTGCAAGTTCGCTCGCAGAGCCTCACAGCCGGAACCTGATTGACAGGCCACGGTGCTTAGGAGGTGGATGGGGGCTTTCCTGGATGACAAGCCCCGTTTTCCGGGACGGACGAGGCCAGGGTCTGTGTGAGTGCACGCAGACTTCCTGGCCTCGCAAGCTGCCAGGACCCGGTTGGACTGCAGTAAACTTAAACTTCATCTAATGGTGATCCCAGGCTGTGACCTCGGTCGCAGCGCTGCGATCACGCAGATGCAGCAAGGAACTGTCTGACACCTCCTTCTACATTTGTATTGTAAATGGACAGAATTGCACAGCCACTTGTGTGCAGCTGTGCAATTCCGTTCATCTCTGAATCAGGCCCTGTATCCGACCTGCATTGTATCTGACCCGCATTGTATCCGACCCTAACTGTATCCAACCCACACTGTATCCCGCACTGTATGCAACCAGGACTGTATGCGATCCGCACTGTGTCCAACCCACCCACACTGTATCTAGCACTGTATGCGACCCGCGCTGTATCCGACCCCACACTGTTTCCCGCACTGTATCCAACCACACTGTATCCCACACTGAATGCGACCCGAACTGTATCCACCCCACACTGTATCCCACACTCTATCAAAACCCTCACTATAACCTGCACTGCATCCAACCCGCAGGTATGGAACTCTGGGCCTGATTCAGAGCCGGATGCTCTGAACAGAGCGCTCGCTCTGAATCAGGGCCCTCCTACATGAAAATGGAGCGGCCTCTTGGACGCTCGCATAGCTGTGGGTGACCACCCACAGCTATAGCGAGCGTCCATGATGATGGTCGCGATGGTCTTGACCATCGCGACCATCGGGCTTGCGACGGAGACCCTGCGGTAGAGTCTCGCTGCTGCAAGCCCTGGTGTCAGTGGGGCCGGCTTCAGACGGTAGGCGTTCCCATGGGAACGCCTCCGTCTGGCAGCCACGCCCCCGGCACGCCCACCAAAGGGGGCGTGCTGTCAATCAACATCGATAGCACGCCCCCTTTGGTGCGAGACCCGGAGTGACGGCTATCCCGTCGCTAGCCGGGTCTCGCACATGTGCACGACGGAGCTCCCTCCGTCGTGCGCATGTGCAGTAGGGCACCATCGACCCGCTTGCGAGCGTCCTGCGCTCGCGAGCGGGTCTGAATTACCTCCTATGTTTTTACGGTTGGGTAGATTTTGGGAAACTGATCAACAAAAACGCTGATTGATCATATTACTAATTTGCAAAATGTTTTTAAACAGAAATAACTGTATTTGTGCCGCTGCTCTGTTGCTTAGTTTAACCAGGCAGCCATTGGCCTATATTGGTGAACAATATTGTGAGCTGTGAGGTGGTCAAAATCGAGTGGAAATGACTGGAAATTAATGTTATTGAGGTTAATAATACTCTAGGAACAAAAAAAAGCCCAAATTATGAGATTTTAGCTTTTTTTGTACATTTTGGGAAAAAATCCCAAACCAAAACCAGTCATGGCATTTTGGCAAAACCAAAACCGGGCGACAAATTAGAACCAAAACCAGCAAAATGGCCTGGCACACAACTCTAATTCAATGTATTTTTATTCCCCTTGACCACTTATTGTGGATCAGGAATGGTTCAGTAACAGGCAGAGGGTGGACTCAGGGAAGCATCATGGACAACCAGAGAACAGATAAGCATTTGTGCTTATCTACTGGTCCCAAGAAATATTAGCTCCAATTAGGGATGGCCATTAACCATATATGGTTAACAACGACCGATGGTTAACCATCAATGGCCGATGGTTTTATCCATGATGGCAGACATCCAATGTTTCACACCATCGTGGTTAGCCACCAATGGTACCATCAATGGTGACCATCGATGGTTAACCCACCAATGGTCATCCCTAGCTCCAATAAAATGTCCTGAAAAAGGTCAGGGCTTTCAGCTAACCAAAGCACACATACAAAATACAATATGTTCCTCCGAAGTTCAGATGTTTCAAATCCAAGATGTTCAAGATGATGTACTGGACAGCAGGAGATAATTAAGCTTCCTGTCTTTAACCAATCCAGCTTGAGGCATGTAGTTTGCATGCGTGGACAAATGCACAGGAAATTAACATTGTAACTAATGGATAGAGGGGAGTTTCTCCCCTCCACTTTGTCAATTCAGCTGCCAAGGAGAGAGAGGCACAGCCCTGTATCTTCCAATCTGGGTAGGAGATTAAGGGCCTCATTATCAACGAGTTTATCACTCAAAACTAGTGATAAATATCACTTTTTATGATAAATGGTGCTCAGCCAATCAGCTCCCAACTGTCAACTGTTAGAAAAATGACAGTTGGGAGCTGATTGGCTGAGCACCATCTATCATAAAAAGTGATATTTATCACTAGTTTTGAGTTATAAACTTGTTGATAAATGAGGCTGTAAATCTTTCAGCCCAGAGAACCTGCTCCAGTGTCTTATCACCTTCTCAGAGCCAATATGTGCTCCACAAGTGTGATCGTGCCCTGGGCAGCAGTTTTTGTGGTTGTCGTATCTGGTGGTTGACTGATTATTTTTCTGCTGGAACTCCCAGTATGCCTTTGCACTTCCTGAGTTCAAAACATTTTCAGAGTCACCATTGCAAGCCCCTCCTGTAGCTTACTTACTGAAGCTGCCAGCCAGGGCTATCTAAGCAGTAACCACATGCTGACGATTGATTCAGGACGTATCCACCCTTCCCCCACCAGACTACCAGGATGAGGAACCCATCAGTTTAGACTACAGAGCACTGGTACCCAGAGAGGGGGGGCAAAGCATGAAAGCCATCAGAGTGATGCTCCAAATGCATACTAGACCTCCACAGTGTTTAATATATATACTTGCACTATAAAAGCTTTTAATATATATTTGTATATATTATACACTGCCTGCATATCACTTGTCCCAGCACTGCAGCCTCACCCTATTTACATTACCCTATTTACATTTATTAAATAAAATATTTAAAATTATTATTATTATCCTTTATTTATATGGCACCACAAGTGTTCCGCAGCGCCTTACATAGTACTTAGAACTAATAGGTGAACAAGAAACAAGTAACTTACAGTACAATACAGTACAGGACAAGGACACGAATTATATACATTGCTGCAATAGCGATTAAAGCACTCACAATAAGCAGCCAGGAGTTGGCAGTCACGTGTTAGGCGCCCTTATGGGGAGTAAAGAGTAGAAGAAAATGTAAAGAGGAGCACATGAGAGAAGAGGTCCCTGCTCGTTGAGAGATTACATTCTAAAGGGGAGGGGCAGACAGATGCGCGTGACACAGAAGGGGAAGATAGGGAGGAAAGAGCATGAGGTGGGTTAGGATGAGTGCTGGAAGGCCTTGATGAAGTAGTGGGTCTTGAGAGCCCGTTTGAAGATTTGTAGAGAGGTGGAGAGTCTGATGGGGAGAGGGTGAGCATTCCAGAGGTAGGGAGCCGCACGGGAAAAATCTTGGATGCGGGAGTGGGAGGAAGTAATCAGTTGGCAAGAGATGCGGCATACATTTGTTGAGCGAAGTGGACGGGTGGGAGTGTGAAGGGAGAGAAGGTCAGAAATGTATGCGGGAGAGGATTTGGTGAGGACTTTGTAGGCAAGTGTAAGAACCTTGAATTGGCATCTGAAGGGGAAAGGGAGCCAGTGTAGGGCTTGAAGGAGAGGGGAAGCAGATGTAGAACGTCTGGAGAGGAAGATGAGCCGAGCAGCAGCATTGAGAACAGATTGTAGTGGAGAGAGGTGAGAGACTGGGAGGCCAGCTAGGAGAAGGTTACAGTAGTCCAATCTGGAGATGACCAGTGAGTGGATGAGGGTTTTAGTGGCATCCTGGGTGAGGAAAGGTCTAATCCTGGAGATATTTTTTAGGTGGAAACGGCAGGAATGTGAGAGGTGCTGAATGTGTGGTTTAAAGGAGAGGGAGGAGTCTAGGATAACTCCAAGATAGTGCACTTTGGGGCTAGAGGAGATAGTTGTACCATCAATGGATAATGAAGTTGTGGGAAGTGATGTAGTGGAAGAGGGTGGGAAGATGATCAGCTCAGTCTTAGACATGTTAAGTTTAAGAAAGCGCTGGGACATCCATGAAGAGACAGCAGAGAGACAGTTGGAGATACGGGTAAGGAGCGAGGGGGAGAGCTCAGGGGTGGAAAGGTAAATTTGAGTGTCATCAGCATAGAGATGATATTGGAGGTCAAAGGAGTTAATGAGTTCACCTAAAGAGGATGTATATAGGGAGAAAAGGAGAGGTCCAAGAACAGAACCTTGGGGAACTCCTACTGTTAGTGGAAGTGGGGGGGAGGAGGAGTCATGAGAGGACACAGAGAAGGAACGATCAGAGAGGTAGGAGGAAAGCCAGGAGAGGGCATTGCCACGTTAACCGCGAGAGTAAAGGATTTGCAGGAGGAGAGGATGGTCTACAGTGTCAAATGCAGCAGAAAGGTCAAGGAGAATGAGTAGTGGCCTTTGGATTTGGCAGCAAGGAGGTCATTGCTGACTTTCGTGAGGGCAGTTTCAGTGGAGTGGAGAGAACGGAAGCCAGATTGAAATGAGTCAAGGAGGGAGTGGGAGGAAAGAAAGGTGGTAAGGCGATTGTAGACAATACGCTCAAGGAGCTTGGAAGCAAATGGTAGAAGGGAGATGGGTCGATAGTTAGAAAGTATGTTAGGATCAAGGGTAGGTTTTTTAAGAATGGGAGAGACAAGAGCATGTTTGAATGCAGAAGGGACAGTGCCAGATGATAGGGAGAGATTAAGGAGGTGAGCCAGATGGGAGCAGGCAGAAGGAGACAGGTAGGAGAGGAGACAGGAAGGGATGCGGTCAAGAGTGGAGGTGGAAGGAGGGGAGGACCGGATGAGGGCCATGACTTCCTCTCCAGAAGCAGGGGAGAAGGATCAGAGTTGGTGAGACAGAAGGGGAGGGGTGGTCAGGGCAAGGAGGGGGAGGAGTGCCGAGGGTCTGATGGGATATGATGTCCTCATGTATGGAGTCAATTTTAGATGGAAAGTAGGTGGCAAAGTCAAGGGCAGAGAGTGAGGAGGGGAGGCGAGGAGGGGAAGGGCATAGGAGGGAGTTGAAAGTGGCAAAGAGACACCGGGGGTTTGAGGACTGGGAGGAGATGAGGTTCTTGAAATATGTTTGTTTGGTGAGAGACAGGGCAGCACTGTAGGAAGAGAGAATAAATTTGAAATGGAGGAAGTCAGCCTTATAGCGCATTTTCTCCACTGACGCTCGGCAAATCTTGAACACTTTTGCAGGTATCTGGTGCATTTGGAATACCAGGTTTGTGGTGTGGATCTGCGAGAGTGAGTAGTTATTGCCAGAGCAACAGAGTCAAGAGCAGAAGTAAGGAAGGAATTGTACAGGGAAGTAGCTTGTTCAGGACAGGAGAGAGAAAGGATAAGGGAGAGAAGAGAGTCCATCAGGGAGGAAAAGGCAACAGTGTCAATAGCCTCAATATTACACTTTGTAATGGTAGCCTTAGGAGGTAAAGGAGGGGAAGGAGAGAGGGATAGGTTAAAAGAGAGAAGGTGATGGTCAGAGAGGGGGAAGGGGGAATTGGAGTAATCAGAGATATCACAACGGTGAGTAAAGACCAGGTCAAGTGAGTGCCCACTCACATGGGAGGGTGATGAAGTCCATTGGGCAAGACCAAATGAAAAGGTGAGGGTAAGAAGTTTAGCTGCAGAGGATTCTGTGGGAATGTCAATAGGAATATTAAAATCACCTAGGAAAATGGAGGGAAGATCTGAGGAGAGAAAGTCAGGAAGCGAAGTTGTCAAGGAATTTGGAGGGAGAGCCAGGGGGACGGTAAATGACAGCTACTCTGAGGTTTACTGGTTGGAAGAGGCGTATAGCATGAGCCTCAAATGTGGGGAATGTAAGGGATGGTTCAGAGGATATAAGCTGTTAGGAATAACTGGTGGATAGAAGGACCCCAACACCACAACCATGGCGACCTCCAGGCCGGGGGGTGTGGGAGAAGGCGAGGCCCCCAGAGGATAGAGCAGCAGGAGAGGTGGTGTCAGAGGGTGAGATCCAGGTTTCAGTAATGGCTAGGAGATTCAGGGAGTTGGAGATGAAAAGGTCATGGATGGGGACCAGTTTATTACAGACTGACCTGGCATTCCAGAGGGCACAGGATAGAGAGATAGCATTTGTGTGGGAGATGTGAATAAGATTATCTGGGTTGCTGTAACGTGGAGGTAAGATTCATTTGGGGGACTGATATGAATAGAGTTTAGTGATGGTGGGGGCACCTGAGCTAGAAAGGGAACCTGTAGGAGGTGGGCAGGGAGGGAGATGTGGATGGCAGTGGAGTGAAGTGACACGGAGAGGAGTGTAGGATGAGTTTTTGGTGGTGGGGTAGTAGGACAGAGGGGGGTAGAACAGGAAGAAAGTGGAGTAATGGGAAAGGAGTGAAGAGTAGGCAGACAGAGGAGGGGGGAGAAGGGGAGGAGGAGGTGGAAGAGATACGGGGGAAAGGATAAAGGTGGAAGCAGGGGGCAGAATAGAGGATTAGGTAGAGACTGATTGAAGGAGGGATTTGAAGAAAACCTTGTCATGGTGTTTATAAGTAAACAAGAGGAAATAAATTTGGAAATGTGAATGAGATATGAATGCAAGAGATTTATAGAAATGCAACAGAAAGAACAGTGATGGTAAATATGTATGCAGATTATCAAGTTGTTATAGAGAGGATAAAAGTGGGGATCTAGTGTGTGCAGAATTTGATAAATAACACAGATTGTAAGCAGATAGAGGATGTGAGGCTAGGCAGGAGAGCTAAGATAAAGGACAGTGTTTCAAAGTGGAAAGATGTACACTGACATGGGAACAAGAAGGATAAGCATTGAGATATATGCGAGAATCAGAAGGCCAGCATTATAAATAGCAGTTGAAGTGTTCTTGCCGTGAATGTACAGGGAGTCCAGTTGTAGCTTGAATATTTAGATCGGTGAGGTTTGTTGCTGGATGGATCTTTTCTCCTTCTGTTTATCCTCGGTTTAACGCAGTTCTAACACTAGTTTTGCACTTAAAAACACAGCACTTTGAAAAACTGCACCAGCCAAGGCTTCCCCAGCCAAACTAATGACACTTATACAGGGATGCAGGCAAGTGTGGACACTAATTAATGAAAACCCCCAATTGGCCAACCAAAGAAAGCTAGCAATAAAGATGGCTTAAGTCAACAAGGAACACAGGGGGTCATTCAGACCCGCTCGTGAGTGCAGGACGCTTGCAAATGGGGGTCGATGTTCCCCCAATGCGCATGCGCACGACGGAGGGTGCTCCGTCGTGCGCATGCGCGAGACCCGAATAACGACGGCCAAGCCAATGGTGACTGACAGCACGCCCCCTTTAGGGGGCGTGCCGGGGGCGTGGTTGCCAGACGTAGGCGTTCCCATGGGAACGCCTACCATCTGAGACCTGCCCCACTGACATCACTAGTGATGTCAGTGGGAGTGATTTTGGCTCTGATAGAGCCAAAATCACTCCAGGGCTTGCAGCAACGAGATCCTACCACAAGGGTCTCGTCGCAAGCCCGATGGCGACCATCTTTTTGCCCGCTCGCATAAGCTGTGGGTGGTCACCCACAGCTATGCGAGCGGCCAGGGGGCCGCTCCATTTTAAGGTAGGAGGGCACTGATTCAGAACGAGCGCTCTGGTCAGAGCATCCGGCTCTGAATCAGGCCCACATACCAAGGATCTAAGGCTGGGCTGGAAATAAATCATGCCTTCACTTCAGTCAATAGACTGAGAGAATCCTTACAACAATTTAACTATTACAAATCATAAGGCATTAGAAGCAATAGCAAAAGGATTCAGTAAATAATAAGCTAGTTACCTATATGTTTAATTAATAAACTAGGCACAGAAGGTGGAATACTTGTAATGTAAAATGCACTTTTACATCTCTGGCATGTGGGCACGCTAAGATTTAACAAATTTACCACCCCGGCACTGAATATTAACTCTTCCAGTACTTCAATGACAGGGGGAGACCAGCCACACTCGTTAAATGTTAGAGATTTTAATTTACACTCTAGATAAACCTAGACGCCTTTAATAATATATATATATATATATATATATATATATATACACATAACTGAAATAATTATTTTGGTTTTAAATTTACAAAAGTGATATTGTTAGGTCCTAACACAATATTTCAACTTATAGAAAAACGTAATCATAATAATTTTTTCGCATGGAAGTACTTGCCATTTTAAACACACTGTAAACAGGATCCCAATAAGACAGTTTGGCACTCAAATTTGATGACATTGCGATAGTGGCATCCCTTTATCGATGGCAGAGAGGATATATAACATTGCACTAACCAGAGACAACAAAAGTTGATTTAGTATAAACATAAACCACAATCTACATTTCCACTATGGAACAGTTATTTTTCATCATGTCTTTAAATTCAATACAATTGAAATTATTATTTATGAAATAGAACAAATGAGTCTTGTATTGAACAAACAAAAAGTGGGTTACAGCCAATCAGGGGCTGAGTTCATGTAGGAAATGATACAAAGTAACTGACAGCACCTCGGGGGGGCCAGTGAGAGTTGGCCTGTGGTCTGCAGACAGAGCTCCTGTCATGTACAATTTTGCCATGATTGTGCTCAGCTCTATGTTGTGTCTGAATCCAGTTCGTGTAGGCACTGCAGTTTGAACCACAGCAGGTTCCTGACATCAGTGATATTTATACTATACTGTATATAGAATAATGTATCTATACATGTTTATACTGAGGGCAAATTGGAACAAGGAATTGTTGCAGCAGAAAAAGATACACTGTAAATCATTGTAATTGCTCTACAGAACAGACTGGTTGTATGCTGTTTATAAATACTAGGTAAACTCATAAACCTCTTTAAGCCTTTCTTGATCAATAGATACTTATGTGGTAGGTGTCAATATAAACAAGATTTTGCTGTTGGAAGCTGCAGTTTGCTGATTACATCATTTGATGTACTACAGTTTTTTTGTATTGCAGGTGGCGGATTGGTGCTATGAAGGTCAGGGATATAGGTAAGGTCCTGGTATGCTAGTAAAAGCATTGTCCTTTTAAATATCGGACACAAACACGATCAGAAGTGCCAGGTTTTACAATTCAATGCTTCGTAAATCAACCCCTTGGTGTTACCTAGAAAGCAAAGCTGAGAGTCCTATCCAATTGTTTGCTGTGGCTACCTTCTGAAGGAGAATCTGCACCTGGATTTTGGTCATCTAATTTGTGGAGGGGAACTCATTATTACAAACAAGTTCTATGTTTGATATAGAGACACTGCTTCTACTTTACGTATGAGCTCTGCAGTATTGCTATAAGACCTTTAGTTGTGCATACAGTTTAAGGGCCTCAACATGAGCACAGAGAGTTTACCGTAACCCAGGTTACCAATGACAGGTCCATCGCATTAGATTATTGGGTTTGAACCCTTTAAATATACATAATGAAATAATACTCTAGAGAGGGACATGGGCAGCATTACCCAGCATGCCCCAGACTGTGGGGGTGATTCGGAAGTGGAGGCTATTGCAGTAGCGGCTGATTCATTTTATTCTAATGCCGTAGCCAATAAGCATCCTACTGAGACGCCCACCAGCTGCATAGCAAATCTGCCGATGTGCGTACAACGACTCAATATCGACGCACCATTAGTCACATCATCGGACATTGCACCTGTCCTGTGGCAGACGTAGAATTTCTGACTAAACATGGCCGACTGATGTTGGTGCAAATGCGACTTTAGATAAATATCTCTAAAATTGAGCACCCATGTATTTGATTTTTTTTATTTTTCTGTTCTGTACATTACTATGTTGCCCATTAAATTACAGTGGAAGCAAACCATTTGTGAGGATGTTTTGTGTTGTCATTTTACTGTATCGGGAACCTATATCGGGAACCTACATAGAAGCATTGGTTGGCTATAAGTTTTGTGTTTCATAAATATGAGAGCCCTGAGAATGCACAATTTCAATTTATGTATGTACTGTATATCGGTGTTTTTTAATTGAAAGCAGGATTCCCAGGCAGGATGGAGAATTCACAGTACCCCAGGGCTTCACCATACAGCCATTAGGGATCTGTGATATGTCTTATAGTCCCAACCTAAAGCTGCGGCTCGGTGGAGCAGCAGAGTGTGGTCGGCTGGTAATGGGGGGAAGATGTGTGACCCCCTCGGACCAATAAGAAGCCACAGTCAGGGGGATTGTGAAGAAAGAAGAGATTATTAAGATACATACTTTGTAGGGAAAGAGCCAGCTCACAACTTCTGTAGCCATTACGCTAAGCCTGGGCAATGGACCATATATTTCAATATCACAGAACATGTATCAGATCTGGATTTATGTCACTGTATAAGCATGAGTTCTATCCAACCAAGAAATCATGTAACTTGAATAAGAAATCTTGATGTCATTATCCCATAAAACTGTAAATCTTGTGGCATTAAGTCACTCTAATATTATTATTACACTCCTAACAGCAAATATTCATCTCCCCTGTGCATCGCAGGACACCCCACTCAGTAACTCATGGCTTTTCTTATATTTTATTGTGTATTTTTTCTATGGAGCTGTGCCAATGTATGTACAAAAATGCATTCATTAAATACATCATCATAATAATGATCACACGAAAGAAGAGAACACATATTCACCGAACTGATGTAAGTTAGAGCATATTCATTTGATATTTTCTACAGCAGATAAAACCATTAAGACAATATAGACAGTAATCTCCATCCTAGGAGAGCCCAGAATAGTGCCATAATTAAATACCCCCCACCCCGCCCACCACCACCCCAGCATAGAGTATGCTCATAGCCTGCAAAAGTTTCCCTAGTTTCCAGTCTCCTCTTGCCACCCCCTCCGTCCTTTCCTCCGGCCTGATCACGGTGATAAATATTCCAGGAGAGTTCCTGGCAGTTTATAATGTTTGCAGCTGGTATAAATTCTCAGCCTGGGCTTCAGCATTTGGTAATCCGTACTGGGAGATGGATGTGTTTTGTAATGCAATGCTGTCCAATCAATAACTTATTATTATATTAAAATAAAGGGTAGAATAGAGAACAAATATTTCTGTACGATGGCACCAAAATTATCACAGACTTTCAATTAACCCAGTAATAATCCACATTTGTCTCCTGGCTTGCAGGGAGCCTTGTTATTGCACATTAGTATATGATAAATGCCCAGTGTATGTACATGTATTTAGATAGCACCACAGGACATGCACCCTGCTCTGTAGGGAAATAAATAAATACAGAAGATTATATAATGCACACATGGCTGTATTATGGTTACGCAAAGCTGAGGAACAGTACTCTGAAAAGTTTAGCCTATATCAGCCTGGAGCACTAAGAGTCAACTAACTGCTTGGTTAGAGTCAGACCCATCTCCGTAGATGTGTGCATGCATGGGCCAGCATGCGATGTTTCATGGCACTGAAAGCCTAGATTCTATTTGTTGGTAAAAAATAAAAAATATTATACAGTATTCATAAAAGCAACACTGTAAAGGCTGATGCCAGCTTTTTCTCCAATAGCATAATAAATAACCATTAATACCTAAACATTTTCTAAATATAATATGTAAACAGAAATAATGACATCAGACATAAGTGGAGCCACTTGACTAGTTCACTTTGAACAACATGGACCAATTGCCTTAACAACAACAGTAGAGATGTGAGAGGTCTCCAACTTCCATACTAATAAAACACACACACAGCTCACACAGGCCAGGAAGAGCTGCTGACCCACAGTAGGGTAAAATCAGCTACCCAGTGTACTGAAGGGGAGTGCACCTCATTAGTGCAGGAAGATGTTTACTGGACTGCTATTCTTTCCCAGCAAACACTCACAAAGTCAACACAATTAAATAGCAAAAAAGGGGAGGGACAGATGGAAGGAAATCCAGTAAACAAAGAGGCAGATCACCAGCCAACCGCCCAGGGGCGTATTTATAATGGGTATGCAGTGCACATAGGCCCCTGGGTCCAGGGGGGCCCCCACCGCACACCAGCACAGGTAGCACAGTGCTGATCCATCTGGTGCTGTCACTGCTGTGCTGCCTGCTGTGTCCATCTGGGCTGACAGCCCAGCAACGCAACCTAGTGCTGCCCGACTCCAGTCATCATCAATCTGTGCTCTGGGCCCAAGTTCTGGACCTGAAAAAAAAAAAATAGTGTCTTTTGTCTATTTTTTTTCTGTGTGGGTGTGTTAGGCTTAGCTGCACAAGATACAGCAGCAACGCAAGTTGCAGCCTAGTGCTGCCCGACTCCAGTTGTAATCAATCTGTGCTATGGGCCCAAGTTCTGGACCCGAACAAAAAAAACAAAAAAAATAGTGTCTTTTGTCTATTTTTTTTTGGTGTGTGCGTGTTAGGCTTAGCCGCACAAGATACAGCAACGCAACATAGTGCTGCCCGACTCCAGTCGTCATCAATCTGTGCTCTGGGCCCAGGTTCTGGACACGAAAAAAAAAAAAATAGGGTATTTTGTCTATTTTTTTCCTGTGTGTGCGTGTTAGGCTTAGTCGCACAAGATACAGCAACGCAAGTTGCAACCTAGTGCTGCCCGACTCCAGTCGTCATCAATCTGTGCTCTGGGCTCAAGTTCTGGACCCGAAAAAAAAATAAAACACATGGTGTATTTTGGCTATTTTTTTTCTGTGTGCGCATGACTGCGTGTGTGTGAATTTTGTAACCACACCTTGGTTACACTATTGGTGCTTGTGACACTGCCTAAGACTGCAGAAAATATGGAGGTCTGTCACATGACAGGAGAGCAAGGCCAAGAACCACATGCTGTAGCTGATGCCAGCAGTCATCATGATGATTCAAGGCCGTCAACTTCCTCGTCCTCTATGAAGACCCATGCCCCAGGGCTTAAGTCATGCCATGGTTATGGTAAAGCTACTTTTACTGTAGTAAAGAAAATAAAATCGAAAGGCAGGTTGCCTTTAGATAAACAAAAAATTGGCAATATGCCAGTCACTACACGAAGTGGCAAGGAAAGGATAAGGCCTTCGCATTTATTTATGATGACCTCTGGTTCTGATAGCCCTTCTGCTTGTAGTAGTAGTGGTGGTGGTACCATTAAAAAAATTTAAGTTGATAAGAAGAGTAAGATAGCTCTTACTGTCTTACTCTTACTCATATGAGACTGCAAATGTGTCCGCGGTTGCCATGTGTGAGCCAGACCTAAATACTACTGTACTGGAGGATCCTCCAAGTTCCAACATTTGTGTGCCCTCTGTAAATGTGGGGAAGGGCAGTCAACATCTTGCAGACGTAGTCAGTGAGGATGCTTCTGTCGAATTGCACATGGAGGAGGAGGATATTTTGGTAGTTGAAGGCGCTAAGGATGATGAGGATGTTGATGATGAAGATGTTGGTGATGAGGATGTTGATGCCGAGGATGTCCTTTGTGTAAGTAAGGCAACAGCTGTTGCCCATGGATTGAAAAAGTCAAAGCCCATTGTTGTCATGCCGGGGCGAAAGACAAAAAAATCCATTTCTCACATCTGGAATTATTTCCACCCCAATCCAAACAACAGTTGTTAAGCCATATGGAACCATTGCCATGCAAGAGTGAGTAATGGGAGGCACCTAAACCACCTCTTCCTTGTTACGTCACTTGGAGCGCATTCATCAAATATCAAAGTGTATGACGCCCAGGTCCAAAACTCAAAATGTAACAAGTCCAGTGTCACCTACCTGCTCCCTCTCTGTGGGATCCAAGCGCCTTCGATCTCCACCACCACCTGCATCATCAACATCCTCATTCGCCATCAGGAGTAGTCCTGCGGCATCCAATGTTATTCGAAGCATGATTGACTCCTCTCCTATTACTTGATTCCTCATTAGGATCATTGGTGAGTACACCTGTTGCTGCTGCTGTTGCTGTGAGTGGATCTTCATACCAGAAGGGGATAAGGAGGAAGACTACTTGTAGTGTATCCTCCAAAAAACAATTAAGTGTCAAACAACCATTTGCAAGGGCAAACAAGTATGACAGCAATCACCCAGTTGCACAGCAGATTACTAACACCATAACAGCTATGCTGGTATTAGATGCGCGTCCAGTATCCGCCATTACTGCAGTGGGTTTTCAACAGTTAATTGAGGTCCTGTGTCCTCATTACCAGATCCCTTCTAGATTCCACTTCGCTAGAACAGCAATTCCAAGTCTGTACAAGGACATTAAAAAAAACCTTATTAATGTCCTCAGAAATGCCGTTGTACCCACTGTCCACTTGACCACTGATATGTGGACAAGAGGGACAGGGTAAACTAAGGATTACATGACTGTGATAGCCCACTAGGTAGGTGTATTGCCTACAACAGCAGCAGCAACATCTACCAAAAGACAGCTGATACAGAGGCAGGCTACTCTTTGTATAACTGGTTTCACTAAGAGGCATACCGCTGAGAACCTCTTAGAAAAACTCAGGGAAATCATTGCTAAATGGCTTACCCCACTTGGACTCTCCTCGGGATTTGTGATTTCGGACAATGCCACCAATATTGTGAGAGCATTACATGTGGGCGAATTCCAACATGTCCCATGTTTTGCTCACACAATTAATTTGGTGGTGCAACATTTTTTAAAAAATGACAGGGGTGTGCAGGAGATGATCTCGGTGGCCCGCAAAATATCTGGACATTTTAGACATTCGGCAACCGCTTGTCGAAGATTGCATGACCACCAGGTACTGTTAAATTTGCCCTGCCATCAGCTGAAGCAAGAGGTAGTAACTCGGTGGAATTCTACCCTCTATATGCTTCAGCGGATGGAGGAACAGCAAAAGGCCATCCAGGGCTATACGACGGCCTATGAAATAGTCCATGGAGGGGGAATGCACCTTACTCAAGCGCAGTGGAGAATAATTTCCGTGTTGTGCAAGGTTCTCAAACCATTTGAACTTGCCACACGTGAAGTTAGTTCAGACACTGCCAGCTTGAGTCAGGTCATTCCCCTCATCAGACTTTTACAAAAACAGCTTGAGTAACTGAAGGAGGAGCAGAAACGGAGTGATTGCGCAAGGTATGTCGGACTGGTGGATCAAGCCCTTGATTCACTTCACCAGGATCCAAGAGTCGTCAATCTATTGAACTTTGAAAAATATATTTTGGCGACCATTCTGGATCCTAGGTTGAAGTCCTACCTTGTGAGTTTTTTTTAAACATACCAAAATCTAAAACTATGCAAAGAGCTGTTGGCAAAAAAATTGTCAGCTGCAGCTGCACGAGAAACGCCATCATCTCCTCCTTCAGTTTCTGCAGCTGCCAGGAAAAAACTACATTTTCCTTACAGAATGCCTGCTGGTCATGCAGATTGTTCACCTAAAAATTACAGCTGGTCGGGCCTGAGAGAACTACCTACTAGTGACATGTCTATTGTGACTATGTGTGATATGGTCTCCATTCACAGAATGGTGGAGGACTATTTTAGAGATAACATTTTAATAGGCATGTCAGACAGTCCTTTTCAGTACTGGGAGGAAACAGAGGCAATTTGGAGTCCCATACACAAACTGGCTTTGCATTACTTAAGTTGCCCACCCTCCAGTGTGTACTCTGAAAGAGTTTTCAGTGCAGCTGGCAACCTTGTCAGTGATGGGTGTAGGAGGTTACTTCCTCAATATGTGGAAAAGATGATGTTCATTAAAATTAATTACAAATTCCTCTACCAACAATGACATAAAAAAATTACAGAGGCGCCTATGGTGGATTCCAGCGGGGACAAATTAATATTGTGTGAAGAAGAGGATGTACACACTGATGGGGAGGATGAGGACAAGGACGACGACAACTAGTAATGTAAAGCCAGTTTGTGTATGGGATCATTTTCATTTCCATGTCCAATGCACATTTACAGCTTGATTTATGGGGGTCTAAACAAACCAATAATTTCAGCCACAATTGGCAGTCCTTGTCGCTGAAATGATTGGTTTGTTAAACTGTGAATGTCCTGTTTCGTATACAACATAAGTGTGAGTGGGAGGGCCAAAGGACTATTCCATCTTGCACCTTTTTCCTTTCCATTATGTGCTGGTTGGGGCATTGCTGCCTGACATTTTAAATTAATGTTATGGTTGGTTTAGGAACCAATGATTTGTTTTTAAATTAATTTATTATCAATTTTACAGCCAGGGGCTGCACCAAAGAGTTTCTTATTATTAATTATTCAGCCCGGGGCTGCACTAATGAATTGTTTTTTAATTAATTTATTATCAATTTTACAGCCAGGGGCTGCACCAACTATCAACTATCAATTTGTCAATCTTCAAGGGTATCCCAACCATCATCTTTGCACAGTCCTCAACTCTATTAATAAGTATATCAATCAGTTTTGAGCCAGCTAGCTGGATGCAACCTTTTGGCCCTTAACTAGATGAAAAAATATTGTGAGCTGTAAGGTGGTCACAATTTACTGGAAATGAGTGGAAATAAATGTTATTGAGGTTAATAATACTGTGGGAACATAAAAAGGCCCATTTTATGTGATTTTAGCTGTTTTATGATTTTTAAAGAAAAAATCCAGATCCAAAACCAAAACTGAAAAACAAAACACGGAGGTGAGGTTTTGGCAAAACCCATCCAGATACAAAACCAGGGGAGATCCAGATCCAAAACCAAAACCAAAACACGGGGATCAGTGCACATCTCTAATATTTACAGAGTTCTGGAGGACTGAAGAGCTGGTACTTCTCCACTCTAAAGGGCTAACCGCTGGCCTTAATTTTGGACATCACCCAGTAACATAACTTTTCCCTTTCCACATACAAAATACAAGTATGTCGAACAGGATATTATCTCTGTTACTCAACGTCTGGAAGCTGGATCACGCAGAGCTCACACGTCCAGTCAGTTCTCTTTTAAAGTTCTCTGAAGAGCTGAAAATGGAGAGGACTGTATGGGACTGCACTCCATGTCTGGGTGCTACAATGTTACTGCAGGGAACTGAGCTGACACAAAGCCCAGACTGACCCTTGACTTCAGGTACTAGGAAAGGGTCCAGAGGAGCCCCTGTTAGCTAACATAGTGGATAATCCCGTTAAGGGAACCCTGAAAGGCTTATTATCTGTGTTTTAGTGGGAAATCTTATATTCCATCATGTACACCCTCTTTTAGCCCAATCCTTGCTCTTTCTCCTCAGTACTTACGGTATTGTCCTGTTTTAGATATATTACATTTACATGTTTATACCCTTCTGAAACTTTTACTACATACAGTATATTGCTCTGTCTTTATGGTTTCTTGCATGATTGACAGTCATGTCTTTGTTGTTTGTTTGTGGAACACAGGACAGCTCTCTCTAACGCTCTCACTGATGGTCTCTTGTACTATCTTGCAATCTCTTTATCTCTCATATGCTCTTTTGTATGCTCTGTACTGGATACAATGTTATCCAGAAAGCAACTCTGTGTCATATAAGGGGAATGAAAATAAAATATTTTGCCTGAGTATATAGACATAGCGCACAAGGGAGCAGGAAAGAAAAGGCAATGCATTCAGAAAAAGTTACAAGGGAACAAGTACAAGTCACTAAATAATAAGTAATATGAAAGTGGAAAACTCCTGCTCAGTCTGACTCCTATTAAACTCTCCACCAATGTCTGATTCATTTATCTGTTCTTGTGCAGGAATTAGCTGGCTGGCAGACCCATATAATATCACTGAAAACTTAACATCATTAAATATATTTAAAATGTTGTTTAAAATAATGCACTAAAGAGTATAAACAGAAATTGCTGTTTTCTGCAGCCTAGTACCTAAATATGCACCCATGCTCCCATAGAGGCGAATGGAGTTGTACGTCAAAATGCCATATCTGCAAGGGTGCCAAGTATAGTAACGTCTGATGGGAAGAACTGGACTTACTGGGAAAACTGCTGGGAGATTAAATAAGACTTTCTTTTCTGGGACAGTTTCATTTAAAGGTAGAGAAGGTACATTATGGGGTGTTTACAGATACGCTGGAGATCCCCATAATTGGTAGAGATGAGCGGGTCCGGTTCTCAGAGTAACGGACCCACCCGAACTTTCCAGATCCGAGGCGAGAACTCGGATCTCAAAACGAGGCAAAACGTCGTCCTCCCGCTGTTGGATTCTGTCGGGTTTTGGTTACTATTAAGGTACCCGGTCATTGGTGGCATGTCACTCCGGCTGTGGAGAGTGTAGTGAATGGATGTGCTGTGTCCATCCAAGAGCTGCTGTATCTGTCCAGGGCAAGGGCTGCTGTATCCATCATGGGGTTGCTGTGTCCATCCAGGGCAGGGACTGGATGTCTATCCAGGGGTTGCTGTGTCCATGCAGGGGCAGTGGCTGCTGTGTCCATCCAGGAGCTGCTGTGTCCTTCCAGGGGCTGCTGTATCCCATTCAGGGCAGGGGCTGCTGTGTCCAAACAGGGGTGCTCTGTCCATCCAAGGGTCCCCAGTGTATAAAAAAATAAAAGCTAATAATATAATAAATATATATATATATATATTATTTTTTTTTTGTACTGTACCCCAGTGTACTATATTATTATTTTACTTTTTATTTTTACTGTGATGCTGCCGGTCAGAACGCAGTGCAATATTCATACACATATTGTTTGTGACACTGTAAGTGGTAGCGCAGTGTATAATAAATATTGTGACACTGTCAGAGGAAAATGCAGTGTATTTGTAAAAAATATTATGACACTGTTAGTGAAAACGCAGTATATTTATTAAACATATTGTGACACTGTAAGTGGAAAATGCAGTGTATTCGTAAAAAATATTGTGAAACTGTAAGTGGAAAACGCTGTGTATTCGTAAAAAATCTTGTGACACTGTAAGTGGTAGCGCAGTGTGTTCTTTTCTTATTCATAAAAAAATCTTGTGACACTTACAGTGTGTTAAAATTTTCTTATTCATAAAAAAATCTTTTGACACTAAGGCCCGTATTCAATTTGAGGTGAAAAGTCCGGATCCGCGATACTTTTTCGCGGATGACGTCATTTACACCTATTTTGCTTTACCCCATATTCAATTTGAAAGACTTTCCACCTAGGTGGAAAGTCAATGCAATGTACTAGGTGAAAAAGTTCCGCCTATAAATAGCAGGCGGAAAAAAGTGCAGGATTTGGGTTTTGGGGTGCAACGTTGCGGGAACCCCCCTGTAGCCTTCAGACAGTCCCCCAAGGTATAAAGTTTAAAACTAGCGAACTTGACTCTGGGGGGGGTCCCCAAGTATGCCCCAAGTGTTTTTTTGATTGCAGGTGCTTGCGCTAGGTGGATTTTTCATGATTTTTTCAACTTCACTTTAGCAACTTTTACATATGCTGACCCCCATTTTCAAGTACCCCAAATTTGCTGGGATAAGTTATTTTCAGGAAAAAATACTCCTGAATACTATTCTGCACCACGTATAGAAAAACGCTATTTAGCAGCTACTGAGCCCGTTTAAAAACACCAAATACATTCAGCAAGCCAAATCAGGGGGGGTACCATAGTGAACCCCCATGCCAGAGCATCTTTTGGGTGGTGTCAGGCTGATTTCCCCAAATCTGACAGGACTTTCCGCCTGTTCAAGTTTCACCGGGCCCCGTTTTCACGTACTTTCAAATTGAAAACGGGGTAAAGCGGGCACACGTGTGATACTTTTCCGCTTACAAAACAGGCGAAGTAGGATAAATGTCCGGGCCGCGAAAAAGTATCGCAGCTCGGCTCAAATTGAATACGGCTCTAAGTGGTAGCGCAGTGTGTTATTCTTTTATTATTCATAAAAAATCTTGTGACACTAAGTGGTAGCGCAGTGTTTATTCTTTCTTATTCATAAAAAATAGTGTGACACTGTAAGTGGAACTGTAGTGTAATATTCACAATTTTACAATTTAATAACACAAAATTTGCAATAAAAAAATGCAACTTTTTACTTCTTTCCTGAATCGTGAATAAATGATTAGTCTACACGCTGACTACAAGACCACAATAAAGTGCTAAATAACATGTGTTATATAGAAAACATAATGACTTCACTGTAAGTGGCAGCGCAGTGTGTTATTCTTTTCTAATTCATAAAAAAATCTTATGACATTGTAAGTGGTAGCGCAGTGTGTTATTCTTTTCTTATTCATAAAAAAATCTTATGACATTGTAAGTGGTAGCGCAGTGTGTTATTCTTATTCATAAATAATCTTGTGACACTGTAAGTGGTAGTGCTGTGTGTTTTTCATAAATACTCTTGTGACACTGTAAGTGGTACCGCAGTGTGTTATTCTTATTCATAAATAATCTTGTGACACTGTAAGTGGTAGCGCAGTATGTTATTCTTTTCTTATTCATAACAAAATCTTATGACATTGTAAGTGGTAGCGCAGTGTTATTCTTTTCTTATTCATAAAAAAATCTTATGACATTGTAAGTGGTAGCGCAGTGTGTTATTCTTATTCATAAATAATGTTGTGACACTGTAAGTGGTAGCGCTGTGTGTTATTCATATTCATAAATAATCTTGTGACACTGTAAGTGGTAGCGCAGTGTGCTATTCTTATTCATAAATAATCTTGTGACACTGTAAGTGGTAGTGCTGTGTGTTATTCATATTCATAAATAATCTTGTGACACTGTAAGTGGTAGTGCTGTGTGTTATTCTTATTCATAAATAATCTTGTGACACTGTAAGTGGTAGCGCAGTGTGTTATTCTTATTCATAAATAATCTTGTGACACTGTAAATGGTAGCACAGTGTGTTATTCTTTTCTTATTCATAAAAAATATTGTGACACTGTAGGTCATTGATATCGCAGTGTAATATTTAAAATTGGTACAAATTGATGTGTGTGCTGTACCCCACTTCATTCGTGTTTGTTGATATGGAGAACAATCAGTTGAGAGGAGAGCAGGAACCACATATTAGTGTTGGAGCTGCGCCAGTGCCACCAGTCATGATGATACTAGTCCAGCTACATCATCTACTAAAGCCGATGCCCAAGGGCATACAGGGCTTAAGTCAGGGCATCTAAAATCAAGAACCAATCTTTTACAGTGTTAAAGAAAAAAAACATCAAAGGGAGGTTAGCTGCAGAAAGACATAATATTGGCAATATGCCTTTCACCACATGAAGTGGCAATGAAAGACTAAGGTCTGTCCTTTATTTATGACTGGTGGTTCTGCCTCTTATGATGATGTAAGCACAAGTTTACATGCTGACATAGAAATCGAGGTTGCTTCTGTGGAAGTGCACCAGGATGAGCAGGATATTTGTGTAGCTGACGCTAATAAGGATGTTGTTGATGAGGATGTTGTTTGTGTAAATCAGGCACCAGTGGAAGAAACAGTTATTGCCCATGATAAGGAAAAGCCCACTGTCATGCCTGGGCACAAGACAAAAAATTCCACTTCTTATGTGTGGAATTATTTCTACCCAAATCCGGACAACAATTGTCAGGTCATATGTATCCTTTGTAAAGCCAGAGTAAGTAGAGGGTAGGAACCTTAACCATCTTGGAATCTCCTAACTGTTACGCCATCTGCAGCGGATCCATCCAAAAAGTTTTTGTGTTTTGTGTTGACTCATCTGCATCAACAGTGGGTCTTTTGGGAAAGTTTAGTTTATTCTCAGCAGATGCTCTTGCTGGAGAAACTAAAGGAGAATCCATCGCTGCATCACGTGCCACTTGAGCTGACAATTTGCTTACCAACAGCTCTTTGCATCTCTTCAGATCTGTGTCCAGTGGGAAGAAAGACACAACGTATCTTAAACCTTGTATCTTAAATCCTGCATTTGCTCTGTTCAGCTTGTCCACATATCTGTGGTTAAGTGGACAGTGGGTACAGCGGCATTTTGGAGGCCACTAATTAAGTTTTTTTTAATGTCCCTGTACAGTTTGTAAATTGCTTTTCTAGTGAAGTGGAATCTTGATTGGATTTGGTAGTGGGGACATAGAACCTCAATTAACTGTCTAAAATGCACTGCATTATTTGCAGATATTGGATGCACATCTAATACCAGCATAGTTGTTATGGTGTCAGTGATCCGCTTTGCAACTGGGTGACTGCTCCCCCTTGCAAAGGATTGTTTAACAGTCAATTGTTTTTTAAAGTACTATTAGTAGTCTTCCTGGTCCCCTTCCTGGATGAAAATCCACTCCCAGCAGCAGCAGGTATAGCACTCAAGGATTCTTCTGGGGCAAGGACTGATGTGAATGATTTAAATATTTTTTGTAAATGCATGTTTTGTCAAAAGTAAATCCAGATCCAAAAAATGAGGAGATACAAACCAAAACCAAAACACAGGGTTCGGCGCGCATCCCTAATAATTAGGAGTTTCCCTATACTATAACAGGATTTTTTTTGAGGTACACTTTTATGGAAAGTGTATCACTACTGTACAGTAGGTGCATTGCAAATAAAATGCAATAATAAATATAAACACGCTATAATAAATAGAACAAAGACAGTCTTTCTGTCCGCTCACTCTCAAGATTCATTTACAGAATATTATGAAACAAACATAGGGGGAGATGTATCAAACCTTTGAGATAGATAAAGTGGAGAGAGACCAACCTGTCAGCTCCTAACTGTCATTTTTCAAACAGAGGGGTCTATTAATGAAGCAGTGAAGTGTCCTGTCTAGCTGAAAACAGGGCAGTCCTCTGCTTCATGCTATTCATAGAGCAGGATCCCGTTGGAGAAGTTTATTACTTCTCCAGCGGGGCACCCCCTCCTGTATGTATCACATCACCATACATTTGTATGGTAAGCACGATTGATAACGGAACAGAAAGCTCAGCTTTCCGTTCCTCTGCCAGCACCGCATTCGCCATCTCAGGATGGCGTAAGCAGTGCTGTTAGGGGAGAAGAGAAGACAGCCGTCTTCCTGCCTTCTCCCTGTTGTCTCCACACCCTCCTCTGCCAGCAGCCAATCAACGGGTATATGCATATACATATCCCGGGTCACCTCCTGCAGTGCTGACTGCTGGCTGGTGGCTGCCCCCGCTGACTCAGTACCACCCCCCATACCACTTCCTACCCCTGCGGCCGCTATTTTAAAGTGACCCTGCATATGCATACAGTATCCCTGGGTCACCTCCTGCAGTTCTGAGTGGCTGGTGGTTCCCCCAATGATCCAGTGCCCCCTCTGTTCCACTTCCTACCCATGTGGCCGCTATTTTAAAGTGACCCGGCATATGCATATGCCGGGTCACCTCCATCCAGGATGCCTGCTGCCCCCGCGCCCCCTCCTCTGGTCCTTCCTTTGCCGGTGCTAATTTGAAGAGTGACCAGGCATAGGCGTATGCCGGTTCACTTCCATCCAGGATGTCTGCTGCCCCCGCGCCCCCTCCTCTGGTCCTTCCTTTGCTAATTTGAAGAGTGACCCGGCATAGGCATATGCCGGTTCACCTCCATCCAGGATGCTCCCATTTCTTCCCCTGGCTCCGCTATATGCCGGGTCACCTCCAAGCTGCCCCTGCACCCCCCACCACTGCTGCCGCTGATGGGATACTGTGCATGCACAGAACCACAGATGAAGAAAAAGACCCGAAGACACAGAGAAGACCGGACCACCGAACATGGATCTACCGCTCCGCTTCGCAAGACAGGTAAGTGTACATGAATTGCTACTTATCAACACTATAGATTGCATCAAAGTGATGCGATCTATAGTGATAAGTAACAATTCTTTACCGCATGCTTTAATGAATAGACCCCATAGCCTGGCATGACAGTTACTGTAGCTGCTGATTGGTTGGTACTTTATCTCTCTCCACTTTATCTCTCTTTTAAATTGATACATCTCCCCTCTGTGTTCCACAAACAAACAAAGTATTAGACAAATAGTACTTTAAGGGAAAAAATGAAATATATGGAGAGTGTGGTTGTAGGACAGACTGTGAACTGACATTTTTACTATTTCTACCACTTCAGTTTGGACCCACAAATGT
This sequence comes from Taudactylus pleione, assembly GCA_031769625.1. Lineage (NCBI taxonomy): Eukaryota > Metazoa > Chordata > Amphibia > Anura > Myobatrachidae > Taudactylus > Taudactylus pleione. The sequence continues at coordinate 1,370,397 of JAUIMM010000104.1, read as the reverse complement.
AGAAGCAGATTAATTCCCAGAAATATTCCCAAAAACTTGGGTGTTTGTGTGCACCTCTGAGTGCAGGACCATTAGACAGGCATCACCTTTGCTCTTTCCGAATGATCCTGATTAATGAACACAATAAAGCAACTTACAGTATTCTTTGCAAGGTTAGACGAGAAGAAGGCCGCTGTACAATGAACGCATTTAATGTAATTACACAGACGAGGAAAACCCTCAGTTTTCATTTGCAGCATAAAATTAACATAATGGACAAAATGCTAATTTTCATGGTAAATGTCCATTACTTGGTGCATTATGACTTTATTTTCTTGTCACCATGGTGTTCTCATTGTTTACATTCATTCGCTTCCTTTTTAATAGATCTTAATTTTCTCTAGATCTCAGTTTAATGTAAAATCCCTAATTTACAGTGAATCATAATGATGTTTTATTTTATATTATTTGTCTAGAAATATAATTGCAATACAAAATTGTCATTACATTGTTTTGCTATAATGAGGCTCTTTTTTATGTTTGGAAATATTTTGGAGGTGTTGTTATCTTTATGTCTAAACTCCAAAAGTAATAAACTTTAATGTAATTTACAGTGGGCAATGGACATGCTACATTAGCCAAATGCACCACACAAATGTACATCTTCTTCTGGGCTATAGCACCTAGTTGTGCACTATGGCCTTATACAAAGTCAGACGTAAATGCCCGTTGCTGCTTTTTCAGATGCAGCTTGTTTAATATAGTGCATATACAGTATTCGTATATTTGCAGTGTATATCCTTTTTCAGGCATACACCAGTCTTTTGACTTTATACGACTAGGGGGCTTGTTACCAATGCTGGCAAAGGCATGCAGAGCATACTTCACTTGCCAACCCTCCCGATTCGGCTGAAAATCAGAGAAAACAAAAATCACTCCGTCAAGAAAAAGGTTTCTGTTCTTCACACAGGAAAATTGCATTTGTTGTCTTCAGGAGAGATGTCAGTAAGTCAGAGGTAGGGAATGGTTGATTATGGTGGGTAGAGCCAAAATAAGATGCCATGGGATTAGGGAAAACACAACAAAAAATGTGTCTGACAGTCAACAGCACATGGGTCACAGCAAACCAGCTGGCGCTAACTGTAGAGTGGCCTCTGGTTTGCTGGCGGCCCCGGAGAATGACAGAAACATATACATCTCTACTGTCCGGTATGGATCAGGCACTAATTTTAATTTTTTTGCCCAAGACCCGCAGAGACTACAGAAGGGAACCGAAGCTATGCCAGGAGGTAGGTGAGTATTATTATGTTTTTCGCAGGTAAACCGATGGCAATTCAACTGGAGAAGGGTACGTGAACATCTGGTAGAAGGTATGTCTGAGTGTGTTAGGTATGTATTAAACTTTTACATTCTACGGTGTGTGTACTGTATTATTTTTACTATTTTTTTTACAGTGGGAGTATGGGTGCCGGTCTTCTGGCACTTGTAGTTCCACAAATGCCAAAGGGCAGGCATGCTGGCATCTTTAGTTCTACTGTAAAAAATAATAGTATTATTCTAATTTCCACACTATTGCCCCTGCACCCACAGGCCAGGGGTGCGGGGAAGAGCCCTGGGCTTCATTGTAAGCCTGGGGTGCTCGGGAGAGGGGAGTACCCCTTTATTGGGGGGATCGCCACCTCCCCTGAGATCCCCACCTTGTGCTGGCTAGCTTGGAGTGTTAGTGCTTTGGCAGGGGAGAACCGGTGAAAGGATCCCCTGGCTATGGCATTATAACCTGGCTAAATTTGAGTGAGGTGCTGGTTTTAAAAATAGGGGAACCCTACGCTTTTTTTTTACCCCTATTAGTAATACCAGGACTGGTTCTGGGAACCCAGTTCTGGTACCTAAAATACAGGGAATCCTACATGATTTTTTCCCCGTATTTTCAGAACCAGGACTGGCTCAAGGTCCCAGGGCTGGTTATGCTTTTAGGGGGTGGCAGCATTTTTTTATTTTTTATTAATTAACCTTTTAGATACACACAAAAAAGCAACCTGCACGTATCTCACTGATATGTGCAGGCTGCTTGTTCAGGAGGACGGCAGATCAGAGGAGATATCGGGCACATCGGCGCTATGTCGCTGTCGATGTGTGCTCCCGCGCGTCGTCAGTGACATCGCCCGTCGGGTCTACATGCAGGTCTGACAGACAACATCATCAGCGGGGGCCATGCTGTAGTTCTCCCTCTCACCTTGATGTGCAGATCACCCAGCACCTCCCTGTCCAGCTCTGCCTCACCTGCAACAGTCACTAATTGTCCTCTCTGTAACTGGTACTTCAGGCTGTGCATGTGCCCAAGATGAGCTTGGTGAATGGTGGGGCAGTAGTTAATTATGGCTGCAGCAGCCTGAGCAGCGCCAGCAACCAATGAATTGGTACCTCATAGTTGTGGGTTACCACATTTCTGCCTGAAAATCTCAATAAAGATTTCCCAACTTTATCCATACTTGCCTACCCTCCCGATTTGGTCGGGAGCCTCCCGAAGATTGGGTGCCGCTCCGACCTCCCGGGAAGGCAGGCAATCCTCCCAGCTGCCGCTCACCCATCCTATCCCCCCTGCAATTGCCTTTGAAACCCCCGCAGAGGTGGGACCAGTGACGCGATTCACGCAGAATCGCGTCATTTTGGCCCCGCCCCCTGCTTCACAATGCCTGTAATATTGGCATTGTGAGGTGGGGCCAAAATGATGCAATCACATGGTCCCACCCCGCCCACAAATAATCATAGTCTGGCCGGCCCCACCTCTTTGTGTTGGTCACGCTCCCCTGTCATGCCGATTTGGCTGCTCCCTCCCAGAAGGTGCAGCCAAAAAGTCGGCAAGCCTGACTTTATCTGAAAATGTTGTACCTCAGTGTATTTTCATTATTTACAATAATTTACTGAAAAATACATGTATATAATGTTATTTCTACCCATTATTGTGTGAAAAAATGTAAATTATATCTGTTGATTTTATCATTTCTGTTCTTTCATCTGATGTGGGCTCGACTTAGAAGTTAGTTTGTATCAGAGGCGAGCTTGTCTCAACTTGCCTGGTGGAGGAGAGTGGAAGCAGGGCACAAAGTATTATCTTTATAGAACATTGTGGGGAATGGGTATGAAATACCATGCAGCCGGCGGTTCGATTCCCGTCAGCGGCAGCCCGACAGGAGCAGAGTTCGAAGCAGCGGAAGCCTAACAGCGCTGGAAATCCCGATCGTGGATTGGTAAGTATAGACTAACCTAACCCCCCTAACCCTAACCCTCCTTAGGGGTGCCTAACCCTAATCCCCCCTCTAAGTGCCTAACCCTAACCACCCCCTTCCCCGCTGCCTAAACCTAAGTCCCCCGAGGGGGTGCCTAACCCTAAGTCCCCCCCGGGGGTGCCTAACCCTAACCCTCCCTCCCCCTAGCCTAACCCTAACCCTCCCGGGGGGGTGCCTAACCCTAAGTCCCCCCCGGGAGCCCTAAACCTAACCCTCCCCCCCCGCAGCTGTCCGCTCGCGGCGCCCGGCATCAGTACGATCGTGATGCCGGGCACCGGTCTCCCGGCGTCGGGGAAATGCGGGCGTTTACATCTAGACGCCCGGCATTTCACCCTTGCCGGGAAATGACAGTCGGGAAGCCGGCTGCCGGTATTTAGGCAGTCGGCTTCCCGATTGCTTCCCCATTGTGGAAATCATATTTATTCTGTTCTAAGATGTTAAACTTAATGCACAAGCTTTTTACACCAGTCAGAGTACACACTCACCTTCTACCAGTCTCCATCCTTTGTAGTTGTTCAAATATTCTGCCCAGATCCATTTATAAACCAGGATACGCAGGGGAAAGAAGGTTGCTTTCAAAAGCCACATATTTGTGTACTCTCCTGGAGAGTCTGGTAGACTCCTGAATTTCGGGGAGCTCTTCTGGGATCCCAGGAGGGGATATGTTCAGTATCCCGGTGCAGGGGATGCAGGCGCTTAGAACACCAGCACCGGAATCCCGACACCTGTCAGAATCCTGGCACAAGCACCCCGACCACCGGCATCTCGAAGGTAAGTAGCAGGGTTGGGGGAGGGTAAGCATTAAGGGTTAGGCACTAGGGGGAGGGTTAGGCACTGGGGGGGTGGTTAGTTTTGGGTACGGGGAGAGGGAGGTTAGGTGTAGGCACTAGGGGAGAGGTTAAGTTCAGGCATCAGGGAGGGAGGGTTAGAGGTAGGGACAGGTGGAGGGTTAGGATACCTACCGACAGGTCTCGGTATCCTAACCCTGTTGGGAAGTTGGTGTCAGGATTTTGACCGCCGGCATCCCATACCCATCCCCCCAGGAGTGTAGACAATCCTACAGTGAAGTGGGCGTTCGTTGATTCACAAACTTACATTGGAACCGGATTGGGGGTTAGAAGAGTGATCTCAGCTATCAACTAGGGGCATTCTACTTTGGGGCAGTATTGACTTGTGGTCTCACTGCCTGTAGGGCTGGTCCAGGATGGTGCTAGTGATTGGATCTTAAGCTTCAGCACACCTTGTGACTGTGCCAAAAGTGGGAGGGTGGTAGAGTTGCTCATTGTGCGGTGAGCAACTTGGCTTTTGCTACCTACATGTATCCTGTGTTTCTGTTATTAAATGTGTGATTTAGCCCCAGAAACACAACATCGATGTGTTGTGTTTCTGATCAATTAAAATCAATTAAGATCAACGTTTTGTAAATAAACACCTAGGTGTAGGGGCCCAATCATTTTTCCTGATCCCCTTTCATCGGAGGATCAGGCCCAATACTTAGTAGCAATGGGCGGGCTCTCATCTGGCTATGACATGCAAGTTCACCTAAACGACCTGACAGATTTGAACTCTGCAAGTTGACTCACATTGCCAGTGGTTTGACGTTTTACCCTGCCAAATGCAGGATAGTAAACCTGTTTGCAATGTGTGGCGATTTGTATTGATATGTGTTTACTATCTTGTGCTGCACACGGTTATTAAATAGTAGACACCAGCGGAAAGACGGTTGGTAGACACGCCAGCTGGATAGACTAAACCAGGAACTTGTATTTATTGTAGTGCACAGTTTCAGTACAGCCGTACTCACAGTTATGTATACAGACAGCAGAGATGGAGCCGAGCATACAGAGGACCAGCCGGTCACATATGTAGGCATCAACATAGGATTACGCAGAGTCAGATCCGTAACTAGACTTTTTGGTGTCCTGTGCCAGAAAGAGCATTGGTGCCCCCCCCCCCATATTATTTTTCAAATAGGGACAAAAGAATCGTACCCGAAAAATGGCCATGGCCTCATGGCGAAGGGCCAGGGAAGCGATAGGGCTGGCCAGGAGATGCTGGGGATAAAATAAGAGGAAGCTACAAGTGAGAATGATAATAAACAGAAAATTGACAGGCCCGAACAGCGCCCCCTGCCCTGCGGTGCCCTGTGCCAGAGAGAGCATTGGTGCCCTCCATTTTTCAAATTGGGACATAAGATAGTGCACCTGAAAAAAAGGCCATGGCTTCATGGGGAAGGGCCAGGAAAGAGATAGGGGTACTCTTGGGGCAGTCAGGAGATGCTGGGGATAAAAGGAAGCTACAAGTAAGAATGATAATAAACAATAAAACTGACAGGCCCGAACAGCGCCCCCTGCCCTGCGGTGCCCTGTGCCAAGGCACAGGTCGCACTACCCTAGTTACGGCCCTGCGCAGAGTCCCCAGGTACTACTGTGACGCTCAAAATAGAAAGTTAAAAAGACACCGCACATGCGCAGACTAAAGAAGGGTGGCCATCTTGGTAAAGGATCAGATGCTTCATGTAAAGGAGCATCATGGAGGAAGCGCAGTAACGCACTTCATATACCAACAATTTGCACCAAGTAAAATGCTGCTTAGTAAATTTTCCCCTGATGTTCATAACTGGATCCTTCCAAGCCTGCTTTATTGGCAGATAAATAGTGGTATCCTATACATTCAGCACAATCAAGCACACCACTAGTTCTGTTATTAAACATGGCAATTGAATATGTTATAATTCTATTTTGTTGGTGGGAATATACAAACTAATTTTAAATCACATTAACCTCATTTGATCTGGTGAATAAAGCCGGAATCATCTTAACTTAATAATAGTAATCATGTCCTTGTGCTTCGGAGGCTGAAACCTGAAGTGGTGCAATCTAATTGTTGTCATAAGTAGACCTTAAGCTCAGTTATAAAGCTGCAGAAATGAATGATAATAGCATTGGGAAGAGCGGCAGCTCCTGCTTGCTGTCTCCTGCCTGCATCCATGCAGTGAGACCTGCTTGTAATCTTCAGAAATACTGCTCTTGCTCTCTATTAATTTAAGGATATGGAGGTGACAGGACAGCCCGGTATAATTAGTTCACGTTATTAATGATTTAATATTGTCCTTTTTGTGCAGCTCGCTGGCTTTATGAAACTGAACAGTTCATCTCTGCCAGGAATGTTTTATGTCTTCAGTAAATGAGATCACTTTGTTATAACGTCTCTCTGAGATTGAGCGGCCAATCACAGTCAAGGGCAGGGTTGCTTGATTGGTGTAACTCGTGGTCAGATGAGTCTCCGCTCTTTCCTTAACCATTTCCACTCAGGACAGTATGAATCACATTGTCAGCACATGGAATGTCTATTATGTATTTAATAGGCAATATTTAAACTTTAAAGGAACCAAAATTGCTTGGTGTCACTTAGGTCCTGGGTCAGAGATGTACACTAATTTCGCCACCACTGCGTCCTCGTACAGTACGAAAAATTCAACAAAAGCCGCAGGTGGCGTCGTAAGTAAAAAGACGCAAACTGCCGGGCTTCTGTGATCTGCTACTGCGTCCGGAGACGCAGCATTTGATCAACTGCATGACCATAAGGCATCTGAGTAGCCCTCAAGTTACTCTGAATGTTCGGCAAAATCACGCTGGTGGGGCCAGTGAAGCTGCATCCAAAGACGCAGCCATTTTCTGCCCGATATTGCCCCCAAACAGGAGCAGCATGTCAATCACGCTGTTGCTTTTGGAGCATTGTAACCGACGTTGCACGACCTGATGTGCCGTGCGTAGAGCATGCACAGATCATTAAAGGAGATTTAAGTAAATATGGGATTTATGGAAATGTCTGAAGCAGGCCCTTATTTCACTATTACAGTAGCAATTCTATTTAATATACATGTATTAAATCCTTTTTGTGTTTGCTAATGGAATCCCATGCCTTCAAAAAGCAGATTCAGAGCCTGATTCAGTAAGGATCGCACCTGCTAATACGCACGCAATCAGCCGATTATTGCGTACTGCGCATGCGTATGCATTGCAGTGCGTGAGCGCAAACCGGCCACTGTGATCGGGACTGCGATTGCAGTGACTACGCAGACCCATGGCAGAGTGATCGACAGGAAGCGCCGTTTGTGGGAGGTGACGGAGGGGTGGTCGGCGAAATGCAGGCGTGACAGTGTGTTTGAATGCCTCTGCAAGGGCGTGCATAAATTATCCACTGTGATGCCTTACGCAGCTTGTGCACTCATAGGGTGGAATTCAATTGTTTTCGCGGCCCACATTTTCCGTCTAACGTGACAGGAGATCGCGGGCCGCTATGCAATTGTTCCAGATTTTCATGCTGATCGCGCCCAAAGTGGTCGGGTTTAGCCGCGTAAAGCAGCTAAACCCGACCAAAGTGCTGGGCGCGATCGCGAAAAGTGATGTCACTTTTCGCACATTTCAGCTCTCATCCCCCAGGGGCTGCGAGCTGAAATGTAGCGCTGGCAGCTGATCGTGCCCGACAGGAGCAAGAATTGAATAGCTCCATCGGGCGCGATGTGGACAGGAATCAATTGAATTCCGCCCATAGCATGGAAGGAAGTTAGCAATTCTTGAGTAAGGTCGGAGCTGGTGTAAATGTGTGTGAGGCTGCGATGGTGCTCAGTGGTACTGATGGTTATACAGTCATGCTAAGGATTATGGATGTGTGTAAGGTAAAGTGGGTGTCCTTATGTAGTACTGCGATGGCATAGCGATCACAATGGATTAGTATACTATCACAGTGAGACTGCGTGCGTAATCGCCAGGGCCGTAGCTAGGGTAGTGCGGCTGGTGCCATCGCACAGGGCACCACAGGGCAGGAGGCTCTGTTTGGGCCTGTCAAATTTCTGTTTATTATAATTCTTGTTTGTAGCTTCCTCTTATTTCATCCCCAGCATCTCCTGGCCTCTCCTATCTCTTCCCTGGCCCTACCCCATGAAGCCATGGCCCTTTTTTGGGTGCATTATGTACCTTTGAAAAATGAGGGGGGCGCCAATGCTTTTTCTGGCACAGGGCACCAAAAAGTCTAGTTACGGCTCTGGTAATCGCTATTGTATTCGCAGATGCGATCCTTGCTGGGTCAGGCCCTCAGTGCGGGGTTATTCCAAGTCTCCTATGGTTCTGTAATATCACTGGCAGCTATACAATAGCACAGAAAAGTTTGAAAGAAAATTGGAAAACATTAAAGGTCTCTAAAATATTCAGCAAAGTAAATAAACTCCAGCCCTTGTACCCATCCTCCACTCCTCCCTTTCCTTTACTCCTCACATCCACTCCACAGGGGTCTGGACGAGCAATGGCGGTGAAGGTATGCTTACTTCTGGTGCACACAATCTTTATAATGAATTCCTGCCCCCTCCCCTTCTGGCATTGGGGCTCACAACTTTTCTCCTAACCCTCCAACCTCTTCCTGTCTGGTCTCTATGTCACCCCCCTTCCCCCACTTCAATTCATCCTCAATACCTCAGCAAGGCTGATTTTCTATTGTTGCTCTACTCTGCCTCCCAATTTTGCCAATGCCTACACTGGCATGTTGCACCATAATGTTATGTAAATATGAAGTTTAGATAAATGTTTCCAAGTGCACAACATTATAATTATTCTGATATTTTAAATCACCTTGGCTTATTTCCTGCTGGAGTTACCGCAATTGCATTTATTTAATCCATCCCTGCAGTTATCTCCAGCCAATAAATCCTAACTAATGCACTAACCAAGATGTTCTATTTCACATGTTACCCCATATTGCACATCATGTAGTGCTACATGTAGCAAGCAAGTTTCCATGCTTCAGGAAACAAGACTGAGAGCCATCAAGGAACAGTACAAACAGAACACAGTTTTGTATATGGAAAGAGAACAACACAGGATACAAACCTGTTTCCTAAACCTGTTTCCTAAACTTATCTTATTTATGGAAACTTTTCCTATTCACTTTGGTACTTAACAACATAAAGGTCATTGACATAAATGGGACATTAAGATCAAATGTATGAAACATCATTTTATTACTTCTGATATTATAAATCACCCTAAGTCTTATTAGTAATAATATTCATGACTGGTGCCATTCCAGCAAGTATTGTATTTTGTCTCGATAACTCCCAGTGGCCCTCTCAAGCTGACAACTTCTAAGTATCTTTTGCAAGTTCCTCATCTCTCATAATTGGATGTGACATCAGCAAACGGCCAACACTTGTCTCACACAAAGATTCACTTTCAGGGGAAGGAACAATTTTCAAGAGTCATCTTGTTGTTATCTCATTAGCTCTCTCATCAGCTTGTTAACTCCACAGCAACACAAGCTAGAATCCGGGCAAGAGTGAAGCGGAGAGAGAAGACTCAGCGCACGGCTTTCATGTGAATAAACAAAGGACACTTGAAGACAGTTGTACCAGTATTCATCTTAATGGCCTGTGTTTTGCTGCAACCACACCCACAAAAAAATATTCCTAACTGCTGTGTGTGTTTTTTATTCCCCCGTCAACATCTCATAGGAAATAGAAATAACAGGTCATATTTGCAAGTTAATTGGATAATAAAAATGATTGTTTACAACCTGACAAAAATGTGAGAGGCTGAATAGAATTATATAAGGCTCTGTCATGCAATCTGCATAAAATGGGGCTTATGTTGATGTACTGTACACAAACTGCACACCGAACATACAGATGTGTCCACAAACATCTTACCTCCATGCGCTACAAGTCGCGTTAAACATAATGCGTGAGCGCCGTGAGACTCGGTAGCGCAGAGCATCTTTTAGTGCGACTTTGTACCTTCAAATGCATCTTATTCACACAGCGATGTGAATGTGATGCACATATCTGTGTGCGACTACGGATGTATCTGCATGCGAAATGCTACGTGACGGTGTCACAGCCACTGTGACACTGTAACGGAGCATTTCGCATGCAGATACACCTGTTGTAGCGGGGCTTGGATGCCGTGGCCTTCTATTCGCAGCTCCCCCCGGGGAGGGATCCAATCGAAATTCTGTCTGTGGAAACAGGAGGGTGAATGAAAACATGAACTGTTGGGGGTGCTTGAGGATTGGAATTGAAAACCCCTGGTATAAGTATGTAAGAGTTTTAGAGTTTACGCCAGTATGGGGCAGAAACCTAAGTCAACAGACTGTTGTGGATTTAGGTCCTGTTTCATAGATGGACGTAGCGCCGATATTGTATTGTATTGTATTGTATTTATTGTTGTCATCAGCAAAACAAGTTTGGCAGACGAAATTACATTGCACAGAAACACGCTAAAAAACAGTGAATAGCAATCCATGGTAAAGGTTATCACAGATAGTTACATGAAAATAATAAAGTTAAATTAACTGTGAAATACATTCATAGCATTCAGCATGCGCACAGCTGATGGAAGAAAACTAACCCTCAAGCGACTCGTACGTGTCCGAAGTACTCTGAACCGCTTTAAAGACGGGAGCTTATCAAAAAATTCATGAAATGGATGGCTTGGATCCGATATGATACCGTTGGTTCTCTTTAGAACCCTAAGCCCATAAACATCATGAATAGTTGGCAACTGCACGCCAATGATTTTGCTGGCAGTCCTAACAACCCGTTCCAGTGCACTTCTTTCACTCGCTGTGCAGTTGCCATACCAGATAATAATACCAAACATCAGAATGCTCTCAATTGAGCATCTGTAGAGTTTAGCATAGTTACTTTACTAACTCCCGAAGCCCTCAAACGTCTTAGGAAAAACAAGCGCTGTTGCGCCTTTTTAATTAGGGACAGTGTGTTTAAAGACCATGTCAAATTTGCCGTAACCTGGATACCCAAAAATTTAAAAGACTCAACTGTATCAACATCCTGGTTGTCAATAGACACTGGCAATTTCGGCTCTAAACATCTCCTACGAAAATCAATTACCAGTTCTTTTGTCTTATCACCATTTAGGAGCAAGTGATTTTCACCACTCCAAGATCCATCCCATATTTACACAGTTCAATGAATGTTTTGCTATTGCACATGTGTAAAAAGTCCAGGAATCTCTTATTGTGCACGTGCAAACCCAAGTGTCCCATGGCATTCGCAATCGCGTATGGCATCGCTACACTTGAGAAGGGGTTTACGCTGCCTGGGCGTTTCAGGGTGGAGACTGATAAGTTACTTAAAGTGATCGCTAAAAGGGGACATTTATATTTCTTATATATCTCAATGCCCAGGTCAGCGGGAGGTCTGGCTTTTCCGAATTTAGAACTGTACCAACTTTCCTGTTTATTGTACTATATCAGTGATCGGCTAGTTTCATACCAAACTAAGCCTTGGGTCTCTTTTAAAGGGTAATATCCTTGGTAGTTTCACCTTGTGGGACTTGTTATGGATCTTGGCTGAATCCCAAGCTCTCTCCCTGTCCACATCTAAGGCAGCGCTAGCAACCCTTAAAGCATGGGATTAGTTAGCTGGCTATTTTGAGCCCCCCACCCCATTCCCTCGGCCAATTTTCCTTTACTGAGTCTGGCTCGCCTAATCCCTGATTTAAATTTATCCACCTGACTGGACAAGGTGTAGTAGAGGACCTCATTCTGCAAGGGATGAGTCTATGGGTGTCTCGTACCCCTGCTACAGCCCTCTTCCATATATTTCCAGAGTTTATCCTGCTTCACTATAAATACGTTGTGGGCCACATCCTTATTTCAAAAAGAGCGGCCATTTCCCAGTTTTGGAAGCAACGATATGCACCCACCATTTGCTTTGGTTATTTCAAAAATTAAATAAACAGGAGCTTCCAGATGGAGACTTTAAATTGTCCCTACTCCTCTTCAGCCAACTCACCTCTAATGAAGTGGTATAGCTGGCATGTCTATTCTACAGAGGGTCCTTGTGCTGTTGTTTGATCCTGGAATTTTTGTTGTTTATTGAAGTGAAAAGGGAGACCCCATATATCTTCCCAATTTTATTTCCTCTTTCCTTAGGATCATCACATGGCTTCTGTGCTGTTTCACCTCATGTTACTCATTACTGTCATGATACTGTTTATATGTGCTCTTCCTTCCTGATTCCTTTGCCTTTCTCTATTTATTTTTTGAACCCCTATGTTTTGAAAATGTCAATAAAAATCATTGTTAAAAAATAGGGGCAGTTTCATGGACGTGTCTGGGAACGCTGCTGCTTTCCCAATAGGAAATCCATTGCTTCAGAGGCTATGTTTAGTTGGATTTGTGGAGAGTAACCAGAGTAGACCCTAAGCTACTGCAAATGTCAATGATGCAACATACTGTATGTTACGTCAATGTTGGAGTGTTTACAATCTCCATAGCAAACGCACAGACCACACAGCCTGAAAGTGGGCATCCCACCGCTTGTACATTCCATCGCACCATGGGGCACAAAGGGAAGGCTGAGATTAGCATTTTGCATATTCCAGCTACCGCTATTGTGAGAGCACGGCTGCGAGAGCGGCTGCATTAGCAATCATGTCTGAATCAGACTCTTAGTTGCCTACAGTATCTGAAGAAATTAAATAAACCTTACTTAATGGGTGTATTTAGAGGAAAATGTCCATTTATTGCATAAAGCTAAGAAAGACATCATTATGACAAATGAAAATGGAAAAATTTACAATGAAATGAAAAAACCAAAAGGGAAAATAAATGTAATAAACAAACACAAAAAAACCATAGTGTTTCTTTGACTGACTCAATGTAATGGATTTTGTATCAGTCTCCTGACCCAGATAGGTCAAAAGCATAAAAGAGGAAATAAAAGACAGAGAAGTGGATTCACCCTGAGCCAGAAGTGAGAAAATCTCTAGTGTGGTCTTGTGACAAAATGATCCCAAGTGCTTACCCCATGTCAATGAAGAGGACAATGTACACACATAAAGTATTTTAATCAATTATAATAGTGATGATCCTGCAAGGACTTAGTATTTCTCTCTATTATGCATAATAGCTGGTATGCAGACCCAGTGTTCGTTGCTCAGCCTCAGTAAAAACAAAAGCATTTCTCTCTTTAAAGTGCATCAGTCATGTCACAATAACTTTGTGTAGATAAATACATTCCATCTACACATTATTTGGTAACAACTCTACTAACTGTACTGTTCTATTGAAAGATTGCTACAGCAGAGCAGAGATCACCATGTCTCCAAATCAGAGGGAAATAGTTACATTATTAATAATAATAATAATAATAATAATAATAATAATACTTATGTAGTACTATTATGCTGGATGTTTATACTACGTGGGATCTTGCTACTGGATCAGGATATAACATACATGGGCAAGTCACTTCTAATCCTTGTAATTAGATTGGCAATGAAATGTAAGAGAAAACTGGCCATCTGGTTCAACAAACCTAAGTTATTCAAACTAAGATTTGCATAAAAAATGTTTTTGTAAAAGATGGACCGAATGAACAAACAACCATAAATACTTCTGACTACCAGCACACCAGCAATAGACCGCAATCAACCTTTTATCCGGCACATATCAAAGGCCAACACATCTCAACCTTTCAGCGACTTGTTGAAGATGACATCTCAAAACTTCCTTAAAAAATGAAAAACAACTACAACTTCACCAGGGGAGAAAAGAAAGCAACTTGAAAAATGATACAACAATAGTTATTAAGTTAGCAGACAAAGGTGGAAGTGTGGTGTTGATGGACAAAACAGACTACGAACAAGAAGCCAAAGCGATTACTTTCAGACAAAGAAACACAAAAAATTAACAAAAGACCCAAACCAAGAATTTCAGAGAAAATTAACACAACAATTAGAAGAAGGCCTACATTTGGGAATAATTACACAAAAAGAATTTGAGTACATACATGAAGAATACCCAAGAATACCCCATGCTATACCACCTACTGAAAGTGCACAAAAATAGAAATAACCCACCTGGAAGACCAATAATTTCAGAAATCGGCTCACTAACAGTGAACCTGTCAAGATATTTGGATTTCTTCCTACAAACCCTTGTAGAAGAACAGATAAGTTTCCTGAAAGATACCATGAGTATTTTACAAGAAATTTAAAAGATCCAATGGGAAGAAATGTATATCCTGTGCACAAGCGATATTAAGTTACTGTATACAGTGATAGACCATGAGGTGGGATGCCAGGCAACACGAAGCTTCTTATCAACTCAGTCAGAAATACCAACTACCCAAATCAATTTCATAATAGACAGTAGCGATTTCATTTTGCGCCATAATTACTTTTGGTTCAATGGGGATTTCTTTCTGCATATTAGAGGAACAGCTATGGGGACAACCTTTGCCCCCAGCTACGCCAATCTATTTGTGGTGGGAGGAGCAAGAGATATGGAATAATAGCCCCTTTAAAGAAAAGATCCTTCACTGGTCAAGATATATAGACAATCTATTTTTTATCTGGAACGGCTCTGAAAAAGAACTTTGTGTTATGAACAGTAACAAACTTAACTTAGAATTCACCTTGTTACACAGTACAGAAATTGTGACTTTTCTTGATTTGGAAGTCTTCATCAAAGACAATTCAATTCATACAATCATCACCGGAATTGGGTCAGAAATGTCTCAGGTGGACAGTTCCAAATAATTCAGAGAAACTGAAGACTCAACTTTCATAGAACAAAGCATCCAAATGAAACAAAGGTTCCTTGAAAAAGGTTACAGGGAACAACATTTGCAACAGCAATTCTAAAAAAAAACAATTAGAAAGAAAATACCTAATCACCTACAATAGAAAAAAGAACAACAAAATGGTAGGACAACCGAACTTCATTACACAATATAATGGAAATTATCAGGAAATTGAAAAGATACTCTCAAGACACTGGCATGTTTTAATGCTAGAAGAGGATGCAAAGAAAATATTATCAGAAAGCCCTAAAGTTATTTACAAAAAAGCAAGAAATTTGAAAACTGACCTTACAAAAAGCTACATACTGTACCGCCAGAAGAAAGTAAAGAAGTTTCCCAAAATGGCTTTTACTATTGCCAAAAATGTATGGACTGCAAAAATCAAACAACGATGAAACCTACAGGTACAAATATGAAGAAAGAATTCAAAATTAAAGAAAAGATTTTGTGCATAACAGAAGGAGCCATCTATTTGCTTGAATGCCCTTGTGGAATACAGTATGTAGGCCAAACCAAAAGAAAGATAAAAAACAGAATCTCAGAACATTTTTATAGTATTAAAAGTGGTATAACCACTCACAGTTTATCTGCACATTTTTTTGAAGTATCATAACAGTAATCTGAAAGACCTGAAATTCACAGGCATCCAACAAAGAGAGGCAAAGATCTCATTGTCACAAAACTAAAGAAAAATTAAACAAAATGGATATACCAATTACAAACTTTGGAACCCCATGGATTGAATATAGAGCTAAAAGCCTTTTTAATAACATTTTCGGGATGTAGTCAAGAAACTGAAAGCCCGGCACTGGACTAAAGATAGCCATCTAAATACCGACACATCATTAGCCTCACGCCAAAATCCAGACGCCTGGCATACCGAATGTAGGTGAGCCGGGCGTCGGGAGCTCTTAGCCGTGGGGGGGAGGGTTAGGTTTAGGGACTCCCGGGGGGACTTAGGGTTAGGCACCTCCCAGGAGGGTTAGGGTTAGGCTAGGGAAAGGGGCGGTTAGGGTTAGGCTAGGGGAAGGGGGGTTAAGGTTAGGCACCCCCCCTCAGGAGGGTTAGGTTTAGGGGGAGGAGAGGAGGGGTTAGGTTTAGGCACCCCTGGGGGGAGATTAGGGTTAGGCACTAGGGGGGAGGTTAGGGTTAGGCACCACTAAAGGAGGGTTAGGGGAGGAGAGAGGAGGGTTAGGGTACTTACCTACTCTAGTGGGGATCTTCATCTGATGGCCTTCCAGTATGGGGATTTCATCCGCAGGGCCTACATCCGGTGGTATTACATACCCATTTCAAATCTTCTATTACCAGTTTTTTATATGAAGTTTTTATGTGAATCTTGAACTGAATTTTTTACTGATTTTATACTGCTTTTACAATGTTATATATATATATATATATATATATATATTTATCATTCATTTAGCTTTATTATACAATAAGAGAAAGTATCACATTAAAAGTGTTTTTTTTATCAATTACCATGTGTATATCGCCTTTTCGGATGTCACATCCGGTTTGCACTTCCGTTTTTTTTTTTTTTTAGAATATCATAATAAAGTTATTCCTATATAATGACAATTCTAGGAACACTCCCTTATCCTTGACAAAACGTCAGCAGTGGCACGAAACGCATTGGAAAGACCAGGGAGAGAAGAAGAGAAGCGATTCACTACAAGCTATCCGTGTTTGCTACACACGGTCCGGGCATCTGATGTCATAAACCAGGCACTGCAGCAACTCTACACTCAGCTGACGGTGATTTCCGATTCACAAGAGGACTGCAGCTCCTAGAGGTAGGGAAAAATAGGGTTAGTGTTAGCTACTTTACCAAGCCATACCAAACTGACCACTGTGTACTTCTTTTGCAAGCGGAAAACAACATTGCTCTTCACCCGCTCCCAACCTTTTCCCTTAAAATGGCTATAAACATTACCCATACTGTTTATAAGCTATAAAGGTTTTATGTTTATATTTTGATCCATTTTTTTTATACTTTCTCTTATTTGAATTTACCTTATTTTACCTAGCGCTCGTATGTTTTATTCAACACCTGAACTTTGCTCACTTTTTTCTGGGGCATTGTCTCCAGGCTTGGAAAACATTCTAAGGCCGTTAGTTATTCTAAAAAGAACATTCTAAGGTCATTAGTTATTCTGCTTTATTTTTCTCTCTTCTTCTGTCATGGGCCTATTTACTAAAGAACTACAATTGGGCTGATGTCATTAAAACCTGGAGAGGCAGCACAGTGATACAAGGCCAGAAGTGATAAGATTTAACTCACTGACACACCAGGCCTTCCTGAGTGGATCTGCATCATGTTTCTATTGGTAAGTTATTGCCTGGATGTACCAATTGTAATAGCTGGCAGCAGCCCTTTAGTATGGGATGTAGTGAATATGCTGGTGGATGGAATGCCAGCTGTCGATATACCAACGCCGGAATCCCGCCGCCCGGCAAAATACCAACACCACTATCCCGAATGGTTCCAGGATACCAGCGGCATACCCAGCCCCTTTAGTATATAGAGAGAATATCTCTCAGTTGTGTTTTCACCTGAAAAAGGGCTTATCTACAATAGCTCTCATAAAGACACCCCTTAGTGATATAAGTCCTCCTTTTTGATCTGTATTAAAATGGTTCTGATTACATGCAGAAGGTTATTAATCCATTCCTTGATGCAGGGTTACACAGATCAGATGAAAAAGTTGCAGCATAATAATAACCGAGCCTGCGGCTAACAGCACAGAAGAATTGGCAGTTCGTGTCCAACATTGGTTTCAGGAGGTAAGTTTCTGCAGCAGTCAAGCTGGCACGCCATGTTGGAAAAGTGACCCCTCCTGTGGACTGACCACAAAGTAAGTCAGGAAATGGCCTAGCGGGACAAGGCGGAGGAGAAAAGGGAGAGGATATGACATATGGCAATGTTGATGATATTATTAGTGTTGATGTGGGACACCATGAACAGATGCAACAGATTTAGCCAATGTGGTTATAGCAAAACACATTCCTGAACAAGATCCCGAAAATCTTCCTACATTCAAGGGTTGAAATGGCACTGACAAAATACGGTCACATTGAAAGCTAACCTGATCCACCAAATAGAGTTGATTTCTAAACAAAAGAAAAGCAATGTGCTCCATATATTTTATGCAAATTTCCACTAAATATGTTAGAGGTCACTAAGGGTGATATATTTGTATAATAATAGGTATTAGTTTCAGCTCTTTGTTGACTAAGACCATATAATTGTAGTATAGAATAAGACAAAAAGCCTTATTCAGAATTGTACGCTGTGCCGATGTTTTCGCAAATGGAGTGATTTATTTTTCCACTGTGCATGCGTCTCAGTCACACTGTGCATGAGCACGTTACCGTAGTCGCATGCTGCGTGTCTTGATTCACATTGTGATTAACAGGCAGGGAGCATTCGGGGGAGGCAACGGTGAGTGTCAGCTAAAAACGCAGGCGTCGAAACCATTTCAGGGGCATATCATATCCTGCGTCTACGATCCCCGTATTCAGGAAGCAGGGCTCCGGTCATTCTGAGTGACCATAGACTTACTCGATGATCTGCGTCCAATGTTGTGTATGTGTACGCAGTTGCAGACAGCTGAGATGTCTCCGGTGGGCATCTCAGTACAGGTTCCGGTCACTGTTGCATTAGCATATTTTCACACACACACAGCTACGTAAATCACAGCTGCTGCAGCAATAGCTTACAGCTCTGATCAGGCCCAAAGTATGTGTACAACAATATAGTAAAGCTACTGTAGCAGTAATTATTTCCAAAGACAAACAATAGCACTTTTTAACTCACTTGTTAAACCGACTTAGGGGTATATTTACTAAAGTGAGAGTTTTTAGGAGTGGAGATGTTGCCCATAGCAACCAATCAGATTCTAGCTATTGTCTTCTAGAAGGTGCTAGCTAAATGTTAAGTAGAATCTGATTGGTTGCTATAGGCAATAGCTCCATTTCTAAAAACTCTCACTATAGTAAATATACCCCTTAGCTTCTGTTTATGCACCTGTGGTTGCCTTCATTTTAAACGTTGTGCATACAGTATTTATTTAAAATTTTTAGATACATTGGTTTACATGTACAGAAATGGTTTACATGGATATAATTGTGCGCATGCTTTACATTATGGTCTGAGGAAGAACAAACAAAATAGATGAAATTACACACATATATAGACTATAATTATGACTAATAAAATATATATATTTTTTGTCAGTTTATTTTAATAAATTAACAATATAACCCAAAGTGCCTTAAAATTAAACAAAAGTAAGACATTTATTTTCGCAAGCTTGACGATCTCAATAAATACATAATATTCACCTCTCAGAGCAGTAGCATCAAATAATTCACTGACTAGTGAGATAGTGATAATAACATAATTACCAGCGATTTCCTAATTGTTACATATGTAACATCCAGGTTTTGCAAGCTTTCTGAGCTATATGGATTGGGACAGATTACATCCTGTAAGCATTGCCATACTGTACCTTGTTGATGTCTGTGTAACACATAAAACACCTCAAGCCCTTATATCAGAGCTGGTACTAACTGGCACATTTATGGCTACCTATTGGTGCCAGCCTGTGTGGCAAAAACAGGTCTACTCAAGAAAAATACTGCATACCAGTAACAAGAGGAAATCAAAATATAAGTGTACAGTAATGATTAATTTTGTGTAGTGCCTAGCACTAGTAAAGAACAAGCAGCGATTTTTGGTTCCACCCTGTAGAACTTGGCATATACTCATTTCATACAATTATAACCAACGACACTGTAATGTTCCATTTCCAGGGCATCATGTGATGTTCCGATGACTCCATAATTTAATACATGCAACGGTTCAATTGGTTAAGATCAAGCAACAGATAAAAACCCAATTTAGCTCAGTTTGACATAACGATCTTATTAGTGTTCCGCATTATGGTATATGAAATCTCATTAGCCACACTAAGAGCTAATGTAAAACATATCATTAATTCTTCAGGCAGTTACAAATAAAACTCATTTAACTGACTATGATTTAACCCTGGCCACATGGCAGAGAACGGCAATTTAATACTACTCAGCACCTCATAGAATATAAAGAACTGCAAGTAATAATTAGAGGGCTTGCACGATCTCTCAGCATTGAGGGTGTTAAAAATAATAGAATTAAACAAGTAAAAGTAAAAAGAGCTTGTTGGAAAAACATAAGTGAAAGAAAAATACACGGAATGAACTTGCGGAGCTGTGAGTTCAGTGAGAACATAACTCAGTGGAGGTGGTAGATCTAAATATTGAAAGCAGCATTGGACTAAAGCTGGGTACACACCTGAAAGATATATCTGCAGATGATGGTTGTTCATAGACACTGAACAACCATCACTGCCATCTACAAATATATCTGGCCGAGGGTCGCATTGCGCCCCCCTCCCTGGGGACCTCAACAGCAAATGTTTGGGCGGGCGGCTGACCGCCCATACACACAGCACTATGCACCAATATATCTGCAGATATATTGGACATCGGCTGTGCAGCCCAGCCAACGTGATATGTCTGTGAACTACGGACATATCGCTGATACACAATGGTCGACGCACACATAGTATATATCGGCCTTTCCATTGAATGCCCGATATACAGTATCCGCCAGTGTGTACTCAGCATAAGGGTCTATGTTATTTGGTGGGTGGCTTTCTAGTTAATATATGATAGTGCTGGAAATAAGTATAGAATGATTTGAAAATGTAACATAAGACTCACAAGTAGTGCTATTTCTATCATCTCTATTTTTCCACAATGTAACTATTTTAATGTTGATTGTTCTCACTCTCGCCTTGTCCACCTACATTACCACAGTCTGCTTTGCTTTATCTTAATGATATCTCCTTTCCAGTGCCCTGCACTGTCTTCTGATCAGAAATACCCTTCATGTGTCTTTGCCGTCATTTTCCCTTTCATACATTTGCGGCCACTCCTCAAGAACCGCTGCGTTGCATTGCCAAGGAGATACGGTCGCTATAAACCTGAAATAGAAAATATATATTGTTTGTCACGAGATTGCAATGTATAAAATTCCTCTAAATATAAGCCCCTGTGCTTATTTCCACAAGTACAGAGTAAAGAGCATTCAGACTAAAAGGTCGCCTCGGAATTTAAAGTATCCATTTAGAAAACATTTTTGCAAATGTGTAAGTGATGGTAAGATTTCAAGGAATTCTTTGCAATGAAAAAATGCTCTTTTCTGAAGATAACAAGCAAGACCTTGCGCTAGAATGCTTGAAAAAAAAATACCAAGCATAAAATTTGCACTTAAGAAAACAATACAAGCAGAAATCTTTTAAATAGTTGCATACATTGCAAAGTACACATAAACCTTTCAGCTCTTTCAAGGTCAATCTGCTAGAAGGATGGCCTTAACTCCGAACTATGGGCCTGATTCAGACCCGCTCGCAAGCGGGTCAATGGTGGGCGAGTGCGCACATGTGGCGTGTGCACTGCATGTGCGCGAGCCCCGGTGCGAGCGCAAAAAGCGCTCGCTCTGGGACTCACTACAAAAGGGGCGGCTGTCGATGTTGATTGACAGCTCGCCTCATTTTGTAGGCGTGGCGGGGGGTGGCTTCACAAACGGAGGCATTCCCATGTGAACGTCTGCCGTTTGTGGGCGGCCCCACTGACATGTCAGAGAGAGAGCTTCCGGCTCTATTTGAGCCAGAAGCTCTCTGGGGCTTGCGGTGATGAGACCCTACCACAAGGGTCTCGTCGCAAGCCCGATGGTCGCTATAGTCTTGACCATCGCGACCATCATCATGGCCGCTTGCAATAGCTGTGGGTGGTAACCCACAGCTATGCGAGAGGCCAAGAGGCCACAACTAAAAAAAACCTGCGCCCGCCCTGATTCAGAGCGAGCGCTTGCTTTTTGTGAGCGCCTCTGAATCAGGCCCTATGAGCAGTGGTGCCAAAAGCTGGGCGGGTACAATGTATCTATGGCTCACTGGTGGTCTGGAGTTGCCAGGGAGTTGTAACCATGCCTTCTAAATTACACGTCCATGCCCCCCACCACCACCAGTACTCACAGTTTCTTGAAATGGAACCCAACGGGGCATCTCCATGTCCTCACTTGCCCAGTCCACAGGGCCTGTCCAAGCTTTTGGCAGCCCTAATTCAGATCCATGGACAAAAATCACACAAAAACATCTAAAATAAAGATGGACATCGAATAGTGGTGGCATTGCAGCCATCGCAACCTGCCTTATGATGGCATGTAGTCTTTGCAAGGCAACCTTCAATGGTTATTTAGTGTACTTGAAATGGTTATTTAGTGCACTGGAAATGTATTCATGCGCAATGGGGCACCACTTCCAGTTGTCTGCAGCTGAAAGGACCTAATTAAACATCTCTTGAGCCATCAGAAACAAGCATGCAATGGTAGCACACATCACAATCCTGGCATCGAATAGAAAATGTATTTCCATCGAATCAGGAACATTGATGGTTGCCAACAATCGGTTTTCTGATGGCCAACCCTACTCCAAAATGGTAATGTGCCCCATTGGCGGCACTGTGCCCCCTGGAGGCAAACGCATGACCCCTCAAAGGTACGACAAACAGAAAGAAAGCATGACGTTCTCATATAAGTGGTAACATTACTTCCAAACATGATCTTTTGGGGGGAAAGGGATGGAGGAAGCATGTGATATACCAATGAGGCTATGACAGCACTAGAAGAAATTCTGGAAGCACTGGTAGAAAGTTGAGAAATGGTCTGCAATAACTAGAAATATTGTGTAAATGCCACATGTGGTTCCTGAGGCTTGGACCGGATGACAGCTGTCAATAGCCAGCACAAGGGTTCCTAGAACTGTTATGTGTGGTTGTAATGAGTGACTGCTCCTTGCTCCTTATTAAATAAATGGCCTTAAGGGTTTTCCTGTTTATGAGCACCATATCGATAAGCAGCATTAGCCTAAAGTCAATAAAGAACAAACTACACTCTCTCATATAAGGTGCAGGTTCTTTCTAGATCAATGGCGCATTTCATTTTTTAGAACTAGTTAATGACTAACATTTTAATACTGTATATATTTTTCCAAGAATTCAATGGTTAGTAATGTTATGTTGCCATAAATATTGACAGTTCCAATGGCAAAATTAAATCTATAGTTATTGCTATTACTAAATGTCCAGCTGTTTAATTGGCACCACAAAATGTGACAGTAGGCACCCCGGGGCAAGGAGCTGAACACAAGGGGCCACTGTGCCCAGCCCTCTTCCTATTAGTCCTTCATTCTCTAATCACACAAAGGCTGTTTAGTAACAATAATAGCACTAGATCTCCCTTGCTGCCTTTTTATAATCTAAATTCACAACAATAATTATGTCTCTGTAAATGAATGTCAGTCACTATAGAGTATAGAGTACTACCCTATAGAGTAATTGTATTACGTTTATCCTGACAACCTGCCTTTAAAAGAGAGATAACAAATAGGATGGAAAACCTCATTAATATCCATTGTGGGTTAATGCACCTTAGGGTCTGGTCCTTTAATATGTCATTGCCATTAATGCAATTTGCTGCTTGCAGAAACGGATTCATTTAACATGTCACTGCCAATAGTGATAAACATATTAGATTTATTTCATAACTTTTTTTTTACATGCACTAGATACATGTAACCTAAAATGTGCACTGCACAAAATGCAAATCATGGCTCCAAAAATACAAAACATTTGAAGAAAGAAAAATAATGATGAAGACAGACATTCAAACCTGTTTTTTTGTGAGTTCATTCATAATTGTGGCCTATTGATTATGCCATTTAGTATATACAGGGGTCTATTTACTAAGCAGTGTTAGGAGAAGTGAAAGTGAAGAGTGAAAAGTGATAAGGTGCCAGCCAATCAGCTCCCAACTGTCATTTTTCAAACACAGCCTGTAAGATGGCAGTTAGGAACTGATTGGCTGGCACCTTATCACTCTTCACTTTTCACTTCTCCTAACACTGCTTAGTAGACCCCACACTTTTGGACTGAGGAATGAAGGGCCCACGGGGGAAATGCAGTGGTAGGGGCCCATGCATAAAGGTGGGTGTTGCCAGCCACAGACGGTGTAATGTTTAGCGTTACTGCCTCACAGCAATTCCCACCATGGCCCAAACTGTGTGGAGTTTGTATATTCTCCCTGTGCTTGCGTGGGTTTACTGCGGGTGCTCCGGTTTCCTCCCACGCTCCAACAATATACTGGTAGGTTAATTGGCTCCCAACAAAATTAACCTTAGTGTGTGTGAGCATGTGGTATGGAACATAGATTGTAAGCTCCACTGGGGCAGGGACTGATGTGAATGGGCAAATATTATCTCTGTAAAGCGCTGCGGAATATGTGTGCGCTATATAAATAACTGGTAATAATAATAATAATAATAATAATAATAATAATAATAATAATAAATAATAATTCTTGATCAACTATTAGAGATGGGCACATTGGCTGATACAGAGATGGGCAGAAATGCATTCGCAGCTGCCAATCAGTTTGCAGCACCTGTGTAAAAATTTGCCAATGTCACGGCTGGCAGGATTTGTATTGAGACACTCACTGGAGGCACATGAGATCCGCCACTTGTGTTCAAATACAGAATAATCAGATGCACATTGGGTGATCATAGACCTTCTAAGCAACCCCATGGTCACATCGGTGTAAGATGTAAGACTCCTGAGCCATTATCACCGCATATGGGATCGCAGTTGCAAACTTTGACATGCCCCCGAAATGGTCACAACACACCGGCGTTTGAGTCGCCCCTACCACATTACCAAAGCCGTAACTACTTTTTAGTGCCCTGCGCCAGAGAGAGCATTGGCGCCCCCACTCCCCATTTTATAAATAGGGACATAAGTGAGTGCACCTGAAAAAAAGGTCCATGGCCTCATGGGGAAGGTCCAGGGAAGAGATAGGGGAGGCCAGGAGATGTTGGGGATAAAAGAAGAGAAAGCTACAAGTGAGAATGATAATACACAGAAAAATTGACAGGCTCAAACAGCACCCCCTGCCCTGCGGTGCCCTGTGCCATGGCACAAGTCGCACCACCCAAGTTATGGCCCTGCCCGTTACATCCCACAAATGCTACCTGCCTATCACTCACTTTGCAAAAATTCTCACGGAGACCACCGCTGCAAGACCATCGTGACCCATGCGCAGTGCGAATTATACGCATGCGCAGTAGGAAAAATCACTTCACTACGTACAGTACATCGTTGACATACATCTCTGTATCAGGCCCATAGTCAACCTGTAGAGAACATGATTAATATTGGGGTACTGTATGTGCAGACTGTCCACTTTTTTGGACAGAAGGGCAAATCTTGGTGTAGTTTCCACGCACCCATGTTCATCCGTGGTCTTGCTCCACCAGGTAGCTGACAGTCTAATATAGTAATAATATTTAATTTGAATTCACAGCCTGATACCCGATCCCAAAAAATGGGAGTGGAGCCCTCAGGTAGTAGGACCCACCGGGGATTTCCTCAGTACCTCTGTGGGCCAGTCCAACCCTGAGTATATTATATATGGGGGAAATCCAGAAAGTAGAGACTGTTTGGCTGTAAAAAAAAAAAAGAAAAGAAAACAATTTTTTTGGTAATTTCTTTTTATTTCTTGTTTTTTTTAAATACAATACTGTAGGGTTTATTGTAACACACACTACATCGCCAAAACAGCATACCACTCACAGAGCACTTAGAAAACAGATTAAGGAGATTAATAAAGACCGCCCATGAATTGGCAAGGGTGAATGGCCTGTGTGGTGAGAATGCGCAAATAGTCTTTATTTTCTGGAATACCCTCCTAAATTGTGGTATACACCAGGCAAATCGTAAGTGTCCCTCTGCTTAATTTTTCTTTCTTGTTCCCCTAGGGACTCCAGACTACAGCCATCTTAACGTAAAAGTACACTGGTTAGCTGGCCAAGGCCCCACGATTTCAGGCGCCTTCGACCAGGGACGGGCTGGGCTGCAGGGCACCTACTTGGAGTGTGCTGCTTCTCTCTCCGTGCATAGGGCAGCCGGCTGATGGGCAGACAGAGAAAGCTGCTCCAGGGCTGCTCTTATTGTGAATTATACAATCAGAGTGACCAGGCAGCCTTCTCTGCCTGCCTCCCAGCCTGCATCCACAGAGACGGGTTAAGGAGGACAGGGGAAGGGGGGAGTGGCAAATCCCCCAGGCACCTTTCTCTCAGGGGCCCCCCATACATTAATCGCAGCTGCAGTTCAGAGCAGGAGCTAGAGAAGAGGGAGGAGGAGATATTGGGGTAGTAGCCCAGCCCCCAGTGCATTGCTATGCCCAGGGCCCACAATGCCCTGCTCCAGACAGAGATAGCCTACTGTAAAAAATATTTATCTATTCGCATACCAGTGCGCACAAAGCTGCCTAAACCAAAATCAAAACCAAGGAGCCGCACCCTTCTCCAAAAAAACATAAATTACCATGTTTCCCCGATAATAAGACATTATTTTCGGGGTAGGGCTTATTTTAATTAACTTTTTTTTTTAATCTCCCCGTCCCTGTTGAATGCAGTCTGAATGCCTGCCATTTCCCCGCTTACCTTTACCTTCCTCCACGATCCACAGCTCTTGATCCACGGCTCCTCCGACGTCGACCTCGCCCTTCAGAGTCACGCCGTGACATCATGATGTCACGCGCGCTGACTCCAAAACAAGCTTTATTGAAAGCTTGTTTAGAAAGTCTGACTACCGTATCTCACTGTAAGCTGGCAGCCTCCTCCAGCTCTATCATTTACTAAGGGACCGGGTCGGCGGGCAGCAGCAGCGGCAGCCAGGCCTCCTTTCCCCCCTGGCGGCATCCATTTCATGTGGGGGGCGGAGCTGGGGGCATTTTAGTGTAGGACCGGACAAAATGGGGATTTAAGTAGGCCTTATTTTTGGGGTAGGGCTTATTTTGGACCGGGTTTCAAAAGTAGGGGTAGGGCTTATTTTCGGGGAAACATGGTAAATATAAAAAAGGTAAATTGATCTTGGCGCTATGAACATACAAATAGATGAATTCTGTATACAGAAAGAGTGGCTCCATTATCTGTCAGAGTCATCCACCAGATTTGAAAAAGAAACCTTGATACGCACAGATATTATTGTTAGGGAACCACATGGCTGGCTCCTGTGTTTGTGCTGGGAAAACACAGAAACCTTTTGGTGCCTGTACTACATCTGTTCTCTAACATGTGGTAATGAGGAGGGCATAAGGAAAAGTGGATATTGGGGATGATTCAGGGCCTGATTCAGAGCCGGACGCTCTGAAAGAGTCCTCGCTCTGAATCAGGGCATTTTTTTTTTTGGAGTGGCCTCCTGGCCACTCGCATAGCTGTGGGAGACCCTTGTGGTAGGCTTTCGTTCATCGCAAGCCCCAGACCTGGAAGCTCTCCACTGACATCACTCGTGATGTCAGTGGCGCCGCCCCCAAATGGCAAGCGTTCCCACGGGAACGCCTCCATTTGGGCAGCCACCCCCCGGGCCCGCCCACCAAACGGGGCGAGCTGACCACCCACAGCTATAGCGGGCGGTCAGGAAGATGGTCGCGATGGTCAAGACCATCACGACCATCGGGCTTGCGATGAGACCCTTGTGGTAGGGTCTCGTTGCCGCAAGCCCCAGAGAGATTTGAGCTCTCACTTGTGATGTCAGAGGGGCCGGCCCCAGACAGTAGGCATTCCCATGGGAACGCCTCCGTCTGGGCAGCCACGCCCCCGGTACGCCCACCAAACAGGGTGTGCTGTCACTCAATATTGACAGCTCACCCCCTTTGGTGCGAGATCCGGAGCGACGGATTGCCCGTCGCTAGCCGGGTCTCGCGCATGCGCATGACGGAGCCACCGGGTCTCGCGCATGCGCATGACGGAGCCAGCTCCGTCGTGCACATGCGCTGTGGGCCACCATCGACCCGGTTGCGAGCGCTCAGCGCTTGCAACCGGGTCTGAATCAGGCCCTCAGTACATAACGGAATTGCAAAGCCGCACAATGCAGCTTTACTATTCTGTCCTTGCAATTATGTTAATGCAGCAAGAGGCGTCATGCCTCCTGCATACATTACTTATGCGAGCTGCGTCCAAGGACACAACATCGGATAATCTGCGATTACATCGGCCGGCTGTGTGACCCATGGGGTCACGTAAGCCGGCCACCGCAGATACAACAAAGAGGCCAGGAAATCTACATCAGATACTGAACTCTTCCCACCACCCCAACGGTGGCGACACGCCTCCGTTTTGGGAAACGGAGGCCGATGCCATCCCCTCCCGCCCGCAAATAGCAGCAGACTGTCAATTACTGACAGTCTGCTGCTGGACTGAATGCAAAATTGCAAACACGCAGGCTCCGTACTGCACATGTGTAGTGCGGGTCCGTCGCCTGCGCAGATTCCCAATCATCGGGAATCTGTGTTCAGCAGTGCAACATCGGCCCATTGATTGATTTGACTTTGTACCACCAAGTTTGTGTGGGTGCAGTCACGAAGGGGTGCTTATCAGCCTGGAATATTTCAAGGTGGATTGCAGAAACACTCTTGGGCTATTGTGTGCTGGGTGTATAGACTTTTTCAAAATGTAAATATTACACTGCAAGTTTTTCATTTTGTGCTATTTCTCCATGTTCTGTCGTGGAGAGGATTTTTACATGAAGTAGTGTACTGACTGAATCATCTCCTCATGGGACATAAAGAGTGGAAGTCCCTTCCAAATATAAGCATTTCATCTATTTGTATGTTCATACTGTAGCACCAAGATCAACTTATCTATGTCATAATTCAGATATCCTGCCAGCTACTATATTTGATCACTGAGTGGGTGCATGATATGGTGATGACTAATTGTTATTAATCCTTTACAGTACATGTGACACCAAGTTGAATGTATTAACTTTCTTTATTGAAGTACATAACAAAAGTGTGGCACAATTACCGCTCCACAGCTGAACAGCTATAATGCTGAAAACTGACGGCGAACAATTAAAATCTGTGCAGTGAACTCTCACATCACTGACAATGGATGGTTACACAAAAGAGGATGGCAGCAGCCACATGAATGAAGAATGAAGAGTTAGCACAGTAGGGCAGAGGGGGGACCCAGCTGCAGAGGCATATTACTGCATAAGACAGTGGCGGAACTCTCGGAGACAATGGAGTCATTTGCCGCTGGGCGCCAGCCCTGAAGGGAGCACCTAGCTCCATTGTCAAATGGTCGTTCCGGCACTACTGAGGAGGAGCTGCATGGAGACGGAGCACCGCTGATCGGCGCTCCTTCTCTCCGCTCCTTCACTCCGCTCTCTTCTTCCCCCCCGCGCGACAGCAGCAGCCGGAGCTCACTCCTTAGCTCCGGCTTCCGGGTCATGCAGTGCACTATGGGAGTGACATCATGACGTCACTCCCATAGTTCCGAGGAGCGGGCGCCGGGGACGGACGCAGGCAGGCACTAGAGCAGTAAGGTAAGTGTTGTGTGTGGTGTGTGTGCGTGTGCGAGGGGGGGGCTTACTACTGGGGGCACTACAGGGGGCATTACTACTGGGGACATCCTTTGGGGGCACTACAGCGGCCTTACTACTAGGGAAATCATATGGGGCACGACAGGGGCCTTACTACTAGGGGCACTATTGGGAGCACTGCTACTGGGGGCACTTCAAAGGGCATTACTACTGGGGCACTGCAGGAAGCATTACTACTGGGGGCACTACAAGGGCTTTACAACTGGGGGCACTACAGGGGCCCTTACTACTGGGGTCACTGCAGGGGGTGTTACTACTGGGGGCACTACTACAGGGGGCATTACTTTTAGAGGCATTATTACCAGGGGCATTACTACAGGGGGAATTATTACTATGGGGGCACTGCATAGGGGGACCACTACTGGGGGCTCTGCATAGGGGGACCACTACTGAGGGCACTGTATAAGAGGCACTACTGGAGGCACTGCATAGGGGGACCACTACTGGGGGCACTGTGTAAGGGGCACTACTGGAGGCACTGCATAGGAGGACCACTACTGGGGGCACTGCATAGGGGGACCACTAGTGGGGGCACTGTGTAAGGGGCACTACTGGTGGCACTGCATAGGGGGACCACTACTGGAGGCACTGCATAGGGGGACCACTACTGGGGGCACTGTATAAGAGGTACTACTGGGGGCACTGCATAGGGGGACCACTACTGGGGGCACTGTGTAAGGACCACTACTGGGGGCACTGCATAGGGGGACCACTACTGGGGGCACTGCATTGGGGGACCACTACTGGAGGTACTGCATAGGGGTACCACTACTGGAGGTACTGCATAGGGGAACCATTACTGAGGGGCACTACATAGGCGGGCACTGCATAGGGGAATCTCTACTGAGGGCACTGCATAGGGGGACCACTACTGGGGGCACTGTATAAAAGGAAATGCATAGGGGGCGGTGGCAGCTGAGGCTGACACAGGTGCTGGAGGGTGGTAAATTTTAATTTGGGGGGTGGGGGGGCACCAACATTTGTCTTGCCCCCGGGCACCTGGGATGAAGTTACGCCACTGGCTTAAGGTCACAGTCCTGGGCAGTAATACTGATGATCAGCATATTGGTGGCATATTAATGGCATTACTTCTGATGCACATAGTATTGTATACTATTCATGTTGCTCACATTATTACTAATAGGTATTCTGATAGCATTTTATTAATAGGTGGCACAAGAGCGTTGAGGGCCATACCGGGCCCAGGAGAAGGGGGCGTGACCTAACCGCAGGATGCGTGACCAAGCCCACTTAGGATTTAAAAAAAGTGATTTATTTTTTTATTGCAGCTCCGCGTAATGGTGCTGGGCACTCGAGAGGGCGCTCTGTGAGCCCCTCAGTCCGGTGCAAAGGCAGGGGGGGCCGCGATCTGTGTGATCGCTCCCCCCCCCCACAAGCATAGGAGACTTCTGCGTCTCCCACTGCAGCCCAGCCTGCGCTACTGTGAAGTAAGAGGGAGGGTGGGATGTGGTGTCGGACCTGGGCCTCTCCAGCAAGCCCGGGTAATTAGTACCCGCTTCCACCCCCTCTCAGAGCCCCCTGAGTTGGCATACTCAAGTCATCGCATATCAACACCGATGGGCATGCAGGTGGCTTATTATTATATTTATATATTCATTGTGCCGCCTGCTGTTTTTATTAGGCACAAGAGATAATAATAAAATAAAGTCAGTAATGATTCATGTAAGGAACAAGTCAGTAATTATTTATCTTATGCAAGAGACTCTGGGCCTACAGTAGGTGTCGGTTGTCAGGTGTAGAGAATGATATAAAAAAAAGTTGTATTGATATTTATTAAGCATAGGTAACAATGAGCAATTCATTTTTATCTTCTATTACAAGTTAAATAATAGAAAGTACATTTCTGATTGGTTGCTTTAAGCTGGGTACATACTTGCCGATATATATAATTTGTTCCATCTGCTGACCGATCCGTTGTTTAACTGTGCACCCAGCATTAGTTTTAGGATGGAATAACACTTTTGTGGTGGTAGTAATCCCCCCAAAATAACCCCTAGTGCGCAAACTATAGGTGTCAGAACCCACTATTATCTTAAACAGATGGAGTAGAGTTTATTGCAGCGAAATGGGTATAGATTAAATAAGTGGAAATGTAATGCTAACTTGTAATACATATCTAGGTAGTTTAGCTGTGTGATTTAAATAAAAAACATTAAATGAATCCATGCACATACTGTATATCAGTACAATAAACTACAATCCATCTGTAGGTGATATATTCATTAATCATCTGCATTAACTAAAACCATTTCTTTCTGTGTTATTCTGTAGAGCTGATTCTCTTGCTGCCTATAATGCTGTACATCTCACTACATGATAAATTGACCTTACAGAATGTAATATGAAGTGATGTATTATGTTATATGAAATTATATCAGCTACTAAATGAAGATACTTCAGTCTCGAGATCCTCAGAAATCAATGACTTGGGTCAATTGTCCCAACATTTGTTTGCAAACCAGCCAGACTGATATTTCAGCGGAATTAATTTAGAGGATAAAAAAGGCGCTTGTTGGTATCTATATGTCCTCCAAGGGAGTATAAAACAGAGGAGATGGCTGGTGTATATTCCATTAAGTACACCTCGTTTAGAAAACAAACATCCAGTTTTGAAGGTGCTGTTATCAGCCACCATTACAATCTCATCCATTAGGAGTATTTTCTGAGCACTTAGTGACAGCAAAATTGTTTGATGGGATAATCCAGGAAAATATGATGTTCTTGCATAGTTATAGGGATGCATGCGAGTGTTAGGGCTGGCATCTAAATCAGCAACACAGTACAAAGCATTTTACTATGGCGCGCCTCCCTCGCACTGCCTGGCATTTCATTTAAAGGTGAGTCTGGTATACAAATTGGACAAGGAAATCGCTGCTGTAATCACAGTGAATTTTCATGCAGCTGATGTACTTTAATAAACCAACCCTCTGCACACACAATCAGAGAATGAAAGCAAGACTGCCTCACTGGGGGAACTCACTTAGACATGAAAATATTCCAAAAAGAAACATTTCATTAAATAGAGAACAGAGGGAGAATATGGTGTTGGTTTGCAGGGAGAGGATAAGGCGTCTGATGCAGAGATGTACGCAATGCTGATGTTTTCGCAGTTGAGCGATTATCGACCGCCTGCGCATGCGTCAAGGTAGATTATCGTAGTTGCTTGCAGCAGGTATTTATTCACAGTGTGATTGACAGTGAGGGGGCATTTGGGGGAGGTAATAGGGAGTGGCAGCAAAGAACGCAGGTCTGTGGTGACCGTTTCGGGGGCATGTCTCACCCTGCGACTGTACGCAAGTAATAAGGCTCCAGCATCTCAATTTCCATGTTCATTCTGCGGGACCATAAACTCTCTCAGGACTGCAACAATCAAGTGATTTACAAATCCGCAAGTGGGGGTCTCAATACATCTCCCGGCGGCTGTGACATTTGTATATTTTCGTATCGCATCTGCATACACATATACAGCAGCAGTGGCATTAGTGTACATCTCTGAATCAGGCCCATAGTGTATATTTACTAATATTACTCTATTACAATCTAAATTTCTTAATATTACTCTATATTTACTAATATTACTCTATTACAATCTAAATTTATGCTCCTGTGCAAATAGTTCTGGATTACCAGGAGAGTTATCAGCCAACCAACCCATTCACCAGAAAAATAAAAATAGATCACAGCAAAGCAAGGTCTTTCCCTATCTTAGGTAATTGTTGGGGAGATAAATCACTGTATCTAAAAAGACCTGACAATGCTTCCGCTGAGTGCCCATAAAGTGTGCAAACAAGGTAGGATTTTATATTGCTACCTTTGCAAATGTACAGGAGTGAATCCAGCGAGGACTGAACTTAAACCTCTTGTTTGAATATCCCATTGTGGAGAGTCCTGAAAAATCTTTTTTTAGTTTGTGTAACAAGAAATGATCAAAATGATTCATGTGAATTTCAGAGACATTCAGTGGCACTATACTTTCTGCTGGTATATTCTATTACAGAGTGTTACTACTATACATAGCTTACTACTCTGTATTCATGTTACTGCTGGTATATTCTATTACTGAGTGTTACTACTATGGGTAGCTTACTACTCTGTATTCATGTTACTGCTGGTATATTCTATTACTAACTGTTACTACTACGGGTAGCTAACTACTCTGTGTTCAGGGACCTCCGGTATCAGAGACGCCGTGACGTGGCCTGGAGGTTTAGCCATATTTTTGCAAATATATGCAACTGAGGTCTCTGAATTATCTACCACCATGCAGTTTTTCAAATCTTATTGCTGATTTCATTCTGAGTGCTGGGGGATTACTTTTTGTTGTTTCTTGTATAGACTAACCCCTCCCTTACATGCACCTGAGTGATCTTGCTGAAGTGACTGAGCAGCTACCAACATGTTTTACTCTGTATTCATGTTACTGCTGGAATATTCTATTACTAAGTGTTACTACTATGGGTAGCTTACTACTCTGTATTCATGTTACTGCTGGAATATTCTATTACTAAGTGTTACTACTATGGGTAGCTTACTACTCTGTATTCATGTTACTGCTGGCATATTCTATTACTGAGTGTTACTACTATGCGTAGCTTACTACTCTGTATTCATGTTACTGCTGGAATATTCTATTACTAAGTGTTACTACTATGGGTAGCTTACTACTCTGTATTCATGTTACTGCTGGAATATTCTATTACTAAGTGTTACTACTATGGGTAGCTTACTACTCTGTATTCATGTTACTGCTGGCATATTCTATTACTGAGTGTTACTACTATGCGTAGCTTACTACTCTGTATTCATGTTACTGCTGGCATATTCTATTACTGAGTGTTACTACTACAGGTAGCTTACTACTCTGTATTCATGTTACTGCTGGCATATTCTATTACTGAGTGTTGCTACTAAAGGTAGCTTACTACTCTGTATTCATGTTACTGCTGGCATATTCTATTACTGAGTGTTACTACTAAAGGTAGCTTACTACTCTGTATTCATGTTACTGCTGGCATATTCTATTACTGAGTGTTACTACTAAAGGTAGCTTACTACTCTGTATTCATGTTAATGCTGGCATATTCTATTACTGTTACTACTACGGGTAGCTTACTACTCTGTATTCATGTTACTGCTGGCATATTCTATTACTGAGTGTTTCTACTACAGGTAGCTTACTACTCTGTATTCATGTTACTGGTGGCATATTCTATTACTGAGTGTTACTACTTTTAGTAGCGTATTACTCTGTATTCATGTTACTGCTGGCATATTCTATTACTAATAGTTACTACTACGGGTAGCTTACTACTCTGTATATATGTTACTGCTGGCATATTCTATTACTAAGTGTTACTACTACAGGTAGCTTAACACACTGTATTCATGTTACTGCTGGTATATTCTATTACTAAGTGTTACTACTACAGGTAGCTTACTACTCTGTATTCATGTTACTGCTGGCATATTCTATTAGTGAGTGTTACTACTACGAGTAGCATATTACTCTGTATTCATGTTACTGCTGGCATATTCTATTACTAATTGTTACTACTACGGGTAGCTTACTACTCTGTATTCATGTTACTGCTGGCATATTCTATTACTGAGTGTTACTACTACGGGTAGCTTATTACTCTGTATTCATGTTACTGCTGGCATATTCTATTACTGAGTGTTACTACTATGGGTAGCTTACTACTCTGTATTCATGTTACTGCTGGTATATTCTATTACTAACTGTTACTACTACAGGTACTGTCACGCTTGCCAATGGGGTTTTGGAAGCTGAGGTCCGAGGTTGAGGAAGGAATCGGAGGCGAGGGGCCTGAATGTACGATCTCCTCATCCACAGGACTTGGACGTTAGCAAGGCCCTACCAAAGGTGCGGAGTCTAACCTGCCAGGAGGTGTTAACCAGTGACCCCTACAAATCAGGATATGGGTTTTGCTGCACCCAGCAGACAGGTCTCGGTCCTTTGATATGGTATCTAAGCCCCAAGGGAATGGAGAATTACACAGACGGTGGCCTGAGGAATATGTCTCTCTAGGAGACACAACTACACAAGAAATTGGTACTTGAGGTACCCACTGGTAGAAGTGTGTAGGCGCACTTGTTATGCCGATAGATGACTCCTTGATATACAGGCAGAAGGGAAAGGATGCACTGTAGCTCCAGTAGGAGACGCTGGTTTGCGCACAGGCAGAGGTAGTAAACGCACTGGTGCTCTGGTAGGAGACGCTAGTTTGCGTACAGGCTGAGATGGTAAATGCACTGCTGCACTGAGGATAGAACAGAGTTGGTTTTCTGGCACAGATGGTAGTTCAGAGTTACACACAGGCTGAGGAGGGATATCGCACTGTTGTACTGAAGAGAGGCACAGAGTGGCACTCCGGCGGAGATGGTCAAACGCACTAGAAAGAACACAAAGGAAATCTCAGGGGAACCTGGAACGAGCACTTAACTAGTAACACTAGGAAGGACAATCGTTATACAGGCAACTTCCTGGTGTATTGGGGCTGGCTATATACCCAGGGATAGCAGTTGATAGGAGGACAGCGTCAGCTGACCTAGATCATACTACCATTGGTTGGAAGCACTTTCACATGAGAAAAGACTGTCATGGCGGCGCCTATGCCAGAAACCACAATCCCCAAGACACAGGCCCGACCATGGAAGTCCGTGAGTGCCTAAGGCAGAATACTCAACGCATCACTCGCCTCTGCATCAGCCGTCTGACGGGAAGTCAGGGGAAGCCAGCACGGAGGTGAGAGTTGGCCGATCCTAGGCTGAATCCTGACAGGTAGCTTACTACTCTGTATTCATGTTACTGCTGGCATATTCTATTACTGAGTGTTACTACCAGTGTCGGACTGGTGCGTGAAGGGCCCACCAGGGAAATGCAATGGAAGGGGCCCACTGAAGGGGCGTGACCAGCCATTAGGTAGGTGTGGTCAGCAGCTGGAGGGCTATGGCAAGACAACTAATAAATTAAAGATGAAAAAAATTATGAATGAAAGCCTCCACCACCAAACCCCTTTTCCCCTTTCCTTCCTGATGGTGCGTGACTTCGCCCGCACAACTAATTCTGGAAAATGGAATCAATGGTGCAGGTCTATAGTGGTGCACTGATGGAATCAAGGGTGCAGGGGCATAGTGCCCCTGTCATTTACCACCCAACCCCAATTTAATACATGGAGGAGAAGAGGTATCAGTGCACATAATGTGCGCTGATACCACTAATCCTCCTAACACCCGTTCATACATCTCCCCCCCCCCAGTCACTTGTCTCATGCTGACTATGGAGTGACCGCCCCATGCCCCGCCCAGCCAAGCAAGCCCTACCCTATGCCAATCGTTACACCTGTAGGCAATCTACATTAAGATGGACCCTGCTGCTTGCCGCATGCTGCCCGCAGCTGCTGCCAGGTCAGTAAATCCAAGCAAGGCCACGTCCTCCCACAACAGAGGGCATGGCTATGAATCAGCGGGGCCCATCTGTGATTTTGTAGTATCCCCAGTGGCCCAGCCCGAGCCTGGTTACTATTACTGGCAGCTTACTACTCTATCACTGTAACTGCTGGCATATTGTAGCTTTACTGAATGTTGCTACTACTGGTAGATTACTGCTATTATTCTGACCCTCATTACCCGTAAGGAGTGTGTAACTATTCAGATAGCATAGATAGACAATGATATTTCTGGAACTTTCCACCTTTTATTAATACAGACTGGAATGATTGTCAGTATAATACTGCTGTGGTTCTGCAGAGTAGATAACAGTACATATGCTAACAAATAAAATAAGAGATAAAATAAAGAGTTTGCATGTGCGTGCATGTGTGCGTGCGTGTGTGCATGCGTGCTTGTGTGTGTAAAATATAATCCTGTAGGGATTAACTGAACAGTAAAATAAAAATGGAGGATTCTTTGACCTGTCACATGGTAAAATGCAGCTAGGCATAGACAAACAAATGGAGATCTGCACAGAAAAAAATAGAATTAACCAGCAGAGTGCAGAACATTAACTTGTCACATAACATCACTAAGAAGAACACAACATGATATAATAGAAGTGCTGTGGATACAGTACACTCCCCATCTGATATATGTAGATATCACTATTTAACTATACAAACACATAAGGAAAAAACAATATCATAGTAATGCATGCATAATAATTACACAAGATCCCTATGAGACGTAAGAAACACTGGGCCTGATTCAGACCCGCTCACGAGCGCTATGCGCTCACAAGCGGGTCGATGGCGGTCCAGTGCACATGCGCACGACG
Source organism: Taudactylus pleione (assembly GCA_031769625.1). Classification (NCBI taxonomy): domain Eukaryota; kingdom Metazoa; phylum Chordata; class Amphibia; order Anura; family Myobatrachidae; genus Taudactylus; species Taudactylus pleione. The sequence goes on along the minus strand of JAUIMM010000104.1, from coordinate 1,332,662 downwards.
GAGCCGGCTCCGTCGTGCGCATGCGCGAGACCCGGAGAGCGACGGGCAAACCGTCGCTCCAGGTCTTGTACCAAAGGAGGCGTGCTGTCGATGTTGAGTGACAGCACGCCCCCTTTGGTGGGCGGGCTAGGGGCATGGCTGCCCAGACGGAGGCGTTCCCATCACAAGTGATGTCAGTGGGAGTGCTTTCGGCTCTGAGCCGAAAACACTCTTGGGCTTGCGTCAACGAGACCCTACCAAAGGGTCTCATCGCAAGCCCGATGGTCAGGATGGTCTTGACCATCGCGACCATCATCATGGCCGCTCGCTATAGCTGTGGGTGGTCACCCACAGCTATGCGAGCGGCAGGAGGCCATTCTGCAAAACCAGAGGGCCGGCCCTGATTCAGAGCGAGCGCTCTGTCAGAGCATCCGGCTCTGAATCAGGCCCACTGTCCCATTGGCCACTCATTTCGATTGACCTGCTTGTCTTTAAGTAGCACAAGGTCTTTTTCTTATAAATTGGTACAATTATATTGCTATTTGCAATGATTTTGTAGAGTAGTCAGGTACTCACGCTTCCAACGAATACAAAAGGTATTGGCAAAGAACTGCACCTGTTTCCATTGACGTTTGTAAAAGTCTCTATCATTAAAGTTTCCAGATGGAATGGCGGACACACCAAACTTCTGTGTAAGACGTGTTGCTGGAGTCAAGATGACGGGCAATTTTGGATTGGTAGAAATTAGTAAAAGCGTTTTTTTTTTTTTAGAGAGTTCATTTGGAGCACATGATTTTGCACAAATGTGTCACCCTCGACAATTCTTTGTTTAATCATCGGGTCCATCACGGTAACACAGTGCAATATGAATGAGTTGTGCCATAGCTCTTATGAGTGTCATTCACTTTGAAAACCATTCAAATCAATGTAGATCAAGCTGTTCCCTTGTGTCAGCAGTAACAAACAACATAGTTACTAGTGGGCAAAGCTCTGTATCAGATTTATCAATTCGAAAGAGTCTCTGGCAATGAGTGATTCATCATCTGGACATAACAAGGATATTGGACCTGTTAACCAGGTGGTACTCATCAGAAGTGTTGCAGGAACTGACCTAGTGGCATGACCGGCAAAGTTTTCATCTGTAGGCACATTGGGCTCGATTCAGACCCGCTCGCTAAGAAGCGTTCGCACGCAGACTGCCGATGTTTGCATTGTGCGCATGCGTATGCATCGCAGTGCGTGTACGCGAACCAGTCCAAGCGATCGGGAAGCGTGTGCTCGCTGTGCATAGACTGCCCAGCTGAGTGAATGACAGGAGAAGCCATTTGTGAGTGGTGGCAGGGGTTGATCTATGAAAACGGGGGAGTGGAGGTGCGAGAGCAGGCTTGCCTGTGCTTCTCAACGCCATTTCAGAGGCATGCATAATTAAGACGCAGCATCATAGTACACGTCACCTGGCTGGATTGTACACTGAAGTGCTTGCAGTAGGGTATGGTCATCCACAAGCGCTGCGTTCAGTTCCAATGGTACCGATGTTTGCATACCCATCCTGGAGATGACGTGCGCAAGTGGGCGTCTTAAGACAGGCAGGTGGGCATCTGCATACACAGAGCGATGCCAAAACAAAGTGGGTGTGCTTATGCCTTGCCATGCAATCACCTGCCTTGCTGTCACATAGCCGAATTTGCATATGCATCTAGCGAGCGTACGCATCTAGCGAGCGGATCTGAATCAAGCCCATAGTTACATTGTTTCGGAAAAAAGATAATGTGATCTTTTCCACCCTGTTACTGACATACACATGAAACATTCTTGATTGTTATATGTGTAGCCTAAAACTACTAGTATGCAGTCGGGAAGCCGGCGTACCTAATCCCGACAGCCGACTTCCCAATTGTTTTATCCGGGCGAGGGTTAAATGACAGGCATCTAAATCTAGATGCCTGTCATTTTACCGACACCGGGAAACTGGCGCCGGGCATCCCGATCGAAGGGCGCGGACAACCGCAGGGGGGGTTAGGTTTAGGGCTCCCGGGGGGACAGGGTTAGGCACCCCCCAGGAGATTAGGGTTAGGCTAGGGGGAGGGAGGGTTAGTGTTAGGCACCCCCGGTGGGGACTTAGGGTTAGGCACCCCCCCATGGGTTTTAGGTTTAGGCAGCGGGGAAGGGGGGGTTAGGTTTAGGCACTTAGAGAGGGGATTAGGGTTAGGTACTGGGGGGAGGTTAGGGTTAAGCACCCCTAAGGGAGGGTTAGGGGAGGGAATTAGGTTAGTCTGTACTTACCTTAGGGACGATCAGGATTTTCACCCATGTCGGGCAGCCGCTGTCAGGATTCCAACTGCCGGACTTGCGTCCGGTGGTAAATCATATGGATTCCAAACTACCTTACTATCAGTGTAGAATTTAACTGCATCCGGTTTAATGTCTAATTCTGATAAAATAAGCTCTGCTATCTCTGCTGCTAGTACAGCTCCACACAGTTCAAGTCTCGGAATAGTGTGTTGAGGTTGTGGTGCCAACATATTCTTGCCTAGAATGAATCCAACCTGGCAAGCTCCCTTAGCTATTTGTCTGCAGCTATGGCCTTTGTTGAAGCATCTGAGAAAATACAAATCTTCTTGCATTTTGCTGCAATAAGTGACACAGAGGTGTAGCAAAGTGGAACTTGGATTTGTTCTAGGGAAGGTAAGGAATCTTTCCACATCTCCCATTCTTGTTACCTTCCTAAAGGTACTGGTGCGTCCCAGTCTTGTAAATCTGTGGAAAGCTCCCTTAGCAAAAACTTCTCTTGTATTGTTACTGGAGCTACAAACCCAAATGGGTCATAGAGACTGTTGACTGTTGACCGGATACAGTACCTCTTCGGGTGTATGATCTTTCTTCTGTTGACACTTGGAATGTGAAGGTGTCTGTCTTTATATCCCAACTTATTCCTAGACTGCGCTGAATTGGAAGAGTATCAAAGCCTAGATCTAAATTCTTTAAATCCTTGCATAATCTTCCGAGTAGAACACCTTCTTGTGAGTTGACTATCTTGTGAAGTCTCAAATTGCTTGAGCTCTTTTGAGTAGATGTATAGCTTTATCTTCAGTAGGCAGGGATTTAAGCCCATCATCCACATAACAGTCCCTTTCAATGAATTGCCTTGTATTAGTGCTATATTAATTTCTCCCTCTTGAGCTGTTCTTCTAAGTTTGTAGGTAGCCACTGCAGGTGAAGGACTATTACCAAAAACATGCACTTTCATTCGGTATTCAATTATTTAATCATGTACATCATTGTTGCGGTACCGCAGGAACCTTAACTACTTTATAGTGTCTTCTCTAACAATGAAGCAGTAAAACGTCTATAATAGTGACGTGTTCTTTCCTGAAGCAAATAAACACTCCCATGAGGTTGTTTGTAAGATCTGGTCCAGTGAGGAAGATGTAGTCCAATGAAGTACCTTCAAATATAGCACTTGAGTCAAATACCACCCTTATCTGACCTGTCTTTCATGGATGGTACACTCCAAAGATTGGGAAATTCCAACATTCATCACTCTTTTCAAGTGGAGGAGCTTGTTCTGCATGGCTGTTGGAAAATATGTTTTTCATAAAGGCTACAAAATGCTCTTTCATTTCTGAATTATTTTCCAAGTTACGCTTCAGCGAGTTGAATTTTGCAAGAACTTGCTCATTATTGTTGGGAAGACGACATCTAGATCAACGAAATGGAGCAACCCAACTACTGTACTTGATTAATCTTTGAAGACTTTATCCATAATTTTTAGAAATTCCTTGTCTTCCATTGAAGGTGCAGTTTTATTGTCATCCTTCGTTGTCTGAAATACAGTATCACCAAGACCTTCACCACCCTTCCCATATGTAGTAAGCTCTCTGTCAGTATGATTCACTTAACCCCTTGTTGAACTGTTCTGGTGAGACTCTCTATTATAAATAAGTGATTAGGGCATGGTTCAAATAGGGATACATGATCATTTTCCAGCACGCATGTTTTGGAGGCATTGAATTGTCTGGTCTGTGCACCTTGTTAATACAAACATCACCCACTATTACCCAAGCAGAAGAAGAATTTGTGCAGCATCATCCAATGGTGGGATATGATCAGCAATAGCTCTCAAGTGAGGGTGATGACGTGCAACGTCAAGCGTATGGATTTCACTCCTGCTGTTTGGCAATTGATCACACTCTATAAGTGTAGGAAAAGGAAGTTTTATGCTTCCATCCACAGTCTCAATTATATATCCACTTGCTCTTCTTCCTAATGTATATTTCATCACAGCACATGTTTTAAGTGTGTATGGAGTGTGGTTCACCCCTATGTTGAATAGGTCAAAGAACTCTGACGCAGCTAAAGATCTATTACTTTGATCATCCAAAATGGCATACATTCTGACGGATGTATCGGAATGTCCTGTGAGATTCACCTTGACCAGGAATATGTTTGAACAGGATCGATTGCTATCACCTTCTTTGCAGACCTCAGTACATGTAGATGTGACTAAAGTTTCCATCTTTTCACCCTCCTTCTCCCCGCCATCCTTTGACACAGGGCCAAGAGTGTTGGCAGAATCTGGGTTAAAGGTGTCTGGGTGTAAAGCATTTACATGTTTCTCACTGTCACACTTTAAACATTTAGGCCCGTATTCAATTAGAAGTGAAAAGCCGAGATCCGCGAATAAGTATTGGCGATTGTGACTTTTTGACAGGCGGAAACTTATCTCCGTATTCAATTGCAAACACTTTTTTGCGTATGAGAAAACGCAATGCAATGTAATAGGCAAAATATATTCACCAGTGAATAGGTGGAGAAAAAAAGTGCAAAACCTCTATTTTGGGGTGCAAAGGTGGGGAATCTATTCAGCACCCTTGAAACAGCTCCCCAAAGGATAACTGCATAAAAAAAAAACTAAAAAAAAGCGAGGAACACCCCTAAAAAGCACTTTGAAAATGGGGGTGAAAAAGTGCAAAGTGAGGGTACAAACTTAAAAACTAGCAAAATATACTTTTGGGGGGTCTGCAAGTATGGGTGAGGTATTTTTTTGATTGCAGGTGCTTAGTTCATGTGCGTGTTTAAGTTTTTTTTAAACTTTACTTTAGCGACTTCAAACCATGATTGCACCCATTTTCAAGTACCCCAAATTTGAAAGGACTACTTATTTTCACCAAAAAAAACTGCTTGATGCTATTCTTCACCACTTGTACAAAGACGCTAATAAGAAGAAATTGACACACCTTTAGTACTAGCTTTATTAGGGCTAATCGGGGGCATGTGCATTGATCCCCAATGTTAGTGCATCTTTTAGGGGGCGTCAGGCTGATTTCCCCAATTCTAACAGCACTTTTCGCCTGGTTTGCATTCGTCGGGTTGCGTTTTCACGTCTTTTGTAATTGAATATGGCGAATAGCGGGGACGATAAGTTTACGCAGCCAAAACACGCGATGTCGGCGAAAAGTACGGTATGCGAAAAAGTATCACGGGTGCGAAACTAATTGAATACAGTCCTTAATTGTAGATTTACAGTCTCTAGAGTGGTGATTTGTAGAAGAACACCATCGGAAACAGTCCAAAGTTTTTAAGTAAATTCTTTCTCTCTTCTAAAGGTTTCTTTCTGAAAGTACGACATTTCTTAAGGAGGTGTGGTTTCTTGTGCAGGGGGCATTGTCTATCTGAAACCTCTACTATTTTACCCGTTGTGAAAGGAGAAGTTACAAATGTTTTCACCTCTGTCTTGTGTACTGAAGTAGGTATTTTGGAGTTATCGTACCTTTTCGTACTTCTTTCACCTTTTGGATAACCTGGACTGGCTGTAGTGTGGGAGTTAAGGTCAAAACTTGGTCCATTTCTTGTTTTTCTAAATTCGAAATGAACTTTGAAAAGAAATAGAAGGGAAAAATGCCACATGATTTTCTTCCATGTGCCTTGAGCCTTGGAAAGTCCATTTTTCTTGTATGCTATATAGAAGCTTCTCAACAATGGATTTCACTCATTGAGTAGCATCTAAATAGCTGAGTCCTGGTAAACATTTTTCATTTTAGCTGACTCTAATTCTAGCAACAGATCTCCATGTTCTCGGAATTTCTGGTTATCTGTGTTTGAAATTTTGGGAACGTTTCTAGCTTTGTTGAAAAGGGCTTAGGGTTACCGTAACACTCTTCAAGTCGCTCTCATACTAGTTTGAGTCCTATTGAGGGATTATTCACAATAACTGATCTGTGTTTTCACATATCCTGAACACTTGCTCCCCAACCATTATGCTAAGAGATCAAGTTTCCACTTGCTTTGATTCAACGGTCATTGATTGAGATCTTAAAGATGGACCTCCATGATCTGTAGTTCTCTGGACGATCATCAAACTTTGTAAGTCCTGTGTTAACCAATTCACCGCGAACCATGAATTTAACAAAGTCTGTCATCTCTGATTTAACAGCCTGTGTATGATGAGGTGTTTGTAGGATGTTGTGATTCAATGTATCAACCTACTTATTTTGTCTGATGAGTGGGGAAAGTTTCTGATGATCAGGCATTTGTAGTCTGTAAGGTTTTTGTTCTTGAAAGCAAAATAGCATCTCCTCCAGCTGATTTATACTTTGCAGGTGAGCCTGATGAAGTGAATTAACATGTGAGAAGTTTTGTAAATCACTATAGAGACTGTACATGTCGGATTGTTTATTTAAAGGTTTAGCAATTACAACTGGTTCCTCGTTGTCAGAGCAGGGTAAGCTGCTGTGCTTACTGGTATGACTTAGTACATATTCTCTGGTGTGTTTATCAGGGTCTTCTGAGATAATTTGGCTACATACAGTAGATCCTCTCTGCTATCTTGGTCTTGGTCTATGGCTGCTTCAAGGGCCTCAGCCCGTGCCACAGCAATAGCTGCTTCTTTCTCTTGATGTAGTGCATCTAATTCCAAACTAGCTTTTTCCAAATTTGATGCGATCACCATTTTTACATAAGAGGCTCATGCTTTCGCAGCATCTGCATGTGCTTTGATGGTGGCAGCGCTCATTGTGGACATGTTGGAACGCAACGATTTTTATTGTTTTTGAATAATGGCTGGATGAACTAGAGTGGCTGAACTAGTGCGTTGGGACTGTACTTCCTTTAAGCGATCTAATCTAGTTTCAGCCTCTGTGACTGCATTACATATAAGACTGTCATGTCCTTGATCAATGTCTCTCTTCATGTTCCTTCAAGCTTCCAGTTAACATAACTGGACCTGAGTTGATCCAAAGTATTTTGAATTTGTTCCTGAACACTCTTTACATTTGACACTTTAAGCATATCAGTTTTTGGTTCTATCCGATGCTTTTTCTAGTCTTTCTTGGTATTCATCTATCTCACTGATGTATTTATCCCTGGCCTTTTGAGATAGCTTAACTGTAAGTATAGGTCTAGAGCCATCTTGTGCAAAAGGAAGAGGAACAAGGGTCCTTGCAGTCCTCCTCTCTATCTTCATCCTCTGCCAGTTGGCAGGAACCATTACGTCCTACACCAGCCTCATCTTTTTTCTCCTCTGAACACTGAACTACTCCTCCTTATAGCACCAGTATAGTCTCAGTCTGTAGGAATTTGTTTGGATTTCTTCTAATGCTGGGTACACACTGACTCACATATCAGCTGTTCAATTGAACAACCGATATATCATGAGTACGTCGCCCAGTGTGTACAGACAATATGTTTGTGAACAACATCATTCACAGACATATTGCATCGGCTGTGCAGCACAGCCTATGGCAGATATATCTGCATATATACTGCACATTGTGCTATGTGTTCGGGCTGAGTCACCCTGTCTGGCTAGATTTAGAACAGAAGGGGGACACTACACCTAGCTAGATCTCTTGTGGATTAGGTAAACAAAGATAGTTTCTGTGTTTACCAGCGATATGTCAGTGAAAGACATCGTTCACAGACATATCCCGCCAGCTGTGCTGCAGTTATATCTGTCCATCATGCTGTCTGTACAGGCGATCGGCTAGCCAGGTGTGCACTTGCACTTGGACCCGCGTCCAGGTGATAGATGATGGTTGTTCAGTTTGTATGAACAACCATCATGTGCAGATATATCTGCAGACCAGTCAATCTGCAGATATATCTATTAGGTGTGTACCCAGCTTTAAGGTGTAACCTGCAGATATACAGTATCTGTAGATTATTTATTATTATTTATTATTTATTAACAGTTTCTTATATAGCGCAGCAAATTCCGTTGCGCTTTACAATTTGAATCAAGATTAACATTATACTGAGTTGTAAAAGACATACATACATGACATACATAAGGGTAAGAGGGCCCTGCTCGCAAGCTTACAATCTATAGGGAAATAGGTGTTGATACACAAGGAGAGGTGCTATATATTGCAAATTGGTCCAGCAGAATTGTAGATATTCTTGGTGGGCTGTATAATCCAATCACACTGGAAAGTTGGCCTAGGGTTAGGAGGAGGATGTTCAATTGAAGAAAGAGAAGATGTGATGGGTGTTTACTATAAGAAGAGAGTTAGATAGGGAGCTATAAAAGGTTAGGTGGGCGATAGTCATTCACTGAACGACCATCATCTTCCAGGCAGCTGTGGGTCCCGCTGGCCGGGGATCGCCGCTACATGTGCACAGGCGGTCGGCTGATCGGTCATACACACCTGCCGTTAGACAGCCAATGCGATATGTCTGTGAATGACATTGTTCACAGACCTATTGCTGGTACACAGTGGGCGACGGGCACCCGATATAGAGCCATATTCAATTATTTTTGCACCCGCGAAACGTATTTGCATGCCAGACATTTTGCTGACATCGCCAGTTTTGCATGCGTAAGAGTATTGTGCGCGCTCCCGCTATTCGCCATATTCAATTCCAAAGGACGTGAAAACGCGTCCCGGTGAAACTCTAACAGGCGAAAAGTGTTGGCAGAATTGGGGAAATCAGCCTGACACCCCACAAAAGAAGCACTAACATTGGGGATCAATGTAGATGTCCCTGATTAGCCCTACTGAACCTATTTGGGGTATTTAAGTGCTGTCAATTGCTCCAAAATAGCGGCTTTGCACAAGTGGTGAAGAATAGCATTTAAGCAGTTTTTTATGGTGAAAATGAGTAGTCCTGTCAAATTTGGGGTACTTGAAAATGGGTGAAAGCATAGTTCAAAATCGCTAGTCAAGGTTTAAGTGCCGCAAAAACGCACCTTCAGCAAGTACCTGCAATAAAAAAACACCTCCCCCATACTTGCTGAGCCCCCAAAAGTCTATTTCACTAGTTTTTGCGTTTGTACCCCCGCTTTGTACTTTTTTGGGGTGTTCCTCTTTTTGGGGGGGCATTTTTTTTATGCAGTTAACCTTTGGGGGGCTGTCCAAATGGTGCAGAGTGGTTTCCCCAAAACCGCAAGTCTACACTTTTTTCCGGCGGGTATTCATAGGCAAAACTTTTTCGCCTATTACATTTCATTGACTTTCCGCGTATACGAATAGTCTTTGCAATTGAATACGGCGTAAAGTTCCGCCTGGTGAAATGACGTCTTCCGCGATACTTTTTCGCAGATGACAGCTTTTCGCCGCTAATTGAATACGGCCCATATTGGCCGATCAATTGATCGGCCAATATACCTGTCAGTGTGTACCCAGCTTTACAGTGCGGTATATATCGTACAAGATTCCTGTATGCAGAACATATGTTCTGCACAGTCTGTAGATATATCTGCAGATCCAAGTGCCCGATATGCCCGCAGTGTCAGCAGTCGCATAGAATTGAATTCCCCTCCCATTGAATTCCCCATTTACTACCCAGCAAAAGAGGGTCTCTGTGGGTCATTTATGATTTTTTTTTTATTATTTCAAATTAGCCCCACATGCTGGCCACGTCCACTTTAGCAATATTCAAAAGTGGCATGGGGGGGAAAGCAGAGCGTAGGCTTGCTTCAGGTGCCAGGACTCCACACTACACCTCTGTGACTACACGCTACACATATGACTGGGGTTACTATACTTTACTGACATTTTATGGGTAATTTCACCAACTGGTGCTTTATTACTGTGCATATATCTTACTGCTAATTTATTCAAAAATAATAATCTGGGCACATGGGTTTATAGATTAGTCTTTTTATATACACTTGCCTATTACTGAGTGGTTGAGTCTCCCAATCATCATATCTAGCAGCACCTACACTAGAACAACCATCCATAAGTAATTTTTTTTTTGCAATTCTTTATTTTGAGTGCTCACAATAATGATATAAAACATTTATAGAGCAGGAAAAACATAAGCAAAACAAGTGAGCCGTTTTACATCAGGAACGAATACAGAACATGAACCAAAAATGGGTAACTGGTATACCTACAGAACTACAAAGAAGGGGGAGAGGGGAAGGGCGAAACAGGACTAGGGCAAAAAGGAAGCAAATTAACTCTGATACTGCAACATATATAAGGGGGTGCCAACATGTGATAAAAAAGGAAGATAAAAAAACAACAATAGGGTTTGAGTATAGCATATTGAAGAGCAATAGCAGAAGACGAGTCATACCATGGCATCGTGCATAGGTCAATTTTCGACACTGAGTGTGGGATGCAAAGCCAGTGCAATGACCAGGGTGAGGTCACGGGACAGCCTTGCCTTGGTACCATTCAAAATTTAAAAAAAATGATCACAGGATACCATTTATGGAGAACCTACAGGAGGGGCCAGTGTAAAGGACCAGTAGGAAAATCCTGTGTTGTTCCGCGCCTGATGTAACGGTATGAAACCCACTTGATTGTAGTGGATCAAGGAGGCAAGGACCTGATTAAGCCTATTGGCCAGTATTTTAGCGTAAATATTATAATCCAGATTGAGGAGGGAGATAGGCCTATAACTGGCTCAATAGTGGGGGTCCTTAATCTCCTTGGGTATCACCACAATCCTAGAAGGAGCCACCTTTTAAGATTCCAATATAGAGAGAGTGCAGATGCAGAACCAAGAAACCTGATAACTCTTGTGATACGCAGCGGTAAAGCCATCAGGGTCAGGAGGTGTACCAATCTTCTGCATTTTAATGGAGGCCTCTATTTCCTCAACTATGATCACCCTGCTGAAGTAGTCTATTGCATCATGTGACAATTGGGAGAGTCTGGCTACAGTTAGAAAGTCATGAAACACAGTATCGTTATGTGGAGTAGAAGAGGAGGTTGCATGTAAGTTGTAAAGTTTGCTGCAATAATTTTGGAATTCAGTGCGAATAGCAGCAGGATCATGTATGTAGAAGATAGTTTTTGGCGTTTTTAAGCATGAGGATAATTGGAGGGCAAAATTCTATCTGCCTTATCCCTGCTCTCATAGAAGATTTGCTTCAACCACTTGAGGTGGTTTGTAGTGTGTTGGGAGAAAAGGAGAGTAAGGGGTTGATGAACTGGTAAGTTCTGGTAAGTCTTGCAAGGAGAGGTGTCAAGAGTGCACACTGCCTTGTCAAGTATAGTTGAAGGAAAGTCAATGTTGTCAAAGAAATAAAGTCAATGGAGGGCAGTAGAGTACATCAGCAGCACTGTGACTTAAGATTCATTAAGTGCAGGTATGATAGATCTGGTGTAGAAGAGGTCTCCCATATTTAATAGAAGATGGTGGGAGGTGGCCAGAGGGCAGTTCCTGGCAGTAGGGATGTCATCCCAATAAAAGCTATAAATCTCCCTAGAATGAGACATTGCCCATGATTAAATATCAAATTTCCTCCAATGATCAGGTATGGGAGGAAGATGGAGACAGGAGGCAGTGTGGTAAGCCAACCAGGAACAGAAGAGAGAAGTGACAGCAAATGAAAGAGCTGCAGTAATTGCATTGAGTCTGGTAGCAAACAGCCAAAAGATTGTGGGAAACAAATAGAGAGCTGTCCAGTGAGGTTAGAGCGCCAGGAAACTACCAATTCTGCAGGTGTCAGGATCCAGTGTGAAGCAGCTACAGATTGTGTACTCCCAGGGAGTGAGAGCCGGAGCCATGCCTGAGTCCTGCAGGACAGAAGCCAGGGAGAATAGCTTGCAAACTGCAAAGCGGAAGGGTTTTGAAGGATGCAGGCTAGGTGGGAGATTTTGGTGGAGGTACGATTGGAGGACTCGCTGGTGCAGATCCAGCCAGTTGTGGGTAGGAGAACAGCATGTAATCGCCCCCTTAACGCATTTCACAATTGGTGAGTCTGGAAGTGTAGGCTGACCCGCTAGGTAGGATAGGAGGCTGCAAAACCACTTCTCCAGTGTTAGTACAGGTTAAAGACTGCCGATGATAACCAGGAAGATATTGCAAAGAAGCCTGCACCAGCTCAGTAAGGTTTAAAAGCACTATTTAAATCCCCACAAAATCCAGCAGACCAAGATTAGGTACAGGTAGAAATGTCCAGATTGATGGAGCTCTCACAGGGTGCAACCATCCATCTTGGCTGCTTAGCCACACCCACAAGTATTAGTCCAGTGCAACACCTCTGAAATCCTTCTGACACTATTACTGCTGCTGACTGGGCAATAATACTACTGGTTGCCTAGTAATGTACATTACTATTACTGATGTACCGTGTAGTGGATTTACTCCTAAATTGGGGCATTTTAATGGGCATCATTTATTACTAATAAGGAAGAAAGTGGCTTTTATTAGTTACTATGAGGACAGTTTTGGTCATCCGGTCACTAGGAGCATACACTATCAGTCAGTTGTACTAGCATGGAGTGTTAACATCCATAGTGGACTGGGGAACCTAGTAAAACCCGAGAATACGTTTGTACATACAGTCTGTTTCTAAAGCAGAACATTGAGAGCAGATTTTATGCATTGCTGATGCTGTCTCGAGGGTCACAGTTAAGATCCCAAAGCAATTGGAGGTGACATATGAATAATTATATATAAAGTGTATTGTTGTTCATCTTTATGTAGGATTTATTTGGAGGAGTTTGTGGCCATGTGTGAGGCTGCCCACCAAGGCCTTACGCATTCTGGGGGAGATGTACTAACGGCAAAAATGCAGTAAAACCCCCAAAGATGTAACTTTTGGGGGTCTTACCGCATTCCCCGTATGTACTAAGCAGCAGACTGCGATGCATTCTGCTGCTTCACGTCGCTAGGTAATGCCACATAGAAGCCCATGGGTTGCTTAACGCGATGCTCCTGGCTGTGAGGGATCCGATCGGATCCCTCCCATGAGCCCCCGCAGCCCGCAGCCTTGTGCGCATGCGCAGAAGGACTTCTGGGTGTTCAACCCGGAAGTCCCTCTGCCCGGCAGCATCGTAAAGGACAGCTCTTATCGAGAGAGCTGTCCTTTGCGAAATCCTTAGTACATGCTTAGTACATCTCCCCCTATGTCAGTTAGCTGTAGCTACAGACTGACAGGTGAGCTGACCTTCCATAGACACTAATCTCTTACAATCATTCAGAGACGTCATACTGGAACCTGGTTGTGTCCTACAGTTTGATATCTCAACGTTTTTCATGAGCACAGTGAGCTGCTGCTGTCAGTACATGAGCTATTCACTCTAATTTATATTCATGAATATTTATAGATGTCCATAACATTGCTAACATTATGTAGATATGTAAAAAAGCGAATGACGAAACAATACTGTTTTAACTCACATTAAATGCAATTTGCAGCTGTATGCAAGTGACAGGTACAATTTAAATGTCTCCTTCTCTGAGATGCTTTGATTTATAACAGAGAAGCATTGTATGACTGTCAGGTTTCATCTGCCTTTGGCCCCCTTTATCTTTGATTTTAGCCCTTAAATGGATGGATTTCATGACACCAGGATACAGGCTGATACATTTCTCCCATCCAAGTCTAATTTGATTGGGCCTGAAGTAACCAATAGTCTATTCCCGCAAATTTGATAGGTGAATGGCCAGCACTCTCCACCAATCACAGTGCCAGAATTTCCTTAGTACTGAGTCTTACATATTTCTGGCACAGCCAAAGCAGACTATCTGCTAAGGATCAATTTTGCTTACCTGGCACACGGACTAGTAACCATTCTCCCATCTCATTGCTACACATTATTTACAATCAGTCTTGATATTGCATCTTCGCATACACCTATGGAACAGTGACCTTTTAAATAGTGTCCCTCATTTCTGCTGCTTATAAAAATTATTTTATCTATTGCAAGTCTAAGGAGAACTATGTAGTTTTTTCCTCCACCGCGTTGTGCCTGGTTCCAGTTGACGTGGAGAATAGGGGTGGTTTTCGGCGGGACCCTCAAAATAAGGACTACATAGTTCTACTCAGACTTGCTGATCTCTGCAGTTTCACTCCTGACATCGGTAAGATCCAATTAATTTGTTCTATAAAGGTTACAGTGCACTGATGCCGACTTTCTAATATTTTTAACTGAGAACACTTTTTCAATAATTAAATAAGACATATTATCGAATATCCTCGAAAGATAGCAGGATTTTTTATGACTTCTGAAGACTTTGATACACGGGTCTAAACATACCGACTCTAGATTACAGCTGATAATACTAATATATGTTTTCTTTTCTCTGTTTGCAACAAATGTTTCTTTTTATTTTCATAAGTAATTAATGCTTTTTCTTTTTTGCAACTTGCTATAATAATATGTGAGGCTATTCTAGGGGCACACTTAATATGAATTCTTATTGATAAAGTAAAATATAACTTTTATTAATTATCATCATAATAAAATACATACCAGGTACATACAAAAATTTTAGTAGGCGAAAATATTATTGACAATTCCTGCAAGTCTGTTTGAACTACATATCCCAATAGGCAATTCGTCTAATTGGGACTATTTGATTGGCCCACTCCATCACGAGTCTAATTATAACCAATAGAATGGAGTTTAGATCGTGGGAGACTGCATTGCCTTGTGACTATCGGCACAAGCGGTGAGCCGTGACCCGAGTCGCGGGTAAGTGACGTGTATTTTATACACGCTTAAATAGACTCCTATCTACTCTATTATTACACGAGGTGATCAAGCCTCAATGCGGGCGAAACGCGCGTCCTCTCTTTCTTCACATGACACTCTGCTGATGTTAAGGAGAACCCAGTCAGTGCACGGACCGGGTTCCACTTTACCCCACACTGGTAATGTATACAGGCTGACAGACTAATATGTCTGGTCAGCCGCTGAAACCTATCAAGTCTTAGCCTGTCATTTCTTTTTTCCAATGGCTATTTCCTACTTCTTGTCTGTTATTTGGAGCTGGATATAAACTTATTGCTGTGATATAACTGGTCTCTCCTATATGGCTGCCAATTGTATGTATCCTTTGGGATCTTTTCTTATGTATTATGTACCCGGTTTTTGAGAGTACTTTTCTGTTTCATCTGCAGCATAAATAGGAATTTTGAGCATTCCAATTAAGATAGACCTATTTAGAGAGATTGTTGAATTAGTTAGGAGCTATTTGGATAAAGTTTTAAGCAATCATCACAATTATACATATATAATATTGATGCCCTATGTTGATGTGGTGATTGTTCTCAGTATTCATGTACTTATGTGTGTTGTCAGGCCTATTACCATGAGTAGTTCCTATCTATGTACACTTGGAACTGAGTAAAATTTGTGTGAAGCTACTTATGTGATGTTTTCTATAAAGTTACAATCTATATATGCTTATGCTATATATGTCAATTTATTGCATCACAAGTAAGGTATGCTTATGCATCACTTGTCTTGAAAGCAACTAATTATTAATTGGACCTCTCTGTTGAGAATAGTCCTACATTTTATAATAGGCTCAGACCGTGTGTATAAGTGAATCCCCATATATTTTCAGTAGCGATGGTCTACAGCCATACTTCACTGATTATGCCCAAACCCGTCTGATCTTGGAAGCGATCCAGTGATAGGCCTGGTTAGTACTGATGTGGGGGACCACTCAAGAATACCAGGTGCTGTAGACAAATATTGTACTGTTTAATGGGGATCATAGGATTGCACACTGTGTAGCCTATATACCAATATCAGTGGTATCTGTTGCACCATTTTACTCAAGCACATTCATTGAACCCGTAATTGTATGTGTGGGGTACCTTGCAGGAATTGTCAATAATATTTTCGCCTACTAAAATTTTTGTATGTACCTGGTATGTATTTTATTATGATGATAATTAATAAAAGTTATATTTTACTTTATCAATAAGAATTCATATTAAGTGTGCCCCTAGAATAGCCTCACTTTTTCTTTTGTTAGTCAATCTGTCATATTTTGGCTGTGGGAGCACCACCAACACTAATATGTAATGTACAAATCATTCGTGGATGTAGATGGTTGGTTATAGTAATTCTAGTATTGGTTCTGTGCGGAATGCTCCCTGTTCGCTGTTAACCTATTTTACTGATAACCATTCAGTTTCTGATTCCGGCACGAATCATTCAGAACCTTGAATTCTACCTTTAGGTACAATATTTTTAATATAAAAAACAATTTTGATATACAAAATTTATATAGATATTCATTAGGATTTAGTCTTTCTTTAACAATATGTCTACATTCTCTCTCAAAAATGAACTCATTACGAAAAAAAGAACCTTTGATAATCTTGATGATATTTTTTCTGACATTTCAATATCCAACCCTACCAGAGATAATTGGCAAGAGGAATTGTTTCAACTCAAATCTAATTTACAACGTAGAACTAGGGTATCTTGGGACATCACTACCCTGGAAAATTATTTGAAATACAAAATCACCCCAAGAGGTCTACGTCCTAAAGTATTCCCTGCTTTTAAACTGGCCACTGAAAATCTGAGTAAGGACTGGGAAGCAGTTCTACTTAAGTGCTCTCAAGATCTAATGGCCATCCTAATCAAGCACAATCACATTATCCTGGATGCCTGTGAAAAGGAGATTGAGACATTGGGTAAAAAACTTGAAAATTGGGAACAAGATACCTCATTCCAAAAAGTAGTAGAAAAACATAAAAAAGAACTTGAAATGTATGAATCAGACATTATTGAGAGAAAAAAACAAAAATTCAATAGGGATAAACGAGACTTTCAAACCGGTAATATTTTCAAATGGAGTAAACAGGGTGTTAACAGACATGATTCTAAACCTCAGGAGTCATACACATCATCAGAGGTCGAATCTTCTGGTGGAGAAGAAAATTCAGCTACTAATAGTAGTGAAATCCTCAACCCCCACCCAAGATATGGTTCCTATGATGACGAGCACCCTTCATCGATTTTTTTAGGACCAAGCAGAGGGAGACGACAAAAATACAGTACAAGAGGAAAACGAGGCGGGGGAAGAAGAAATACGGGGGAACCATCAGACTGGGATCGTCATCCTCAATCCAGATACCCGATCAGAACCCCGAGGAGGTAAGATTACATGATACCAAACTAAATATTATTAATCTTTCTAATAAAGTCCTGACCGATGTGGAGACCTCAATACTTAGTAAAGGCTTATCATTTTCACCAACACAAACATTCAATCGATTTAATTGGGAAAAGGACCTAAAGCTGTTCGGACGAAAGCTTCTTCTTAAAAAGTATTTTGCGAATCAGAAGAACAACAATTTATCTATGAATACCACACCCGATGGAGAGTCAATACTGGATGATGATGAATTGGAAGCAATTTATGCACTGGAGGAATTACAAGAAGAAGGATCTTGTACCAATACCTTATCTAATCAAACAAGACTAATTTGCAAGAAAAAATCAAAATTCTTTCCACCAGAATCCCTCTGTCCAGAAGTTATGATATTTCAGGAATTAGTATCGAGAGATCTTGATATCCTTCATTCTAAAACCTGTGGTAAGAAAAGTATCCAGGGCAATCTCAGTAGAACAGAAATGAAAACATTGGAAGATATTCGACATTGGAAGGAAGTAATCATAAAACCTTCTGATAAAGGAGGCAATGTTGTTATTTGGCCTGTTGAAATGTACTATCAAGAAGCGATGCGCCAACTTCAAGATTTAAATTGTTACCAACCAATGTTGTTCAACCCAATGGAGAATTTCACCATACTTTATAATAGGATTATTGACAAAGCTTTCCAAGAAGGCACTATCCTCAAACAGGAATACCAATACTTACAAGTACAGAAACCCAGGATACCAACTTTATACTTACTCCCCAAGGTACATAAAGATATTAACAAGCCACCAGGGAGACCTATTGTATCTGGGATTGGAGGACTGTCAGAACAAGCTAGTAGATTCATTGACCTCCATTTAAGACACCATGTCCTTGGACTGACATCCTATGTACAAGATACATCCGACATATTGAGAAAATTACATGATGTAAGAATGGATGTACATCATTTCCTTGTGACATTAGATGTCGAATCTCTATACACTTGCATTGGACATGAGCTGGGGATTGAAGCAGTTGCTTATTTTCTTCAAATGGAGGAACCATGCGACTTCCATAAATTTCTACTGGACATTCTCAGATTTATTCTGACCAAAAATTACTTTACGTTCGGAGACCGCTTCTACCTGCAGACGAGAGGGATGGCAATGGGGGCAGCCTGTGCCCCCACGTATGCCAACCTCTTCCTGGGCAGGTGGGAGCGGGAATTTGTTTTTGGTGATATGATGGACAAATATACCCAATTTGTTGGCGGGTGGTGGCGCTATATAGATGACATTTTTATGATCTGGGAGGGTGAGGAGAACTTATTGTTGGAGTTCATTCAGGAGCTAAATAACAATGATCTCAACATAAGATTGACCTTCCAATATAGTCGTGAGTGGGTATCATTTTTAGATCTTAAAATCTATAAAACTCTTGAAGGTGTGATCCATACTGAACTCTTTCGTAAAACAACAGCGACGAACAGTCTCTTACACCAGACAAGCGCACACTTTCCGCCGACGGTGGAAAATTTACCCAAAGGCGAATTCCTGCATCTTAAACGAAATTGCTCAGAGGAATCAACATATAAGACGAAAAGCTTTGAACTTTCCGAACGTCTGTTAGAAAGAGGATACAGTAAGAGAAGTATTAAAAAAGCAAAGGCTAGTATTTCCTCTATTCAAAGGGAAGCGATGATCTTTAAAGAAGAGGAATATCACCCTGGAGGTAAAAGAACCAATAAAGAAACTGAAATTGTACGGTTTATCGGTAACTTTAGTAGGGAATGGAGGACCATTCAGGATATCATTCAGAGACATTGGTCCATCTTACTATTGGATGAAGATTTATCTAAAATATTAGGCACTAAAGTTGCAATGGGCTGGCGAAGATCTAGGAACTTACGTGACAATCTTGTGCAGAGCCATTATATTAAATTCCCTAAGAAGGATAATACAATATATGGCTCATTTCCATGCGGGACATGCAAAGCATATGGCAAAATGCAATAGGGTCCAAGATAAATATGGTAATACTACTCTGATTAAAGATTTTATTAACTGTAGTACTACTGGGGTTGTGTACTGCTTGACGTGTACCTGTGATATGAAATATGTAGGGATTACAACAAGGCAATTTAGACAACGCATCTTGGAACACGTTGGGACTATTAGGAATGCTCAACTTGATCTTGCGAAATTTAAGAAACTTACCTCAGTCGCAAGACATTTTCATTTATACCATAAGGACAATCCTAAGGATTTGCGTATTTTTGGCCTAGAAAAAGTATTGTTGGGGATCCGCGGCGGCGATCTCATGCAACAATTAATGAAACGTGAAAGCTACTGGACATTCAAATTAGGAGCTTTATCTCCTAGAGGAATGAATGAATACATTAATTTCAGTGTATTTTTGTAGTCATGCTTAATTTTTTGCATCCTATAATGTATTTTTCTTTTTCTTTTATTAATGCACTTTATAATATTATCACCTATTGTATATTCTATATTTATGATGTGCACAGTACTTTATATTTTATATAATTACCATGTCATGGTATCTTAATATAATATTAATTGCTCACTTAGTCACAATTTTAACATTACACCTTAATGTTGGTTTTTAAAAAAAATTTTTTGTCACATTTACCTTTCACTTACAATGGTACACTCTATTTATAATAATCTTATTGGTATTTTGTACCATCATATTAATATTCACTTTTTATTGTGCTCACTGTGATCTTAGAATATATATCCATTACCAATGCGTTATATGTCACTTATTGATTATATGTTTTCAATTGATAACTCTATTGTCATTTATTAGTAATTTTAATTAATATTAGCACTTTGATTATTAATTTTATTTCTTTTATCTGCAAATACATTATCATTATGCCATGCGTGATTAAACTTCATGGCATTTCTTGATAGCTAAGGATCTTATATTGTTTTATTATTTTGTTCTATTGAATATTTATGAGTATCAGTCTATATGTATAGTATGATATACAAACTCCGCTTTACTTATAGGAGTATACTACGTTTTTTTACTATCATTAAATATGGTAATATACTGTATCCTATGTATTCATTATGGTCTCTGGATTGAATTAGCATGATCCAATATAATAGGATTGTATAGATTGCTCGCTTGATTAATATGTGATTACCAGCGCTATTTTATGAAAATTTAATCTTTTTGGTTAGTCTGTTTGAACTACATATCCCAATAGGCAATTTGTCTAATTGGGACTATTTGATTGGCCCACTCCATCACAAGTCTAATTATAACCAATAGAATGGAGTTTAGATCGTGGGAGACTGCATTGCCTTGTGACTATCGGCACAAGCGGTGAGCCGTGACCCGAGTCGCGGGTAAGTGACGTGTATTTTATACATGCTTAAATAGACTCCTATCTACTCTATTATTACACGAGGTGATCAAGCCTCAATGCGGGCGAAACGCGCGTCCTCTCTTTCTTCACATGACACTCTGCTGATGTTAAGGAGAACCCAGTCAGTGCACGGACCGGGTTCCACTTTACCCCACACTGGTAATGTATACAGGCTGACAGACTAATATGTCTGGTCAGCCGCTGAAACCTATCAAGTCTTAGACTGTCATTTCTTTTTTCCAATGGCTATTTCCTACTTCTTGTCTGTTATTTGGAGCTGGATATAAACTTATTGCTGTGATATAACTGGTCTCTCCTATATGGCTGCCAATTGTATGTATCCTTTGGGATCTTTTCTTATGTATTATGTACCCGGTTTTTGAGAGTACTTTTCTGTTTCATCTGCAGCATAAATAGGAATTTTGAGCATTCCAATTAAGATAGACCTATTTAGAGAGATTGTTGAATTAGTTAGGAGCTATTTGGATAAAGTTTTAAGCAATCATCACAATTATACATATATAATATTGATGCCCTATGTCGATGTGGTGATTGTTCTCAGTATTCATGTACTTATGTGTGTTGTCAGGCCTATTACCATGAGTAGTTCCTATCTATGTACACTGGGAACTGAGTAAAATTTGTGTGAAGCTACTTATGTGATGTTTTCTATAAAGTTACAATCTATATATGCTTATGCTATATATGTCAATTTATTGCATCACAAGTAAGGTATGCTTATGCATCACTTGTCTTGAAAGCAACTAATTATTAATTGGACCTCTCTGTTGAGAATAGTCCTACATTTTATAATAGGCTCAGACCGTGTGTATAAGTGAATCCCCATATATTTTCAGTAGCGATGGTCTACAGCCATACTTCACTGATTATGCCCAAACCCGTCTGATCTTGGAAGCGATCCAGTGATAGGCCTGGTTAGTACTGATGTGGGGGACCACTCAAGAATACCAGGTGCTGTAGACAAATATTGTACTGTTTAATGGGGATCATAGGATTGCACACTGTGTAGCCTATATACCAATATCAGTGGTATCTGTTGCACCATTTTACTCAAGCACATTCATTGAACCCGTAATTGTATGTGTGGGGTACCTTGCAGGAATTGTCAATAATATTTTCGCCTACTAAAATTTTTGTATGTACCTGGTATGTATTTTATTATGATGATAATTAATAAAAGTTATATTTTACTTTATCAATAAGAATTCATATTAAGTGTGCCCCTAGAATAGCTTCACTTTTTCTTTTGTTAGTCAATCTGTCATATTTTGGCTGTGGGAGCACCACCAACACTAATATGTAATGTACAAATCATTCGTGGATGTAGATGGTTGGTTATAGTAATTCTAGTATTGGTTCTGTGCGGAATCCTCCCTGTTCGCTGTTATAATAATATGTGGTAAATAAATATCTGCCAATAACATGGAATTCTCAATATGTGATACACCATATTCCCTGTTATTTAGTCTTAACCAAGTATCTTATTTCTATTTTAATAGTATGTTTTAGTATCAATATTGTGACTAGCAGGCATTGTATAATAAATTGTATTTCATCATTTTTATATATATACTTATCTTACTGTACTCATTTAGAACCTCCGAGCGCTTTCCCCACTTTTTCTCTTCTTCTTGTGATTTTAAATTCTTATATACAGTCAGGTGCATAAATATTGTGACATTGACAGAATTTTCATATTTTGGCCTCTATTCACCACCACAATGGCTTTGACATGAAACAAACAAGATGTGCTTTAACTGCAGACTTTCAGATTTAATTTGAGGGTAATTACATCCAAATCAGGTGAACGGTGTAGGACTTACAACGGTTTCTATATGTGCCTTCCACTTTTAAAGGGGCCAAAAGTAATGGGACAAACTAAACAATCCTAAATCTAACTTTCACTTTTTAATACTTTGTTGCAAATCCTTTGCAGGCAATTACAGCCTGAAGTCTGGAACGCATAGACATCACCAGATGCTGGGTTTCATCCCTGGTGAGGCTCTGCCAGGCCTCTACTGCAAATGTCTTCAGTTCCTGCTTGTTCTTGGGGCATTTTCCCTTCAGTTTTGTCTTCATCAAGTGAAATGCATGCTCAATCGGATTCATGTCAGGGGATTGACTTGGCCATTGCATAACATTCCACTTTTGAGCCTTAAAAAACTCTTTGGTTGCTTTTGCAGTATGCTTCGGGTCATTGTCCATCTGCACTGTGAAGCACCGTCCAATGAGTTCTGAAGCATTTGACTGAACATGAGCATATAATATTGCCCGAAACACTTCAGAATTAATTCTGCTGCTTTTGTCAGCAGTCACATCATCAATAAATACAAGGGAACCAGTTCCATTGGCAGCCATACATGCCCACACCATGACACTACCACCACCATGCTTCACTGATGTATGTGGTATATTTTCGATCATGAGCAGTTCCTTTCTTTCTCCATACTCTTCTCTTCCCATCACTCTGGTACAAGTTGATCTTTGTCTCATCTGTCCATAGGATGTTGTTCCAGAACTGTAATGGCTTTTTTAGATGTTGTTTGGCAAACTCTAATCTGGTCTTCCTGTTTTTGTGGCTCACCAATGGTTTACATCTTGTGGTGAACCCTCTATATTCACTCTTGTGAAGTCTTCTCTTGATTGTTGACTTTGACACATGTACACCTACCTCCTGGAGAGTGTTCTTGATTTGGCCAAATGTTGTGAAGGAGTTTTTCTTCACCAGGGAAATAATTCTTCTGTCATCCACCACAATTGTTTTCCGTGGTCTTCTGGGTCTTTTGGTGTTGCTGAGCTCTCCGGTGCGTTCTTTCATTTTAAGAATGTTCCAAACAGTTGATTTGGCCACACCTAATGTTTTTGCTATCTCTCTGATGAGTTTGTTTGGATTTTCCAGCCTAATGATGGCTTGTTTCACTGATAGTGACAGCTCTTTGGATCTCATATTGAGAGTCGACAGCAACTGATTCCAAATGCAAATGTCACACCTAGAATCAACAACCTTTTACCTGCTTAATTGATAATGAAATAACAAGGGAATAGCCCACACCTGTCCATGAAATAGCTTTTGAGTTGATAGTCCCATTACTTTTGGCCCCTTAAAAAGTGGAAGGCACATATAGAAACCATTGTAATTCCGTTCACCTGATTTGGATGTAATTACCCTCAAATTAAATCTGAAAGTCTGCAGTTAAAGCACATCTTGTTTGTTTCATGTCAAAGCCATTGTGGTGGTGAATAGAGGCCAAAATATGAAAATTCTGTCAGTGTCCCAATATTTATGCACCTGTCTGTATATAGAGAGAGTCCACATCTCTCTAAAGGGTAGCTGATGTGAGGTTTTTTTAAACAGGTATAGCTGGATAAATTAATTAGCGCTCAACAGTGTACATTCCTGTGCATACTATTTTTACCGGTCACTAGAATGTCTGGAAAAGAGTTGACCTGCGCTGTTGTGAATAGATACAAATTCAATAACTATCAAAAAAATTATCAGTATGAATTAAAAGGAATATATATCTATAAATATTGGTATTGTAAAAAAAACATAGATATAAATATGACTTGGTTAAAATACCGTGGGCACTATTTACTACCATACACAATTTAAATGAGGTTATAGTGTGATATTTTTGCCTAAATTTGCGTCGCGAATTTAGGAAATATCACAGGAATGTATCAAAAATCCCTTGCAGGTACAGAGCTTGCGATAAAGCTCTGTCCCTGCGAATCCTCTCCGCTGACTTCTCACTGTATTTTTCGTACAACCACAGATACCGCAACCATCCCCTGCCCTATCGTAAAAATAATATTGATAAATAGGCCCCTTTATATTTTTATGCTACACAAACAGTAAAAAAAATCAATTATCACCACGATAAAATCGATACAATTAACAGTATAATTCAACACCTAGAGTATTTCAGAACCAGTAATTGGAGAGTCTATTAGGAACTAATCATGCTTGAAACTAATTTGTCTATTGTGCACAACTGAGGAATAGTCTGGATTAACAACCAGTAAATGAAAAATATGTTACAAACTTAATATAAACCTCAGAAGCATATACTTCTGAGGAAGTTGTGGGACCTTACCACGACTAAATGTGTTAAGCTAAATACCTACCTGAGCTTACCACCTAGCGGAACACCTCGGATACTTTGGACCATTTTATATATTCATCTGGACCAGTTTTTCTGTATCTACCGCTTTATACCACAACTCACTGCCACCCATCTACCATACTTCAAGATCTTACTAAAGACAATTGGACGGACATTCTGGTTTACATCAAATCCTGTCACTTATACAGTATTTAAGAAACATTTAATTTATTTGCACATACAGGGCCTATGTTTTTTGCCGCCACTCCCTATTACTTCCCCCAAATGCTCTCTGACTGCAGTGCCAATCACACTGCAAGTAAATAGTCGCTGCAAGTGACTACGGTAATGCACCTTGACAAATGCGCAGTGCAACTTAGACACATGCTCAGAATCCTGATAATAGTTCAACTGTGTAAACTTCAAAATAGCGTACAACTCAATGAAGCTCAGTGACCTGAAGACCTAGAAAATTACCTAGAAAATGAAGTACAGCATGGCAAGCAAGAGGTAAGAAAGAGAATGACAACACAGTAGGGGTCTCTAGATTTAGGAGTGATGAAATAATTGTTCACTTACTGTAGTGTACAGTAGTCTCAGCGGAGCATTAGGAATAGCAGTCTGACTGAAGATGTTCCAATGTGTCAGGAAAATAAAGCATGCAAAGCGAGTGTGAGAAAGACTCTCAAAAAACTTTAAGGAAGATGGGAACTGAGAGCTAGGACAGTACTCAGAGAGAGAGTTTGAGTCACAATTACGCTGTCGTTGTTTCAGCATAAAAGTAAAAACCACATGCTTGAATAATGATGCAACAGTACCAATGAAGAAAGAGAGGGGGAGATTGCAGATGCTATAACAAAGATATCCAATCCATTTTTAAATCCAGCCAATGAGTAGGACATCGCCGCCTTTGGCAATTAATTCTATAGGCTGTCCACCCTTAAAATGAATAAACATTTTCTATGCTGATGGTGAAATGTACTTTATTCCAGTAAAAGTAGGCAAATTTCTGTGTTAACCTTGAATATATTTTCACATAATAATTAGGTCACTGCTAAAGTGCCTTCGTTTTCTTGTTTTGTCTTTTTGTTCTTTTTAATCAAACCCATTCTTTCCCTTAATTAATAAAGTTGGCCTCATGTGATAACTCTGAAGTTATGCTGTGACCTTCTTCTAGGATGAAAGAAATAGTACGAATATATGACCATAGTTGTGTTGGCAATAAACTTTGTAAGGTTTGTACATGACAAGTACAAAAAGTCAGTGTTGTTGGCGCAGAGGTTTCCTGAATCAATCCCTGGTGGACGGAAGACCCGTTCATTATCCCTGTGGCCTGTACAGAGTCAGGTGGAGGCACTGCCATAAATTGAATAAGAGAAACAATAAGAGTTTTGCAACTTCCCCATGGCCCAATCCATAGGCTTGTATGAAAGGGGTGTTACACAAACATTGCCAGGGCAGCTATTGCTAGGGATAACCAAATCACTGGATGCAAAAATAGATTATTGTTGTTACATAAATATTTTACCATTTAGCATGGAATAATATGGGAGGTCATCCATGTGATGGTAAAAATGTCTGGATGTTGAGGCCTAGTTAATAACACTAGGCCTGGTAGATGTTTGCAGAGCTTAAGCACATGACTTTGCTGTCGGGAGGATTGCCACAATAGCTGGTGGGTAGATGAGCAAGCCTCCTGAATACCGCTGGAACAAGGCAAAGTGAAAAAATAAATTCACTTACTTAGCTTGTCTCTGCGCAGGAGGGTGGGGCTGACCATCTGCTCTCTGAGCTAGTGGTCATGTGACAGCTAGAGCCCCCGCCCTAAGATTGATTTTTTGGAAGCCTACTGATGGCAATCCCAAACCTAGACTTGGATAATGAAATAAGGTTTATAATTTCAAATGCAAGGAAAGAAGATACTGACATTATTCTTCCCAAGTTACATTGTTTACTGAACTGGTAACAAAAACATAGTTTTAAACAATGAAATAAAGTAATTATACAAACATTAATATGAAGAGCATCCACAGGCTAGGCAAAACTATAGGCTCAAATGCCATGAAAGAAAAAAAACAGGTGCCGACTTGATCATAATTTGGACAACCAAATGGTAAAGCAGAGATAATTATTTTATGCCTGTGTTTTCTCATGCTCCCCTACCCCACCAGGAGAAAATAATAAAGACATTACTTTCTTGAAGCAGCTCTGGACAGAGCAACCAACAGACCTAGCAAGGTATAGGGTGGGTAGGGTGGCAATCCCATTTCCTAGAACAAATAACATTTGCAGGTCATAGATTCCTACAAACTACTGTTTGTTCGTCAGGATGATTGCCACCTAGCAACAGCTGGTGGACAAACTACCACATACCTGATGGCTGCTTGGAAGATCGGTTGGTCTCCAGTAATTCTTGGGAAACGTATGCTCAGAAGATCAGCAAGTGGCATGCATTATGGAATGTACGTACTTTTGCTGCTGCACTAGAGGTGGCAGAATCCCAGATGGAGTGTTTTTTAAAGGGGTTTACGGCAAGTAAAAAATAACTGTGAAGCTTCACCCTTTAGTGGAGCAGTAAGTTTCAATTATGAGGTGAGCTAGAAAATAAAAAATTGGATCTGTCCCATCTTGGATTATATCAAACTCCAACGATATGATTTTCAAAGGAGGACCTTTTGATTAGGTAATATAAATTAAGGTTAGCCCTGCACCCCTGGCCTTTAAAGCTAAATCTAGCAATAATGCACATTTTCTCAATAAAATCACACTCTCTAAACTGGTGTCCAAGGCAGTTTAGAGGATTAGAACAGGTTCAATATTCCAAGTAGGGATGTGCGCTGGACCATTTTTGCCGGATTTGGATTTGGTTCTAATTCGTCGTCCGGCTTTGGATTTGGATTTGCCAAACTGCGGTGACTGGCTTTGGATTTGGATTTGGATTCTTTTACAAAAATTGACAAAAAAAAGCTAAAATCAAATAAATTGGGCTTTTTTTTCTTCCTAGAGTATTATTAACCTCAATAACCTTAATTTCCAGTCATTTACAGTCAATTTAGACCACATCACAGTTTAAATTATAGTTTTCACCATTACCACAAAGGTTGCAGTGAGCTGACTGGTTACCAAGCGACAAAGCAGCGTCACAGACACCACTGTTTAAAGCACATCAATGACACATTGCCACACAGCAGTGGCAGAAATTAAAAGTAGTGCACCTACCCAGTGGGGTACGGCCAGCAGAATCACAGTACTTGTTTACAAAGTGGGCTACCGCCCTAGGAGTCACAGTGCACAATCTTATTCACATTACACCGCACATAGGGCCTGATTCAGACCCGGTCGCAAGCGCTGAGCGCTGGCAACCGGGTCGATGATGGCCCACAGCGCTTGCGCACAACGGAGCCGGCTCCGACGTGCGCATACGCGAGACCCAGCTAGCGACGGGCAATCCGTCACTCCAGGTCTTGCACCAATGGTGGCGAGCTGTCGATGTTGAGTGACAGTTTGCCCCCATTGGTGGGCGGGCCGAGGGGGTGGCTGCCCAAACGGAGGCGTTCCCGAAGGAACGCTTGCCATGCGGGGGTGGCCCCACTGACATCACGAGTGATGTCAGTGGAGAGCTTCCGGCTCTATTAGAGCCGAAAGCTCTCTGGGGCTTGCGATGAACGAGACCCTACCACAAGGGTCTCGTCACAAGCCCAATGGTTGCGATGGTCAAGACTAATGCGACCATCATCATGGCCACTCGCTATAGCTGTGGGTGGTCGCTCCAAAAAATAAAAGCCCGGCCCTGATTCAGAGCGAGCACTCTGTCAGAGCGAGCGGCTCTGAATCAGGCCCATAGTGTCCCTGATTCACATTACATCATAAAGTAGTGTCTCTTATTTATGTTACGACACACAGTAGTGCCCCTTTTACACAATGCCCACAGTAGTAATGCCCCTTATACAATGCCCACAGTAGTAGTGCCACTTATACAATGCCCCCAGCAGTGGTGTCCCTTACAAAATGCCCCCAGTAGTGGTGTCCCCTATGCAGTCCTATTTGTAGTAGGGCCCCCTATGCAGTGCCCCCAGTAGTACTATGCCCCCCGGTAGCAGTGTGTCCCCATTAGCAGGCCCCCAGTAGTAGTGCCCCCATTAGCATGCCCCCAGTAGTAGTATGCCCCCCAGTAGCAGTGCCCCCATTAGCATGCCCCCCATAGTATACCCTCCAGTAGCAGTGCCCCCATTAGCTTGCCCCCAGTAGTATGCCCCCCAGTAGTATGCCCCCCAGTAGCAGTGCCCTCATTAGGATGCCCCCAGTAGTATGCCCCCCAGTAGCATGCCCCCAGTAGTATACCCCCCAGTAGTATGCCCGCCAGTAGCAGTGGCCCCAGTAGTAGTGCCCCCATTACCATGCCACCCAGTAGCAGTGCCCCCATTAGCATGCCCCCAGTAGTATGCCCCCCAGTAGTATGACCCCCAGTAGTATGCCTCCAGCAGCAGTGCCCCATTAGCATGCCTCAGTAGCACCCCCTTAAAAACACACAAACAAATATGTCACATGTCACAAATCCCAATATTCAGAAATATATATATATATGTCAGTTTAATACTGATTTACCTCCAATACTCTGCATCTCGGCAGACACCCGTATCACGTGACAAGTCTGCTGAGATGCGGAGGGTGGCTGCAGAGATGCGGAGTATTGGAGGTAAATCAGTATTAAACTGACATATATACATATATATTTCTGAATATTGGGATTTGTGACATGTAGGATTTATATTATTTACATTTATTAAACATTGGACAGTTGATTTTAATCAATTTGATTAGTGCTAATGATGTTATGGTGTTTAATTGATTTACACATGTGCCACTGAACTTTTAATGAAGAACCATATAAATACACCACTCTGGGTCACTTTTGGATATGCTCCTGAGGAAGCTGGAGGTATATTGAGCTAACAAAACGCGTTGAGTTTATAGACCCTGGGACACCCCTGTTCTTTGCTGGTACTACGTATGCTGTTGAATCTTCATCCCTGTTTACTTTGGCACTATCAACATTTTCCGGTGGACTATCACAGCCCTGCATAATTATCATTAAGGCTGCTGCAGGCTGCCAAGGACTGTGACAACTTGTGAATTTAACCGGTAATTACATCGCCTAAGGGATACAAATATTTCATCTTATTCTATCCAGCACTTGAACGGTCATAATCTGGAGGGAGTACCCATTAAGGACTTACTTATTGGTTCTAATATTTTTTCATTTTTTATAATTTTTTATTTTTAATATTTTGTGGCTACATCAATCATGCACATGTTTTCTACATATAGATGATGTTTTTTAGGATTATTGTGTATTAAACTGCTTTTTATAAGGATATCAACTGTCCATTGATATATTTTTTATTATATACATCAGCGCTGGTATTTTTTCATTTATTTGTATTACTCTTTTTTAGGGGTATACATCCCCTATATACCAGCAGCTCTCTGACAGCGCTCGATATTTGTGTGTTTCTTATATATATATTTGTCTGTAACTGTGCTGCACCTCACATTGTGCTTAGGGTGTTCAATCTAGGGCCCCTCCCCCTATGCATTCTGCTGTCATCTTTTGCAATATCATCAGTAAAAAGCAGAAGGTGGGAGAGCATATGGGAGAAGGTCTGATAATGGGAATCTTCTTGAATGCTCCCTGTTTCCACACTCAAAGGTAGAACCCTAAGCTTAAGAAAGGAGTTGCAAAAAACATTATTTGAAATATTAATTTAAGGCAACATTGCCCAAAATTAGGTGATGTCAATGGAGAATTGTCCAGTTCATTTAGTTCATTTAGTTTTCCCAGTATACAATTGTTGCTAAGTGAATAGCCTTTGAATGGCCCATTTCCTAATCCCTAGGACTTTTATGACAAAGTACAAGAGCTATCCATCCTGATCAGATGATACCACAGTTGTTGTCCAAACAAATTTAAACAAATTTCCATAGGTCACTGGGAATTAAAGCTCTAAGGACTAACATGGCTGGCCTTAACTTGAGCGGATTGATACAGTCGAAAATAGGAAACCTTTATTACTGGGACTAATTGTGAGGTACTGGCACTTTTGCACCAAAAAACCTCCGTTAGTGAGACTGTCAACCCTTTTTAACTAAGACTGATTTTTCTCGATTATTAGGAATAATCACCTCTATAACTGAGACGATTGCTGTTAGGACCACTTTAAGTGAGATTAGTGCAGTTTATTAACCAGTATACAGTAAATGAGACAACCGCCTTTAGAAACTCTGTAACTGGGATTAGTACCGGTTTTGACAATTCTCTATGTCTGTACCTAGACTTACAGTGATGAAAACCTCTATAAGTGAGACAAACACTTTTTAAACCTGGATAAGTGAAAAACTGGATAAGTGAGACACCTCTTTAAGTGATACTAAACGTGCCGTCCCTTGAGATCCCACTTAGCCAGGTTTGACTCTATGAGCTTTCTGCTCCATTGTGGACCATTTGCCTTTCACTGCCTCATTCTGAGTAAATTCTCCCAATCCATTTTAGATATGCAAATAGGTTCTGTGATTGTTTGCAGTGTAAGGGAACATGGAAAAGCCTCAGGTGTAAGGCCTTTGTTTTTCAAATAGCTTTGTATAAGTCCCTTACAGTATATTCTGACTTTGAACTGTCATTGAAACGTAATTCTGACCACATTTCTAGAAGAGCCATTAGAGAAAAAGAAAGGATATCTCCTATCAGGGCCGTAGTTAGGGTAGTGCGGCCGGTGCCATCGCACAGGGCACCACAGGTCAGGGGGCGCTGTTTGGGCCTGTCAAATGTCTGTTGATTATCATTCTTACTTGTAGCTTCCTCTTATTTCATCCCCAGCATCTCCTGGCCTCCCCTATCTCTTCCCTGGTCCTTCCCCATGAGGCCATTCTCCTTTTTTGGGTGCATTATGTCCCTTTGAAAAATGAGGGGGGCGCCAATGCTCTTTCTGGCACAGGGCACCAAAAAGTCTAGTTACAAGTTTTAGCTCATTTATGGATAATCCAAGCTTGGCCAGGGTAGAGTTAGACCTTGGTGACTGATTAATATGATCCAGTTTATTATGCAATGGACTCCTTTCTGACAAATGTGACAATAACATTGCATGGAATCTCTGCTTTCATTAAACCTGTGCAGTTGCAAGGTGCTATTGAGAATTTGAACACTATTGCAGTCCTCTAAAAGAGGTGGTCTCTTTATTAGAAAATTGCAAAGATGTCAATGGTTGTGGTAGACTGAGACCAAATTAATTACCTCCTATAGGTATCATTTAAGGCAAAACCAATTACTGGTCACAAGAAAAAGGGAATAATGTATATGTTAGCCCTTTTATTCTGAACCCTCTCTTTTTAATAAATGTATTCAGTGCCTTCACATTTAGCTCTAGTCTGAATGACACATTTGACCTCTATGGGAAATGAATCGTGCAGACTTTGGAAGCCATGACTGCCAAATCTGTTTTCCCCTGCTGCCAAGCTATAGACAAGACTGTCTAGCAAGGGGCTGCAACTCCTTGAGCATATTTTAGAAAGGAGAGTGAATAGGGATACTCAAACTGTTTCAAAGTATTTTTAGGAGCCACCTGTCTGGGCATGACCTTTGGACCTTGACATCACCTATGAAAAGTAGCCAAAGAGGTCTGTATCAACCAGAATGGGCATGTCATGTGGCCTCAGGGTTAAACTTATTATTCCAGCTCTGGTCAGCCAGCGAGCTCTTCGCCATTAATGAGGGCGACTCTACTAATTGCCTTGAGGAAGATATATTTAAAATCTACTAGAGACTCTATTGTGCAGAAAAAACCTACAGCTCATTGTCTCCCACTGCTTAGCTTCACAGCTATTACAGAATCAACCTTTCGGAACAGAACATAAAGGACCAGCAGCACTGGTTATTCTAATACTGAATTTGCCTTAACATTTGGTCCATGGGGTTGCTTTAAGACCTGTCATCTTCATGTGAACATAAAGAGGAGTCAACTTCAGGGCAAATAGTGTGGGTGCATATGTAAGCACTGTATAACTTCTTAAAACCCATTTGTCATTTTTGTCTAGGGTTGCTCTGCATCAGGGGTGGCCAATAAGCAGCCCATCAGCCACTGCTGAACCACACATCCCACACACCCCTCCATACCCTGATAGCAAAACTGAGGCTGGGCATGCTGGGATGCACAATCCCACAGCAACTGGAGGGCCCCCTACAGCTGCTCTACAGGCTAGCTGGCCAAACTTGTACACCTCATATCTCTGACTAAGCTTCCAGTATGAGGTATATAATTTGTTTGGAGGTCTTACCTGCTAGTGCCATGCTGTCCATTTTATGTCACTACACTTGCCTCTTTAAAGAGGCTGAGGACCTAGTCACCTTTTCTGACTCACAGTCCACCGAAGAGGGACATGGTGGTGGACAAACATACTCAAGAGAGTTTAATAGTGAAGCATTGTGTTGGGTTCCCTTCTGCATTAAATGGTGCCCTAATGGTACTCGCTTTGGGCAGCGGTAATATACCAGCTACTAGCCAGAGAAATGTGTCTGATGCAGACACTGGTGCTTTGCAACCTTCAGGCAATTTCAGGGAAGGATCCATTTGTGCCTGAACAGGGATCCCTGTGTGAATTTTCCTCTGCATTCACTTTTGCACTTCATGCTTTGCCGCCTTGGAGAAATTTCAGGGAAGGATCCATTTGCGCCTGAACAAGCATCCCTGTGTGAATTTATCTCCACATTCAGTTTTGCACCTCATGCTTTGTCACCTTTGGGCAATTTCAGGGGCTGCTACATTTCTGACTGAACAGGCATTCCTGTGTAGTCTCTGGAGGGAGAGGTGTCTTCTGGCAGTGATTTGTACCTCAGACTCTGAGGTAGTAAAAAAAATACATGTATTCCACTTACTTGACGGTAAAATATATTTTTGAATCAGAATTAACAGTTTAAGGGCTCTATTCATTATGTTAATTATCGGGGTCCGAACAGACCTCGATAATTGACATTCCTACTCGCTGCGAGCGCCGGAGCAATTCATCATTGCTCTGGCACAGAGACAGCTGATCCGAATATCAGCTGTCTCCACAAGTTTTTTAACTGCTCCTTTTGGACAAGCCCCGACGTCCAGCGGAAGGAGTCGGACAGAGGCGGAGAGATCCTAAAGGATCCCTTTTCGCAACCCGGGACTCCTTCCTATAGGGAAGAAGCAGAGTGAGCGGTGAGTGCAGGAGCATTCGCCATCTGAAGATAGCGAATGCTCCCACAGTCAAGCTCCGAAAATATTGTATTTTCAGAGCTTGATGAATTCCTGTCCCCATACTAGTGAATGGGGACAGTGGGCCATTCCGCAAGAGGAAGGTAAGCAGGACATATATGTGATATTTCCTGTTTTACCTTCTTGATGAATGGCCCGATAACTTCATTTCTACAATTGCAGGTGAAAATGTTCATTTTCACCTGCTTTTGTAGAAATTAAGTGATGATGAATAGAGCCCTAAGGCCCCCATTAAGGGTCCCATTTACTAACGAAAAATAACCCCTTTAGCGCTCGCTAAAGAGGTTATTCCACCTTCCTTTATTTAGAAAACAGCGGTAATCTTAGATTACCGCTGTTTGCACAGCATCACTCTCGCCATCTTTTAGATGGCGAGAGCGTTGCGGGCCCCATTGCCTTCCAGGTACTGCCGGGTCCCCGTGTCATGCACATGCACAGACGGACCGTCACACATGCGCATAACACTGGAGCCCTGTCGCTGGCAGCGTTAGGCTACCAGCAGCCCAGCGGAGGACCTTGTCGAAGACGAGGATATTGCTGGACTTCGCGGGACCTCGCCGGAGGGGTAAGTATTACTAAATACCAGAGGAATTTTCATTTGCATCACAGTGATACTAAATGAAAATTACCGCTGGTATTTAGTTTGTTATTAAATGGAGCCCTTAGTAACTAGTTTTATCACCAAAACGAGTGATAAATGTCACTGTGTATGATAAATGGTGCTCCAGCCAATCAGCTACCAACTGTCATTTTTCTAATAGTTGACAGTTGGGAGCTCATTGGCTGGAGCACAATTTATTATACTCAGTGATATTTATCACTCGTTTTGGTGATAAAACTCGTTACTGAATGAGGCCCTAAACGAGAGAATCACTGCTAGAAGGCAGAGGCCACTTTATTTCTATCTCTTGAACAGAGGAGAGAGGTGACTATTGGCAGTGACTTTACCTCAGGCTCTGAGGTAGAAAGGAAAAACAAACAAACATTACACTCACCTGACTTTTTAAATAACAGTGTAAATTATAAATAATCACTGTCAGCACTAATTAGTGGCTCTCCTGTCACATTAGTGCAAGGCTATGGGGGGCAGCTGTAAGTATTCTGTCAAAGAAACAGACCCAACTTACTCCCATGTCGGCACTATAGAAAAATCTACCTGAGGGCGGGCTCTAGTGGTCACACTGTAACATAGACACTAATGCTAAAAAAAGTAGCAGTCGCTGGCCGTGACACACCCACGAAACACCCACATCTGACTACCTATTCCCCTGTTACCTCCCAGGAATGCCCACCGAAATTGCCTATCTCTGCAACTGAATTAGTTCTACACCCCGGCGGTAACCATCATGACACTTGCGCAGTGTAACTCGGATGCACGCGCAGTACAAAAGACATTGGACATCTGCGTAAATATCAGCACTGCACATACCTCTGAATCAGGCCCATAGACTCTTATTAGTAAACAAATACTTGAAATGACATAAGAACAATGAGTCTGATTCAGAGATTTATGTAAATCCGATATTTAAATCCGTTTATACGCAGGAGCTGTACTGTGCATGTGCAGGTCTGTTTCTGTTTATGGGTTGTAGTGCCCCAAAAGCCGCAACATGATTGACAAGCTGCTGGCGTTTGGGGGGGTCGACAGGGAGCATTTTCGAAAAAGGGGAAGTGTTAGCGCCATTTCCTTTGACGCATCTTCCTGGCTCCAGCAGCGTGATTTACCCGGGCATCCTCAGTAAACTGACAGTTACTCAGATGTCCGATGTTCATACAGTTGATCCGATGCTGCGTCTTTAGATGCCTCAGCGGGTCAGAGGAGCTGGCAGGAGGTGTCTTTTAACACAATGATTCCTGTGGCATTTACATATTATATTTACTGCTGATATTATCATATCTAGATCACTATTCTTGGGGTTGATTCAGAGATGGATGCTATTATGCCACAAAAGAGTCCATGAGTCCAAGACATGAGAGAATAGACAAATAGTCAAATATGATAAGATCGTTAATTGATATGTAGTAATATCGGAAACCACTATAAATGGGAATTATCGATAAAGAATACAAAACATGAACTTTTGGTATGCTTAACCAGTTCAGAGATATAAGACTGGTGGATAGTAGAACTGGTGGTCTAGTGTACAACGGTGTTGGCATAGTCTGTCACATTCTCACAGCTCCTCCGTTTAAGCTGGTGACTCTGTGACTGCAGCAGCACTGGGTGTGATCTTTGAAGTCCCCCAAAGGGTGAGCTGCATTTCAGTCCTTATGGCCAGGCTGCTGCTGTGTAGTAGTATATGTATTGATATTAGGGGTGTGCACCGGCCACTTTTCGTGTTTTGTGTTTTGGTTTTGGATCTGGATCTTTCTTCGTGTTTTGGATCTGGATTGGTTTTGCCAAAACCACTCTTCCGTGTTTTGGGTTCTGGGTTTTGTGTTTTGGATCTGTATTTTTTTGAAAAAAAGCATAAAAACAGCTAAAATCACAGAATTTGTAGGTTTTTCTGCTCCTATGCTATTATTAACCTCAATAACCTTAATTTCCACTCATTTCCAGTCTATTCTGAACACCTCACACCTCACAATAGTGTTTTTATGTCCAAAAGGTTGCACCGAGGTAGCTGGATGACTATGCTAAGCGACACGAGTGGGCGTCACAAACACGTGACCCATCTAGGCGTGAAACTGCAGTGGCAGACAGGATGGCAGTTTGAAAAACTAGGCCCCAAACTGTATATAATGCAAAGAAAAAAAGAGGTGCAAGATGGAATTGTCCTTGGGCCCTCCCACCCACCCTTATGTTGAATAAACAGGACATGCACACTTTAACAAACCAATCATTTCAGCGCCAGGGTCTGCCACACAACTGTGGCTGAAATGATTGGTTCGTTTGGGCCCCCACAAAACAAGCTGGCAATTAATCTGTCCCTGCACAAACTGGCTCTACAGAGGCAAGATGTCATCCTCATCCTCCTCATCCACCGATTCCTCACCCTCTTCAGTGTGTACATCCTCATCCTCACAGAGTATTAATTCGTCCCCGCTGGAACCACAGGTCCCTCTGTACGTTCTGGAGGCTGGTCTCCCTGGAAGAGTTGATAATTCATTTTATGAACATCATCTTCTCCACATTTTGTGGAAGCAACCTCCTACGCCTTTCGCTGACAAGGTTCCCGGCTGCACTAAACACTCTTTCGGAGTACACACTGGAGGGGGGGCAACTCAGGTAAAATAGAGCCAGTTTGTACAGGGACCTCCAAATTGCTTCTTTTTCCTGCCAGTACAGGTACGGACTGTTTGACATGCCTACTTGGATGCTGTCACCGATGTAATCCTTTAACAGACAGACGCACGCTTGTCGCTGCTGCTTTGAGGATGCAAGTGCGGCTACAGCCCACACAATTCACAAAGAAAGAAAAAAAAAAAGAATATTTTTATTGTTTGTGGAGCGCACTTTGAGGGTTACACCACCCTTTAACAGACAGACGCACGCTTGTCGCTGCTGCTTTGAGGATGCAAGTGCGGCTACAGCCCACACAATTCACAAAGACAGAAAATAAGAGAACAATATTTTTATTGTTTGTGTAGCACACTTTGAGGGTGTCACCACCCTTTAACAGACAGACGCACGCTTGTCGCTGCTGCTTTAAGGATACAGGTGCGGCTACAGCCCACATATTTCACAAAGACCGAAAAAAAAGAACAATATTTTTATTGTTTGTGTAGCACACTTTGAGGGTGTCACCACCCTTTAACAGACAGATGCACGCTTGTCGCTGCTGCTTTGAGGACAGTATCATATGCAGTGACAGTAGACTTGTCAGAAATTGTGGGCACGTCCTTCAGTCCGGACCAGATGACCAAACCAGCCCTTGACTTATGACACAGGCGCACGCTTGGCGCTGCTACTATGTTGATGCACGTGCGGCTACATCACACACAAGTCACAAACACATTAAAAAAATAGTTTTTTATTTTTTGGAGCACTTTGAGGGTTACACCACCCTTTAACAGACAGACGCACGCTTGTCGCTGCTGCTTTGAGGATGCAAGTGCGGCTACAGCCCACACAATTCACAAAGACAGAAAAAAAAAGAACAATATTTTTATTGTTTGTGTAGCACACTTTGAGGGTGTCACCACCCTTTAACAGACAGATGCACGCTTGTTGCTGCTGCTTTGAGGATGCAGGTGGAATCTAGATGGGATTTGGAACCGGGGACACACTACCTCCATCAATTGTCTAAATCCCACTGCACTAATGGCGGATACCGGACGCACGTCTAACACCAACATAGCAGTCAAGGCCTCAGTCATACGTTTTGCTTCAGGATGACTGCTGTCGTACTTCATCCTCATCGCTAGGGACTGTTGGAGGGTCAATTGTTTAGTAAAAGTAGTGATGTTCCTACTTCCTCTCTGGGATGATGAACAACTCCCAGCAGCAGCAACAGCACTAGGAGGAAGTGGTTCTTGATCTTTCCCTATTTTATTTTTATTGGGGAAAGTTTGGTCCTCCATTTATGTTATATTGATATATACGTGCGGCTAAAGCGCACACAAACACAGAAAATATTATTTTATTTTTGCTGGAGAGTAGTGCACTTTGTGGGTTACACCACCCTTTAAGAAATGAGCCAGCCGGCTCTTTACTTATGGGACACAGGCGCACGCTTGGCGCTGCTCCTTTGTTGATGCACGTGCAGCCACAGTGCACACAAGTCACAAACACAGAAAATATATATTTTTTTTGTTTGGAGTGTACTTTGGGGGTTACAGCACCCTTTAAAGGTCAAGCCAGCCGGCCCTTTACTTATGACACAGGTGCACGCTTGGCACTACTTTGTTGATGCACGTGCGGCTACTGCGCACACAATTCACAAACAAAGAAAATAATTTTTTTTTTGGTTTGGACTGGAGTGTACTTTGGGGGTTACAGCACCCTTTAACAGTCAAGCCAGCCGGCCCTTTACTTATGACACAGGCGCACGCTTGGCACTACTTTGTTGATACACGTGCGGCTACTGCGCACACAATTCACAAACACAGAAAATATATATTTTTTTGGTTTGGACTGGAGTGTACTTTGGGGGTTACAGCACCCTTTAACGGTCAAGCCAGCCGGCCCTTTACTTATGACACAGGCGCACGCTTGGCACTACTTTGTTGATACACGTGCGGCTACTGCGCACACAATTCACAAACACAGAAAATATATATTTTTTTGGTTTGGACTGGAGTGTACTTTGGGGGTTACAGCACCCTTTAATTGTCAAGCCAGCCGGCCCTTTACTTATGACACAGGCGCACGGTTGGCACTACTTTGTTGATGCACGTGCGGCTACTGCGCACACAATTCACAAACACAGAAAATATATATTTTTGTGGTTTGGACTGGAGTGCACTTTGGGGGTTACAGCACCCTTTAACG
Organism: Taudactylus pleione; assembly: GCA_031769625.1. NCBI lineage: Eukaryota > Metazoa > Chordata > Amphibia > Anura > Myobatrachidae > Taudactylus > Taudactylus pleione. The sequence continues at coordinate 1,293,128 of JAUIMM010000104.1, read as the reverse complement.
GTCAAGCCAGCCGGCCCTTTACTTATGACACAGGCGCACGCTTGGCACTACTTTGTTGATGCACGTGCGGCTACTGTGCACACAATTCACAAACACAGAAAATATATGTTTTTTGGTTTGGACTGGAGTGTACTTTGGGGGTTACAGCACCCTTTAACGGTCAAGCCAGCCGGCCCTTTACTTATGACACAGGCGCACGCTTGGCACTACTTTGTTGATGCACGTGTGGCTACTGCGCACACAATTCACAAACACAGAAAATATTTTTTTTTTTGGTTTGGACTGGAGTGTACTTTGGGGTTTACAGCACCCTTTAACGGTCAAGCCAGCCGGCCCTTTACTTATGACACAGGCGCACGCTTGGCACTACTTTGTTGATGCACGTGCGGCTACTGCGCACACAATTCACAAACACAGAAAATATTTTTTTTTTGGTTTGGACTGGAGTGTACTTTGGGGGTTACAGCACCCTTTAATGGTCAAGCCAGCCGGCCCTTTACTTATGACACAGGGGCATGCTTGACACTACTTTGTTGATGCACGTGCGGCTACTGCGCACACAATTCACAAACACAGAAAATATATATTTTTTTGGTTTGGACTGGAGTGTACTTTGGGCGTTACAGCACCCTTTAACGGTCAAGCCAGCCGGCCCATTACTTATGACACAGGCGCACGCTTGGCACTACTTTGTTGATACACATGCGGCTAATGCGCACACAATTCACAAACACAGAAAATATATATTTTTTAGGTTTGGACTGGAGTGTACTTTGGGGGTTACAGCACCCTTTAATGGTCAAGCCAGCCGGCCCTTTACTTATGACACAGGCGCACGGTTGGCACTACTTTGTTGATGCACATGCGGCTACTGCGCACACAATTCACAAACACAGAAAATATATATTTTTTTGGTTTGGACTGGAGTGTACTTTGGGGGTTACAGCACCCTTTAACGGTCAAGCCAGCCGGCCCTTTACTTATGACACAGGTGCACGCTTGGCACTACTTTGTTGATGCATGTGCGGCTACTGTGCACACAATTCACAAACACAGAAAATATATATTTTTTTGGTTTGGACTGGAGTGTACTTTGGGGGTTACAGCACCCTTTAACGGTCAAGCCAGCTGGCCCTTTACTTATGACACAGGCGCACGCTTGGCACTACTTTGTTGATGCACGTGCGGCTACTGCGCACACAATTCACAAACACAGAAAATAATTTTTTTTTTGGTTTGGACTGGAGTGTACTTTGGGGGTTACAGCACCCTTTAACGGTCAAGCCAGCCGGCCCTTTACTTATGACACAGGCGCACGCTTGGCACTACTTTGTTGATGCACGTGCGGCTACTGCGCACACAATTCACAAACATAGAAAATATTTTTTTTTTTGGTTTGGACTGGAGTGTACTTTGGGGGTTACAGCACCCTTTAACGGTCAAGCCAGCCGGCCCTTTACTTATGACACAGGCGCACGCTTGGCACTACTTTGTTGATGCACGTGCGGCTACTGTGCACACAATTCACAAACACAGAAAATATATATTTTTTTGGTTTGGACTGGAGTGTACTTTGGGGGTTACAGCACCCTTTAACGGTCAAGCCAGCCGGCCCTTTACTTATGACACAGGCGCACGCTTGGCACTACTTTGTTGATGCACGTGCGGCTACTGCGCACACAATTCACAAACACATGAAAATACATTTTTTTTTGGTTTGGACTGGAGTGTACTTTGGGGGTTACAGCACCCTTTAACGGTCAAGCCAGCCGGCCCTTTACTTATGACACAGGCGCACGCTTGGCACCACTTTGTTGATGCACGTGCGGCTACTGCGCACACAATTCACAAACATAGAAAATAATTTTTTTTTTGGTTTGGACTGGAGTGTACTTTGGGGGTTACAGCACCCTTTAACGGTCAAGCCAGCCGGCCCTTTACTTATGACACAGGCGCCCACTTGGCACTACTTTGTTGATGCACGTGCGGCTACTGCGCACACAATTCACAAACACAGAAAATAATTTTTTTTTTGGTTTGGACTGGAGTGTACTTTGGGGGTTTACAGCACCCTTTAACGGTCAAGCCAGCCGGCCCTTTACTTATGACACAGGCGCACGCTTGGCACTACTTTGTTGATGCACGTGTGGCTACTGCGCACACAATTCACAAACACAAAAAAAATATTATTTTTTTAGCACTTGGGGGAGCACCCCTGATGGACAGAGCACCCCCTGGACAACACTACAGCACCCCTTTAGGACTGGGACACTGCACAGGTCTTTGGAGTGGACACAGCCCCTATGGAGAACTGACTGCACAACACAGTCCAGCCAGCCCCTATGGACTTTGAAGTAGTGGACACAGCCCCTATTAACAACAGCAGCACAGCACAACACAGCCAGCCCCTATGGACTTTGAAGTAGTGGACAACAGCAGCACAGCGCAGCACAGCACAGCACAACATTACTCTGCACTACACTACACTACACTACACAGCCCAGCCAGCCCTAACTCCCACCTTCCCTCTTCACTGTCCACAGCCGAGTGAGAAAATGGCGCCGACGCGGGTACCATATATAGGATCCAAAACCCGCGAGACTCGGAAGGCGGGAAGATGACGTTTTGCCTCGATTTCAGAATCCGAGTCAGGCGGGAAAAGTCGAGCCTGACTCGGATCGGACTCGGTTCTGGGGGGCTCGGGGGGGTTCGGATTTCAGAAATCCGAACCCGCTCACCCCTAATTGATATGTATGCATATCAATCATATACATCATTAAATTATTAAATATAAAAAAATATATGTTTATAAATATATTTAATGTGTGTATATATATTGTAAATAAAAAGGCCATGTATACAAATTGTGTGCATGTGTGTGTGTATATATATTAGGGGTGTGCACCGGACACTTTTCGTGTTTTGTGTTTTGGTTTTGGATCTGGATCTTTCTTCGTGTTTTGGATCTGGATTGGTTTTGCCAAAACCACCCTTCCGTGTTTTAGGTTCTGGGTTTTGTGTTTTGGATCTGGATTTTTTCTTAAAAAATACAAAAAAACGCTAAAATCACATAAATGGGCCTTTTTTTGTTCCTACGCTATTAATAACCCCAATAACATTAATTTCCACTCATTTCCACTTTATTCTGAACACCTCACACCTCACAATATTGTTTTTAGGCCAAAAGGTTGTACCGAGGAAGCTGGATGACTATGCTAAGCGACACAAGGGGGCGGCACAAACACGTGGCCCATCTAGGAGTGGCACTGCAGTGGCAGACAGGAAGCCAATCAGCGTTATGGTGCCCATTTGCATGTAGCACGAACCCGGGAGATCCGTGCTACATGCATCTGTGTGATTGGCACAGAGCAATGACAGGTCCGTGAGACCCGTCTGTGCTGCTGTGGTAAAAAAAAAAAAAAAAACCTGTGTAAAAAAAGAAAAAAATGGCGTGCACCCCCCCAAAAAAGAGCAACCAGCCCCGGGCATTAGTAACCCAGTGCTGGGTGTGCTTAAATACAGGGGACAAACGACGTAGGGGTCCCCTGTACTTAAGCACAACCAGCACCGGGCTAGTCAGAACCAGCGCTGGTTGCCAAAATACGGGGGACAAACGACGTAGGGGTCCCCTGTATTCTGCGCAACCAGCTCTGGGCTCTGATCCGGTCCTGGTTCTGGAAATATAGGGGACAAAAAATGAGTAGGGTTCCCCTGTATGTTCCAGAACCAGCACTGGACTTTTTCTAGCGGGGGGCTGATGCCACAGCCAGGGGAGCCCTTTCACCGGGCCCCCCAGCCGCAGCATCAACCCTGACCGCTAGTCAGCCCAGGCCGGGGATCCCTGGAGAGCTGGGGACCCCCCCAATAAAGGGGTCACCCTCTCCAGGGCACCCCAGGCCCAGGCTGATAGCCCGGGGCTATCCCCGCCACCCCTGGTGGTGGTGGGTGGCGGGTTGATTGTGTGGTGTGGTGTAAATAAAGAATATCAAACATTGTCTTTACAAGTAGAACTGCAAGTCCCAGCTAGCCTGCCCCGCATGCTGGTACTTGGAGAACCACAAGTACCAGCATGCAGGGCATTAAGGGCCCACTAGTACCTGTAGTTCACCTGTAAAAAAAATTTTTAAAAAAACACAGGACACACACACCGTGACAGTATAAGTTTATTAAACATACATACACACACACACATGTACACATACTCACCTATGTAACCTGTAGCATCGGTCCACTTGTCCGGTAAAGTATCCCTAGGGGACCTGTGAAAAAAAACATACTCACCATCTCCTATGCGAGGTTCTGTCCTCTTCGTTCCAAAGTAGGCATCCCCGGACTTGGCAAAAAAAAAAAACGAAAACGCGATCCACGAACTTAGTACCGTTCTATAGAACGGTACTTCCCGAATGAGAGCTTAGCGGCGGGGTATCACCATGGAAACCCCGCTGCTAAGCGTTCATTGGCTGAGAGAGGTCATCTCCCGTCTCTCAGCCAATGAACGGCTCCCTCCATTGTAGTCAATGGTGGGAACCGCAGGGTAAACTTTAATAACCTTGCGGCTCCCAGCATTGACTACAATGGAGGGAGCCGTTCATTGGCTGAGAGAGACGGGAGATGGCCTCTCTCAGCCAATGAACGCTTAGCAGCGGGGTTTCCATGGTGATACCCCACCGCTAAGCTCTCATTCGGGAAGTACCGTTCTATAGAACGGTACTAAGTTCGTGGATCGCGTTTTCGTTTTTTTTTTTTTTGCCAAGTCCGGGGATGCCTACTTTGGAACGAAGAGGACAGAACCTCGCATAGGAGATGGTGAGTATGTTTTTTTTCACAGGTCCCCTATGGATACTTTACCGGACAAGTGGACCGATGCTACAGGGTTACATAGGTGAGTATGTGTACATGTGTGTGTGTGTGTGTGTGTGTGTATGTATGTTTAATAAACTTATACTGTCACGGTGTGTGTGTCCTGTGTTTTTTTTAAACATTTTTTTACAGGTGAACTACAGGTACTAGTGGGCCCTTAATGCCCTGCATGCTGGTACTTGTGGTTCTCCAAGTACCAGCATGCGGGGCAGGCTTGCTGGGACTTGCAGTTCTACTTGTAAAGACAATGTTTGATATTCTTTATTTACACCACACCACACAATCAACCCGCCACCCACCGCCACCAGGGGTGGCGGGGATAGCCCCGGGCTATCAGCCTGGGCCTGGGGAGCCCTGGAGAGGGTGACCCCTTTATTGGGGGGGTCCCCAGCTCTCCAGGGATCCCCGGCCTGGGCTGACTAGCGGTCAGGGCTGATGCTGCGGCTGGGGGGCCCGGTGAAAGGGCTCCCCTGGCTGTGGCATCAGCCCCCCGCTAGAAAAAGTCCAGTGCTGGTTCTGGAACATACAGGGGAACCCTACTCATTTTTTTCCCCTGTATTTCCAGAACCAGGACCGGATCAGAGCCCAGAGCTGGTTGCGCAGAATACGGGGGACCCCTACGTCGTTTGTCCCCCGTATTTTGGCAACCAGCTCTGGTTCTGACTAGCCCAGTGCCGGTTGTGTTTAAGTACAGGGGACCCCTATGTCGTTTGTCCCCTGTATTTAAGCACACCCAGCATTGGGTCACTAATGCCCGGGGCTGGTTGCTCTTTTTTTGGGGGGGGGCACGCCATTTTTTTCTCTTTTTACACAGGTTTTTTTTTTTTTTTTTACCACAGCAGCACAGATGGGTCTCACGGACCCGTTAGTGCTCTGTGTCAATGACACAGATGCAAGTAGCACGGATCTCCTGGTCCGTGCGTGCATCTGTGTCATTGAAATACACAGCAGCACAGACGGGTCTCACTGACCCATCTGTGCTCTGTGTCACTGTCAATCACACAGATGCATGTAGCACGGATCTCACGAGTCCGTGCTACATGCAAATGAGCACCATAATGCTGATTGGCTGAGAGCCGTGACAGACGGCTCTGTCAGCCAATCAGCACTTTGCCCATTAAAGGCAAAGGCATTTTTTTTAAAATGGCCGCTCGAGGCAAAACCTCGAGATCCGACAGCAGATCTCGAGGTTTTGCCTCGGGAGAGGGATCCGGGGCAGACAGGGAGATCCGAGCTTGGGCTCGGATCGCCCCGTATCCCCGAAGTTCGGGTGGGTTCGGTTCTCAGGGAACCGAACCCGCTCATCCCTAATATATATATGTATATGCATTGTATATATATATATATATATATATATATATACAGTCAGGTCCATAAATATTGGGACATTGACAGAATTTTCAGATTTTGGCCTCTATTCACCACCACAATGGTTTTGAAATGAAACAAACAAGATGTGCTTTAACTGCAGACTTTCAGATTTAATTTGAGGGTAATTACATCCAAATCGGGTGAACGGTGTAGGAATTGCAACAGTTTCTATATGTGCCTCCCACTTTTTAAGGGGCCAAAAGTATTGGGACTATCAACTCAAAAGCTATTTCATGGACAGGTGTGGGCTATTCCCTCGTTATTTCATTATCAATTAAGCAGATAAAAGGTCTGGAGTTGATTCTAGGTGTGACATTTGCATTTGGAATCAGTTGCTGTCAACTCTCAATATGAGATCCAAAGAGCTGTCACTATCAGTGAAGCAAGCCATCATTAGGCTGAAAAATTAAAACAAACCCATCAGAGAGATTGCAAAAACATTAGGTGTGGCCAAATCAACTGTTTGGAACATTCTTAAAAAGAAAGAACGCACCGGAGAGCTCAGCAACACCAAAAGACCCGGAAGACCACGGAAAACAACTGTGGTGGATGACAAAAGAATTATTTCCCTGGTGAAGAAAAACCCCTTCACAACAGTTGGCCAAATCAAGAACACTCTCCAGGAGGTAGATGTATATGTGTCAAAGTCAACAATCAAGAGAAGACTTCACAAGAGTGAATATAGAGGGTTCACCACAAGATGCAAACCATTGGTGAGCCACAAAAACAGGAACACCAGATTAGAGTTTGCCAAACAACATCTAAGAAAGCCATTACAGTTCTGGAACAACATCCTATTGACAGGTGAGACAAATATCAACTTGTACCAGAGTGATGGGATGAGAAGAGAAGGAAAGGAACTGCACATGATCCAAAACATACCACCTCATCAGTGAAGCATGGTGGTGGTAGTGTCATGGCGTGTGCATGTATGGCTGCCAATGGAACTGGTTCCCTTGTATTTATTGATGATGTGACTGCTGACAAAAGCAGCAGAATTAATTCTGAAGTGTTTCGGGCAATATTATATGCTCATATTCAGTCAAATGCTTCAGAACTCATTGTACAGTGCTTCACAGTGCAGATGGACAATGACCCGAAGCATACTGCAAAAGCAACCAAAGAGTTTTTTAAGGCTAAAAAGTGGAATGTTATGCAATGGCCAAGTCAATCCCCTGACCTGAATCCGATTGAGCATGCATTTCACTTGATGAACACATTTGTCCTCTATTCACCACCACAATGGCTTTGAAATGAAACAAACAAGATGTGCTTTATCTGCAGACTTTCAGATTTAATTTGAGGGTAATTACATCCAAATCAGGTGAACGGTGTAGGAATTACAACGGTTTCTATATGTGCCTCCCACTTTTTAAGGGGCTAAAAGTAATGGGACAAACTAAACAATCCTAAATATAACTTTCACTTTTTAATACTTTGTTGCAAATCCTTTGCAGGCAATTACAGCCTAAAGTCTGGAACGCATAGACATCACCAGACGCTGGGTTTCATCCCTGGTGATGCTCTGCCAGGCCTCTACTGCAAATGTCTTCAGCTCCTGCTTGTTCTTGGGGCATTTTAATATGAAAATTCTGTCAATGTCCCAATATTTATGGACCTGACTGTATATACACACATACACTATATATGTATTTATACTGTGTGTGTGTGTATATATATATATATATATATATATATATAGCTGGGGCGGGGAGGGTTAGGTTTAGGGTTCTCGGGGGGGCTTAGGGTTAGGCACCCCCCTGGGAGGTTAGGTTTAGGCTAGAGGAAGGGGGGTTAGGGTTAGGCACCCCCCTAGGTGATTTAGGTTTAGGCGGCGGGGAAGGGGGGTGTTAGGTTTAGGCACTTAGAGTGGGGATTAGTGTTAGGCACTTGGGGGGGAGGTTAGGGTTAGGTACCCCTAATGGAGGGTTAGGGGGTAAAATTAGGTTAGGAAATACTTATCAAGATTTTCACCCATGCAGGGCTCACGCTGACATATGTATTCCAGTGCGTGTATATGTATGTGCATATGTATATATATATATATATATGTATGTGTATGTATATATATATATTTATATATTATATATATATATATATTATATCTATCTATCTATATACACATACTGGAGTGCTGTCCTTTTTGTGCATGTGATTTAAGGGGTCATCTTGTGGGCTACCAGGATTTGCACCCGGGCCATATGGCTAATTCTTCATAGGAGTGCCGGCCAACAGTGTTTGTTTTATATATATATATATAGGACATGCAAATGGATGGGCACTCTCAATGCAAAAAATAGAAATTTTTTATTTAGCTCACATGTTCAAAAGTCAATAGTCCACGTGTCGGTCCAGCAGGACCTTTGTCAAGACACAAGGCATCCAAACAGGACAACCACCACAGAAGTTGTTGAGCTGTTTGGATGCCTTGTGTCTTCTTTTGAATATGTGAGCTAAATAAAAAATTTCTATTTTTTGCATTGAGAGTGCCCATCCATTTGCATGTCCTATTTGTCGGTCCATCTGTTTGGCCCTTAGTGGACCACCTCACCATTATATAATGCAAGCAGGATGTGCAGTTTTTCCTGTATATATATATATATATATTATATATATATATATATATATATATATATTAGACAAACTGTATGTGTGTGTATATACTAGGGGTGTGCACCGGCCACTTTTCGTGTTTTGTGTTTTGGTTTTGGATCTGGATCTTTCTTCGTGTTTTGGATCTGGATTGGTTTTGCCAAAACCACCCTTCCGTGTTTTGGGTTCTGGGTTTTGTGTTTTGGATCTGTATTTTTTTGAAAAAAAGCATAAAAACAGCTAAAATCACAGAATTTGTAGGTTTTTCTGCTCCTATGCTATTACTAACCTCAATAACCTTAATTTCCACTCATTTCCAGTCTATTGTGAACACCTCACACCTCACAATAGTGTTTTTATGTCCAAAAGGTTGCACCGAGGTAGCTGGATGACTATGCTAAGCGACACGAGTGGGCGGCACAAACACGTGACCCATCTAGGCGTGAAACTGCAGTGGCAGACAGGATGGCAGTTTGAAAAACTAGGCCCCAAACTGTACATAATGCAAAGAAAAAAAAGAGGTGCAAGATGGAATTGTCCTTGGGCCCTCCCACCCACCCTTATGTTGTATAAACAGGACATGCACACTTTAACAAACCAATCATTTCAGCGCCAGGGTCTGCCACACAACTGTGGCTGAAATGATTGGTTCGTTTGGGCCCCCACAAAACAAGCTGGCAATTAATCTGTCCCTGCACAAACTGGCTCTACGGAGGCAAGATGTCATCCTCATCCTCCTCATCCACCGATTCCTCACCCTCTTCAGTGTGTACATCCTCATCCTCACAGAGTATTAATTCGTCCCCGCTGGAACCACAGGTCCCTCTGTACGTTCTGGAGGCTGGTCTCCCTGGAAGAGTTGATAATTCATTTTATGAACATCATCTTCTCCACATTTTGAGGAAGCAACCTCCTATGCCTTTCGCTGACAAGGTTCCCGGCAGCACTAAACACTCTTTCGGAGAACACACTGGAGGGGGGGCAACTCAGGTAAAATAGAGCCAGTATGTACAGGGACCTCCAAATTGCTTCTTTTTCCTGCCAGTACAGGTACGGACTGTCTGACATGCCTACTTGGATGCTGTCACCGATGTAATCCTTTAACAGACAGACGCACGCTTGTCGCTGCTGCTTTGAGGATGCAAGTGCGGCTACAGCCCACACAATTCACAAAGACAGAAAAACAAAAAAGAATATTTTTATTGTTTGTGGAGCACACTTTGAGGGTTACACCACCCTTTAACAGACAGACGCACGCTTGTCGCTGCTGCTTTGAGGATGCAAGTGCGGCTACAGCCCACACAATTCACAAAGACAGAAAAAAGAAGAAGAATATTTTTATTGTTTGTGTAGCACACTTTGAGGGTGTCACCACCCTTTAACAGACAGATGCACGCTTGTCGCTGCTGCTTTAAGGATGCAGGTGCGGCTACAGCCCACACATTTCACAAAGACTGGAAAAAAAAGAACAATATTTTAATTGTTTGTGTAGCACACTTTGAGGGTGTCACCACCCTTTAACAGACAGATGCACGCTTGTCGCTGCTGCTTTAAGGATGCAGGTGCGGCTACAGCCCACACAATTCACAAAGACAGAAAAAAGAAGAATATTTTTATTGTTTGTGTAGCACACTTTGAGGGTGTTACCACCCTTTAACAGACAGACGCACGCTTGTCGCTGCTGCTTTGAGGATGCAAGTGCGGCTACATCGCACACAAGTCACAAACACATAAAAAAAATAGTTTTTTATTTTTTGGAGCACTTTGAGAGTTACACCACCCTTTAACAGACAGATGCACGCTTGTCGCTGCTGCTTTGAGGATGCAAGTGCGGCTACAACCCACACAATTCACAAAGACCGAAAAAAAAAGAAGAATATTTTTATTGTTTGTGTAGCACACTTTGAGGGTGTCACCACCCTTTAACAGACAGATGCACGCTTGTCGCTGCTGCTTTGAGGACAGTATCATATGCAGTGACAGTAGACTTGTCAGAAATTGTTGGCACGTCCTTCAGTCTGGACAAGATGTCCAAACCAGCCATTGACTTATGACACAGGCGCACGCTTGGCGCTGCTACTATGTTGATGCACGTGCGGCTACATCGCACACAAGTCACAAACACATTAAAAAAATAGTTTTTTATTTTTTGGAGCACTTTGAGGGTTACACCACCCTTTAACAGACAGAGACACGCTTGTCGCTGTTGCTTTGAGGATGCAAGTGCGGCTACAGCCCACACAATTCACAAAGACAAAAAAAAAAAGAACAATATTTTTATTGTTGGTGTAGCACACTTTGAGGGTGTCACCACCCTTTAACAGACAGACGCATGCTTGTCGCTGCTGCTTTGAGGACAGTATCATATGCAGTGACAGTAGACTTGTCAGAAATTGTTGGCACGTCCTTCAGTCTGGACCAGATGTCCAAACCAGCCCTTGACTTATGACACAGGCGCACGCTTGGCGCTGCTACTATGTTGATGCACGTGCGGCTACATCGCACACAAGTCACAAACACATTAAAAAAATAGTTTTTTATTTTTTGGAGCACTTTGAGGGTTACAACACCCTTTAACAGACAGACGCACGCTTGTCGCAGCTGCTTTGAGGATGCAAGTGCGGCTACAGCCCACACAATTCACAAAGACAGTAAAAAAAAGAAGAATATTTTTATTGTTTGTGGAGCGCACTTTGAGGGTTACACCACCCTTTAACAGACAGACGCACGCTTGTCGCTGCTGCTTTGAGGATGCAAGTGCGGCTACAGCCCACACAATTCACAAAGACAGAAAAAAAAAGAAGAATATTTTTATTGTTTGTGGAGCGCACTTTGAGGGTTACACCACCCTTTAACAGACAGACGCACGCTTGTCGCTGCTGCTTTGAGGATGCAAGTGCGGCTACAGCCCACACAATTCACAAAGACAGAAAAAAGAAGAAGAATATTTTTATTGTTTGTGGAGCGCACTTTGAGGGTTACACCATCCTTTAACAGACAGACGCACGCTTGTTGCTGCTGCTTTGAGGATGCAAGTGCGGCTACAGCCCACACAATTCACAAAGACAGAAAAAAGAAGAAGAATATTTTTATTGTTTGTGGAGCGCACTTTGAGGGTTACACCACCCTTTAACAGACAGACGCACGCTTGTCGCTGCTGCTTTGAGGATGCAAGTGCGGCTACAGCCCACACATTTCACAAAGACAGAAAAAGAAGAATATTTTTATTGTTTGTGGAGCGCACTTTGAGGGTTACACCACCCTTTAACAGACAGACGCACGCTTGTCGCTGCTGCTTTGAGGATGCAAGTGCGGCTACAGCCCACACAATTCACAAAGACAGAAAAAAGAAGAAGAATATTTTTATTGTTTGTGGAGTGCACTTTGAGGGTTACACCATCCTTTAACTGACAGACGCACGCTTGTCGCTGCTGCTTTGAGGATGCAGGTGGAATCTAGACGGGATTTGGAACCGGGGACACACTATCTCCATCAATTGTCTAAATCCCACTGCACTAATGGCGGATACCGGACGCACGTCTAACACCAACATAGCAGTCAAGGCCTCAGTCATACGTTTTGCTTCAGGATGACTGCTGTCGTACTTCATCCTCATCGCTAGGGACTGTTGGAGGGTCAATTGTTTAGTAAAAGTAGTGATGTTCCTACTTCCTCTCTGGGATGATGAACAACTCCCAGCAGCAGCAATAGCACTAGGAGGAAGTGGTTCTTGATCTTTCCCTATTTTATTTTTATTGGAGAAAGTTTGGTCCTCCATTTATGTTATATTGATATATACGTGCGGCTAAAGCGCACACAAACACAGAAAATATTTTTTTATTTTTGCTGGAGAGTAGTGCACTTTGTGGGTTACACCACCCTTTAAGAAATGAGCCAGCCGGCTCTTTACTTATGGGACACAGGCGCACGCTTGGCGCTGCTCCTTTGTTGATGCACGTGCAGCCACAGTGCACACAAGTCACAAACACAGAAAATATATATTTTTTTGGTTTGGAGTGTACTTTGGGGGTTACAGCACCCTTTAAAGGTCAAGCCAGCCGGCCCTTTACTTATGACACAGGTGCACGCTTGGCACTACTTTGTTGATGCACGTGCGGCTACTGCGCACACAATTCACAAACAAAGAAAATAATTTTTTTTTGGTTTGGACTGGAGTGTACTTTGGGGGTTACAGCACCCTTTAACGGTCAAGCCAGCCGGCCCTTTACTTATGACACAGGCGCACGCTTGGCACTACTTTGTTGATACACGTGCGGCTACTGCGCACACAATTCACAAACACAGAAAATATATTTTTTTTTGGTTTGGACTGGAGTGTACTTTGGGGGTTACAGCACCCTTTAACGGTCAAGCCAGCCGGCCCTTTACTTATGACACAGGCGCACGCTTGGCACTACTTTGTTGATACACGTGCGGCGACTGCGCACACAATTCACAAACACAGAAAATATATATTTTTTTGGTTTGGACTGGAGTGTACTTTGGGGGTTACAGCACCCTTTAATTGTCAAGCCAGCCGGCCCTTTACTTATGACACAGGCGCACGGTTGGCACTACTTTGTTGATGCACGTGCGGCTACTGCGCACACAATTCACAAACACAGAAAATATATATTTTTTTGGTTTGGACTGGAGTGCACTTTGGGGGTTACAGCACCCTTTAACGGTCAAGCCAGCCGGCCCTTTACTTATGACACAGGCGCACGCTTGGCACTACTTTGTTGATGCACGTGCGGCTACTGTGCACACAATTCACAAACACAGAAAATATATGTTTTTTGGTTTGGACTGGAGTGTCCTTTGGGGGTTACAGCACCCTTTAATGGTCAAGCCAGCCGGCCCTTTACTTATGACACAGGCGCACGCTTGGCACTACTTTGTTGATGCACGTGCGGCTACTGCGCACACAATTCACAAACACAGAAAATAATTTTTTTTTTGGTTTGGACTGGAGTGTACTTTGGGGTTTACAGCACCCTTTAACGGTCAAGCCAGCCGGCCCTTTACTTATGACACAGGCGCACGCTTGGCACTACTTTGTTGATGCACGTGCGGCTACTGCGCACACAATTCACAAACACAGAAAATATTTTTTTTTTTGGTTTGGACTGGAGTGTACTTTGGGGGTTACAGCACCCTTTAATCGTCAAGCCAGCCGTCCCTTTACTTATGACACAGGGGCACGCTTGACACTACTTTGTTGATGCACGTGCGGCTACTGCGCACACAATTCACAAACACAGAAAATATATTTTTTTTTGGTTTGGACTGGAGTGTACTTTGGGCGTTACAGCACCCTTTAACGGTCAAGCCAGCCGGCCCATTACTTATGACACAGGCGCACGCTTGGCACTACTTTGTTGATACACGTGCGGCTAATGCGCACACAATTCACAAACACAGAAAATATATATTTTTTTGGTTTGGACTGGAGTGTACTTTGGGGGTTACAGCACCCTTTAATGGTTAAGTCAGCCGGCCCTTTACTTATGACACAGGCGCACGGTTGGCACTACTTTGTTGATGCACGTGCGGCTACTGCGCACACAATTCACAAACACAGAAAATATATATTTTTTTGGTTTGGACTGGAGTGTACTTTGGGGGTTACAGCACCCTTTAACGGTCAAGCCAGCCGGCCCTTTACTTATGACACAGGTGCATGCTTGGCACTACTTTGTTGATGCACGTGCGGCTACTGTGCACACAATTCACAAACACAGAAAATATATATTTTTTTGGTTTGGACTGGAGTGTACTTTGGGGGTTACAGCACCCTTTAATGGTCAAGCCAGCCGGCCCTTTACTTATGACACAGGCGCACGCTTGGCACTACTTTGTTGATGCACGTGCGGCTACTGCGCACACAATTCACAAACACAGAAAATAATTTTTTTTTTGGTTTGGACTGGAGTGTACTTTGGGGCTTACAGCACCCTTTAACGGTCAAGCCAGCCGGCCCTTTACTTATGACACAGGCGCACGCTTGGCACTACTTTGTTGATGCACGTGCGGCTACTGCGCACACAATTCACAAACATAGAAAATAATTTTTTTTTTGGTTTGGACTGGAGTGTACTTTGGGGGTTACAGTACCCTTTAACGGTCAAGCCAGCCGGCCCTTTACTTATGACACAGGCGCACGCTTGGCACTACTTTGTTGATGCACGTGCGGCTACTGCGCACACAATTCACAAACACAGAAAATAATTTTTTTTTTGGTTTGGACTGGAGTGTACTTTGGGGGTTTACAGCACCCTTTAACGGTCAAGCCAGCCGGCCCTTTACTTATGACACAGGCGCACGCTTGGCACTACTTTGTTGATGCACGTGCGGCTATTGCGCACACAAATCACAAACTAAGAAAATATTTATTTTTTTGGTTTGGACTGGAGTGTACTTTGGGGGTTACAGCACCCTTTAACGGTCAAGCCAGCCGGCCCTTTACTTATGACACAGGCGCACGCTTGGCACTACTTTGTTGATGCACGTGCGGCTACTGTGCACACAATTCACAAACACAGAAAATATATATTTTTTTGGTTTGGACTGGAGTGTACTTTGGGGGTTACAGCACCCTTTAACGGTCAAGCCAGCCGGCCCTTTACTTATGACACAGGCGCACGCTTGGCACTACTTTGTTGATGCACGTGCGGCTACTGCGCACACAATTCACAAACACAGAAAATACATTTTTTTTGGTTTGGACTGGAGTGTACTTTGGGGGTTACAGCACCCTTTAACGGTCAAGCCAGCCGGCCCTTTACTTATGACACAGGCGCACGCTTGGCACCACTTTGTTGATGCACGTGCGGCTACTGCGCACACAATTCACAAACATAGAAAATAATTTTTTTTTTGGTTTGGACTGGAGTGTACTTTGGGGGTTACAGCACCCTTTAATGGTCAAGCCAGCCGGCCCTTTACTTATGACACAGGCGCACGCTTGGCACTACTTTGTTGATGCACGTGCGGCTACTGCGCACACAATTCACAAACACAGAAAATAATTTTTTTTTTGGTTTGGACTGGAGTGTACTTTGGGGGTTTACAGCACCCTTTAACGGTCAAGCCAGCCGGCCCTTTACTTATGACACAGGCGCACGCTTGGCACTACTTTGTTGATGCACGTGTGGCTACTGCGCACACAATTCACAAACACAAAAAAAATATTATTTTTTTAGCACTTGGGGGGAGCACCCCTGATGGACAGAGCACCCCCTGGACAACACTACAGCACCCCTTTAGGACTGGGACACTGCACAGGACTTTGGAGTGGACACAGCCCCTATGGAGAACTGACTGCACAACACAGTCCAGCCAGCCCCTATGGACTTTGAAGTAGTGGACACAGCCCCTATTAACAACAGCAGCACAGCACAACACAGCCAGCCCCTATGGACTTTGAAGTAGTGGACAACAGCAGCACAGCGCAGCACAGCACAGCACAACATTACTCTGCACTACACTACACTACACTACACAGCCCAGCCAGCCCTAACTCCCACCTTCCCTCTTCACTGTCCACAGCCGAGTGAGAAAATGGCGCCGACGCGGGTACCTTATATAGGATCCAAAACCCGCGAGACTCGGAAGGCGGGAAGATGACGTTTTGCCTCGATTTCAGAATCCGAGTCAGGCGGGAAAAGTCGAGCCTGACTCGGATCGGACTCGGTTCTGGGGGGCTCGGGGGGGTTCGGATTTCAGAAATCCGAACCCGCTCACCCCTAATTGATATGTATGCATATCAATCATATACATCATTAAATTATTAAATATAAAAAAATATATGTTTATAAATATATTTAATGTGTGTATATATATTGTAAATAAAAAGGCCATGTATACAAATTGTGTGCATGTGTGTGTATATATATATGTATATGCATTGTATATATATATATATATATATATATATACAGTCAGGTCCATAAATATTGGGACATTGACAGAATTTCAGATTTTGGCCTCTATTTACCACCACAATGGTTTTGAAATGAAACAAACAAGATGTGCTTTAACTGCAGACTTTCAGATTTAATTTGAGGGTAATTACATCCAAATCGGGTGTATATGTGCCTCCCACTTTTTAAGGGGCCAAAAGTATTGGGACTATCAACTCAAAAGCTATTTCATGGACAGGTGTGGGCTATTCCCTCGTTATTTCATTATCAATTAAGCAGGTAAAAGGTCTGGAGTTGATTCTAGGTGTGACATTTGCATTTGGAATCAGTTGCTGTCAACTCTCAATATGAGATCCAAAGAGCTGTCACTATCAGTGAAGCAAGCCATCATTAGGCTGAAAAATTAAAACAAACCCATCAGAGAGATTGCAAAAACATTAGGTGTGGCCAAATCAACTGTTTGGAACATTCTTAAAAAGAAAGAACGCACCGGAGAGCTCAGCAACACCAAAAGACCCGGAAGACCACGGAAAACAACTGTGGTGGATGACAAAAGAATTATTTCCCTGGTGAAGAAAAACCCCTTCACAACAGTTGGCCAAATCAAGAACACTCTCCAGGAGGTAGATGTATATGTGTCAAAGTCAACAATCAAGAGAAGACTTCACAAGAGTGAATATAGAGGGTTCACCACAAGATGCAAACCATTGGTGAGCCACAAAAACAGGAACACCAGATTAGAGTTTGCCAAACAACATCTAAAAAAGCCATTACAGTTCTGGAACAACATCCTATTGACAGGTGAGACAAATATCAACTTGTACCAGAGTGATGGGATGAGAAGAGAAGGAAAGGAACTGCACATGATCCAAAACATACCACCTCATCAGTGAAGCATGGTGGTGGTAGTGTCATGGCGTGTGCATGTATGGCTGCCAATGGAACTGGTTCCCTTGTATTTATTGATGATGTGACTGCTGACAAAAGCAGCAGAATTAATTCTGAAGTGTTTCGGGCAATATTATATGCTCATATTCAGTCAAATGCTTCAGAACTCATTGTACAGTGCTTCACAGTGCAGATGGACAATGACCCGAAGCATACTGCAAAAGCAACCAAAGAGTTTTTTAAGGCTAAAAAGTGGAATGTTATGCAATGGCCAAGTCAATCCCCTGACCTGAATCCGATTGAGCATGCATTTCACTTGATGAACACAAAACTGAAGGGAAAATGCCCCAAGAACAAGCAGGAGCTGAAGACATTGGCAGTAGAGGCCTGGCAGAGCATCACCAGGGATGAAACCCAGCGTCTGGTGATGTCTATGCGTTCCAGACTTCAGGCTGTAATTGCCTGCAAAGGATTTGCAACAAAGTATTAAAAAGTGAAAGTTATATTTAGGATTGTTTAGTTTGTCCCATTACTTTTAGCCCCTTAAAAAGTGGGAGGCACATATAGAAACCGTTGTAATTCCTACACCGTTCACCTGATTTGGATGTAATTACCCTCAAATTAAATCTGAAAGTCTGCAGATAAAGCACATCTTGTTTGTTTCATTTCAAAGCCATTGTGGTGGTGAATAGAGGACAAAATATGAAAATTCTGTCAATGTCCCAATATTTATGGACCTGACTGTATATACACACATACACTATACATGTATTTATACTGTGTGTGTGTGTGTATATATATATATATATATATATATATATAGCTGGGGCGGGGAGGGTTAGGTTTAGGGTTCTCGGGGGGGCTTAGGGTTAGGCACCCCCCTGGGAGGTTAGGTTTAGGCTAGAGGAAGGGGGGTTAGGGTTAGGCACCCCCCTAGGGGATTTAGGTTTAGTCGGCGGGGAAGGGGGGTGTTAGGTTTAGGCACTTAGAGTGGGGATTAGTGTTAGGCACTTGGGGGGGAGGTTAGGGTTAGGTACCCCTAATGGAGGGTTAGGGGGTAAAATTAGGTTAGGAAATACTTATCAAGATTTTCACCCATGCAGGGCTCACGCTGACATATGTATTCCAGTGCGTGTATATGTATGTGCATATGTATATATATATATATATATATATATATGTATGTGTATGTATATATATATATTTATATATTATATATATATATATATATATAAATACAGTAAATTCAGTGCGCAAATCAATCAATCAATCAATGCATAAACACATATAATACTGTGAAAAGTTTTTTAGAATCCAATAAATAGATGGATTTTTGGAACAAAGTAAATCTGTGTCACAGACGCCAGATATAGCACAGGCCACAGGTACCACACAGGCCGGCGTCTTCCCCACGTTAAAACCCGGATCCAAGCGGGTATTGGTTTATCAGAAGTCGATGACGAAACGCGTTGGGACGTGGTTTGGCGTTGCTTTCCATTACTGGTCGAATAGCCAACGGAGTCCCCGGAGACGTTCGGGTGATATTCAGGCTTCTTCATTTTTATTACTTGCGATGGTATCTGACCGCTGATTGTGGTACGCATATTCATTGAACGAGTTTTATGTCCGCTGTCTGCAATAAAATCTGTTTTATAGTTTCATGCACTATGTGGCGCCCCTTCTTTCTTGCTCTCAATTCCATATATATATATATATATTATATCTATCTATCTATATACACATACTGGAGTGCTGTCCTTTTTGTGCATGTGATTTAAGGGGTCATCTTGTGGGATACCAGGATTTGCACCCGGGCCATATGGCTAATTCTTCATAGGAGTGCCGGCCAACAGTGTTTGTTTTATATATATATATATATATATATATATATATATATAGGACATGCAAATGGATGGGCACTCTCAATGCAAAAAATAGAAATTTTTTATTTAGCTCACATGTTCAAAAGTCAATAGTCCACGTTTCGGTCCAGCAGGACCTTTGTCAAGACACAAGGCATCCAAACAGGACAACCACCACAGAAGTTGTTGAGCTGTTTGGATGCCTTGTGTCTTCTTTTGAATATGTGAGCTAAATAAAAAATTTCTATTTTTGCATTGAGAGTGCCCATCCATTTGCATGTCCTATATGTCGGTCCATCTGTTTGGCCCTTAGTGGACCACCTCACCGTTATATAATGCAAGCAGGATGTGCAGTTTTTCCTGTATATATATATATATATATATTATATATATATATATATATATATTAGACAAACTGTATGTGTGTGTATATACTAGGGGTGTGCACCGGCCACTTTTCGTGTTTTGTGTTTTGGTTTTGGATCTGGATCTTTCTTCGTGTTTTGGATCTGGATTGGTTTTGCCAAAACCACCCTTCCGTGTTTTGGGTTCTGGGTTTTGTGTTTTGGATCTGTATTTTTTTTAAAAAAAGCATAAAAACAGCTAAAATCACAGAATTTGTAGGTTTTTCTGCTCCTATGCTATTATTAACCTCAATAACCTTAATTTCCACTCATTTCCAGTCTATTCTGAACACCTCACACCTCACAATAGTGTTTTTATGTCCAAAAGGTTGCACCGAGGTAGCTGGATGACTATGCTAAGCGACACGAGTGGGCGGCACAAACACGTGACCCATCTAGGCGTGAAACTGCAGTGGCAGACAGGATGGCAGTTTGAAAAACTAGGCCCCAAACTGTACATAATGCAAAGAAAAAAAAGAGGTGCAAGATGGAATTGTCCTTGGGCCCTCCCACCCACCCTTATGTTGTATAAACAGGACATGCACACTTTAACAAACCAATCATTTCAGCGCCAGGGTCTGCCACACAACTGTGGCTGAAATGATTGGTTCGTTTGGGCCCCCACAAAACAAGCTGGCAATTAATCTGTCCCTGCACAAACTGGCTCTACGGAGGCAAGATGTCATCCTCATCCTCCTCATCCACCGATTCCTCACCCTCTTCAGTGTGTACATCCTCATCCTCACAGAGTATTAATTCGTCCCCGCTGGAACCACAGGTCCCTCTGTACGTTCTGGAGGCTGGTCTCCCTGGAAGAGTTGATAATTCATTTTATGAACATCATCTTCTCCACATTTTGAGGAAGCAACCTCCTACGCCTTTCGCTGACAAGGTTCCCGGCAGCACTAAACACTCTTTCGGAGTACACACTGGAGGGGGGGCAACTCAGGTAAAATAGAGCCAGTATGTACAGGGACCTCCAAATTGCTTCTTTTTCCTGCCAGTACAGGTACGGACTGTCTGACATGCCTACTTGGATGCTGTCACCGATGTAATCCTTTAACAGACAGACGCACGCTTGTCGCTGCTGCTTTGAGGATGCAAGTGCGGCTACAGCCCACACAATTCACAAAAACAGAAAAACAAAAAAGAATATTTTTATTGTTTGTGGAGCACACTTTGAGGGTTACACCACCCTTTAACAGACAGACGCACGCTTGTCGCTGCTGCTTTGAGGATGCAAGTGCGGCTACAGCCCACACAATTCACAAAGACAGGAAAAAGAAGAAGAATATTTTTATTGTTTGTGTAGCACACTTTGAGGGTGTCACCACCCTTTAACAGACAGATGCACGCTTGTCGCTGCTGCTTTAAGGATGCAGGTACGGCTACAGCCCACACATTTCACAAAGACTGGAAAAAAAAGAACAATATTTTAATTGTTTGTGTAGCACACTTTGAGGGTGTCACCACCCTTTAACAGACAGACGCACGCTTGTCGCTGCTGCTTTAAGGATGCAGGTGCGGCTACAGCCCACACAATTCACAAAGACAGAAAAAAGAAGAATATTTTTATTGTTTGTGTAGCACACTTTGAGGGTGTCACCACCCTTTAACAGACAGATGCACGCTTGTCGCTGCTGCTTTAAGGATGCAGGTGCGGCTACAGCCCACACATTTCACAAAGACTGGAAAAAAAAGAACAATATTTTAATTGTTTGTGTAGCACACTTTGAGGGTGTCACCACCCTTTAACAGACAGATGCACGCTTGTCGCTGCTGCTTTGAGGATGCAAGTGCGGCTACATCGCACACAAGTCACAAACACATTAAAAAAATAGTTTTTTATTTTTTGGAGCACTTTGAGAGTTACACCACCCTTTAACAGACAGACGCACGCTTGTCGCTGCTGCTTTGAGGATGCAAGTGCGGCTACAGCCCACACAATTCACAAAGACCGAAAAAAAAAGAAGAATATTTTTATTGTTTGTGTAGCACACTTTGAGGGTGTCACCACCCTTTAACAGACAGACGCACGCTTGTCGCTGCTGCTTTGAGGACAGTATCATATGCAGTGACAGTAGACTTGTCAGAAATTGTTGGCACGTCCTTCAGTCTGGACCAGATGTCCAAACCAGCCCTTGACTTATGACACAGGCGCACGCTTGGCGCTGCTACTATGTTGATGCACGTGCGGCTACATCGCACACAAGTCACAAACACATTAAAAAAACAGTTTTTTATTTTTTGGAGCACTTTGAGGGTTACACCACCCTTTAACAGACAGAGACACGCTTGTCGCTGCTGCTTTGAGGATGCAAGTGCGGCTACAGCCCACACAATTCACAAAGCCAAAAAAAAAAAGAACAATATTTTTATTGTTGGTGTAGCACACTTTGAGGGTGTCACCACCCTTTAACAGACAGACGCACGCTTGTCGCTGCTGCTTTGAGGACAGTATCATATGCAGTGACAGTAGACTTGTCAGAAATTGTTGGCACGTCCTTCAGTCTGGACCAGATGTCCAAACCAGCCCTTGACTTATGACACAGGCGCACGCTTGGCGCTGCTACTATGTTGATGCACGTGCGGCTACATCGCACACAAGTCACAAACACATTAAAAAAATAGTTTTTTATTTTTTGGAGCACTTTGAGGGTTACACCACCCTTTAACAGACAGACGCACGCTTGTCACAGCTGCTTTGAGGATGCAAGTGCGGCTACAGCCCACACAATTCACAAAGACAGTAAAAAAAAGAACAATATTTTTATTGTTTGTGGAGCGCACTTTGAGGGTTACACCACCCTTTAACAGACAGACGCACGCTTGTCGCTGCTGCTTTGAGGATGCAAGTGCGGCTACAGCCCACACAATTCACAAAGACAGAAAAAAAAAGAAGAATATTTTTATTGTTTGTGGAGCACACTTTGAGGGTTACACCACCCTTTAACAGACAGACGCACGCTTGTCGCTGCTGCTTTGAGGATGCAAGTGCGGCTACAGCCCACACAATTCACAAAGACAGAAAAAGAAGAATATTTTTATTGTTTGTGGAGCGCACTTTGAGGGTTACACCACCCTTTAACAGACAGACGCACGCTTGTCGCTGCTGCTTTGAGGATGCAAGTGCGGCTACAGCCCACACAATTCACAAAGACAGAAAAAAGAAGAAGAATATTTTTATTGTTTGTGGAGTGCACTTTGAGGGTTACACCATCCTTTAACAGACAGACGCACGCTTGTCGCTGCTGCTTTGAGGATGCAAGTGCGGCTACAGCCCACACAATTCACAAAGACAGAAAAAAGAAGAAGAATATTTTTATTGTTTGTGGAGCGCACTTTGAGGGTTACACCACCCTTTAACAGACAGACGCACGCTTGTCGCTGCTCCTTTGAGGATGCAAGTGCGGCTACAGCCCACACATTTCACAAAGACAGAAAAAGAAGAATATTTTTATTGTTTGTGGAGCGCACTTTGAGGGTTACACCACCCTTTAACAGACAGACGCACGCTTGTCGCTGCTGCTTTGAGGATGCAAGTGCGGCTACAGCCCACACAATTCACAAAGACAGAAAAAAGAAGAAGAATATTTTTATTGTTTGTGGAGTGCACTTTGAGGGTTACACCATCCTTTAACAGACAGACGCACGCTTGTCGCTGCTGCTTTGAGGATGCAGGTGGAATCTAGACGGGATTTGGAACCGGGGACACACTATCTCCATCAATTGTCTAAATCCCACTGCACTAATGGCGGATACCGGACGCACGTCTAACACCAACATAGCAGTCAAGGCCTCAGTTATACGTTTTGCTTCAGGATGACTGCTGTCATACTTCATCCTCATCGCTAGGGACTGCTGGAGGGTCAATTGTTTAGTAAAAGTAGTGATGTTCCTACTTCCTCTCTGGGATGATGAACAACTCCCAGCAGCAGCAACAGCACTAGGAGGAAGTGGTTCTTGATCTTTCCCTATTTTATGTTTATCGGAGAAAGTTTGGTCCTCCATTTATGTTATATTGATATATACATGCGGCTAAGGCGCACACAAACACTGAAAATATTTTTTTATTTTTGCTGGAGAGTAGTGCACTTTGTGGGTTACACCACCCTTTAAGAAATGAGCCAGCCGGCTCTTTACTTATGGGACACAGGCGCACGCTTGGCGCTGCTCCTTTGTTGATGCACGTGCGGCTACTGCGCACACAATTCACAAACACAGAAAAAATATTTTGTTTTGGTTTGGACTGGAGTGTACTTTGGGGGTTACAGCACCCTTTAACGGTCAAGCCAGCCGGCCCTTTACTTATGACACAGGCGCACGCTTGGCACTACTTTGTTGATGCACGTGCGGCTACTGCGCACACAATTCACAAACACAGAAAATAATTTTTTTTTGGTTTGGACTGGAGTGTACTTTGGGGGTTACAGCACCCTTTAACGGTCAAGCCAGCCGGCCCTTTACTTATGACACAGGCGCACGCTTGGCACTACTGTGTTGATGCACGTGCGGCTGCTGCGCACACAATTCACAAACACAGAAAATATATATTTTTTTGGTTTGGACTGGAGTGTACTTTGGGGGTTACAGCACCCATTAACGGTCAAGCCAGCCGGCCCTTTACTTATGACACAGGTGCACGCTTGGCACTACTTTGTTGATGCACGTGCGGCTACTGCGCACACAATTCACAAACACAGAAAAAATATTATTTTTTTAGCACTTGGGGGGAGCACCCCTGATGGACAGAGCACCCCCTGGACAACACTGCAGCACCCCTTTAGGACTGGGACACTGCACTGGACTTTGGAGTGGACACAGCCCCTATGGAGAACTGACTGCACAACACAGTCCAGCCAGCCCCTAAGAACTTTGAAGTAGTGGACACAGCCCCTATTAACAACAGCAGCACAGCACAACACAGCCAGCCCCTATGGACTTTGAAGTAGTGGACACAGCCCCTATGGACAACAGCAGCACAGCGCAGCACAGCACAGCACAACACTACTCTGCACTACACTACACTACACAGCCCAGCCAGCCCTAACTCCCACACTCCCTCTTCACTGTCCACAGCCGAGTGAGAAAATGGCGCCGACGCGGGTACCTTATATAGGATCCAAAACCCGCGAGACCTGGAAGGCGGGATGATGACGTTTTGCCTCGATTTCAGATCCGAGTCAGGCGGGAAAAGTCGAGCCTGATTCAGATCGGCCTCGGATCGGGGGGGCTCAGGGGGATATCGGATTTCAGAAATCCGAACCCGCTCACCCCTAATATATATATATATATATATATATATAGATATATATATATACAATCCAATGCTCCGGCACTCCAGCACTGAGTGTATTTGGGCATTCAGCCCCCACTTTGCTCCGGTGCCCTCCGCAGGGGACAGCACCTCCAGATTCATATAATACAATGTCAAGGCAGCATTCGGACCCACAATAAAATCCCTCTGGTGAGGGTATTGCATTTATTCATCTCCGAGTGCCCCCTTGACGTTGTTTTATATATTTATTTATTTATTCATTCCATCTCATTCAGTTTGGAAACCCCCCTTTCAAATCCTGCGTTTGCCACTGCCATCTATACCAGGTTATATGCTGGGGAAACTGCTTACAGTATGTTGTGCGTAAGAAGAATGTAAGAACATATAATAATACACATAACAAATGCAATCTCCATAGGTGCATACATAGCAGTAGTACCCAGAAGGG
Source organism: Taudactylus pleione (assembly GCA_031769625.1). Lineage (NCBI taxonomy): Eukaryota > Metazoa > Chordata > Amphibia > Anura > Myobatrachidae > Taudactylus > Taudactylus pleione. The sequence goes on along the minus strand of JAUIMM010000104.1, from coordinate 1,267,500 downwards.
ACTTAGGGCCTCATTCTGTAAGGATCGCAATTGCAAAGCTGCACTCAGGCTATAGATATGATGTATGCACTCAGGCAGCTTTGCAATTGTGATCCTTTGCACAGGAGCATCATGCCCCCTGTACATTACTTAACTGAGCTGTTCAACACATAGGGTCCCGCAGCTGGCCGCCGCAGTTTAGAGGAAGAGGCCAGGAAGATGGCGGTGACACGCCTCTGTTTCGGGTAAGGCGCCCCCAAATGGCAGCAGGCTGATCCACCATTCTCAGCTACTGATCCACAATTCTCGCTGCGACACAATTTACCCTTCAGATGTTTCTCATCCGCCCGCTTGGTTTCACAGTCTTTATCGTCATTCGTGCGCACTTGCACCAGTCTATCCCTGGTGAAGAGGATTCACCTGAAAACAGGCAGAATTCTACATACACAACTCAGTGTAGCCTGCAGACCTGTGTGTGGCTTTGCATGGCCGTAGTTACATGTGCTTGGCTCCAGAACAAAAACACATAACAACAGACTTGCATTCAACTTATGTCCGGTTTATACCTTTGCATGGTGTTACAGAATTCTTGTGGCGGCTTGTAAATAAGAGAAAATAATAGCTTTGCATCAGCCCTTTTGTGTTTGTTGTAAAGTTATGATTTAATGGACCCAGCATAATTTCTCTCTCTCTCTTTCTTTTAAAACCATATGTGCAAGTCACTTAGCAACATGGCTAGGGGATCATTTCAAAGCTAAATATATACAAATAAAGTATATATTCAATCTGTTTTCCTCTTCATTAAATGTTGCTGAAACAATACTGTGTTTGTTTGTCCAAGCATCTCATTTAAATACAAAATGTTAAATCATTTAAAATACATATACTCTTTGTGTGCATCCATTTCTGATGCAGGTGTATACATACAGGACCAGCCTATGTATCGCTGTTTAATTTATTGTTATTTCTTGCTTGCTTCCTCTTTCCATTATGATTAAGGTATAAGTATACAGGGCCATCCATCAGTCACTTCCAGCCAGGGCCGGATTAAGGCCATATGAGCCTGATGCTGAAACTGACCAAGGGCCAATTGTGAGAAGTGGTGGTTCTAGGGGTTCGAGCGCCCCATGCAAACTAAGGGACTGGCGTCCCCCTCCAATGATTCAATGATTGCTCCCACAGGAAATAAATTACCATACACTGATTTGTTGCCTCCACAGCCAGAAAATAAATAAAAACAAACATTGATTCCCCCCAGCCACCTACAGAGTGATCTCACCTGCTGTGCTGGAGACTAGCCTCCAGTCGCTTCAGAAAGCCCAGACCAGTGAGTGTCTCTATCCAGAGAGTCCAGACCAGGCCAGTGTGTTGGAACTTGGTCCCACTCCCACCCTTAGCACCTCATCAAATTCCTCAGTCCCTCGTCAATGTCCTCAGCCCCTCATCACCGTCCTCAGCCCCTCATCACCGTCCTCAGCCACTCATCACCATCCTCAGCCCCATCATCATCCTCAGCTCACATCACCAACCTCAGCCCACATCACCATCTTCAGCCCACATCACCTTCCGCAGCCCACTGCACCTTCCTCAGCCCCATCACCTTCCTCAACTTTCAGCCCCCATCACCATCCAGCCCCCATCACTTTCCTCAGCCCTCATCACAATCCTCAGTCAGCCCCATCACCATCAACTTCCTCAGTCCCATCACCTTCCTCAGCCAGCCCCATCACCTTCCCCAGCCAACCCCATCACCTTCCTCAGCCCACATCACCTACCTCAGCCCACAGCCCCATAACCTTCCTCAGCAAGTCCCATCATCTTCCTCAGCCAGCCCCCATCACCTTCCTCAGCCCACATCTCCTACCTCAGCCCACAGCCCCATCACCTACGTTAGCCCACGGCCACATCATCTTCCTCAGCCCACGGCCACATCATCTTCCTCAGCCCTCAATCCCCATCACCATCCAGCCCTCATCATCTTCCTCAGCCCTCAATCCAAATCACCATTTAGTTCCCATCACCTTCCTCAACCAGCCCCCATCACCCCATCACAGACAGATCCCAACTTCCCCGGCCCGAGTCCTCACGCTGCTGTACACTCCTCCTACCTGCTCAGTCCTCACCCCCGCAGGTCCCGACCGCCGATATCAGCAGTGCAGCATGTGCCCTGACCGCTCCCTAACCCCTGCTGTGAAGGGCATCTAGATGCTGCCATTAGGCGTGTGTCCTCTTGGGTTCGCAAGGAGGGGTCAGGGCTAAATGATGCAAATCAGCTATTTAGCCCCGCCCCCTCGCAGACTTGCGAATTCCCAATTAAATCTCCCCATCCTGCCCGTTTCACTAGGAAGTGGGCATTATGTGGGAGATCTGCCTTCACTTTCAGGTGAGCTAGGGGCTACCAGGAAAATCAGGAGTCTCCCGCGACTTCTAGGAGTGTAGGCAAGTATGTGTTGTGTGGGTGTGGCCAGAGCCACATGGGTGTATACACCCTCTACACCAGGTGTGGCCAACCAGTCAGAGGCAAAGAGCCAAAAAATATCTGTAGCCAAGTTATAGAGCCGATAGCATGTGCGTGGCAAAAGCGCATGCTCAAAATATGGGGCATGGCCTAGTTGTCACAGGGCCACGCCCCAGTTTTGTGCGTACGCCTTTGGCATGACATGCGAAGGAGCATGACCTTGTGTCACACCCAGTTATTAGTAACAATGGGGACGAGCCCAGCACATTGAAAATACACAATTTACATTAACTTCCCAATATAATTTTTTCACTGTAGAAGTGAAAGAAAACACCAGAGCAATATAGAAAACATTGAGAAAGCCACGCTCACATAAAATACACAGAAACAAGCCACATCCACATAATATACACTTTGAAATCCAGAACCACATAAAATACATTGAAAAAGCAAGATACACACTTCAGCTCCTCCATGTGTCACCTCTCCCCCCCAGAATCATCTCAACAGCCCCACTCTGCCCCATAAGCATGAAAGCAGGCATCATTCCCCCAGCTCTGAGGCTGCCCCCCCACCCCCCATGGGCTCTCAGGCAGTAGTGCCATTAAGCAATGCCCCCAGTAGTTGTGACCCTTATGCAATTCCCCCTGTAGTTGTACCATTAAGCAGTCCCCCTAGTACTTATGGCCGTTATGTAAGGCTCCCTGTAGCTGTGCCCAGTATGCAGTGTCCCCTGTAGCTGTGCCTCTTATACAATGCACCCTGTAGTTGTGCACATTAAGCAATTCCCCCAGTAGTTGTGGCCCTTGTGCAATGCCCCCTGTAACTGTGCCCATTATACAGTACCCCCTGTAGCTGTGCCCCTTCTGCAATGCCCCCTGTAGTTATGTCCATCAAGCAATGCCCCCTCTAGCTGTGCCCCTTCTGCAATGCCCCCTGTAGTTGTGCCCACTAAGCAATGCCCCAGTAGTTGTGGCCCCTATGCAATGCCCCCTGTAGCTGTCCCCATTACACAATACCCCCTGCAGCTGTGCCCCTCCTGCAATGCCCCCTGTAGTTGTGCCCATAAGGCAATGCCCCCTGTAGCTGTTCCCCTTCTGCAATACCCCTGTAGTTGTGCCCATTAAGCAATGCCCCCTGTAGCTGTGCCCATTATGCAATACCTCTGTAGGTATGCCTATTAAGCAATCAGTAGTTGTGGCCCTTATGCAATGCCCCCTGTAGCTGTGCCCCTTCTTCAATGCCCCCTGTAGTTGTGCCCATTAATGTCCCCAGTAGTTGTGCCCCTTCTGCAATGCCCCCTGTAGCTGTGCCCATTAAACAATGCCCCCAGTAGTTGTGCCACTTCTGCAATGCTCCCTGTAGTCGTGCCCCCTAAGGTAGTGCCCCCAGTACTAGCTCCCCCTCCCCACCCACACCCCTACTACCTGTCTTCATGCTGGCACCGCTCCACGCCGTCAGGGATCCTGAGTTCCGCCATTGCTGCTGCTGCTTCCATTGCCTGCTGGATCTAACTGGATCCAGCCGGCGCGCGGACTCCTCACATCGCGGATGACATCATGACGGGTGACTGCATCAGTGGAAATGCTGGCCTCTGAAGTGAGGGAAAATACAAAAGAGCCGCACCCCTCTCCTCCACTATCAGCCCCAATTACTCCCTAAATACATTAAAGCATAGGAAGGGAGCAGCCAGGTCGGCACAGCAGGTGGGGAGGCATGACACAACTAAGGAGACGATGCAGGGGCATGGTTGCATTATCATCGTGACCCCCACCCCACTTAACAATACAGAGATTACAACCATTGTAAAGAGGGTGGGCGTGGTTATGATGGCGCAATTCAGAGCAAATTGCGGCCACAGCCCACTTTACTCAAAAAGTGGGCGACATGGATACTTGCCTCCAGGAGAGTAGGCAAGTATGCATTAAAAGTAAAAGAATCACATAATTTAATGTGGAAAATAGAAATATGATTTTAATACTTATTTATGGCCGATCATGTGGCCAGCTGGGCTGCTGGTCACAAAGGGCCTATTTTTTATGCGGAGCTGTAGTCCCATCCACCCTATTGTTAATCTGGCCTTGCTTCCGGCCACACTACAAATGGGTGTATTCATTCAGAGTCACCCATATCCTGGGCTAGTGCTCTATATACAGAACAGTCTTCAATACAGACAGATTTGAAAGCTAACCATTTTTTGTCTGCTTCCTCTTACAGAAGTAGGTACATGCGTACTGGAACAGATAACTTTAAAGAATTTTTGGGGGTATGTGAAGAGATAGTTTGTGAACGGCAACCCCAAGATATCAAGTGGCTGAGAAATGTCCTTTCAGAACCTTTTGTGCCGAACGCTGCAAGAAGCAGCCCCAGCCCTTGCTTTTCTTCTACTGTAGGTATTCACATCCACACAGGTTCAGAAAGTTTATGCTTTGAACATTTCAACTCAACGAGATGTTTTTTGCTCAAATTTTTTTTTAAGAAAAAGTAAGTTATGATTGACAGCTGAAGATTTTGGTCGACCGACTCTCTGGAGATTTGCTTTTCTATATTTGTAATAGCTGAACCTTCATATGCAGGAATTCTGTAGAATGCCACCCACAGATTCCTACAGTATTTAGTGTTTCGTAAAGCAGTAATACCTTATTGCTGCTATTTCATCAAACTCAAAGCCGGCAAGTCTGTTTTTTTCTATTAGAAAAGTAATGTTAACGTAGTAGCCGAACACAGTATTTCATTGTTAAAAATGTACTTCACCTCTAAAGAAAATGTAACGTACTCCTGCACTGATATCACATAAGAGCCACTAAGTGATGCCCAGCTTGTAATCATGACGAATGGCTCGCAACCCACCGAAACATCAGCATCCAGCTCTATATCCTAACGCTAATGTGAGCCATCTGTTGGAGTGTAGATGTACATATATTATAGTACCAACACTTTCTGCAATGCTGCTTCCACTGCTATAAAAGAAGGGAACTCTTTTTTATTTTTTTAGAAAACTGAATGTAACCAAGCTGATTACTGCTGACTGCAAATTCTCTGGTTGGGTTTTACACTGTTATTGCCTGTAATTAGATTTTGTCAGCGACATTAATATTCCATTGGTACTAGTATAATATAGCAGCGCCGGAAAACATTGCAAAAGCATCTGCACCTGATAAACTGCAGGTTTAAGATTCCATAAACGGTCGTTAAAGGATCACTTCCCCTAAACTATGCAAGTAGATTTGGATGGAGTAGACTAATATAAGATAAAGAGGCATATTTATTAGGGGTGTGCACCGGCCACTTTTCGTGTTTTGTGTTTTGGTTTTGGATCTGGATCTTTCTTCGTGTTTTGGATCTGGATTGGTTTTGCCAAAACCACCCTTCCATGTTTTGGGTTCTGGGTTTTGTGTTTTGGATCTGTATTTTTTTTTTAAAAAAGCATAAAAACAGCAAAAATCACAGAATGTGTTGGTTTTTCTGCTCCTATGCTATTATTAACCCCAATAACCTTAATTTCCACTAATTTCCAGTCTATTCTGAACACTTCACACCTCACAATAGTGTTTTTATGTCCAAAAGGTTGCACCGAGGTAGCTGGATGACTATGCTAAGCAACACGAGTGGGCGGCACAAACACGTGACCCATCTAGGAGTGATACTGCAGTGGCAGACAGGATGGCAGTTTGAAAAACTAGCCCCCAAACTGTACATAATGCAAAGAAAAAAAAGAGGTGCAAGATGGAATTGTCCTTGGGCCCTCACACCCACCCTTATGTTGTATAAACAGGACATGCACACTTTAACAAACCAATCATTTCAGCGCCAGGGTCTGCCACACAACTGTGGCTGAAATGATTGGTTCGTTTGGGTCCCCACAAAACAAGCTGGCAATTAATCTGTCCCTGCACAAACTGGCTCTATGGAGGCAAGATGTCGTCCTCATCCTCCTCATCCACCGATTCCTCACCCTCTTCAGTGTTGTGTACATCCTCATCCTCACAGAGTATTAACTCGTCCCCACTGGAATCCACCACCACAGGTCCCTCTGTACGTTCTGGAGGCTGGTCTCCCTGGAAGAGTTGATCATTCATTTTTATGAACATCATCTTCTCCACATTTTGTGGAAGCAACCTCCTACGCCTTTCGCTGATAAGGTTCCCAGCTGCACTAAACACTCTTTCGGAATACACACTGGAGGAGGAGCAACTCAGGTAAAATAGAGCCAGTTTGTACAGGGGCCTCCAAATTGTCTCTTTTTCCTGCCAGTAGGTATGGACTGTCCGACATGCCTACTTGGATGCTGTCACCGATGTAATCCTCCACCATTCTGTCAATGGTGACAGTATCATATGTAGGGACAGTAGACATGTCAGAAATTGTTGCCAGGTCCTTCAGTCCAGACCAGATGTCCAAACTTGGTCCTGCCTGCCTGCATCACCGCCAGCGGGTTGCTTAGGATACCTAAGTTTTTTCCTGGCAGCCCCAGTTGCGGGAGAAAATGAAGAAGGAGCTGTTGACGTGTCACGTTCCGCTTCAGCTGACAGTGTGTTCACCAGCAGGTCTTTGCACCTCTGCAGGCTTGTGTCGGCTGGAAAGAGAGACGCCACATAGGCTTTAAACCTAGGATCGAGCACGGTGGCCAAAATGTAGTGGTCTGATTTCAACAGATTGACCACCCTGGAATCCTGGCAAAGCGAATGAAGGGCATCATCCACAAGTCCCACATGCCGAGCGGAATCGCTCCGTCTTAGCTCCTCCTTCAATTTAACCAGCTGATCCTGCAAAAGCCTGATGAGGGGAATGACCTGACTCAAGCTGGCAGTGTCTGAACTGACTTCACGTGTGGCAAGTTCGAAGGGCTGGAGAACCTTGCACAACACGGAAATCATTCTCCACTGCGCTTGAGTCAGGAGCATACCCCCTCCTTTGCCTATGTCATAGGTGAATGTATAAGCTTAAATGGCCTTTTGCTGCTCCTCCATCCTCTGAAGCATATAGAGGATTGAGTTCCACCGCGTCACAACCTCTTGCTTCAGGTGATGGCGGGGCAGGTTCAAGAGTGTTTGCTGGCGCACCAGTCTTCGGCACGCAGTCGCTGAATGGCAAAAGTGGCCGGAAATTTTTCGGGCCACCCAAAGTGTCTCCTGCACGCCCCTGTCGCTTTTCAGAAAATTCTACACCACCAAGTGTATTGTGTGAGCAAAACATGGGACATGCTGGAATTTGCCCAGATGTAATGCCCGCACAATATTGGTGGCGTTGTCAGATATCACAAATCCCCAGGAGAGTCTAAGTGGGGTAAGCCACTGGGCGATGATTTCCCTCAGTTTCTCTAAGAGGTTGTCGGCGGTGTGCCTCTTACTGAAACCGGTGATACACAGCGTAGCCTGCCTTGGAACGAGCTGGCGTTTCTGAGATGCTGCTACTGGTGACGCTGCTGCTGTTGCTGCGTAAGGTGATACATCTACCCAGTGGGCTGTCACAGTCATATAGTCCTTAGTCTGCCCTGTTCCACTTGTCCACATGTCCGTGGTTAAGTGGACATTGGGTACAACGGCATTTTTCAGGATACTGAGGACAATTTTTCTGACGTTTCTGTACAGTCTCGGTATCGCCTGCCTAGTGAAGTGGAACCTAGATGGGATTTGGAACCGGGGACACACTACCTCCATCAATTGTCTAAATCCCACTGCACTAATGGCGGATACCGGATGCACGTCTAACACCAACATAGCAGTCAATGCCTCAGTTATACGTTTTGCTTCAGGATGACTGCTGTCGTACTTCATCCTCCTCGCTAAGGACTGTTGGAGGGTCATTTGTTTAGTAAAAGTAGTGGTGTTCCTACTTCCTCTCTGGGATGATGAACGACTCCCAGCAGCAGCAACAGCAGCAGCAGCAGGAGGCATAGCAATGCAGGATCCTCCGGAGGAATCCCGGATAGGAGAGTCAGTCATGCCAGTGACATGGCCTGCAGGACTACTTCCGATCCTGACTAAGGAGGAAATTGACGAGGAGGGAGTTGATGGTGTGGTTTGCAGGTGCTTGGATACAACAGGACAAAGGGATTTAGGTGTCCCTGGACTGCTTACGGTCTTACCCAAAGTTTCTGAACTTGACAGTAACTTTTTATGAATGCGCTGCAGGTGACGTATAAGGGAGGATGTTCCTAGGTGGTTAACGTCCCTACCCCTACTTATTTCACCTTTACATATGGTACATATGGCAAGACAGTTGTTGTCCGGATTTGGATAGAAATATTGCCAGACCAAAGAGGTGGAATGTTTGGTCTTCTGCCCAGGCATGACCGTGATGGGCTTTTTCATCCCACAGACAACAACTGTCTCCCCCGGAGCCTGATTTAAACAGACCAAATCACCATCAGAATCCTCCTCGCCAACTTCCTCCTCAGCGCCAGCTACACCAGTATCCTCATCCTGTTGTACTTCAACAGTGACATCTTCAATTTGCATATCAGCAAATGGACTGTGGGTGCTCCTTTCAGCACTTGCAGGGGGTGTGCAAATGGTGGAAAGAGCCACCTCTTCCCGTCCAGTGCTGGGAAGGTCAGGCATCGCAACCGCCACCACACTTGGACTCTCCTTGGGGATTTGTGATATCTTCTTAGAACGCACAGTTCTTCGCTGTGCTTTTGCCAGCTTAACTCGTTTGATTTTTTTAGTGGGAGGAGGGCTTCCATCGTCATGTGAAGCTGAACCACTAGTCATGAACATAGGGAAAGACCTTAGCCGTTCCTTGCCACTCCGGCAAGTTTACGTTTCTCCTCAGATGATTTAAATGTTTTTTTTAAGGTCATTTTACTGAACTTTGTCATTTGGGATTGTATGTGCCCTCTACTATGACATTGGGCATCGGCCTTGGCAGACGACGTTGATGGCATGTTATCGTCTATGTCATGACTAGTGGCAGCAGCTTCAGCACTAGGAGGAAGTGGTTCTTGATCTTTCTCTATTTTATTTTTATCGGAGAAAGTTTCGTCCTCCATTTATGTTATATTGATATATACGTGCGGCTAAGGCGCACACAAACACAGAAAATATTTTTTTATTTTTGCTGGAGAGTAGTGCACTTTGTGGGTTACACCACCCTTTAAGAAATGAGCCAGCCGGCTCTTTACTTATGGGACACAGGCGCACGCTTGGCGCTGCTCCTTTGTTGATGCACGTGCAGCCACAGTTCACACAATTCACAAACACAGAAAATATTTTTTTATTTTGTTTGGAGTGTACTTTGGGGGTTACAGCACCCTTTAACGGACAAGCCAGCCGGCCCTTTACTTATGGGATACAGGCGCACGCTTGGCGCTGCTCCTTTGTTGATGCACGTGCAGCCACAGCGCACACAATTCACAAACACTGAAAATATTTTTTTATTTTGTTTGGAGTGCCCTTTGGGGATTACAGCACCCTTTAATGGTCAAGCCAGCCGGCCCTTTATTTATGGGACACAGGCGCATGCTTGGCACTACTTTGTTGATGCACGTCCGGCTACTGCGCACACAATTCACAAGCACAAAAAAATATATTTTTTTATTTTGTTTGGAGTGCCCTTTGGGGGTTACAGCACCCTTTAATGGTCAAGCCAGCCAGACCTTTACCTATGGGACACAGGTGCAAGCTTGGCGCTGCTCCTTTGTTGATGCACGTGCAGCTACTGCGCACACAATTCACAAACACAAAAAAATATATTTTTTTATTTTGTTTGGAGTGCCCTTTGGGGGTTACAGCACCCTTTAGCGGTCAATCCAGCCAGCCCTTTATTTATGGGACACAGGCGCACGCTTGGCACTACTTTGTTGATGCACGTGCGGCTACTGCGCACACAATTCCCAAACACAAAAAAAAAAATTTTTTCATTTTGTTTGGAGTGCCCTTTGGGGGTTACAGCACCCTTTAGCGGTCAATCCAGCTGGCCCTTTATTTATGGGACACAGGCGCACGCTTGGCACTACTTTGTTGATGCACGTGCGGCTACTGCGCACACAATTCCCAAACACAAAAAAATATATTTTTTTATTTTGTTTGGAGTGCCCTTTGGGGGTTACAGCACCCTTTAGCGGTCAATCCAGCCGGCCCTTTATTTATGGGACACAGGCGCACGCTTGCCACTACTTTGTTGATGCACGTGCGGCTACTGCGCACATAGGCCCTCATTCAGAGCCATACGCTCTGAGCAGAGCGCACGCTCTGAATGAGGGCCGGGCTCCATTTTCATGGAGCATCCTCCTGGACACTCGTATAGCTGTGGGTCACCACCCACAGGCTATACGAGCGTGCTTTGTGATGGCCGCGATGGTCGAGACCATCGCGACCATCGAAATTGCGAGCCGGAGCCTGCGGTTGAGGTTTTCAACCGCAAGCTCCGGAGTGATTTTGGCTCTATCAGAGCCAAAATCACTCCCACTGACATCACTAGTGATGTCAGTGGGCCGGCTTCTGACGGGAGGCGTTCCCGTGGGAACGCCCCCGTCAGGGAGGCACGCCCCCGGCATGCCCACCAAAGGGGGCGTGCTGTCAATCAACATTGACAGCACGCCCCCTTTGATCGGACACAACGAGCGAAGGACTTCCTTCGCTCGTCGCGTCTGGCGCATGCGCATGACGGAGCTCCCTCCGTCGTGCGCATGCTCAGTCCATAACATCGACCCACTTGCGAGCGGACAGCCGCTCGCGAGTGGGTCTGAATCAGGCCCATAATTCACAAACACAAATAAATATATTTTTTTATTTTGTTTGGAGTGCCCTTTGGGGGTTACAGCACCCTTTAACGGACAAGCCAGCCAGCCTTTTACTTATGGGACACAGGCGCACGCTTGGCGCTGCTCCTTTGTTGATGCACGTGCAGCCACACAATTCACAAACACAGAAAAAATATTATTTTTTTTGCACTTGGGGGGAGCACCCCTGACGGACAGAGCACCCCCTGGACAACACTACAGCACCCCTTTAGGACTGGGACACTGCACAGGACTTTGGAGTGGACACAGCCCCTATGGACAACTGACTGCACAACACAGTCCAGCCAGCCCCTATGGACTTTGAAGTAGTGGACACAGCCCCTATGGACAACAGCAGCACAGCGCAGCACAACACTACACTGCACTACACTACACTACACAGCCCAGCCAGCCCTAACTCCCACCCTCCCTCTTCACTGTCCACAGCCGAGTGAGAAAATGGCGCCGACGCGGGTACCTTATATAGGATCCAAAACCCGCGAGACCTGGAAGGCGGGATGATGACGTTTTGCCTCGATTTCAGATCCGAGTCAGGCGGGAAAAGTCGAGCCTGACTCGGATCGGCCTCGGATCGGGGAGGGCTCGGGGGGGTTCGGATTTCAGAAATCCGAACCCGCTCACCCCTAATATATATATATATATATATTCCAACAAAAATGAGACGGCACTCAGAGATTGATATCAAAATAAAGATGCATTTATTCAAAAGTACATGAGGGCGACGTTTCGAGGTGTAATCCTCTTTCTCAAGCTTTGAATAATGCAGCACAGACAGACAAACCTGCATTATGCTGCATTATTGGAGGCTTGAGAAAGAGGATTACACCTCGAAACGTCGCCCTCATGTACTTTTGAATACATGCATCTTTATTTTGATATCAATCTCTGAGTGCTGTCTCGTTTTTGTTTAACTGTATGAGAGTATTTATTTATATTTTATTTTATTTTTTTAACAAAATTTTTTTCATGTTTTTAAGACACGTGTGTGGGGTAGGGGCTCAAGGTATATGTTCACCCAGGGCTCAAAATCATCTTAATCCACCAATGACCATGGTTATATGATTGCATTAAAATTTGGACCTTATGCTCTACTACTTCATGGGTTTAAAGTTAAACACGTGCCCCCAATACTCATTTGATCAAGTCATAATTGCGTTCACCAGTACTTACTGTATGACAATTCAATTTGCTCCATGCTCCAGCCACAATCGCAGAGCACTGCATAATAAACACACTCTAAGCAATTAATTAATATTTAAGTAGGAAATAAACACTACAAAGTGCATTTTTCATGATTATTGGTACTTCAGATTTAATGCTTTCTGACCCAACCACACCGCAATGTCACATTGTTGGATCCAGTGCATTTATTTGCACAACAGAAGGAAAAACACAGAGGGATTGATAAAATGTAAAGTGAGTTAGTAATCAACCTTAAATAGCCTTCACAGCTGCCAGCTCACCCTTTCAGTGAATAGATATGTGGTGTTTGCCTAAATACATTTGTGGTACAGCTCCAAGCACTAACTCTATACTAGCTTGACTTAACTCCTTGAATTTTTCTTTTTTGTAAATGTATGTTAATTTGTTTTAAACAAGCTTCTTATTAATTAATGCAGGGAAGATACAGTACCTTGTGTGCTGAAAACATTACTGGTATATTCTTAAACATGCAGTCTGTCTTTACAGTATCTGATGGTATTTTACCTAGCCTTGTAACAAAGTCAGGTCCCACTCATTGAGAAAACTGACAGGTGAATAGTTGCCTGTTGCACAGTGGTAAGATTGTAGTTCCAAAAGAAACTTCAACCAATCACAGTTCTCTTGGAAGTGGGCCATTAGTGCTTTGCAACCAATCACAGTTGAAACATTTCCAGCTCCCGTTGTCATCTGTCATGTCACATGAAGCGTGAGTCAGAGGTTGCTTCTCTGGATGGGAAAATAATCAAATTATTGATATGTCATACAGATGTCCTGCTACATCCTTGCCGCTGCTGCGAGTGGGCGCGTGCGTCTTGTTCGCCCCTGCGAATCATAAGATTGCATGGTGCGACGATGCCATGGCTTGACGTACTATATCGTACGTGGTAGGTCACATGCCTTGATGTGTGCACACTTTTGCCACATCGACGGCAAAGTTGTAGCAGGATACATCAGTAAGTATAAATATTGCACTGGTCATAAAGAGTGAAACTTGTACTTTAAATGAAGCAAAATTAGGAGCTATAAAATAAAAAAAAAGGAAGCAATTCTATTAATCTTAAGGTTCAGTGGTGTGTCTGTAAGGCAAACTGAGGTAAATTTGGAATGGCAGCAAAATGCATATAAAATTACAATCTTTTAGCGGTAAAAGTTAAAATGAGTTATTTCTATTCTGTGTACAGTGTACACAATTGTTAAAGTTGAGTTGTGTAGGGGATGAGAGGGAGTCCTTTCAAGTTGTGGCCTCAGGCATCCGAATGTCTGAGCACAAGCTTTCTGGTGTCTTATGATAAATGTCAACACAGTACCTTTCAATTTTGCTTGACAGAAGGAGACATGTCCGGATACTAAGTGATATTTATTGATGCATCGCAGCCTGTGCTATATTAACATTGACAGGAAAGACGGTATAACACACACACCCAGTGACCCAGGAAGTGTCTATACCCTGCTAAGTACCGCTCAGGTTTTCTGATTAATTCAAACACTCTTATCTGACAGGGGATGTCTGCTAAATACACCTGACCTTTCATGAGGAAGAATGAGGTACAGCCCGAGTGACAGTGGAAGAGTGCTGTTACCCTAGGAGAGATAATTAATAGACTGGAAATAGAGAGATTTTCTCATCTCATCCTCTTGTTATGGACACACAGAAAGGGGAAAGTTGAAGAAACAGAATTGCCAATATAGGTCTGCAACTGTAACAAGCTCTGACAACAAAATACCCTGGACTGGTACCTGCTCACCCTCTAATCACCTTTCCCGGAGGGTTATTAGCCTGACACGGCCTGCCCTAGTACTTGCAGGATAAAGTAGCGAGTGGTCAAATGAGGAGCAGACTGCTGTCAGCCAACGAGCGGAGGTCAGCTTCCTAGAGTTCGGTCTGGTCTGTAAACATGCCATAGTCAGCAATAAGAGTTGATAGAAATTACCAGGGCACAATAATCTGGCACCAACAGTATGCTAGCCCAGTTGTTGGTAGACAAGGCATTGACAATCGCACTCAGCAGGCTGAAAGGAATCAAAGTGGAAGAAGTTGAAGGATGGAAATAATGAATACTTGCTATTCTCCCGCAATGTCTGGAAGACTCCTGACAGAGCAGAACGCCCCTACTGATCCAACTTTACTTTGCCCCACCCACTTCAGAGAAGTACTCTTCTCTGAAGTGGGTGGGGCAGGGGCCTTGATGTGATTCAATGTGCATTACTGTGCAGCAGGGGATGGCACCATGATGTTACACATGCCACCCATTCTCTTCACAACTTCCATCTGGGATATCCCAGAGAGTAGGTGTCACAGTTGGTGCTAGTGAGTTACCTGTATCAGGTGATGAACTGGAATCACTGGAGGCCGGCTGGACTGGAACCATGGTTAACATGAATAGCTCTTTTATTAAAAGAAGTGGGTAGCAGTGAGAACTGCCTTTGGTGATGAGTGACTGGAACTGGAGACGCTGGAATGAGACCAGAAGGAACTTGGAGGGACCGGACTGGGACCGGCAGGTAGGCTGACTGAGCTTGCCGGGGTACCAGTAGATGAGCTTGCAGATGGATGGTAGCACGGAAGCTACTTGGTGCAGCTAATGAGCCGTGAGGTGAGTGGACTTGGAGGAACCGGACTGGGACCGGCAGGAAGGCTGACTGAGCTGGTCGGGTTACTAGTAGATGGGCTTGCAGATGGATGGTAGTGTGGAAGCTACTTGTTGTGGCTTGGGAAGCCGTGGGTAGACGTTGGTAGCTGGGTGAGCGGCTGGATAGCCATGGGTAGACGCTGGTATTTGGGTAGCTACGTGGCATGGCAGGATAGCCGTGGGTGGACGCTGGTATCTGGGTGGCTACGTGGAGCGGACGGTTAGCCGTGGGTAGACGCTGGTAGCTGGGTGGCTACATGGCGCGGCAGGATAGCCGTGGGTGGACGCTGGTATCTGGGTGGCTACGTGGAGTGGCTGGTTAGCCGTGGGTAGATGCTGGTAGCTGGGTGGCTACGTGGAGTGGCTGGATAGCCGTGGGTAGACGCTGGTAGCTGGGTAGCTACGTGGAGCGGCTGGATAGCCGTGGGTAGACGCTGGTAGCTGGGTGGCTACGTGGAGTGGCTAGATAGCCGTGGGTAGATGCTGGTAGCTGGGTAGCTACGTGGAGCGGCCTGGGAGCCGTGGGTGAGAGATGGTAGCGTGGAAGCTACTTGGTGTGGCCTGGGAGCAGTGGGTGGGAGATGGTAGCGTGGAAGCTACTTGGTGCGGCCTGGGAGCCGTGGGTGAGAGATGGTAGCGTGGAAGCTACTTGGTGCGGCCTGGGAGCCTGTGGAGAAGCTGGTAGCGTGGAAGCTACTTGGAGCGGCCTGGGAGCCGCAGGTGAGAGGCTGGTAGCGTGGATAGCTACTTGGTGCGGCCTGGGAGCTGTGGGTGAGAGATGGTAGCGTGGAAGCTGCTTGATGCGGCCTGGGAGCCGTGTGGAGAAGCTGGTAGCATGGAAGCTTCTTGGAGTGGCCTCGGAGCCGTAGGTGAGAGGCTGGTAGCGTGGATAGCTGAACGCAGCAGGCTTATGGATAGCACTGGTCTACGAACCAGCAGGAGCCAGGGACATACTGGCACACAGAGGTACAGCTATAGCACAAGCAGTACACCACAGAACGTAACAAGATGTTCAAGCACTGAGTGCTATTAGAGGAGGATCTATATACCTAGAGTCTGGCAGCGATTGGTGGATACAGACAGGTGGTCTGGCAGTGGCATTCTGAGTGGAGCAAGGCACAACATGCAGAGGGAGTAATCATCTCTGCAGCCCTTGAGAATTAGGACCACACCTGTGATTCCAAATTAAGACTAACAATGCTCACAGACAGAGCAGGGTCCAGGTGATTAATCAGTGTGGGGAGGTGAGAGCTCTGCACACACAGAGATGTAACAGCCAGCATGATGCAGCCAGAGCAGATGTCCCAGGAGAATTACAAACACAGATCCATGGAGCAGCTGGCAGAGGTAAGTCACAAAAGGTAAAAACTAGCCAGGATTGTGACAGTAGGTTACAAAAGCCAGCAAATATGAGACAATATGGTTGCAAACAGAATATAGCTGCCTAGGAATCCTTTCAAAGACGCAATTACCATCATATCTATTATCTACTCTCTCTGGGTGTAAAATAATAATTGTGCCATTGTTTGAGAATACAGCAAGGACCCATAGGCAAACGCAGGGGGGGTTTCTGTCTGCCTGGAAACCCACCTCCCCAGCCCACACCATGACCACAATAGAAATAGTAATATAATAGAATTTTACAAGTGCTGCATGTTATTCTCAGTATCACAAATGAAATAATTAGCACCACCTGTGGATCTTTTAACATGTATCTCTATTTGTTTGTATATTATTTATGTAATTTTAATTCTTTCTCATTTCATTAACACTTATTGATTTATACTTACACGTCTTTTCTTTACATTTCACTATCACCTTTTTCCCTTTTTCGTGTGATGCCCTTAGGGATGGCCCTTGGCTAAAAAATTTTTGGGGTGCTTTGCTTCTCGGACGTGAACCCCTTAATGTTAGGGACGCCAGTATAGAGGAGCCTTGATGTTTGACCTGGCGCTTAATCATATATTTGCAAATGTATGTAACTAATACCTCTGAATCTCTATTATCATGTAGGATTTAAGTATTGTTTTTGCTGCAGTGTGCTGGGGGGCAAGTCTCCTTTTTCTGTGTAACATGTATCAGCCAGTAATAAATATACCTATGCACCAACTATTCACCTTAATGTCCCCAGTAGTAAAGCCCCTCTTGCAATGCCCACTGTAGTAGTGCCCCTTATGCAATGTCCCCAGTAGAAGTGCCCCCAGTAATGTCCCCCCATATGCAGTGCCCACTGTAGTATTCCACCCTATGCAGTGCCCCCTGTAGTAATGCCCCTTATGTAGTGCCCCTTATATAATGCCCCCAGTAGTGGTCCTCCTATACAGTGCCCCCAGTACTGCCCCTTCTATAGTGCCCCCAGACCCAGTATTGGCCCCCCCATGCACTACCCCTTATATAGTGCCCCCAGTAGTAGTCCCCCTATGCAGTGCCCCCAGTAGTAGTCCCCCCTATGCAGTGCCCCCAGTAGTAGTCTCCCCTATGCATTGCCCCCAGTAGTAGTCCCCTCCTATAAAGTGCCCCCAGTAGTAGTCCCCTCCTATACAGTGCCCCCAGTAGCAATCCCCCCTATGCAGTGCCCCCAGTAGTAATCCCCCCTATGCAGTGCCCCTAGTAGTAATCCCCCCTATGCAGTGCCCCCAGTAGTAGATCCCCCTATGCATTGCCCCCAGTAGTAGTTCCCTCCTATACAGTGCCTCCAGTAGTAGTCCCCTCCTATACAGTGCCCCCAGTAGTAGTCCCCTCCTATACAGTGCCCCCAGTAGTAGTCCCTCCCTATGCAGTGCCCCCAGTAGTAGTCCCCCATATGCAGTGCCCCAGTAATAGTCCTCCCCTATGCATTGACCCTAGTAGTGCCCCCATGAAGTGGCCCCCCTATATAGTGACCCCTGTAATAGTCCCCCCCTATGCATCATCCCTAGTAGCACCACCCAGTGCCCCCATGAAGCGGCCAGCCCCCGATACAGTGCCCCTTACACACACACACACAAAAAAAAGACACAACTTACCTGCACTATGCACTACCTAAGACACAACTTCGCTGCACTATGGGAGAGACGTCAGCGTCATGACGTCTCTCCCATCATCAGACGCTGCGGGGGGAGCCAGAAGGCGGAGCTCATGAGTGAGCTCCAGCCAGCTCCCTCCGTAGACGAAGCTGTGTGACTCTTATCTGCTGCTGTAACATACACACAGCTGCCGCCGGCGGCTGTGTATATGTCACTGTGTAGTGTGGCCGCACTCACTGCGCGGTCTACACCACACTAAGCGGCAGCTGCTAGTGGGGGCCCCTCTGTGTGTGGGGGCCCAGGGACGACCGCCCCTGTCGCCCCCCCCCCCCCCCCCCACCCACTTAATCCGGCTCTTCTCTCTGTGATAAGCAAATGATCTGAAGATGAGTCCGGTGCAGTTCACAGTACTTATACATTACGTGATCTCTCAGAGTTGATATGTAGACACATTAAAAGATATTACAACCTTGACTGTAGAACGTGGGGTCCCCGGAGGTCAAATAAAAACACTCTTGGGTTCTATCACCTTGTTTTAATCTCTATGATGGAGCACTTTTGTCTTTCTCCTACCATTACGTGATTGAACCTGGGTTATAAATTTCAGCAAATACTGTCAGAAAATCTTTCATGATCCTGGAAAAAGAATAATAGCTGTGAGTGGACGTGAACTTGTTTTTTGTCCTGCGTGCCTTTATCACCCACTGTAAAACCAGCCGTATCTTTTCTGCAGACCTGTATTGCATCCTTGGGACTGTCAGGCCTTTAAAAACAGCCTTGTTATTTTATTACGGCTCTGCCAAGAAATTCTAAACACATGTATAACGAAGGAGACAAGATTTTCATACCAACACAGCACTAATGCAATAGCGTAAATTATAAATATACTCATATTATATATATATGCCCAGTGCAGATTACCGGCACTCCTGTTGTGTGAGCAAAAGATTCCTTGCTGCGGTGCTCTCCCTGAGGATGGACGTCCTCCGTATGTATGAATTTCCATAAAAGAGGCACTCACAGACTGAATAGGCTTTAGAAAAAAAATAATGCTTTATTGCATTAGAGCATCTACGTTTCGGGGTACATTCCTCGTCATCAGGACATATAAATATATATGATCAACAAACCCAGGGTGATACAGGCTCTAGGCTGCGATGTCGGTTGGATCAAAGGGGCAGAGGAAGGATTTAGCTATACAGTATTTGTTATTATTCTTATTGTTAATATTATTATTATTACCTATCCTTATTCTGTATGTAGAGTATAGACAGATGTGTAGTAGTATTAACATGTTCCCTTAGTATGTCAGTCCCCATGTTTGCCCTCTAGCACTAGCCTTTATACCTGTCCTTGTCTCTTTTCCGTTGCAGGGGGCACCCACCACTGACGCACCTGATGTCATGATACGCCCTACACCTTTCTCGGAGGCATTTCAGCTAACAAGAGTCAAAAGGATAATATTGGGGCAACGACTGTGTCACCCCCTTGACCTTGTGCCCTGGGCAGCAGCAAGGATTGCATATACGCCATTATGGCTGCGTCCAAGTCTCTTTCAGGAACTCTGATACTACATGCTCACCCTTTTGTTGGGTACAGACTAGGGGTATGCACCGGCCACTTTTCGTGTTTTGGATCTGGATCTTTCTTCGTGTTTTGGATCTGGATTGGTTTTGCCAAAACTACCCTTCCGTGTTTTGGGTTCTGGGTTTTGTGTTTTGGATCTGTATTTTTTTGAAAAAAAGCATAAAAACAGCTTAAATCACAGAATTTGTGGGTTTTTCTGCTCCTATGCAATTATTAACCTCAATAACCTTCATTTCCACTCATTTCCAGTCTATTCTGAACACCTCACACCTCACAATATTGTTGTTATGGCCAAAAGATTGCACCGAGGTAGCTGGATGACTATGCTAAGCGACACGAGTGGGCGGCACAAACACGTGGCCCATCTAGGAGTGACACAGCAGTGGCAGACAGGATGGCAGTTTGAAAAACTAGGCCCCAAACAGTACATAATGCAAAGAAAAAAAAGAGGTGCAAGATGGAATTGTCCTTGGGCCCTCCCACCCACCCATATGTTGTATAAATAGGACATGCACACTTTAACAAACCAATCATTTCAGCGCCAGGGTCTGCAACATGACTGTGGCTGAAATGATTGGTTCGTTTGGGCCCCCACAAAACAAGCTGGCAATTAATGTGTCCCTGCACAAACTGGCTCTACGGAGGCAAGATGTCATCCTCATCCTCCTCATCCACCGATTCCTTGGATAAAACAGGAAAAAGGGATTTAGGTGTCCCTGGACTGCTTACGGTCTTAGCCAAAGTTTCTGAACTTGACAGTAACTTTTTATGAACGCGCTGCAGGTGCCGTATAAGGGAGATGGTTCCTAGGTGGTTAACGTCCCTACCCCTACTTATTTCACCTTTACACATGGTACATATGGCAAGACAGTTGTTGTCCGGATTTGGATAGAAATATTGCCAGACCAAAGAGGTGGAATGTTTGGTCTTCTGCCCAGGCATGACCGTGATGGGCTTTTTCATCCCACGGACAACAACTGTCTCCCCCGGAGCCTGATTTAAACAAACCACATCACCATCAGAATCCTCCTCGCCAACTTCCTCCTCAGTGCCAGTTACACCAGTATCCTCATCTTGTTGTACTTCAACAGTGACATCTTCAATTTGCATATCAGCAAGTGGACTGTGGGTGCTCCTTTCAGCACTTGCAGGGGACGTGCAAATGGTGGAAAGAGCCACCTCTTCCCGTCCAGTGCTGGGAAGGTCAGGCATCGCAACCGCCACCACACTTGGACTCTCCTTGGGGATTTGTGATATCTTCTTAGAACGCACAGTTCTTCACTGTGCTTTTGCCAGCTTAACTCGTTTGATTTTTTTAGCGGGAGGAGGGCTTCCATCGTCATGTGAAGCTGAACCACTAGTCATGAACATAGGGAAAGACCTTAGCCGTTCCTTGCCACTCCGTGTCGTAAATGGCATATTGGCAAGTTTACGTTTCTCTTCAGATGATTTAAATGTTTTTTTCAAGGTCATTTTCCTGAACTTTGGGCCTGATTCAGACCCACTCGTGAGCGGCTGTCCGCTCGCAAGTGGGTCGATGTTATGGACTGAGCATGCGCACGATGGAGGGAGCTCCGTCGTGCGCATGCGCCAGACGCGACGAGCGAAGGAAAGTCCTTCGCTCGTTGTGTCCGATCAAAGGGGGCGTGCTGTCAATGTTGATTGACAGCACGCCCCCTTTGGTGGGCGTGCCGGGGGCGTGCCTCCCTGACGGGGGCGTTCCCACGGGAACGCCTCCCGTCAAAAGCCGGCCCACTGACATCACTAGTGATGTCAGTGGGAGTGATTTTGGCTCTGATAGAGCCAAAATCACTCCGGAGCTTGCGGTTGAAAACCTCAACCGCAGGCTCCAGCTCGCAATTTCGATGGTCGCGATGGTCACGACCATCGCAGCCATCACAATGCACGCTCGTATAGCCTGTGGGTGGTGACCCACAGCTATACGAGCGTCCAGGAGGACGCTCCATTTTCATGGAGCCCGGCCCTCATTCAGAGCGTGCGCTCTGCTCAGAGCGTACAGCTCTGAATGAGGGCCTTTGTCATTTGGGATTGTATGTGCCCTCTACTATGACATTGGGCATCGGCCTTGGCAGACGACGTTGATGCCATGTTATCGTCTATGTCATGACTAGTGGCAGCAGCTTCAGCACTAGGAGGAAGTGGTTCTTGATCTTTCCCTATTTTATTTTTATCGGAGAAAGTTTGGTCCTCCATTTATGTTATATTGATATATACGTGCGGCTAAGGCGCACACAAACACAGAAAATATTTTTTTATTTTTGCTGGAGAGTAGTGCACTTTGTGGGTTACACCACCCTTTAAGAAATGAGCCAGCCGGCTCTTTACTTATGGGACACAGGCGCACGTTTGGCGCTGCTCCTTTGTTGATGCACGTGCAGCCACAGTGCACACAATTCACAAACACAGAAAATATTTTTTTATTTTGTTTGGAGTGTACTTTGGGGGTTACAGCACCCTTTAACGGTCAAGCCAGCCGGCCCTTTACTTATGACACAGGCGCACGCTTGGCACTACTTTGTTGATGCACGTGCGGCTACTGCGCACACAATTCACAAACACAGAAAATATTTTTTTATTTTGTTTGGAGTGTACTTTGGGGGTTACAGCACCCTTTAACGGACAAGCCAGCTGGCCCTTTACTAATGGGACACAGGCGCATGCTTGGCGCTGCTCCTTTGTTGATGCACGTGCAGCCACAGTGCACACAATTCACAAACACAGAAAATATTTTATTTTTTTGCACTTGGGAGGACCACCCCTGATGGACAGAGCACCCCCTGGACAACACTACAGCCCCCCTTTAGGACTGGGACTCTGCACAGGACTTTGGAGTGGACACAGCCCCTATGGACAACTGACTGCACAACACAGTCCAGCCAGCCCCTATGGACTTTGGAGGAGTGGACACAGCCCCTATGGACAACAGCAGCACAGCACAACACAGCCAGCCCCTATGGACTTTGGAGGAGTGGAAACAGCCCTTATGGACAACAGCAGCACAGCGCAGCACAGCACAGCACAACACTACACTGCACTACATTACACTACACTACACAGCCCAGCCAGCCCTAACTCCCACCCTCCCTCTTCACTGTCCACAGCCGAGTGAGAAAATGGCGCCGACGCGGGTACCTTACATAGGGTCCAAAACCCGCGAGACCCGGAAGGCGGGATGATGACGTTTTGCCTCGATTTCAGATCCGCGTCAGGCGGGAAAAGTCGAGCCTGACTCGGATCGGCCTCAGATCGGGGGGGTTCGGATTTCAGAAATCCGAACCCGCTCACCCCTAGTACAGACTCATCAAGTGTTGAGCTACCTTCCCTTCCCTGCCACTTGTTGGTATGTGTGCGCTACTTGGCAGTGGTATGTAGAGTTAATAGCAACACTAGCGGCATTGCAGACACATCAAACAGTTCAGGTACTTAACCAGGTGTCAGGTTTATTTGAACTGAAGTGTAGTAGTTACTGGTACAGCCGTACTCACAGTTATACACTGATTGATCTGAATGGAGCAGAGCATATAGATCACCAGCAACGGAAAAGAGACAAGGAGCACAAGTGGAAAGGCTAGTGCTAGAGGGCAAACATGGGGACTGACAAACTAAGGGAACTTGTTAATACTACTATGCATCTGTCTATACTTTACATACAGAATAAGAATAGGTAATAATAACAATACTCACAGTTATACACTGATTCTGAATGGAGCAGAGCATATAGATCACCAGCCGCAGATGTATTATAGGTAGCAGAGCTTGTACATGCAGGATGCAGTTAAGTGGAACACATCCGTGCCTCACCGTGGTGCTCATACACCGTGACAAAATAGTGGCGAGCATGCGACGAAGACCAAATGGCGGCCATCTTGGAGAATGCTTCAGTTATGAGGCATTTATGGAGGCAGCGTAGTAGAGCACTTCATATTCAACACCACTCACCACTGCTTGCACTACAGTGAGTTGCTCTTCTCCTGGTCCTGCCTACTCTGTCCTTTTATTGCTCTGTGTTATTCCTAAAGTATGTCAACTTACATTTACTGTACTTATGATATGTCAATTTAGGCTGGTACTAAATGTTTGTAATATTCCCTGTATGTCGCTTTGGACATTTTGTGGTGCCTTATTATTATTAATAATAATAATAATAATAATAATTACTAATAATAATAATTAACCTTCTCTTGTTATGTGGGCTTTGGGCCTGATTCAGAGGTGAACGTTCTGACCAGAGCGCTCACTCTGAATCAGGGCCCTCCTACCTGAAAATGGAGTGGCCTCCTGGCCACTCGCATAGCTGTGGGTGACCACCCACAGCATATGCGAGCGGCCAAAAAGATGGTCGCGATGGTCTTTGACCATCGCGACCATCGGGCTTGCGACGAGACCCTGCGGTTGGGTCTCGGTGACCGCAAGCCCAGGAGTGATTTTGGCTCTATCAGAGCCAAAATTACTCCCACTGACATCACTAGTGATGTCAGTGGGGCCGGCTTCAGCCACGCCCTCGGCACGCCCACCAAAGGGGGCGTACTGTCAATCAACATCGACAGCACGCCCCCTTTGGTGCCAGACCTGGAGCGCCGGAGAGACCGTCGCAATCCGGGTCCCGCGCATGCGCATGACGGAGCTCCCTCCATCGTGCGCATGTGCAGTGGGGCAACATCGACCCGCTTGTGAGCGTCCTTTGCTCGCGAGCGGGTCTGAATGACCCCCTTTGTGTTCTGTATTTTCATTATCTGTCGGTTATTATGCTTGTATGGATATTGGCCCTGATTCAGAGCCGGACGCTCTGAAAGAGCGCTCGCTCTGAATCAGGGCAAGGATGATGGTCGCGATGGTCAAGACCATCGTGACCATCGGGCTTGCAACAAGACCCTTGTGGTAGGGTCTCGTGGCCGCAAGCCCCAGAGAGCTTCTGGCTCTAATAGAGTGATGTCAGTGGGGCCGCCCACAAACGGCAGGCGTTCACATGGGAACGCCTCCATTTGTGAAGCCACCCCCACACCACGCCTCCAAAACGGTGCAAACTGTCGATCAAAATCGATAGCCGCCCCCTTTTGGCGCGAGACCCGGAGTGACGGAGCACTCGTCGCTAGCCGGGTCTCGTGCATGCACATGTCGGAGCTTGCTCCGGCGTGCGCATGCACAGTGGCCTAACATCGTCCCGCTCGCGAGCGGGTCTGAATCAGGCCCATTGTTCTGTATCAAACTGTCACTATTTTTCTTGTTTTTTTTATTGCATTAAAAACAGCTGCATAGCTCACCTTGTCATGTTCTGTATGGATGGTGTCATTGTATATGCTTTTATGCTGTATGCATTGAAATCACACAGTACCACTTCATGTTCTTAATGCTGAATTTTAATGATTAGTATGTCTTCCTATTGAATAAGTACAGAAATATCCTGGCACATCATTGCTGCAGTCACGCCAAACAGCCCATCTTGGTGCGCCAGGTCCTATGCGACTCTGCTAGCACTAAATATGTCTTTTTCTTTGCGCTAAAAATGTCTTTTTTTCTTGTCCGTTGGTCCGTGAAATGCGTGTTTTTATTTTGCCAAGTCCAGGGATGCCTACTTTGGAAAAAAGAGGATCCGAACTTCGCATAGGTGAGTATGGATATTTTTTTTACAGGTACTCTATGGATTTTCAACATGGACAAGAGGACGCGAGGGGCTTCAGGGATACTTAGGTGAGTATGTGTACATGAGTGAGTGCATGTATGTTTAATAAACGTATACTTGTACAGTGTGTGTGTCCTGTGTTTATTTTAATTAGGGGTGAGCGGGTTCGGATTTCTGAAATCCGAACCCCCCCGAGCCCTCCCGATCCGAGTCCGATCCGAATCAGGCTCGACTTTTCCCGCCTGACTCGGATCTGAAATCGAGGCAAAACGTCATCATCCCGCCTTCCGAGTCTCGCGGGTTTTGGATCCTATATAAGGTACCCGCGTCGGCGCCATTTTCTCACTCGGCTGTGGACAGTGAAGAGGGAGGGTGGGAGTTAGGGCTGTGTAGTGTAGTGTAGTGTAGTGTAGTGCTGCTGTTGTCCACTACTTCAAAGTCCATAGGGGCTGGCTGTGTTGTGCTGTGCTGCTGTTGTTAATAGGGGCTGTGTCCACTACTTCAAAGTCCATAGGGGCTGGCTGGACTGTGTTGTGCAGTCAGTTCTCCATAGGGGCTGTGTCCACTCCAAAGTCCTGTGCAGTGTCCCAGTCCTAAAGGAGTGCTGCAGTGTTGTCCAGGGGGTGCTCTGTCCATCAGGGGTGCTCCCCCCAAGTGCTAAAAAAATAATATATTTTCTGTGTTTGTGAATTGTGTGCGCAG
Source organism: Taudactylus pleione (assembly GCA_031769625.1). Taxonomy (NCBI): domain Eukaryota; kingdom Metazoa; phylum Chordata; class Amphibia; order Anura; family Myobatrachidae; genus Taudactylus; species Taudactylus pleione. Next base: position 1,241,549 of record JAUIMM010000104.1, on the reverse strand, counting down.
TAGCCGCACGTGCATCAACAAAGTAGTGCCAAGCGTGCGCCTGTGTCATAAGTAAAGGGCCGGCTGGCTTGACCGTTAAGGGTGCTGTAACCCCCGAAAGTACACTCCAGTCCAAACCAAAAAAAAAATTATTTTCTGTGTTTGTGAATTGTGTGCGCAGTAGCCGCACGTGCATCAACAAAGTAGTGCCAAGCGTGCGCCTGTGTCATAAGTAAAGGGCCGGCTGGCTTGACCGTTAAGGGTGCTGTAACCCCCGAAAGTACACTCCAGTCCAAACCAAAGAAAAAATTATTTTCTGTGTTTGTGAATTGTGTGCGCAGTAGCCGCACGTGCATCAACAAAGTAGTGCCAAGCGTGCGCCTGTGTCATAAGTAAAGGGCCGGCTGGCTTGACCGTTAAGGGTGCTGTAACCCCCGAAAGTACACTCCAGTCCAAACCGAAAAAAAAAATTATTTTCTGTGTTTGTGAATTGTGTGCGCAGTAGCCGCACGTGCATCAACAAAGTAGTGCCAAGCGTGCGCCTGTGTCATAAGTAAAGGGCCGGCTGGCTTGACCGTTAAGGGTGCTGTAACCCCCGAAAGTACACTCCAGTCCAAACCAAAAAAAAAATTATTTTCTGTGTTTGTGAATTGTGTGCGCAGTAGCCGCACGTGCATCAACAAAGTAGTGCCAAGCGTGCGCCTGTGTCATAAGTAAAGGGCCGGCTGGCTTGACCGTTAAGGGTGCTGTAACCCCCGAAAGTACACTCCAGTCCAAACCAAAAAAAAATTATTTTCTGTGTTTGTGAATTGTGTGCGCAGTAGCCGCACGTGCATCAACAAAGTAGTGCCAAGCGTGCGCCTGTGTCATAAGTAAAGGGCCGGCTGGCTTGACCGTTAAGGGTGCTGTAACCCCCGAAAGTACACTCCAGTCCAAACCAAAAAAAAAATTATTTTCTGTGTTTGTGAATTGTGTGCGCAGTAGCCGCACGTGCATCAACAAAGTAGTGCCAAGCGTGCGCCTGTGTCATAAGTAAAGGGCCGGCTGGCTTGACCGTTAAGGGTGCTGTAACCCCCGAAAGTACACTCCAGTCCAAACCAAAAAAAAAATTATTTTCTGTGTTTGTGAATTGTGTGCGCAGTAGCCGCACGTGCATCAACAAAGTAGTGCCAAGCGTGCGCCTGTGTCATAAGTAAAGGGCCGGCTGGCTTGACCGTTAAGGGTGCTGTAACCCCCGAAAGTACACTCCAGTCCAAACCCCCAAAAAAATTATTTTCTGTGTTTGTGAATTGTGTGCACTGTGGCTGCACGTGCATCAACAAAGGAGCAGCGCCAAGCGTGCGCCTGTGTCCCATAAGTAAAGGACTGGCTGGCTCATTTCTTAAAGGGTGGTGTAACCCACAAAGTGCACTACTCTCCAGCAAAAATAAAATAATATTTTCTGTGTTTGTGTGCGCTTTAGCCGCACGTATATATATCAATATAACATAAATGGAGGACCAAACTTTCTCCGATAAAAATAAAATAGGGAAATATCAAGAACCACTTCCTCCTAGTGCTGTTGCTGCTGTTGGGAGTTGTTCATCATCCCAGAGAGGAAGTAGGAACATCACTACTTTTACTAAACAATTGACCCTCCAACAGTCCCTAGCGATGAGGATGAAGTACGACAGCAGTCATCCTGAAGCAAAACTTATAACTGAGGCCTTGACTGCTATGTTGGTGTTAGACGTGCGTCCGGTATCCGACATTAGTGCAGTGGGATTTAGACAATTGATGGAGGTAGTGTGTCCTCGGTTCCAAATCCCGTCTAGATTCCACCTGCATCCTCAAAGCAGCAGCGACAAGTGTGCGTCTGTCTGTTAAAGGGTGGTGACACCCTCAAAGTGTGCTACACAAACAATTAAAATATTGTTCTTTTTTTTCTGTCTTTGTGAAATGTGTGGGCTGTAGCCGCACCTGCATCCTTAAAGCAGCAGCGACAAGCGTGCGTCTATCTGTTAAAGGGTGGTGACACTCTCAAAGTGTGCTACACAAACAATTAAAATATTGTTCTTTTTTTTTTGGTCTTTGTGAAATGTGTGGGCTGTAGCCGCACCTGCATCCTTAAAGCAGCAGCGACAAGCGTGCGTCTGTCTGTTAAAGGGTGGTGACACCCTCAAAGTGTGCTACACAAACAATTAAAATATTGTTCTTTTTTTTCTGTCTTTGTGAATTGTGTGGGCTGTAGCCGCACCTGCATCCTTAAAGCAGCAGCGACAAGCGTGCGTCTGTCTGTTAAAGGGTGGTGACACCCTCAAAGTGTGCTACACAAACATTTAAAATATTGTTCTTTTTTTTTTGGTCTTTGTGAAATGTGTGGGCTGTAGCCGCACCTGCATCCTTAAAGCAGCAGCGACAAGCGTGCGTCTGTCTGTTAAAGGGTGGTGACACCCTCAAAGTGTTCTACACAAACAATTAAAATATTGTTCTTTTTTTTTCGGTCTTTGTGAAATGTGTGGGCTGTAGCCGCACCTGCATCCTTAAAGCAGCAGCGACAAGCGTGCGTCTGTCTGTTAAAGGGTGGTGTAACTCTCAAAGTGTTCCAAAAAATAAAAAACTATTTTTTTTATGTGTTTGTGACTTGTGTGCGATGTAGCCACACTTGCATCCTCAAAGCAGCAGCGACAAGCGTGCGTCTGTCTGTTAAAGGGTGGTGACACCTTCAAAGTGTGCTACACAAACAATTAAAATATTGTTCTTTTTTTTTTGGTCTTTGTGAAATGTGTGGGCTGTAGCCGCACCTGCATCCTTAAAGCAGCAGCGACAAGCGTGCGTCTGTCTGTTAAAGGGTGGTGTAACTCTCAAAGTGTTCCAAAAAATAAAAAACTATTTTTTTAATGTGTTTGTGACTTGTGTGCGATGTAGCCACACTTGCATCCTTAAAGCAGCAGCGACAAGCATGCGTCTGTCTGTTAAAGGGTGGTGACACCCTCAAAGTGTGCTACACAAACAATTAAAATATTGTTCTTTTTTTTTTGGTCTTTGTGAAATGTGTGGGCTGTAGCCGCACCTGCATCCTTAAAGCAGCAGCGACAAGCGTGCGTCTGTCTGTTAAAGGGTGGTGACACCCTCAAAGTGTTCTACACAAACAATTAAAATATTGTTCTTTTTTTTTCGGTCTTTGTGAAATGTGTGGGCTGTAGCCGCACCTGCATCCTTAAAGCAGCAGCGACAAGCGTGCGTCTGTCTGTTAAAGGGTGGTGTAACTCTCAAAGTGTTCCAAAAAATAAAAAACTATTTTTTTTATGTGTTTGTGACTTGTGTGCGATGTAGCCACACTTGCATCCTCAAAGCAGCAGCGACAAGCGTGCGTCTGTCTGTTAAAGGGTGGTGACACCTTCAAAGTGTGCTACACAAACAATTAAAATATTGTTCTTTTTTTTTTGGTCTTTGTGAAATGTGTGGGCTGTAGCCGCACCTGCATCCTTAAAGCAGCAGCGACAAGCGTGCGTCTGTCTGTTAAAGGGTGGTGTAACTCTCAAAGTGTTCCAAAAAATAAAAAACTATTTTTTTAATGTGTTTGTGACTTGTGTGCGATGTAGCCACACTTGCATCCTCAAAGCAGCAGCGACAAGCGTGCGTCTGTCTGTTAAAGGGTGGTGACACCCTCAAAGTGTGCTACACAAACAATTAAAATATTGTTCTTTTTTTTTTGGTCTTTGTGAAATGTGTGGGCTGTAGCCGCACCTGCATCCTTAAAGCAGCAGCGACAAGCGTGCGTCTGTCTGTTAAAGGGTGGTGACACCCTCAAAGTGTTCTACACAAACAATTAAAATATTGTTCTTTTTTTTTCGGTCTTTGTGAAATGTGTGGGCTGTAGCCGCACCTGCATCCTTAAAGCAGCAGCGACAAGCGTGCGTCTGTCTGTTAAAGGGTGGTGACACCCTCAAAGTGTTCTACACAAACAATTAAAATATTGTTCTTTTTTTTTCGGTCTTTGTGAAATGTGTGGGCTGTAGCCGCACCTGCATCCTTAAAGCAGCAGCGACAAGCGTGCGTCTGTCTGTTAAAGGGTGGTGTAACTCTCAAAGTGTTCCAAAAAATAAAAAACTATTTTTTTAATGTGTTTGTGACTTGTGTGCGATGTAGCCACACTTGCATCCTCAAAGCAGCAGCGACAAGCGTGCGTCTGTCTGTTAAAGGGTGGTGACACCCTCAAAGTGTGCTACACAAACAATTAAAATATTGTTCTTTTTTTTTCTGTCTATGTGAATTGTGTGGGCTGTAGCCGCACCTGCATCCTTAAAGCAGCAGCGACAAGCGTGCGTCTGTCTGTTAAAGGGTGGTGACACCTCAAAGTGTTCTACACAAACAATTAAAATATTGTTCTTTTTTTTTCGGTCTTTGTGAAATGTGTGGGCTGTAGCCGCACTTGCATCCTCAAAGCAGCAGCGACAAGCGTGCGTCTGTCTGTTAAAGGGTGGTGTAACCCTCAAAGTGTGCTCCACAAGCAATAAAAATATTCTTTTTTTTTTTCTGTCTTTGTGAATTGTGTGGGCTGTAGCAGCACTTGAATCCTCAAAGCAGCAGCGACAAGCGTGCGTCTGTCTGTTAAAGGGTGGTGACACCCTCAAAGTGTTCTACACAAACAATTAAAATATTGTTCTTTTTTTTTCGGTCTTTGTGAAATGTGTGGGCTGTAGCCGCACTTGCATCCTCAAAGCAGCAGCGACAAGCGTGCGTCTGTCTGTTAAAGGGTGGTGTAACCCTCAAAGTGTGCTCCACAAGCAATAAAAATATTCTTTTTTTTTTTCTGTCTTTGTGAATTGTGTGGGCTGTAGCAGCACTTGAATCCTCAAAGCAGCAGCGACAAGCGTGCGTCTGTCTGTTAAAGGATTACATCGGTGACAGCATCCAAGTAGGCATGTCAGACAGTCCGTACCTGTACTGGCAGGAAAAAGAAGCAATTTGGAGGTCCCTGTACAAACTGGCTCTATTTTACCTGAGTTGCCCCCCCTCCAGTGTGTACTCCGAAAGAGTGTTTAGTGCAGCCGGGAACCTTGTCAGCGAAAGGCGTAGGAGGTTGCTTCCACAAAATGTGGAGAAGATGATGTTCATAAAATTAATTATCAACTCTTCCAGGGAGACCAGCCTCCAGAACGTACAGAGGGACCTGTGGTTCCAGCAGGGACGAATTAATACTCTGTGAGGATGAGGATGTACACACTGAAGAGGGTGAGGAATCGGTGGATGAGGAGGATGAGGATGACATCTTGCCTCCGTAGAGCCAGTTTGTGCAGGGACAGATAAATTGCCAGCTTGTTTTGTGGGGGCCCAAACGAACCAATCATTTCAGCCACAGTTGTGTGGCAGACCCTGGCGCTGAAATGATTGGTTTGTTAAAGTGTGCATGTCCTGTTTATACAACATAAGGGTGGGTGGGAGGGCCCAAGGACAATTCCATCTTGCACCTCTTTTTTTTCTTTGCATTATGTACAGTTTGGGGCCTAGTTTTTCAATGCCATCCTGTCTGCCACTGCAGTTTCACGCCTAGATGGGTCATGTGTTTGTGCCGCCCACTTGTGTCGCTTAGCATAGTCATCCAGCTACCTCGGTGCAACCTTTTGGACATAAAAACACTATTGTGAGGTGTGAGGTATTCAGAATAGACTGGAAATGAGTGGAAATTAAGGTTATTGAGGTTAATAATAGCATAGGAGCAGAAAAACCTACAAATTCTGTGATTTTAGCTGTTTTTATGCTTTTTTTCAAAAAAATACAGATCCAAAACACAAAACCCAGAACCCAAAACACGCAAGGGTGGTTTTGGCAAAACCAATCCAGATCCAAAACACGAAGAAAGATCCAGATCCAAAACCAAAACACAAAACACGAAAAGTGGCCGGTGCACACCCCTAATTTTAATATTGCTTTTGCTGTGGACCTACAGGTAACAGCGGGCCCGTAATGCCCCTCATGCTGGTACTTGTGCTTCTCTAAGTACCAGCATGCGGGAGAGGCTTGCTGTGACCTGCAGTTTCACAGCAAAAGACAAAGGGCCTGATTCAGACCCACTCGCGAGCGGTTGTCCGCTCGCAAGTGGGTCGATGTTATGGACTGAGCATGCGCACGACGGAGGGAGCTCCGTCGTGCGCATGCGCCAGATGCGACGAGCGAAGGAAAGTCCTTCGCTCGTTGTGTCCGATCAAAGGGGGCGTGCTGTCAATGTTGATTGACAGCACGCCCCCTTTGGTGGGCATGACGGGAACGCCTCCCGTCAGAAGCCGGCCCACTGACATCACTAGTGATGTCAGTGGGAGTGATTTTGGCTCTGATAGAGCCAAAATCACTCCGGAGCTTGCGGTTGAAAACCTCAACCGCAGGCTCCGGCTCGCAAATTCGATGGTCGCGATGGTCTCGACCATCGCGACCATCACAATGCACGCTCGTATAGCCTGTGGGTGGTGACCCACAGCTATACGAGCGTCCAGGAGGACGCTCCATGAAAATGGAGCCCGGCCCTCATTCAGAGCGTGCGCTCTGCTCAGAGCGTACGGCTCTGAATGAGGGCCAATATTTGCAACACTTGCAACACTTTCAAATGCACTACACTAAATAATCAACCCGGCACCCACAGCCCTGGGGTGGCGGGGACAGCCCCGGGCTATCAGTCTAGGCCTGGGGTGCCCTGGAGAGGGGGACTCCTTTATTGGGGGGATCCCCCGCTTCCCAGGGATCCACGGCCTGGGCTGACTAGTGGTCATGGCTAAGTCTTTGACTGGCGGGCCCGGTGAAAGGGCTCCTCTGGCTGTGGCATTAGTCCTCAACTAGAAAAAGTCCAGTGCTGGTTCTGGATAATACAGGGGGACCCTACTAATTTTCCTCCTGTATTTCCAGAACCAGGACCCGCTCAGAGCCCAGTGCTGGTTGCGCAAAATACAGGGGGATCCCTATGTCATTTGTCCCCCGTATTTTGGCAACCAGGGCTGGTTCTGACTAACCCGGTACTGGTCGTGTTTAAATACAGGGAACCCCTACATCATTTGTTCCCTGAATTTAAACACAACCAGCACTGGGTCACTAAAAGCCCGGGGCTGGATGCTCTATTGGGGGGGGGGGGGTCACTCCATTTTTTTCTGTTTTTACACAGGTTTTTTTTTACCGCAGCCGTGCTCTGTGTCAATGACACAGATGCATGTAACACGGATCTCCCTGGTCCGTGCTACATGCATCTCTATGGGATGTAGTTAATAGACTGCCGGACGCAATTCCGCCAGTCTAAATCCTGACTGGACCTGCCCTACAAGGGACTTAAGATAAGCATCGAAATGCCAATGCCTATCTTAATCTCGATGCCGGAGGACCGGCCCCCACCATCCCGATCGTCCGCTGATGGGTAAATATCACACTTAGCCTGGGGATGGGGGGGTTAGGTTTAGGGACCACCGGGGGGATTTAGGGTTAGGCACCTCCCAAGGTTAGGTTCAGGCTAGGGGAAGGGGGGGTTAGGGTTAGGCACTAGGGGGGAGGCTAGGATTAGGCAGCCTCCCCAGAGGGTCAGGTTTAGGATGCGGGGAGGGGGGGTTAGGTTTAGGCACTCCTGGGGGGAGGTTAGGGTTAGGCACTAGGAAAGGAGGTTTAGGGTTAGGGGGGGAGAGGAGAGGGTTAGGATACCTGACAACGCCCATCGAGATCTTATAGTTGGGATTTGAACCAGCGGCTGTTGAGACGCCGGTATTTCAATTTCATGCCATCTCTATCATGCATGGCATTGTTGTGTGCATAAACACAGAACGATGTGTGTCATATCGTGCACGATAGGTCGAAATCTTACTGCAGGTTCAGTTGATATATGATGCTGATACACGACGCCAGGGATGCATGGCGTATTGAGGATAGATGTAGCAGGACACATCTGTAAAGATGATTTTGCAGTAGGCTTATGAATTTCATTGCTTATATGTATATAATGAAACACCTTTATGATGCACTTGAAATAAGTTTCAAATTAATTTAAAAGAATAGAACAGCATAGTTATAGTTTCATGTGTATTGTTGTATTGACCCCATAGCAACATTTTGAAGGGGCCCCAGTCCTAATGCATCTAGGTGACATCTCTCTCTGCAGCTGTTAATTTTATTTCCCCATAGTAGTAAACTAGTTAATTTTATGCCTCTTAGCAGTGCCCTAGTTAATGTTATGCCCCATAGTAGTGCCTTAGTTAATGTTATGCCCCATAGTAGTGCCTTAGTTAATGTTATGCCCCATAGTAGTGCCTTAGTTAATGTTATGCCCCCGCTCTCACCACACGCGGCTCACCGTTCCCGGCTTATACTGAGCATCTACACCAGGGATTCCCAACCATGGTACTCAAGGCACACTAACAGTTCAGGTTTTAAGTAGGGGTGTGCACCGGCCACTTTTCGTGTTTTGTGTTTTGGTTTTGGATCTGGATCTTTCTTCGTGTTTTGGATCTGGATTGGTTTTGCCAAAACCACCCTTCCGTGTTTTGGGTTCTGGGTTTTGTGTTTTGGATCTGTATTTTTTTGAAAAAAAGCATAAAAACAGCTAAAATCACAGAATTTGTAGGTTTTTCTGCTCCTATGCTATTATTAACCTCAATAGCCTTAATTTACACTCATTTCCAGACTATTCTGAACACCTCACACCTCACAATAGTGTTTTTATGTCCAAAAGGTTGCACCGAGGTAGCTGGATGACTATGCTAAGCGACACGAGTGGGCAGCACAAACACGTGACCCATCTAGGCGTGATACTGCAGTGGCAGACAGGATGGCAGTTTGAAAAACTAGGCCCCAAACTGTAAATAATGCAATGAAAAAAAAGAGGTGCAAGATGGAATTGTCCTTGGGCCCTCCCACCCACCCTTATGTTGTATAAACAGGACATGCACACTTTAACAAACCAATCATTTCAGCGCCAGGGTCTGCCACACAACTGTGGCTGAAATGATTGGTTCGTTTGGGCCCCCACAAAACAAGCTGGCAATTAATGTGTCCCTGCACAAATTGGCTCTACGGAGGCAAGATGTCATCCTCATCCTCCTCATCCACCGATTCCTCACCCTCTTCAGTGTGTACATCCTCATCCTCACAAAGTATTAACTCGTCCCCACCTGAATCCACCACCACAGGTCCCTCTATACGTTCTGGAGGCTGGTCTCCCTAGAAGAGCTGATAATTCGTTTTGATGAACATCATCTTCACCACATTCTGTGGAAGCAACCTCCTACGCCTTTCGCTGACAAGGTTCCCGGCTGCACTAAACACTCTTTCGGAGTACACACTGGAGGGGGGCAACTCAGGTAAAATAGAGCCAGCTTGTACAGGGGCCTCCAAATTGCCTCTTTTTCCTGCCAGTACAGGTATGGACTGTCTGACATGCCTACTTGGATGCTGTCACCGATGTAATCCTCCACCATTCTGTCAATGGTGACAGTATCATATGCAGTGACAGTAGACATGTCAGAAATTGTTGCCAGGTCCTTCAGTCCGGACCAGATGTCCAAACTTGGTCCTGCCTGCCCTGCATCACCGCCAGCGGGTTGCTTAGGATACCTAAGTTTTTTCCTGGCAGCCCCAGTTGCGGGAGAAAATGAAGAAGGAGCTGTTGACATGTCACGTTCCGCTTCAGCTGACAGTGTGTTCACCAGCAGGTCTTTGCACCTCTGCAGGCTTGTGTCGGCCGGAAAGAGAGACACCACATAGGCTTTAAACCTAGGATCGAGCACGGTGGCCAAAATGTAGTGGTCTGATTTCAACAGATTGACCACCCTGGAATCCTGGCAAAGAGAATGAAGGGCTTCATCCACAAGTCCCACATGCCGAGCAGAATCGCTCCGTCTTAGCTCCTCCTTCACTTTCTCCAGCTGCTTCTGCAAAAGCCTGATGAGGGGAATGACCTGACTCAAGCTGGCAGTGTCTGAACTGACTTCACGTGTGGCAAGTTCGAAGGGCTGGAGAACCTTGCACAACACGGAAATCATTCTCCACTGCGCTTGAGTCAGGTGCATACCCCCTCCTTTGCCTATGTTATAGGTGGATGTATAGGCTTGTATGGCCTTTTGCTGCTCCTCCATCCTCTGAAGCATATAGAGGGTTGAGTTCCACCGCGTCACAACCTCTTGCTTCAGGTGATGGCGGGGCAGGTTCAAGAGTGTTTGCTGGCGCTCCAGTCTTCGGCACGCAGTCGCTGAATGGCGAAAGAGGCCGGAAATTTTTCAGGCCACCCAAAGCGTCTCCTGCACGCCCCTGTCGCTTTTCAGAAAATTCGGCACCACCAAGTGTATTGTGTGAGCAAAACATGGGACGTGCTGGAATTTGCCCAGATGTAATGCCCGCACAATATTGGTGGCGTTGTCAGATATCACAAATCCCCAGGAGAGTCTAAGTGGGGTAAGCCACTGGGCGATGATTTCCCTCAGTTTCTCTAAGAGGTTGTCGGCGGTGTGCCTCTTACTGAAACCGGTGATACACAGCGTAGCCTGCCTTGGAACGAGCTGGCGTTTCTGAGATGCTGCTACTGGTGACGCTGCTGCTGTTGCTGCGTAAGGTGATACATCTACCCAGTGGGCTGTCACAGTCATATAGTCCTTATTCTGCCCTGTTCCACTTGTCCACATGTCCGTGGGTAAGTGGACATTGTGTACAACGGCATTTTTCAGGACACTGAGGACACTTTTTCAGATGTTTCTGTACAGTCTCGGTATCGCCTGCCTAGTGAAGTGGAATCTAGATGGGATTTGGAACCGGGGACACACTACCTCCATCAATTGTCTAAATCCCACTGCACTAATGGCGGATACCGGACGCACGTCTAACACCAACATAGCAGTCAAGGCCTCAGTTATACGTTTTGCTTCAGGATGACTGCTGTCGTACTTCATCCTCCTCGCTAAGGACAGTTGGAGGGTCAATTGTTTAGTAAAAGTAGTGGTGTTCCTACTTCCTCTCTGGGATGATGAACGACTCCCAGCAGCAGCAACAGCAGCAGCGGCAGCAGTAGGCATAGCAATGCAGGATCCTCCTGAGGAATCCCGGATAGGAGAGTCAGTCATGCCAGTGACATGGCCTGCAGGACTACTTCCGATCCTGACTAAGGAGGAAATTGACGAGGAGGGAGTTGATGGTGTGGTTTGCAGGCGCTTGGATACAACAGGACAACGGGACTTTTTATGAATGCGCTGCAGGTGCCGTATAAGGGAGGATGTTCCTAGGTGGTTGACGTCTCTACCCCTACTTATTTCACCTTTACATATGGTACATATGGCAAGACAGTTGTTGTCCGGATTTGGATAGAAATATTCCCAGACAAAAGAGGTGGAATGTTTGGTCTTCTGCCCAGGCATGACCGTGATGGGCTTTTTCATCCCACGGACAACAACTGTCTCCCCCGGAGCCTGATTTAAACAAACCACATCACCATCAGAATCCTCCTCGCCAACTTCCTCCTCAGCGCCAGCTACACCAGTATCCTCATCCTGTTGTACTTCAACAGTGACATCTTCAATTTGCATATCAGCAAGTGGACTGTGGGTGCTCCTATCAGCACTTGCAGGGGGCGTGCAAATGGTGGAAAGAGCCACCTCTTCCCGTCCAGTGCTGGGAAGGTCAGGTATCGCAACCACCACCACACTTGGACTCTCCTTGGGGATTTGTGATATCTTCTAAGAAAGCACAGTTCTTCGCTGTGCTTTTGCCAGCTTAACTCTTTTGATTTTTTTAGTGGGAGGAGGGCTTCCATCGTCATGTGAAGCTGAACCACTAGTCATGAACATACTAGGGATCGACCTTAGCCATTCCTTGCCACTCCGTGTCGTAAATGGCATATTGGCAAGTTTTCGTTTCTCTTCAGCTGATTTAAATGTTTTTTTCAAGTCATTTTCCTGAACTTTGTCATTTGGGATTGTATGTGCCCTCTTTTATGACATTGGGCATCGGCCTTGGCAGATGACGTTGATGGCATGTTATCGTCTATGTCATGACTAGTGGCAGCAGCTTCAGCAGTAGGAGGAAGTGGTTCTTGATCTTTCTCTATTTTATTTTTATCGGAGAAAGTTTGGTCCTCCATTTATGTTATATCGATTTGATATAAACGTGCGGCTAAACACAGAAAATATTTTTTTATTTTTGCTGGAGAGTAGTGCACTTTGTGGGTTACACCAGCCTTTAAGAAATGAGCCAGCCGGCTCTTTACTTATGGGACACAGGCGCACGCTTGGCGCTGCACCCTTGTTGATGCACGTGCGGCTACTGCGCACACAATTCACAAACACAGAAAATATTTTTTTTTTTGGTTTGGACTGGAGTGTACTTTGGGAGTTACAGCACCCTTTAACGGTCAAGCCAGCCGGCCCTTTACTTATGACACAGGCGCACGCTTGGCACTACTTTGTTGATGCACGTGCGGCTACTGCGCACACAATTCACAAACACAGAAAATATATATTTTTTTGGTTTGGAGTGTACTTTGGGGGTTACAGCACCCTTTAACGGTCAAGCCAGCTGGCCCTTTACTTATGACACAGGCGCACGCTTGGCACTACTTTGCTGATGCACGTGCGGCTACTGCGCACACAATTCACAAACACAGAAAAAATATTTTGTTATTTGGTTTGGAGTGTACTTTGGGGGTTACAGCACCCTTTAACGGTCAAGCCAGCCGGCCCTTTACTTATGACACAGGTGCACGCTTGGCACTAATTTGTTGATGCACGTGCGGCTACTGCGCACACAATTCACAAACACAGAAAATAATTTTTTTTTTGGTTTGGACTGGAGTGTACTTTGGGAGTTACAGCACCCTTTAACGGTCAAGCCAGCCGGCCCTTTACTTATGACACAGGCGCACGCTTGGCACTACTTTTTTGATGCACGTGCGGCTACTGCGCACACAATTCACAAACACAGAAAAAATATTTTGTTATTTGGTTTGGAGTGTACTTTGGGGGTTACAGCACCCTTTAACGGTCAAGCCAGCCGGCCCTTTACTTATGACACAGGCGCACGCTTGGCACTACTTTGTTGATGCACGTGCGGCTAATGCGCACACAATTCACAAACACAGAAAATATATTTTTTTTGGTTTGGAGTGTACTTTGGGGGTTACAGCACCCTTTAACGGTCAAGCCAGCCGGCCCTTTACTTATGACACAGGCGCACGCTTGGCACTACTTTTTTGATGCACGTGCGGCTACTGCGCACACAATTCACAAACACAGAAAAAATATTTTGTTATTTGGTTTGGAGTGTACTTTGGGGGTTACAGCACCCTTTAACGGTCAAGCCAGCCGGCCCTTTACTTATGACACAGGCGCACGCTTGGCACTACTTTGTTGATGCACGTGCGGCTAATGCGCACACAATTCACAAACACAGAAAATATTTTTTTTTTGGTTTGGAGTGTACTTTGGGGGTTACAGCACCCTTTAACGGTCAAGCCAACCGGCCCTTTACTTATGACACGGGCACACGCTTGGCACTACTTTGTTGATGCACGTGCGGCTACTGCGCACACAATTCACAAACACAGAAAATAATTTTTTTTTTGGTTTGGACTGGAGTGTACTTTGGGGGTTACAGGACCCTTTAATGGTCAAGCCAGCCGGCCCTTTACTTATGACACAGGCGCACGCTTGGCACTACTTTGTTGATGCACGTGCGGCTACTGCGCACACAATTCACAAACACAGAAAAAATATTTTGTTATTTGGTTTGGAGTGTACTTTGGGGGTTACAGCACCCTTTAACGGTCAAGCCAGCCGGCCCTTTACTTATGACACAGGCGCACGCTTGGCACTACTTTGTTGATACACGTGTGGCTACTGCGCACACAATTCACAAACACAGAAAATATTTTTTTTTTTGGTTTGGACTGGAGTGTACTTTGGGGGTTACAGCACCCTTTAACGGTCAAGCCAGCCGGCCCTTTACTTATGACACAGGCGCACGCTTGGCACTACTTTGTTGATGCACGTGCGGCTACTGCGCACACAATTCACAAACACAGAAAATATTTTTTTTTTGGTTTGGACTGGAGTGTACTTTGGGGGTTAATGCACCCTTTAATGGTCAAGCCAGCCGACCCTTTACTTATGACACAGGTGCACGCTTGGCACTACTTTGTTGATGCACATGCGGCTACTGCGCACACAATTCACAAACACAGAAAATAATTTTTTTTTGGGTTTGGACTGGAGTGTACTTTGGGGGTTACAGGACCCTTTAATGGTCAAGCCAGCCGGCCCTTTACTTATGACACAGGCGCACGCTTGGCACTACTTTGTTGATGCACGTGCGGCTACTGCGCACACAATTCACAAACACAGAAAAAATATTTTGTTATTTGGTTTGGAGTGTACTTTGGGGGTTACAGCACCCTTTAACGGTCAAGCCAGCCGGCCCTTTACTTATGACACAGGTGCACGCTTGGCACTACTTTGTTGATGCACGTGCGGCTACTGCGCACACAATTCACAAACACAGAAAATATTTTTTTTTTTGGTTTGGACTGGAGTGTACTTTGGGGGTTACAGCACCCTTTAACGGTCAAGCCAGCCGGCCCTTTACTTATGACACAGGCGCACGCTTGGCACTACTTTGTTGATGCACGTGCGGCTACTGCGCACACAATTCACAAACACAGAAAATATTTTTTTTTGGGTTTGGACTGGAGTGTACTTTGGGGGTTAATGCACCCTTTAACGGTCAAGCCAGCCGGCCCTTTACTTATGACACAGGCGCACTCTTGGCACTACTTTGTTGATGCACGTGCGGCTACTGCGCACACAATTCACAAACACAGAAAATAATTTTTTTTTTGGTTTGGACTGGAGTGTACTTTGGGGGTTACAGCACCCTTTAACGGTCAAGCCAGCCGGCCCTTTACTTATGACACAGGCGCACGCTTGGCACTACTTTGTTAATGCACGTGCGGCTACTGCGCACACAATTCACAAACACACAAAAAATATTATTTTTTTAGCACTTGGGGGGAGCACCCCTGATGGACAGAGCACACCCCCTGGACAACACTACAGCACCCCTTTAGGACTGGGACACTGCACAGGACTTTGGAGTGGACACAGCCCCTATGGAGAACTGACTGCACGACACAGTCCAGCCAGCCCCTATGGACTTTGAAGTAGTGGACACAGCCCCTATTAACAACAGCAGCACAGCACAACACAGCCAGCCCCTATGGACTTTGAAGTAGTGGACAACAGCAGCACAGCGCAGCACAGCACAGCACAACACTACTCTGCACTACACTACACTACACTACACAGCCCAGCCAGCCCTAACTCCCACCCTCCCTCTTCACTGTCCACAGCCGAGTGAGAAAATGGCGCCAACGCGGGTACCTTATATAGGATCCAAAACCCGCGAGACACGGAAGGCGGGTTGATGACGTTTTGCCTCGATTTCAGATCCGAGTCAGGCGGGAAAAGTCGAGCCTGACTCGGATCTGACTCGGATCGGGGGGCCTCGGGGGGGTTCGGATTTCAGAAATCCGAACCCGCTCACCCCTAGTTTTATGTATAGCCAAAGTTGAGCACAGGGGACTTAGGGCTTGATTCAGAGCCGAACGCTATTTGCGCTTGCTCGTTCAGAAAAAGGGGAAGGCTTTTTAAATTGAGTGCTCGCTCTTTGCGGTCTGTTGACGCCTCTATGTCTGAGCGAGCAAACGAAACATGCGCTCGCTATTTTGTAAAGACGCCCCCTGGCCGCTCGCATCCTACATCATCTCCGCTATTTATTAGATTAATCAAGTACATCGAAAGGCGTCTGAACTGCTCGCAGTGCTTGTGGTTGGATTTTCCTATCGCAATCATGCGAACAGTTCAGTTCAGTTCAAGAAACAACCAAGTGACGTGGTCGATGACGCTGCTTTGTTAATTATGCACACCCTTAAAACACCCGTTTTGACCGTTTGGCACGCCTGCGTTCGGATCTCCACTCCCCATTTTTAAGCACCTTCCCCTGTTACCACCCACAAACGCCTCATCCTGTCACTCAAATTAGCAGGTATTCGCTATTTTGCGAGCACACAATTTCCGACCGCAATGACTGGTTCGCGCATGCGTATTACAACCCATACGCATGCGCAGTTGTGCAAACATCGCTCGAAGCGAACGAGCGGCCGCTTATGAGCGGCTCTGAATCAGGCCCTTAATTAGTACCTTAGGTATTTGGATTTAACCATCTATACTTAATCATGGATATCACTAAAACCAGGACTGTTAGTGTGCCTTGAGGACCAAGGTTGGGAATCACTGGTCTACACAAAGGGCGTAACTAGGCACGCACCTTGTAACCATCCCAACATGGATCAGTCTCCTCTTGAGTGAGTAAAGCCGCCTATACAGCGGCGTTATACGGCGGAGGACCACGTGAACTCACAGGAGCGTGGGACTCGATCTGTCCTGCCGCTGATGGTGATTCCGGAAAGCAGCAGAGAAGGATTCGTCCATCAATCAGGAGCCGCGTAGCAGAGAGAGAAGCAAGCATCAAGAGGATAGGGAAGTTATCGGACCAGAGGACACGGGATGCCGCCCCTCCAGAGCGCAACACCCAGAACATTTGTATCTGCACTGACCAGTTTTTTCACATCATTCGAGACAGTTACCTTTAATTAGGAATTATTGTACATACAGTGACTGACAACCAATTCCAATCTATTAGCAGACATCACCAGTGCCTTAACGCACTACCCCTGGACAAATTCATCACCTTAGGTAATTTTTAAGTGTTATCCTGTTTGTCCTTACACCACCCCCCACCCCCCTCATTCCCTTTTGCAATACCCCACAACAATGTAGGTGCATTAGGGATAAGGTTAGCACTCAGTGGCGTAAGTATAAATTTTGCTCCCCTCTGCCAAGAATGTTTCTGATGCCCCCCCCCCCCCCCCCCTCACGGCACTTTGGTAAAATAATTGCAGGGCCATTTTGATGCAATTTGGCTCCCAGTGCAAAAGTTACAAATGTGCCCCCACTCCCCCTAGACAGTTTACAGTATTTTTCCTCCTTCAAGTAATGCCCCTTACACATTATTCCACACACCATAATGCCAATTACACATAATGCCTATTACCAAAGTGCCACTTACATATTTGCCCCCTGACAGGGGTCTTATACAGCGCCCTCAGTAGTGCCCCTTATACAGTGCCCCCAGTAGTTGTCCCCCTATGCAGTGCCCCAGGTAGTGGTCCCTGCATAAGTTGGGGGCATTGCTGGAGGAGGACTACTACTGGAGGCTCTGCTGGGGGGCTACTACACCCCCAGCAGTGCCCCCAGTAGTAGCCCCCCCAGCAGAGCCTCCAGTAGTAGTCCTCCTCCAGCAATGCCCCCAACTTATGCAGTGCCCCCAGTAGTAGTCCCCCACCTAGGCAGTGCCCCCAGCAGTAATCCCCACATATGCAGTGCCCCCAGTAGTGGTCCCACCAGTGCAGTGCCTCCAGTAGTAGTCCCCCCCCAGCAGTGCCCCCAGTAGTAGTCACCCCCAGCAGTGCCCCCCCAGTAGTAGTGCCCCCAGTAATAGTCCCCCCGTGCAGTAGTCCCCCCAGCAGTGCCTCCAGTAGTAGTCTCCCCCAGCAGTGCCCCCAGTAGTAGTGCCCCCAGTAATAGTCCCCCCCAGTAGTAGTCCCCCCAGAAGTGCCCAGAGTAGTAGTCCCCCCCAGCAGTGCCCCCAGTAGTAGTGTCCCCAGCAGTTCCCCCAGTAGTAGTACCCCCAGTAATAGTCCCCCCCAGCCATAGTCCTCCCAGCAGTGCCCCCAGTAGTAGTGCCCCAAGTAATAGTCCCCCCTGCAGTAGTCCCCCCAGCAGTGCCTCCAGTAGTAGTCCCCCCAAGCAGTGCCCCCAATAGTAGTGCCCCCAGTAATAGTCCCCCCCAGTAGTAGTCCCCCCAGAAGTGCCCAGAGTAGTAGTCCCCCCCAGCAGTGCCCCCAGTAGTAGTGCCCCCAGCAGTTCCCCCAGTAGTAGTACCCCCAGTAATAGTCCCCCCCAGCCATAGTCCTCCCAGCAGTGCCCCCAGTAGTAGTGCCCCCAGTAATAGTCCCCCCCAGCAGTGCCCCCAGTAGTAGTCCCCCCCCAGCAGTGCCCCCAGTAATAGTCCCCCCAAGCAGTGCCCCCAGTAATAGTCCCCCCAGTAGTAGAACCCCCCAGCAGTGCCCCAAGTAGTAGTGCCCCCAGTAATAGTCCCCCCCAGCAGTGCCCCAAGTAGCCCCCCCCAGCAGTGCCCCCAGTAGTAGTCGTTCCCCCAGCAATGCCCCCCGATAGTAGACCCCCCCAGCAGTGCCCCAGGTAGTCGTCCCCCCAGCAGTGCCCCCAGTAGTAGTTGTCATCCCCCCAGCAATGCTCCCCAGTAGTAGTTCACCCCCAGCTGTGCCCCCAGTAGTAGACCCCCCAGCAGTGCCCCCAGTAGTAGTCATCATCCCCCCAGCAATGCCCCCCAGTAGTAGTTCACCCCCCCCCTTCTGGCCAGACACACACAAAACAAAAACAAAAAAACACTTACCTTAATCCCCGCTCTGGCATGCTCCTCCATCCGGTGTCCTCCCGGGCTGGCCCGCTCTGCATGATGGGAAAGACGTCATGACGTCTCTCCCATCAGCCACTGCGGGAGCCAGAAGATGGCAGCCTGGCTCCGGCAGTGGGCGCAAGGCAAGCAGCCGATGAGAGTCTATCTGACTCTCTGGTGGCTGTGTGTTTGTTATACTAGCAGTGTAGTGTGGACGGCACTTATGTCCACACTACCGCCCTGCCTGGGTGACTAACAGATGCTAGAGGTCCACTAGGACCTTTAGCATATGTCTCCTTCTAGGCGGCGGCCATTTTGGGATGGCCGTTTTCAGCAGATTTCATGTGGACGCCGGACGGCTAGTCCGAATGGAATCTGCAGCCACTGCACCCCACAAGCCTCTGCGCCCCCAAGCCACCGTGGGGTCTGCGGGGGCGGTAGTTACGCCACTGTTAGCACTGTGACTATCCTGAGAACCTAAATTTATCTGCTCCAAAACATATACCTGATTTATATTTACAATAAAATACCTTTATATCACCTTGGTACTAGCCTATAATTCATTATGGGTAAGGTTTTATTCACTTGAACATTCTTTACAAAACTATTATATCTAGCGCAGGTATTCGTGATTTATATTATCCATAGTGTAAAATAGGGGAACTGGGATAGACTCCTGGATACCAGCAGCTGATCATCACTAAAGTGAGCGCAGGTTCTCATAAACTTATTTATACCCATAGTAGTGCCCTAGTTAATGTTATGCCCCATAGTAGTGCACTAGTTAATGTTATGCCCCATAGCAGTGCCTTAGTTAATGTTATACCCATAATAGTGCACTAGTTAATGTTATGCCCCATAGCAGTGCCTTAGTTAATGTTATACCCATAGTAGTGCCCTAGTTAATGTTATGCCCCATAGTAGTGCCCTAGTTATGTTAAGCCCCATAGTAGTGCGCTAGTTAATGTTATGCCCCATAGTAGTGCCTTAGTTAATGTTATGCCCAATAGTAGTACCCTAGTTAATGTTATACCCTGTAGTAGTGACCTAGTTAATATTTTGCCTTTCATTTGCTCCTTATTTGTGCTCCATTCCTATTGCCATCTTTTGTATCTTAAACGACAGACCCACGTCTGCAGAGACTTCAGGGTTGAGAAAATTGCAGTTTACAGTTAGCGTAAAGACAGGGAATGAAGATGGGGGACCAGCCAGCTCCTACCTTCCTGATATAGGAGATGGAGATCTTCCTAATTTTAGCAATATATCCCTTTTTGAGACAGTACTAATCTCGGAGCTTAATCCCTGTTCCCCAGATCTCTTCACAAAGGCTGTAATCATGGAGAAACCTACTCTCTGATAGTGGTGGGTTTACTGATTAACTGTCCCTGTGGGGTTGAAACAGGATTGTGGGAGAAGGATTACATCAGAGTGGAGCTTCACTGAGAGATGGAGACCGCTACCTATATGATTGCTGATAAGTCTCTATTTTCAGGCAGGACTCAATTGCTGAGCAGCTAGTTCCGTAAACTTGGTAGACAGCTATATGTCCTGGGTCTGTGGTCACCTAAAGTTTTGGACCCCATTGCAATGGCAGTCCCCACACCCACTAGAGCTACACCCATGCATCCAGTCTGTCTTGTTACATAGTCTATATGTTGGGATTATCATTGCATGCACGATGTAAACTGGATGGAGAGCAGGGTCAAGGGAGAAGTGCCCCTTGCTACACTGCACTGGGAGCTCCATAAATCTTAATGTAAAAGTGCCAGCAGCAGCCACTCCACCAAGCTTTCCATGTTCTGCAGACCCCAGTGGTAATTATTCTTCAGAAAGCGCCAAATTGGACAAAATTTATGTTTAATGGGAGCTCCCTCTGCTCAGCCCCTTTATATGCCACTGCTTCAGAATCATGGTTTTACGACTTGTTCACTAAGACTTACCTTACCTTTCTTATGTGTAAAACCTGTAGAATAAATAATAAAATAAAGCTCTTAAGGGTCCATGACACAATTCAGCTGATGAGGTAATTGCTAGCCATTCCCAGCCGTGTGTATACTCAGAGCGGTACTCAAATGTGATATCTAATCACTGATGACATCTTCAAACTATAATCACACTCCATGCCAAAGAAATCATTTTTATTTTTTTTTATTTAAACAGTGCAGGGTAAATTTAACAGGACAAATAAGGACAGTTACAAAGAAAATCAACTAAAGTCAATTGTATCAATGAAAGAATGAATGGAATGATAGGAAAGGTTACCCCCTCCCATTGGTGCTGTAATCAAATGCTTACTGTGCTTCATGATTAATCCAGGGCTGAATCTGGATTACATCACTGTAAAAGAGAATTTTTTTAAAAAAATAGCGCCACCTTTAATTTCCTTCTTAATTGTGTAACCTCTTAAAAGGTGACAATATGCACCTAGCCGTAGATCAGTTTCCCACTTGGGATTAGTTGGAATTGCCATCGTTACCCCCAATAAAATCCCAGCAGCAACATCAGTGAATATTACAGCCTCTCTGTAGAATTAACTGCATCCCAATGTAGACGTTACAGGGCAGGCAGTGATACTATGGGTCTCATTTATCAACGAGTTTCATCATATGTAACAAGTTTTAAAACTTGTTGCGTATGATAAATGGTGCTCAAGCCAATCAGCTCCCAACTGTCATTTTTCAAACAGATCACAGTTGGGAGCTGATTGGCTAGAGCACCATTATCATACGCAACAAGTTTTAAAACTTGTTGCATATGATAAAACTCGTTGATAAATGAGGCCCATAGTAAGCCTGATTATTTGGCACTAACACCTCGCAGTAGAGGTTAGCCAGGGAGCAGCCTGGTAACTTAGCACTAAGAACTCCACCAAACAGTAAGTGCAAAAGAAACAGAATGAACGCAACTCTGTCAAGATAATTAGTATGATGGGTAAGAATGACCTTTATTGCAGGAACTATAATTGCATTGTCATGCTTTATTATGTGACCTTCCGAAGACCATCTCACACAAGCTCTAATGAGACCTTTTTGAATGCTGATTGCTGGAATGTTGTCAAGTAAAAAAAATATCAAAGAAAATCAGGCAAGGGACAAGATAAGGAAACTGCTTATTAACCTCTTCCTGAACTGGAAGATTGAAAGGAAAACTTATTATAATTATTATCTTTTATTTTTATGGCGCACAAGGATCTTGCAGCACCTTACAAAGTACATCAACGGAAACAGTATGAACAAAACAAGAAAAGTGACTTACAGTACAAAAGATTGCAGAATATGTTCAAGCTTTATAAAACTGCTGCAGTTGCAATCATATTACCCAAATAAGGAGCGGGGTGGTTCCTTTGTAGACAGTGGGAGGAGATGATGTGTAAATGAGGAAAAGAAAAGCACATGAGGGAAGAGGGCCCTGCTCAGGAGAGCTTACAATCTAAAGGGGAGGGCCAGACAGACAATGGTGACATACATGTGAGAGGCAGCACGCAAGGTTCATGGAGCAGTGGGTTAGAATGAGAGCTGGACAACTTTAATGAAGAAGTGGGTCTTGAGAGCCCGTTTAAAGTTTTTTAGAGAGGTGAAGTTTTTGATAGGAGGAGGGAGAGAGTTCCAGTGGTAGGGAGCAGCATGGGCAATATTTTGGAAGCAGGAGAGGGAGGCAGTAATTAGTTGGCAGGAGAGGCGGCGTTCATTTGTGGAGCGAAGTGGGCGGGTGGCAGTGTATAGGGAGATAAGGTCAGAGATGCAAACGGGTGAGGGCTTTGTAAATGAGTGTGAGTAGTTTGAATTAGGTTCTGAAGGAGAAGAGGAGCCAGTGTAGGGCTTGTAGTGGGGAGGCAGATTTATTACGTTTGGAGAGGAAGATGAGCCGGGCAGCAGCATTATGGACAGATTGGAGTGGAGAGCAGTGGGAGACAGGGAGGCCAGATAAGGTTACAGTAGTCCAGTCTACAGTTGACCAGTGAGTGGATGAGGGTCTTAGTTACCTCTAGGGGAGAAAAGGTCTGACCATGGAGGTATTTTTGATATGGAAATAGTAGGACTGCGAAAGGTACTGAATGTGTGGCTTGAAGGTTATCGTCCTTTTTTCGTGGTTTGAATTAAATAAAAGCAGTTATCCTATTCATTACTTGGATTTTTGTATGAATGTCTATAAACTACTTGGCATTACAGAGGCTGTTACTGAACTAAAACTGGACACACTCCACATGCAGTAATTCTTCTGGGTCTGATAGTGGAACAATGAGTCCTGACTCCTTGCATTTAGAGCATGGAACACACAGGGTTGGCGGGAGGATGCAAATGGCAGAATTAGAGATAGTAGGAGGAACGTTGTCCTTGTCCGTAGGCGATTTCTGGTCCACATGCTGCATGAGGCCTTTTTATTCCCAAGGTACAATATCACATTTTTCCCAACAACATCTATATAAGACACAGGTTTTGAGGAACTTCCACCTCTTCTGCAGTCTTTGTATGTTCCCTCCTCCATATATTTTTGTCAGGACAGTGCACCTTAAGCATAATATCCACCATGGGTATAAATTAATGTATCTACTATCTTATTGCATTAGTTGTTTTATTGTCCCCAGGTCTCCATCCCAGCCACATCAGAGCCATCTCAGTGGGAGTCTAGTTAGGGATCTCTTTACCGGGATGTAGTCAGAATACCGCCGCTCCGGAAGCCATCTGATGGAATCCCAGCGTTGAAATCCTGATTTAGGAGTAAAGATAGGCATCTAAATCCCGATACCTATCTTTAGCCCAATGACGGAATGCCGACAGACTGCTTCCCGAATGAAGGTAAGCGGGGACAGGGTTAGCCGCGGGAGGGAGGAGGGGATGGTTTATGCACCCCCGGAGATCGTTAGGGTTAGACACCACTCAGGGAGGCTTAGGGGAAGGGGGGTTAGGGTTAGGTGCCATTGGGGGGAGGTTAGGTTTAGGCATCCCCCCCGGGAGAGTTAGGTTTAGGGTGCGGGAAGGGGGGGTTAGGAGTAGGCACCCCCAGGGGGACTTAGGGTTAGGCACCACCCTGGGAGTTTTAGGGTTAGGCACCCCTAAGGGAAGGTTAGGGTATCGGGGGTGAGGGGTAGGGACAGGGTACTTACCTTAGCTATCAGGATTCTTCTTTTCAGCTTCCGGCATCAGCATTTCATACCCAACCCCTCTTTAACATATCCTTGCCTGGTCTGCAGTGCTTTATGCATTGGCAAGCCAACAACAACGGAACCCTACAGGACTGGCCCACCACTGGGCATGGGAATTCTGGAGCATAAAAAGTACCATATTTGAGAAGAGTTCTGGAGAGGCTGAGTATTAATGTTCCCATCTGGCTGAGTAATGCAAGACGAATTCTTGGCAGCTGCATGGGAGATTCCAGTAGGTTGCTGCTAACTATTGGTAAGCAAAGTAGGCCACCATATGTGGGGAGACTCAAGTTCTTGTTATTGGCAGCTTTTATATTGCCTGATTCATTTCGTATCGCCATTGCGATCGCAGCTGCGGTTACGCACGCAGCAACACTCCGAAAATATGGTAATGATTGCTATCACTATGCCGTTGCAGCCTTACATAAGGACGCCCACTTCACCTTATACACATTCATAATACTTAGCAAGTCTGCAAAACCATTAGTAAATCGAGCCTCACGCACACTTGCACAAGGTCTGACCTTACTCAGATATTGCTAACCTTATTGCACACAATGAAAGCCCAAGCTGCGTTGGCATCTCAGTGGCTAATTTATGCACACCCCTGTAATGGCGTTCACACTGTCACGCCTGTATTTCGATGACCACCCTCCCATCACCACCCCCAAATGCTCACTTCCTGTCAATCAATGGGTCTGCATGGTCACTGCGATCGCAGTCCGATCATAGTGGAACTTTTGCGCATGAGCACTGCGATGCATACACATGTGCAGTATACAACAATCGGCCGATTGCATGCGTATTCGCAGTTGCGATCGGTAATGAATCAGGTCCATTGTCAGTGACTGAATCCTGTGGGAGCATTAGCTCAACTGCTATTTTATGCACTTTAAAAGTTTAAGCATCAAGAGGAGTATAAAAGCCAGTAACATTATGCAGTTGTTGTTTGTGGGGTTTCCTTCAATGTTAATGAGTACTTTTACTATTTATTGAGGTTGCTTTGTGTGTTCTGTGACCCTCCTGCAGCTTAAAATACTGTGAATGTGTCGCGAGATGTAATCAGGATACCGGCGGGCGGGACACTGAAAGCCCGACATGGGACTAAAGATAGGCGTCGAAATCCCGACGCCTATCATTAGCCCCACTACGAAATGCCGACACCCGGCATACCGAACGAAGGTAAGCCAGGTGTCTTAGGTTCTAGCCACGGGGGGGGGGGGTTAGGTTTAGGGACCCCCGGGGCGAGTTAGGGTTAGGCTAAAGTTAGGCACCACTAGGGGGGTTAGGCACACACACCCCCCAGTAGGGTTAGGTTTAGGGTTCGGGGACGGGAGGTTAGGCACTATCGGGAGGAGATTAGAGATAGCCACTAGGGGGAAGGTTAGAGTTAGGCACCACTAAGGGAGCGTTAGGGTATGGAGAGGGGAAGGGTTAGTGTGCTTACCAGTCCCAGTCGGGATTTGGGTCCTTCAGTCTTTTGCTGTCGGTATATGATCCGGCGGCTCTTCAGGCATTACATACCTATTCCTGTGTCACAACTCATGGATGGATAGTGGATGCTAACCCATATTTTGGGATTGGCGAGACCTATTACTGTAACGTGGAGTCTAATGTGCCGGTGGTATTTGCCAGAGACTGCCGCAAGGAGGTTTGGACTTAGCTGCATCCAACAAGCAGGTGCTGGTGCACTCTGGATGGAGTGGAGTGAGTTGGAGATGTACAGCGTAGTCGACAAGCCGGGTCAAAACCGAACGGACAAGTCGATACCAGGGACCAGACGTATACAGGTCACAGAGGATAGCCAAGGTCAGTACCAGGAAAGAGACGGAAACGGGACACAAACAAAGCATTGTCAGGAACAAGCAGAAGGAATCACTGGGAACACTGCAGTATGGTTTGGGAGCCTATATTCTGGCACAGCAGTGCTCCCAGGGACTTCCTTATATAGAGAGGGGCTTCAATTAGGCACCTCCTGTGATATCACAATTGGGGCCTAGCCCTTTAAATTTTATTTAGATCGGCGCGCGCACCCCTAGGGGAGCTGCAGCCTTCCGCACCATGCCGCTGGGAAGATGAGTATTACCCAGAAGCGGGTGCCGGGGACTCTCCGTCGGTTGCATTGCCGCTGACCAGCGCTGCCAGACCAGGTGAGTGCTCGCCAGTGTCTGGCGTGCTGTGACAGAATGTGCTTTATATATCATAGCAGTGTGAGCTACCATTCCTAAATCATTGGTACCCAGATTCTATGCAATCCTTTTAGCACTCAGACACAACTGAGGGCAAACCAGCTGATATAGGGACTTAAAATAATCACTTTCCCTGGGTATCATCACACCACTATACAGTACATATGCTATTGGATGACCACTATACAATATAGACTATCTAAATGACTATTAAGCAATGCAGACCCTACTTGGGTGCAGAACTGGCACTTTGATTAGACATAATGTCAATCATTCAATATTTTCAATGCTCTTGCAGAGCTATTACACTGAGCACCAGCCACTCACACATCCATTCATCCATTTATCCAACAATCCATCCATCCATCAAACTTGTGCAGTTAGTTGAAATATCACAGTTAAATTGAAAAACAAAGATACAACTTACAGCTGCTAAACAAAATACTGCATACACTGGAATTATGTTCATGATGCAGATATTTTCAACCTATTCTATCTCATAACACACTGTACAAGATGCTAAACTTGTCCAACTAAAATTCATAATATGCCACATATGTTTCTCCTTTCCACACTCTCACCCTCCATCCTGCCCTCTCTCAACACAACTCACACTAACACTTATTCCCTCACACTCCCTCCCACCCACATTCCATCCCTCCATCTCACTCACTCTCCTTCTGACCTCCCACACTCCCTCAATCCATCCCACAATCCCTCCCTCACTTTCTCCCAACCACACTCCCTCCCTTACTTCCTTCCCCTCACAATCCCTCTCTCCCACACTTAATTTCTCCATCCTACAGTTTTTCTCCATTCCTCCACCCCACCTTCCCTCTTACCCCCAACAGCTCCCTTCGTCCATTCCACAGTCCTTAACACCATCTCTCCCTCCCATAATCCCTTTCATAAACCTTCCCTCCCACACTTTATTATTATCGTTTATTTATATGGCACCATAAGTGTTTCGCAGCGCCTTACAAAGTACTTAACCAAAAAAGTGACCAACAGTACAATACAAATACAATGAAGGACAAGGACAGGTATAATATACATTGCTACATTGGTGACCATAACACCCAAATAAGCAACAGGGCATAAGCAACCAAGTGTTAGGTGCCCTAGTGGGGAGTAAGAAGTAGATGAAAATAAAGTAAGGAGAAGCACAAGAGGGTAGAGAAGCACAAGATATCATGCCTCCACCTCACCTGCCCTCCTACTCCCACTCTCTCTTCTTTTCTCCCTCTCACACTCCTTCCCTCCATCCACCATCCTTCCATCCCGCCCACACTCCATCCCTCCTAAAAACTCTCCCACACTCCATCCCACCTATATTTCTTTCATTACTTGAAACCACTTTCTCTCTTCCTGTCTCTTCTCTCCCAAACTCTCTCTTCCTCCCTCCCTTCTGACAGTTTAATTTCAAGCAGTGACAAATCTACTAAAGCTGACAGACATCACAAAGGATGTTAATGATGTAAGCCTGTCACATGATCAGTCTACCAAGCAGTGACTTTTTTAACAAACCTCTGACATCAGAATGGCTGTTTTTTATGCAAAAGACTGATATAATGTGGGGCGCTCTGAGACACTAATCTACTTAGGGGCCTATTCATTAATTAACATTCCATCTCGCTGCTAGCGCCGGAGCAATTCATCATTGCTCCAGAGTGGAGACAGCTGATCCGAAAATCATCTGTCTCCCCAATGTGTTTCACTGCTCCTTTCGGAGCAGTGAGACAAGTACGCATGCGTACAAGAGTCCCGAAGTCTGTCGGAAGTAGCTGGACAGGGGCAGAGGTATCCAAAAGGATCCCTCTTCGCAACCCGGACCTCCTTCCCATAGGGAAGGAGTGGGTTGCAATACACAAGTGGGAGCAAATGCCATCTGCAGATGGCGAATGCTCCCGCAGTCAAGCTTCGAAGATATTGTATTTTCGGAGCTTGATGAATTCTGTCCCCATACTAGTGTATGTGAACAGCTGGCCATTCCGGGACAGAAAGGTAAGTAGGAGTTATATGTAATATCTTCTGTTTTACCGTCTTGATGAATGGCCTGATAACTTAAATTTTACAATTGCAGATGAAAATGTTCATTTTCACCTGCTTTTGTAGAAATTAAGTGATGATGAATTGGTCCCACAATGAGCTGTCCTTATGATGTCCCGATGATGAGAGTATTCCTCTGAGTGGGTATTAGATGGTAATTAGTCCATAAACAGTCCCATTAGTCCATAAACCTTCCCATAAGTCTGATCACGTTGTGTGTGGATAAATGAAGAATAACTGAAGATAGGGTGTTCATAAATTGTCTGTAGTTAGGGTGTTCGTACAGTCTGTAACGATAAGTTGAACCTCATGTGATGACTGTTGGGTGGGTGTTCTTATACTGTTGGATGGGTGTTTTTAAACAGCCATTACCCTCTTCCTCTCCTTCTCCACCTCAAACATTTCATTAAGCACAGTATCAGGAACTTAACAGTACACAAGTTATGCAGGATAGTTAAGACTGGTTGTACTTACCCAGATTCAGCAATCTCTGGGTGATTCAGCTTCGGACGGAATTGCAAAGCTGCTGCACACAGGCAGCTATGTAATTCCATCCATGCTAATATGCAAATGCAGCAGGAGGTGTATGATACCCCTTGATGCATTTGCGATTCCAGCACTGCGACCGAGATCACAGGCTGGGATCACCATCACGAACATCAGTGTACAGCGCCAGACTGCCAGCCAACTGCATTCAGCATTGCGCTTGCATGCAATGCTGATTTAACCCCTTAGCTTTTTATTCCCATCATTACTTACATCAGCTGCTCCTCCATATCAGTGATGGGCTGGAAGAGAGGTGCTGGACTATGATGTCTCTACCAAGCACCACTCTTCCACAATCGATGTAGCAGGAGATGTAGCCCACAACTCCCCCTGCTAAGGTAAGAAGCAGTGGGGGCAACTCCAAGAAGGGTGCAGGGAATTCTGCCATCTGGGGAGTGAAGACAGCACCTAGGTTGCCAATAATGCCTCCAATGACCCTGCTTTGGTATCCACTCTACAATGCATACATATTGTGATGACCACTACAAAATACATGCTCTGTTTTGGTGACCCCTACACTGTACTGAACAGTGACATATCTATAATGGGTGCAGGGTATCTGGTGCAACAGACCCATGAGTCAGGGGGAGCCTGCGCAACCCACCCTGCACCCACTGCACTGTCTTGCTTGGCTGTCACCTGAGCCATGTTTCAAGTGATTTTGTCAGAAATATTGCACTGAAATCACTGAAAATACGGCGCATGTGCAGAAGGTACTGTAGCTAAGACTATGGAAGACGAAATCTGTATAGGATTGAGGATAGATAAGATTGATGGTTTTCTGCTGGGTGTTTGGTGATATGACAGCCTTGTTGCTCGGTAAATGTGTGTGTGTCAGCTGGTTTGATGCTCCTATGGGATTGTTGGAAGGAGGAGTTAGATTGGGAGTATTTAAGGGGCTGTTAGAGTTCAGCCCAGCCTCTTTTTGTAGCTGGATCTTCTTTGTTTGCAAGTGTTATACTGTATTCCGGTTTTCATTCCGCTTTCGATCTGTCCCTCAGTTTAGTTCATAATGTCCCGGCCCCGTCGATTTCTGCTCTCCCACCCAGCCGGCTGACAGAGTTTACATGCCCACTGCGCGCGGCTCCCGCCCACGTATCATCCCCCATTCCACTGGCTTCCCTCCTCATGGCATCCCCGGGTGGATCCACTATTCCCCCTTGCAGTCCCCCAGCGGCCGCTGGCTCTGCCTCCTTAATTGCGGACTCTCCCAGAGCGTCCTCGCTACAAGCCCAGCTTCCCCCACTCCCCGCCTTTCTCCTCCTAACCAGGCAGAGAGTTGGGCGGCGGTGCAGTCCCCACCTTCCAGGAACATCAGCCCCGTGCACCAGGCGCACACGTCCCCCTCCGCCTTTACACCTGCTCCGCTGCCAGCACCACGGGCATCAGTCCTTCCTCCTCCTCCTCCCACCCATCACCCTCTCCTACCTCCTGCTGCGGGGGCCGCTCGCGCGGGTCACCTGGCGCCTGCATCAGCCTCCAGGGTTTTCAGCCACATGACGGCAACATCCGCCTGGCCTTATGCTGGGGCGGGTGCCGTTTTTCCTTCCCCACACACCTCGTCCCCTGCCTCACTGGTGACTGGTGGTCATGCCGGCCTGGCTCATACGGCGGGCCCGGCAGCCATCTTACAGTCAGTGGCCATTTTAGGTGTCAGTTTCCCTTATATCTCTAGCACTACAAGTCGGGTGCCCAGCAGTTTACCACCGCACTTAACTCCTGGTTGGCTCCCCGGCCAGAGTGGGGGGGTACCTTTTAGTTATATGTCTCCGACTTCTATTCAACCTTCATGGTACACGTCAGCGGGCAGTCAGGTATCCGCTTTCAATACACCAGTGCCCCTTTCCATGGCCGGCCCTTCTTGGAGTCAGGCATCATGGAGCTCAAGTGTGGCACCACCTATTTTAGCCTCCTCTACGGTGGTCCCCCCCACCCCCCTTTATACTCCCCAATTTGCATCATCTTCCATCTCCTATCCTTCCTCTTTTTAGCAACCCCAATTTCATTACCCCTACCATCTGCCTTGGCAATTTTACCCCCCTGCACCTGCTGAACCACTTCTACAGCCCCGCTTCCCCCTCCCAGCACACACACATTTCCTTTGGCCACTGCTGTGTCCAGGCCCAGTCAGTTATCTCCTACTCGGCCCCCACCCACTCCCCCTCCTTTTGTTTCCCCGGCACCTCCACCTGCAACTGCGTTTGTTGCCAATGCATCCTGAAGCTATGCAATTCATGGGTTTTAGGCTGGATTCGGGTTATTTCCTAGATAAATGTTTTCCTATGGGTTGCGCGGTTTCCTGTGCCTATTTTGAGAAATTCAGCTCCTTTCTTCAATGGTGTCTTCATGCCGGAACAGGACAGACGGGCATAGCACACTATCTGGATGATTTTCTCTTCATAGGTCCAGGAGAGAGCGACGTTTGTTCTGACCTCCTTTTTTCCGCGCAGGCCTTGTTTAACATTTTAGGGGTTCCCATTGCTCATGAGAAGACGGAGGGTCTGGTGTCTTGCTTATCTTATTTAGGAATTGAGATAGACACGTTGGCGGGTTGTTGTAGACTGCCGCGTGACAAAGTACAGAAATTGCTTGAACTTATTGCAGTTTGCTTAGGTTACGCAGAGTTCAGTCACTTCTAGGTTCCTTAAATTTTGCTTGCCGGATCATTCCCATGAGTAGAGGTTTTTTTTGCAGGACATTGGAGAGGGCCACAGCTGGGTCTGTCCGACCGCATCATCATGTTCACTTGTCAACTGAGATAAAGTAGGATCTGCGAGTTTGGAGCAGGTTTTTGATACACTTTAATGGTGAACGTATTTGGCCATCACCTCCTTTAGCAAACAGCATGTTACAGCTTTTTACTGATGCGGCTGGATCGTCCAGTTTTGGGGCCTTTTTCAATGCGGAATGGTGTGCTGCTCCATGGCCGTTAGATTGGCGCGACGAGGGTTTGACGAGCAACTTGTTGCTGTTGGAACTGTTTAGAATTGCCGTAGAGGTTGAACTCTGGTCCGTGCGACTGACTAACTGTCATGTTATAATTTGGTGCAACAATCTGGGTGTGGTTCACGCCATCAACAACCAGCGCTCGTCTTCACCTTTTGAATTACGTTTGTTTCGACATTTAGTTTTGTGATGCGTGGAGGCTAATATCAGATTTAGGGCAAGACACGTACCAGGTGTATTTAATGAGATTGCCGATGCTGTCTCGATTTCAATTTGCGCGCTTCCAAACGCTTGTGCCATCTGCTTCTGACGTTGGTTTGGTGTGCCCCTCGTTTGTGTCGGACGTCTTAGAAGGTTTGGCATTACAATCGCTTGCCCCATCGACTTTCAAGGCTTACTCAGCCGCTTGGCGGGATTGATGCGCACATTGTGTACTCCCGGATATGGAGGGTAAGTCTCTGAAAGAGTTGATTTCCTCCTTTGCTTGGGATAGATATCGACAAGGTAAATCCAGGGACTCTATGGGGTCTGTGCTTGTGGGAGTCTCCTTCTTTTGTAAGCTTAAAGGTTTGCACGATCCCACCAAGTCTTTTATGCTAGTGAAAGTGCTGAAGGGTTGGGCGAAGGGGTCACCCGCTCGTGCTGACTCTCGTCGGCCGGTGGATTTGCAGCTTTTGTCAGGTTTGTTAGCAGTTATGGAAAAGGTAGCTTCTGATAGGTTTGAGGCTTCTCTTTTTCGTCTTGCTTTTGCAGTGGCATTTTTGGAGCTTTTCGGGTTAGTGATTTGGTGGCTGTCAATAAAACATCCAGTTCCTCTGGGCTTTTGTTAGAGATTCGGCTGTGCTTTGCAAAATCCGTTCATTTAGCTTCACAGTACATGGAGTTACACCCTCTTGGGGGATCACAATGGTTACTGCATGCAGATCGCACTCCCCTCACTAAGTTTCAGTTTGCAGTAGGGGTGAGCGGGTTCGGATTTCTGAAATCCGAGAAAATAAAAAAATATTTTCTGTGTTTGTGAATTGTATGCACTGTGGCTGCACGTGCATCAACAAAGGAGCAGCGCCAAGCGTGCGCCTGTGTCCCATAAGTAAAGGGCCGGCTGGCTTGTCTGTTAAAGGGTGCTGTAACCCCCAAAGGGCATTCCAAACTAAATAAAAAAATATTTTCTGTGTTTGTGAATTGTGTGCACTGTGGCTGCACGTGCATCAACAAAGGAGCAGCGCCAAGCGTGCACCTGTGTCCCATAAGTAAAGGGCTGGCTGGCTTGTCCATTAAAGGGTGCTGTAACCCCCAAAGGGCACTCCAAACAAAATACAAAAATATTTTCTGTGTTTGTGAATTGTGTGTACTGTGGCTGCACGTGCATCAACAAAGGAGCAGCGCCAAGCGTGCGCCTGTGTCCCATAAATAAAGTGGCGGCTGGCTCATTTCTTACAGGGTGGTGTAACCCACAAAGTGCACTAGTCTCCAACAAAAATAAAAAATTATTTTCTGTGTTTGTGTGCGCCTTAGCCGCACGTATATATCAATATAAAATAAATGGAGGACCAAACTTTCTCCGATAAAAATAAAATAGGGAAATATCAAGAACCACTTCCTCCTAGTGCTGAAGCTGCTGCCACTAGTCATGACATAGACGATAACATGCCATCAACGTCGTCTGCCAAGGCCGATGCCCAATGTCATAGTAGAGGGCACATACAATCCCAAATGACAAAATTCAGGAAAATGACCTTAAAAAAACATTTAAATCATCTGAGGAGAAACGTAAACTTGCCAATATGCTATTTACAACACGGAGTGGCAAGGAACGGCTAATGTCTACCCCTATGTTCATGACTAGTGGTTCAGCTTCACATGACGATGGAAGCCCTCATCCCGCTAAAAAAATCAAACGAGTTAAGTTGGCAAAAGCAGAGCAAAGAACTGTGCATTCTAAGAAGATATCACAAATCCCCAAGGAGAGTCCAAGTGTGGTGGCGGTTGCGATGCCTGACCTTCCCAGCACTGGACGGGAAGAGGTGGCTCTTTCCACCATTTGCACGCCCTCTGCAAGTGCTGAAAGGAGCACCCACAGTCCACTTGCTGATATGCAAATTGAAGATGTCACTGTTGAAGTACAACAGGATGAGGATACTGGTGTAGCTGACGCTGAGGAGGAAGTTGGCGAGGAGGATTCTGATGGTGATGTGGTTTGTTTAAATCAGGCTCCGGGGGAAACAGCTGTTGTCCGTGGGATGAAAAAGCACATCACGGTCATGCCTGGGCAAAAGACCAAACATTCCACCTCTTTGGTCTGGCAATATTTCTATCCAAATCCAGACAACTGTCTTGCCATATGTACCATATGTAAAGGTGAAATAAGTAGGGGTAGGGACGTTAACAACCTAGGAATATCCTCCCTTATACGTCCTGCAGCGCGTTCATAAAAAGTTACTGTCAAGTTCAGAAACTTTGGCTAAGACCGTAAGCAGTCCAGGGATACCTAAATCCCTTTGTCCTGTTGTATCCAAGTGCCTGCAAACCACACCGTCAACTCCCTCCTCGTCAATTTCCTCCTTAGCCAGGATCGGAAGTAGTCCTGCAGGCCATGTCACTGGCATGACTGACTCTCCTATCCGGGATTCCTCCGAAGGATCCTGCATTGCTACACCTCCTGCTGCCGCTGCTGCTGTTGCTGCTGCTGGGAGCCGTTCATCATCCCAGAGAGGAAGTAGGAACACCACTACTTTTACTAAACAATTGACCCTCCAACAGTCCTTAGCGAGGAGGATGAAGTACGACAGCAGTCATCCTTAAGCAAAACGTATAACTGAGGCCTTGACTGCTATGTTGGTGTTAGACGTGCGTCCAGTATCCTCCATTAGTGCAGTGGGATTTAGACAATTGATGGAGGTAGTGTGTCCCCGGTTCCAAATCCCGTCTAGATTCCACTTCACTAGGCAGGCGATACCGAGACTGTACAGAAACGTCAGAAAAAGTGTCCTCAGTGTCCTAAAAAATGCGGTTGTACCCAATGTCCACTTAACCACGGACATGTGGCCAAGTAGAACAGGGCAGACTAAGGACTATATGACTGTGACAGCCCACTGGGTAGATGTATCACCTTACGCAGCAACAGCAGCAGCGTCACCAGTAGCAGCATCTCAGAAACGCCAGCTCGTTCCAAGGCAGGCTACGCTGTGTATCACCGGTTTCAGTAAGAGGTACACCGTCGACAACCTCTTAGAGAAACTGAGGGAAATCATCGCCCAGTGGCTTACCCCACTTAGACTCCCCTGGGGATTTATGATATCTGACAATGCCACCATTATTGTGCGGGCATTACATCTGGGAAAATTCCAGCATGTCCCATGTTTTGCTCACACAATAAACTTGGTGGTGCAGAATTTTCAGAAAAGTGACAGGGGCGTGCAGGAGACGCTTTGGGTGGCCCGAAAAATTTCTGGCCACTTTTGCCATTCAGCGACTGCGTGCCGAAGACTGGAGCGCCAGCAAACACTCTTGAACCTGCCCCGCCATCACCTGAAGCAAGAGGTTGTGATGCGGTGGAACTCAACCCTCTATAGGCTTCAGAGGATGGAGGAGCAGCAAAAGGCCATTCAAGACTATACATCCACCTATGACATAGGCAAAGGAGGGGGTATGCACCTGACTCAAGCGCAGTGGAGAATGATTTCCGTGTTGTGCAAGGTTCTCCAGCCCTTCGAACTTGCCACACGTGAAGTCAGTTCAGACACTGCCAGCTTGAGTCAGGTCATTCCCCTCATCAGGCTTTTGCAGAAGCAGCTGGAGAAAGTGAAGGAGGAGCTAAGATGGAGCGATTCCGCTCGGCATGTGGGACTTGTGGATGAAGCCCTTCATTCGCTTTGCCAGGATTCCAGGGTGGTCAATCTGTTGAAATCAGACCACTACATTTTGGCCACCGTGCTCGATCCTAGGTTTAAAGCCTATGTGGTGTCTCTCTTTCTGGCTGACACAAGCCTGCAGAGGTGCAAAGACCTGCTGGTGAAAACACTGTCAGCTGAAGCGGAACGTGACACGTCAACAGCTCCTTCTTCATTTTCTCCCACAACTGGGGCTGAAAAAACGTAGGTATCCTAAGCAACCCGCTGGCGGTGATGCAGGGCAGGCAGGACCAAGTTTGGACATCTGGTCCGGACTGAAAGACCTGGCAACAATTTCTGACATGTCTACTGTCACTGCATATGATACTGTCACCATTGACAGAATGGTGGAGGATTGCATCAGTGACAGCATCCAAGTAGGAATGTCAGACAGTCCGTACCTGTACTGGCAGGAAAAAGAGGCAATTTGGAGGCCCCTGTACAAACTGGCTCTATTTTACCTGAGTTGCCCCCCCTCCAGTGTGTACTCCAAAAGAGTGTTTAGTGCAGCCGGGAACCTTGTCAGCGAAAGGCATAGGAGGTTACTTCCACAAAATGTGGAGAAGATGTTGTTCATAAAAATAAATTATCAACTCTTCCAGGGAGACCAGCCTCCAGAACACACAGAGGGACCTGTGGTGGTGGATTCCAGCGGGGACGAGTTAATACTCTGTGAGGATGAGGATGTACACAACACTGAAGAGGGTGAGGAATCGGTGGATGAGGAGGATGAGGACGACATCTTGCCTCCGTAGAGCCAGTTTGTGCAGGGACAGATTAATTGCCAGCTTGTTTTGTGGGGGCCCAAACGAACCAATCATTTCAGCCACAGTCGTGTGGCAGACCCTGGCGCTGAAATGATTGGTTTGTTAAAGTGTGCATGTCCTGTTTATACAACATAAGGGTGGGTGGGAGGGCCCAAGGACAATTCCATCTTGCACCTTTTTTTTCTTTGCATTATGTACTGTTTGGGGCCTAGTTTTTCAAACTGCCATCCTGTCTGCCACTGCAGTGTTACTCCTAGATGGGCCACGTGTTTGTGCTGCCCACTCTCTTAGCATAGTCATCCAGCTACCTCGGTGCAACCTTTTGGACATAAAAACACTATTGTGAGGTGTGAGGTGTTCAGAATAGACTGGAAATGAGTGTAAATTAAGGCTATTGAGGTTAGTAATAGCATAGGAGCATAAAAACCCACAAATTCTGTGATTTTAGCTGTTTTTATGCTTTTAAAAAAAAAAATACAGATCCAAAACACAAAACCCTGAACCCAAAACACAGAAGGGTGGTTTTGTCAAAACCAATCCAGATCCAAAACACGA
The DNA here is from genome assembly GCA_031769625.1 of Taudactylus pleione. Taxonomy (NCBI): domain Eukaryota; kingdom Metazoa; phylum Chordata; class Amphibia; order Anura; family Myobatrachidae; genus Taudactylus; species Taudactylus pleione. The sequence continues at coordinate 1,204,963 of JAUIMM010000104.1, read as the reverse complement.
AGAAAGATCCAGATCCAAAACCAAAACACGAAAAGTGGCCGGTGCACACCCCTAGTTTGCAGTGGTCTTTAAGAAAGGTTTGATGGAGTTGGGGGTAAATCCTTCAGAGTACAGTACCCATTCATTTTGTATTGGCGCTGCTACTTTTGCGGTCCTATCAGGGGCGTCTACGGAGGCCATTCAACAGGTAGGGCGCTGGAAGTCAGCTGCTTATATGAAATATGTGCGTTGCGAGAAGTTATAGATGCGCTCCTTGCATTAACCCGAAAACGTTGCTTACTCACCAATTGTTGAACGGCTAGCATTCAACAATTTGGGGTGTGAAGAGATTTTTTACATTTTTCCTCCCGTTAGCCATGATCTGGTCCAATTTGGGGGTAGGTTTTTTTAGTTTTTTTTCTTCACTGGGGTTCCTGTTTTCCCCGTTATGCATCCCTGCTAGTCTGTTGCTATGTGTTTGTTGAAGTTGTGTTTGTTCGACTTGGATTTGGTGTGGTTCTCACGGTTAGGGTTTCTCTTTTTCCACAACGATGGCAGAGGAAGATGGACAGGTGTGGCTTATGGGCCACTCATATCTATTGGGTGGAAAAACATGTTTTGTCCCAGAGGCATGCCTTGTGGCCTAGTCGTTGAGTCTGTGTTGGTGTTGATTGTGTCATCAGTGTCAATGTAGGGAGTGCCACAATTCTTGGTATTACATGTTGGAGGTAATGATGTGGGACAGTTGAAAGGTGTCGAGTTAATTGTGAGGCTTCGTGAGGTTTTGGATGCTATTCGTTTGCAATGGCCGTCTGTTCGGATTGTATGGTCTGAAATGATACCTCCTTTGAAGTGGAGAGGGGGGCATAAGCATGGTGCATTCGAGAGGGCTCAGAAGAAGGCGAATGTTGTGGTTGCAAAGCATGTTGAGTTCATCAGTGGAGTGGTGGTTAGTCATGGTTTTCTTGTAGGTGAGCTTGGGAAGTTCTTTCGGTAGGATGGTGTGCACCTGAATGCTTTGGGTACAGTCTCTCTTGGGGCCTGGCTTTGGCGGGAGTACGCTGCAGCTCAGTGGCTTTAGGTGGCGTAAGACAACTTTGTGGGGGCACTGGTCCTCAATGCCCCTGGCGAATTTGTCCTTCTCTGTGCGGGGGGACCCGAGTGCTGTCTGTACGGAATCACCTCGGATTGGCCCAGGAGGGAAGTTAGACTCTCGCATCGTTAGTACGTCTAGAGGGGAGACGTTTTAGTCGTCCTCCGATTTGAGGTGAAAGCTAGAACTGAGTTTGCAGCGTTTCTTTGCCACCCTGGTTAGGTTGATTGATTAATTTATATATAAAAAGCTGTGACCTTTTTAGCCAAGCTCTGGTGTCCGTGTCTTTATTTATTTATAACTTAAGTTAAGTAAGCTAAGCAAGGTGTTAAGGTATTTTGAAGCAGTAAACCAATGTAGATCTTATGGTACTGTGCCACCAGAGTCTTTGTCATTGTATATGCATGCACCAAATCGCTTCTGAGCATGCACAATATTATCATGGGAAAGGTGGCCAGGACATTTGCACACAGGCACCGTCATGTCTTAAAACACCCCTGGAATATATTCAGAGTCCATAGTATACAATGCTACTTGACTCTGCTAATTATTATGCAATGCTGAGCTTTTCTGATAACCATTTTACTATGAAGATCCCATTGGGGAAAACAACACAATTTTTTACCTTTTGGAAAATCTACTTATTCTACTTTATTGCTGTGGACAGCGTGTGTGACTTATTTTCTGAAATGTTAAACACCATAAACAATCACTGAAGGAAATGTTATGTGTTGTGCTTGTTCATTTATTTTCTAGAAATACAATATAAATGTACAGTGAAATAGTTATATTATATTTTAGTTGCCAAATATATAATTGCATCTATTTATTTCAAGTACTTGTGGGTCCAGTTACCCATTCAATCGCTGTTTGTTTGCACACAGCCATTTAGAAAGTGTTGATTTGAGAATATTGAAACAGTAACCTCCGATTCCAATGGATTTCTTCCACATTATTCTGCAGTGATTCTGCAAGGAGAAAATACTGCCGCACAGTGATAAAGTATACAACATAAGCTATTCAGCATTGGCACCGCAGCATTGTGTATTCCTGGGCAGGTACATTTTTACTTTAAATTATTGTGTTTAAATTCCAAATTCTATAAGATAGGGATTCACAAAACTAGGTCACCATAGCAACCAAGAAATCTGTGCCACTGTTTAACAATTAGAAATTGCCTCTGGCACCTGTCTCTATCCTAAAACTCTCTTTTGTAACCTCTGACACTAGACTCTTAGCCTACTGGGTGCCAATCCTGGAAGGGGCATGTTATTTACATTGGTGGCTATGGTTTTGCTTTTACTAATAGATGATTTTTATGTTAGTAAGCTGGGCAGTGTGAGAATAGGCCCTTTACCATTGACCCATTGATCCAAGTCACGTGCACTCATTTGCCCAGTCTTACTCAAGGACAAAGAACCACGTTGTTTGTGGCAATGCATTCCGCACCATTATTCGTCTCAAATATGTACTGGCTTAAAGCATTGTTTATTAATGCCTATTAACAGAACACATATATATGTATTACAGGAGCGAAATAGGATCGTATAATGGTTTGCTTCCAGTATCTCCTCCAATGCTTGTGGCTGTCACAACTGCCTTTGGCATTAAATTATTGAGGTACTCCTGAAGCAAGCATGTCTTTGGCAAATCAACCTGCTCCTTATATTGTACAGTGAAAATGGATTGTTAGTAATAGCCAGATAGCAAAAGTATTTATTTCTCTTTGACACTTGTACAGTGTTGTGTACAACTGTCCATATTTATTCTGATGCTATCAGTGCATAAATAAAAATACCCCTTATAGCAGGCATGTCAAACTCAAAATACAAACTGGGCCGAATATTCATGGTCTAAGAGTGTGTGGGCTGCAAGAAACAAGTACTTATACAGTATGCAATTTGTAAAGGTTTATTAATAATAAAAATGAATGCAGTGCCCCCTGTAGTAGTGCCTCTTATGCAATACCCCCCTGTATTAGAGCCCCTTATGCAGTGCCACCTGAAGTTGTGCCCATTATGCAATGCCCCCTGTATTAAAGCCCATTATGCAATGCCCCCTGTATAAGAGCTCTTTATGCAATGCCACTGTAGTTGTGCCCATTATGCAATGCCCCTTGTATAAGAGCTCTTTATGCAATGCCACTGTAGTTGTGTCCATTATGCAATGCCCCTGTATTAGAGCCCCTTATGCAATGCCACTGTAGTTGTGCCCATTATGCAATGCCCCTTGTATAAGAGCTCCTTATGCAATGCCACTGTAGTTGTGCCCATTATGCAATGCCCCATGTATTAGAGCCCCTTATGCAATGCCCCATTAGTGCCCATTATGTAGTGCCCCCAGTATTGCCCAATATGCAGTGCCTCCAGTAGTGCCCATTATGCAGTGCCCCCAGTCATACCTTTAGCAGTGCCCCTAATGTTGTGCCCCCAGTAATGCCCCTAGTAGTGTCCCTTATGCAGTGCCCATTATTCAGTGCCCCAGGTAGTGCCCCTTATGCAGTGTCCCCCATAATGCCCCTAGTAGTGCCCCTTATGTAGTGCCCCTAGTAGTTCCCCCAGTAGTGCTCATTATGCAGTGCCCATTATGCAGTGCCCCTTATGTTGTACCCCTTATGCTGTGCCTCCTCCCAGTGTAGAACATGCCTCACTGCGAAACTTACCTCTCTCTTACTTACCTCTCTTCACGTTGGTCACTGGGCATTGCTCCCGTGCAGCCGCTGCCACTGACTGAATCTAACTAGATCAAGCAGACGCAGGCTCCTCTCATCGTGGGTGACGTCACCCGCGAACGCCATCACTGGGAACGCTAGCCTCTGAAGGCTTCTTTAGTCTCTGATAGCTCCAGAGACCAGCGTTCTCAGTTTTAAATACAGTAAACACTGCAGATCGGAGCTGAGTTCCGATCGCGGCAGGGGTTTGGGCCGCATGATATTTGTATTTGGGCCCACACAGTCAGGCCGCTGTTTATTCGGGCCGCATGTTTGACATGCCTGCTTTATAGTGTGGCCTAGGGTGGGGAACTGAGATCAGGTATGACTTCTTTCAAGAATATGTGCCTGGCTGACTGGTACCCTCCTACCCTCTTGGATGAGGATGGCTGCTGCTGATGAGTCCCCGGCGCCTGCACAATGTATCTGGTAGGCGCCGGATATGCAGCATCAGCTGCAGCCCCTAGAAGCCCAAAGATATAAAAGTGCTGATCTGAAACTGCTATTAAAAATATATTGCTTAATTTATTTACATCTACATAATGTCTCTATTTTCATAAAAAAAAACACACAACAAATTCCAATATAAATCCAAATTACCATAAAGCTTGGTCTAACTTATAAAACTTTTTTGGTCACAGATATTTTTTTGTATATGCACCTTATGTAATTAGTATCTAAATCAGCCAAACACACAGGTAATGGATATTAAGATTATTGCAGAATAGAACATCAGATCTCTCCTTTGCAAGGCGCCAAGAAGCCAGGTAGGGCTGCCTAAAAGGCAGAGGAGTGGCTTCCCACTGGAAGCTGCTCTATGATAATCACAGCCTGGACTGGCAGTCCCAGGAGGAAAATACACCTCCACCTGGGACTGCCTGTCCTGTGTGTGGCTGGCATGTAGTGCTTCCAATGGGAATCCACTGACAGTCACAGTCAGGGGCGGAACTACCGGCAATGCAGCCGATGCACTGCACAGGGGCCTGCCCCAGTATAGGGGTCCACACTGCCCGGCACCATTTGTAAATTGCAGGCTGCAGTGCAGCTGCTTGTGACTGAGCCAGCCAGCAGCTACACGCAGAGAGCACCAGGGCACAGTGCAGTCAGGCTCAGCACTGCGGTGCATTACTGGGTAATAGATCCCAGTAGTCTCTGCAGTGGGGTCAGAGGAGCATGTGCTGAGCTCTGATTGGAGGATCCCATCACATGTTCCTATTACCTGGAGTTTAGCAGCAGTGTAGCCTCATGGATGTGACTCATTGTGAGGCTGTGACTGCTGCTCTGCCGGGCTGCCTGAGGATGCTGCTGGTGAGTACACTGTGTGGGTGCTACAGGTGGCATAATGTGTGGGCACTGCAGGTGGCATAATGTGTGGGCACTACAGTGTAGCATAATGTGTGGCCACTAGAGATGGCATAATGTGTGGACACTACAGTGTAGCATAATGTGTGGGCACTAGAGGTGGCATAATGTGTGGGCACTAGAGGTGGATTAATGTGTGGGCATTAGAGGTGGCCTAACATGTGGGCACTGCAGGTGGCATAATGTGTGGGCACTACAGGTAGCATAATGTGTGGACACTGCAGGGGTATAATGTGTGAGGACTACAGTGTGGCATAATGTGGGGCACTACAGTGTGGTACAATGTGTCGGGCACCCACTGCATCTCCATGTCACCCACTGCCTGTCACCTCTTCCTATCACCCTCTCCCTGTCACCCACTGCCTCTAACCTCTCCCTATCACCCCCTCTCTGTCACCCACTACCTGTCACCTCTCCCTGTCACCCACTGCCCTTTCCTCTCACCCACTGCCTGTCACTTGTCCCTCTCACCCACTGCTTTTCCCTGTCACCTCTCCCTGTCACCCACTGCTTATCCCCTCTCCCTTTCACCCATTGCCTGTCAACTATCCCTGTCACCCTTTCCCCCTCTCTGTCATCCACTTCTTCTCTCTGTCACCTCTCAACCTATTCCCTGTCACCCACTGCCTCTTCCCTCTCCCTGTCACCCACTCCCGGTCACCTCTCCCTGTCACCCACTGCTTCTCCCTGTCACCTCTCCCTGTCACCCACTGCTTGCCACCTCTCCTTATCACCCTCTCCCTGTAACCCACTGCCTCTTCCCTCTCACTGTCACCCACTTCCTGTTATCTCTCCCTGTCACCCACTGCTTCTCCCTGTCACCCTCTCCTTGTCACCTTCTTGCCTCTCTTTGTCTACCTCTTGCCTCTCCCTGTCACCGACTGCACTTTGAACTTGGAGTAGGGCAGAGGAGGGGGGCCCAAAGCAAATTTTTCCACCTCGGCCCACCACTCACAAGTTCCGCCACTGGTCACTGTGTAGCCAGTGTAGTCACAGGCTGCAACTGGCTCACTGCGGTGGCGGATTTTACTGGGGGCGGGGGCTGCAGCCTTGTAGGCGATAGGTAAAATCCACAACTGCTCCTTGATGACTATTTACAAACATATATCAAAGAAACAGAATTTACAAGAAAGCAAAGACTGAAAACATACAAATAAGTCTTTATGGGGCACTCTTGAAACAAATATCAATATTGGAAACATTTAAAATATACTTTAATTAATTGCCTTAGCCAAAATAAAGTCTAATTCACAACAAACTTAATTAAAGACAAACATATACAATGAAAGTGTGACACGCAAATGCACACGATAAACAAATCATAATCAGGATCGTATGGTCTGTGGTAGCATGAACATGAGGTTGGTATATCCTGTGAATAGGTAAATCGTAATTACGATCGTAGGCTCTGTAATAGTATATATGCAAGGTTAATATATCCTATTAAATTACATAACTCATAGTACTATGTCTACCTCTAGGTAAATAAGAGTAACAGTAACACAAATTGTATTATTATGTACTGATAATTAGATCAATATAAATAGGCGAAAATATAATGATTTATAGGGTCCTAATAAGTTACCCACGAGATAAATTTCTGTAGGGTACAAGTAAAATATGTCACACACAATAAATAGAAGGATGATCAATAAGTCAATAAATTGTACAATGGAAATCAAAAATTACTTGTTTACCATGATCACATCTATTAGCATAACAGAAAAACTGTTAATCATGCAGCATATCCTAAGATCTAAAATTCCATAATCAATAAGTACATCTGGTTTATTTTGGTCCGATGAAAATTCCAGTGGTAAGGGAAGGTAACCAGTTTACAAGTAGGTATAAAATATCATACAATAGTCAGATCATAATTAGTGCAGTATGTATCCACGATCTCAAAATAATAAAGGCATAACATTACACTTAATAATGTACATAATCCTGAACCCAATGAAATCACAGGTTATATCCTGGCATATTTTGAGATCGTGGATACATACTGCACTAATTATGATCTGACTATTGTATGATATTTTATACCTACTTGTAAACTGGTTACCTTCCCTTACCACTGGAATTTTCATCGGACCAAAATAAACCAGATGTACTTATTGATTATGGAATTTTAGATTTTAGGATATGCTGCATGATTAACAGTTTTTCTGTTATGCTAACAGATGTGATCATGGTAAACAAGTAATTTTTGATTTCTATTGTACAATTTATTGACTTATTGATCATCCTTCTATTTATTGTGTGTGACATATTTTACTTGTACCCTACAGAAATTTATCTCGTGGGTAACTTATTAGGACCCTATAAATCATTATATTTTCGCCTATTTATATTGATCTAATTATCAGTACATAATAATACAATTTGTGTTACTGTTACTCTTATTTACCTAGAGGTAGACATAGTACTATGAGTTATGTAATTTAATAGGATATATTAACCTTGCATATATACTATTACAGAGCCTACGATCGTAATTACGATTTACCTATTCACAGGATATACCAACCTCATGTTCATGCTACCACAGACCATACGATCCTGATTATGATTTGTTTATCGTGTGCATTTGCGTGTCACACTTTCATTGTATATGTTTGTCTTTAAGTTTGTTGTGAATTAGACTTTATTTTAGCTAAGGTAATTAATTAAAGTATATTTTAAATATTTCCAATATTGATATTTGTTTCAAGAGTGCCCCATAAAGACTTATTTGTCTTTTTTCAGTCTTTGCCTTCTTGCAAATTCTGTTTCTTTGATATATGTGTATAGCACAAATTGTTTTGGGTGCACCACCAATAATAAGTCATCCAGAGTAAAAATCTTCTTTAATAAATATCATTTGTTTGAACTTTGGTGATAGACTTGAATTTGGTTCTATAATTGAGATACTATTAATATCTATTTTGTGTTACACCAGTGCGGACTCTATTCCCCTTTTTTGTCTAGACTATTTACAAACGTCTTATTGAGCACCTGTTATCTACTAGGCCAATAATGGGAGAGGGACTTGAGAGGCCTGGAGGGTGAAGAGGATTTGATATAGATTTTCAGCAAAACCCTTTCTAGCTTTGTTAACATGATGGTAGGTGAAACCCATTATAAGGTCATATACCGATGGTCCTAGTCTTTTGACAAAAATGTACCCTGGGATCTTGAACACTTGTTGGAGGTGTAATGCCGCTGTCGGGACACCATTGCACATTTGGTGGGATTGTGCCATGCTCCGCTTTAGAGAGTAATTACCGCAGCCAAAATTAATCTGTAACAAGATTTACCCTCATGCCCTAATTTAGGGCTGTTAAAAATGCTGATTGGTTGCTATGGGCAACTTTTCCAGTTTATGTCTGTATGGGGGAGATGTATCAAACATTGAGGAGCGGTAAAGTGGAGAGAGATAAAGTACCAACCAGAATCAACTTCTATCATTTTACAGGCTGTGTTTGAAAAATGACAGGAGCTGAATGGTTGGTACTTTATCACTCTTTACTTTATGTTTTCTCCAAGGTTTGATACATCTCCCCCTTGGTCTGCTGTTAGTATTCATAAAATTAACCGATGATCATTCATACCCTGTTTGTGGTTTATACTGTCTTGTGACTTACGCATTTATATGGCTTTTGTATTTCACATGTGAACAGTTTTCAATAAACAAAGCTTGGAAAAAAATTACCCTGTATAATATAATTTCTTCTCCCGAATGTAATGATACCAAATATATATTTACTCAAAGACTGGCATGATCAAACATACACATTTAGTTTTGAAGGCAGTCTAACCTGATACAGGGGCATGTATACGGTATACATTCAGGAAGCCAGCGTACGCAATGCCGACCACCGGCTTCCCGACTGCTTAATCCCAGCGAGGGTTAAATGGCAGGCGTCTAAATCTAGACGCCTGTCATTTTACCGACGCCGGGAGACTGTCGCCCGGCATCCCAATCGAAGGGATGCCGGTTGCCGAGCGCGGACACCCGCGGTGGGGAAGGTTAGGTTAAGGGCTCCCAGGGGGGACTTAGGGCTAGGCACCCCCCCGGGAAGTTAGGGTCAGGCTAGGGGTAGGGGAGGTTAGGGTTAGGCACCCCCGAGGGGAGGTTAGGGTTAGGCACACTAGTGATGTCAGTGGGGCCAGCCCCAGACGGTAGGCGTTCCCATGGAAACGCCTCAATCTGGGCAGCCACACCACCGAGACGCCCACAAAAGGGGGCGTGCTGTCAATCACCATCGACAGCACGCCCCCTTTGGTGCGAGACCCATAACGACGGCTTGGCCGTCGTTATTCGAGTCTTACGCATGCGCACTTGGGCAACATCGACCCACTTGCGAGCACTCAGTGCTCGCAAGCGGGTCTGAATCAGGCCCTGAGTGATAAGGTGCCAGCCAATCAGCTCCTAACTGCCATCTCACAGGCTGTGTTTGAAAAATGACAGTTGGGAGCTGATTGGCTGGCACCTTATCACTTTTCACTCTGTCTCCTAACACTGCTTAGTAAATAGACCCCTTAGTGGCATATGTATCAAGCCAATTTTACTCACATCATAAGGAAAGTGCAGTTTACACATGATTTTAAGCAATTGATCCATGTAGCTTAATACAGGAGATATTACGCAAATCTCCTACAGATGGCTACAGTAATTTAGGTCTCAGTCTGCAGTCCTCATTATTGTCAATGGGGACCGTAGATTGACCCTGTCTACCAAGCTCCTAAAAACATAGTATTTCTGAGATTGGCTGCGTATGGCGTTAACTGCATTGTGACTATTCAGGCACTTTCAGAGGAAAGGGAACATTTCTGCAGATGACATAGAATGCATGTGGGGGGCCAGAAAATGTGGGGGAGTCTTTTTCGAAAATGAGAAAGACACCTCCATAGTGCTTGGGATGTTTGTAATTAGCCGGGACAGCGTGTTATCAAACCACAAAACCAAAAAACCATCAAACCCAAATACCACCAACAAAGACAGCCACATGGACAACCAAGACTCAGACATAAACACATCCTTCAGCATACACGAAATAGAGGACCCATCAGACACTGAACATTACGAAAATCTAGCCAGACATTCACTCAACCAAGGGTGGGTCAACACATTCAGAGGAATTCCCGATCAGACATCCACACAAGAAGACATCACTCAAACCAAGACACAACCACCACAACCCCCACCCCCACCGATATGTACACCAAGAAATTCAGAAGAACAATGGGCACACCATTTTTTAGACCTGGAAGCAGGCAACCGTGCCTGCCTACAACCACCAACCATGAATACCCCAAACAGGACAAAAAGAAAACTAGACCAACGCGACGAGGATGTAGAGGTGGACAAACTACCAAAACTCAGACTATGACCAATCCCACACCGTCCTCCGCCACAGGCATTTTCAACCACAATCAACTAAACAAATTCGAAACATATCTGGATGTTAACAGATTCATCTGGAAATTGACCCTCTAGAAACACTTCATGTCCAACCCAATCACCAAGGAACCCACCCAGAACCAATACAAACATACAACACTTAGGCCCCCTTCCAACTTCTTCCCCAGCCACCTAAAAGGACATCTTGTACACACCTTTGAACATCTAGTAACAGAAGACATTAACAGACTCAACCCCCTGAAAAAACAACACAACCCCAACCTCACCTCAAAAGAAATAAGCGCACTCAGCAACCTTAAATCGGACAAAAACCTCATCATTAAACCAGCGGACAAAGGGGGGGCATAGTCTTACTAGACAAAACCAACTACATCTCCGAATCACTACGCATCCTCCAAGACAGAGACACATACGAGATACTCAAAGCTGACCCGACACACAAATTCAACCAAGCACTCAAACACATCTTACTTATGGGACTAGACAAAGGGATCCTCACCAAACAGGAGTTCAACTTCATACACAACCCACCCTGTCATACTAGTATTTTACTACCTCCCAAAGGTACACAAAAACATAACAAACCCACCAGGCAGACTCATCATTTCTGGCATCAATTCCATCTCATCAAATCTTTCACAGTACATCGACCACTACCTCCAACCCTATCCTCTAACCCTATGTGAAACGACAACGCTCACACTTACAAGACACCACACACATACTGAAAATTCTTGAGGACATGACCTGGAGTGATGACCACTGGCTGATCACTAGCGACGTCACATCTCTATACATGATCATTAACCACGAACAAGGACTTGACAGCATTAGACACCATTTAAACCAGGATGACACATTAGACCCAGAACAGACCGCATTCATCCTTCAAGGCATAGAATACATCCTCACTCATAATTATTTCTGGTTTGACGGGGACTTCCTCCTGCAGAGGACCGGAACCATTATGGGGACCAAGTTCGCGCCCAGTTATGCCAACCTGTTCATGAGCACATGGGAGGACTCCCACATCTGGACGGGTCATGACTGAGACACAAATTTGGTCCTTTGGACAAGATGCATAGATGACGTCCTTTGCATCTGGAGGGGTCCCAAAAACACACTACACGACTTCATCAAATACATCAATAACAACGACAGGAATCTCAAATTCACAACACACTAGAGTCAAACATCAGTCACCTTTCTAGATCTGGAAATATACATCGACAACCACCAGATACACACCAAAACCTTAAAAAAACAGTAGATGTAAACAGTTACATCCTCTCCAGCAGTGGTCATCACCCCACCTGGCACGACAACATACCCACAGGACATTTCAAATGCCTGTGACACAATTGCACAAAACTCACAGACTACCAGGAACAAGCCAATGCCCTCAAACAGCAATTTATAAATAAGGCCTACAAACCAGACACGCTCGAAGTCACACTCACACAGATAGGAAAAGAGGACAGGAAACACCTCTTAGAATACAAACAATAAACACAGCTCACACAGAACCACATACCTTTCAGCACACAATTCAACACCCACGCGACACACATAAAAAGAATTATCACCAAACATTGGCACCTACTACGGGAAGACGCACAACTCAGTGGTATAATGTGTGAGGACTACAGTGTGGCATAATGTGGGGCACTACAGTGTGGTACAATGTGTCGGGAACCCACTGCATCTCCATGTCACCCACTGCCTGTCACCTCTTCCTATCACCCTCTCCCTGTCACCCACTGCCTCTAACCTCTCCCTATCACCCCCTCTCTGTCACCCACTACCTGTCACCTCTCCCTGTCACCCACTGCCCCTTCCTCTCACCCACTGCCTGTCACTTGTCCCTCTCACCCACTGCTTTTCCCTGTCACCTCTCCCTGTCACCCACTGCTTATCCCCTCTCCCTTTCCCCCATTGCCTGTCAACTATCCCTGTCACCCTTTCCCCCTCTCTGTCATCCACTTCTTCTCTCTGTCACCTCTCAACCTATTCCCTGTCACCCACTGCCTCTTCCCTCTCCCTGTCACCCACTCCCGGTCACCTCTCCCTGTCACCCACTGCTTCTCCCTGTCACCTCTCCCTGTCACCCACTGCTTGCCACCTCTCCTTATCACCCTCTCCCTGTAACCCACTGCCTCTTCCCTCTCACTGTCACCCACTTCCTGTTATCTCTCCCTGTCACCCACTGCTTCTCCCTGTCACCCTCTCCTTGTCACCTTCTTGCCTCTCTGTGTCTACCTCTTGCCTCTCCCTGTCACCGACTGCACTTTGAACTTGGAGTAGGGCAGAGGAGGGGGGCCCAAAGCAAATTTTTCCACCTCGGCCCACCACTCACAAGTTCCGCCACTGGTCACTGTGTAGCCAGTGTAGTCACAGGCTGCAACTGGCTCACTGCGGTGGCGGATTTTACTGGGGGCGGGGGCTGCAGCCTTGTAGGCGATAGGTAAAATCCACAACTGCTCCTTGATGACTATTTACAAACATATATCAAAGAAACAGAATTTACAAGAAAGCAAAGACTGAAAACATACAAATAAGTCTTTATGGGGCACTCTTGAAACAAATATCAATATTGGAAACATTTAAAATATACTTTAATTAATTGCCTTAGCTAAAATAAAGTCTAATTCACAACAAACTTAATTAAAGACAAACATATACAATGAAAGTGTGACACGCAAATGCACACGATAAACAAATCATAATCAGGATCGTATGGTCTGTGGTAGCATGAACATGAGGTTGGTATATCCTGTGAATAGGTAAATCGTAATTACGATCGTAGGCTCTGTAATAGTATATATGCAAGGTTAATATATCCTATTAAATTACATAACTCATAGTACTATGTCTACCTCTAGGTAAATAAGAGTAACAGTAACACAAATTGTATTATTATGTACTGATAATTAGATCAATATAAATAGGCGAAAATATAATGATTTATAGGGTCCTAATAAGTTACCCACGAGATAAATTTCTGTAGGGTACAAGTAAAATATGTCACACACAATAAATAGAAGGATGATCAATATGTCAATAAATTGTACAATGGAAATCAAAAATTACTTGTTTACCATGATCACATCTATTAGCATAACAGAAAAACTGTTAATCATGCAGCATATCCTAAGATCTAAAATTCCATAATCAATAAGTACATCTGGTTTATTTTGGTCCGATGAAAATTCCAGTGGTAAGGGAAGGTAACCAGTTTACAAGTAGGTATAAAATATCATACAATAGTCAGATCATAATTAGTGCAGTATGTATCCACGATCTCAAAATAATAAAGGCATAACATTACACTTAATAATGTACATAATCCTGAACCCAATGAAATCACAGGTTATATCCTGGCATTGTCAATAATTCATAGAGACACCAACCTTATATAATACCAATAATTAGTTAAACAATCAATTTTATAATCTGCACGAGGAAAAATAATCCCTTGATGGGCCAGTGCAAAAAAATCAATTATAATGTAATAACGTTGTATGTATGGTTTACAAGTGATTATTAATGCACTGTTATAGTGAATTCAGAGTGATCACATTAGATGAAGGTCCAGTATCACATGAAGATTATACTGGTGTATGTGCCAAGGGATATGACTGATGTATAGGGTCAGGGATGAAAAAAGTAAGATCTGTGGTACTGGGAACGCATACCCACTTCTGCTTTCCCTGGTCTGGTTCTGACAAGAGATGAGAGAGTGGGACAGCGTGATACACAGATGAAGTAAAAGTTATGCACTTCTGCTGTTTGAGGAAAAGCTGTGTCTCTCCCCTGTTACCATGGGCATTGCAGGGGGAGTCACACGCAGGGAACTCAAATGAGAGAGTGCTTTGAAAAGATAGCGAAGTACCTGATTGGGAAAGGAGGAAGGACCACGGCTGCAAGTGCTGTGTGTGAGGACCCTGGTGCTGTACACTGTTCAGACGCGCGTTTCGACGGTATGGCTTGGTAAGCCATACCGGCGAAACGCGCGTTCCCTGAGTGTGACTCCCCCTGCAATGCCCATGGTAACAGGGGAGAGACACAGCTTTTCCTCAAACAGCAGAAGTGCATAACATCTGTGTGTCATGCTGTCCCACTCTCTCATCTCTTGTCACCAGTATAATCTCCATGTGATACTGGACCTTCATCTAATGTGATCACTCTGAATTCACTATAACAGTGCATTAATAATCACTTTACATACAACGTTATTACATTACAATTGATTTTTTTGCACTGGCCCATCAAGGGATTATTTTTCCTCGTGCAGATTATAAAATTGATTGTTTAACTAATTATTGGTATTATATAAGGTTAGTGTCTCTATGAATTATTGACAATGTCAGGATATAACCTGTGATTTCATTGGGTTCAGGATTATGTACACTATTAAGTGTAATGTTATGCCTTTATTATTTTGAGATCGTGGATACATACTGCACTAATTATTATCTGACTATTGTATGATATTTTATACCTACTTGTAAACTGGTTACCTTCCCTTACCACTGGAATTTTCATCGGACCAAAATAAACCAGATGTACTTATTGATTATGGAATTTTAGATCTTAGGATATGCTGCATGATTAACAGTTTTTCTGTTATGCTAATAGATGTGATCATGGTAAACAAGTAATTTTTGATTTCCATTGTACAATTTATTGACTTATTGATCATCCTTCTATTTATTGTGTGTGACATATTTTACTTGTACCCTACAGAAATTTATCTCGTGGGTAACTTATTAGGACCCTATAAATCATTATATTTTCGCCTATTTATATTGATCTAATTATCAGTACATAATAATACAATTTGTGTTACTGATACTCTTATTTACCTAGAGGTAGACATAGTACTATGAGTTATGTAATTTAATAGGATATATTAACCTTGCATATATACTATTACAGAGCCTACGATCGTAATTACGATTTACCTATTCACAGGATATACCAACCTCATGTTCATGCTACCACAGACCATACGATCCTGATTATGATTTGTTTATCGTGTGCACTTGCGTGTCACACTTTCATTGTATATGTTTGTCTTTAAGTTTGTTGTGAATTAGACTTTATTTTAGCTAAGGCAATTAATTAAAGTATATTTTAAATATTTCCAATATTGATATTTGTTTCAAGAGTGCCCCATAAAGACTTATTTGTCTTTTTTCAGTCTTTGCCTTCTTGCAAATTCTGTTTCTTTGATATATGTGTATAGCACAAATTGTTTTGGGTGCACCACCAATAATAAGTCATCCAGAGTAAAAATCTTCTTTAATAAATATCATTTGTTTGAACTTTGGTGATAGACTTGAATTTGGTTCTATAATTGAGATACTATTAATATCTATTTTGTGTTACACCAGTGCGGACTCTATTCCCCTTTTTTGTCTAGACTATTTACAAACGTCTTATTGAGCACCTGTTATCTACTAGGCCAATAATGGGAGAGGGACTTGAGAGGCCTGGAGGGTGAAGAGGATTTGATATAGATTTTCAGCAAAACCCTTTCTAGCTTTGTTAACATGATGGTAGGTGAAACCCATTATAAGGTCATATACCGATGGTCCTAGTCTTTTGACAAAAATGTACCCTGGGATCTTGAACACTTGTTGGAGGTGTAATGCCGCTGTCGGGACACCATTGCACATTTGGTGGGATTGTGCCATGCTCCGCCTTAGAGAGTAATTACCGCAGCCAAAATTAATCTGTAACAAGATTTACCCTCATGCCCTAATTTAGGGCTGTTAAAAATGCTGATTGGTTGCTATGGGCAACTTTTCCAGTTTATGTCTGTATGGGGGAGATGTATCAAACATTGAGGAGCGGTAAAGTGGAGAGAGATAAAGTACCAACCAGAATCAACTTCTATCATTTTACAGGCTGTGTTTGAAAAATGACAGGAGCTGAATGGTTGGTACTTTATCACTCTTTACTTTATGTTTTCTCCAAGGTTTGATACATCTCCCCCTTGGTCTGCTGTTAGTATTCATAAAATTAACCGATGATCATTCATACCCTGTTTGTGGTTTATACTGTCTTGTGACTTACGCATTTATATGGCTTTTGTATTTCACATGTGAACAGTTTTCAATAAACAAAGCTTGGAAAAAAATTACCCTGTATAATATAATTTCTTCTCCCGAATGTAATGATACCAAATATATATTTACTCAAAGACTGGCATGATCAAACATACACATTTAGTTTTGAAGGCAGTCTAACCTGATACAGGGGCATGTATTCGGTATACATTCAGGAAGCCAGCGTACGCAATGCCGACCACCGGCTTCCCGACTGCTTAATCCCAGCGAGGGTTAAATGGCAGGCGTCTAAATCTAGACGCCTGTCATTTTACCGACGCCGGGAGACTGTCGCCCGGCATCCCAATCGAAGGGATGCCGGTTGCCGAGCGCGGACACCCGCGGTGGGGAAGGTTAGGTTAAGGGCTCCCAGGGGGGACTTAGGGCTAGGCACCCCCCCGGGAAGTTAGGGTCAGGCTAGGGGAAGGGGAGGTTAGGGTTAGGCACCCCCGAGGGGAGGTTAGGGTTAGGCACACTAGTGATGTCAGTGGGGCCGGCCCCAGACGGTAGGCGTTCCCATGGAAACGCCTCAATCTGGGCAGCCACACCACCGAAACGCCCACCAAAGGGGGTGTGCTGTCAATCACCATCGACAGCACACCCCCTTTGGTGCGAGACCCATAACGACGGCTTGGCCGTCGTTATTCGAGTCTTACGCATGCGCACGATGGAGCCGCCTCCGTCGTGCGCATGCGCACTTGGGCGACATCGACCCACTTGCGAGCACTCAGTGCTCGCAAGCGGGTCTGAATCAGGCCCTGAGTGATAAGGTGCAAGCCAATCAGCTCCTAACTGCCATCTCACAGGCTGTGTTTGAAAAATGACAGTTGGGAGCTGATTGGCTGGCACCTTATCACTTTTCACTCTGTCTCCTAACACTGCTTAGTAAATAGACCCCTTAGTGGCATATGTATCAAGCCAATTTTACTCACATCATAAGGAAAGTGCAGTTTACACATGATTTTAAGCAATTGATCCATGTAGCTTAATACAGGAGATATTACGCAAATCTCCTGCAGATGGCTACAGTAATTTAGGTCTCAGTCTGCAGTCCTCATTATTGTCAATGGGGACCGTAGATTGACCCTGTCTACCAAGCTCCTAAAAACATAGTATTTCTGAGATTGGCTGCGTATGGCGTTAACTGCATTGTGACTATTCAGGCACTTTCAGAGGAAAGGGAACATTTCTGCAGATGACATAGAATGCATGTGGGGGGCCAGAAAATGTGGGGGAGTCTTTTTCGAAAATGAGAAAGACACCTCCATAGTGCTTGGGATGTTTGTAATTAGCCGGGACAGCGTGTTATCAAACCACAAAACCAAAAACCCATCAAACCCAAATACCACCAACAAAGACAGCCACATGGACAACCAAGACTCAGACATAAACACATCCTTCAGCATACACGAAATAGAGGACCCATCAGACACTGAACATTACGAAAATCTAGCCAGACATTCACTCAACCAAGGGTGGGTCAACACATTCAGAGGAATTCCCGATCAGACATCCACACAAGAAGACATCACTCAAACCAAGACACAACCACCACAAGCCCCACCCCCACCGATATGTACACCAAGAAATTCAGAAGAACAATGGGCACACCATTTTTTAGACCTGGAGGCAGGCAACCGTGCCTGCCTACAACCACCAACCATGAATACCCCAAACAGGACAAAAAGAAAACTAGACCAACGCGACGAGGATGTAGAGGTGGACAAACTACCAAAACTCAGACCATGACCAATCCCACACCGTCCTCCGCTACAGGCATTTTCAACCACAATCAACTAAACAAATTCGAAACATATCTGGATGTTAACAGATTCATCTGGAAATTAACCCTCTAGAAACACTTCATGTCCAACCCAATCACCAAGGAACCCACCCAGAACCAATACAAACATACAACACTTAGGCCCCCTTCCAACTTCTTCCCCAGCCACCTAAAAGGACATCTTGTACACACCTTTGAACATCTAGTAACAGAAGACATTAACAGACTCAACCCCCTGAAAAAACAACACAACCCCAACCTCACCTCAAAAGAAATAAGCGCACTCAGCAACCTTAAATCGGACAAAAACCTCATCATTAAACCAGCGGACAAAGGGGGGGCATAGTCTTACTAGACAAAACCAACTACATCTCCGAATCACTACGCATCCTCCAAGACAGAGACACATACGAGATACTCAAATCTGACCCGACACACAAATTCAACCAAGCACTCAAACACATCTTACTTATGGGACTAGACAAAGGGATCCTCACCAAACAGGAGTTCAACTTCATACACAACCCCACCCTGTCATACTAGTATTTTACTACCTCCCAAAGGTACACAAAAACATAACAAACCCACCAGGCAGACTCATCATTTCTGGCATCAATTCCATCTCATCAAATCTTTCACAGTACATCGACCACTACCTCCAACCCTATCCTCTAACCCTATGTGAAACGACAACGCTCACACTTACAAGACACCACACACATACTGAAAATTCTTGAGGACATGACCTGGAGTGATGACCACTGGCTGATCACTAGCGACGTCACATCTCTATACATGATCATTAACCACGAACAAGGACTTGACAGCATTAGACACCATTTAAACCAGGATGACACATTAGACCCAGAACAGACCGCATTCATCCTTCAAGGCATAGAATACATCCTCACTCATAATTATTTCTGGTTTGACGGGGACTTCCTCCTGCAGAGGACCGGAACCATTATGGGGACCAAGTTCGCGCCCAGTTATGCCAACCTGTTCATGAGCACATGGGAGGACTCCCACATCTGGACGGGTCATGACTGAGACACAAATTTGGTCCTTTGGACAAGATGCATAGATGACGTCCTTTGCATCTGGAGGGGTCCCAAAAACACACTACACGACTTCATCAAATACATCAATAACAACGACAGGAATCTCAAATTCACAACACACTAGAGTCAAACATCAGTCACCTTTCTAGATCTGGAAATATACATCGACAACCACCAGATACACACCAAAACCTTAAAAAACCAGTAGATGTAAACAGTTACATCCTCTCCAGCAGTGGTCATCACCCCACCTGGCACGACAACATACCCACAGGACATTTCAAATGCCTGTGACACAATTGCACAAAACTCACAGACTACCAGGAACAAGCCAATGCCCTCAAACAGCAATTTATAAATAAGGCCTACAAACCAGACACGCTCGAAGTCACACTCACACAGATAGGAAAAGAGGACAGGAAACCCCTCTTAGAATACAAACAACAAACACAGCTCACACAGAACCCCATACCTTTCAGCACACAATTCAACACCCACGCGACACACATAAAAAGAATTATCACCAAACATTGGCACCTACTACGGGAAGACGCACAACTCACAGACATCCTACCTGCCAAACCAAAAGTCATCTATCACAAAACCCCCAACATCCACAACAAACTTGTTTTCAACCACAACCCACCGACAAACCTGACACAAAGCACCCTGGACAACTCCAAACCCACAGGAGGTTTCTTTCACTGCGGCACATGTACAAACTGCAGGACCCTGATATACAGAAGCACCACCCCCACCACATCTTTCTCATCCACACAAACAGGACACACACACAAAATAAAGGAACACATCACCTTCAACACTTACAATGTGATTTACCTTATAAAATGCCCCTGCTACCGACAATACGTAGGAAGGACCATCAGACCACTAAAACCAGAATTGTAGAACACCTCAGAAACATCATTAAACAAACAGACAACCACAGCGTACCCATACACTACAAAGAACATCACAACAGCAACCCACAGGGAATCAGTTTCGTAGGAATCAAACATGTGAAGAAGAACTGGGGAGGCGGAGATCACACAAAAATCCTAAACAAAGAGGAACTAAGGTGGATTTTCACTCTCAAAACCCTGACACCCACAGGACTCAACATTGATAATGAAGTCAAATCTGTCATCACCAAATAGCATTACCTACACTTACCACACTTACATAATTTCACCTAGCAACCCTACCCCCCTCCCCCTCCAACCAACTGACCCTGTCCACCCCGACCATCTGCACGCAAACAGACCCCCTGCCTACCACACCCCCCCACCACCCCTGAGTACACACCCACCAAGCCCCCCATCCCCCTTTATCCCACACAACACCGCAGCTACCCCCCATCCCTACACACCACCAGCACATTATTACAGCAGCCTCTCCTCATCCCTACAAACCTGCAGTACATTATTACAGCAGCCACTCCCCGTCTACACACACCTGCAGCACATTATTACCACTCACCATCCCCCTCATGATTGGCTTCACAGGTCACCTGACCACACACCCACTCCTGGAAGTAGAGGATATAAGACCTCCACTAGCATTGTACACTTACAACCTCCTTGAAGAAGGAAGCACACTGCTGATACGCGTTGGAGACACCACCTACTCGCCCCACGGTACCCGACCCGATCCTTCGATGATCCCCATCTCCACCAGGGACCGCTGGTGATCGCGGCCGCCCCCCACCAAGCACCAGCATGCACTCCAGCTGACCACCGTTCACACCTCCAGTGGCCAACCACACCAGCCTCCCCATGAGTGCACCTCTACCTCGAACGTCCCAGGCAGATGACCCTCCACCAGTTGGTATCCCCCCCGGCATTGCAGCACAGGAGCCGCACTCCCAGCATTCCCCCCCTCCGGCTCAGCCGGCCCAACTGCTCGCACACCAGCAAGGGGGGACAAACCACCATGAACACTGCACAGGGGTCGCCCGTCACCACAGGTCTGGTGACCTCCAGCAATAAGCAGCCCCACAGCCCGCAGCACGACCTATGCTCCAATTGACTTTTGCAACTCGCCACCATTACAACCATCATCCTACCACACGGCTGCAATGTCAACACACCACCTACCACAAATCCTAATGGTAGGTAAGTACTTTGAGATTATCCCCTCACCACGCAGGACGCCGCCTCGGTGCTCCACTCACCAATCTCCATTACCCACTCAATGAGACTCCACAGACTGTAGACCATAGGTCCAGCAGGGGCTATGTGCTGGTCACTGAACCGCACGTCAAGGAGCCACCTGAAAGGGTCCACCAACTTCCCCACCCAGAGTCTCACCCCTCCCACACCTCCACACTGCCCGGGACCCATCAGGAGCAGCACTATGACTTCTCCAATAAAAGATTTGGCCCCAACCCTTTCTGCCTGGCTTTTTTCATTTCATCCATCCATACATTTTACATCTCCTCCCTCCCTTTCTCATCTCCTCCCCTTTCACTTCACCACACCCATCTACCATACCATAACACCAAGGCAGAGCGCACCTTAACCACCCCTTATCACCAATCTAACCAGTGCAGGACACGGTACTCCCGCACAAAGGTGCAGCACTCCACCGAACCATTACACACCCACACCTCCACCCACATACACATTCTAGAAACCAACACCATCCCACGTACCATCCACCCAACACCCGCCCCAACCTCACCCCCCCCATTTACCTACCCCCGCACACAGGCTTGGACTGGGCTGCCGGGGAATCGGGTAATTCCCCGGTGGGCCCCGGGGTGTTGTGGCCACGCCCCTTTCCGTGAGGGGGCGTGGCTTAGCGGGTCGCGAGCGAGCATTGTGTGTGTTTAAATTCAATATATATATATATATATATATATATATATATAATCATGGGTGAAGAAACAGCAGCACTCCGGGAGTCTCTTTAAAACAAGTAGAATCTATTTAATCCATTATATGGGATAGCAGCGATGTTTTGGGGTAGTGTCACCCCTTTATCAAGGTGAATAATATGGCGGGGTGTGTGAGCCCGGGAGGTTCCTTGGACGGTGGTCAGTGTTTGCCTGGTGGAATATGTTACAATATCACATGGTAACCAGCCCACAGTTATTGTAAAAGTACAAGCAGATCTATAACATTGCATTGTTTTAGTGATACCTTTTTGATTGAATAAAATGTTCATTGCACTATGAAGCGCCCCTTCTCTATTTTGCTCTAAACTATATATATATATATATATATATATATATATATATATATATATATAGAAGAGAGTGGCACTTTGTAGTGAAAATGGTGCTGGACGGTTTTATATATTTATTGGCATTGGTTTGCGCAAATGTATCTTTTGTTTGATATAATATATATATATATATATATATATATGTGTATACAGACATACTGTATGTGAGTACATTTTATGAAATAGCTTTTTGGATGGGGGTGGGTTGCATGGGCAGTGGAGTGACCACGTCTGGGCCAAGGAGTTGGCGAGCAAATAGCAGGGGGCCCTGTCAGTGTAATGTGTACTGGTCCTCACAACTTCTGCTGGCAGACCTGGGGCCCCCTGCTTAGGTTGTCAGTCAGACTTGACAGCTGCCCCTTCCCAGTGGCACATACCTTCTCTATAGTTAGAGCGGGATGTATTAAGCAGCGTATCCGCAATGCGGTACATCCCGCCGGTTATCAGGTACATACCACGGTTGGGTACAGTGGTATGTACTTAGAATATCGCAAAGGACAGCTCTCCCAATTAAAGCTGTCCTTTGCGATGCCCCTGGGATAGAGGAACTTCTGGATTTAATATCCAAAAGTCCCTCTGTCGTCCTTCTGTGCATGCGCAGAAGGCCGTGGGGGGAGATGGGAGGGATCCGATTGGATCTTTATCAGGGGACGTCCCAATAAGCCCATAGGTTTCTATTGAATAACACCACCTGACGATGACGTTACCCACCAGGACGATGCATTCCAGAGCTTTGTACATATGGAAAATGCTCTAAAACCCCCGAAAATTGCATTTTCAGGGTTTACTGCATTTTGCACTTTAGTACATCCAGGACTTGGAGACGGCCATCCTGAACTACGGTACTATACCACACTATGGGCCTGATTCTGAGTCGTATATAATGGCAATATCAGATGCAGTGGAGAAATTAATTTTGTTTGAACATGCACCTGAGCCGCACCACAAATGTGTCCTGATTTTTCTTGTGCAGAGCCACAGTATGAATTTAGATACACGGTAGCAGAAATGTGTGGGGCATTCCTGGGTAGTGACTGGGAGGTAAGATGTGGGTGGCTAAATAGAAGCATGTAGAGTTTGTGTGTTATGATAGTGTTGCAGGCGTGCCGCTGATAGTGGTTGCATTCATTGACACAGAACCAGTCACATAGTAGGCTAGATTCAGAATGATAATCAACATCTGCAATGGACCCTGAAAGTGGGCACCTCAGTCCTTGCACATGTATGTCCACCATGTAAGGGCTTTATAGTGCCATTTGCATTTTGCATACAGTGCCAGAAACAACTGTGGCAAAAGACACAGACATGGATACGGCTGCCCCTGGCTTGGGCAGCCTGGGCAGAATAGAAATTTTCCTGCTAGGGCAATATTGTAAAGCTGAGTACACACTAAATGATGTGTACCTAGCACAATGTCGTTTGTGGTGGTACCCAGCGGAGATGCTGGCATCGGTTAGCACATTTGCCAATGCTGGCAGCGACGGCGTTACGTTGGGGGCCATAATGCATTCGGCAACATAGCCTCCACTGACGATATCGCCTGTCGAACCTGCATGCAGGTACAACGGGCAATGTCGCTGACAATGCGCAGTAGCGACATAGCTGGTACACACTGTCCGGATCGGACAACAAATTGTCTAGTTTGTATGATAGCGGTAGGCGGAGAAGTCTGATGGCATAATAGTTGTAGGCGGAGAAGTGTGATGGCATAATAGTGGTAGGCAGAGAAGTGTGATGGCATAATAGTGGTAGGCGGAGAAGTCTGATGGCATAATAGTGGTAGGCAGAGAAGTCTGATGGTATGATAGCGGTAGGCGGAGAAGTCTGATGGCATAATAGTGGTAGGCAGAGAAGTCTGATGGCATAATAGTGGTAGGCAGAGAAGTCTGATGGTTTGATAGTGGTAGGCGGAGAAGTCTGAAGGCATAATAGTGGTAGGCGGAGAAGTCTGATGGCATAATAGTGGTAGGCAGAGAAGTCTGATGGTATGATAGTGGTAGGCGAAGAAGTCTGATGGCATAATAGTTGTAGGCGGAGAAGTCTGATGGCATAATAGTGGTATGCAGAGAAGTGTGATGGCATGATAGTGGTAGGCGGAGAAGTTGGAAGGCATGATAGTGGTAGGCAGAGAAGTCTGATGGTATGATAGCGGTAGGCGGAGAAGTCTGATGGCATAATAGTTGTAGGCGGAGAAGTGTGATGGCATAATAGTGGTAGGCAGAGAAGTGTGATGGCATGATAGTGGTAGACGGAGAAGAGCAATGGCATGATAGTGGTAGGAGGAGAAGTCTGATAACATAATAGTTGCATGCAGAGGGGTCATTCCATGGTAACTCACGTTGCAGAGTGATGTGGCGAGTGTGTGCATGACTGTCAAGAGCTAATGGAGTTTGTGTGAGGTTGGTTTTGTTTGCTAAGAAAGTGAGACGGGTCTTGCTTTGGAAGACTGTATACTGGAGTTGCTGATTGTTTGCTATGTGACTCTAATGTGAGTTACCATGGAATGACCCTCAGGTGTCTGATGTTATAATAGTGTTGTGCAGAAGAGTCTCATGGCATAATAGTGGCTTGTGGAGGAGTCTACATGCTGTCTTTGCAGGGGTTCCGTCTACTGGGTTTTCTTGTGCCATCTATCATGGTGTCTGTGCCTACATCCTTGTGGATTCTTTTTGCCCTGTGTATTTGCACTTTGTTGTTTCTGTTCATTCCTGTAATTGCTTGAAAAAAGTATCTTATGGAATATAGGGCCGGATTCAGACCCGTACACTAAGCCGCAACTCTCGCTATGGGCGATTGTCGCCCATCTGCGCATGCATATGCGTCACAGTGCGCGTGCGCAAGCCAGTCATTGCGATCATGAATCGTGCGCTCGTTGTACACAGACTGAGCGCTACTTTGAGTGACAGATAGTGCCGTTTGTGGGTGGTAACAGGGGAAGGTGCTTGTGAACAGGAGAGTGGTGCTGCAGGCATGTCTGGGCGTCAAAACGGAGTTCAATGGGCGTCCATAATTAGCATGGGGGCGTCATTGTACGCGTCACCTGGTTGTATTTCAGCCTGCAGTGATCGCAGTGCTTGCAGCGGGGTAGGGTCTACCTCAAGCACAGCGTGCAGCTCTGATGGCTCTCGATGTTACTGATTAATCATACACTTCCTAGAGATGACGTGTGCTAAGAAACAAAAGTGGGCGTCATTACACCAGCATGCGATCACTCTGCCGTCGCTCTCTAATACATAGAGGGCGTCCTTACACCAGATGTGCGATCGCGGAATTTGCATACCCGGCCCCTGACGGCTGCGAGAGAGCGCAGCTTAGCGTCCAGGTCTGAATCGACCCCATAGCCCTCATTAACTCCATGGTCAAACACATTTAAACTAAAAATAATAATCCTAAAATAATATGTATTCAAAACGGGATTAATACTCAGTCCCAGTAGTTAGATTATTTTCAGTAGTTACATTTATATCATCCTCATAAAGTTCAAAGCTGGATTGGCATATCTATAAACACATTATTTTTTTATTAATGTCACTCTGAGGGATCTATTTATTAATCAGGACAACCCTTTCACTGTTTTTTTTTAGGTATATCGCTAGTTAACTTCTCCTTTATCTATTTACACATATTATTGCCAGGTCTCTGTTCACTGGGTACACCCACTTTGACAGATGGTTACACCACTTCAGCGGGCCCCTACTTTTGCAATCCCCTGGTGGGCCCTTCAGGCCCCAGTCCGACACTGCCCGCACACACACCACCACCACAGCACACTGGAACACGCCTCCCACCATTACGCTTGAGCGCAGTTCAACCCCCCCTTTTAAATCATGTTATCAAACCTGCTGTCTCTGCAATATAACTTTGATACAAAGGATGAATATTTTAGTAAAAAATTAAATAAAACGCTGTGGTACAGACTGGAAATAATCGCGGCACTGCTGTGGTTATTGCTACATAGACTCTTTAGTCCCAGGCCCCCTCTGCTTCCAATGCAGTCCAGACTGACTATATTTAATCTTAGTGATAAGTTGATTTGTATTGATCTGTCATTAACCTTTATTACCCATCCACATAATGGGATCTGACTGAATGAAAGTAAGATTGACATGTAAACATTTTTCAAGTCAGCTCAACACAACATACGTTGCAGTGATTTTGTCATTTATTTGAATATCCTGCCTTAGGTCCGACAAGTTTTTCCCCCAGCCCAATGATGAAAAGTTTGCAGCTGCTCAGGTGGAAAAGAGCCTCTTTTCATCACATTGTTTGATCACCTCGATAAAATGTTCCTTACTACAGAGATTTGCTCCTGGCATCGCTGCTAATCCAGGCTGAATGTGTCCTGCTTTACGGTGACAGCTGAGCGCAGCCTTATTGTCGATGCCAGCAATTGCTCAAAGACTTTACATTTTGAGGTCAAACTGTAAAACATTGTAACTCTTCTTATGTTTTACAAATTGCTCTTACTTCTTATTGCACCGTTTGTAATCTTCATAAAACACTTTGTAAAGCAACCTTGCTGGACAACAAATGAATACAGCATAAGCACGTTTCGCCCAGGCTGCCTATCCATGTCAGCAGTTCCGCCATCAGGGGGTACTGCTGGGACTATAGTCCTGGGCCCGGACACTTGGAAGAAAAGAAGGGGGCCCGGCCACTCCTACTGCCAGGGCTGGATTAAGGTCTGTCGGGGACCCTGGGCAACAAACTTGTGGGGGCCCCTATATACCACCGTTTCTCGTCACCCTAGGATTTTTTTTTTCTTTCTATTCACCGTAATGCCCCTCTTGCAATGCCCACTGTAGAAGTGCCCCTTATGCAATGTCCCCAGTAATGTCCCCCCTATGCAGTGCTCCTTATGACCATGTCAGCAGTAAATAAGACATAAGAGAATAGACAAATGCTATAACATGAAAAGATCGGCACAGAATAGTGTTAATTTGCTATTGCGCATACACAAAATGTCCTTAAAACCCCCATAGCGGATACGTACCGAAGCCGAAAATGCGCAAAAACCGCTGTTGCAAAAGGAGTCGCTTACAATAGAGCTAATGGCGAACAGCCATTGATGTTCCTGGACGATGATTGGGAGGTGACCTGTGTTCGCAAAAAGAGGCTGTCTCAAGGGTGTGTTATGGGACTGCTATGGGGGTGTCAGATTGAATCACTGAGTAGGCCATGTACTATCGCAGCTGTAAATACATTAGTGTCCACCGCTGAATCAGGCCCACAGTCTATTAAAGTTGCAAGCTGGGTCTGTCGGTGGGTACCATAGTCACTCTGATTGCATACAGTATCTGAATAATTGTTTTTTTCTGCACTTTATAATCCAATAGCAGTCACTTATGTCTCCAACGGAATACTTAGCTAAATAATTTCTCCTGCAATACCATCCACAGCTCCCAGGAAATAGTCTCAGCTGAGTTATACAAATATGGTAAAATCACTTATCTACAAAGAACTCAAGATACTGTGGATAATAATCACCCATTTTCCTGCTTGAAGAAACCCTTTATGATATTCACCTAGAACCGGAGTCCTCCTCCCAGATCAGGGACCTTATTGAAAATGCCCAACTCTGTAGGTACTGGCCTGGTTCTACCAAGGGGTCAGTGTCGGCTCCACATCACTCTCTGCACCTACAGTGCGCATTCTGGTTCTTACTCCAGTCCGCTCTCCAGCTGCTACAGGGATCCACTGCCATTTCTCCCAGCTCCTCAGCAGTAGTGCTCAGCCAGCCACACGCCCAGGCAGGTCTGACTGCAACTGAACAGTCAGCCTCCTGGCTCCACTCTCTCTGCCAACTCTGGAAAGCCATTTGGCACCAAACAAACCCCTTTTACAGGCTCTGCTCCTACGATTCCCACTAAGTCTATTTCTGCACACTCTCCTCCCCCTGATTGCATCACTCAGCTGCAAATCTTTCCCAGACAGAGCTGATTGCCCTCTAGTAGCAAAGCTGCAGCCATCTTGGTGTACAGTAGTTGTCACAAGCCCCTGCCGTGTCTTGTTGGACAATAGTGCTCCCGACAGCTCCCTTGGGTCTGTGCTGGAAGACGGAGTCGTCGTACTGTTAATTCATGAAAGTGCTCCCTCTAGCCATATGTCATCTCTGCCGGGACCGGATTGGTTACACCTTCTATTTCTATCCTGTTGATGCGTTGCTCGGATGCTGGTAATATCGATTCACGTATTTCCGGTTCTGGTGTTTGCATCATGTTAAGTCAAGTGTATTACACGATACCCCAATATATCTGCAGATATATAGGGCATTGGCTGTGCAGCAGAGCAGACATAATATGTCTATGAACGATGTCGCTCACAAACATATCGCTGGCACAGACTGGCTGACGGGCACCCAATATATTGGCCGATCAATTGATACCAATATATCTGCCAGTGTGTACCCAGCTTTAGGTTGTAAATATGCAATTGTTTTGAATTCACAAATGCATATGCCCTTTCATGAACTCCTCTGCCCTACCTAGGAGTTATAGTTTTTCAGATTAATCCTTAGGTTATACGCAACTGAACCAAATCTTTTACCTGGGGTATAATAAACTATACCAAGACCCTCAACCCATTCACACTATCATATATACTACAAACAAGGTAAATACACAATGCTACCATTAATGACTGTTAGCTGTAATACAGGTGTCCTCCGCCTACAGAATAAATATTATAAATGTAGTAGTATACAAGTTTTAGGCCAATACCATTGGTGCACTTAGATTTGTGATTATAGTTTTAGTAAGGGGCCCCCAAGTCAGTATTTTCTGGGTACACACTGGAACGATATAGAAAAATTGACCAAAAGATCTGCAGGCACTAAAACTTAAATTCGTCCCCTTAAGATAAAATCCAATATGCGATGCCCTAAAACTCAAACAGACAAAAATAAAACTCCCATAGTGTAGTACTTAAGGGTTTCCACTTTGTTTTCAACATTTAAGGTTTTTCTAGGACTCGTACCGGAAATGATGGTCTACTGTAAATAAAGTAGACAACACAGCATAATTGTATGAGAAATTTGTAAATCTCTTCCCAGGATGTATACCTCTCCTCTAGGTGTACAGTTCTCACAATCGTATATAAAATGGAAAAACAACTCCAAATAGTGTGACTCTATTTTAATGTATATACACAAAATTTACATCCATTAAAAATGTGTGAGGAAATGAGAAAGCAGATGGACTCTCCCCAGATCGTGTTATCTACAAAGTAGAGTAGACAACAAACGCATAAGTCCAAATACCAGGCGTCCCCGGAAGATGTTAGATGAACTCCCTGGAAAGTGTCCAAAAGTTACCCACTGCTCTCCTCCACCAACGCATTTCGACAAGTAAAGGTATTGAAACTCATGCCCTATCCTGTCATTTTAAGAATGTACATAATTGTGATACTGGTCATATATTTTATGGTTTAAAAAAGCTTAATGCCGATATTAGAGGGAAAGTTATTGCACAAAAATTAGCTAGAAATGAAATGCAAATGATATATAATTTTAAAACTCTTATATCCACTGGCTTAAATAAAGATTTCAAAGTTAAATGGTTTTTATAAGTAGTTTTAATTTGTCTTTTTCTTCTTACGTTATGTAGTATCGATTTTATGGATTATATGTTCTTAATTATGTATTAACTCGATGTTTTTACTTTTTTAACTCCTGAAAAATGGTTGCCCTTTGAATATTGATGCAAACACCTTTAAAGATGGCCGCCGCTGTGCGGCAGACTTTCCTTTCCACATGGATTAATAAGATCTACTCTCCTATCTTTCAGCAACGAAACCCTATGAAACCGGAAATACGTCACCGGAAGTGATGTCGCGAACAAGAGAGAGAGGCCTGGACCGCAACTTCTTGTCGGAGCGGAAACGGGTCGGAGGTCCGTAATAGAAAAACAAGAAGCCATCATTTGGTTGGAATTGTGGATGGGTGTGGAGTAGAGGAAGTGGGTCATCGCTATTGAGAACATAAGTTTAGCATGGTCAGTCGATCTATGGGCCTGATTCAGACCCGGGCGCTATTTGCGGACGGTCGTTCTTAAAAAGGGGCCGGATATTTAAATTGAGCGCTCGCTCTTTGCGGTGTGTTGACGCCTCTATGTCTGAGCGACCGTCCGAAAAATGCGCTCGCTATTTTGTAAAGACGCCCCTTTGCCGTTCGCATCACACGTCATCTCCGTTATTTATTAGATTAATCGGGAACATCGAAAGGCATCTGAACTGCTCGCAGTGCTTGTCGTAGGATTTACTTCTCGCTATCATTGCGAGCAGTTCAGGCTAAAAGACAACCAAGTGATGTGGTCGATGACGCTCCTTTACTAATTATACACTCCCATTAAACGCCGTTTTGACCGTTAGGCACGCCTGCGTTCGGATCTCCACACCCCGTTTTCAAGCACCTTCCCCTGTTACCACCCACAAACGGTACATTTCGTCAATCAAATTAGCAGGCCCTCGTTGTTTTACGAGCGCACGAATTCCGACCACAATGACTGGTTTGCGCATGCGCATTGCGAACCATACGCATGGGCAGTTGTGCGAACATCGCTCAGAGCGAACGAGCGGCTGCTTACGAGCGGCTCTGAATCAGGCCCTATGTCTGGTACTAGGCACCATATGGGGATCATTAGGATGGTTAGGTGGGGTTTAAATACCGGATATTGTGCATGTCTCCTCATACCTTGGAAAAGATACAGTTGTGTATCGAAATGCGTTGGTGGACGAGAGCAGTGGGTAACTTTTGGACACTTTCCAGGGAGTTCATCTAACATCTTCCGGGGACGCCTGGTATTTGGACTTATGCGTTTGTTGTCTGCTCAACTTTGTAGATAACACGATCTGGTGAGAGTCCATCTGCTTTCTCATTTCCTCACACTTTTTTAATGGATGTAAATTTTGTGTATATAAATTAAAACACTATTTGGAGTTGTTTTTCCATTTTATATACGATTGTGGGAACTGTACACCTAGAGGAGGAGAAGTATCCATCCTGGGAGTAGATCTACACATTTCTCATATAATTATGCTGTGTTGTCTACTTTATTTACAGTAGACCATCATTTCCAGTACGAGTCCTAGAAAAACCTTAAATGTTGAGAACATAAAGTGGAAACCCTTAAGTACTACACTATGGGATTTTTCTTTTTGTCTGTTTGAGTTTTAGGGCATCGCAAATTGGATTCTATGTTAAGGGGAAAAATTAAAGTTTTAGCGCCTGAAGATCTTTTGGTAAATTTTTCTATATGTTCTATGTTGGTGAAGTGTGGGTGACACTTTTTTACACCTTAAAGATCACGGGCTGCTGATCAGGTGCATGGTATTTTTACTATTACTATTTAAAAAACTACACACTGGAACGATGTCGGGACGATTTTCTGTTTCATAACATCAAATCGCCTACATCGCTCAGTGTGTACCATCGATTGCATGCTCCCGCGGTCACTAGCGACGTTCGCTAGTTCGATGTGCTGCACATCAAACCTGAGAACATCGCTAGCGACCTATAGTAAGTTAATGAAGGACAGAACAGTGATTGTTCCGTTGTTCATTAACTCGTTCTATTGTGGATGGGCAGTCCCCGTTCAGAGGCATTAGTTCCGATGTCGGAACGAATGCGCATCACTCCAGTGTGTACCCAGCTTCACACTCAATAGACAATCCAGACAACATTCACTCTCCATGTACCGATCCATGTTAGCACAAACTGATTTATGCCTACCATATGTGTAGAGATCTTAATAAAATATTTGTCCAGCCCGGAAAGTTGAATATTGACCTTTATTTAGTTCTCCATATTGCCCAGAGTATGAACTAGATAAACTGAAACCTTATTAGTCTTCTAAATGTTATAGGATAACAATAAGTTCAGTTGAAGCGTTGTTGTTTTTTTTTCTTTCTGCTCAAGGTGGGAATATTTAAAACTCAACTACGGTGAGGGAACTTGTGTCAGGTTGCAATACTCTAATTGCTGGATGTTAGATTCCCTTTTACTACAGGCTTAAAAGTGCAGTACTTAATACTGTGCTATCTATTATCTCCTCTGTCCTGCCTTTCTCCTAAGACTATTCAGCACCAGGGATGTAGGAAAGCACTCTGCAGCCCAGCATTAGTATTCTAATCTGCCTCCAGATGTGTACTCTTCTGATTTCACTGGCTCCTAGCAGCTGCACCGCCTCTCATCTCAGTACAGAGGCAAAGGCTTCCACTTATGGCCACCCACAGCCGTGGTCATGTCCAGCAGACTTTAGACTCCTTAAACGGGGTAAACCGTGTCCTGACTCAGCATCTGGCTCCAGCTCAGGGACGGTTAATGGGCGGCTCCATATATCATTCCCTGCCAGTAGGAGAGGTCTCAGCAGCTAGTGCAGCCTCCTCTCAGTAGCCGCATCCCTCCTCTCCCTCGGACTGGTTGGCCGCTCCTCTACCAGCGCCAACAGTCTTATGCTGGGCATACACTATACAATTATCTGTCAAACATCTGTCCAATCTGGCTGGTTGGAATGAAAATCTGGTAATGTATGGGAGCAAATGACAATTAGGGCAAGGCTAGGGGAAAGGGGGGAGTTAGGGTTAGGCGCCACCGGGGGAGGTTAGAGTTAGATACCACCCCGGGAGGGTTAGGTTTAGGGTGCGGGAAGGGGGGTTAGGTTTAGGCACCTCCGGGGGGGACTTAAGGTTAGGCGTCACCCCGGGAGTTTTAGGGTTAGGCACCCCTAAGGGAGGGTTAGGGTTCTGGGGAGCGAGGGACAGGGTACTTACCTTAGCCGTCAAGATTCTGCTTGTTCGGGCTTCACTCGGCGGCTATCCAGCTACAGGGATTTCATACCCAACCCCTGACAGACGGGCACAGATTTCTTCACAAGAGGTAAGTGGGGCTCCAACTAAGAGGTGAGTGGGGCTCCAACTGCCTCTTTCTAAAGGGTAATGACATCAGGAAGATGGCATTACCCACCACAACCAAGCCTCGGGGTGCATGCACATGCAGTCACACCCCAAAACAGCATACAACATGGCACGTGGCCTTGCCGACATGAGGGCATTCCTCCTATCACACGTGCACGCTTTCGTCACCACACCCGGTGACGCCATTGGATATAGTATTAAACAGATATAGATTTCTCCATTAAAATGTTAATAGGCTATGTTTACAATAAATATAACATGATACCGTATATACTCGAGTATAAGCCGAGTTTTTCAGTAAATTTTTTGTGCTGAAAAAGTACCCCCTCGGCTTATACTCGAGTGAAGTGCAGCGCTGACTGGACGGAGTTCGGGCAGCACTACACACTGCCAAACACACAGCCACCGGAGCCGGCAGCTGTGTGTTTGCTGTAATCAGCAGACGCTGAGAGTCTGTCAGACTCTCAGCGGCTGCTGCTGCTCCCACTGCGGGAGCCATCTTCCGGCTCCCGCAGTGGGTAATGGGAGAGACGTCATGAGTAATGACGTCTCTCCCATGCAAAGCGGCTGGAGGAGCTGTTAGCGGCGGGACCAGGAGCCGGAGTTTCAGGTAAGTGATTTTTTTTTTTGTTCTTATTACGTCTCTCTCTACTGGGGGGGGACTACTGGGGGCACTACCAGGGGGCGATTACTACAGGGGGCACTACCAGGGGGCGATTACTACAGGGGGCACTAAAAGGGGGGATTACCACTGGGGGCACTACCAGGGGGGGATTACTACAGGGGGCACTACCAGGGGAGATTACTACAGGGGGCACTAAAAGGGGGGGGATTACCACTGGGGGCACTACCAGGGGGGATTACTACTGGAGGCACTGAAAGGGGGGATTACCACTGGGGGCACTACCAGGAGGGATTACTACTGGGGGCACAACCAGGGGGAATAACTACTGGGGGCACTACCAGCTGCTGCCATTTCCCACCCTAGGCTTATACTTGAGTCAATAAGTTTTTCCAGTTTTTTGTGGTAAAAGTAGGTACCTCGGCTTATATTCGGGTCTACTTATACTCGAGTATATACGGTATATATTATACATTAGCACCTATGGGCAGGAATAACAACATTATTTTTAATTTCACAATTTCCTACTACCTCCACACCTACTTTCAATATCCCTATTTCTCAACCCCCACAACTAACACAAATAACTCCAAGCAGGGTTGACAAACATTTGTACATCTGTGTGTGACTGTGTGTAATAAGGCCTCCGATGCTAGCGGCTGTGGCTTTACCTAACGCAATGTTCCTAGCATCACTGGCACACAGCGGCTCTTCGCTACATCTGCAGGTTGACTGAGACGCAAAATGTAAAGAAAAATATGGTACGCTACTCGTCATATGGCGTACAGACTACCAGTAAGTGAGGACACTTTTGTATGTATTTCAGAAGCAATTGAACATAATATGGCCTACTGCCCATTCCTTTACAAAGCAGAGACTGGAGTGCTATACAGAAAGCCTGATGAACAGCCAAGGGGCTAGATTTACTAAAGTGTCTAAAAATTAAAAGTCGAGTTGTTACCCAAAGCACCTAGTCAGATTTTTTATATCACCTCTATATTGCATTCAAGAAAATGAAATACAAAATTATGATTGGTTGCTATGGGCTACACCACAACTTGTCTGTTTTAGAAATTTTGTTAAATCTACTCCAAGATCTTCTAGCATAAGTATCATCCAGTAACAGGCAAAGCTTTGTACTAATGGGAAGCAGTCGGGAAGCCGACGGATGAAATCCCGACCACCGGCTTCATGACAGTCTAATCCCAGCAAGGTACTAATGAAATCCTGATGCCTGTCATTAGACCTAAGCCAGGAGCCCAACACCTGGCTTACCGATCGAAGGTAAGCCGGGCGCCGACAGCCGCGGGGGGAGGCTTAGGTTAGGGGCTCCCGGGGGGAACTTAGGGTTAGGCACCCCCCTGGGAGGTTAGGGTTAGGCTAGGGGAAGGGGGTGTTAGGGTTAGGCACACCCTCGGGACACTTAGGTTTAGGCTGCGGGGAAGGGGGGTTTAGGTTTAGGCACTTAGAGGGGGTTAGGGTTAGGCACTTGGGAGGGAGGTTAGAATTAGGCACCCCTAAAGGAGGGTTAGGGTTAGGGGGTAAAAGGTTAGTTAATGCCTTTTGTAGCTTCGGGATTTTCACCCATGCCGGACTTCCGCTGTCGGGATTTGAACTGCCGGCCATGTGGCCAGCGGTAAATCATACTGATTCCGTACTAACATCTAAAGGAGCAGCATAAGAGGACCAACACCCCAGCTAACATTTATTTACTGCAATACCGGTTAGGTAATTTATTTCAAGGTATATTATATGGCTCTTGCCATATAATATACTTAATAAAGACTGATATAAAGAATGATAAGTAAAATTGTTAAGAGATAAATCATGTAAGAAGGCATTCCATAGGCCTGTAGAACAATTAAACTCCCTGGCACGGGGCAGGCTTTGGTGACCCCTGACAACAGCAGCAGGAGTAGTGGGTTGGGTCGATTTTTATTGATAGTTTTATCCATCAGGTAGTTTAGGGCTTTAAGGGGAGGGTTTTAGAAGTTATAGGGTAGTGCAGGCAGTCAGTCATCCTCATGCTTCTGGAAGTACCTCCCTCCCTGTCACTTTGTGTTGGCTTTTAGGGCAGGAAAGAATGTCAGTCAGTAATGTAATATGACCACCTTGCTCTATTAGATCTGAAGAGCACTCCCTTCTGGTGCTTTATTTAGGCTGATTTGTACCCTACTGGGGTCAGTGGCACCATCAGTTCAGATGGGTCTGTCATGATGGTCATTAGAAGAGAGTATGGATAGTTACGAAGGCCCACATTTGTTAGTCTGCTAGGCAAGCAGAAGGTACCCATCTGATTGGGCTGGCAGAAGGCCCCCAGTTTGGGGCGGATGGGCTGGCAGACGTCCCCCATTGTCGTCCTAAATTTTTGCTAAATATCCAGGCAGGTGGAGTTATTGGTGTAGTAATTTCTTCGCCACTATACAATTTTATTTGAATAACATCATTTAATTGTATTTAAATCTGTGTCGTGATGTCCTTGGAAGATGACGTTTTGCCTCGTTCTGAGATCCAACCTTGGCAGGAAGATCCAAGCCAAAACTGTACCGCTCATCTCTAATTTAAATAAAAGCTGACCTTTTGCTCCGCAAATACTTGTTTGGTCTCGTTATTTTTAGATAAGTGATTTTGATATGTAAGTTACTGCTGTTGGTGATGGGGTTGACGGAGGATGTCATGGGCAATGGGGAGTTTGTAAAATATAAATTTATGTAATAAAAACTATATAAAAAGTGGTAAGAAATATCACCAAGCCATAACTTTATAAATAGGTCT
Source organism: Taudactylus pleione (assembly GCA_031769625.1). Taxonomy (NCBI): domain Eukaryota; kingdom Metazoa; phylum Chordata; class Amphibia; order Anura; family Myobatrachidae; genus Taudactylus; species Taudactylus pleione. The sequence goes on along the minus strand of JAUIMM010000104.1, from coordinate 1,167,919 downwards.
TTTCTGAAAGATTTTATCAGACTTATCTCCGTAAAACATACACCAAAGACTAATTCTCATAAATGATAAGTAACACTGAAAAAAGATCATTTAACAATTGCAGTACGTAATTTATTAAGAGGTTCATATATTAATGCCAGTACTATTGTAGTCTTATTAATGTGATTAGCAGTTCTTTAGAGGACTGAGAATTATATAGTGTTGCATAACTGCCTAACGATTTACATCTACGTTTAAGGTATATGAATAATCTTCCAGTTATTCATATCTTAATGGGGTCTGAGGGAATTTCACCCCATTAAATCCTTGTGATGAATATTTTTCCTGGGGCGTCCTCATTAAAAAGTTCAAACATTAGTTAAAGGAGGACCCTGGTATAAATATATATATTTCGTGACTATGTAATTTAACCTTCAGTGACCATAGGAGTGCGTTTTAAACTAGTCACTTTCAAGGACGATATATAATTATATTAGCTGGTCTTCTAAATTATTAAGTTAAAGAAAAGCCAACTTGGTGAATGAGGACACTTATTGCAGAATAAACAATTTTTTAAATAAAGATACTGTAATAAAATTGCATGAATATTAAAATTATTTAACAGGAATTTGGAGTATACCAAATATGCATTTCCTCTGCTGGACTGGTGAGAAATAATTTCAACAATAATCTTTTTTGTTTTGTTGTTGTTTGTTTTTTACAAACATGTAGCATGCATTCCTGCCTTTGTAGTGTGGACTCCAATTTAAAGATAATCGGTCAGGAGCTGTAGCACACCCAAATCTCCCATAGACTTTATCTTTCGAGATTTCTTGTTTTCCTAAGATCTGTGCCCATTGACACATTATTACATACTAACCATCTGTACCCCATGGTTACATTACTAACCATCAATAATAGGCCTGTTTCGTACCTAATTACTAGGAAGAGATCTGCAATAGACATTAGTAACACTAGGGTGTGTTTGTACAGCATACTGGGAAGTATTGTATATTGTGTATGAGGCATGGTGTCTATTGCATACTGTACTTGCCACCGTAAACTGGTTTATATTTTAATATATACGCCAGCAAGGGGTGTATATTGTACTAGAGAATTGCAAGTGGATACTGCTCATCAGAGTAACTGTACAGTATAATTTTCACTATATTGGGTAGGCTACTCTGCTTTATGCCTTTACACTGCATGTGTTTCTGCATATGAAATGGTGTTCGCTGGATGTCTTCTTAACTGTGTTTTCAGTTAAAGGTTTTTTTGAGATGTTATGCTGTTCTATTATTAATTAATGCAGTCTAAATACAGGTGCACACTTAGCGGGGTTTCCAGTTGCTAAGAAACTCAACCCACAGCCCAAATCCTCACCACATTGCTCATTTCAATGTCTGTTCCAAGGCAGTAATGTCACAAGATGAAACGCAGATGTTAGCATCCCGTACATTTATATTGTATCATATTATTATCTGCCCAAAGCAGAGTTGAATGCATGTCATTTGTAATAACACCCGTATTGCGTGCATGTAGAAAAACGTGGATTTGAGGCACAAGCCAGTGACCTGGCTGAGCATAATTAAACCCCAAGGTCAGTGGTTCCCAAACTGTATACAGTGGCAGCCGGGGGTGCCTCGGGACACTTGCTGGGGTGCCTCAGCTTGGTGGACCAACATCAAATCAAATTATTTATGGTCAATGTAATGTAGAAATGTGGATAAACAGAACCACAAACCTGTCCACCACCACATTACTGAACCTAAAGATGACAGGGAAGCACAATTTACTTATTTTCATTAACAAACTTTTGGCCTAGGGGTGCCTTGAAAACAATGCTGATACTCTAGGGAGCAGTTATTCAAAAAAGTTTGGGAACCACTGCCCTAGGTGTTATGCAAGTAAGTCCCCTTTAAGACTGTTTTTTGTGTTGCTGCTTTAAGGATTTATTCAGTAAATGATTCATTGGGTTTTCCACCAATTAGGTGAAGGGGAGTGTTTTTAGGTGATTTATAACTGTTGTCAGTTTGTGGTTTCTCCCCTTTTTCTTCTGGAAATCCTGCCATCACTCCCTTTTTGTGTTAGTATGTTTGTTTTCCATTGCTATACCATATATCTTTTGATGTTTTTATTAACAACCATTTGTTTTCTGGGTTCTTATTATGACGGGGTTTTTTTCCCTACCTTCCATGAATATCACTATATCATAGAGGTAGAGTAATGGTTTAGCATGAAAATAGTAGCGTGAGTTTGATTCCAAGTTGCAAAATGTTTTGTTATTTTTTGTTTCTTTTGTTTTCTCTTTCTTGTGGGCATAGTATTGCATTATATATTTAATGTTAAAATACCTGCATTTACATATATTTATATATATACAGTCAGGTGCATAAATATTGGGACATTGACAGAATTCTCATATTTGGCCTCTATTCACCACCACAATGGCTTTGAAATGAAACAAACAAGATGTGCTTTAACTGCAGACTTTCAGATTTAATTTGAGGGTAATTACATCCAAATCAGGTGAACGGTGTAGGAATTACAACAGTTTCTATATGTGCCTCCCACTTTTTAAGGGGCCAAAAGTAATGGGACAAACTAAGCAATCCTAAATCTAAATTTCACTTTTGAATACTTTGTTGCAAATCCTTTGCAGGCAATTACAGCCTGAAGTCTGGAACTCATAGACATCACCAGACGCTGGGTTTCATCCCTGGTGATGCTCTGCCAGGCCTCTACTGCAAATGTCTTCAGTTCCTGCTTGTTCTTGGGGCATATTCCCTTCAGTTTTGTCTTCATCAAGTGAAATGCATGCTCAATCGTATTCAGGTCAGGGGATTGACTTGGCCATTGCATAACATTCCACTTTTTAGCTTTAAAAAACTCTTTGGTTGCTTTTGCAGTATGCTTCGGGTCATTGTCCATATGCACTGTGAAGCGCCGTCCAATGAGTTCTGAAGCATTTGACTGAATATGAGCATATAATACTGCCCAAAACACTTCAGAATTCATTCTGCTTTTGTCAGCAGTCACATCATCAATAAATACAAGGGAACCAGTTCCATTGGCAGCCATACATGCCCACGCCATGACACTACCACTACCATGCTTCACTGATGAGGTGGTATGTTTTGGATCATGAGCAGTTCCTTTCCTTCTCCATACTCTTCTCTTCCCATCACTCTGGTACAAGTTGATCTTTGTCTCATCTGTCCATAGGATGTTGTTCCAGAACTGTAATGGCTTTTTTAGATGTTGTTTGGCAACTCTAATCTGGTCTTCCTGTTTTTACGGCTCACCAATGGTTTACATCTTGTGGTGAACCCTCTATATTCACTCTTGTGAAGTCTTCTCTTCATTGTTGACTTTGACACATGACACATATACACCTACCTCCTGGAGAGTGTTCTTGATTTGGCCAACTGTTGTGAAGGGGTTATTCTTCACCAGGGAAATAATTCTTCTGTCATCCACCACAGTTGTTTTTCGTGGTGTTCCGGGTCTTTTGGTGTTGCTGAGCTCTCCGGTGCATTCTTTCTTTTTAAGAAAGTTCCAAACGGTTGATTTGGCACACCTAATGTTTTTGCTATCTCTCTGATGGGTTGTTTTGATTTTTCAGCCTAATGATGGCTTGCTTCACTGATAGTGACAACTCTTTGGATCTCATATTGAGAGTCGACAGCAACAGATTCCAAATGCAAATGTCACACCTAGAATCAACTCCAGACCTTTTACCTGCTTAATTGATAATGAAATAACGAGGGAACAGCCCACACATGTCCATGAAATAGCTTTTGAGTTGATAGTCCCATTACTTTTGGACCCTTAAAAAGTGGGAGGCACATATAGAAACCGTTGTAATTCCTACACCGTTCACCTGATTTGGATGTAATTACCCTCAAATTAAATCTGAAAGTCTGCAGTTAAAGCACATCTGTTTAATTTCAAAGCCATTGTGGTGGTGAATAGAGCCCAAAATATGAGAATTCTGTCAATGTCCCAATATTTATGCACCTGACTGTATATATATATATATATATATATATATATATATGTATATATATATATATATATATATATATTTATATGCGAGTCAGCTTTATAGTGTTGAATTGGATGCATGCTATATTGAATGAGATTTGATATTCATATTCATGTATATTTTGATGTGGAGACAAATTTTCTGATATATGAGAATATTTTTATGTGGAGACAAAGGATACATGTATTTTCTATTTTCTATTTATTTACTTTTTTCTGCAAATATAAGGATGGGGATTATAAAATACTAATAAAGCTACAAAACAGAATCACGGCAGGTGGATACTAATTAGAAAGAGCTTCCAATGTGAGGAAATCAATCACCAATTAAGAGAACTTGCTTTTAAGGCCAGTCTGACTGATGGTACATCACTCTTTGAAAAAGCTCCCGATTAGTTAGGAGCAAAACCGGTTAGAGGCTGACAGACTGGACCTGTTGATTGACGTGTGACTGTATTTGGCAAATATTATTGAAGGTTATTGTGAATACAATGGCGCTAGTGCTGACATATGGGGTAATACCCCAAGCAGGAGCGGAGACTCTAGTTCACAGAAGTGGACAGCTGTGCTCTTTCCTCCCAGCTCATTCTCCAGCCAAGAGACTGTCCTATTGGTACGGGCCGTGTAGAGGATACTTTTGCTGTGTCGCACACACCATATGGATGAGTATTTACAGACTGTTCAATAATACAAGGACTAGACTGTGATATCTGACCTATGAGTGGTCCCTATATATATATACATATATTTATGACTATTGTGGATATTTTTTTCTGGATCCAGGATTTCATATGTGTTTTTTTACTATTTTTATAGTTTCTATTTTTACATTATCTTTTTGCATGGAGTTATGACTCTGTGATTTTAAAAGGTTCATTGTCTCCACATTATATATCATATATTATTGTGTGTATTGTTGTTTTTTCTGTGCATTTTATGTCTGGCGGGAATAACATATATTTTATATGAGAATTAGAGTACTACATATTACATATTAAACATTGTGATTTCCCATAATAGATTTCCCGTGGCTCATTTTTATTAGCGCAATTAAGGCAACTTAAGTTTAAATGTCAATTCCTATTGTCCGTGTCTTATTTATTAGTTTTTGATAAAGTATTAGATGGGGTCTATGCAAAGAATATAACTGATAGGAGGATAAAGTACCAGCAATCAGCTCCTGACTGTCATTTTTCAAACAGTGGTGACAAAAATGGGCCGTGGCCTCGTGAGCAGGGGGCGTGCCCTCACGGGCCAAACCACAGTTTTAGTCCCTCCGGGGTTCTCAGAGGTGCGAACTACCCCCGGGGACCACTCTGTGTGCAGTGCCGGCTCCCTCACTCCTGTCACTAAGGTGGAGTCTGCACTTCAGTGATGTTCGGTCAGGTGAGGCAGAGCCTTTCCTGTCATACATCAGTATACTCCACAGTTTTCACTATAACAATTATAAGAAAGATGTAAATGAAAATATTATAAATATGTACTTTGTATTATTCTAATAATTTTTAGTCAAAACTCTGGAGTAAAAACTGTATGGCAGGTGAGGCACTGCCTCCCTTGTCTACCTTTTCCGCACATCCCTGATCAAAACGCACCAAATTTCCAGCACTATATACTGCTGTACCTTTGTATAATGCCCACGTGAACCCTCAGGTTCATTTATGTATCTGTATATCTGGCTCTGATACTAGCCAGTGCCTCCCCAGCCATTTACCTCACCACACATCACTGCTGCACTTTGGTGTCACCCCTCGGTGGTATGCACCCCCCTTGTGACGCCACTGATTGGCTGGTAATTTATTTCTCTCCACTTCATCTCTCTCCAAGATAAACATGCACTATGGAGTTTAATTAGTCTGTATGCTGAATTGTAGATGTCCCATCCATATACCGAATTCAGTGACCCATCCATATACTCGGTTAATTGGCTGTAATCATTATCAGTGCACACATGTACCAACCCTATACCCTGTGTAGGAGATTCATCAAATAATAAGAAAATCATTGCGTACACACAAGTCTGTATAGCCAAGAATTCCATGAACATGCCCACATTAATCTTTGGCTACATGTACATGCCCTGTTACTGTACCACTCAGTTATGTATCTTCAGCCACAAGAGGAGAAGCGACTGAGTTATGTACAACTCAGCATGTACTCGGCTCCAGAGCATGCCCAGTGTGAAACACGCAACATCGCCTGCAAAACTGACTTGGGTTCAAGTCTTTACTACAGAATCAGGGGCGTATCTATAATGGGTGCAGGGTGTGTGGTGCACACGTGGGGAGGGTCCGCACTGCACACCCTGCACCCATATTTTTTAATACTTACCTGTAAGAAGTCCCGTGTCGACTGTAAAATGGCCACCATCTCCATTTTTCCAGCATTATGTGTATGTGCAATGGGAACATCCCCGGGAAAATGGCATCCACCCCATTTTCCCAGGGACCTGTACCTGCGCAGTAGACTCTAAGCATAGACTAGTGCTCAGAGTCTAGTGCTGCGGTCAGTGCCCAGTTGGCCACCGGGTGGAGAGAGGAGGGGGCCCGTGTGCATTCCGCGTCTCTTAATATGCCCTTGTACAGAATCCGCAGGATCTGGATCCCCATGTCTGGAAACAGCTTGTGAATGAGGGCCCTACAAGCAGAGCAGAGACGTAGCTAGACTTTTTGGTGCCCTGTGTCAGAAAGAGCATTGGTGCCCCCCTCATATTTCAAAGGGACATAATGCACCCAAAAAAGGGGAATGGCTTCATGAGGAAGGGCCAGGGAAGAGATAGGTGCCGCCAGGAGATGCTGGGGATGAATATAGAGGAAGCTACAAGTGAGAATGATAGTAAACAGAAATTTGACTGCCTCAAACAGCGCCCACTGACCTGTAGTGCCCTGTGCGATGGCACCAGCCGCACTACCCTAGCTACGGCCCTGAAGCAGAGACTCTAATGAGAGATTCCAGATAAGCCTTGTGTCATGTTCCCTTTTGTAAGAGTCATTTGTTACCACTGAAATAATGTATAACCATTCTCCTAGAGTGGACTTTTTTCAGGTTTTCCTTGTTATTTAAGGAGGTACCATCATCATAAACCTTTGGTCAAGTATACAGTTATGCCTTCTTTTACAGAATGTAGTTAAAAAGTCGATAATGACAATGTTGAAATTCGTAATGTTGACACAACAATGTCGCCAGTTATGTCAACATTGTTAAAATCTCAGAATGTTGACATTAAGGTTAGGCTGTGGGTTAGAGGGCTGGGGTTAGGCTGTGGGCAGGTTAGGCTGCAGGAGAGATAGAGTTAGGCTGTGGTGGGAGGACATAGTTAGGCTGCGGGCGGGAGGGTTAGAGTTAGGCTGTGGGAGGGTTAGGGTTAGGCTGCAGGGAGAGGCTATGGACAGGCTGCAGTCATTTGGGGGCAGGGAAGGGGACGTGTCCAAGTCCATTCCACAAAATGGAGGCGTATCACTTCCGCTTTGTGGGAGAGCCAAGGGGAAGGTCCGCATCTTCCGATGCAGACTTCCTGGCACCAGCAGCGTAAAACCATCAACCATACTGTGTAACCTGAGGGTTATTCAGATGGTTGTTGTTCACACAAGTGAGCCAATGACTGTGTCCTCAGACACAGCTGCTGATCACTGGTGCATGCAGGAGGTATCTTTCTACTACAGATGCCTCCTGCTGCTTTTGCACATTAGCATCGCTGCTGCATCTGAGTTATTGCTACTGTGCAGTGCTGAATATAATTGGCATATATTGCTAGTGGAACTGTGTTTATTGTGCCTTATTGGGAAGCCAAAGCTATTGCTCTCTGGAATCAGGAAAGAACAGCATTAGATGCTAAACTTATTGCTTTTACCAATTGTGGATTACAAATACCTGCATGTTTATATTGGAGAGTAGGGCGCCCCTGCGCTGTCTTCTTCCATACAGTGATGCATCAGTGGAATGATGTCACTGCCGTGCTAGTGAACTCTGTTCATGCAACTGTGTAGAATGCCACAGAACTGCACACCTTCCACAGTAATAGCAACAGTTTCAACATGCCCTAATGACAAATCCGTGACAGGGCATGCTGGCCTCTGTGATTCCACTGCAGCTCTTAGGGGGACACTATCTGTTGGAATCAAAGCATTATGCTAATTACAATCAGACTGATTGCAATTACAACAGTTTCAGGGTAGTATTATCTGAGTTACTAATTTCAATCAGTCTGAAATGACAGGCTCACTGTTCAATGGTCACCACTAGTTATTATTTTAGCTATGCCGACATTTTGACAGTTAATCTTACAACCCTCATGACTTTAAGTCCATGTCGACCTTTTGGGATAATTTTAAAGTTACATGAGTTTAAAATTTCATATTTACACTTTTGCCCAGTGTGTCAATTCAGCTTTGTCTTTCTCCTCGCAAACCTAGGTGCACTTCTAGATTATGAAAGCATCACCCAAGAGCTAAGAGCAAATATGCACATTAAAGCGTGCTGGGATAACCATCTGTGATTGGCATATCTATAATGATGGCAGGGTGTGCTGTGCACACAGGCCCCTGGGTCCAGAGGGGCACACACTGCACCCATATAATTATACTCACCTCTCCAGAGTCCTGCATTGGCACTGCAGCAGCAGTAAACACTGGTAAAATAGCATGGCAGAAATGTTCCTGGAGGTTTGCACATGCACAGTAGAGAAGTCACCGGCAACATGGCGCCCACGCACAATGCCAGAAACTACTGCGCCACGGAGAGGAGGGGATTGCACAGAACCTGCACACAGTCCCCTTCTCACTTAATCCGCACCTGCATCTTGGTGAACCGGTTCAAATCCAAAGCACTTTACTGTGATCATCCAGTTTGCTCTGTAAATTAAGCCTACAGTGTGAAAAAACCCTAAAATATATCTGGATTTATTCCTTTTCTTCCTTTGTTGTAACGCACGTTTTCAGTCCTGCAGTTCTGATGGTTGTCATGCTGTCAGACCTCATTTTAGCACTTTTTTGGATATACCCTGGAGATTCAGGGATTATTTTTGGTGAGGGACAGAGGCGGTGACAGCAGGTGACTGCAGGTGAGTGGCAGTTGTCACTGCTCACTACCACAAGAGAGCACAAAACTTAAAAAGTCAAACAGGGATCAGGCAGGCAGGAAATATACATGTAACAATGAGGAAATAAATAAAAGTCTCACAGCTGATCTGCAATCTGAAAATGTGAATATTTGTTTTTGTTCTCTTGTTTGCAATAAAATAAATTTAAATATATAGGGTATATTTGTTAGAGGAGCGCTCTGCGCTGTCTCTATTTCTAGCCCAAGACCCAGATGGGATTAAGGCGAGGTTACTGGCCATGGACTCAAAATTTCAATGTTCTGTTCCCGAGCCACTTAGTTATCACTTTTGCCTTATGGTAAGGTGCTCTATCATGCTGGAAAAGGCATTGTTCATCACTAAACTGTCCTTGGATGGATGGGAGAAGTTGTTCTTGGAGGATGTTTTGGTACCATTCTTTATTCTGTGTTATTAGGCAAAATTGTGAGTGATCCCTCTCCCTTGACTGAGAAGCAACCCCACACATGAATGGTCTCAGGATGCTTTACTGTTGGCATAGCAAAAAAGCACTGAATTCCATGAATATCTATCTGCATTGCGTATGACTCAGAATCAGGCTCCCTGTGTGCAAGCTCTTCATTGGGTACAGTTTCATTGCCTTCCACACCCTGTGACTCACTGTTCCACGTCTATTTAAATACACAGGCCCTGATTCACTACGGAACGCAATATTGCGTACGCACGCAGTTCAACTGCGATAGTATGCAAATCCATTGTGATCGCTATCCCATGGCAGCATTACATAAGGACGCCCACTTTACCTTACACACATCCATAATGTTTAACAAGACTACGAAAACATCAGTACAATTGCACAAGCCCTGACCTTACTCAGAAATGCTAACAACCATGCACGTTATGAGACCTCAGACTGTGTATGACATCGCACTGGCTAATTTATTCATGCCCCTGCAACGCCGTTGGAACGCACTGGAACATCTGCATTTGCCCGACCACCCCCCCCCCAATTACCACCCACAAACAGTACTTCCTTTCAATCACTCTGCGATGGGTCTGCTTAGTTACTGCGATCACAGTCCCGATCACAATGGCTAGTTCGTGCACGCGCACTGCAATGCATAGGCATGCACAGTACGCAACAAATTGCGTGCATAATCTCAGTTGCAATCCTTAGTGAATCAGGTCCACTGTAGTGAGTTTCCCAGCCAACGCCCCATCCGCGTTGTACCTAGTTTGTTGGCTTTTTGCTTTGTTTTGTTCCATTTTTATGTCAGATTACATTTATTGAACATTTGATATGTCTATTCGTGCTGTTGCTTGTAATTGTCTGTACGGCGCTGGGGAAATTGTGTGGCACCTTGAAAATAAACAATAATAATAAAACGATTGTCAGCTTTGAAAATCTGCGTCTTATGAAATCTGCTCCAAAGACTCATGATGAAAACTAGATCACAATACAAAAGTTTATGAGGACAAATCATATTTTTTCATTGTTTAATTAATTAATTCCTAACAAAGAACTTGTTGGGCCTGACGCAGAGTACGAAGTTGGCCACAATTGCTCACGAATTGTCCAAAATTAAAAGAGACATCTCCAAAATGACTAATGACTGTAATAGCTGCCAGAGGTGGCCAGACTAAGGGGTATATTTACTAAAGTGAAAGTTTTTAGAAGTGGAGATGTTGCCCATAGCAACCAATCAGATTCTACTTAACATTTAACTAGCACCTTCTAGAAGATAATACCTAGAATCTGATTGGTTGCTAAGGGCAACATCTCCACTTCTAACAACTCTGACTTTAGTAAATTTACCACTAAGTGCATGAATATGTAATAAAATATATTTAGTTTTTTATTTTTATTTTTTATTACCTTATGGTTTACTATTTTTATATATATATATATATATATATATATATATATATATATATATATATTATTGTTATTATCATTTATTTATATGGCGCCTTACACAGTACTTAGACAAAAAAGTAACCATTGACACAATACAATACAATACAGGACATGGATAAACATTGCTATATTAGCGACCTTAACGCCCGCATAAGCAGCCAAGTGTTAGTTTAGTTGCCCTAGTGGGGAGTAAGAGATAAATTAAATTACAGTAGGGAGAAGCACCAGAGGGTAGAGGGCCGAGCTCGAAAGAGCTTACATTCTTTACATTTACAAGGCTCTTAACGATACTGCCTTTGAACCTCTATATACCCCTGCCTATACCTTCTAATATCCTGCCTATAAACCTCTAAGGATGACGCTAATTTGCGTACGCAGTCATACAGTAAATAAAGACTCCAGACCTAGAACCTGTGGTTCCAAAGCACAAAGTATTATTCAAGTGAAAGTACAGCAGTTACACGTGATGATCCTCATATAATCTTAGCGCAAAGAGATTATACAGACCCAAGTACAATTATACATACGCATCACTCTCTGGTCCAGATGTAGGCATCAGCAAGAAACCCCTCGTCAGTCAGCATTCAGCACGAAGACTAGGAACCCAGGGTCAGAGCACACATATTTATACCCCCAGAAATAAACAACACAATAGAGAAGTTTGTTGCTAATACCATTGGTTCTAAAGGAGAGGGCATATGTTACAAGGCATTTAACAGGTTGGTTCAAATAGACACAGCCCAGCCTCTAACAACTGGTGGTATCTGGTTTCCCGCCTCATGCAAATCCTAACAGTTGTTCATATAATGTACATTTTGTTGCTTGAAGTCTCTGCGGTCCATAAGTTGAGAATGCATGTTGCGATCTCTCCATCGATATTACCGGAATACTGTTGAGAGAGTACGCATCAGTACAATACCAAACATGGCTTACTTATCACGTATAAAACCTTAGTTACGAAATAACCTTTATTTCCTAGCAATGATAATAAATGTGCAAACTCGAATCTTATACCTTATAGCTTATGGAACCTTGTATGTGAATATGTAATGTGTGAGTATGTGGGGTTTGATGTAAAGACGCTCGTTAACTTGGGGCAGATGCGTGTGCATGGAGCTAATATTCAGCGTTTTCATACAGGGTCTTATGCATTCGCTAATATGCGACTAGTTAACAGCGCAATTGTGCATATTAATGTGTGTATGAGAAATGGTGAATGATGCAATCGCATGATGCTAATAGTAATATCGCCACATGTACTAAAGTGTGAGTTTATCTAAAATGGCGCTTAGGCGGCCATTCGCAAAATGGCGTCTTGCGATCTCATTTCTAAGATGGCGTCTTGCAGCCAGTCGCAAGATGGCGTCGCTGCGATCCAATTTTAAACTGATCTTGTCTCAGCCAATTATCCAGCTTTGACAGTCCACCCTTTGATAGCGAACAACATGCCATCACAATCTGATTTTAAAATATAATTTAGGGTTACATTTATATACTATTTAGTGTTATTATGGGATGGCACAAGGTGGTTCTTAATCCATCAATAATGTGTCTCTGAGTGGGAACATAAAACTACTCTTATACGCACACCGCGGATCTTGGAAGATCATGTGAAAGGTGTGGGGAAACACCAGTCCTATAAAGGCAGTCTTGAAGGGGAAATTTGAGACTTTACATTATCTGAGGTATTTTAAAATAATGTCTAAATATAATACATTAAATGATGGTATTTCCTAGTTCAGGGTTGTAATGCAGTTCTGTATTTACCTCGGTATTCATACTGACCACCATCATAATTTCGTTCTTTCGTTTTACTCTATTTTTACATTTTCATACAGGTTCTTTCGTTTTACTCTATTTTTACATTTTCCACACTTCAACACAATAGGAACACACCGGACACATATGCCAATTATTATGATGACAATCAGTATTAAGAATTTGCCGATGCTGGCGATCACTTCCTGGACACATTCCCATAGACCTGAGAACCATTTCACTGGGTTCAGCCATGAAACCCATCCTTCTATCTTCTCCCCTACTTCAGCCACTGAAGCATTATGGTTCTTACGCAATTCCCATTTTAGCTGCAGAATTTCATCCATCTTCCTGTCTATCACTTCCTTAGGGTCGCTGGTATCATTGGTGACATAGGTGCAACATTTTACTCCAAATTGGGTGGCCAATGTTACGCAATACCCTCCAGTAACAGCAGTTAAATAATGTAACACTAGCCTGTGTTGCACCAGTTCTTTCTTATACGCTTGCAATTCTCTCCCTGTATACCTGAATGTGTCATCGTACATCTCGGTGATATTATCTATCAATTTAGCAAGTTCCTGAATATATCTAAAGTTTAATGTACCCCGAGTGATCCTGGTGGGATCCAATGCGACTAAAACTTGAAAGCCAGTTGTCTCACTAATTAACTGAGTGGCTTTGTGCACGTCACCAGGTATCATATTTCATTTGCCTCTATGTTCATATTGTGTGTGAAGATATGGTGACGGTGTGTTTTTATGTATACCAAGCATTTCAACATGTGTGAGGGTCATAACTTCTGGGACTACTCTTCCCAGGTAACACAAACCTTCGGAACTTGGGGAGAGCCACTTATATGCCTTTCTTCCACATATAAAATATACATTGTCAGGGAGAACATAAGGAATGGTATGCATCATTATCATTAAGCACATTTTCCTTGCAAACAATCCTATTTCTGGGTCTTCCATCTGGTACATGCAAGTTTCTGGCTGTATTATTTTAGCACAATAACCATCTGGCACCTTACCAATAATTTCTTTGCTGGAACTCAATGCATACCGGTACCTAAAATGTCTCCCACTAGATTTAATTGAGCGTAACAGATCATGGTTTATGGACTCATTATCAGCTCTTTGTGAGAAGGTCATCGTCTGATTATTCCCTGTCACTTCCCAACTCCCGGGTTTATTGGGGTTGGTTATGTTTAAACACAAAAGTGATCTATCTACTTGGAATTGATAGAGTTTGAAATGAGGTGGTTTGGATGAGAGGAATTTTCCATCCAAGGTTTTCCCTTTCTGTGATTCTAAAATTTCGGTGATATTCAGTGGAAATGGCACCAACCCTACATTATGCTGTCCATGTGGCACATGTGAACACACCCAGCAATCAGTTTGATTTAACACTTTGCCTACCATGCTATGATAATCCTCTAAAGGATACCCACCCCAGTACAGGTTACATTTAGGCTGGCACCGTTGGATACAGTTCTCATCAACTAGGGACCCACAAAGCTCACAAATACAGGAATCTTCAGACGATAAACCTCCACACCGTCCCCGAGTATCCGGAATAACAGCTCTCTTAACAATAACAGTACTAAGATTGGTCAGACACTCCCCTGATTGGCATAGCACTCCTCTCGGCTCCACTCTATCAATACTGCCATTAGCTCCCATCTCCTCTATCGGTCCCCCATCACAGAAACCAGAAATTCCCGAACAAACCAGGATGATGGAAACTCTGGAAGAGAATACAAAAATGAACACAGCAGACCAGTCCATTGTCGCAGCAAGGACTTGCAAATTTCTTTAGCTCAGATATCTCACTAAAACCTTTTAACCCTCCCGGGAACAAGCTCACGATCGACAGGTCCACGTTATCAGCCTCGTCTCCGCCTTGTTTCTCCACTGGTTGGTTGACCTTCTTGCAGTGAGTGGAATGGACCCAGGTATCTTTCTTGGCCACCTTCAAAGATGTGGTACTCATCAGCAGCACCTGGTACGGACCTTCCCACCAATCAGTCAAACAACCTGAACGCAAGAAATTTCTGATCATAACATATTCTCCTGGTTCAACATCATGACAGTTAGTTTCAGGCATATCATTGGAAACAATTTCAGTTTCTGTTGCTGTTCTTTTAACTGCTTACTCATTGATATAAGATACTTTACAGTTACCTCGTTGTTACCTTTCAAGTCTTCCTGTGGACTTATAATCAAATGAGGTTGTCTACCGAACAGTATTTCAAAGGGAGACAGATTTAGAGGGGGTCTGGGAGTGGTCCTTATACTATGCAGGACCAACGGTAATGCTTCTGGCCAACCTAGTCCAGTCTCTGCCATGATTTTACTTAACTTATTTTTAATAGTCCCGTTCATCCTCTCTACCTTGGCACTGGCTTGCGGTCGGTAGGGGGTGTGAAGTCGGCTATTAATACCCATCAGCTTACACATATTTTGTAAAACATCACCTGTGAAATGAGTACCCCTGTCACTCTCGATGATTCTAGGGATACCGTACCTGCATACAAATTCCTGAACTATTTTCTTGGCAGTAAACGTAACAGTATTAGTGGCCACTGGGTAGGCCTCAACCCAATTAGAAAATACATCAGTGCACACTAATACATACCTAAGATTCCTGTAGGGTGGTAATTGGATGAAATCAATTTGTATCACCTGGAAAGGTCCATCAGTCAGTGGAATGTGGGACGGTTCGTTAGGGATCGCTTTCCATATGTTCTTCCTCAAGCAGGTCAGACAGGACATTGCTATCTTTTCTGCTTGTGAAGAAAAACCTGGTGCGCACCAGTATGCTCTCACCAACTTGCACATACCTTGCTTTCCTAGATGAGTCAGACCGTGTGCTGCCCCAGCCAGGCTGGGGTAATATGCCTTGGGGGCTACTGCCTTACCTTGTCTGTCCCTCCAGAGCCCGGAGGACTCTTGCCCACATCCCTTGGACTTCCACATGGACTTTTCCTGAATTGAACACAAATTTTGCAACTCAATTAATTTCAGCATATCAATTGTTTGGAAGACATAATTTTTTCAGTGGGAGAAAAAATCTTTAACCCTGCTGCCCATTTTGCAGCTTCATCGGCTCGGTTGTTGCCCAGTGACACCGGGTCATCCTCACATGTATGGGCGTTACACTTGATTACTGCTACCACTTTGGGCAGTTGGATTGCTTCTAAAAGATGTTTTATGTGTCGGGAGTGTGCAACTGGTGTGCCTGCTGCTGTCATAAAATTTCTCAGATGCCATAGAGCCCCTCATGCACCACCCCGAACACGTACCTCGAGTCAGTGTAAATGTTAGCAGATTTGCCTGCTGCTAGTTCACACGCTGTAGTTAGTGCTACTAACTCTGCCATCTGGGCTGAGTGAGGAGGACCAAGAGGTTTGGCTTCTATGATGTCTGTGTCATTTACAACAGAATAACCTGTACATAATTCACCTGTGTCTGTTTGTCTATGACAACTCCCATCCATGTAGAAAGTCACATCTACATTCTCTAAAGGTGTGTCGTGTATGTCAGGTCTAGCAGTAAAGGTCTGATTCAGATATTCCATACAATCGTGTGTATCATTATGTCCGCTGAACTCACCCTCCGCCAGCAACTCGTCTTCTTCAACCCTTTGTACATCATGTTGTACATATGGTAAATACGTTGCTGGATTCAGCGTGCTGCAACGTTTAACAGTGATGTTCGCAGGTGTGATTAGAGCTAGTTCCCATTTGGTAAACCTAGCCGAAGAGACATGTCTGGTTTCAGCAGAGTTCAGCAGAGCAGATACAGCGTGGGGAGTATAGACAATCATATCATGACCCAATACTACCTCCTCACTTTTAGTCACCAATAGAGCGGTAGCTGCTACGCTTCTCAAACAGGTGGGGAGTGATCTCGCCAGTTTCCAATTGGGCACTGTAGTATGCTATGGGCCTACTGGCATCACCATGTTTTTGTGTAAGGACACCTGCAGCACAACCATCGGCTTCCGTACAATACAAATCAAAAGATTTTTCATAATCAGGTATTCCCAATGCAGGTGCTTTGGTCAGACTATCCTCAAGATTAAGGAAAGCCTGCTCTGACTCCTCTGTGTGTATGACACGATCGGGCTTTGAGGAAGAGATTAAGGACCTCATTCAGAATCGGTCGAAACGGCCGCACGGTCGTACGGGAAAAGGGGCCGGATATGCAAATTATTCCCTCGCAAGTTGCGGCCCTAAGTTCGGATCGGTAGCTGGCCGACCAAGGGGAGGAAGCGGTCGGAATTCAAAAAAATACGCCCCCTTCTCGTACGCATTGCATGTCATCTCCGGGCATATAAGGATTAATCAAGACCATCGGGAACCATCGGAACTGGTCGTAGAGCTTAAAGTTGACCATACCCTCTCTTAAGCTCTACGATCATGTCAGTGTAAAAACCTCCCATGTCACATGTGCCATGACGCTACTTTGTTAATTATGCACTCCCATAAACCGTATGCACTCCCATAAAATGCCGTTCGCATAATTAGGCACACCTGCGTTCGGATCTCCACTGTCCCATTTTCAAGCACTTTCCCCTGTTACCACCCACAAACGCCTCAATCTGTCACTCAAACTACCGACCTGGCTGTGTTCAAGGAGAGAGAAATTTCTGATCGTAGCGGCTAGTTTGCGCACGCGCATTGCGAACTTTACGCATGCGCAGTATAGCGAACATCGGTGGTGTACGACCATGCGGCCACTTCGACCGACTCTGAATGAGGTCCTAAGTTCTGTAAAGGCAAGGCCAAAATAGAAAAACCTGGGATCCACATTCTACAGTATCCACACATTCCCAAGAAGGTACGAATTTGCTGTTGATTCTGCGGCAGTGTCATGTTCTGTATGGCCTGGATTCTATCATTTGTGAGATGTCTTAACCCCTGGGTTAGGCAGTGTCCCAAATATTTTACTCTGGATTGGCACGGCTGTAGTTTGTCCTTAGCCACCTTGTGTCCTGTATGCGAAAGATGAAGCAACAAAAGTTTAGTATCGTTCAAACATGACATAAACGAATCAGAACACAGCAATAAATCATCCACATATTGAATTAGAACAGATACATTGGCAGGTTGAAAAGATTGTAAACAGTCATGCAATGCCTGGGAAAAGATACTGGGGCTGTCTATGAAACCTTGGGGCAACCGTGTATATTGCACACCTCTGTATGTAAATGCAAATAGATACTGACAGTCAGGGTGGAGAGGCACAGTAAAGACAGCAGAACAGAGGTTAATGACAGTGAAATGGGGTGTGTTTGGAGGGATCTGCATAAGAATGACAGCTGGATTTGGCACTACGGGGAATTGGCTTTCTACTACCTTATTAACACCTCTAAGGTCCTGTACCAGCCTATAACCCCTCCCACCACTCTTCTTCACTGGAAAGATGGGACTGTTGGCTACACTAGCTGTACGAACTAAAATTCCCTATTGCAATAATCGTTCAATTATTGGAAAAACCCCTAATTCTACCTCCTGTTTTCGTGGACACTGGGGAATTTTTGGAGCTTGCCTACCGCTTTTCAAATTTACCATTACGGGACTTACGTTTGCCATTAATCCAGTGTCCTGTCCATCCTTAGTCCAAAGGGAATCTGGAATTTGGGACAACATTTGATCTACCTGGGATGGATTTTCATTTAAACTGGTAGAGTGATACATTATCCTTTGGGGAGTGTCCAACATATCCCGCACCTCGTGCGCAACTCTCTCAGGGATGTCTAAAAATACACCATCAGGGGTACAATATATAACACATCCCATCTTACATAACAAGTCTCTACCCAGCAGGTTAGTAGGAACCACAGCAGCCAGTAGGAAAGAATGCCTGGTATGCAACGGCCCAATAGTAACCTCTGTGGACTTTGTTAAAGGATAATGTTGCACTTTACCTGTTACACCCATTGTTTGTACTGTCTCGTTGGTCACCTGTAAATTAACGGGAGATTTTATCACTGACCTGGTCGCCCCTGTGTCTACAAGAAAAGGATATTCAGTACCAGCTACATCAACCATCATGACCGGTTCTTCCCTAGTACTTCCCATTAACCTGACTATCTGTAGACTACAGGTATGACCAGACCCCTAGCGTTGGCTACCATTCTCCAATAAAGCATTAACGGCCACAATTGGAGCTGGCGCTTGCTGGATATTTGCTGGTCTCTGTGTGTATCCCTTAAGGGGATATCCAGGTACTCTCTCGTATGGGGGTCCTACCCTTTTTACTCTGCAGGTTCTACTTAAATGTCCTGGCTGGTTACAATTAAAACATATTCATGGATCGGATGAAGACACGGGTTGTTGTGAGGTTTGAGCAGGGGGAAAAAGTGGTGGATATGGGTAGGGATATGGAGGATAAGGGTATTGTGGGGGATAAGAAGTTTGTGAGTAGTGTGGGACCTGTGGTTTTGTAGGGTTAGTAGAATAGAGCTGTGTTTGCTGTTGCGTGGGATTAGTGAGGGCATATAACTGTTCAGGTGTAGGTGTGTGTGTAGATGCAAGTGTGTCTGTTGGCTGTGATGTTACCGTCATTCCTTCCAGAGCTTGAATACTGACAGCCATTAGTTTTTCGCTCTGGGTCTCTCTCTTTGAGATGTTCTTATCATGTTCTATGGCAGAGTCTATGAGTGTATCTATTGTGACTCCCCTCCAGCCAGATTGTGAGGTCTGAACCTGAGTCTTTAAGTTTTCCTTAACACCGTCCATGAGTACCGTGACTATCATTCCCCTGTGGTGAGTGCTATCTTTAATATCTTCTATCCCAGTGTACTGGGTGATAGCCTGCAGAGCCCGGTCGCAATAGTCTTCTGCAGATTCACTCTCCTTTTGCTTTATGGTGAAAATTTTGTTCCAGTTAACTACTACCGGAAAATATATACCCAATTGAGTTACAATGCGGGAAATGTTACGTTGGTTTACTTGGTCCGTTAAGGGAACGTCACCATCCAATACACAGTCCGTGATAAATTTTGTCACGTCGATATTGCGTGGTAGACAGGCACTTAACACCACACGCCAATCTTTATTAGTTGGCTCATGAGAACTACCCAAATTCCTCAAAAATCTCTGACATTTGGCTAGTTCCTTTTTGGGATCGGGGAAATCATTTATGATGGAATTTAGTTCTGCTCTTGTCCAAGGACAATGCATTACCACTTCCCTCATAGGCACTACACCGTTTGCATCTGCATTTCCATTCGGAACAGTTATTGTCTGAATGGGATGCAGACCGGTAGTGCTGCTTCCTTTGACTTTGTTACTTGGCTGGGGGTTTAATCTGTTGCTGCTACATATGGTATTAACAACTTCCTCTATGGGTGCAGAGGGTGTTAGCACTTCCCTTGCTGTTACCGATGGAGATGGCGGCACCACTCGTGATTGTCGTGGCGTAGCATCTGTCATTTGTACAGCATGGGAAATGGCAGACATTACAATAGGCTCATCATCCACATCATGAACATTTTCTTTATAGTTGCTTAAGAGAGGGTACAAATTGCTTGTTACATTTTTATGGGTATTTTTGATAACTGTACTTGCACCTCCATCCACATAAGGTGGGGGTGGTGCGCGTGAACTGGTGGCAATACCTTCCACAACACTACCTTGCTGCACATGCATGCCATTTTGTGGCTCGCCCGCATTGCTATTCAGCGTCGCGGATATATTCTCTGGCAATGCGCTCACAACGCTAGTTTGCGTCGCTTGCGCATTTTTAAGCCATGCATCCCCTTCATGCTGCCACAACTTTAAACATTCATAATATTTGACCTTTTTCTCTCGGGAGCGCATCAGACTGATGTGATCCTGGACATTATCTAATACATCTTTATCAAAACTACCAATTCTGGGAAACGGTCTAACACTCTTCATCATCATTTTAAACCATACATCACAATACCTTATTGCATAAGTACCGTACTTAGTATGCATAATACGATGGGCCGATCCAAACGCCGCTTCCATTAGCAGCACATCATTGTCTAACATCTCTATTTTTTGAATGGCTCCCATTCTGAGACAACTCCTATGTTTTTCAATAAAGATTTAAACTGGCGAAAGACAGTCAAGATACTTTCACTTACCTGTGGACGATTTAAACGGCAGCACCCACACACCTGTGAAGATTTAAGAAGGCAACTTCCACACCTATGGAAATTTAAGTCGGCTACTTCCACACACCTCTCTACAACAAAGACAACATGTACACCTGCTACAGTGTATAGAACGGTAAGCTACTTACCGAGCGGCTAGCACTTAGCCCTTAAAGGTCATACGGTACCTCTAACTTTAGGGAACAAGTTACCCCTACCAACAAATACTCACTGTTACACACTTTTTTTCCTGCACAGAAAAATACACGTTAACCCAGATATTGACAACAATTGAAAAGAATGTAAACCTCAACGGCTTTGTTTAAACACGTAGCAGCATGACCAGAAGTACGTATACGCTATTATGCAACCAGTCGCATACACAATAATGCGACTACCCCACAACCGTATGACAATCTTTAGCTGAGTACACAAAAGTGCGCCTTTGCTGTGCGCAAAACTGCGACTCAGCTGCGTGTTCAATACTGCGGCACCCCTTTAAATGTTAGGTTCTATCAACAAAGGATAACAAACTTTTTCCTCTCTTGTCCCTGGATTCTAGTCAGCGTCCCTGGCTCACACGAAAATGGGTAGCGATCTCTCAGCACCGAGCGGTTGCAGGTAAACCCTGCAGGTGGCCACTCCACCCTTTGGTGAGAAATCGATAACCGTAAGTGCCGTGTGAGCGGGTAAGTGACTTCACTACGAGCCCCCAACTAACGATACTGCCTTTGAACCTCTATATACCCCTGCCTATACCTTCTAATATCCTGCCTATAAACCTCTAAGGATGACGCTAATTTGCGTACGCAGTCATACAGTAAATAAAGACTCCAGTCCTAGAACCTGTGGCTCCAAAGCACAAAGTATTATTCAAGTAAAAGTACAGCAGTTACACGCGATGATCCTCATATAATCTTAGCGCAAAGAGAATATACAGACCCAAGTACAATTATACATACGCAGCGCTCTCTGGTCCAGATGTAGGCATCAGCAAGAAACCCCTCGTCAATCAGCATTCAGCACGAAGACTAGGAACCCAGGGTCAGAGCATATTTATATCCCCCAGAAATAAACAACACAATAGAAAAGTTTGTTGCTAATACCATTGGTCCTAATGGAGAGGGCATATGTTACAAGGCATTTAACAGGTTGGTTCAAATAGACACAACCCAGCCTCTAACAACTGGTGGTCTCTGGTTTCCCGCCTCATGCAAATCCTAACAGTTGTTCATATAATGTACATTTTGTTGCTTGAAGTCTCTGCGGTCCATAAGTTGAGAATGCATGTTGCGATCTCTCCATCGATATTACCGGAATACTGTTGAGAGAGTACGCATCAGTACAATACCAAACATGGCTTACTTATCACGTATAAAACCTTAGTTACGCAAAAACCTTTATTTCCTAGCAATGATAATAAATGTGCATACTCGAATCTTATACCTTATAGCTTATGGAACCTTGTATGTGAATATGTAATGTGTGAGTATGTGGGGTTTGATGTAAAGACGCTCGTTAACTTGGGGCACATGCGTGTGCATGGAGCTAATATTCAGCGTTTTCATACAGGGTCTTATGCGACTAGCTAACAGCGCAATTGTGCGTATTAATGTGTGTATGAGAAATGGTGAAAGATGCAATCACATGATGCTAATAGTAATATCGCCACATGTACTAAAGGGTGAGTTTATCTAAAATGGCGCATAAACGGCCATTCGCAAAATGGCGTCTTGCGATCTCATTTCCAAGATGGCGTCTTGCGGCCAGTCGCAAGATGGCGTCGCTGTGATCCAATTTTAAACTGATCTTGTCTCAGCCAATTATCCAGCTTCGACACTCTGTACAGTACCAACCTGCTATTTAGTAAATAACTCCACATAATACTAAATGTACAGTAGGATACTTAGGACTGTTACGTCAATGTTACCATCGATAACACCATAGACAGATGACCATCAATGTCCAAAATCCTACGAAATATAAATGTTTTTGGGGTTAAAACATCGGCTTTTGTTTTCAAGCATATAACATTTTTTCCATAAATTGATTTTTGTTTAACGTGTTTTAGAAAATCATAAATATTGGTAAAAAAAATAACAATGGTGGAGAAAAAAAACACCATAGATTGAAAAACTGTTGATCATCAACCTCTGTCTACGAATGTCTGTCAAACATCGACACTGATGTTCGATAAACAGAATACAATTTGCAATGCCATGGGCTTCTCCTGCTTAGGTTAGATTTTTTTCCAAAGTACTATCAAAGGTCTTCAATGAGGAAATTTGGGTGGAGCTCTCAAATAAAGAATAATATTGTATAATACCTCCAGTCCAGTCTTCACTAATCAGTGGGATTAACAGTTTGGCACTGTGAGCCTCACCTGCCTGGATAAAACAAGGCAGACGAGTGTGCCCCCCATGATCTTATTTGAATTGTTTTAGGAAAAGTGTCACAGAAATGCATCAGTGTCATTAGTAGAGATGAGCGGTTCTGATTACCTGAGGTTAATAATACTCTGGGAACAAAACAAAAAAAGCCACAAAATATGTGATTTTAGCTTCTTTTTTTTTTGTCAATTTTTGGAAAATAAATCGAAAACCAAAACTGGACGACAAATTAGAATCGAAACCAGAGGGTCTGGCGCACATCTCTAGTCATTAGTGGATAACCTATTATGTCATTGTGAACTTTATCACCAACATCGGTGCAAAACAGCTCGGCTTTCTTCAGTTGAAAACTTGCTGTGGATTGGACTCATTAATACGGCAAAAAAGAAAAAACACAACCTGTGCAGCTAGAATGTGTTTGCAACAGCTGCTAATCCCAAAGAAAGTAATAGTTATAATGAAAATACAAGGATGAGCGCTTTTAAGGCTAGTGTATGTGTAAGTCAACCAATGATTTGAAATGTTTAAGCTCCTTTATGATAAAGTCTGGGGATTATACGCTTAAGATACAGCACCTGCGCTGACCCTAGTAAACTATCCCTCTCTTACCTCCAGCGCCCTGGAGTAGCAGTGTGGTCGTTCGGTCTCCAGACCGGTTGCTGATCTTACGGTGGGTCTTTGGAGCTGTAGTCCCGGGTGCTGTCTGTATGCCTGGCAGCTGCTTTGTCCTGTGCAGTTTTGCTCAGTGCTTTTGGTAATGGTGACAGTGCCACGCTTTTTTGTGCTGTGATCGCGGGTGCTGTATTTTCACTAGGCAGTCGCTTGTCCTGTGCAGTTCTGCTCCGTGCTTGTGGCAATTGTGACAGTGCCGTGTTCCGCTCCGATAGTCTTTAAGGATTGCGGTCCATCTCTCTGTACAGTATGTGTATTTTCTCCCCACTAAAGCGTCCAAAGCATTTCGTACAACTACATACATGTACTTTTTCAAGGATGATTTTTGTTGGAAATGAGTGTTCCTGATTTTTTTATGAAAAACTTTATTAAGCAATTGTTTAAAAACACGGTACTTTTACCGGGAATCACATGGTGGTTGACTTGATGTGTGTGTATGAAATAAATAGATACTATAAATGTGTTTCTGATATAGTGTAAACATTCTTAATACAATGTTTCATCAATGTAATTTATGAAGGAATCCTTCAAGAAGTGATTTAAAAGACCATTAAAAAAGCTGTATAAATATATATATACTAAAAATTAAGTATTAAGATATCTATTATTTTACATGGGGATTACAAATAAAATTATAAGATTGTTCTAAAACCACACTAATAATAAATGTTTTTTAAAAGGGAAAGTATATTTAAGATGGTAGCTAAAAGGGCAGCTATAAAAAGGCATTTCATTTGAAATCAATTTTCAGACCTAGAGGGGTTAAGGTTCTCATTTGGTAGATCCATCGGCTTTCATTTTTCATCAACTCCTTTGCAAAGTCCACTCCTCTCCAATTTTTTTATTTTTTTGTATGCCCATAAAATTCAGATCCTTGAGGTCTTTGTTATGTGTTTCCATAAAATGTTTTGAAACACTATGCGTAGGTAATCCTTTTTTTATATTATATAAATGCTCAGTAATCCTGTTTTTTATTTTCCTCTTCGTTTCTATGTATTGCAAGGACATTGCAATGACATTCTAGCAAATATATTGCCCCTTCTGTATTACACAACATGTGATCTTTGATAGTGAATTCCTTTTTCGTTTGGTTAGATAGAAAGGTAGTTGTAGGTGCGGTTGAATTTCTGTTTTTGCAGGCTTTACATTGCATGCAGTAGTGGAAACCTTTTCTTCCTGTTTCCTTCTTCTTTTCTAGGGGGATGAAGCTTGAAGGAAATACTTGTTTTAGGTTGATGTAAATGTCTTTTTTAATAAATGTATTTGACGGGATGCAGTCGGGATACTGAAGGTCTAAATGCTAGACCTACACCGTGGGGGGAGGGTTAGGGACTCCCGGGGGTTTACTTAGTCATAGATGTAAACAGCTAGCCCACCCCAGGAATACAGGGTCTGGCTGCGGATATCTCTGTGCTCCAAGATGTTCAATGTTGGTATAATGCTCGTGTGTTCACGTTCCACTGATGTGTTTCAAAGCCACAAGGCTCTTTTTTCAAGTTGTATTTAATTACTCTTCTATTCACCATTTATTCAAGAAGGTGGTGGTCATGTGACATATCATGTGACCACCATCTATTTGAAAAATATACATAAAACTTTATACATCACTAGCTGAAGTACCCGGGTTTAACTTTTTAAGTTATTAACTTTTATTATGTGATGTCGTTCAGTGGAAGGCCCTAGAACAGGTTCCCTGGGTCAAAGTTCTGCCCGGCATCCCAGACCAGTTGACACCCCTCTGTGAAGTTTTCATCCAAATCCATCCAGTGGAAGGCCCAGAACAGGCTTCCTTGGTCAAAGTTCTGCCCAGCATACACCAACGGGAGGTCTGACTGGGACCCTAACTCCCCTAAAAACTGGCCAGGATCCAACTGGACCACCTCGTATTGGTTTCATTCCAGTCAGTGCAGGGGTGTATCTTCAAGTTATTACGTTTTACTATGTGATGTGGTCCAAATCCATCTAGTGGAAAGCTCAAGACAGTCTCCCCAGGTCAAAGTTCTGCCTGGCGCACTCCGCCGTGAGGTCTGACCAGGACCCCAACCACTTCATTAGGCATCCTAGACCCAGCGGCATCACTTACTTTGGTGACACCCAGTGCAGCTGGAGTGAGTATTCTTGTGTGCCGAAGGAGCACACACACCCAAGGGGACGTGGCCTCACTATGCAAAGCCATGCCCCCTTATTAGTGCCAATCTTGGGGGCATGACCAGATGTCACACCCCCCATTCTCAGCACACACAGTGGACTTGCCTTACCCAGCGCTCTGGCAGCTGCTGGGGGCAGCCCCTAGGCTCTCCCTAAGTGCCGTGTGGCTGTTGACACCATCCAACAGGGTGACACCAAAATAGCAGAGCTATTTTGGTGTCACCCCCTCAGATGGTGTCAACTGGTGCAACCCACACCCTATGCACCTCCTAGTGATGCCAGTGCCTAGACTAATTGCCACCCCTCTGTGAAGTTTTCATCCAAATCCATCCAGTGGAAGGCCCAGACCAGGTTCCCCTGGTCAAAGTTCTGCCCAGTTTACACCAGTGGGAGGTCCAACCAGGACCTTAACACACTAGTATGTCTTCTGGGATCCAATTTATAGTAAAAAGTGAAAAATGAATATCCTGCGCTACTTTGTATATATTCAGCAGCTCATCTAAAGATAGTAGTAGAATGATGTTATGGAAAAAACGAGTGCTATAATGTGTATATGGATATATGAAGTGATACTTTGGTTTCCACAGTGCATGCAATAAATAACAATGGTGTACTTAAAATTGATAATAGAAGCTTAGAAGCAAACTGGGAAAAAAATCCCAAAAACCTTGTATATATGTTTATAGCTCTTTTTATGGGGTTTAGATGGAGAGTCCCATTATATGCGCATAAGATCACTGATGTTAAAAGTTCCAGAGTGCGATTACTGGAGGATCTAACTCTCCCTAGTGAGCTGTGCCTATCTTACCTCCTAGCATCCAGCGGTGTATAGCGGGTCTTATTAGCGCTGCCACTGAGATTTTCTGATGTGAGCCTGGCTGGTGTGTTCACTCGTGGCCAGGAATGACGTCACTCGGGGGTGCTGCGGAGGCATGGTGATTCTTCTCCTGTCCCCAACGCATTTCGTATCTGAGTGTATACTTTTTCAAGGATGGTGTAATTCTTTATTGGGGCCATATTTACTTGAAATAGGATAGAAAAAAACTTTATTGTTCTTGGTCCACTGGACACTCAGGTACAGAAATTGATTAAAAAATGGGGATAACCTCATGGTTTGTCATTGCATGCACTGCCTTGTGAAACTTTAATTCAGTAAAAATAAATATTATTTAAAATGGTGTGTTTTGCTGTTAGGATAATATATTTCAGAAAGCTAAGTACAAATGTATGTTGAAAAATAAATAAATATTTTGGAATAGGTATATAAAAACAGTATATATAAACAATTTTTCTTGAGAATATAAAAATTATATATCTAAAATATGTATAAAAATAAGTGTAAAAGTACATATACAGAAAACATGGAGAAAACAGAGAATTCTTGGAGATATATAAATATGTAGATGTATAAAAATATTTTAAGATAGAATAGTTACATAATAATGTTGTACAGACTAATATTGAGGGGGAGGGAATAATATTTTGTAAAATATTTATTTCTTAAAAACATTAAGATCAAAATCAATATTTAATCCTTTAGGGGTTAGGGTTCCCAGAGTGTGGATCCATTTTGTCTCACATTTTTTAAGAGATGTCACTATGTCTCCTCCTCTCCAGTGAGATGTCACTTTTTTAATTCCTAGGAACTTTAAGCCACTGGGATTTTTATTATGTTTATCTGAGAAGTGCTGCGATAAGCTGTGCGTAGTTAATACTTTTTTATGTTGTATATGTGCTCAGCTATTCTAACTTTTAGTTTTGTTTTTGTTTGTCCCACATATTGTTGCCCACAAGGGCATTCTAATAAATAAACTACCCCCTCTGTTTCACAGGTGATTTGTTCTTTCACTTTAAATTGCTTCAGGTTTTGAATTGATTGGAATGTTTCGATCTTCTTTGTTGATTCATGGTCATAGTTTTTACATCCTTTGCATGTTAAACAGTGGAAGAAACCTTTATTTTTTATGTCCTTATTTTCTTCTAGAGGTATGTAGCACATTGTTAACTCCTGTTTGAGATTTTTGGCTTTCATGTAGATCATTTTTGGTCTTTTCTCGATTATTGTTTTTAAATCCTCATCTAGATGCAAAATGTGCCCGTGCCTTTGATACATGTCCTCTATGACTTTGCAATTGCTGTTATATCGTGTTATCTATGCAAGTTCTGGATTTTCTTCTGCTCTTTGTTTGTATTGTATAGCTTCTTTTCTGTCTAGATTCATGTCCTGTATAATTTCTCTTTGTAAGTCTTGGTCTCTGTATCCTTTTTCCATAAATTTCTGTTTTAACTCTTCACTTTGTTTAAAAAATTCTTCCTTCTCTGCGCAGTTTCTGAAAATTATATTTATTTGACCTCCTGGTTTATTTTTAATCCATTTCTTATGGTGATTGCTGGTTGTTCCCAGAATACTGTTTCCATCGACTTCTTTTATACTGTATATGTTCTTGTTTGTAGTATGTTTTCTTTCACATATAAATCAAGAAATTTAATCTTCTCCTTGCTATACTGTGTGGTAAATTCTAGGCCAATTTGGTTTGTATTTATGTAACTGATGAATTATTTTAATTTCTGGGATCCAATGTTAACACTCTGTGAAATTTTCATCCAAATCCATCAAGTGGAAAGCTCAGACCTGGCTCCCCATCTCAAAGTTCTGTACAGCATAACCAACGGGAGGTCCAACCGAGACCCTAACCCCCCTAAAACTCCCCTAAAAACTGGACCACCTTGCATTGGTTTCATCTCAAACAGTGCAGGGGTGTCCGAATGCATAACCGGACAGACAAACAAACAAACAGACAAATTAATTTTCTATAAAAGATTTGTTGCTCTGTCGCTTTGTCGCGTTGTCACTAATAGCTTACTTTTTGTGATACTAAATAACTATG
Organism: Taudactylus pleione; assembly: GCA_031769625.1. NCBI lineage: Eukaryota > Metazoa > Chordata > Amphibia > Anura > Myobatrachidae > Taudactylus > Taudactylus pleione. Next base: position 1,138,927 of record JAUIMM010000104.1, on the reverse strand, counting down.
TAAGATTTGGCAGCTTTACCTTAAGAGCTGCGGAAGATAAATTTTCGCCAACAAACAACCAAACTTTATATATATATATATATATATATATATATAAGATTTATATTGGTGCCTCCTGTTAATACTATCTATGTATATATTAAGTTTCTACATTGCTCAAAGAAGGTTTGTTAAAGACTTGCTTAGGTGAACACTGTTCAGTGAGTTATATCAGACCCAGACAGATATCTGCTTAGTGGAAGGAAAAAGTATGCGTTCTATGGGCGGAATTCAATTGATTTTGCGGCCCGCATCTCCCGTCTAAAGTGACAGGAGATCGCGGGCCGCTATTCAATTGTGCCAGCGTTTCACGCTGATCGCACCCAAAGTGGCTGGGTTTAGCCGCGTAAAATGGCTAACCCCGACCAAAGTGCTGGGCGCGACCAGATATCCATTGTATGGAATGCAAAAGTATGGGTTCCATACAATTTACAATATCAACTCAGTCTAGTCGAGGTGGAGGTGGGAATTCACTGTGTATGTGAAATACCTTAAACTATATACAAAGGACCAATTGCACATAATAACTATATATTTATGTTATACAATATATCACAAACAATGCAACAAAAAAATTTATGAAAACAGTTTATGAAAACATATTACTACCGATAATGGTACAAAAGTCACATGATGATTCATATTAACGCGAGAAATGTACAGTATCTTACATAAGAAAACATTTCATTTTGAAAGCCAAATTGAGGCCCCTAGGATGAGGGGGTAAATTTACTAAAGTGAGAGTTTTTAGAAGTGAGTTTTAGAAGAGATGTTGCCCATAGCAACCAATCAGATTCTACTGTAGTTAACATTTAACTAGCACCTTCTCGAAGATAATAACTATAATCTGATTGGTTGCTATGGGCAACATCTCTTTTAAAACTCACTTCTAAAAACTCTCACTTTAGTAAATTTACCCCTAAGAGTGCCGAAAATTAAATATTGTTCTTATCTCTGTTTTTGCTAAAACTTTCTTACTGTCATTTTTCCACCAATTCCTTGGAGGAATTTGAATACCACAAAAAGAAATCAGATGGCCTGGATCACAATTATGTTCTTCCTTGAAATAAGCAGATACTGTACATTATGTGAAACTAAGCCCTTTTTAATATTTCGTAGATGTTCAGACATTCTTTATTTCAAACTACGGGAAGTTTTCCCTACATATTATTTTTTCATGAACATTGTAATAAGTACATTCTTACTGTGACATGTAACAAAACTTTTTATTTCATATTCTTGTTGAGTTGACTGTGAGACAATTTCAGCATTTTAGATGTATCACATCCAATTCCTGCATATAGTTCAGGTCCCGCATCTAAAAAATCCTTTGGATTTAATCTGACTAGGCATTTTTTGTATCCATTCCCTGCTTCTATCACTATAATTTTTCAGATTATATGCCTTACAGTAAATAAATCTTGGTTATCTGTAATGCGATCCTTTATGGCTTGGTCTTTCAATAAAATATTTCAATATTTATTAACAATTATGTCAAATTGTCTATATTTACTATGATACTCACTGATAAATGATATACCCATATCTTTATTTCCTTTCTCCTCTTGGTCTTTGACTTGAGGACTATAATTTATTTGAGACCATCATAAGGAGAATATTTGTTGAAAGTTTTTTCTGCCAATTCTATTTCATTACCTTTGTTGATAAATTGTTCCTTTAAAATTGCTCCCTGTGTATATGCAGCAGTTTCTACGTATTCTATGAACTTGGCTATTAGGAATAAATGAAAGCCAATTGTAATAATTGTTACTGTTATAATTTATATAAGAATTACAATCGGTCGGCTTGAAATAATTTTTAGTTTGTACGGTGTTATCTTCAATAAAAATGGTGAGGTCCGGAAAGTTGACAGACTGAGTGCTAGCCTGAAATGTCAAATTAATATTTCCATCATTGGCATTTAAATGTGTGAAAATTCACTTAAAAGGGAGGGATCATCCCTCCATATAAAGACGGCATCTATGTAACGGGTCCAGGACACTAGACTCGCCCCAAACTGGTGCCCATTGTCAAAGCCGGATAATTGGCTGAGACAGGATCAGTATAAAATTAGATCTGCGCGACGCCATTTTGCGAATGGCTATGAGATGCCATTTTGCGACTGGCCGCCCAGTGCCATTTTAGTGAAACTCGCCATTAAAAGTACATACGGTCAGGGTCGGACTGGCCCACAGGGGTACAGGGGAAACCTGCTATTCTAATGTCAAGTTTCCGACTGTACTCAAATTATACATTGTTACTCTATTACAGGGTCAGTTACCTGGTAGAACAGAAACATGGAGACCATACACTGTAGTATCCATGTTTTCTGCAGGTTTTTCCTCTATTATGGTTGGCCAAGCCGCTGTGGTGGTTAGCCAAAACCTTTAAACATGGGCCTCTACTACTGCCTTCCCCCAGTGGGCCCTTCATGCCACAGTCCGACACTGCATACGGCGATGCTATTATTTAGCGTCGTGCGATTCCCATGCAATAGAAAGAAGTTAAAAGTCCTCACCATGTAAATGATAAAATGATTATTCCTGCAAAACATGTACCATAGTGTACTCCACAAAACATATAGTCGCACAGGACTAACTAGCGCCTTTTCTCAATTCCCCAATACTTACACACTGCACACTTACATAAAAGGTTCCCTAATATTAAAGTGTAATATTCAAGGTTTATTCAGTAATTATTAATGTTGTGAAATAAAGGTTATTTGATATCTAAGGTTTAGTACATGGTAAACAGACCGTGTTTGGTGTTGTATTGATCCACTGTGTCTCAACAGATTTCCGGTATCATCGGTGAGAAGATCGGAACATGCATCTGCAAACTATGGACTATAGAGAGTTAAAACATTAAAATGTACTCTGTAATGTTAGCAGCTTAGATTAGCATGTAGCGGGAAAAAGGACACAAAGGGCAGTTGGAGGCTGTTTGTGTCTATTTGAATTGACCCATGAACTATCCTGTAACAAAAGCACCTTTAAGAAGAACCAATGGAATCATATCAAACTTGTCTATTGTATTGCCTATCCCTGCAAGAGTATATATGTGCGCTCTCTGACCCCAGTCTAGAGTCTTCTTGCTGTGCTGTCGACGGAGGTTTCTAATGCTGATGCCGGTATCTGGGCCCAGAGCGCGTGCGTATATAACAACTGTACCTTGGGCCTGTATGATTTATTTGCGCTAATTGTCTTTAGATCACAGCGTGTAACCATCTGTTTTTATACTGAATAAATAACTTTTTGTGCTTTGGAACCACATTCAAAGTCTGAAGGCATTTATTTACTGTGCTACTCATTACGCTAAATAGCGACAATTTTAGAAAGTATAGGTAGGATTTTAGAAGGTATAGGCAGGATTTTAGAAGGTATAGACAGGATTGCATAGAGGTTTTAATCGGGTATCGATACCATCAAACACCAATGTAGTCTCCCAGTGTGCCATGAGTAGACTGGCATAACTTGGGGTGAATCTGGTGATCATAGCCATTACAATTAATTGTAAATAGTGTCATGAAACAAAAAAAATATAAGTTAAAATAAATTCCATGCATTCTAACAAATAACATAATAAGCCTCACTGTTTTTTTCCTGATCCAAAAATTATTTCATTACCTACACACCTTGTTTATGTTGAATGATCATATACAAAGAGTTTACATCAGGTGTTACTAATATCATTCCAAGTTCCCATGTTCCTACTTCTTTTGACTATTGGTTGTAGTTTGTGGTCAACATAGTGTGATAAATTTGAAGTAATGGATTCTGGACCTCATTCAGAGGCGGTCGAAAGTTGCAAGCGGTCGCTCTGAATCAGGGCGGCCGCTTGCATCCTGAACAACCGCCTTCTTGTCGATCGTTAAGCTGTGGGTTACCACCCACAGCTTAACGACCGACCAGGTTGATGGTCGCGATGGTGATCACCATCGCGACCATTGGGGCTTACGACCAGACCCTAAGGTTGGGTCTGGGCACTCGTAAGCCCCAGGGAGCTTTCTGCTCTGATGGAGCAGGAAGCTCCCCACTGACATCACTGATGATGTCAGTGCAGCCGCCCACAAAACGGTAGGCGTGCGTAAAGGAATGCCTCCATTTTGGAAACCACCCCCCAAGCCCGCCTACCAAACGGGGGCAGCTGTCGATCAACATCGACAGCTGTCCCTTTGGTAGCGAGCTCTGGAGCGATAGAGTTTCTCTGTCGCTGCGGGGCTTGCGCACGCGCAGTGAGGCCACTGCGCGTGCGCAGGACTAAACATCGAGTCGGTTACGAGCGTATCAGCACTTGCAGCCGACTCTGAATGAGGTCCTCTGTTCATTACTTCAAATCTACCCGGGGGTTGTCTTTATCTTTATGTATCTTGGGGAAAATATAAAAGAATGGGATGGAGGGTTTCACAATATTAATATATTTATATTCATCTGTTATAACATATTATATCAATATATTATTTTATATTTTGTAAGGTTTTTTTCAAATTTTTTTTATGGTTTCAGGGGGATTAGTTAAAATATATTCCCACCTCCATTAGAGACAGTTATATATTATAAATTGTATGGAACATATATTTCTGTGTTCCATACACCAGATATCCATTCCAGAGCAGAGCAGGGTTATGATGTATTCCCTTCTACGTTCCACGATTGTACTTGAGGTCTGGGTCTAGTACAGACTAACAACTATTATTATTTAGAACTTCTGAACCTACTTAAGTTTCAAGGGGCGTAACGCATTTAGTTAGATCCAATATATAAATATTACAGATACCCTCTCTCATATTCATTGAAGCTAGTTCCGTGGTGTGAAATGCAAAGAACACATACATTTGCCTTCTATTAACTGGTTATCCTGTCTGAGGCCAATACTCACTAATCAGTGTTTACCTAAACAAGTCTTTTTTAAGCCCACTTTGAGCAATGTAATAACTATGTACATGGTATTAACAGGAGGCATCAATGTAAATTATGTATAAAGTTTTATGCATATTTTTGTCAAATAGATGGTGGTCATGTGATATGTCACATGACCACAACCATCTTGATTAAATAGTGGATAGATGAGTAATTAAATACACCTTGAAAAGAAGCTTGTGGCTTTGAAACGGGTCGGTTGAAAGTGATCAGACAGACATGATACCAACATTGAACATCTTGGAGCACAGGCACATACTATCTACAGCTGGACCCTGTATTCCTGGGGAGGGCCCACTGTTTACATCTATGACTAACTCTTATGCTCCTATTGTCAGGTACACTATGCCATTCACTGGCTTTTACATTTGATATATTATTATATTAAACTATTTTTTTTTACTATTGGAGAATCTTTCCTACTGTACATTACTACATTTGCAGGAGTGGATACTGGCAACAATATTTAGTCTTTCTTTTCCCACAAGCCTGCATATAAGAACCGCACATCTGAGTAAGAGAATACTATATAGTTGGTTGTGATGAATGCTAGAACAAATTATTTTCTTCTTCCTTTGAGGACATTGTGTACATCACGAGGATTTTGGATATACATTTCCGTTCGGACTATTATGGACTTTTATCCTCATTAAGGAGGTATATGTGTCTGATACATACTATCTAATATATTGTTTATTACTAGTATCCACCGTGGCTCTTACAGCAGGTCTGTCCTGCTGGATGCGCTACTGCGCTGCAATGCCGCAGACTTTTCTCCTCTGGCATCCACCAGACCTTGCTACAGCCAATCTACGTTGTACCACCACCAATTAGTTCCACTGGCATACCGCTGGCCCCAGAGTGAGTTGAACTCCATGAGGTGATGAAGATCCGGTATGGGGCTGAGCCCCCAAGACGTGACAAAGATCCGGTATGAAGTGGTGCAGGGTTGAGCCCCGAGATGTAACTGAAAATCCAGTATGGGGTTGAGCCCCAAGACGTGATGGAGGTTCGGTGTCTAGAGACTTATGATGCAGTGGACAACTGTTAGTTGAAGGTAAACATGAAGAGACCATGAAACGGCAGCAAAGCTAGGCTAGTAGTACAGCGGAGACTACCAGCAGAGTTAGGTTTAGTATTGCAGCAGAGAGTTCAGTAGCAGCGCTGGGATCTGTAGTGCCGTCAAGCATCTGTAGCAGAACCGGGCAAAGAGAGTCCACAGAATATATCAAGTACAGTGAGGATCTGGCAGGAGTCCAAGAAAGAACCTGAACGTACCGTTGCACAGACAACAATGCTCAGTTAGTAACAGACTTTTATACCAGATGCATGAAATCCATTGGAAGTGTTAAAGCATGTGACCCAGACAGAACCAGGTTTAGAAAATCAAGTAATCACAGACTCCAGCAAGCAGACGACGCCCAAGGAATAGAGGCTCACTTTAACTCTCTGTATACTCCATGCGATACACGCCAGCAGCCCAGAAGGATACTCCAGCGACCACAACGGAACCTTGGCAAGTGTAGTTTATCTTTAAACAGGGATACAGTTTGGGTTCTGATTCTGACAGTACCCCCCCTTTTTGGGTGGTCTCCAAACACCCACCAGGCTTAAGAGGAAATTTAGAATGAAAATTATATATCAGTCTAGGAGCATGGACATTAGAAGCTTTTATCCATGACCTCTCCTCTGGACCATAACCTTTCCAGTCTACCAGATATTGCAATTGATTTTGATGCTTACGTGAATCCAGAATCTTATCAATTTCAAATTCCACTCCTCGAGCAGTTGATACAGGAGGTATTTTAGGCAAGCTGTCATGAAATCGATTAAGGATCAATGGTCTAAGCAGAGAAACATGAAAGGAATTAGGCATATGCATGGTAGGTGGTAACTGTAACTTACATGCCACTGGATTGATAATTTTCTCGATACGGAAAGGTCCAATGTACCAAGGAGCAAACTTCATGGTAGCTACGTTAAGTGGCAAATTTCTAGTAGATAACCAGACACGATCACCAACAGAATACTTAGGAACGGCTGAACGTCTTCTGTCAGCAAAAATTTTGTATCTATGAGACGCCTTTTTAAGTGATTTATGTACCTGTTTCCAAATTTCAGAAAAGTGCTGGAGAGTAGCTTTGGCTGCTGGAACATCCACAGTGGGAACAGATCGAAGTTCAGGAATCCGAGGGTGCAGACCGTAGTTGGCATAGAATGGACTTATACCTGTAGCAGAAGAATAATGAAAATTATGAGCAAACTCCGCTCAGGATAGAAGATTTATCCAGTCATCTTGAGATGAAGAAAGGTACATCCTTAAGAAAGTCTCCAAATCCTGGTTCACCCTTTCAGTTTGCCCATTTGGCTGAGGATGATATGCAGAATAAAATTGAAGTTTAATTATTTACGGTGAATATCGAGCCCTCCAAAAATGAGCGACAAACTGAATACCTAGGTCAGAAACTATTTAAAAGGGAAGTCCGTGAAGACGGAATATTTCTTTGATAAAGATATGTGCCAACTTAGTGGCTGATGGAATTCGTGCTACAGAACAAAAATGGGCCATTTTGGTAAACCGATCCACCACTACCCAGATAACTGTACATCCCTTGGACTCAGGGAGGTCAGTAATAAAATCCATAGAGAGATGGGTCCATTGTTGAGTGGGACTGGGTAATGGATGGAGAGGACCCACTGGAGCATGACGAGGAGATTTATGTTGTACACACTTGGAGCAAGAACATACTGTATAAACTCTTGAATATCTTTTTTCATAGAAGACCACCAATATGACCGTTGAAGGAAAGTGTACATTTTATGGACCCCAGAGTGACCTGAGAACTGTGAATTATGAGCCCAAGAGAGGTTTACCTCACAACTCAGGCACCACCAATGTCCTCCCGGGAGGTGGATCCAGAGAAATGGAAGTTGAAGAAAAGGCCAGAGGATTTATTATAGGATACATTTGATCTTCAATTTGTTCTTTCTCCTCCAACATCGAGCGAGAAAGAGCATCAGCCTTCTTATTCAGCGAGCCAGGGCAGTACCGGAGAAAAAAATCAAAACAAGAGAAAAAAAAGCTTGTCGTGGGTTTAAACAATGTGCTGATTTTAAGTATAACAGATTTTTATGATCTGTAAAAATGGTGAGTGGATGTTTTGCACCTTCCAGCAAATATCTCCATTCTTCTAAAGCCAATTTAATGGCTAAAAGCTCCTGATCCCCAATGGAATAATTACTCTCTGCACTAGAAAATTTTCATGAAAAAAAACCACAGGCTACTGTTTTCCCATCAGCAGCCACTTGGGACACACAGCACTATACGTGGAACACTGAGATTTTTGATCTGCATATCACAGGCTGTCATATCAACCAAAAATCGGGTGAGCTCATTCCGTGTTGCATGATATAGCAACATAATATCTAATTGTTGCATTAGCCTCAAAATTGCCACAGATACAGCGTGTCTATATTTAAGAGACACATTTTATATAACTTTCCCTTTTTTTCTTTTATCTGGTAACAATTCAACCAGAAATATTGATTACATTTATAAATATTTTATTTTTATTTATTTTTTTCTCTTTGATATTAATTATATGTTGTGTATATGTATGTATGTATTATACAGTAGGAACACATATATGTTCCATTTAGGCTCTGAACATTTTGTATTTTTGTATAAGATTGTCTCATTAAATATTTTTATATTTCATACTCAAGGTTTATAATATACATATAAAGTGTGATTGATTCAGCGTAGCCATATTTTGTTTTTAATAGTCTTTGAAGATTTATTCAAAGACAAGACTGTGCTGAAAAGTTCTAAATACTTAAGCATAAAGTCTCCATAAAGCAAAGTTCAGATTATCACAACAAGCAGGTGTCAGGATAGCCACACAAGAACTAAAGTTCATATAGCACAAAGTTCATATCATACCAACTAACAGGTGCAGAGTTGAACTCCGTGAGGTGACGAAGATCTGGTATGGGGCTGAGCCCCCAAGACGGGACAAAGATCCAGTATGAAGTGGTGCGGGGTTGAGCCCCGAGACGTAACTGAAAATCCGGTATGGAGTCGAGCCCTAAGGTGCAAAGGAGATCCGGTATGAGGAGGTGCTGGGGTTGAGCCCCAAAACTTGACGGAGGTCCAGTGTGGAAAGGTGCACGGCTGAGCCCTGAAGTGCAGTGAAGATCCGGTATGGGGTTGAGCCCTAAGATGTGACGGAGGTCCGGTGTGAAGAGACTTTTTTGATGCAGTGGACAACTGTTAGTTGAAGGTAAACATGAAGAGACCATGAAACGGCAGCAAAGCTAGGCTAGTAGTACAGCGGAGACTACCAGCAGAGTTAGGTTTAGTATTGCAGCAGAGAGTTCAGTAGCAGCGCTGGGATCTGTAGTGCCATCAAGCATCTGTAGCAGAACCGGGCAAAGAGAGTTCACAGCATATATCAAGTACAGCGAGGAACTGGCAGGAGCCCAAGGAAGAACCTGAAGGTAACATTGCACAGACAACAATGCTCAGTTAGTAACAGACTTTTATACCAGATGCATGAAATCCATTGGAAGTGTTAAAGCATCTGACCCAAACAGAACCAGGTTTAGAAAACCAAGTAATCACAGAGCCCAGCAAGCAGACGATGCCCAAGGAATAAAGGATCACTTTAATTCTCTGTATACTCCATGCGATACACGCCAGCAACCCGGAAGGATACTCCAACGACCACAACGGAACCTTGGCAAGTGTAGTTTATCTTTAAACAGGGATACAGTTTGGGTTCTGATATGCACGGAAGAACAGCAAGGGGACCACCATAGCAGTTAGACCTTTATACAGCATCTGGGTCACCTGACTGCTAGGCCCTATAACAGCCACAGGGGCCCAGAGTGGTTCCCCACTACTTCAGGGTGACAGGTTAAAAATGGCATGAATTTATGTAGAACCTTGTATTTTAGTTTACTTTAGTTAACACGCAAAGCTATATTTTTAGTTTTGTGACATTATCCTTCTCTTTCTTGATGATTTAAGTGAATTATAAGGAAACATTTCATAAAAATAACACATGGTGCATTCTTTATTGTCTGCATTTACTGCAGTCAGGGTTACTGCATGTGGCTGAGAACAGGTGCCATAAATGCGTATTGTACAGAAATGTGCCTGACCCAATATAACTTGTTGCAAGACACGCTGGCTAGAGTAAAGTATGACGGTGGCGGTAATAAAGTCTGCTCAATCTGTATTAGAGTACCACTTTGCCTCGTTCTAATCAAGTGGCAAATGGATTGCTCTATTACGGAAACCAATGGGTTAAACAAATTCTGTTTAGGAGTCATAAGCTGCTTTGTGTTTTTAATGGATTAACCAGGACAATGTCTCAGTACTCCCAAGGTTTGAAAATATATTGCAAGTCTATTACATCCTTCCTAGCTATAAATAAGATTTATACATAACCCATGGGGATTTTCCATTAAAAGTTCATAAATCAAGTTGTGCTTTTTCGTCTTTTCATCCGCAGTCATGCGAAGCTGGCAACTGGGAAAATAGTCTGAATTAAAAGATGAGCAGGTAAAAAAAAAAACTAAATAAAATATATATATACTTTTTTTATAAGAAAATAAATGAGGACGTTTCAGTCTTTTTAATCTAGCCCAATACTCCATTCATAATCAGTTTGAAATTTATTTACTCCGGCGAAAATGTATATATATGTATAAAAAAAAATGCACTGCCAGCAGAAATTCATGACAACAGAGATTGTGAGTGTAATTGGGACAGGAAACTGCGTAGAACTGAAATATGTTCCATGCGTTTCAATAAATAAATAAATAAATAAAAATCCTATACAAATATCTTGAAACTTTCCATTAAACGGTATGCTGAACTAGCACACTGTCCTTATTTACTGATGTGTACAAATGCATTTTATTTGCTTAGAGTTCTAGAAGCATTTTCCCGACAAATAACATCCCTGATGTAATAATCAAAGTCTAAACAATGTTATCTTTCTGCGCTGGTCTAGCTCTTCAAAAAATACATTACAGAAAGTGCTGGCAGCTGCATCTCTTTTGGAGTATGTGTTAGGAAGGAGTGCACCCCAGCTTTGTCTCCTGGCCTTATGTGACGCCAGCCAGACACCTTTACCAAGATGGTTAATGGACCACTTACTGCACATGCGTGACCCTGTGCCCATGCACCATCTTAGATGTGTGTTATGTGCTGCAGATGTGCAGCACATGTTCCTCTGGGGTATGAGACCCTGTGTACCTCATTACTGTACCGCTGTTACCACTGCTGTCTCCGGTTACTCGAACCACTTACTCTGTGCTACCAATGACATTCGCTGTTATATCTGTTACCCCTTTTATCTAAATAATCCTGCAAGCTTGGTTAAGGATAAATTGTCCTGCTTAAACTCCATTTCACAATGCCTACTGTTCTACACAAGTAGAACAAATCAACAGGTTATGTGCCTAGGCACCACAGGTGCCAAAGTATCCTGCGTGTGAAGCATACAGTGAGTCCTGCATCCTGCGTTTGGATCAGCATGCAGCATGTACTGTGTAGCAGCAACATCCAACATTAACTTCATGAAACTAAGAGGCTCAGAAAATTATGCCACATGGAAGTTCGCTATGGAGATGCAGCTGAAACATGAGAAGCTGTGGAAGTCTACAACTAACCCAGGTGACAATCCTAACTCATATGAAGTAGATAGAGCAATGGGCACCATAAGCTTAAGCTGATGCAAAGTAGTATGCAAGTTGCAAAACCCGATAGTTTGCTTACTGCTACGATGTTGGAAGATCAGCGCATGTGCACGATCTGTACAGATTGACAAGCGGTGGCCATTTGGGGTGGGGAGTGGGTGAGGCCACCGTCCGATCCGGAAAATGGGGGTGTATGCGTCTTCCAATGCAGGCTTCCTGCCTTTGGCTATGGAGCTGTGAGAGACAATCTGAGTAACCTCCGGATTTACTCAGTTGGCCGATGGTCTTAGGATGCAGCACTCAGATCTGTGTCAGAAGGCATCTATTTACACCAAATGCCTCCTGCTGCATTAGCATATTAGTTATATGGTATTGCACAGCCACTACCCTGGAGCTGTGCAATACTGTACAACTCTGCATCAGGCCCACTGTTTGGTACCAAATTGAGTGAATGCAAAGACATGAATAATTATACTGAATAACTATATTGATAAGGTGATGTCTATAACTCAGCAGTTATCCCCTGTAGAAGTCCAAGTCAATGGTGAGGAAGTTGCAATGGCAGTGCTACAGAACCTAACATCTGAATTTGATTTTCTAGTAGTAGCTCTAAAGTCCAATATGATCCAGCTAACAACAGAGATTGTGAGGACTAAACTGTTGCAGTTCCAGGAATGCATACCAATTGAAGTAAGTGTTGAGCATACTACATTTTACACACAAGAAATATCAAGTTTAAAAGGACAAAGGACCTCATTCAGAGTCGGTCGTAAGCGGCCGCTCGGTCATACCCAGCGATGTTCGCAAAACAGCGCATGCATAAATTTCGCAATGCGCGTGCGCAAACTAGCTGTTGCGATCGGAAATTTCTCTCTCCTTCAACTTGGCCAGGTCGTTAGTTTGAGTGACAGGATGAGGCATTTGTGGGTGGTAACTGGGGAAGGTGCTTCTGAACGGGGGAGTGGAGATCTGAACGCAGGCGTGCCTGACTATGCAAACGGCGTTTTATGGGAGTGCATAATTAAATAAGTAATGTCATGGCACATGTGACATGGGTGGTTTTTACACTGACTTGATCATAGTGCTTAAGAGAGGGTATGGTCAACCTTAAGTTCAACGACCATCTCCGATGGTTCCCGATGGTCTCGATTAATCCTTATATGCCCGGAGATGACATGTATTGCGAACGAGAAGGGGGCATGTTTTTAGTCTTACGGCCGCATCCTCCCCTCGCTCATCCAGCTAACGATCCCATCTTAACGACGCAACTTGCGAGCATTTCATTTGCATATCCGGCGCCTTTTCCCTTACGACTGAGCGGCCGTAACGCCCGACTCTGAATGAGGTCCCAAGTACATGTGTTTTTTATGCCACAAAGTTAGACACAAGGCTTCAAAATGCAAACTGAATGTCATGCAGCAAAAGAAGAGTGACAACAAAATGAGACTAAGGAGCAACAAGACACAGGACTGTACTGTAACTATGGATTTGTGACCATTGCCGCCGCACAGGGCTCTGTGGGTGACACTGCCATGCATTGTCCTTGCTTCTTGCTAGCAGGGTGCCATTTGCTGTGGCATTGCCACCTGTACAATCCTATGGATGAAATACAAGCAGGCACTATGCCGTTTGTACAGTTGCCCGGAACTAAGCTAAAGAACTTCACCCAGTTGTTCCCAAACTGGGTGCTATGGCACCATGGGGCACATGCAGGGGTGCTGGCAGTCCCGCCCCTATGTGCGACCTCATGACGTTATGCGCTATGTTAAGCCCTGTTAGGGCCCTGACATGACACTTCAGTTGCAGGTAAGAGTGGTATGCATCACTAACCATGTGTGACCCTATAAAGATCAGAGGATTAGGGACAAGGACCCTGATTCAGAGATGGACGCAAACGCCATCACACATGCGATCTCTCATAGGCCACAAATGCGAAAATATGCAAATTACTCACGCACCATCCAGTACATAGATACGCCCACTGAAAGCATTTCACATCCGCTGCTCAAGTACAAAGCCGGAAACATCGTATGCAGCTCAGGCGGCCATCTGTCTTTTGAGTAGCTCTAATCTGTGGCAGACATAGCGGGTCTCCAGACACGCATAGGGCTCTCCTGCTGCAAGCAAGAACACAGTGGGTAATTTATGGATACCCAGAATGTTTAATAGGTCCAACAGGCCTGCGTTTTTTTAACCACCCCCCTGTTACCTCCTCCATTTGCTGACTACTTGTCACTCATTTTGTGAGTGAATCCTGTGTGTGAGCGTAATCGCAATTCCATTGCGGCGTGTGCACAGTGCGGCTTACACGTATGCACAATGGTAAACAATCGCTCAATCTGCGTAAATATTGGCTTTGCGTCCATCTTTGAATCAGGCCTATGGTCCTTACAGTCATGAAAGTCGGGACAAGCACAGTTTGTGTAAGGATAAAAGGTGAGACCAAAGTCACAGATATTCAAGATGTGAGGACAAACCTCATTGCCATAAGTATCCTAGAGAAAAAAGGATTCAAGGTCAAGTTTGCAGAGGGCAAATGTGTTGTGCAATAGAAGAGAGACTGTGATAGCAACAGCGACCCGATGTCATCCTAGACACAGAAGAGTGTTATGCAATGATGGCCTCTGATTTAAGCAATCTATGGAATTGTGGCACAGACGGCTAGGCCATTTGGGGTATGATAACATCTAGAAGCTCCTTGATGGAATTGTGACAGGAATAACCGTGAGTAACACAGACAGACTGACATATGTAAGTTGTGTAATGGGTAAGCAAGTCCATCCTTTCCAAAATCAGCAACCAGAGCTGCAGCACCCCAGGCATAAGTACATATGGAGGTGTGTGGCCTGAATGAGGTGAAATCAAAAAGTGGATACAGATACTTTCTGACATTTTAACAGACAAATCTCAGGTGCACAACTCCAAATTATTAATAATATATAAATGCAATAGAATTTTGCAATCAATAGAGGTTTTTAGCATAATCTTGGCCAAGGTTATGGGCCTACCCACCATATCCAGGTAACCTCTTTAGGGTAGGTCCCTAACATACTAGGATTCAAATCCAGAGCGCAGGACACCCCCAAACTGGCCCAGGTAAGCCACCCCAGGGCACCGCCATAGTAAGAAAAGTACAGTGTAAAAGAGATAGTTAAGAGCAGCCACAGCTGCATATATATATATATATATATATATATATAATGGGAGGTGCTACCTGATGAGACTAATTGCAGGCACAAAAACAGACAAATCTCAGGTGCACAACTCCAAATTATTAATAATATATAAATGCAATAGAATTTTGCAATCAATAGAGGTTTTCAGCATAATCTTGGCCAAGGTTATGGGCCTACCCACCATATCCAGGTAACCTCTTTAGGGTAGGTTTCAAATCCTAGGATACTGAGATTTGTCTGTTTCATACTAGGATTCAAATCCAGAACGCAGGACACCCCCAAACTGGCCCAGCTAAGCCACCCCAGGGCACCGCCATAGTAAGAAAAGTGCAGTGTAAAAGAGATAGTTAAGAGCAGCCACAGCTGCATATAAAGAATGAAAATAAAAAAGTGAGGTACATGTATAATAAACAAACAGTGAAGGGTTCAAATGTGTTATAAAAGAAAAATGTGTTATAATGCGGTGCCCTGAAACAGATCAACCAAGGCAATCCAGGGGGACCCATGCCCCAAAAATGAACCAAAGTTGCACTACAGTATATAATAAAACATATTATACATGTACCTCACTTTTTTATTTTCATTCTTTATATGCAGCTGTGGCTGCTCTTAACTATCTCTTTTACACTGCACTTTTCTTACTATGGCGGTGCCCTGGGGTGGCTTAGCTGGGCCAGTTTGGGGGTGTCCTGCGCTCTGGATTTGAATCCTAGTATGTTAGGGACCTACCCTAAAGAGGTTACCTGGATATGGTGGGTAGGCCCATAACCTTGGCCAAGATTATGCTAAAAACCTCTATTGATTGCAAAATTCTATTGCATTTATATATTATTAATAATTTGGAGTTGTGCACCTGAGATTTGTCTGTTTTTGTGCCTGCAATTAGTCTCATCAGGTAGCACCTCCCATTATATATTTTACAGGGTGTGCAGTCCAGAAATCTTTCCCATATACTTTCTGACATTTATCTACTGTGCTGCACATCAGAAGGGACTATTCCGCTGCTGAGGCAGTGCTTGTTTCATCCAAATAAACATGCAAACCTGGTGAAGGATAAACTGTCTAGCCTAAACTTAATTTCACAACTCCACTGGTGCTTTTTGTTCTACTCCACAACAATATGAACCCCAAAAACGTTGTGCATTGTGAGGCTAAGTGGAGCAGGGATATGGAAGGAGGGGCTTATTCACTAGTGTATAAAGTTGGTCACATATACAGTATACAGATTTTATCATATGTGTGGCCAAATCTCATACTTCCCAACTTTGGAAGATGGTAGTTCCGGGTGGGGGCATGGCTATGGCATAATTGGCATTGTATTTTTGGAAATACCTCTAAACCTACCGCAGATCATGACAAATATCCAAATCGGGAAGGTCCAGTTGAATTCAGGATTTGCTGTATAATTGAAACCACTTGGCATCAACAGCGGATTGCAATCTAAAAAAAAACAGTACATGTACTATGCACCAGATTTGCCTGTAATCTTCCATCCGCTGTTGATACCCATCTGATTTCAACTGCCTATGCCATCTAAAGACCATTGACAATCTGCTATCAATCCAGCAGATTTAAAGCACTGCACAGATCACAGATCACAGATCTGTACAGGCTTTGTTTTTGTAATGAGCTTTAAAAGTATAAATATAATTTTTTTTAGAGAGTGCCTCCCCCCCCTCAAATCATTAAACAGCCTTAGGCCTTCAAGTCTCGGCTGGTATCGAAAAATAGGGGGAAAAATGGTATGATGTCCCCACTTTTTTCCAATCACCAGCACTAGGATGAACCAGCCAGAGAGGCTGACGTTACAGCAGTGGAACACACTGCATGGTGTCCCACTGCCATAATGCCAGCCAGCCCTCGACTGGTCAGCCCAGGACTGGAATTACTGGGGAGCTGGGGACCGCCAAATAATGGGGTCACCCTCCCCAAGGACAACCAGCTGAAAGCCAAGGGCTTTTTACAGGTGCACTACAGCGTAACGCTCTAAACAAAAAGTGTGGCCCTGTTCATTCCTATGGAGATTGTCCCCAAGTGACCCTTCATTTGCAATTGGGCTCTTGGAGGAGCAGAAGCGGCATTTCTTTGTTTTGCCAAGATTTGGGATGCTACATTAACAAAAAAAGACATGAACCAGTACATTTTGTAAGTAATAAATGGTTAAACAAGGGTTGTGTCAGATAGAATACTACAATATTAGGTGTGTATACTGTCTTTTGTTTAATATTTTTTTTGCAGGCAGAGAACAGATGCCAACAGGCCCTTGGTTTCCGGGCATGCTGGTACCTGTGGTTCGACAAGAGCCATTATGCCCGGGCAACCTTGCTGGGAACTGTAGTCCACCTATAGTGAACAATATTATTTAAACTTTTATTACACTAGTACCTCCGCACACAAAGCCCCATGAGTGAGCGAAGAGACCTAAGCTTTCAGCACAGGGCTGGATTTACTTGGGAAGGGAAACCAATATTTTTTGTAGGTTTCCCATTTTTTCAGGACTACAGTATGCATCCAACGAAAAAAAACAAATCCGACCTTTAGTAAATTTTCCCCCAGGGCAGTTAGGATGTATGAAACAGAACAGTCAGCCTGTAAGCTTATAACTTTATCTCACTATACTCAGAGCCACAAACTAGAAAAGCAAAAATTGCTGTGGTCTGTATTGCAGACGTTTTGTAGTGTGAGAAGAGAGTGCTTTATTGGGAGCCACAGAGCAAGTGACGAATCTTACATCTTGAATTAAATATGTACAGCATCAAGAAGGAATGGCAGGCTGCATATGTATTGATGGGGCATAGCCTGTTTGCAAAGGGGCAAACATGCCTCTGACATCACTTGTAAGGACTTGGTTAAAGTTCTCTTGTTTCACATGCTAATGTTCATGATTTGGAATGTAGTTTATGGGATCGGTGGCATTCAAGGTGCATTGCCAGTGGTGGTTAGTATTGCAGCAACTGGGTGTTTTCTACATCCAATCAGCTTCTGCATAACAACCTTTTTGGAATATGTGTGTACAGGTTAGCAGTGGTATGGCATACTGAGTGTACACACTAGTGGATGCCCTGAGACGATCAATAGCCCCGTACTTAATCAATGGGGTGGATTATTTAGTAGCAATGTGATTGCACAGCCGTGCTCACAGTTATGCATACATAGCACTTGTTGCATGGAGCGGAGCTTGATAGGAGTATACAGGTCACCAGCTAGTGAATGTATCTGGGTAGTGCAGGATGCAAGCAGTACCAGGCTCTCTAGCAGTGGTAGCAGCTCTCTAGCGATGTGGAATGGCGTTAGTCACAAATCTCTCACTATGACGCCTTATCACAATGACAAGATGGTGCCAGGCATGCGCAATAATAAGGTTGTGGCCATCTTGCAGAGCCGGCCCTAGCCCATTTGGTGCCCCCTAACTTCCCAAAACAGGTGGCCCTCTTTATGGCCACGGGCCTAGTGGCCGCCTACTTTATTCAATAGTGACCTGGGCCTAGTACCCAGGTCACTTACACCTTATAGGGCAATACCTTATAGGGCAATAACACCCTCTAGGGCCTAATGCCCCCTATGTAGCCTGGGCCTTGCACCCCCTATATGCCCACGGGCCTATTGCCCAACAGTGCCTCCACTGGCCTAGTGCCCGACAACTCTGGTGGTCTAGGGAGGGGGTATATAGTAGGTCTCATGGAGGGCCTACCTGCTCCATTGGAAGAGGCTGCGGGGGGGAGCTTGGTTGGCTCTTTTACTTTCCACCCCCGCAGTCCTCTCCGATCCTCAGCCGCATTCTTCGGCCGCTGGCCCGTCCTGGCCAGCGACGCAGCCTCTGCTTCTTCTAGCCGGCGCCACCTGTCTTCCTTCTTGATCACGGTGTCTTCTGGCCTCTTCCGCCGCCGCCGGAACTCTTGCCGCGATGACGCTCTCTTCAGGAGATCTTCACTACTGCCTTTTGATGCTCAGCGGCGTCTATCAGATGCCGCGAGTGGGTGGGGCTATGATGCGGCGAGCCGCGACTGGCTCATAGCGTCTGCCTCCTATTGGCTGCTGGCCAGCGAGCCGGGTTTGGTTCGCGGCCACAACCAAACAACTGCCACGGCCGACACTGTACCAAGGCTACCGGGTGATGGGCTACAGTAAGTCCACACCCGGAGCCAAGTCCTGCCCGCCATGCCTGACGATTCACCGGCGCTGGGAACACATACTCCGTCCCAGTGCCGGCTACCCGCCGCCTATGCTTGTCGCATGGCTTTCCGAATGGCAGCAGGGGGGAGGGACATGCAGCACCAGTGGGTGGGGGAACTGCGTCAGAGCCCTGGAATGCCCCTAGGCATTTGCTTATTATGCCTATGCCTAGGGCCGGCTCTGCCATCTTGCTTAGGGATTTGAAATCTCCATGTTGGAGGGAGTATGTAGTATGCGCAGTAGCGTTCTCCAACACTGCCCTTGCTACAAGCTTCTCCATATTACACAAACAATCACTTAAAGCTTTCACGTAGCAAGCTGTAAAAGATTAAGGATTAGACAGATAAGAAAGCATCAACATTTCAAGAAACTTTAGTCCAGTTGTCTTGGAAGTGTTATCAGTAAAGGGGCATATCCATTACACAACTTTTTGCACAATCCGACCATAACAAGGAGGTTTCGGTCGCATTGTACAGAAAGTCATGTAATGGATAGCCGGCAAGGACCAGCGATGCGCGTGCACGCTGGATCCTTGCCGACCCCAACTATCTACTGAACATACCCGTCAACCTGACGATGTTCATCATGTTCAGAGATAGGAGGTCTGGCTCCTGCACTGAACGCCGTTCAGTGCGGGCACCGCACCTCGGAGACCTGAAGGTCTGAACGCTAGTCATTCAGTCTTTCAGGTCACCTAGTGGATAGGCCCCTTAAGACTCCTCTCACTGACTTACTGAACCACATCAACAGTCTCTTCATTCACAATCTCAGGACCACTATTACTGCTGTTGATGTCTTCCACACTTGTGGAATTTGAATTTTGCAAAGTCTCTTTGCCTACCTTGGACTTCCACTCACACCTGTTGGTTCATGACAGTGGTTTCTGGATTTCTTGAGGTTCACTGAATGCAATATCTGTGAATTCCGATCTTGCAGAAGTTCTTTTCTGTGGTTGAACGTCCGCACTGGTAGTCACTGGTTTATATATGTCTCCAGCTGCTGGCATATCCAGTGACACATACGCAATCTGTGTTTCAAATTTGAACTTTTCTATTATTTGTTCTGTTTCTTGACTTAAAAAGCTTTTTGGTACTTGAATTTCATAATCTGTAGCCTTTACTTTCATGCCAATAGCCAAGCTTGATGCACTTTATAGATTTTGAATCTAGCTTGCATCATCTTTCTTTTGGTACATGCGCATAGGCCGTACTCCCAAAAGTTCTCAGCTGTTTTACATTTGGTTTTCTTTTTGACCATGGTTATTAGGTGTTTTGTCTTTCAAGGCAAAAACTTAACTCCTGAGTTTGACTTTCTAGTTGTGGCATTGGAGGCAAACACAGTCTAGTTAACTACAGACACAGTGAGAGAAAAGCTACTGCAGTTCCAAGAACACCTGCCATGTGAGCCAAACACTGAGAGTACTGCATTACGCTCAGAGAGTGAGAAAGTCAGAAAATTCAAGTTTACATGCTACATATGTTACAAGACAGGTCACAAAGCATTTTAGTGCAAGCAGAAAAATGTGAATGCTATGCAAAATAGGAAATGCTTGGCAAAGATGAGTCAGCCCTGAGTTTCAAAGATTGCAGCAGAAAAGATTGTTGGTATATTGATTCAGACACAACAAGCCATTTCAGCTGCAATGGGGAATAGCTCATTACATGAGCCGCATGTGATCCTCTCCAGTCAAAGGAATTGGAAATAAAGTGCTTACAGCTACAAAACTTGGAACAATTAAAGCCTGCTTGAAAATTGGGACTAAAACTAAAATCACAGAAATCCAAGACGTGCTTTATGTACCAGAAATGGAATCAAATCTTATAGCCATCAGTGTCCTATAGTGAAGAGGTCACAGAGTTCATTTCTGTAGAGGAAAGTGAGCAGAAAAGGGACCGTAATAGCTACAGACACCTAGTGTCATCAATTATACATCCTTATACATAATATTGTTAAGTGATGATGACAACTGAGTCACAATTACTAGAACTCCAGTACCGAAGATTTGGTCACCTTGGATATGACAGCGTCCAGAAATTACGGGATGGTCACAGGAATGACAGTGACTTATACTATGAATACCTAATAACCTTTATACCCAAATATGGCTATTTAGCGTTGCAAGTTGCACAAAAAATAATTGCTTTCCAGACTTTGAGTGTGGTTCCAAAGCACAAAAAGTTATTATTACAATAAAAGAGTATTACGCGCTTTGATCTAAACAATGAGCACAAAGGATTATTAAATACATAATGTACAGTCGATACATACGCATGCGCACCGGTCCCAGTTACAGTCATCTATCCAGAAGCCTGCGGTCATCCAAAAAAATGGCTACTAACTGGGACCCGGGACACAGGCTATATACCCTAACAGATCATGATAACAACAATGTAGACAGACAAACATAATTCCATTGGTTCTTGCTCTTGGTCTTTGTAGTACGCTGTAGTTCATAGGACAGTTCACTAGGGGTATGTCCCAATTCTCCAGATTACATTGTCTTTCTTTAATTGATTTAAACTAGATAGAGGCACTCCATTACAGTGTATACATTCTAACCAATAATTTCCTATATTCCATAACCATCGAACGCAAGATGCGACTCCCTTGCTGATAGATTCAGATATCTGGAAATAAACAGTGTGTCAGTTTAGTACCAAACATGCCATGTCTATCATGTTGTATACCATTAATATCAAATACATACATTTTACATCATAATTAATAACTTTAATATAAACCATAAAGTGCAGGAACCTTTTATGAGTGTGTGTATATTTATGATTATATGTAAGTATGCGTCGTGTCTCTACATGCAGCGTAAAAGGTGCGCTGTGTGCAGGGTTAGTGTTACAGCGCAAAAAATGCGCTGTGTGTATTTCTATTTATAATTGCAACTGTATATATATGTGCACACATTGTGGATACCCATGTGATCATTTAAGTGTATATATATATATATACCAATATATTATTATATATATATATACATAACTCCAAACAGTAATATTACTTCTGTCTGGACTAAAATAATGGCAGACAATGGAGTTTGTCCTGTTCACAGGTTGAGCAAGCTTTGACAAACAGTCTGATAATTTTAACAAAAAGCTTTCCTATGTTTTTTCAGAATACAATTGTCAGTCCCTCTTAACGACATCAGCATGGGACACAAGGCCTACAATTTCTAACGATAGCTAAACATCTGACAATTGTTTCGAAATTCACTCTCTCTGAGCATATCAGTGTCTGTGTTATACTTCAATTGCCACAGACATACTGTTTCTATATCGGAAGTAACCACTCACAGTATCTTTGTATATTCCAATTGCTAGTCCCAGACATGTCCACAAGACTTGTTTATCAGCACTGAATATATAAAGTCTTTAAATATATGTGTATTCTTAATTATTTGTCACAAACATGTCCACAAGACTTTGTCTGTCATCACTGATATATGTGTATTAATAAATGTACGTATTGTTTTTGTAAGGACTTTTAACAGTGTTCTATTGCATAGGAAATAATAACATAGCGCCGTATACTGTGTAGGATTCACAGAATGGCGCTGAGTAGCCATTCGCAAAATGGCGTTGTGCAGATTTTGATTTGAACAGATTCTGTCTTAGCCAACCATCCGGCTTTGACAATACAAAGAAACCTGTGTGTGAAAGCTGTATAAAAGAAAAACAAAGCCATTGACAATTTCCAAAGTCAGCAAGCAGTACTTGAGCTGGTATATATAGATGTGCGTGGTTCAATGGAAGTCAATAAGTGGTTACAGATACTTCATAACATTCATTGATGACTTTACAAGAATGACATATATATATACTTCATCAAAGTGAAGTCTGAAGTAGTGAAGAAAATTGCAGACTTGTAGAGAATCATACCGTTCACAGGTTCAAAACCTTGAGATCTGATATAGGTGGAGAATGTCTAAATAGAGAGGTGGAATTCTTCTTAAAGAAATTGTAATTGAGCATCAATTAATCATTGCCTACGCTCCTGAACAAAATGCAAGATGTGTACTGAAGGATGCAGGACTAAGCAAGCAGTTTAGGGCGCAGGTCATATCTATAGAAGTTTACCTGAAAAAATGTTCTCCTATAGTTGCCTTAAAGACTCTGCTCACAAGTGAATTTGTAAGAAATAAGTAAGTTAACTAGGTGGAGACATATGCACAGTAGAAGAAAAATAGCAAATTATCCTATCACAATCAAAGGAATTGGGAATAAATAGACACGAGTGAGCTCACAGGTAATGAGAAAAAAAGATTTGCATAGCAATGCAAAAAAATATCCTCAAAAATTTTTTGGAAAACCCTAAAAACTGACCTCCAATCACAATTTGAAGAGAAGCAGCTGCCGCCATTTTCTGAACCTTGCTGGTACTGGAGATCGTCTACCGGGTAAGAGTCACACTGGTCTAAAGAGGGAATGCATGCCAAAAGCAGGACCTGATTGAATGATTTACAAGTACAGTATTTCCAGTGACACCAACTCATCTGCATCTGCAGGGGACAGAACAGTGTATCTGCTGCACCTCTTCCAGTGACACCAACTCATCTGCGACTGTAGGGGACAGAACAGTGTATCTGCTGCTCCTCTTCTAGCAGTATAGCAGGGTAAATAAGCCCAGATAAGGGGGCAAACAATGGACTTTATCCAAGGCAGAAAGAGTAAAAGAAAACTCTGCAATGAAAATGTATGAGCTGTAACAGGGCACAATAGGCTCCTGTGCTGGCTCCACAGCCTGAGCACACAATGTCATGATGTCACGTGCATGACCTCATTACGTCACAAAGAAGGGGCATGACTGGCAGCTCCTGTAAGCACAGAGCTGACCGGATCTCCTCGGCTGCATATTCTGTGCTAGAACATCCAAAGGACGCTCTGCAGGTGCAGCACCAATCCTGGCTGAACTGTGCCGATCCAGGTGGGATGCAGTCATATGATCGGCGGCCGCAATCCAGACGGTAGAATGCCGGCTAGGGATTATTGATAGGCATCGAAATACCAACGCCTATCATAACCCCGTCGCTGGAATCCAGAACGATGCGGGCCTGAATGAGGTAAGTATGGTCCACGCGTCCTCATAGCCCCGGGGGGAGGGTTAGGTTTCGGGCACCCTGGTCACAATCCAGACGGCAGAATGCCGGCTAGGGATTATTGATAGGCATCGAAATACCAACGCTTATCATAACCCCGTCGCTGGAATCCAGAACGATGCGGGCCTGAATGAGGTAAGTATGGTCCACGCGTCCTCATAGCCCCGGGGGGAGGGTTAGGTTTCGGGCACCCTGGTCACAATCCAGACGGCAGAATGCCGGCTAGGGATTATTGATAGGCATAGAAATACCAACACCTATCATAATCCCATCGCTGGAATCCAGAACGACGCGGGACTGAACGAGGTAAGTGCGGTCCACGCGTCCTCATAGCCACGGGGGGAAAGGGTTAGGTTTATGGCACACTGGGGCAATTTAGGGTTAGGCACCCCCGGGAGGGTTAGGGTTAGGCTAAGGGAAGGGAGGATTAGGGTTAGGCACTCCCCTGGGAGGGTTAGGTTTAGGGTGCGGGGAGGGGGGGTTAGGTTTAGGCACCCCAGGGGTTAGGGTTAAGCACTAAGGGAGGAGGTAAGGGTTAGGCACCCCTAAAGGAGGGTTAGGGGGGAGAGAGGGGAGGTTTTACTCACCTCCGTCGGGATCTCCGCTGTTCGGCATGTCGGCGTAAGGATTTAGACCGCTGGCCTTTTGTCCGGCGGTCGTTCATACCGATCCATTCCAGACACCCTGCTAGCCAGGAGCAAGGTCCATGGGGAGGCGATGCCGCCGTCCACAGAGCACTGCGCACTATGCAGCGGTACTGGTCGCCCGTAGCTAGTTACAGTCCTGTTTGTGGGTGTTACCCTTAAAATATATCAACATAATTCTAGAACAATGTCTTTCAGGATCTTGATATATTTTGTACTGTACATTTCACAGTACCGACCCATATGCGCATTTTTCACACCTACAGTTCAGTTGCCATTGCTGTGAGCTGTTTCACTTAAATTGGTGTTGTTAATGCAAATTAAGAGTATTACAATACAAAATCCTTTGTTATACCCTATAAAGGAAACCCTAAAAACATTTTAGTTTCACATTATATCAAAATCAGCACTTTAATCTGTCATATAGTAAAAAAAAAAAAAGAAGAATAGTCGGCTTGGAAAGCAAATCATCTTTAAAGAGTAAGACGATCGATTATTGACCTGCCTATAGAGTAACCAGATACTTACAGTCTAAAGGCAGATTAAGTCAGCACATAAGTCGTTTTACATCTCTCCAGCCAGGGGACAGGCAAAGGAGAGATCCCTGCTTTGAAATCTACACAAAGGCACAAATCGCCCGTGGTAGAGAGATCTTTTCAGAAAACCACAAGACGGTACAGAAAAGGCAGGAGAGCCTAAGACCAAATAGACAATGAAATGGAATTGACTTAATTGTTTTAATGCTTTTTCCATAAAAAAAATAAATAAAAGCTACAAATGGAATCATCTTTAGGCATTACAACATTCAACACTCGCTGATATACTGTAAGTTGTACATTGTATATATAAGTACACTGAGAGGCAGCAAAAATGATCTAATGAGTAGAAATATTCTACTAACAAGAATAAAAACACATAACATTACAGCATCAATGGTTTTGGCTATAGAATGATTATTAAGCTCCTGTGCTCTCATTTATCATTTCTTCTGTACAATAAATGAGTCATAATTTCATGTTTTAAAAGTGTTTGTTGACTGTTGCTATCATCCATCATATTCTAACCTCACTTTGTGTTCCTAATGGTGAAGTGAATGGGATAAAACAAATTGCAGGCAGATTGACAGAATATTCACAGCAGCACAGAGTATGGCAGGACATTTGTTTACGAATCTTGTGAGATGTAGGAACCTGCCCTGAGTATGTTAGCTAGTACAGGGCTGCATATGGCATAGATAGTGGCATGATGTGAGAAGAGACTGAGGATAAGCCAGAGGCTATAGACCGAGCATAACATGGAGCAGGGTTATCCAACAACACACATTAGTGAATATACCCCTTAAGGTGTGTATCCACTACCCGATTTACCAGGCGATTCAACGATAACGACGTCGTTATCGTTCAATCGTTTAAAAATCGGACGGATTAATGTCAAACATGACCAGCAATGCGCGCGCCCGCTGGTCGTTTCTGACATCTATCGTCTCCCAAACTTGCTGGTCAACCTGACGACGTCGGGTGCGGATAGCAGCGGGTGCAGACAGCAGCGGACAGCAGTGGGTGCAGGAGCGGACAGCAGTGGGTGCAGGAGCAGGGATTCAGGTAAGTATTGATTTTTATTGTTGTCTGTGTATATTTAAGGGGCACTACATAATGGGGACTACTACTGGGGTCACTGCATAATGGGGACCACTACTGCGGGCACTGCATAATGGGGTCCACTACTGGGACCACTGCTTAGGGGGCGCCACTGCTGAGGGCACTGTATAAGGGGCACTACTGGGGGCACTGCAGAGGGGGGCAGTTATGGGACATAATTGTTGAGGATGGGAGCAACTGACATAATTAGTGGAGGAGAAGGGACAGTTATGGCGCATAATTAAATTGTGAGAGGAGGGGAGCATTCTGGGACCTAATTAAAACTGTAGGAGGGGGGCAGTTGTGGGACATAATTGTGTGAGGGGGTAGTCTCTAAATACCGCAGTATAGCTTATTGACCCTCTCGGGCTTCGTTGAATTTTTTAATGTGGCCCACACTGTCTTAAAGGTTGAAGACCCCTACCTTAGAGCCTGATTCTGAGTCACAGGCAGGTACAGGCAGTAACGATAGCCTGATTTACTATCTTAATGCTAACTTGAGAATCTGTTCAACTAATGCAGGGGATGGTGCATGTGCAAGTGCAAACCTGTGCCGCCCATTGATTTTACAACTCCATAGCCTGCAAGCAGATATCAGCTTCTGAGACATATGCATTGAAGCCTCCGGTAGCTGTTCCAGTGCAGCTCACGGGTTATTGACTTGGAATTTGCTAGAATCCCCAGCGGTGATGGTTCACTAGTGGAGAATAAGCTGCAGAAAAGTGATTGGCTATTGACTGAACCTAGAACATATCTGTCAATTCAGCTTTTCTCCATCAGTCTTGTAGACAGAGAACCAAATACGTTCTATTCAAATTTAT
Source organism: Taudactylus pleione (assembly GCA_031769625.1). NCBI lineage: Eukaryota > Metazoa > Chordata > Amphibia > Anura > Myobatrachidae > Taudactylus > Taudactylus pleione. Next base: position 1,111,700 of record JAUIMM010000104.1, on the reverse strand, counting down.
TTAATTTAAATTTTTAATTATATTTTGCAAGTTTTTGAATACAGCTTTATTTCAAAGTGCTGCCGAGCTTTTCAGGAATGGAATAATAATAGTTTTTTCAACCCTGCAATTATTCTACAGCACAAATCAACACTACGGATTGAGTAGGCACAGACATTCATGTTCTGTATGCCAATAGTAATTCTCTGTATTTTTTTTATCATGTATATAATATGTGTGAGTACTAATAGTGGGCACTATTATTACAACTCTCTGGGACCTATTTATGGAACTAATATTGTGGTTAATCCTCAGAAAAGGAATGTTCTTTGGAGAATTGACACAATTTAGAGTATCGGCTATTATTAGAAACGGGGTACAACATACGATATCTGCTGTGTTCCCCTCACTAAAGAACAGAAACAACACTTATGAATGCAAACTGATAGATTAATAGGTTTTAATCAAATATTAAAACAAATTATTGAAATATTCACACTAAAAATAATAATAATAATAATAATAATAATAATAATAAAACAGATGGAAAACAATGACAATACATATTCCCATATGCCAGCTGGTGTTACTAAAAATGTATAAAAAAATGTCCACACAGTAACACAAAGGTATTCAGAATGCACTGTAGCATATCTGGCCAGTTGGATTCCAATTAATACCCCTTTTACACCAACCGAATAACCCGGGTTATTGCCGTGTCAATCCGGGTCGATGCTCTGTGTGAACGGCTTCCAGAAAAATTTCCCGGGTTGATTTACCCGGGAATCTTACTCACTCGGGTTGAGAGCAGGGTTGAACATGGGTTGTTCCCGTGTCATGCGGCAGTGTGAACGGGTGCTACCCGGATTATTTTACCCGGCTACATTCTGCTATTAGCTGATTGGAGCTTCTGGGGTGCTGGCAGATGATGTAATTTGTCAGGGCCCTGCAGAGAGACGCACACGCAGCCATTACTTGCCTGCCTAACCTCCTGCACACAGCCTGAACCACAGCCTGACCCAGGGCCGGATTAATAATGGGGCTGATGGAGCTTCGGCTCCAGGCCCACCATTAGAATAGGCCCACAGACATCTGAAGTGTGTCTGCTGCTGTAGACAGCCTGGCAGTGGCCATCCCATCCAGTCCGAGGGCCCGCCCCGCTCCCCGTCTCCTGCCTGGCCGCGGCGCCGGTGGATGATCAAGAGCTGCCAGCACTATACAATGCATAAACATGATGACAGCAGCCGCAGTGTAGGGCTGTTCTTCACTAGCCCTCCAAGCGCTGCTAACGCACAGTGATTCAGCAGTGGCGCCGCCTCAGCGTCACTGCGTGTGACGTCACATAGGTGCCGTCCACCGCTACCACCGCATCGAACCCTCAACCAGCCCACCAGTAGCATAGGCTCATACACAGCAGATCCGTGAAGGCGGCCTGGTAGCAGCAGCAGCAGCATGGTGTCTGATGAGTCCCCCGAGGTAAGGTGCTTGTCAGTCCTGCTGGCCAGCCTGCTGCTGTGTAGTAGTAGTATACATTGACTATATAATGCAGGGCAGCCCAAGTTACTTATGAAAGAATATACTGTGTATTATACAGTATATATATATACTTCAGTATTTCTAATATATGTACATATTTATACTATATATATGTATATATATATATATATATATATATATAATGTTAATGTATATACTCTATATATCTATACATATATAGATTTATATAGATATATATAGATATATATAGATATACAGTGTGTGTGTATATATATATATGTATATATATATATATATAGTATATGTGTGTATGTGTATATATATATATATATATATATATATTTATAAATCCGCAAACCAGCGGCACTCAGACAAGAAAGTGTAGTACAATAGGCAGATGAAATACCAACGTTTCGATTAATTTAATACATCGTCGTCGGGGCCCTGATGACGATGTATTAAATTTATCAAAATGTTGGCATTACACCGGCCTATTGTACTACACTTTTTTGTCCATTTGCCGCCGGTTTGCAGATTTATGTTGGATCGCTGTGCTGGGGCTACCTACAAAGGCACCAGGAACCTCATTGGAGGTATAACGAGTGTGCCGCCCATCAAGATTACTATATATATTTATATGTATGCATATCTATTATCTATACATAGTTATACTATTAAATATTTGTAAAAATATGTGTTTCTAAATAATATATGTGTATATATTCTAAATATCTAAATCTAAACAGAATGTATATATATATTTTATTTATACTGTGTGCGTATATATATATATATATGTGTGTGTGTTTGTGTATATATATATATATATATATATATATATATATAATATACATACAGTATATAGTACATATGTATTTATGTCTATATATAAATATATATATATGGGAGATTATAGCGCCAAAGAGAAATGAAATCCCTTCAATCAGAGTTAAACCTGTAATTCAGGTGATCAAAGAAAGGGAAATTTAAAACATTATAACAAAGCACTCCCCATAGGTTTGGGTGTCAGCTTATCAGTAAGATATTAACAATGGTGATTTGTTAAAAGAAGAATGTGTAAATAACAAAACTGATATAAAGCGCACTGTGCTAAGTAAACACAACCAAAATGTAAATGGTATACTGGACAATATCAATAGAAAATGTGCAATTATCACAATATAAAGTGTACAACGTGCATGTGTAATAAATAAGGTGCAAAATCAATTCTTATAATAATAAAAATATATAAATTTAATTACAAAAATACCCTGAATATACAAGGCAACAACAAACAATTGAATAAATATGCTACTGACAGGTGTTAAAAAACAGTTAGCATAAAAGGAAAAAATGGAGATCAAGAGGAAATAAATAGGGAATGGCTTATCTGGATATTAAAAGGTAAGTTCATGGAAGGCGGAATCAGGAGTCTCACAGAGAAGCATCTGTTTGGTTTTCATACGTATTCGCTCCTAAATAAAAAATATTAATAGTATTAATATCAACATAGGTTCCCCTATTAGCATGACTGGGATATGAACAGAATCTCCTCTTAATAAGAGCAATTCTGATATTCAGTAATATTACTATTATATGGTTATCCAATGGTTTTATTTTATATAATATAATGAATATGTAATTATCGAAAACCGGAAGTGAGGTCACTCCCAATCGGAAATCACTGCTCAGTTAGTCCCAGTATATGGGTACTTATACCAAGTACCCCACAGGAGCTACACATCCCTTGAAGAAGTCCAGCAATCGGACGAAATGCGTTGGAGACTCCTGATTCCGCCTTCCATGAACTTACCTTTTAATATCCAGATAAGCCATTCCCTATTTATTTCCTCTTGATCTCCGTTTTTTCCTTTTATGCTAACTGTTTTTTAACACCTGTCAGTGGCATATTTATTCAATTGTTTGTTGTTGCCTTGTATATTCAGGGTATTTTTGTAATTAAATTTATATATTTTTATTATTATAAGAATTGATTTTGCACCTTATTTATTACACATGCACGTTGCACACTTTATATTGTGATAATTGCACATTTTCTATTGATATTGTCCAGTATACCATTTACATTTTGGTTGTGTTTACTTAGCACAGTGCGCTTTATATCAGTTTTGTTATTTACAAATATATATATAATATTAAATATAATAAAAACGTGTTTATTAATAAATATATATTAATGTGTATATATTATAAATATATAGAGAGAGCTTGTTTAATTCTTATGTCTGAAACAATGGCAATTAAAAGTGCAATATTTGAATGAGATAGGAAGGGGCAAGTGCAAGATTAAAATTTTTGTCAGGGTGCATACAAACATGATAATTACCGAGCTAAATACCCACACTGGGCCAACAATGGCACGGCAGGATCCCAATTACATTCTTTGTTTACAGCTCACTTGTGGCGTGGATGCTTCGTGTCACCACATCTCGTGAGACCTGAGAAGTCATTACGTGCGACGAAGCGGTGTCTGTATGCACCCTGATGCATCATCCGTCCTTCTCTGGTAATTGACAATGTGCAAATGGCAGTGTCATAGTCTTAGCATCAGTCTTTCGGAGATGGTTGAATGTATGCGGGTAACTATGCTCCATGGTGCTAGCCACACACCACGGCACAGACCACACCCCCACATCACTGGTCACACTATATCAGTAGTCACACCCCCTGCAACAGCACATAATAGGCCCTTCATAAATTTCAGCTCCAGGCCCATGAGAACCTTAATCTGGCACTGGCCTGACCAACTCCCACAAAACGCAGGCTGATACACAGGCTGCCACAGTCAGAACTGCAGCCTGCACCACAGCCTGACCAGCAGCTCCAAACGCAGGCTGATATACAGCCATAACAGCAGCCTGACCCACAGCCTGTTGCTACAGCAGCTACAAGCGCAGGCTGATACACAGCCATAACAGCAGCCTGAGCCACACCCTTTTGCTACAGCAGCATGTGTGCTGCATCGAACTGGACCGATGCCGATATCCGAGAGCTACTGCTCATCAGGGCGGAGGAAGAAATTAAACGCCAGATGACCGGCACAGTGAAAGATGCAGTAGTGTACCACAATATAGCCAAGATGCTGGAGTCCCGAGGGATAAAACGCATGTAGCAGCAAGTGGTCAATAAATTGAAGGCCTTGCGTAGGCAGTTCACTAAAGTGCACGATCATAACCGCAACAAAAGTGGTGCAGGCCGCAAGGAATGGGTGCATTACCAATTGTGCTACAGCGCTTTTGGAAATACAGCGCTTTCAAACCCCATAGCACTGTCCTCCTCAATTGCGCCATCCTACTCCAGCCAGCAGGAGGACAGTCAAGAGGTACCGGCTACACAGGTTACCCTGCCGTCCTCGCAAAGCAGACCAACATCACAGCTCCTACTGACCGATGAGCCTGGAGAAGGTAGTGGGATGGATTCATCTGTGAATGCTGACAGGATGGATTCATCTGTGAATGCTGACAGTATCGCTTCCACCATAGATGAGGTAGTTGAGACAAGCTCAGAGACTGCGCCCCCTAAAAAGACCCCTCCGCTACGCGCTAATAGTAAGTATTTTAAAAGATAAAAACACCCACATTACACACACACACACTACATTCACTTAAATCCAAAGGGTAACTGTTGCAGAGTGCTGCTAGCGTGCAGGTAGATAGAAGGCCACAAGCACATGGACGCTAACACCACTGCTATCTTTATGTCGGCTCAGTGCATATTATATATATTTTTTTTGTTTCTCCCCTTTGCAGTCTACAATGTGCCACCCAAAAAGAAGACGCTCAACAGGTCGGAGCAAGCGGCTAGAGCGATGACTTCTGTGATCGTGGAGCATCTCTGTGAATTGGATGCCGATATTCAGAGGCAGGAGGATGCTAGATTGGATCGGTTTCTAGAGTCTGAAAGGCAAATGCAGCAGTCATTTATGAGGCAATTAATGGATATGCAAGAGAGACAGATGTTGTTTTTTGAGCGCACATTTGGTCGTGCCTATCCAAACCAAACACAGGCATTACCACAGGCCCCAGTGTACCCAGAACACAGATTTGGGCAGTGCAATATGGGGCCCAATAATTACAACCCTAGCACTAACCCTAACACAACACAAACAAACCAAGAGTCACCACAGTATACAGTGTATAGGCAATTGCCGTAAACATGGCCATTTTAAATATTTTATCGTTGTAACAACCGGTACATGTTCTATTTTAGTTTTGTTTTTTTATATTGTGTGGCTAAATTTATCATGTTTATTGTGTGATGGCACTTTTCATTTTTTTATTACTTTTATAGTATATTGTTTTGCCCGCAGGGATCTATAAGGCACTTTTTTTTTATACTGGGCATACGATGTTTGACATATGTTTTATACTGTTTTTGTACTTTTTCTACAATCTGAGAATGTGTTAAAACTGTTCTATTAAAAAACACAATATATGCACATGGTCAAAGTAAAAAAAAAAAACTTAACACCAAATAAACCAAAAACATGTTTGGAATATCAAATTTTGCCTTTTTATTTTAAATCAATAAGGGAAGGTTTGTGGAAATGGTGGCCCGGATGAGCTCGGCACTGTCCTCATGCTCCCCCACGTAGCTTACTGCATCACTTGTAATGCCCCCCACCTCAGTGTCCTGCACATTCCACTCGGGAAGGAAGTGGTCCTTTTGAATTTTGCAAATGTTATGCAGTATGCAGCAGGCTGCTACTACATGGGGCATGATTTTTAGGTCCACATCATTCCTCTTCATGAGACAGCGCCAACGTCCTTTTAAACGTCCAAAAGCATTTTCCACAGCCACCCGGGCAGAGCTAAGGCTGTGAGTGTAGGTGACCTTTTCCGGGGACAACTGTACATGTTGTGTATAACCCTTCATTAGCCAATGCTTCAAAGGATATGCCGCATCGCCAATGATGTGGATTGGGACCTCCACGCCATCTACGATCACCGATTTCTGTTAAACAAAAAATATGGTCACTATAATGAGAAGTGGCATAAGGTGTATTCATATGGTGGTCAAGTAGGTTTCAAAAATTTCATGTATTTTATAGCACAATATATATGTTGGCAAATACTTTGGAATATCATGCATTCCGCACCATTTCACACTTCATATTTTGCTAAAGCACATAAAAATAGTGGACATAAAGAGAAAAAGGACCATATATTCTTACCTCTCTAGGGAAAAGCCATCCACCCCGTTTTTCCTCTGCTATGCTGTATAAGCCAGAGTTGGCTAGTGCTCTGGCGTCATGTGCCCGTCCAGGCCACCCTATGAAAGCATCTGTAAATCTAAAAAAAAAAAAAAAAAAATGAGTATTCTACCAACAAAAAACATAAAATAAAAGTAGATATGAAAGAATAATTTGTACAAATTTACTTACCAGTATCGGTTGTCCACAACAGCTTGAAGAATAATGGAATGCCACAATTTACGATTATAATAATCCACAGGGTTTTCATGGGGGGCGATGATGGGAATGTGGGTCCCGTCTATGGCACCAGCACATTGCGGATACCCACGCCTGAGGAAGCCTTGGATGGTTTCATCTAGGCGTTGTCCTTCTGGCAAGGAGATAAAGAGCTGGTACAGGGTATCCACTAATGCCCGCGTCACCTGGTAAATGATCTTGCAGACTGTGCCAATCCCAACACCAAATAGACAGGAGAGTGTGCGGTACTCTCCGGGGGTAGCATACCACCAGAGTGCAATGGCTAATCTCCTGATTGGGGTGATGGGCTTTCGGTAGTTGGTGATCTGCATCATCAGTGCTGGTGCCAGTAATTCCAATATATAGTAAAAGGTGGCACGCGACATCCGAAAGTGTTCCAGCCACTGCTCCACTTGGAAAGCTTCTACAGTCAGCATGAAAGCTTCTCCATGGTGGCGGTCTCTGGCCTACATTCTTCGATTTCTCATCATGGTCAATCTCATCATGGTGGTGATGTTGGCTGAAATCAGTGCTCTCCTCCTGCGCAAATATTGGCGTCGAAATCTGGCCCTCTCAGCCAAGAATTGCGCTCTCCTCCTCGAACCCTGCACAAGGTGCCACATCATAAAAAGCTGCATCCAATTCTCTGTTGCTGAAATCAACAGAAAGCTGAAAACAGTGAGGACATCAGGAATACCCACATGTGCTCCGTCTGCCATCATTGCTGCAATGCTGTAAGCAGTCCCCACCCCTCTCTTTTGTTGCCTTTTGTGACCTCATCTTTGTCAGCCCTTAAAAAAGTTCATTTTTAATGACATCTATAGGGAAAAGCAGTGTAAACGGGGTCTGAAGCCGAGTTCGACCCGGGATTGACCAGTGTTCAAATTCCAGGGTCGGACCCGGGATTTTGGTATAAAGAGGTATTAGATAGAGGGTGAATCTTTGTGTTCATAAAACTGTAGTGAATCTTTTAAGCTTATGATAGGCAACACATGTTCCCATATAAATGCAGTGAGCTCAGTGATAAACATGAGCTAGATTTTGTAGTCCACCGGTCTACACAATGTAATAGAGACAGTGTGCAATGCTTGTATAATCAAAGGTGTATGAAAAAATACACACATTACAGAGCACTCAGATACGTATGTACAGTAAAATAAGCTGAATGGTAAGGTAAGGTGCTATAAGGTAAGGTGCTATACTAAAGTAGTCCTCATAGCTGTCTATGAGCACAACAAAAATACCCAATTTAGGGTCTCATTCAGTAAGGATTGCTATTGCGATCGCAATAGTGTTTACGCACGCAGTCTCACTGTGAAGATATGCTAATGATTGCAATCGCAATGCCATCGCAGTCTAACATAAGGACACCCACTTTACTTTACACACATCCGTAACACTTAGCAAGACTGTGAAACCATTGGTAACATCGAGTACTATCACAGCCTCACGCACACTTGCACAAGTTCAGACCTTACTCAGGAATTGCTATCCTCATCACACACAGTGAAAGCCCAAGCTGTGTATGGCATCGCAATGGCTAATTTATGCACGCCCCTGTAGCGGCGTTCAATCGCACTGGCATGCATGAGTTTTGCCAACTACCCCCCTCCTGTCACCATCCCCAAAAGGTACTTCCTGTCAATCACCATGCGATGGGTCTGAGTAGTTACTGCAATCGCATTCCCGATCGCAGTGGAGTGTCCGCACACGTGCACTGCGATGCCTACACATGCGCAGAACGCAAGAATCGGCCAATTGCGTGCATAATCGCAGTTGCAATCGGTAGTGAATCAGGCCCTTAGCTTTCCATAACTTGGCCATGTTAGCCATTGTTGCCAAAGGATTGTTATCTAGTAGGGATGGGTACAGGATGCCGACAGTCAGAATCCCGACGCCGACATGCAGACAGTATTAGAATACCAACACTTCTCGGTCAGTATTATAACACTCCCCCTCTCCCTACCCTAACCCTATCCCTTCTTCCCCAGTGCCTGACCTTAACCTCCCCCCTAGGGCCTAAACCTAACCCTCACCCCTAGTGCCTGACCCTAACCCTAACCGTCCCCCTGCCCCCGCTACTTACCATCGAGATTCTGGCGGTCTGGTTGCCAGCACCGGGATTCTGACAAGTGTCAGTATTTCATCACCGGCATTCTGAGCGCCGGAATCCCCACGGTCGGGATATTGACAGCATCCCCTCTAGAAAGTACCATTATAACATATGTGGCCGGATGGCCGTGCATTATACAAGTTGGGCCTGAACCCGGAAGTAAAGAGCTATCACTTTACCTTTTAGCCTTCGCCAAGAAAGGCTCTTTAGGAGCTTGTGTCCCGGCACCTTGCCATTAATAAATAGCCCTGAAAAAGCATTCCAAATCACCACTATGTGCAGCGATAAGAAGTGCCAGTTATCAGGGCTTGAGTGAAATTCTTAGGAAATAATACACTATACAGTAAGAGTAAAATGGAATTGGGTATTGACATTTAAAGTACTGATTAAATGGTTTACTACTAGGGGTCTGATTCTGAGGTACATGCAGTGGTGATGTCAAATGCAAGCAGCCAGTGGTTTATGTCTGTGCATGCATCCCGATGGTTATCGCTCAGAGACGCAGAATGATTTTGGATGCAGGGAGACTGACTTTCAGTGTGAGCTCCTGGGAGGTGACAGAGGGGGTGGCTAGCCAGACGTGGGTGCATTGTGTGTGTCTGGAGATGCAATAATGCTGACACAGGATGCCATGTTCAGACAGAGGGGGGATGTACTAAGGCTTCTAGAGAGATAAAGTACCAACTAATCAGCTCCTAACTGTCATTTTTCAAACACAGCCTGTAAAGTGACAGTTAGGAGCTGATTGGTTGGTACTTTATCTCTCTCCACTTCATATTTCTCCAAGGCTTAGTTCATCTCCCCCAGAGAAACTGCGCCTGCAGTAGGGCTGGTGCGACCGATGGCGCGTCTAAAGACGCACGGTGACTTATTAGTAGGGATGAGCGGGTTCGGTTCCCTGAGAACCGAACCCACCCGAACTTCGGGGATCCGGGGCGATCCGAGCCCAAGCTCGGATCTCCCTGTCTGCCCCGGATCCCTCTCCCGAGGCAAAACCTCGAGATCTGCTGTCGGATCTCGAGGTTTTGCCTCGAGCGGCCATTTAAAAAAAAATGCCTTTGCCTTTAATGGGCAAAGTGCTGATTGGCTGACAGAGCCGTCTGTCACGGCTCTCAGCCAATCAGCATTATGGTGCTCATTTGCATGTAGCACGGACTCGTGAGATCCGTGCTACATGCATCTGTGTGATTGACAGTGACACAGAGCACAGATGGGTCAGTGAGACCCGTCTGTGCTGCTGTGTATTTCAATGACACAGATGCACGCACGGACCAGGAGATCCGTGCTACTTGCATCTGTGTCATTGACACAGAGCACTAACAGGTCCGTGAGACCCGTCTGTGCTGCTGTGGTAAATAAAAAAAAAAAAACCTGTGTAAAAAGAGAAAAAAATGGCGTCCTCCCCCCCAAAAAAAGAGCAACCAGCCCCGGGCATTAGTGACCCAGTGCTGGGTGTGCTTAAATACAGGGGACAAACGACATAGGGGTCCCCTGTACTTAAACACAACCAGCACCGGGCTAGTCAGAACCAGAGCTGGTTGCCAAAATACGGGGGACAAACAACGTAGGGGTCCCCCGTATTCTGCGCAACCAGCTCTGGGCTCTGATCCGGTCCTGGTTCTGGAAATACAGGGGAAAAAAATGAGTAGGGTTCCCCTGTATGTTCCAGAACCAGCACTGGACTTTTTCTAGCGGGGGGCTGATGCCACAGCCAGGGGAGCCCTTTCACCGGGCCCCCCAGCCGCAGCATCAGCCCTGACCGCTAGTCAGCCCAGGCCGGGGATCCCTGGAGAGCTGGGGACCCCCCCAATAAAGGGGTCACCCTCTCCAGGGCACCCCAGGCCCAGGCTGATAGCCCGGGGCTATCCCCGCCACCCCTGGTGGCGGTGGGTGGCGGGTTGATTGTGTGGTGTGGTGTAAATAAAGAATATCAAACATTGTCTTTACAAGTAGAACTGCAAGTCCCAGCAAGCCTGCCCCGCATGCTGGTACTTGGAGAACCACAAGTACCAGCATGCAGGGCATTAAGGGCCCACTAGTACCTGTAGTTCACCTGTAAAAAAATGTTTAAAAAAAACACAGGACACACACACCGTGACAGTATAAGTTTATTAAACATACATACACACACACACACACACACACATGTACACATACTCACCTATGTAACCCTGTAGCATCGGTCCACTTGTCCGGTAAAGTATCCATAGGGGACCTGTGAAAAAAAACATACTCACCATCTCCTATGCGAGGTTCTGTCCTCTTCGTTCCAAAGTAGGCATCCCCGGACTTGGCAAAAAAAAAAAACGAAAACGCGATCCACGAACTTAGTACCGTTCTATAGAACGGTACTTCCCGAATGAGAGCTTAGCGGCGGGGTATCACCATGGAAACCCCGCTGCTAAGCGTTCATTGGCTGAGAGAGGTCATCTCCCGTCTCTCAGCCAATGAACGGCTCCCTCCATTGTAGTCAATGCTGGGAGCCGCAAGGTTATTAAAGTTTACCCTGCGGTTCCCACCATTGACTACAATGGAGGGAGCCGTTCATTGGCTGAGAGACGGGAGATGACCTCTCTCAGCCAATGAACGCTTAGCAGCGGGGTTTCCATGGTGATACCCCGCCGCTAAGCTCTCATTCGGGAAGTACCGTTCTATAGAACGGTACTAAGTTCGTGGATCGCGTTTTCGTTTTTTTTTTTTGCCAAGTCCGGGGATGCCTACTTTGGAACGAAGAGGACAGAACCTCGCATAGGAGATGGTGAGTATGTTTTTTTTCACAGGTCCCCTAGGGATACTTTACCGGACAAGTGGACCGATGCTACAGGTTACATAGGTGAGTATGTGTACATGTGTGTGTGTGTATGTATGTTTAATAAACTTATACTGTCACGGTGTGTGTGTCCTGTGTTTTTTTAAACATTTTTTTTACAGGTGAACTACAGGTACTAGTGGGCCCTTAATGCCCTGCATGCTGGTACTTGTGGTTCTCCAAGTACCAGCATGCGGGGCAGGCTAGCTGGGACTTGCAGTTCTACTTGTAAAGACAATGTTTGATATTCTTTATTTACACCACACCACACAATCAACCCGCCACCCACCGCCACCAGGGGTGGCGGGGATAGCCCCGGGCTATCAGCCTGGGCCTGGGGTGCCCTGGAGAGGGTGACCCCTTTATTGGGGGGGTCCCCAGCTCTCCAGGGATCCCCGGCCTGGGCTGACTAGCGGTCAGGGTTGATGCTGCGGCTGGGGGGCCCGGTGAAAGGGCTCCCCTGGCTGTGGCATCAGCCCCCCGCTAGAAAAAGTCCAGTGCTGGTTCTGGAACATACAGGGGAACCCTACTCATTTTTTGTCCCCTATATTTCCAGAACCAGGACCGGATCAGAGCCCAGAGCTGGTTGCGCAGAATACAGGGGACCCCTACGTCGTTTGTCCCCCGTATTTTGGCAACCAGCGCTGGTTCTGACTAGCCCGGTGCTGGTTGTGCTTAAGTACAGGGGACCCCTACATCGTTTGTCCCCTGTATTTAAGCACACCCAGCACTGGGTTACTAATGCCCGGGGCTGGTTGCTCTTTTTTGGGGGGGTGCACGCCATTTTTTTCTTTTTTTACACAGGTTTTTTTTTTTTTTTTTTACCACAGCAGCACAGACGGGTCTCACGGACCTGTCATTGCTCTGTGCCAATCACACAGATGCATGTAGCACGGATCTCCCGGGTTCGTGCTACATGCAAATGGGCACCATAACGCTGATTGGCTTCCTGTCTGCCACTGCAGTGCCACTCCTAGATGGGCCACGTGTTTGTGCCGCCCCCTTGTGTCGCTTAGCATAGTCATCCAGCTTCCTCGGTACAACCTTTTGGCCTAAAAACAATATTGTGAGGTGTGAGGTGTTCAGAATAGAGTGGAAATGAGTGGAAATTAATGTTATTGGGGTTATTAATAGCGTAGGAACAAAAAAAGGCCCATTTATGTGATTTTAGCGGGTTTTTTTTATTTTTTAAAAAAAAATCCAGATCCAAAACACAAAACCCAGAACCCAAAACACGGAAGGGTGGTTTTGGCAAAACCAATCCAGATCCAAAACACGAAGAAAGATCCAGATCCAAAACCAAAACACAAAACACGAAAAGTGTCCGGTGCACACCCCTACTTATTAGTGCCGCTGCCAGTTGGCATCTCAGTAGGAAGATCATCGGTTGCGGCAGTAGCTTAAAGATGTGGCTAATTGACTCAACCCCCCCTTTTTTGGTGATTATAGTTAAAAACAGTAAAATTGTTTTAGTACATAAGTGTTTGTTGCCGTCCTATTACTGCGAGTTATTTTCATTTGTTTTAAAATCCAGCATTTGGAAACTTCCCCTTTAGAAATCTTATGTTGATGCTGACATTTCCGAATTGCATAAACCATATGTCAGTACAAACTTAGCTAACACTTCCAAATTGAAAAAAGAAGAGGGATTGAGGAGGAAATAGGGGTACAGCAGTTTGAAAAAGTGATTTAGTCTGTAGATTTAAAAAGGAAATCATTTAAAATGCAAAATCAGGTTTATTTTGCCTTTTAAACTATTGCTGCTTTAACTCGACAGGTTAAATCACCAACATCTAGCAGCAGCTTGCAACTCGCAAGCTATCACACATACCCCCAAATGTGAGTGTAGCTCTAACCAGTTAGATTTGACTAGTTTGGCTTAGAATAGTTCTGTTTGAATCGCTTGTGATCGTTAAAATACACATCATTATAGAATGCTTTAGTCATTAATAAAAGATGGGGCACATAATGGTAGATAGAAGCAAGAGAGAATATGGTGATTAGTGTGAGATACAGCAAAATGCCTCACAGCCAATTAATAGTTAATGATATGGTCGAACGTGTTATTTCTGAACACAGGAGCTAATTATAACAAGCTATATATAAGGGCAGGACTACGTCACAAATGATGATAGACTTTAACAGTATTTGTCTTGTGAATAGAAGGATGTGTCCGCAACAAAACCTCAGGCATTTCCTGAATACCATAATGTGATTATAAAACAGCAAGTTGTTTTATTATGGAAAATCAGGGGAAGATGTTATTAAAGGAAGTATAATAGAGAGAGATTTTATCTACAGTCATTTTAGTAAGTCAGTTCACAAACAACACTCATTTTACTAATTACTTTATTTGTATACACTACTATAATCAACTGACTGCAGCATTGCAAGATTCACTGCAGTTTCCCCATCATAGGAAATAATTATTAATTGTTATTGATTGGAAACAGGTATAGAAACACATGAATATAATATACAATTACTAGACATATAGGGCTCTATTTACTACAATCCGCATATTGAATGCGGATTGTAGTGTGATATTACCGAGTGAATTCGCATTGCGAATTCAGGCAATATCACAGGGATTTACTATAAATCCCTTGCAGGGACAGAGCTTGCGATAAAGCTCTGTCCCTGCGGATCCCATCCGCACTCTAGTCGCGGTATTTTCTGAAAAAATACCGCGACTAAGAGCCCGCGCATGCGCCGACCGACCACCGCTACTACCCCCCCACCAACGCTAAGCCCCGCCCCCCGGCGCTAAGCCCCACCCCCCGCGACACCCCCTCCCTTCATTACACTTACCTGCATCCTCCTGGCCTCCGGTGTTCTTCTCCGGGCTTCCCGATCAGGTGATCTCCCATACTGCACTGGGACCCGATCACCTGATGACCGGGCCCCAGTGTACTATGGGAGACCAGCTGACCGGAGAGGAGCCATCACCGGAGGCCCGATCACCAGTCCCTGCATTCAGGTAAGGAAAAAAAAAATGCTTAATTTTTTTTTCTTTTTTTTACAGTAATCAGCTTGCGGTCTACTTAGACCACATAGCTGATTACTGGTACCGGCTCCCACCTCTGCTCTCCCCGTTAGAGCAGAGTGGGAGCCCGGTAACCGGGGGAGACCCTGGATAACGCCACCTCCAGGTGGCGTTATTATCACAGGGCTTCCCCCGGTATTTTTTTACAATTTATTTTTAGTAACTTGCACACAGATCACATTTCCCATTACAATTATGGGAAATGCGATCTGCTTTACTAAAAATAAGTGATACTGGGGGTTGGAGTAGAATTTTACTAATTCTACTCCAATTGCCCTGTAATAACTACAGGTGAAACTAAAATAATGTGAAAAGGGTGTGAAAACACCCTTTTTCACTTTATTTTAGTAAAAATAATGTTAATAAATAGAGCACATAGTAATATTCTACTCCAACTTATTTTTAGTAAAGCAGATCGCATTTCCCATAATTGTAATGGGAAATGTGATCCGACCTAAGTTACTAAAAATAAATTGTAAAAAAAAACCGGGGGAAGCCCTGTGATAATAACGCCACCTGGAGGTGGCGTTATCCAGGGTCTCCCCCGGTTACCGGGCTCCCACTCTGCTCTAACGGGGAGAGCTGAGGCGGGAGCCGGTACCAGTAATCAGCTATGTGGTCTAAGCAGACGGCAAGCTGATTGCTGTACAAAAAAGAAAAAAAAATTAAACATTTTTTTTTTTTCCTTACCTGAATCCAAGGACCGGTGATCGGGCCTCAGGTGATGGCTCCTCTCCGGTCAGCTGGTCTCCCATAGTACACTGGTGCCCGGTCATCAGGTGATCGGGCCCCAGTGCAGTATAGGAGATCACCTGATCGGGAAGCCCGGAGAAGATCACCGGAGGCCAGGAGGATGCAGGTAAGTGTAATGAAGGGGGGGGTTGCGGGGGGGGGAGGGGGGGTCGTGGGGGTCCACGATCGCGGGGCGGGGCTTAGCGCCAGGGGGCGGGGCTTAGCGTCGGTGGGGGGTAGTAGCGGTGGTCGATCGGCGCATGCGCGGGCTCTTAGTTGCGGTATTTTTTCCGAAAATACCGCGACTAGAGTGCGGATGGGATCCGCAGGGACAGAGTTTTATCGCAAGCTCTGTCCCTGCAAGGGATTTATAGTAAATCCCTGTGATATTGCCTGAATTCGCAATGCGAATTCACTCGGTAATATCACACTACAATCCGCATTCAATATGCGGATTGTAATAAATAGAGCCCATAGTAACAATTTGCAAAATAAACTATTAGGGGGTATATTTACTAAAGTGCGTGTTTTTAGAAGTGGAGATGTTGCCTATAGCAACCATTAAGATTCTGGCTTTTATTTTCTAGAAGGTGCTAGATAAATGTTAAGTAGAATCTCATTGGTTGCTATGGGCAACATTGCCACTTCTAAAAACCTGCACTTTAGTAAATATACTGTACACCCTTCATGTTATATTTTATGAAATTTTGGGAACGTTTGAACATCATGTAAATCAAGACGCAGGGGGTGACTCAGAGTTGTACACTGATGACATCATTGTGGACGCAGATGCGGAAATATGGTAATGCTGCAGGAGGCGTCTGAAGTAAAATAGGCCTCCTGCCGGCATCGCAGATACGAGTGCTGAGTCCAAAGACTTAAGGTGCGTACAGAGGGCGATTTTACCGAGCGATTGCATGATTACGACATCATAATCATGCAATCGTTCAGTAATCGTGCAAAAATCGTGCACTATAATGATGGAAACGACCAGCGATGCACGCTCCAGCTGGTCGTTCCAGACATTGTCCATCGCCTGAACATGCAGGCCAATCTGTCTAAAACAACAGATTGGCCATGTTCACGAATGATGGAGGGTGCCCACAATGCACGACTGATCGTTCAGTGTAGGCACTACAGGGGAACAGGACCGATGGTACGATTACGATATCGTAATCGTACTGTCTTTCCTAATCGCCCAGTGTGTACGCACTTTTAAGCTTACTCAGTATGGCTGCTGGAACTCCTCTGCCAGGGCCAGGAAATCTGCATCAGAAGATGCAGACCCTGGTCTCGGCAGGCCTACAAAATGGGGGTGATGTCTCTGTTTTGTAAAACAAACACTGTGGTCACCCCCAAAAGTCAATCAGGCTGTGGCTTAGGGGACACTGTATGCAATGACACAGGACCCGTTCAGCACGTGCACAAAAGGATTCCTTTAATCATGCTCATTTGAAATACTGGTAAAACAAAATATTTGATCTTATGTTTCATGAAATTTTGGGAATATTTGAATATAATGCAAATCAAGAGACTGGGCCTGAATCAAAGATGTACGCAAACCATCAGGTTTTCGTTAGGGGTGAGCGGGTTCGGATTTCTGAAATCCGAACCCCCCCGAGCCCCCCCGATCCGAGTCCGATCCGAGTCAGGCTCGACTTTTCCCGCCTGACTCGGATCTGAAATCGAGGCAAAACGTCATCTTCCCGCCTTCCGAGTCTCGCGGGTTTTGGATCCTATATAAGGTACACACGTCGGCGCCATTTTCTCACTCGGCTGTGGACAGTGAAGAGGGAGGGTGGGAGTTAGGGCTGTGTAGTGTAGTGTAGTGTAGTGCTGCTGTTGTCCACTACTTCAAAGTCCATAGGGGCTGGCTGTGTTGTGCTGTGCTGCTGTTGTTAATAGGGGCTGTGTCCACTACTTCAAAGTCCATAGGGGCTGGCTGGACTGTGTTGTGCAGTCAGTTCTCCATAGGGGCTGTGTCCACTCCAAAGTCCTGTGCAGTGTCCCAGTCCTAAAGGAGTGCTGTAGTGTTGTCCAGGGGGTGCTCTGTCCATCAGGGGTGCTCCCCCCAAGTGCTAAAAAAATAATATATTTTCTGTGTTTGTGAATTGTGTGCGCAGTAGCCGCACGTGCATCAACAAAGTAGTGCCAAGCGTGCGCCTGTGTCATAAGTAAAGGGCCGGCTGGCTTGACCGTTAAAGGGTGCTGTAACCCCCGAAAGTACACTCCAGTCCAAACCAAAAAAAAATTATTTTCTGTGTTTGTGAATTGTGTGCGCAGTAGCCGCACGTGCATCAACAAAGTAGTGCCAAGCGTGCGCCTGTGTCATAAGTAAAGGGCCGGCTGGCTTGACCGTTAAGGGTGCTGTAACCCCCGAAAGTACACTCCAGTCCAAACCAAAAAAAAAATTATTTTCTGTGTTTGTGAATTGTGTGCGCAGTAGCCGCACGTGCATCAACAAAGTAGTGCCAAGCGTGCGCCTGTGTCATAAGTAAAGGGCCGGCTGGCTTGACCGTTAAGGGTGCTGTAACCCCCGAAAGTACACTCCAGTCCAAACCAAAAAAAAAATTATTTTCTGTGTTTGTGAATTGTGTGCGCAGTAGCCGCACGTGCATCAACAAAGTAGTGCCAAGCGTGCGCCTGTGTCATAAGTAAAGGGCCGGCTGGCTTGACCGTTAAGGGTGCTGTAACCCCCGAAAGTACACTCCAGTCCAAACCAAAAAAAAAATTATTTTCTGTGTTTGTGAATTGTGTGCGCAGTAGCCGCACGTGCATCAACAAAGTAGTGCCAAGCGTGCGCCTGTGTCATAAGTAAAGGGCCGGCTGGCTTGACCGTTAAGGGTGCTGTAACCCCCGAAAGTACACTCCAGTCCAAACCAAAAAAAAAATTATTTTCTGTGTTTGTGAATTGTGTGCGCAGTAGCCGCACGTGCATCAACAAAGTAGTGCCAAGCGTGCGCCTGTGTCATAAGTAAAGGGCCGGCTGGCTTGACCGTTAAAGGGTGCTGTAACCCCCAAAGTACACTCCAGTCCAAACCAAAAAAAAAATTATTTTCTGTGTTTGTGAATTGTGTGCGCAGTAGCCGCACGTGCATCAACAAAGTAGTGCCAAGCGTGCGCCTGTGTCATAAGTAAAGGGCCGGCTGGCTTGACCGTTAAGGGTGCTGTAACCCCCGAAAGTACACTCCAGTCCAAACCAAAAAAAAAATTATTTTCTGTGTTTGTGAATTGTGTGCGCAGTAGCCGCACGTGCATCAACAAAGTAGTGCCAAGCGTGCGCCTGTGTCATAAGTAAAGGGCCGGCTGGCTTGACCGTTAAGGGTGCTGTAACCCCCGAAAGTACACTCCAGTCCAAACCAAAAAAAAAATTATTTTCTGTGTTTGTGAATTGTGTGCGCAGTAGCCGCACGTGCATCAACAAAGTAGTGCCAAGCGTGCGCCTGTGTCATAAGTAAAGGGCCGGCTGGCTTGACCGTTAAAGGGTGCTGTAACCCCCAAAGTACACTCCAGTCCAAACCAAAAAAAATATTATTTTCTGTGTTTGTGAATTGTGTGCGCAGTAGCCGCACGTGCATCAACAAAGTAGTGCCAAGCGTGCGCCTGTGTCATAAGTAAAGGGCCGGCTGGCTT
The DNA here is from genome assembly GCA_031769625.1 of Taudactylus pleione. Taxonomy (NCBI): domain Eukaryota; kingdom Metazoa; phylum Chordata; class Amphibia; order Anura; family Myobatrachidae; genus Taudactylus; species Taudactylus pleione. The sequence continues at coordinate 1,092,439 of JAUIMM010000104.1, read as the reverse complement.
GACCGTTAAGGGTGCTGTAACCCCCGAAAGTACACTCCAGTCCAAACCAAAAAAATAATTATTTTCTGTGTTTGTGAATTGTGTGCGCAGTAGCCGCACGTGCATCAACAAAGTAGTGCCAAGCGTGCGCCTGTGTCATAAGTAAAGGGCCGGCTGGCTTGACCGTTAAAGGGTGCTGTAACCCCCAAAGTACACTCCAGTCCAAACCAAAAAAAAAATTATTTTCTGTGTTTGTGAATTGTGTGCGCAGTAGCCGCACGTGCATCAACAAAGTAGTGCCAAGCGTGCGCCTGTGTCATAAGTAAAGGGCCGGCTGGCTTGACCGTTAAGGGTGCTGTAACCCCCGAAAGTACACTCCAGTCCAAACCAAAAAAAAAATTATTTTCTGTGTTTGTGAATTGTGTGCGCAGTAGCCGCACGTGCATCAACAAAGTAGTGCCAAGCGTGCGCCTGTGTCATAAGTAAAGGGCCGGCTGGCTTGACCGTTAAAGGGTGCTGTAACCCCCAAAGTACACTCCAGTCCAAACCAAAAAAAAATTATTTTCTGTGTTTGTGAATTGTGTGCGCAGTAGCCGCACGTGCATCAACAAAGTAGTGCCAAGCGTGCGCCTGTGTCATAAGTAAAGGGCCGGCTGGCTTGACCGTTAAAGGGTGCTGTAACCCCCAAAGTACACTCCAGTCCAAACCAAAAAAAAAATTATTTTCTGTGTTTAGCCGCACGTATATATCAAATCGATATAACATAAATGGAGGACCAAACTTTCTCCGATAAAAATAAAATAGAGAAAGATCAAGAACCACTTCCTCCTAGTGCTGAAGCTGCTGCCACTAGTCATGACATAGACGATAACATGCCATCAACGTCGTCTGCCAAGGCCGATGCCCAATGTCATAGTAGAGGGCACATACAATCCCAAATGGCAAAGTTCAGGAAAATGACCTTGAAAAAGACATTTAAATCAGCTGAAGAGAAACGTAAACTTGCCAATATGCCATTTACGACACGGAGTGGCAAGGAACGGCTAAGGTCGATCCCTAGTATGTTCATGACTAGTGGTTCAGCTTCACATGACGATGGAAGCCCTCCTCCCACTAAAAAAATCAAAAGAGTTAAGCTGGCAAAAGCACAGCGAAGAACTGTGCTTTCTAAGAAGATATCACAAATCCCCAAGGAGAGTCCAAGTGTGGTGGTCGTTGCGATGCCTGACCTTCCCAGCACTGGACGGGAAGAGGTGGCTCTTTCCACCATTTGCACGCCCCCTGCAAGTGCTGAAAGGAGCACCCACAGTCCACTTGCTGATATGCAAATTGAAGATGTCACTGTTGAAGTACAACAGGATGAGGATACTGGTGTAGCTGGCGCTGAGGAGGAAGTTGGCGAGGAGGATTCTGATGGTGATGTGGTTTGTTTAAATCAGGCTCCGGGGGAGACAGTTGTTGTCCGTGGGATGAAAAAGCCCATCACGGTCATGCCTGGGCAGAAGACCAAACATTCCACCTCTTTGGTCTGGCAATATTTCTATCCAAGTCCGGACAACAACTGTCTTGCCATATGTACCATATGTAAAGGTGAAATAAGTAGGGGTAGGGACGTCAACCACCTAGGAACATCCTCCCTTATACGGCACCTGCAGCGCGTTCATAAAAAGTTACTGTCAAGTTCAGAAACTTTGGCTAAGACCGTAAGCAGTCCAGGGACACCTAAATCCCGTTATCCTGTTGTATCCAAGCGCCTGCAAACCACACCGTCAACTCCCTCCTCGTCAATTTCCTCCTTAGTCAGGATCGGAAGTAGTCCTGCAGGCCATGTCACTGGCATGACTGACTCTCCTATCCGGGATTCCTCTGGAGGATCCTGCATTGCTACGCCTACTGCTGCCGCTGCTGCTGTTGCTGCTGCTGGGAGTCGTTCATCATCCCAGAGAGGAAGTAGGAACACCACTACTTTTACTAAACAATTGACCCTCCAACAGTCCTTAGCGAGGAGGATGAAGTACGACAGCAGTCATCCTGAAGCAAAACGTATAACTGAGGCCTTGACTGCTATGTTGGTGTTAGACGTGCGTCCGGTATCCGCCATTAGTGCAGTGGGATTTAGACAATTGATGGAGGTAGTGTGTCCCCGGTTCCAAATCCCGTCTAGATTCCACTTCACTAGGCAGGCAATACCGAGACTGTACAGAAACGTCAGAAAAAGTGTCCTCAGTGTCCTGAAAAATGCCGTTGTACACAATGTCCACTTAACCACGGACATGTGGACAAGTGGAACAGGGCAGACTAAGGACTATATGACTGTGACAGCCCACTGGGTAGATGTATCACCTTACGCAGCAACAGCAGCAGCGTCACCAGTAGCAGCATCTCAGAAACGCCAGCTCGTTACAAGGCAGGCTACGCTGTGTATCACCGGTTTCAGTAAGAGGCACACCGCCGACAACCTCTTAGAGAAACTGAGGGAAATCATCGCCCAGTGGCTTACCCCACTTAGACTCTCCTGGGGATTTGTGATATCTGACAACGCCACCAATATTGTGCGGGCATTACATCTGGGCAAATTCCAGCACGTCCCATGTTTTGCTCACACAATAAACTTGGTGGTGCAGAATTTTCTGAAAAGCGACAGGGGCGTGCAGGAGACGCTTTGGGTGGCCCGAAAAATTTCTGGCCACTTTCGCCATTCAGCGACTGCGTGCCGAAGACTGGAGCGCCAGCAAACACTCTTGAACCTGCCCTGCCATCACCTGAAGCAAGAGGTTGTGACGCGGTGGAACTCAACCCTCTATATGCTTCAGAGGATGGAGGAGCAGCAAAAGGCCATACAAGCCTATACATCCACCTATGACATAGGCAAAGGAGGGGGTATGCACCTGACTCAAGCGCAGTGGAGAATGATTTCCGTGTTGTGCAAGGTTCTCCAGCCCTTCGAACTTGCCACACGTGAAGTCAGTTCAGACACAGCCAGCTTGAGTCAGGTTATTCCCCTCATCAGGCTTTTGCAGAAGCAGCTGGAGAAAGTGAAGGAGGAGCTAAGACGGAGCGATTCCGCTCGGCATGTGGGACTTGTGGATGAAGCCCTTCATTCGCTTTGCCAGGATTCCAGGGTGGTCAATCTGTTGAAATCAGACCACTACATTTTGGCCACCGTGCTTGATCCTAGGTTTAAAGCCTATGTGGTGTCTCTCTTTCCGGCCGACACAAGCCTGCAGAGGTGCAAAGACCTGCTGGTGAACACACTGTCAGCTGAAGCGGAACGTGACACGTCAACGGCTCCTTCTTCATTTTCTCCCGCAACTGGGGCTGCCAGGAAAAAACTTAGGTATCCTAAGCAACCCGCTGGCGGTGATGCAGGGCAGGCAGGACCAAGTTTGGACATCTGGTCCGGACTGAAGGACCTGGCAACAATTTCTGACATGTCTACTGTCACTGCATATGATACTGTCACCATTGACAGAATGGTGGAGGATTACATCGGTGACAGCATCCAAGTAGGCATGTCAGACAGTCCATACCTGTACTGGCAGGAAAAAGAGGCAATTTGGAGGCCCCTGTACAAGCTGGCTCTATTTTACCTGAGTTGCCCCCCCTCCAGTGTGTACTCCGAAAGAGTGTTTAGTGCAGCCGGGAACCTTGTCAGCGAAAGGCGTAGGAGGTTGCTTCCACAGAATGTGGAGAAGATGATGTTCATCAAAATGAATTATCAGCTCTTCCAGGGAGACCAGCCTCCAGAAGGTACAGAGGGACCTGTGGTGGTGGATTCAAGTGGGGACGAGTTAATACTTTGTGAGGATGAGGATGTACACACTGAAGAGGGTGAGGAATCGGTGGATGAGGAGGATGAGGATGACATCTTGCCTCCGTAGAGCCAGTTTGTGCAGGGACACATTAATTGCCAGCTTGTTTTGTGGGGGCCCAAACGAACCAATCATTTCAGCCACAGTTGTGTGGCAGACCCTGGCGCTGAAATGATTGATTTGTTAAAGTGTGCATGTCCTGTTTATACAACATAAGGGTGGGTGGGAGGGCCCAAGGACAATTCCATCTTGCACTTCTTTTTTTTCTTTGCATTATGTACAGTTTGGGGCCTAGTTTTTCTAACTGCCATCCTGTCTGCCACTGCAGTGTCACTCCTAGATGGGTCACGTGTTTGTGCCGCCCACTCGTGTCGCTTAGCATAGTCATCCAGCTACCTCGGTGCAACCTTTTGGACATGAAAACACTATTGTGAGGTGTGAGGTGTTCAGAATAGACTGGAAATGAGTGGAAATTAAGGTTATTGAGGTTAATAATAGCATAGGAGCAGAGAAACCAACAAATTCTGTGATTTTAGCTGTTTTTATGCTTTTTTTAAAAAAAATACAGATCCAAAACACAAAACCCAGAACCCAAAACACGGAAGGGTGGTTTTGGCAAAACCAATCCAGATCCAAAACACGAAGAAAGATCCAGATCCAAAACCAAAACACAAAACACGAAAAGTGGCCGGTGCACACCCCTAGTTTTCGTACATCTCCAGTGGCGGTGGGAATGTGCAGGATACGTTCTTTGCATGTGTAGAACGGGTCCTGCGAGATCGCTAGCAGTGCCTCCTAAGCCGCAGTCTGATTGACAGGCTGTGGTAATTTGGGGGGCCTCACGCACCCCAAACAGTTAATGTTTTCAGAATTCCTTTAATCATGCTTATTTGACTTACTGGCTCAGTCAGTAATTAGTACCCAAATTAGTTCTCCGACTTCAGGCAGTAACCATCGGGACGCATGCGATGTTTCCATACCGAAAACGTTGGCTGATTGCATGCGGCATCAACACTGCGTGTACCTCTGAATCGAGCCCCATATGGGCTGTTGCGGGTGTGAGGACCAGAGTTGAGAATCACTGAATAAAGACGCAGTGGCTTCACTGGGGTCGGTGTCACCCAGTGCGCCAAATAGCCACCCTGCACACACCTAAAATGGAGGCATGGTCTCATGGCACACCCCCGGCTTTATCACTCTGGAGGCGGGCCCAGCACTACTGGAGATGCCGTGCTTCCCACAGAGACTTTCTCCGCACTGATGGCTCCTCCTTCGGGAGCCAGGCACTACACAATGAATCACAGTGCAGTGCCCAACTCCAGTTCAATGAGGAGGAGCCAGCATTTTGGTGTTACCCCCTCAGAGGGTGATACCGGGTGCAGTCTGCAACACCTGCTTGTTGTTATCTCATCGGAGGGTTACACTTGGATTGTCAATGACAATGTTTTTCAAATGGCAATAGTAGTTAACGCTTAATCAGGCTTGTTTAGCATTATTATTGCTTTTTGAAAAACATTGGTCAAAGCCGATCTGAAAATTTGAGGTTCAGTAAATCTGCTTCCTTGTGTTTCTAAAATAAACATGTCTATAATAAATAATGAACAGCACAACGCAAAAATAATTCACACCACATCACGTTTTTTAAGTAGAAGTAATGTATTTTCTATAATTGCCTAAAAGCAAATTCTACAGGACCTTCTAGGCACATCATTTATAAAGTGATACCTATCACTGTAGCTATTGCATCCCCAAGTATTGTAGGTATGTAGTGTACATATCACAGTATATCATGTCTCATTAATGGATCCTTATACTATACCTGTAGAGAGTTATGGAATGTGCACAGTGATATTATACATTTGCAGTAACATCCCGCGCTTGCAAGAGAGGCTAAACCAAATACACATATCTATTTTATGTAAAATCTTCCCAGCAGTATCCGTGACTCCCATACGATACACAGAAGGGGTAGAAAAGTGAGAGAGAAAGAATTATAGCTTTTACTAATGGGCAATGGCCAGATAGGAAACCTAATTCATTTCATTTGGGACTTCAGGCTTGTAATACATTCTCATATGATATTTCCATACTTTTATATTAATTATTATTATTATTATTATTATTATTATTATTATTATTATTATTATTATAGATGTGTGCTAAACCCCGTGTTTTGGTTTTTAGATCTGGATTCATCTCCTTGTTTTGGTTTGGCAAAGCCACCCTCAAATGTTTTGGTTTTGGTTTTAGATCTGGATTTTATTTAAAAAATTTATAAAAAGCTTTTAAGAACAGCTAAAATCATGCAATTTTTGCAAACCAAATCCCGAAATTCTAGTATAAAATCCAAATTCCAAACCACGGGAAGATCAGAACCGCTACTCAGATCTGTCTGGATTTCCAAAATTCATGTGGATTCGGATTTCTGGAGAACCGAACCGCACATCTCTAGATATTTCCATACTTATTATTCTTCCAAAGATGCGTCTGACTCAGATTAAGGATTTATATGTGTCATGTCAGTGCATATTTCATACATGCCTACCCTCCCGATTTTTCGCGTAACCCCCCACACCCCCGGAAGGGTAGGCATTTCTCCCGCATTCTGTCCACTACCTAGAATTAGGAGAATTTCCGTGGCGATCGCTGGTGTCCGTGAAGGGGCGGGGCTTAACGACCTGATCCTCGTCAGAAACCCCTCCTGCATGCGCTAGTGGGGCTGCAGCCTGTCAGATCCATTGTGCAGGTGCCGGAACCCGGCCAGACCAGCAGATGCAGTCGTAGAGGATAGGAGCCGCTGCTGGTTACCTTCATGCAATATTTAAAAGTCTATGGGGGGTGGGGACTGTGCACATATTACATAAATAATTATACCTGTAACAGTATATATTTTTACCACAGCTGGCATGCGAAGTTCTCATATTTATTCTGTAATAAGTAGGGTGAAGCAGCCAGTGAATGAACACTACCAGTGAATGAACATGAATCAGGGTTGCCTATCCTCCCGATTTGGGCGGGAGCCTCCCGATAATCGGGTGCAGCTCCCGCCCCCCCGGAAAGGCAGGCAATCCTCCCGGCGGCCGCCGATCCCCCCGACATCCCCCGCAATGTACTCCTAACCCCCTGCGAGGGCAGCCAGTGACGCGATTCGCCTGTATTATCGGCATTGTGTAGCGGGGGCGGGGCCAAAATGACGCGATCGCGTGGCCCCGCCCCCATGACACCTACAAACGTCATACACCCATCCGGACACGCCCCCTTTTTCGGCCACGCCCCCCGCTGCCCTGCCGATCTGGCTGCTCCCTCCCGGAAGTAGCAGCCAGAAAGTCGGCAACTATGACATGAATACAGTAATTTAAAATTTGTAAAAAGTGCAATCTTAAATTAGATGTATTGATTGACTATGTTTTATTGATGTAAGTCATATTATTCATTTACTGGACTTTTCTGTTCATTTGTTAGCATTGTGCGTTCATTCTCTGGTGATTTCAATTCTAACTATTCCTTCAGTTTTTGGGCTCCATTCATCATCACTTAATTTTAACATTTTCACCTGCAATTGTAGAAATTAAGTATTCGGCCATTCATCATAAAGGTAAAGCAGGAAATACAGTAACGCAGATATCTCCTGCTTATCTCCAGATGGCGAGTGCTCCCACTACCCGCTCCTTCCCTATGGGAAGGAGTCCCGTGTCGTGAAAAGGGATCCTTTTGGATTCCTCATCCCCTGTCCGTCACCTTTCACTGGACGCAGGGGCTCTTGTGCGCATGAGTAGATTCACTGCTCCGAAAGGAGTAGTGAAAAAAACGGTAGAGACAGCTGATTTTCGGATCAGCTGCATCTGCGCTGGAGCAATGATGAATTGCTCCAGCGCTCGCGTCGAGTAGGAATGTTAATTAGCGTGTTCCGTTTGGACTTCACTAATTAACATGTTGAATAGAGCCCTTTAAAGCAAAAATGTATTTTAAAGGTATACGTACTAATAATGATGGCACATGCAGGCCCGCCAAGAGCCGGGCCGGGCCCGGGTGAAAGGGGGCATGGGCTAATTGCGGGAGGTGTGACCACACCTCCTTAGGTAAAAAATACGTTTTGCAGCGGCGTTGTGTGCTGGCGAGGGGTAGCTGTGAGCCCCCTCAGCCTGGCGCATAACCAGTAGGGAGCGTGATCAGCTTGATCGCTCCCCCACAGGCATAGGAGACTGCTGTGGCTGCCTCTTAGCAGCTGCGAGCAGTGTCTCTCAGTGCAGCCCAGCACACAGCAGCGTGTGCTGGGCTGCTGTGATGTAAGAGGGGGAGAGCGGTGCCGGGCCCCACCAGGCCTGGGTAATTAGTCTCAAAATAGTTTTTATCTTGTATCTTTTACAGCCCCTTAAATATGAGAATTCCCTTAATCGTTCATTCACTGTATCATTCACCCTATATTTCTTTTTGTCAAATCATTCATGTTAGTTATATATATTGTACCATATGGAGCACTACAAATATTATCTTTATGGCAAAAGTATTGGTTACAAATGCAAACTTGCAAGACGTACACTGATAAATGTTTGTCATAACATAAATTACATGGTTCACTAACTACAGATCATTTTAAATATCATTTAAGTGCTTGTAAAATCGACACCTTGCCATTAACTGCTGACTAGCCCCTTTCTCTCTTTCTGTATGCTGCTTGAAATTCGTAAGGTCATTTTACCCGCTGGTGTTCTGCCTTGCATTTTTATTGCATTTGCTGTTATTAGTGGCATGGCGTGCTACTGTACATCTACAAACCTAGAACTGACACAACTGCAATTGTTGGTTGGTCCCAACTATCCTGGATGCAGGTGGCTTAGGCTGCCACCTCCATCACCCCAGCCAAGGGATTGACACAAAGGAGCTTAGACCTTCTGCACTGCACTGCTGTATGTGTTGTGGATGAATTATTTCTTCCCCCTCTCCAAATAACTACCAAACTATTACATATTCATAGACAGCTTTGAAATCACAGACTATGTACCTACTGAATTTACCTTCTCTATTTTATCCAACTCACTTACACTACACTTCTCTCCATACTCTTCTCCTAAGCATCCTGTTTCTACATGCTCCATCGTTAGTTCCCATTCACTACTCTGTACACATGAATTGTTTTGTTTTCCTTCAACCACCACAATCACCAGCCCACTAAAGTTGAAACAAACCTTATTCCAACAAATCATCCTTGCATGTCTTCTACAGTATCTCACCCGCTTCCTTTTGATGACTGCTGGAGACCTCACACCTAACGCTGGGCAACGTGTGATCCCCACTCTTTGCTCTTGCTTCTCCCCAAAACTTGACAAACTCCAATCCTTCCAGCCTTATTCCCATCTCTTTACTACCCTCCCTCCACTATGTCACTATGTATCAACCCCACCTCCTTCCATGATCTATTTATTTCAAAATCCCTTGATCTGTTTGCCATTACAAGAAACTTACCTCCTGTGACACTTCACTACCTACAAGTTTCTCCCACAGGGGACTCTTCTTCAACTACACTAAAGAACTACAGAGAATTAGGCATCCTACTTTCTCTATTCTGTACCTTCCCTGTCGTCCTCTGGAACGTGCCCTCTTACTCTCTTCCTTTGAAATTGCCTCCATCAGTCTAATTTCTGTTTTACCTCTGCTTTTATTTATTGCACCCCAAGTTCAGTTTCCCAAAATCTTGCTGCCTGGGAGAAATGGACCAGTGGAGAAGTTGCCCATAGCAACCAATCAACATAAAGGTAGCATTTATCAAGTACATTCTAAAATAATAGGTAGGGGCTGATTAGTTGCTATGGGCAACTTCTCAACTGGTCCAATTCACTGCTTATTATATCAACCCCTTATTTCCTTTCCTTTGACCTACCGAATCTCATACTAGGTGATTTCAATATTTTAATTGACAACCCTGTGATGATACTCCCTTGACTTTGTCTTCTGCCACTTGTGGGCCATCTGTAGTTTCTCTACCTTGGCCTACCTGCTCCCCAACAAAATCTACTTTTATTTAGTCTCACCTTAACTAAAATCTACATGCTCACAGTGCCACCTAAGTACCAACCAGATCCTCTTTAATTAGAGATGTTGCCCCACCCCCGTGTTTTGGTTTTGGATCTGTATCTCCTCTGGTTTTGCATCTGGATTGGTTTTGCCAAAACCGTCCTTGCCTGTTTTGGTTTTTGGTTTTGGATCTGTATTTTTTCAAAAAAAAATAAATAAATAAAAACAGCTAAAATCACATAATTTCGGCCTGTTTTTCTTCCTACAGTATTATTACCATCAATAACATTTATTTCCAGTCATTTCCAATCAATTTTGACCACCTCACAATATTGATCTAGTTTAGGGCCAAGAGGTTGCATCCAGCTAGCTGGCTGACTAAGCTAAGCGACAGCAGTGGGCGGCACTAACATGTGGCAGTTCAGCTTCCAAGTTCCAACATGGATACAGGGTGTTATACAGTGTGGGTTGGACACACCAATAGTGCACTTACTGTAACAGCAGTGTCGGCAGGAGGGGGGATTGTACACCCATGGGGGGAGGGGGGCCAGATCAGACACCCGTGGTGGATGTGGGGCAGGGCCGTAGCTAGGGTAGTGCAGCCAGTGCCATCACACAGGGCACCACAGGTCAGGAGGCACTGTTTGGGTCTGTCAAATTTCTGTTTATTATCACTCTTGCTTGTAGCTTCCTCTTATTTCATCCCCAGCATCTCCTGGCCTCCCCTATCTCTTTCCTGGCCCTTCCCCATGAAGCCATTCCCCTTTTTTGGATGCATTATGTCCCTTTGAAAAATGAGGGGGGCGCCAATGCTTTTGCTTGCACAGGGCACCAAAAAGTCTAACTACAGCTCTGCCGTGGGGACGCGGGGGGAGGAGGTGAGACACAGGGGGGTATAGAGAGTGAGGGAGGGGAGGAGAGACATGCAGCAGTGAGGAAATCTTTATGGCTACCTCAGCTACATGGGGAAAAGTATCACTTTTACGAAAAGCTGACTTCACAAAAAGAGCAGCTTTTCGGAAGTGATACTTTTGTTAGTGCAGCATGATGAATGCCTCCAAAACATTTTTAAAATTTGCAGCGAGTTTAAAACATAATTATCACTAGTGATACTGGTTCTACCTTACTGAATATTGGCCCTCATTCCGATCTGAACGTTATTGCTCAGCCACAGGGAAGCGGCTGTTTAATACCGTGCAACTAAAATGCAAATGCTGCAGGAGGTGTCTATAGGAATCTTGCATGCATCTGCGATCCGAGTGCAGCGTCCAGAGTAGCTGCTTCCGATCACCATGACAACAAGCTTGCTCAGCCTGCACATTAGAACCTCTCTGACAGGTCCAGGAAGTCACACGAAGCAGACCCTCGGCTTGGCATGCCTAGACAATGGGTGCGACATGTCCCCATTGTGCACAACGGTTCTGGTCTCCCCCTCCCCAAACGCTGCAGTATGTCAACCAAGGGGAGACTGAGAGCAATCACACCTGCGCAGCCCCACAACAAACCATCGAGTTTACATACATATCTGATTCAGGCTCACTGAACCTAGCTGCCTCCTTGTCCCAGTAAACCTGTCTCAATATGCCATCATTTCAAGCTACTTGGACTCTGATCTTGACTCCAGACCATTACATTCAGACTTATGCAATCTAAAGCTCACTCATGGCACCCACACCTGCTAACTGCAAACGGGGTGTGGTATAAAAGATCGCTAGTGTAAATGTCAGCACCAAATGGTCGACGTGGACAAAAGGTTGACAGGTACAAAAGGTTGACCAACAAAAGGTCGACAGTACAAAGGTCGACAGGGTTAAAGGTCGACAGGTTCATATGATCAATACACATGCGATTGACACATTTTTTTTGCATTCTAACCTTAATCTTAACCCTAACCCACCCCCTAGTGTTTAATCCTCCCCCTGGTGCCTAAATGTCCCGATAGTGCCTAAATCTAACCGTATCCTAACTCTTACCCTAGTGCCTAACACTAACCATCCCTTCCAGCAGCCTAACCCTCCCCTAAGTGTCTAACCCTCATCCTATCCTTAAAAAATGTTGAAAAAAAAAATTATAAAAAAAAATGTGTTGACCATTGTTGTGTCGACCATTGGTATGTCAACCATTTGAACCTGTGGATATTTTAACTCTGTCCACTTTTTGCACTGTCGACCTTTAATCAGTCAACCATTTGTACCTGTCGACCGTTTGTACCTGACGACCTAGTGCATGGCGAACATTTGGTGTCGACCTATTCATTGTCAACCTTTTTACTGTTGACATTTCATCCGGATACCCTGCAAACATGTTTCCACATTGCTGAGAACCACAATACATTTATGTTGTCTGTCATACTTTAACTATACTTGTACTACAAACCTACTTATTATCTCATATATGTAGCCAGTCTTCTAAGCCTTGTAGCCTCTACCACCCTCAACACACTCATCCTTTGGGCAAAATGTACTAAGCGGCGGTTTGACGGCGTGTTCTATTCTATCTAAACCCCGACGGTTTGGTGGCGGGTTCTATTCTGTTCTAAACCCCGGGGGTTTGGTGGCAGTTTTGCAGAAGTTTCTAAATGACAGCTCTGTTCTATTCTATTCTAAAATGTGTTTTGATGGCAGTTTTGCAGCGGTTTTGGCCTTAGTAAATCTTTAGATAGCAAACCCGCCGCCAAACCACAGTCAAAACACATTTTAGAATAGAATAGAACAGGGCAAAGGGCTGTCATTTAGAAACTTCTGCAAAACCGCCACCAAACCCCCAGGGTTTAGAACAGAATAGAATCCGCCACCAAACCGCCAGGGTTTAGAATAGAATAGGACCCGCCGTCAAACCGCCGCTTAGTAAATTTTGCCCTTTCTCTTTCCTACCTTACAGCCCATGATTTTCTCTTCTACTTCAAAGACAATGGGCAAAATTTACTAAGCGGTGGTTTCTATTCTATTCTAAACCCCGGGGGTTTGGTGGCGGTTTTGCAGCGGTTTCTAAATGACAGCCTGTTCTATTCTATTCTAAAATGTGTTTTGATGGCAGTTTTGCAGCAGTTTTGTAGCGGTTTTGGACTTAGTAAATCTGCAGATAACAAAACCGCCGCCAAACCACAGTCAAAACATATTTTAGAATAGAATAGAACAGGGCTGTCATTTAGAAACTGATGCAAAACCGCCACCAAACCCCCAGGGTTTAGAACAGAATAGAACCCGCCATCAAACCGCCGGGGTTTAAAATAGAATAGAACCCGCCGTCAAACCGCTGCTTAGTAAATTTTGCCCGATGTATGATAAAATGAAAGCTCATGAGTTTTTAGAGGAGGTGAGCGAATCAATAGGGCTGCAATGAGCACAAAGAGGTGAGATGCAGAGAGAGTTAAGGATGTTATAGCCTTAGAAAAAATACGAAGGAGTGTTTTGATGAAAAGAAATGTGTAGTACATGGTGAGTTTTAGGTAAGTTACTGTTAGGCAAATTTTAAGGAAATCAGCTTTTAAATCTGAAATTACCTTAGAAGTTGGTCAATGTTTGTTCAACTGTTTGATTAACTGTTATGTTAACACACTTTGGGCTGTATTTACTACAATCCGCATATTGAATGCAGATTGTAGCGTGATATTATCGACTGAATTCGCATTGCGAATTCAGGCAATATCACAGGGATTTACTACAAATCCCTTGCAGGGACAGAGCTTGCGAGAAAGCTCTGTCCCTGCGAATCCCCACCGCACACTGGTCACGGTATTTTCACAAAAAAATACAGTGACCAAAGTGCCCGCGCATGTGCCGACTGGCCGTCGCTGCTGCCCCCGGCGCTAAGCCCCGCTGTGATTTATCACTTTGTGCATTTAACCCCAGCTGCTAACACAGCCACAGCTGCCCCTATACTGAATATAAGGAATGGTATCCTTGATTAAGACAGGCTGCATCTAAGTCAAATGGTCTGCTTATCAAAGGAGATAACTTGCTCTGAGTTGGAGCAAAGACCAGGCCAGATATATACCATAAACTAAGCTTCACTGACCAATATAGACATAGTAGCCATATTTATAACTAGCTAAAGTACTTGGCATTGCCTGGGTTTAAATCTTCAAGGCATTAAGTTTTATTATGTGATGTTGTCCAAGTCCATTCAGTGGAAGGCCCAGAACAGGCTCCCCAGGTCAAAGTTTTTCCAAGCGCACTCCGCCGTGAGGTCTGACCGGGACCCTAACCCCTTAAAAACTGGCAAGGATCCAACTGGACCACCTTGCGTTGGTTTCATCCAAATCAGTGCAGGGGTATATCTTGAAGTTATTACGTTTTATTATGTGATGTCATCCAAATCCATCCAGTGGAAGGCCCAGAACAGGCTCCCTGGGTCAAAGTTCTGCCAGGCGCACTCTGCCGTGAGGCCCGACAGGGACCCAAACCCCTCTGTGAAGTTTTCATCCAAATCTATTCGGTGGAAGGCCCAGAAAAGGTTCCCCAGGTCAAAATCCTGCACAGTGTCCCCAGGTCAAAGTTCTGCCCAGTGTACACCAAAGGAAGGTCCGACCGGGACTTCGACCCCCTAGTATGTCTTCTGGGATCCCACGTTACCACTCTGTGAAGTTTTCATCCAAATCCATCCAGTTTAAGGCACAGAACAGGCTCCCCGGGTCAAAGTTCTGCCCAGCGTACACCAACGGGAGGTCCGACTGGACCCTAAGCCCCCTAAAATCTGTCCAGGATCCAACTGGACCCAACAAACAGACCAATGAATTTTATATATAAGACTTATGGGACATAGGGCCTGATTCAGCAAGGAACGCACAGGAGAGAACACACGTACCTGTCTGCAGCGAGTATATGCTAATCAATGCATACGCACTGAGACTGGAGCACAAGATGCAGACGCCCAGTGGCATATTAAGCCACCCATTTCCCTTTCCTCCAAGCCTGATCAGTACGCAAGATAGCATAAACATCGGTAACATCGAGAACCATCGGACCCATTAGCATATTAGTGGTTGACCTGAGCTGCCGTAGGATTTTGGCTGCTTCCTGTGTAAAGCTTACGGTATGGCTGCGTATGCCGCTGCACTGCCTTAATTATGCACGCCCCTATAACAGCGTCAGAGCCGGATTAAGGGGGGTCATAGCGGGCGAGTACCCCCGGGCCCCCCTCTCTCAGAGAGACCCCCAGCCAGAGCTGCTCTGCCCCAGCTCTGGTGCTGCTGTCTCCAGCCTCTGCAGTTAGAAGCATCGGCGGAGGCTGGAGATGAGAAGAATCAGTCCATGTGCTGCCAGATAGGCAAGGACAGATCCAGGGGAGGGGTGGACACACGCACAGCAGCACACATGATGTCATACAGTGGCCGGAAGAGGGGCTTGTGAGTGGTACAGCTCCTTTTCCCGGTACTCTAGGAGGCAGACCCTACTAGTACATTGATCTGCCCTGCTCCCTGCATGTCACGTCTGGCGAGGAGGGGTGACAGGGTGCCTCGCACTCACCTGGCTGTCTGCAGACAGTGCTTGGGATTCTACACTGGGCTGTGGTGTTCACAGTCCGCTCCACCCAAGCGTTGAGACCCGCCAGCCCCAGCACAGTAGTTAGGGGAGTGAGGAGCAGGAATGGGTGCAGAGCCAGTAGGAGGAGAGAGAGAGCCTGAAGGTGCATGCAATGCTCAGTAAACAGCCCAGACCAGTAAAAGGTAAGGAGTCAACTTTATGATACATGAATAAAAATAAATTAACCACTGCAGAAATATGGGTCTGTGATGTATTGGAGGGAGTGGAGGAGTATTAGCTTGTGGACAAGAACAAAGCCACCACCATGAATGTTGCAGCTTCTGCAGCCATTTTATAGTTAGGAATAAAAGTGTTCCTTATGTGGCAGCCATTTTATAGTTAGGAATAAAAGTGTTCCTTATGTGGCAGCCATTTTATAGTTATAAATTAAAGTGTTCCTTATGTGGCAGCTGTACAGCTGTAAGTCCAGTGCTGCCACTATAAGAGGTACCAAGAGGAAGCACTGGGGAAGGGAGTTGCAGATGGTCCTAATCAGGTCAGTGTGTGATGTATTCATCCAGCGATTGTACTACAGATACAGAGGACCCTACAGGCATTTCCCCTACATGCATGGGCATCCTGGTGCATTACCCTCTATGGGACATCCATAAGGCAGGCCTGGAGTAATACATAGAGTTATGGTATGGCGCACAGAGATCTAACCACTGAGGTGCAACAGCCGCTGATAGAATATACACAAAACATACTATTTTCCAGGACAGTCAGATTACATAGATGTGTGCCCATCTCCTAGTGCTGACCAGTGTGCAGCTCACAGCCAGTCTCCCTGCACACCATGCATAACGAGGTCTGTGCTACAGTTCTCCTCACACGTTACTGACCAGACGTGCTGCAGATACACCGTATAGTGCTAGTAACTGCAGCAACGGTGACGGCAATACCCGGCCGCACAGTATAACATATAGCACACAGACCTGCATCCCACTCAGTAGATATGGTCAGCCTGTGTCCGAATGCTGTGTAGAGAGGTGCAAGGCCCAAAAGAGTTGGGATTGAAAGTGGGAGTAGGCAAATTTAATTCTTAAACCACCCGTCCCTATAAAAGGAAAGTCTACATTCATCCATACCGAGAGGAGGCTAAAGAGTCTTCCCCCGCTGTAGGAGTGCAGGTAGGACCTGAGCTGCTGAGTCATGGAGGTGTTGGTGGACAGACACAGCGAGCACAGCCAGACAGGGGCGGTGCTGACAAGAGAGAGAGGGCCCCCCTGTCTTTAGTGCCCCGGGCCCCCCCGAAGGCTTGATCCGGCCCAACGCATAGGCATGCCTGTGTTAGCCTGACCACCTCACGTCACCACCCACAAACGACACTTCCTGTCAATCAATTTTGGATGGGTCTGTGTACACACTGCATGTAGTCTGTGTACCCTAACCCGATCACACTGGCTAGTTCACACACGCGCATTGTAATGCATGGGCAGTGCAAAAACATCGGCCAAGTGCGTGCGTTCTCTCCTGTGCGTTCCTTGCTGAATCAGGCCCATAGTCATGAAAGGAGCTACACAACATTGGTAATTATTTTTGCTCCAGGTAAATAGGTATTTAATGAATCACTACTGCTGCGTGATCAAAACAGGTAGTCCCCAGAATTAGCCCGAGTAGTGCTTCCCCTACTTGTGCCTAGATGAGTATCCAATCAGGGAGTTGCTGATGATTGTGGCTCGGTGATTGTTCACTCTAGCAGGGATAACACACTCTTGCTGTTTCGATTCTAATGGAAACCAGCCCAGGTTACCTAATAAATAATGGGGTTTAATATTTATGTGTTAACTACAGTAGTGGATCTTCAAATAGTCCATTCATTTCATTGGATGATCAAAACCCCATTGAAATGGATGTGCTGTTGGTACGAATGGTAAAAGCCACTCTCTTTTCTTTGGCAGCCACAAATATACAGCCACTGTATAGCACTGAATGATGCATACAGATATGCCCAGCTACATCCTTGCCGTTTTGTGCAGCAAATCGTGCTACGCATAGCGCCTCCATAGGAATGCATGGTGTGATCGCAGTGCACGCCATAGCAGTAGCCTATGCAGGCGCGCGGAATCCTATGGCGTAATGCATGCGCACGTTTGTGGCATGATCAGCCACAATGTAACTGGGCGCATCTGTACATTATAAGTGTGTAGTGTATATGCCAGCATGTCAAGCACTCAGAATGCCCTATTAAACATCTTCACCCACATCTCCCGCATTTTACTGTTAACCTGTAGGCTTGCAGCGTATGACAAGAAAATACATACAGTATATAATGAATGATTGTTTATAAGGAATAATATATGTAGGCCTGGCAAAGTATAGCGGGGAGATCTAATGAATGGCCTTTTTCTTTTTGCCACTAGCATCTGATTAGTGAGTTGTTCTATTCTTTAGCCTGACACACACTAGTTATCCTACCTTTTGTTGAGTGGAGCTTCTAATTAAAGGTGTGAATACAGACTTCTTCTTTTGTGCTATCTGCCATGGGAAGCAATGTACAGAGGCAGGCGTGATTGTGTATACAATGTGGCTACGCAGTAATGGAGCTTTTCATGCTATTTACAGTGTGTTAATGCCACTAGAAGAAGCCTACTTAGATGCTTATCTCTTTAAGATAGCAGGTGCCATAGAAACACTTGTACATTCCCAATATGCAATCTGCATTCCAGTTACAATTTCCAGGAGAAGCTAATTGGACTAATAGAATGTTACCTATGGGAGCACCGAACACGTTCTCATCTTTTTGTGCATTCATGTTGTGTAGGCATGGCAATATTAGCATTAAAGCCTGTCCCCGACATTCCTAAATTCAGTGTTTTTGGTTGGAGTATTCATTTGATGGTTTTAGCATCCTAGCGACATCTTTCCATTAGATAGAGAGAGAGGGCTCTATTTATTACCATTATTTTTACTAAAATAAAGTGAAAAAGGGTGTTTTCACACCCTTTTCACATTATTTTAGTATCACCTGTAGTTATTACAGGGCAATTGGAGTAGAATTAGTAAAATTCTACTCCAACCCCTATTTATCACTTATTTTTAGTAAAGCAGATCGCATTAATTGTAATGGGAAATGTGATCCGACCATAGTTACTAAAAATAAATTGGGGCTTAGTGTCGGTGGGGGGTAGCAGCGATGGTGGGTCGGCGCATGCGCAGGCTCTTAGTCGCGGTATTTTTTCCGAAAATACCGTGACTAGAGTGCGGATGGGATCCGCAGGGACAGAGCTTTATTGCAAGCTCTGTCCCTGCAAGGGATTTATAGTAAATCCCTGTGATATTGCCTGAATTCGCAATGCGAATTCACTCGGTAATATCACACTACAATCCGCATTCAATATGCGGATTGCAGTAAATAGAGCCCAGAGAGAGAGAGAGAGAGAGAGAGAGAATTAAAAATATATATGTCTCCTAGTGCTATATGGCAGCATAATTACAAATAGAGCTGTAATAAATATAAAGTAGTCCCGTGCCAATAGAAAATAAATTCACAGCTTATCTGGTATGTATCAGTATAGATCCATAGACCACTTTTTTCGACACCCTGTAGCCATACTTGCCTACTTTTTAAATAGCATTTCAGGTAGATTGTGTAAGCAACATCAATGAGCGTGACGTTACAGTGGACGTGTGCTGCTACATCTGAGGGATGCGTCATAAAATTGCCTTACATCCAAATGTAAATGAGCCCCAAAGCAAATAGTAAGATCTATATGATGATGAAAACACACTCATACTTTTCAGAAAACACATATAGCCATAGGGATCATTCTGCCTTATACCCAATGCAGGGAAATTATACTAATGATCCCATATGAATGTATATCAGAGTTGCCGACTTGTAGCTCCCTCCTTCCGGGAGGGAGCTGCCGGCTTCCTCAGCAAGGGGGGGGCGAGCTGCGTCAAAAGGGGGCATGGTCCGGGAAATGACGCATCAACGGGGGCGGAGCATGGGTGTGACAGCGCGATCGCGTAATCGCTGCCTTGCCCACTCTTCACAATGCCGAGATTAATGGCGGGGTTTATACTGTATTTGCGGGTCGGGCAAACGGGTTGCCGGGGACCGGGAGGCTTGCCTGCCTTTCCGGGGGGGCGAGGAGTGGCACCCGATTTTTGGGAGGCTCCCGGCCGAATCGGGAGGGTAGACAAGTATGATGTATATATCCCTGTTTTATTTTATATATATAACAGCTACATGATAGAGGTAAGGTGAAATCAGGGAGATTGCTAAACTCTTCAGGGAGACAGGGAGATTGCTACTATTTCAGGGAGTCTCCCTGACAATGAGGGAGAGTTGGCAAATTTGACTGTAACTCTTCTTTAATCGCATTCAGAAAGAGGAAATAAAACAATACATGGCGTAATCCTGTAAAGTTAATTCCAGATTACCAAAAGGTGCAACATGTAACCATATTATGTGTACATAAAAAAAAAGTGAATCAGCGCTTATCTGAATCCACAAAGGACAAAGGCCAAGTGCATAGGCCCAAATTAAAACATTTCAGGGACACATAATGGAAGACTCCATGGACTTTATTTTACTATTTGGACTCTAAATATGTGTAATGTGTTTACATAGCTCCATTGTTTATTTTCAATGCATATGTACTGTGTATACAGTATATATATTATATATAGTGACACACCTTTCCAGGAACAGGCCGCAGACAGGGTAAAATTCCCTCTGGGCTGCTCTTGCAGCACACAAACACACGGGTGCACCACATGGGTGTAATTGCTTTGTTGTTTTCGGTGATTGGTTTGTAGTACTAGGGTTGAGGTTAAACACTGGGCTTGATTCAGAGATGGACGCTAATGCGATTGCAGCTACGATATCGTAAGCAACGCAGCTGCCAATATATTATGCTAGCAGTCACTGTACAAAGTTTACCTGAGCATAAAAACGCCCACCGCTGCCTTCTGGTAACATCAACGCACATCGAGCAGCCATCTTGTCTTTGCGGAAGTTCTGACGAGCAGCAGACTCGGCAGCTCTCCTGACATGAGAGGGCTCTCATGCTGCATAGGAGATTGCGAGGACTCATTTATGCATGCCCCTGTAATGGCGTTTAGACGGTCAGACACTCCTGCGTTTTATTGACCACCCCGCTGTTACCAACCCCAAAAGCTGACGTCATCCACTTAGCGATAGTTTCCTCTGTGCGTCCATAATCGCAATGTGATTGCTGCGCACGAGCAGAGCGGCTTATACGCATGCGCGGTGGCAAACAATCGCTTCATATGTGCACATAATCACCTTCACATCCATCTCTGAATCAGGCCCACTGTCTGCTCTTGTGGGCAAAGAGACTGAGCTCTTGTGGGGAAGGAGACTGATGACAACTAGTTGAAAGGTGTCAAAGAAGCCGAATTGGCACTAGCTAGAGCAAGGGCCTCCAGCTGCCATCCTGACAAAAGCCTGCTGTGATATTTGTGACATGAGTTGATGGTGTGTTATCTCTGGCAATATCACAATATGTATATATTATTTATATATATATATATGTATATATATATATATATATATATATATATATATATACTAATAAATATATGAAGAGGAATTGGATGGAAGAGAATTATTTACATTTTTCATTCAGTTATTCATACATTTTTCCTCATATATTGTTAGTCAGCCACAGCTCATTGTTCATATCGTCTTCAAAACAAAATACTCTCCTAACTAGAACCTAAGGAGTTAATGGAAGACACGAGAGGACAGAATTACGGCTTGTCCTGTTCTGAGGTGTCTGACGGAATATATACACATGCGTACCGCGTAAATTATCTCGGTACAGCAGTTTGGATCAGGAATAACACAAGATATTGATTTGATTTTTTTTTTTGTAATGAGAACCATAATTTCACTGACAGACTACTGATCTGCCCTTGACAACATAATTAACCTGGAGATGTTGAGCCACTGAAACTATAATTATCAGCACTGAAATATGAAAATATTCTAGAATAATAAAAAATGAGACTTGAAAGTAGCAAAAGAATCCGGAAGAATATAGGGTAAGCGTTAAGTAGCGATGCATTTGACGGGATGGGTGGGAAAAAAAGTTATTTAATATAAAATTGGACCCTGCAGTAGCGGAGATTCTCATCTGAGCAAACAATGCTGGCAAGTATTTTTAAAGTGAAATGTAAAATATAAAATAGTGTGTATGCATCTGTAAAATTACATGTATAATTAAAGTATATATTAGTACCACCCCATTTATTAATTGCAGCTTTCGCAACTATCAAACATGTGTGGTGCAGACTTGTGTAGTGCAAACCTAATAAGAACACAGTGGGCCTGATTCAGAGCCGGACGCTCTGACCAGAGCGCTCGCTCTGAATCAGGGCCCTCCTACATGAAAATGGAGCGTCCTCCTGGACGCTCGCATAGCTGTGGGTGACCACCCACAGCTTATGCGAGCGTCCATGATGATGGTTGCGATGGTCAAGACCATCGCGACCATCGGGCTTGCGACGGAGACCCTGTGGTAGGGTCTCGCTGCCACAAGCCCTGGAGTGATTTTGGCTCTATCAGAGCCAAAATCACTCCCACTGACATCACTAGTGATGTCAGTGGGGCCGGCTTCAGACGGTAGGCGTTCCCATGGGAACGCCTCCGTCTGGCAGCCACGCCCCCGGCACACCCACCAAAGGGAGCGTGCTGTCAATCAACATCGACAGCACGCCCCCTTTGGTGCAAGACCCGGAGCGACGGCTACCCCGTCGCTAGCCAGGTCTCACGCATGCGCACGATGGAGCTCCCTCCATTGTGCACATGTGCAGTGGGGTAACATCGATCCGCTTGCGAGCGTCCTGCGCTCGCGAGCGGGTCTGAATGACTCCCAGAGTGAAGACAGCACAGAGTTCATCCAGAGTAGTATAGCAGCAGGGGCATTTCTAGAGAGGCCCGTATGCAGTCTCCAACATGGGTCCCCTCCTCTCCGCCCGGTGCCGGAAGCATACTGAGCTGTGTGCGGCCAGCGCCGGAGTTACAGACTCTGGGTACTAGAGTGTGCCCAGAGTCTTTAGTGTATGCACAGGTCACCGGGAAAATGGACACTCCAGGGACAGTGGCAGGTGGGGAGGTTGACTGGGGCGGTACACATGTCAAACCGTAACGCAGGTGTCCTAAGGTGAGCTCCGGGAGGACAGAAACCTCCCATGGAGCAGAAGGTCATTTTACAGCACTGGACCCCCCGCCGATATGGGACTTCAGAGAGGTAAGTAATATTATGGGTGCAGGGGGTGTGGTGCGGGGCCCCCCTGGACCCAGGTGCCCGTGTTCCCCGAACTTCCTGCACCCATTATAGATATGCCCCTGTATAGCAGCAATAAAGCTGAATAAAGTACAGAAGTTGCACAGTTATGTCTGTAAGAAGCATAAATAGAGGGACACCCATAATGGGGTGTATTAAACTAAAAGGTGCAGACAATAATACAACCTGGAAGTTTGATATGGAAATGCAATTAAAGCATTAAAGGTGTCACTGTAGAACCAGATGCAGATTCAAACCCAGATGATATAGAGAGGCTTAAGTGTAGAGTAACATGTGTACTCTATAATACATGGGAAAGAGTCAGATAATGACATGTGTACAGCACTGCAAGCAGAGCATCAAGATGGAAGTCTCATGAGAAGGATATATTTAAAATGTGTATTATTACTATTATATTACACCAAGTTGAATAAATGCAGCAGTATGTGTGATTACATAGACAACATGGTGTCTGTCTCTCAGCAACTAATGTCTGTTGAAGTATAAGTGGATGATGAAGAGATTGCTACAGTAGAACTTGACACCTGAGTTTAACTTCTTGGTTGCGACATTAGAGGCAAACGCAGCAAAGCTAATAACAGACAGTCAAAACAAAGTTATTCCAGTTTCCAGTTTCAAGAACGTGTGCCTAGTGATTTTAGTGCTGAGACAACTGCATTACATATAAACAGTGTACAATTCAGCAAATTTAAATTGAAGTGTTATAATTGTCACAAAATAGGTCACAAAGCAATTGAGTGCAAGCAAAATAATGAGAATCCTATGCAAAGCAAGAAATGCAATGGCAGAGATGAGTCAGCCCTGGGTTTTACAGATAGCCACATAAATGATTAATGGTATATTTATTCAGGTGCAACAATTCATTTCAGCTGCAATGAGGAATGATACACCAATTTAATCAAATGTGACCCTATCACTATCAAAGGGATTGGCAATCAAGTCCTTACAGCTACTACACTTGGGATAATTAAAGTTTGCGTAATAAAAAATTGGGACAAGAACAAAAATCACAGAGATACAAATCATGCTTTAAGTACCAAAAATGGGAACAAATTTTATCGCCATCAGTGTCCTAGAGCAGAGAGGCCACACAGTTCAATTTGCTAGAGGAAAGTGCATTGTGAGAGACAGCAATTGTACGTCCCTGACAAACATCACTGTTACATGATGATGACAACTGAGTCACAGCCACTGGAACTCTGGCATAGAAGATTTGGTCACCTTGGATATGAGAGTCTTCACAAGCTACAGTGCGGGATGGTCACAGGAATGTTGGTGACTAATGCAGAGAAAGCCGTATGTAAGAGCTGTATTGTGGGGAAACGAAGTCATCAGCCATTTCCAAAATCAACAAATAGAGCAACAAAACTACTTGAAATATTACATTCAGATGTGTGTGGTCCAATGGAAGTAAAGTCTGTGAGTGAATATAGATACTTTATAACGTTTCTAGATGACCACTAGGATGACACATGTACTTCATCAGAGAGAAATCTGAAGTAGTGAGAAAGATTGCAGATTACAAGAGACTTATAGAAAATCAAACAGGTTACAGACCTTGAGATCTGATAATGGTGGAGCATATCTCAACAGAGAGGTGAAATGATTCTTAAGAAAATATGGAATAAAGCATCAATTGACCATTGCCTATACACTTGAACAAAATGGTGTCATTAAATGAGCAAACTGTACACAAGCAGAAATAGCAAGATGCATGCTAAAGGACGCAGGCCTAGACAAGCAATTTTGGTAGCAGCAGTGTCCACAGCAGTTTATTTCAAGAACCATTCTCCAAAAGTTGCCCTAACGGACATAGCACCAATTGAAGTGTCAAAGAGAAAACAAAATGTAAGACATCTCAGAACCTTTGGAAGTACAGCCTATGGGCATATACAAAAGGAGAAAAGACTAAGGGGCATATTCAATTAGGTGCGAAAAGTCCTGTACTTTTCGCATGCCGGACTATTCGCCATCATCGCTAGTTTTCCATGTGGAAAAGTATTGTGCTCGCCCCCGCTTATCCCCATATTCAATTGAAAATCGACGAAAACGGGCACCCGCCGAATTCGGACCTAGCGAAAAGTGATGTCAGATTTGGGGAAATCCGCCTGACACCCCCCAAAAGATGCACTGACATTGGGGATCACTATAGATACCCCCGAATAGGCTTGCTGAAGGTATTTGGGGTACTTAAATGCTCTCAATAGCTGCTAATTAGTGTCTTTGCACAAGTGGTGAAAAATAGCATTTTGCAGTTTTTTTGGATGAAAATAAGTAGTTCCAGCAAATTTGAGGTACGTGAAAATGGGTGCTAGCATATTTTAAAGTTGCTAAAGTGAAGTTTTAAAAAACGTAAAAATCCACCTGTCGCAACCACCTGTAAACTTAAAAACACCTGGGGCATACTTGGGGACGCCCCTGGAGTCTATTTCGCTAGTTTTAAGTTTGTCCCCAAACTTTGTACTTTTCCATCCCTTTTTCAAAGTCATTTTTTGGGGTGTTCTTAAGTATTTTTTTGGATCTTTTTTTGACACAGTTTACCTTTGGGGGGCTGTTCCAAGGGTGCAGGGTGGTTCCCGCAAGTTTGCACCCCAAAACCCCAATATTGAAACTTTTTTTCGACAGCTTTCATAGGCAAATCTTTTTCACCTATTCCAATGCATTGACTTTTCGCACCGGCGAAAAGTCTTTGGAATTGAATACGGGGATAAGTTTTCGCCTCGCGAAATGACGTCACCGACGATACTTTTCCGCAGAAACTGTCTTTTCACACTTAATTGAATAGGCCCATAAGCTGAATTGAAATTCAATAAAGTGCATCAAGCTTAGCTATTGCAATGACAGCACAGGTTATAGATTGTGGAATCCAAATACCGGAAAGCTTGTTAAGTCCAGAGATGTTATCTTTAAAGAACCAACACAAATTAAAGAAAAGTTGGAGGCTAATATACAGAGCAAGTATGTGTCACTGGACATGCTAACAGCTGAAGATATATCTGAGTCAGAGACTATCAGCGTAGACGTTTACCCACAGAAAACATCTCCTGCAAGATCAAATAGAGCAAACCAAGAAGTATGAAGAAAAATGTGCAATCATTGCATTCTGAGAGCCTCTAGATATTCAAGAAGCACAGTCAAGTGCCAACAGGTCTGAATGGAAGTCAGTGATAGACAAAGAGTTGAAATTGCTTGATGAAAACAATATGTGGACTATAGTTCAGAGACCAAGTCATCACAAGACATTTAAAAGTAAATGGTGGTTCTGTAGAAAAATGAAAGCAGGTGAAAACATTACACAGTACAATGCTTAATTGGTTGCAATATGTTATACCCAAAAATCAGGTGAGAACTAAGGGCAGATGAGATGACTGCCATTCTGGTTAGCTGGGCAAGCAGGAAGCAGCCCACAGTAGTGTTGCCCACCACAGAAGCAAAATATATGGCATTGACTGAATGGTAACAGCTAGATCCCCTTCCGTAGATTGATCATGACGTCATCAGCAGTGTCCAACGTCATTCCCTACAATCCAAGTGGGCATAGAGGGGGAATATAACCATGTGGCGAGCGAAGCAAGCCCGCGAGTGGTTAACTTTCTTATTTTGGTACACTGTGTGGGCAGGAATCTACACTTCCGCCCTCAGTGCACGTCACTTCCAGATACAATAACTGAAGTGGAACTAGTCTTTACCTTGACTGAATCGGCCTAGGAGGCTCTACACCTCAAGGAAAGTTTGGGTGAACTGAATGTCATAAACATGCAAGATACCATCAACATTGAATGTGACAATAAAGGTGCTATCGATTTGTCACACAGCAGATATAAGATAATTTATATTACAGGTCGCTACAGAAAAGATAAATTAAATCTTTGTGTAACATGGAGAAGCTTGTAGCAAGGGAGGTATTGAAAGAGAAGTGCGCTACTGCGAAGACTCCAGTCTTCCTGTTCTGCAGGGAGGCTTCATGCCCTATCCCAAGATGGCTGATGAGCTCACTACTTAGCATGTGCAGGGGTCATCATGGCTTTACTGTATAGAGTAACATAGTGGGAGACAGAAGTCTCCCACTTAGCTCCGAGACCTGGTTAATAACTATGCAATATTAACACCTGCACGGATTATTTCCAACAAGAAGTACATTGACATCATGAGTGCTGTATAAATTGTTATTAATGAAACCATAATCATGACATCTTGTAGAATTCATTAACCACTGTTCAGAAAGGAATGTATATATCTCCAAAATTCTACTTATATAAATAAAGCAGCACAAGTAGGCACATGCTTTAGCATAGCAACCAATAAGATTATAGCTTTCATTAGACTTCCTGAAAAATTATGATATCTGATTGGTTGGGGATTGCACTTCATTGTTGCTATTTGCACACTGTTTTACTCTTTGGACAACTTTATTAAATAAGCCACTATGAGATGAAAAGTAGCACATGTACTTACTACAAGTAGCTGACTACAATAATTAGAGCATTTCTAAACTGCACCTATTTCTTATAGCATTCTGCTTCTTAATGCCCCCATACATCTGCCACGGATTGCCGCGATGTTGCGATCCTGCAACCCGGCATCACATGATCGGTGAAATCCAACATGTTGGATTTCACAGATATGCCAATCACGATAAAAAAATTATCGTGATTGGCACATCTGTGAAATTTAACATGTAGAATTTCATCAATCCTGTAATGCATCGCAGAACATCGTTTCCAATCCGAAAATTGTGATGGGAAATGTGATCTACCCATACTTAGTAAAAATAAAATGTGAAAAAATACTGGTGAAGCTCTGTGATAATAACGCCACCTGGAGAGAGCATTATTCAGGGTTTTCCCCGGTTTCCCAACTCCTGCTCTGCTATAACAGGCAGAGCAGAGCTGGGAGCCGGCCCCAGTGATCAGCTGTGTGGTCTAAATAGACCACAAGCTGATCACTGCAAAAAAAAATAATTGTTAAAGAAAAATCACTCACCTGATCCAGGAACCGGTGATTGGTGCTCCAGTGATATTCTCTGGGGCACCGATCAGCTGGTATCCCAGGCAGGGCCGGCTCTAGGGGTGTTCGACCAGTGCGGTCGCACAGGGGCGCCACCCGTAGAGGGCGCACCCCTCCCCAGCATCCTGATTTCAGCGGGACAGTTTTGTCCCGCTGTTCCACCCGCGGGCCAAAGCTGTGCGGCGGTGCCGGACCCCGGAGTGTGAATGGATGCTGCGCGCATCCAGCCTGACTTTATCACGCTTTACCCCCAGCCCGACGTTATCACGCCTCCAAATAACGTCACATAGGGGGTGTGGCCTATGGTTGCGATATCCGGTGGCGGGTGTATGCGCAGACAGAGTCTCCCTGAATTAAAAAAAAAATACAGGGAGAGGTGCAGACGGGATTTATTGCAAGCTCTGTTCCTGCAAGGAATTTTTGATAAATCCCTGTGATATTTCCTAAATTCGCAATGCGAATTTAGGCCCTCATTCAGAGCCGTACGCTCTGAGCAGAGCGCACGCTCTGAATGAGGGCCGTCCTCCATAACTATGGAGCGTCCTCCTGGACGCTCGTATAGCTGTGGGTCACCACCCACAGCCTATACGAGCGTGCAGTTTGATGGCCGCGATGGTCTTGACCATCGCGACCATCGAAACTGCGAGCCATAGCCTGCGGTTGAGGTTTTCAACCGCAAGGCCCGGAGTGATTTTGGCTCTATCAGAGCCAAAATCACTCCCACTGACATCACTAGTGATGTCAGTGGGCCGGCTTCTGACAGTAGGCGTTCCCTTAGGAACGCCCCCGTCAGGGAGGCACGCCCCCGGCATGCCCACCAAAGGGGGCGTGCTGTCAATCACCATCGACGGCACGCCCCCTTTGATCAGACACAACGAGCGAAGGAAAGTCCTTCGCTCGTCGCGTCTGGCGCATGCGCACGACGGAGCTCCCTCCGTCGTGCGCATGCTCAGTGCAGAACATCGACCCACTTGCGAGCGGACAGCCGCTCGCGAGTTGGTCTGAATCAGGCCCTTAGTTGGATATATCACACTATAACCGCATTTTAAATGAGGATTGTAGTAAATAGAGCCCAAAGAAGGCAATACTTTGTTCAACCCTATAATTTCAGGTAGTCAAAGAAGAAGAAATCAATCTCCAGCAGAGCTTGCAATCTAGGTACAAGATATTAAACTTGTTTGTTGTACAAGCACTCCTCAAGCGTGGCTCACCCTACATTCAATTAACAACTCCAAGACTCCAAGAACTGCATGATTAATGCAGGAGGTAGGAACTCTCAGCTCAGCAGCTAATAGAAAATGACTGTTCTGCAGGTACCTCCGGAGTAATGAAAGGTTGACGTAGGCAGAAACAAGGAATCCTCAACTCATTAATTACAACTGCCCAGAGAGGAAAATTTATAATTAAACACTGTTTACTTCCTTTACTTTTGGAAGAAGTAAATTAAAGGTAATTATGGATCTCCTCTGTTATGTGTTGAGATTTGTGAGCCAGCTGCGGCGGATGGGTAGATAAAGAGTAGCGGTTTTCTTTTAGCCTTACTCATAAGCTGTTTTCATTGTCTTTGCTGCTGTGATGTTAATGTGGAATTTTTTAATACCTCAACAATGAGGCTCTATTATGCTCCACTAGTTATTATTCAATAGAGACTTTAAATATAGGTGTTACCTGCTGAGAAGTGTAATTGTTGCTTTCTATAAAGATGTATGGGAAATAAGTTAATTTATAATGGAAGGTACATGGTTGGGCGTCTTTGATGTTTTGCCCACATTCCTTTTTGTTAAAAACAGATGCAAGCCAACATTAAATGTATCCAGGCCAGATAAGCATTTAAATTATCGATCATCCTATGTATGTTTTGATTTCATTGCTAAGTTAACATGCAGGGGTGTATCTAGGGATCCAAGCGCCCCTGGCAATGTAATGGACTGGCACCCTCCTAACCACCCTATGCAGTGCCCCCAGTAGCAATCCCCCCTATGCTGCATTGCCCCCAGTAGTAGTCCCCCTATACAGTGCCCCCATTAGTAGACCCCAGTAGTAGTCCCCCCTATAGAGGGCCCCCAGTAATAGTACCAGTAGTAATCCCCCCTATGTGGCATTGCCCCCAGTAGTAGTCCCCCTATACAGTGCCCCCAGTAGTAGACCCCGGTAGTAGTCCCCCTATACAGTGCCCCCAGTAGTTAGTAGACCCCAGTAGTAGTCCCCCCTATACAGTGCCCCCAGTAGTAGTCCCCCCTATGCTGCATTGACCCCAGTAGTAGTCCCCCCTATACAGTACCCCCAGTAACAGTCCCCAGTAGTAGTCTCCCCATACCGTGCCCCCAGTAGTCTCCCCTATACAGTGCCCCAGTAGTAGTCACCCCCCCTAAATTGCCCTCAGTAGTGGCCACCCCTATACAGTGCCCCCAGTAGAGACCACCCCCCCTAATTTGCCCCCAGTAGTGGCCACCCCTATACAGTGCTCCCAGTAGTGGCCACCCCCGATAAATTGCCCCTAGTAGTGGCCACCCCTATACAGTGCCCGCAGTAGCGGGCACCCCCCATAAAGTGCCCCCAGTAGGGGCCACCACCTATTTTAGTGCCCCCCCTTCTGTAGTGCCAGGCTTACACACACACACAAAGAACAAAAAAAAATTAAACTTACCTGATCCTGGCTCCTGCCGCGACCAGTGCTGTCCCAGCCCGCTCTTCTCTTGCATGGGAGAGACGTCCCATCACATGCTGCGGGGGGAACCGGAACACGGAGCTCATGAGTGAGCTCCAGCTGGCTCCCCCCGCGGAAGACGCAACAGCAAATGAGAGTTTGTCTGACTCTCAATGGCTGGCTGCTATTATTACAAGTGTTGCGCAGACCGCAGTGAGAGCGGTCTGCCCTACACTTGTAGGGCTGGGGGACTTGTCCACCCCTTGGCTACTGGTGGCACTGCCAGGCGGCGCCCCCCTTTGGTCGGTGCCCCTGGCGAGTGCCATCTTGGCCAATGGGTAGATACACCCCTGTTAACATGCCACCCATGTACTGTAACAGCAGATTTTCCTCTAAGGTATGCGCTCTGGAAATGAAAGAGATGAGCTAATGAGAACGCATCATGAGAATCTTCTGTTACAGTGTTCCCGCTAGGCTGTTTTAGCGAGGTGCTGCGCCCTGCCCAATTTCAAAAGGGCAAAATGTGCACAGCCCTTATATATCGGGCACCGCTAAAACAGCCTACCCAGAGCCTTCCCACCCGCGGGCTGCACTGTTGTGGTGAATGATCACCACCAGGTCAATAGACGCCGTGCGCATGCTCACAGCATCTATTCACCGTGAGGGGAGAGCTTGGGGGAAGCCCAGCACCTTCGTAAGTGCTGGGCACGCCCCCAAGTGTGACAAACTGGAGGCGTGTCACAAGGCTTCGCTCCCTTTTCAGGAGTGAGCGCACAGAAGGCATTGGCTCACTGCCCGCAGTCTAGCAGGATCACTATGTTTAGTATAACCTTCTATTTTTCTAAGAACACCATCATTTCCAGTATCATTAATGGGGAGCACAGTTTAGGGAGGACTGCCCTACTCACATACTTTAGTTCATTTAATATAAACTAATCAAATGCCAGTTCTGTGACAATCCTTTGTTCATCAAAATATTGTCAATGTTGCAATAGGAAGGAGACAGGGGTGGGTCAGATTTAGGCTTTCCTTGCTGAATTTTACCTAGCCACATTAATGTACCTTGTGTTGCTCTCATATGCTAAGACTGATATCAGAAATATCAAGACAAAACACCGTCCATTAGGCACTGTGCCCCAACCTGCATGTGAACTTGTGGGGAAGGGATTCCGTCTTCTGCTCCTCTGTGTCGTACTGGGAATATGGTGTTGGATTGCTATACACCCAGGCCATCATGATCAGAGCTGGCTCCAGGTCTACTAGCACCCTGTGCAATATATTTTGAAGCCCCTCCACCCCCACCAAACTATATCCATGGTGAATACTTTTATTATTGTTAATATTACTTTAATTATTAAAAAAACAACACACACACACACACATTGGCTCCCAAAGTAACAAAAACAAACACATGGGCCCCGATAGGAAAAAAACACACACTTTGTCCACCAGAGGAAAAAACAAATGCATTGGCCCCCACAGGAAAAAAAATGAAGCACACTGATTCAACTTCATTGCACCTCAAACCCACAGACTGCAGTCTGTCCTCCTGTGTCACTGCAGGTAGGTGGGGGGGGGGGTTTGACATGTAGCCACATGACCTATGACGTCACTCTGCCTTGTCACCATCTATGGGTCTGTGCCATCAGGAAGAGCTCAACGCTGACTGGGTCAGGCTACAAGGGTGCAGCACAGTGAGTGTGGGCACTGCCATCAGAATTTGTGGGGCCTAGTACAAATTAAACAAGTAGGGACCCCAAAGCAGAGGCACACAGAGGGAGGGGGTGCCGGCAGATGCTCACAAAGTTTGGTTGTGTGGAGGCATATATGGGGAGGGTTGGCAGAGACAGACTGGGCGGTGGACAAAGGCACACATGGGGGGCAGGCAAAGCACACATGGTGGTTGGGGCTGAGGCACATGGGGACAGACAGATATACACATAGGGGTTGGGACAGAGGCAGACGTGGGGGTGGGCAGAGGCACACATGGGGAGACAGGCAAAGCACACATGCGGGTTGGGGCAGAGGCAGATGTGGGGAAAGGGTTGAGACAGAGCCAGGTAAATATATATATATAAAAATGTAGCCATTAGCAGACACATACCTTGTGGTGAGGGGTCAAACAGCGGCACAGACCAGCAGGGGGGAAGGGACTGTGTTGCAGCCGGGCGGTTCCTGGCTGAACTGATATTGCTTACACTTCACAATAGCAGCACTTACATATTATCAGTGCAGCTTCAGCAAAGCAGAAAATGTAATGAACGGATGTATTGGAAAGGTGGCATCCTTCTGAAGGTCACTGAGCTCTTCAGTACAACCCATTCTATTGCTAATGTTTGACTTACCCACTAATCATTCCTTTTTTGTCATTGAATCACATTGTCCGGACTAGTAACAATTGCGAACAGGGAGCTGGCAAATTGGGTGCCAGGGCTGTGCAATTCCTAGGGTTCCATTAGATCTGCATTGGAAGGACAATTTTCCCAATGGCCAGCTGCCTTGTGATATGAGTTAGGGAAAAATTTCCACTTTCACATCACACATTTATTGACTTAAATGTGCTTGTTCGGCCTGCTGGGCAACAGCACTTTGGGCCTGATTCAGATTTGGGAATAGTGTAAGAAGAGCAAGTAACTGTGCATCTTGGTATGTTTTGCCATTCCACCTTAAGTACAGTGATCAACTGTGACATTGAAAAAGGTCGAGTCAGCCTAGAACCCATCCGTCACTCCAATTCGTCCAAGAGGTCCTGAATGGGGTTTAGATCTGGACTCTGAGCTAGCTAGTCAATCTGGGTTATCAAATTTTCTGTATACCAGTCCAGCGTCGCCCCAGGAAACATGACAGGTGGCATTGTAGTCCTTAACATTCGTTGTTTCCATAGAACTGCAAGTGCATAGGCCTCCCTACGAAGTGTTCTTATCGATATAATAAGTGCAGTACAATAATGCCTGTCTGCAGGCAACAGTGAAGAATGGTGGAGGACTGGAGGTCCATTGCAAGTTTGGGGCAGCATTTCAACAAATGGAGTTGGGGATTTGGTCAGGATCAATGGTGTCCTCAATGCTGAGAAACACAGGCAGGTACTTATCCATCATGCAATACCATCAGGGAGACATCTGATTGGCGCCAAATTTATTCTGCCGCAGGACAACCACCCCAAACATACAAACAATGGCCCTCATTCAGAGCCACTCGCTAGCGGCAGTACGCTCGTTCCGAGCGATGTTCGCACATCTGCGCATGCGTACGGTTTTTAGTACGCATGCGCGAACCAGTCAGTGCGGCCGAAAATCGTTGGTACGCAATATAGCGAGGGCCTGCTATTTTGAGTGACAGAATGAGGCGTATGTGGGTGGTAACAGGGGAAGGTGCTTGAAAACGGGGAGTGGAGATCCGAACGCAGGCGTGCTTAAAGGTCAAAACGGGCGTTTTAAGGGAGTGCATAATTAATACAGCAGCGTCATTGACCACGTCACTTGGTTTTTTTTAACTCAGAACTGCTCGCAAAATAGCGGTTGAAAACACCAACCACAAGAATAGCGAGCAGTTCATACGCTGTACGATGTACTCGATTAATCTAATAAATAGCGGACATGACGTATGGTGCGTGCGGCCAGGGGGCATTTTTATCAAATAAACGAGCGTATGTTTTGCTCGCTCGTTCAGACTTAGAGGTGGGAACAGACTGCAATTTGCGAACGGATCATTTGAATAGCCACCCCTTGTTTTTGAACGAACGACCACAAATAGCGAACGGCTCTGAATCAGGCCCTATGTCATTAAGAATTATCTTCGGCGAAGTCCATGAAAGATGATGTTTGTCCATGAAAGATGACCTTTTACCTCTTTCTGAGACCTGATTTTTGGCAGGAAAAATCAGAATTTGACGGGAAAATCCAAACCAATCCGAGCCTGCACATCACTAATATTTATATGGTATGAACTTTTATGCCTTGTTATTTAATATAATATATCTCTTATTGTCACTTTACATGCTGTCTAATAGAGAAAATGAAAATTTCACTCCATTCCTGACATTAAGATAAGAATACTTAGTTTTCTTTCCTCAAGAAACCTTTCAGGTACAGTACATGAGAACTTTCAGCCTGTAACTCTGGTAATAGAATTTCTACTGCGCCAACACTTAATTAGCATGATAAATAAGCAAAATCTTTTTCTTCTGCCTGCCATATTTTGCTGACGTCAGCTTTAATGCGATTATTGTATTTTAGGCTGATTTAAAGAGACGCTTGCTCTCCCTAAATATTAATAAGTGTAAGATGTCTTGTTCTGAGAACCAGTAGGCTGTAGAGCTGTGATTAAGCACTTTTAGAATAGAACTTAACATTATATTAACTATTCTTACATTGTTGCGAGGTAAGAAGTCTTAAAATGTCTATATAAATCATTTTCTTCCTAAACAAATTCTAACAATCCAGGTTTTTATACTAATATTCTTTCAGCAGGACCATCACAGGAAAGTGCAGGGTCCCCAGAACCCCAAATAAGTTTAAAATAGGAAGAAAGTCTTTAGCACGGACCTTTCTAATACTGGTCTTGGCTCTGTTTTTGTGAACTGTCCAAGGTGGACACATAGGGGTATATTTACTAAAGTGAGAGTTTTGAGAAATTGAGATGTTGCTCAAATAGCCAATTAGATTCTATTTAACATTTAACTAGCACCTTCTAGAAGATAATAGCTAGAATCTGATTGGTTGCTATGGGTGACATCTCCACTTCTAAAACCTCTCACTTTAGTAAATATACCCCATTCAGTATGTAGAATATTTGCTAAATAACTTTATATAGAATTAGCAGAATATGAATATTTGGGTGAAAAGCCAAAGTGCCCCAAGTGAGAACCCTGTTCTGGCTCTCGGATTATCAGCATGTGAAACAGTTGTTTTGTTAAGGAGTCTGAAATAGCTACGACAGGGCATAGACATACCTCCCAGTCATCAGAATTCAGCGGGACATTACCTATTTGAGGGCTTTGTACTTCTGTCACAATCAAGACTGCAGTATCCCGACCGCCTGGTCGCTAGAGAGGTACTATGTCCATACTCATTGCAGAGCAGCAGCGTACATGTCCCGCACAGCACTTGCCAGTTGCTGCACACAGGGTTACCGGAGTAGGACCAACAACAGAAAAGCAGGAGCTTTTTTGAGCTAGGCACACATTTGGAGGGGAGTACCCATGCTCCCTCAGAAGCATACACACCTCCTCTGTGGCATGGCTACACCCTCTGTCCCTAGATCCTGACCCCTGATGTTGGGAGGTATGCAGAGATGCCAGCATTTTTCCTGGTACAGTCCCATACCTCCAACCTGTCCTGTCCTTAATGCGGGTGTGGTACCCCCACCCCCAAGTTTGTTCCCAAATAGGGGTCCTCCAATATTTTTTTTTATGTATGTACACATAGATGTACTGCAGCCCCATTCCACATTATAGGCAGGTATAGTGAACTTTGACTGACCCTGCTCTCCCTGAACCCCACTGAGCATGTGCAGACAGGGAGGTAGAAAGTACCCCTTGGTCAGCGACCCATTTTAGGAGGGAAAATCCTGCCCCATTGATTGGTAGCCTAGGTGTCCAGGCAGAGATCCCTGTAGGCGGCCTGTTGCTGGGTCCCCCCTGTCCACTCATAGATGCCGGACCGACAGGGAGGAGATTGAGGGAGAGTTTATATAATACCTTCCTCTAGGCTGTCAGTGCTGAGTCTGGGAGGAATTTCTGAAAAATTATTGTCTGTGAGGAGTTGCTGTGGAGTGTCCCTGGATCTGTACAAATAGGGGAGCAGTAACCCGTCTCATTTACCCAGGATTACAAATACTGCACCTGGTGCTGTCTGTAATGAGTTGCTGTGGAGTTTCCCTGGATCTGTACAAATAGGGGTGCAGTAATCCCTCTCATTTATCCTGGATTACATATACTGCACTTGGTGCTGTCTGTAAGGAGTTGCCCTTGGAGCTGTAAAAATAAGGATGTTATAACTTTTATGTTTGCCCTGGATTACAATTACCAGACTTCACATTAGCCTGGTAGGCTACCTATCCAATCTGCCAGGAGAGGTGCTCTAATGCTGGATGTGAGTCCGTGGAGGAAGCTTGCCTGGGGATTTGCATAGAGCACCCTGCTTTGGAAGAAGCCCCCTCTGAATAAAGGACTGCCTTCCTAAGTGCCTGTTATAAGGAGTCGCTGCATATGGAAGTCTGCGCATGCTGGGAGAGAAGAGGAGCTGCCTGGGAAGGAGGTCTCATCGCTCCATCATCGAGGATGAAGCCCCAGCTGAGGAAAAGGTCCCGCCAGTGATGAAAACTCTGCTGGCACCCGCACGGGCAGAAGAAAAGGCAGCCCCAGAGTAAGAGTGCTTCAGGACCCCTTCTGCTGCTGTGTTTGTTTGCTGGACAGAGCTCCTGTGGAAAAGGATTTTGCACCTGTTGCTCCATGTAAAATACCTGCTGGAGGTCTGCAGCTGGGAACTCCGGTGCGGTGCCTAGCATCCCGGAGTTTCCCTGGACATCGTGGGAGGCTGAACAGCCACTGCCAGGGCTAGTGTACTACAAGAACCTATCCAACCTGCAGGTGCATAACCCTGCTTGCAGCTAATTATTTTGCATAGACTATTTGTTGGTACAGCTGGTGCACTACAAGAACCTCTCCAACCTGCAGGTGCATAACCCTGCTTGCAGCTAATTATTTTGCATAGACTATTTGTTGTTACAGCTGGCACACTACAAGAACCTATCCAACCTGTATGTGTTTTCCCACGTTTT
The DNA here is from genome assembly GCA_031769625.1 of Taudactylus pleione. Taxonomy (NCBI): domain Eukaryota; kingdom Metazoa; phylum Chordata; class Amphibia; order Anura; family Myobatrachidae; genus Taudactylus; species Taudactylus pleione. The sequence goes on along the minus strand of JAUIMM010000104.1, from coordinate 1,055,394 downwards.
TCTCAGCAAAAAGGGAGCGTTAACCCAGACTGTATTTCACAGCTATAGACTGCCGGAGCACCATTGATTCAAGCTAGACCAGCAGGTCTCATATTTAGGTCTCTCATTTGTTTTTTTGGTAAAGTAAAGTTCTGCAGGAATTGTGGTTCTAGTTGGTTTCATATGCTTGCCAGCTGGGGTCACCGGTAGATGACGGGGAGGTAATAAATAAATACCTTGTCATTGAATAGTGTAATTAATTTCATTCCATCTGTAAATGATAAATATCTCCTGTCATTTGTTGTTAATTATTAACAAATAATAAAATTGCATTGCACCTTCCCTCCTGACTGGTCATTGTGTCTGCAAAAGGGGAATTCAGGCTTGTCTCTCTGTCACGGTGTGTCCTATCTTAACACAGGGAAATCGGCCACCGAAGCAATCCAAACACACCTGAATCTGGTGCTAGTGGTGCAGCACTGTACAAACCAGTCAGTACATCACACGGGAAAGGCCTGATTCTAGGACACTGTGTCCCATCAGCCAGAAATGTCCTGATTGCCAGGAATGTTGGGAAGTTCCTGTCCACCTCCATGGAATCAGTATGTATGACCGCTGGACCTCAGCCCGGCAGATGAAATCCCGACGTCAGAAGGCCGACAGATGAAAATCCCGACTGAGGTGAGTAACTACCCTAACCCTCACTTCTCCCCCCCCTAACCATCCTTTAGGGGTTCCTAACCTACCCCCCTAGTGCCTAAACCTTACCCCCCTCCCCGCACCCTAAACCTAACCCTCCCGTGGGGGTGCCTAACCCTACTCCCCCTGGTGGTGCCTGACCGTAACCCCCCATTCCCCTAACCTGACCCTAACCCTCCCGGGGGGGTGTCTAACCCTAAGTCCCTCCGGGAGTCCCTAACCCCCCCCCGCGGCTATGAGCTTCCAATACCCTGCTTACCTATGTTCGGTATGCTGGGCAACAGGATTTCGGCATGGGTCTAATGATAGGCGTCAGTATGCCTAACATTAGTCCCATGCTGGGCTTTCACTGTCAGGAAGCCGGCGGTCTGCATTTCGACCGTCTGCTTCCTGACTACATCCCCACCTCCACATAGCTATAAGGGTGCTGCACACACCTTCCACTGATGCACCGTGATTTGTAGATTCTTTTTACTAAGGAGGAGGAAGGTTAGGGATGGTCTAGACTTTTATAAGAGGCACACCACCACGGACAACGTTGGGCATGGATAGGCCTCATAATGCTGTGATCACAGACCCTCCCAGGGTATGCTAACCTGATCACAAAGAGCTAAATGTTGAGCAGTATTCAGTCCTAAATTACAGTAGCCAAAAGAGATACTGACTGCCAGAAATGGTCATAGTTTGGTTGGTTAGATTGGGGGCTTGGCATATTTCTCCTTGAATTTCCATAGGGGAAAGTCGGCATATACCTAAATGAGGCAGCAGATTGTGGGCAGAAGAATTCGGAGAGTTAGATTAGTAATGTACATTTTCTGCCATCTTGCTAAACATTATTACATTTATTATTATTATTATTATTATTATTAGGACAATAATTGTATTCTGTAGAGTCTTTTTCTCACATATCACAATGTTTATGTTTCTGTAACAACACATAGGTAAGGACATTCAGCCCACATTAACTTGTCTGTTGCTGGAACAAAAATGCAGCTCAAGCAGAATAAATGGATCATTGATCCCTATGATGAGTACAAGGACTGTATACACGGTTACTTGGGATAAGAGATACACAATGGAGGATACTGTAGATGGAGAATATTACTGCAAGCTGTGTCTGTAGCCCATTAAGTGTTCACCATGCATTGCCCCGAGTGGCCATGTGAATGGTTCTTCGGACTCAAAAAGTGCACTATGAACCACATACTGTACAATGGAACCAGAAGTCCAAATTAGGGCTTTTAGAAACACTAAAAAATAAGTGTTAAAAAATAGATAAAAACTGTTAAGAAATAAAAACAATATGGAGATGGTGATAATAAAGCAAGTAATGTGGAGACACAGTGGTATGGTAAAGCTGGCGTGTGTAATAGCCTGCTATGCGAGGGATTATGTCATCACACAGGCAACCTACAGACTACAATTCCCAGCAGCCTCTGCAGCATACTTGCCTATTCTCCCGGGATGGTCGGGAGCCTCCCAAAAATCGGGTGGTGATCCCGGCACCCTGGAGGAGTGGGCAAGTCTCCCGGCCGGCGCCACCCACCCACACCCACTTGCAGTTCGCTCCCCCCCGCCTTTTGCTCCCCATTGTCATTGGCCGTCAGGGGGAGCCGATGACGCAATTCGCGTCATCGTGATCCCAGCCCTGACTGCAAAGTGCCTGTAATCTTAGCATTTTGTAGAGGTTGCGATGACGCGATTGCGCAGTTAGTCCCGGAAGAGGCAGCCAGATTGTTGGCAACCCTGCTCTGCAGATGCTCATGGAGTTAGGAGCTGAGGTGGAACCACAGGTGGTGCATCCAGCAACATTAGCAATAAAAGATCCTACACTCGGCTACAATAGCAGTACTAAAAAAGATACCCCTCTCAGTACCCAATCCTGGTAGAGGGTCGTGGACCCAGGATCTCGACCCAGGTCGTTTGCATTCACACATAGCAAAAACCCGGGTCGATGCGCATTCAAGTGTGTGAAAAGGTGATAAGTGACTCATTATAGTACCCTGGCCGGCCGGTTAATGCGGGCTGTAACGAAGGAGGAGGTAATCCAGCCAGAGGAGAGATGGGGGACCCCTCTCTTCCCCTCTGCAGGTGATCTGTTATGTGATGGATGGTCCCTTCTCCAGTCAATAAGGATGTTTGTGCTTTAATAAATTAGCCCCAAGTGGCTGATTTATTAATGACCACACATTTCCCCCATTAACTATCATTTTCTTATCACCACATGTCGCAGCACTAAAGCTGCATACACAATTTTGAAACCAACGATTTTATGAACGATTTTCTGTCAGATTATCTGTCAGATTTTTTAAAGTGTAATGAACGATTTTTTTTAACTACAAACGATTTTTGCATATTCCCTTAATGAAAATCGTTCAGATGACAAGTCTGACTGAACTACAAACTACAAACGTGAACGCGCATGAACGATAATCGTTCATTGTTTGACTCAGAAAGTGAACGATTTTTTCAAACGATTATTGTTAAACAATATCGTTTAACGATAATCGTTCAAAAAATTGTTGTGTGTGTATGCACCTTAAGAATTCATTCAAAATTCTCTTGCCAGGACGGTGGCTTCAATAAGAGCCTGTACCAGCAAATATTAAAGTGACAGCTTACTCTATGGCTGTACAAAGCACACTAATACCCCTTTTACACCGGAGCTAAAACCCGGGTTGTTGAAGGGTTAACCCGGGCAGCTCCCTGGGTGTAAAAGGGGAGAGGGTTGGATCGCCGGGTCGAGTGACCCGGAAATCCAACCCAGGTAACTAGCAGGGTTTAACACGGGCGTAGTCCTTGAAACCCTGCTGTGAGAACAGTGCACGATGACCTGGAGTGCGCTGCTAGCCGGCCGATTGGTCCGGCTTCAGTGGCGCATGGAGATGACGTCATCTCCAAACGACCACTTTCACTCCGCAAAAGCCGGGTCTATGCAGACCCGACTCCGGTGTGAGCAGCGCCGACTCGGGAATATCCCAAGTCGGCGCCGGCAAAATTCCGGGTATGATCCGGATAGGAATTTTGTTCCAACTCCAGGTCAGACCCGGAATTTAGGTGGAAAAGGGGGTATTATAATACTGCAATCTCTCTGGTCCTCTATCTCATTTCAGTAATCACACTCTACAAATCGTAATCTCATGTGCTTTGCAAAACTAGGCGCGCAGGAGCACCTACTCTGTACTAGGGATAGACATCGGGAAAAACACCATCCAATGATGTCTGGGCTTTCACTATCGAAACGTTCAATCTGATGGTAATTAACCATCACATGAAAAGAATTAGATGGAAAAAAACCTATAAAGAACTCTACTCCGTGTTTGCTTATGTATAAACTCCTGGCCATTCTACATGACCAATGTCATCCAATACAAAATGTTCTAGCAACAATTTTCCTACTGCTAATTAATTAATGAAAGAGGAATTTTTTTCACATCCACTAATTAATTCAGCCCAGGTTTGTGCAATGGGAAAATCGTTGGGACTATTATGTGCTGAATCAAATAGGTCATGTTTGAGGGTCAGCTGTTCTAATAGTGTACACTGAGAATAGCCGTTTCTGCACGATTATCAATAACTCTTTTACTGTAACTTTATGTTACTAAAGGCTTTTCTTTGGCGTGAGTGTATTATGTTTGCTTGGTTTTAGTTCTAGATTTTAGATCCGGGTGCTCACAGCTGCTTTTCCTGGGTGCTTTCATTCTTTTTACCATATGCATTTTCAATCCACTTAAACAGGCCAAAAAAAAAACCGCATTAAAACAGAAATTTAAACAACACAAGCACAGAGAATAGCATTACAAATACAAGTAGGCCCTACATCTTTTTTATTTTTGTTTTTTTAAAATATACTTTTGTAAACAGAATGTATAATAAACACATCCAGAAGAAAAAAAACTGCACGTTGTTAATGGTATAAAATGCCCATGTGCACATACAGCATCTTTAATGCAGTGAAATGTCCTGTTTGAGGCTGCAGCATTCTGCATTACAGCGAAGATCTGGTCACCTTAACTATTAATCATCCACCTGGGCTCTGCTGCATTACTGTCTGTTCCCCTCTTTCACTGTGTGTTATTAGTGACGGCTTCTGTGCACAGTGGGGATGGGAGCAGGTTTTTGCAAAGCCATCTGTCCCTCTCCTCTCCTGCCATGTGACCTTATGGATGCCATTTTCCAGAATGGCAAGTGACAATATTCCCTCTCCACTCTGCTTTACTGCATATCATAATAGCAAGACTGATCTTCTGCTGCAGCCTAATCATTCAAAGCATTGTGCAGGTGCTGCGAGGCTGTGACTATCAGAGTTTGCAGTTCATTGTGTGGTCTTATTCTAAGTAAATTACATCAGGTGCAATTTGCTGTCACTCTATATAGGGAATTTGACCCGTGTTATACAAAACTGCCTATATACACCAAATGTAAAAAAAAATTGAAGATGTTTTTATTCTAGGATAGATCTCTAGAAGTTCTGATATAGGACTGTCCTGGCTTGCCACCAAGTCAGCTTAATATCTTCTATAATCCATCTTTTCGTGCAGAGGAGAACTATTCACCATCATTAGCAGTGTGGATTACTATGTGTGAGTATCCTATAATATATCTGCCATTTTATTGATCATTGGCTATCTATGGATCAGTCATTATGCCATAGGACAGTGGGCATGATTCAGAGATGTACGCAAACCTGCACCCTGGTTTGCGTACATCTTCGATGGCAGTGGGACTGCCCATGATCCATTCTGCACATGTGCTGAACGGGTCCTGCGAGCTCACACTCAGTGCCCCCAAGCTGCAGGATACTTTACATCCTGGGGCCGTTTTGGGGGCAGGGTTGGGGGGTGCTAGCTGCGTTTCCAGAAAATGGGATTTCTGGGAGTGCCGAGTCGCGTGTCTGCGTCTTCTGACGCAGATTTACTGGCCTCACAAGCAGGCACGAGGTGGCCATTCTGAATAAGCTTAGTGTAATTCAGATGGCCGATGCTCCAAACATTGTGACCAATGGTTGCGATGTTGATCTGATCATGTGTTTTTGGTCGCAGGCATCGGATCTGGGATGCTGGCAGGAGGTGTCTTTTTCCTTCAGATGCCACCTACTGTACAGGCATTAGCATAACTTCTGCAATGCAGTTACAGCCAAAGAAGCAGCCGCTGTGCAAAAGCAGGCAATCTGAATCAGGCCCGGCATCCTTAACCAGACTACAGAATTAAGGAGCTTTATATGCTGTGCACACTTGCCTACTCTACCGGAAGGTGCGACAGTCTCCTGATTTTTCCGGTAATCTCCCGCTCTCCCAGGAGAGTAGCTGTATCAATACATTTTCATAGTTTGACTGCGGGAACATTTGCCATATTCAGATAGCGTCTGTTCCCGCACCCTGCTCCTTCCCTAGGAGTCCACTCAGATCCCTCCTTTACTACCCGACTCCTACAGGCTCTGTGCGCCTGCGTGAACCCAAGTTCACGCAGATGCACTAGCACTGCCGAGTCAGACTCGGCAGTGCTAATTTTCACTGCTACAAAAGTAACAGTGAAAGGATTCTTGGGGACAGGTTCTGCGCATGCGCAGTTTTGCGATAATTGGAGAACTGTCTTAATACACAAAATACCATCCGGGTACTGATCTCGGCCCTAAGTGCTATGTGTGTGTCGTCCCCCACCCCCATGGTAATATTTGATAGTCCCAGGGCATGAATCTGTGCCACCTTGGCAAATGCCCATGTTAGCACAGCCTGACAGTATCCCTGATATGTATTTTCACTTGAACTGGCCCCACGTACTTACCACGTCCTCTCACCTGGTGCACTTCTAGGGGAGGTGCCGTGGAACACACAAGCAGGGCACCATGGCCCCAAGCTACATCTCTGCATGGCCTTATCGAGCGCCACTGCAGGATTCCTGCATACTGTAAGATGGCTGTGCATACCTCCTCTTGATTTCTGTGATGCTATAGCGGATGGGACCACCATGTTAACCTGCTGGGTGATATCCGCCCATATTCACTTTTTATCACTATCCCCATTATGGGGCTGACCATACCAAAGCAATGTGCAACAGCAAGCAGCTTACTGTGCTGCAAAGTGGTGTGTATGCTGGGAACTCTGGGGGTCATTCAGACCCGCTCGTGAGTGCAGGACGCTCGCAAGCGGGTCGATGTTGCCCCACTACGCATGCGCACAACGGAGGGAGCCCCTTTGGTGGGCGTGCCGGGGGCGTGGCTGCCAGACGGAGGCGTTCCCATGGGAACGCCTACCGTCTGGGTCCGGCCCCACTGACATCACTAGTTATGTCAGTGGGAGTGATTTTGGCTCTGATAGAGCCAAAATCACTCCAGGGCTTGCGGCAGCGAGACCCTACCGCAGGGTCTCCGTCGCAAGCCCGTTGGTCTTGATGGTCTTGACCATCGCGACCATCATCATGGACGCTCGCATAAGTTGTGGGTGGTAACCCACAGCTATGCGAGCGTCCATAAGGCCGCTCCATTTTCATGTAGGAGGGCCCTGATTCAGAGCGAGCGCTCTGGTCAGAGCGTCCGGCTCTGAATCAGGCCCACTGCTCTAATCACTCCCGTCCAGCTGGAATGGAGGTGGAGTGACCTATGGCAGATGTAGGTCTTCAGATGCTCTCAAGACCTACTTTCCAGCTCTCATCCTCCTAACCCACTGCTCCATGCTCCATCTCACTGTCTACCCCATCTGTGTCAGCCCTGTCTGTCTGCCCCTCCCCTTTAGAATGTAAGCTGTCATGAGCAGGGCCCTCTTCCCTCATGTACTTCTCCTTCCCTTACTTATACTATCATCTCCTCCTAACTCCCCACAAGGGCACCTAACACTTGGTTGCTGGCATCCTGCTGCTTATTTCAGTGTTATGATCGTTAATCCAGCAATGTTTATAAACCATGTCCTTGTCCTTGTTTTACTGTTAACTCTTTTGTTGTGTGCTCATTTGTACATTGTAAGGGGCTGCAAGAACCCTTGTAGCACCTTATAAATAAAGTATAATAATAATTATAATTAATAATAATGTAGCCGGAACTTCTGGCAAAGCTCCATAGGTGTAAGTAGTCAGATAAATGCTGTATTTTATATAACAGTAATTAGCATAGTTAACCATATTAGGGGCTCTATTTATTAACATTATTTTTACTAAAATACCCTTTGCACATTATTTTAGTTTCACCTAAAGTTACTACAGGGCAATTGAAGTAGAATTCGTAAAAATTTTACTCCAACCCCTAAGTATCACTTATTTTTAGTAAGCAGATCACATTTCCAATAATTGTAATGGGAAATGTGATCTGGCCAAAGTTACTAAAAATAAATTGTGAAAAAATACCGGGGAAAGCCCTGTGATAATAACACCACCTGGATGTGGTGTTATCCAGGGTCTCCCCCCGATTATCGGACTCCTGCTCTGCTCTAATGGGTACAGCAGAGCCTGGAGCCGGCCCCAGTGATCAGCTGTGTGGTCTAAACAGACCACACACTGATCACTGCTAAAAAAAAAAGAAAAGAAAAATAGTTTAAAAAAAACCTTATCTGAGTCCGGGGACCGGTGATCGGGGCTCCGGGTGATGTCCTCCCTCCTTTCAGCTGGTCTCCCAGCCTGCACTGGGACACGGTCATCACCTGACCGGGTCCCAGTGCAGTATGGGATGTCAGCTGACCGGAGCCACGGAGGACATCACCGGAGCACCGATCACTGCAGGCAAGTGTAATTAAGGGAGTGGGGGTCGCGACAGCAGGGGCGGGGCTTAGCGATGGGGAGGGGCTCAGCGACGGTCGGTCTGCGCATGCGTCGGCACTTGTCACAGTATTTTTTGCAAAAATACTGTGACTAGAGTGCGGAGGGGATTCGCAGGGACAGAGCTTTATCACAAGCTCTGTCCCTGCAAGGGATTTGTAGTAAGTCCCTGTGATATTGCCTGAATTCTCAATGCAAATTCAGTCGGTAATATCAGACTACAATCTGCATTACAAATGCGGATTGTAGTAAATGGAGCCCTAGGGGAGTTATGGCAGTAACTATATAATGTTAGCTTGGAATAGCAAAAGTGTGAACCCTCCAGTGCTCAGTGTATACAACAGGGTGTGCATCAGACCAGACCAGAGAGACTCTATGACAGGGGTGATCAGCATATTCATTTGAGGTTGCTGAACACCAATGTTGGCATGGGCTGCATGGCACCTGATGAACAAAGGTTCTACACCAGACCATTTATTATGTAAAATAACAACTTGTATAACATATTTACAGATTCAATATCAACCTCCTGCTGCATAAATGTTAATGATTTTAAGCACACTGTAACAACTTGCCATCTGCACAGTACAGTAGCAGATGTTACTTACTCATTACTCGTTTGCTTGGATAACTAGTCCCCCTCTTTCCACCAGCACAATTCTTAATCTTAGCAATAATAATAATAATAATTTTATTAATATAGCGCTTTTCTTCCGTAGGACACAAAGCCGCTTTAGAGACATCAGAAAACATGGTACATTGTACAAGGATTTGGTATTGCAGAAAATAGAAAACCACACAGAGATAATTATAAACAACCAAAACCTAGAGACCACAATAAGCATATTGCAGGGTTGGTGCAGACATTTTGGGTAATAACTTCCATGGGTTATATATTCCACCCAGGGGCGTCTTAAGAAAGGAGGGGGCCCATGTGCACTCCCCGTGAGGGGCCCCCTCCTCTCTCCCCAGTGGCTGGCAGCCGACTGACGCGGCTGGCCAGCCACCGAAGCATTAGTAGACTCCGGGCACTAGAGTGTGCCCAGAGTCTACTGCGTATGCGCAGAATACCGGAAAAGTGGCCGCAGCAGCCATTTTTCCGGTGTTCTGAGCAGAGCTGACACCCGGCACAGGACCATGGACAGGTAAGTTTAAAAAAATATGGGTGCAGTGTGTGCGGTGCGGGGCCCCCCTGGACCCGGGGGCCCGTGTGCCTCGCACACACTGCACCCATTATAGATACGCCACTGATTCCACCAACAAAAGGTACCAGATGAGACAGCCATCTTGGTCGCACTACATAGGATTACCCTGGGTGGAATAGGTTACGCCTAGAAGAGATGACACAAAATGGGTGGTTGCAGCATCCTAACGCTAGGAGTAGGGTCCCACCATAATCGTCAGGTTCATGTATTTTTCATCCCATCCACGAGTGTAACAGGTGACACAGCCATGTTGGGCGCACTACGAAGGTTACACTGTGGGAGATAAGCCATACAAGGACCCAAGGCATATATGGGAAAACTGACGTGTGTGGCAATATGATATACCCAGTATGAATAAATCCAAGTGAAGTACATCCTCCCCATGGAGGATGCACTTCAGTGGAGGTATAGTACACCAGCATAGCATACGGTGGGGGTCGGAAGTACATGGCACAAAACAGAGAATAACAAATACAGCAACTGATGCAGTTCGGGCCTGACATATAGGGGTGACTGAAACGTTTGTAATATGGTACGCACTGAATAAATAGATCCACCAAAAATTCTTCCCGTAATAACCTTACTCCAGCATTGTTCAGTTCTGAAGGTGATATCTGAACTTTGGCCCTCATTCAGAGCCGCTCGTTAGCGGCAGTACGCTCGTTCCGAGCGATGTTTGCACATCTGCGCATGCGTACGGTTTTTAGTACGCATGCGCGAACCAGTCAGTGCGGCCGAAAATCGTTGGTACGCAATATAGCGAGGGCCTGCTATTTTGAGTGACAGAATGAGGCGTATGTGGGTGGTAACAGGGGAAGGTGCTTGAAAATGGGGAGTGGAGATCCGAACGCAGGCGTGCTTAAAGGTCAAAACGGGCGTTTTATGGGTGTGCATATTTAAAACAGCAGCGTCATTGACCACGTCACTGGGTTATTTTATAGCCAGAACTGCTCGCAAATTTGTGGTAGCAAACACCAACCACAAGAATAGCGAGCAGTTCATACGCTGGTCGATGTACTCGATTAATCTAATAAATAGCGGACATGACGTAGGATGCGAGCGGCCAGGGGGCGTTTTTAACAAATAAACGAGCGTATGTTTTGCACGCTCGTTCAGACTTAGAGGTGTGAACAGACTGCAATGTGCGTACGGATCATTTGAATAGCCACCCCTTGTTTTTAAACGAGCGACCACAAATAGCGAACGGCTCTGAATCAGGCCCTTTGTTTTTCCCTTTTTTTTATTTTCTTTGAAATTGTCTGTAATCTGTGTGTACTTTTAATAATCCTAATAATCTTCGTAACTCTTTTTTTGTACCTATAAGCTTTGAAGTATTCTTCAAATTGAAACTTAATTTCTAGTTCCGATATTCTGTGTTCTTAGACCTGCGTCCTAGTGAGGCACATGCTATGCTACTGATTTTTAATGCGTATATACTGTGAGCGGAACCGAAGGAGCGCTATAGGAGGAGTTTATTCCTACATAAATTCCTTGGTGGTGGCAGATGAGTTATATTTTGTTGTTACGGTAATTTGCAAAACACAAATGTCACGACCACCCAACTTGTATGGAGTTCTAAGCGCGGGCTCGATCGTGACCACTGATGTACTGACTGTATATGTTGTGTTTGTTTTTATTACAGCTGTGGAGCAGCCTAATCTGCCAACAGTAGCTTTTGCAGGCATGACAGCGGGGATATTTGCAGTGGCTGCAGAAGGAGGTTGGCGGCATCCACAGGAGCCTGGACAACATCATCCAGGACATAGGGCCTCATTCAGAGGCGGTCGGAGGATGCAAGCGGTCGCTCAGAAACTGGGCGGCCACTTGCATCCTGACCGCCCGCCTCTGTTGCGGTCGTTAGGCTGTGGGTTAACACCCACAGCTCTAAAGACAGCTCCGGTGATGGTCGCGATGGTCAGAGACCATCGTGACCATCGGGGCTTACGACGAGACCCTAGGGTAGGGTCTCCCTTGTCGTAAGCCCCGGAGAGCTTCTGGCTCTGTCTGAGCCGGAAGCTCTCCACTGACATCACTAGTGATGTCAGTGGGGCCGCCCCCAAACGGTAGGCATTCCCATGGGAACGCCTCCGCTTGGGCTGCCACCCCCCCGACCCGCCTTCCAAACGGGGTGAGCTGTCAATCAACATCGACAGCTCGCCCACTTTGGATCGAGATCCGCTACGACCGGCGCTGTCGGTCGTAGCGGGTCTCACGCATGTGCACGACGGCACCGGCGCCGTCGTGCGCATGCTCTGTGGGGGGCCATCGACGCGGTCCGAGCGCATCGGCGCTAACGATCGGGTCTGAATGACCCCCATAGAGCTGCCAGAGGGGTCAATGGGCAAAATTTACTAAGCGGCGATTTGATGGCGGTTTCTATTCTATTCTAAACCCTGGCGGTTTGGTGGCGGTTTTGCAGCAGTTTCTAAATGACAGCCCTGTTCTATTCTATTCTAAAATGTGTTTTGATGGCAGTTTTGTAGCGGTTTTGGCCTTAGTGAATCTGCAGATAGCAAAACTGCCGCTAATTCACAGTCAAAACACATTTTAGTATAGAACAGGGTTGTCATTTAGAAACCGCTGCAAAACAGCCACCAAACCCCCGGGGTTTAGAATAGAATAGAAACCGCCGTTTAGTAAATTCTTCCCATAGTATAGATTTGTAAAGGTGTTAATAATATTGCAGGGCCAGTGTGGGTACACATATACCTCTAATGGTAATAGAATATATGGATTACAATATCAGAGACACATGTCTAATGTACGGACATGTAATTTAATATAATTATATTAATTGCACAATTCAAAGCATTTCAATGTAATAATAAATCTCAAGTATTGTGGTGTTAGCGGCTAATGTTTCTATATTAGAGGTTATTTGCAGTGACTGCAGAAAGAGGTTGGCAGCATCCGCAGCCCTCTGCCTGCGCTAAATAGATGCCGCGCACATGCGTGCGTCATCCACTCGGTTTGACAGCACCGCTGCTCTCTGCTTATCAGAGCTGCGGTGGTGCCTGAGTGTCCCCAACCTCCAGACCGCCCACGGGACACTGCGGCTTGTGGGTGGGACAGTGCCTGAAAATCGGGAGAGTTTAGAGGTATGTTATTGCAGGGCCAGTGTGGGTACACATATACCTCTGATGGTAATAGAATGAATGGATTACAATATCAGAGACACATGTCTAATGTATGGACATATAAGCTAATATAATTATATTAATTACACCATTCAGAGCATCTCAATGTCATAATAAATCACAAGTATTGTGGTGTTAGCGGCTAATGTTTCTATATTAGAGGTTATTTGCAGTGACTGCAGAAAGAGGTTGGCAGCATCCGCAGCCCTCTGCCTGCGCTAAATAGATGCCGCGCACATGCGTGCGTCATCCACTCGGTTTGACAGCACCGCTGCTCTCTGCTTATCAGAGCTGCGGTGGTGCCTGAGTGTCCCCAACCTCCAGACCGCCCACGGGACACTGCGGCTTGTGGGTGGGACAGTGCCTGAAAATCGGGAGAGTTTAGAGGTATGTTATTGCAGGGCCAGTGTGGGTACACATATACCTCTGATGGTAATAGAATGAATGGATTACAATATCAGAGACACATGTCTAATGTATGGACATATAAGCTAATATAATTATATTAATTACACCATTCAGAGCATCTCAATGTCATAATAAATCACAAGTATTGTGGTGTTAGCGGCTAATGTTTCTATATTAGAGGTTACCAAGGGTTAATTTAATATGTGTTTTATTTCCATAAAGAAGTGTGATTGATATAATTTAAACTAAATATATAATAATACCTTAGTTGAGTAAATGTTAGAAGACTAAAAAAACATATTTTAATGAAAAGGTGTAAAAAGCTTAAATTGTTCTTTAATTGGTTTCAAACAATGTTTTTTTTTTTTACTAGATAATGAGCCTAATTAAGGCTCTAGGCATATTTGCACATAGAGTTGGCTGAGGGGTTAATATGCCAGTCATAAAAGTGTTGTATCTGTTACCAATGCTGTTTTCTGCCCCTGCATGTTACGCTGCACATATATTGTAGACTTTTTTGCAGTTGGTATAAATGTAGCGTAATTAATACTTATGGCAAGAGTATCAGATTTTTTAGATGTTCTCCTCTGCATACACACAAATATACGCCAGAGTTGTGTGCGCTTATTTCAAGTGCACGGTACCTTTTTGCAAGCATGCAATTGGTACATAAGTTATTTACCGTGATGCTGACTTTTGAGAGCTTTCCTACGGGAGAAGTGTAAGAATGCTTCATAAAGTGGAGGGTAGGCAGGACATACGTAATGGTTTTACTTGTGTCATATCACACCTGCCATCACCGTGATGCGAACTGCGTTATTACACTGCGCTGGGCAAAATGTCATTATGAAATTGTGTCTTCATGCTGGGTTCCACCAATCATTTCTCAATCTGGCCCTGATTCAGATTGTCACACCCTTGGGAGTCCGGGAGATCACCCACTATTACGGAGAGTTATGCAGTATGATTACACTCAGACAACTAAACCAAGTCTGGCGCTAATCAAAGCATTAAGAAGCACAGGTGCAGCTGTTTATAGGAGAGGTTGTGCAATACCTTTCAGAAAAACAAAGCAAACAGATATATATACTGTGCACCTTTCCTGAGTTATTGAGGTCTCAAAACTCACATTCATAAATAAACACATTTATTATAAAGAAAATAGAATAAAAACACATTAATGGTATTGAAAAAATTTTAAGAAAATAAATAAAAAATGGATACTCCTTTTGAATAATGGAGGATTCAATGTTCCAGTTGACTGCACCACAGGGTTTAAATAATGAGAATATCTCGTAACACCTAGGCTCCAATATAAGACAATGTATCAGTCTCAGCCATCAATCAACAGACAGGTCTGTCCGACTGTGCTGAAATATATAACGGCCAGCGCCGACTTACTTAGAGGAGTTTTGAAGTCCAGGATAGGCTTTATGGCAGCAATGTTATCCAAACCCCAAGCGAGCTAATGCTCCTATAGAAAAGCCACTCCGTAAATGCAGTGCAAGGATTCCCTGTGCGGTCAGCGGTAAGCCGTATGCAGGGGCAGTAAGCCGTACAAGGCTTCTTAGCTGATGAAGCTCCGGAGCTCTGAATGTGTCCCGGGCAGGTCACACGGGACACTGAACCATTGATTTGGCTACCGGCGCTCGTATAATTACACTACTCAACAAAATGTAAACAATAATCCCTGCATCTGGCATGTGCATAGGTGTTTGCGGTATTTCAGGGATGCTGAACTCAGATGTTCTCTATGAGGTCACATTTATTAGATACACACAAATAACACAAGTGGTAATGGCTATATCTGAAAAAAGTAAGATAAGTGAAAATTTCAATTAATCTCTATAGAATTTAAATATTCTCATTGTATTAATTTATAAAATGCTACTAAAATTACAGAAACACTTAAAAACTGCAGAAACTAATCTTGAGAAACTCTTAATCCTAATTAGCTGTAATGTAATTGTTAATAAAAGATAAAATGTAAAGTCACTTTGCTTTAGGGAAATAGGGTGTCCCTTCATACAGTGTCTCATTGGTCTCTCTAAGAAGGAACCAGCAGTAGTCCCCCTATCATTGCAGGGTCCCAGTGTCCTTGGTAGTGATGCTCTAATGTCAGAATGTCTTGGTGAAAACATTCCCCCTGTTCATCACATACACTACCAAAGTTGTCAGGGAAAGCTTTTAAGTGGGAATGTAAAAAGTAATTATTAAGTGACATTCTACAACCTATATGCTTCTAGTTGTCCAATAGATCATTCACGATGGACACGTAGTGGTCTTTTTTCTGTTCCCTAAGAATCCATGCACAGCAGCCTGGAAAGAGGACCAAGCAGCAGACTCAATTTCAATCAATTTAGCCTTAAATATTTCATCCGTAAGCAGTTTCCTTATTTGGGGGCCAACAAATATGCCTTATTTTAGCTTTGCTTTGCTTAATTTTGGAAAATGTTCCTTTAGATGACTATAAGCCTGGCCTTCTTTATCCAAAGCTTTCACACAATTCTTCATTAGGCCTAACTTAATGTGAAGCGGAGGTAAAATTATTTTATGCGGCTTAACCAATGGAGTATACTTGACGTTTTTCTCTCCAGCAACATAGGTTTCTCTCTCTGGCCACTGCTTTCTGATATAGTGAATTTTAGTGTCTCTGCTGTCCCATAAACACAGAAAACAGCAGTATTCACTGTGCAAACCTAACAGCAGTGCAACTACCTTTAAGGTCTGTATTCAATTAGCAGCAAAAACCCGTTTTCGGCACAAAGTTTCGCCGGTGACGTCATTTCGCCAGCTGAAACTTATCCCCGTATTCAATTGTGCCGACTTTTCGCCGGTGCGGAAACGCAATGCAATGTATTCAGCGGAAAAGTTTTGCCTATGAATAGCTGTCGAAAAAAAGTGCCGAATTGCAGTTTTGGGATGCAAAGGTGAGGAAACCACCCTGCACCCTTAGGACAGGTCCCCAAAGGTAAACTGCGACAAAAAAAATTAATAAAAGAACACCCAAAAAAATTACTTTGAAAAAGGGGGTGAAAAAGTACAAATTTGGGGTACACACTTAAAAACTAGCAAAATTGACTTTGCGGGGTCTGCAAGTATGGGGGAGTTTTTTTTTTATTGCAGGTGCTTGCTGGAGGTGCATTTTTAAAGTTTTTTAAAACCTCACTTTTACGATTTTTAACCATGCTAGCATCCATTTTCATGTACCCCAAATTTGCTGGGACTAGTTATTTTCACCAATAAAAAACTGCTAAATGCTTATCTTCAACACTTATGCAAAGACGCAAAATAGCACCCATTGAGACCATTTAAGTTCCCCAAATACCTTCAGCAGGGCTATTCGGGGGTATCCATAGTGATCCCCCACATCAGTGCATCTTTTGGGGGTTGTCAGGCTGATTTCCCCAAATCTGACAATACTTTTCGCTTGTTTGCATTTCGCCGGGTTCCGTTCTCTCCGATTTTGATTACGGGGATAAGCGGCGACGAGCGCGATACTTTTCCACATTGAAATCCAATGATGACGGCAAAAACCTCGGCAGCGGGACTTTTCGCACCTAATTGAATACGGCTCTATGTCACAGCAAAGATTCCATCCATGGGCCGTATTCAATTAGAGGCGAAAATGGTCGTTTTCACCGTCGTTTGCGAATCGGCCGTCAGATCGGCCAATATATCAGCCGATATATCGGCTGCGGTCGGCTGATTTGCGCACGATTTCACCGACGACGGCAAAAAACGGTCGTTTTGTCGCCTAAAACTGGAGAAAACTGTTTTCCAGCCTAGGGCAGGCGAAAAAATTAGCAAAATCCCTATTTTGGGCTAAAAATGTGGGGATTTCTTTCAGAACCCTTTGGACAGCCCCCCTAATGATACTTTAGCGGGGAAAAAAATTGTAAGTTGCGCACTTTGGCGAAAAACGACCGCTGAAATTTCGGTCAAAATGGTTTTTTTTCCACAAAAAATGCGTTTAACGTATTGGGGCTGGTATTTCAGAGGGTCATAAGGATGCGCCAATTGTTTTAAACATCGCATGTGGCTGGCGCAGGCGTTTTTTTATAACCGCTAAAAAAACACCTGCGCCAGCCATGTGCAATGTTTAGAACACTTGACGCATCCTTATGGCCCTCCGAAATACCAGCCCCATTATGTTAAACAGATTTTTCATGGGAAAAAAACATTTTGACCAAAATTTCAGCGGTCGTTTTTCGCCAAAGTGCGCAACTTACGATTTTTTTTTCCGCTAAAGTATCATTAGGGGGGTTGTCCAAAGGGTTCTGAAAGAAATCCCCACATTTTCAGCCAAAAATAGGGATTTGGCATTTTTTTCACCTTATCTGGGATGGAGAAGACTTTTCTCCAGTTTTTTTTCTCCAGTTGCGTTATCGTCTGTTTTTTGGCAAAAAAATATCGCAATTTTTGCCAAAAAACGTCCGTTTTCGCCTATGGTGAAAAAACTGCCATTTTTGCCGCTAATTGAATACGGCCCCATGATCCTTATACTTGATTCCCTTCAACAACACAGCCATACATTCATAAGTTTCTTTCATGTCCACTGCATAGGCCTGAGGCACTGAAGGGAGTTTGTTCCCATTATGGAGTAACGCTGCTCTCAGACTACTCTTTGAGGAATTAATAAACAGTCGCCACTCACTAGTATTGTGCTGAAGACCAAAATCAATCATTAAACCGTTAACATCAGTACACACACACTGAATTTTTATTTTAAAAAAATGTGGCCAAAGAAAAGTTTCTTGTTCTAAAACTTGAAATTGCCGTACCTTGTGCCAGAAGGTTCCACTGTTGCAGCCTAGAACCCAAAAGTTCGGCTTGTTGTTTTGACAGTTTCTAGTCACGAACCAAAAGATTTAATTCTCCCTGTTCTATGATGTGAGGTGATTTGTCTTGAGTTTTGGGGGGATACTCCTCTGTAATTTCTGTATCTTCACTTTCCTCTGATGTTCCCAATTCTTCTCCATGAGGCACAGGTTTCTAATGATTATGCATATATTCTCCTACAGGTGACCTGCAGAATCCAGGGAGCCCTAAGCATTGAGCCCTCTTGTCCTCAGCCTAGCCTTATTTCATCCTGGTTTCCATTATAGATGCAGTAAATTATAATATTTGATAAGATACTTTTTCTTTTAGTAAAAAAAAAAAAGATTTTTTTTTTCAAACCATTATCCATTATCCATTAACCACATCCAGGAGAGGCTCTGGCTAGTACCTGAAACATATGTTTTTCCGGTGCCTCCTCCTAACTTATTAAGCTCCAAATTTTTAAAATAGTTTACTGAACAGTGAACACCCATATAAGCTGTATAACCAGCTTCCCAACCCCTCAAGGGCCATCACAACATACCTCTAAACAAGCTAGCATTAATTTGGGGGTATAAAAAGGGTTGATCCTTATCATAAATGAGGCTGCACTACCCAAATAGGGACCATGCCAAGCAGTGGCGTCACTAGGGTATTTGGAGCCCAGGGCAAATTTGAAAAGGGAGCCCACCCCCCCCCCCCCAATGTGCGCGCGCCAAAAAAATGGCCGTGATCACTTAAAAATGGGGCGTGTCAACATGACACGCCCTCAAACTGAACATTCCTATCCATATGCACCTTAACCCCAGTAGTACCCCCAGTATGCAGTTGTGGTCCCTCTCATGCAGGCCCATAGTAGTGCCCCTTATACAGTATCCCCAGTAGTGGTCCCTCTTATACAGCCCCCAATTAGTTCCCCTTACTCAGTACCCCCAGTAGTGGCCCCCCAAATGCAGTGCCCCACGTAGTGTTCCCCCTTATGCAGTGCCCCCAGTAGCAGTCCCCACAATGCAGTGCGCCCAGTAGCGGTATCCCCTTATGCAGTGCCCTTTTATATAGTGCCCCCAACAGTAGTTCCCCCCATGCAGTTTTCCCAGTAGTGGTCACCTTATGCAGGCACCCTGTAGTGATCCCCACTATCTAATGCCCCCTGTAGTGGTCCCCGCAGTGCCCCTAATATAGTGCCCCCCCCTCCCATGCAGTGCCCCCAGTAGTGGTCCCCCTGATGCAGGCTCCCAGTAGTGACCCCCCCCCTATCCAGTGGTCCCTGTAGTGGCCCTTCCTATTATTGCCCCCATTAGTGGTCCCCCGAGTGCAGTGCCTCTAGTAATACTAGGCCCCTTTTAGAATGCCCCCAGTGGTAGTCCCCCCCCAAGTAGTAGTCCCCAGTAGAGTAGCCCCCCCCAGTAGAGGTCCTCCCAATGGCACCCCCAGTAGATGTCCCCCCCAGTAGATGTCCCCCCCAGTAGTAGCCAACCCCTCCCCCGTTGTGCATATAGGTTTAAAAATAAATAAATATATATAAAAATATATTTACCTGATTCCACGCTGCTCCTGTCCGCGATGCCGATGCCGCTCCCGCCCTCCAGTCCGCCCGGGCTGGCGCGCTCAGCATTATGGGACTGACGTCATGACGTCATGACGTCAGTCCCATTACCCACTGCAGGAGCCGGACGGAAGTCCGGCTCTTGCAGTGGGTGCTGCAGCAGTCTATGAGAGTCTATCTGACTCTCATTGGCTGCTGTTTAACACACGCATCGCCGCCAGCGCTGGCGGCGATGCGTGTGTTATGCACAGCCTGAGCCCGCCTCCTGGCGCTCTTGGGCAAGCGCTCAGGGGGAGGGAACAGGCTCAGGCGTGCAGCACAGGACCGGCGCTGGAAACCTAGCGCCGGTCCTGTGCAAATGTGTAGCGCTGACCGCACTCATTGCGGTCGGCGCTACACTGGCTATCTAGGGCGGGCGGGCCGGTACCGGTCCAACGGCGCCCAGGGCACGAACCCCGCTCGCCCTGCCCTAGTTACGCCACTGATGCCAAGTTATATATGGGGCAGTGGTGTATCTATAATGGGTGCAGCGTGTGTGCTGCCAGGGAGCTATGGGTTCATGCTCCATCTGACCGAATACATTTCTGGAAAGATGGCCCCTCACAGACCAAGCATGCGAGGACACGGGAAGATGTTGGGGCTTGTACAAATGATAGCCGCCATCTGTTAAAACACATTTGTATAGAGGATCATTATTTATTTTATTTTTTTTTAAATCATGTTCTAATTACTTGCAGGGAGTGTTAGACAATATTATTATTTTCAGTTTATAAAGCTTCCGACCCTCCCCCCCAACTTTCCACAGCACTGTAACCAGCATGCCGGAAACACAGTAACTTATTTAGAGGATATCCACACAGCGAAATGGCCTGCTCCACTGCGAAACCTTATTATTAAAGGCTAAATTTTGCTGCAATTTCGTGTTACAATCGAAATCACCTTTGCAGTAGTCATTGTAATCAGGGCTTTATCCCATCATATGTATAAGGACATTTTAGGATGCACATCAATTACTAAATATATCACTACTATTCAGTGAGATACAGTACAGTATCTGCTGTTCAAGCAAACTTAATTTTTATTAGTCTTTTCTTAATATGTCTTAAACAGTCTTAGGCCCGTATTCAATTTGAAGCGTTAAGTCCGGATCCGCGTTAAGTTACCGCCGATGTCGTCATTATCGCCTGTTTTGGTTTTACCCCGTATTCAATTTGAAAGACTTTCGCCTAGGCGGAAAGTCAATGCAATGTAATAGGCGGTAAAGTATCGCCTATGAATGGCAGGCCTAAATAAGTGCAGAATTTGAGTTTTGGGGTGCAATGTTGCGGGAACCCCCGTGCAGCCTTCAGACAGTCTCCCAGAAGTAATCTTTGTCAAATAAATGTAAAAAAAAACTTAAGGACACCCCAAAAATATACTTTGAAAAAGGGGGCAAAAAAAAATGTTGGGGTACAAACTTGACTCTGGAGGGGTCCCCAAATATGCCCCAAGTGTTTTTTTTATTGCAGGTGTTTGCGGCAGGTGGATTTTTCACGATTTTCACGACTTCACTTTTTCAACTTTAAATATGCTGACCCCCATTTTCAAGTACCCCAAAGTTGCTGGGATAACTTATTTTCTGGAAAAAATACTCCAAAATACTATTCTGCATCAGGTATAGAAAAACGCTATTTAGCAGCTATTGAGCCCATTTAAAAACACCAAATACCTTTAGCAAGCGAAATCAGGGGGTACCATAGTGAACCCCCATGTCAAAGCATCATTTGGGGTGTGTCAGGCTGATTTCCCCAAAACTGACAGTACTTACCGCTTGTTAAAGTATTGCCGGGTCCCGTTTACGCCTACTTTCAAATTGAATACGGGGTAAAGCGTGCACATGCGCGATACTTTTCCGCCTCCAAAACAGGCAAAGTCGGCGTTAAGTCCGGGCCCCGTAAACTTAACGCGGCTCGGCTCAAATTGAATATGGCTCTTAATGTACAGGTCAAATGGGGGTTGCATGGCTATATTGTTGCAAGATGGCCGCGGTCTGGTTGTATTGAGATCAGTGCTTCAGCACTTTGGAGAAGGCCAGCATAGATGGAGAAATTTACTATTGCTATGTATAAAGGATTTATATGCGTAAAGTCTTTATTAGTCCTGTCAAGTCTGTCCAACACTCAGAGGGTTACTTTCTTCCAGCTAGCTGTGCTAAGTAAAACCGTGTCATAAAAATCGATGAAGTATGTTAACGGCATTCAAATAAGGCTTCAGCGTAGACAGATTCAATCACAAACACAATCTTATAAAGTACTCTTCTGGCATAGCTATGGCTGCAAGCTTCAGAATCATATTGCGCTCTATACAGTATGTCACAGGCAGTTACTGATGCTCAGCTTGATGGGTCCTATGCACGCAGACACTCAGCAGCGGCCTTGTGTGCATAATGTATATTAATGATCTCTGTAGAACAGTACAACTATATTCACTAAAATTCTTCTGGATGAGAAATATCATAGTTCACGTGTAGACATGAAGCTGGTGATGCTTTAAACTCTTCTTGGTGTTAAAGGGCACTTATGGCTTTGAAATGTGTTTAATGGTTTGAGATGGTTTTGGACTTACGATTTCATGGCTGGAGAACCTGTTTCATGCAGTTCATCCCATACAGGACATATTTTTATTATGAATCGGAAAATGCTCTTTCACTCAATGTTTGTCAAGCAGCACTTCTAAATCCCGGCTGGTAATTCACCTCCTGAACTATTCTTGTTTCCATGCTAAGTCCCACAGGCAACGGCCCTCTCTGCTGTGTTTTAGAACTGGATGCACTGTATATAAAGCATTTCCAACCATTTTTGTATTAGACTTTAGATAGTTGAACATAGACAGAATGACGTGAAGATTGCAGAATGCCTAAAGCTCTATGGACATGATGAGTTCCTGTCACATGGCTTGACCGCCAAATTACTCTTCCAACACACCCATGGATGGCCAAATCGGAAAGAATCAGTAAAACTAGTGAAACGCGAGGACACAAACTTATTGTCACTAATGACCATGCACACATAGGTCAATGTAGTCACCGGGAAACAGGCTTTAGCAGTGCGTAAAAGGAAGATGCCCTGTGCTGGCCCCGCCCCCTAAACACATGATGTCATGCTGAGGGGCAGAGCCACCAGCATCGGGAGGTATGGAACTGTCTGGAGTTCCAGGCAGCTGTACATGCCCGGAGCATCCTGGCTGTACTGCAGCAGCGATACTGGCTGCAGGTTGCTATTTCAGGCACCATGTTAGACAGATGCAGGGGCCTTGGTGCATCGACATGTGCTGCCCCCTGTGCCCTGCATTCTGTATGATGATACTGCTCGCACACCCCTAGTTACGGCCCTGGGATTCACCATTTGCCCCAATTTAAATAACATTAGCTGCATTTTTACCTGACACTTGTTTCATCCAATATTTTTGTCATGTTTTCTTTAATACTAATTAAAAAGAACAAGGTCTGTGATCAGTGCCGTAACTAGGGTATTGGAGCCCAGGGCAAGATGAAAAATGTACCTCCCCCATGTGGTGTGCTGAAAAGTGGGCGTGACCACTGAAAAATAGGGACGTGTCAACATGACACTCCCCCATTTCTCGTCAATCTGGGAACATTCCTTTCCATTCCATATGCACCTTAATGCCCCTAGTAGTAGTGCCCCTCTTGTAGTGCCCACTGTAGTAGTGCCCCTTATGCAATGTCCCCAGTAGCAGTGCTCCATGTAGTTGTGCTCTTTATGCAGTGTCCCCAGTAGTGCACCCTTCTACAGTGCCCCCAGTAGTGCCCTTTATACAGTGCCTCCAGTAGTGCACCCTTATGCAATGCCCCCCTATGCAGTGCCCCCAGTAGTGGTTCCTCTCATGCAGGCCCTCAGTAGTTCCCCTTATACTGTGCCCCCAGTAGTGGTCCCGCTTATGCAGGCCCCCAGTAGTGCCCCCTAAGCAGTGCCCCCAGTAGTGGTCCCTCTTATGCAGGCCCCCAGTAGTGCCCCTTATATAGTACCCCCAGTATGCAGTACCCCCAGTAGTAGTCCCTCTTATGCAGGCCCCCAGTAGTGATGCCCCCTATGCAGTGCCCCCAGTAGTGCCCTTTATACAATGCCTCCAGTAGTGCACCCTTATGCAGTGCCCCCAGTAGTGCCCCTTATACAGTCCCCCCCTATGCAGTGCCCCCAGTAGTGGTCCCTCTCTTGCAGGCCCCCAGTAGTGCCCCTTATACAGTGCTCCCAGTATGCAGTGCCCCCAGTAGTGATCCCCCCCTATGCAGTGCCCCTTATCCAGTTCCTCCAGTAGTGGTCCACCCTATTCAGTGCCCCCAGTACTGATACAGTGCCCCTGGCCCGTAGTGCCCCTTACATAACACACACAGACATACATACTGTACATATACAAAACACTTACCTGAATCCCTGCTCCTGCCGCGCCCGCCGCTGTCCACTCCTCCGTCTTCCAGCTCGGTATCATGTGAGAGATGTCATGAAGTCTCTCCCATCACCCACTGCAGAGAAGGCGGAGATCATAAAAAAAAATGCAAATGACACAACATTGAGAGCTGGAAGCATCACAATATGTGTCCAGCTCTGCAGCGGTGGTATATGCTATGGGAGGACTATGAGCCATCACACAGGACCCATTCTGCACATGCGCAGAACAGGTCCTATGCATGTGCATACCCCAAAACATCGGATATGTACATAAACCAACGGCTTTACATACATATCAGAATCAGGCACAATAAGCTAAAAATTTGACCAATTCTATATACGAATAGAAGCGTAAGAATTTATTGTACACAAAAGTAGAATGAGGGGGTCTTTTGCAAAAAATAGGTTTATATCCAACTCTCCACCAGGACAATATATATTCCGGTCTTCAGCTGTTTTTGTTTATTGTCTGGCCCTTATTTGGGAAAAGCCAAAATGGGACAAGATAATGGTACAAAAACATTACACTGTTGGTTTATTTATCAAAGAAAGAAAGACTTTACTAAGAAGGGAGTTCTATTTAAGAAGTGATGTCGCCCATAGCAACCAATCAGATTCTACTTCTCATTTATCTAGCGCCTTCTAGAAGATAATACCTGGAATCTGATTGGTTGCTATGGGCAACATCACTTCTTAATAGAACTCCCACCTTAAACCGCTTTTACACCTAAATTCCGGGTCTGACCCGGAGGTTGGAACAGGGTTCCAAACCGGAGCAGACATGGAATTTAGCCGGCACCGACCCAGGATATTCCTGAGTCGGCACCATTCACACCGGAGCCGGGTCTGCAGAGACCCGGCTCTTCCGGCATGGAAGTGGACGCTTGGAGATGACGTAATCTCCAAGCGCCACTGAAGCCGGCCAATCGGCCAGCATGCGGCGCGCTCCAGGTCATGACCCGGATCGCACCGTTTACACTGCAGGGTTTCACGGGTCATTCCCGTGTTAAATCATGCAAGTTACCTGGGTTGGATTGCCGGGTCACTCGACCCAGGAATCCAACCCTGTCCCCTTTTACACCAAGGAGCTACCCGGGTTAACCCTGCAATAACCCGGGTTTTAGCTCTGGTGTAAAAGGGGTATTACTAAATTTACTCCTTAATGTATTGTGGAGAGAGGTGATTTTTTTTCCACCACTAAACATTACTTACATAATCAGGACCTGGTGTACACTTGGAATTGCAAACTCGTCATACAGATTGCACTGTAAGGCAACATCCATCTAACTGAAAGAGACCCACTTTACTGGACTAATAATCGTAGAAACAGGCCAATTAGGGCAACTTGGTAATTCCAGACTTGGTGGTCAACCAACCCATTCAACTCTGAAATAGGTTTTCTACTGGCTCATATGAAAAATTTGGATTTGTTCAGTTCAGCTGTAAAAATCGACTGATGCATGCATTGTTATTGGCCTTGGCTAAACACCAAATTACCAAGCTGAAAAAGCCACAACTTGGTCTGCCACTGTAATTACTTCCAGCAAAAATCACTCAAGATTGTGGTTAAAAATCTGATCAATCCTGATTTGTACAACTGGCTTCTTAGATTAGTCAGCACAACCAGACTGAAGCCACAATTAGAGATAATGAACTATGCTTTTGAAGTACTTGACCTTAAATGCTTAAGACTGGCTGTGTCATTAAATAAGCACTTGGTTTACCTAAATGGTCTTTCAGGATTCCAAGTTGCTATTACCAGTTCCATTTTATTAGTGCACATTCATTTTTGTATTAGTCTAAAATAAACATTAGATGGTTACTGTATATGTTTCAAGTTATAGGACATTCCTTTGTCTTTACAATACTTATTTGCCCTAGAGTGCCATTGTTTTTGGAGTTTATCCACTAATGCCTTAATTCCTCTCAACGCCTTGATGTAGATGAAGGGGATCACTAAACAGGAATATATGTAATAATTCCACCATATCCCAAAACACCCTACAACCTAAATCTTGCTGATTCACTTTATAATCCAGGATACAGTTTAAGGATTATCAGTAATGACTGTGCCATAGATCATTAATGGTTTTTAACCATCCAATAGAATCCACTGAGGTTAAGCCATCAATGGATTAGTTCTGCGCAGATGGCACCCGCAGGTGGCAATAGCCTCAGCCAGCAGTAACCATCGGGGCTACCCACCAATGTTCACCATCATTGTGTCCCCATTGATTGTGAAAACAATCACATTGCCATCAGATGATCGAGAGCCAACCCTAATACATTTTTAACTATTCAAGTGTGTAAGCAGTCACCTTGCAATGCCCACACACCTAGCATATTTAGATCCAAAAAGAGGTCAGCTAGTTGCAGAACCCTTCCAGTGCTGTTTCTTAAGGTAACACAGCACTACCCCATTAGAGCAGTCTTGTACCATTGTCACTTACTGCACTTTTGCCAAGGGATGATAAACCAGGTAACAGGAATTGTGATGTGTCAGCTAAGACAGTGGTCAACGGTATATCTGAGCAGTCGATGATGGCTCCAGGGCTATAAGAGAAAAACAGTGTTTTCAGTTTAGACCTTTTTAATAGCAAAAGCAGGTGGCATTTCTAAAATTTGGGAAAAGGAAAAATTAATAAAAATATATATTTATTTTGAGTTCAGTGACTCTTGCATCATAAATGACTGTTATGCCTATATTCAAACCCTCAGCAGAGAATCGATGGTAAGGACTCTATATTTGCATTACATCAGTGCATGTTGTAATCATATTTCATGTTTCTATGTTTATGTTTCAGTTTATCATTTTCTTCTATTACTTAAACTTTATGGGCATACAGTATCTTAGTGGCAGGAGGCTTGGCCTGCTATCATAGAGTGCATGGTGAATGAAGCATACAGTATACAGTATAGAATACCTATACCAGTGGCGTAACTATTTGGAGCTCAAGGCAAGTTGAAAAAAAACCCACATGCCACAAGGGGTGAAGCCGCTGAAAATGGGGCATGTCAACATGACACACACCTTTCTCGGCAGTCTGGGAACATTCCTTTCCATTCCATATGCACCTTAATGCAGCGCCCCTTATACAGTCCCCCTATTCAGTGCCCCCAGTAGTGGTCCCCTTATGCAGGCTGCCAGTAGTGCCCCTTTTATAGTACCCCCAGTATGCAATGCCCCCAGTAGTGGTCCCCCTTATGCAGGCCCCCATTAGTGCCCCTTATACAGTACCCCAGTAGTGGTCCCCCTTATGCAGGCCCCCATTAGTGCCCACAGTAGTGATCCCCCTTATGCAGACCCCCATTAGAGGTCCTTACACAGTACCCCCGAAGTTGTGGTCCCCCTTATGCAGGCCCCCATTAGTGCCCAGTGCTGATCCCCCTTATGCAGGCCCCCATTAGTGCCCCTTACACAGTGTCCCCCCAGTAGTGGTCCCCTTTATGCAGGCCTCCAGTAGTGATCACACATATACACACAAAACAGAAGAAAAAGACTTACCTGACTCCCTGCTCTTGCCGTGTCCGCAGCAGTCTTATCCTCCATCTCCGTCCTCCCACTAGGTCCTATCAGAGAGACATCATGATGTCTCTCCCATCACCCACTGCAGGAGCACGGAAGGCGGAGCTCATGAGTGAGCTCCAGCCCGACTCTGGCAGTGGGCGCAGCAGCCAATGAGAGTCTGTCTGACTCTCATTAGCTTCTGAAACACACATCGTCACCGGGCCCCGGCGGCAATGTGTGTGTAAATGTGTAATGCGACTGCACTCACTGCGGTGTGCACTACACTGGCTAACTAGGATGGGCCTGTACCGTGGCCGGCAGCGGGCCCCCCCCTTCCCCCCATGCGCCGGTCCCACGGCGCCCATGGCATGAGCCCTGGCTGCCTTGCCCTAGTTACAACACTGCCTGTACACATAGGTAACATGCCACTATGTAAAACTTAAGCATTTCAGTGCACCAGGCACAGTTATGAAAGAAAACAGTTTGATATTAGAATGTCATTGGCACCATTTAACCTTTGCTTTGATTTATGTACCAAGAAAGTGGTCTTTATCATACCAGTTTAACTCCCTTGATTGACCAAGTAACAGCAAGTAAATATTTAATTGTCACACTTTTTTCCATTGAAGAGTATGGAGGCGAGCTATAATATTCTGTGTCTATTACACTCCATCAAGGACATCACAATCTACCCCATCCATATATTATTCCACTTCTTTATCAATTTTTTTTTTTGATTGTTTATACCTAGGGCTAAATGTAATAAACTGCAAGCCGGAGCAGCTGCAGGAATACACGCGAGTATGCCCGTATTTTTAAAGCACCAAGCATTTTAAATGCTAAATTAAGCTGGTTTAGCCTTTGACATAGTTGTGCAGTATAATACATTTACCCCAAATGTTGAATGTATAAAACCATTCTGCCATTTTTCCCCTTTTTTTTGGTCGTTTGGGCCAATTGTTTGTTGACATTTGTTGACATTAATTTGCAATGTGCAAGCTGTTTGTGTATGCCTCTCACCCTAAATATATATATATATATATATATATATATATATATATATATATATATATATATATGGCTATCATTTTACTACATATCCGATTTCTGTGTTATCTGTTTATAACTAAAGTCAGCTGAAGTGCTTAAAAAAAACATATTTTGCCATGATGTACTGTACAGTGATAGGCTTATTTGTAGTACCTAAGTCTATAATGCACACAAATGTAATATTTAAGATTGATCAGCTCTGAAACCGCAGCTCAAAGAGGTCAGAATAGTTTTACAAAACAATAGTCTGAAATATAACCACACTTCAGGAAAAACTGCAAAACCCACAGCGGATTCCTAAGCTCTTCAAACAACACTGTTCTAATGTAATATCAATATTAATCAAGTCTAAAATTGCAGCTAATATTCTCACAGGTGCAGGGCTGATTAAACCATGAAGTGCTGACTCTGACCACACAAGCAGCTAATGCCAGGACTAATATAAGCTTGAAAATGGATGGATGGACAGACGGTCAGACGGATGGATGTCTTCACTTCATGTAACAAGGATCTAGGTAAGATTTATACTTGATGTGCCACAGACAATTGCCATGGTAGGGATTTTCCCCACTGTACACAAAAGCACATCTGGATTCTACGACTTTGGATGTAAAGCTTGGACCTTGGAGACTGTCCATGGGCCAAGCTTTTGGACTATTCTTTTTTAAGTACAAATTAGTTTATAAATGGCTCAGTGATTTAGATGGAGATTTCTGAAGACTTCTAAATAGGACAAATGGAGATGTTGCCCACTAGCAACCATGTGTGCTGGAATGGGGGGGTGGAAGGGGCCAATCAGAGGCAGAACTAAAGCGGCTAGAGGAGAGGAGGAGGGCGTCCCTCCACTCCGGCTCCTCCTCTCTGCTTCCTCTTTGTAGCAGTCCTCCTGCTGTTGCTGCGGGGCAGGGGTTGGCTGGGCTGGAGGGCAGGGTACCATATGCCCTCCAGGCCAGTACAATTCTGCTTCAGTGAAGGCCACAGGGACTGCTGCACATACATGACTACTGGCCAGGTGACAGGTGAAAAGTTTCTGATTGTATCTATAGCACCATCAGAGTGGCTGGAGAGCATTGTCTGCATGTTGCCCGGCTGTCAGTCACATCCCTGCAGCTTGTGGCTGCACTGAGCACTCCTTCCAAGTCCAGTCTGCTGCACTGGTTCCTTCTTGAGTCTAAACCTGCACTGCGGATGCCCAAGTGATCCCTCCCAGACTAAGACCCCCAAGTCTCCGGCCCCCTCTATCCTCTACCCTGTCTGTCACTACCCTGATTCTATTCTTCTACTGCATCTTCTAACTCCTATCCCTGGCCAAGACCCCACTCCCACTTACCCGATTCCCCCGACCCGCTCCTTTTCCCTGTCTGACTATTCTAATCTACTTCCTCCTGTTGCTAGTCAAGACCCCGTCCTCTCACCGGAGTCCCCGTCCCCTCCTCTTGCCTGTCTGACTATTCTAATTGACTCCCTCCAGGTCCCGGCAAAGACACTGCCCACTCACCCGAGTCTCCGTCCCTTCTCCAGTCTATCCTGATTCTGTATGCTTTTCTTGTACCCTGGAGCTCCGCAGGCAGGAAACAGACAGATCCTCCATCTGGACAAGTAAGTGCCAGTGGTGGTGTGATAATGTTTTAATGTTTTCTAGGGGGGTGGTATACTTATGCAATGGAGTGGTAGGGATATATTTGTTTTTAATGTGAGGGGAGGAATTAATACTGTCTGAGCTGGGAGTATTGTATTCATGTGTATGTATGTGGGGGGGGTATACTATTGTGTGTGGGGGTATTCATATTATGTTATATGTGGGGTCACTGATGGTCTCTGCATTATCTGACATTCACTGTGACTCTCTCTGCATTATATAGCGGTCACTGCAATGTCCCCTGTATTATATAGCAGTCACTGCGATGTCTCCTCCATTAATGGTGGTCACTGCAATGTTCCCTACATTATATGGTGTTCACTGCAATGTTCCCTACATTATATGGTGTTCACTGCAATGTTCCCTGTATTATATGGCAGTCACTGCGATGTCCCCTGTATTATATAGCAGTCACTGCGATGTCCCCTCCATTAATGGTGGTCACTGCAATGTTCCCTACATTATATGGTGTTCACTGCAATGTTCCCTGTATTATATGGTGTTCACTGCAATGTTCCCTACATTATATGGTGTTCACTGCAATGTTCCCTGTATTATACGGCAGTCACTGTGATGATCTCTTATATTGCCCTGACTGCTATGTACTCTGTATTATATGGTATTTTATGGCTGCAATATATCACTGCAATATTCTCCAGTATTATATGGCACTCACTGCAATGCTCTCTGTGTTATATGTCAGTCACTGTGATGCTCTACGCATTATATGGTGCTCACTGCAATGCTTTCTGCACTATCTTGTGGTTATTGTTATGATCTCTGAATAATATGGTGGTAACTGTAATATTCTCTGCATTATATTGCGGTCACTGCAACGCTCTCTGTATTATATGGCGATCACTGATGCTCTCTGTATAGGTTGATGGTTACTGCAATGCTCTGCGATGGCTGAGGTAGTGTAGTACATGCAGCAATACGTAGTCTTTAAATTTTGAGGCAGTTGAATCTGCATGCTTCATTGAAAAGTGTAGATACCCCAGAACCACAGAAAAAATGCAGCAGGCACTTGCACCTTAATGTAACGGAACGGAACTAGAAGTTTCTCTCACCCTACATATATTTCAGTCCTTACAATGTTGACCGCTATATGAAAGTTGGCCAACAATGACCACTATCTAACATGAGGGTGGGGACTAGCGTCCCTGCCTTGACCTCAGTATCCACTCTGCTTTCACGTTACCTGCTATGGTAAGAATGCTCCTGCCATATATTTGAAATTAATTACACTGCTTACTGGCTGTTGGAGTTGGGTGACTCCTACCTTTGATGGAACCAAAGTTAATTCTGGATTCTTCACTTGCCATTTTGCTTACCTGGCTATGTACCTTACTTTGTCTTGCTATAGTTGCACTGTCATACACATAGCTTTGAATATTTTTGTTTGCAGCCCCATAGGGGTGCATAAAAAAAAATAAGCAATCTAGGGGCTACCATACAATAAATAAAAAATATTCGCACACTAAATCATGGGCATCGATCACAATTGAATCGACTACTATAAGTTTAAAGTGGGGAACAGTAGAGGTCCCAATCAAGGATAGGATGGGCAAGGCACCCAAGGGTCGTGGAGAAAGATGAAGAATTCTAGAACAGCTGCCAACAGTGTCCACTGCAAGGCATTATTAGCAGCAGTTGGGGAAGAAAAAAAATTGTTCCAACTTCCAAGTGGCTATATACACAAAGTGCAGAGTCTGAAAAAGGTTGTCAAATGTATTGGGCCTATACGGGGCAGGTAAGCTATGTAAGGTAATTAAATCTAAGAAATGCCTTTGACACAGTTGACCACTCCCATAGCCCTTTCTTGGTTCTCATCCTACCTATCTAATCGCTTTTTCACTGTTCGCTTTTCTGATTCTACCTCCACTTCGCTACCTGTATCATTTGGAGTACCACATGGCTCAGTCTTAGGACCTCTGCTTTTCTCAATCTATACCACCTCTCTTGGCAAAGTAATCAGCTCTTTTGGTTTCCAGTATCATCTGTACGCGGACGATACTCAAATTTACTTATCTTCCCCAGATTTGTCACCAACTGTGCTGGTCCGTGTCACTGAATGTCTCTCTGCCATTTCATCTTGGATGGCATCTCTCCACCTCAAACTTAATATAACCAAAACAGAATTAATTATATTAACACCGGCCAATAGTAGTTACCAACCTGATATCTCTATCACTGTTGACAACAAGACAATCAACCCCACCCCACAGGCTCGTTGCCTAGGTGTCCTTGACTCTGAACTGTCCTTTGTTCCCCACATTCAATCTGTCTCTAAATCCTGTTACATACATCTAAAAAAACAGCCAAAATTCGACCATATCTTACACAAGACACTGCAAAAACTCTAATCCATGCACTTATTATCTCCAACATAGACTATTGCAATAATCTCCTTACTGGTCTTCCCAAAAACAGACTCTTGCCACTACAATCCATTATAAATGCAGCTGCGAGGCTGATCTTTCTCGCCAAACATTCATTGTCTGCTGATCCACTCTGTCAGTCCCTCCACTGGCTACCGATCTTCTACCGTATTGAATATAAAATACTTACACTCACACATACAGCTATTAACCAAACCAACATACATCTCTGCACTCATCTCAAAATATCTCCCTACCCGACCACTCCACTCAGCACAAGATCTGCATCTCTCATCCCCATGCATTACTTGCTCTCATTCACGGTTACAGGACTTTTCTCGGGCTGCAACCACCCTGTGGAATGCCCTCCCACGCACAATAAGACTTTCCGCTAGTCTCCAAACATACAAACGTTCCCTGAAAACTCACCACTTCAGACAAGCTTATCAGATTCCAGAATCTCCAACATAACCTTCATAGCTTCCATATCACCTCTCACAGTCCACATAAAACATCACATATAGTATTTTCGTTCACATCCTCCTGACTCTAGGCCAACTTTCCAGTGTGACTGGATCATACAGCTCACCAAGAAACTTTGCACTCTGACTGGACCAATTTTCAATATGTAGCACCTATCCTTGTGTATCAACACCTACAGTATCCCAATAGATTGTAAGCTTGCGAGCAGGGCCCTCTTACCTTTACGTCTCTTACAACCCAGTCTTGTTCTATTACTGTTGTTTCAAATTGTAAAGCACAACAGAAACTGTTAATAAGCAAATAAATAAGTGCAGAAGGACTCACCAGCTGGACAGAACGGCGGTCAATCCAAGAGGAAGGATAGCGCACCACACGGCACTCAGGGTGGCCCTCAGGAAGCAGGGACAGCACTGAAAGCAGCACTTGTGTCCAAAGGTCTTGCAAAGATGGCCTAGTCACTGTTAGGATCTGCAGTTTCCAGCCTGAGGCACGGTATTAATTACTGCCTGTCTGTGTGCAGCATCAGGTGCACACTGATTAATTCTCCTGTCTGAACACAGCCCAGGTGCTCAATAATCTGTCATTATGGAGACTTGCTCTGGTTGGGCCTTGTTTCTGTTAAATTCCAGCCAGCCCTTCATTCCTTGCCGGTGATAGATCTTTTTCGTACTTCTGGTTTCCAGTCTCCTGCTTGTCAGTTGAGCTCCTGAGTCAGTCTAGCTGTGTTTCGTGTGTGCCATTTATTCCATCCAGGCGGCTCCACCTACATCTCGTCCACGCATGCTGTTTGTACCATCTGGGCAGCACAGAGCGCTTCCTACCCCAGAAGCATCTGTCACGATCCAGCGCCAGTGTCATCCCGGTGGCACCGGTAGCAGCTCTGCGTTCCAGGTGCGCAATCTAGCACACCATCACCAGTGTCATCCCAGCAGCACTGGTAGCATACTCTGCATTCCAGGTGCGCAATCTAGCACACCGTCGCCAGTGTCATCCTGGCGGCACTGGTAGCTACTCTGCGTTCCGTGTGTGCAATATAGCACACCGTCACCAGTGTCATCCCAGCGGTACTGGTAGCTACTCTGCGTTCCATGTGCACAATATAGCACACCGTCACCAGTGTCTTCCTACAGCTCACAGGCTGCATTTCACCTCCAGGTCTCTGGCCATAACGAGCCAAAGCCCACCAGCCCTCAAGGCTGCCTCCACAGCCCAAAAGCTGCATCTCACCTCCAGGCCTCTGGCCACAACAGCCAATGCTCGCCAGCCTCCGAGGCTGCCTCCACAGCCCAAAAACTTGTACCACCTCCGTAAGCCTCATGGCCACAATTAGTCCATGCAATATCCACCCTCAAGACTGGCACTATATCTGACCAGACTACCATCCATCCATTTCTAACAGTCAATGATGCCCAAGAGAGTAGTGACTGAAGCAGCTTCCGGCACTAACGTGCCAGGTAAGCAAATTCATGATTTGAACTCACTATTCATGTTACAATAAGTGTTTTTAAATATATTTTATTTTAAAATCCTATTTTAAGATTTTGAATAATTAAAAATTATTTAAAACTTCTTTTTTATGAGAACTGCAAACACAGCTGTGGTCAGTTTGAGGTTTCCAATTTTCATTCACGATTTCTATTCAAGTTTGCCTTTTATCAAAAATACATTAAAAATGTATTAATTTAACATGTTTGAGTTGGTTCACAGAAGTACGGACCAGCTCAATTAGGTACGAACAAGGCTGAATATGTTTTCTGCTACTTTTACAATCAATTCATCAAACTAGATTAAAAATCGATACACACCCTATTTAATGTTGACAGATGGAGGAATACTTGTACTACCAATTATGACAGGGACCATTATTATTCAAATCAAAGCATTCCAAGCAGTATGCACTATACAAACAATGGTGCTTCTGAAGTGAATACAAAAATATTTGTATTTTATTTATTTTTTAAATTTTTTTTTGGTCATAAATGACCCCCATCATCTATTAATTCTTCAGTAGACACAGGGCCTGATTCACTACGGATCGCAATATTGCGTATGCACGCAGTTCAACTGCGATAGCAAGCAAATCCATTGCGATTGCAATACAAACTCAGCACAACATAAGGTCCCCCACTTTACCTTACACACATCCACAATGTTTATCAGAATAGTGAAACCATTGGTACAATCGAGTACCATCGCAGCCTCACGCACACTTGCACAAGGTCTGACCTTACTCAGAAATTGCTAACAACCATGCACACTATGAGCCCTCACACTGCATAGGGCATCGCAGTGGCTAATTTATACACGCCCCTGTAACGGGGCACGCATAATGCCCCTGACCACCCCCCTGTCACCTCCCACAAAAGGTACTTCCTGTCAATCACTCTGCGATGTGTCTGCGTAGTCACTGCAATCGCAGTCCCGATCGCAATAGCTAGTTCGCGCACACGCACTGCGATGCATGCGCAGTACGCAATAATCGTCCAATTGCGTGCCTATTAGCAACTGCGATCCAAGCTGAATCGGGCCCACAACTAGAACATCTCCTGGGTTTAACACAATTGTTCCACTCCGGTACTGTGTCAATATGCACTAATGGATGAATGTTCCTAGACTCAACTAATGAGGCTCATGCAAGTATTATGAGCTTTCCGGTCTGCCTGCCAGCTCTACAATCATTGAATGGGTTAAGAAAACAATGCAGAGTTCTCTGCTTAATGCCCAAATACCCCTCGGGGGCAGCAGGCACCCGGCTGATCACATGATAGCAGCGCAGACAGCATGTTCTTTCTGAAATTCTAATTAAAAAGCATGGTTAATTTTCTAAATGAATTAATAATGAAACTGCCTGTAATGATTAAGACTGGCAGATGAATCCCAGAAAGAGAGAATGGGGAGAAGGGAAAGGCACAAAGAATACTAAGCCATTTAAAGTCTCTGTAGCTCCAGGGCCACAGAACCAGTTAATGTCCTGAGCTATCACTTCTAAAATCTTCCATTTTCTGCTAACTGCTTCTGACCGCACCGGAGATCTGGGATTCGTCCTGTAAATCCCACAACAGTCATGCTTGGCACATAGCTTTTAAACCCAAGCTATAGAGGCATATTCACAGCTATGTCATACATAGAGGCCGGGCTACCTAGGGACAGAGTTTATTTACAGTATATATCACCAACATATTATCATGTTGCACTTTACAGAGAATGGCTAATAATTCTCAACAGTCCCTGACCAAATGGAGTTTACAATCTACCGCTCAGATTTAAATGATTTTAAAAATGCATTACTATTTAATCATAGCAATTTTTCTGTCTGCAAAAAGTTTTTTCAATATTTTTTACATTTTGTTTTGATAATTATATATATTTTTTTAAACTTTATTATGATATTTTCCATATTAAAGGAAATGCCGGGACTGAAAGCATGCGTACAGTTGGATAGTGAACCCTATTGATGAGGCAGCTTAGCAATAGTTTTCTTCAGAAATTGAAGAGATAAGGGATTTTTTTTATCATCACAATAAAAATGTAAAAATAAATCAGTCTGCGTATTCTTCTAAATTTTACAATGTGCACACTAACATTAACCTCATTGTATGTCTGGGAGCAAGGTAGAGTCCCCACCTTATGAAGATAGGGAGAACATAAAAACACCACACATATAATGCTCTGGTTGGAGTACTATTCAAAGGGCATGATTCAAGAAGGAACGCAGTTGCTAATACAAATGAAATCAGCCAATTGTTGCAGTACGCGTGTGCAAACCAGCCACTACGATCCGGACTGCGATAACAGTGACCACGCAGACCCATTGCAGAGTGACTGACGGGAAGGGCCGTTTGTTGGTGGTGACGGGGGGTGGTCGAGGAAATGCAGGGATGCCGGTGCGTTTGAACGCCGTTGCATGGACGTGCATAAATTATCCACTGTGATGCCATGCGCAGCCTGAGGCCTGATAGCGTGCGCTGAAGTTAGCAATTCCTGAGTAAGGTCAGGGCTTGTGCAAGTGTGCGTGAGGCTCTGGGTCGGATTAACAATGGGGCGGTTAGAGCCTTCCATGAAAATAGGCCCATATGATCCAGTGCAATGTAGTGTTGACAAAACAAAAATTCATATCACCACCCAGCTCTTTCATCCCGAGTCCCGGCTGCTGCACTGAATTATTGCCTATTCACTCTCCAACGGATCGACTGTCTGAAGCCCCGCTGACACTGAACCCAGGAAAGCCAGAAGCGCAGCCCCTGACATCTGAAGCCCTGCCCACATACCGGCACAGCCCCACCCACATAACACCAAAGCCCCACCTCTGTCCAGCATGAGGCTCCACCCCTAGGTCACCCACAACAGGCTTCCCCGGTGATCTGAAGCTCTGCCTCCTAGGTCATCTTATGAAGACCGTGTCATCCAAAGCTCCCAGCCCGGCCCACGCATTCACCTGACCGATCACCTTACTCTCAGCAACTGAGTTGGCGGACAGCCCGAGTGCTGACATCAAAAGAAGAGTCAGCCTGCGAGTGCAGAGGCTGAGCTGCCTAGCACAGGATGGAAGGCAGCTGTCACTGGCAGTGAGGAGAGACCAACATGCATGTCCAGAGTACCTTCCCACAGGTCTGGGCCCTGTGTACAGTATGTATATATGTATCTATGTATATACAGGGTGTGTGTGTATATATATATATATTAGGGGTGTGCACAGGCCACTTTTCGTGTTTTGGTTTTGGATCTGGATCTTTCTTCGTGTTTTGGATCTGGATTGGTTTTGCCAAAACCACCCTTCTGTGTTTTGGGTTCTGGGTTTTGTGTTTTGGATCTGTATTTTTTTTTAAAAAAGCATAAAAACAGCTAAAATCACAGAATTTGTGTGTTTTTCTGCTCCTATGCTATTATTAACCTCAATAACCTTAATTTCCACTCATTTCCAGTCTATTCTGAACACCTCACACCTCACAATAGTGTTTTTATATCCAAAAGGTTGCACCGAGGTAGCTGGATGACTATGCTAAGAGATACGAGTGGGCGGCACAAACACGTGGTTCATCTAGGAGTGACACTGCAGTGGCAGACAGGATGGCAGTTTGAAAAACTAGGCCCCAAACAGTACATAATTCAAAGAAAAAAAAGAGGTGCAAGATGGAATTGTCCTCCCACCCACCCTTATGTTGTATAAACAGGACATGCACACTTTAACAAACCAAACATTTCAGCGCCAGGGTCTGCCACACGACTGTGGCTGAAATGATTGGTTCGTTTGGGCCCCCACAAAACAAGCTGGCAATTAATCTGTCCCTGCACAAACTGGCTCTATGGAGGCAAGATGTCGTCCTCATCCTCCGATTCCTCACCCTCTTCAGTGTTGTGTACATCCTCATCCTCACAGAGTATTAATTCGTCCCCGCTGGAATCCACAACCACAGGTCCCTCTGTACGTTCTGGAGGCTGGTCTCCCTGGAAGAGTTGATAATTCATTTTATGAACATCATCTTCTCCACATTTTGTGGAAGCAACCTCCTACGCCTTTCGCTGACAAGGTTCCCGGCTGCACTAAACACTCTTTCGGAGTACACACTGGAGGGGGGGCAACTCAGGTAAAATAGAGCCAGTTTGTACAGGGACCTCCAAATTGCTTCTTTTTCCTGCCAGTACAGGTACGGACTGTCTGACATGCCTACTTGGATGCTGTCACCGATGTAATCCTTTAACAGACAGACGCACGCTTGTCGCTGCTGCTTTAAGGATGCAGGTGCGGCTACAGCCCACACATTTCACAAAGACAGAAAAAAAAATAAGAATTTTTTAATTGTTTGTGGAGCGCACTTTGAGGGTTACACCACCCTTTAACAGACAGACGCACGCTTGTCGCTGCTGCTTTAAGGATGCAGGTGCGGCTACAGCCCACACTTTTCACAAAGACAGAAAAAAAAATAAGAATATTTTATTGTTTGTGGAGCGCACTTTGAGGGTTACACCACCCTTTAACAGACAGACGCACGCTTGTCGCTGCTGCTTTAAGGATGCAGGTGCGGCTACAGCCCACACATTTCACAAAGACAGAAAAAAAATAAGAATTTTTTAATTGTTTGTGGAGCGCACTTTGAGGGTTACACCACCCTTTAACAGACAGATGCATGCTTGTCGCTGCTGCTTTGAGGATGCAGGTGGAATCTAGACGGGATTTGGAACCGGGGACACACTACCTCCATCAATTGTCTAAATCCCACTGCACTAATGGCGGATACCGGACCCACGTCTAACACCAACATAGCAGTCAAGGCCTCAGTTATACGTTTTGCTTCAGGATGACTGCTGTCGTACTTCATCCTCATCGCTAGGGACTGTTGGAGGGTCAATTGTTTAGTAAAAGTGGTGGTGTTCCTACTTCCTCTCTGGGATGATGAACAACTCCCAGCAGCAGCAACAGCACTAGGAGAAAGTGGTTCTTGATCTTTCCCTATTTTATTTTTATCAGAGAAAGTTTGGTCCTCCATTTATGTTATATTGATATATACGTGCGGCTAAAGCGCACACAAACACAGAAAATATTTTTTTATTTTTGCTGGAGAGTAGTGCACTTTGTGGGTTACACCACCCTTTAAGAAATGAGCCAGCCGGCTCTTTACTTATGGGACACAGATGCATGCTTGTCGCTGCTGCTTTGAGGATGCAGGTGGAATCTAGACGGGATTTGGAACCGGGGACACACTACCTCCATCAATTGTCTAAATCCCACTGCACTAAT
Organism: Taudactylus pleione; assembly: GCA_031769625.1. NCBI lineage: Eukaryota > Metazoa > Chordata > Amphibia > Anura > Myobatrachidae > Taudactylus > Taudactylus pleione. The sequence continues at coordinate 1,015,614 of JAUIMM010000104.1, read as the reverse complement.
GGCGGATACCGGACCCACGTCTAACACCAACATAGCAGTCAAGGCCTCAGTTATACGTTTTGCTTCAGGATGACTGCTGTCGTACTTCATCCTCATCACTAGGGACTGTTGGAGGGTCAATTGTTTAGTAAAAGTGGTGGTGTTCCTACTTCCTCTCTGGGATGATGAACAACTCCCAGCAGCAGCAACAGCACTAGGAGAAAGTGGTTCTTGATCTTTCCCTATTTTATTTTTATCAGAGAAAGTTTGGTCCTCCATTTATGTTATATTGATATATACGTGCGGCTAAAGCGCACACAAACACAGAAAATATTTTTTTATTTTTGCTGGAGAGTAGTGCACTTTGTGGGTTACACCACCCTTTAAGAAATGAGCCAGCCGGCTCTTTACTTATGGGACACAGGCGCACGCTTGGCGCTGCTCCTTTGTTGATGCACGTGCAGCCACAGTGCACACAAGTCACAAACACAGAAAATATTTTTTTTTTTGGTTTGGACTGGAGTGTACTTTGGGGGTTACAGCACCCTTTAACGGTCAAGCCAGCCGCCCCTTTACTTATGACACAGGCGCACGCTTGGCACTACTTTGTTGATGCACGTGCGGCTACTGCGCACACAATTCACAAACACAGAAAAAATATTATTTTTTTAGCACTTGGGGGGAGCACCCCTGATGGACAGAGCACCCCCTGGACAACACTACAGCACCCCTTTAGGACTGGGACACTGCACAGGACTTTGGAGTGGACACAGCCCCTATGGAGAACTGACTGCACAACACAGTCCACCCAGCCCCTATGGACTTTGAAGTAGTGGACACAGCCCCTATTAACAACAGCAGCACAGCACATCACAGCCAGCCCCTATGGACTTTGAAGTAGTGGACAACAGCAGCACAGCGCAGCACAGCACAGCACAACACTACTCTGCACTACACTACACAGCCCAGCCAGCCCTAACTCCCACCCTCCCTCTTCACTGTCCACAGCCAAGTGAGAAAATGGCGCCGATGCGGGTACCTTATATAGGATCCAAAACCCGCGAGACCCGGAAGGCGGGATGATGACGTTTTGCCTCGATTTCAGATCCGAGTCAGGCGGGAAAAGTCGAGCCTGACTCGGATCGGCCTCGGATCGGGGGGGCTCGGGGGGGTTCGGATTTCAGAAATCCGAACCCGCTCACCCCTAATATATATATATATATATATATATATATATATATACATGTTTACTATACTACCCCAGCATTTGCCCCTGAACTGAGATGAGGGTGCAGAAAAGATAGATAGAGAGACGTAGATAGATAGTGGTGCAAGTAGTTTATTAGTTGTACTCTGTGAGTGCCTCAAAGGTGCGCACAGAAAAAAGTGAGCTTGGCCACAAATCAAGAGGGGTGTGGCCACTCAAAATGTTGCTGTATCCGCACAATACTCCCCTATTTCTCGTCACTTTGGGGGCTTGTCCAGCACTCTAGAGCTGCTGGGATGCCCCTGTCACTGATTGCCAGGGGTTCACCTCGCCGCAGACCGCTGTGACTTGCTCAGCGGTGCAGCTAATAGCGCCAGCAGTAAGATTTTAGGGGATACCGCATATCGGCTGCTAATTTGTTAATGATATGCCGTAAGGGTTAGAATTGCACATAGTACATGTGCTGAAGTTTTGATTGCGCAGAATGGATATGGGAACTGAGAGGCCGGAGCCATTGTTATTACGTCAGAATCGCAGGCGCGGGATATGACACGCCCCCAAAATGGTCACAGCATACCTGCGTTCTTTGCCACCACTCCCTGTTATCTCCCCTAAATGCTTCCTGTCAATCACACAGTGAGTAGAAATTTGCTGTGAGCAACTACAGTAATGTACAGTGATGCATGCACAGTGCGACTTAGATGAATGCGCAGTTTACCAACAACTGCAAAAATATCGACATTGCGTACAATTCTGAATCAGGCCCATAGCTACACTACAAAGGAGTTGAAGGTTTGCGCTAGCTATGCCCTCCATAGAGCTAGCCACATCCATGGCACAGAACACACACCCTATGTACGGTAAACCACACTACTAATCACACTGCCGCAGCACTAGTCACAGACGTGTACAGACATGGAGAACCATGTGGCAAACAGAGATCCTGGATTACTACATCGGAACGGAACCAGTGGAGTGCCCGGGACTGACACTGATGTGCTGACATCACCCGCTCTGTAAAGGACTGCCCGTTGACAGTTCTTGCAGTGATCCGGTAAATGCTACCCTTTCAGTCACTTCTGGGAATACCCGTACATGTTATGAATGCTACACCATTGTGTTATTGTATATTTTTAATAAATTGTGCTTCGCTATACGCATCTATTTTCTATTCTATTTTTATGGGGAACTTGGCACCCTACTTCACATACAGCACTTGGATTTCTATGTGGACCTGCTTCCGGACCAGCACCATTTACTACTCTCCAATTTTTCTTCTTCTTACGTCAACATGCCAGTGCAGGAATATCTGCATTATTCTCAGGCTGTGGACATCTAACGAAGTCTGGTAATTATAAGAGCTGGATAATACTCCGGATCTACACGTGTAGACCAGTGACTGGTGCTATATTGTTGCCTATTGCATACTTAATATCACCTCAAGCGAGACTGCTTTTTGAGATTTATTTCTCATATTAACTTTTTATCAACACAATTTCCATCCATCAATCTATATGGACATTTTCTTTTTTACTTTTCCTGGATTATTATTTTAGTATATTTTCTGATTTCGGTCATTATTATTATTATTTAATTTTTAATTTATTTATTTATAATTTAGTATTTATTTTTATGCTTTATTATTATGAAATGATCAATTGTTTCTTACTTTTGTTGCCCTTATTGTGAAATGTAATATTTATGAAATATACATTTTTTAACAGATTTATATTATAATAAATCGATATTTTCAATCAAGCCATATAGATACTAATGATTAATTATAATGTATTGATGTTTTATAGATTTTAATTTATTATCTCTCTGCTTCGATACCATAGATTTTCTATATCTTATTTTTGCATTTGCGTATAACGATACTTATGTATGTTACACCATTACGTTTTTAGCGCTGTACATATTTATCTCTTTTTTTCTGGGGAACTTCGCTGGAGATGCGAGAGGACATACATCCCTATGAATAGATACCACCTTATGTTTATTTATTGACTATTGAAGAACTCTGCTGAGACAATCATGTCTGGTATTATGTATGACTAAGCGCAGGTTATATGATTTCTAAATTTTCCTTTGCATTTATCCTGTTTATGGTGAAGGTGCGGGAGTACCTTCCATAGATCTCACTGACTTGCTGCTGGTCTTCACCTTTGCGCACTAATCCACCCTTCCTAGTGTTAGAATATCTTTATGCTTGGTTGCCGGAGGGAGACCCAAAAGGAGAAGGAAAAACTTAGGTTCACATGGGACAGGGTTCTGAAAAACCCGGGATATGAGACCAGTGACCTCCCGTCAAATATTTAAGATTTTCGGGTAAGACGTGGAGGAAGATCTGACAGAGATTTCCTTGCCTCTTTTAAGAATCTACGATGACACCATTTTTCAGGATTTCTGATTGCACCAGACACCATATATGCCCTTGTATGGTAATTCAATAAACCCCACATTAATCACTTTCTCTCATTTGGAAAGATGGGAGTGCTACTACGGACAAGAGTCATATCACAGGTAGAAACAGAGAAGAAGAAATGTCCATTGCAGTGCACTAAACAGAAATAAAACATAAAATATAACTTTTATTTAATTTATTGAGACTAAAAAGCGAAATATTAAAACATGAGAATAATGTATGTGATGTAAATAAAATGTGTTATAAAAACTGCGCTTCTATTACACTACATGTCCTGTTGTTAGTATCAATAACCGGTTGGTATATAAAGATATATAGAGGATAATAATGCTGCTTTAAAAATATATGTTATACACACAAAATGGCCACACTTGGATATAATGTGTGGCCCCTATATGGTGCAGAATTGATCTCGATCAGAATAATGTCAAAAACATCATCCTCTTGTGGCTATCATATTATAAATTATTACTCACATCACCTGTCTGCACAAATAGTAATAGTCTGTTACATTTACAATTGTTAATAACAGATTACAAATGTATGATGTGCTTTAACATGTGACCAATAAGGTTCTCTGTATGTAAATATACAGTTATTTAATTCTATTGTTGCACCCAATACTATCATAGCAAGTCCACTGTGTAATTCTTCTCTATGATTGTCACTCTCACAGTGATAAGGTCCAATGCTTATATCATGGATATTCCACCATGTGTAATATCATGCAGCTTCACATAGGACTACAGATCTCTCCCACACTAAATTTTGTAACCTCGTTTCATATATCCCATATCATATAATCTCCCATCATAAGTAAGGGTGTTCATGGGAAATAATTTATGCAGATTTTGGATGTCTTCGTTACCACTTCCCTGCTTTATTCATAGATCTCATTGTGCTAAAGTCCCTGTCCGGAGGGGTCCCTCCATAGTACAGCACTGCACTGAATCACTATGTCAGCAGTGGTTCAACTAGTGGGTGATATTGGTACCTATTGTAATCGTTTATCACAGTATCAGATAGAGAGGTTTAACAATAACAACAACAACCTATTATTTCTTGTGCTATATTGCACACATCTTTATATACTAGCAGACAGTTTCATGCTGGTCACGCTACAGTTAACATATATAGGGTAATTTTTCCACATTTATACTGAGCTGACTCGCAAAGTATCAAGTATCAAGTTAGGACATGACAGTGCAAGGAGCGCAGCTAACTGACGCGGAGTTTCGCTAGGTAGCTTTGTCAAGGTAAGCCAAGCCGCTTACTGGTAGTCTCTTAAGTACCCTCACATTTATCTCATGGCCAATCCAGGACTCCTTAGAATAAATTCCTCCAATCGGATAGCTAAAAGTCTCATAGTTCCGCCCCTCCTTTTTTCTGATTGACGGATTCCTTCTAACTCGGCAAATACTCGTGATTCTTACCTACATCTTTCAGGCTAAAGTAGTCAAATCCTGATTACTCGATCCGTGTATATATGGACATTATTATAATCAAAATCATGAAAATATCATGACAGAAAAATATAATAAAATGATAAATAGGATATTTATAACGTTACTTATATATTAGTAGTTATTGAATAGCAAAATGGGGGACAGAAGGGGGAAGATTAATATTCCACCATTCATTACAATATAGGGTCTATCTAGGTTGATGAAACAATTTCAGAGAAATGGATTAAACCTAACCTCGAAAAGGGGATTTAGTGCACATATGAAAGTGAAATATTGTAGAATAAAATAATCTGCAATACAATGAATTATCTTAGGAACTTCATAAGTATGATCTAGTGTTATATAAAAATATGTATGTGGATAATGTGATACATCCGAATAATACAAGTGAAAATAAATAATAGAGTGAACGTATGCACTTGTGAATACAAGAAAATACAAAAAATAAAAAAAATTACAAAAAAATAAATAATATCATTATGTGCAAAAAACATAAATGTGCGAATAAATGGTGAGCTTACTACTTATATATTATATTATCAGTAACTGCTATATCAAAATAGTACCTACATAAATATAAAGAATTATCTATACAACTCACAAATATACATCCCTCAATTAAAATGAAATGAAATAAAATAAATTGATTAAAAAGTGTACACGTGCTCCATAAAAATAAAAAAGTGGATTGTGATAAAGTAAATGTGAGAAAGAGAGGAAGATCAAAAGCCTAAGTTCCCCATTAAATATGTGGTTAAAGAAGGTAAATGTATTCTTGAATCCAGAAGAGTAGTATTATTCAAATTCCATATGGATAAGGGACTATCCTTTTCGCCAACACAGACATGTGATAGGTTTGAATTAGAAAAAGATCTAAACCTTTTTACCAGAAAGTTGCTCCTTAAAAAATTCTTCCTTAATAAGGAACGAAGGGGAGATTCTGTGGAACCATGCCCAAATGAGATAGGCCTCTCTAAAGATGATGCTATGCTGAAGCCATCTCCATCTTGGAGGAATTAAGGGATCTATCTGCACAAGAACCCCAAAAACTGTCTGAAAACACTCTTTCTGAACAACTAGGTGACAATCCTCGAGTTATACTGAAAAAGAAATCTATCTTCTGTCCGGATTTTTCAATTTGCCCACAAATTAAGGTGTATATGGATTTGGTCAGTAAAGATCTGGACCATATTGAAATTATTAAAAAGACCAAAGAATCTGAATCTAATATGACTAGAAAAGAGAGGGAAGCCCTAAGGGAAATCAAACGATGGAATGATACAACAATTAAGCCATCGGATAAGGGCTGGAATATAGTACTATGGCCTCGGGACCAATATATAGAAGAACTCAATAGACAATTGGGGGATACCTCCTGTTACAAAAAACTAACATTTAACCCGACCCAGAGTTTTCTTGATCTGTACAACAATATGATAGGGACAGCTAGGAGAAATGGGGTGATCTCTAAGAAGGATTATGAATATTTAGAGAAAGACAACCCAAAAATACCAACACTATACCTGCTTCCCAAGATTCACAAAAATGAGACTATTCCCCCTGGGAGGCCTATCGTCTCAGGAATGGGAAGCCTCACAGAAAATGCGAGTAGATTCTTGGACGCACATTTAAGAGAACATGTTTTAGCTCTGCCATCGTACATCAGAGATACATCTGATGTACTGAGTAAAATACAAGATGTCATACTGAACAAACATACGTGGCTTATCACTTGCGACGTAGAGAGTCTCTATATGAGCATCAACCATGAATACGGTCTAAAAGCGGTTGATTATTTCCTAAGTATGGGTCAAGAAACAGATTTCAATATGTTTCTGATATCCCTGTTAAGATTCGTCCTCACCAAGAACTATTTTGTATGTAACAACAACTTCAACCTCCAGGTACGAGGGACTGCGATGTGGGCCACGTGTTCCCCCACATACGCTAACCTCTACCTGGGATGGTGGGAGAGAGAGAGAGTTTTTGGTGAGGAAAATGATTTGTACACAAGCCAGATCATACTCTGGCTGAGAAACATCGATGATCTCTTGATATTATGGAAGGGAGATATACCAATATTCCATGAATTCTTAACCAAATTAAATAATAACAACTTGAACCTCAAACTAACGTATGAAGAGAGTAGAGAGAGCATTAACGTCCTTGACATTACCCTGAAAATAGAGGAAGATGGGCATCTCTCCTCAGACTTGTATCGTAAAAAGACATCTACAAACAGTATACTACATAAGGAGAGTTCACACTTTCCCCCAGTACTGAAAGGTTTACCGAAAGGGGAGTTTCTCCGTATGAAGAGAAACTGTTCTGAAAAACAAACCTTTCTGAAAAGATCGGAAGAACTAACAAAGAGATTAAGATGTCGGGGGTGCAGTAATAGAATGATCAAACGGGGATTTAAAGAAACACACAATTATACAAGAGATCAATTATTGACTCCAAAAAGGGAAAAAGGCCAGGATGAGACTCAGATTTATAGGGACTTTTTGCAGAGAATGGAGATATATACAGAATGTCTTACAAAAACATCTGAGTATATTAGATACAGACAATGATTTGGCTTCCATCCTTGGAGGAAAAATACCAGTGAGCTGGAGAAGATCTAGGAATTTAAAAGACATTTTAACAAGAAGCCATTTGGAACCACCGACCAGACAAATGTATTTTAAAAAAAAGGATCTCGACAATGTGGAACATGCAAAGCATGTCCAATTATGATCCCAATGGAGTCGTACCGGGATAGATTCAATAAAGAATGGCGTATTAATGAATATATCACTTGCAACACTACAGCAGTGATTTACAACTTACAATGCCCATGTCATAAGAACTATATCGGGAAGACCATAAGACCTTTCAAAAAGAGAATACTTGAACATTTAAACAGCATAAGAAACACAGAGAGAGACCGTAGATTGTTCAAACCTCTGACGCTGATAGCGAGACACTTTCTTAAGTATCATGGAGGAAACCCGAATGGACTACGAGCGTATGGGATGAAGAGAATTAATTCTAACATCAGAGGAGGGGATGTAGATAGGGAATTACTGAGACAGGAAACTCGATTAATTTTCCTCATGAACACCTTGATACCAATGGGTCTCACTGAAGAAAATAGTTATGTACCTTTTATGAGGGATTAACGCATTGTTGACATCTAATCATCATAAATATAGGATTATACCTTAGACCACTTTGGGGGTAATATAATAGTTAGTCAATGTGCGAAGATTGACCTATGAAATAACTTATATCCATATGGAATTTGAATAATACTACTCTTCTGGATTCAAGAATACATTTACCTTCCTTAACCACATTTTTAATGGGGAACTTAGGCTTTTTGATCTTCCCCTCTTTCTCACATTTACTTTATCACAATGCACATTTTTCTTTTTCTTATTATGGAGCACGTGTACACTTTTTAATCAATTTATTTTATTTCATTTCATTTTAATTGAGGGATGTATATTTGTGAGTTGTATAGATAATTCTTTATATTTATGTAGGTCCTATTTTGATATATCAATTACTGATAATATAATATATAAGTAGTAAGCTCACCATTTATTCGCACATTTATGTTTTTTGCACATAATGATAATATTTTTTTTTTTTTAATTTTTTTTTTTTTGTATTTTCTTGTATTCACAAGTGCATACGTTCACTCTAATATTTATTATTTATTTTCACTTGTATTATTCTGATGTATCACATTATCCACATACATATGTTTATATAACTCTAGATCATACTTATGAAGTTCCTAAGATCCTAAGATAATTCATTGTGTTGCAGTTTATTTTATTCTACAATATTTCACTTTCATATGTGCACTAAATCCCCTTTTCGAGGTTAGGTTTAATCCATTTCTCTGAAATTGTTTCATCAACCTAGATAGTCCCTATATTGTAATGAATGGTGGAATATTAATCTTCCCCCTTCTGTCCCCCATTTTGCTATTCAATAACTACTAATATATAAGTAATGTCATAAATATCCTATTTATCATTTTATTATATTTTTCTGTCATGGTATTTTCATGATTTTGATTATAATAATGTCCATATATACACGGATCGAGTAATCAGGATTTGACTACTTTAGCCTGAAAGACGTAGGTAAGAATCACGAGTATTTGCCGAGTTAGAAGGAATCCGTCAATCAGAAAAAAGGAGGGGCGGAACTATGAGACTTTTAGCTATCCGATTGGAGGAATTTATTCTAAGGAGTCCCGGATTGGCCATGAGATAAATGTGAGGGTACTTAAGAGACTTCCGGTAAGCGGCTTGGCTTACCTTGACAAAGCTACCTAGCGAAACACCGCGTCGGTTAGCGGCGCTCCTTGCACTGTCATGTTCTAACTTGATACTTGATACTTTGCGAGTCAGCTCAGTATAAATGTGGAATAATTATATATTCCTTATATATGTTAACTGTAGCGTGACCAGCATGAAACTGTCTGCTAGTATATAAAGATGTGTGCAATATAGCACAAGAAATAATAGGTTGTTGTTGTTATTGTTAAACCTCTCTATCTGATACTGTGATAAACGATTACAATAGGTACCAATATCACCCACTACTTGAACCACTGCTGACATAGTGATTCAGTGCAGTGCTGTACTACGGAGGGACCCCTCCGAACAGGGACTTTAGCACATTGAGATCTATGAATAAAGCAGGGAAGTGGTAACGAAGACATCCAAAATCTGCATAAATTATTTCCCATGAATACCCTTACTTATGATGGGAGATTATATGATATGGGATATATGAAACGAGGTTACAAAATTTAGTGTGGGAGAGATCTGTAGTCCTATGTGAAGCTGCATGATATTACACATGGTGGAATATCCATGATATAAGCATTGGACCTTATCACTGTGAGAGTGACAATCATAGAGAAGAATTACACAGTAGACTTGCTATGATAGTATTGGGTGCAACAATAGAATTAAATAACTGTATATTTACATACAGAGAACCTTATTGGTCACATGTTAAAGCACATCATACATTTGTAATCTGTTATTAACAATTGTAATTGTAACAGACTATTACTATTTGTGCAGACAGGTGATGTGAGTAATAATTTATAATATGATAGCCACAAGAGGATGATGTTTTTGACATTATTCTGATCGAGATCAATTTTGCACCATATAGGGGCCACACATTATATCCAAGTGTGGCCATTTTGTGTGTATAACATATATTTTTAAAGCAGCATTATTATCCTCTATATATCTTTATATACCAACCGGTTATTGATACTAACAACAGGACATGTAGTGGAATAGGAGCGCACGCAGTTTTTATAACATTTTATTTACATCACATACATTATTCTCATGTTTTAATATTTCGCTTTTTAGTCTCAATAAATTAAATAAAAGTTATATTTTATGTTTTATTTCTGTTTAGTGCACTGCAATGGACATTTCTTCTTCTCTGTTTCTACCTGTGATATGACTCTTGTCCGTAGTAGCACCCCCATCTTTCCAAATGAGAGAAAGTGATTAATGTGGGGTTTATTGAATTACCATACAAGGGCATATATGGTGTCTGGTGCAATCAGAAATCCTGAAAAATGGTGTCATCGTAGATTCTTAAAAGAGGCCAGGAAATCTCTGTCAGATGACAGAGTTCCTGGCCTCTCCACTCTCCCCCATCGGCGGTGACACGGGACCTGTGCATGCCCAGATACCCAAACATCGGGAATCTGTGATCAGCTGAATCAGGCCCATAGTGTCAATTTTGTCCACTTTATCATAAAAGCGTTGATGCAATTTTTTTAGCGTGACCACAGCCCTAAGGGTATTCAGTTCACCCCTAAATTGTTCAGTCTGGGAGAGAAGGAAAGCAAAAGGGGATTGTTCGTGTTTAGCTAAAAGGGTGATAGTTTTGTCTCTAAAGATAGAGGACCTCATTCAGAGTCGGTCGTTGCGGCCGCACGGTTGTACGCCACCGATGTTCGCTAAACTGCGCATGTGTAAAGTTCGCAATGCGCGTGCGCAAACTAGCTGCTACGATCTGAAATTTCTCTCTCCTTGAACACAGCCAGGTCAGTAGTTTGAGTGACAGAATGAGGCGTTTGTGGGTGGTAACAGGGGAAGGTGCTTGAAAACGGGGGAGTGGAGATCCGAACGCAGGCGTGCCTAATTATGCGAACAGCGTTTTATGGGAGTGCATAATTAACAAAGTAGTGTCATGGCACACGTGACATGGGTGGTTTGTACACTGACCTGATCGTAGTGCTTAAGAGAGGGTATGTTCAACCTTAAGCTCTACGACCAGTTCCAATGGTTACCGATGGTCTCGATTAATCCTTATATGGCCGGAGATGACGTGTAATGCGTACGAGAAGGGGGCGTATTTTTTGTCTTACAGCCGCATCCTCCCCTCGGTCGGCCAGCTAACGATCCGATCTTAAGGACACAACTTGCGAGTGCATCATTTGCATATCCGTCCCCTTTTCCCTTACGACCGTGCGGCCGCAACGACCGACTCTGAATGTGGTCCAGAATCTCTTGAGCTGTCCTTTTCTTCACAGTGGAATCTGTTGCAATTTAACAGCATTGAATGGTTACCTTATGGGCTTCCCATATAACTCCAGGAGAGATTTCTGGAGAGAAATTGTCAGTAAGGTAATGTGATATAGCCAGCTTGATATCGGAGAATGTTAACAAAAAGTGTGGTGGTTGCTCAGATCAGCTTAATGACTTAGCACAGGTGCTTGTAAAGGGCGGGGTTTACACTGAACACAGAAAAAAGGGATTTGCCCTCCAGCACACTGTAGCAAAATCAGAAAATACTTAAATCCTACATAATAATAGAGATTCAGAGGTATTAGTTACATACATTTGCAAATATATGAATAAGCGCCAGGCCAATGGTCAAGCCTCCTCTATACTGGCATCCCTAACATTAAGGGGTTCACGTCCGAGAAGCAGGGTACCCCAAAAAATTCCAGCCAAGGACCATCCCCAGGGCATCACACGAAAAAGGGAAAAAAGGTGATAGTGAAGTGTAAAGGATAGATGTGTAAGGATAAATCAATAAGTGTTAATGAAATGTGAAAGAATTAAAATGACAAATAATAAACAAACAATTAGAAAAGTGCTAAAAATATTCTATGTGAATTAAGTGGTGAGGCCCTGAAAAAGGTCCAGCCAGAACAACCCCGGGGGCCCCACTCCCAAACGCTCACCCCAAAATAATTATTGCCACATAATAGTAGCACCCACTCTGGGTCATATAATTACAAATTGGTGTACTGCATGATAACAGCACATGTACCTGTATAAGCTGAGAGCTAACTCACCTTGGAGGTACCCCAGAAACCTCCACATGGCACTATAAGGACCAGCACCTCCTCCTAATGCTGGCTCCCTTCATGCCTCTCAAGACTGCAAACAAAAAGTATGGTGGTTGCTCAGATCATTCTTGAGAGGCATGAAGGGAGCCAGCATGGATGGTCCTTGGATGGAAATTTTGGGGGTACCCTGCTTCTCGGACGTGAACCCCTTAATGTTAGGGACGCCAGTATAGAAGAGTCTTGACGATTGGCCTGGCGCTTATTCATATATTTGCAAATGTATGTAACTAATACCTCTGAATCTCTATTATTATGTAGGATTTAAATATTTTTTTATTTTGCTACAGTGTGCTGGAAGGCAAATCCCTTTTTTCTGTATCAGAGAATGTTGACAGGTAAAATAGAAGGGTGTCATCTACTGTAGATGCCACTTATTTTCATCATGTGGGCCCTATATATGTCCAAAAGAATATACACCCCTGTATGACCTGTCCAAAACAGTGGAGTGATACTTACGTCAGTAGCAGCTGTGGTTACTGAGGGAGAATTATGTAAAGCTGATGGGGAGCAGAAGAGTAATAGGTGTAGCCTCTAGCAGAGAAGTGTTTAAGGTGCCAAGAAACATACAGATTGTGCTTTTTAAGGAAAGCCGTCAGAGAGAGGGACACCTTATATGGGACAGAGGGCTCGATTCAGACCCGCGAGTCCTATGACGCTCCGTCTTAATTATGCACGCCTCTGAAACGGTGTTAATACACTCAGGCACGCATGTGTTCGCACCTCCACTCCCCCGTTTTCAAAGACCAACCCCTGTCACCACCCACAAACGGCTTGTCCTGTCACTCATTCAGCCGAGCTAGTCCTGATCACATTGACTAGTTTGCGCAAGCGCACTGCTATGCATACGCATGCGCACATTGTGAACCATCGGCAGCTATGAGCGAATGCATCCTAGCGAGCGGGTCTGAATCGGCTCCAGAGTCCTTCTTTGTTTTCGGAGAGCCAGATCTACAGTATCTAGGAGGGGATCAATGACAGCATTAAAGTCTCCACTTAGAGAATTATATGGTCTTGCGCAAACCAAAGCTATGCACTGGAACAATTATTTAAAAAAGACTGACTTGTTTTGGTTGGGTGCATAAGTAGAGATGAATGTGAGAGTTTTGGAACGGAGAGTGCCAATGACAATTAATTAACGACCCTCAGTCTGCCACTGCTTTGATATGTGTGAACGGAATATTACGGTGAATTAAAATCGCAACACCCCATTTTCAGCAAATTGCTTACCTAGAATATATTTTCTCTTTCATCTTCAGTATTGGGAACAACTTTGGATGTGTAGCATGAACTTTGTTGCTTATAGAAGTTGGTCTGACAGTCAGTAGCGCATGCAGGGGGGGTTTCTGAGTACACAGAAACTACCCCTGACAGAGGGGAGAGCGGACACCATGTTATTAAGCTCCGCCCTCTCACGGCAAAATGCCATGATTCCTGGGTCATTCCATTAGAATTGCTTAATTTGGCTCCACCCCTTCCTGATTGACCTGTGAATCATGGCATTTTGCCGTGAGAGGGCGGGTCTTAATGACATGGTGCCTGGTCCTGTTCCTATTTACAACCTGCGGCAAGGTAAGTGTGCAAGTGTGTGTGCGTGTATGATGTATGTGTGTATGTGTTACATATACAATATGTGTGTGTATAATATATATATATATATATATATATAATATATATATATATATTGTATGTATACTAGAAACCCCCCTGTAAAAATCCTGTTTGTCCCTGACAGTAGCCTCATCTCATTACTTTGTGCTGTCCACATTTATCTGCTCAAATTGAGTAGATGGTTACATCATGTTGGTGTAGACCCTAATTCTTAACACTTGTCTGTACATGTATGTGTGGGATTCATCTGAGCTGAAGTATCCTGATCTGAGCTGAAGTGTATTGTGGTGCTGCTAGGGCTCAGTCACATACGATTTATACAATAAGCAGTTTGTGTGGGAAGGTCTCATCATGTTAACCGAATGAACAGCGCAATTAAAATAGGGATGGTGGGTTGGGGTGCAGGTACTGATTACCAGAGTGTAAAGATGCCAGGCTGGGCTTTCACTGACATGGTCACATCTGATATCACCAGTCAGAAACGCCCACTGGGCGGCTGCGGGAATATCATCTTCCAGCAGCCGCCAATCTCAGAGGGACTCCCTGTCTCCTCTGCATCTTGTACCCTCCCCCAGTGTCTGCCGTGCAGCCGATCACTGCTGATCGGACAGCCCGATGGCACCCCCCCCCCGTTTTTTTTTTCAATAAAATAATTTTTAGTAAGTTTTAAATAGATGTTCTTGACCTAATTTATTAATTAAAATAAAAAACAACAAATTCTGAGGCTTTTTTCTTCTTCTAATATTAGCCAGTTAAGTGGTTACTAGTGTTAAGGGAGAATTCAGTTCAGTGTGATGTGATGGCAGACATTATGGGGCAGATTCAATTAGCCGCGGGCAGCTAATTGCCGCTCTGGACCTATTCAATTAGCAGGATTCCTCGCGCGGGAGTCCCCAAGACCCCGCACACGAGTCCCCGCTGTCGGACTTTTAGCTCACACCTCATGTAGACCAAATCGACCTTGCACGCGAGGAAAAAACACATTGATTCTGCAGTTTACGCGGAATCAGTGTGTTTACGCGCACGAGTATCGATTTTACGGCGCGGGAAAAAGGCTATTTAATTGAATAGCTTTTCCCCGCACCTCTGGAATTTAGGCCGGTAATTAGTCGCTGGGTAAATCCCGCAGCTAATTGAATCTGCCCCTATATCTGGCTATAGACATTACAGTCTAATAAAGTAGACAAACTTTGCTGACTTTTCTGTGCACCTGTATGGCATATAATGCTGAGAGAATGTGCAGAGGACTCTACTCCCGTCCATGTGACACTCAGATTGACATGTCTTAGATTGGTTTTACTGCCCTAAACATTTCACTTACCACAATCACTCCACCTTCACCCCCACTCCACCTTCTCTTGTCCTCTGGAAGCTGTCGTAACTCTCTCCTATTCGTGTTGTCAATTTTTTTATTTATTTTTTTTAAACATCTTAGGTCAGATTTCAGCAGCCAGTTCAGGAACTGTAGAAACGCCACTCATGGTCCTGTGCCCTGGTATTTTATACCTGCCCGTATGCCATTGTGATGTCATAATAGGTGACTTGAATGACATCACTGCAGCAAAGCTGGAGAAAACTAGTTGCTGAGTATCTGTAGTTCCATGAATGGGGCTGACTATTGCTGCTGACTAGTGTACACAATATTTCCACAATCTTTACAACAAAGGGGCAGATTCAATTAGCTGCGAAAAGCCGAGATCCGCGATAAGCGTGATATTTCGCCTCATTCGCCTGTTTTGAGGCAAAGTTATCATGTACTTTTACAATGCGCGCTCCCGCTTTTCGCCCTATTCAATTGCAAAGCTGTCGAAAACGCAGATGTGCGAATGCGGCGAATGGCGAAACTAGCAAAATATACTTATTTTTGGGGGGAAATCAGTCTGTACCCCTGGTAATTAATATAGACTTATAGAGGTGTATTAATAGCTGTCATAAAAGTATTTTGGGTTCCTAAATTGAGTCAAATGGCTGTTATATGCACGTTTGCATTAGTTTGAAAAAATTATATAAACCAAATTTTTTGGTGAAAAATAATTACTGTAGTTAAATTGAGGGTACATTTAAATGGGTACTAGTGTATTTTGGAGTTAATAAAGTGCATTTTAAAAAACTTTATGAAAAAACAGCTGCTGCAGCTCCCTGCAATCCAAAAAACACCTGTCCCATCCACACAGCACCCCAAATACCCGACCCAATACTTAAAACCCATTTTCAAACACTTTTTACATTTTCTTCCCAAAAATTACATGCCTTTTTTAGGGGGTCTTAAGATTAAAAAATGTTTCTTTGCCTAAATAGTCATTAGGAGTGGGGGGGATGGTGCCCAAACTGTTCTGAACCAAGTCCCCACTTTTTTTACTCAAAAATAGGCATTTTGCACATCTTTTCTCCTGCCTTTGGGTGGAGAAACTTTCTCGCCTGTTTTTGCCTACACAGTTTTTGCCCGGGTGAAAACTTCCTCGAATTGAATACTTTGGAAACTGGCAAAAAAACTGCACATCTGCGAAAACTTTTCGTCAATCACGGCTTTTCGCCTCTAACTGAATACGGGCCAAAGCCCCTACCACTAACCTATAAGCAGTGTGAGGTTCCTCAATTGGAACTGTCCCGATGCAATAGTGTCCGCAGTCTGCAACACCTAATTCATATGCTCTAATGGATGATAATCGTATAATCATTTGCTGAGATAGTTATTATTCTGTAGCCCTTTTCAACTGTCAGATGCTTCGCAGCACGATGGCTTAATGTAGTTGATGCAACTTTGTTTCATAAATACTGTAACAGTATCTGTGGCAACCTCTGATTGTAGAGAATAGGGGATGAAAGCGATGGGAGTTCTCAGTTTAATATCAAACTCAATTCACGTCCACTGAAATCTTAGCTCACTCATACTGTACGGTATACGTTCAGGAAGCCGGACGTCACAATGCCAACAGCCGGCTTCCCAACTACTTAATCCCGGCGAGGGTTAAATGACAGGCGTCTAAATCTAGACGCCTGCCAATCCAATTGTTTGCGAAGGGTGCAAGTTGCCGTTGCCACAGCGTTAAAACACCCGCAATGGCACCGCATCTCGCACCCCTATGGGGCTGCAAGCACTTTTGTGCTAGTTCGGGCTGCAGTCAAGTGGGCCTGTTGTCACGATGACTCGCACCCACGAGATCATCTCAGACTACTGGTTCGAGCCCATAGTTTTGGAACAGCTTTAATCTATGTTTATATTGCCAGCAGAAGGCAGCAGGGAAGTTAATAATAATTAAGCACACGTTGGGGCAGATGTATTAAGCTCTGGAAAGTGATAAATTGGAGAGTAATAAACTACCAACAAATCAGCTCGTTACTGTCATTTTTCAAACACAGGCTGTAACATGACAGTTAGGAGCTGAGTGGCTGGTAGTTTATCGCTTTCCAATTTATTACTTTAGAGCTTAGTAAATCTCCCCTATTATCTTTTCTTATTAATTAGGGAATAATAATAAAACCAAATGGGTCTCATGTAGCTGGACGCAATTTGCGGCAAAAATGTAGGCTTAACTGCACCAATTAAAAAAACACAATTTGCGTAATATTTATTTTAAGAGGCTCGCTAGTGTATATTACATATTATGTAAAATGTGTATTTTTTATAATAATTTAACAGCAGGGGTTAAAATGGGCCGGAACGGGGTTGAACTGTGTTCCGTCACTTCTATTTGGAGACGGAACCAGTTCCACCTCCTCCGTCCCACCTAACCCGATTTGGATGTAATTACCCTCAAATTAAATCTGAAAGTCTGCAGTTAAAGCACATCTTGTTTGTTTCATTTCAAAACCATTGTGGTGAATAGAGGCCAAAATATGAAAATTCTGTCAATGTCCCAATATTTATGGACCTGACTGTATATATGTAGAGACATATATCATATATATATATATATATATATATATATATATATCATATATCTATAGAGATATATAGAGGGAGATATGGATATGTAGAGATATATATATTGGGAAAACTATCCCTATGCTGGGAGAGTGTCAGTCATTTTACTTTAGATTTTTATATATGTGTGTTCGTGTGTGTATATATATATATATATATTATGGGTGAGCGGGTTCGGATTTCTGAAATCCGAACCCCCCCGAGCCCCCCCGATCCGAGTCCGATCCGAGTCAGGCTCGACTTTTCCCGCCTGACTCGGATCTGAAATCGAGGCAAAACGTCATCATCCCGCCTTCCGAGTCTTGCGGGTTTTGGATCCTATATAAGGTACCCGCGTCGGCGCCATTTTCTCACTCGGCTGTGGACAGTGAAGAGGGAGGGTGGGAGTTAGGGCTGTGTAGTGTAGTGCTGCTGTTGTCCACTAATTCAAAGTCCATAGGGGCTGGCTGTGTTGTGCTGTGCTGCTGTTATTAATAGGGGCTGTGTCCACTACTTCAAAGTCCATAGGGGCTGGCTGGACTGTGTTGTGCAGTCAGTTCTCCATAGGGGCTGTGTCCACTCCAAAGTCCTGTGCAGTGTCCCAGTCCTAAAGGGGTGCTATAGTGTTGTCCAGGGGGTGCTCTGTCCATCAGGGGTGCTCCCCCCAAGTGCTAAAAAAATATATATTTTCTGTGTTTGTGAATTGTGTGCGCAGTAGCCGCACGTGCATCAACAAAGTAGTGCCAAGCGTGCGCCTGTGTCATAAGTAAAGGGCCGGCTGGCTTGACCGTTAAAGGGTGCTGTAACCCCGAAAGTACACTCCAGTCCAAACCAAAAAAATAATTATTTTCTGTGTTTGTGAATTGTGTGCGCAGTAGCCGCACGTGCATCAACAAAGTAGTGCCAAGCGTGCGCCTGTGTCATAAGTAAAGGGCCGGCTGGCTTGACCGTTAAAGGGTGCTGTAACCCCCAAAGTACACTCCAGTCCAAACCAAAAAAAAAATTATTTTCTGTGTTTGTGAATTGTGTGCGCAGTAGCCGCACGTGCATCAACAAAGTAGTGCCAAGCGTGCGCCTGTGTCATAAGTAAAGGGCAGGCTGGCTTGACCGTTAAGGGTGCTGTAACCCCCGAAAGTACACTCCAGTCCAAACCAAAAAAAAAATTATTTTCTGTGTTTGTGAATTGTGTGCGCAGTAGCCGCACGTGCATCAACAAAGTAGTGCCAAGTGTGCGCCTGTGTCATAAGTAAAGGGCCGGCTGGCTTGACCGTTAAAGGGTGCTGTAACCCCCAAAGTACACTCCAGTCCAAACCAAAAAAAAAAATTATTTTCTGTGTTTGTGAATTGTGTGCGCAGTAGCCGCACGTGCATCAACAAAGTAGTGCCAAGCGTGCGCCTGTGTCATAAGTAAAGGGCCAGCTGGCTTGACCGTTAAAGGGTGCTGTAACCCCCAAAGTACACTCCAAACCAAAAAACAAAATATTTTTTCTGTGTTTGTGAATTGTGTGCGCAGTAGCCGCACGTGCATCAACAAAGTAGTGCCAAGCGTGCGCCTGTGTCATAAGTAAAGGGCCGGCTGGCTTGACCGTTAAAGGGTGCTGTAACCCCCAAAGTACACTCCAAACCCAAAAAAAAAATATTTTCTGTGTTTGTGAATTGTGAGCGCAGTAGCCGCACGTGCATCAACAAAGTAGTGCCAAGCGTGCGCCTGTGTCATAAGTAAAGGGCCAGCTGGCTTGACCGTTAAAGGGTGCTGTAACCCCCAAAGTACACTCCAGTCCAAACCAAAACAAAAAATATTTTCTGTGTTTGTGAATTGTGTGCGCAGTAGCCGCACGTGCATCAACAAAGTAGTGCCAAGCGTGCACATGTGTCATAAGTAAAGGGCCAGCTGGCTTGACCGTTAAATGGTGCTGTAACCCCCAAATTACACTCCAGTTCAAACCAAAACAAAATATTTTTTCTGTGTTTGTGAATTGTGTGCGCAGTAGCCGCACGTGCATCAACAAAGGAGCAGCGCCAAGCGTGCGCCTGTGTCCCATAAGTAAAGAACCAGCTGGCTCATTTCTTAAAGGGTGGTGTAACCCACAAAGTGCACTACTCTCCAGCAAAAATAAAAAAATATTTTCTGTGTTTGTGTGCGCCTTAGCCGCACGTATATATCAATATAACATAAATGGAGGACCAAACTTTCTCCGATAAAATAAAATAGGGAAAGATCAAGAACCACTTCCTCCTAGTGCTGTTGCTGCTGCTGGGAGTTGTTCATCATCCCAGAGAGGAAGTAGGAACACCACCACTTTTACTAAACAATTGACCCTCCAACAGTCCCTAGCGATGAGGATGAAGTACGACAGCAGTCATCCTGAAGCAAAACGTATAACTGAGGCCTTGACTGCTATGTTGGTGTTAGACGTGCGTCCAGTATCCGCCAATAGTGCAGTGGGATTTAGACAATTGATGGAGGTAGTGTGTCCTCCGGTTCCAAATCCCGTCTAGATTCCACCTGCATCCTCAAAGCAGCAGCGACAAGCGTGCGTCTGTCTGTTAAAGGATGGTGTAACCCTCAAAGTGCGCTCCACAAACAATAAAAATATTCTTCTTCTTTTTTCTGTCTTTGTGAATTGTGTGGGCTGTAGCCGCACTTGCATCCTCAAAGCAGCAGCGACAAGCGTGTGTCTGTCTGTTAAAGGGTGGTGACACCCTCAAAGTGTGCTACACAAACAATAAAAATATTGTTCTTTTTTTTCTGTCTTTGTGAATTGTGTGGGCTGTAGCCGCACTTGCATCCTCAAAGCAGCAGCGACAAGCGTGCATCTGTCTGTTAAAGGGTGGTGTAACTCTCAAAGTGCTCCAAAAAATAAAAAACTTTTTTTAATGTGTTTGTGACTTGTGTGCGATGTAGCCGCACTTGCATCCTCAAAGCAGCAGCGACAAGCGTGCGTCTGTATGTTAAAGGGTGGTGACACCCTCAAAGTGTGCTACACAAACAATAAAAATATTGTTCTTTTTTTTTCTGTCTTTGTGAATTGTGTGGGCTGTAGCCGCACTTGCATCCTCAAAGCAGCAGCGACAAGCGTGCGTCTGTCTGTTAAAGGGTGGTGTAACTCTCAAAGTGCTCCAAAAAATAAAAAACTATTTTTTTAATGTGTTTGTGACTTGTGTGCGATGTAGCCGCACTTGCATCCTCAAAGCAGCAGCGACAAGCGTGCGTCTGTCTGTTAAAGGGTGGTGCAACTCTCAAAGTGCTCCAAAAAATAAAAAACTATTTTTTTAATGTGTTTGTGACTTGTGTGCGATGTAGCCGCACTTGCATCCTCAAAGCAGCAGCGACAAGCGTGCGTCTGTCTGTTAAAGGGTGGTGACACCCTCAAAGTGCTCTCCACAAACAATAAAAATATTCTTCTTTTTTTTTCTGTCTTTGTGAAATGTGTGGGCTGTAGCCGCACCTGCATCCTTAAAGCAGCAGCGACAAGCGTGCGTCTGTCTGTTAAAGGGTGGTGACACCCTCAAAGTGTGCTACACAAACAATAAAAATATTGTTCTTTTTTTTCTGTCTTTGTGAATTGTGTGGGCTGTAGCCGCACTTGCATCCTCAAAGCAGCAGCGACAAGCATGCATCTGTCTGTTAAAGGGTGGTGTAACTCTCAAAGTGCTCCAAAAAATAAAAAACTTTTTTTAATGTGTTTGTGACTTGTGTGCGATGTAGCCGCACTTGCATCCTCAAAGCAGCAGCGACAAGCGTGCGTCTGTCTGTTAAAGGGTGGTGACACCCTCAAAGTGTGCTACACAAACAATAAAAATATTGTTCTTTTTTTTTCTGTCTTTGTGAATTGTGTGGGCTGTAGCCGCACTTGCATCCTCAAAGCAGCAGCGACAAGCGTGCGTCTGTCTGTTAAAGGGTGGTGTAACTCTCAAAGTGCTCCAAAAAATAAAAAACTATTTTTTTAATGTGTTTGTGACTTGTGTGCGATGTAGCCGCACTTGCATCCTCAAAGCAGCAGCGACAAGCGTGCGTCTGTCTGTTAAAGGGTGGTGTAACTCTCAAAGTGCTCCAAAAAATAAAAAACTTTTTTTAATGTGTTTGTGACTTGTGTGCGATGTAGCCGCACTTGCATCCTCAAAGCAGCAGCGACAAGCGTGCGTCTGTCTGTTAAAGGGTGGTGACACCCTCAAAGTGTGCTACACAAACAATAAAAATATTGTTCTTTTTTTTCTGTCTTTGTGAATTGTGTGGGCTCTAGCTGCACTTGCATCCTCAAAGCAGCAGCGACAAGCGTGCGTCTGTCTGTTAAAGGGTGGTGACACCCTCAAAGTGTGCTACACAAACAATAAAAATATTCTTCTTCTTTTTTCTGTCTTTGTGAATTGTGTGGGCTGTAGCCGCACTTGCATCCTCAAAGCAGCAGCGACAAGCGTGCGTCTGTCTGTTAAAGGGTGGTGACACCCTCAAAGTGTGCTACACAAACAATAAAAATATTCTTCTTTTTTCTGTCTTTGTGAATTGTGTGGGCTGTAGCCGCACTTGCATCCTCAAAGCAGCAGCGACAAGCGTGCGTCTGTCTGTTAAAGGGTGGTGTAACCCTCAAAGTGCTCCAAAAAATAAAAAACAATTTTTTTAATGTGTTTGTGACTTGTGTGCGATGTAGCCACACGTGCATCCTTATAGCAGCAGCGACAAGCGTGCCTCTGTCTGTTAAAGGATTACATCGGTGACAGCATCCAAGTAGGCATGTCAGACAGTCCGTACCTGTACTGGCAGGAAAAAGAAGCAATTTGGAGGTCCCTGTACAAACTGGCTCTATTTTATCTGAGTTGCCCCCCCTCCAGTGTGTACTCCGAAAGAGTGTTTAGTGCAGCCGGGAACCTTGTCAGTGAAAGGCGTAGGAGGTTGCTTCCACAAAATGTGGAGAAGATGATGTTCATAAAATGAATTATCAACTCTTCCAGGGAGACCAGCCTCCAGAACGTACAGAGGGACCTGTGGTTGTGGATTCCAGCAGGGACGAATTAATACTCTGTGAGGATGAGGATGTACACAACACTGAAGAGGGTGAGGAATCGGTGGATGAGGAGGATGAGGACGACATCTTGCCTCCGTAGAGCCAGTTTGTGCAGGGACAGATTAATTGCCAGCTTGTTTTGTGGGGGCCCAAACGAACCAATCATTTCAGCCACAGTTGTGTGGCAGACCCTGGCGCTGAAATGATTGGTATGTTAAAGTGTGCATGTCCTGTTTATACAACATAAGGGTGGGTGGGAGGGGGCCCAAGGACAATTCCATCTTGCACCTCTTTTTTTTCTTTGCATTATGTACAGTTTGGCGCCTAGTTTTTCAAACTGCCATCCTGTCTGCCACTGCAGTATCACGCCTAGAAGGGTCACGTGTTTGTGCCGCCCACTCGTGTCGCTTAGCATAGTCATCCAGCTACCTCGGTGCAACCTTTTGGACATAAAAACACTATTGTGAGGTGTGAGGTGTTCAGAATAGACTGGAAATGAGTGGTAATTAAGGTTATTGAGGTTAATAATAGCATAGGAGCAGAAAAACCTACAAATTCTGTGATTTTAGCTCTTATTATGCTTTTTTTAAAAAAAATACAGATCCAAAACATAAAACCCAGAACCCAAAACACGGAAGGGTGGTTTTGGCAAAACCAATCCAGATCCAAAACACGAAGAAAGATCCAGATCCAAAACCAAAACACAAAACACGAAAAGTGGCCGGTGCACACCCCTAATATATATATATATATATATATACTGTATGTGTGTATATTTATATATATGTATACATATCAAGATAAATTGTGCAACACTCCCAGCGCTAATCACATAACACTTTTTTTCCTTTCAAATGTAGTATGTCCCCACATGTAGGCCATGCCCCCAATTCAGGGGAGGGGGCACCGCAACATATCCCTGCTCCAGGCACCATGACATCTAGCTTCACCCATGCCAGTAAGCGTGTTCAGCTATTAGGCAATGGCGGCTGCTTTAAAGACCTTTAGAGGTCTTATCACTTTTTCTGTCGGGTACTATTCATAACAGTCTCCTCGTTCTTTCTTGATAAGAGAACTGTCTAATGCTACCTACTTGCATAGGCCCAATATCGTGCTGTCAGATCTAGAGAGCTAGAGGTTTGATATTAGGAGAATGCAGGCTAGCAGAAGAGTTGGTATGGTATTTTTCTCTGGCATTTACAGTTAATAAGCAGGAACATCTGTCCATTAAAATATCCAGATTTGATGTACAGTAGCATCAATTGGGTCCAATTTATCCTTAAGTTTACCATTAAGATTCAAATAGAAATGAGGTATTTTGTCAACAGATGTGTCCTCATACACGTGGCCTTAGTTGTGCCAAACAGCCCCCCCTCAGCGGGGCAAGTCCCGTGCAACTGGGCCACCTTGGGTATCTTATCTGCTCAAAATGTGCATCTTATTCACACTAATAAAACAACTGGAAGTGACAAAGCTAGGCTGCACTGTCTGATGTGAGACACAAGTTCTGTGGTGCTTTATCTGCAACTTTGTACGTGTTTAAAACAAATTCCTGCGTCATTAAAGTCACAGCCCAGCATCTCTAGAACACTGTAAAAGGTGTTTTGCTGTGTCTGTGATGTGAATAAAATGCAAAATTTAAAGAAAAAATTGCTACAGTATGCTACACCACTCGGTGCAGCTCAATAGCACCACAAGGTGTATGGTGGCTTAGGGTATGAGGACACATCTGTAAATTCTCCATATTATCCATCCTATGATGGAAGTTTCAATAATACAAACATGGACCTTTTTGTAACTTAGGGCCTGATTCAGAGCCGCTCGTAAGCGGCCGCTCGTTCGCTCCGAGCGATGTTTGCCCAACTGCGCATGCGTGCGGAACGTTATACGCATGCGCGAACCAGTCAGTGCGGTCGAAATTCATGTGCTCGCAAAATAGCGAATGCCTGATAATTTGAGTGACAGAAAAAGGCGTATGTGGGTGGTAACAGGGGAAGGTGCTTGAAAACGGGGAGTGGAGATCCGAACGCAGGCGTGCTTAAAGGTCAAAACGGGCGTTTTATGGGTGTGCATAATTAATACAGGTGCGTCATTGACCACGTCACTGGGTTATTTGATAGCCAAAACTGCTCGCAAGATTGTGGTAGCAAAAACCAACCCCAAGAAGAGCGAGCAGTTCATACGCTGGTCGATGTACTCGATTAATCTAATAAATAGCGGACATGACTTAGGATGCGAGCGGCCAGGGGGTGTATTTTTCAAAAAAACGACCGCAAGTTTTGTTCGCTCGTTCAGACATAGAGGCGTGAACAGACCGCAAAGAGTGAACGGTTCATTTGAATAGCCACCCCTATTTTCTGGACGAGCGAGCGCTAATTGCGTCCGGCTCTGAATCAGACCCTTAGAGAAGACAGTAGTAGCTCTATGTGGATCGTCACTCTTCCAAAGGCTGAAAAAATTAATCAGTGGATCTTCCCTTCCCAACAGCGTAGAAGCCAGTACTAGTATGATACCCCACTAGGTGGTGTAAGAGGTGAGGTGTGTTGTTCTCGTACCTTTGCGGTGAGGATGGACTCTTCCTCTCTGCTTCGGTTCTACTTATGCTTTTAGTAAGACAGAGAGGTAAGAAGAGTTATCCAGACACAAAGGGTACAGCCGTAGTTTCCAAATAAGTTTCACTTTATTCAATCAAGCAGTTCTTAGAACAACTTTTGGTTACTATCACTATAATAACAGCTTTGATAGAACAACAATAACAATGACATTTACAAGTATTCACACTTACAACAAAGTTAGGATTTATTTTACTGGAACTCAGCGAGGGTGAATGCTCCTTTAAGCAGAAATAGGAAATAAGATAATACTGTACCGTTAATATTCTGTATATGGATTTACAGTGAACATAAATGAAAGCAAGAAAAAAACATAAATGTCCATAAATAACAATATGGTTAACCCTAAACTGTTCACTAAGCACAGTTCAGCTGAATCTTTATAGGTGGTGCACATACAGAGTTGATGTTCTTTTGCCAGTTTGTATTGCTACAGTATGTGGTTGTTGCTAATTGTTACACTTGTATTTCTCCTTCTCCAGCTGCTAAGGGGCCAATGAGAGTGATAAAATTGTGAGAGATAAAGTACTAACCAATCAGCTCTTAACTGTCATTTTTTAAATACAGAGGCCTATGTATCAAAGCTTGATGACAGAGAAAATTGTGAGATATAAATCACCAACCAATCAGCTTCTAACTTACATTTTATTGGCAGTGTTTGAAAAATGACAGTTGGGAGCCGATTGGCTGGGGCACCATTATATCACACACAGCGAGTTTTAGCACTCGTTTTGAGTGATAAAATTTGTTGATAAATAAGACCCTGAGGGAGCTTCTGTATCCACTGCTGATTTCTCCTAAGGTACTGCCATCAGCACTCTCCAGTCTCACAGCTGTTTCTCTGGGCCACCTTGATGGCTGTCAGTAGCCGGGAAGGTGCTTGAGCGGCCTCCTCTCTCCACCAGCAGCACCTCCTGATCCACCCTCAGCTCTACCCACACAGGGGAGTCCCGTCTTTTGCAAAGAAAGCTTTTTGGAATAGTGATAATTTTCCCCTGCAGCGCTGTGTAATCCAGCTCTCAGCAGGATGAATATTCTTTAAGCACATGCGCAGCATGCTATGTCGGTAGTCGGCTCTCACTTTAAGCCAGTCACTGCAGCCATTTACCCGTCTCCTCCTGTTGTGCTGCCCAGTTACTCACCTTCTGCCGGTCACTGCTTCCTTGTCCCCATCTCCTCCTGCTGTGCTGCCCGGTTACTCATCATCTGCTGGTCACTGCAGCTACGTATGTATCTGTCTCCTCCTGCTGTACTGCCTGGTTACTAGCTTTCTGCCGGTCACTGCTGCCTTGTCCCCGTCACCTCCTGCTGTACCGCCCAGTTACTTCCCTTCTGCCGGTCACTGCTTCCATGTCCCTGTCTCCTCCTAGTCTGCCACCTGTGGTATGGAGTATCAGTCAGATAAAAAGGAAAGTTAAGACAAGAATAGCCGAACACATCTACAAAATTAAGAAAGGTCTCAATACCCATAATGTTTCACAACACTTCCTTGAAGTCCTTAATAAAAATCCTGCCTGGTTCATACCCGGCCGCTAAGCAGCGATCGAACACTATGGTAGATAGTCGTCCATCTGTGCAAGTGTATGCATCGCAGTGCGCGTGTGCGAGCCAGTCACTGCGATTGGGAATCGTCCGCTCATAGTACACAGACTGAGCGCTAATTTGAGTGACAGATAGTGCCGCTTGTGGGTGGTATCGGGATGGTCTATGAAAACGGGTGTGTGGATGTGTGAACGCAGACGTGCCTGTGTGTTCACTTCTAACGGTGTTTCATGGGCGTGCATAATTAGCATGGAGGCGTCATTGTACACGTCACCTGGTTGTATTTCAGCCTGCAGTGATCGCAGTGCTAGCGGCAGGGTAGGGTCTACCTCAAGGGCTACAAGCAGACCGATGGCTCTCGTTGTTACTGATATTACATACACTTCCTGCAGATGACGTGTGCTGCAAAGGAAAAGTGCGCTGCTTTGCGTCCGGGTCTGAATCGGGCCCTAAATGCCTTTTTATGATATTGTAGCATTCATTTTATTTTGAATTTTAACACCCTTTTATACATCTTTTTGCGCATAACACTTTCTAATACACTCATAAAAAGTAGCACCAAAGAAAAATGTGTTTTTTTCGTTTTGTTTTTTTGTTTTTTTTACCAAAGAAACTGTATTAACATGAGCTTACCACTCAATTTTATTCATTTCCGGTCAATCAGTTCCAGTTTTTAAACTAAAAGAAGTTTTTTTCAATTTTTAAGTAAAATAAAGAAGCACCTCCTGCTCAAGCATTATCCTTGACAAAGTACCATATGGTATGAAATGTGTTGGTGCCCAGGATACCACGCAGTGACCGCTGGAAACATCATGTGGGGAGTTGCAGAAAATGGAGTGATATCATCAATATTAGCCACCACGGCCACTGGGTATCACAGTAGCACCAGCGGTGGAGGTTCAATGCAGGAGCTGAAGAAGTCGCACCACTGTCCAGGAACAATCAAAAAAACAATTAACAGCACCACACACAGGGCGGGATGTACTAAAGGGGAAAATGCGGAAGGGGGTTTTACTGCATTTTCCATATGCATTTCGGTGCTTCGTCCCGGTGGGTAATGCCATCTTCAGGTAGCATTACCCAATAGAAGTCTAGGGGCTTCTAGTCGGGACGCTCCCCCTGAGAGGGATCCAATCGGATCCGACATCGGGAAGATCCGAGATCGGGAACATGTTGTTTTGCTTTGTTTTGGGATCCAAACTTGGCAGGAAGACCCTAGCCGACACTCGTATCTCCCAAGTTCGTGTGTGATTGGTTTCCAAGGAAACCGCTCATTTCTACTCTATACATCCTCATGTGACAGTAGTGGCCAGCACTAGCTCACATTTGCATTAGTCCTGTGCAGCACAATGCACCGCTCATAGTTTAAAAAAAATAAAAATTATAGGGGGCATGGCCATGCCTCCCCGATTTGGCCTCTTCCCAAGCATCACCTTTCTCGATGGCCTTACTCACCATGGTTGTGCTGTTGGCTTTGATCTGCTATAGCATCTTCAATCTTGAATGCTATCTGATTTTGTTTTTTTTAACCTTTTCTCTGAATATTGCTTTTTTCATATTTATCAATGACTTCTGACTCCGCTTTGCATGACCAGTCTACTGTACCTTTTTTTAGATTACTTCCACCTGTAACACAAACTGAACATGGCTTACAGCCAGTCCAGTGGGTAATTTTTCTGTTGGCAGATAAGAAGTTTGCCCCATGCCAGAGTGGGACATTAAGGGCCCACCAGGGAATGCAGTGGTAGGGGCCCAAGATTAAGGGTGTGGCCAGTCATCAGAGAGGGTATGGCCAGCCACCACAGAGGAACTTGGCCAATCATTAGAGAGGACATGCAAAGAACAGGGCCCCTTTATAAAGGAGGGAACAAAGGTACATCAGGACTACCCATTTTGATTGGCAGGGGGCCAATCTTGGTGTAGTTTCCATAGAAACAAACCAAGCACCATAGTTCATCCATTATCCTGCTCCACCAAGTTATAGACCCTAGAGGAGAGGGTGGGGCCCTCAGGCAATGGGGCCTACCGGAGATTTCCCCTGTACACCTGTGGGCCAGTCCGACCCTGAGTGTGTCACACTACATATCTAGTACATAACGGAAAAGTAAGCATTGCCCCAAATCCATGCAACTGTCATGCCCACAATAAGCCCCACCTTTTTGGAGGTCTAAAAGTTAGAGCATACATGAGGTATTCATGAGGTATGCATAACTTTGAGTTATGGCGCCCGGTGCCGGCACTCCCCCTCAGCGCATGACGTCATGCCATGTGAGGAAGGGCCACCAGCAACCAGGACAACAGCGCTGCCAGGAGCATCCTCAAGATGCTCAGGGGGCTATTCTGGCTGCAGTCTGCCGTTTGGAGTGTCCAGAGGTACCATTCCAGACAGCCTGCTAGCTAGATACAGGGCCGCCGTGGGTGAGCGGCGGTGTCACCCACAGAGCTCTACCCTCTGTGCGCTGGCACCGGTCGCTCATAGCTAGTTACGGCCGTGGGTACAGGCATTATGCTATAATATTTGAGAATATTTGAACTTGCACTGTATTAGTCAGAAATTGCTCATGCAAATTATACATTTGACAAGAGCCATGAGTTCCCTTATGATTTTCTAAGCCTTTAAGGATATTTGCATATTTATAAGTTCAAAATCCTATGGAACAAGATAAGTATTTCAGCTTAATACATATGTGCTTATTGCTGTTAGGTTTAAGGGTCCCAGTCTGGTAGTTTAGTTTTTTTTTATAGCTTTGCTTTTATTATTATATTTTAAACATGATTAATAAATATAATATTGTGAATCTGGCAACCGTTCTCGTCTGTTTAATTGAGGTTTAAATTAAATACTTAATTTATGTGCAGTGATGCGTCTCAATTATTTACTATTTGTCTAGATTTAGTAACTTGTAATTAACCAATCTGAGTCGGCACCTGCACATATGTAGCGGATGGTTAACAAGAATTCAAGTACAAGCTCCTTTTCTATGGTCTATCTATAGCCAGTCAATGCTTCCTGTGCTCAGCATTTCAGTCTGCATGCACACATACTTCAGGGACTGGTGCTGAACTGGGGGCCTGATTCATCACGGATCACAACTGCAACAGCATACGCAGATCGGTCAATGGTGCGTACTGCGCATGCACCACCGGGCACGTGAGTTAGCAGTGCGATCACTCTGCAATCACTCACGCAGAAAGAAAACCATTGCACGTGATGGCGGTGATGTCAAAGACCTGGCAATAAGCCAGGTTGAACAGCCGGTTTGAAAGGGGTCTCAGCCGGGTCGCACCCGGGATAGACGCGTGAACAAAATCCCAGGGGCAATCTGAAAGGGGTATAACAGACCCTCCAACGTGAACCGTTCTATTAGGTACAAAATGCTCTGCTCCTGGACTTCCTTCTTAATCTATGATTGCAGCCATCTGTGTTGAAACACCATTATCATCGATTAACCAGGCTTGCCTACCCTCCCGATTTGGTTGGGAGCCTCCCGAATATCAGGTGCCGCTCCCGACCCCCTGGAAAGGTAGTAAAGCCTACCAGCTTCCGCCTGCCTCCCCCCCCACTACTCATAGAAACCCCCGCAGTGGGGGGAGGCAGTGACGCGATTCACGCTGAATCACGTCATCGTGGCCCCGCCCCCTGCTTCACAATGCCAATCTTCGGGATTCCAAAGAGGGGGCGGGCCCACGATGACGCGATCCTGCAGCTCCGCCCCCAATGCCGCATCATTACCCAGCCACGCCCTCCGCTGTGCGCAGACATTCAGCTCCTTCTCGGAAGAAGGGAGCTGAATGTCGGTAAGTATGCAATTAACTAGTTCAACAGAGGTGACGGCAATCATAAATTAGGTGGGAAGTCCAGGAACAGAGCATTTTGTACCTGATGGAAGGGGTCATGTTGGAGGATAGGCATTAACTTATGTGCCTCCACAGGAGTGGGCAGTGTTAGGGCAGTACGGTACTAGAAGGAAAAAGATAACTTTGACTCTGGGCTGTCAGTATCAGAGACAGGCCTGGGTACTGGGGGCGTGGCCAAGTCGGGGATGTAGTGTGCAGCCCCAGCTAGGGGCAGATCCAGGTGATCAGTGCGATTGCCGAAACCCCACCACCACCCCCGCTTCACTTCTTACCTGTCCACTACCACTGGCCGCTGTAGAGCAGCACAGTGGCAGCGGGCATGCCATGCAAATAGAAAGAGGAAATTGCTGCGACTGTGCGGGCCCTCTGCAGTCCCCAGCACACAGTAGCGTATGCTCAGAGCTGTAGCTAGACTTTTTGGTGCCCTGCACCTGAAAGAGCATTGGCGCCCCATAGGCAAAAGCAGGGGGTATTCCGGTTGCCTGAAAACCCCCCTCCCCAGCCTATGACCACAATAACAATGGTATATAAAATTTTACTAGAGCTGCATGTTTTAAAGATCACCTCAGTATCACAAATGAAATAACTAATGCACCTGTTGATCTTTTAAAATGTGTCAGTTAAGCTGGCCATACACGCTGCAATTATCGGGGCGATCCGCCTGATATCGGCCGATCGCCACGATAATTGTAGCATGTGGGGGAGCGACCGAGGGTTAAATATTGCTTGGTCTGGCATGCCGGATTGTCCAGCATGCCCGTCCGATGCGATATTTGCCGGTAACCTGTCGGCCGCATCGGGCAGTGTATGCCCAGCCGCGGCCGACAGACAGACATTTCCTGTGTTCCTTCCTATGGAAGGAAGAGGGAAATGTCTCCTCCCCCGGGGGCAGAGCGCGGATGTCGGGCTGATACACTGAGAGAGAAGTCTCACAGTGTATGCCGGCGACATCTGCGGCTGGCAGGCTGTCAGATAAAATGTCTGTCGGTCTGACAGACATTTTATCTGGCCGTGTATGCCCAGCATAAGTAATGAATACAACTGTGCACTAACTAGGAGATCTGGAAAACGTGTACTGTTAGGGGTGCAATGTTATCTATAGGGTTAACTATTATAATACTGTATAACATACAGTATCCAGTGCATGTAAGTAGATCAATGTATACATAATATGTCCAGGGCTGGTGCTAGGTTACCTGCTGCTCCCCCAGACTCCCCCCCCCCCCCCGCCCATTTTTTAAATTGGGACATAAGACGCAATTCCCCAAAAAGGGGTGTGACCTCATGGGAAAGGGGCAGGACAAATCTGATTTGTCTCGTATGATGATGAAGAGGTACCGATCACATTGTACCACTGTTATCTGAGTGTCTATGCCAAATTAATTCAATGGCCGCAGTGATGATACACAATAATGATGCAGTATAACTCACTAGCTGTAGATGTAGGAGAGCGCTGGTGAAGCTGCACCTGCAGCAGGATTTTACCATGAGAACAGCCGTGCACAAGCCTGGAGCTGGCAGTGTAGATAACTGGCTTAAGGTATAGAAATAGTGTTACTAGTAGTGTATATGCAGCAAATAGCTGCGGGGAGATCAGTGCATGTACCTCGGGCTTGCCGACAATCTGGCTGTCTCTTCCGGGAGAGGCAGCCACCTCGGCACAGCTGAGGGGTGTTACACCATTTTGAGGGCAGGGGGCGTGACCACGCACTTGCGTCATCGCAGCCCCATCCCGCTACGCAATGCCAATATTACCGGCATCATGTTGCCGGGGGCGGGGCCACGATGACACGATTCAGCGTGAACTGCCTTATCATCTGCCCCCATACCAGCCAATTATGAAAGGTGCGTTCGGACGCCAGCGGGGTTTGCAGGGGGGGTGTGAGCAGGCGGCACTGGGTGGGAGACTTGCCCACTCTTCCAGGGGGCCGGGAGCGACACCTGATTTTCAGGAGAGTAGGCAAGTATGACGTACCCTGCACCGGAAACTGAACTCACCGGCAATGGTACCCGCAGTGTGCTGGTAACACATGGGTTGGGAATCGGTGTTCAAGGCTGCCGTCAGAAATTGTGGGGAAGTGTAAGGTGTCTGGCGCTCATGTGACAGGTGATAGGTTTGAGTTCCAGAAATTACTGCATTTTCAAATGTGTATATTAAATAAAAGATTATGTGAATCATACTTGCCGACATTCAGCTCCCTCCTGTCGGTTTCTAGTAGTAGTCCGGGGGGCAAGCAGCAGCCGGGAGGCTTGCCTGCCTTTCCGGGGGGTCGGGAGCGGCACCCGATATTCGGGAGGGTAGGCAAGCCTGATGTGAATGAAGGTTTCTTGGGGAGGTGGCCAGATGGAGGGAGAGTCAACCAGTGAGGAGATAGGAGAGGCCAGGAGATCCTGGGGATAAAAGAAGAAAGTGAGAATGATTATAAACAGAAAATGGACAGGCCCAAGCAGCGTCCCCTGCCCTGTGGTGCTCTGTGCCATGGCACATGGCGCACCACTTTAGTTACAGCCCTGCGTATGGAGGGTTGGAGAGAGAGGCTGCTGCCGCTGGGCAGCACCACCCTCCTTTCTCTCCCTTCCCAGTGTGCAGGGCTGTAAATAGAGGTGTGTGAGCGGTGCCGTATACATGCCTACCCTCCTGGAATGGCCATGAGGCTCCCGAAAATTGGATGGTGCTCCCAGCCGACCAGAAGAGTGGGCAAGTCTCCCTGCCAGCCACCACCTGCCCACACCCCACCCATCCGCCGGCGTCCACTTCCTACAATACAAGTGGGCAGTCTGGGAGGAGCCGATGGCGCACTTTGTGCTGTGGCTCCACCCCCTGCTGCTCAATGGCTGTAATCTTGGCATTGTGTAACGAGGAAATTGCGATGATGATGCCATTGTGCAGTCATGCTCCAGCTCCACCCCGAATCACGTCCCTCGCCACTCCCCCCGATCTGCCAACCTGACTGTCGCCTCCTGGAGGGGACAGCCAGGTTGTCGGCAAGTATGTTACAAGTATGTGCTTGCAGGTGAAACAGTATTATAACGTTTATGTGGTTCTATAGAGACCCTGAGAAGTGTAAAAGACTTGGGGGCCTATCAATCATTATCAAATTATTTTATTACTTTTTATTATGATATATATTTTTTCCTAAACATTGTATTAATAATGTTTTATTTATATTAATTATTGGTGTATTAGTACTGTTTATCACTTGGTTTGTGGTCTAATGGATAAGCTGTATCTAAGCTTTCTATAATAGATAGTGATTGCAGTGTGATGGAATTAATTACAAACCTGCTGAATAAAATTCTTAATGAATCACTATGGATTAAAGTTAACCAAATTGAACTAATTGACCAACCAATCAACCTTATCCTAGGGTTATTTATACCAAATAACGGACATTGGGGAACACTTTGGCTTGAAAAAGGCTACAGTAGTAGCCGAAACGCGTTGCCGTTCCCTCATAGGAGTCTGGAGATCCCACTCACATTCAGCGCCTATTTGTACCTTTTTCTACTAACGAGACGGCGGCTGTTGCCCTGATCTACCTCCGGTCTATCGGGACCTACACTACCTAAAGGAGCCGAGACTGAACCTGTTACTCTGAGCCGGAGGGACGCTCATCTCCTATTTACTGCTTGTGCCGCTAATACACCAAGATGGCTATCACCTGGCTGAACTCAGAGCCGGAGGGACGTTCACCTTTCCATCCATTGATTGTACCGCTACCGCATTAAGACGGCTATCACCTGGCGCATGGTATACAGGTGAACACCATCGTCTACAGTCTCCACTTTGCAGTGCCCCGGCCACTGACCAGCCTGCTTGAGGTGTCTCTGCCTATTCTGGAGAAGGCTGACAGTCGGCATTTTACATCGTTGTTGACTATTACTTGGCTTATTATATGCAAGTAACTCTCATCACCTACGGCTTTAGCCACACAGTTTTCCGGCTATTGATCAGCTTGCAGGGACAAAGTTGCACGCTCCCTAGAGGGCTGACTGCCGGCATCTCAACTACAAGTGAGTTTCATATAAGCTGCCAATTTCTTTGCAGCTTTAAGCTACTGACAAGGTACATTTAGGAGAGGGGATGTCAGTTTCCTCTCTGATTTGCCCCTTGTACTGATTTTTCTATACGAGACTTTTTACAGAGAGTCGGTTATACCATCACCTATTCACATTGCATCTATATGAGACTCTTAAGCTGGCCACACACTAGACCAACTTTCATCCAACCAGCCAACTAGTTGATTAGTTGGAATGAAAATCTGGTAACATGTGGGGGTAAATGATGATCAGCAATTTGCTCCTAAATGCCAGAAAACAGATGAAAATGGATGTCAGACAAGTTTGTTAAATGTCTGATCAAAACAATTTGTTCAAACAGCAGTTTTTAGTCCATTTTCTGGCGTATGGGAGCAAATTGCTGATTGTCATTTGCTTTCATCCCTTACCAGATTTTCATTCCAACCAATCAATTAGTTGGATGGTTGGATGTAAGTTGGTCTAGTGTGTGGCCAACTTTACTCTATAGTGTTATCAAGGATCTCCAGGGTCATTAGTACTCCCTTTTTTTAGCGCTTCTACTCAATACAAGTCCATTCTAGATTGTTCAGCATTTTTTATTTAATTGCATTTAATGTTTATATTGCTTTTGATTTTTTGAGAGTCTGATCAACTCTATTGTATGTACCTATGTTGATGTTTTATTGTCCATTTATATGAGTATGGCTATCTAGCCTTATATTATTAAATAGTTTTTTACCCTATTGATGTGTTGATTACTGATGTCCCAGCATAGACTTTAGAGCGCAGTTCTTCTTTTGGCCTATCAATCATTACTAAAAATTCTCTGGAGGTAATTAGGTTTAGAACTCGCATGGAGTTCTACCTAATTACCAGAGGAATTCATCATTCCTCCTCTCCATAACTATCTATTCCGAAAAGCTGTCATTTTAGCGATGACAGCTTGTCAGGAAATAGATACTTTTCCCTGCCTGCTCTAACTTACCGCAGCTGTAATCAGTGCTGCGCATCCATAAAAGCAGCGCATGCGCAGCACTGCCTACAGCTGCGATAATTGTGTGTCCCCCCAACTCCCCCCTCCACCCCTCCACTCACCTCCCTGTCCCCCCAATTGCCTGGCCACTGCAGCCACCTCCTGCTGCTGCTCTGACACTGTGTTCTCCCGGCAGAACACAGTAAAGTTTAGAAAAAAAAAAAAGTATTTATTTTTTCTAAACTTTACTGTGTTCTGCCGGGAGAACACAGTGTCAGAGCAGCAGCCGGACCCAGAGGAGGGACCAGGGAGCGCTGGAGGGAGCGGAGGAGAACCTGCCCAAGCTGACACAGGTAAGTGTAACCCGCTGTATGCCACCTGAGAGTGGTGTATAGTAATACCATCAAATTCCGAAAATACATAATTTTCGGAATTTGATTAACAGCATAATTTCCATATCCTCATACTAATGTATGGGGAGTGTGGAAATTAACGCAGACGGACTTAACCAGGAGATATCAGTGATAAGGGCCTTCATGAATACTAAAATAACGGTAATTAAGGAAATTGTCCTTAAATA
Organism: Taudactylus pleione; assembly: GCA_031769625.1. Taxonomy (NCBI): domain Eukaryota; kingdom Metazoa; phylum Chordata; class Amphibia; order Anura; family Myobatrachidae; genus Taudactylus; species Taudactylus pleione. Next base: position 979,032 of record JAUIMM010000104.1, on the reverse strand, counting down.
CTAGACCCCATGGAGGTGACAGCCCTACCATATATAATATAGTCACAATTGTACCAGCACATAATTTTCACTTGGTGAGATTCAAATGCAATATTGTCCCATGGCAAAAAAAAAAGGCTTACAGTGATGCTGGGGTCACTTCCACTAGGAAGAGTGCAGTGACTGTTCACACACAGTATTGTCTTCACAGATTGGGAAAACCATTTTTCATAGCTATGTATTTTCCCGTTACGCCGTGCTACATAGATACATCAATCTCTCCTAAATATTACTATATGTCACAGCCAACACAAATTGCTCATTTCCTCTTGTACTTAATTTTGTGGCTTGGACGAGGTGTCTGGAAGCCATTATTAAACCAGTAATTTCTGATGAGTGTGTTTCAGGAAATAGCATCAGTTACAGCTGTGTAAAGCCTTATTCATGTACTTTATTAGCCACAAATTAGTTATTTCAGGACAAGCTGATCAACTTACAGAATAATAAGTTTTACGAAGATTGGACAAGTCAGTCAGTCAGTCAGTCAGTCCGTCCTTACATTGAGATTGGCACCATGTGACCATGATCATGTGATTTTTGCTCAGTCCTCATGGGAAAGAAAAGCTGTCAGTCAGGGCCAAAGTTAAAGAGAGGATTAGAAGCCTGTCCGATACCCTTTTACACTAAATACCAGGGTCTGACCCAGTATTTGGAACAAGGCAGCTCATTCAGACCCGATCGCTAGACGCGATCTTTCGCTCCCAGCATATGCAAATTCGGCTAAGTGACGGCACGGTAGGCTATCGCGCGGCAAGCCATAAGCACTCCCACTATGTCTTGGCGTGCGATCACTTTGTGTATGCAGACGGCCACCAGCTTGTCTTCAGACGCCCACTAATGCACGTCATCTCCAGGAAGTGTGTGCAACCATCGGTACCTCTTGTACCATCGGAAGCGAATGCAGTGCTTGAGGCAGTCTATACCATACCTCAAGCACTGCAATCACTTGAGTGTAAAAAACAGCCAGGTGATGTGGACAATGACGCTTCTTTTTAATTATGCACGCCTTTGAAACTGCGTTGGGACACTCAGGCACGCCTTCGTTCGCACCTCCACTCCACCGTGTCTAGCAGCCTGCCCCTGTTACCAAGCAGAAACGGCTTCTCCTGTCACTCACTCTGCTGGGCTGTCTATGCGCAACGAGCGAACGCATCTTGATCTTTCACACTGGTACTCGAACTGCGATGCATATGCATGCGCAGAATGTGAACATCGGTCAGCTACGAGCGAATGCTTCTTAGCGTCCGTATCTGAATCAGCTCCAAGGTACCAAGCCAGGTCAGACCCGGCACATACCCTTTCAGACCGCGGTGCCGACCCGGGTTATTCTCGGGTCGGCGCCATTCGCACTGCACACAAGTGCAGTAGAACTGGTCGGCCAGCACTTAGAGATGACGTCATATCCAAGCGCCGGAGAATCCTGAACTCTCCATGCTGTAAATAGGACCCAGGTCAGACACTACAGGGTTACACGGGTCATTCCCGTGTTAAACCCTGCAAGCAACCCGGGTTGGATTGCCGGGTCACTCGACCCGGCAATCCAACCCTGGCACCTTTCATACCTAGCAGCAACCCGGGTTAACCCTGATTTGTCAGTTCACATATGTGCCATGCATGGGTAGCCCAGACTTCAGCTTTCACTTGCATTTTTAAAAAACAAAAACATAAAATAAATATAAAACGTACACATAAAAGTTAATTATTCACCATTTGCGGTTGATGATCAGCATTTGCTGTCTGAAATAAAAATTCCAATATACTTAAAATTTGCAAACAAACTCACCTACAGTATGTACTGTCAGATAGGCTCAAACATGGTCACTGGTCCTGTAGGCAACAGCACCATCTAACTATGGTATACCCAGGACTGTACCATAATGACTGGGACTGATAAGCATGATGCTTAAGTCAATAGTGATCATTTACTAACAACGAGCAAAATGCAATAACCCATGGCGACCAGTCAGACACTAATTTCATTGTCTAACCTGCGTTAAGTCAGGCTAAGCTAATCGCTGATTTGTAGCTGTGTTGCTGCATATTTCTGCTCTCTTAGCTTAGAACGCTTGTTGTGTAAACACTGCTCGGATTTGACAAATTCTGAGGGTTATTGATCAGCAACTTCTGTCTTATGTAAGATACAATGGAGTAGACAAAGCTGTGTAATATTCAGTATCCAGTCACTCATATCTAGAAACTCACTCAACCTTCCATTCAGCGAGGGCAGAGGTCAACCCTCTGAGAGCTATAGAAGTAACTTAATTTGTACTGTAGGCGTAATAGCTATCTGACCGATGTCATGTCAATAAATTCTGGTTCTTCTAATTTAACTCATGTGTACTAGATCAAATTAACACGTGTTCTATGTCTAACCCCAAAGCATGTTTTATATCTGTGCCGGGTACAAATGACAAGATAGCACATATGGCTCCTCCCAGCACAAACAAGGGTCATTAATATCAAATCTACTTCAAGGTTAGATCAAATTATTTATCAATTACTGTACACTAGCTTGAAAGGCACCGAGGTTCATTATGCCTTGTGATTAATTGAGCCCCTGCCGGGAGTCTGCTGCTTTTGCAATATGAAAAATGGTAGCTTGTAATTCATAGTTATGTGTTTATATATAGATTTAGTGGACTGCTATACAGATTGGAACCTTCCAGCTCACATATGCTACCCATCACATTGGTTGTATATAATGGCAATGGTCAATGGGCCTGATTCAGACCCGCTCGCGAGCGCTCAGCGCTCGCAAGCGGGTCGATGGTCCCCACTGCACATGCGCATGCCGGAGCCGGCGTGCGCATGCGTGAGACCCGGGCAGTAGCGGGCGCTCCGTCGCTACGGGTCTCGGACCAAAGCAGGGCAGCTGTCGATGGTGATTGACAGCTTGCCCCGTTTTGGAGGCGGGCAGGGGGGATGGCTGGGCAAACAGGTGTTTCTGCAGGAACGCCTACCATTTGTGGGCGGCCCTACTGACATCACTTATAATGTCAGTTGGTGGACTTCCTGCTCAATTAGAGCAGGAAGTCCACTGGGGCTTGCGGCCACGAGACCCTACCACAAGGGTCTCGTTGCAAGCCTGATGGTCGCGATGGTCTTGACCATCGCGACCATCACCTGGCCGCTCACATAAGCTGTGGGTGGTCACCCACAGCTATGCGAGTGGCCAGGAGGCCGTCTTTCAAAAAGAAAAAGGACGCCCTGATTCAGAGCAAGCGCTCTCAAAGAGCGTCCGGCTCTGAATCAGGCCCAATGTGCCCACACTGCCGTCAGCTTTATAACTGCACAGAATAATTCTCACCTGGCGATGCAACAAATTAGACCTTCTTATGCATGAATGATCTGTGCAGACAACATGCTACTCTCCAAATGGTGCTAAACTCCATGTTCCCTTATTTGCAATCATCTAGGGCAGTAGTTCCCAAACTGTGCACCGTGGCACCCTGGGGTGCCTCGGTACACTTGCAGGGGTGCCTCAGGTTGGTGGTCTAGCACCAAATCAAATGAATTATGGTCAATGTAATGTAAATATGTGGACAAACAGAAGCACAAACCTGTCCACCACCACATAACTGACTCTAAGGAAGACAGGTCAGCACAATTTACTTCACTTTACTAAATTTTTTTCTGAATTTATCAATAACAGACTTTTGGCTTAGGGGTGCCATGAAAACATTACTGATACTCCAGGGCGCCGTGATTCAAAAAAGTTTGTGAATCACTGATCTAGGGGTTCCAGATTTGAATTGTTGCTGCTAAAGGCCCTAGTATCTAAGCTGGGGCCCCCTCTTGTTAGCACGTGTATTTCAACCGCTGTCTGCTTTATGTCCTACTTATAAATATATGAAAAAATATATTTATATATATATATATATATATACATACCCCATTTGTGTCACCCCTGTTTGTCTTTCCCTCCCTTTTAGAATGTAAGCTCTTACAAGCAGGGCCCTCCTGTGCTTCTCCCTACATTAGTATCATCTACTTCTTTCTCCCACTAGGGCACCTAACACTTGGTTGCTTATGCTCTGTTGCTTATCTGGGTGTTATGGTCGCTAATGTAGCAATATATATTATCCATGTCCTGGTCCTGTATTGTATTATTCTGTAAATCGCTTGTCTACAACTTGTTTATGTACTTTGTAAGGCGCTGCGGAACATTTGTGGCGCCATATAAATAAATGATAATTATATATATATATATTAGGGGTGAGCGGGTTCGGATTTCTGAAATCCGAACCCCCCCGAGCCCCCCCGATCCGAGTCCGATCCGAGTCAGGCTCGACTTTTCCCGCCTGACTCGGATCTGAAATCGAGGCAAAACGTCATCATCCCGCCTTCCGAGTCTCGCGGGTTTTGGATCCTATATAAGGTACCCGCGTCGGCGCCATTTTCTCACTCGGCTGTGGACAGTGAAGAGGGAGGGTGGGAGTTAGGGCTGTGTAGTGTAGTGTAGTGTAGTGCTGCTGTTGTCCACTACTTCAAAGTCCATAGGGGCTGGCTGTGTTGTGCTGTGCAGCTGTTGTTAATAGGGGCTGTGTCCACTACTTCAAAGTCCATAGGGGCTGGCTGGACTGTGTTGTGCAGTCAGTTCTCCATAGGGGCTGTGTCCACTCCAAAGTCCTGTGCAGTGTCCCAGTCCTAAAGGGGTGCTGTAGTGTTGTCCAGGGGGTGCTCTGTCCATCAGGGGTGCTCCCCCCAAATAATATATTTTCTGTGTTTGTGAATTGTGTGCGCAGTAGCCGCACGTGCATCAACAAAGTAGTGCCAAGCGTGCGCCTGTGTCATAACTAAAGGGCCGGCTGGCTTGACCATTAAAGGGTGCTGTAACCCCCAAAGTACACTCCAGTCCAAACCAAAAAAAAATTATTTTCTGTGTTTGTGAATTGTGTGCGCAGTAGCCGCACGTGCATCAACAAAGTAGTGCCAAGCGTGCGCCTGTGTCATAAGTAAAGGGCCGGCTGGCTTGACCGTTAAAGGGTGCTGTAACCCCCGAAAGTACACTCCAATCCAAACCAAAAAAAAATTATTTTCTGTGTTTGTGAATTGTGTGCGCAGTAGCCGCACGTGCATCAACAAAGTAGTGCCAAGCGTGCGCCTGTGTCATAAGTAAAGGGCCGGCTGGCTTGACCGTTAAGGGTGCTGTAACCCCCGAAAGTACACTCCAGTCCAAACCAAAAAAAAAATTATTTTCTGTGTTTGTGAATTGTGTGCGCAGTAGCCGCACGTGCATCAACAAAGTAGTGCCAAGCGTGCGCCTGTGTCATAAGTAAAGGGCCGGCTGGCTTGACCGTTAAGGGTGCTGTAACCCCCGAAAGTACACTCCAGTCCAAACCCAAAAAAAAATTATTTTCTGTGTTTGTGAATTGTGTGCGCAGTAGCCGCACGTGCATCAACAAAGTAGTGCCAAGCGTGCGCCTGTGTCATAAGTAAAGGGCCGGCTGGCTTGACCGTTAAAGGGTGCTGTAACCCCCGAAAGTACACTCCAGTCCAAACCAAAAAAAAAATTAGTTTCTGTGTTTGTGAATTGTGTGCGCAGTAGCCGCACGTGCATCAACAAAGTAGTGCCAAGCGTGCGCCTGTGTCATAAGTAAAGGGCCGGCTGGCTTGACCGTTAAAGGGTGCTGTAACCCCCGAAAGTACACTCCAATCCAAACCAAAAAAAAATTATTTTCTGTGTTTGTGAATTGTGTGCGCAGTAGCCGCACGTGCATCAACAAAGTAGTGCCAAGCGTGCGCCTGTGTCATAAGTAAAGGGCCGGCTGGCTTGACCGTTAAAGGGTGCTGTAACCCCCGAAAGAACACTCCAATCCAAACCCAAAAAAAAATTATTTTCTGTGTTTGTGAATTGTGTGCGCAGTAGCCGCACGTGCATCAACAAAGTAGTGCCAAGCGTGCGCCTGTGTCATAAGTAAAGGGCCGGCTGGCTTGACCGTTAAGGGTGCTGTAACCCCCGAAAGTACACTCCAGTCCAAACCAAAAAAAAAATTATTTTCTGTGTTTGTGAATTGTGTGCGCAGTAGCCGCACGTGCATCAACAAAGTAGTGCCAAGCGTGCGCCTGTGTCATAAGTAAAGGGCCGGCTGGCTTGACCGTTAAGGGTGCTGTAACCCCCGAAAGTACACTCCAGTCCAAACCCAAAAAAAAATTATTTTCTGTGTTTGTGAATTGTGTGCGCAGTAGCCGCACGTGCATCAACAAAGTAGTGCCAAGCGTGCGCCTGTGTCATAAGTAAAGGGCCGGCTGGCTTGACCGTTAAAGGGTGCTGTAACCCCCGAAAGTACACTCCAGTCCAAACCAAAAAAAAAATTAGTTTCTGTGTTTGTGAATTGTGTGCGCAGTAGCCGCACGTGCATCAACAAAGTAGTGCCAAGCGTGCGCCTGTGTCATAAGTAAAGGGCCGGCTGGCTTGACCATTAAAGGGTGCTGTAACCCCCAAAGTACACTCCAGTCCAAACCAAAAAAAAAATTATTTTCTGTGTTTGTGAATTGTGTGCGCAGTAGATGCACGTGCATCAACAAAGTAGTGCCAAGCGTGCGCCTGTGTCATAAGTAAAGGGCCGGCTGGCTTGACCGTTAAAGGGTGCTGTAACCCCCGAAAGTACACTCCAGTCCAAACCAAAAAAAAAATTATTTTCTGTGTTTGTGAATTGTGTGCGCAGTAGCCGCACGTGCATCAACAAAGTAGTGCCAAGCGTGCGCCTGTGTCATAAGTAAAGGGCCGGCTGGCTTGACCGTTAAGGGTGCTGTAACCCCCGAAAGTACACTCCAGTCCAAACCAAAAAAAAAATTATTTTCTGTGTTTGTGAATTGTGTGCGCAGTAGCCGCACGTGCATCAACAAAGTAGTGCCAAGCGTGCGCCTGTGTCATAAGTAAAGGGCCGGCTGGCTTGACCGTTAAGGGTGCTGTAACCCCCGAAAGTACACTCCAGTCCAAACCAAAAAAAAAATTATTTTCTGTGTTTGTGAATTGTGTGAGCAGTAGCCGCATGTGCATCAACAAAGTAGTGCCAAGCGTGCGCCTGTGTCATAAGTAAAGGGCCGGCTGGCTTGACCGTTAAGGGTGCTGTAACCCCCGAAAGTACACTCCAGTCCAAACCAAAAAAAAAATTATTTTCTGTGTTTGTGAATTGTGTGCGCAGTAGCCGCACGTGCATCAACAAAGTAGTGCCAAGCGTGCGCCTGTGTCATAAGTAAAGGGCCGGCTGGCTTGACCGTTAAAGGGTGCTGTAACCCCCAAAGTACACTCCAGTCCAAACCAAAAAAAAAATTATTTTCTGTGTTTGTGAATTGTGTGCGCAGTAGCCGCACGTGCATCAACAAAGTAGTGCCAAGCGTGCGCCTGTGTCATAAGTAAAGGGCCGGCTGGCTTGACCGTTAAAGGGTTCTGTAACCCCCAAAGTACACTCCAAAACAAAAAAATATATATTTTCTGTGTTTGTGACTTGTGTGCACTGTGGCTGCACGTGCATCAACAAAGGAGCAGCGCCAAGCGTGCGCCTGTGTCCCATAAGTAAAGAGCCGGCTGGCTCATTTCTTAAAGGGTGGTGTAACCCCCAAAGTGCACTACTCTCCAGCAAAAATAAAAAAATATTTTCTGTGTTTGTGTGCGCTTTAGCCGCACGTATATATCAATATAACATAAATGGAGGACCAAACTTTCTTCGATAAAAATAAAATAGGGAAAGATCAAGAACCACTTCCTCCTAGTGCTGTTGCTGCTGCTGGGAGTTGTTCATCATCCCAGAGAGGAAGTAGGAACATCACTACTTTTACTAAACAATTGACCCTCCAACAGTCCCTAGCGATGAGGATGAAGTATGACAGCAGTCATCCTGAAGCAAAACGTATAACTGAGGCCTTGACTGCTATGTTGGTGTTAGACGTGCGTCCGGTATCCGCCATTAGTGCAGTGGGATTTAGACAATTGATGGAGGTAGTGTGTCCTCGGTTCCAAATCCCGTCTAGATTCCACCAGCATCCTCAAAGCAGCAGCGACAAGCGTGCGTCTGTCTGTTAAAGGGTGGTGACACCCTCAAAGTGTGCTACACAAACAATTAAAATATTGTTCTTTTTTTTCTGTCTTTGTGAAATGTGTGGGCTGTAGCCGCACCTGCATCCTTAAAGCAGCAGCGACAAGCGTGCATCTGTCTGTTAAAGGGTGGTGACACCCTCAAAGTGTTCTACACAAACAATTAAAATATTGTTCTTTTTTTTTCTGTCTTTGTGAATTGTGTGGGCTGTAGCCGCACTTGCATCCTCAAAGCAGCAGCGACAAGTGTGCGTCTGTCTGTTAAAGGGTGTTGTAACTCTCAAAGTGCTCCAAAAAATAAAATAAAAATTTTAATGTGTTTGTGACTTGTGTGCGATGTAGCCGCACTTGCATCCTCAAAGCAGCAGCGACAAGCGTGCGTCTGTCTGTTAAAGGGTGGTGACACCCTCAAAGTGTGCTACACAAACAATAAAAATATTCTTCTTTTTTCTGTCTTTGTGAATTGTGTGGGCTGTAGCCGCACTTGCATCCTCAAAGCAGCAGCGACAAGCGTGCGTCTGTCTGTTAAAGGGTGGTGACACCCTCAAAGTGTGCTACACAAACAATAAAAATATTCTTCTTTTTTCTGTCTTTGTGAATTGTGTGGGCTGTAGCCGCACTTGCATCCTCAAAGCAGCAGCGACAAGCGTGCGTCTGTCTGTTAAAGGGTGGTGACACCCTCAAAGTGTGCTACACAAACAATAAAAATATTCTTCTTCTTTTTTCTGTCTTTGTGAATTGTGTGGGCTGTAGCCGCACTTGCATCCTCAAAGCAGCAGCGACAAGCGTGCGTCTGTCTGTTAAAGGGTGGTGTAACCCTCAAAGTGCGCTCCACAAACAATAAAAATATTCTTTTTTTTTTTCTGTCTTTGTGAATTGTGTGGGCTGTAGCCGCACTTGCATCCTCAAAGCAGCAGCGACAAGTGTGCGTCTGTCTGTTAAAGGGTGTTGTAACTCTCAAAGTGCTCCAAAAAATAAAATAAAAATTTTAATGTGTTTGTGACTTGTGTGCGATGTAGCCGCACTTGCATCCTCAAAGCAGCAGCGACAAGCGTGCGTCTGTCTGTTAAAGGGTGGTGACACCCTCAAAGTGTGCTACACAAACAATAAAAATATTCTTCTTTTTTCTGTCTTTGTGAATTGTGTGGGCTGTAGCCGCACCTGCATCCTTAAAGCAGCAGCGACAAGCGTGCGTCTGTCTGTTAAAGGGTGGTGTAACCCTCAAAGTGCGCTCCACAAACAATAAAAAAATTCTTCTTTTTTTTTCTGTCTTTGTGAATTGTGTGGGCTGTAGCCGCACCTGCATCCTCAAAGCAGCAGCGACAAGCGTGCGTCTGTCTGTTAAAGGATTACATCGGTGACAGCATCCAAGTAGGCATGTCAGACAGTCCGTACCTGTACTGGCAGGAAAAAGAAGCAATTTGGAGGTCCCTGTACAAACTGGCTCTATTTTACCTGAGTTGCCCCCCTCCAGTGTGTACTTCGAAAGAGTGTTTAGTGCAGCCGGGAACCTTGTCAGCGAAAGGCGTAGGAGGTTGCTTCCACAAAATGTGGAGAAGATGATGTTCATAAAATGAATTATCAACTCTTCCAGGGAGACCAGCCTCCAGAACGTACAGAGGGACCTGTGGTTCCAGCAGGGACGAATTAATACTCTGTGAGGATGAGGATGTACACACTGAAGAGGGTGAGGAATCGGTGGATGAGGAGGATGAGGATGACATCTTGCCTCCGTAGAGCCAGTTTGTGCAGGGACACATTAATTGCCAGCTTGTTTTGTGGGGGCCCAAACGAACCAATCATTTCAGCCACAGTTGTGTGGCAGACCCTGGCGCTGAAATGATTGGTTTGTTAAAGTGTGCATGTCCTGTTTATACAACATAAGGGTGGGTGTGAGGGCCCAAGGACAATTCCATCTTGCACCTCTTTTTTTTCTTTGCATTATGTACAGTTTGGGGCCTAGTTTTTCAAACTGCCATCCTGTCTGCCAGTGCAGTTTCACGCCTAGATGGGTCACGTGTTTGTGCCGCCCACTCGTGTCGCTTAGCATAGTCATCCAGCTACCTCGGTGCAACCTTTTGGACATAAAAACACTATTGTGAGGTGTTCAGAATAGACTGGAAATGAGTGGAAATTAAGGTTATTGAGGTTAATAATAGCATAGGAGCAGAAAAACCTACAAATTCTGTGATTTTAGCTGTTTTTATGCTTTTTTTCAAAGAAATACAGATCCAAAACACAAAACCCAGAACCCAAAACACGGAAGGGTGGTTTTGGCAAAACCAATCCAGATCCAAAACACGAAGAAAGATCCAGATCCAAAACCAAAACACAAAACACGAAAAGTGGCCGGTGCACACCCCTAGTATATATATATATATATATATATATATATACTGTATATCTGTATGTGTGTATATATTGGAAAACTGGTACTTGAAATAAGGACTTGATAGGCAGATTTCCGGGGAATAGACAATGTCTTTTTTTACCGGCAGCAGATACTGAAGAGCATCATACTTAGGCTTAGGCCTAGAAACACAGGTACATACAGAAAATAAGTAAATGAACATTTCAGTTTCCCACATTAGCGGGGGTCTGGAATCCAGTGGTACCATTGTGCAAAAAGCAGGGTACATTCTAGCAACCCCACACTCCATAGGCTCTGTTTTTCTGGGACAGTCCCGCCTTACATGATCTGGCTCTCCGCACTAATAGCAAACGACCCTGGTGTCTCCAGCGGTGTTTCCTTGAGGAGGGGTGAGAGTCGGGGTCACAGACCAATGGGGTGCCATCTTCACAGGTTGCCCATTCCCTGGTTTGTTTTCTGGCATCTTTGTCATATTTCCTGTGGTCTCATACCGCTTCAACATTGTAATTAATTCCTCTAAATTCTGAGGATTAGCGTGTATGACCCAGCGTTGTATATTCCACCTTAGAGTTCTTATACAATGGTCAATAACCACCATCTCTACAATCTGAGTGGCAGTGCGGTCTTTTGACTGGAGCCAACTTCGTCCCTGTCTAGCGAGTTCTGCCACATGCTTCCGAATTGGGGACCTCTGGTAATAGGGCCCATTCGTGGATTCGCTGCGCTTTCCCAGAAGCAGTGAGACCTGACTTGACCAGAATGGCACTTTTAACTAAGTCATATTTCTCCGTATCAGCAGAGGATAGATCAGCATATGCTTTCTTAGCCTCACCAGTAAGATAGGGGGCAAGCCTATAATCCCAAGTATTCACTGGCCATTTTAAGCCCTGTGCCACCCTCTAAACTATGAACAAATACACCTCTGGGTCATCTGAAGCAGACATTTTCTTTAGATGCCCTGCAGCAATTATTGTGTCCATTGATTGGGTCACTAATTGTAACATTTGCTCCTCTGTCTTTTGATGGAAGGCTAGCAAATTTACTATAGTATGATAAACTTCCCCCATTTTTACAGTGGGAGGTGTATGCAAGAAAAATAAGAAGCCAGTTTACACAAATATATATATCTTTGCACAGTCAACTAAGCTCAGCACAGCAAAAGCAAAACAATGTTCTTTACCAGTAATGCAGGGGTTAAACAGAACACAGGAGGGAATTTTTTTTTTGCTTTCAGCAATGCAATGCTTAATTAAACCTCAGTATGTGAACTCTGCTCTGTTCAGTCATCAGGTGAACTTGATTACACAGCATGCCAAAACTAGCTTGTGAATAATAGTCAGCATTTGAACGCATGAGGGAAAAAAATAAAGTGAGCAGCTTTTTCATTTTTTTTCAGCAGCAACTTAACTCTCAGTACACAGAAAATTACCCAGTGATTTTAATATACCTACGGTTATGTAGGTCTGCCAGCCATTAATCATATATACCGGAATGTTTTGCCTTCAAATCCTTGGCCACATCTGGAAGCATTTGGCGTTTGCACGGTGACTCAGTAGCTCAATTTTTCCCATATGGGCCACCATATTTTAAAATGGGTACTTGAAATAAGGACTCGGTAGGCAGATTTCCAGTGAATACACAGTGTCTTTTTACTGGCAGCAGACACTGAAGAACAGCATACTCAGGTATAGACCTGGAAACACAGGTACAGTACATACAGAAAATAAGTAAATGAACATAAAAGGTACCAGCACTCCTCGTGCTTTAGCAGTCAGTCTGCTGTAGTGGCCTGGCATAGCCCCTGGTCCCTGACACTACAGTCACTTGGGCCTACTCGCTGGTCGCTATTCAGCATCAGTGCATGGAAGAATAACTGAATGAGAGTCTTCAACTCTTCCTCTGCTGCTGCTTTCCTGCTGGCTCTGGGCGACCTGGAAAACCCAGAATTCCATATCTCCACTTTGAGCTGTGCAGCCCAGAAAGCCCAGAGTTCCAAACTTCTACTGCAGCTGCAGAATGTGCCGGTCTTGTTTTCCTCTCCCTTGGAGGGAGCTGATCCCACAGAACGTGGGCATTTCAGGAGAGAGACTACTCTCACTACTATATATATACTGTATATATATATATATATATATATATTTATATACACTGTATAACCCTCCCATCCCGCAGCCTAACCCTAATGTGGACATGCTGAGGATGTTGACCTGTCATGTTAATCCATTTCACAGTCCTCCTAGCAAGCTAATGGACCTGTGGTAACAGGCAAAATTAGAGGGTCCACAGGAGAAATCTGTGATTTCTCTGATAGGTGTAAGCAGTGACAACCATTTCCTTTAGCAATAATAGAAATTATCAATGCTTCATAAATAGACCCCATAGTTTTATTTGATCGCTGCTTCTAGTTTTTTCAAGATGGGATTTCTCTGTGTTTTATAGGGGTGGGCTGAATAGGAAGGGGGCAGTGGCATCATGAGGGGGGTACGAGGGGAGCGGTCATATCCGGGTGTCACCCTCATAGGGGTTGACACCAATATACTGGCTCCTCTGCAGTGACAGGAGTAGGGGTGCTGCAGCATCCTGCAGCATCTGGCTCCTGTCATAGAAGAGGAGCCGACAGTGCTAACAACCCAGTCTCCGGGGGCAGCCCAGCATCTTCGGTGATGCTGGGCTGCCCCGCAGAGTGAAGTCATAAGGATCTTGCGCGAGGCCACACCCTTTTATGTTAGCCCACGCACTCTTTTCGGGTGGGGGCGCCCATCTTCTGCCTGTCTCCTGGCACATACCCAGTGTTTCCAGTGTTTTTTTTTTATTTTTGGGGGGGGGGGTTTCCCCTATTTCTCCCAGTTTTTGGCAATGTTAAGTTATACTGTTTCCACCTTTGGATTTCTTTCCTGGTCGGATAGAATTACCTTTTGAGTTTTTTTTATACATTCTTTACTCTAGTTTTGTCAAAACTCTAGTTTTGTTACAGTATGTAATTACGACAGCATTTTAAGAAAAAATATGCCATGGAATTATTCCTGGAAAACCAGGACAAAAAACTGTTAAGAGACCAGGAAATTTGAATATATGAATGTGGAAACACTGCACATACCTGTTCTGCAGGGTCCGGCTGTATAAAAATAAATGCTGATTGGTGGATTAATCTGGCCATCCAACAATCACAGAGTGGCATATCTCCCGACACTGATTGGTGGATGGCTGGAGCTATCCACCAATCAGAGTACAGAAGGTTGCAGGAAAAGACTGAGAGGGACTTATGACAGCAGGGTATGTTCTATGGTTAGGTCAACATGTAGATCTGAGGTCTCATCTATTAAGCTGGGACAGCATTTTTCAGGTCTGGGCATTATTTGCACTGAAGGATGAAGGAGAAATAAATTTGGGATGCCCTTTTTAAATAAAAAGGGGATTGCAGCTTTGGAGTAAGATTTGGGGTATTTTTAGGGGAGGGGATCAGGTCCAATGGCGCATCTATAATGGGTGCTGGCTGTGGGGTGCGTTTGCCAGTGACCAGGAGCTGCAGAGCAGCAAAAATCACAGGGAAAATTACACAGCAGCCATTTTCTCTATGATTTGCACATGTGCACTAGAGGTGTCCTCGGGAATAAGACACAGGTGCCATTTTCCTAGAGACCTGTGCATGCGCAGTAGACTCTGGCACCAAGCCAGAGTCTACTGTACTGCCAGAGAGGAGGGGGTCCACACGGAGGTTGCACATAGGCTCTTTTCTCTATTAAACTATCCCGTGTCAGATCTGTGGTGTTATATAAGGTGAAGTTTGTGGGGGGTGACAAAAAATGTAGTGTATTATTTTTAATAAGAGAATTGTGTTTGTGAGGGGAGGGGGCAAATCTGGTATTTGATTTTTTAATGAGAGAGGGGGCAGGATGTACTAAAGGTAAAAATGCGGTAAAACCCCCGAAAATGCAGTTTTCAGATTTTTTTCCGCATTCCCTGAATGTACAGCCATGGCCAAAAGTTTTGAGAATGACACAAGCATTGTTTTTCACAAAGTCTGCTGCTTCAGTTTTTATGATGGCAATTTGCATATACTCCAGAATGAGAAGTGATCAGATGAATTGCAATTCATTGCAAAGTCCCTCTTTGCCATCACAATGAACTTAGGACCTCATTCAGAGTGTCTCGCTAGATGCGATCGCTTGCCCCAGCGTATGCAAATTTGTCAAAGTGACGCCACGGGAAGTGATCGCTCGCCAATGCATAAGCATGCCCACCATGTCTTAGCGAGTGGCCAGCGTACGCCCAATCGCACAGTCAGAGCCGCCCACCAGCACACGTCATCTCCACAAAGTGTATTAAAACATTGGTACATCGAGGACAATCGGAAGCGATCGCAGAGCTTGTGGTTGCCTTACCTTACCTCAAGCACTGTGAGGACTTCAGTGTAAAAAACAGGCAGGTGACGTGTACCATGATGCTGGCTGTTAATTATGCATGCCTCTAAAACGGTGTTGAAACACTCAGGCATGCCTGCGTTCGCACCTCCACTCCCCCGTTATTAGTGTCCTGTCCCTGTTACCACCCACAAGCGGCCTCTCCTGTCGCTCATTTCACTGGGCTGCCTTTGCTAGGCGAGTGAGCGGCCTTTGATCGCAAAGAGTAGTTTGCGCACGCGCATAACAAAGCGTGCGCATGCGCGTAAGCAAACCATTGGCCTGCTTGCGAGCATACAGTGCTATCGAGAGACTCTGAATGAGGTCCTTAATCCCAAAAACAAAATTTCTATTGCATTTCAGCTCTGCCACAAATGGACTAGCTTACATCATGTCAGTGATTCTCTCGTTGACACTGATGAGAGTGTTATTATTATTATTATTATTATCCTTTATTTATATGGCGCCACAAGTGTTCCGCAGCGCCTTACATAGTACATAGAACTAATAAATGAACAAGAAACAAGTAACTTACAGTACATTACAGTGCAGGACAGGGACACAACTTATATACATTGCTGAAATAGTGATTAAAGCACTCACAATAAGCTGCCGGGAGTTGGCGGTCCCGTGTTAGGTGCCCTAATGGGGAGTAGAGAGTAGAAGAAAATGTAAAGAGAAGCACATGAGGGAAGAGGTCCCTGCTCATGAGAGCTTACATTCTAAGGGGAGGGGCAGACAGACAGGCGTGACACAGAAGGGGAAGATAGGAAGGAAAGAGCATGAGGTGGGTTAGGAGGAGTGCTGGAAGGCCTTGATGAAGTAGTGGGTCTTGAGAGCCCGTTTGAAGATTTGTAGAGAGGTGGAGAGTCTGATAGGGAGAGTGTTGACGAGGACAAGGCTGGAGATCACTCTGTCATGCTGATTGAGTTCGAATAACAGACTGGAAGCTTTAAAAGGAAGGTGGAGCTTGAAATCATTGTTCTTCTTCCGTTAACCATGGTTACCTGCAAGGAAACACATGCAGTCATCATTGCTTTGCACAAAAAGGGCTTCACAGGCAAGGATATTGCTGCTAGTAAGATTGCACCTAAATCAACCATTTATCAGATCATCAAGAAATTCAAGAAGAGAGATTCAATAGTTCTGAAGAAGGCTTCAGGGTGGCCAAGAACATCCGGCAAGCGTCAGGACCATCTCCTAAAGTTGATTCAGCTGCGGGATCGGGGCACCACCAGTGCAGGGCTTGCTCTGGAATGGCAGCAGGCTGGTGTGAGTGCATCTTCACGCACAGTGAGGTGAAGACTTTTGGAGGATGGCCTGGTGTCAAGAAGGGCAGCTAAAAAGCCACTTCTTTCCAGGTAAAACATCAGGGACAGACTTATATTCTACAAAAGGTGCAGGGATTGGACTGCTGAGGACTGAGGTAAAGTTATTTTTTCTGATGAATCCCATTTGAGATTGTTTGGGGCATCTGGAAAAACGCTTTTCCGGAGAATCAAAGGTGAGCGCTACTATCAGTCCTGTGTCATGCCAACAGTAAAGCATCCTGAGACCATTCATGTGTGGGGTTGCTTCTCAGCCAAGGGAGTGGGATCAATCACAATTTTACCTAAGAACACAGCCATGAATAACGAATGGTACCAAAACATCCTCCAAGAGCAACTTTTCCCAACCATCCAAGAACAGTTTGGAGATGAACAATGCCTTTTCCAGCATGATGGAGCACCTTGGCATAAGGCAAAAGTGATAACTAAGTGGCTCGGGGAACAAAACATCGAAATTTTGGGTCCATGGCCAGGAAACTCCCCAGACCTTAATCCCATCGAGAACTTGTGGTCAATCCGCAAGAGGCGTGGACAAACATAAACCCACAAACTCTGACAAACTCCAAGCATTGATTAGGCAAGAATGGGCGGCCATCAGTCAGTATGTGGCCCAGAAGTTGATTGACAGCATGCCAGGGCGAATTTCAGAGGTCTTGAAATAGAAGGGCCAACACTGCAAATATTGACTCTTTGCATAAACTTAATGTAATTGTCAATAAAAGCCTTTGACACTTATGAAATGCTTGTAATGTTACTTCAGTATACCATAGTAACATCTGACAAAAAGGTCTAAATACACTGAAGCAGCAAACTTTTCTGAAAACCAATACTTGTGTCATTCTGTATGCGCAGAAAGATGCCAGAGGGACTTCTGGGTGTTAAACCAGGAAGTTCCTCTCTCCGGCAGCATTGCAATAGTCAGCTTTTATCGGGAGAGCTATCCTTCACGAAATTCTTGGTACATACCGCAGTAGTGAACCGCGGTATGTACCCGAAGTCAGGGTGGATGTACCGCATCGCGGAAGCGATGCTTAGTACATCCCGCCAAGGAGGTGTAGTTTTTAATGGGTTGGGTATGGGAGACCGGCAGTCGGGATGCCGGCTGTCAAAATACTGACATCAGAATCCCGACAGGGGCTTAGTAAGTATTCTAATCCTTCACCCCCTAACCCTCCCCTCCTGCATTCTAACCCTCCCACCCACACCCTAACCCTTTCCGTTAGTGCCTAAACCTAACCATCCCCACCTTAATGCCTAAACCTAACCCTCCCCCCTTAGTGCCTAACCCTCCCTGTGGTGACTAAAGCTAACTCCACCTGTCCGCAGACTAATCCTAACCCAGAGCCGGCCCTAGGCATAGGCATTGTAAGCAAATGCCTACGGCATCTGGAATGCCTAGGGGCATTCCGCGGCTCTGCAGATCTTAACCCCCCCACTGCCATGATCGGGCAGTGCAGCAGTCAGCTAGTCAGGTGACTGTGGTGAGAGCCTGGTCAGAATGAGCCTCTGCACAGAAGCTCATTCTGGCTACACGAGACCAGCTGCAGTGCAGACAGTGCCCAAAGTCCCGCCTACTGAGCCAGGCCTTTCTTGAAAGTCCACCCCTGGGCATTCCAGATTCACGATAAGCCCCACCCCTAATTCTCGTGAAGCCCCGACTCCAATTCACATTAAGCCCCGCCCCAAAGCTGTGTTCCCTCGGATGCCTGAATCTCTGCCTATTCACCTGGGCCCCCTCACCTCCGTCACCTCCTCCATCAACACTGCAGCAGCCGGGCCCTAGTCCACATAATCAAAGGTGGGTGTAATGTATGTCTCTATATATAAAGTAATCAAATTGGTGTTTGTATTAATGCAAATACATGACATAGTAAGTGTATTTGCAGGAGTGTCACAGCTCCTGGAGGATTATTATATATATTCTATAATTTGGGAAGTCACCCTACATCTTCATTTATTAACTTTAGAGTGCCAATCTTCACCTACTGTGTGCAGGGGCGGATTAGGCCGCTGGGAAAGCGAAAAGTTCCCGCTGGGCTGGTCCCATGAACCCCTCTGCTGGGCTGGCTGACACTGCCAGCCGGCCGGGTCGATGCTGGCTGCCGCGCTTTCGCAATTTGGATAGCTCCCAACTCCGCAATCACTGTGCTGTGTGTGTCCCTGCCCTCTGCTACCCGCTGTCAGGCCCCATATCTGGGGTGGTCGGGGACGGGCCATCCCCTTGGTCTGCGGGAAGCGAGCTGGACCAAGCAAGAATTTGCTTGAGGCTGCTGTATAGCTGGGATGGAGTAGGAGCCGCCGCCGCTGGAGGAACGGGACACTGGTGGGAGAAGCTTTCACTGACTGGCTGTGTGCAGTGTACAAACTGTCTGCTGCTATCAGCGCGAGAGAGGGACGGCAGTCGGGACCCATGCCTAGAGCAGTTGACCCCGGAGTGGAGGTGATTCATGTTACTTCTACCCAACGATTCCCTTCCACTCTCATCCTGACTGCTTATTCTCACCCCTACCAACCTGCCCCCTGCTCCACACCACTGCTCCCACCCTGCCCCCTGCTCCACACCACTACACCCACCCTGCCCCCTGCTCACACTACTGCTCCCAACCTGCCTTCCTGCTCCAAACTGCTACTATTCCCAGCCTGCCCCCTGCTTCGCAATACTACTACAAGACTGCCCGCATTACTACTACTCCCACTTCTACTCCCATCCAGACCCTAATCTGCACTACTACTACTCCTATCCTGCCCCCTGATTGACTAGCCAGACTACCCTCTGGCCTCACAATACAGTACCCACCTGTTATCCCAGCCTCTGGAGCATACCATAACTCTCCCTAACCCCAGCCTCCGGATCTTACCCTACTCTCTGGCCCCCTAGACATACAGTACCCCCCAGGCTCTGGACATACACTACCCACCATATCCCATGGCCCCAGTGAAGTACACTGCTCAGCCAATTTTTTTTTTACTTGTGGAGGCCAATTTGTTTTTATGTTTTTCCTGCGGCGGACAATGTGTTTTTTTTTTTCCTGGTGGTGTCAATACGTGTATTTGTATTTTACCTGTCTAGGGTTTGATTTTTTTTTCTGTGGGAGCCACTGTGTTTTATTGTTTTCTGTAAGGACCAATGTGTTTATTTTTGATGTGGTGGCCAATGTTTGTGCATTTATTTCTTATGGCGGCCAATGTGTTTTATCTTTTCCTGTGGGGGCTAATGTGCTTTTTTTTTCCTGTCAATATGTGTATTTGTATTTTACCTGTCTGGGAGCCAATGTGTTTAATTGTTTTCTGTTGGGGCCAATGTGTTTCATTTTGTTCCTGTGGGGGATAATGTGTGTTATTGCTTTCTGTAGGGGCCAATGTGTTTGTTTGTTTTTTCTGTGGGGGGACAACGTGTGTTTTTCCTGTGGGGGTCAATGTGTCCCCCTTAACAGACTCCGTCCCCATTAGGGCTGCTACTATAAATTTCCCAGGCTGGTTTTCCATCCCAATCCGCCCCTGACTGTGTATTATATATACAAAGTCAGAAATCCACTGCACTCGCCACTCCCAGATTTGGGGTGTAGACCTGCACTCACCCCATTATTTTTTTATACATTATTGTGAGTGATTTAACAATGGAGAGTGCTGAGTTTTCTGTTTTTATTTATTTACATTTTTATTTACTTAAGCAATGTGGTCACAAGCCACTTGCACCATACTTGCCAACAATCAGCTCCAGCCTTCCGGGAGGGAGCTGATTGTCGGCTAATAGCGGGGGGCGGGGCCGGCCATTTTTGTGTCACACTGCGGGCGGAGCCGGGGCGGGGCCGCACGATCGCATCATCGTGACTCCGCCCCCTCTTCACAATGCCATGATTTTCAGTATTGTGAAGCAGGGGGCAGGGCCACAATGACGCGATTCTGTGCGAATCGCGTCACCGGGCCCACCGCTGCGGGTATTTCTGTTTTTTTCAGGGGGGAGGTGGTGAGGGTCAGAGACTTCCGGGAGGCTTGCCTGCCTTTCCAGGGGGCCGTGAGCGGCACCCGAAAATTGGGAGTCTCCCGGCCAAATTGGGAGGGTAGGCAAGCCTGACTTGCACCCCATGCCTGGGAATGGCGAGTGCAGGTCTGCACCCCAAATCTGGGAATGGCGAGTGCAGTGGATTTCTGACTTTGTATATTTGGTTAATTCTTATGGTCATAGCTTTCTCATGCACCCCTGAGCAAGCTCATTTATAATAACCTGTGTCAGCTGCCTTTTTGGTAGTATGATAGAAGCTATGTTTGGTGACTGCCTTGCCTTTAAAAGCTATTAGCTGGCAGGTGACTTTAAACCAGGTAACATTTTTTTCAGTTTAAACTCTGTGATAGCAGCTACCAGGTTTCCATAAGTATGACAGATTGTGTAGGACCTGCAGAGAAGTGGGGTCCCGTGATGTGGACTGCAGGCTTAATGCATTGATCAATCCATGAACCAAAACCCCATTATTTATTTATATATTATTGTGAGTGATTTAACAATGGGGTGTGTTGAGTTTTTGTTTATATACATATATATATATTAGGGGTGTGCACCGGCCACTTTTCGTGTTTTGGTTTTGGATCTGGATCTTTCTTCGTGTTTTGGATCTGGATTGGTTTTGCCAAAACCACCCTTCCGTGTTTTGGGTTCTGGGTTTTGTGTTTTGGATCTGTATTTTTTTGAAAAAAAGCATAAAAACAGCTAAAATCACAGAATTTGTAGGTTTTTCTGCTCCTATGCTATTATTAACCTCAATAACCTTAATTTCCACTCTTTTCTAGTCTATTCTGAACACCTCACACCTCACAATAGTGTTTTTATGTCCAAAAGGTTGCACCGAGGTAGCTGGATGACTATGCTAAGCGACACGAGTGGGCGGCACAAACACGTGACCCATCTAGGCGTGATACTGCAGTGGCAGACAGGATGGCAGTTTGAAAAACTAGGCCCCAAACTGTACATAATGCAAAGAAAAAAAAGAGGTGCAAGATGGAATTGTCCTTGGGCCCTCCCACCCACCCTTATGTTGTATAAACAGGACATGCACACTTTAACAAACCAATCATTTCAGCGCCAGGGTCTGCCACACAACTTTGGCTGAAATGATTGGTTCGTTTGGGCCCCCACAAAACAAGCTGGCAATTAATGTGTCCCTGCACAAACTGGCTCTACGGAGGCAAGATGTCATCCTCATCCTCCTCATCCACCGATTCCTCACCCTCTTCAGTGTGTACATCCTCATCCTCACAAAGTATTAACTCGTCCCCACTTGAATCCACCACCACAGGTCCCTCTGTACGTTCTGGAGGCTGGTCTCCCAGGAAGAGCTGATAATTCATTTTGATGAACATCATCTTCTCCACATTCTGTGGAAGCAACCTCCTACGCCTTTCGCTGACAAGGTTCCCGGCTGCACTAAACACTCTTTCGGAGTACACACTGGAGGGGGGGCAACTCAGGTAAAATAGAGCTAGTTTGTACAGGGGCCTCCAAATTGCCTCTTTTTCCTGCCAGTACAGGTATGGACTGTCTGACATGCCTACTTGGATGCTGTCACCGATGTAATCCTCCACCATTCTGTCAATGGTGACAGTATCATATGCAGTGACAGTAGACATGTCAGAAATTGTTGCCAGGTCCTTCAGTCCTGACCAGATGTCCAAACTTGGTCCTGCCTGCCCTGCATCACCGCCAGCGGGTTGCTTAGGATACCTAAGTTTTTTCCTGGCAGCCCCAGTTGTGGGAGAAAATGAAGAAGGAGCTGTTGACGTGTCACGTTCCACTTCAGCTGACAGTGTGTTCACCAGCAGGTCTTTGCACCTCTGCAGGCTTGTGTCGGCCGGAAAGAGAGACACCACATAGGCTTTAAACCTAGGATCGAGCACGGTGGCCAAAATGTAGTGGTCTGATTTCAACAGATTGACCACCCTGGAATCCTGGCAAAGCGAATGAAGGGCTTCATCCACAAGTCCCACATGCCGAGCGGAATCGCTCCGTCTTAGCTCCTCCTTCACTTTCTCCAGCTGCTTCTGCAAAAGCCTGATGAGCGGAATGACCTGACTCAAGCTGGCAGTGTCTGAACTGACTACACGTGTGGCAATTTCGAAGGGCTGGAGAACCTTGCACAACACGGAAATCATTCTCCACTGCGCTTGAGTCAGGTGCATACCCCCTCCTTTGCCTATGTCATAGGTGGATGTATAGGCTTGAATGGCCTTTTGCTGCTCCTCCATCCTCTGAAGCATATAGAGGGTTGAGTTCCACCGGGTCACAACCTCTTGCTTCAGGTGATGGCGGGGCAGGTTCAAGAGTGTTTGCTGGTGCTCCAGTCTTCGGCACGCAGTCGCTGAATGGCGAAAGTGGCCAGAAATTTTTCGGGCCACCCAAAGCGTCTCCTGCACGCCCCTGTCGCTTTTCAGAAAATTCTGCACCACCAAGTTTATTGTGTGAGCAAAACATGGGACGTGCTGGAATTTGCCCAGATGTAATGCCCGCACAATATTGGTGGCGTTGTCAGATATCACAAATCCCCAGGAGAGTCTAAGTGGGGTAAGCCACTGGGCGATGATTTCCCTCAGTTTCTCTAAGAGGTTGTCGGCGGTGTGCCTCTTACTGAAACCGGTGATACACAGCGTAGCCTGCCTTGGAACGAGCTGGTGTTTCTGAGATGCTGCGACTGGTGACGCTGCTGCTGTTGCTGCGTAAGGTGATACATCTACCCAGTGGGCTGTCACAGTCATATAGTCCTTAGTCTGCCCTGTTCCACTTGTCCACATGTCCGTGGTTAAGTGGACATTGGGTACAACAGCATTTTTCAGGACACTGAGGACACTTTTTCTGACATTTCTGTACAGTCTCGGTATCGCCTGCCTAGTGAAGTGGAATCTAGACGGGATTTGGAACCGGGGACACACTACCTCCAGCAATTGTCTAAATCCCACTGCACTAATGGCGGATACCAGACGCACGTCTAACACCAACATAGCAGTCAAGGCCTCAGTTATACGTTTTGCTTCAGGATGACTGCTGTCGTACTTCATCCTCCTCGCTAAGGACTGTTGGAGGGTCAATTGTTTAGTAAAAGTAGTGGTGTTCCTACTTCCTCTCTGGGATGATGAACGACTCCAAGCAGCAGCAACAGCAGCAGCTGCAGCAGGAGGCGTAGCAATGCAGGATCCTCCGGAGGAATCCGGGATAGGAGAGTCAGTCATGCCAGTGACATGGCCTGCAGGACTACTTCCGATCCTGACTAAGGAGGAAATTGACGAGGAGGGAGTTGATGGTGTGGTTTGCAGGTGCTTGGATACAACAGGACAACGGGATTTAGGTGTCCCTGGACTGCTTACGGTCTTAGCCAAAGTTTCTGAACTTGACAGTAACTTATTGCCGTATAAGGGAGGATGTTCCTAGGTGGTTAATGTCCCTACCCCTACTTATTCCACCTTTACATAAGGTACATATGGCAAGACAGTTGTTGTCCAGATTTGGATAGAAATATTGCCAGACCAAAGAGGTGGAATGTTTGGTCTTCTGCCCAGGCATGACCGTGATGGGCTTTTTCATCCCACGGACAACAACTGTCTCCCCCGGAGCCTGATTTAAACAAACCACATCACCATCAGAATCCTCCTCGCCAACTTCCTCCTCAGCGCCAGCTACACCAGTATCCTCATCCTGTTGTACTTCAACAGTGACATCTTCAATTTGCATATCAGCAAGTGGACTGTGGGTGCTCCTTTCAGCACTTGCAGGGGGCGTGCAAATGGTGGAAAGAGCCACCTCTTCCCGTCCAGTGCTGGGAAGGTCAGGCATCGCAACCACCACCACACTTGGACTCTCCTTGGGGATTTGTGATATCTTCTTAGAAAGCACAGTTCTTCGCTGTGCTTTTGCCAGCTTAACTCTTTTGATTTTTTTAGTGGGAGGAGGGCTTCCATCGTCATGTGAAGCTGAACCACTAGTCATGAACATACTAGGGATCGACCTTAGCCGTTCCTTGCCACTCCGTGTCGTAAATGGCATATTGGCAAGTTTACGTTTCTCTTCAGCTGATTTAAATGTTTTTTTCAAGGTCATTTTCCTGAACTTTGTCATTTGGGATTGTATGTGCCCTCTATTATGACATTGGGCATCGGCCTTGGCAGACGACGTTGATGGCATGTTATCGTCTATGTCATGACTAGTGGCAGCAGCTTCAGCACTAGGAGGAAGTGGTTCTTGATCTTTCTCTATTTTATTTTTATCGGAGAAAGTTTGGTCCTCCATTTATGTTATATCGATTTGATATATACGTGCGGCTAAACACAGAAAATATTTCTTTATTTTTGCTGGAGAGTAGTGCACTTTGTGGGTTACACCAGCCTTTAAGAAATGAGCCAGCCGGCTCTTTACTTATGGGACACAGGCGCACGCTTGGCACTACTTTGTTGATGCACGTGCGGCTACTGCGCACACAATTCACAAACACAGAAAATAATTTTTTTTTTGGTTTGGACTGGAGTGTACTTTGGGGGTTACAGCACCCTTTAACGGTCAAGCCAGCCGGCCCTTTACTTATGACACAGGCGCACGCTTGGCATTACTTTGTTGATGCACGTGCGGCTACGGCGCACACAATTCACAAACACACAAAAAATATAATTTTTTTGGTTTGAACTGGAGTGTACTTTGGGGGTTACAGCACCCTTTAACGGTCAAGCCAGCCGGCCCTTTACTTATGACACAGGCGCACGCTTGGCACTACTTTGTTGATGCACGTGCGGCTACTGCGCACACAATTCACAAACACAGAAAATATATATTTTTTTGGTTTGGACTGGAGTGTACTTTGGGGGTTACTGCACCCTTTAATGGTCAAGCCAGCCGGCCCTTTACTTATGACACAGGCGCACGCTTGGCACTACTTTGTTGATGCACGTGCGGCTACAGCGCACACAATTCACAAACACAGAAAATATATATTTTTTTGGTTTGGACTGGAGTGTACTTTGGGGGTTACAGCACCCTTTAATGGTCAAGCCAGCCGGCCCTTTACTTATGACACAGGTGCACGCTTGGCACTACTTTGTTGATGCACGTGCGGCTACTGCGCACACAATTCACAAACACAGAAAATATATTTTTTTTTGGTTTGGACTGGAGTGTACTTTGGGGGTTACAGCACCCTTTAACGGTCAAGCCAGCCGGCCCTTTACTTATGACATAGGCGCACGCTTGGCACTACTTTGTTGATGCACGTGCGGCTACTGCGCACACAATTCACAAACACAGAAAATTATTTTTTTTTTGGTTTGGACTGGAGTGTACTTTGGGGGTTACAGCACCCTTTAATGGTCAAGCCAGCCGGCCCTTTACTTATGACACAGGCGCACGCTTGGCACTAGTTTGTTGATGCACGTGCGGCTACTGCGCACACAATTCACAAACACAGAAAATAATTTTTTTTTTGGTTTGGACTGGAGTGTACTTTGGGGGTTACAGCACCCTTTAACGGTCAAGCCAGCCGGCCCTTTACTTATGACACAGACGCACGCTTGGCACTACTTTGTTGATGCACGTGCGGCTACTGCGCACACAATTCACAAACACAGAAAATAATTTTTTTTTTGGTTTGGACTGGAGTGTACTTTGGGGGTTACAGCACCCTTTAACGGTCAAGCCAGCCGGCCCTTTACTTATGACACAGGCGCACGCTTGGCACTACTTTGTTGATGCACGTGCGGCTACTGCGCACACAATTCACAAACACAGAAAATAATTTTTTTTTGGTTTGGACTGGAGTGTACTTTGGGGGTTACAGCACCCTTTAATGGTCAAGCCAGCCGGCCCTTTACTTATGACACAGGCGCACGCTTGGCACTAGTTTGTTGATGCACGTGCGGCTACTGCGCACTCAATTCACAAACACAGAAAATATATATTTTTTTGGTTTGGACTGGAGTGTACTTTGGGGGTTACAGCACCCTTTAACGGTCAAGCCAGTCGGCCCTTTACTTATGACACAGGCGCACGCTTGGCACTACTTTGTTGATGCACGTGCGGCTACTGCGCACACAATTCACAAACACAGAAAATATATATTTTTTTGGTTTGGACTGGAGTGTACTTTGGGGCTTACAGCACCCTTTAACGGTCAAGCCAGCCGGCCCTTTACTTATGACACAGGCGCATGCTTGGCACTACTTTGTTGATGCACGTGCGGCTACTGCGCACACAGTTCACAAACACAGAAAATAATTTTTTTTTTGGTTTGGACTGGAGTGTACTTTGGGAGTTACAGCACCCTATAATGGTCAAGCCAGCCGGCCCTTTACTTATGACACAGGCGCACGCTTGGCACTACTTTGTTGATGCACGTGCGGCTACTGCGCACTCAATTCACAAACACAGAAAATATATATTTTTTTGGTTTGGACTGGAGTGTACTTTGGGGGTTACAGCACCCTTTAACGGTCAAGCCAGTCGGCCCTTTACTTATGACACAGGCGCACGCTTGGCACTACTTTGTTGATGCACGTGCGGCTACTGCGCACACAATTCACAAACACAGAAAATATATATTTTTTTGGTTTGGACTGGAGTGTACTTTGGGGCTTACAGCACCCTTTAACGGTCAAGCCAGCCGGCCCTTTACTTATGACACAGGCGCATGCTTGGCACTACTTTGTTGATGCACGTGCGGCTACTGCGCACACAGTTCACAAACACAGAAAATAATTTTTTTTGGGGTTTGGACTGGAGTGTACTTTGGGAGTTACAGCACCCTATAATGGTCAAGCCAGCCGGCCCTTTACTTATGACACAGACGCACGCTTGGCACTACTTTGTTGATGCACGTGCGGCTACTGCGCACTCAATTCACAAACACAGAAAATATATATTTTTTTGGTTTGGACTGGAGTGTACTTTGGGGGTTACAGCACCCTTTAACGGTCAAGCCAGTCGGCCCTTTACTTATGACACAGGCGCACGCTTGGCACTACTTTGTTGATGCACGTGCGGCTACTGCGCACACAATTCACAAACACAGAAAATATATTTTTTTTTGGTTTGGACTGGAGTGTACTTTGGGGCTTACAGCACCCTTTAACGGTCAAGCCAGCCGCCCCTTTACTTATGACACAGGCGCACGCTTGGCACTACTTTGTTGATGCACGTGCGGCTACTGCGCACACAATTCACAAACACAGAAAATAATTTTTTTTTTGGTTTGGACTGGAGTGTACTTTGGGGGTTACAGCACCCTTTAACGGTCAAGCCAGCCGGCCCTTTACTTATGACACAGGCACACGCTTGGCACTACTTTGTTGATGCACGTGCGGCTACTGCGCACACAATTCACAAACACAGAAAATATATATTTTTTTGGTTTGGACTGGAGTGTACTTTGGGGGTTGCAGCACCCTTTAATGGTCAAGCCAGCCGGCCCTTTACTTATGACACAGGCGCACGCTTGGCACTACTTTGTTGATGCACGTGCGGCTACTGCGCACACAATTCACAAACACAGAAAATATATATTTTTTTGGTTTGGACTGGAGTGTACTTTGGGGGTTACAGCACCCTTTAACGGTCAAGCCAGCCGGCCCTTTACTTATGACATAGGCGCACGCTTGGCACTACTTTGTTGATGCACGTGCGGCTACTGCGCACACAATTCACAAACACAGAAAATAATTTTTTTTTTGGTTTGGACTGGAGTGTACTTTGGGGGTTACAGCACCCTTTAATGGTCAAGCCAGCCGGCCCTTTACTTATGACACAGGCGCACGCTTGGCACTACTTTGTTGATGCACGTGCGGCTACTGCGCACACAATTCACAAACACAGAAAATAATTTTTTTTTTGGTTTGGACTGGAGTGTACTTTGGGGGTTACAGCACCCTTTAACGGTCAAGCCAGCCGGCCCTTTACTTATGACACAGACGCACGCTTGGCACTACTTTGTTGATGCACGTGCGGCTACTGCGCACACAATTCACAAACACAGAAAATAATTTTTTTTTTGGTTTGGACTGGAGTGTACTTTGGGGGTTACAGCACCCTTTAACGGTCAAGCCAGCCGGCCCTTTACTTATGACACAGGCGCACGCTTGGCACTACTTTGTTGATGCACGTGCGGCTACTGCGCACACAATTCACAAACACAGAAAATAATTTTTTTTTGGTTTGGACTGGAGTGTACTTTGGGGGTTACAGCACCCTTTAATGGTCAAGCCAGCCGGCCCTTTACTTATGACACAGGCACACGCTTGGCACTACTTTGTTGATGCACGTGCGGCTACTGCGCACTCAATTCACAAACACAGAAAATATATATTTTTTTGGTTTGGACTGGAGTGTACTTTGGGGGTTACAGCACCCTTTAACGGTCAAGCCAGTCGGCCCTTTACTTATGACACAGGCGCACGCTTGGCACTACTTTGTTGATGCACGTGCGGCTACTGCGCACACAATTCACAAACACAGAAAATATATATTTTTTTGGTTTGGACTGGAGTGTACTTTGGGGCTTACAGCACCCTTTAACGGTCAAGCCAGCCGGCCCTTTACTTATGACACAGGCGCATGCTTGGCACTACTTTGTTGATGCACGTGCGGCTACTGCGCACACAATTCACAAACACAGAAAATAATTTTTTTTTTTGGTTTGGACTGGAGTGTACTTTGGGGGTTACAGCACCCTCTAACGGTCAAGCCAGCCGACCCTTTACTTATGACACAGGCGCACACTTGGCACTACTTTGTTGATGCACGTGCGGCTACTGCGCACACAATTCACAAACACAGAAAATATATATTTTTTTGGTTTGGACTGGAGTGTACTTTGGGGCTTACAGCACCCTTTAACGGTCAAGCCAGCCGGCCCTTTACTTATGACACAGGCGCACGCTTGGCACTACTTTGTTGATGCACGTGCGGCTACTGCGCACACAATTCACAAACACAGAAAATAATTTTTTTTTTGGTTTGGACTGGAGTGTACTTTGGGGGTTACAGCACCCTTTAACGGTCAAGCCAGCCGGCCCTTTACTTATGACACAGGCGCACGCTTGGCACTACTTTGTTGATGCACGTGCGGCTACTGCGCACACAATTCACAAACACAGAAAATAATTTTTTTTTGGGTTTGGACTGGAGTGTACTTTGGGGGTTACAGCACCCTTTAACGGTCAAGCCAGCCGGCCCTTTACTTATGACACAGGCGCACGCTTGGCACTATTTTGTTGATGCACGTGCGGCTACTGCGCACACAATTCAGAAACACAGAAAAAAAATTTTTTTTTGGTTTGGACTGGAGTGTACTTTGGGGGTTACAGCACCCTTTAACGGTCAAGCCAGCCGGCCCTTTACTTATGACACAGGCGCACGCTTGGCACTACTTTGTTGATGCACGTGCGGCTACTGCGCACACAATTCACAAACACACAAAAAATATTATTTTTTTAGCACTTGTGGGGAGCACCCCTGATGGACAGAGCACCCCCTGGACAACACTACAGCACTCCTTTAGGACTGGGACACTGCACAGGACTTTGGAGTGGACACAGCCCCTATGGAGAACTGACTGCACAACGCAGTCCAGCCAGCCCCTATGGACTTTGAAGTAGTGGACACAGCCCCTATTAACAACAGCAGCACAGCACAACACAGCCAGCCCCTATGGACTTTGAAGTAGTGGACAACAGCAGCACAGCGCAGCACAGCACAGCACAACACTACTCTGCACTACACTACACTACACAGCCCAGCCAGCCCTAACTCCCACCCTCCCTCTTCACTGTCCACAGCCTAGTGAGAAAATGGCGCCGACGCGGGTACCTTATATAGGTTCCAAAACCCGCGAGACTCGGAAGGCGGGATGATGACGTTTTGCCTCGATTTCAGATCCGAGTCAGGCGGGAAAAGTCGAGCCTGACTCGGATCTGCCTCGGATCAGGGGGGCTCGGGGGGGTTCGGATTTCAGAAATCCGAACCCGCTCACCCCTAATATATATATAATATACTGGTATATACAGAGTGTCACCGGGGGAACCAGAGCTGAGATTGGGAGGGATGGCGAGTGATATGGAAGGCTTCACAAGCCCTTCCTGAGTCATATAGAGTACCACCCCTGCGTTGTGTAATATCACACCCACTGCTCCCAAAGGAACAGTGGGCCTGATTCAGAGGCGCTCGCAAAAAGCGATGAATCAGGGCGGGCGCTGTTTTTTATAGGAGTGGCCTCCTGGTCGCTCGCATAGCATAGAATCTCTGTGTTACACTTCAATTGCCACAGACATATTGTATCTGTATGTGGAGCTTCTCAATATATATGCAAACACTCACAGTATCTTTGTGTATTTTTAATTACTAGTCACAGACCTGTATACAGAACCTGCTTCTTATTACTGACTAAACCTTGCATAAATATAGATATACATATGCGCATTTGTGCGAATCGGATTTCGCCGATGCAGAATAGCGTCCGATCTACTCTTTATCGGCCCACAGACGACTAGATCATCAGATAATAATTACAAATTATCATAACCAATTATTTGACTTCGACTATATATATATATATATATATATATATATATCTTTGAATACACAGTTAAATTCTAGAAATAACCTCAACAAACTTAAGAGAAAGGCGCTGTATGATCTAAAAAAGAATGATTTTCTCACTATCAGGAAAGCTGACAAAGGGGGAGCCGTAGTGGTTTTGAATACCACTGATTATGAACAAGAGGTACTTAGGCAATTGGCTGATTTAAATACCTACCGATTACTACCTGGTGATCTTGGTATAGCCTTTAAAAATAAACTGGATCTAATACTTATAAATGCTTTGAACAATAAGTGGATTGATGAGAACACATTTAGTTTTTTGAAGGAGTTTCCTATCTGTCCTGTATTATATTTATTGCCTAAAATACACAAATCTTTAATAAAACCCCCTGGACGACCGATTATTTCGTCCCGCAATTCTTTATTTGCGCCCATCGCTCAGTTTCTCGATAGTTTCCTTCAAGATTGTGCGTTGAAAACAGGTGGTAATTTAAAGGACACTAATGATTTTATTGACAAATTACATACTGTACCTTTAAATACCAGTGGTATACTGGTAACTCTTGACGTTTCTCCCCTTTATACGGTAATTCCCCACAATTAAGGTATTTCTGCTACTAAGAGAACTTTAGAACAGACACATAAAAGGAACCCGCCTATTGATTTCCTATTGGAATTGCTTGAGCTGACACTGACGTGTAACTATTTCAAATTTGGCAGCAGATACTATCTCCAGACTGCTGGTACTGCTATGGGCAGTAACCTTGCACTGGCGTACGCGAACCTATACATGGACGCGTACGAGAACCATCATCTGGTCCAGCAGTTTGGAGATAGTATCTGCTTCTATGGTCGTTTCATCGATGATATTTTTTTTATATGGAATAATACTGAGGATGCGCTATTGCAGATGGTTGAATTATTGAATCAGCTTGAATCTCCAATTAGATTAACTATGAAATATGATTTTGTTGAAATTGATTTCTTGGATGTGACTGTCTACACCACTGACCTAGGTTATGGATATTGGCTTTATAGGAATCCCACTGACCGCAACACGCTTCTCCATTACTCTAGTCATCATCCTCATACTTTAAAAGGCAATCTACCGGTATCACAATTTATCAGAGTGCTTTGAAATAATTCTGATTCATCAACAGCTGAAGTTCAGCTCAAGGAGATGTATGACCGTTTCATTGTTCGAGGATATTCTGCCAAAATTATCAATAAATGTCTTACAAGAGCAAGACAGATTTTTAAGGATGGTAACAACCTGCAAAAGAAACAAGAGCAGGATCCCTTTGTTGTCTGTACCACTTTTGATACAGCAGGGTCTATTGTGTCTGGAGATATACGTAAACACTCACAGTAGCGTCGGATCCAGTTCTCAGGGGACGTATTTCTGAATGACCCCTAATGAGCTTTAGGAGGGGGCGAAATTTGAAAGATATTTTGATGCGGCCAGATCGGCCAAGTTT
Organism: Taudactylus pleione; assembly: GCA_031769625.1. Lineage (NCBI taxonomy): Eukaryota > Metazoa > Chordata > Amphibia > Anura > Myobatrachidae > Taudactylus > Taudactylus pleione. The sequence continues at coordinate 946,821 of JAUIMM010000104.1, read as the reverse complement.
GTGCACTCCACAGACCTGGCTGAGAGCTCCCAAACCAGGATGCGACCGTTGTGCTGGATGTACCACCTGTAGAAGCATACTTACTGGTCAGATGTTCTGCCATCTGCGCACTGGTCGGAAATTTGGGATCTGGCATAGAGTTACCTGCACCACTGAATTTGTGGTATATGCTGTTATTTGTCCTTGCTTAGTGTATTATATTGGCAAAACTATAAGACCATTTTGCGAGCGAATGGCCAATCATAGGTCATCTATTAGATCTGCTTTGACGATTGGGACTTCTGATAAACCGGTCGCTCGACATTTCTGCGAACTGAAGCATCCATTATCTACCCTGAAATGTATAATTATAGACTGGGTGCCACCACCAAGTAGAGGAGGAGACCGTGGCAAATTGCTACTGCACAAGGAAGCGTTGTGGACCCATAAACTTTTATCCACAGGGACTCAATGAAGCAGCTCATTGGAGTATGTTCCTGTGACTTTTCCCAAGAGGGGTGCACCACCAGCGTCTTTTTTTATATTTTTTTTTCATATTTTTTCATGTTTTTTTCATTCATTTTTTTCATCTATTCATTTTATTTTTTTTCTAAAGTTATTCAAGATTAATGGAGAGCTATGGGTTGTGTGTCAGTGTGGTATTTTTGATATATACCTATTTTTTAGTTTTTATTTATGTTTGTTATGTATTGAATTTATTTAGTATATTTGAATGTTTATGTTTATTGAATGTTTCCTTTGTCTATTAAACATGATTGTTTTTCTTTATTGCGTGCTGTTTTAGATTTTATTAGAAGTATTAATAGCCACCCTTGGTCGCTTGGTGAGCGTGTGTTCCAGTGCAAGAAGTAATGACTGGGCCACACGCGATTAACGTACACCTATGGCAACATTTTTTCTTTGTTGTCATGTATCCATGGCAACAAGGGGGGGTGCACTGCATTTAGAGGACTGGATTGCGTTCCAGCCACTAGCGTCATTCATTACGACTCTGGTTAGAGTCACATGACTAATGTGTTTGTCTGCTTCCTGGATGTAGCTTCAGTGTTTCTCTGGTAACAGGGGTGTGTGTTTTCCAGAAGGAGGAAGAGGTAGGGTTAGGTCTAGACTGTACAGGGCTGATGGCCCTGTGACGTCACACCCACGTGACTCGGCCTGAAAGGGGGAGGGGCGGGGATGGTAACAGGGGACCAAAAGTATCCCCTCACGGGCTCGCTATGCTCGCCACGCTTCGGGCATGGTGGCTCGCTGCGCTCGCCACAAATATATATTCCCCCTCTATGCCCTAGTGGATGGTAACGCAGGAGCGGTCCAGCCTCCTGCAGCGGTCACGTGGTGTCTACGTCACAGAGGTCCTTTCTCCAACTTGGAAATAGCAGCAACCGAAGAGGTAGTGGCTGGAATGCACTGGCGCTTCACTATGGATCAGGGTTTAGTGAACGGTGAGCGATCTTTATATGTTCACCATGTTTCATTTGTGCTTATTGTGGATATTTATTTATCACTGGATTTTAACAGCAGTTTGCCTAATGCAGTTGTTATATAAGATTGCATCTATGAATGTATTGATACACTGCAGGTGACTGGTGGGAGGTACCTGTTTGTGTTAATTGTTTAATTATGTAATTAGTATGTGTATTTATATGTGCTTAGTGTTACATGTACTTGCATCTTGATAAAGGTCCTTGGACTGGACCGAAACGTCGATTTCTGTACTTTTATGATGACTTAAATAAAACAATATATTCTCAAGAACATTCTATGAAGTCTGGTGAGTGCACCCCTATTTTTGGAAAAAAAAAAAATATATATATATATATATATAAAAAATATATATATATATATACAGTATATATATATATATATATATATACTGTGTGTATATATATATATATATTAGCGTTCCCGCTAGGCTGTTTCAGCAGATCGCCGCACCCTGCCCTATTTCTGAAGGGCAGAAAGCACCCTGCCCTCCAGCGCGGCGCCCCGCTGAAACAACCTGCGGGTTCTGTTCTACACCCGCGGGCCGCAGTGTCCAACGGGTGGGAAAAACGGCAGAGCTGCGGTCACTGCCGGTGAATGGATGCAAGGCGCATGCACCCGGCATCCATTCACAGTGAATGCGGCGCTTGGGGGTTGCCCGGCATGTCCGTAAGTGCCGGGCACGTCCCCAAGAGTGACGAAAAGGGGATGCGTCATAAAGACACAAGCCCTTTTCATTGGCCACGTCCCCTTTTCAGGCACGCGCAGAAGTGCCCTTGCTCTAGGTCCGGCGCCCTGCCTGCTGCCGGACCTAGAGTGAACACTAATATATATATATAATGTTTTGGCATCTGCGTATAAACTCTAAGAACCACATTCAATTCAACGTGATGTTGACTAGCCGGGGGAGGGAGCTCCCGTAGCTATTCAATTCACCACGCTGTGTGCCTTGTCAGGAATTGGTTAAGTCAGAGAATGCCAGTTCTCTCAACTTAACCTGGGTGTTTAGGCGCGAGTAGCGGCATTCTCTGACCAAAGTGCCAGGTGCACGGCTGGTAGCGCCACGCAAAGCCAACAAAAACAGCTGCGCGCCCGGCACTTTTGTCAGATTTCTCCTTGCATCCCCGGGGAGGGGGGGAGGTGTGTGAGAAGAAATCCTTTAGCCCGCCCAAACAGTGCGGTGAATTGAATAGCTTCGGAAGCTCCCTCCCGCGGCTATTCAACATCTCATTGATTTGAATTCGGCCCCATGATTGGTGGTGGGATTATAGGCTAGGGGACATCAGTCAAAATCTTGCCTAGGGCACCCTAACCCCCCCCCCCCTGGTGCCTAAACCTAACCCCACCACGCTGCTAACAGCTAACCCCAGCTAACCCGGCCCGCTATACTTACATTCGTGATGCCGGCTGTCGGGATTCTGGTGTCGGCATCTAAACTGATGTTGGGATTTCGCCACTGGTGTTCTCGCCGTGGGTCTGGCTTCCGGAGCCAGGATTTCAATCACCGGCATCCCATGCGGCAATCACCTAACTGCATCCTGTTTTTAATAAGGTGTGCGAGGTAGGTTATATAAATTGTACAATTAATAAGGGGGTTTGGGTCAGTGAAATCTAGGGTCTGATTTTAAACAAAGGGGGTTAGATCTGACATATTATTATTATTATCCTTTATTTACAGTATTTAGCACCACAAGTGTTCCGCAGTGCCTTAGAAAGTACATAGACAAATAAGTGAACAGGCAACAAGTGACTTACAGTACAATACTATGCAGGACAAGGTTTGTAAGGCGTCCTTTCATATAAACCTTATAACCTCTTATGCTAAGCTTACTTCTAAAATAAATAATGACACTGACAACAACTGCTTCATTCAAATCAGAATTAATGTATTTATTAATTGCAAATGTATTTTAATAAAAGAGGGTGGCAAAAGAAGGCGCTACCACAACCCAGCTCCAGCCAAAATACCTCTTACCACAAAAATGGGGGATGACTTAAACACCCCCCCTTCCAATCTGTGTAACCTGCGCTGTGCGAGTGTCACCACCCCTTACTTTGGCACAGTCTGAATGCATCCCCAAAGAAAGCGCCCAATTGTCCAACCCACATAGGTAGGACCCACTCACCGTCCTTCAAAGGGGCAAGTGCCCTCAATGACCGCTTGCGCCACATGTGGCCGCTGGTTAGTAGCGCCTTCCCGCCCACTGTTTTAAGAATGTTTAGTAGAGAGACAAACAAAAACACAGACAAACACATGATTTTGAGTAGGGAGGGAGGGGCTTCCAACTGAAAAAGAGGCTGAACCTATTCAACTTCGACCTTAAATAGCAAAACCTAAATGTAACCGCCCCCTTAAACCCTAATTGGCTGAACACAAACTAATAAAAAAAGCCTCACAAAATAGAAAGCTGCCTAGCTACAGACTCCCTAAAACTACCCATCACAAAAAATTGAGGACTCATATAGTCTCATGCTTATACAGCCTTCATCTAGTCTATACATTGCTGCATTAGTGATCATATTACTCAAATAAGAAACAGGACGTAAGCAACCAGGTGTTAGGCGCCCAAGTGAGGAGTAGATGACAGTATAAGGAGTAGCACAAGAGGGTAAAGGGCCCTGCTCTTAAGAGCTTACATTCTAAAGGGGCGGGGCAGACAAACAGGTGTGACACAGAGGGGTAGACAGGAGCAAGTAGCAGCGGGTTAGGATGAAAGGTGGAAGGCTTTGATGAAGTAATGGGTCTTGAGAACCCATTTGAAAATTTGTAGAGATGTGGAGAGTCTGAATGGAAGAGGGAGAGAGTTCCAGAGGTAGGGAATAAGTAATTAGTTGACAGGAGAAGCAACATGAATTTGTTGAGTGAAGAAGGTGGACGGGAGAGTGAAGGGAGATGAGGTTAGAGATGTAAATGGGAGAAGAATGGTTGAGGGAAGTGTAAGTGAATGTAAGAACCATGAATTGGGCTCTGAAGGGGAAAGGGAGCCTGTGGAGGGCTTGTAAGAGGCAGATGTAGAATGTTTGGAGAGGAAAATGAGCTGAGCAGCAGCATTGAGGACAGATTGGAGTGGAGAGAGGTGGGAAGCAGATAGGCCAGATAGGAGGAGGTTACAGTAGTCCAATCTGGAGATGATCAGCATCCTGGGTGAGAAAGGGTCTGATCTTTGAAATATTTTTGAGACGGAAACGGCAGGACTGCGAGAGGTGCTGAATGTGTGGCTTGAAGGGGAGGGAAGAGTCCAGGATATCTCCAAGACAGCACACTTCGGGGCTAGAGGAGATAGTTGTGCTGTCAATTAATAATGAAATTGTGGCAAATGAGGTTATGGGGGCAGGTGGGAAGATGATTAGCTCAGTCTTAGACATATTAAATTTAAGAAAGTGCTGGGACATCCAGGAAGCGATAGCAAAGAGACAGTTGGAGATACGAGTGAGGAGAGGGAGGGAAAGGTCAGGGGAGGAAAGGTAGATCCTTCTATCATCAGCATAGAGATGATATTGGAGGTCAAAGGAAGTGATGAGTTCACCTAGAGAGGACGTATAGAGGGAGAATAGTAGAGGCCAGAGTTTTTTACCTAGCTCCACTAAATTTGGCAGGGTGGTGTACTTGTCTTTGACCAGGAATATGTTTGGTTTGAACTTCGTCAGGGCCACACACTGTCACACATTCCCTAAAAATAGGGACACTCTTAACTTACACAGATTCCGGAGCCGGCTCAATTGGAAATTGGCAGTCTGCCAAAAACTTGTGTGAAAGCTACAAAGGTATCCTTTTAACCTCGCACCGTGTTTATGACTCATGCAATTAAATCCAGCGTTACTGTAGTCCTTTTTAAAGTGACCATATATATTAGTCAGTCCTCTGTGTTTGCATGTAAGGGCGTAACTAGAACTTTGGGGCCACATAGCAAGACACATACATTTGCCCCCACACAGAGCCCATTCATGTTATGCCACACAGAGCCCATTCAGGTTATGCCACAGAGTAGTAGTGCCCTTTATACATTATGCTATACAGTAATGCCCTTTACATATTATGCCACAAAGTAGTAGTGCCCCATATAACACATCATTCCACACACTAGTAGTGCCCCTTACACTTTATGCCACACAGTAATGCCCCTTACACATTATGCCACCCCCCAGCAACACAACTCCCTCCAGCAGCTTCTCACCTCCCCCTGTGTACCATCAGCAACCAGCTGGTGTGGATTTGGGGCTGGGCCACTAGATAATTACAGCTGGTGCAGCGGCATACATGGACAGACAACATCGGTGTAATTTGAATCTGGCGCCGGTCAGAAGCCAATCGTAACTCCCGGACCAGCAGCCAATCAAGAGCTGCCACTGCTGATTGGCTGCTGGTCCACGAGTTCTGATTGCCTCACGATCGGCAGAGCTATCTATCCATGTCTGATTGCCAGTGCGCCAACTGTAACCAGCTGGCGGCACACCACCAAATCAACACCACTGCCATCCGGGCCCCCCTCGGCAGCACTGACAGGACCAGCCCACCTTGTGTGCGTGACTAGGTGCAGGGGGAGCAGCGGGCCGCAGAGGCAGCTCGGGAACCATAGAAGCCGCACCCGTTGCACCCACTGTTACGCCACTGTTTGCATGCATGTCAGCAACAATGTAAACAAAAAAAAGGCTGGAGGTGGACTTCAGGGTCTAGTCTTCACCCTGGGCAATGCCAGGTATCCCAGGTAGATTTTAAGTGAAAAGAGGCAGTCAGATTTGGAGTTTAATTTAAAATGTGTTTATTGTATAGAGGGTAATGTTATGTTCTCTGTATTGAACAGAGGCCTGATTCAGAGTTGGGAATAGAGAGAGAGATAGCACTTAACTGTGAACCTGGAAAAACCATGTTGCAATGCAAGGGGAGTAAATACATAATTTTTATTTTGCATGTAGTGTAAATACTGGCTGTTTTTACATGTAGCCCACAAATAGCTTTATTATTACTCTACAATTTAGATGTCAGTTTGGACACCTCCCTCTCAAATCTAAATCTCTCTTCGCATTTTAAATCTGCCCCACCTGCAGTGCAACAAGGTTTCACCAAGATGATCAGTTGAGAGAGAGATCTCTCTCTATTCCCAACTCTGAATCGGGCCCAGAGGACACTAGAATAGTACAAAAACAGAAAAAAATCACAAGTGCACAACTCCAATTTACTAATTATATATAAATACATTGCAATAACATTTTGCAATAAATAGAGGTTTTTAGCATATTCATGGCCAAGGTTATGGGCCTACCCGCCATATCCAGGTAACCTCTGTAGGTCCCTAACATACTAGGGTTCAAATCCAGAGCGCAGGACACTCCTAAATTGACGCAGCCGAGTCACCCGATGGCATCGCTATAATGAGAAAAGTGAAGTGTGAAATAAGAAGTTAGAAAGGTAAGAACAGCTGTGGCTGCATAGAAAGGTGAAAATACAAATATAATTAAAAGCAAACAGTAAAGTGTTAAATTGTGCAAAAAAAGAAGAATGTGTTATAATGCGATGCCCTGAAGCAGACCCAACCAAAGCAATCCAGGGGACCCACGCCCCAAAAATCAACCCAAAGTTGCACTACAGTATATAACTTGTAGGACTTACCTAAAATTGTGCCTATTACTAGTGTGTATATATTATACCAGACTCCATGCTTTTAAACAAATGAGGGAGGGGTGCTAGTCCAGGCTGAAAGCATCTCCTTTCCTTCAGGTGTGCAATTAATAACCTTGGCCATGATTATGCTAAAAACCTCTATTGATTGCAACATTTTATTGCATAATGTATTTATATATAATTAGTAAATTGGAGTTGTGCACTTGTGATTTGTCTGTTTTTATGCCTGAAATAAGGTCTCAACAGGTAGCACCTCCCATTATATATAGTTAGGGTGTGCAGTCCAGAATAGTTGCTGCTTTGTGAGTTGGGGCTAGGAGGTTTTGTATTTTTTTATAGCTCTTTGACAAAAAAATGTTTTATATAATTAAATGGCTGCTTAAACCACACTCACATTAGATAAACTACACCCACATTAGATAAAACCACACCCACATTAGATAAAATCACACCCACATTAGATAAAACCACACCCACATTAGATAAAATCACACCCACATTAGGTAAAACTACTACTGAGAGATTTTTTTACACACATTTTCCATCGCAATTTGCTGGAAGAAAAGCTGGGGACACATGCATGCGTTTGCTCCCCCAAGCTGAAAGTTGCCAGCCAGCCCCCGATAGCTTTAGTGTTATATATTCCAATATCACTGTTGCAAGCATATTACGTGAATTGACTACTTCTGTAACACTCTTCCCTACAGATCGTACATATCCTGTCTGCACTAAGTACAAAGTCTTTTCGCTTCTTTAGAACTAGCTGAAACAGCCTTTCAGAGCTATAAACAACAGGACGACGGGCATCAATAAAGTTTGATTTAATCAAGAAATGACATCCATTTCATCAGACCCATCCATCACCTCTCATTGTTCTTAAGTGTCAGAATGCTTTATGCTACCCAGTTTAACAGGGAAGGAAGCTAGGTATACAATTCAGCAGATACACTTACATTTATCTGAGCATATAGAGGCACCCGTCCTCTTACCACTCGCTTGGTCATGCTCTGTTTTAATATACATATACATTAACAGTCTCCAAATATGGTTAAATTACATTTATGCAACATGCAATTAGTTAAATATTAAATTTCCATCAGTCCATGAAAGTTCTTAAACTGAGATGTCACATATTATATATTACTAGGTGGGACACCCAGAGTTACCTGGGTTGAAGAATGGAATTAGAAGTACATCTGCAGCCTTAATTTTTTACATTGCAGACCAGGGCATATGAAAATGTGCTTGCAGGAAATGAGTAACTGTCAGTGCAGGTGCAGTGTGACAGTTGATCCTCCAACTCACTGCTCTTCCATTGGAACTGCCTGCCCCCACTGGTCGTAATAGCCTGTGCCTTCAGAAGTGGTAGTGCAATGTTTTACTCATAAAAAATGTTGTGACACTGTAAGTGGTAGCGCAGTGTTATTCTTTTCTTATTTATAAAAAATATTTTGACATTGTAGGTCTTTGATACCGCAGTGTAATATTTAAAATTGGTACAAATTGACGTGTGTGCTGTACCCCACTTCATTCGTGCTTGTTGATATGGAGAACGATCAGTTGAGAGGAGAGCAGGAACCACATACTAGTGCTCGAGCTGCTGCCAGTGCCACCAGGCATGACGATACTAGTCCGTCTACATCATCTACTAAAGCTGATGCCCAAGGGCATATAGGGATTAGGTCGGGGCATCTAAAATTAAAAAATCAGTCTTTTTCAGTGGTAAAGAAAAAAACATCAAAGGTATAGTTAGCTGCAGAAAGACATAAAATTGGCAAAGAAAGGCTAAGGCCTTGGCCTTTATTTATGACTGGTGGTTCTGCCTCTTATGATGATTTAAGCACAAGTGAACATGCTGACATAGAAATCGAGGATGCATCTGTGGAAGTGCACCAGGATGAGGAGGATATATGTGTAGCTGACGCTAATAAGGATGTTGATGATCAGGATGATGTTGATGATGCTGATGTTGTTTGTGTAAATCAGGCACCAGTGGAAGAAACAGTTGCCCATGATAAGGAAAGGCCCATTGTAATTTCTGGACATAAGACAAAAAAATCCACTTCTTATATTTGAAATTATTTCTACCCAAATCTGGACAACAATTATCAAGCCATCTGTACCCTTTGTAAAGCCAGAATAAGTAGAGGTAGGAACCTTAAACATCTAGGAACCTCCTCCCTGTTATGTCATTTGCAGCGCATCCATCAAAAAAGTTTTTTCAAACTTCAGAAACTTTGTCTAAAAAAGTACCACCAAGCAGTCCAGCATCAGCTAGCTCCCTTCTCTCTGATAGATCCAAGCACCTGCCATCTTCACCACCAACACCTTCATCAACAATATCCTCAATCATGAAGCAATTGGTTTGTTTGGGCCCCCAGAAGACAAGCTACCGATGGGCAGGTGACATTGCTGGCAATGATCTCTACATGCACAAACTGGCTTTACAGAGGCAAGATGTTATCGCCATCATCATCCGATTCCTCACCCTCATCAGTGTCTACATCATCTTTTTTCACACAATATTAATTAGTCCCCACTGGAATACACCATTACAGGTGCCTCTGTAATTTTTGGACGTAACTGACAGTAAAGGTTTTCCTCGTTGAATTTTTAGTTCATTTTGATGAACATCATCTTTTCCACATTTTGAGGAATTAGCCTCCTACGCCAATCGCTGACAAGGTTGTGCTGAAAACTCTTTTTGAGTACACACTGGAGGGTGGACAGCTCTAGTAAAGCAAAGCCAGTTTGTGCAAGGGCCTCCAAATCACCTTTTTTTTCTACTAGTAGTCAAACGGACTGTATGACAAGCCTATTTGGATGTAATCATTAGAAATAGTCCTCAACTATTCTTTGAATGGTGACCATATCAGATGGAGTCATGGTAGAGGACTCATTAATTTAATTGTAGGCAATTCTTTAGACCCAACCAGATGTCAAAATGTGGTTGTGTTGACTTGTCTGCATCACCAGTGGGTCTTTTGGGAAAGTTTAGTTTTTCTTTGGCAGCCGCACTTCCTGGAGAAACTGAAGGAGGAGACAATTTGCTTACTAACAGGTCTTTGTCATCTTTTCAGATCTGTGTCTGTTTGGAAGAAAGACACAACATATGACTTAAACCTAGGATCGAGCACAGTCGCCAAATGTATTGATCCTGACGACCCATTGGTTCCTGGTGAAGCGAATAAATGACTTGATCTGCAAGTCCAACGTTCTTTGCAGAATCGCTTCATTTTAGCTCCTCATTCAGTTTCTCAAGTTGCTTTTCCAATAGTCTAACTAGGGGAATTACCTGACTCAAGCTGGCAGTATCTGAACTCACTTCACAGGTTTCAGCACTTTGCGCAACATGGAAAGTATTTTGCACTGAGCTTGAGTAAGGTGCATTCCCCCTCCTCTTCCTATGTCATAGTTCGCTGTGCACCTTTGGATGGCTTTTTGCTGTTCCTCCAGCTGCTGAAAAATATAACTAGCTCTTGCTTTAGCTGGTGGCAGGGCAAATTTAAAATTTCTTGCAGGTGCTGCAATCTTCTACATGTGCCTGCTGAATGGCGAAAATGTCCAGAAATTTTTCAGGCCAGAGAGAGCATCTCCTGCATGGCCCTGTCATTTAAAAAAAAAATTGCACCACCAAGTTGATTGCATGAGAAAAACATAGGACATATTCGAATTTACCCACATGTAATGCTCTCACAATATTGCTAACGTTGTCAGAAATTACGAATCCTGAGGAAAGTCCAAGCAGGGTAAGCCATTTTGCAGTGACTTCCCTGAGTTTTTCTAAGAGGTTGTCAGCCTCTTAGTGAAACCGGTGATACAGAGAGTAGCCTGCCTCTGAATGACTTGCTGTTTCTAGATGCTGTAGTTGCTCTGTTCCGCTTGTCCACATATCTGTGGTTAAGTAGACAGTGGGTACAACGGCATTTTGGAGGACACTAATTAATTTTTTGAATGTCCTTGTACAGGCTGGGAATTGCTTTTCTAGTGAAGTGGAATCTAGACGGGATTTGGTAGCGAGGACACAGGACCTCAGTTAACCATCTAAAACTAAAACCCACTGCATTATTGGCAGATATTGGACGCATATCTAATACCAGCATAGATGTTATGGCATCAGTGATCCGCTATGCAACTGGTTTACTACTGTCATACTTGCTCCCCCTTGCAAAGGATTGTTTAACAGTCAATTGTTGTTTTAAACTACTACTGGGATGAAGATCCACTCCCAGGAGCAGCAGCAGCGCTCAAGGATTCTTCTGGGGCAAAGACTGATGTGAATGATTTAATATTTTTTGTAAATGCCTCCTCCCCTCCCATCCCCTCTTCCCTAATAAATTTGTTTTGGAATCAAAAAATTAAATAAAATGTACTACTAATCAGCCCTTCCCTGACTTCAACTACATACAAACTCCAACTCCCTGAGGCCTCTTGAATAATAAAAACATTTGTTTCCTGATGTGCCATGTTGGAAGTTGTTCTGCCAAAGCTGCTGAAATCTTCTACATGCAGTTGCTGAATGCCAAATATGAACAGCCGCACTCCACTCTTCTGACTGCGGATACAAACTTCTTAAAACCTGAACGTTTAAGGGTACATTGAAGACCGAGTTTGGGAACCACTGCCACATGGCTCTGCCTCTTTGCAGTCCTTCGCACTGGAAGCCGTGTTCCTTGTCACCATCATCCCCACACGTTTCTCTGCTCACATGTTACTCTGGATGCACAAGTGTGGCGCTCTGTCTTTTATGGATACCCTGGTTTGGGTACAGCTTTTGATGTATGAGAATCATTCAGGGGATATCTCCTGACAGGACCTACTCTGACAATATGCAGTCATTATGTTGTCATTCACATTGTCAACATGGTCATTATGTCACAATGTTAACATTACAGGGTTAGGTTTAGATCTAGACTTCCGATAGGATTAGGGCTCCAACAGTAGAAAAATAGTATGTCGACATGCAGACTATCAACATGCCAACCATGTCGACATGATGACCGATATAAGAAGAAGAAATATAAGTAACCTGCGCTTTCAGTCCAACAGCTAGGGTCACCACCCCTTCAACATAGAACACAGCCAACAATGGGGAGGCCACCAAACGCTGTCCTTACATATGGTTTTTCTGTAAGCAGTATATGCAAGAGAGAAAGAATCCAAAATACAGGTTTAAATCGTGACACTTAAAGGGGTAGATTTACTAAAGCTTCTAAAACAGACATCACCATTTGTGTGGTTTAGAAGCTTTAGTAAATATACCCCTTAGGATTTTATCCTGTGTGATGGTAAATACGCTCACCTCAACACGGTGAGTAATGGACCTTGAAAGGTTTCTTTAGGTCTTGTTCACCCTAAGAACACCCTCCTTAAGTGGTAAATGAGGATAAACTGGATGTGAACAACTTATTATCTGAACGTCTATACCTTGTACCACACATCAATAGCTTAAAGTGAAACACCTCAAAGAAACCATAGAGAGCAACTCCTGATAGTGTAAACACATTTCACCATTTATTAAAACATACATAAAATTTGAATCCCACTGGGTAGGGTTACTGCGTACCGCATAGGGTCTCCAGAGAAGGCACACATGACAGCATAAAGGAACAAGAACTAAAGAAACCTTTCAAGGTCCATTACTCATCGTGTGAGGGTGAGCTTATTAACCATCACACAGGATAAAATCCTGTGGTGTTTATGTATCAAGCAGTGAAAAAGGTGGAGAAGTGGACCAGTGGGGAAGTTGCCCATAGCAACCAATCAGCTCCTACCTATTATCTTATAGACTGTACTTGAGAAATGCTATTTCAAAACTGATTGGTTGCTATGGGCAACTTCTCCACTGGTCCACTTCTCCACACTTTTCACTGTTTGATACATCAAATACTAAAGGGTCTATTCATCATGAATCATGATACAAATTTCATGTGTGATACTGTACTTTAGTTTTGAACTCGCCATGAGTTCATTGTTAAGATTACTCTTATTCATCATCCTTGTATTACTAAAGTATCACTTCCAAAAAGATGCTATTTCTGCGAAGACACCTTTTCGTAAATGTGATACTTTTCCCCATTCAACTGCGCTGTCCCCCGCTCTCTACTGGCATTCACTTCCCACTGTTACCCGCACTCTGCCGGCATCTCTCCTCTGTACTGCCCGCCCCCCTGCGCTGCTGAGTTTCATCCACCCCCCGACTCCCACGTACTCTCTTTCCCAGGCACCATTCACCTCTCGCTGCTGGGTCCTCTTTGCCAGATACTATGTTCAGTGATCCCGTGCACCTCTCCTGACTGCCAGGTCCTCTCTGCCCCGGGTCCCATCCAACTCTGGCTGCTGGATCCTTGCTGCCAGGTCCTCCTGCAGTTATGCCATCCACCAAAAACTGCCAGGTCCTCTCTGCCTCGGGTCCCATGCACCCCACCACCGCATCTGTCCAATCCCCCCCTCACGCGATTGTCCGATCCCTACCCCTGTAGGATCCAGAGCTGTGGACCTGTGGGAGCCGAAACAGTCATCACTGCAGCGTTCTCTCTCCGCAACTCCCTCACCTGCCGGGAGCCTGGACGGAAGCATTCCCCCCCCCCCGCCGGTGATTGCTGCAGCCTGAGCTCCCCCACCGGGTCTGGTCAGCTGTCAGGCGGCTGCTGTCCTTCTGCCTGGCCAAGAGAAGAAGTCAGCTTTCTTGCTCCCCTGCCAGTAATTGCTGCAGCCCTGGATGTCCCCCACTGGGTCTGCCGGGCTGTCAGGCGACTGCTTTCCTTCTGCTTGGCCGGGAAGATAGGCAGCCGCGGAGTCCCCAGCAATGACTTCCCCCGCCGCTGCCAACATTGGGAGTGTCCGATCCTCCTCCCACCACCAAACATCCCTGGCCATCGCACCCCCCCCCCCCCGGCACACTCTCACTGCGGTACCCCAGATCTCTCAGTTCCGGGGCTCTGTAGTGTAGATACAGTAAGGAGGGATCTTAATAGATCCCTCTGCTGTGGCTGGCAGGTATTTCTTCACAGGCTGCTGTGTAAACAGCAGCCTGTGAAGATATTCGGGGGCTGTACGTCATCTCAGGCTATCTTACAGTTTCTCAGTCAAGTTCTGAAAAAAAAGCTTTTTCGTAACTTGATGAATTTCATGATTTCTACATCCTTTTACTAAAGTATGGGGATTGTGGAAATTATCGAGGCACAATTGTAACCAGGAGATAGCTGTAATATCTCCTGCGTTACATGATGGCCCTGACACTTAAATTATACAAAATTAGGTGAACATTTTATTTTTCACCTGCTTTTGTATAAATTAGGTGATGATGAATAGGCCCCTAAGTATCACAATTTGAAACTGTATTTTGGATTTTTTTCTCACTTGCGTATACTGCTTTCAAGAAAACCCTATGCAAGGACAGCGATTAGTGGCCTCCCCATTGTTGGTTTTGTTCTATGATGACCATTTTGTCGACAAGTAATTGTTGACGTTCCGACCATGTCAACATTTTGATGTCGACATTCGTAGTGTCGACATAACCTACCACACCTGTTCTGACAATTCAAGCCAGTCAGTTCTGTGGCTCATTGCCTGCAACATGTTTATTGAGTGCTATTTCCTGTTATTGTGATTACTATCTAACTACCCCTCTCTAACCCAATCACCTTCAGCCTGTGCCTGGCTCTCTGTGCGTTATCAGTGAGCCCTCCCCCCAAGTGTGTTCCTAGCAGTCTGTTGTTTCTAAAATATATTTAGAATATAATGCTATACTATTAATATCGTGCATACAGAAGGCCACTTATATGTCTTTCCGCAATTGACGTTTCATAGAAGAAAATCATGTATTATTGATCTACGCTGCAAAAACTTGATTTAAAATAGTCACATATGGTTTGTTTCAGAAATATTTATCAACTCATTTAGTTTCATCCAGAAGGTTTGCTGTAAAGAAATTGAGATCTGCAAAACAAAGATTGATTTCCACGCATGAGAAGCAATTCGGAATGAATATGAGCAATTGTGAAGCAAAGAAGGCAGTAATTTGTTCATTCAAAGCCTATCATATATGACAACATGTGTAGCTTCCAAAGAATCGGAAAGCAATATTTTCAATCTGAGTCTATTACACCTAGTCATATTTTTATATGTGTTATTGTTATTATTTATAAGGCAGATTTCTACCCATCACATTTTCCATCATCTTCAATACTAATGTCGTGGCTTATTGTGCTACGTGAACTGTAACCTTTCTCTGTGGGATTCGGTATTACTGCAGATCACATGTATTATTCAAGCATTCGATCAACGAAGAACACGCGCAAAACAGGGTAGAGAACGTTCCTCCATTGTTCACATCTCATAAGTATGGAAAGTCAGTACTGCACATGCTTGCCTTGTAAGCTGTACTTATTGTTATTATTTGTACATATATATATATATATATATATATATATATAATTATATATATATATAAAGTTGAACACACACACGCATACTTGCTATATATATACGTCAGGTCCATAAATATTGGGACATTGACAGAATTTTCATATTTTGTCCTCTATTCACCACCACAATGGCTTTGAAATGAAACAAACAAGATGTGATTTAACTGCAGACTTTGAGATTTAATTTGAGGGTAATTACATCCAAATCAGGTGAACGGTGTAGGAATTACAACGGTTTCTATATGTGCCTCCCACTTTTTAAGGGGCCAAAAGTAATGGGACAAACTAAACAATCCTAAATCTAACTTTCACTTTTTAATACTTTGTTGCAAATCCTTTGCAGGTAATTACAGCCTGAAGTCTGGAACGCATAGACATCACCAGACGCTGGGTTTCATCCCTGGTGATGCTATGCCAGGCCTCTACTGCAAATGTCTTCAGTTCCTGCTTGTTCTTGGGGCATTTTCCCTTCAGTTTTGTCTTCATCAAGTGAAATGCATGCTCAATCGGATTCAGGTCAGGGGATTGACTTGGCCATTGCATAACATTCCACTTTTTAGCCTTAAAAAACTCTTTGGTTGCTTTTGCAGTATGCTTCGGGTCATTGTCCATCTGCACTGTGAAGCACTGTCCAATGAGTTCTGAAGCATTTGACTGAATATGAGCATAAAATATTGCCCGAAACACTTCAGAATTCATTCTGCTGCTTATGTCAGCAGTCACATCATCAATAAATACAATGGAACCAGTTCCATTGGCAGCCATACATGCCCACGCTATGACACTACCACCACCATGCTTCACTGATGAGGTAGTATGTTTTGGATCATGAGCAGTTCCTTTCCTTCTCTTCGCTTCCCATCACTCTGATACAAATTGATCTTTGTCTCATCTGTCAATAGGATGTTGTTCCAGAACTGTAATGGCTTTTTTAGATGTTGTTTGGCAAACTCTAATTTGGTCTTCCTGTTTTTGTGGCTCACCAATGGTTTGCATCTTGTGGTGACCCCTCTATATTCACTCTTGTGAAGTCTTCTCTTGATTGTTGACTTTGACACATATACATCTACCTCCTGGAGAGTGTTCTTGATTTGGCCAACTGTTGTGAAGGGGTTTTTCTTCACCAGGGAAATAATTCTTCTGTCATCCACCACAGTTGTTTTCCGTGGTCTTCCGGGTCTTTTGGTGTTGCTGAGCTCTCCGGTGCGGTCTTTCTTTTTAAGAATGTTCCAAACAGTTGATTTGGCCACACCTAATGTTTTTGCTATCTCTCTGATGGGTTTGTTTTGATTTTTCAGCCTAATGATGGCTTGCTTCACTGATAGTGACAGCTCTTTGGATCTCATATTGAGAGTTGACTGCAACTGATTCCAAATGCAAATGTCACACCTAGAATCAACTCCAGACCTTTCACCTGCTTAATTGATAATGAAATAACGAGGGAATAGCCCGCACCTGTCCATGAAATAGCTTTTGAGTTGATAGTCCCATTACTTTTGGCCCCTTAAAAAGTGGGAGGCACATATTGAAACTGTTGTAATTCCTACACCGTTCACCCGATTTGGATGTAATTACCCTCAAATTAAATCTGAAAGTCTGCAGTTAAAGCACATCTTGTTTGTTTCATTTCAAAACCATTGTGGTGGTGAATAGAGGCCAAAATCTGAAAATTCTGTCAATGTCCCAATATTTATGGACCTGACTGACTGTATATATATATATATATATATATATATATGTTTGTAAACTATACATCTGTGCATATATATTAAAAATTAAATCCAGTAACAAACTGATGGGGTCATGTACACTGCATAGATTTGGGTGCAGACTAAAGTTAAACATCTGCATTCATTTCAAACTTGTTCCATATTTAGGGATCTATTCATTATTCCTTAATTTCTACAAAAGTAGATGAAAATTAACATTTCCACCTACTTTTGTAGAAATTTAGGGGTAAATTTACTAAGATGAGAGTTTGAGAGAGTTTGCAAACTCTGGAGAGTTTGGCCATTTTTTCCCACTCTCAAATTGACTAATGTCAAATTCGGGAGAGAGATCTCCTTTGCTACGGGAAAATACTGGAGAATTAGCAAATTCTCTTCAATTCACCATCGGCAAAACTTGAGAACCTTTTCACTGGTGAAGATAGGATTCTGGAATTTACCAAGCAGAGAGTTTCGAAACTCTCATGAGATGGGCAAAATCTCCTGTAAAAACTCGTGAAAAAAATACACCTGTCTGATCTGAGAGTTTGGTAGAAACATACACAGATCGCTGTGATCCATGTATGTTTCTGCCTGTAAATATAGAAAATCTATTTAAATATCCAAAAAAAAACCATACGGTCCCCCCCCCTAAAGCTTAACCAGCCCCAGGCTTGCCAGCCTGTCCTGGTTTCTAAGATTACGGGGAACAAAATGTGTAGGGTTCCCCAGTAATTTAGAGACCAATACCAGGCTGCAGGGCCAGTCCTGATTTTAAATATAGTGGGGAAAAAATTGTGTAGAGTACCCCCTATATTTAAAACCAGCATCAGACCCAAAACGGCCGGGCTGTAATGCCACAGCCCGGAGACCCTTTGACCGGGGCTCCGGTCCAAAGCATTAGCAGCCCAAGCCGGTCAGGCCAAGCCGGGGATCTCAGGGGAGGTGGGGACCCCCCAAAAAAGGGGGCCCCCCTCTCCCTTAACCCCAGGCTTGGTCTGAAGCCTGGGGCTCTTCCCTGCACCCCTGGAGCGTTGGGTACGGGGGTAATAAAGTGGGGAAATATAATTAAACTATTGTATTTTACAGTGGAACTACAGGTGCCAGCATGCTGCCCTTTGGCACTTGTGGAACTACAAGTGTCAGCAGACGGGCGGCACCTGTACCCCCACTGTAAAATAAATAGTTAAATAAACACAAAACACACACCGTGATTAGTAAAACTTTATTACACACACCTACCCATTCATACATACTTACCTATACCAGATTGCATACTTACCTACATCCTGGCACTGGTCTCTGCAGCATCCCCGAGACTTTTTAAAACAAAACAATGACTTACCCGACCAGACGGACCCAGGATCTGTATCTGTGTTGCCACACATACAGATCCATCCCGAATGCCATCTGACGGGACTGCACGGGCTTTGCATATCCCACCTGCCAATCAGCGACCGCTAACTGTAGAGCGGCCGCTGATTATCTCCGGCTACTGACAGTTCCCACGTGGGAGTAACTGGAGCCAATCAGCAGCCGCTCTACAGTCAGCGTGGCCACTGATTGGCTGTCAGGACATGCAAACCCTGTGCAGTCCCGTCAGCTGGCATTCGGGATGTATCAGTATGTGTGGCAACACACATACTGATACCCGGTGAGCGGTGCGGTAAGTTCGTTTTTGTTTTACAAATGCCATGGATTACTGCAGAGACCAGCGCCAGGATATAGGTGAGTATGAAATCTTTTTTGCAGGGCCAGTCAACACGGATTCTACTGGAGAAGGGGACAGAAATATCTGGTATAGGTAAGTATGTGTGAATGGGTAGGTGTGTGTAATAAAGTTTTAATAATCACGGTCTGTGTGTTTTGTCATTATTTAACTGTTTATTTTACAGTGGGGGTACAGGTGCCGCCGGTCTGCTGGCACTTGTAGTTCCCCAAGTGCCAAAGGGCTGCATGCTGGCACCTGTAGTTCCACTGTAAAATACAATAGTTTAATTATATTTGCCCACTTTATTACCCCCGTACCCAACGCTCCAGGGGAGCGGGGAAGAGCCCCAGGCTTCAGACCAAGCCTGGGGTTAAGGGAGAGGGGGGTCCCCTTTTTTGGGGGGTCCCCACCTCCCCTGAGATCCCCGGCTTGGGCTGCTAATGCTTTGGACCCGGAGCCCCGGTGAAAGGGTCTCCGGGTCTTCGGGCTGTGGCATTACAGCCTGGCCGTTTTGGGTCTGGTACTGGTTTTAAATTTAGGGGGGCCCTATGCAATTTTTTCCCCCTATATTTAAAATCAGAACTGTCCCTGCAGCCTGGTGTTGGTTTCTAAATTACGGGGGAACCATACACATTTTGTTCCCCGTAATCTTAGAAACCAGGACAGGCTGGCAAGCCTGGGGCTGGTTAAGCTTTACGGGGGGGAGGGGGCTATGTCATTTTTTTTTAATCACTGTTAACCCTTTATTTACAGGTACATCACAAGCAGCTTACACATATCTCACTGATATGTGCAGGCTGCTTGCTCGGGAGAGTTTTGCAAAGAGAAGACACTGCAATCTCGAGTGAGTCATCTCCTGCGAAACCTGCTACTCGGCAGAGAAATCTCGTTCTGTTTCACCATCGGCCATCTCAATCTCAGCTAAACTCCCTTCTTTGTAAATTTGAGAGTCTCAGGAGCTTCAAATCACCCGAGTTTAGGTGAAGCTAATCGAGTTGAAAAAAAAGCAAACTCTCCCAGATTCGATTCTTAGTAAATTTACCCCTTAGTATCAGGAGCATTCATTATAAAGGTAACGCAGGTGATATTACAGATACCTTTGGTGAGGGTTTTACAAAATAGGGGCGTGCCGTCACCATTTTGTAGGCGTGCATAGTCCACGATAAAGAAATAAAAGCCACCGGCGCTGCAAAGAACAATCCCTATATGTATATATACACACACACACACACACACCAATTGGTCTTAATAATACAGGTGTTTCACGCTGCTGTTAAGCGTTGCTAACCATAGAAAAAACAAACAAGAGAAGAATATAACAGCGCTGTGAAACAATGAATAACAAGGATAAAAAGGAGGGATGGTGCGCAACTATGTGCAACCTAAGAACAATTTGATCTACAATAAGCTGCTACAATGTCAGGAACCTGCAACCCAACAAAATCAACATGTATAAAAAAGAACAAATGTAGCGCTTGTAGAACAAAGATACAAACAATTTTAATAACAATGTCACAATCAATAAAAGCAATACATATGTAGCAATAATACGAGTACACTGCAATTCCTCAGGGATGGAGGAAAAGAGAGATGAATATCTCTCTGATAGATGATCTGATGTGAGGTAAAAGTCACTCAAAAAGTCCAATACTAAATATCCACTGATAAGTGGGGGACTGATGAGTATACACACCAAGCAACAGGCTGATAAATGAGACTCCAAAAAAGCTGGTGGAGTGAGAGCTGTATAGTGAAGATGGATAAACGGCTCACCTTTGCTGAAAAAGGTATGTCCAAACCTTCGGTAGGTACACACAGTCCGTGTACAGGGGCTCCTCTGTCTGTGCAGGAACTAAGAGGGCATCCGCTGTG
This sequence comes from Taudactylus pleione, assembly GCA_031769625.1. Classification (NCBI taxonomy): domain Eukaryota; kingdom Metazoa; phylum Chordata; class Amphibia; order Anura; family Myobatrachidae; genus Taudactylus; species Taudactylus pleione. The sequence goes on along the minus strand of JAUIMM010000104.1, from coordinate 926,001 downwards.
AGTGCTCGGTGCGTGCACGCTGACCATGGCTGCTGTAAGTAGAGCTGGAAATCACAACCGCTGACAGTACATGCGGGGGCCCAGCTCGGAAGGTGAGGGAGAAATCACCACTGTAAGTGCTCAGTAGTAAGCAAGCGGCTCATCCAGCCGTCGGAGGATGCTTTAGATGCAATCATAACAGATGCACCACCTGTAAATATATAACCAATAGGGAAAATACATTCTTGTGCGAAGTGACAAGAGAAATTTATCCAATCAAATCTTTTGTTAATTGCGAGACAGAATATGTGGTATACTTACTTTCATGTCCCAGCAAAAAACAATATATTGGACGTACTACCAGAAAATTTAAAGTGAGATATCTTGAGCATTGTCGAAATATAAAGAAAAAATATTTAAATCATAGTTTGTCACGTCATTTTGCAGAAATACATAATTCCACTCCAGAACTCTTGACTGCTACTATAATAGAGCAGATTTCATATACAGAAAGAGGAGGGGATAGATTTTGCAAACTATGTGCAAGAGAAGCATATTGGATCTATATTATGCACACACTTTTTCCTGAAGGACATAATGAAAACATTGAATTAGATTTTTGATGTTTAGTTCCAGTTTTGTTCATTCTATATTACACTTTCTTTTTGTTTTCTTATCTCATTCTTGAATCTTTATATTATTTATATTCATATATACCGGGTTTTTTTTTTTGATCCATTATATATCATGCATCTTTAAATAATTGTGTAAGTCCCTGGAATACTAGAATGAGATAATAGACCCAATAATTTATATCTATCTTTTTACCATAATATATAAATTATTTGTGTCTTTATATATACAAACATGTTTTTTCTTAAAGTGTTCACATGTATTTTATTCATTTAAGAATTATTTGCTTCTAGAATGCGATATTATTGATTCATATTTGTATTATACAATAATATCCTTATATTATATTTTAAAATATTTTTATTATTCGTCTGTTTAATATTATGTTGATAATTATATCTGGTATTTGTTGTGAATTTTTTCTGTATTTTTTCGTTTGTACGATGTTTAATCATTGTTTTAATGAGACCATGGTATGACCACAATTGCCTTTCTTAAATGATGATTGTTGAAAGGTGTGTGATTGTGGAGCCAATATATACCTTGACAGGAAGTGCAAACTAACTGAGCCCTCCTTCTGAGGAAACCGGGAGTACTGTCCCGGAGTAACGCGTTAAGGCTTTTTATTGGCTGTACATTGCCGTTTATACACCTGCTTCTTCATTGTCCATTACCGCTTTGGAAAACCCCAGCTGAGAGGAGACTTTTCCGACACCACGCCGGCATGAAGCTACACCACTGAAGCAGAATTTATACAGGTGCCTCCGACGGCTGGATGAGCCACTTGCTTACTACTGAGCACTTACAGTGGTGATTTATCCCTCACCTTCCGAGCTGGGCCCCCGCATGCACTGTCAGTGGTTGTGATTTCCAGCTCTATTTACAGCAGCCGAGGTCAGCGTGCACGCACCGAGCACTCACAGCGGATGCTCTCTTGGTTCCTGCACACACAGCGGAGCCCCTGTACACGGACTGTGTGTACCTACCGAAGGTTTGGACATACCTTTTTCAGGCAAAGGTGAGCCGTTTATCCATCTTCACTATACGGCTCTCACTCCATCAGCTTTTTTGGAGTCTCATATATCAGCCTGTTGCTTGGTGTGTATACTCATCAGTCCCCCACTTATCAGTGGATATTTAGTATTGGACTTTTTGAGTGACTTTTACCTCACATCAGATCATCTATCAGAGAGATATTCATGTCTCTTTTCCTCCATCCCTGAGGAATTGCAGTGTACTCGTATTATTGCTACATATATATTGCTTTTATTGATTGTGACATTGTTATTAAAATTGTTTGTATCTTTGTTCTACAAGCGCTACATTTGTTCTTTTTTATAGCGCTGTGAAACACCTGAAACCTATTGAATGTAGTGAAAAGAATAATGAATGATAAAATGAAATAAAATAAAATTGAGATAAAAAATGAATTAAATAAAATAAAAATATAAATATAGAACAACTATGTCAGTCACAATTAGATCAGCTGATGGAGGTATTGCTGGAAATAGTAGTGACAAATGCTACACCTGTCACTACTATTTACAGCAATACCTCCATCAGCTGAGCCTCCACCCGCCGAACTAATCTGAGCCTGCACACCCCTAATAGAAACACGGTGTGCTCAGAAACGCACTTCTCTACCATAGTACAACATGGAACCACAAAACTTGTACAAGTCAGCTGAACATGATCCAACCTGTTTACTTTTCTCAAAATTTAACCAGTCCTAAAATGTAAGAAATTTTAGAACCGAATTGCCCGAACTGGATTTAGAATCATATTGCAAACTGCTCAAGTATCTGTAGTTGTACATTAGCTGGTAGCAGATCATTCAGCTGATCGCATTGATGATGCCTAATTTGCAAGTTGATGACACCTTCTCCCAAAATTTCTGAATACAATTCAAGAATCAGGGAGGGTTCTAGACATTCTGAGACTGTAATAATGTCCCGGCTGTGTAAATGGATATTTTAAAATAAGTTATTTTATTTTTCAAGAAAAGTCCCAATATCAGTTTGTTTGTTTTTTTTTTACTTAACTTTTTGTTTGTTAGTTTCTTCTGTACTTTAATCTAATTTCGCTGCTGTTCACCTTATATCCCCCTGACTACCATTTCAATTTGTTATCTTTTTGCCCAGGTGCATGATATCACAGTTCTAAGTGAGAAGTGATTGTAAATAAATACACACATAAGGAAAGGACATAGCAAATCTAACAGGTGTTGCTGCTGCCTGTGGCAATACGAGCTGAACGAATATTGTAGCGGACAGTATGAGAAATACTTCAGCTTTGCCAATCTCAGCCTGCAGAGCACAGGGACAGCAGAATACACCGACAACAAGAGGAAAACTATTTATTTTGTGCTTGTTATAAGGAACTGAAATAGAGAGAAGTTTTAAAGAATCACAAGTCCCAAGGGCGAGAGCCAAGGTGTGATTTCATGGCAGATGCTGGAAGTAGCAGGGTTAGTTTGTTCTTATCATTCACATTGCGTAATTTAAATACATGTTTAAAGAGTTGTTTCATCTTAATATTTCTAATAAAGCAATGGTGCAAAAACTAAAGCTAGACACTAGTGTTAAGGGGCCTATCCATTAGGCGACCTGAAATACTGAACCTTCTAGCGTTCAGTCCTTCAGGTCGACGAGTACAAACGGCGGTGCACTGAACAACATTCAGTGCAGGAGACCGACCTCCTATCTGTGAACATGTGGAACCTGACACTCGTCGTCAGGTTGATGAGCATGTTTCACAGATAGTCGGGGTCGGCAAGGGACCCAGCGTGTACACACATCACAGGTCCTTGACGGCTATCCATTAGACGACTTTCTGAACGTTATGACCAAAACCTCCTGGTTTTGGTCGAATCGTTCAAAAAGTCGTCTAGTGGATAGGCCCCTTTAGTGTTTCTGTGATGTGGCAACATTTATTATTTCATCATAAGAGCCTGACTTAGAGATGGACGCAAATCCCGGTGCGACTACGATTCCGTATGCAGTGGACTTGCATATACAGTATATGCTCATGTCTTAGCTGATGTCTTTTGCACTGAGAGGCCCACTTCCAGCGCCTCGCATCCACCGCATACGTACAATAGCAGAAAACTTGTTCGCACATGAAAATTCGGAGTAACGTTCCGAGCAGTGGCATCTCCAGAGGTGGGGATGCAGCGTAGTCCAAAATTCAGATAGGGGAGCCACTCCAGACGCTGCCAAACATCGGCCAAGTTTTCTGCTATTGTACGTATGTGGTGGATGCGAGGCGCTGGATATCACACCAAGTGTACAGGTGCATGCATCTCAGCATCTCTGACAGGATATAATCTTTTTGTTCAGTGCATGCAATGCAGGTTTCAATACAATCTTACAACTCTGCATCAATCCCATCATGAAATAATAAATGCTGTCCCCAGTATAAATAATTATTGCCTGCATTAACATTCATATAATATTTATTCCATAATTAATTATAAAATAAATTTTCCCTTAAAATAATCACATATTAATTTGCCCCCCTAATACATTCAGAAAATAATTTTGCCCCCAAGAGATAACAATTAATTGTTTTTACCCCCTTAATAAATAAATAATGCTTGCCATGAAAAATTCTGGGCACCGAAGAGGGTTGTGGCCAATGGGAGACGTGGCCCTGCTCCTTTCTGCATATGGAGATACTATGCTCCCGCTGGAGTGGGCGTAGTCACACAAAATTGGGAGCATGGCTACGCCTCCCTGGCAAGCCCAGGTATGCCTTTGTGTCCCCTTCCCCTCTACACACACCTGTCTGTGCCGGTGTCTGCCAGTGTCAGAGTCACTCACTGATGGAATTCTTTCCAAAAATTGTTTTCCTTAATCTTTGCAAGACACCATAGAAATACCAATCACGTGCGGTGATTATGGCAGAAAACAACTATTCATATAGGCCCTCATTCAGACCCGCTCGCAAGCGCTATGCGCTCACAAGCGGGTCGATGGTGGGGCACTGCGCACGCACCGCATGCACACTGCGCGTGCGCAAGCCCCGGAGCGAGAGAGAAATTCTCTCGCTCCGGTGCTCGCTACAAACGGAGCAGCTGTCGATGTTGATCGACAGCTCGCCCCGTTTTGTAGGTGGTGAGGGAGGTGGCTGGCAAAACGGGCCAGTGATGTCAGTAGTGAGCTTCCGGCTCTATTACAGCCGAAAGCTCACTGGGGCTTGAGGCAAACAAGACCCTACCACAAGGGTCTCGTCGCAAGCCCCAATGGTCGCAATGGTCCATCATGACCATCACCTGGCCGCTCGCTAAAGTTGTGGGTGGCTTAGCGAGCGGCCAGGAGGCCGGCTTTAAAAAAAATCATCCGCCCTCATTCAGAGCGAGCGCTCGCTTTTTGCGAGCGTCTCTGAATGAGGGCCATAGTCCATTGTAAGCATGAATAGCAACACTAAACATTATGGGGCTCATGTAGCATTGGTCGTATTAGTATTTTTATTTGCATAAAATTTACATACATACATCCAAAATTCCCAATGCATCGGGTATGGAAATCAATCTTTCCAAAAGATCGATGCCCATCCCTAACTTACACAGTTAGTTCCAGATAGGATTTTTTAATAAATAAAACATTTTAAAAAATGCAACATCAGCAAATGTTGGGTTCCGGGCATCTGGAAACCCCCCCTTAGTGCACCCCTGTCAGTACTTGTGTCTCTGGCAGGAGCTGGAGATCTTGTGCAAAATACCCATTGACAATGATGATGACGATCAGCAGCATTAGCAATATGATTCTGTATTGGACCGTATGTTAGCCTTGCAGAGCTAGACGCATCTTGTGATACACCAGACTGTGTAAATGGACATAAATATTCTTTTTCATGTATACAGTATTTGTTTTCTGTGCTGTTTGTTAGGCCCTATCTTTCTCTTTGCTGTGACAAAGGCCCTGATTCAGAGGTGCATGCAGTGTCAATGCCGCATGCAAGCCGCCTATGTTTTCAGCCTCTGCATGCGTCCCATTGGTTACAGCTCTGAGGGTGGCATTCAGTTGGCCGCTCTAATTTACAGTAAGGAAAAGGGTGTTAGTCTCGGGCTGTTATTCCCAAGGCTCCTCAATTACAACCCCTTTCTCCTTGCATGGAGAAACGCCTTTAACTAGGGATGTGCGCCGAACCATTTTTGCCGGATTTGGTTCTAATTCGTCGTCCATCTTTGGATTTGTCAAACTGTGGTTACTGGCTTTGGATTGGATTTGTATTTTTTACAAAAATGGACAAAAAAAGCTAAAATCACATAAATTAGGTTTTTTTGTTCCTAGAGTATTATTAACCTTAATAACATTAATTTCCAGTAATTTCCACTCAATTTAGACCACCACAGTTTATAATATTGTTTTCACCATTATTGGCCAAAGGCTGCAGTGAGCTGACTGGTTACTAAGCGACAGAGCAGTGACACAGACACCACAGTATAAAGCACATCTATGAAACATTGCCACACAGCAGTGGCAGAAATGAAAGGTAGTGCATGATGGAATTGTCCTTGGGCCCTCCCACCCATCCAGGGAGGTACGGCCAGCAGAGTCACAGTACTTGTTTACACAGTGGGCTACATCCAAGGAGTCACAGTGCACAATCTTATTCACATTGCACATTGGACCTCATTCAGATCCACTCGCAAAATGCGAGTGCTCGCTCTGAATGAGGACGGCCGCATCTAAAAAATGATCTGGCCTCCTGGCAGCTCGCTAGGCTGTGGGTTACCACCCACAGCCTTAACAAGCGACCAGGATGATGGTCGCGATGGTCAAGACCATCTCGTCCATCGGGGCTTGCGACGAGACCTTTGTGGTAGGGTCTCGTCTGCCGCAAGCCCAGGGCCGGATTAACGGGGGGGCGACAGGGGCGATCGTCCCTGGGCCCCCACACGTTAAGGGCCCCAACACCCATCTGGGTTAAAGTGGACTGGGGGAGGCGGAACCAGTTCCGCCTCCTCCAGCCAACCTAACCCTGGCGCCGCAGGGAGGCTCCTATTACCAGGCGCCCGCTGTAAACAGCGTGCGCCCGGCTCCCTCCCCACAGCGGCAGCCGGAGTCGGAAGCTTGAGCTCACATGAGCTCCAGCTTCTGGCTCACGCAGAGCACTATGGCAGAGACGTCATGACGTCTCTGCCATAGTGTGGAGGAGCAGCCGAGCGGACTGCAGCGGACGCGGGGCTACGGTTAAGGTAAGTATGAGCTTTATTTTTCTTTTTTTTAGTGCAAGCGGCCTACTGGGGGCATTATTGGCGGGGGGCATTACTAAAGGGGACACTACTCGGGGGGTAGCATTACACATTACACCTGGGGCATTACTCGGGGAGGGGGGAGGCATTACTACTGGGGGCATTACTGGTGGGGGGCATTATTCAGGGGGGAGCATTACTACTGGGGCATTACTTGGGGAGGGGGAAGGCATTACTACTGGGGGCATTATTCAGGGGGAGCATTACTACTGGGGCATTACTCGGGGAGGGGGGAGGCATTACTACTGGGGGCATTATTCAGGGGGGAGCATTACTACTGGGGCATTACTCGGGGAGGGGGGAGGCATTACTACTGGGGGCATTACTGGGGGGGGGGAATTACTATTGGGAACATTACTCGGGGGTGGAAGCATTACTGCTGGGGGCATTAATCGGGGCATTTCTATTAGGGGCTTTACTAGAGAGGGAGCGTTAGTATTGGGGGCAATAATAGAGGGGCATTACTACTGGGGGCATTTCTACAGAGGGCTCTACTAAAGGGGGAATGACTACTGGGGTCATTACTATTTGGGGCACAACTGCATGGGTATTTCTACTGGGGGATTTATACAGGGGGCATTACTACTAGGGCAATACTATTGGGCACATGCCCAATTACTACTGGGGGGCATTACTATTTGGGGCACAACTACAGGGCCCTACTGGGGGCATTTATACAGAGGGCATTACTACAGGGGGCACTACTAATGGGAGTATTGCATAAGGGGCACTGCATAAGGGGCACTACTACTGGGTGCACTGCATACGGGGCACTACCACTGTGGGCACTGACACTACTGGGGGCTCTGCATAAGGTCCCCATTGCGCATACCCCCAGTTTGTCACATTTAATAGGGGCCCTCACATGTTTGTTGCCCAGGGGCCCCCACAGACCTTAATCCGGCCCTGCGCAAGCCCCAGAGAGCTTTCGACTCTAATAGAGCCGGAAGCTCTCCCACTGACATCACTGGTGATGTCAGTGGGGCCGCCCACAAAAGGCAAGCGTTCGCTTGGGAACGCCTCCGTTTGTGAAGCCACCCCCTGCCACGCCTACAAAACGGAGTGAGCTGTCGATCAACATCGACAGCCGCCCCTTTTGTAGTGAGCCTCGGAGCGAGAGAATTTCTCTCTCACTCCCGGGCTTGCGTACGCGCAGTGCAGCTGCTGCGCGTGCGCACAGCCAAACATCGACCCGCTTGCGAGCGCTCAGGCACTTGCGAGCGGGTCTGAAGGAGACCCATAGTGCCACTGATTCACATTATACCATAAAGTAGTGTCTCTAATTTATGTTATGACACACAGTAGTGCCCCTTTTACACAATGCCCACAGTAGTGCCCCTTTTACACAATGTCCACATTAGTAACCCATATACACAAAGTCCACAATAGTGATGCCCCTTATACAGTCCCCACAGTAGTAGTGCTCCTTATACAATGCCCACAGCAAGTGTCCCTTACACAATGCCCCCATCAGATGTGTCCCTTACACAATGCCCTCAGTAGTAGTGCCCCCTATGCAGTGCCCCCAGAAGTTGTGTCCCTAGTAGTATGCCCCCAGTAGTATGCCATTAGTAGTGTCCTTAGTAGTATGCCCCCAGTAGTATGCCCCCATTAGTACTGCCCCCAGTGGTATGCTTCCAGTAGTATGCTTCCATTAGAAGTGCCCCCAGTAGTTGTGCCCCCAGTTGTATGCCCCCATTAGTAGTGTCCCTAGTAGTATGCCCCCATTAGTAGTGCCCCCAGTAGTTGTGTCCCTAGTATTATGCCCCCAGTAGTATGCCCCCATTAGTAGTGCCCCCAGTAGTATGCCCCCATTAGAAGTGCCCCCATTAGTAGTGTCCCTAGTAGTATGCCCCCATTAGAAGTGCCCCTAGTAGTTGTGCCCCCATTAGTAGTGCTCCTAGTAGTTGTGGCGGCTGTGTGTTTGTTTCTGTGCAGGGCAGACCACTATCACTGCGGTCTGCCCTACACTAGTGGGCCCTAGCATCGGATTCTCTCGCGAGGATCCAATTTCAGGAGGTTGCCATTCAGTCTCGAAGTGGGATGCGAGTCAGGCGGGGAACACCCGAACAGCGTTCGGGTGGCCTCGGATCCCCGATGTTCGGAGCGGTTCGGATTCCACAGAATCATACCTAGCTTTAACCCATACATTTCCGAGATAAGTACCCGGAACTATGAGCTAACGCGTTTGCGGCACCTGCAATGAGGGCACTTACTGCAAATTTCTGTTCGAGTCTCCCTCAGGCTCAAACAAAAATCTGCGTTAAGTGCAGCCTGTGGGTTGTAATTGAATAGCCCCTGCGGACCAATTAGCCCACGGTTAATTAACAGCTAATTGAATCCAGCCATGAGACGTAAAATTAATTTAGACACAGAGTAAGGCAATTTCTTTAGCCATTTCTGGGTGGTAACAGGGAGGTGGCTAGCTAGACACAGGCGTGTCACGGCCATATGGCGGTCAGTGACTGCGTCTTAAGATGAAGTTGCACTGGCTCAGTTGGCCATGTTCAGATGGAAAATGCGCCTGCATAGGGCTGGTGCAATGTTCGAAGGTGCGACCCATGCGTCCAATGGCGTGTCTTCATACACACAGCAGCAGATTAGCGTCGCAACTGGTGGGCGTCTCTGTATCATCACCTGTGGAATTAGCATAAAGACGCAGTCTCGCTCCGGCAAAAGACACAGTCGCGGCTGCAATAGGGTGCACCTCTGAGTCAGGCCCCAAATCACCCGTCTGTCATCTGGTAGGTTGCATCCAATAGTGAATGAATCTGCACATAATTATCACCTGCAGGGGAGATAACACAAAATGGAGTATGACGTAGAAAGGGACAAACAATAGCATTCCACAGCTGACAGAAGTGACTGATGCCCAGAGTAACCAAGCGAAACATTATTACTCCACAAAAGGTCAGGTATTTCTGGGTATTCCAAACTAAAGCATTAACGTAATGTATTTGAAATAAATGTGCTAAGGTACTGTACAGTATAATATATGAAAAATAAGCCTCTTGTGTAAAATTCTTTATTTACAACATTTAGAAATATTAGTTGATGTCCATTTTATATGGATAACATTTTGCATTTAAAAGTCAATAATTTTCTGTTTTATATTTTGTACAACTGCTTCTCATCCTGAGGTTTAATAGGGGCCTATTCATCATCAAAAGCCGTATGGCCTCCGATGATGAAGGATTGATCTCGCTATGAGGGATACTTAAGTATTCAACTCGCAGTGGTGGAAATGTGACACCGGAGCAATTCATCATTGAATCATTGCTCCGAAAAGCAGTTGTCCCCCGTGCTTAGTATCGCAGCTACAGATGTAGCTGCGTTACTTACCTGCTCCCCGTCATCCCGGCAACGCATACGCACATCCGGTGGGGAGGTAGTCACGAGGTAGCGGAGGGATCCCCGGAACTCCTTCCCACAAGAAGAAGCGGGGATCCGAGAACAGGCGCCGTCTGAAGATGGCGGCTTGTTCTCGGCAGCAAAATCCGTTTGCTGAATACCAAGGGGTCTATCGGACCCCTGACGATGAATGGCTTGGTAAACTAAATATGCGTTTCCGCATGGTTACCAGGCCATTTATCGTTTGATGAATAGGCCCCTTAACCTGGTGATTTTCACTTTGCTGCAGTATAGGTACACACTATTTTCATTAGTAACTGAGAAGGTTGTCAGTATTCTAGGCAGGGGTGGGCTGGTCCGGACGGCTGGGTGCCATCTGCCCCCCGGGCTGGTACGATTTCAGTGTCGTGTAGCCATCAGTTGCCATATGGTCCATATACGTCTAAGTGAGCGGCAGACATGCAAAGGCCCATTAGTAACGAGTGATAACAAGAATATCACATGTTGATAAATCTGGGCCTCAGTGCGAACAATCAGTCTGATCGGCTGCGCTGATTATCCTTGTAACCCTTGAAACAAACTGAACGGCCTGGGAGCACCCTCTGCATGTCTCCGGCTGCCAGACATGTGACTAGGGTGGTCATCCAGGACGCAGGGCCCTGTGTGGGCGTTGCCCCATTGGCACCTGGGCCACCTCCTGAAGAGGCTCCTTTTCTCCCACAGTGAAAACAGCTATTTATTTAAGTATTGGGGAAGACATAGGGCAGGATGTACTAAGCATCGCATCATGGATGTGGTACATTCCATCACTTGGGTACATGCCAGTGTTAATAACACTGGTACATTACAATCGCAAAGGGGTAGTGCAGGGAGGGATCCAATTGGACCTCTCTCACAGCACAATGCAAAAATACGGCGATAGGCAGATGGCATTGCCCACTGCTTCCAAGCTCCAGAATGTATTGCATTCTGGAGCTTAATACATATGGGGAATGCAGTCAAAATTCCGAAAACGGGGGCAGCCAGTGACGGGGTTTCAGAAGTTTTTACTGCATTTCAGGCTTAGTACATCGCTCCCATAGTGATAAAGATATTGATTTGTGTAAAAAAGAAAAGAAAATAGTCTTACATACGTGCAGTGGCAAAATAGGACAGTCTTTTTGAAGGAGACTGTCTCACACTTTATTGCTTCTAGCTCTTTGCTATACAGGTGCTGCCGGATGCCTCATTGCATCAGATATGGAGAATTAATGCGTTCTACAATCCCGATCCAGTCAGATGAGCACATATCATCCCTCACTCACCTGAAGGGCGATCAATGTCATGACCGTTTCATAGAAAATGCCACACCATTGCATCCGAAGCTCCCCAACACGCTAGTGGCTCCTTCCTACGACCTCTAAAGAGAAAGACATGATGAAGTTTGTAACAATATATTGTTCAATTACTAGATATCAATAGACAATTTTAAACAATTAATATGATTTCTTGACAAGTATTGACCACAACTCCAGATGTAGCTCCTGATATAATGTTGCCCACATTATGCATTTACGCTATGAAACAAGGCACTTTCTAGATGTTATTCTGGGAAAGCAGAACTTCCCCTCAGCTACTATCACTGCTAGAACATGTTTCTGTGCCCTCTTCTGCGCTTCCACTAAGAGTACGAGCTGCAACAGGAGAAAAATAACTAAAATGGGCCTTAATTGCAGCCCTCGGAGTGTCTGGTCAGACCACGTTTAAGCTCTTCTATTACAGGGAGAGAAATAGGATTAATGCACCTTAGTTTGGGAAAAACTGATTTTATATATTACACTTTCATTTTGTGATACATCTGTTACATCCCCAAGTAGAACATACACTGTTTATATTGAATTATCAGGAGCTTCTGTAAGTATATAATTTACTTCTTCTCCGTAGTTCTAGAACATATCAGCTGTTCCATAGTACAGGTTAGCAGATGGCCATAAGGTTCTACCTACTATAAAATAAGAATTACTCGAACACAAAAGGCTATTCAAGTAAGGCTAAACAAAGAGGACCACCAGCATCACAGGAACAACATACTCATACGACATGATCCCTTACGTAGGTCAGGTTTAACAAGAACATTTCAGCTACAAGACTGAGAAGACATTAGCATGGACAGCACTGCTGCAGGGGCATTCTGCCCCCTTCTGCTGCTCCGAGTCATTTCCCCCCAACTTGAGCCAAGTGTCAGTCACTGGACTTGCTCCTGCAGTGAGCAGCTAGTGACTGGCGCAATGGGGAAGAAGTATGTTATGGGACAGAAGATGATGCAAAATCTCATCTCCAGCATAGCGCCACCTGAAATTAAGGACCTCATTCAGAGGCGGTCGCAAGAAGCGATCGCTCTCTCTGAATGAGGGTGAGTGCTTCTTCTTTTGTGTGTGCGGTCTCCTGGTCGCTAGCTAAGCTGTGGGTTACCACCCACAGCTTAGCTAGCGACCAGGGTGATGGTCGCGATGGTGATCACCATCGCGACCATCGGGGCTTGCGACCAGACACTAAGGTTGGGTCTGGGCCAGGGGCGGATTGGGATGGTAAACCAGGCCGGGAAATTTTTGAAAGCAGCCCTAATGGGGGCGGGCTCTGTTGAAAGGGCAGGGTCTGTTGATGGAATGGGATACTCCCTCCTTATAAGCGACCACACATAACACAGGGAACATCACAGCTACCAGCATATAATACAGAGAGCATCACAGCTGCCACCACATAATACAGAGAACATTGTAGCAACCACCATATAATGCAGAGAGCATCACAGCGACCACCAAATACAGAGAACATCGCAGCGACCACTATATAATGCAGAGGCAGTCATAGTCACCACCAAATAATGCAGAGAGCATTGCAGTGATGTATATAATACAGATATATGTATTATAATTAATAAATATATATATATAATATATATATATACACACACAGTATATAGCAAGTGGATAGGATATATATATATATTCAGACAGGCAGACATATTTAAAATATAGATAAATCAGCTTACTTACTGACTGTTACACAGACTGTGACAGTCAGAAACTTTAGGCTGCTGGCTCCTGTGTGCAGGATGCTACTGTGCCATGTTGTACTGTGTGTGTGTCTGCTGCTTGTTTTCCCGGAGCTGGAGCTGTCAGTGGTGCACTCAGGGCCGGTGCTAGGCTTCTAGGCACCCTAGGCAAAGCTTTACTCAAAAGCCCCTGCTTTCCACAAGCGCATGTGCTATAGTCACGCGCACCCCACAAGCATAAAACAGTTAGTATATGCCACACATCCCTTGTGCATAGCTGTGGATGCAGGGTCATATCTATATTGGGTGCAGGGTGTGCGGTGTACACGGACCCCTGGATCCAAGGGAGCCCAAACTGCACACATTGAAGACTTAATTCAAAATGGAGCGAAAACTCAGTTTTTGCGTTAATATCGCACCTATGACGTCATTATCGCAGGTTTTAGTTTTACACTGTATTCAATTTCAAAGACTTTTCGCAGGTTCGAAAAGTCTTTGAAAAAAAACGGGGTTAACTTTTCACCACTGAATAGGTGGCGAAAAAAAGTGCAGAATTGGGGTTTAGGGGTGCAGGCTTAAAAAAAATAGCCGTCACCCCTGGGAATGACATTTTAAAAATAACTGTGTCAAAAAAAAAAAAAATAAGGACACCCCAAAAAATTAATTTAAAAATTGGGGTGAAAAAAAAAAATGGGAAAAAAGTGTTTAAAAATAGGGAAATAGGTTCAGAGCTATTCTGCAAGTATGCGGCAGGTGTATTCTAATAGGCTATTAGCGGCAGGTGCATAGTTGCAGAACTTTTAAAAACTTACTTTAGGGACATAAAAATATGCTAGTACCCATTTTCATGTACCCCAAATTTGATGGGACCACTTAAAAAAAATGAAAAAAAATAACCTAAGTGCTCTTCTGCATCACTTCTTCAATGTCCGGAAAAAAACACCTGCTGCAGCTATTTAAATCCCCGACTTTCATTTGCAGGCTAAAACAGGGGTACCCATAGTGATCCTCCATGTTTTTACTACTTTAGCGGGGTCCTACAATTTTTTACAGGAAAATTTCGTAGTTTATCGCAAATCCCACTTCACAAGGTCCCGTTTTCGTAGATTTTATATTGAATACGGGGATAAAGCGGGCGCGCACCCGATACTTTATCCCTGAAAAATCTCTGATGAGGAGCGAAAAGTCCAGCACGGACTTTTTACTCCCATGTTGAATACCCCTCTTAGTCCGCTCTGACCGGGTTGGCGCTTCTGCAGCAAAAAAAATAAAAATCACTGGGAATATGACAGCGGCCATTTTCCCGGTGACTCGTGTACACGCAGTACTGCTGTTCCCTGGAAACCGATGCATAGATACATACACTCATATACATACATACTCATGTACAAATATATTCCCTTTTACAGTGGAAAACATACTGCCTTTTGTTTATTTATGCTGTTCATGCATTATTACATAGGTACACATATACTGTACATAACTAAACACACACAGACCCTAACATACATAGGGACATGTACATACATGCATACACACATACATATACCAGATATATATCTAACACATATACAGATACAAGATGCGTAAATACAAAGGTATATAAATACACCAGATATACATAGTTACATGCATACATATACTAGATAAATAAATACATACATAACACATACATACAAATACCAGATGTACATATATATATAGGTACATACCACAGTAGTGCAATGCAAGCTTTTAATTCTCACTGCAGGCCTGGCAGCTGGCTCCTCCTCAGTAATATCAGTCATGAAGAGGAGGAGAGAGAAGGGGAGGAGCTAGATACAGGTGCCTGCCCTGGTGTCACAGCGGAGCGGACTTCAGTGCTGTGACTGCTAGGGTGTCAGACGGACCTGGAGTAGTCAGTGTGGGCGGGGGTGATGTTTAGTGGATAGGTCTAGGAAAATGGCAGCTGCGGGAGCGGCGGCAGAGTGGTCACGCAGACGCTGCCAATGACATAGAGATGAAGGATGTCTATCAGAGACATTCTTCATTTTTTTGCAGGGGGACTCAGCAGCGCCCTCCACAGTAAGCTTCTGCGCATGTGCAGAAGTTGTGACACTGCCGATCGCAGCAGCTGGGGCCGGGCCGGCGGATCATAGAAGTGGTGAGTGACGGAAGCGCGCCAGACGGCCACCGGCCCCTAAAGACATATAGGGACCGGCCCAGTGGGAAACGGCCCGGCGTCCCAATCAGCCCCTGGTCTGGGCACTCGCAAGCCCCAGGGATCTTTCTGCTCCGATGGAGCAGGAAGCTCCCCACCGACATCACTGATGATGTCAGTGCGGCCGCCCACAAAATGGTAGGCGTTCCTTAAGGAACATCTCCGTTTTGGAAACCACCCCCCCCCCGGCCCGCCTACAAAAAGGGGCGAGCTGTCGATCAACATCGACAGCCGCCCCTTTTGTAGTGAGCTCCGGAGCTAGAGAGTTTCTCTCTAACTCCGGGGCTTGCGCATGCGCAGTGCAGCCGCTGCGTGTGCGCAGGGCTACCCATCGACCCGATTGTGAGCACATCGCTGTCCTCAAGGCACCCTAAAGCTGGCAACACACTTGAGCAACCCACCGCAAATCGGTCATCGCGCCGACCCTGCGGCCAATTTGGTAAGCTATACATATTTGCCAATCGCCTGCTCAATGTCTGGCCAGACATCACAACTGGGCAGGCATTTAAATTTGCCCACCCAGTGTGATGTCAGTGTTGGCAGTTCTTGTTACCACTGTACACAAAGGCAGACCTACCGATATATATGGATGATATATCGAAATCGGCTGTACTGCATGGCCGTCCTGATGTCTGTAAATGACATTGATGTGTCTGTGAGTGCACTATCAATAGATCATGCGTTGTCAGAACAAACAATATATATCAATAAAGTGTGTACCCAAAATAACAGCCCAAGATTAAAGGATATCCAAACTTAAGCACAGGTGTTTTAATAATTACCTCAGTCAGTTTAATTTAACCATAGCATGGATGTCTTTAAAACTTGGACTGTCAGGATGCCATGAGGACCAAGCTTGGCAAACCCTGACTTTAGGGCATACATGCCTACCCTCCCGGAATTCGCAGGAGGCTCACAATTTTTTTTGGGTAACCCCCCGCACCCCTGGAAGGGTAGGGACTTCTCCCGCATTCTGCCCACTTCCTAGTGAAGTGGGCAGAATGGGGAGAATTTCCGTGGTGATAACGGGTCCCCGTGTAGGGGGTGGGGCTTAATTTAGCCCCACCCCATCTTTAAATTTGCACCAATCCATCAGGCCCCACCCCCATTGCAACCCACCTGCTTCTCCTCCCCGGGTTTCTCCCGGGAGGAGAAATAAAAGTAGGCAAGTATGCTTTAGGGATTGTCTTATAGGTAGGCTTACCATACTATCCCTTTAAACTGGGACACTCAAATATTACACAGGACCCGTGCTTGGCTAACTTCCAGCCTGCATTTCCCTGGTTTTTAATCAGCCACAGAACCTCTGTATTTCATGAGTGTCACTTTAAAGTGATAGTCTGGTAAATATAGGCAACAAGCTAGAAATTTTACTGGGCCATGGAAAAATGTTTTGATCTGCGTCTCTGGGCCTGATTCAGAAGCATACACGTTACACACACAGTCAACCAATTGTTTGCCATTGCACATGCGGTGTACAATCTGCACTGCACGTGCGCATTGCTCGCATTGCAATTACGGAAACACACAAAAGATTCCATCGCAAAGTGAGTGACAGGATGTCAGTATTTGGGGGTGTTGACGGGGGAGTGGTCAGGGAAACACAGACGTGGCTGTCCGTTTGAACGCCGTTTCATGGGCGTGCATAAATTAGCCACTGCGACTTCATACGCAGCATGAGAGGTCTCTGCATGCGACAAGACTTGCAGTTTCTGCGGCTGGTCAGACCTGCTGTAAATGTGCCTGACGGGCCGATGTGAGCCGATGGTACTGATGTATATGCAGAAGTGCAATATTGAACGGATATGAGAAAGTAGCAGTGGGGGTCTTTATGCTGACTGAGCTACGGCAGGCATTAGGATATTTTCACAGCTCCGTTGCATGCGATTTTGCATCTGCAATCGCAATTGCAATCCGTACTGAATGAGGCCCTTTGAGTGGTAACCATCGCGGCGCATTCGCAATACGGCCCAGGTACGTGCGCAGAGGGAAACTATCGGACACTTGTGTCTGATAGTTTCCCTGCGTCTGACTCAGAATCACACCCTGTATGTCCATCCAGCAGCATTTGATGTAAGGGTGTAATGAACCCCTTGAACATTCTGTATGTGCCCCATATTCGGAATCAGTACAGAGCTAAATGCTCTGTTCTGACGTATTGTGCTGAACCCAGAAACGCCCGCTGAGCAGTTCTTTGCAAATTTATGGAAAAAATAGGTTACATCTTTCCTGTGAAAATATGCTCGCTATTTAATTCTACTTCCGTAACACAAATCAAAGGAGTAGTATTAATTCTTTAAATAGGGGGTGACATTGTAATTAAGGACAGTCTAATAATACAAGTGTTAATAAATGGATTTCCTAAAAATACACATGTGCATCCCAATATTCAACACCCCAGAATATTCCCCTGTGGACGGAGAGACTTTCAAGCAGCCAATTTTGCTCTGGGTAAGAAAGAAAAATAATGATTTATTAGTGAGCCGTGTGTAACTTCTAATTTTACAAGAGAATTATTTTTGTTATAGTGTTGGCAATTAGTGCTCAGTGGGATTATGGTAAGCATGTAACTATCACAGTGTGCATAGACACCTACGTTGTTGTTTGGTTAATGGGCTTAACCCCTTGCTGAAGAAAAGACCAGGATTACTGCACATTTTCCATTTTTACTGGCTCTGACAGAAAGTCATTCTCCATCCTCACAGAACCCATCAGCATAATTAGCACCACTTATGGGCCTTTACATAGCACGTGTGCCCCAAATAAGCCTAGAGATCTCCTGAAATGATCTTTGGAGTTTACAGCAGAGGAGAACATTCTTGATATTTAAGTGTCATCATTTTACATCATTTTATTTGATTTTTGTGAGTACATTGGTTCAGTTACCTGCATATTAATGTACATCTTTGAAATGCACATAAACAGAACAAAAGGCGTACCAATAAAAGTGCTTGCTGAATATACTGTGCTGATAAAACCTTAAACCTAACCCCTAAACGGAATGGGATTGAAATGCTTACAGCGGATACCCGACAAGATGAAGATCCCGACAGAGACAGGTAACCTCCCCTGTCCCCTCCCCTAACCCTCCCTTAGTGGTGCCTAACCCTAACCTCCCCCCCTAGTGCCTAACCCTAAGCCCCCCTTACCGCTCCCTAAACCTAACCCTCCCAGGAGGGTGCCTAACTATAACCTCTCCCTGGGGGTGCCTAACCCTAACCCTCCCCCTAGGGGTGCCTAACCCTAATATCCCCCCCAAAAAACTAACCCTAACCCTGCTAGACTCCCTAATCCCCCCCCCCCACACGGCTAACGCTAAGGGCACCCCAGACTTACCTGTTTGGGATGTCATCCTCGGCGTTCCGGTGCGGGTGGTCAAATTGGGAGGTTGGGGACCGCCACAGCTGTGCGCGCAGCAACCATTCACTGACGGGAGAGGGCTGGGGGAAGCCCAGCCAGTGATGGAGTGCTGGGCTTTACCCCCAGCCTGACGTTATTTGGAGGCGTACCATGCGGGCACACCTCAAATAACGTCACACAGGGGGCGTGGCCTATGGTAATTAGGCCACACCCCCAAATTCGGCAGCGCGCGATATTAGGGCGCCTTCTCAAGAGCCGGCACTGTCTCTATCACTTCCTATTGCCCTATAGAACATATCCCTCTACCTAAAATCATACCGATCCCAGTTGTACAAAGCAATAGGAAGATGTAGAGGGGGAGGTTGTACAAAGCAATAGAAAGATGTAGATGGGGTTGTACAAAGCAATAGAAAGATGTAGAGGGGGAGCTTATATAGAACAATAGGAAGATGTAGAGGAGGGTGTTATATCGAGCAATAGGAAGATGTAGAAGATGAGGGTATATAGAGCAATAGGAAGATGTAGAAGATGAGGGTATATAGAGCAATAGGAAGATGTAGAGAAGGGGGTTTTATAGAGCAATAGGAAGATGTAGAGGAGGGGAGCTTATATAGAAAAATAGGAAGATGTAGAGGAGGAGCTTATATAGAGCAATAGGAAGATGTAGAAGATGAGGGTATATAGGGGATCATTCAGACCCACTCGCGAGCGGCAGTACGCTCGCAAGTGGGTCGATGTTCCCCACTGCGCATGCGCACGACGGAGGGAGCTCCGTCGTGCGCATGCGCGAGACCCGACGAGCGAAGGACTTTCCTTCGCTCGGAGTGTCTCATCAAAGGGAGCGTGCTGTCGATGGTGACTGACAGCACGCCCCCTTTGGTGGGCGTGCCTGCCAGACGGAGGCGTTCCCAAGGGAACGCCTACCGTCTGAAGCCGGCCCCACTGACATCACTAGTGATGTCAGTGGGAGTGATTTTGGCTTTGATAGAGCCAAAGTCACTCCTGGCCTTGCGGTTGAGAAACTCAACCGCAGGCTTTTACTCGCAGTTCCGATGGTCGCGATGGTCAAGACCATCGCGACCATCATTCTGCACGCTCGTATATGCTGTGGGTGGTGACCCACAGCTATACGAGCGTCCAGGAGGACGCTCCATATTAATGGAGGTGGGCCCTGATTCAGAGCGAGAGCTCTGGTCAGAGCGTCCGGCTCTGAATCAGGGCCATAGAGCAATAGGAAGATGTAGAGAAGGGGGTTTTATAGAGCAATAGGAAGATGTAGAGGTGGGGGAGCTTATATAGAACAATAGGAAGATGTAGAGGAGGAGCTTATATAGAGCAATAGGAAGATGTAGAAGATGAGGGTATATAGATCAATAGGAAGATGTAGAGGAGGGGGTTATATAGAGCAATAGGAAGATGTAGAGGAGGAGGTTATATAGAGCAATAGGAAGAAGAGAAGGGGGTTTTATAGAGCAATAGGAAGATGTAGAGGGGGAGCTTATATAGAGCAATAGGAAGATGTAGAGGAGGGGGTTATATAGAGCAATAGGAATATGTAGAGGAGGAGGTTATATAGAGCAATAGGAAGAAGTAGAGAAGGGGTTTTTATAAAGCAATAGGAAGATGTAGAGGAGGAGGGTATATAGAGCAATAGGAAGATGCAGAGGAGGAGGTTCTATAGAGCAATAGGAAGATGTAGAGGAGGAGGTTATATAGAGCAATAGGAAGATGCAGAGGAGGGGTTATATAGAGCAATAGGAAGATGTAGAGGAGGGGGTTATATAGAGCAATAGGAAGATGTAGAGGGGGAGGTTATATAGAGCAATAGGAAGATGTAGAGGAGGGGGTTATATAGAGCAATAGGAAGATGTAGAGGAGATGGGTATATAGAGCAATAGTTAGATGTAAAGGAGGAGGATATATAGAACAATAGGAAGATGTAGAGGAGGGGGTTATATAGAGCAATAGGAAGATGTAGAGGAGGGGGTTATATAGAGCAATAGGAAGATGTCGAGAAGGGGGTTATATAGAGCAATAGGAAGATGTAGAGGAGGGGGTTATATAGAGCAATAGGAAGATGTAGAGGGGGAGGTTATATAGAGCAATAGGAAGATGTAGAGGGGGAGGTTATATAGAGCCAGGGCTGGATTAAGGTCTGTGGGGGCCCCTGGGCAACAAACATGTGGGGGCCCCTATTAAATGTGACAAACTGGGGGTATGCGCAATGGGGACCCCAGTATTGTCAGTGCCCACAGTGGTAGTTCCCCCGTATGCAGAGCCCACAGTAGTGGTGCCCTTTATGCAGTGCCCCCAGGAGTGGTGCCCCTTATGCAGTGCTCCCTATGCAATACTCGCATTAGTAGTTCCCCCAGTAGTCATGCCCCCTGTAGTAATGCCCCCTGTAGTAATGCCCCCTGT
The DNA here is from genome assembly GCA_031769625.1 of Taudactylus pleione. Lineage (NCBI taxonomy): Eukaryota > Metazoa > Chordata > Amphibia > Anura > Myobatrachidae > Taudactylus > Taudactylus pleione. The sequence continues at coordinate 904,767 of JAUIMM010000104.1, read as the reverse complement.
GGTTGTGTCCCCAATAGTAATGCCCCCTGTATAACTACCCCCAGTAGTAATACCACTGTAGTTGTTCCCCCGCTAGTCATGCCCCCTTTGTGTGCCCAATAGTGATGCCCCCTGTATAAATGCCCTCAGTTGTAATACCCCTGTAGTTGTGCCCCCAGTAGTCATGCCCCCAGTAGTTATGCCCCCTGTGGTAGTGGCCCCAGTAGTAGTGCCCCGCCTTCAAGTAGTAAAGCCCCCAAGAGTAGAGCCCCCAATATTAATGCCCCCAGAAGTGGTGCCCCCAATAGTAATGCCCCCCCGAGCAATGGCCCCAGTAGTAATGCCCCCCCCGAGTAATGCCCCCAGTAGTAATCTCCCCCTGAGTAATGCCCCCAGTAGTAATCCCCCCCAAGTAATGCCCCCAGTAGAAAAGCCAATTGCTATTAAAAAGAAAAAAAGCTAATACTTACCGTAAGCCCCGCTGCCGTCCACGTCCATTCCGTCCGGCTGCTCCTCTGCACTATGGCAGAGACGTTATAACGTCTCTCCCATAGTGCACTGCGTGAGCCGGATGAGCTCCAGTCTCCAGCTGACACTGCGGGGAGGGAGCCGGGCGCCCGCTGGTTTCAATCTCAGCGGGCGTCTGGCAAATAATGCCTCTCTTCGGCGCCAGGGTTAGGTTGGCAAGAGGAGGCAGAACTGGTTCCGTCTCCAACGGTTCACATTAACCCCGATGGGTGTGGGGGCCCTTCAGGTGTGGGGGCCCAGGGACGATCGCCCCTGTCGCCCCCCCCCCTTAATCCGGCCCTGTATAGAGCAATAGGAAGATGTAGAGGGTGAGGTTATATATAGCAATAGGAAGATGTAAAGGAGGAGGGTATATAGAGAAAGGAAGATGTAGAAGGGGAGGTTATATAGAGCAATAGGATGATGCAGAGGAAGAGGTTATATAGAGCAATAGGAAGATGTAAAGGAGGAGGGTATATAGAGCAATAGGAAGATGTAGAGTGAGAGGTTATATAGAGCAATAGGAAGATGTAGAGGAGGTTATATAGAGCAATAGGACGATGCAGAGGAAGAGGTTATATAGAGAAATAGGAAGATGTAAAGGAGGAGGATATATAGAGCAATAGGAAGATGTAGAGGAGGTTATATAGAGCTATAGGAAACAGGGTTGCCTACCCTCCCGATTCAGCTGGGAGCCTCCCGATGAACTGGTGCAGCTCCCGGCCCCCGGAAAGGCAGGCAAGCCTCTCGACTGCCGCTGATCCCCCCCGTGAATACCTGTTTAACCCCTGCAGCGTGAATCGCGTTATTTTGACCCCGCCCCCTGCTTCACAATGCCTGTTTTATCGGCATTGTGTAGCGGGGTGGGGCCAAAATTATGCGATTGTGTGGCCCCACCCCCATCACGCCCGCAAATGGCATCTGTCCACCCAGTCACGCCCACTTTAGTCGGCCATGCCCCCTGCCGATCTGGCTGCTTCCTCCCGGAAGGTATATAGTCGGCAAGTATGATAGGAAGATGTAGAGGAGGAGGTTATATAGAGCAATAGGAAGATATAGAGAAGATGGGTATATAGAACAATAGGAAGATGTAGAGGAGATGGGTATATAGAGCAATAGGAAGATGTAGGTTATATAGAGCAATAGGAAGATGTAGAGGAGGAGGGTATATAGAGCAATAGGAAGATGTAGATTATATAGAGCAATAGGAAGATGTAGAGGAGGAGGGTATATAGAGCAATAGGAAGATGTAGAGGAGGAGGTTATATAGAGCAATAGGAAGATGTAGAGGGGGAGGTTATATAGAGCAATAGGGAGATGTAGATGAGGAGGGTATATAGAGCAACAGTAAGATGTAGAGGGGGAGGTTGTACAAAGCAATAGGAAGATGTAGAGGGGGAGGTTATATAAAGCAATAAGAAAAGGTAGAAGGGAAGATTATATAGAGAAATATGAATAGGATGATGTAGAGGGAGAATTTATATAGAGCAATAGGAAGAGTTAGAGGAAGGGGTTATATATTGTAATAGGAAGGAGGAGGTTATATAGTGTCACAGGAAGAGGTGGAACGAGAGGTAATATAGAGCAATAGTAAGTTAGAAGGGGAGGTAATATAGAGCAATAAGAAGAGATAGAAGGAGTGTGTTATATTATGTAAAAGAAAAATGCAGATGCGGAGGTTGTATAGTGAAATAGGCAGGGGCTTTCTTTCACCTGGGGCAAGCACTCAGCTTGGCACCCCCCCAGTAGATAGTAATCACCCTCTCCTATATGATTGTGTTTAATACAGAGAACATCAGTAACAAACATAAAAGGACAAATGTAATAGGGTGAGAGTTTAGAAAAAGTCAGAGTTTAGCAGTAATCTCTCACATTGGTTGAGTTTTATCTTCAAAATGAGAAAAAATGAGAATTCATGCGAGTTTGCTCTGTTGCTTTGTTCTCGGACTCTATTACATTGCCTGAGTTTAAAAAGGGCGAGAAAACTCTCACATATTCTAAACTTTCACCCTATTACATTTGGCCCAAAGTGCAGAGAGCATTAGGGACTCCCATATAAAACAGAGAGCATCACAGTGACCATCATATTATTATTAACAGTTTCTTATATAGCGCAGCATAGTCCGTTGTGCTTTACAATTGGAAACATTAATAGAACAAAACTGGGTAATAACAGACAGATATATAGGTAAGAGGGCCCTGCTCGCAAGCTTACAATCTATAGGGAAATAGGCATTGATACACAAGGATAGGTGCTATATATTGCAATTTGGTCCAGTCAGAATGCAGAGTTTCTTGGTGGGCTGCATGATCCAGTCACACAGGAATGTCGGCCAAATGTCAGGAGGATGTGAAAGAAATAGAATGTGTGAGGTTATTTGAGGACTGTGAAAGGGGATGTAATTAGACATGGAAGTTATGAAGGTTATGTTGGCGGTTCTGGAATCTGATAAGCTCTCCTGCAGAGGTGAGTTTTCAGGGAACGCTTGAAGGATTGGAAACTAGAGGTAAGTCTTATTGTGCATGGTAAGGCACTCCATAGAGTGAGTGCAGCCCGAAGAAAGTCCTGTGACCGTGAATGGGATCAAGTAATGTGTGGGTATGAGAGATGCAGATCTTGTGCTGAGCGCAGAGGTCGGGTTGGAGATATTTTGATATGAGTGAAGAGATGTATGTTGGTGTGGTTTGGTTAATGGCCTTATGTGTAAGTAAAAATATATTGTATTGAATACGGTAGAAAACCAGCAACCAATGGAGGGACTCACAGAGCGGGGCAGCAGACGATGAATGTTTGGCAAGGAAGATAAGCCTCGCAGCTGCATTCATAATGGATTGTAATGGCGATAGCCTGTTTTTGGGAGACCAGTAAGGAGACTATTGCAATAGTCAATGCAGGAAATAATGAGTGCATGGATTCGAGTTTTTGCAGTGTCTTGTGTGAGATATAGTCGAATTTTGGATATGTTTTTTAGGTGTATGTAGCATGATTTTGAGATAGATTGAATGTGGGAAACAAAGGACAGTTCAGAGTCAAGGATGACACCAAGTCAGCAAGCTTGTGGGGCAGGGTGGCTTGTCAAGTTATCAACAGTGATAGAGAGATCAGGTTGGTAACTGTTATTGGCCGGTGGAAATATAATTAATTCTGTTTTAGAAATATTAAGTTTCAGGTTGCGACATGACATCCAAGATGAAAAGGCAGAAAGACATTCAGTGACACGGACCAATAAGTATGGTGATAAATCTGGGGAGGATAGGTAGATTTGAGTATCATCCGCATACAGATGGTACTGAAATCCAAAAGAGAGGATTAGTTTGCCAAGAGAGGTTGTATAGATTGAGAATAACAGAGAACCTAAGACAGAGCCTTGTGGTACTCCAACTGATAGAGGTAGCGAAGTGGAGGTAGAATCAGAAAAGTGAACAGTGAAAGAGCGATTAGATAGGTAGGATGAGAACCAAGAAAGTGTTGTATCTTGAAGACCTAGGGTTTGTAGTGTTTGTATGAGAAGGGAGTGGTCAACCTTGTCAAAGGCATTTCTTAGATTTAATTACCTTACATAGCTTACCTGCTCCATATAGGCCCACTACATTTGACAACCTTTTTCAGACTCTGCACCTTGTGTAGTTAGCCACTTGGAACTATTTTTTTTCTTCCTCCCCCTGCTGCTTATAATGCCTAGCAGTGGACCCTGTTAGCAGCTGTTCTAGAATACCTAGAGGTAGCGAAGAGGAGGCAGAATCAGAAAAACTAACAGTAAAAGCAATTAGATAGGTAGGAAGAGAACCAAGAAAGGGTTGTGTCCTTAAGACCCAGGGATTGTAGTGTTTGTGTGAGAAGAGAGTTGTCAACAGTGTCAAAAGCAGCAGAGAGATCTAGAAGAATTAGGAGTGAGTAATGGTCTTTAGCCTTGGCAGTGACCAGATCATTAACTACCTTAGTCAGTGCTGTCTCTGTGGAGTGTTGGGAACGAAAGCCGGACTGAAGTGGGTCCAATAAGTTGTGAGAGTTTAGAAAGTGTGTGAGGCGGGTGTAGACAAGTCTCTCAAGTAGCTTGGAGGGGCATGGGAGCTGGGAGATAGGATGGTAATTTGAGAGAGTGTTAGGGTCAGAATTTTTTTTTCAGAATGGGAATAATCACTGCATGTTTGAACAGTGATGGAAAGATGCCAGTAGAGAGAGAGTGATTACAGATTTTAGTTAGGGTTGGGATGAGCACAGGAGCCAGAGCCTTGCTGATTTGTGAGGGTATAGAATCAAGGAGAGGTAATAGAGTAGGAGGATGAGAAGAGTGTAGATACTACATCTTCGTTTGTGAGGTCAAATGAAGAGAATGTGCCAGAGGGTTGAGGTAGGGAATTGAGCAGGTCACTAACTGAGGAAGAGCCCGCCATTTCATTTCTGATTTTATCAATCTTGTCATTAAAATAGGAAGCAAGATCATGCACACAGATAGTAGCAGGTGGGTTGGGTGAGGGAGGGGTAAGAAGCAGTTTAAATGTATTAAAAAGTCGCTTGGGGTTAGAGGCTTGAGCAGAGATAAGAGATTGGAAATATGTTTGTTTGGCAGCATCCAGAGCAGTACGATACGAGTTGTAGATAGTCTTATATGTGAGGAAGTCACATGGAGTACGAGACTTTCGCCACTGACGTTCTACGTGAGAGTTTTTGTAGATGCCTTGTTAAGTTGAAATGCCATGATTGACGTCTAAGTCTACATGGTGTGTGATGGGTAGCTGGAGCTACTACATCAAGGGATTTTCTAGAATCTGGTTTAGGTGTGATGCAGCAGTCTCAGGAGAAGTGAGTGCAGAAATTGGTGAGAGTCGTTGTTGTAGAGAGGTAGATAGTTTTTGAAAGTTAATAGCATTAATATTTCTGCTGGTTTTAGGAGGTTTGGTTAATTTTAATGACATTGTGGTTGATGTAATGGAGGAGAGTGTGCAGGTGATAAGGTTGTGATCTGAGAGAGGGAAAGGAGCATTAGTGAAATCAGAAATGGAGCATAGTCTGGTAAATACAAGATTAAGGCAGTGGCCATCCTGATGAGTAGAGGAGTCAGTCCATTGGGAGAGGCCAAGAGAGGAGGTTAAAGAGAGTAGTTTGGAGGCATGAGGAGATTGTGGACTGTCAATGGGGATATCATATAATGCAGAGAACATCACAGTAACCACTATATAATAGTGAGCATCACAGTGACTGTCATATAATGAAATCTATAGTGGCCACCATAAAATACAGATAGCATCAGTCACAACCATATAATGCAGAGTTTATCAGTGACCCTCAAATTATGCAGTGCAACAACGACCCACATATAAAACAGAAAGCTTCAATGATCCCCATATAATACAGAGATCATCACAGTGAACGCCATATAATACAGAGAGCATTTGTGATCTGCCATATAAAACAGCTTCAGTGACCACTATAAAATAGAGAGCATCGGTGACTGCCAAATGGGGTTGGGTACTGGATGCCAGCTCTTGGGATCCCGGCAATCAGAATTCCAAAGCCGGCATCCCAACAGGGTTAGATACCAACACCTGTCGGTAAGTATCCTAACTCTACCTCTAAACCTGACCCTCCCTCCCCATAGCCTAAACCTAACCCTCCCCTCAGCAGCCTAAACATAACTGTCACCCCCCCCCTAGTGCCTAAACCTAACCCTCCCCCTAACCCCACTACTTAGCGTCGTGATGCCAGCAGTTGGAAGGCTGGCACCGGAATTCTGAGCACCACCATCCCGACCGCTGGGACTTGAACTACATTCCGCCATATGGAGGGGGTAAGATTATGCTGACCACCCTCCAGGCTCATCCCACTCCCAAGATCAGGACTGGAACTCTAGACATGATTCAGCAAGGATTTGCGATTGCGCATGCAATTGGCTGATTGTTGTATTCTGCACATGTGTATGCATTGCAGTGCATGTACGCGAACCAGCCACTGCAATCGGTATTGCGCTCACAGTGACTACGTAGACCCATTGAGAGAGTGATTGACAGGAAGTGCCATTTGTGGGAGGTGATGGGGGGTGGTCGGGGAAACATAGTCGTGCCAGTGCGTTTGAACACCGTTGCATGGCCGTGCATAAATTATCCACTGCGTTGTCATATGCAGCTTGAGTACTCATAGAGTGCGACGAGGTTAGCAATTCCTGAGTAAGGTCAGAGTTTGTACAAGTGTGCGTGAGGCTGCGATGGTACTCGATTGTACCGATGGTTTTGCAGTCTTTCTAATCATTGCAGATGTGTCTATATAGAGCAATTTTTGTTCTCCCCATGTTTCCCATTAGAATTTATTGCGTTTCTGACAGGAGACCCCAAAACATATCCTGGGACCCCATTTGGGATTCTGACCCACAGGTTGTTCTACTCACCTCTGATAAGAAACAATTGTAACAGGTGTGAGGTAAAAGTTACATCTAATAATAAATGGTGTATAAAGATCTTAGCAGGAATGATTATAATATTGTTTATATCTATCAAAATGAAAACCAGTGAATTCAGTTTCATGCTGTACTGTTGAAGACTGAAATGCCATATGTCCCAGTAGCGTGTATACATACAGTACATGTTCTATATTCTATATATATATATATATATATATATGGACATACATGCATGCAATGTCATTACCATGATTAATTATTCCAACACATAATTAAACAGTTTCTCTAACATATTAAATTATTATTCGTGTTGTTTCATCGTTTACCTATTACACAGCTGCAATCCCTTAGTCTGCCTTCCTAAGCCCTGATACAGTATGACATTGACGTTACATAGTCCGTGTGGTTTGTGGTGTTTGAGTGCCATCCAGTGGCAAATGCTGCATTGTGGATGTTTTGCCATTGCTAAATGATCATAATTATATGATAATAATTGAATATTGTTCTAATAAAGCATTTGATTTCTTGGGTTATGATTCCAACACATAATGGTTTATTTCAGCTTTGTTTACAAACACCCACAGTATGCAATTACTCACTGAAGAATATTTTCTCTTATTGGTAGAAATACTGATACATGCAAGCCCGCCGCCTGTAAAGTGACATTAAGCAGCTGATTGGTTGGTACTTTATCTCCATCCACTTTATCTCTCTCCTAAGGCTTACTGCATAGACCCCTTAGCCCCTGGAGAACCCCAAAACTTAATATCTATTTTGAGTTATATGAAACAACTATAAATATATCCATTTGAGGAGCTTGTCAGAAGTGAAGATAATTAAGATAAGGTTGTATTGGTGAGAGGAGACATTTCCCTATTTGCACCATTAACTTTCTATCAGTAACATCTCAATAGAACGTGTTGCATATTTGTCAATCTCCAAAACAGATTCTTCTGAAAACAGAAGACAATAACTTGCAATATCTCACCTACATAGTAAATACTGTATGTCAACACAACATGAAATATCTCTGATAGGATTTGGAAATTGAAAACATATACTGGATCAGTAACTCATTCTTATGTAACTCAATTTTTATTTAGGTTTAGTCATCTTTTAAACATACCTCCCAATACTGTAGACAAAAAGAATCTGGCCAAATATTATATGCACCCTCAGGGCTCTATTTATTAACATTAATTTTAATAAAATAAAGTGAAAAAGGGTGTTTTAACACCCTTTTCACATTATTTTAGTATCACCTATAGTTATTACAGGGCAATTGGAGTAGAATTCGTAAAATTCTACTCCAACCCCTAAGTATCACTTACTTTTAGTAAGCAATTATGGGAAATGTGATCCGACCAGAGTTACTAAAAATAAATTGTAAAAAAACATTGGGGAAAGCCCTGTGATAATAACGCCACCTGGAGGCAGGGCAGTTTCTAGGGTCTGAGGCTCCCAGTGCGAGCAGTCAAAATGCGCCCCCCCTCCCTTCCCTCAAGAAGCAGTAATATTGTGGGCGTGCCCTCATCATGGGGGTGTGGTACCACAGTAAGGGAGCATTGTCTTGAAAGACCACAGAATGTCAGCTGCTGTGACTACTGAGCCCAGGGGTTGCTAACCTGTCAGAGGCAAAGCGCTGAAAAATATATGTAGTTAAAAGAAAGACAGACATCATGCGCGCGCTGGAGGCGCGCACTCAAAAATTGGGGTGTGGCCTAGCTGTCACAAACCCACGCCGCACTTGTGTGTGCATGCCTTTGGTGTGATATTTGCAGAAGTATGACCTTGTATCACACCCGTTTTTAGTAAGGTTGGGGGTCGAGACCAGCACATTGAAGATACAAGCCAGATCCACATAAAATACACTGTAATAAGCCAGGTCCACATAAAATACACTGAAAAGGCCACTTAGGGATTACACTGCAACAAACCACTTCCAAATAAAATATATTGGAAAAGCCAGAACCACAAACTATGTTTTAAAACCACACGTGCCCCCTGTATTTATGCCCCTTATGCAGTGCCCACAGTGGTAGTGCAGTGCACCCAGTAGTAGTGCCCCCCGGAGTGACCCCATGCCATGACCCCATTAGTAGTGCCCCTATAGTCTTGTGCCCTCTGTAGTCATGTCCACATCAGTAATGTCCCCAACAGTGATGGTCCCTGTTGTAGTGCCCCAGTAGTAGCGTCCCCAGTTGTATTGCCCCCAATAGTAATGCCCCCTGTAGTAGTGTCCCCTGTATAAATTCCCCAGTATTAATGCCCCCAATAGTAATACTCCCTCTGTAGTAGTGCCCCAAGTAGTAAAGCCCCAAGTAGTAGTGCCCCTGGGCCCTGAGTAATTCCCCCAGTAGTGGTGCCTCCTAAGCAATGCCCCCAGTAGAAGTGCCCCCATTGTAATGTCCCTAGTAGCAGTGCCCGGGTGCCCCCAGTGGTAGTGTCTCCCCCAGCAGAAGTGCCCCCAGAGTAATGTCCCCAGTAGTAGTGCCCAGGTGCCCCCAGTGGTAGCGTTTCCCCCAGCAGAAGTGCCCCCAGAGTAATGTCCCCAGTAGTAGTGCCCAGGTGCCCCCAGTGGTAGTGTTTCCCCCAGCAGAAGTGCCCCCAGAGTAATGTCCCCAGTAGTAGTGCCCGGGTGCCCCCAGTAGTAGTGCCTCCCCCAGCAGACATGCCCCCCACTCCAAGTATTGTCCCTAGTAAAAGCCGCATGCACACACAAAAAAAACCCACTAATACTTACCATAAGCCCCGCTCCGGCGTCCGCTCCGCTTGGCTGCTCCTCTGCACTATGGGAAAGACGTCATGAGTCATGACGTCTTTCCCATAGTGCACACTGGGGGAGCCGGAGCTTCCGTCTCCGGCTTCTCTGCTCTGCCCTGCCGGGCGCCCGCTGGTAACTGAATCTCAGCAGGCGCCCGGCAGTTCACAGGCTGTTTCTACAGCAGGGGTCGGAGGAGGCGCGCCCCGTGCGATTGCACGGGTCGCCCGGCCCTAGAAACGGCCCTGCCTGGAGGTATCATTATCCAGGGTCTCCCCCGGTTACCGGACTCCTGCCCTGCTCTAACGGGGTGAGCAGAGCCTGGAGACGGACCCAGTAATCAGCTGTGCGGTCTAAACAGACCGCAAGCTGATACGGTGTAAAAAAATAAATTAACTTACTTGGCTCCAGGGACCGGTGGTCGGGGCTCCGGTGATGTCTCCCCTCCGGTAAGCTGGTCTCCCATGCTGCACTGCAGCCCGGTCATCAGGTGATCGGGTCCCAGTGCAGTATGGGATATCACCTGACCGGAGGACATGGAAGACACGGAGGGCTATGGAAGATCATGCAGGTAAGTGTAATTAAGGGAGAGGGGGGGAAGGGGGGGGTTGCCGCGACCATGGGGGTGGGGCTTAACAGGGCGTGGCTTAGCGCCGGGGGGGTTAGCAGCGGCGGTTGGTCGGCGCATGCGTGGGGCACTAGTCACGGTATTCTTTTGCAAAAATACTGTGACTAGTGTGCGGATAGGATTCGCAGGGACAGAGCTTTCTCGCAAGCTCTGTCCCTGCAAGGGATTTGTAGTAAATACCTGTGATATTGCCTGAATTCGCAATGTGAATTCAGTCGGTAACATCACACGACAATCTACATTACAAATGCGGATTGTAGAGCCCATAGTCTGTACAGCCATCCCAATATCAACCCAATCACATCCACATTTTACATATGTCACGTCTCAACAAAAATAAGGTCTGTATGGCAAAGCTACCAGAGATTTGGGATCTGTGTAATAAATCCGCCAGGGGTTTTAGGTGATCTCTTTTATATAGCCACCATACATTTTACGGTGGAAGGTTTCTGAATTATAAAGCATCCATAGATCTTGGGTCTATACGCCAGCCTGAACGAGGTAAGTCCGGGGAGCCATTAGGGATAGGTTTTGGGGGGGAGGTTAGGGTTGGGCACCATTAGGGGGAGGGTTAGGGTTAGGCACCCCCCCGGGAGGGTTAGGTTTAGGGTGCGTTAAGGGGGTGTTAGTGTTTAGGCCGCCCCCCTGGGGGAAGGTTAGGGTTATGCACTAGGGAGGAGGTTAGGGTTAGGCACCACTAAGGAAGGGTTAGGGTTATGGGCGGGAGAGGGGTAGGGATAGGGTAGTTACATGCCCTGTCGGGATCCTCTCCCTTCGGACTTCATACCCATTCTGTCTATAGATACTTGCCTACTCTCCCAGAAGTTGCGGGAGACTCACGATATTACATGTAGTTCCCCGCACCCCTAGAAGAGTGGGTGGATCTCTTGCATCCCGCCCACTTCCTAATGAAGTGGACAGAATGAGGAAATAATTACCAGGAATCGCCTACCCAGGACGCAACTAGGGGGGGGCTGGAGGTGCACGTGCACCGGGTGAGCCTCTGTACCCAGTGCCAGTGACCTCCAGCCCGGCGCTGCAGAGAGGCTCCAAGCCAGACGTCCGCTGGTAATATTTATTACCAGCGGGCGCCCAGCTCCTTCTCTGCAGCGACGCGGTGTAGCCGGAGCCGGAGGCTGGAGTTCTCTCCCGAACTCCAGCTTCCGGCTCTCCCCACGGGCACTATGGGGGAGACGTCATGATGTCTCCCCCATAGTTCAGAGGAGCAGCCGGCGGACCAGATGCGACGCTGGATGCAGGAGCAGGGTTCAAGGTAAGTATTTTTTTTTAATAAGCTGCACCACAGGGGCATTAGTATGGGGGCATGGGCATTACCATGGGGGCATGGGCAATAATGGGTATTACTAAAGGGGCATGAGCACTACAGGGGCATTACTATTGGGGTATGGGCACTACAGAGGCATTACCACAGGGGCATTACTGTGGGGGCATGAGCACTACAGGGGCATTACTGTAAGGGCACTACATGGATATTACTATGGGGCATGGGCACTACAGGGGCATTACTATGAGAGCATGGGCACTACAGGGGCATTACTATGAAAGCATGGGCACTACAGGGGCATTACCACAAGGGCATTAATATGGGAGTATGGGCACTACAGGAGCATTACTATGAAAACATGGGCACTACAGGGGCATTACCACAAGGGCATTAGTATGGAAGCATGGGCACTACAGGGGCATTACTATGGGGGTATTAACATATGGGCATTACTATGGGGGAATTACAATATGGGCACTACTACAGGGGCATTGCTATGGGGGCATTACCATATGGGCACTACTACAGGGGAATTACTATATGGGCACTACTACAGGGGCATTACCTCGGGAGGCATTACTATAGGGGCACTGCTGCAGAGGGAATTACCTGGGGGGGTGTCAAATTACTGTCTTGCCCCTGGTGACAAAAATCCTAGTTTCGGCCCTGGCCTACCTGTATGGAGGGGTGGAGCTACAATGATGCAAGGCACCCTCCTCACAGCTTCATGACCTAAAGAGCCTGGCCTCATTCCCTAAATGGTCACATGCATCTACTCTCTGGTCTTCTCCTGGACAGGAGAATTAAAATTTTGGCAACTATGAGTCTATACAGTAAAGCCAGCGTAGATCTGGTGTCTGTATTTACTACTAGCTGGGATACTCGGCATTGCCCAGGTTGAAGACTGGACCCTGAAGTACACATGCAGCCTTTATTTGTTTACATTGTCCTCACCTCTACTCACTTCCATTGACCCTGAAAAGGATCCCACTGTGTGCTAACATGCATGCAAACAGTGGTGTAACCCCATGGGTGCAAGGGGTGCAGCTGCTATGGTGCCTGAGCTGCCTCTGTGGCCCGCACACACAGCCGGTACAGTCAGGACTGTCAAGGGGGGCCCGGGTATCAGCAATGTTGATTTGGTGGCAGCTCACCAGCTCATTACAGCTGGCGCACTGGTGCACCAGCTGTAATTAGCTGGCGGCCCGGCCCCCAAATCCACACCTGCTGGCTGCTGATGGTAGACAGGGGGAGGCAAGATGCTGCTGTAGGGACATGGAAAGGTGAGTTGCTGGGGGGGCATAATGTGTAAGGGGCACTACTATTGTGTGGAATAATGTGTTATATGGAGCACTGGCATTACTGTGTGGTATAATGTGTAAGGGGCATTACTGTGTAGTGAAGGGGCATTACTGTGTGGAATAATGTATAAGGGGCACTACTACTGCATGGCATAATGTGTGGCATAACCGAAATGGGCTCTGTGTCGCATAACCTGACAGGGGCGCCGGCCGAGAGAGAGGCACCAGCGCCGCCCGGCAGTGCCACCTGCGGCCAGTTCTATCTATTAAAGTCTGCACTGCTGCGAGGGGTGGATTGGGCCACCGAAAACTTAGGAGAGTTCCCACTGGGCTGGACCCTTGCGGCTGCCCCTGAGCTGTCTCACACTGATGCGAGGCCGGCTGCCACGAGCCTTCACTGTTTGATCTCCAGAGAGTATGTTTCAATCCAGGGAAAGGGGGAAAAAGGAAGAACAATCGATCTACTTTTGTCCAATTAGATTATTACAAGTGAATTATTTAGAAGTTATTCAAACTATTATAGCAACATACAACAAGTGAGCAGAATTTGACGTGTCAGCTATATTTTATTTTCACTTTTCTTACTTATATTTCACTATTTCTGTAATAGATTTTTCCTTTGATTTTAATATTTCACTGAACAAGGTGTCTTTATTGACCTTTTATTTAATACTATTAAAAGTTATGTTTTAATTAATGAATATTTGTGCGCCACGTTGTACAATTTTCTTTTTCTATTTCTGTCTTTAGAATTTGACATATATTGATTTCCAGAGAGCACCGTGACACTAGCCGCTGCACGCGTGATTTTATGACGTCACATGCGTCACACTGCAGAAAAGTAATGAGGAGAGGAGTCCGGACTGCTGTCTTGCTGTCTGAGCTAGGAGGGGAGCATCCGAAAGATGCTGAGTAATGTAAGTAACTGGCCTAGATCCGGAGGCAAGTTAAATCCAGAACAGGAGAGACACAGTGTATTTCATTTGATGTCACTCTCTTACTGCCTGTCAGACCCCGTTTTCTGTAATCAGTCCCTGCCAGAGTCAGTGCTTATCAGTAGCAGTGCATGAGTTCCCTCATGGTGCCGTGGCACCAGTCCATTACTTTGCCAGGGGGACCCCTAGATACACCACTGGTCCTGGGTCGGAACTGGCCGCCACCACAATCTCTATTTGCCAGGTGCCTGTATATCACTTTCGGTACGCCCGGCTTCTTCCATGCAGTCCAGCGCTACATCTCCCATACAGATCCCTGGGCCAATGGCAGCAGGGGGACAGAGGCCAATAGCGGTGAAGGAGTGTGAGGCTGTGAGTGGAACAAAGGTGGAGGACACTAGCGGCTTCAGCAGCTCAGGTACCGTCTCTGCATGCCCGCACACCCCCCCACTTCCAATTTGTAGCACCTTCAGTGTCCCATACCCCCCCCCCCTGCGCGCGCGCGCGTGATCACACCGCCCCTAAACAGCAGCACCTTCAGGATCCTCATGCCCGCACCCCCCCTCGCGATCGCGCCTCCCACCCCTCGATCACCTCCCACTGAACAGCAACACCTTCAGTATCTTCCTACCCCATCCCCTCCTTGCGATCATGGTTTTTTCTGGCACAGGACACCTACCTGCAGGTCCTGCTGCTCTAATACAAGAAATCCAATGATATAGTCCCACCTGCCTATATTATCACTACAAACCAACCATGTGACACCTTGTGTGTGCCCCCACACTCCAACACAAGCCCCCTTTTTAATCCCACAGCATTAAAGAGTCTTAGTTCAGGGCCAAACATTGTAGCAAGTTGTGATTAACTGGTCTGTTAGAGGAGGAGAGTTTGCTAGCTGCCTGTACAAATGACATTACAGGTCAGGCTTGCCTACCCTCCCGATTTGGCCGGGAGCCTCCCGATTATCAGGTGCTGCTCCCGGCCCCCTGAAAACGCAGGCAAGCCTCCCTAACCATCCGGCCCCCCGCAGTAATAATAGATACCCCGCAGCGGGGGGTGGTGACGTGATTCGCGCTGAATCGCATCACCGTGGCCCCGCCTCCTGCCTCACAATGCCGTTAATTTCTGCATAGTGCAGAGGGGGCAGGGCCATGATGACGCCCCCGGCCCTGCCCCCAATGCTTTATCATCACCTGGCCAAGTCCCCTGCTGTATGCAGACATTCAGCTCCCTCCCGGAATGAGGGAGCTCAATGTCAGCAAGTATATTACAGGTATATATACTAAAGTGGAGGTTTTTAGAAGTGGATTTTTTGCCCATAGCAACCAATCAGATTCTAGCTAATATCTTCTTGAAGGTGCTAGAGAAATGATAAGTAGAATATGATTGGTTGCTATGGGCAACAACTCCACTTCTATGAACCAGCACTTTAAATATACCCCTATCTGTCTATCCTAAGTAGGTCCTTCCAGATATGGCGGCCACTAATAAGCACAATGTCAGAAGAGCAAATTCCGCAACAGGCCAAATGGTTCCCATTCAGGGGCGTTTCTAGAGAGGAGGGGGCCCTTATGCAGTCTTCGACACGGACCCCCTTCTCTCCGCCCGGCGCCGGCAGCGCACTGAGCTGTGCGCGGCCAGCGCCGGAGTTATAGACTGTGGGCACTAGAGTGTGCCCAGAGTCTATAGTGTATGTACAGGTCACTGGGAAAATGGCCGTGGCGGCCATTTTCTCTGTACTGCGCATGCGCAAACAATGGAAAAATGGTCCCCACGGCCATTTTCCAGTCATTTTACAGCGCCAGACTCCCTGCCGACGTGGGACTTTGGAGAGGTAAGTAATATTATGGGTGCAGGGTGTGCGGTGCGGGGCCCCCCTTGACCCAGGGGCCTGTGTTCACCGCACACCCTGCACCCATTATAGATACGCCCCTGTTCCCATCCATATTTGCATCTATGTTCCCCTGTTCCCATCCATATTTGCATCTATGCTCAACAAAATCGTCCCCAAGCCCCACACTCTAGCACATCAGTATAAATCAAATATGAGGTTAAATAGAAGCTGGTAAACCTGGCATGAATGAATCCCAACTGCTGCCAGTTTCTATCCTTTGCTGTAAAAAAATAAAGCCCAATTCCTCTTCTTTCACACTCCCCAGTTATGCTATATCTTATAAATTGATTCCTGAAATAGACTTTCTTTTTTTTTTCTTAAGTTGTCTGCCGGCCAGAATTGAAGAGACGGACAGAGGCTTCAAAGGCAGGGAAGGTTTTAGCTTTGCAAATCTTCAAAGATTTCCCCCCAAAAAATCATTTCTAAGGCAGATTGTTAGAGTCCCTACTGCCAGCCTGAAGCTGCTATGCCAGCTAGTTAAAAGATATTTTCATATATCCATCCACAGGTAGATCCTTGCAGAACATGACTAGCTCCGTTAATCAAATAAATAGAATTGTATTTCTTCTTTATTTTACAAACTTTTGCTTTGCTTCTGTTCTGCATTGTGGGATAACCCCTGTCATGTACATGGACATAGCCAAAACCAAAGTCTATTTCCCCAGAGATGAATGGGTTAAGTATTTTCTAATTTTAGGTAATGTATCAGGTCTCTTTGGAGACTCAGGGGCATATTTGCTATTCTATGTTATCACCACTACTCATGGCAATAAGAAATTAAGGGGGAGATGTAGCAAAGCTTGGACAGAGATAAAGTGGAGAATGATAAAGTAACAACCAATCAGCTCCTAACGGTCATTTTACAAACACAGCCTGTAAAAGGAGCCGATTGGTTGGATACATTAGCTCTTTTCACTTTTATTCTCCCCAAGCTTTGACACATCTCCCCCTAAGTTCCGCTAAGATGTACTAATATACACACGCAAAGATGAAGGCTCTGAAAGGGACCCATCCTTGAGATGTGTAAAACTAAAGTGATCACTTTACTTTCACTTCCAAGTGGCTGCCACGCTACTGCGTATGTGAGTGGAGAGTGCCTGAGGATCCTACAGACCCCCTCCCCCAGAATTGTTTGAGATATGTAGCCTATAGGCTACAAAGGCGAACACCATTTTCAGATGGCATTGGCGTCAGGGGCCAAGCTTGGTAAATTCGACAAGAAAGCAGCCCCCGGTTTCTGTGGGGGCTGCTTTTGTAAACAAAATCCTGGGATGGCAGCAGATGGTCTCCATTTAGCGGATACTTATTATTTGCGGGTAACCCCTGAAAACAGGTGTTTTCAGGAGATATCCTGCAAATAATAATTGATAAATAGGCCCCTTAATGTCCTCAGATTATATATTTTGACGTCTTGTGCCTACTTTTGTGAAATGTTACATCACAGTCCTAACATTTTATAACCGTTCAATCTTGATCTTTCTATTAACCCCATTTAACAATGATACATAACCCCTTCTAGCATTTGCTAAAGGGGTTATGTCATGTTTTCAATATGTAGAAAACAGCGGTAATCTGAGATTACAGTTGTTTGTCATTACATCGCTCTCGCCATCTTTGGCGATGGGGAACCGGCAGCAGTCTTTCCGCTTCAGCGAAGCCTTCCAGGCACTGCTGGGACCCTGCTGGGTTAAACAGTCACGTGCATGCACAGACTGAACCTCGCCCATGCGCATGGCAGATTAGCCCATTGCTGGCAGTGATAGGCTGTAAGCAGGTGAGTGGAGGACCCCGCCGACGAGGAGGACATCGCTGGAACTTGCCAGCGAGATAAGTAATGCTGAATACCAATGGCCTATATGTTCGTATCACTGCAATACTAAACAATACATGCCGCTGGTATTTAGATTTGTTGTCAAATGGGGACCCTATCTAGCTACAGTATGAGACCAATCTCATATCTAGAAATTAAGTGTAGCCCTATATATAATTTGAGTAATATATTAGTGAGTATTGTATAATGTAAATATATGTATACAAGTACAGTATGTGCTGTGTACCGCTTAATGTACAAAGGTGAATCACATTCCCAGAGAGGGTAATTTACACCATCTCATTCAGTTAACTGTAGAGAGTTCAGGAAGGGACGCATGAGGTAGTTAGATGGGCCCCGCAGGGACAGAACAGAGAATAAAATACAGTTACAGGGGAGGTAACTATCAACTTCCTGATCCACTACCAGTGCTGGCTGTTTTCTGATACCCCAGGGATCACTAAGGATCAAAATAATTGGTGGTGGCAGGGACTGGAGGTTCAGTGCAGCCCGGAGACGGTCTGACTCAAAACACGCTGTGTGTCTGGCGTGGCAGTATCTTCAGTGAAGCCGACCCTCTTATGGAGATAGAGATGGTTATGTGAAGGGAGACAGGCATCTCACTGAAGAGGCTGTCTGCTATTGAAAATACAAGTCCTTGCGGCTAGACTATCACTCCTGGAGAAACAGAGGTGGTGCACAGAGAAAGCCTATACCTTATTCTATTGTCTCTCAGCCAGCAGTATAGGAAAGTTACATTGCAGACTATTTATGTCTCATTCACTGAGAAATGGAGGCTTAGTTACTGTAGGAGAGATATAACAGAGATTTAGAGGATATCCATGGAACTGGGACCAGGTAGACAGAGAGTTAGGTTTATAGATAAAATTTACTAAAAGAAGGAAGAGTTTAGAACCCTCCTCTAGACTTATCATAGCAGAGACTATTATAGTGATTTGGGGGAGCATCTGAAGCTAGAGTCTATATTATTATCATTACCAGGGGTTAAAGTGTGCAGGAACGGGGTGGAACTGAGTTCCGTCACCTCTGTTATAGGCCCCAAAGCTTCTGGGGGCCTGGGCGGCCCTGAGCCATTCACTTTACGGTTTCTTATCCACAACAGAGTTGTGTGTTTTTGTGTATAAAGAACAGTTTTCACCATTGTTTTGGCCTGTCAGACTAGCGTGGCAGGGGGGTGGGGAATAGATGAGTTCCACCACCTCTCCAGGACCACTTTAAGCCCTGATCATTACTACCAGTGCTTAAAGTGGTCCTAGAGAGGTGGTGGAACTCACCCCCCCCATACACCCTAAACCCCCCCACTGGAGTAAAAATCCCAGCCACGCCTTTCTGCCCATCTAGCAGATGCCACGCCCCCAGCCACACCCATCTAGCAGTTGCCACACCTTTTCAGAAAATGCATGCAGTCATAGGGATCATTGGGAATGATGAAGAATTCATAGATATCGAGCAAGTTGGCCAGCCTGTACAGTCAAGCTCAGATATCATTATCGTCCATACGGCCACGTGCATCGTTGGTCGTTCAGTGTATAAAAGTCAACAATATGAACGATCTAACAATAAACAATATCGTTATCGTTCATATTGTTGACAAAAATCGTCCCGAGTGTACGCAGCTTTATTAGTAAAAAGGAAACAGCATATGCAGGGTCAGTGGGAGCAGAGAGAACACACACAGTGTGGGGGGGGGACAAGTAGGAGCAGGGTGAACACACAGTGGGAAGGGGGGGCAGTAGAAGCAGGGTGAATACACAGTGGGGAGGGGGGGCAGTGGGAGAATGGAGAACACACAGTGGGGACTCGGAAGGGAAGGGCAGTGGGAGCAGGGTGATCACAATGGGGAAGGGAAGGGCAGTGGAGAGAACATAGAGAATAGAGAACACACAGTGGGGAGGGGGGCAGTGGGGGCAGGGTGAACACACAGTGGGGAGGGGGGCAGTGGGAAAATTGAGAACACAGTGGGGAGGGGGGAAGTGGGGGCAGGGTGAACACAGTGGAGAGGGGGGCAGTGGGGGAATAGGGAACACACAGTGGGGAGGGGGGAAGTGGGGGCAGGGTGAACACACAGTGGAGAGGGGGGCAGTGGGGGAATAGAGAACACACAGTGGGGAGGGGGGAAGTGGGAGAATAGGGAAAACACAGTGGGGAGGGGGGCAGTGGGGGAATAGGGAACACACATTGGGGAGGGGGGAAGTGGGAGAATAGGGAACACACAGTGTTATCCTGCTCTCCTCAGTGCTCACCAGTGTCACCATCACACACACAGTAATGCTCGGTGCTGCTGGACTGGGTCCTCTCAGGGCGGCTCCTCTTAACACAAGGAGAGAGACGTCATCCCGCTGTCTCATTCCCGCCAGAGGAGACTTAGCCTGTCATCGGAAGAGGAAGGGCGGGCGGCGGGCCAAATGTCAATCATGAGATGAGAGAAAGGCTAGTCAACTACAACTGTAGTAGTAGCGCCAGCGCCGCCCACCCACCACCACATTTATTGATTGGGACGGGAAGCGCTCGTATGCAGCACACAGCACAGTGGGAACCGGCCGGGACAAGCCCCGGCGACGTCACATTACATTCAATAACAAAAAACAAACAAAACATCAATCCCTTACATTTTGGCGCTGCGCAGCTTAAAAGCTCCACCACCGCACCGCCAGTACTGCGGATGCCACCCGACCTGTGCACTTACTCTGTCAGTCACTGTCACATCTACTCATCAGGTCAGGCCAGAGCCATGTCTGTGGCCACTGACCAGCCGAAAAGCAGCTGTCCCCTAGGTTAGTATCGCAGCTACAGGAGTAGCTGCGTTACTTACCTCCTACAGGTCAGCCCGACTACATATGTATGACCCGGGGTCACACATGCGCACAGCCGCCGGGAAGTCCATTAGAAGGGAGCGGAGGGATGCGCTCAGATCCCTCTTCGCATCCCTGGAACTCCTTCCCATAGCGAGGAACGGGGCTACGAGAGCAAGCACTGTCTGAAGATGCTATGCAGCAATCACATAATAGGTACTGAATTGTATTATTCGTCACATGTTCAATTATTTAGAAGGACTTCAAATTGTCAAAGGGAACTACCATTTTGTTCAATGATCTGTTCTTTTATGTTGTGCATATAGCGCATCTAAATCCTGAATATTAATGTTAATGTATCGCATCAATTTATTACCTGAATATCTATTTAATTCTAGGGGGCCTATTCATGGACCCCGATAATTAACATTCTAACTCACCGCAGCTGGCGGAGCAATTCATCATTGCTCTGGCGCGGTGACAGCTGATGCAAAATCAGCTGTTCCTGTGAGCAGACCTTTTCGGAGCAGTGACGGGACTGCGCATGTGCGGGCCATACCACAAGAGGAAGGTAAGCAGGAGATATCTGTGACACTAGTGTATGGGGACAGTGGGCCATTCCACAAGAGAAAAATAAGCAGGAGATATCTGTGATACTAGTGTATGGGGACAGCGGGTCATTCCACCAGAGGAAGGTAAGCAGGAGATATCTGTGATACTAGTGTATGGGGACAGCGGGCCATTCCGCCAGAGGAAGGTAAGCAGGAGATGTCTGTGATACTAGTGTATGGAGACAGCGGGCTATTCTTGGAGAGGAAGGTAAGCAGGAGATATCTGTGATACTAGTGTATGGGGACAGCGGGCCATTCCGCAAAAGGAAGGTAAGCAGGAGATATCTGTGATACTAGTGTATGGGGACAGCGGGCCATTCCACAAGAGGAAGGTAAGCAGGAGATATCTGTGATACTAGTGTATGGGAACAGCGGGCCATTCCACAAGAGGAAGGTAAGCAGGAGATATCTGTGATACAGGTGTATGGGGACAGCAAGCCATTCCGCAAGAGGAAGGTTAGCAGGAGATATCTGTGATACTAGTGTATGGGGACAGTGGGCCATTCCGGGAGAGGAAGGTGAGCAGTAGATATCTGTGATACTAGTGTATGGGGACAGCGGGCCATTCCGCAAGAGGAAGGTAAGCAGGAGATATCTGTGATACTAGTGTATGGGGACAGCGGGCCATTCCGCAAGAGGAAGGTAAGCAGGAGATATCTGTGATACTAGTGTATGGGGACAGCCGGCCATTCCACAAGAGGAAGGTAAGCAGGAGATATCTGTGATACTAGTGTATGGGGACAGCGTGCCATTTCACCAGAGTAAGGTAATCAGGAGAGATATATGTGATACTAGTGTATGGGGACAGCGGGCCATTCTGCCAGAGGAAGGTAAGCAGGAGATATCTGTGATACTAGTGTATGGGGACAACGGGCCATTCCACAAGAGGAAAGTAAACAGGAGATATCTGTGATACTAGTGTATGGGGACAGTGGGCCATTCCGCAAGAGGAAGGTAAGCAGGAGATATCTGTGATACTAGTGTATGGGGACAGTGGGCCATTCCCCAAAAGGAAGATAAGTAGGAGATATCTGTGATATCTCCTGCTTTACCTTCTTGATGAATGGCCCGAACACTTAGGGCCTGATTCAGAGCCAGACGCTCTGACCAGAGCGCTCGCTCTGAATCAGGGCCCTCCTCCATGAAAATGGAGCGGCCTCCTGGCCGCTTGCATAGCTGTGGGTGACCACCCACAGCATATGCGAGCGGCCAAAAAGATGGTCGCGATGGTCTTGACCATCGCGACCATCGGACTTGCGACGGAGACCCTGCGGTAGGGTCTCCCTGCCGCAAGCCCTGATGTGATTTTGGCTCTATCAGAGCCAAAATCACTCCCACTGACATCACTAGTGATGTCAGTGGGGCCGGCTTCAGACGGTAGGCGTTCCCATGGGAACGCCTCCGTCTGGCCGCCATGCCCCCGGCACGCCCACCAAAGGGGGCGTGCTGTCAATCTACATCGACAGCACGCCCCCTTTGGTGCGAGACCCGGACCGATGGAAAGCCCGTCGCTCCCCGGGTCTCGCGCATGCGCACAACGGAGCTCCCTCCGTCGTGCGCATGCGCAGTGGGGAACATCGACCCACTTGCGAGCGTACTGCCGCTCGCGAGTGGGTCTGAATGACCCCCTTAATTTTTACAATTGCAGGTGAAAATGTGTATTTTCACCTGCTTTTGTAAAAATTAAGTGATGATGAATAGGCCCCTATGTAACTTACCTGATGGTTAAGGATCGATGGTGAAACGCAAGACCTGTAAGGAAAGTAATATACATTAGACATCATCTCTTTTAAGTTAAATATTATTACATCTGGCAGACATATTTGGGTCTTCCCAAGCAGGCCCAAACAACAGTTTGCTTTACTACCATATTTAGCTTTTGTAGAGGCACTGAAGTAAATACCCTCAAGAAAGCAGCGACTTTCCCCTATATGTATCTTTTTTACACCATTGTAACATTCAAATAATACAACAAATGTCTTTCTTGCACCTACTATAAAAATATGGACACTATATAGCTTAATATATACCTGAATAACCATACCTGGGGTATTGGCACCCAGACGGCCATGTCTTTCAGATGTCATTTTAATATATTGTAGACATAGGACTGCTATCTACTGATACTTATGGGCACATTTATCACAATCTGCGGATATGCTAAATATTTTTTGCCATAATTCGCAATGTAAAAATTTATATTTTTATGCAAATTTAATAAAAAAAAAGCTCTTGCCGGGAGACTGTATCCAATAAAAACCTGTTTCGGTGAAGAGCTAGAAACAGGGTGATAGCTTATATTGTATTCTGCCACCTGCTTCCAGAGCGTGTCAGTGTGTGGGGGTAGAGAGAGAGGGATTCTCCGGATCCCTCTCCGGAAGAATTTGGGAAATAGGTTAACGTCATTTGCAGATGGCATTAACTATCGGGGCCAAGCTCCGGAATGGCTTGTTAAATCTGACTGCATCTTTGCAACTGGACGGGCCACAGCAGATATCAGATATCTGCTGTGGTCCATCAATGGTAAATCCTAGGGATTCCTAATATTTTAGGTTACCACCATTTGCGGAGGATATCCCACAAATATTATGTGATAAATAGGCCCCCTAGAATAGTGCTAGACATAGACTTGGACAAGTAACAAATAAAAATATTTAATTCTCGCTGTTAAATGGATTGTCACTATAACACATAACAGAACACCAATGGGTCCATTCATTATCACTTAATTTCTACAAAAACAGGTGAAAATGCACATTTTTCACCTGCTTTTGTAGAAATTAAGTTTTTGGGCCATTCATCAAAAAGCTTTTTCTCTCAATCCGGCCGTTGTCCCATACACTAGTATGGGGACCTAAATTCATCAAGCTCTGAAAATACAATATTTTTGGAGCTTGACTGCGGGAGCATTCGCCATCTTCAGATGGCATGGTGATGAATTGCTCTGGTGCTCGCCGTGAGTAGGAATGTTAATTATCAGACCCCGAAAATTATCATAATGAATAGACCCCCATATTGCAATTGAGATGACATAAATAATGTGAGAAGGCTTCCCTTATTTGTTATCGAATGGTGGAGAATGGAATTTCATCCAGAAAGTACATGTGGAGGAAATAAAAAGCACAATAGTGTAATAAAATCACATTAGGATCATTCCACAAATGTAAAGTGAAAAAGAAAAAATGTGCAATACTTGTTGCTAAATGCCCTGGCACTATAGACGTATAATAGAACACCAAATCACCATGGGGATTACATAAATAAATAAAACTAAAGTAAGAAAATAAAAGGCTTCCCTTATTGGTTATGGAATAATGGAGAATGACAAGTGATAGTAGCTGGACAGTGATATAGTGGGCTCTATCCAATTAGGTGAGAAGGGGGCGAGTTGCTGTTGCAACACCGTAGAAATGCTGGCAATGGCATGGCAATTCACCCTCCTTGTGGCCCGATCTCACCCCAGACTCGCAATTTTTTGTATGCAGCTCTGTCGGGGCTGCAAACAAAAATGTGCAAGTCTGGCGGTACTGTATGTGCTCCATACAGCCGCACTTACTCACACCTAATTGGATCGGGCTGAATGACAAAGGTGCCCAGATACACATTGGTTGGAATTAAGGTTATAGACTGTATTCATATAGGCCATTTTAACGTATTATTTTAGACCCAAATCTGTCTCTCTGCTGTTCCTCGATGCACCTCTTTTATACATTAAGACAGTAATTTTCAACCTTTTTCAACTTGAAGCACACCAAATATAATTTTAAAATTGCCAAGGCACACCTTCAGTCCCCCATGGGGAAAAAACACACACACCATATTCAGTGGCATCCTCCCCGCGTTGACACCTGGTGCAGGGAGGGATGCTGTGTGCGCTGAAAAGGGGGCATGGCCATGTGGGAAGGGACGGAGTCACATGGGTAGGGGCGTGGCCTTGCATCCCAAACCCCTGGGGTTTTTACTGGGGAAGGGGGGTGCCGGAGGTGCGGACTTCCCTGTGTGCAGTGCCGGCTCCCTCACAGTGTCAGGAGCTGAGTACTGTACATAATGCTACAGTGCAGCACCCGGCTCCTGTCACTGAGGGGGAGTCTGCACCTTGGTGTCACCCCTCGGTGGGTGACACCAGGGTGCGGTTCGCAGCCCCCGCACCCCCCTTGTGACGCCACTGACCATACTTGCGTGAGCTTTAAAGTAGGCGTGTACTGCTACATCTGAGAGGTGTGTCATAAACTTGACTTACATCCAATTGTAAACCAGCCCCAAAGCGGCTAGTAAGATCTAATTGTTGATGAAAACACTTTGATTCTTTTCAGAAAATGCATGTAGCCATAGGGTCAGGGGCGTAGAGAGCCCCGCGGGGCCCTGGTCAAGAGGGTGCGCGGCCTAAATGCAAGAGGTGTGGCCACGCCCCCTTGAAAAAAAAGATTGTTTTGCAGCACCACTAAGAGGCGCTGCGCACCAGGGAGGGGGCGCTGTGAGCCCCTCAGCCCGGCGCAAAGCCAGAGGAGGACGCGATCAGTGTGATCGCTCCCCCCTTCAGGCATAGGAGAAGCCACAACAATCTCCCACTTCAGCCCAGCACACAGTGCTGGGCTGCTGCAAAGGGAGGGAGGATGGAGGAAGTGAGGGGGGGGCGGCTCCGAACCCGGGCCCCCGCTGGGTCCCTCTGGAAGCCCGGGTCCGGGTAAACTGTACCCGCTCCCCTCCCCTCTTGGCGCCCCTGCATAGGGTACATTGTGTCTTACCAATGCAGGGAAATTATACTCATGATCCCATTTGAATGTATATATCTCTGTTTTTATTGAATATAAAGGTGCAATCAGGGAGATTGCTAGCCTCTTCAGGGAGTCGGGGAGATTGCTACTATTTCAGGAAGTCTTCCTGACAATGAGGGAGAGTTGGCAAGTATGACACACATTGTCCCCCATGGAATAAACACAAACATGGGCTCCCACGGGAATAAAAAGCACACAAACATATGCCTCCACAGAAAAAAAAATAAAACACTTTGGCATCTGCAGAAAAAAAACAAAGACATTGGACAGGATGTATGACGCATCGCATTCGGGATGCGACGTATCCAGCCACTCATCAAATGCATGCCAGCATTAGTAAAGCTGGTAAGCATGAACAAAATCACAAAGGACAGCTCTCTCGGTAAGAGTTTTCCTTTGCGAATGAGGGACTTCCGGGTCTATGACACAGAAGTCCCTCTGGTGTCATTGTGCGCATGCGCAGAATTAAACACACGCCATGGGGGGTGCTGTGAGGGATCTGATTGGATCCCTCTCACACCACTCTCTGAATAGAAGCCCATAGGCTTCTATAGGGTAACGCCATCTTCAGATGCATTGCATCGCCTTCAGGGACTTGATACATATGAGAAATGCGGTCAAACCTGCATTTTGGGGGTTTGACAGCTTTTCTCCCATTGATGCACCCCACCCATTGACCGCCACAGAATAAAAATAAAGACTTTGGCCCCCACAAAAAAAAAAATCAAAGACATTGGCCCCCACAGGAAAAAAAAAAATCAAAGACATTGGCCCCCACAGAATAATATCAAAGACATTGGCCCCACAGAAAACAAAAAATAAACCTCAATTATTGCCCCAGACTCCACAAAAGACTTACTTGACATGATAGTAGCAAAGATAGGAGCTCCCAGTTGTCCCTCAGAAGAATAGGCTTGTGGAATCATTGCCAGAAAAGAAGGAAGATCCATTAGAGCTGCCGCCTCAGCTGTAAAATACCATCTTAACCAAACTTATCTGTGCACACACCAATTACCAAGATTACCACAAAAGTATGAGAGCAGGAAGGAGCAACAGGGTAGGAGGGATTGAGAGGCCGGGAAGAAGCCATGATGGAGCTGGGGGGTCAAAGCGCTTTAAATTCATAGGACGCCATACACAGGATGTATCCATTTCGGTGCATTACTATGGTTATAGTGGGTGAATACAAAATATGAGATACAGGGTAAAAATACAAACTACAAGACAATCCAGAGCCAGATTGGATTGATTAACCTATTGTACCCTATCTGTAGCACACTGGGCTCGTACAACATTATTCAATGTAATCTTCTTAGCTTTGGGCACTAGATTGTGCCAATTTGAACAAAGACATTTTTTTTTATTTTTTTACCTAACCCTTCCCCCATTCCCGACTGAAACTCCTATCCATCATGTCATTTTATTTGTTATTTTTGCTTGCTACATGCCTCTATCAACCCTCATCTGCCTGCTTATCTCCTGTCTATGCTTTTATCTCATCTACTGTATGTTCCTCTTAGCTCAAGTAGTTCCACTGGTGTCTCTTGTCTGCTCTGTCTCATCTTTCGTCTGTCAACCTTATCAGCCTTCTGTGTCTCTTTTAGTTGTACCCAGTTCTCTCATCTGTCTCCCTTGTTTGTCCTTTTTTCAAAGGTTTGAAAGACTTTTAAATAATGTAATCCCACAATAGTTGCCAATTCCATTTATAACAAGCAGAAATGGGCTTGATTTTTCTCAAGTTGTTTTTTTTTATGGTTGCTTGCTGTATGTTTTTGGGCTTGTTTTTTGTGTGTGCGCATTGCTGGGGAGCCCAAGTAAATAAATGAATGTGTGTGTGAAAAGGTTGTTAAAGAGAGGGGATAATGTACTCTAATTATAGGTGAAAGGAATGATGGTGGTAAAGAAGAGGCTGAGAGGGGAGTGGAGGGCAGAAGCAGAGTGAGGTAAAGGAAGACTATCAGAGGAATGAGGTATGAAAAGAGGGGCGAGGTAAAAATATGGAGGCTAGTGTAGAGGGAGGAGAAAAGCAGTATAGGCAGATAATAAGGCTGGGTACACACTAGGACAATTGCCAATCGGCACAATGGTCGGGACAAATTCCCTTCATCCCGGACTAAGCAAGATTGCTCGTTTACACTGTGCAATCCTATTAATGATTGAACTGCATCACATCGTACACGATATCATCTTATTGGCTGTGCAGCAGGCCAACCAGAAGATATCTTATACAACCCATGGGAGCCCACAATCGGGCATACACTAATGTTTAATCCGCACGATATGTCATTCCAGTTTGCCTGGAAACGACATATTGTGCAGATATCATCTTAGTGTGTACCCAGCCCAAGAGTGATGAGGGGAATGAGGCGGGAATGAGATGGGTAAGGGGCAGGTAAACTGGGGATGGGGAGTTAAAATATTTAGGTTAGTGAAGAGGGGGGAGTAAAGGAAGTTACCCAGGTAGAGAGCGAAGAACAAAGAGCCCTCCCCTCTTAATTGGGCTTTTTTGGGGGGCTTTTAAGATTGGTTTGGGTTTGTTTTTCATTTCAGAGCTGGAAACCCTGAATCTCACAAAATTACTGCTCAGTGGCATCAGTTGCTCAACAGTACCTAGGCCCAGTGACAGCGGGTACAAGGGTTACACTTGTTCCGGACCCTGAGATTCCAAAGGAAGCTGGCCCCTCAGGAATCTCAGGAAGTCCAGTTTATGTGTTTCCCTTGCCTGTGCCGCTGCTGTATTCAGCAGAACACAGGCAGAAAGAAAGGGAGTCTGGCAGCCAGATCAAGTTTTTTTTTTGCTGGCACAGCCCGTGTGACATTATAACGTCACACCGCTGGATCAAAAAGGGCAGAGATACTGAGCCACCTGTGAAGAGTAGTAGCAGCCAGCAGGAGGTAAGTGTGGGCTAAGCTGGGCTGGAAAAAAACGGTATGTGTCGGATGGGTTAGAGATGAAGTGACACAGGGAGGGAATGGAGCTGAAGACACGGGGCTGGAAAGACACAAGGGGGAGGTGCTGGAAAGAAAAACGATGATGGAGCTGAGAGACACTAAAGCGGTGAGGCTGAACCACACGGGGGAGTGAGGCTGAGAGACACAGTGGAGGAGACTGAGAGACACAGGGGAGGGGATGAAGCTGAAAGAGACAGGAGAGGGGATGAGGCTGAGAAAAGGAGGATAGAGTGAAAAAAAAATAGGATTGAGAAAGAGAAAGAAGTTGCTTCAAGTCAGATAATGTATATACGCCGCGACCAAAACCAATAACAAGGGAAATAGAATGAAATCAAAGCTATAATATAGACCTAATAACCACCAATTTCCCACAGTTCAGGCCAGATTCAGAAAATCTAGGGGTGAACAGAGGAAAGAATATCTTTGAAGGTCACAGAGTCTTTGAAGTTCAACCAGTGGAACCAGGTATCTCTAAAGAGCTCATGTAAAAATCTATTTTATTAAACCAATCCATTACTGTTGGAGGAGAGGAGGAGCGCCACTGCACAGGAATAACTGATTTAGCAGCATTATTCAAATGGCACAACAAGGATTTCTTTAAGACATACATTGGTTTATTGCTTCTAAACTCTTAACAACCTTGTATAGCTTACTTAACTTAAAGTAATAAATAACGACACAGACAACAAGAGCTTGGCTAAAAGGTCACAGCTTTTATTTATAATTAATTAATTAATTAACCTAACCAGGGTGGCAAAGAGACGCTGCAGACTCAGTTCTAGCTTTTACATTGCTCCAATACTCGGGGAACGACTGAAACGTCCCCTCTCTAGACGCACTAACGCTGCAAGGGTCCCACTTCCCTCCTGGGCCAATCCTAGATGCCTTCGTACAAAAGCGCCCGGGTCCACCCGCACAAAGCGGACAAATTCGCCAGGTTCATCGAGGGCAAGTGCCTCCACAACGTATCTTGCGCCACATAAAGCCACTGAGCTGCAGCGTACTCCCGCCATGCTGCGCCTCCCCTGAAAGTGGGAAGCAAAAGTTAGTGTGACACAACAAAAAACAGTAACGGGTGGGATGGTGGGTTTCAAAGATCCCGAAAACAAGAGGCTGCCTGACATGCAAACGAGCCACTATACACTGATCATCAGACCACTCCCTCAAGCAATATCATTGGCTCACCCAACCAGCTGACAAGACAGCCTTTAATCTGTCCAACAACAAGACTGTCATCAACATCCATACAGCAAAAAACGCAGTATATCTTAGTGATTCTCATGCTTATCCAGCCTTCGTCTACTATAAGACATACATTGGTTTATTGCTTCTAAACTCTTAACAACCTTGTATAGCTTACTTAACTTAAAGTAATAAATAATGACACAGACAACAAGAGCTTGGCTAAAAGGTCACAGCTTTTATTTATAATTAATTAACCTAACCAGGGTGGCAAAGAGACACTGCAGACTCAGTTCTAGCTCTTACATTGCTCCAATACTCGAGGGAACGACTGAAACGTCCCCTCCCTAGACGCACTAACGCTGCGAGGGTCCCACTTCCTTCCTGGGCCAATCCTAGACGCCTTCGTACAAAAGTGCCCGGGTCCACCCGCAGAAAGCGGACAAATTCGCCAGGTTCATCGAGGGCAAGTGCCCCCACAACGTACCTTGCGCCACATAAAGCCACTGAGCTGCAGCGTACTCCCACCAAAGCCAGACTCCAACGGAAAACTGGCCCGCCACCCAAAACGACCTAGGCCGGAACAAGAATTCCATAATAAGCAAACAGATCCAAATGATCAAGATGCAATCCATCAGGATTGAAATACCGAGTTAATTCACCAACTAAAAGCCATGACTCACAACCAAGCCACCCAATGACACAGCATGACAGGCTTCTGACACATTCACCTTCTTCCTTGCTCTGTCAAACAGCTTCTGACACGTTCTCCTTCTACCTTGCCATGCCAAACGCACCAAGCTTATACAACATTCTCCAGATCAAACTGTGCACCATACAAATCGCAACAATCCTTCCATTCAGCCTTTATCCCAACAGAAAAAATCTCTCACCACGAACGATCACCCCATTTATACCTTACTCCATGCCGTGCCAAACGCACCATGCTTACACAACATTCACCAGGTCAAACTATGCACCATACAAATCACAACCATCCCTCCATTTGGCCTATAACCCAACAGAAAAATTTCTCACCACTTACGATCAGTCCATTTATACCTTCTTCCTTGCCGTGTCAAACGAACCATGCTTATATAACATTCTCCAAGTCAAACTATACACCATATAAATCACAACAATACTTCCCTTCGGCTTATAACCCAACAGAAAAATTTCTCACCACGAACGATCACTCCACCTTTTCCACTGCAGCACATCATTGCTCCTAACAGGCAACACCCCTTAGTCAGGCATATCCTATTAAGCCACCGAGGACACAAGAAAATCAAGCACGAACTCTACCCCAAACCTTGCACATCATTCTCAAACCAAACTGTCAACTGCTGCAATCCCAGTGAGCAACAAAGTTCCGTACCATGAGCATCACACCAAACCCGAACCATCCCGACACAACATTAAGAAGATACATAGCAACTAACTAGCAGGGATGCATAATAGGGGAAACAAGTAACCCGAGTGAAGGGGAAAAACTAAAAAACCTACCCGTGAACCAAATTGGGCCAGATCAAGGCTCCCGGGAGGAAAAATTAAAAAATCCCTTCACCACCCCCGAATTGTTGAACGCTAGTCGTTCAGCGATTGGTTGGTAAACAACGTTTCAGGTTGGCGCCAGGTGCGCAACTAGCTCAAGCTGCAACAGTTATGTGTCTCATAGGCAGCCGTTTGAACATTCAAACTCTGCAGGAAATGCACCCGCAATCGCCGCGCCAATAGCTGCCCCCATTTGAAGGAACTGAGTACTAGAAGCTGAAGCATAGAAACGAACCCAAACAAACCTGAAAAATTGGAAAGACACCACTGGTATCCTGAAAACAATATCTTATACAAAAACCCTAACAATGAAGACGCCTTATTGGCAGTAACTAACTAAAGGCAGCTGAAAACTTGAAATGTGAAAGCGAGGCCTCGCAACCGTCAGAAGCTACCTGACCCCAAACACAAGCAACGTATAAAAAAGATGCGCATAAACGGGCCGAAAGGAACGACGCGTGCGGGGAACCCCTGACCCAGCATGAAATAAATGACTGGGTTTGTGTAAATACCTTTGAGCTTACATGGCATGGGAACCCCTCTGGCGCCGACGCCAAAGGGGCATTGGACCCACCCTGCACGGTTGGTAGAAAACAAAGTAAAGCGAGTATTGAAAAATTTACCCACCGACGGTGGATGAGCACCATGAGCTCGCCAAAATTGCCAGGCAGGCGATACAACCGGGGTATCCTTGGAACTAGGGGCCGCAGCGCAAAATTGTATGTTCGGAATCTAAAATTAGGGAACTGGACGCACAAAACTGAACAATGAAGAAACGCAAAATAAAATAAAAAACTAGCTTCGGTTGCTGATGGCATGAGCCAAACCCAATTCCGTCGTACTAGAAATTAATTCCAAAAATCAGTAGCGCTGGCCATATGTATATATGGCTACAAAAATTGGGAAAGGCTACAAAATCAACAATTACTTGTAAAACCTGTATCGAATATCCCATGCAGAAAAATTTCCCTCCAACTGTAAACCAAAAACTCTAGCTAGCCAGCCACATTGGCAAAAAATTGGCGGCAAAAATTGCCACTGAAGGCCAAATTATTTAACCGTTAAATTGAAACAGTAACCTAGCCCCAACAACTGAGTGCTCACTACAACCGTGTAAACCTATAAACAACCCGCAAGTTAAGCAAACAACTTACAAAAGCAGTCACTTTAATTTTTTTTTTGTTGTTTTTGTTTATATGTTTCCACTGAAACTCAAACCCTAAATGTCTAGAATGATATGCGGTCTACTTACCACTACACTACAAAACCTACCAAACAACCATAACCTGCTAACATGACTATCTCGATCTCAAACAGACAAAGGACACAAAACCTACAATCATGTCATATGTAGCTATAATCCCTAAAACCGTGAAAAAGGAGACTGCGCATAATAGAGGAGGTCCGAACAGATGTCACTCCTACCAGCACACATGAAGAGAGATCAGACCAGATGATGCGCTAAACCGACCTGTTCAGTACTGGCCCGACAAACCAATGAAAAAGAAAATGGATTTCCTGCACCAGGAGTCGGAACCCACACCGTCCGAGGGCAAACATTTGCTAATTCACCGGAAGCCCACTGAAATCCCATGCGTTGCCCGGCCCTCAAGTGCAAGACAACAAACGAAAAGCTGACCCAGAATAAACGTAACCAGAAAGTCACCCTACGCAAAAACTGCGAACTAAAACCAAAAACCGTCAAAAAAGCAGC
The DNA here is from genome assembly GCA_031769625.1 of Taudactylus pleione. Classification (NCBI taxonomy): domain Eukaryota; kingdom Metazoa; phylum Chordata; class Amphibia; order Anura; family Myobatrachidae; genus Taudactylus; species Taudactylus pleione. Next base: position 871,671 of record JAUIMM010000104.1, on the reverse strand, counting down.
ACTGCTCTAAAGGACCTCCGAGAACGGCATAATTAACGGGGCATATCAATGAATAGGATACCACCATATATCTGATGAATGCTGCACTAACCGAAACTCACCCGCAACCTGCGTGGAGGCCACCCCACTGGAAAGATGCAGGGATCCTGCAAGGCGGAAACGAGGAAAGGCACCTCATCCGCCCAGCAACACCCCCGCTCCAAACCTTGACCAGCAAACCTCTATAATAATTCACGACAAATTGCAAACTACGGGGTGACCTGTCAAGTAGAGGCTATACCAAAGACCTGCGAAAACGAATGAAAAACCCCGCAACCACCAAATTAACTACCTACCAAAGGTAGCTATAACCACGGAGGAAAAGAGCTAAACAAAAAATGACGGCCGAGCCTGACTAGCTCCCTTAGGCTAACCCTGCAGCCGAGAGCTAAAATCACCCATTCACGTCGGCAATCTTTGGACAGGGGCCCACCTGCACAGCTGGGGGGGGGGCGGGAATCATAACTGGCGAAACACATGCCCCCAGTCGCCTACGCAACCATGCCCACCACCGCCACGAAGAGATGATGTGAGGCGCCCCATGACCGAGGAGGGTCGAAGCTGCTACAAGGACCATAAACAAAACTAAACATCTTTTTCTCCCGGAGGGCAAAACCCCCTTTCCGTCCTGTTTCCGCCCACATTGGGCATAAAATCACCCCATGCCAAATTTCTGGACTAGATAACATGTAAACGCAACACAGATGCATCAATGTAACTACCCATGCTCTGAAATCCGCTCGCCAAATAGCCCCAGCGAAGCTGGGCATGCCATATAGCCAAATTATTATATTCACACAAGTTGCGACACTCGTCTATGTAACCTGATTCCACCCCATGACAACCCATAATGAGCGATAAAAATCTGCAAATTGACTCCTTATTCGCTGGAGCGCCAAGCGCGCAGAAAAATCTGAATTCACACAATGCACATAATCATGGTTTCCTAACCCATGTACCTGCGCCATAAGCCTCCCTGAAATTATCGCCTAAACCCCTGTCTAACCGCTGCGCAACCCTCCTGTCAATCTTACATGGGTGCGCCAGGTAAACGGAAATGAGAAACAAAAAATTTAAGTCATAGCAAAAATTGTGACACAATCATACTCACCAGCACCAGGTGAACCCAGAACCTCCTCTCCAATGCGACTGTGAGGCGCCATCTTCAATGTTTTCACGCGCGGAGCCGCCAGCTCGACCACCATGGCCGTCGCAACCCGCACAGGATCACTAGCCACCGCACTTGAACAGTAGCTGCACGAACTACTGCCTTATCTTGAGGAGCACGCAGAGCCAGGCCGACCTGTAACTAAAGGAGAAAGGTGAGCAGGAGAAGGGGGTGCAGGAACAGCGGAGGGGGAGAGACAGGGGCGTAGCCAGGGAGGCATGTATGAAGGAGCAAGGAAAGTGAGCCAGAGGAAGGATGGGCAAAAAATAATAATAATAATAATAATTGGGGGGGAGGGAAAGGAACACAATGAACTTGAGCCTGTGAGGGGGAAATGAGGGGGCTGGGAAAATATGAAAGGAGGAGAGGGGATGGAGGGCAGAAGGCTAGATAAAGTAGCAGGGGATAAGAAAAGAACAAAATGAAAGGGGGGGGCGGGCTGAGGGCAGCAGTGGTAACACAGCTGCCAACGCAGCTCATAAAAACGCATAAGGCTGATGTTGAAGCTGAGATCCCACTACAAAGGTGGGACTGAAAATGGCCGCCATAGGAAATGGCCGCCGGGGCTGCCGGACAAGAAGGGGAGGTGGCTAGCTGCTGTGGGGAAGAAAAGGGCCCCCCAAACGCGGGGAAACCGAGCACGCGTGGGGGTAGGCGGGAGGAAAGGGTTAGAAGGCACCGAGATCGCGGCGGGGGAGGACAACAACCGGCAGGGGACAGGAGAGGTCGCCCCGCCGAGGGTGGAGATGAAGGATGGGGCTTGGGAGCAGGCAAGCTCCCGCAGGCGCTAGCCACCGCATTGTGCTGCCGGGGATTAAACCAGGGCCAGCAGCCATGGGGGAGCCCCATCAAGTGGAGGAGGGAGGGGGTTTGAGCGATGCAGGTGGGAAAATTAAGCCCGGGTGAAGAGGGGGGGTGGGGTGTAAGAACACATGGACGGGCTGCATGTAAAGGAGGCAGATGGAGGGGGGCAGGGCGGCCTGTATAGGGTATATATGTAAAGGATGGCACCAGTAGTAGGGAATAGGGGACATGAAAGGCATGAAACTGGGAATAACAAGGTAGAAGTGATATACAGAAAAGGGGAAAGCTACTCAGCCTGATACTGTTTCAAAGATCCCGAAAACAAGAGGCTGCCTGACATGCAAACGAGCCACTATATACTGATCATCAGACCACTCCCTCAAGCAATATCATTGGCTCACCCAACCAGCCAGTGGCGGGCTGGGCCGGGGGGCAGGGTGCCATGTGCCCTCCGGGCCGCAGCGTCATACGGGCCGCGGGCAGTCTGTGTCACTGTGACACAGACTGCACTGCGTGTGTAGCGCTGACCGGACGGAGTTCGGTCAGCGCTACACAGCACAAACACACAGCCGCCGGAGCCGGCAGCTGTGTGTTTGCTGTAATCAGCAGCCGCTGAGAGTCTGTCAGACTCTCATCGGCTGCTGCTGCTCCCACTGCGGGAGCCATCTTCTGGTTCCCGCAGTGGGTAAAGAGAGAGACGTCATGAGTAATGACGTCTCTCCCATGCAAAATGGCCGGAGGAGCTGTTAGTGGCGGGACCGGGAGCGGGAGTTTCAGGTAAGTGATTTTTTTTTTATTAAGTCTCTCTCTACTGGGGGGGGCTACTGGGGGCACTACCAGGGGGGGGATTACTATGGGGGCACTACCAGGGGGGGATTACTACTGGGGGCACTACCAGGGGGGTGGATTACTACTGGGGGCACTACAAGGGGGGGGGGGGACTACTACTACTGGGGGCACTACAAGGGGGGGGCTACTTCTGGGGGCACTACAAAGGGGGGGACTACTACTACTGGGGGCACTAAAAGGGGGGGACTACTACTACTGGGGACACTACAAAGGGGGGGACTACTACTACTGGGGGCACTACAAGGGGGGGACTACTACTACTGGGGGCACCACAAGGGGGTGACTACTACTACTGGGGGCACTACAAGGGGGGGCTACTACTGGGGGCACTACAAGGGGGTACTACTACTACTGGGGGCACTACGAGGGGGGGACTACTACTAGAGGCACTACAAGTAGAGGGGACTACTACTAGGGGCACTGCATAGGGGGGAGGGGTCCCCCATATGCAATGCCCCTTACAGTTCCCCCTGTAGTAGTCCCCCTTATGGAGCCCGCCATTAGTTCCCCTTATACACTGCCCCAAGTAGTGATCCCCATATGCAGCCCCCCAATAGTGCCCCTTATACAGTGCCCCCAGTAGTTGTCCCCCTTATGCAGGCCTGTAGTAGTTGTCCCCCCTATGCAGTGACCCCTGTAGTGGTTCTCCCTTTTCAGTGCCCCCCGTAGTGGTTCCCCCTGTGCAGTGCCCCCAGTAGTAAGTCCCTTATATAGTGCCCCAGTAGGAGTCCCCCTTGATGCAGTGCCCCCAATAGTAGTGGCCCCCCAAGTAGTAGTTCCCAGTAGTGGTCCCCCCCAATGCAGTGCTCCCAGTAGTAGTCCCCTCTAAACAGTGCCCTTTATAGTGGCTCCAGTAGGAGTCCCCCTTAATGAAGTGCCCCCTGTAGTAGACCCCAGTAGTGGTTCCCCCCAATGCAGTGCCCCCACTAGTATCCCCCCAGTAGTAGCCCCCAGTAGTGGTCCCGTGGCCCCCCTCGAAGCAGTGCCCCAAGTAGTAGTCCCCTCTTTAGTAATAGTCCCCCCTGTAGTAGACCCCAGTAGTGGTCGTCCCCCCCGAAGCAGTGCCCCCAGTAGTATCCCCCCCCAGTAGTAGTCCCCAGTAGTGGAACCCACCCCCCCCCCCCGAAGCAGTGCCCCCAGGAGTAGTCCCCTCCTTAGCCTCCCCCCCCGATAAATACACTGAAATGAAACAATAAATAAGTAAAAATTCTTACCTGAATCCACACTGCGGTCCGCACTTCAGTCCTCCCGGGCTGGCGCGCTCTGCATTATGGGAGAGATGTCATGATGTCATGACATCTCTCCCATTACCCACTGCAGGAGCTGGAAGGGAGCCGCCTCTTGCAGTGTGTGCTGTGGCTGCAGTCAATGAGCGTCTCTCCCCGCTCAGGGGGAGAGAAGGGGCTCAGCTGTGCAGCACAGGTCCGGCGCTGGGATGCCTAGCGCCGGTCCAGTGTAAATGTGTAGTGCTGACCGCACCCACTGGCAACTAGGGCGGGCCGGCACCGTGACCGGAGGCACGCCGCAGCGCGCCGCCAGTCCCACGGCGCTCAGGGCACATGCCCCGCTTGCCCTGCCCTAGTTACGCCACTGCCTGGATCAGTAGCGCAGGGGGGGGTTCTGAGTACCCAGAAACCCCCCCTGACAGACTGGAGTGCAATCAGCATGTTCTTAAGCCCCATCCCCTCGCGTCAATTTTGTCACGATTCGTGGGTCAATATGGAGGAGACGCAGCCAATATGATGCAATTTAATTAGATTCAAGTCATTTGGCTCCACCTCCTCCCGATTGACGCCTGAATAGCGGCAATTTGCCACGAGGGTTCAGGGCTTAAGAACATGGTGCCAACCTGCTAGATCCTGCCCCTATCAGATCTGCTGCAAGGTACGTTTTTTGTAATGTATGTGACATATGTTTGTGTGTGTGTGTAAGGTATGTGTGGCATATGTATGTATACATGTGTGTGTGCATGCGTGCGTATGTATATGTGTGTATAATATCATATATGTATATACACATATATATATATAAATATATACAGTATATATATATATATATATAAATATATATGGAACCCCCCCCCCCATAAAAAGCCTGTGTTTGCCCCTGTGGGTGTATGTGGGTGAGGCTGGAGGTTACTTGGGTGTATGTCATTGAGGCTAGGAGTGACCTGGGTGTATATGGGTAAGATTAGGGGTGGCCTGTTACCTGGATGTATGTGGGTGAGGCTAGGGCTGACCTGGGCGTCTGTCAGCAAAGCTAGAATTGACCTGGGTAGGGCTAGGGGTAATCTGGGTGTATGTCAGTGTGGCCAGGATTGACCTGGGTGAGGCTAGGGGTGACCTGAATGTATGTGGGTGAGGATAGGGGTGAACTGGGTGTACAGTATGTCAGTGTGGCCAGGATTGACTTAGGTAAGGCTAGGGGTGACCTGGGTATATGTCAGTGAGGCTAGGGGTGACATGGGTGTATGTCAGTGAATGTCAGTGAAGATAGGGATTAATAGGGTGTATGTAAATGAGAATATGGGCGACCTGGGTATATATCAGTGAGGATGGATTAATACCTGGGTGTATGTCAGTGAGAATATGAGTTACCTGGGTGTATGTCAGTGAGGATGGGGTTACCTGGGTGTATGTCAGTGAGAATATAGGTGACCTGGGTGTATGTCAGTGAGGATGGATTAATACCTGGGTGTATGTCAGTGAGAATAGGGGTTACCTGGGTGTATGTCAGTGAGGACGGGGTTACCTGGGTGTATGTCAGTGAGGATATAGGTGACCTGGGTGTATGTCAGTGAGGCTAGATGAAGGGACAGTGAGATGGGGGTACACTTGACTGGATGGGAAGGGAGGGCAGTGAGATTGTGGGTGGGAAGGGGGAACATTGGACTCTATGGGGTGGGCACTGTTACTGGGCTGGCTGGGGGGGTTTTAAGAGGTGGGGCAGTGAGAAGGGAGCTGGTTGTGGAGGGAAGGGGGAGACACAGGGATTGGGGATGGGGAGGGGGTCAGTGAGATGATGGGGGTTTGAGGGACACTGGGATGAAAGAGGGGGGAGACAGGGATGGGAGTACTTACCTGGGGTTGTTGAGCATGCCTGGTCCCCGCACACTCACTGGAGCAGCGTCCATAGCCACAGCAGCCTCCAGAGCAGCAGTACCTCAGCTCCGGCTACTGGGATCTGGGAGGCAGGAGCTGAGGTCCAGGAGCCGGGTTAAGAGTGGAGTGACATGGTGGGGGGTGCTGTCAGTATGATCGCTCCCCCCACAGGCATAGGAGACTGCTTTGGCTGCTTCTTAGCAGCCGCAAGCAGTCTCCCAGTGCAGCCCAGCAGACAGCACCATGTGCTGGGCTGCTTTGATGTAAGATGGAGGGAGGGCAGCGCCGGGCCCCTCCAGCAAGTCCGGGTAATTAGTACCCGCTACCCCCCTCCCCTTGGCGCCCCTGGTGGCAATGCGGTGTGGCGCGGCCCGGTGGGGTGGGACTGCCGGGCCGTCAGTCTCAGGCAGCCAGCTGGCCAGAACACAGTCTACAAAAAAAAAAAACAGAAAAAGAAAGCCCCAACATGGTCTGGCCCACCGGGGAAAATCACAGTGAAGTCTATGGCCAATCCGCCCCTGTCCTTCCCAAGAGTAGGATTAATGGCAATAAAAAGTACTCTTTAGAGGGGCACTCTACGTATCTGTTAAAAAATAACAATAATTTTCATTAAAAAAATAATATTGAGTAAAGAAACTTAACAATACATTAAAAAACAACACACAAATATAGTACACATATCACATATAATTTACAACATGTAAAATATACCAATTCTTCAATAAAAACAAAAATACAAAATAATAAATAAAACAATAAAAGGCAAAGGTTGATATTCCGTTCAGTACGAACTGTCTGTTCCAAGGGTATTGTACAATATGATACTCTTGTATCTATTCTGTGATGATACTGTTATACTGTAAATTTGTATCCCTTTGTATATATTTTTGGTGTTATATATTGCCACCTTCTGTCGAATGGGCTGCAGTCTTAGTGTCCAAGATTTGTTGTAGATAATTAATTTCTACCACATCTGTCCTAATAGGTGCAGCGCCAGATTTTTGTTGTTGTTGTGTAGTGCTTGATTTAATATATTTTGTCTGGCGGCAGCACCACTTATAATGGCCTCATTAAAATGTATATCTGAAAGATTAGAAGGAAGAAACAACTATTTAAAGGGTTCACAACCGGTAGTAAAACCCTCGAACTTGAATGTAGTGGAAGATAATGTGGAAATGCATAGACTCTTGAATAAACTAGATAACCTGTGTGTCGATGAAACAAGACACTGGTGGGATCAGGTGACTTTACAGAAATATCTGGATAGTGACCTGATCCCAAGAGGATTATGTATTCAAAAAACCCCAGCATTTAAAGAAGACCCAGTTTTTGTTGAAGAATGGTATACAGTATTGGACAATTGTTCTAAAAACCTGATGTGTCTTCTGATCAGATATAGAGAAGCTAAAGTAATCAGCATACAAAAAGATATTGAAAATACAAATGAATTACTTAAACCCTTCTCTGACCAAGATGACTTCCTAACACGAGATTCAAAAGTTAATAAGAAAGTGGAAGAGTATGAAAAATCTTTAATCCAATTAAAGGATGATAAATTGGTCAGAGATCAGGGTCACTAAAATAGATAGGACAACTCTGCTCGATGAAAGGTCCCTTTCGGGAGTTAGAGGTGACAAATCTATGGGCGACGATAAATCGGCTGTCTTTATCACTATATATAATTCATATGCATATGAGATTAAAAAAATCTTTAAAAAAAATATATCAACTGTAAAATTGGATGAAATTCTGAATTCTTCAGTACAAATAAAAAACACAGTGGTTTTTAGAAAATCGGATAATCTTAAGAGCAAATTAGTTCCAAGTCATTTCAGTAAACCATCAAATAAATTACCAAAAATGCCACTTGATAAAACATTAGATAACTGGATACCTTATAAACCTGTAGGACACTATAAATGTGGAAAGAATGGTTGTAAAACATGTGAACATACTGAGAGAAAAACACTAGATTTCAGATCCACAGTTTCAGGAGAATCATTTAAAATTCTAAATTTCTCCAACTGTAGGTCGGCCTATGTTATCTATCTAATCTCATGTACTTGCGGCTTGCAATATGTCGGCCGTACAACTAGGCCATTACATATTCGATTCCTTGAACACAGAAGAGCATGGCATAAGAAAAATAAAACACACTCTTTAGCTAGACATGTGCTTCACTGCCAAAAGGATAACTTTGAATCCATTAAAATAACAGCTATTGAATGGATTAGTCCAACAAAACGAGGGGGTGATAGGTTTGGACTACTTTGTAAACGCGAGGCATATTGGATTTTCAGATTACGAACCCTGATGCCACAGGGTCTAAATGACACCATTGAACTTAATGTTTTTTAAGATCTTACTCCATGAAGATGTGTAGTCGAAGCCACTATACATATTTATCTTATCAGAAATGGGGGAAATAATTAATTGTCCAACTCTCTGCCCCATCTTTGATGTTTTGTGGTATTCATATTGTCTCTTTTTTTGGTGTTTATATTATCTTTTCCTGTGTTTCTTTGTTTTCTCTTTCTGTTTCGTTGTGTGTGTATGTGTGCATATATGTATGTGTATGTATGTATATGCATATGTGTTATACATGTATGTATGTATGTATGTATATATATATGAATGTTATAAAAACTTTTTCTTGTTGTATATATATGCATATATAGTTTTGATTCGATTGGTTTGTAGGAATAATTCATAAGACTGATTGAGACTGCACTTTTAATGAAAAGTTTTTTTCAAGAATGTAGTATAATCATATCAGTGGATAAATGGGTATATTCAATATATAGTAACAATGGATAAGTGCACTAATTCTAATTTAATATTTTTTTATTATTTTATTTCTATATACACATATATATAATAATGGTCTATATTTATGTGCAATTTTTAATTTATATATAGTTTTTTATTATTTATTATTTATTTAGTGATACCACACTCTTTTATTTTATTTTTCATTTCATTTTTTTATATTATTCACGTTTATATTTATATTGCTATATATCATTGAATCTATAAATTTTTTTAAATAGATATATGAATAATAATATTTGTTTAAAATAAAATGAGGTCATTGTATAATTGGGACAGATGTGGTTTAGGAATTTTTCATGTATATGAGTATATATGTACAGGCATATATATGGCAACATATACATGTTAAATAAGAATATATTATAAGTTGAGATGTGACTATAGAAGTATATAGATATGCATGCTTTATACAACAGTATTTCTTAATAGATCTTTGAACTATAAATAATTTAACTTTTTGACATTCAATACTCAGTTTTTTTGAAAAGCTTTAATTGTTGATAGCATTGATTATATACAGCTGATCACTGGGTATAAATGAAGTGTCTCCTGAGGAAGCCGCCGAGATTGCTCTGGAGGCGGAGAAACGCGTAGAGACTCGTTACATTTCCTTTTTCACCTGTAAAATGCTGCTCCCTGCTCTATGCTGATCGGTCCACTTCACCACATATCCACCTTGGGCCTTACGACACTAGGATAGAGACCTGATTACGGTGGCAGGAGAGACGGACGCCCTATCCCACGTGGAGTGAGTCACCAGCAACCTGCTCTATTTGCTCCATTACCACATTGGACTGTATGCCCTATTTGGTGCCACAGACCGGAATTACGGTAACACACAAATATATATATAAAAAATCAGAATGTAGTCCTGATATAAGGATAGATATCCTAAATTCCGAAGTTATAAGAAAACAACACAGATATGCGGTCAGGGTGCAAAGTATATAATAGTGCATGTCAATGACAGACACCTAAGAGGTGCTGATAAGAAAGTATGAGGAAGGTGAAATATATATTAAAGATAGTAAATAGTAGAGGCAGAACACTCAGCATAAAAAATACTGTACGGCACCACAGCAATAAATACTATGGTAGTAATCCACAATATATATATATAAATAGCTCACCACATATTTTTTCTAGATAATTTGTTGTTTCTAGAAGGATTTTGCACAAGCTGGGTAATGTAATACTGCAGTCCTTGTGCTATATCCATATAATGAGGTTGTGGAACTCCACATATGTATATTAATGTAAACAACAACACTGTATTTTTGTTACCACCTGTCAGGTACCAAATGTATACTCATCTGGGCCAGAAGAATAAGTTACACTAATTGCAATCCTGTGACTTCCTGCAGAGAAGTCTGGCAACCAAAAAACAGAGAAAACATGCAGTGCAGAGATGAGCTATTTTGCATTTAAATTGCACATATACATATAATTGGCGCTACCATTGTCAGTATATATGGATTGTTGCAACAACCTATTCCTTATTTGACAAATCACATAATAATATCCTATCTATTATGAAAATAAATACAGGTCACATTAAATCAGCAGGTGTCTGTATGTTTGAATCGGTATGCAGTCGGGAAGCCGGCGGACATAATTCCCGACTGCTTTATCCCGGCGTGGGTTAAATGACAGGCGTCTAAATCTAGACGCCTGTCATTTTACCGATGCCGGGAGACTGGCTCCCGGCATCCCGATCGAAGTGATGCCGGGCGCAGCTGCGGACAGCCGCGTGGGGGGGGGGGGTAGGTTTAGGGTCCTGGGGGGGACTTAGGGTTAGGTACCCCCCGGGGGGACTTAGGTTTCGGCTGCGGGGAAGGGGGGGTTAGGTTTAGGCACTTAGAGGGGGGATTAGGGTTAGGCACTGGGGGGGAAGGTTAGGGTTATGCACCCTAAAGGAGGGTTAGGTGGTTAGAAATAGGTTAGTAAGTACTTACCTTCGACGATCAGGATTTCCTCCTCTGCCGGCCTCCTGGTGTCGGGATTCCAGCCGCCGGGCAGGGGTCAGGTGGTAAATCATACCAATTGCTTTGAATCAGTTCCTCAATAGTGATAAGAATTAAAGAGGCTTGTTCACATATGCAGTGATTGCTGCTGCCAGGTGTGTGCTACTGTATACGGCAGTGGACACCTGGTGAACCACTCACATACACTTACTAGCAAGTGGAGTTGGTGTCTACTTTTAACCCTACGTCTGCATGTAGACCTGTTGCTAATTGCAGCGCAGGGGTCCAAAGTTGAAACGGGGTAAATGAGAGCACCTGAGGATTAAGGGTATCTGATTGAGTATGGCTGTGTGCTGCTGGGGTCTGGTCTGTGGACGAACAGAGACTCCAATGTGTGATGCCATGAAGTCTCGAGTGCTGCGCTGTGACACACAAAAAATTGCACTGGAGAAACCAATTGACAGGTCTTGGGTATCTCCAGCTCCAACCCCCTTCTGTCTCTTCAGTTCCAACCCCCTTCTGTCTCTCCAGGCCTCAGTGTCTCCCAAGCTCCAGCCTCCTTGTGTCTCTTCAGCTCCCCAGTGTTTCCCTATCTTCAGCCTCCTTGCACCTCTCTAGCTCCCCAGTGTCTCTCCAGCCCCCCAGTGTTTTTCCAGCTCCATCCTCCTTCTGTCACCCCAGTGTCTCTCCAGCTGCAGCCTCCTGAATTTCCAGGCCCCAGTGTCTCTCCAGCTCCAGCCAACTTCTGTCTATCCAGCCCCCCAGTGTCTCCCCAGCTTCAGCCTCCTTGCATCACTCCAGCCTCCCAGTGTGCCCCCAGATTTAGCCTCCCAGTGCATTTCCAGCTCCCCAGTGTCTCTCCAGCCTCCAAGTGTCTCTCCAGCTCCAAACTCCATCTGTCTCTCCAGACCCCCGTATCTCTAGTCTCTACAGTCCCCCAGTGTCTTTCAAGCTCCAGCTCCCTTCTGTCTCCAGCTGCCAGTGTCTCCAGCTACTTTACAGACCCTTTCTGTATCTCCATTCCCTCAGTGTCTCTCCAGCTACAGCCTTATTATGTCTCAACTCCCCCTAATGTCTCTCCAGCTACAGTCCTCTTCTGTCTCTCCAGTCCACCAGTGTCTCTACAGCTCTGGCCTCCTGTCCCTCCAGCTCTCTTCTGTCTCTCCAGCTCACACAGTATCTATCCAGTTACCCAATGTCTCTCCAGTCCCCTACATCTCTCCAGCTCCAGCCCACAGTCACTTACCTTATGATGTGTCTTCTGGGCTGGCTGCTCCTCAAAATGCAGTGACTCCTCTGCTTCTCAGAGGCACAGCACAGGGAGGAGCCAAGGGCTGTGAAAGGCCACCATAAGCAACATGGTGACGGGCACATGGAAACTGTCCTGTGCTCCTGGTGGCCCAATCCACCCGTGCTTGAGTGTATGTCAATGAGGCTAGGGAGGAACTGGGTGGGTGTGGCTTGGGGTGACAGGTGTGGCTTGGGGTGACCTGGGTGTATGTTAGTGAGGCTAGAGGTGACCTGGGTGTATATCAGTGAGGTGCTGGTGTCTTCTTTCTGGCTCCTGTTATTAAAACAAGATACAATTATTTTTTATACAATTTTTTACATAAATATAAATACACATTTTTCTTAAAATTGTTTTTGAACTTACCACAATCCTTTTCCTGCTGTGTTTGTTTTTTTCTCAATGCTGGTAGGTGTAAGTTATCCTTGGTGCTAAAATGGAAAATAATTACAGTGTATTTAGAATTTTACATTACTTTTAACCACTGAGATTATTTCCCTTGTACTACTAAAGTAGAGGGATTGTGTATGTCCAACATCCCCGCTACTCATTCTGCAAGCACGGGATTTAGATGGTCGTGCAATTTCTCTTCCCAGTTCAGCCACTTGTCGGTCCGTGGAGGTCCTCTGCCAGTGCCACAGGTAGGATGGGCCACCTTGCCCCCCCCAGCCTAGTGTTTGCCCCCTCAGCCCAGCTTCAGGCCACCCAGACCAGTGTTTGCGAAAAAAGGAAAGGAAGATGCTAGTGACAAAAAAGAGGAGGGCTCCACAGAAGAGAGTGGTACACCTGCTAGCACACATTCATCCAGATTAACAGACATGGAAAATCTGGTGCTCTTTGAGTAGGTTAATTTGCACTATGACCAACTCATTGGACCAAGGACACAAAACACCACTGCCTGGAAATCAATCTCCAATGCTGTCAGTGAAGTTGGTGCAAAGGTATGTGACATTGAAGGTTGCAAGATAAGGTACCAAGATTGCAAATGCACAACAAAGAGGTTATGGGGGCAAACTCTGGGCTGGGGGGGGGTCTAAAGCTGGGCTGGAGAGTTTAAAGCTAGGCTGAGGGTGCTAAATCTAGGCTTGGGGGGCTAAAGGGATGGAAGGCTGGAGGGGATGGCACAAATACAAAAAAACAACATAAACACAATCAATAAACTTAAAACAATCTATAAAGCATAATTTGTTAAGAAAAGAGACAGGAAGGATAGAAAGAGAATAAAGAGAGAAAGGATAGAGATAGCAAGAGGACATGTCAGATGGAGGAGGAGGTTGGTGTGTTTGTAGTGTGATGTGTTTGTTATGTAGTCTGTGACATGTTAAAATGAATGTGCGTGTCACCGACTCTCCTCAGACAAGAAAGTCAGGTTGAACAACAAGTCCCAGGGTGTCTCTGGCAAATCACCTCAGCCGGATCTGTTCCAACACTGCTCGCTGAATGCTGATCCCCTGCAAATGGTTGCTTGCCAGTGGCGCGAAAAGGGCTTTATAATATTACGTGGATTGGTGGGAAAGCAGTAAACTAATGCACCCCTCCCCCATCACATAATGCTCTAGGTAGAACGGTCAGCTAATGCGGGAATTTGGATGAATTGTGCAGTACATGGGAGTGTTTGCCCAAAAATTTACCTGCGGTGTAAGCGTTAAGCTTACCCATGGGCACACTACCAGAAGCCTGCAGCTAATTGAATTCGGGCCACGATTGTTTGCACAGTGTGGTTTCATACTGTATATGCAAACATTCTCTCACAGCTGTAACATACAATTACAAACTGTTTTGTGAATATGATACACCCGCCAGATTCTTTACTTTAGATCATGTCTATGATGGTGACAATTAGATACATTTGTTGCTACTAATACAGATTAAGGGGCCTATTCATCATCACCTATTTTTTACAAAAGCAGATGAAAATGAAAATTTTCACCTGCAATTGTATAACTTAAGTTTTTGGGCCATTCATCACGAAGGTAAAGCAGGAGATATCACAGATATCTGCTGCTTACCTTCCTCTGGTGGAATGGCCCGCTGTCCCCATACACTAGTATCACAGATATCTGCTGCTTACCTTCCTCTGGTGGAATGGCCCGCTGTCCCCATACACTAGTATCACAGATATCTCCTGCTTACCTTCCTCTTGAGGAATGGCCCGCTGTTCCCATACACTAGTATCACAGATATCTCCTGCTTACCTTCCTCTTGAGGAATGGCCCGCTGTCCCCATACACTAGTATCACAGATATCTCCTGCTTACCTTCCTCTGGTGGAATAGCCCACTGTCCCCATACACTAGTATCACAGATATCTCCTGCTTACCCTCCTCTGGTGGAATGGCCCGCTTTCCCCATACACTTATATCACAGATATCTTCTGCTTACCTTCCTCTGGCGGAATGGTCTGCTGTTCCCATACACTATTATCACAGATATCTCCTACTTACCTTCCTCTTGCAGAATCGCCCGCTGTCCCCATACACTAGTATCACAGATATCTCCTGCTTATCTTCCTCTGGCGGAATGGACCTCTGTCCCCATACTCTAGTATCACAGATATCTCCTGCTTACTTTCCTCTGGCGGAATGACCTGCTGTCCCCATACACTATTATCACAGATATCTCCTATTTACCTTCCTCTTGCAGAATGACCTGCTGTCCCCATATTCTAGCATCACTGATATCTCCTGCTTACCTTCCTCTGGCGGAATCGCCTGCTGTCCCCATACACTATTATCACAGATATCTCCTACTTACCTTCCTCTTGCGGAATGGCCTGCTGTCCCCATACTCTAGTATCACAGATATCTCCTGCTTACCTTCCTCTGGCGGAATGGCCCACTGTCCCCATACTTTAGTATCACAGATATCTCCTGCTTACCTTCCTCTGGTGGAATGGCCCGCTGTCCCCATACAGTAGTATCACAGATATCTCCTGCTTACCTTCCTCTGGTGGAATGGCCCGCCATCCCCATACACTAGTATCACAAATATCTCCTACTTACCTTCCTCTGGTGGAATGGCCTGCTGTCCCCATACTCTAGTATCACAGATATCTCCTACTTACCTTCCTCTGGTGGAATGGCCGGCTCTCCCCATACACTACTATGGTGACAGAATTCATCAAGCTCTGAAAATACAATATTTTCACAGCTTGAGTGCGGTAGATCTTCGGATGGCAAATGCTCCCGCTTGTGGATCACAACCCACTCCGGAGGACCAGGTTGCGAAGAGGGATCTTGTCGGATCCCTCCGCCCCTGGACGGCTCCTTTCTCTGGCAGTAGGGGATCTACTGCGCATGAGTGACCTGTAAGTCACACATGCGCACTACCATCACTGCTCCGAAAAGGAGCAGTAAAGCCGCTCGCAGGGACAGCTGATTTCGCATTAGCTGTCGCCGTGCCAGAGCAATGATGAATTGCTCTGGATTCCGCAGTGAGTTAGAAAGTTAATTGATAATTAACATCATGAATAGGCCCCTAAACCCAGACAAATTATCCTTTCATATGAAGAAATTGTTTCTTATTCGAAAATCCAAGTACTTTTCTTGTACATTTTTACTTTATTGAAATATGTCAAATTGCCACTAGAGGGCGGCTATGGACAATATTATGCAGAAGTGATGAACTACCAGGTCAGGAAAAGTATGTTGCTACAAATTTCTGAGGAGCATGAATGACTATTTCCGCAAAGGTATAAAAGTCTATTCTATTGCAGTGATAGGCAACCGCAGACACTTCGGGGGCCTCACCTGTTGCACTGTAACCTTCAAGAGGGTCAAACATTACTCTAATTGAACATGCTGCTCAATTCAATTAGCTGCAGGAACTCCACGCGCTAATCCCCGGAGACAGGATTTTTCCTTGCAGCCTTAGGAGCTGCGAAGAAAAATCTGACTTTAAATGCATAGTCTACATTTTAACGCTCGGGGAAACCTATAGCTGCACGTTAACCCATGGTTTACCACGCAGGGAGAATGCTGATTAATTGAATAGCATTGGGCACGAATCCCGGAGCTTTACCCTTTGTGGTAAACCCGCGACAAATTGAATTCTCCCCCTTCATCTCAGTAGTGAGTTACATTAAGAAATGTAATCAGTGAAAGAAACACCTATCTGTAATAACATATTAGCAGGGATTTAAGACAAGTTTTACAAGCTATAACACATTAATATAACAACAAATATGGAAGATGGGGGCTGCAAGTAAATGCTTGAAGGGCTTCATGCATCACGAGGGCCACCTGTAGCTCATCACTGTTCTATTGTGATGTCATGAGCCTATTTTGCACAAATGAACTACAGTAGTTGTACAGGGAACAGCGTGGATAGCCGTGGCTGCAAAAAGATTGCACCCTGTTATGGGATTAGTTGGGTGGATCAGGGCTGTGCACGCTAAGTGTGACTTCCCAACTAAGTGTGACCTACTTTTGAACTCAAGTGGAAAAACAAGATTCAATTTTGCGTTATGGCTGCGTAAGAGGGCACACAGCCCTTTCCTCCCTGCAAACAAAAATAAAAAAAATTGCATTCTCAAGGTCTTTTCAATTTCATATTCCCAGGCAGGGAGCATGACCAGGAGGCATGGCCAGGAGGCCAAATCCGCAGCAGGGTTACAACCATTTTGTCAGAATTTGTCAAATTTCAAGTAATTTTCTTGCAACTCTAATAAAGAGCCCTATCATTACCATTGGGCCAGTACAATTTTAGTGATCCAGGGCCACTTGGGTGTGATATAATGTGTAACCAGCAGGTATTAAAAGAAAATGGCTGCCCCCTACCAGGCTACAAGAAGATGACCACCGTTGACAAATGGGGAGTCAGGTTTCCTGGAAGCCAAGGGGCTGGATAGTGAAAAAGGGGGTGGGGCTTTTCTGGGGAGTTTGTCAGGACTCCTGCTACCCACACCGTCCTCACACTGACCATTGCCTCTTTATGAATGTAGGGAGATTGACGTTTCAACCTGATGGGTCAACTCTCAGTAGACGTTGCACAGTGGACCTTGGCCCCAGCTATCAGCAGTATTTGTTGCTAGCAGCTCTGAGCAGTGCATGAGGAGTAAATAAGCACACTGGCCACAGGTAAGATTCAGGACTGGGCACACCATAGTACTGTGCAGCACTGGGCACACCATAATACTTTGCAGCATTGGACACACCATAGTACTATGCTGTACTGGGCACACCATACTACTGTGCAGCATTGGACACGCCAAAGTACTGTGCAGCACTGGGCACATTACCATACGCCGGCTTTGGTGACCAGTGACTGGTGGGCTGGGACTCCTAGCAGCTTTGTACTCAGTTACAGGCATGTCCCCTCAGAGGCATGCCCAATGCACCATTATCTAGGGTAATTATGCAATATCACAATCTCAGTAAGTTATGCACGGTCCCACCAAGCAACGGACCCACAGACTGTGCGGCTGATTTTGGTAAGCATCCAAGCTTACGAATTGGCCCCACAATATGTCTGACCGCCCAGCTGTAATGTCAGTCCAGGCGCTTCCTGCAGCCAGTGTATGAGGAAGTCGGTGGGTCGCCCTAAACACACCAGCAGATATATATCGCATCTGCAGTGCTGCACATGCGACAGGATATATCTGTGACCGGCATCATTCACAGATATATTATGTGTGCACACTGTACAAATGATACATCACCTAGTGTGTACCCAGCATTACTGTGGTTCTGCCTTTGTGCACTACGAGTAATGTTCATTCTAACAACCAGCAGCAGAAAATGTGGACAGAATGATAATTATGTATTAGGTGGGTGCAGGCGGCCAGGTTTCGTGAGACCATGGATAATATGTAATGGGGCAGTATGTGGTGCTGTGAGATGGGCATCATTCACAGACATATCAGATCGGCCCTGCAGCACAGCCGATGCCAATATATCATGCAGATATATGGCTGCATCTGCATGTGTGTGCAGGCAACTCGCCGAACACCCATGCACTCGCTGACACTGACATAACAACTGGGCGGGCAAATTTAAATGCCCACCTAGTTGTGATGTCTGGCCAATGATATAAGGCTGCGGATTGGTGAGTGTGTTAGCTTACCAAATCAGCAGCTCGGTCGGCGTGATGGCCAGAACGGCCAAAGGATTGGATAAGTGTGTAGCCAGCTTAACAGATATGTTGTATTGCAAGGAATACAACTAAATGCACTGTAAAAGAAATCCAAAACCCAATAAATATTCTCTATAGGACACTCAATGTCAATATTATTTCTACAGAATAAGAGTAAAAATGTACTTTACTGGATATGCTTAAAAAAATGTAAATACTGACACTATCACTAAAAGACAATTAACTAAGATGAAATATGAAAAAAATCCACTCACAACGTCCCCCAAAACGAGTGCAAAGAAAGATAGAGAAAATGATTGACTGCAGTAAACACAGTAACACATTTAAACAAATGAAAAACACAATGAGCAGTTAAACGTGTCTAATATTTGGTAATAGGCTATAATAGCTAATGATAACTTCTGTAGTCAGAGAAAAATATATAACCTACAAATGGTGCTTTGTTAGTAATATACACGTGCGTTGTATGACTTCGGTAGCAGTGTTACGGATCACTTGGACAGCTGCTTTTCGGAGCAGCTGTCCTCGCACCGGAGCAATACTAAATTCCTACGGTAGTTAGCAGCAGCAGCTCCTGCCCTCTTACCTGAGGGGGACAGCCGCTGCTGCTAGTCTGGCCGTACTGAAGGGGAAATATACCCTTCCCAGGACGTGGCCGGCCGGGTTCCGGCGCCTACGCAATGAATCTGGCAGGCGCTGGGACCAGCGCATGAGTGGCGGTGGCACCACGCATGTGCATAACACCGGCTTCTGGGGACTGCATTGTTTGCAGCCCCGAGAAGCCCTGTAGGGCTGCCTGAAAGGCAGAGCAGCGGCTTCCAGTGGAAGCCGCTTTCTGTTAATTGCAGCCAGGACTGGCAGCCCCAGGGGAAGGAGAAAACTACCCCTGGGGCTGCCAGTCTTGTGTGTGACTGGCAGGTGGCGCTTCCAATGAGAAGCCACCTCCAATCACAGTGAAGTGGAGGAGTTTACTGGGGGGGAGAGTGCAGCCTCACAGACCCTAGATAAAATCCAACTTGCGGCAGGTTGGATACTTTGTCTTTGGAGGCCTTGAAGAGAGACAATGTACCAACCAATCAGCTCCTGTCATTTTTCAAATACAGCATTTAAACTGACAGGAGCCAATTGGTTTGTACAAACTAATCATCTTCTGGGAGCCCCTATACATACTCAAAGGAACATATTGCAGGGATGTTTGGCGGCGTTCAGGTAAAATAAATGCGATGCAGTCATTAGGTCGACAATAACAATGTTGAGATTCAGAACTGTCATGTCCCATGATATACAAATGTTTCATATGCTGTTAGTTATTGTCGTGTTATTATTGCAAGGCTTTACATCTTGTTAAAATTGTCCTTCCTGGTTTTCTGTAGCTAGGATATGATGTCATCAGCCCTCATTTCTTCCTGTCTGTAGCTCAGTGTGTGTCTGCCATTTTAGCTTGCAGTTGCACCTGTGGAGCTCTGGTAAACTATCATCTTTTCACCTACTATGTTGTGCATAATTACAAGAATATCAGCTTGAAATAAACCCTCAGCTGGATTCTTCATACGTGCCTTACTAGTTGAGTTGACACTGTCTGACAAAGTCTCTTGGTGTAAGTACTGGTTCAATACAGATATACACAGGAATTATCTCAGGGGCCTTACACTTACAGCCTGGTTATTGAGTCAGAATAAGAATGTTATCAGTTATGATGTCAACAATTGATAAAGATGCGAGTGATAGCGCTCTGCTCCCTATGAGGTCCAATAATAGATTTCGAATGCAGCCAGGAACAGCAGGAGCTTTCAACAAGGCCCTTTGGAAAGAATACTAGAGCTCAAAGAGGTGGTTCCGGCGCTTCCTTTAATCTATTTGTAGTTACACTTTCTGATTTTTTTTCCCTCAAAAATATGTGGAAGAAAAAAGAAATCACTATATAGTGTAAAAACGTAAAGAGATAGATGTACACTCACTCATCAAAAGTAAATCAAAGACGTTGGACACAATTTTCACCGTGGTTCTACGGTGGTTGCAGAATGCAGCGTTGGTCTTGTTTGTGTTCACTCCAGAACGTCATATGTTTTAAATGGAGAAATAAATTCGACAAGCCTCCATAGTACAGATCAATATACCCAATCCAAGGTTATATACATACTTGTAATATACTGCGCTTGAAAGGGATATGGTATAAGCCATTTATTTTAATATCCAGATGTCCGCCGGTATTAATGTAAATGATGAGGTGATAGTTGAATCCAAAAAAATAAGTTATGATTCAGATTTGCTTCTTTATATGACATTCAAACACCAGAAAGGGGTAACTACAAATAGATTAAAGGAACCACCTCTTTGAACTCCACTGTTAAACTGTTGACAGTCTCTGAATGTCGAGATTAGGGTTAGCCAGGGCGAGGGGAGGTGAGGGTTGGGCACTAGGGGGAGGAGAGTGTTAGGCTATGGGAGGGAGATTAGGGTTAGGCTAATGGTTCCCACATTTTCTTGAATCAGGGTGCCCTAGAGTATCAGCATTGGGAGTGTTTCCATGTCGTTGGTTTTACGGGTGTAATTAATCTTGTTTTTTTTTATCAATTCACCTTGTAGGATAATCTTCTTAAGATGATTGTACCAGTTCTCTTAGTAGGGTGAATGACTAGCCATGTAGCCTGATGGCCTTGTCTCAGCATGTGTGCAGATATGTGCAATAATATGCAATATTTGCTTTCACCAATTTTTGGAGTAATTTTGCTACCAGATCTGCATCAAGCCTACTGTTGGCTATTTTTTTTTTTATAAGCACACAAATTGGTTTTATAAGTACAGATCCATTATAGTGAGAAGACAATTTAGCTTTTGTACACTGAGGCAGGAGAGCCAGATGCGAAGGTTTTCCCATGTTCTCCAAATGATTTATTTTCTATCTGAACCACCACTTCTCCAAGGAAACCACTCCATGAATCAGCTACTTCCCGAACATGAGCCTGAGGACGGAGGACTTCATGCGATGATCCATCCCCGGGCATGCAAACAGTGTAGCAGCAGTTATGATTCAAAAGAATGTAATTGGTAATTACTAATCAGACTCTGTCCTAGGTATTTGTGACTCAGCATTGCAGGCAGTGTCTGGGATGTTCATGCAGAATACTGGGCCTTTCCCAACACAAATAAACAGGTACATCAGGTTCAACAAAACATATGTTCACCGTGACAGTAGGTCTAGGAGTGTCACTGCTCTCAGCTACTGATCCATTTCAGCTAATGACAGATGTGCCACTGATGTGCAAGAGACTGTTGTGTCTGTATTATGGATCCTCTTATATCTGACCGGTGACATTGGTGCCATCTTCAGCTGGTCTGAAAATGGGTTCTCTGAATTCCAGCGTGGGCTCCTTGGACCTTGTCATGTACTGGATGCTTTGTGTCCTGCTTTATAACGTGGGACAAGTGGCCACCCAGACATGCCAGCTGGCCACTGACCCTGAGGAACTGATATTTGATGCACTGGGAAACAATCAGAATATTTCTATTATAAGAAGAGATGCTAATGCTCTGGCTCCGCTATATAGGATGCAGGGGCTGTTTCTGAGTGCAGTGCAGCCGAACCCATTCCCGCAAGGTAGGAGGAACCGACAACAGGTGTTTGATGTGTGCAGACCGAGGCAGCTTACAATGAATGACATCTAGTTTTATAGGGAAATACAAACATCAAAGATACAGATTTCGGAAGCAGTAGTGTTATATGAGCCGTATAGGAGGTGAATGGATACCAGTGTCAGAGATGTGTGGCAGAGGCCAGCACTGAGTACTGGTAAATCATATAATTAGTCTGGTCTCAATGAGAGATGAGCTGTAATGTAACATAAGACAGATAATGATGACAGTGCGTTGTCTCGGCATGAAGTAGCAGGAATTTGTGGACAAGTCTTAACCTGAACATATGTGCAAGGATATATTAGCAATAAGATGCAGAATAATACAATATGATGTCTTACCTTAAGGAGAGATATGTGCAGTGTAATATAATGTGTTACCTTCAGGAAAGATATGTGCAGTGTAATATAATGTGTTACCTTCAGGAAAGATATGTGCAGTGTAATATAATGTGTTACCTTCAGGAAAGATATGTGCAGTGTAATATAATGTGTTACCTTCAGGAGAGATATATGCAGTGTAATATAATGTGTTACCTTCAGGAGAGATATGTGTAGTGGTATATAATGTGTTACCTTCAGGAGAGATATGCGTAGTGTAATATAATGTGTTACCTTCAGGAGAGATATGTGCAGTGTAATATAATGTGTTACCTTCAGGAAAGATATGTGCAGTGTAATATAATGTGTTACCTTCAGGAGAGATATATGCAGTGTAATATAATGTGTTACCTTCAGGAGAGATATGTGTAGTGGTATATAATGTGTTACCTTCAGGAGAGATATGCGTAGTGTAATATAATGTGTTACCTTCAGGAGAGATATGTGCAGTGTAATATAATGTGTTACGTTCAGGAAAGATATGTGCAGTGTAATATAATGTGTTACCTTCAGGAGAGATATATGCAGTGTAATATAATGTGTTACCTTCAGGAGAGATATGTGTAGTGGTATATAATGTGTTACCTTCAGGAGAGATATGCGTAGTGTAATATAATGTGTTACCTCCAGGGGAGATATGTGCAGTGTAATATAATGTGTTACCTTCAGGAGAGATATGTGTAGTGTTATATAATGTGTTACCTTCAGGAGAGATATGTGCAGTGTAATATAATGTGTTACCTTCAGGAGAGATATGTGCAGTGTAATATAATGTGTTACCTTCAGGAGAGATATGTGCAGTGTAATATAATGTGTTACCTTCAGGAGAGATATGTGCAGTGTAATATAATGTGTTACCTTCAGGAGAGCCGGATTTAGAGCTCATGGGGCCCTAGGCAAGATACCAGTTTTGGGGCCCCCTCCCTCAATCCATAGCACTGCATTTTTATTCCTGATTCATGCCTCTTTACAGCACGGTGAAGGTCCACTGCGGCCTTGAAACGTCAGCTATATATGTATAATACACTTGCTTTTTCCTAGCTTTGCAAAGCTTTTCCAAGATAGGCCCCGCTGATTGCCCCCTCTATAGCTTTTATTGCCTGCCCATTAAATATCACATTGCCCTCTGACACACTGTCCTCCATCCCAACTCACTCATGTCCCCCATAGCACACACACTAAGAGCCATATTCAATTTGAGACGAAAAGTCAGAGGTCGGACTTTTCGCCATCATCGATGTTTTTTCTGGGATAAAGTATCGGGCGCGTGCCCGCTTTATCCCCGTATTCAATTAGGATCCGGCGAAAAGGTAACTATCAAAAAGTCCTGGGAATTTTCGGGAAATCATTCTGGCAACCCCCTAAAGATGGTCTGACATGGGGGATCACTATGGGTACCCCCGATTTGGCCTGCTGAATGTAGTCTGGGTTTTTTAATAGCCGCAGCAGGTGCATAAATGAAGAATAGCACTTGGAAGTTTTTTTGTTTTTTTTTAAAAAGCTATCAAATTTGGGGTACATGAAAATGGGTACGAGCATACTTTTAAGTCCCTAAAGTCATTTTTGAAAATTCTTCAAAAATGCACCTGCCGCTATGACCTGAATTCTTTGAAATTAAAGTACAGTTTTTGGGGTGTCCTGAGGATTTTTTTTTTTATTTTTTGACACAGATTACTTTTAGAAGACACTCCCAGGGCTGCAGACTATTTTTTTTAAGCCTGCACCCCTAAACCCCAATTCTGAACTTTTTTTTGCCATGTATTACATGGTGAACACTTAACCATGTTTTCTAACAAAGACTTTTCGCACCTGCGAAAAAAGTCTTTGTAATTGAATATGGGGATAAGTGAAACAGGCGAAAATTACGTCAACGGCGATAAATTATTTCCGATAACCCGTTTTCGCAGCCTAATTAATACGGCCCTAAGCCAGTTACTGCCCACCTCACAGGAGAGCCGGTGGGGCGTCTCACATTAGGCCAAGCGGTGAGGGAGGGGGCATGACAAGGCGGGCATTGCGAAAGACGGCAGACCAACAGTGGCGCCGGGCTCGGAGCCGGTGGTGATGCCCCCTAGCCGCGCTCACCTAGTGGTAGTGGTGCTGCCGCCGCACGTAAGGTGCGGCGAGGTGGGGGGGTCCCCGGCTGGGGCCGGGCCCATCACACATGAGGGGAGAGCGGAGGACGCCACACACCCAGCCACCCCCTCTGGCGTGGCCTCTAACGTGGGTGTCACTGGCAGTTAGAGATCTACCCTCCCCTCCCAAATCACAGCACCTTTCTCCCCTACTCGCTAGTGCCATTAAAGTAAACATACCTGCCGGGGACATACGTTTTCGGTCTGTCCTTCATGGCTCCGCCAATAATTGTAAGTATAAATGTGACGTGACGTGATGACATCATGTCGCCCTCACGGATCTATCCAAGCCTCCTGAATGAGGCACAAGCTCTGCTGGTGGTAGGGCCGCCGGCTGGCCCGTGACTCCGCCTCCTCCCCCTATTGATAGGAGCAGGGCACCGGACGTGTGTGTGTCCTCTCCTCGTCCGGGCAGTAGTTAGTCCCAGCAGCAGCTTTATACACAGGGCCGGATTTCGGGAGGGAGGGGGCCCGTCTACGGGCCCCTTGGGACCCGCTGAGGGAGGGGGCATTTACCGCTGGGCCCTAGGCGAACGCCTAGGTTGCCTAGCGGTAAATCCGGCCCTGGATATGTGCAGTGTAATATAATTCGTTACCTTCAGGAGAGACATATGCAGTGTAATATAATGTGTTACATTCAGGAGAGATATGTGTAGTGTAATATAATGTGCTCCCTTCAGGAGAGATATGTGCAGTGTAATATAATGTGCTCCCTTCAGGAGAGATATGTGCAGTGTAATAGAATGTGCTCCCTTCAGGAGAGATATGTGCAGTGTAATATAATCTGCTCCCTTCAGGAGAGATATGTGCAGTGTAATATAATCTGCTCCCTTCAGGAGAGATATGTGCAGTGTAATATAGGGGCCTATTCATCAACACTAAAATGACGTTTTTAAGGACATTTTCCTTAATTACCATTATTTTAATATTCATGAAGACACTTAACACAAGAGACATCACTAATACTGTACCTCCTGGTTAAGTCCGCCTGCATTAATTTCCACACTCCCCATACATTAGTATGGGGATAAGGAAATTATGGTATTCATCAAATACCAAAAATTATGTATTTTCAGAATTTGATAGAGTTACTATCCGTCACTGTGAGGTGGCGAATAGCAGGTGACACTTACCTGCTTTCAGCTGGGCAGCTCCCCCGGCGTCTCCCTCCGTCGCTCTGGTCCCTCCTCTGGCTGCTCTGACACTGTGTTCTCCCAACAGAACACAATAAAGTTTAGAAAAAAAAAAACTTTATAAACTGTACTGTGGTCTGCTGGGAGAACACGTGTCAGCATAGCAGACGGAGCCGGAGGCGCCGCAGCAGGCAGGTAAGTCAGGGGGGGGAGGGGAGGTGTGCAGAGGGGGGTTGGGGGAGACACACAAAATTACCGCAGCTGTAGGCAGTGCTGCGCATGCGCTGGTTTTATGGATGTAACAGCGCATGCGCAGCACTGATTACAGCTGCGGTAAGGTAGAGCAGGCAGGGAAAAGTATCTATTTCCTGAAAAGCTGTCATCGCAAAAATGACAGCTTTTCGAAGTAGATAGTTATGGAGAGGAGGAATGATGAATTCCTCTGGTAATTAGTTAGAACTCCATGCTAGTTGTAAACCTAATTACCTCCAGAGAAATTTTAGTTATGACGAATAAACGTTTTTTTTTAAAAACTTTACTGTGTTCTGCCAGGAGAACACAGTGTCACCAGGGGCACCGAGAGGGGGGGGGGAGAGCGAGTACTAATTACCCAGGCTTGCTGGAGGGACCCGACGGGGGCCCGGGTCTGGCTCCGCTCCCCCTCCCTCTTACGTCACAGCAACCCAGCACACGCTGCTGTGTACTGGGCTGCACTGGGAGACTGCTCGTGATTGCTAAAGCAGCAGCCGGAGCAGTCTCCTATGCCTATGTAGGGAGAGATCATGCTGATCGTGCCCCCCATTGGCTGTGCACGAGCTGAGGGGCACACAGCGCCCCCTCTACCCAGTGTGCAGTGGCGCTTTGCGGCGCTACAAAAAAAATTTCTTCTAAGGGGGCATGGCTATGCCACCCGCGATTATTCCACCTCCCTGTCACCTGGGCCCGGCGCAGCTGTCGGCGGCCCTGAGTGTCAGCACAGCAGACGGAGCCTGAGAAGCGACCAGAGTGACGGAGGGAGCCGAAGGAGGACCTGCTCACGCTGATAGCAGTAACCCGCTATACGCCACCTGAGAGTGGCGTATAGTAACTCCATCAAATTCCGCAAATACATAATTTTTGGAATTTGATGAATAGCCTAATTTCCATATCCCCATACTAATGTATGGGGAGTGTGGAAATTAACGCAGGTGGACTTAACCAGGCGATATCAGTAATATCTTCTGTGTTAAGTGTCTTCATGAATACTAAAATAACGGTAATTAAGGAAAATGTCCTTAAAAACATTATTTTAGTGTTGATGAACAGGCCCCATAATGTGCTCAATTCAGGAGAGATATGTGCAGTGCAATATAGGGGCCTATTCATCAACACTAAAATAACGGTTTTAAGGATATTTTCCTTAATTACCGTTTTTTTAGTATTCATGAAGACACTTAACACATCACTGATATCTCCTGGTAAAGTCCGCCTGCGTTAATTTCCACACTCCCCGTACATTAGTACATTAGCATGGGGATGTAGAAATTAGACTATTCATCAAATTCCGAAAATTATGTATTTTCGGAATTTGATGGTGCTGCTCTACGCCACTTTCAGGTGGCGTATAACGGGATATACTTACCTGCTTTCAGCTAAGCAGGTCCTCCGCAGGCTCCTTCCGTCACTCTGGTCGCTTCTCAGGCTGCTTTTCTGTGTTCTCCCGGGAATACACAGTAAAGTTTAGAAAAAATAAAAAAATTACAGCTTTTCGGAATAGATAGTTATGGGGAGGAGGAATGATGAATTCCTCCTGTAATTAGATAGAACTCATGCGAGTTCTAAACCTAATTACCTTTATCGATTTTTTTAGTGTTGATGAATAGGCCCCTAAATCACACACTACTAACAGTTAATTATTGATTTGGTTTTAAAGTATTAGTAAATGCGTGATGTAGCCCCAGAAATACAACAATGATGATGGTTTATTTTAAACCAATCAATATTGATTAAAATCAGGCATTAGTTTATATACCCCATGGAAAAGAGCTTCAGCAGAACGAGATGTCATACAGGTCACTAGCCAGTGAGTGTATGCAGCTTGCGGATAGCCGTGCAGGATTCTGGAAATGCTTTGGATACAGGTAATCACAGGTCTTACTGGAGCTAAGTGAAAGACAACTGTCTCCCACTGTGGTGCTCTAACACAGAGACAAAATGGCACCGTGCATTTGTAGCACTTAGCTCGGAGGCCATCTTGGAACAGGGAGTTAAGCCTACCTGAAAGAACATGGAGTCTGAACCTGATCCCTCCGCTGGGTCTGTGGGAGCAGCAAATAGCAAGAACGGAAAACCCTGATCAGCAACAGGTAGTATTTGTGTGCTGGGGGGTTGATAGTAAATTGTGGGAGGTGTGTGTGTCTTTGTGCTGTTGGCATGGCAGCAAATGCAGGGAGGGCGATATCTCCTGGTTAAGTTAATTTCCACACTCCCCATACTGTCATTAGTGTGGGGATGTAGAAATTAGGCTATTCATCAAATTCTGAAAATTATGTGTTTTCGGAATTTGACGGTGTTGGCAGTGAGTGTGTGGGTTCTGCTGGGGTGTTGGCAGTGAGTGTGTGGGTTCTGCTGGGGTGTTGGCAGTGAAAGCAGGGGAGAGAGTGTGTGAAACTAGGATTTCTGTCACTCGGGGCAAGGTAGTCATTTGGCACCCCCTCCATGTTTTGATATTACTGATTGTTTTACTGTACCCCCCCAAACTCCCTCTCTTTATAATAATTTTACTTGCCATTAAAAGCACAGAAGTACCCTCTCCCCTCACAGTCCTCCTCATCACAGCCTCTCATACCACAGCCCCTCACTGCAAATCCCTCATCACAGCCCCTCACTGCACAGCCCTCCTTATCAAGGGTCCCACACACTGCATCCCTCCTCACTGCACAGCCCTCATTACAGCCCTCCTCAGCACAGCCCCTCACTGCACAGTCTTCCTCAGCACAGCCCCTCACTGCACAGTCTTCCTCAGCACAGCCCCTCACTGTACAGTGCTCCCTCACTATACAGCCTCTCTCGTCTCCCCGCCAGCAACCTTACCTGCCGGCTCCTGCACAGCAGGGTACTGGAGGCGGCAGCAGCGCTGTGTGGACTGGAGCTCTAATTGTGGCACAGGGCACTGTGAGTATGGACTGGGAGAGACGTCTTTCCCAGCCCCAAGAGACACTGCAGCAGACAGGGGAGGCGGCGGACCAGAAGGGGCAAACAGCAGCAAGCATGTGTAATGGGAGCAGTGCGCCCGGAGAGGAAGAGCTGGGTGCACTGCTACTGATAATTGTGGCACCACACTGGACATCAGTGCTCCCGAAATCTGGCACCCGGTGCACATGACCCTCCAGCCCCCCCTTAGTTGCGGCCCTGGCAGAGGGAAAAGGTGTGTGTCTGGGTGCTGCTGGGGTGTTGGTAGTGAATGCAGTAGAAGGAGCAACTGACTAGATGCTGCTGGGGTGTTGGAAGTGATTGCTGTGGGATGTGAGTGTGTCTGGGTGCTGCTAAGGTGCTGACAATGAATGCAGGGGTAGAAGAATGTGTGTCTGGGTGCTGCTGGGTTGTTGTAACTAGTGAATGCAGTAAGAGGAGAGTGTGTGAATGGGTGCTTCTGGGGTGTTAATAGTGAATGTGGGGGAGCTTGTTTGAGTGCTGCTGGGACTGGAGTGTTGGTAGTGTATGTGAGCAGAGGGGTGCACCAACAACTATCTTGTCTCCAGGCTCCTGGTATGAATTTACTGCCCGGTCTCTAGAAGATTAGAAGATATGAACGGAGTGCTATTTAATGTCTGATCCTGAAAACAGATGAATGCAGTAACCTATTTAACTTTGCCTTAAGGAGAGATGAGTGCAGTACTATAGGCTTCAGTATATAGTAATTACACAGTAAGTACTGTAATTATACAGTAATGTTCATGGACAGTAGTGACACTGCATTTATCTGCAAAATACGGAATAAACCACGGCAGCCAATCAGATATTGTTTTTATTGTCTATCTTGCACTTGACAGATACAAGTACGTTCGTGGTGGCTTGATGAGATTCAGTGCTCCTTTTGCACTAAAATTAGAGATGAGCGGGTTCGGATCTCAGAGATCCTAACCCACCCGAAGTTCGGGGATCTGGGGCGATCCGAGCGCAGCTCGGATCTCCCTGCCTGCCCCGGATCCCTCACCCGAGGTAAAACCCCGTGACCCCGCTGTCGGGTCGCAATGTTTTGTTTTGAACGGGCTTAACGCTGATTGGCTGAGAGCAGTGTCGGACTGGGGCATGAAGGGCCCACCGGGGAAAGGCAGTGGTAGGGGCCCATCCTTAAGGGGTGTGGCCAGCTAACATGGATGCTTGGCCAGCCATTATAGAGGACATAGCATGCAGACAACATGGATACTACAGTGCATGGTCTGTTCATCCATGGTCCTGCTCTACCAGGTAACTGACCATGTAATAGAGCAACAATGTATAATTTGAGTGCACTGTCTGAAACCTGACATTAGAAGAGGTGGGGCCCTCAGGCAGTGGGACCCACCGAGGATTTCCCCTGTATCCCTGTGGGCCAGTTCGACCCTGGCTGAGAGAGCCATCTGTCACGGCTCTCAGGCAATCAGCATTAAGCCCATTGAAAATGCACAGAGAGAGAGAAAAAGAAGATGGCGCCCGCCGCCTGACACCGCCGGCACCCCCCCGCTGCCGACATAGCCAGCACCCCCACTGGCAGCATCCCCCGCTGCCGACACCACAGCTGCCGGCACTCCTGCCCCACGTAGTGAGGACACCATCAGCGACCCCCACACTGCTGACACTGCCGACACTCCCACACCGAGGACAACACCAACACCTCTGCACTGCCGACACCGTCAGCACACATGCACTGAGGATACTGCTGGCACCCTCGCTCTGCCGACACCACCGGCACCCTGCATTGAGAACACCCCTGCACTGCCGACACACTCGGCAAACCTGCACTGAGGACACCACTGCCACCACGCTCTGCCGACACAGCCAGCAAACCTGCACTAAAGACAACGCTGGCACCACCACACTGCCATTCCATGTACTGAGGACACCCCCAGCAACCCCCGCATTGCCGACACAGCCAGCAAACCTGCCCTAAAGACACTGCTGGCACCCCCACACTGCCAACACAGCCAGCAAACCTACACCAAACCTACACCAAAGACACCACTGGCACCCCCGCACTGCCGACATCACCAGTACCCTTCACTGATGACACTGCCAGCACCGCAGCACTGCCATTCCATGTACTGAGGACACCGTCAGCAACCCCGCTCTGCCGACACTGCTGTCACAGTAAGTGCCCTATTGGTGTATCCAACCCACACTGTATAACCCACTGTATCCGTGTTGGAAATTAGAAGCTGAACTGCTTAGTGCCACCCACTGTGTCACTTAGCTTAGTCAGCCAGCTAGCTGGATACAACCTTTTGGCCTTAACTAGGTGAAGCAAATAATATTGTGAGGTGGTCAAAATTTATTGGAAATTACTGGAAATAAATGTTAATTATACTGTAGGAACAAAAACAGGCCCATTTTATGTGATTTTAGCTGTTTTTATGGTTTTATAAGAAAAAAATCCAGATCCAAAACCAAAACACGAAAACAAAACATGGAGGTGAGGTTTTGGCTAAACCAATCCAGATCCAAAACCAGGGGGGAACCAGTTTCAAAACCAAACCCAAAAAACGGGGGTCGACGCACATCTCTAACTAAAATACAGTTTAGCTATAAATGTACTGTGAGGAATCCAATGCGTTACACAAGAAAGCACATTTGCCATATATTTACTGCTATTAATCTGAAATACTGTATATCATTTTAATTTATCTATCCCAGTTACATTTAATATATTTTATTTCCTAGAATTGCTGCGTGTGCTTCTCACAAATACCTCATCCTTGGAAACTGCTGAAGTGAGTAATGACTTGTAGTGTACAGTAAGAAGTAGCATCACTGGTGTCTGTAATCTCCTGTAAAGGTTAGAAATACATTACAAGATGATCAGCTTAGAATATAAAAGCTAGGCCGTTGTAGGAACATTGTTTAGCACGCAGTGCTGGTGTAAGGTACATAAGGTGAAATGGCTACATATAGCCCTGGAGATGCTTCTTCCTGCAACTATCCTTCCAGCACACGTGCAGTGAAGCTGAAACATGAGCAGAGTGGAGGCCTGAGTCATAACTAGGGGTGTCTGACTAATGTAGCCACCCAGAGCGCAAGGCTGAGGGGGCGGCACAGATACTGCTCATGTTTCAGCCGTCTTATGTGTCTGCAATGGCACTCTGGGCCTGATTCAGAGTTGGACGCTAATGCGTACGCAGCCGCGCTCTCCCACGCACGCAGCTGTAAAAATATGCTAATGTTTGCAAAGATCATCCGAGCATAAAGACGCCCACTGCTGCCTTCGTACTTGCATGCGCGCTCACATGCACGCATGAATATCGGTAACATCAAAGGACATCGGTGGCCATTTTACCCTTGCAGAAGGGCAGCCTAGGGAGCTCTTCTGCCATGCAGGGCTGCGTATGCACATGCAGTGGCTAATTTTTGCACGCCCATGAAACGGCGTTCAAACGCCCAGGCACGCCTGCGTTTTCTTAACTACCCCCCATCAACACCCCCAAATGGTCACTTCCTGTCAATCAATCTGCAATGGGCCTCCGTGATCTGCGGGCTCACACGGCGATTGCTGCGGGATCGCACAGCTGCCTTTGCGCACTCGCACTGCGATGCATATGTATGCACAATGGCAAACAATAGCTCAGTCTGCGTGCGAGTTGTAATAGCAGACACCTCTGAATTAGGGATGTGCAGGCTCAGATAGGTTCGAATTTGCACTCCGAGTTCAGATTTTTCCCTCCAAAAATCGGGTCTCAGAAAGAGGCAAAACGTCATCATTCCTGGACAAAATTCCATGGAAGATGATGTTTTGCCTCTTTCTTAGACCCAATTTTTGGAGGGAAAAATCCGAACTCGGTGTGCAACTTCGAACCTATCCCTGCCTGCACATCCCTACTCTGAATCAGGCCCTCTGTTGCTTGTACAGACTCCCACCATGTCTCCCACTGATTGTAAAGGCACCCAGTACATTCTTAGGATGCGCCCAGCAATGGTTCTGGCAGAAGCCCTGGGAAAATGGACAGCACTGGACCCACTTAAAATTTGGTTATGGGGCTTGGCAATGTAGTGTGTGCAAGTCAGTGACATTACCAGAGCAGGATATACAGTACCTTTAGTATAATGTTTGTTTGCTATATACTGTACAAATGTTAGCTTTTTGCACAGGTTTGTGTGGAGTTCTCCTTTAAGAACTGTGAGTGAAATATATTACGATGATTATTTGGGCGATTTTTAGATCAGATCAATATTATGAGACTCTAGATTAGCTTACAGGCTGATAACATGCAAGACGTTCAGTTGCGCTGCGCAACACATGACTTACATGTTCTGGTATAAGTTTATACAGTAAGTTAATGTACCAGTGAACTTACAAATAACGTGATTGTACATTGGGCCCCAGCCTATTGTACCAGTAAGATTTCTCTTTTTATTGCAGCTGGTGAAGTATGAGGCCGGATACGTGACATGTGCTGTGATCACAATTCTTTTCTCCATATTTATGCTGGTGTTCGGGTTGATTTTCTGCATCTTCCATTGCCGTGGGAGAAGGGTCTTACAGTGCGAGGGTGCTCTCTGCCAGCCCACGCCGGTGTTCCTCGGCCTCCTCTTCACCTTCTGCTTTTTGTTGTAAGTGGCAACTGATATATCACCATGTAATGACAATGGACAGTTCTACAAATGTAATGGGTTATACTGCACACAGCCTAACTTCTTTTGATCTTTGCTGTACCCCACATAATAACCGTGACTCCTACGCCTCGTTGTGATGTCACATTTATTCTACGCAGTCAGCTATATGTAAAAATACAATTGGTGGAGCAGAGCTGCAGCTCATGTACATTGGGCCTGATTCAGAGATGGTCGCAAATAATGTTGCAACTGCGGCTGTGGAAAAATATGCAAATGTCCCAGCCGCCGGGGTTTGTACTGCGGTTTTGCAAATCTGCCACTTGCATACAAGGACACAATCATCGGTCCATCCTCAGACTTCCGAGTAAATCTATGGTCAGAATCCGGAGCCTTAACAATTGCATACAGGATCGCAGACACAGGCTGTCACATGCCCCCAAAAAGGTTGCGACACGTCTGCATTTGAGTCACCACCCCCGGTTACCACCCACACATGATTTCTGACTGTCAATCACATCGCAAATAAATCCTCTATGCGGCCATCGCAAGACAATCGCAGCCAGTGCTGGCCCGACCATTAAGCAGGGTACGCTGGTGTGTTTAAACTGTTTTTGCAAAGGAGCAGAAGAACAAATATAGTCTCACTGGTGCACTCTTAACAAATTTACATGGAAAAAATAGAGAACGAATGATGTAAATGTAGAGAATGTAAAATTTAACCTTTAATACATAGCTTTTAAAAGGAGTGTATTAACAGATACACTTAAAGAAAAACCTGGGGACAAGAAATGTTATACAACTTCTACTTTCCCCTGTCTATACAAATCGAACAAGGAATGAGAGAGAAGTAAACATAGGGGGTCATTCAGACCCACTCGCGAGCGGCAGTACGCTCGCAAGTGGGTCGATGTTCCCCACTGCGCATGCGCACGACGGAGGGAGCTCCGTCGTGTGCATGCGCGAGACCTGGTGAGCGACGGGCTTTCCATCGCTCGGGGTCTTACACCAAAGGGGGCGTGCTGTCGATGTTAATTGACAGCACGCCCCCTTTGGTGGGCGTGCCGGGGGCGTGCCTGCCAGACGGAGGCGTTCCCATGGGAACGCCTACCGTCTGAAGCTGACTAGTGATGTCAGTGGGAGTGATGTTGGCTCTGATAGAGCCAAAATCACTCCTGGCCTTGCAGCTGTGAAACCCGACCGCAGGGTTTCCCTCGCAAGTCCGATGGTCACGATGGTCAAGACCATCACGACCATCTTTTTGCACGCTCGTATATGCTGTGGGTGGTGACCCACAGCTATACGAGAGTCCAGGAGGACGCTCCATTTTAATGGAGGAGGGCCCTGATTCAGAGCGAGCGCTCTGGTCAGAGCGTCCGGCTCTGAATCAGGGCCATAATCCCCAGGGAAACAACAGTTAAATCGCTTCTGCTGTCCCCGCTCCTGACAGTGTCTCCCCTCTGTTACTAAGGAAGCATTGCAGAGGGAGAGTATCAGTCTGGCTTGAATGAGAGAGTGCTATAGGGATAGTGAAAGAAGTGATACCTTGTGTAAAAATTATAGGCAGAAGTGCGGCTGTTGGTGGTCTATCATGTGGACTGTTGAGAATAACAGCCCGTCGGGTGGACACGCGTTTCGCCTCTACAGGCTTGGTCACCTGATTTGCCTTTATATAGAAGTGTATCCGTTAATACACTCCTTTTAAAAGATATGTATTAAAGGTTAAATTTTACATTCTCTACATTTACATCTTTCGTTCTCTATTTTTTTCCATGTAAATTCATTAAGAGTGCCCCAGTGAGACTATATTTGTTCTTCTGCTCCTTTGCAAAAACAGTTTAAATTGTGACTCTCACAAATGTTATCTGGTAGCACCACCAACTATAGAATAAGTCTTACTTTATTTTATTTTAGTTAAGACCGGTATGTTGGTTTTTGGTAATTAATTCTATAATCATCATAACATCATACAACTGATTGACTAGTGCGGACTCTACCAACAAAACCCCTTCTGTACGCTGGTGTGTTGGCTGCCAGGCTCCCTACATGTCACAGAGGATAAAATCCCGCCCACCCTCCTTACCTCCAGCTCGCATTGAAGTAAGGGGAGAGGGAGAAGAAAGGGAGGGGAGAGGGAGGCGCACGAGAAATGTGTTGTAATCTGTCCGCCCCTGCGCAGTAGAAAAGACATCACCCATTTGCGATAACATCGGCATTATGTCTATCGGGCCCTTTGTCTCCTTTGTGCTCCCAATTTGTACCACTCCTTTTTAACACTTCCCTGACTTACTGCACATTATATTCTATATACAAAGTGCATTGGAGTGAATCAGTTCAGTGGATTACATTTCAGATCCTCAAGTAACCCTAACAGGTCATGATTTCAGAATTTGTCTGTGTAAACCAGTGTGACCGTACCTCCCATCATATGGGAGCGTTAAAGAAGGACTTCGAAAGGGTGCGAAGGCGCGTATCCTAAAAGGGGACTTGGCCTTGTGAGTAAGGGGGCATGACCTCGCATCACAACACCATTTCCATCACCCTTGGGGCATACCCATTGCTCCCCGAGTAGCTGGGCTGCCCCCAGGCTCACCCCCAGCACTGTGCAGAGCAGCGGTGATCGAGTTCTCCCCCAACCTCCCCCCTGCACGTGGGACACTGCTACCCATGGGGGGGACAAAGGAACAGTGCCCGAAAAGAGGAACTATCCTGGGTGGTTGGGAGGTATGACTGGGATACTTACAGACCCAGCTCACCTGTGCATGATTAAAGAAATCCTGAAAACATGACCAGTTTGGTGATACTTGAGGATTAGGTATGAAACCATTGTATAGGTTCCACTATTTAAAGCTCATACTATAATGCCAGCTTTGACCTGTGTTTTAAGGTAACTTTATAAAAAGGGAGCACCATGTCTTTCTGTATTTGCTGTATTTCAAATGCTTCAAAAGTATTGGTTTCAGAGCACTGTTCCAGTGGAGTCTAGTAGATGTTTTACCTTGACAGAAAAACGGGATGGGTATGGGTTGCCGGTAGAGAACTTCTAGATCTGAGACGAGAACCGAGTTCGGCTCGGGTTTCCCGGCTGACTCGGATCTCAAAATGAGGCAAAACTTCATCCTCCCGCTATCAGATTCTCGCAGGTTTTGGATTCTATAAAGGTCCCGGTGATCGCCGTTATTTTCACTCCGGGTGTAGATGGTGAACTGAACAAACGTGTTGCTGTCACTATCTGTGTCAGTGTGTTGTCCAACTTGTCCTGTCTCGGTCTGGGGTTGAAGGCTGCTGCTGTATTGTCCATAACGGGACTGGGGCTGCAGTATATAAAGGGAGGCTTCAGTGAGTGCTGCTGTGTCACTTGTCCTGTCTGTCAAGGGACTGCTACTGTGTTATACATAAGGGATGCTGCTGTGTTTTCCTGTCCATCAAGGGGCTAGGGCTGCAGTCTATAAAGGGGTGCTGTGTTGTCCAGGGGGGTGCTCTGTCAATCAGGGGTGGTCTTCCACAGTGTAAAAAAAAATAAAAGTGCCGCAGTTTATCATCCACGTATTGTGACACTGAGGGGTCTGTTTACTAAGCTTTGTTAGGAGATAAAGTGAACGGTAATAAGGTACCAGCCAATCAGCTTCTGTCATTTTTCAAACATAACCTTATCACCATTCACTTTATCTCTAACAAAGCTTAGTAAATAGACCCCTATAAGTCGTAGCGTAGTGTGTTATTCTTATTTATAAAATAAGCGCAGCATAGCACTTTAAGTGGTAGCGCAATGTAATATTCAACTTTTCACTTCTTTCCTCAATCGTGAATAAATGATTAGTCTACGCGCCAACTACAAGACCAAAACAAAGTGCTAAATAACATACATTATATATAAAACATAATGACATCACTGTAAGTGGCAGCGCATTGTTATTCTTTTCTTATTCATAAAAAATCTTGTGACACTGTAGGTCATTGATACCGCAGTGTAATATTTAAATTTGGTACAAATTGACAGGTGTGCTGTACCACACTTCATTTGTGTTTGTTGATATGGAGAACGATCAGTTGAGAGGAGAGCAGGAACCACATACTAGTGCTGGAGCTGCTGCCAGTGCCACCAGTCATGACAAAACTAGTCCATCTACATCATCTACTACAACCAATGCCTAAGGGCATAAAGGGCTTAAGTCGGCATCTAAAAATCAAGAACCAATCTTTTACAGTGGTAAAGAAAAAAACATCAAAGGGAAAGTTAGCTGCAGAAAGACATAAAATTGGAAATATGCCTTTCACCCACAAAGTGGCAAGGGAAGGTTAAGGCCTTGGCCTTTATTTATGACCGGTGGTTCTGCCTCTTATGATAATGTGGGCACAAGCGAACATGCTGACATAGAAATCAAGGATGCTTCTGTGGAAGTTCACCAGGATGAGCAGGATATTTGTGTAGCTGACGCTAATAAGGATGTTGTTGATGAGGATGTTATTTGTGTAAATCAGGAACCAGTGGAAAAAACAGTTGTTGTCCATGATAAGGAAAGCCCATTGTCATGCCTGAGAACAAGATAAAAAAATCCACTTCTTATGTGTG
The DNA here is from genome assembly GCA_031769625.1 of Taudactylus pleione. NCBI lineage: Eukaryota > Metazoa > Chordata > Amphibia > Anura > Myobatrachidae > Taudactylus > Taudactylus pleione. The sequence goes on along the minus strand of JAUIMM010000104.1, from coordinate 833,898 downwards.
GAATTATTTCTACCCAAATGTGGACAACAATTGTCAAGCCATCTGTACCCTTTGTAAAGACAGAGGGGGTCATTCAGAGTCGGTCGCAAGCTGGAGTGCTCACAACCGAGTCGATGTTGCCCCACTGGGCATGCGCACGACGGAACCGGCTCCGTCATGCGCATGCGCGAGACCCGGCTATCGATGGACACTCCATCGCTATGGGTCTCGCAGCAGACGGGGCGAGCTGTCGATGGTGAGTGACAGCTCGCCCCATTTGGGAGGCGGGCAGGGGGCGTGCCTGCCCAAACTGAGGTGGTCCCGCCAGAGCGCTTGCCGTTTGGGGGCGGCCCCACTGACATCATTGCTGATGTCAGTGGGGAGCTTCCTGCTCGATCAGGAAGCTCCCTGGGGCTTACGAGTGCCCAGACCCAACCTTAGGGTCTGGTCGTAAGCCCCAATGGTCACGATGAATCAGGATGCAAGCGGCCGCCCTGATTCAGTGCGACCACTTGCAACTAACAACCGACTCTGAATGAGGTCCAGAGTAAGTAGAGGTAGCAACCTTAACCATCTGGGAATCTCCTCCCTGTTACGTCATGTGCAGCGCATCCATCCAAAAAGTTTTTTCAAATTTCAGAAACTGTGGCTAAAAAAGTACCAACAAGCAGTCCAGTGTCAGCTAGCTCCCTTCTCTCTACTAGATCCAAGCACCTGCCATCTTCACCACCAACACCTTCATCAACAATATCAATCATGAAGCTTTTTGGTTTGTTTGGGTCCCCACAAAACAAGCTACCAACTGGCAGCTGACATTGCTGGCAATGATCTCTACATGCACAAACTGGCTTTACAGAGGCAAGATGTTGTCGCCATCATCATCCAATTCCTCACCCTCATCAGTGTGTAGATCATCTTCACACAATATTAATTCATCCCCGCTGAAATCCACCACTACAGATGCCTCTGTAATTTTTGGATGTTATTGGCATTGAATTTGTACTTCATTTCAATGGACATCATCTTTTCCACACTTTGAGGAAGTAGTCGCCTACACAGATCACTGACAAGGTTCCTGGCTGTGCTGAAAACTGTTTCTAAGTACACACTGGATGGTGGGCAGCTCAAGTAAAACAAAGCTAGTTTGTGCAAGGGCCTCCAAATTGCCTTTTTTTCCTGCCAGTAGTCAAACAGACTGTCTGACATGCCTATATGGATGCTATCATAAAAAAATGTAAAATAGTCCTCAACCATTCTTTGAATAGTGACCATATCAGATTGAGTCATGGTAGAGGTCTCATTAAATGTAAGCAATTCCTCGAGACCTGACCAGATGTCAAAATTTGGTTGTGTTGACTGATCTGCATCACCAGTGGGTCTTTTGGGAAAGTTTAGTTTTTTCTCGGCAGATGCACTTGCTGGAGAAACTGAAGGAGAAGCCATCACTGCATCACATGCCACTTGAGCTGACAAGTTGCATACCAACAGCTTTGCATCTCTTCAGATCTATGTCCATTGGGAAGAAAGACACAACGTGTGACTTAAACCTTAGGTCTTAAATCTTGCATTTGCTCTGTTCAGCTTGTCCACATATCTGTGGTTAAGTGGACAGTGGGTACAATGGTATTTTGGAGGTCACTAAGTACATTTTTTTTAATGTCCGTGTACAGGTTGGGAATTGCTTTTCTAGTGAAGTGGAATCTAGATGGGATTTGGTAGCAGGGACACAGGACCTCAACTAACTGTCTAAAACCCACTACATTATTGGCGAATATCGGACGCACATCTAATACTAGCATAGATAATATGGCATCAGTGAAATGCTAAGCAACTGGGTGACTGCTGTCATACTTGCTCCCCCTTGCAAATGATTGTTTAACATTCAATTGTTTTTTAAAGTACTACAAGTAGTCTTCCTGGTCCCCTTCTGGGATGAAAATCCACTACCAGCAGCAGCAGCAGGCACAGCGCTCAAGGATTCTTCTGGGTAAGGACTGATGTGAATGATTTCAATATTTTTTGTAAAGGCCTCCTCCCCTCCCTTCCTCTCTCAGAAATATGCTTCAGAATAAAAAAAAATTATTAAATTTGCTACTAATCAAATCTTCATTTCCCTGCCTTCAACTACATACATACTCCAACTCCCTTAAGCCTTCTGAATAATAAAAACATTTGTTTCCTGATGTGCCATGTTGGAAGTTGAACTGCCACTGCTGCTGCACTCTTTGACATGTGGTTGCTGAATGCCAAAAATGTCCACAAATGTTTATGGCCACAGACAGCTGACATGCCTCTTTAATTTGAAAAAATATTCTAAACCACCAAGTTGATTTTGTGGGCAAAACATGGGACATATTGTTTACCCATGCTTCAGAATCAAAAATTTTAATTAAATTTACTACCAATCAATTCTTCCTTTCCCTGCCTTCAACTACATATTGTACATACTCCAACTCCCTCAGGCTTCTTGAATAATAAAAACATTTGTTTCCTGATGTGCCATGTTGGAAGTTGAAATGCCACGTTTTTGTGCCGCCCACTGCTGCCGCTTAGCTTAGTCAGCCAGCTAGCTTGGGTGCAAATTTTGCACCTAATCCTGATGAAAACAATATTATGAGCTGTGAGGTGGTCAAAATTTACTGGAAATGAATCGAAATTAATGTTATTGAGGTTAATAATACTGTAGGAACAAGAAAACAAATGATGTGAGTTTAGCAGTTTTTATAAACTTTTGAAAAAAAAATACAGATCCAAAACCTAAATACGCAAGGGCAGTTTTGGCAAAACCAATCCAGATCCAAAACACGAAGGAGATACAGCTCCAAAACCAAAACACGGGGGTCGGCGTACATCCTTAGTTGCCGGTAGTTGGGATCCCGGCTTTCATAATCCCAACACTGGGATCCCGACAGGGTTAACATACCAACACTTGTTGGTCGGTATGCTAACCCTTCCCTCTCCCTACCCTAACCCTCCCTTCCTGGTGCCTAACCCTAACCTTCACCCTCAAGTGCCTGAACCTAAGCCCCCCCGCCTCGCACCCTAAATCTAACCCTCCCCCCTTAGTGCCTAACCATGACCCTCCCCCTAGTGCCTAACCCCGCACCCTAACCCTCCACCTAATTCCCGATACTTACCTTCGGGATGTCGACGGTCGGTATTCTGGAGCCGGAATCCCGACTACTGCTGACTACATCTCAGAAAAACATATAAAACACTCCTAGCCATTATAATAATTACAAATATGTGCAGAATGTCTGATACACATGGGATGTACGGAAACATTAAATAAAGAAAAGTAACATTAAATGCTATTTATAAACAGAGAGATGTACTGCAAGCTCCATTCAGTTCTCTGATATAGAGGTGCACACAATTAGAAAGCAATGCCTATATTCACGTAGTTGAGGGATTATTTGCAACTGTGGATGCACCAAAAGTCCTGGCAAAATTATGGGTCTTACTGGGCGGTGACAGGAAGGTGGCCTGAAGTGAACCCCAAAAAGTCAGTCTCATGGGCGTGTTGTGGGAGTGATAGTGACCGCTTTCTCAGCCACAGAGGCCGTGTTTAGATGGAGAAACTGCACCTGCCATAGAGTGGCCATAACATGGCTTGCTTATTCAGATGCAGGCTACTGCACCACAGCAAGGCAGAAAGTAGCATTTGCATGCTAATCGCAGCCGCGACTCCAAATACAAGCAAGAGTAGACACAGCAGCGTCCACCTCAGAATCAGACCCTTATGCTGGGTACACATGAGCCAATGTGTGGCCAGCGCGACTTCGCCAGCGACGGGACTCGGCATACAGACTTGCCGAAGCCAGGCCCGACAAGGCGGGGGTGTCATGTAACATCCCTCGTTGGGGGAAGCCAGGGCCGAAGGGCAATGTTGCTAACGACTCGCGTCAGTGCGTATATCATGGGTACACACTAGACGATGTACCCTATATGTCGCTCCGATCTGCGGGATCGGATGACATATCGTCTAGTGTGTACCCACTTTTAAGACTTTAACACTAGGCTGTAATCTCTAAGGACTCCATTGTGACATTACAGCGCAGCCTCTAGGGAATAAAAACTACCATTAATGACATTGGACAGAAATTTCTGAGGGATAAGAACTGCCATTATGATGATACTATACTGTAAACTCTGGGGGATAATGATCACGTTATGACACTAGAGAGTGCGATCTTCTGTCAGATACAGTAGGGATCCTCATTATGTTATTAGACTGTGGTAGAATAATCCAATTATGCCAGTGTAGTGTAAGCTCTGTGGGATAATGTCTGACAAACGTCAATGAAATACATCATGGCAATTATCAATCAGCATAGAGAAGGATCCTGGTGGCTACAGAGCAACAAGTGAAACAGTTAATAATGTCAAGCAAAGGCGCCATTCTCCCCAGCTCTTCCTAGCTGAATAAGTAAAGCTGCAGCGGGTTCTGACTGGCTGGATAGAGGATTCACTTGTAGTTATTCCAGCAATAGGGATGTGATGTAGTGAGTGCGGCAGGCAGGGCTGTCATTCCACTGTCACTTGACCCCATTTCAGAACCGCCGTCATCTCATTTTACCGCTAAAGAGCCCGGGAGCCTTTTACAGAGCTTGTTAATGCACCTGAAACACACAGGAACAAGCAGGGTCTCAGTGGACGGCCAGATATTAACAACTCCATTAATACTGCAAGGCCAGCCAATGTTCCAGGGGTTAAATTTAAGTTCTACAGTGCTGGAAGAACCTGCATTCCCCATTGTCACATAGAGGAGAACACAGCAGTGGTTTACAGAAGTCCATTCATTGCATTTATTTTATGACATCTATTATAATTTACCAGACGCTGGAGATCATTTATGACAAGGAAATATGCAGACACAGCTCGTTTCATTTTATTCATCTGAGTTTGTATTTAGAACATTCTGCGTTTTATTCGTCATCTGTTACAAAGACGCTCAATGCAACATTTTGTGAGTGTGCCACAACAAACTGCCTAATACAATTTAATGTTTATTTTTTCTACTAAGACACTACTTGCTTTGACCATTGGTAATGTATTAAATAACTCACAGTGAGGCAGGAGACATCGAACAGTTATTATGTTAACTATTGGGGCCCAAGCGGACCCCAATAATTAACAGTCCTACTCGTGGCGAGCACCAGAGCAATTCATAATTACTCCAGTGCGGCGGCAGCTGATCCGAAAATCTGCTGTCTCCCCGTATGTATTCACTGCGCCGAACCAATGAAACTCATTACTGCTGAGTCTGACTCTGCAGTGCTAGGGCGCCTTTGTGAACTAGAGTTCACGTAGGCGCACAAAGCCCCGGCGTCCGGCGGAAGGTGCCGGACAGGGGCTGAGGGATTTAAAAGGCTCCCTCTTCACAACCCGGCACTCCTTCCATAGCGAAGAAGTGGGGTGTGCGCCGCGAGTGGGAGCAAATATCATCTGAAGCTGGCGAATGCTCCCATAGTCAGCTCCAAAAATATTGTATTTCCAAAACTTGATGAATTTAGGTCCCCATCAGTGGCATAACTAGGGTATTTGGAGCCCAGGGCAACTTTAAAAATTGAGTCTATCCCCCCGCTACCCCCCCCCCTGTGCTCGCGCCGAAGGACACTTAGAAATGGGGCATGTCAACATGACACTCACCCCTTTCTCGTCACTCTGAACATTCCTTTGCATTCCATATGCACCTTAATGCAGTGCCCATTATACAGTTCACCCTTTGCAGTGCCCCCAGCAGTGGTCCCCCAGTAGTGTCCCTTATACAGTACCCCCAGTATGCACTGTCCCCAGGAGTGGTCACTCTTATGCAGCCCCCCATTAGTTCCCCTTATACAGTGCCCCCAGTAGTGGTTCCCCTTATACAGGCCCTCAGAAGTGCCCCTTATACAGTGCCCCCAGTACTGGTCCCCCTAATGCAGGCCCCCAGTAGTGCCCCTTATACAGTGCCCCCAATAGTGGTCCCCCTTATGCAGGCCCCCATGCAGGGGTCCCTCCTATGCAGTGCCCCCAGTAGTGGTCCCCCTTATGCAGGTCCCCAGTAGTGATCCCTCCTATATAGTGCCCCTTATACAGTGCCCCCTGTAGTGGTCCTCCCTATTCAGTGCCCCCAGTAGTGGTCCCCCTATGCAGTGCCCCTTATATAGTGCCCCCAGTTGTGATACCCCCTATGCAGTGCCCCCAGTAGTGGTCCCCTGATGCAGTGACCCCAGTAGTAGTCCCCCCCCAGTTGCAGTCCCCAGTAGATGCCCCCCCTGATGCAGTGGGCTAGAGTGCTCTGCATTATGGGAGAAACGTCATGACGTCTCTCCCATAACCCACTGCAGGAGCCGGAAGGCGGAGCTCATGAGTGAGCTCAAGCTCGGCTCTTGCAGTGGGCGCAGCAGCAGCCAATGCAGAGTCTGTCTGACTCTCATTGGCTGCTCAAAATACACACATCGCCGCCACGTCGGCGGCGATGTGTGTGTAAATGCACTGGCTAGGCTGAGCCCGCCTCCCACCCTTCGCCTGACGCTATTGGGTGGTATGCAGTTGGGAAGCCGGCGGACGTAAGACCGACAACCGGCTTCCCGACTGCTTTATCCTGGCGAGGGTTAAATGACAGGCGTCTAATTCTAGATGCCTGCCATTTTACCGACAACGGGAGACCGGCGCCCGGCATCCCGATCAAAGTGATGCCGGGGCGCCGCTGCGGACAGCCACGGGGGGGAAGGATTAGGTTTAGAGCTCCCGGGGGGGACTTAGGGTTAGGCATCCCCCCAGGAGGTTAGGGTTAGGCTAGGGAGAGAGGGTTAGGGTTAGGCACCCCTGGGCGGAGGCTAGGGTTAGGCACCCCCCCGGGGGACTTAGGTTTAGGCAGCGGGGAAGGGGGGGTTAGGTTTAGGCACTTAGAGGGGGGATTAGGGTTAGGCACTGGGGGAAGGTTAGGGTTAGGCACCCCTAAGGAGGGTTAGGTTAGTTCATACTTACCTGCAGACGATTGGGATTTTCAGCCATGTCGGCCTGCCGCTGTCGGGATTTGAACCGCCGGACTTCTGTCTGGCAGTAATTCGTATGTATTCCCTATTGGGTAAGCGCTCAGGGGGAGGGAAGGGGCGCGGCTGTGCAGCACAGGACGGCGCTGGGCGTAGAGAAGCCTAGGGCCGGACCTGAGTAAATGTGTAGTACTGACCGCACTCGCTGCAGTCGGAATGACACTGGCTAACTAGGACGGGCCGGGACTGTGGCCGGCGGCGCGGGGGTGCGAGGTCGGCGTCCCTGCCCTAGTTATGTCACTGCTACCCATACTAGAGTAAGGGGACAGCGGGCCATTTTCACCTATTTTTGTAGAAATTAAGTGATAATGAATAGTGATAATGAATCACATTTATTTGTCAATTAATTCATCTACAGGATGAGGATAGATTAGACAAAAGCAACTTTACTGAATGTAGTTACCAGAGGCTCAATTCCCAACATCTCCAATAGAGTGTAAAATCTAGAGTTATTGTATTTACTGAAGATCTTGGTTGTTCAATATGAGCAAAACATCGTTCACCCATGATCACCCGTGAACAGACGGGTAACGAAATTTTTTTTCTAATATATACATTTATTAAAGTGTAATAAAAAAAGATGGCTGGTGCTAGCCTGGGTTGCATTAATGGTCAATATATCTAGACTATTGGATTTAGGCCCCAAAGAGTCAGCGTTCATCATTAGCATATGTATAGGTGAAAAAGACAATGGGGGAGATGTATCACGCCTTCTAAAGAGTGAAAAAGTGGACAACCAGAGAAGGTAGCCATAGAAACCAATCAACTTCTAGCTAGTATTTGTCCAGTACATCTATAAAATGATAGGCAGAAGCTGATTGGTTGCTATGGGGAACTTCTCCACCTCTCCACTCTAATGAAGGCTTGATACATCTCCCAGAATGTTTCAACTGATATTGCCTTTGTCGTCTGTAAAAATATCACAGTGAATTCTGTATTATATTTTGGTTATTGAGATTTTTTTTACAGTATTCTAGAGTCAGCAGATTGGAAGAGTGAGGTTGACCAGAGGAGCAGAGTTGGTCTAGTCAGCCCTGGTGCCAATAACCCTATTCCAGCATCACTGGTTATACATAACAGAGATGTTTAGTTGATAAGTCACAAAGAATGAGAGCATTAATTACTATTATTATGGTTTGTTCATTCATGTTTCAAATTCCACAAATTCACTATACTATAAATGAGACTGAGGGGTTGTAACTCTTAGGCGAATCTCACCCATAGTCTAATGTCGCCCGGTCTGAAGTAATTCCGCACTTCCTAATGCATACAAAACTCACACAGACCAAACTGTTATGACAGGTTTGAGCATGTAAATATTGTTTAAATGAGGTTTAATGAGGCTTCTACAGTAGATCAGGTTAATGCTGTGTAATTAGAGGTTTAACCAATAGGAGAAACCATTTAACTATGAATTAATTATGTTTAAAACTAATTGATGGTAAATAGTTTGTTTTTTTAGTTTACAGTATGATGTTACAGTAAATGCCCTTACTGTTTATTGTCATTACTGTACTCATACTGACATTTCACTGTTTATAGTCTGTATTTGTGCATACCATTTGTAAAATTGTGCAACATTATCATAACACAGCATAATCCCAGAGAGAAACAATTAATGAATCACTTAATTAAAGACTTCCAAATCTCTATTCATGTGGGAGAAGAATAATAAATGCTGCCGGTAACTTCCAAGAACACGGATAAACAGAACAAAGTAGGTTCATTTAGATCGCACCTGACACCTGCATTGTGGAGTCCAGATATTATTCTGATCTACATATACAGTACTACTAATTTACACATCGCTGTACAGAGATATGCAATTTATTTCTGCCCCTGTCCCATTGGAGGTTACAGTCTAATGTCCCTAGCACACAAGCGCGCATACACACTAGCGTTAATGTTGTCAGAATCCAAATAACCTACCAGTATGTTTTTAGAGTGTGGGAGGAAAGCCACACAAACAAGGTGAGAACATACAAACACCAGATGGATGAGCCATTACCATGATTCAAACCCACGATCTCTGTGTTATGAGGCAGTAATGCTAACTGCTACATCATCCATGCTCACTGTTCTAGAACTGGCCTGTATTGCTGATAATGGAAAAACAATAGATGGAGATTTTCCCATTTATTTCAATGGCCCCATTCATCATAAATCAACAAAAGTCACTAACATTTTCTGTAATAGTAAAGAAAATAACTGCTTCCTAGTCTATAGATGCTTTAATTGACCACTTTTTTTATAGTATTGGGGCCATAGGGGGAGCATTCTGGAATAAGTCAGCTCCAATCATTAGCTGATTGGATGGGAGGGCAGTACCTTGGACTTTGTGTGCTCTATGGCTTAAGGCTGGTGAGTCCGGTGTGTTGTTACTCGGCCGCTTTTAGCGTAGTGTCCTCCTGCTCTACAGATCACAAATGACTCCTGAGTGATGCTACTGTCAGCAACTCCAGTGTCTGTTGTTTCATTTATCAATTTGTCTTCATAGACTTTAATGAGACCATTATTTTTTCCAAACTAATGAACAATAACGCACTGACAAACAACAGGCAGGGGAGCTGCATTAAACCATTGATACATATGGACAGCAGCTGTTTCTGACACATGAAACTTATCCTCTATTGTCACCTACTGTAAATCTAAACAGAGAAGACTATTGAATTTCATCGGTGGCTATTATGCTGCAAGCTTCTCATTTGGTAATGTACAAAGAAGTAAGTATATCAGGCTATTCATCTAGGTGTATTATCATATCAGCCAACACATGTGAACTGTATATCTATTGCACCTCTGCTGTATTCATCAAGTCCCTAATTATGTCACCGAGTCACAGCTCCCCAGTACCTATAATTCTACTACTTCCTAACAACACACAACCTTAGCGTGCCTTCCCCTATGTGCTTACCATATAATATACATTTTCATCTTGGTTTTACATGACTTTAACTGAAGCATCCCAGCTACCGTATGTAATGCAGGAGATGTTACACAATTGTCCTGCAACAGGGGGGGTCTATTTACTAAGCCTTGGATGGAGTTAAATTGGACAGAGGTAAAGTACCAACCTATAAGCTCCTAATTATTTCAAACACAGCCTGTGACAGGGCAGTTGGAAGCTGATTAGCTGATTAGCTGGTACATTATATCTGTTCACGTTACCTCCATCCAAGGCTTAGTACATAGGCCCCTAAGTAGCGATTCAGACCACAGTCCCCAGTACTCTGCGGTCTGGCTCCTACGTACCATGCTCCAAAATGTGTCCCTTTCCAGAGCTTGGTCCTGTATGGAGGCATTCTCTCTGGAGAGTGATCTTGCGATTCCTCTCCTGCAGACTCCTTTCCGCCTCAAAGTTTCTTTTTTAAAATGACACTGCAGGAATGCGCTTTTTATAAGGTGCGGAGGCGTCTTCCAAACATGCACAAGACTCCATGTCTGTGCCAGCCTGACGTTTTCAGGGGCAGTGTGTTCTTGTAACCAATGTCCCTACATATATATTTTCATACATAGGAGGGTTATGTATATAAAAAAACATAATAAAGGTCTCAATAAAGATAGAGAAGATTGGTTCCCAGTGTAGGTGGTCACGTGGTATAATCTGGTAAATATTCTCATATGTTTCTTTCTCTTTCTTTGTCCCAGCGCTGGCTTAGTCTGCACTTTCTATTTGAACCAGAAGACACATGATGAGGTTGGCACTGGGATCCAGGACATAACTAGGACCTTGCAGAATTTCCGGTTCTCTGTGACCAGCATTCCCCAGGTGGGTGACACATGATGGCGGGAAGCACAAAGAGCAGAATATGTTCAAATATAGGCGGAGGTGTATCAAACATTGGAGAGAGAAAGATTCAGGGGTCTATGTACTAAGCCTTGGAGAGAGAGAAAATGGAGAGAGATAAAGTACCAACCAATCAGCTCCTGACTATAATTTTCAAACACAGCCTGTAAAGTGAGTTAGGAGCTGCTTGGTTGGTACTTTATCTATGTCCATTTTATATATCTCCAAGGCTTAGTACATAGACCCCAAAGTTTCAACCAATCAGCTCCTATTTTTAAACTTACATCTATTTCAGAATCAGGCTCTGTATGTGTACTGTAGGACTCCTCCTTTTTCTGGTGGTAACACAGGCCAATGTTTTTAACCTTCATATGCATAATTCTAATAAAGGAAACATGCGGGAGCCCTTGTAAGACTCTAACATCTAATTACAGAGAGGAGCATAACTTCCGGCCTCATAGATAACAACAGTATACACCATTTGATACATTTCTTTTGGGAACCTCTGCATACACATTTGTGAATGTTATAAAAAAAAAACTTTTCAGGTTGGATTTACTTTAATTTTTGGTTAAGTCTCCCTTTAAATACAGCGCTCCACAGATAAACAGCTAGGTTCTAGAATGGCTGCTTTGACTTAAATTTTTCTTACATAGAGCTGGGAGGAGCAGGTTCCTGTGATGCCTCCTGCCCCTGACTTTGGGGCATATGTATCAAAGCTTGATGTGATATAAAATTGTGAGATATATATCACCAACCAATCTGCTCCTAACTATCATTTTTTTAAGCACAGTCTGCAAAATGTAAGTTAGAAGCTGATTGGTTGGTCATATATATCTCACATCAAACTTTGATACAGATGTCCTTTATCTGTTTCCCTCTGACGAGGACAGAATGAGATCGCTGTAAAAAGAAAACACACACACTTGATTGACAAGTATTTCTCACATGGATGGACTGCCAGCAGTATCTGCAATGTATAATTAATGCCTCCACCATAGCACTGTACTATAGTGTAATTCATCAGTGAGATGTTGTAGCAACACAGATAGCCATAAATTTCATTTTACCATAAAACCCACACAAGAAATATTTATGTCATGGACATAAGAGTTAAAGCACCTAAAATACCATCAAAGGGAAAGAGTTACGTAAGTTGAGGACGTTTCTCCAAATTACAAATCTATCCTCTTCCGCTCCACTGATTATAAGGGAAGACAGCCGGATTCTCCTGGGAAAAAGGTAAGAGATCAAAGCAAGGGACTACTTGTTAATAGGAAGCGCAGAGACTGAGGGAAGGAGGTCAGAGCCACATTACAGTGTGACAGCGGTCACATAAGTGTGAGGCAGCTCAGAGCATCACATTCATTTGAAGTCTTTATTTACTGGAGCTTTTCTCTGTCTCTTTCATTCTTACAGTCTACTGTGACCTCCTGAAGGGCTCAGGGTCTATGTGATTTCAGGAGGCATCAGTGTCTCAAAGCACAGCATTAGGCTTTACAATCTTACATATAATATCAGGGGGGATAATCACACAATCCTGAGGTTGTGAAATTATAACACCAGGGACGGCACACGCTATGCACAGTATTTAATATACATCCTGGCATTCCTGGCTTCCAATGTACTACTAATTACTTTCAGATATACTCCTATGGATATTAGCCTTAAGGTGGCCACACACTAGACCAACTTTCATTCAAGCAGCCAACTAGTTGATTGGTTGGAATGAAAATCTGGTAACGTATGGGAGTAAATGATGATCAGCAATTTGCTCCTAAATGCCAGAAAACAGATGAAAATGGTTGTTCAGACAAGTTTGTTAAATGTTTGAACTAAACAATTTGTTCAAACAACAGTTTTGGTCCATTTTCCAGCATTTGGGAGCAAATTGCTGATTGTATACCTTACCAGATTTTCATTCCAACCAATCAACTAGTTGGCTGGTTGGACAGATAATCTTTAGATGTGTGGCCAGCTTTAGGTTAGAGGTTCCCAAATGCAGTCCTCAAAGCTCCCCAACAGCTCAGGTTCTAGAGAGATCTATGGTTGAGCACAGGTGATTAAATTAAATTAACTGAGGCACTAATTAAGTCACCTGTGGTCACACATGGATAACCTTAAAATGTAGACTGTTAGGTTGCCTTGACGACCAAGTTTGGGAACCTCTGCTTTAGGTGATAACCATAAGCTAAGCAACTAGAATAAAGCTGGCCACACACTAGACCAACTTACATCCAACCAGCCAACTAGTTGATTGGTTGGAATGAAAATCTGGTAAGGCATGAAAGCAAATGACAATCAGCAATTTACTCCCAAACGCCGGAAAATGGACAAAAACTGTTGTTTGAACAAATTGTTTAGATCAAACATTTAACAAACTTGTCTGAACGACCATTTTCATCTGTTTTCTGGCATTTAGGAACAAATTGCTAATCATCAGTTACCAGATTTTCATTCCAACCAGTCAACTAGTTGGATGGTTGGACGAAAGTTGGTCTAGTGTGTGGCCAGCTTAAGGATAGACAAACAAAAGATAAACGGCTTAAGTGCCTACTTAGTAATAATCGCAATATTGGCTTGAATATTTTATTTTCTGCCATTATCAACATGATTATTAGCTATTTTTAATTATCTTCAACAGCTATTCTGCAAAAATCCTTTCAGGGACAGCACTTGCATAAACAGGCTGTCCCTGCTAAGTCCCGCTGTCATTATTTTCATCTCTATCTAATCTGGCCGCTTACTCCAACCTCAATTCAAAACAAATAAAAATTATAATTTTTTTTATGAATCTATCTATATATATATATATATATATATATATATATATATATATATATATATATGGAGTGCCTGCCTATTGCTGCATATAGTTTTTTTCCTTCCCATGTTTGGAAAGGTAATTGAGGAAGGCACCGGGCGTGGAGAGAGAGAGAGAGAAAAAAAAATATAAAGAAAGAAAATGAATGAATTATATGTGGAATTGACGCCAGTTACCCAGACAGCTCACTTAAATTTTATATTTTAGTCTTAAATAATATAGTGTGTACAACAGCAGAAAACCCAACCTAAAAGGGCGTCAGCTCAACTGTCAATAATAATATAGGCTGGTAATACACTATAGGGATGCAGGATAGAAATGTAATTGACTTTAGAGCGACTCGTAATAGTGTATAAAAGTACTAGTGTGCAAAAAAAAAAACAATCACAATTTGCGTAACTATGTGTGATTAGACAATCCCTCTAAGGGGATTACTCTAATCTAGTATTAGAAAAAGGTGCACGTGCTATAAATTACAAAAAAACATTTAATTTTGATACATTATAAGGATACAAGATGCAAATGTCCTTATTCTTGTAGCAAGTTAGTTTCAATATGAAAAAAGTGCTAGTATGCCGTAAAGTAAAGCCTCATTCTAAAAATGTATGTTCAATAGCTGAGTATTCTTTCAAGAGGAATTAATTATATATAAAAAAGTGGACATGCTATAAATTACATAAAAGCATATAAATTTTATTTATAAAACAAAGATTAATAGACAGAGGAAGGACAATTTATAAAGCAACAATATCACACAGATCAAGATAAATAAATTCACAATTTAAAAACAAAATAAGTGGACAATAAATAGTAAATGTCATAAAAGTTATCTGAGATCAAGCAAGGAATTCTATAGTTCATATGGCAAGAAACACGAGCTTCCAACGCGTTTCGTCCAGCAGGGACTTCATCAAGGGGATATATATTTAATATTAAACACACACATACTGTACTGTAAATAAACATATATGCTGGGCACACTATGCCGAATGAGGGGAGGATAGTTGGTGGAGTTACCTCCACCTGCAGGTATTAATGGGAATAGATCTGTGTATCCCTACAGTTTTTGTAAGAAATAAGGAATTTTCTTGCAGATAATGCTAAATTCAGATAGCAATAATTAAGGTATGCAGTTAAAGATATTTTTAATGCTTTTCTGCTTGCTGCACAACAGAAAATGTTAAGCGCTGTTGAATGGCTTGCTCCCTACAATGCGATGATGTAGGAATCGGGCATTAACTTAAGTAACACATTTGCTTGTTAAATAGGCCCCTTAGTGATGGACTTGCTGGATCCCGGCAAGTGAACTCACCCTTATACCTAACTCTGGCCTTGGACTAACTGACCGGTTCATATTTCAATGTAGCAGTGATGATAATTGGCAACTTGCAATCTATACTGTCACTTGTCAACATTGTAGAAACAGGTATTACCTATCTGTGAAACCACAATAAAAATATATTTTTGAATAAATAAAAAGAGATGTCATTTATGACAAATGCAATTGTGGATGAGCCTAATAAATGTTTCCCAATATATTTTATAAGAAAGGAAAAAAAAACAAAAAGAAAAAATAATCGCGCTACAGGTATTTTTTAAATGAATATGATATTATAATAAAAATTAATTAAGACTGCACCATATGATAATTTGAAACTATTTAAGACATAAAAAAATATTAATTCTATCTAAATGCTTTCTTTAAAAAATAGAAAACCATAACAAGCAAAAACCTGACAAATGGTTATAAATGAACACATTAATACATTGTATCAGCTGGTTGCTACAAATCTTTCAAAGGTCCACAATAAATCTCTATCTATTGACACAAATCCTTGTTGTGTGACAACATTTATTCATTCTATCTAAATGCTTTCTTTAAAAAATAGAAAACCATAACAAGCAAAAACCTGACAAATGGTTATAAATTAACACATTAATACATTGTATCAGCTGATTGCTACAAATCTTTCAAAGGTCCACAATAAACCTCTATCTATTGACACAAATCCTTGTTGTGTGACAGCAAGAAGCAGTACAATCATAAAAGATCCACTAATATAAATAATTTGTTGCTTGCTTCTTGTAACAAATTGCAATGAAATTAGGTAAGTCCGCCAACAGTATTGTAACAATCACCGAAGAAAATCTGCTAACTCACTGGATCCTTTTCCATAAGATAATGCTCACACTGCACATTATATAATAAAACGTTAAGTTGATGAAAGGAGCAAAGGGAATGCCCTGACAGGTGCCACTGCACAGGTATTTCAGTATCTGTGCAAACAAGAGGCTGTCCGTATCACTGCGGCCAGGTATGGTAGCACTGTGCCACTCACCCGATCTGTGTGGGTCCCGATGTGAGGGGTGTGCAGGAAGCAGTGTTTTTTCGGCACTAGCAGCGCTAGGCTCAGGATCCATGTGCGGCAGGCAGTGAATGGCGGATACCGTACTCAATGTTTCAATTCAGTCACACGTGGTCAGCCGTAGTGTGAAAATCAGCTAGTATACGAAGCCAGTAAAGTTTTTAGACTTTATTCTAGGGTTTAACATTAATCATATTTAGTTATGGGGATTGGTGGTTCATTAACTATAGACTACAAGTTCCACAGGTGAAAATGTTACTGCTGTATTAATGGGATGTAGTCAGGAAGCCGCCGGTCTTAATCCTCTAAGTGCAGTGAAGCAGCATGTTTCAGCGAGTTGGGTTGAAATACCAATGCCGGAAGCCTGAACATGAAGAATCCCGATGGCTAAGGTAAGTAAGCTAACCCTACCCTTCTCCCCCCCCCCTAATCCTTCCTTGGTGGTGCCTAACCCTAAAACTCCAGGGGTGGTGCCTAACCATAAATCCTTCCGGGGGTGCCTAAACCAAAACTCCCCTTTCCGCACCCTAAACCTAACCCTCCCGGGGGGGGGGCTATCCCTAACCTCCCCCAGCAGTGCCTAACCCTAAACCCGCCTCTCCACAGCCTAACCCTAACCCTCCCCGGGGAGTGCCGTGGCTAAGAGCTAACAGTAGCCGGCTTACCTTCATTCGGGAAGCAGTCTGTCAGGATTCTGTCATCGGGGTAAAGATAGGCGTCAGGATTTAAATGCCTATCTTTAGTCCCAAGTCGGGATTTGTACACCGGGATTTAGTCAGACGGCTTCCCGGCTGTCAGTATATTGACTACATCCCTGTTTCAGCAGCCCACATGTGTCACATGGAAGAGGAGTAATAGTGTGACCAGTACCTTGCCATCTCAGTGGCCCATTAGCGTTGGAAACGTCTGTACTGGCAGCCAATCACATTTTTTTTTCAACATAGTAGATTATCAAATGCAATTTTAACTTGAGTCCGGGATGAACTACAACCATTTATTAGTGCACTTTAGTAAGGGGATTTATTGAATTAATGAACATTGGCAAGAAAAAATATGGGGCCAAGTAGAGATTTTAGGTAGGTGGAGAAAATGGGGTTCATTTTCTGTTCACTGCTTTCAGATCCAGCCTGTATTATGTTCCCAACACAAAGCTGAAGTGATGTTCAATTTATTTACATCTTGTCACATTAGATGTTGCTTTGTTGCTTGTCATATTCGTAGATACTGGCCACACAGGCTGGCTAATACAAGTCATACTGTAGTTCTCATTAGCAGTATCAAGATTAATTAGGCCTGCCTGGTAATCTCAGCCTGCATGGGTTTCCGACTGGGCAAGGAAGAGGGAATTAGGTCTTTTCTAGAAAGGAGTGTAATGCTGTTGTGTATGGTTACGTGTTCAGTGTATAAGAATTGTTATTCCCAATGGTTGGTGTATTGTAATTAAGTTTTCCAAGCAAATGAGCAGCATGTTTGCCAGAATTTTAGGATATGAACAATAAGTACATTTATTTATTTTTTATTTTAGGCCATTGGAAGAGTGGTTTCGGAATTCTCTGTCCCTAAAGAAAAAGTTTTTGCTGATCTGCAGAGTAAGTAAAGCAGCGTATAGCTATACAAGAACTCCATCCAAAAGTTATTCCTTATCACTCAGCCCCCCCGTAAACACAGAGCGGATGTTCTTTGTGTCCTGGACTCCCCACAGTTCCTAGGAAACTCCCCTGATGCCTCTACTGGTAACAGTCAGTTCCCAAGAACCCAACCCTTGTTGAATAAATCCACCGCTCAGTGCAAATGTATTGATGGGACAGGCATCAATGGCCACAGCAAAGCTGGGAAATGGCAACATTTCTGAAGGAATGAAGTCTGGAGCAAATGGAGGGTGGGATGGGCTTCAGGTGACACATTGTGGCATGGGCGGGTTATGTAATAAGAAGATTTTGTTGTTAGTTAGACAGTTTCTTTTGTTCCCATACTATGCTGGTCATTGCTGGCTTCATATGTTATGATTTTCCCAGCGTAGTAAACTAGCAATGACCACCTTATTACCAGGGGAACAAAAGATAATACTTGTGTGATATAACGAACACTTAACATGTGTGAAACAGCCAATAAAGTTACTTAGGGGCACATTTATCATCACTAATGGACCCCTTACACATGCGGAAACACTAGATTCTGCATGTATTTTGTAACGAGCAAATTCATTATTAGGGGCCGGAAGGGGGCCACCTAATATTCAGCGTACTCCTAAAACTGAAAGCTTTCGGAATTTACTTGAGGGAACCAATGCCATCTTCAGGTGGCATTGATTCCCGGAACCCTGTTCCTTCCTATAAGAAGAACGTCTGGGGTTGCAAAGAGTGATCCCTCTGCCGCCTCCTCACTGCGAGTCTGGCAGTCGTGCGAGACTGGTGGCGTCAGGTAATGCATGCACATAAGGACAGCTCTGGAGTAGGCCCCATAGTGTGCTGTGTATGACAATGCCCTCCTTATAAATTCACAGTAAAAGTCCTGTGACTATGATATACAGCATGCCACCATATGCAGCCCAACAGTAATATTGGTAGCGTGCTGTATAATGCGCTGCTACAATATTCTTAACAATGTGAAATGCAAATATTATATTCCTTTGCACATGCCGCCATCTTTCTCTGCAAACTCATATACAGTGGTAGAGCTCAGTACCGCACACAGAGCTACATCACCAGCTTGGGAGGGAGGAGGATGGAGGGGTCACTGTGGCATATGTGAACTGGGCTTTCTGTGTGGCATGTGACCTGGGGGCACTACAGTGAGTTTAACATTATAGTTTTTAATATCATCTCCAGCACATCATATTGACAATTTTATTGGTAGGGGTCCTCACACAATATTGCTCTGAGACCCTACAAACCTTAATCCAGCCTGGAAACCTTCATAAAATGAGAGAAGATTCAATACAGTACATATAATACCTTACACAAATGAGAGTAATAGGCGTGTAAACATCTGTAAATTATATTTTTATAAATGGGGTATTTGTTACTTATAATTCTTGATTATCCATCACTTCAGGTAATGCATAAATATTACCAAAAGAATGTCTCAGGGAAGCTTGGGCTGTGGAAATGGTCACAGGGTCAGGTTCCTGAGATTGCCAGTCTGGGTCGAGTCTCGAGGGTAAAGTTACTAAACGTTGATTTTAATCGTTTAATCTAAATCGATCAATATTGATGTTGTGCTTCAGGGGCTAAATTGTACATTTACTAACACTTAAAAATAAATATAAAAAAATGTCTGTTATGCTGGGCATACACGGCAAGATAAAATGTCTGTCAGACCGACAGACATTTTATCTGGCCGGCTGCCAGCCGCAGATGTCCGCGGCATACACTGTGAGAGAAATCTCACAGTGTATAGCCCGACATCTGCGCTCCGCCCCCGGGGGAAGAGACATTTCCCTGTTCCTTCCGTAGGAAGGAACACAGGAAATGTCTGTCTGCCGGCCGCGCTGGGCATACACTGCCCGATGCGGCCGACAGTTACCGGGTAAATATCGCATCGGACGGGCATGCTGGACAATCCAGCATGCCCGACCGAGCAATATTTAACCCTCGGTCGCCCCCCCCCACGCTACAATTATCGCGGCGATCCGCCGATATCGGGCGGATCGTCCCGATAATTGCAGCGTGTATGGCCAGCATTAGTATTTAGTAAATGTGTAATACAGGGGTCTATTTACTAAGCTTTGGATGGAGATAAAAGGTCTGATTCAGACCCGCCCACTAGATGCGTTTGCACGCAGCTGTCAGCTGCCAAAGTATGCAAATCCCGCGATCACACGCCAAGGCATTAGCACGCCACACTATGTCTTGGCGAGCGATCACGGTATGTATTTAGATGCCCACCAGCCTGTCTTAAGACGACAACTCTCCCTTAGTGATACACGTCATCTCCAGGAAGTATATGCAACAATCGGTAACATCGAGTACCACCGTACGTATCACTTGTGGCTGACCATACCCTACCGCAAGCACTGCGAGTGCTGCAGTGTGTAATTCAACCATGTGACGTGTACTATGACACTGCGTCTTAATTATGCACGCCTCTGAAATGGCGTTAAGACGCTCAGACATGTCTGCGTTCGCACCACCACTCCCCCATTTCCATGGACCAACCCGTCACCACCCACAAACGCCTCGTCCTGTCACTAAAGCTAGTGAGGCGTCTATGCACAAGGGGAAATCGCGAAGTACTGGTTCGCGGACTGTGTTGTATACGCATGCACACATTGCAAACATCGGCAGGCTGCGTATGAACACAGCCTAGCAAACAGGTCTAAATCAGGCCCAAAGTACCAACCAACCAACTCCGAACTGTCATTTTTCGAACACAGCCCATGACATGGCAGTTAGGAACTGATTGACTGGTACTTTATCTCATTTCACTTTATCTCCATCCAATGCTTAGTAAATAGACCCCTTAGCCCCTGAAACAAAACATCAATGTTAATCAATGTAGATAAATGTTTAATCAATTAATAAATGTACCCCCTAGTGTGCGTGTGTCACTGTCTGTAAGACTGTGGGCTGGGGAATATGCACTTTCAGTGTTTGGCATTCAGTATAAAGTACATGAAGTAATGTCATTTGCATCTCATGCTGGAGGCTGCTGATGCCAGCAAATGAATTCTTCCCAGATGAAGGGCAGCTCTTTTCCATTCTCCCAAGTTTATTATTCAAGTGTTCATTTGATGCCAGTACTTGAATTAGAATCTCGAAGAATAGTTCTGTAGAGTTCTAACAGCTCTGGGCTTTGTCTGTAAAGAACTATTATGTTGTTTCAATGGAATCATCGGCCACAACTGTTCCGCATATCTCCAAGACCAATACAGCAATTAGCAATTTGTAGCAAAGATCCCAGTATCTGATCTGCATTTTTCTCTTTCAAGCCACCAGCGAGCTGCAGACTTATACTGTGTTAGACAAAGAGAATAATATGCAGGATCTGATTATACGTTTCTCTCTGTGTCTTCCCAGGCTTTAGTACCGTCATTAATCAATCTGTGACCGCCAAGCTCAATGATGAGATTCAGCCTCTCCTAGAAGCAGCACTCCAGACAGCAAGAGGTAGGTACTTCATTACTCCATAGGCCGAATTCAATCAGCCGTGAACAAGGTCAAGCGACTTTTTAACGCAAATAAAAGCAGCGGCACTGTGCATGCGCCTAGTCACTCGCAGAGACTTTTTACTCGCAGTGTGAGTGACAAGCAAGAAGCGTTTGGGGGGCGGTAATGTGGGTGGCGGCAAAAATGCAAGTGTGTCGTGACCATTTTTGGGGTGTGTCACAGCCTGCATCTGCGATCCCTTGCAAAATAAAAATGGCCCCAGCGTCTCTCAGTTCCGCAGCCATTGTTTAAGGTTACTCAGAAGACAGGTAATGGAATGATCTGTGATCGATGCCGCCTCTTTATACGCAAATGCCTGGATTTGCAAAGTCGCAGGTGGGTGTCCCAATAGATTCCTCTGCGCCCGATACATTTGCATATATTTGCAGAGCAGCTGCGTACACAGACGCAGCTGCAATGTCATTAGCGTACATCACTGAATCAGGCCCCCTGTCACTAATCTGAGTAACCAAAAGATATGAACGATAAGATACGAGCGACCACGCCACGCCTTGCACCACCAATCGTTATGTTTAATCTGTGACTTTATGCCAATTCCTTTGCCACTAATCTAGTGCACCTAGTACACTGCGAACGACTTTGATGTGAATAAGATGCAACATTTAAAAAAAAGTATAAATCGCTACCAGTGGCGGAGTGTCTAAGTCGCGGCAGGCATCTCATACCTCATGGCTCAAAAACGCTAAGTGAATGAGGGCACCTCTGTACCCCAAAATACTCCAGACACTTTTATTTGCTGAAAAACACTGGCTGCCTATCATTTTCCCATCATTAATAAACATACCTCCCAACATGACCCATTCCAGAAGGGAGAAAATGCTCTGCTCCTGGGTGTGGCCCCCCTATTTGCATTTTGGACTGAGCTGCTGTCCCACCTCTGGAGCCGCCCCTGGACATTTAGGTTACTGAGCATACCATAGAAGACAAACTCTGCCTGCTGTTATTACATAGTCACAACTAAAGCGCCAGTGACCTTTTATTAATGAACAGCTTTTAAAGAACATTTCTGCTTTCCCATATCCCGCTCAGACCTGGAAACTGCGGCTCAGCTTGTACTGGAGGTGAACCTGACTCTGGGGGACCTGCAGAAAAGAGAGGAAAGTCTGGTGGCGGCACTCAGCAGCCACAGGGAGAATCTACTGGAAGTGTTATCCGACGCAAACTGTGACAACTGCAGAGACGTTGCCAACACTGTACAGAGTGTGCAACTGGGGCTGAACTTCAGCCAGGTGTGTACAGTCACTTACTCGGAAACTAATGTACAATGTGGGTAAAACTATGGTGGATTTGGACTGGGAAAAAGGTAGAGATTAAGGGGTCTATACACTAACTGGAGATAAGGGGGTAAAACAATAACACAGAGAAAATCCCTGTACATATTACTTCTCAGTATGTACTAACTACTACAAGATTTTCTCTGCATTTTTGGCTTTTTGCGCGAAGTGAAGAATAGATTTTTCAATGTTTTTATCGTAGAATATTTTTGATGCAATGATTTGTTACCGCTGCATTGAATGTTTTGACGGTGGAAGCCCAGCCATTTGATGGCAGGTTTCCGATGTCCATCCCTAGCAGTGTGTAGACTTGTGACCTGGACATCATCTTTGTTTGTTTGTTAATAAAGTCTTTTTTTTTTTTTTAATATATACTGTATATAGTTACTGAGCTTTAGAAGAATATGAAGGGAAAAGTGACAGCGGTAAGATGTCAAGGAAGAGAGATACTTCATGTTGGTAAACTATAGAAGATACACTATATGGGATATGATGTAAAGCACTTTTCATTGAACTCTGTAGAGTAGATTTACTAAAGATTTTAAATTGGTGCTTTTGCGCATAGCAACCAATCAGATTCTGTCTAACATTTTCTAGGATGCAATAGACTGAGAAATGAGAGCTAACATCTGATTGGTTGCTATTGGCTACACCACCACTTTTCATTTTTAGAAACTTTAGTAAATTTGCTTCTTGTGACTTTTTTAGGTTCCTTCTATAAGTGAATTTGTGAATAAATTAAGCAGTGTCAGGAGAGTCAACCTGCCTGGGATTTTCCAAAGGGTAATTATTATTATTATTATTATTATTATTATTATTATTATCCTTTATTTATATGGTGCCACAAAGGTTCCGCAGCACCTTACAAGGTATATAAACAAATGAACACACAAGAAAAGCAGTTATTAACAGTACAAACAATGCAGGACATGGACATGGTTTATAAGCATTGCTGCATGACACTTAAATGAGCAGCAGGGTGTCAGCAACCAAGTTTTAGGTGCTATTGTGGGGAGTTAGGAGGAGATGATAGTATAAGTAAGGGAAGGAGAAGCACATGAGGGAAGAGGGCCCTGCTCATGAGAGCTTACATTCTAAAGGGGAGGGGCAGACAGACAGGGGTGGACATCTGGGGTAGATAATGGCGAAGGAACATGGAGCAGTGGGTTAGGATGAGAGCTGGAAAGCTTTAATGAATGAAAAAAATAAATACATATATATTATATACATATGTGTATATATATATATATATACGTGTGTGTGTGTATATATATTTTATATATATATATATATATATATATATATACACGATACTGTGTAAAAGTGTTAGGCAGGTGTGGGAAAAATGCTGCAAAGTAAGAATGCATCCAAAAATAGAAGCGTTAATAATTTATTTTTATCAATTAACAAAATGCAAAGTGAATTAACATTCTAACTTGCCGCGGCTACCGGAGCAATTCATAATCACTTCGGCGCGGTGACAGCTGCTGCGAAATCAGCTGTCCCCGCGAGCGGCTTCACTGCTCCTTTTCAGAGCAGTGAATCTTTTCACTGGTCCTATTGGAGCAGTGACGGGACTGCACATGCACGACCTACAGGTCACGCATGAGCACAAGAGTGCGGAAGGAGCCGGACAGGGGCGGAGGGATCCTAAATGATCCCTCATCACAACCCGGACCTCCCGTAGGGAAGAAGCGTGCTGCTGTCCCGTAGCAGGAGCATTCCCATCTGAAGATGGCGAATGCTCCCGCAGTCAGAATATTTTATTTTCGGAGCATGATGAATTCTAGTGTATGGGGACAGCGGGCCATTCTGCAAGAGGAAGGTAAGCAGAAGATATCTGTGATACTAGTGTATGAGGACAGCGGGCCATTCCGCAAGAGGAAGGTAAGCAGGAGATATCTGTGATACTAGTGTATGGGGATAGCGGGCCATTCCACAAGAGGAAGGTAAGCAGGAGATATCTGTGATACTAGTGTATGGGGACAGCGGGCCATTCCGCAAGAGGAAGGTAAGTAGGAGATATCTGTGATACTAGTGTATGGGGACAGCGGGCCATTCCGCAAGAGGAAGGTAAGTAGGAGATATCTGTTATACTAGTGTATGGGGACAGCGGGCCATTCCGCAAGAGGAAGGTAAGTAGGAGATATCTGTGATACTAGTGTATGGGGACAGCGGGCCATTCCGCAAGTAGGAGATATCTGTGATACTAGTGTATGGGGACAGCGGGCCATTCCCCAAGAGGAAGATAAGTAGGAGATATCTGTGATACTAGTGTATGGGGACAGCGGGCCATTCCGCGAGAGGAAGGTAAGTAGGAGGTATCTGTGATACTAGTGTATGGGGACAGCGGGCCATTCCGCAAGAGGAAGGTAAGTAGGAGATATCTGTGATACTAGTGTATGGGGACAGCGGGCCATTCCCCAAGAGGAAGATAAGTAGGAGATATCTGTGATACTAGTGTATGGGGACAGCGGGCCATTCCGCAAGAGGAAGGTAAGCAGGAGATATCTGTGATACTAGTGTATGGGGATAGCGGGCCATTCCACAAGAGGAAGGTAAGCAGGAGATATCTGTGATACTAGTGTATGGGGACAGCGGGCCATTCCACAAGAGGAAGGTAAGCAGGAGATATCTGTGATACTAGTGTATGGGGACAGCGGGCCATTCCGCAAGAGGAAGGTAAGCAGGAGATATCTGTGATACTAGTGTATGGGGACAGCGGGCCATTCCGCAAGAGGAAGGTAAGTAGGAGATATCTGTGATACTAGTGTATGGGGACAGCGGGCCATTCCGCAAGAGGAAGGTAAGTAGGAGATATCTGTTATACTAGTGTATGGGGACAGCGGGCCATTCCGCAAGAGGAAGGTAAGTAGGAGATATCTGTGATACTAGTGTATGGGGACAGCGGGCCATTCCGCAAGAGGAAGGTAAGTAGGAGATATCTGTGATACTAGTGTATGGGGACAGCGGGCCATTCCCCAAGAGGAAGATAAGCAGGAGATATCTGTGATACTAGTGTATGGGGACAGCGGGCCATTCCGTGAGAGGAAGGTAAGTAGGAGGTATCTGTGATACTAGTGTATGGGGACAGCGGGCCATTCCGCAAGAGGAAGGTAAGTAGGAGATATCTGTGATACTAGTGTATGGGGACAGCGGGCCATTCCCCAAGAGGAAGATAAGTAGGAGATATCTGTGCTTTACCTTCTTGATGAATGGCCCGATAACTTCATTTTTACAATTGCAGGTAAAAATGTGCATCTTCACCTGCTTTTGTGAAAATTAAGTGATGATGAATAGGGCCCTAAGGCGCTTGTTTCTCACCGTTTGTATTTCATAATGATTTGTGTGACCTTACAACAACGGTCTCTTTGGAGAAACAAATAGCTGCCAACGTGAATTCGGGAAGTGTATTGAGGAAGATCTTCATATGAGGATAAGTTGACATTCAGAATCTATCTGGCGTAGCGCTGTTATTAGTACCTTGTATATTTTATATATATATATATATATATATATATATATATACAATTTTACACACTGTAACTCTGGATTTCTTACAGGTTTCAGTGTTTAGATACTGATAGCTGTTAGCTTCCTATTTTATCCCTATGATCGCTCTTACTGTTTACCCCTCTGCTCTCACTTTTTGCTGTCTTGTTACTTGTACGTGTTTTATTACCTTCTCCTTGTCCCAGGTTTGTGTCATTCTTTCATATCACTATTTCTGCTTTAAGTGCAACCTCAGGACCTCCCTGCTTCTGTCACTCCTCTCCATCAGTGCCTGTCATTAGTCCACACTCTCTCTCTTCTTCTCAGATGCTTCAAGCTTTCAATGGAATGCCAAACCTTGTGAGAACTCAGATTGACACAAGTGTTAGCGGTGAGTTGTAAACCCAAAGGGCTTAAAAGTATTTCATATTTATATGTGAGTATTTAAAATAATAACTCATACTCTCCCTCACTCTGATCTTTTCTATTTCCAGATATTACTACTACCTTGAATAATTTAGAGCTACAAATTAAATACTATGCAAGCAATATGCCGATATATCGGTATATTGACCAAATTGCTGCAACTATACGTAGTTTTGAGGAGAAGACCACGTTGTATGGGCAGGAGGTAGAACACTATGAATATTACAGGTAAAAGTGAATTCAGCTTGGCAAAGGGGAGAGTGGAACACTTAGCCAGACACATACATAATTAAAGGATCAGTAACTGTAAAGTGAAATGTGTGTTGTTCATAAGAGATGTTTGTATCCCTTGCAAATTCAAACAGTATTTAAAGGCTTGAGGACCCTGCTAAAAACAAACACGTCTGAGGCATTGCACCTTGTTTACGACATGCACACAATGCGTAGCCAGGGCCACCGAGAGCTGAACAGGGCCCAGGTACTTGGGGGTGTGGAGAACTCTGGGAGGCGTGCCTCTAAAAAAAAAATACTTTGCTGCATGCTGCAAAGGAGGACATTTGTCCAGTCCACCTCAGCAGCCGACCTGGGCACCCTCCAACAAACCCTGGGTAATTAGTGTTATGGGAGTGCCACAGGCTTGTCAGTGAAAGCAGTTGCATACAGAGATGCTTCATCGCTCACATTGGATGTCATACTCGAACAGGGTATCTGCACCTAACGTAGGGCTGGTGTAAGTTTCAATGGTGCGGCCGATGGTCTAAAGATGCACCAGGCGGCAGTGGAGCGCCTAAAGATGCTCAAAGTGGGTGTTCTTCCGCATTCGGATGCATGGCTGTACACCAGGGGAAGGGATTCGTAGCAGCATTGGCAGAAAATTGCCGATGCGACTGTGGCAAATGATGCAGACACGTCCGCTGCAGCATACAGCTCAAAATCAGCCCCTATACCTCAGTTGTATATACAGTTCTCCACCTATAACCTAACTAACCACTGCCGAAATCCTCAGCTTGTATAGTGCTGACAGCAGGGCTGGCTCCAGGGGTCGGAGCACCCTGTGCCGGCTCTCTACAGTGCAACCCCAACAATGAGCGTGTGACTAAAAATGGGGTTGTGGCCTAATTACCATAGGCCACGCCCCCTATGTGCCGTTATTTTGGAGGCGTGCCGCATGGCACGCCTCCAAATAACGTCAGACTGGGGGGAGCCTCACTAGCTGGGCTTCCCCCAGCCCTCTCCCGTCACTGAATGGATGCCGCTCACATGTGCGCAGCATCCATTCAGACTCCGGGGTCCGGCACCGCCGCACAGCTGTGGCGGTGGTGGTCCCCAACTGCCCGATTTGACGACCCACGGGCCACTTCATCCTGTCCCGCTGAAATCGGGATGTTGGATAGGGGTGCGACCTCTATGGGTGGCGCCGAGTTCGACCAAACTGGTCGAACACGCCTAGAGCCGGCCCTGGCTGACAGTCTCTCAGCTACTGTGGTATTGGCTTACACCAGACATCACATAATACACTGGGCCTTGAATCAGACTACATGTGATGCAGGGGGAGAAATATCAAAGCTGAGAGAGTCCTAAAGTGGATGGAGATAAAGTACCAACCAATCAGCTTCTGTCACTTTACAGGCTGTGTTTGAAAAATTACAGTTAGAAGCTGATTGATTGGTACTTTTTTTTCCATCTACTTTATCTCACTCCAAGGCTTAGTACCTCTACCCCTTTATCTTTCTCCACTGTATCTCTCCAGGCTTTGATAAATCCCCCCTTTGAAGATCTCGTTTGGGCTGTGCAATGCCAGATTGCCTTAGAGGCCTTCTTCCAGTAGTTACCCCAATGTGCCACTAATGTCCTTATATTTGCCTTGTACCTACTTACAGTATTTCTTAAAACAGC
This sequence comes from Taudactylus pleione, assembly GCA_031769625.1. Lineage (NCBI taxonomy): Eukaryota > Metazoa > Chordata > Amphibia > Anura > Myobatrachidae > Taudactylus > Taudactylus pleione. The sequence goes on along the minus strand of JAUIMM010000104.1, from coordinate 805,646 downwards.
TGTAATTGAAAACTTTCCCCATCTGTCTCCCTCATAATCCCCAGCAGTACAGTTATTTTGTGGAATAATCCTGATTCTTGGGGTCCAAAAGACATAAACAATTTGACGTGTGGCTTCTATAGATATGGGCGTGATTTGGTGGATCAGCATAACCTTGGCGATAGGTGCCAGCACTGTATGTGCTTTGGATGCTAGAGCATCACCAAAATGTGCCTATTCATGGCATTTCGGAGTAATAGGCGGGAGGGGGCACTGGAGCACCCCAATCATTTTTTTTTTAAATTGGCCACTGTGACCTGTGTATCTTAAGGTCTTGCTAATTGGGTCCTGCTTTTTGCCTTGAAATGCGAGGCGATGTGGATCTTTGATTTGCCCAACTAACCTACAACATATATAAAAAAGCCCCTTTATGTAGTTCTAGTAAGCTGCCAACATGACCTCCTCTACCTACAGTACAGTCCAACAATTCCCATATTAATTTCTCCTACAAGAAGATGGCTCCAAATATCACTTGTGCGCGTTCATATTTGTGTACCTTCCCTCTCTGACTATTCACTGCTGGATTTACACCTTCTCCATATAACTGATTACAGTACTTTATATATTATTGTGTTCATAGGTGGGTGTTGGGATTTGTCCTATGTTGTGTCCTCCTCCTGATAACCACCTGCACTGTGCTGGGACTCATCTTCGGAGTTGTGGGTCTCTACCTCTTGCAAGACCCTGTGAATAGCAGACAGAGAAAGAGGGATGGATTTAGGCTCCTGTTAATGTAAGTAATTTGGGACTGTTTTTAGGGACCTTGTGATCAAAAATAACAATAAATAATCCCATGGAACATGTTATATGAGGAGGAGGTAGTTGGTGTCTTGTTTTTCAATATCATACAAACTCGGCACTCACATGCTTTTCAAACTGCAACTCCTTTGAACATAGGGAATGTTGGTTCCAAAATATTGCAATAATTTGTTAAGCTGGCCACCGCTTCACGGTCATTCCCATCTAGCCAGTCCCTACGCTGATTCTCAGATAAATGAACTTGATCTGCCACCTTTGGCTCAAGCTTGCATACATATTAAACATGAAACTGGGTCCTGCCTTAAAGAGACAGGACCACACCCAGGGCTATCAGTTAATAAGCACCTGGAAATAGAAAAAAGTTTGTCTTACATTTGAAAAACAGGGTGCCCTAGCAAGTGTGACCACAAAATTTAAATCAACGACAGGCTCAATCCACGGCACTCGACCATCTAGGGTGCCCTTGGTATGTGACCACACCATCTACATAAAAAATATCATACAAACTCGGCACTCACATGCTTTTCAAACTGCAACTCCTCTGTTCAAAGGAGTTGCAGTTTGAAAAGCATGGTCGAGTGCCGCACCTTAGAAAGATATATGAGTGTTGATTTGTGGGGGCACCAGGCCAAGATATTTCTTGAGTGCCGGACCGTGGAGGTATATATATATATTAGGGATGTGCAGGCTCGGATAGGTTCGAGTTTGCACGTTGAGTTCGGATTTTTCCCTCCAAAAAAACGGAACTCAGAAAGAGGCTAAACGTCATCTTACATGGACGAACATCATCATTCCTGGACAAAAGTCCAGGAATGATGATGTTCGTCCATGTAAGATGACGTTTAGCCTCTTTCTGAGTTCCGTTTTTTTGGAGGGAAAAATCCGAACTCAACGTGCAAACTCGAACCTATCCGAGCCTGCACATCCCTAATATATATATATATATATTCTCACTCATAGATCTGTTTATTAAGACCCCCCTGAAATTAAGATTTCTTATCACTGATCATCTTTCTTCTGGCTATTTACACATTGCTTTTGTAGTATTGCTATCAGAGATGAGCGGTTCGGATTCTGTGGAATCCGAACTGCTCCGAACACCGGGGATCTGAGTTCACCCAAGCTGAAACTTGGGTATTCCCGCCTGACCTTCCCACTTCGAGGCCGAACGTCTTCCTCCTGACATCGGATTCTCGCGAGAGCTTGTTTCTATAAAAGGCGCCGCGACCAGGACTCTGCGCCATTTCACTGTTCATTCACAATGTTTCTCTGCATATGTTAAAGTGGCTGTGTCCACGCTGATGTATGCTGCACTACTCTGCTGATTAAAGTGGCTGTAGCTTGTGTCCAGACTCCAGATTCACAAGTGGCTGTGGTGTTAAGTGACTCTATAGGGGACATGCTGCACGCTGATGTATGCTGCACTACTCTGTTGATTAAAGAGGCTGTAGCCCATGTCCAGACTCACAGTGGCTGTGCTGTTAAGCGACCGTGTATTGGGGGGCACACTGCACGGCACACTGATGTATGCCCTGCTATACTCTGCTGATTAAAGTGGTTGTGTCCAGACTCACAAGTTACTGTGTGTACAAGGCATTCTGATGTATGCTGCACTGTACTCATGCCCATCTGCTCCAGTGTAAAAAAAAAAAAATAATAATATATTTTTTTTAAATTAATAACAGTTAAAAACAACTGTTTTGTATGCTGTATCCCCCTGTGTACTGCATACAAGCACCGTGAGTCGTGACTCCTTGGGCCGTTGCCCTTTGTGTATACTGTATACAACCACCAGAGCCTTAACTAGACTTTTTGGTGCCCTGTGCCAGAAAGAGCATTGGCGCCACCTCATTTTTCAAAGGGACATAATGCACCCAAAAACGGGCCATGGCTTCATGGGGAAGAGTCAGGGAAGAGATAGGAGAGGTCAGGAGATGCTGGGGATGAAATAAGAGAAAGCTGCAAGCAAGAATGATAATACACAGAAATTTGACAGGCCCAAACAGTGCCCCCTGACCTGTGGTGCACTGTGCGATGGCTCCGGCCGCACTACCCTAGCTACGGCCCTGACAAGCACCGTGACTCCTTGGGCCATTGCCCTTTGTGTATACTGTATATAAGCACTGTGACTCCTTGGGCCGTAGCCCTCTGTGTATATAAGCACCGTGACTCATTGGGCCGTACCCCTCTGTGTATACAAGTACTGTGACTCCTTGGGCCATAGCCCTCTGTGTATACAAGCACTGTGACTCCTTGGGCTGTACACCTCTGTGCATACAAGCACTGTGACTCCTTGGGCCGTATCCCACTGTGTATACAAGTACTGTGACTCTGCTGGCCGTACCCCACTGGATGGGTGGGAGGGCCCAAAGACAATTCCATCTTGCACTACCCTTCATTTCTGCCACTGCTGTCTGGCAATGTTTCATAGATGTGCTTTAAACTGCGTTGTCTGTGCTGCTGCTCTGTTCTTAGTAACCAGCCAGCTCACTGCAGCCTTTGACCAATAATGGTGAAAACAATATTGTGAGCTGTGACAAGGTCTAAAATGACTGTAAGTGACTGGAAATTAATGTTATTGAGGTTAATATTACTCTAGGAACAAATTATGTGATTTTAGCTTTTTGTCAATTTTTGTAAAAAATCCAAATCCAAAACCAGTCACGGCGGTTTGGCAAATCCAAATCCAAAGTCGGACGATGAATCAGAGCCAAATCCAAATCCAGCAAAAATGGTCCAGCTCACATCTCTAATTGCTATGTATATATACAAAATATGCTCACTCCCTGACTTTTGAGAACCCTCATTTGCTGTTGAGATTTGAGCTAGTTATTACAGGTCTTTAGGGCCTATTTATCATTCAATATTTGTGGCATGTACCCGCAAATATCACATTAGCTGTCCAAGCTGCTATATCTTGGGGAAAGGGAGGTGCAGTTAGGATTTTAGACATTGGGGTAGTCCCCTAATTCTAACATGCAGCTGACTAGATATATTAGGTACAGGAGAAGGCAGAGCCGGCCCTAGCCAATTTGGTGCCCTAGGCAAGATTTGGGCTGGTGCCCCCCCCCGGCATATAATCCCACCACCAATCTTGGTGTTTACACGCCGACGCCAAAAGAGAAGGGAGTAGTACAGGACCGGTCTCCAGGTTACTGTACATCACAATTAACATTACAGGTAACTAATGTATGATAATAAATTAATCACACTATCATATGCTGCACAAGTAATAATACTTTATTGCTGTACAGTATATCAATGGGACTGGATATACTGTATAATGATAAACAAGGCTATACTCTATGCTGATAAGGGGTATTAATGTGTACAAAGTGTGATGTTCTGGGTTGTTTGTGGACCCGGGGTGGTAGCAGGAGCGAACACAGAAGCAGATTTGAAAATAAAACTAGGATTTTTAATAAGTGCTTGAGTAGACATATAATGGCAGTAAATAAAAGTCCAGGAATATATAAATGTGCACAAGAGTTCTGTGGTGGGAGTAGAAGGGTTAATGTCCAAGTAGAAATAATTAGAGCTGTCCAGGTGTGCAGGTAGTGAAACTGAAAATAATCAAGCCAGGTTTGCAGGTAGTGAACAGAAGCGCAGGATGTCAGCAGGCTCAGGCACTCAGGTATGGGCAAGGGTGATGGAGGAAGCGGGGTAGTCCAGTGGGAGCTAGGAGCTGACAGGCAGACTGGCAGACAGCGAATTCACAGGAACAAGTAAGCACAGAGAACTCCCTCTCAGCTAGGCTGAGATACACGTTGCACTGGCAAAGAAGGAAGGCACTGACCCTTCCTAAATACCCCATGCCGTGCTGTTACTGGCCGGAGGGAACATGTGACTCACCAGGATTGGCCAGCCGCATCACATGGCCAGAAGGCAAGATGCCAAACGGAATGCAGACGCCGCCAGGCCTTACCAGCGCAGAGTGACAACAGGCCCGCACAACAACACGCGCAGCCAAAGCCCCCCGCCAGACACCAGCTCCGCCACCAGACAGCCCGCGCCACAATGACCTCAAAGGTAACACTCGCCTAGCGCCATGCTGAAATACCCTGGCCGTGACACAAAGCAGGTATCAGGCAATACTGAACATACTGTTATAGGACAATACTACACAATCGCATCCCTTTTTTTTCTTAGTACTATAAATATGGAGGGTCATTACAATAACTAGTAAATGTGTGTATAAACCATAACGCCGTAGTGAAACAGAAATGTGTGTGCAGAAGAGCTTGCAATCTAATGTACATCTTTCTGTTGCAGTGAGGTGTATCTGACCTTTATATTCTCTTGGGCACTCGTCCTCTTTGTGTTCATCACCTTCTTGGTTGGAGGAAATGTACACACCCTTCTGTGCCAACACTGGGACAATGGGGACATTTATACGGTGAGTAAATACAATAAGGGAGAGCGCAAACTCTACTTTAAAGTATGCACATTACAAGGCGTCAGAGATACGTCACACTTGTATAATTCTTTTCAGTTTTTGGATGACCCTCGCAATCTACCTAACATCAACCTGCAAAGGCAACTCGGGCTCAGGGAGAGTTCCAACTTCTCGGATATGTATGAGTAAGTAAATAAAATAGTAGCAGAATTGTGCCACTGTGGTGGATGTACAGTATGCTGCATGTGGTTACACATTTGTCCTCACCTCTATTTAGGGTGTCTGTATATGCGACTGATATTTGTCCTGGGATTGGTGTGTTACTGTGTCCTATATCCACTCCTACTACCCAGGGCAGCATTTGTGCTACATACAGTATGGCCTTATTCCATCACACACTGAATACAGCTGGCAGGAAATAAATAAAACTCTTAGGGGTCTATGTACAAAGCAGTGATAAGTGACAGAGTGAAAAGTGATAAGTCTGTGATAAGTGCCAGCCAATCAGCTCCCAACTGCCATTTTTCAAACACAGCCTGTGAGATGGCAGTTGGGAGCTGATTGGCTGGTACCTTATCACTGTCTTATCACTTTTCACTCTGTCTCTTATCACTGCTTAGTACATAGACCCCTTAGGGGTCTATTTACTAAGCAGTGCTAGGAGACAGAGTGAAAAGTGATAAGGTGCCAGCCAATCAGCTCCCAAGTGTCATTTTTCAAACACAGCATGTGAGATGGCAGTTGGGAGCTGATTGGCTGGCACCTTATCACTTTTCACTCTGTCTCCTAACACTGCTTAGTAACACTGGAGCGACGGGAAATTGTTCTGACATTGGAACGAATGCCATGAACAGTGATTGTGCGTCCACACTGGACGACTTTAATGTACGATAGAACGATCACCGTTACGTCATTCGTTAACAATGCACCAGCCGCTGGTGATATCGCTATTTTTGATGTGCAGCACATCAAACCTGGCGACCGTCACTTGGGGCATGCGGGAGCGCACAATCATGTGTACACACTCAGCCATGTAGGCGATATGTAGTTACAAAACGGCATAACTGCCCGACAATGCTCCAGTGTGTACCCGGCATTAGTCTGACTTTGTCTCTGCCTTCTCCTTGCAGACAGTGCAAGCGTGGTACACCTATCTGGGATGTCCTACAATTTAGCAATCCCATTGACTTGGAAAGTGCCTTCAACATTACCCAGGTAAGAAGAAATCCGTGTGATTGCTCTGCATGTCATTTATGCAATGTATACATTATAGGGCTCTGGCAGAGTTGGACGCATATATTTTATTTGCATAAAATGTGCATTCTTTTTCCTTAATGTGCCTGTGTACAGATAACAGACTCATACTTCCAGCTTTTGACACATCTTACACTTCGATTTCTTACGCCTGCAGAATGGGAATGGGGCAGGATGGGAATGGGGCAGGCATGAGTAAGCCAAGTTATTACCCGATGTAGCGCAGATACACCTGTTAGGGATGTTTTACTTGCAGGTGCTGGACTGAAATAAACTATTATTATATAGTGTACAAACAGTAGTGGAACCAGTGAGCGCTGGGCCCAGATGCAACAATATGCTTTGAGCCCCCACGGCCCGTACCACAAACCCCATATTAGGGTCTCTCTGCTTGCCGAAGGCGTATGCTCGTAAAAAGGGCGTAGCCTCATGGGAAAGGGGGCACGGCCTCGTGGCACACAGGGTATCAGTATTATTATATGTACAATGTAAAAGTACACATATATTGATGAAACTTCCGAATTCACTACTGAGACTGTCAGGTCGCATCTCTTTGCTCTAAGTAAACACACTTGTTACTCTTGACGTACACCTGTCACAGTGATGTGCAGCTGGCCGCAATTCCAGATGCGTCCGACAGAACTCGCACATGTAAGTGTGCTTTTCTTTTTCATGTGTATGTCTTCTCCTGTGTACTGTGGGGGAACAAGTGTTCAATTCTATGGGGGTGAAAAGGGACGCATCCCCCAATTCATGCTGACTGCGCATGCATCTGACTCGCACAACATGGTGTACACATACGTCACATGCTGCGTCCGTACTCACAGGCAAGTTACGTCCGTGTCGCATCTTGCGGGAACAGAGACTTAAGGGAAATAAACGTTTCTGGGTGGCAGCTATGCAGCGAGTAATCAGACGTACGGAGCGGCTGCGTCTGATGGGAGTGTGCTTCATACTGATGTGCAGGCCCAGTTGGGACGTCTGCTGCTGATGGATCGCTTGCAACTAGCATGGGGCCGGTGCAAGTGCCGTTACTGATGATGGCAGTTGCGTCTGCGAACGCTAGAATTGTGGGCTTGCACTTTCCGAAACACAGATTTGCGACTTAGGGCCTGATTCTGCAAGGATTGTAATTGCAAAGCTGCACGCAGGCTATAGATATGCTGTATGAATGCACGCAGGCTATAGATATGATGTATGCACGCAGGCTATAGATATGATGTATGAATGCACGCAGGCTATAGATATGATGTATGCACGCAGGCTATAGATATGATGTATGAATGCACGCAGGCTATAGATATGATGTGTGCACGCAGGCTATAGATATGATGTATGAATGCACGCAGGCTATAGATATGATGTATGAATGCACGCAGGCTATAGATATGATGTATGCACACAGGCTATATATATGATGTATGCACACAGGCTATAGATATGATGTATGCACGCAGGCTATAGATATGATGTATGCACGCAGGCTATAGATGTGATGTATGCATGCAGGCAGCTTTGCAGTTGCAACCCTTGCAGATATGGTAATACAGCAGGAGGCATCACGCCTCCTGTGTATAACTTATCCAAGCTGCGTTGTCCAACGCAGCATCGGATAATCTGCGTACCATAGGCCGGGTGTGGTGACCCATGAGGTTCCGCAGCCGGTCGCCGCAGTTTAGAGGAAGAGGCCAGGAAATCAGACGACGGAGATCCTGGCTTCTTCCCTCCGCCGCAATGGCAGCGACACACCTCTGTGTGGGCATTGTCGCCCCCTCCCTACCTGCCCCCAAATGGCAGCAGACTGTCAATCACTGACAGTCTGCTGCCAGTTTACGTGCGGTCTCTCCGACCCGTTCTGCACATGCGCAGAACGGGTCTGGCGCCTGCGCAGATTCCCAAACATCGGGAATCTGCGTTCAGCAGTGCACTAGCGTGCACTGCTGAATTACGCCCTTAGTTCGGCTAATTGATGCATTTGCATATTAAATTGGAAACAACGCTGCGTCTGCAGAAGCATCCGACTCAGAATCGGGCCCTATACGAGTCATATGAAATTGAAAAGTAATCATTGTGCCTACTGGATTAATGCATACTGTATAGGCTAGGGGGCGCTATGCTGTGTCTGAGAATACACGTGGGAGTGTTCTGCTCACATAACATGTGACTACAGGAGCTCATGGAGCAAATAGATTAACATTTTACACTTCATATGGAGAATACTAATATATAGTATATACCATTGTGTTCTTACTTCTTAGTATTATTTTCAGCTTTAGGCTAGTATTGTATGATGGGCTGAGACTGGCTTTCCATACAGTGCAATAGCTGAGTCACCCTGATGATCTGATCTACCTGTCTTATTAAGTAATGAGTAATGTTGAAGGGACAATCACAATGACACTGAGCTCTAATCATGGTGTCAGACTGAATTGCACTAAACCTGTTTTCTTGCCATTTTCCCATCTCCTCCCAGTATACAGCACAACTTCAGGCGAAGATTGACAACTTCACAGTGGATGTGGCCGGGCTCAACATGATCTCCAATATCGCAGTGAGAGTTCTCTCAGACTATAACAACAGTGGACTGGACCAAGTGCCCTATATTACCATCCTGGCACAGGTGTGACATTTAGGCTCTTGTCAGTTGGCATGGCCAAATGGTAGATTATATGGCCAGGAAATGAAGGTCAGCCAGTCTCAGTAAAAGACAAATGCTTGCATAAATGGTGGCTAACTAGTTCTAAGGAATGCAACAGTGTTGTAACTAGCAGAGCTGCCATCAGTGGGGACCAGGGTGGGCTACTGTAGGGGGGGGGGCACCGGCTCCAATGACCCAAACTGTGAACTGCGTCCGAGTCACAGTCTGCTTGTAAATTAGAAGCACTATTCAGAGGCATCAGACCTGGTGTACCCGGATTAGGATGGGTCCTTCTCTCAGGCACATGTTCATATGTGCAACTGTAACCAAAACGAAAGCAGGGAACAACATTGTAGCCCATTGGAGCATAGCAGGAGCCTAAAACCACCTTCCCTTTCTGTAATGAAATAAGCAGGAGCGCTGCCTGGTGATTACGTGGTGTGGGCTGCACATCCCCATCTGATCTCAGAGCGGCTGCTGGTGTTGTGCTGTGTATCCTGCTGCTCTGTGCAGAGGAGGTCACGTAAGGCAGAAGTTGGCTGCTCCTTGTGAAGAATAACATTAAGTTTAGTGTTATTCTCTGTTTTACAATAGCAGGGAACCAGGCAAAGCTCAGTGGGTCAGAGGGGGCATAAAGCAGAGAAAAAGACCAATATGGTATACAGAAGGACGGAGCTGGGGGCCACAGGTGCAGGCTTAGCAGTAGGGCCAGATTATAGGCCACGTGGGCATGAGGCATACTTGCCTTCTTTTGAAAAAGTATTTCAGGGAGATTGTGAAAGCAACATGTATGAGCGCGCTTTAAAGTGGACGTGTACTGCTACATCGGAGAGGCGTGTCACATAATTGACTTACATCCAAATGTTAATGAGTCCCAAAGCAATATCTACTTGTTGATGAAAACACACTGATACTTATCAGAAAATGTCTGCAGCCATAGGGATCATTGTGCCTTATACTAACCAATGCAGGGAAATGATACTAATGATCCTATTTGAATGTACAGATCTGCTTTTTATTAATGTAACAGCTTCATAATTGGGTTAAGGTGCAATCAGGGAGCTTGCTGGACTTTTCAGGGAGTCAGGGAGATTGCTACTATTTCAGGGAGTCTCCCTGACAATGAGGGAAAGTTGGGAATATGGCATGAGGCCTAGTGTGAGAAGTGGAGGAGGTGTGGCCAGTGTGGTGTGGGTGTGGCCAGTGCCAAGTGGGTGTGTACAATAACAGCCCCAATGTCTCCCTAAATATGTAAAAGTATAAAAATTGCAACAATTTGTGAGGAAAATAGAAATATAATTGAAATACTTACTGAATGATTTATGGCCGACCAGGTGGCCAGCTTTTGACTGGTCATCATCATCCTGCCTATTTTTATGTGTAGGCCTGGAGCTGTAGCTCCATCTGCCCCAATGTTAATCTAGCCCTGTTAGGCAGGCTGCAGTTGGCACTGTGCCGATCCACAATCTCCTCTGGATAGTAAACCAAGGAAGTTTTCAAAATGGAACTGTTCTACGACTAACTAATGGATGCTAAGGGGTATATTTACTAAAGTATGGGTTTTTAGAAGTGGAGATGTTGCCCATAGCAACCAAACATATTCTAGCTATTATCTTCTAGAAGGTGCTAGATAAATGATAACTAGAATCTGATTGGTTGCTATGGGCAACATCTCCACTTTGAAAAGCCCACACTTTAGTAAATATACCCCTAAATACAATAGCAAATGTGAAGATGATTATATTACCTTTCCCTTCTTTTCTGTTCTGGGAAATGGTCACTAATCTGAGCAGGCAGGTGATTAAATAGTTGAATTGTTACTTTTGTCTCCCATCCATTTAGCCGATTAAATGTTAACATCAACCTATTAAATCTTACTGAGAAAGTAAACACTATTATCTTTTTTAAACATATGACAAAAATAGACATAGCCTGTCTAATATTCGCCTTCCATTCATTGGAAAACACGTGTTCACAGATATTGCATTCATAGTAAGGACTGGTGATCCTTTAGGCATCTACTTATCAAGCAGTGATAACCCCTTTATCTGCCTGTTTTTGCTGTAGGTAATCACAACTTTCTCTTATTTAGCAAGAGGGATAACAAGAGCCGTTACACATACCTAGAAATGGGGGAACCCTGAAGCCAGGGCAAATCTCAATGTGCATGCACAACTGCAGCATGAGGATGGCTGTGAGGAGAGAAAGTCACTGCTTGGACAGAAGATAAACAGGGACACACATGCGTTCTGTATTGCTGCAGATCACAGAGATACAGAATGCACCCACTGAACCACTAGTAATAAATACATCTTATAGTAACCTATTATTTTCTGGATTGCACAACTACTACACACACACACACACACTACAGTGCCAATGATTTGCCCATAAATGTAAAACTATACGTATATATATATGTATATAGGGCCTGATGACGCAATGACAATGTTTACGCAGTTGAGCGATTAGCAGTAATCTGCACGTGCATCAAGTTTCATTACAGTCGGAGGTCGCAGCTACTATTTTCTGGCAGAGTGATTGACAGTCAGGGAGCGTTTGGGGGAGGTAATGGGGAGTGGCTGCAAAAACGCAGGCGTGTCGTGACCGTTTTTTAGGGTGTGTCCCAGCCTGTGCCTGCAATCCCGTACACAATAAAAATAGCTCCGGCATCTCAGTTCATTCTGCACCACCATAGGGTTACTCAGAAGGACGATTATCAAACTATCTGCGACCGAATGCAAATCCCGATTGCTGCGACATTTGCATATTCTCATAGCCGCTGCGTACAAATTGCAGCAGCTGCGACATTAGCGCCCATCTTTGAATCAGCCCCACACTATGGTTCATGCATCTTGCAAAACTTTTAAACTCAACCAGTAGTCATTCTCATTTCTCCCATCTGTTCCTCCAGATACAGAAGCCTCTTCTTACAGTGGATCCTGGGGAGTTATCCCTAGCCCTGGAAAGTCTTTCATCCACCCAGGTAATAACAAAGCATCTATCTAAGGAATCTAGGTAATTGGCCGTTCTACCAATGTGATGATGTTTTTGTAACGAAACAATACCAATAGAGGATGTGCTTTTATTTATCAGTTTTGCACAAGCAAAATCTGATTTTCATTTTTCATTTTAAGTGTATTCATGTACTGTGTGCAACTCATTATATTACTGACGGCAACTCGCATTGAACGTTTCATTGTGATTTTACTTAGTGTCTTTATAATCTTGTGTCAGATACTTTGTGCAGCCTGGGGCATCCTCTGAGTGACCCCTTCAATTCAGACAAAACTATTCTAGAACACATGTTGCATCTTACAGTTCTGCAGTGATTACAGCTAAATCTGCTGAATCTATTAATAAACCTCATCAGGCTCCCAGACGACCACATATTAATCTCTGGGTTTAAATCAAGTGGTAGATCCCCCATCAAAATCTGCTTTGGCCCAGGTCATACTTCCCACTAATTTCCCTGTCGTTTCATTTTCTCCTCACTCAGAGCAATGCGACAATCAGAAGCCAGCTGGAGAACGAGGCAGCGGCACTGAGAGATCTGCAGAATACCACTGTGCGAGATCAAGAGGCTGATGTGGTACGTACACTCCTTGTACAGAGCTCACGTTCTCATCCAGGAACCAGAAGTCACCCTCATGCATGCATTCTAACATCAATAATACATCACAAGTAATCTGTTTGTATATATATATATATACAGTATATATGTATTATATAATATAAGAACATTGTATCTGTGGTCCTGGTATAAAAGATAGACAGAAATTAGATAGACAATGTCTAGATAGACACCAAATGTAAGACAGTCAATAGGTCAACAGGGTAAAATGTTGACACAAAAATGGTCGACACACAACTGGCCAACACTTTTTTTTTATATAACCCTAGTCTTCTCCTTGGCGCCTAACCCTAATCCTCCGATAAGTGCCTAGCCCTCCCTCCTGGTGCCTAACCCTAGCCGTTGGGCTAAGTGCCTAACCCTAACTATTCCTTCTAGTGCCTAACCCTAACCCTCTGGTAAGTGCCTAAACTGAAAAAAAAATGCTTGTGTTGACCATTTGTGTGGTGACCATTTTTGTGTCGACCTTTTGACCTTGTAGACCTTCTATCATGTTGACCTTTGCTGTGTCGACCTTTTGTCTGTCTAACATCTGGTGCCAAATGTAATAGGGAGAGAGTTTAGAAAATGTGGGAGAAAACTGTCACATTTTTAAACTCAGCTAATGTAATAAAGTCACAGAACAAGTAAACTTACTTGTTTTTCAGACTCAAAAAACTCTCAAGATTTAAACCATCATCCAGGTGTTTCCTGTATTGAAAATACAACTCGATGAAAGTATTACTGTGAGAGTTTTACTGCTAAACTCGCATTCTCTAAACTCTCAGCCAATTACATTTGGCCCCTGGTGTCGATCTAGACATTGTCAACCTTTTTACTGGGCAACATAGCAGTCAGTGCACAGGGCACACAGTGACATTGGTGTGAGAGGTGGGTGAAGGCGCTGCTGCCACCAGTCTGTATAGCGCTGCTGGTCATGTGGGCCACTCCCGCTACAGGAATACAAAAACACCTCAAATAAAAAAAATTGTTGGCAAAGACGATGTCATCATGAACGAAGCCGCGGGCAGTAGCTGTTCTACTCCTTGCAGTTTTACACAGAAAGTTACATTAGGGCATGGTAAGTCTAGTACAAATACTCTTGTTACATTGTAAATGACAGACATTTATGGCTGACAAGAATATGGGATGTCCGGAGCTTCTCTGCACATGTAATGGTCCGGTATATGCTCAGATGAGAAAACGGGGCCACATGAGGACGGACACCAAGCCCGGCCCCAATATTTGATATGGATCCCGACAATAATGTATTCTACCCGTGGTCACCGAGTTTACTGGATTAATAGCTGCCTCTACTAGGTATTTGTGACGGATATCATTTACATCACTAGAATGGCATTTAACGTGACTCCGCCCTCTCATTTGCCTATGATGCCTCTGGTATTAGAACTACTGTTATTAGTGAAAGAGAGGAAAAACATTGACAAATAGCAAATAACCACATTAATGGCTGGATTTCTGAATTACATGAGCAGTATGAATTTATTCCATGGTGATTATTTTTTACATTCACTCTGGTGCACTTTCCAGATTCTATAAATGCAGGTAACCATTTCATTTTACTTTATCTAACATTTAAAAGTAAATAGAAATTCTATATTTGGCCAAATTACTATCATAGGTAGGTGCCGCCTGTGCTGGAGGCCTCTATCATAGTTTGGCCACAGTGTCACTGTTGCATTTAAATGCTACTGACCTAGGGGGTCATTCAGACCCGCTCGCGAGTGCAGGACGCTCGCAAGCGGGTCGATGTTACCCCACTGCACATGCGCACGACGGAGGGAGCTCCGTCGTGCGCATGCGCGAGACCTCGCACCAAAGGGGGCGTGCTGTCGATGGTGACTGACAGCACGCCCCCTTTGGTGGGCGTGCCGGGGGCGTGGCTGCCAGACGGAGGCGTTCCCATGGGATCGCCTACCGTCTGGGTCCGGCCCCACTGACATGACTAGTGATGTCAGTGGGAGTGATTTTGGCTCTGATAGAGCCAAAATCACTCCAGGGCTTGCGGTCACCGAGACCCTACGGCAGGGTCTCGTTGCAAGCCCGATGGTCGCGATGGTCTTGACCATCGCGACCATCTTTTTGGCTGCTCGCATATGCTGTGGGTGGTCACCCACAGCTATGCGAGCGGCCAGGAGGCCACTCCATTTTTAGGTAGGAGGGCACTGATTCAGAGCGAGCGCTCTGGTCAGAGCGTCCGGCTCTGAATCAGGCCCCTAGTTCATTACCTGCTGCAATCCACTCTCAGACACGCTGTCTACCTGACACACACATAATTAATTACTATCAAGATAATGATTCAGTCTTGACACAGCTCTGTGTCCCTTATGTCTTTTGTATGATGTATAGAGCTACACGGAAGGTTTAATGGGTCAGCCATAAACTGTACCAAAGCACTGTAATAATTATCACATTCAAAGGAAGTTTATAGATCCATTGGGACACCAATGAGGATTCTGAGGTTCACCAGATGTCCTTTCTATTTTCACAAAACGAGTTCTAAACCTACAGTAATTATCTAAAAATAATTTTAGTAACAATGAATAGACCCCTTAATCTTCTAATCATTTTCTCTAGATTTAGGTCTTTTCTCCCTGTGATAAATAGCAGTTTACACAGTTACCTGTTGGATTACGTGATCTACAAAAGATAATAGCAGAAACTAGAAAGCAAATACATTTATGACTTCTGCTAATTCATAACCCAAAACAATGTTGCTTGTTACTGTATTAAAAGATTTACTTCTCTAAATAGAACAAGAATTAATTAATCAGTATAGGAATCTACGGAATCGGTATGATTTACCGATGGGTTGGAATCCCGACAGCGGCTGCCCGACATGGGTGAAAATCCCGATCGTCCCTTAGGTAAGTATTGACTAACCTAATTCCCTCCCCTAACCCTAACCCTCCCTTAGGGGTGCCCCCAGTGCCTAACCCTAATCCCCCCTCTAAGTGCCTAAACCTAACCCCTCCTTCCCCGCCACCTAAACCTAAGTCCCCCGGGGGGGTATCTAACCCTAAATCCCCCCAGAGGTGCCTAACCCTAACCACCCTTCCTGTAGCCTAAACCTAACCTCCGGGGGGGTGCCTAACCCTAAGTCCCCCCCGGGAGCCCTAAACCTAACCCTCCCCCCCACAGCTATCCGCGATCAGCGCCCGGCGTCGCTTCGATCGGGATGCCGGGCGCCGGTCTCCCGGCGTCGGTAAAATGACAGGCGTCTAGATTTAGACGCCTGTCATTTAACCCTCGTCGGGATTAAGCAGTCGGGAAGCCGGCTGTCGGGATTAGGTCCGCCAGCTTCCCGACTGCATACCAGAATCTACAGTATGTAACTATGTATATTGGGGATGCGATCAAAATACTGACAGTCAGAATGCCGACGCCCGAATCAGAATCCCGGCTCTGGCATCCCGACGGTAAGTACTAGAGTTAGGGGGGAGGTTAGGGTTAGGCACTAGGGGGAGGGTTAGGGTTACGCACTAAGGGGAGAGGGTTAGGTTTAGGGTGTGGGGGGGGTTAGGTTTAGGCAGCGAGGACGGAAGGTTAGGGTTAGAGGGTCTGGATGCCAGCATCGGGATTCTGACCTTAAATAAGATACTGGTAAACCACAGAGGTTTCACCCCAAACTACTGGGCAATCACCAAACTATCACCAAACTGCA
The DNA here is from genome assembly GCA_031769625.1 of Taudactylus pleione. Classification (NCBI taxonomy): domain Eukaryota; kingdom Metazoa; phylum Chordata; class Amphibia; order Anura; family Myobatrachidae; genus Taudactylus; species Taudactylus pleione. Next base: position 789,262 of record JAUIMM010000104.1, on the reverse strand, counting down.
AATTACAAATTGAAATCATGGCAGATTACAGCTGTGTTATGGAATGCTAGATTAGGAAATCAGACGAAGAACATTTGCAGTTTTCCTATAATAATCCATTAATGTATGTGAGAAGCAAAAGTTTACTATCCCAATGTGCAAACTATTTCCCACCAAGTGGACCAATAACAAAGAGCATCTCACACTTTGCAAGAGTTAAGAATGGAACGTGTTATAAAAATGTGTAAACTGTTATTGTATCCTTGATGCCTGTACTCACTGAGTTATGTATTGTGTGTGTTTTATTTTATTTATTTTTTTATTTTTAGAGTAAGTTGAACAGCAGTCTCCAGACTCTGGCTGTGTTGGCCCCAACCCTGAAGGTGAGTTCAGGCTGCTATTTATAACTGAACAAAAGGAGATCGCATATACAAAGCAGTCGGCGCAGAGAGCAAAACCTCTCTGGTGGTGCCATGCGGCCCAATTTGTGTCGGTGTGCCTAGAATTCTAACATACCGTACTGGACTGCGGAGCGAGATTGCAGGGTGTGCAGAGGGGCTGAATGTTGCACCATTCAGTTGCACTTCAACAGATATATTCTAATTTGTAGGCTTCATTGCTTAAAGTAAAATATATCATCAAATACACCAACGTACCACATTAAGAGAGAGAGACAGCCCTGAAGTCCCTTCAATCTCATGATTACGTTACTGTAAGCCAATTTGTAGGATAAAAGCTGAAATGTTTGGATCAATAAAAGTGAGGCTCTCAAGTGATAAAAACCTCCTATCTTAAAACCTCAACTTACCTTTAACGTGTTCTGTATGAAATCCTGGCGGCTACCCTTCTCACCCCCTAACCCTCCCTTAGAGGTGCCTAACCCTAAAACTCCCAGGATGCTGCCTAACCCTAAGTCCCCCTGGGGATTCCTAAACCTAACCCCCTCTTCCAGCACCCTAACCCTAACCTCCCCCTGGTGGTGCCTAACCCTAACCTCCCCCTGGTGGTGCCTAAACCTAACCCCCCTTCCCCTAGCCAAACCCTAACCCTCCCCGTGGGGTGCCTAAACCTAACCCTCCCTCCCCGCTTCTGTCGGGATTCCGTCGTCAGGCTGAAGATTGGCATCAGTATTTAGACGCCTATCTTTAGTACTAAGTCGGGATTTCGACACCGGGATTCCCATGCGTCTGCATTCTTCTAACTACATCCGCCTTTAACATATATAATCGAACAAAGGGCCTCATTCAGCTTTGGGAATAGACTAAGATATAGCAAGTAACTGTGAACTTGGACAAACCATGTTGCAATGCAAAGGGTGCAAATACATACATTATTTTTGCATGCAGGGTAAAAACTGGCAGCTTTTGCATGTAGCCCACAAATACTGCACAGCTTTATTTTAGCACTGCAATTTAGATTTCAGTTTAGCCACACCCCTCTCCCAAATCTAAATCTATGCACATTTTACATCTTCCCCACCTGTAGTACAGCATGGTTTTATTAAGATGCATAGTTACTTGCTCTATCCTTCTCTATTCCCAAAGCTGAATCAGGCCCAAAGACTCTGTTTTTCCAGAATCCCTTTTTTATTCTGTATTCCTTGGGCACTGTTTGTTTTTAGTATGCTGGACAAAATAACACTTATTTATGAAGAGTATTAAGGGCCGTGTAATGTCACATTGAGGGGCCTATTCATGATGTTAATTATCGGGGTCCAAACCCACTCGCCGCGGATTCCGGAGTAATTCATCATCTACAGATGGCAAATGCTCCCGCACTCAAGCTACAAAAATATTATATTTTCGGAGCTTGATGAATTCTGTCCCCAAAGTATGGGGACAGTGGGCCATTCCGCCAGAGGAAGGTAGGCAAGAGCTATCTGTGATACTAGTGTATGGGGACAGCGGGCCATTTCGCCAGAGGAAGGTAAGCAAGAGCTATCTGTGATACTAGGTATAGGGTCAGCAGGCCATTTCGCCAGAGGAAGGTAAGCAGGAGATATCTGTGACACTAGTGTATGGGGACAGCGGGCCATTCTGCGAGAGGAAGGTAAGCAGGAGATATCTGTGATACTAGTGTATGGGGACAGCCGGCCATTCTGTGAGAGGAAGGTAAGCAGGAGATATCTGTGATACTAGTGTATGGGGACAGCCGGCCATTCTGCGAGAGGAAGGTAAGCAGGAGATATCTGTGATACTAGTGTATGGGGACAGCGGGCCATTCTGCGAGAGGAAGGTAAGCAGGAGATATCTGTGATACCTCCTGCTTTACCTTCTTGATGAATGGCCCGAATACTTAATTTATAAAATTGCAGGTAAAAATTATAATTTTCACCCGCTTTTGTAAAAATTAAGTGATGCTGAATAGGCTCCCTAGAGATATGTTTTCCTAAAGTAGTTTTAGGTAGACAGAAGTTTTCTGAAATTCGCCTTGATCGTGTAAAAGGAAAGCCAAATCTGGCACGTTTGTACGAAAAGCAAAGACACACGCAAAGCTGATACCAAAAAATATCTGCCCTCCCTCACAGACTCTGCGCTAAGGCAGGTGTATGATCCATGCACAGAAGTTGGAGCGTAACAACACAAATGAACAAGAAACGGCTTTTGCACTGTGGCACTAAGATTTTTGCAGTTTATAAATGCTCCCCCTATACTTACATGTTATTTTACACGTATAATAATTATTTACATATATCCATTTATTTCCCTGCGATTAATAACATGAAATACAGTAACATCGGTTCTATACTATTTGGTATACCCTTGTCATTTTAGTTAGTCCCACTGTTATGAGATGTTCGTCTTATACAACAGATATACTTTTATCATTTAAGGTTCGTATAGACCGTACAATACAGGATATCAACACTCTAAAAGGACCTTTACTAGAGGGGACCATTGGCCTGCTGAAGAATGTAAGTTTCACAGAAAGTGCAAAGACAGAGACATTACTATAATACTAAGTGTGCTCATTTTTCCAGACATCAGCTACAATTGCACAACTTGACTACTGGTAAACATCTAATTGAACGCTACAGCACTACAGAACTCCTGTGGCACTATATAAATAAAATCTAATAATCATTTTAATTTCTGGTTATTTCACTAGGAGAGCAGGTGTCTGCTGGATCAGGCTCTAGAATATTTTATTCAGTACCTTGATTGGGTAAAACAAACAGTAAGTTGATTTAATCCTGTCATACATTTACTAACATATTGAGGCATATTCAATTAGCCCCAGGACTTACTGACTCTTTTAGCTCCAGCGTTAAGAGCCTGGAGTAATTTGATTACTGCCCGCTGTTAACCCTGAGGGTGCACTTAACGCAGATTTCTGCTCGCTCCTCAGGAGGGTGTGTACAGAAATTTGCGTTAAGCAAACCCACAGGGCTTAATCTGCGCGGTAACTGCATAGCGCCGGGCACTTAACCCAGAATCTATGCCTTACTGGCTGCGCATTGGCAACGGGGTTCACCATGAAATACTGGCATACTGCGGAATATAACTGAATAGTTAAAAGTCTGCGGTAAGTCCTGCGGCTAATTGAATATGCCCCATAATGTGATAGATTGATTATATACTTGTAGCTATTGAGTTCTCAGTTATATATCTGAGGTTTGAAATGAGATTACCGATTGTGTATTCTGGTTAGCACTAGTTAAGTATTTTCTGCTCACTTGCATTTTGTTGGCTAATTTCATGTATTTTTTCTAATTATTACTTCATACACATCTCACCAGTATATGTCTATTTCTTAGCTAATTATTTATTTTTCTGACCTCATTTTTGCTAAGTCATTAATATTGTATGTTATTATCATTTTTTATTTATTACTGTAGGGTGTGTATGGTATATGACTCATTTTGTACATCACCTCCATCATTGGGTAGAACAGGTAAAACCTGTTTTCTCCAAACTTGTCTTGTAATAGCATTGATACATTTATGCAACCGTTCCGTAAATCTTATTTTTATTGCAAATAGTAATGGTCACAGTAACATTTTGTAATTTAGCCTGAAATCACAAACTAGAGGGATATTTATGTGCTAACTTACAGGTCTCTTTTGCCAGGGTTTTGCACAAATAAAATGGAGTATTCAGCAGACACAACTTATATATTACAAGTTGGGTATACTACAGCTACATTTCATATTTATATGACACAACAAATATATTTTGTGTCTACAAACAGTCGTGATTATTATTATTATTATTAAATTTTATTTATAAGGCACCACAAGTGGTCCGCAGCATACATATAGCAGCAGTAGGACAGTACAGGGTACACAGAACATTACGTTACAATAGAAGTGCTAGAGAAGAGGGCTGTGAGATCAAGAGGGAGGAGGACCCTGCTCATAGGAGCTTACAATCTAGGGGAGAGGGGAGACAGATGACATGAGGCGTGAGCATGTGGTTGGGGACCAGGGGGCAGGAAGTAGGTGAGGAAGAGATGGCTGAGGTAGAAGGGCGGGGTGAGTGGTCTGGTGACAGGGTTATGTGGTGGAAGGGTTCGCTTTGATGAACAGGTGGATAGACATGTCAATGAAAGTTGTCCTAATATTCATGTATGCAACCACAGGAGGGGTTATATCCCATGGCCCCTTAGTGCTGCTGACGCTGCAGGCCTCTGGCCACATAGTTATAGTTTTATTTTTCTGCCACCAAAATGCTCATAATTATTTCATATCTTATTGAAAATACAGAAAGCTCACTTTATATATTTTCATGATCATACTTGATCTATGGGAAATGCCTGTGTCATCTTACTGCCCTGGGTTACTGACCAAAATGTCACCAGTCAGTTATACCCCTGAGGAACAAAATTCACATTGTGAAGGCAGCCATTTTGTTATCTGAACCAAACTGTTTTAGAACCATTGACCACTCTAAGGCAGAGGACCTATACTCTGAGTATACAGATGAGTAGTTGCTTGTGTGGGAAGTAAGAACAGGCTATTCCATACATTATGTTGTAATGTATGTTGTGTCACATGGATCAGTTGTGATTCTCAGGGGGCACTTGCAGTTAACAACCCAATAAAAAATTATCCATATGCCAAGAATCTCAAAAGTCAGGTTTTATTGGGGTTAATGAACATTTATGCTGTTCTGTATGTAATGCTATAAAATGCACTGCATCTGTACTTTCAATTATATTTTTGGTGCTAGAAGTCTCATGGGCCACAAAGGTTGTGCTCTCACAGATATTATGTCAAGTAAATTGCAATAAATCCTGTGTGCTGTGTTGTTTCAGATTACACAGAACATTGCTTCCTGCCGTTCTGTGCCTGTAACTCTCGACAACACTCGTGTCATCGTCTGTGATCATGTGGCCGACCCCTGGGTGAGTGCAGAAATAAGATGGTGGAGTAGGCCTCACTCATATTTCACTATGAGGCTCACCGGTCTTCAGCTAAGCCATTGTCTATATATTCATCCCACTAGGAATATTCTGTATTCTTCTGTCCCTTATGCAGTGAGATCATTGTAATTAACTTTTTTTTTTAGAACGGCTTTTGGTTTTGTCTTGGTTGGTGCACCTTCCTCTTGATCCCTAATGTCTTCTTAAGCATCAAATTCGCACAACATATTGCACCCAAATCTCGGTGAGTACCCGCCATGTTCAGCATCATGCATTTGGGCTAATTACAATTGCTACTACCATTGTTTTAGAAGTCGTATATGAGCCACACAAAAAGCCAATCCCAGTGACCATCAGATCAGGGCCCTGTCAGTTGCTGATCGGGACAGGCCGTTAATAGGGTTGGGCAATTAGGGATATTTACAAACATGTGAGAATGCACCTCCTACAGTGAAAATGCCATTAGACTTGTTTTATTTTTTTCATCAATGTAGCCTAATTTTATGCAACACACATAGAGTTTGTACACGTAATGACAGTGTCTGTACGTGAAACAGCAGCGCCTGTAAGGGGGGAAAATTATCCCTCTTCTGATGGGCATATCGTGGAGTTCTGTATTGAGTGCAGACTGGGCATGTCAGTGTTCCCAGCTGTGCATTCATATGCAAAAATTACTTTTTTTTATGATGGACAATTTTCTTTTCATTCAAGGTTCTATACCGGTGGTGTGTGTCTATGTATACAATGTGGGACTCGGATAAGTTATTTAAACACATTAAATCCTACAATAGATAGTTCAGATGGTAGGGTGATGTTATTAGATGATATCTTTTCACTTATAGACCTAACCATTACGTAAATAAATATACAGTGCATCCGGAAAGTATTCACAGCGCTTCACTTTTTCCACATTTTGTTATGTTACAGCCTTATTCCAAAATGGTATAAATTCATTTTTGTCCTCAAAATTCTACACACAATAGCCCATAATGACAACGTGTAAAAAGTTTTTTTTTAGATTTTTGCAAATTTAATTAAAAAAAAACTAAGAAATCACATGTACATAAGTATTCACAGCCTTTGCCATGAAGCTCAAAATTGAGCTCAGGTGCACCCTGTTTCCACTGATCATCCTTTGCAGCACCTCTACCTCTACAGCTTAATTGGAGTCTACCTGTGGTAAATTCAGTTGTTTGGACATGATTTTGAAAGGCATACACCTGTCTATATAAGGTCCCTCTCTTGACAGTGCATGTCAGAGCACAAACCAAGCATGAAGTCCAAGGATTTGTCTGTAGACCTCTGAGACAGGATTGTCTCGAGGCACAAATCCGGGGAAGGGTACAGAAAAATAGCTGCTGCTTTGAAGGTCCCAATGAGCACAGAGGCCACCATCATCCGTAAATGGAAGTAGTTCAGAACCACCAGGACTCTTCCTACAGTTGGCCGACCGTCTAAACTGAGTGATCATGGGAGAAGGGCCCTAGTTAGGGAGGTGACCAAGAACCCGATGGTCACTCTGTCAGAGCTACAGCATTCCTCTGTGAAGTGAGGAGAACCTTCCAGAAGGACAACCATCTCTGCAGCAATCCACCAATCAGGCTTGTATGCTAGAGTGGCCAGACGGAAGCCACTCCTTAGTAAAAAGCATATGGCAGCCTACCTGGAGTTTGCCAGAATGCACCAGAAGGACTCTCAGACCATGAGAAACAAAAGATTGAACTCTTTGACATCAATGCAAGGCGTTATGTTTGGAGGAAACCAGGCACCGCTCATAACCAGGCCAATACCATCCCTAGAGTGAAGCATGGTGGTGGCAGCATCATGCTGTGGGGATGTTTTTCAGCAGTAGGAACTGGGGAACTAGTCAGGATAGAGGGAAAGATGAATGCAGCAAAGTACAGAAACATCTTGGTTGAAAACCTGCTCCAGAGCGCTCTTGACCTCAGACTGGGGCGACGGTTCATCTTTCAGCAGGACAACGACCCTAAGCACACAGCAAAGATATCAAAGGAGTGGCTTGAGGACAACTCTGTGAATGTCCTTGAGTGGCCCAGCCAGAGCCCAGACTTGAATCCGATTGAACATCTCTGGAGAGATCAGAAAATGGCTGTGCACCGACGCTTCCCATCCAACCTGATGGAGCTTGAGAGGTGCTGTAAAGAGGAAAGGGTGAAACTGCCCAAAGATAGGTGTGCCAAGCTTGTGGGATAAAATTCAAAAATACTTGAGGCTGTAATTGCTGCCAAAAGTGCATCAACAAAGTATTGAGCAAAGGCTCTGAATACTTATGTGATTTTTTTTTTTTTTTATAAATTTGCAAAAATTTCAGAAAAACTTTTTACATGTTACCATTATGAGGTATTGTGTGTAGAATTTTGAGGATAAAAAAATAATTAATTTAATTTTGGAATATGGCTGTAACATAACAAAATGTGGAAAAAGTGAAGCCCTGTAAATACTTTCCGGATGCACTGTATATTTATTTACATAAGGGTTAGGTCTATAAGTGACAAGATATCATCTAATAACGTCATCCGACCATCTGAACTATCTATTGTAGGTACAGGGAGCATTACTATTGGGGGCACTACTACAGGGGGGCATTACTACTTGGGATATTTACAACAGGGGCATCATTACTAGGGCACTACCACAGGTGGCATGACTAGTGGGGCCACTACTAATGGGGGCATTGCAAAGGGGCACCACTCCTGGGGGCACTACTACTGGGGGCACTGCATAAAGGGCACCACTACTGTGCGCTCTGCATAAGGGGCACTAATACTGTGGGCACTGCCAATAGTAGGGGCACTGCATAAGAGCCACCACTACTGGAGCACAGCATAAGTGGCACTACCACTACTGGGGGCACTGAATAAGGGGCACTACTGCTATGGGCATTGTATAAGATGCACTTCAGTACTACTGTGGGCATTATGTGTATTAGGGGCACTACTACTGTGAGCATTGTGTAAAAGGGGCACTGCTGTGTGTCATAACATGAATAAGGGACTCTACTATGTGGTGTAATGTGAATCATGGGCAGTATGTGCGGTGTAATGTGGATAAGATTGCACAACTGGTGAGTAATATTTCATGTGGGTGCCTATATGTGTCTTTTTTTTCCTGTGGGTGTATATTGTGTCTTTTTTTCGTGTGTGCCTCTGTGTTGTTTTTTTTTTTTTTCATGTGGAGCCCATGGGCCCCATTTCACAATGAGACATAACCCTTTTAGTGAGTGCTAAAGGGGTTATGTCATCCTTTCGGTATTTAACAAACAGCGCTAAGCTTAGCTTATCGCTGTTTATCAATATACCGCTTACGAGCGATACGGTCCCCATTGCTTATACCCCCATTTCGTCCATATTTAATAGGGGCCCCCACATGTTTCTTGCCCAGGGGCCCCCACAAACCTTAATCCGGCCCTGGTTAGGCACCACTAAGAGAGGGTTAGGGCTCGGGGGGAGAGGTGTAGGGATAGGGAGAGGGTACTTACCTGCCCTGTCGGGATCTTCTCCCTTCGGGCTGCCGGGGACTTCATTCCCATTCCATTATATCCATATATCTATCCATATATTATACTAACTTATGTTTATTTTTCCAATTTTCTTTTTTTCCCAGAAGAGAGGAGAATAATGATGAATAGACACCATAGCCTTGTTAACCACTGGGTACAAGTCTGACTACAGTTATTCATATACTGTATAGTATCATCTTCAAAGCATATGAATTAGCATGTAAAAGTTATATCAAATAATACGTGATAATGATGACACTTGCTACTACTTATAATATTTAGCACCAGTATAAATACAATGTATTTATTTATATTAAATATGAAAAAGAAAAATATTTAATTGCACATTCCCAAGTATAATTAGCCAGCCACCTGTTGCACCTTAGAAAGTACAATGAATGGGAGTGTTCTCTGTGACTTGATCGTGGTGAATGAATGAATGCTACTCATACTCACATAGTCCAGTTTGCCTTTTCTTTACCATTCCCCGTACTAATTACTTCACTGTCTCTTTTCCGTCTCTCTGGGTTCTTTGCGCAGAATGTCTCTGACTCTCTAGTCGCACCTGTTTGCCAGTCAATGTCTGTGCTCTACCTGCAGAGACCCCAGCCCTGAAGAGGAGAATCTATTCCCATTAACATAGAGCACAGATGCTGGAAGGTGCTGTTCCCAGCACACATGGGGGCGAAACTGACCAAACACAGCACGCCATGCCAAATCTTCTATGGATTCCACGTCACAACGCAGTATTGCTGTCACATGGAACTGAGGAGTTGTTTTACAAGAGATGAACTCAAAGTGGTAGTGAACATTATTTTAAATAAAAATAATTATATGGGGTACAAGGAACTTACCATGGTATATTTCTACGATTAAAGTAAAGACTGTAAATTCTGCATATATTGATTGTCCAGGTGCCCTTGACCTTCTCACGTCATTGATTATTTTCGGTGAGCAAAAGAATTGTATCTGCATTCACTGCTATTGAAAGCAGGTAATATGTGTTCTGTTCCGAGGGAGCAAACACTACTGTAATGTATATATCAGCACAAGGAGCACCACTGCTGGGCAACTCACTGTACCAAGATTGGGCCATCACCAAGGGAACATCATGCCATTGCCAATGCGGTGGTCCAATCAGACCATTTCTGAAAAAGTGCCAATGGAGGCTCACAACCTATTATATCAGTGAAGCACTTATCCCACGTCAAACTGATCCATTACCTGGAAGATGGGTCAAGTCTCATAACTGGTCTCTGAACTGTAAATATTGTTGTCGGGTTTTATTTCACATGACTTTCTAGTGTGTTACACAAGTTTTTAATATTTCACTTTAAAAGCTAGTTGCTCATAAATATTTGTAAAGAATATGAATAAAGGTTGTTATGTTTGAATGAAATGTGTATCAGTAAGTGCACAACGTATACAGTAACATTTTAACAAACAATTAGTCAGCCAGCAGTAGAGTACATATGTCAGAGATGAGCACTTCAGTTTTGCTGAAAACCAAAAACATCTGAACTTTGGGGTTTTGAGTCGAACTGATTCCCAACTCTGGTCTTCCCACAAGTTGGATCTCAGGGCCTGATTCAGACCTGCTCGCGAGCGATAAGCGCTCGCAAGCGGGTCGATGTTGGCCCAGTGCGCATGCGCATGACGGAGGCGGCTCCATCGTGGGCATGTGCGAGACCCGGATAGCGACGGGCAAGCCGTCGCTCCGGGTCTTGCTACAAAGGGGGCGTGCTGTCGATGATGAGTGACAGCACGTCCCCTTTGGTGGGCGTGCCGGGGGCGTGGCTGCCCAGACGGAGGCGTTCCCATGGGAACGCCTACCGTGTGGGGCCGGCCCCACTGACATCACCAGTGATGTCAGTGGGAGTGCTCTCGGCTCTGAGCGCTCGCAAGCGGGTCGATGTTGACCCAGTGCGCATGCACACGATGGAGGCGGCTCCGACATGCGCATGCGCGAGACCCAGATAGCGACGGGCAAGCCGTCGCTCCAGGTCTCGCTACAAAGGGGGCGTGCTGTCGATGGTGAGTGACAGCATGCCCCCTTTGGTGGGCGTGGCTTCCCAGACGGAGGTGGTTCCATGGGAACGCCTACCGTCTGGGGCCGGCCCCACTGACATCACAAGTGATGTCAGTGGGAGTGCTCTCGGCTCTGATAGAGCCGAAAGCACTCCAGGGCTCGCGGCAACGAGACCCTACCACAAGAGTCTCGTAACAAGCCCGATGGTCGCGATGGTCTTGACCATCACGACCATCTTCCTGGCCGCTCGCTAAAGCTGTGAGTGGTCACCCACAGCTATGCGAGCGGCCAGGAGGCCGCTCTAAAAATTAAGAGGGACGGCCCTGATTCAGAGCGAGCGCTCTGTCAGAGTGTCCGGCTCTGAATCAGGGCCTCAGCCCTAAAAACCGTATCACATGTATTTTGGATTGCCTTTTATGCTGCCCATCCACTAGGTGATTTTGACATGTGATTGCACGATAACGTCGTTATCGTGCAATCGCTAGCAAGTCATCCGCAAATCGGGCAGTAAAATGTTAAAAACGATCAGTGATGCACGTGCCGCTTTTCGTTTTAAACATCTATCATCACCCGAACATGACGGTCAACCTGACGACCGCCGTCAGGTTGCCATGTTCGGGGATGAGTGATCTGCATACACTGAACGTCCGAACGTTCAGTATATGCACTTCACCCCTAGGGGGACGACAGCACGATTACGACGCCCCCGCATCTAGTAGTGGATGGGCAGCTTAAGTCCCTCCCTCGTGATTTCAGGGGCTGTGGGGTGGTCACAGTTGACTTGAAATGACTGAAAATTAATGTTATTAATGTTAATAATACTATAGAAACTAAAACAGGCCCAAGTTTCATGATTTTAGCTGTTTTTATCAATGTTTTAAAGAAAACCAAAAGCGAAGCTGAACCAAAACACTTGAGGGTGGTTTTACCAAAATCAAAACACGACAATGATTTAGAACCAAAACTAAAACACGGGGGTCTGCGCACAAATCAGAACGCATACCTCATCATGGGTGGTATAAAATGCCAACATTCAGAATGTCAACATGGATGTTATCTTGACATGTCAACATGCATAATGTTGACAGTCGGCATTGTGCATGTCGCCAGTCGGCATGTTGACATAATGTTCATAGAGTGATTAAGGCTAACTTGAACCCTAACCGCAGCTTAACCCTAAACGATCCCTAACCATGTCAACATTCAGGCCATGTCAACAATCTTAATGTCGATATAATGACGACATACCCTCTCATTGCAACCAGTGAGCTGAGTAAAACAGACAATTATAGACTGTTGTGGCCCAATGTATCCGGGTTTCTAGGCTGAGTGAAGGAGTTGGTGGCAGTGTAGAGGAGCTGGCATTTGCATTGGATTTTGCACCAGTTCAGAGTTACCATTGGGTTTCTTCCTACTGTGGGCCTGGTTCAGCAAGGATCTCAGTTGCTAATAAGCACGCAATCGGCCAATTGTTGCGTACAGCACATGCATATGCATCACAGTGTGAGAACCGGCCACTGAGATCGGGACTGCAATTGCAGTGACCACGCAGACCCATCACAGAGCGATTGACAGGAAGTGCCATTTGTAGGTGGTGACGGGGGATGGTCGGGTATACGCAGGCATGCCAGTGCATTTGAACGCCGTTGCAGGGGTGTGCATAAATTATCCACTGCTATGCCCTACGCAGCCTGAGGACTCGTAGCGTGCGCTGAAGTCAGCAATTTCAGAGTAAGATCAGGGCGTGTGCGTGAGGGGGTGATGGTACTCAATTGTACCGATGGTTTCGCAGTCTTGCTAAACATTCTGTATGTGTGTAAGGTAAAGTGGGTGCCCTTATGTAGTACTATGGTGGCATAGCAATCGAAATGAATTAGCGTTCTATCGCAGTTGAACTATGTACGTAATAGCTGCTATCGCAATAGCGATCTTTGCTGAATCAGGCCCTGAATGCTTTAAACGAGACCCAATTTTTGCCTTCATGTTGCATGTTTCTAGGCACACGTTGCATAATGCAATAAACAGCTCCGCACACAGACACACACACTCAGACACACATACACATATGCCACATGTAATAAAAGCCCCTTCACTCTTGTAATAATTTGAAATCATAAATGAGCCTAAATCAAGCAGCATTTTAGGAGAAAAACTAAGATGTTTATGGTAATGAAAGAGGAGGTGGTAAAGTGTTTGGATGCTGGGCTCCATCACCAAGGCACACCTCTAGTTTGAAGACATGTCCCCTGAAATAGGAGAGTAGACGTGCACCTTGCACTCTGCAGGGCGTGTAAGAGGATCACTGAACTCTGGGCCTGATTCAGCACGGATCGCAATTGCAACTGCGTGCGCAGATCGAGCAGTTGTTAGTCAATGCGCTTGTGTTTGCACCGCACTGCGTGTGCGCGGCGATCGCACTGCGGTTACGGCTGCAGAGAGTAATCCATCGCAGAGTGAATGACAGGCTGTGAGCATTTGGGGGTGGTGACGGGGGAGTGGTCGGAGACACGCAGGCGTGCCTGTCCATTTGAACGCTGTTGCATGAGCGTGCATAAATTAGCCACTGTGATTGCCTGCGCAGCCTGAATACTCACTGCGTACAACAAGACTTGCAGTTTCTGCGCAGGGTCAGACCTGCTGTAATTGTGTGTGACGGGCCGATGTGCTTCGATGTTACCTATGTTTATGCAGCACTGCGAGGTATTACGGATGTGAGAAAGCAGTAGTGGGAGTCTCCATGCTGGCTGAGCAGTGGCAGGCATTAGTATATTTTCGCAGCTGCATTGTGTGTGATAATGCAGCTGCGATCACAATTGCGATCCGTGATCAATCAGGCCCTCTGTACATGTTGCTTTCATGTTAGGCATGTTCTAAGGGTAAATGGCTGCCATGTAGTGTGTGGGGCTGATCCAGATTTGGAGGCACCTGTAGTCTATTCTCTGTACGGTCGAGGCAAAGATGCTTACTACTTTATGCCAGTGCAAGTATATGCCGATTATTCGCCCATCTTCATACGGAAGGCCACACCACCCACTGTTGTTCCGTTGACAGCCACAGCCATCATCATTAGTATCAGAACTTACATCCATCCCATGCTGTGCCCGAAAGATCCATCAGAAACAGGCGCCCCCTCTGCGCCCACACGCCAAAAACAAGCTCAGAAGTGTACTTATACGCCCAAAACACTCCCAGTGATACAGCTCAGTTCCATGCCAGTACATATTAGCCGCCCAGCTGCTGCCCAGAAATGTCCATTTCACAGAAAGAATGAATCGTCAACTGATGGAGCAATATGTTGGCAGACTCCATCAATGTGAATATGCGTGGTACGGCGAATGCACGGTCTGTGATTGCTTTCTGCAGCACATGCGCAGTTTGCAAATATATGCGGGATCGGTCCTCAGTGTCCTCATTGGGACTTGCGTATGACTTAGAATCATCCCGCATGTATGAATACGAGTACTGGGGCAAATGTACTACACTGTTGTATAAGCAGGACACAGCACCTATTTAGGTTAGAGCACCATTATCTGAGCAGACTACATTTAGAAACATCAGGGTGAGGCTTCTTTGTGACAAGCTACAGACTATGACAAGACAGAGGGGAAGTGGTCAGAGGTGTAAGATCTGTCATTTCATCTTAATGATCGCTGATATCCCATTTTTTTGTTGAAAAAAAAAGGGCCAGACCTGGTCCCTCCCTCTCACAAAACCTGTCCCAAACTAACTACCAGGAGGCATTTTCCACCCACTCCAGCCACCAACAAGGGCAATAATCTCAACAGTAATTGGTCACGTACAGCAGCACAACATACAAACTACACTTGGTAATGTGTACTGTATAGTGCACTACTTTCACTGCTTAATAATCACTACAGGCAATAAGTGAATGCAGAGCAATAGGCAGTACAATGCAGATAAAGGTATGCAGCAAAACAATCTGTAATAGGCAGAACAAAAAAACACCAACAGTCTACCTAATGATGTTGGTGGCTGGGGCAGGCACCTCGGGGAGTGTTGGTGGGACATTGTGTCTCAATAATAGCCAGAATCTGCTCTTTTGCAAAAGCCCTCTTGTAGCCCAAGTGGCTTTTCAACTTCACTCAACATCTTCTGGATTCTTCCGGCTAATGGTGCCTACTTCTCCGATTGCACTCATCAGGGTCCTCTCTTCACTGTGGCACTACTGTCAGGGTCCCACCATTTTTTTTTCTTCCTCCCAATGCCATTCTCCATCTGCCTTGCCCTCCCCTGGGCACCTGCAACCTCTCAAATCTTATCCAGGTAATTCCCCTGAACCCTCCCTCTCCTTGTCCACCTTTGAGGTTCACACCATCTTTTTTCCATTTTGTACACACGCGTGTAGCCATCATTTATTATATCTCTGGTCCCGCCTCTAAATTCCTTTATAACGTCTCTGCCTGGATCCCCCACTTTGTCATCTCTAACTGCCCTATGTCCATCCTAGTTGACTTTAATATCCTAATTGATGTCCCCAACAACCCTGCTGCATACAAATTGCTGAACTTCTCTCAATCGACCTTTTCCACCTACCACGACAGCTGCCACTCCCTCAGGTTGGTCTACACTCACCTCTTGGATAACCTACCACTTCCAAAAACACAACCTCTCTAAAATTGAATTAATCTTCTTTCCATTGTCAAAACCACCTTTCTTTCCTCCCATCTCCCATTGGCAATACCTCACCTTCCCCTGTTCCCAAAGTCTTATGTCTAGGTGTCATCCTCAACTCTGCCCTCTCTTTCTCATCCCACATTCAGGACCTCATTCAGAGTCGGTCGAAGCGGCCGCACGGTCGTACGGGAAAAGGGGCCGGATATTCAAATGATTCCCTCGCAAGTTGCGTCCCTAAGTCCGGATCGGTAGCTGGCCGACCAAGGGGAGGAAGCGGTCGGAATTAAAAAAAATACACCCCCTTCTCGTAGGCATTGCACGTCATCTCCGGGCATATAAGGATTAATTGAGACCATCGGGAACCATCGAAACTGGTCGTAGAGCTTAAGGTTGACCATACCCTCTCTTAAGCTCTACGATCATGTCAGTGTAAAAACCTCCCATGTCACATGTGCCATGACGCTACTTTGTTAATTATGCACTCCCATAAACCGTATGCACTCCCATTAAACGCTGTTCGCATAATTAGGCACGCCTGCGTTCAGATCTCCACTCCCCCGTTTTCAAGCACCTTCCCCTGTTACCACCCACAAACGCCTCATTCTGTCACTCAAACTACCGACCTGGCTGTGTTCAAGGAGAGAGAAATTTCTGATCGTAGCGGCTAGTTTGCGCACGTGCATTGCGAACTTTACTCATGCGCAGTATAGCGAACATCGGTGGCGTACGACCATGCGGCCGCAACGACCGACTCTGAATGAGGTCCACAGTACCTCTCCCAAAACCTATCATTTCTATGTCAGTAATAATTCTAAGATCAGGCTCTTTCTTACACAGGAAGCCACTAAAACCCTAATCCACAAATTCATCATCTCTCGCCTTAATCCCTCTAATCTACTAATCACTGGTCTTCCTATGTCCCACTTCACCCCACTTCAGGTATCATTAACTCTGCTGCTTGCCTGAGTTTCATCTTTCTCCACTCCACCTACCATTCTGATATTCGCTTCACTGA
This sequence comes from Taudactylus pleione, assembly GCA_031769625.1. NCBI lineage: Eukaryota > Metazoa > Chordata > Amphibia > Anura > Myobatrachidae > Taudactylus > Taudactylus pleione. The sequence goes on along the minus strand of JAUIMM010000104.1, from coordinate 772,720 downwards.
CTCCCTGTTCCACTCAGAACCACTCACATGGACATAACCTTCAAATCCGCCCGCAATGCACATCTATTCAGCCAAGCCTACCGCCCCTTCTACCCCTCCAACTTCTGATCCCCTATGTGTCCTCTCATGTAGCCCCTATAGAATGTTAGCTCTGGCCAGAAGGGCGCCACCTTCCTCTGTAGTTTCTACATATTTATGCAATCTAATTATGTATTGCAGTTGTAAAATGAGAAACTTGTCTGTACCTGTCCTGTCTGATCACCCATAAACTACGTAATTTTCCCGTATACACTGTCCACTATGTGAAGCACTACATACAGTATACATATATATATGTATGTTTCTATACCATTTGATAAAAAAAAAACTGTGGATGTGGTTTCTGCAGACAATTAATACATATTTAAAGACTCCTAATTGTAAACTACTTTGCATAAAACACCATGCACTTCTGTCTTCCTCACTAGCGATATCTCAGGTCAGTTTCCCCAGCAGCCCTGGAATAGAATCCATACACAGATCCAGTTACTAAGCCCCCAGCTGTATTTTAGAGTTGATGCTGCTATCAGCATTGTGAGAAAAGATGCCATAAATTAGTAATTGCATAGCCAACATATTTATGTCTCTCTGTCTAACGCCGTCCAACTCCCTACTTCTCTCCGCACAGACATTTTAGCAGATTATAGTGGTTGGGAGCATCTAAGTGTGAACAATGATGTTTACATCACTTTCGTGCTCCAGCACAGCCAACACACATGAAGAAAATCTTTGTGTTGACATACAGTAGCCGAACTGGGAAAATTAGGTGATTGGTAAAGACTTAAGTGCGTACACACTGGGCGATTTTACTGAGCGATTGCAAGATTACGACATTGTAATCGTGCAATCGCTCAGTAATCGTGCACAAATCGTGCACTATAATGATAATAATAATAATAATAATAATCCCGTTGGTCGTTCCTGACATTGTCCATCGCCTGAACATGCAGGCCAATCTGTAGATAACGACAGATTGGCCATGTTCAGGAATGTAGGAGGGTGTCTACAATGCACGACTGATCGTTCAGTGTAGGCACTACAGGGGAACAGGAATGACGGTACGATTACGATGTCGTAATCGTACTGTCTTTCCTGATCGCCCAGTGTGTACGCACCTTACGGGGTCTATTCATGACGTTAATCGGACCCCGATAATTAACATACTGTACTAAGTTGCCGCGAGTACCGGAGCAAGTCATCATTGCTCTGGCGCGGAGACAGCTGATCCAAAAATCAGCTGTCTCTGTGAGTGGCTTCACTGCTCCTTTCGGAGCAGTGAGACAAGTGCGCATGCATAACCTACAGGCCACGCATGCGCACCAGAGCCCTGACATCTGGCGGAAGGAGCTGGACAGGGACAGAGGAATCTGAGAGTATCCCTCTTTGCGACCCGGGACTCCTTCCTATAGGGAAGGAGCTGGTAGCGGGAGCACTCACCATCTGGAGATGGCGAATATTCCCGCAATCAAGCTCCAAAAATATTGTATTTTCGGAGCTTGATAAATTCTGTCTGCATACTAGTGTATGGGGACAGTGGGCCATTCCAACAGAGGAAGGTAATCAGGAGAGATATCTGTGATACTAGTGTATAGGGACAGCGGGCCATTCCACCAGAGGATGGTAATCAGGAGAGATATCTGTGATACTAGTGTATGGGGACAGCGGGCCATTCCACCAGAGGATGGTAATCAGGAGAGATATCTGTGATACTAGTGTATGGGGACAGCGGGCCATTCCACCAGAGGATGGTAATCAGGAGAGATATCTGTGATACTAGTGTATGGGGACAGCGGGCCATTCCACCAGAGGATGGTAATCAGGAGAGATATCTGTGATACTAGTGTATGGGGACAGCGGGCCATTCCACCAGAGGATGGTAATCAGGAGAGATATCTGTGATATCTCCTACTTTACCTTCTTGATGAATGGCCCGATAACTTAATTTCTACAATGGCAGGTGAAAATGTGCATTTTCACCTGCTTTTGTAGAAATTAAATGATGATGAATAGAGCCCAAAGGGGACTTCTTAAGAATCTTCGTATTTTTTACCCACTAAGTAACATCTGTAACAATAAGAGATTCATTTATGGAGGAATTTATTAATAAAGTCATGCCAGAAGAATGCATCTGATAAGAAACTGTCCAGGAGATAGCTGTGCCACAGTGACTCTTCTTTCACCGCTTGCTTATCATAGCAGTCAAAGAATGATCTCCCGGGTTCTGAGCCGGTTTCTTTACAGCACATGTGTAGCCATCAGTCGTGCATGCTCATTGTTCCAGCTGAGATCCCTCTCTGGTGAAACCAATGCCTGAAGGCTAGAAGTTGTTGTTAGCTTATCAGAGCTTGATAAATTGCTCCAGACCTCAGTCTCCATTGTGAACTAAAGGTACGATAACTCTGATATCTCCGTATGAAAGGTTTTGCTTTAATGGCCCAAATACTTAAATATGCTTAATCCATGTAGGAACAGATGTTTCTGCATGGTTTAAAGCTTCATACATAGGCCCATGTAAAACAAAAGTGGAATATTTAAATTAACCTAAAATGAGGTCTCCCGATACCATTTTCCCTATTATTTTCTCTAATTTTTCATTTAAATATTCCAGTTGGTGTTTTGTTGGGTTTCCGGTCCTATTTTGTGGCTCCTATTAACCCTTCTCTCAGACTTTGTATTCTATAGTGATTTTCCTCCCTCTTTGGGGACCATACAATGTTTGCAAATAATATATTTTATGATGACTACAATTGTTGTATTCAAGCAAGTTTTTATATGACTTATTATTACTGTGACATTATCGGTATTTCTGCTATCATTATTTTGGATTATTGGTTGATGAAGAAATCGAAACTGTATTGTTCTATTGTGTTTCCATAAAAAAATAAAACAATTGTTATCTAAAATGATCCTGTTCCTGAACAATACTACTCTTTGCCTACACGGTAAACACAACATTGCTAATGCCACAGTACTGCTGGAAAATCAGGACACAAACCCTCCTATGATCCACCAAATCACACCTAGAAGCGCCCAAACCATGCCTACATCTGTCCAAAACATACCTCCTCTTTGAGTCTGGTGAATCAGGACAGTTCCAAAGGGGCCAGATTAACAGTGGGGCAGATGGGACTACAGTATAAGACCTCCACATAAAAATAGACCCATCATCATGACACTAGGATGATCATCAGCTTCCCAGCTGGCCATATGGTCGGCCATAAATCATAAGTATTAAAATTGTATTTGTACGTTCCTCACGAACTGATGCAATTTTCTGCCTTTTACATATATAGGGGGACATTGTAGCTGATGCACAGGGTGTAAACGCCAATAAGGCGTTGGCAACACCCACACTGTACTGGCCACACCTACAGAACACTGGCCACTCCTCCTCTGCTTCACACTTGGGCCCTGATTCAGAGCCGGACACTCTGACCAGAGCGCTCGCTCTGAATCAGGGCCCACCTCCATTAATATGGAGCGTCCTCCTGGACACTCGTATAGCTGTGGGTCACCACCCACAGCATATACGAGCGTGCAGGATGATGGTCGCGATGGTCTTGACCATCCCGACCATCAAAACTGCATGCAGAAGCCTGCGGTTGAGTTTTTCAAGGCCAGGAGTGATTTTGGCTCTATCAGAGCCAAAATCACTCCCACTGACATCACTAGTGATGTCAGTGGGGCCGGCTTCAGATGGTAGGTGTTCCCTTGGGAACGCCTCGGTCTGGCAGGCACGCCCACCAAAGGGGGCGTGCTGTCAGTCAACATCGACAGCATGCCCCCTTTGATGAGACACTACGAGCGAAGGAAAGTCCTTCGCTCGTTGCGTCTCGCGCATGCGCACGACGGAGCTCCCTCCATCGTGCGCATGCGCAGACCATCGACCCACTTGCGAGCGGACAGCTGCTCGCGTGTGGGTCTGAATGAGGGCCTTAATCCTGCCTTGAGTACCTACAAAGCTGGCTGTTGTTAAAAAATTAAATATGGCTCCCACTCATCAATTAATGCAACTGTGCAAAGACATAATGTTCTCCGAGCTGAATAGAAAACATTAAACTGAAACAAATCTGTCAACTAGGATATAATTCTCTTTATACTGCTGGCGTAAATTGCTCTGAATGGACAGATATTATGGAGCCAGAAAGCTGGTTATATGATTTGAAGCAAATCCTCAGTTCTGGGTAAGAGGACAAGCTTTGAAGATAGCGCCATGTAACTAAGCTGCCTCTCGGAGATAATGTTTTCATTGTTCTAAGTGCAATGGGCACATGCAGTATGTTAAGAAAGCATTTCTTTTTGCAGAACACAATTGCGCAACATCTTGATTCTATTTCAAGTAACCGTTGACAACTGCCAAAGAGAATTAACCCCGTAAGTGTCCTGCAGTCCATCTTTCCCCATACCGTTACTGCTCACACTGTGCATTGCTGGGCTACGAGCAGGGAAAAGATTAGGCTAATTATTTTAAAATAGCATGAAATATGGCTGCAGCGAATAGTATGATTCTGTAATTACGAGGTTTTAAATTAATAGTCCCACAAATCCAAATGAATATTACATTAATTAATAAATCCATGCATGTCCAGAGATAAGATACTGGAGTAATTTGCAGCCTGACTCATTATCAGCACTCACCGGGGGCAGATTCATTCTCCACAGACATATTAGCCTCTAGATGAAGGCTCGCAGATCCATGTCATCTCAATAGAGCTGGTTTAGCTGAAAAGGATGCCTGCCCATACAATGGCTACAGGTTTGGGTTCCAGGTAACATGTCAATGCCAAAATGGCAACAGTAACAAAATTGACACAGGCAGTCAGGGTTAGGCTGCAATTAGGGTTAGTTTTAAATACTGTCGACATTCACAATGTCACCAATTATGTCAGTTTTAACATTGTGGGTGTCGACTATTGACATTCTGCATGTTGACGTATTATCAACCCACAGGATGATATGGAGCTGTTGTGATTTATCACTGTCTGCTCCTACAAGCTGCAGAGAGTTGCCCTACCCTCACCCCATCACTTGTCACTCCCTGTGGATGTGGGGTGCTCTAATAATGTGATTGGGGGCTCTATTAATGTGATTGGGGGCTCTATTAATGTGAATGTGGGCTCTATTAATGTGAACGTGGGGGGGGGCACACACCGGGACTCACCCGAGTGTCAATATATACACCCATAGATGGAGCTAGACACGCCCTTTGGGTGGAGCTGACCACGCCCTCTCGATGTAGCGCTGCGCATTCTACTGCCATCGACAATCTCCCTGAAACTAGTTTTCAAAAGTAACCAAGTATGCTATGGGGGCAGTATGTATGTGTATTAGGATATAGTGGCAGTGTGTGTGTGTGTGTTAGGCTATGGAGTGTGTGTGTGTGTGCGTGTGTGTTCAAGCGGGCAGTTTGTGTGTATGAGGCCATGGGGGTAGTGCATGTGTATGAGGCTATGGAGTGTACTGTATATGTGTGTGTACATGTGTGTGTGTGTCTTAGCAGGCAGTGTGTGTGAGGCTATAGGAGTGGCATGTGTGTGAGGCTATGGGGGCAGCATGTGTGTGAGGCTATGGGGGCAGCATGTGTGTGAGGCTATGGGGGCAGCATGTGTGTGAGGCTATGGGGCAGCATGTGTGTGAGGCTATGGGGGCAGCATGTGTGTGAGGCTATGGGGGCAGCATGTGTGTGAGGCTATGGGGGCAGCATGTGTGTGAGGCTATGGGGGCAGCATGTGTGTGAGGCTATGGGGGCAGCATGTGTGTGAGGCTATGGGGCAGCATGTGTGTGAGGCTATGGGTCAGCATGTGTGTGAGGCTATGGGGGCAGCATGTGTGTGAGGCTATGGGGGCAGCATGTGTGTGAGGCTATGGGGGCAGCATGTGTGTGAGACATACTTGCCTGAAAACTAGTTTCAGAGAGATTACACTACTCAACAAAAAAATTCTCTGCATCTGGCCTAATTTAGGGAATTGCCTAATTTAGGGATGCTGAATTCTGTGGAAAAATAAAATTTTCTCTATACTGTAGTGCAACTTTCCTATATACTCCATTTAATGTGCTTTATTGCACACCTGAGGGAAAGGAGACGCCTTCAGTCTGGATTAGCACCCATACCTTATTGGTTTAAAAGCATGGAGTCTTGTAATGAATATGCACACCAGTATTAGGCACAATTCTAGGTAAGTCCTACAAGTTTTATATACTGTAGTGCAACTTTGGTTCATTTTTGGGGCGTGGGTCCCCCTGGATTGCCTTTGTTGATCTGTTTTCAAGGCACCGCAATATAACACATTTTTTTTTTTAACACATTTTAACCCTTCACTGTTTGTTTATTATATATGTACCTCACTTTTTATTTTCATTCTTTATATGCAGCAGTAGCTGCTCCTAACTATCTCTTTCACACTGCACTTTTCTTACTATGGCGGTGCCCCGCGGCGGCTTAGCTGGGCTAGTTTGGGGGTGTCCTGCGCTCTGGATTTGAATCGTAGTATGTTAGGGACCTACCCTACAGAGGTTACCTGGATATGGTGGGTAGGCCCATAACCTTGGCCAAGATTATGCTAAAAACTTCTATTGATTGCAAAATTTTATTGCATTTATATATTATTAATAATTTGGAGTTGTGCACCTGAGATTTGTCTGTTTTTGTGCCTGCAATTAGTCTCATCAGGTAGCACCTCCCATTATATATATATTATATATATATATATATATATATATATATTCAGGGTGTGCAGTCCAGAAATCTTTCCTATATTTTCTCTATCACGTCACATTTATTAAATATAGACAAATAACAAAAGCAGTAATAGCTATATCAGAAAAAAGTAAGATAAGTGAAAATTTCAATTAATCTCTATAGAATTTAAATATTCTCATCGTATTCTTTATAAAATGGCTGTTTTCGGGGAGTGTATCTGTTGCCAGTTGCGATCATGTACATAGTGAAACTTGGTGCCTACGACACTAGCACAGCCAGTCTGCATGTCCATAAGGCTACTCTAGCAGTCGATGTTCCCCGTTCTTGTGTATAGTCTGCATATGTGTACGCAGTTGCGAATGAGTTTGCGATGGCTCCGGTCTATCTTCTTTTCTAGGTGACAGCTTCACCTGCTAAGATTTGCAGTTGTGAAGCCTAATAAATAGCGATTGCTTACAAACATGAATTAGGGAGAAAAACAGAAAGGGGAGTATCCCCTAGATATCCCCCAGCACACTAAATTGTACCTGCAACAATACTTGAAAACTATATGGTAATAGAGATTCGGAGATATTTGTTGCATGCATTTGCAAGTACAGTAAGCTCCCAGGCCACTTCACGGCTTCGCTGATACTGGCAGTCCCTACACTGCATGATACCCACTCTGGGCCATGTAATTGTCTGTTGTAAGGCCTCATGATAAAGGCACATACAGAAATACATCCAAATTGAGAGCCAGCTTACCTGGGAGTCACCCCTGGGAACTCCAACTAGCACTACAAGACCCAGCATGCCCTTCAAATGCTGTTTCAAAATTTTGCATGCTGGGAGATATTTAGGGGATACTCTCCTTTCTTTTTTTCTGTTTAGGATGGCCCCTCCCCTTCATGCACCTGAAGAGTATTGCCAAATTGATTTGAGTAGCTTCCATTTTATGTTTGCTGTTTTGAGAGGCATGAATGAACCAGCATTTGGAGGGCATGTTGGTTCAAGTTAATTTTATGCCCCATAGTAGTACAATAGTTTACCTTATACCACACAGTGCCCCCAGTTCACACTATACTACAGTGTCCCCAGTACATATTATGCCACATTGTATTCCTCCCGTTCATATTATGTCACATTGTAGCATTCCCAGTTAATATTATGCCACATTGTAGTGCCCCCAGTTTACTGTATATTATGCCACGTTGTAGTTCTAGTGTCCCAGTTCATAATGTGCCAAATTTCAGTGCCTCCAGTTCATATTATGCCACATTACAGTGTCACCAGTTCACATTGTGCCACAATACAGTCAGTTCATACTATGGCACACTAGTTTCTCCAGCTCATATTGTGTCACATTAGTATCCCAATTCATATTATGTCCCATTACTATGCCCTCCAGTGCATATTATGCCATATTAGCGAGCCCCCACTTCAAATTATGCCACATTTCAGTGCCTCAGTACATCCACTACATACACCCCCTTACCAGTAAAATATCCACTACACACACCCCTTACCATTATAACATTAACTACTCACACCACTCTCTGAAAATGCAATGTCACCCTATAAGGCAGCCTTAATCTACATAGAAGTATGGAAAGAGATTATGGGGTCTATGGACCTGATTCAGAGCCGCTCGCAAGTGGCCCGATGGTATGCGCACGCTTCATTCTGCGTGTGCGCAAACTACTCTGTGCGATCGCAGCCCGCTCGCTCACCCAGTAAAATGAGTGACAGGAGAGGCCATTTGTGGGTGGTAACAGGGGCAGGACACTAATAGCGGGGGAGCGGAGGTGCGAACGCAGGCGTGCCTGGGTGTTTCCACACCATTTTTAAGGTGTGCATAATTAATAAGCAGTGTCACAGTACACGTCACATGCCTGGTATTTACACTTAAGTCCTCACAGTGCTTGCAGTAGGGTAAGGCAACCACAAGCGCTACGATCGCATCCGATGGTGCTCGATGTACCAATGTTTTAATACACTTCCTGGAGATGACGTGTGCTAGTAGGCATCTCTACATACGCTAGTGGGTGTCTGCATACACAGAGCGATTGCACTCACCGCCAAAGTGGGTGTGCTTATGCCTTGGCGAGCGAGCACTTCCCATGGCGTCACTTTGACAAATTTGCATACGCTGGATGTGAGCGATCGCATCTAGCGAGCGGCTCTGAATCAGGTCCTATGTACTAAGCCTTGGAGAGAGATGAAGTGGACGGTTTAAAAGTACCAAATAATCAGCTCCTAACTGTCATTTTTAAAACACAGCCTGTAAAGTGACAGTTAGGAGCTGATTGGTTGGTATTTTATCACTTTACACTTTATCTCTCTCCAAGGTTTAGTACATAGACCAATTTATCCCATTGACAAATTTTAACTCACCTTTGTCACGCTTGACACTGGAGTATTGGAACCAGAGGTCCGAGGTTGTGGAATTAATCAGAGAAGAGGGGCCTGAATATATGATCTCCTCATCCACAGAGATTGGATGTTGACGAGAGTCTACTGTGCATGAGCAGATCTCCGGGAAAATGGTGACCACGCCTAATTTCCCACGGACATCTTTTCTGCGCATGCGCAGATCACAGGGACAGTGGCCACCGCGGAGCAGCACTTCGGAATCTGTAGAGGGGTAAGTATAATTTTAACTATGGGTGCAGGGTGTGCGTTGTGGGCTCCCATGGACCCAGGGGCCCGTGTGTACCACACACCTTGTACCCAATATAAAGATGCCTATGCGCAGAAGCCATCTTATGTAAAAAGACGCCCACTGCTGGCATCTTTGATTCAATGCTTCATCTAAAGACGCAGCCATTAGATCAACTGCACTACCATTAGGGTACTCCAGTGATATCACACTGCCGGAGCAGGTGAAGCTACGTCCAAGGACGCAGACATTGGCTTTGGCACTTCCAGAAAATGGGGTAGATGTCCCCATTTTCTGGAATGCTGGCCATCGCTACACCCAAGTGTTTTTGGGGTACTGCGAGCGATATAACAGACACAGATCTGCACATGCGCAGATCTTAAATCATTGGAGATGTGCGTCAACATCGAATTAAGGTCCCGATTCAGACCCGCTCGCTAGATGCATTCGCACACAGCCATCAGCTGCCAAAGTATGCAAATCCCGCGATCGCACGGCAAGGCATTAGCACACCCACTAGCCTGTCTAACTATGTATTGGCGTGCAATTGCAGTGTGTATTTCTACGCCCACCACCCTGTCTAAAGACGCCCACTTTCCCTTAGTAACACACGTCATCTCCAGGAAGTGTATGTGTAATACCCCGAAACTGTGGAGTGTTACAAAGCTTCTGATAATTTGACAATTCTCCTCTCAGCTAGACCTAATGGTAATGTTACTAAAAGTTACTTTTCGATGATGTATACGGTCTCACATTTTTCTCCCAATGGGTTCTATTTACTACAATCCGCATATTGAATGCGGATTGTAGTGTGATATTACCGAGTGAATTCGCATTGCGAATTCAGGCAATATCACAGTGATTTACTATAAATCCCTTGCAGGGACAGAGCTTGCGATAAAGCTCTGTCCTTGCGGATCCCATCCGCACTCTAGTCAGGTAAGTAAAAAAAAAATGTTTAATTTTTTTTTTCTTTTTTTTACAGCAATCAGCTTGCGGTCTGTTTAGACCACGTAGCTGATTACTGGTACCGGCTCCCGCCTCTGCTCTCCCCGTTAGAGCAGGGCAGGAGTCCAGTAACCGGGGGAGACCCTGGATAACGCCACCTCCAGGTGGCGTTATTATCACAGGGCTTCCCCCGGTATTTTTTTACAATTTATTTTTAGTAACTCTGGTCGGATCACATTTCCCATTACAATTATGGAAAATGCGATCTGTTTTACTAAAAATAAGTGATACTAGGGGTTGGAGTAGAATTTTACTAATTCTACTCCAATTGCCGTGTAATAACTACAGGTGAAACTAAAATAATGTGAAAAGGGTGTGAAAACACCCTTTTTCACTTTATTTTAGTAAAAATAATGTTAATAAATAGAGCGCAATGTAACAAGTCAATTGGTACTTTAACACATTTCTTTTATTAACAATTACCTTTATAACAAGATATGGTTTGAAATGATGTGCGTATACTTTTCTAAACACATGAATTAGATCAATACATTCAATCACAGTTTGGCACATAAAATACACAAAATAAAAGAAGTTTTATTATTCTGGAACAATCTCGTCTCTGGGCTGTGGAGCCAAAAATGGTTAGATCAGGGCATACATTACGATTCAAACACAACAGACCAGATCCTGCTCTCTGTAACATATAATCTACCTAAACAATGTACAGTATACTGGTTCAAGTCAAACATTACACACGTTGCTGGCCAGTTAATTCTTTAGAGGTGGTGCACTTTCTTGAATTATATCCTGATTTGAAGTAAATTATTCTTGTACTATATTTTCCGTTGCCCGGGATAATATTTTAAATTGTAGTTTCAGACACATTAGCTTCCTCTTCTATTAAACTTTGCTACCTCCGTATAACAAGTTCTGCAACTTTTTTGTCGATTTAGTAATAAAACTGGATACTTTAGGTAAGATAGTGACATTAGCAACCAAATGACTCTTGAACTGTTACTCCAAAGTTCAATTAGTATATAATGTATCTGTGGTGGATCTCCTTCCTCCCTGCAACTATGGGGTTACCACTGCTTAGTGAATATATCCTTTTCTAAGGCATATGAAGAACCCCACTTCTCTCCTGAACACAGGCCCTGATTCAGAGCCGTTCGCTATTTGCGGTCGTTCGTTCTAAAACAAGGGGTGGCTATTCAAATGAACCGTTCGCTAATTGCGGTCTGTTCACGCCTCTAAGTCTGAAGCGAGCAAAACTTGCGGTTGTAATTTTGAAAAATACGCCCCCTCGCTGCTCGCACCATATGTCATGTCCGCTATTTATTAGATTAATCGAGTACATTGAGCAGCGTATGAACTGCTCGCTATTCTTGTGGCTGGTTTTTACAACCGCTATTTTGCGAGCAGTTCTGAGTAAAAAAAAACAAGTGACGTGGTCAATGACGCTGCTGTATTACTTATGCACTCCCTTAAAACGCCCGTTTTGACCTTTAAGCACGCCTGCGTTCGAATTCCACACCCCCGTTTTCAAGCACCTTCCCCTGTTACCACCCACATACGCCTCCTTCTGTCACTCAAAATAGCAGGCATTCGCTATATAGCGAACAAACGATTTTCGGCCGCACTGACTGGTTCGCGCATGCGAACATCGGTCAGAACGAACGAGCGGCCGCTTATGAGCGGCTCTGAATCAGGGCCACAATTTGCTGGTTAGCTCCATATAAGATAAGATGACTAGTCTCTGTAACTGGCAGCAGCTATATTGCACAGTAATTATCTATATGTAGATAGCGTTATTCCTGTGCTGTCTGATAGGGTAATTACTTTTCCTCAGAGTACTATACTGGGTATGTATGTCTCGTGGGAGATACTCCTCCTGCTTACCCATCTCCTGCAGCGTTGCTCACCGGGAACCACCCTCGGTCTCTGGGTATGTTTGGGTACACTGGGGAGTGTGCGGGGCGTTGTCTGATTGTAGCCGCCTCGATCTGCCTCCACCTCTCCGTATCCGCAACAAAAGACCGGCAGTCTGGTTCACTGCTCCAAAGATTTCAGATCACTGCACCAATTATTAGTATTACTTTGCGTCCCGGTCACAATCAGTGATTACTGGACAGCTGTAAGCAAAGCTGCGCAGCCCCTCCCATCTGACAGCCTCCTCAGGGCTCCCTGTAACTGCCCTAACTGTCCACCTCAGCCACCTGCTTCTGGCACCAGCCGGTTCTGTCATATGACCTGCTGCTGGCTCCCCACTGCTTTATTCACTCCTCTCTTTCCCTATTGACTCTCAGTTACCCTTGTGGGATCCCCAACATAGTAATTAAGAACAATATAAACAATGACATATTATAACAGTCATAGTACCGTACTTACAGTATATACAATTCTAATATATGTTTTAACTAGTGATGAGCGGTTCGGATTCTGAGGAATCCGAACCGCTCCGAACAGGTGGAATCCGAGTCCACCCGAACGCAAGTTCGGGTGTTCCCGCCTGACTCGGATTCCACCTCGAGGCCGAACGTCACTCATCCGGCGTCGGATTCTCGCGAGAGCCGGGTGACGTTTGGCCTCTATAAAAAGGCGCTGCGCCCGGCAGTCAGCGCCATTTTGCGTGTGACACGTAGTTAGGTAGTGCGCTGTCTGTGCTAGTGTTAGATAGATTAGAGTAGGCAGTGTTCTTGCCGCTCTGTGACTTTACTGGGCATAAGCCCTTTGTGTGTGCTCCATGACTGGGCATAATAAGCCCACTGTGTGTATGTGTACTCACTGTATTATACAGTGACAACTGACAGGGCATAGCCCACTGAGTGTATTATACAAGCTCCGTGGCTGGGCTTAGCCCACTGAGTGTATACAAGCTCCGTGACAGGGCATAGCCCACTGAGTGTATTATACAAGCTCCGTGACAGGGCATAAGCCCACTGAGTGTATACAAGCTCCATGACAGAGCATAAGCCCACTGTGTCTATTATACAAGCTCTGTGACAGGGCATAAGCCCACCGAGTATTATACAAGCTCCGTGACAGGGCATAGCCCACTGTGTTTATTATACAAGCTCCGTGACAGGGCATAGCCCACTGAGTGTATTATACAAGCTCCGTGAAAGGGCATAAGCCCACAGAGTGTATACAAGCTCCGTGACAGGGCATAGCCCACTGTGTCTATTATACAAGCTCCGTGACAGGGCATAAGCCCACTGAGTATTATACAAGCTCCGTGACAAGGCATAGCACCCTGTGTCTATTATACAAGCTCCGTGACAGGGCATAAGTCCACTGAGTATTATACAAGCTCCGTGACAGGGCATAGCCCACTGTGTCTATTATACAAGCTCCGTGACAGGGCATAGCCCACTGTGTCTATTATACAAGCTCCGTGACAGGGCATAAGCCCACTGAGTATTATACAAGCTCCGTGACAGGGCATAAGCCCACTGTGTCTATTTTACAAGCTCCGTGAAAGGGCATAGCCCACTGTGTGTATACAAGCTCCTTGACAGGGCATAGCCCACTGTGTCTATTATACAAGCTCCGTGACAGGACATAAGCCCACTGAGTGTATTATACAAGCTCCGTGACAGGGCATAGCCCACTGAGTGTATTATACAATCTCCGCGACAGGGCATAGCCCACTGAGTGTATTATACAAGCTCTGTGACAGGGCATAAGCCCACTGAGTATTATACAAGCTCCGTGACAGGGCATAAGCCCACTGTGTCTATTTTACAAGCTCCGTGAAAGGGCATAGCCCACTGTGTGTATACAAGCTCCGTGACAGGGCATAGCCCACTATGTCTATTATACAAGCTCCGTGACAGGGCATAAGCCCACTAAGTGTATTATACCTGCTCCGTGAAAGGGCATAAGCCCACTGAGTGTACACAAGCTCCATGACACGGCATAAGCCCACTGTGTCTATTATACAAGCTCCGTGACAGGGCATAAGCCCACTGTGTCTATTATACAAGCTCCGTGACAGGGCATAAGCCCACTGAGTGTATTATACAAGCTCCGTGACAGGGCATAAGCCCACTGTGTGTATTATACAAGCTCCGTGACAGGGCTTAGCCCACTGAGTGTATTATACAAGCTACGTGACAGGGCATAAGCCCACAGTATTATACAAGCTCCGTGACAGGGCATAGCCCACTGTGTCTATTATATAAGCTCCGTGACAGGGCATAGCCCACTGTGTCTATTATACAAGCTCCGTGACAGGGCATAAGCCCACTGAGTATTATACAAGCTCCGTGACAGGGCATAGCCCACTGTGTCTATTATACAAGCTCCGTGACAGGGCATAGCCCACTGAGTGTATTATACAAGCTCCGTGACAGGGCATAGCCCACTGTGTCTATTATACAAGCTCCGTGACAGGGCATAGCCCACTGAGTGTATTATACAAGCTCATTGACAGGGCATAAGCCCACTGAGTATTATATAAGCTCCGTGACAGGGCATAGACAACTGTGTCTATTATACAAGCTCCGTGACAGGGCATAGCCCACTGAGTGTATTATACAAGCTCCGTGACAGGGCATAGCCCACTGTGTCTATTATACAAGCTCCGTGACAGGGCATAGCCCACTGAGTGTATTATACAAGCTCCGTGACAGGGCATAAGCCCACTGAGTATTATACAAGCTCCGTGACAGGGCATAAGCCCACTGTGTCTATTTTACAAGCTCCGTGAAAGGGCATAGCCCACTGTGTGTATACAAGCTCCGTGACTCCAGTTCATAGTGATAAAGTAATATGGATCACGAGAATGAACCGAGAGGAGAACAGAAACAACATGTAAATGCTAGCATTGCAGCGGCTGGAAGTCCATCACATTCATCTAAAGCTGATGCTCAAGGGTGTAGAGGCTTTAAAAACTTAGGGAACCTGAAATCAAAAAATGTAGATTTCACAGGGGTAAAGACAAAAAAAAAACCTCTAAAGACTACTACTATTGCAGAGAAACAGAAAATTGTCAACATACCATTCACCACACGTAGCGGCAAGGAAAGACTCAGGCTTTGCTCTTTATTTCTGAGTGGTGGTTCTGCAACTGTCAGTGAGGCATCTTGTGCCTCTCGTGATGATAAAAGACCTTTTCAATCAGACTATAGAAGTGTGAAAACATTTAAAACCAATAAGGCAGTAGAACAAACTGTGTTTTTTGAAACACAAATGTCAGAAATCCCTGAGGAGAGTCTAAGTGGGTCCACGAGTGGCATTTCTACGTGTAAGCCTGACCTTTCAGAGAAGCCGCCCTCCACAGTTTCTTTTCCATCTGTAGTTGTGGGGATGAGCAGTATTGCCGAGGACATAGAAATTGAGGATGCCACCGTGGAATTGCAAGAGGATGAGAGGAATATATGTGCAGCTGACGCTGGCACTAATGAGGATGTTGAGGATGAGGATATCATTTGTATAAGTCAGGCACCAGTGGAAGCAGCTCTTGGCCAAGATAAGAAGGCCATTGCCATGCCTGGGCATAGAACCAACAAATCCACATCTTTTGTGTGGAATTACTTTTACCCAAACCCTGACAACGTTTGTCAAGCCATTTGTAGCCTCTGTGAGACCACAGTTAGTAGAGGTAGGGACGTTAAGCATCTAGGAACCTCTACGCTATTACGTCATCTGCAGCGAGCTCATGACAGGTGTTTGATAACAGAAACTACTGCAAAAAAAATAACAACAAGCAGTCCAGCATTAGCTAGATGCCTTCTCTCTACTAAATCCCAGCACCTGCAATCTCCGCCGACAACACCTTCCTCCTCAATATCCTCAGGAATGATCAGTGGTAGTACAACATCCAATTTGTTAGTGCTAAGTCACGGTGACTCCTCCAATTTCCAGGACACCTCAGAAGAAACTGAATCTTTGGCCCTCATTCAGACCCACTCGCAAGCGGGCGAACGTACGTTAGGCGTACGTACAAAATTATTTAAATTCAATGGCTCGCTCGTATTTTCGTTCGCATCTAAAATTCCTCCCTAAACTCAGACGACCCCTCCTCTAACTAACGAGCGTGCGAAATAGCGAGCGTACATCCCCGAAATGGCTTGAAGGGAACGCACGCACAAGTGAAACCGGAAGTGGCCTTGTCAGATGTCGATTACCTGCTCCTTTATTCTGCCTACCTCCCTCAATCGTATCATGCCAATCAATGTATCAATTAGCTTAATTGTTGTTTTTTTTTCAACACAATGCAAGAAACTTTACTCTTGTCCGTGTTTGTGTTTACCCACAGAATACGTACGGGTGGAACATTCGCTTTTATTGTTCAAAAAAGATGTGAACCACAATTAAACAATTGTTCTATTGCTGTGGATCCCCGCATATTTCCCGGGGTTCATTTCTTTTTGTAAATTTGCTTACGCATGTCACTGCATCAAGCCTATCTTAACTCTCCAGAGATTTCTGGCCCTGTTGAACACATGACTCATACACTAACCAATAAAATTGCTCCTGTTAATTTCCAAAATACATTAGCCAATCAGAAATTTTTTGCACACTTTATCAAAAATGTTTTGTATGAAAAACTCCATTGCCATCATGAGAGCCTCCGCATTCACCAGGCGCGAGCTGCTGGTGCTTACGGAGGTGATGGATCGCCGTATCACCAGCCAGCCTCCACCCATCACCAACCGGCAGAAGCGCTCCGCGTATGCGGAGGCACTGTCCCGCCTGCGGTCCTTAGGTTCACGCCGCAACATCGGGCAGCTGGAGCGCAGGTGGTCAGACCTGCAACGGCGAACGCCCCGCTTGCTGGCATGCTTTCGCATGCAGATACTGGAAAGTAAGTGTTATGTATTGTGGTTTTCATGTTTGTGTTTGTGGGGCAAACTGCGTGTGCATGTTTTCCTGTCTGCCCTATTTATTATTTGTCCTCATATCTGCGTGTGCATGTTTTCCTGTCTGTCCTATTTATTATTTGTCCTCATATCTGCGTGTGCATGTTTTCCCTCTATTTCTGTTTTTTTCATTCTACTCCTATTTGCATGTTTTTTGTTGGTGGTTTTTGGTTTTTTATTTGGGCCCGGATTTGGCCAGAAACTAACCTCAATTAGTTTGACATATTTTAGGTGGACAGCCAAGACTACGCCGTCACCGTCCGGCCAGACGGCGTTCCCGGCCACTATCCCCAACCCCCAGCCAACACTCCACCCCAAATATTTCCCCTATACCCCACTCCTCCCCAGCCTTCCCAGACCCTCTCCCGGAACTGTCGGGCCTCATTCCCCTCCGTCCCACTTCCCCCTCTCCTCCACCCACCCCTCTTCCAATTACCCCCTCCCCGGAGTCCGTCATTACCCCTCCCCGTTCTTTGGGGAATGAAGGCTCCTCCGAGGAAGAACATGGAGGGACTTCCGGAGCTCCCGTTTTGGCTCCCGGTATGTTTTTCTTTCGCATTTTTTTTAAGCACAAACTGTTTGTATGTAATCATGTGTCGTGCCTTTATTCGTGATTTTTGGGTTTACTTTTGGTGATTTAGCAGTTTGCCTTTACCTCTTCCTGCTGGTTTCAACATACACATATCACACCTGTGGGAATTTGTACATAGGCCTTGTATTTTTGGCAGCACCCCCTTTTTGTTTTGTTTTGTTTTTTTTAGGTTTAGGAGTGATTTTGTTGTGTTTTTTTTTTTTTAATGTGGCTTCCCTATTGTTTTATTAATCCACACACTTTTCTCACCCACAGAGGAACAGAGACGTCGGCAACAGGTGGTCGAATGTGTTGGCCAGATGCGCCAACATGTCATTGGCGTTCTTGTGGGCCTTGACCGGCTGTCTGGCATCCTTCGCCAGTAGTTTTTTTTTATTTTTTTCGTTTTCTAAATAAATTGTTGATTTCGAATATACGTTCTGGCTCATTCTTTTTTTCCAAAACAAGAAAAAAATTTCCCTGACATAAGTTGACTGTTCCTGCAAGGATTTCCCTTTTTTAAAAGTTAGATTGTGTTTTGTATTTGTATGTAAAACAGCCACAAGAAACACAGAACAGTAACAATGTCATTTCCCTTTTTGGGTGTAGTGTCAATTAGATATTTCTACATTTTACAGGTTCCTAGTTGGTGTGCAAGCTGCTTAGGCCAATCTTCCAAATCCAAAGGTTTGGACAGGCTTCCTTTTGGTGTGGGTTGGGAACCTGAAAACATATTTCAGTTTACATCAACTGGTGTCAGTACTGGATTACCCCTTAGTCAAATGTAAGGTGTGTTAACCAGGTTACACTTGCTGTTAACGTCCAAAAAAAGGAAGACCATTTCACTCTCCAAACATTTATTCACAACATAAATGAGAAATCAAAGTGGTCACTCCCTCAAAAAAAAACACAGTGATAAACTCAAATACAACACATACAAATAAAATATTTAAATTAAAAAAACAATCAAGAACTGGTTGACGAAGGACCATGCCAACATGATTCCACATACATGGCGTTGCGATATGGGTTCCAGAATATATGCCCCAAATCACCAGATCCAGGTTTGGTAAGGGTAGCAGGAAGTAGTGAGCGTTGGAGTGCCAAAGATTATGTGAACAAACAGAAGATGGAGAAAAAAATAAAAATAAATTAGATGTTCGCAAACAAACACAAACACATTAGGTATAAACACTGTAGTTTTGGTCAAACTTACCTAAAAAATCTGGCCACCACATCATCGCGTATGGCCCCCCCACATACTGACCTCCGACCAACCTCGGGGGGGCCATCCTCAGGTAAGGCATCCTCTGGCTGCATTGGGACACCACTCCTTATGGCGATGTTGTGAAATATCCCACACAGGACCACAATTTTCGACACCATATCCGGCAAATACATGAGCTCGCCACCAGAGTGGTGGAGGCATCTAAATCGGCCTTTTAAGGCCGATACAGCGCTCCACCACTTGCCTGGTGGCTGTAAGTGCGGAATTATACTCACTTTGTGGGCCTGGTGTGGGAGCCAAATAAGGAGTGAGCAGCCAGGACATGCAAGGGTATCCACTGTCTCCTGTGAAAAATAAGAGACAACATCAGGAACACTGTGTATCAAGCTTAACATTGTTATGTACTAAAGGTCTCCACTTACCCAGAAGCCACGCATCACCAGCTTGTAGGTTGGTTAATTTCTGCCATATCCCTTTTTGCTGGATGAAGAAGGAGTCATGTGCACTTCCTGGTAATTTAGCATTCAGGGACAGGATCTGGAGGGAGGCATCACATACCACCATTACATTCAGGGAGTGATAGTGTTTCCTGTTTCTAAATATTGCCTCCAGCCGTGCTGGAGGCTGAAGTGGTATGTAAGTACCATCCACAACCCCTATGATGTGTGGGAAGCCAGCTATTTGGTAAAAATTGGCCTTGGCCACACTAAGGGCACCCATATCCAAAGGCATTTGAATAAAATGATGGAGGTGCTTGAAAAGTGCCTCCATCACTGCCCTCAGGATCTGGGAAAAGGAGGATTGGGAGATGCCCGCCACTATTCCCACCGTTGTTTGAAACGATCCTGAGGCACAGAAATGTAACACCGCCATAAATTGCGTCAGTGGTGGTATTGCTGTTGGACTGTCAATTTGCCGCTCAAGATCACTTTCTATTAATGAGAGAGTGTCTATGATGATTTTGGGAGGTAGACGGTAGCGTCTTAAAACCTCATCATCGGGCATTCCAAAAAAGGGTGACACGTGTTCGAAATATCTGGGGCCTTGCATGCCTACGATGCCTACGCCTGGGATGAGATTGAGGTTGGTCGGCTTCCGGGAGCATGGCCAGAACAACCTGAAATTCAAAGATTTCAAAGTAAGGCTTTTGACCCAACCCAAAACTATATTAAAACAACTTAGCTTGATGATACCATCCATTGCTGCTTACATGCCGGGGTATTGTCATGATACGACCAAACTGAAAATAAACACCAAAATTACTTGACACATTTCACTCTGTGCATTTTTGTTTATAAATTTTGTGCTAGACCAAAGTTAAAATATGCCAAACACCCATTTAGCAAAACTGCAAAGCGACATTTAACACAGTACATCAAAACGGGTCGAAATGTTGGCTCAAAAAGCGAAAGATAAACCACCAAAAAGTTAGAATGATTATTAAGCTGTTTAAAATGCGCTAATTAGTTCGCTAATACAAGTCACAAGAGTAACTACTAAAAATGCGCTAATTAGTTCGCTAATACAAGTCACAAGAGTAACTACTAAAAATGCGCCAATTAGTTCGCTAATACAAGTCACAAGAGTAACTACTAAAAATGCGCTAATTAGTTTGCAAATACAAGATAAAAAATGGACTTACCAAGAGCAAATATCTAAGATTCAAAATCAAAAGGTCTTTGGGGTCGAAAATAAACAAAATCTAAAATAGAAGAAATTATGGATCCAAAAATTACAATATATATGAAACACAATGAAACAACAATTGAACAAAAGTTAGACTTCACAAAACTTACCAAATCAAGAAACGAGGTCCCAAAAATATAAACCAACAAAGATAACGGAAAAAAAAAACGCAAATCTAACCAACAAACGAATCTCCAACCGCCAACTCCTTTCTACGCAATCAATAAACTCCAGCCAAGATAACCTCCAACAATCCAAAAACGCCACCTCGACTTGAGACACACCAAGCCATAAATAGTGTTTCGTTTCCCGCACAAATTAAGGAGGGATCATAGGGCCGCACAATCAATGATGCGGCCGCAAAATAAGGACGCATGTATAAATACGTCACGAAAACACATTCAAATTCTGGTGTATTTCTTGTTTGGACCTCAGACATGGCGACAGACCAGGGAAAAAATGCCCAAGAGTCAGGCGGTAAGTCTTTCATGCATTTTCTATCAATGATTAATTTGAAACATAAGATTAGGCAAGTTGTGATTTTGTGAATTCTGTAAATTTACACAAATAGGTGAGGAGGATGACATGGAAGAGGCTGCTGGGCCCAGTATTCCGGCCAAAGCGGCCACATTTCACAAGAAAGGAGATGGAGGTTTTGATCCAGAAGTGTGTGGACATCCTGCCACAGGCAGACAGGAATATGAGTCTAAGCCAGAAGTGGAGAATGTGGGAAGAGGTAGCCGTTGCTGTCAATAGGGTGGGTGATTATATCCGTCTAGCCCGGGATGTCAAACGGCGGTAAGTAAACCCTTGCCCCCCCTAAAAACAAACCCCATTTTAAACCAAAGGATAATGGCTTCCATTTTTCCCCACAGATGGGGCGACTTCAAATATCGCCTAAAGCAAAAACTCGCGGACAGGGCTAGGCATGCAAGGGGGACAGGTGGGGGTCCCACCCCTGTGTCATTGGAGTTGACGGATTTAGAAGAGCTGGCACAGGGGTGTGTGCAGCCTGTGGAGGTGTTTGGCGTGTCCAACATGGATACGGACATGCCAGACTTTGCGGCTCCTCATGTTGGCCCAGGTAAGTATTGTGATGTCACCAACACTGAAATGCTATTGTGCCAATATGTAGATTCTAATGTGACTCTTTTCTCATTTTTCCAACAGAGACACAGGCGGATGAGTCTGCTCCAGAGGGAAGCCTTGGCCGCAGAATTTCTGCTGGCTCTACAGGGGAGGAACCAGTACATCCGGCTGAGGACCCTGCAGAAGCCAGTCCAGGGCGTGCCCCCTCGCAGGCAGTGGGCCTCCTCACAGAACTCAATTTCAAATCGGATTTCCATACGGAGATTCTGCAGAGGATGGACGCCAGTCTGATACGGGTGGCTGAGGCCTTGGAGCAAAATGCTCCGGCCAACGTGACCATTGGTCAGGCCCTGGCGGAAAATACCAGGGCCAACATCCGCATCGCCGATGCCCTGGAGCAGCTCGTTCGCCAGCACATGGTGGAGCCGACCTCCCTTCCTGCCGGAACATCAGGATCCTCCACCTCTGGCACAACATCAGCCAATCCTCCAAATGTGCCTAGCCCTGTGCCTAGTCCAGAGGCCACAACATCTGCCTCTGGACAGGCCAGCCCGATGGCATCCCGGACCCGGTCTGGCGCCCACCCTCCCCCATCCAAACGGGCGAAAAAACGGTGACAGCAATGGCGACTTTTCCCACACTCCTTCTGTGCTTGGCTCATATTCCTTTCTGGTCAAAACTTCCCTCTCCTTTCTTGTGAAATGTTTTTAATATATTTTTGTACGTTTATGTTAGCAGTTATTGATTATTTTTTTTTGTTAAAAAGTATCTTTGCCAGAAAAAACAAAACAAAATATTATGCCAATTGGTTTGTGTTTAAACAATAAATTTATGATAAAAATCTGACATTGTATTGTGACATTATTGTACAAATGGGTTACATTTAATCCTGGCCCTAAAGGCAAAAACTGACACAAAAAAACATTTCATTTTTTTAAAAAAAAGGCCTCTTGAAGGAACGTTTAAAAAATCACGTAACGATGCAAATTCCACAGTAAAAAAAAAAAGGGGAGCTAATTAAAACATGATGACATTATTGTCACAATTGGCCATAAACAACAAATTGAGGCCAAAAAAAACCCAAAAAAATGTACGCCAATTGATTGTGTAATCCTGACATTAGCAGGTATGATTTCCACCTGCGTACGGTTTTGTGCTATCCCAATAAACTGCTTTGCAAACACATACCAAGCCGGTTTTCAATACAACACTAATTGCTTTTGTGACCACCCGCGATTAATCGCTGCAACATCATGGAGTCCCGGGACGGAGGAGAAGGCCATCGCCAATGTGGTCGAGTAATCCAGACCCTAAACTGTGCGAGCATTTTGAAGGGAAAGAGGATGTTCCAGTGACGTATGTGACGGTCCGAACACATTTGACGTTCGCATCTGCTAATGTATGTACGCCCCAAAAACGCCTCGCCACGCCTGCGTTTTTCCATCTCCACCCCCGTCAACACCCAAAAACGCCCTGTTCTGTCAATCACATTTGACATGTCACTTCCTGTACGCTATTTTAGGAACGAGAGAAAAAAAGCTCGCAATCTGCCGTACGCACATGCGCAGTGTAACACCGACGCATGCGCGGTTAGTCAACATCGGAACGCAACGAGCGTACTGTTGGTAACGTGCGGCTCTGAATGAGGGCCTTTGAGCGCTAGGCCTGCTGCTGCTGCTGGTGGATCTTCATCCCAGAAGTGGACCAAGAAGACTACTAGTAGTATACCAAAAAAACAATTGACTGTTAAAGAATCTCTTGCAAGGGGAAGCAAGTATGACAGCTCTCACCCTGTCGCACAGCGGATCACTGACGCCATGACAGCTATGCTAATATTAGATCTGCGTCCAATATCCTCAATTAATGCAGTGGGATTTACACAGCTAATTGAGGTCATGTGTCCCCGGTACCAAATTCCATCTCGGTTTCATTTTACCCGAAAAGCCATTCCTTGGCTGTACCAGGACGTTAAACAGAACCTAATTATTGGTCTGCAAAATGCTATTGTACCCACTGTCCACTTAACCACAGATATGTGGACAAGCGGTAGTGGACAAACTAAAGATTACATGACTGTGATGGCCCACTGGGTGGGTGAATCGCCTTCAGCAGCAGCAGTATCTAACAAACAACACCAGCTCATTCAGAGGCAGGCAACTCTGTGCATCACCGGATTCAATAAGAGGCATACCGCTGACAACCTCTTAGAAAAACTAAGAGATGTCATAGAAACATGGCTTACCCCACTTGGACTCTCGTCAGGATTTGTGATTTCTGACAATGCTACAAATATAGTGAAAGCATTACAGCTGGGTGAATTCCAACACATCCCCTGTTTTGCTCACACAATAAACTTAGTGGTGCAGGGTTTTTTAAAAAACGACAGGGGCGTGCAGGAGATGCTGTTTGTGGCCCGAAAAATTGAGGGACATTTTCGGCATTCAGCAACAGCGTGCAGGAGATTGCAGCACCTGCAAGAGCAGTTTAATTTGCCCTGCCATCAACTGAAGCAAGAAGTGGTAACGAGGTGGAACTCAACTCTGTATATACTTCAGAAGAATGGAGGAGCAGCAAAAAGCCATCCATAGCTATACGACAAGCCATGACATTGGGAGAGGAGGGGGAATGTACCTTACCCCAGCACAGTGGAGAGTACTTTCTGTCTTGTGCAAGGTGCTCAAACCATTTGAAGTTGCCACTTGTGAAGTGAGTGCTGACACTGCTAGCTTGAGTAAGTTGATTCCCCTGATTTCGCTTTTGGAAAAGCAGCTGGAGAAATTGAAGGATGATATTAAACAAAGTGATTCCGCAAAGTATGCTGGACTGATAGATCCTTTGTTCGCTTCGCCAGGATCCACGGGTGGCCAAGATCTTGAAATCTTGAAATCTGATCATTATATTTTAGCAACCATTCTTGATCCTAGGTTCAAGTCATATGCTGTGTCTTTCTTTACAACTGACCCAGATCTTAAAAGAACCAAAGCGCTCCTGGTGAGCAAGTTGGCAGCTGATGTGACACATGGCACTACGATGACGTCTCCTCCTTCGGTTTCTCCAGCAGCAGCCAGAAAAAAATGAAAAAAATGCACCTTTTCCAAAAGACCCAGTGGTGATGCAGATAAGTCAAGTCAACATTTTGACATCTGGTCGGGTCTAAAAGATTTGCCCAACACCAGTGACACCTCTACCGCAACTCCATCTAATCCGATTACCATCCAAAGAATGGTGGAGGATTACTTTCAGGACACCGTACACGTAGACATGTCACAGAGTCCCTTCGAATATTGGAAGAAAAAAAAGGAAATTTGGAGACCCTTGTATAAACTGGCTTTGCATTATTTAAGCTGCCCACCCTCCAGTGTGTACTCGGAGAGAGTTTTCAGTACAGCCGGGAACCTTGTGAGCGAACGACGAAGGAGGCTACTTCCACAAAATGTAGAAAAAATGATGTTCATTAAAATGTACTGGAAATTTCACGAGGAAAACCTTTTCCACCAATCACGTCACAGTACAGATACTTCTGTAATGGTGGATTCCAGCGGGGATGAACTGATATTGTGTGAGGAATCGGATGATGTACACACTGATGAGGGTGAGGATGGCAATGATGGTGACATCATGCCACTGTAGACCTGTTGCCTTTAGTAGATTGGAAGATTTTTTTGTGGGGGCCCAAACAAACCAAGCACTTCAGCCACAAAGTGGCAGTACCTGTCGCTGAAATGCTTCGTTTGTTAAAGTGTGCATGTCCTTTTTAAGATCCAACATAAAGGGTGGGTGGGAGGACCCAAGGACAATTCCATCTAGCACTACCTTTCATTTCTGCCACTGCTGTGTGGCATAGTTTCATAGATGTGCTTTAAACTGTGGTGTCTGTGCCACTGCGCCGCTGCTCTGACGCTTGGTCACCAGTCAGCTCACTGCAACCTTTGGCCAATAATGGTGGAAACAATCATTTAAGCTGTGAGGTGGTCTAAATTGACTGTAAATGACTGGAAATGAATGTTATTGAGGTAAATAACACTCTAGGAAGAAAAAAAAGCCCAATTAATGTAATTTTAGCTTTTTTTGCCAATTTTGGCAAAAAATCCAAATCCAAATCCAAATCCAAAGCCAGTCACCCGCAGTTTGGCAAATCCAAATCCAAATCCAAAGCCGGACGACGAATTAGAACCAAATCCAAATCCGGCAAAAATGGTTCGGCGCACATCCCTAGTTTTAACATCTATACAAGGGCACACTACTATAAGTGGTACTCCTAGTATCTGGGGTACCACATATGCAATAATCGGTAACATCGAGTACCATCGGATTCGTACGCAGCACTTGTGGCTGACCATACCCTACCGCAAGCACTGCAAGTGCTTCAGTGTGTAATTCAGCCATGTGACATGTACTATGACGCTCCTTCTTAATTATGCACACCTCTGAAACAGCGTTAAGACGCTCAAACACGTCTGCGTTTGCACCACCACTCCCCGTTTCCATTGATCAACCCCTGTTACCACCCACAAACAGCTTGTCCTGTCACTCAATCACGTGAGGCGTCTGTGTACAAGGATCTAAAGGACTGGTTCGCGC
Source organism: Taudactylus pleione (assembly GCA_031769625.1). NCBI lineage: Eukaryota > Metazoa > Chordata > Amphibia > Anura > Myobatrachidae > Taudactylus > Taudactylus pleione. Next base: position 746,370 of record JAUIMM010000104.1, on the reverse strand, counting down.
ACGCACACTGTGATGCGTACGCATGTGCAGATTGCAAACATTGGCAGGCTACGTGTGAACGCATCCTAGCGAACGGGTCTGAATCGGGCCCTAAATCTCTGAATCACTTCTGCTTCTTAACACAGCTGCTTTGGATGTGGCGAAACATGTTGAAGGATACAGATTGATCAGCCACTGCACAGATTAAGGCTTGTGGGCGTACTGAGGTAACTAAGTTGTGGGGGGCCCATTAATAAAATTGTTATGGCCCCACACATCAGCTGCTATGCTCCTTACCTTGTCTCCAGACTCTCCACTGACCGGCAAGGTAGCAGCATACTACTTCATGTCCGCAACACTGCTGGGAACAGACTCCCGGCAGCGTAGAGGACATGGGGGGTCATTTAGACCCACTCGCGAGCGGCAGTACACTCGCAAGTGGGTCGATGGTCCCCACTGCGCATGCGCACGACGGAGGGAGCGCGAGACCCGGCGAGCGAAGCACTTTCCATCGCTACGGGTCTCGCACCAAAGGGGGCGTGCTGTCGATGTTGATTGACAGCACGCCCCCTTTGGTGGGCGTGCCTGCCAGACGGAGGCGTTCCCATGGGATAGAGCCAAAATCACTCCAGGGCTTGTGGTTGAGAAACCCGACCACAGGGTTTCACTCGCAAGTCCAATGGTCGCGATGGTCAAGACCATCGCGACCATCTTGTTGGACGCTCGTATATGCTGTTGGTGGTGACCCACAGCTATACGAGCGTCCAGGAGGACGCTCCATTTTAATGGAGGAGGGCTCTGGTCAGAGCGTCCAGCTCTGAATCAGGGCCATGATCTATACTGCTAGGGGCAAACGCAGGATTTTGAGTACCCCCTACTAGAGAGAGAGAGGGGGGGCAGAGGGAGTGGGGGCAGGGAGATAGAGAGGAGGGAGTGAGACATAGGGCGGGATGTACTAAGCATCGCATCCGTGATGTGGTACATCCCGTCTGTCTTCGGGTATATACACTGTGGTTGATTACCGCAGTATGTACCTAGAATATCGCAAAGCACAGCTCTCCTGATAAGAGTTGTCTAGGATCTGATCGGATCCCTCCCAAGGGGGAGCGTCCCAATAAGAAGCTCATAGGCTTCTATGGGATAATGCCACCTGAAGATGACGTTACCCATAGGGATGAAACACCAGTATGCATCACATTCCGGTGCTTTGTACATATGGGGAATGCGGTCAAACCCCCGAAAACTGCATTTTCTGGGGTTTTACCTCATTTTCCCCTTTAGTACATGGAGAGAACGAGATAGACAGACATAGATAGATAGATAGATAGATAGATAGATAGATAGATAGATAGATAGATAGATAGATAGATAGATAGATATAGCAGTCATGAGAGAGTTAGTAGAGAGAAGGGGGGAGAAAGGGAGGGAGAGAGACAGAGGGGAGAGAGAGAGAGAGAGAGAGAGAGAGAGAGAGAGAGAGAGAGAGAGAGAGAGAGAGAGAGAGAGAGAGAGGGAGGGGAACGAAGGGACAGAGAGTGTGCACACATTTCCTTGCCTCTATGTACAGCATCAGACAGCAGGGCAGGCTTCTAATGGGGGCAGGCACTTCACAGCATTAGACCCCGCCCCTATGCAATACATCCGCGAATCACAGCATTATGTCAGCAAGGGGGTGGGGCTTCCATCGCCAGCCGCTGTCTATCAGTAATGGAGTGTGCTGTCACTGCAGTGCTGTCTGCTGCTGGTCGGGTGTCGGCCAGAAAGGGTCCAAAGTGGCCTGGACTGTTTGCGGCAGTGTGGGGGGACCTAGGTGACCCCCCCCCCGTCCACGCCCACCTATACATCGGCCCTGACTGAGACCAAGTTCCCACTGTCTGCACAAGTCTGCCCAGGTATGCCAACAGTGGGGAACTGCTGTGACAAGCATTGGCCTCTGTTAAACTCCAGCCACTGCAGCTTACAAAGGAAAATTCCCATGAGCACAGTTTACTATTTTTCCGCTGCTGAAAGCCATTACTACAGCCTGCAAGTGTCCACGGCCGCTCTACCTACTGGACCTGGTGGGTCATTGAAACTGTAGCGTTACCAAGACACCACAGACATATACAATTCATATTGCGGTGAGATCATGCTCATATTCCTGTTTTTTGTTGAACACCTCAGGCACTAGCAGCTGATTTCTTTACTTGAGGATCCATTGATGTGGACACTGGGCCTGATTCATTACGGATCGCTATGGCAACTGTGGAGTCTTCGCGCACGCGCACTGCCATGCATGCGCAGAACGCAACAGTTGAGCGATTGCGTGTGCAATTGCAGTTGTGATCGGTAATGAATCAGGCCCACTGTTTCATTGCTGGATTGCCTTTACTACCTGGCTGTGTAGAGTCGACTGACAGCAACAGCTGAGAGTTTCCACAGTCCATAGGAGGATCAATAATCGTTTCTATTAAGGAACTCTGGCCCTGATTCAGAGCCAGACGCTCTGACAGAGCGCTCGCTCTGAATCAGGGCCGTCCTTCCTAATTTTAGAGCGGCCTCCTGGCCGCTCGCATAGCTGTGGGTGACCACCCACAGCTATAGCGGCGGCCAGGAAGATGGTCGCGATGGTCAAAACCATCGCGACCATCGGGCTTGCGACAAGACCCTTGTGGTAGGGTCTCGTCTGCCACAAGCCCTGGAGTGCTTTTGGCTCTATCAGAGCCAAAAGCACTCCCACTGACATGACTAGTGATGTCAGTGGGGCCGGCCCCAGACGGTAGGCGTTCCCATGGGAACGCCTCCGTCTGGCCAGCCACGTCCCCGGCACGCCCACCAAAGGGGGCGTGCTGTCACTCACCATTGACAGCACGCCCCCTTTGTAGCGAGACCCATAGCGACGGCTTGCCCATCGCTATCTGGGTATCGCGCATGCGCACGATGGAGCCGGGTCCATCATGCGCATGCGCACTGGCCCAACATCCACCCGCTTGCGAGCGCTCAGCGCTCGCGAGCGGGTCTGAATCAGGCTCTCTGTAACAAGCTGACAGCTACTGTGACACATTAATATAACTGTGCAGATCAGGACTTTGGTATCTTTATCAAGGGCCTGATTCATTGCGGATCGAAACTGCAACAGCGTACGCAGATCAGCCAATGGTGCATACTGCAAATGTGTATGTACCTCAGAGTTAGCTTTGCAATCCCACTGCGATCACCTATGCAGATAAGTATCCATCGCAGAGAGAGTGAGAGGCTGTGAGCGTTTGGGGGTTGGTGACGGGGAAGTGCTTGGAGAAACACAGGCGTGCCTGTTCGTTTGAACGCCGTTGCATGGGCGTGCATAATTTAGCCACTGCGACAGCAGCTTGAGTACTCACTGCGTGCGACAAGGTTATCGAGTAAGATCTGGCCTGGGGCTGATGTTACTCGATGTTTCTGTTAGATACACAGGACTGCAAGGTATTATAGATGTGATATAGCGGTAGTGGGAGGCAGTGGGCATCTCTATGCTGGCTGTGCGAAGGCATTGCGATAGCAGTCATTAGCATATTTTCGCAGTGGGTCTGCCTGCGTAATCGCAGCAATGGTCGCAATAGCGACCCTTAGCAGATCAGTCCCCAAGTTCAGATTTTGGGAATTTATATGCTGAAACTTTATCCATTATAAAGTCGGTCCTTATGAATCACATTTTTTAAGTACATGTTGATTGCTGAATTGTTTTATACTCCACTCCTGGGATATTTTTTATTTGTTTGAATGTAATAAATGTGCAATATTATATTTGTAGAGTATTAATGTGTTATTTTTGTGCAATTAAGCGCTCCCTGTGCTTCTATATTCCTATTGGAAATCTCTGAATCAGCCCCAGTGCCCAGCTCACTGATTGGTGTAGCTGTGCCTGTGAGGGTGGAGCTGTACTGAAAGGGGGAATCAGAGACTGTCACCGATATGAGCGCCGATCAGTTCTCCCTTGTCAGGCCAGAAAAAAAGGCCGGACCCAATTGCTTAATGGGCAATTCCAGATATTTGGCGGACAACTATGGGTCTATTTTAGAGGCACACGCAATGCTGATCTTCAAAGACTTGAGCAATATTTTGTGACTGCGCGTGTGCAAAATACCCTAAAAACTCATGTGGTGTATGTGTTACACTGTGTGTACTCACAGAGGTTATGACCAAATAACAATCTGTCATATTGACTTGCAGCAGGTGTGGATTAGTGTTGATTGTTAGATTATTCATTAGCGCTGGGATTTGGAGTGCTCTCAGTATCCCTATTTATTTATTTATTTCCATTTTTAGTTACCGTATATACTCGAGTATAAGCCGAGTTTTTCAGCACATTTTTTGTGCTGAAAAAGCACCCCCTCGGCTTATATTCGAATGATGCCCGCATGGTATGCAGCTGAGTAGCGTACCATGCAGGCCGCGGTGCAGACTGTGTCTCTGTGACACAGCTGCACCGCATGTGTAGCGCTGACTTTACCGAGTTCGGTCAGCACTACACACTGCCAAACACACAGCTGCCGGAGCCGGCAGCTGTGTGTTTGTTGTAATCAGCATCCGATGAGAGTCTGTTAGACTCTCACTGGCTGCTGCTGCTCCCACTGCAGGAGCCATCTTCCGGCTCCCGCAGTGGGTAATGGTAGAGACGTCATGACAACGTCTCTCCCATAATGCAAAGCGGCCGCAGGAGCTGATAACAGCGGCGGGACCAGGAGCGGGGTTTCAGGTAAGTGTTTTTTTTTTTTTTATTAGGACTACTGGGGGCACTACCAGGGGGGAATTACTTCTGGGGGCACTACCAGGGGGGATTACTACTGGGGGCACTACCAGGGGGGGATTACTAATGGGGGCACTACCAGGCACTACCAGGGGGAATTACTTCTGGGGGCACTACCAGGCACTACCAGGGGGAATTACTTCTGGGGGCACTACCAGGGGGAATTACTTCTGGGGGCACTACCAGGGGGAATTACTTCTGGGGGCACTACCAGGGGGAATTACTTCTGGGGGCACTACCAGCTGCTGCATTTCCCACCCTAGGCTTATACTCGAGTCAATAAGTTTTCCCAGTTTTTTGTGGTAAAATTATGTACCTCGGCTTATATTCGGGCGAATTATACTCGAGTATGGGCCTGATTCAGAGCCGGACACTCTGACCAGAGCGCTCGCTCTGAGTCAGGGCCCTCCTCCATGAAAATGGAGCGTCCTCCTGGACGCTCGTATAGCTGTGGGTGACCACCCACAGCTATAGCGAGCGTCCATGATGATGGTCGCGATGGTCAAAGACCATCGGGCTTGCGACGAGACCCTGCGGTAGGGTCTCGCTGCCGCAAGCCCAGGAGTGATTTTGGCTCTATCAGAGCCAAAGTCACTCCCACTGACATCATTACTGATGTCAGTGGGGCCAGACTCAGACGGCAGGCGTTCCCATGGGTCTGAATGACCCCCTATATACGGTACATAAAATGTATATTGCTCAAGTCAACTGATAAGGATAGCAAGTGCTGGAAAGGGGTATCCGGTCATTAGGTCTACAGTAAAAAGGTAGACAATGTTTGGGTAGACAATACAAGTTAAGCTGGGTACACACGGTACGATCTGCACAACCAATGATATCGCTGAACGATTTCTCTTGAACTTTTCTGTAGTGCAGGACAAACGATATTGGGTGTACACACTGATAGATATCTATGATAGATATCTTTCAGTGAAGTCATCCTGCCACATCTCTGAACATGAAAATCGCGCTGAAATCATCCAAGTTGGCCTGCATGTACAGACGACCATAAATATCGTTATCATCCATGTGGGAACGCGCATCGTTGGTCGTTCGTAAAAATTAACAAATTATCGTTGAACTATATCGTTCATAAATATCGTACCATATGTACGCACCTTTAGACAGGCAATGGGTCGACAGGGTCTGAAGGTCGACACACTAAAGGTCAACTAGTAAGAAGGTTGACAGAGACAGAAGGTCAACTGGGTCATTAGGTCGACACAAATGGTCCACACATGTTTTTTTTGTGTTTTATAGGGTTAGGCACTTACCGGAGGGTTAGGGTTAGTTAGGCACTTTCTCTGACGGTTAGGCACTTACCCCGTCGGTTAGGGTTAGGCATCAGGAGGGAGGGTTAGGCACTTACTGGAGGGTTAGGCACTAGAAGGGACGGTTAGGTTTAGGCACTTACTCCAATGGTTAGGGTTAGGCACCAGGAGGGAGGGTTATGGTTAGGCACCAAGGGAAGGGTAAGGGGTAGGGTGAAGTTTAGGGCTAGATTAAAAAAACATGTGTCGACCATGTCTGTGTCGACCTTCAGACCCTCTCAACCTATTGCCTGTTTAACTTGTATTTGTCTACCCAAACATTGTCTACCTTTTTATTTTAGACCTAATGATCCACACACCTGGAAAGGGAGGAGTTATTCACAAAGTATACACAACATTTTCCTCAGCACAGCACTGATAGAAACTAAAAATCTTGGTTACACACATTTGCAAACAAATAAGTCACTCACTGCTTCACTGTGCTTCTGAGTGGCGTGCAAGTCTGAATGCAGATATTTAGCGAATTTTTAACAATTGGTGCACACGTCGCAGGCTACATATACATTAATGCAATCTAACAATAAATTCAGAGTTGTACGCAATTTAGTCTTTCCTCTTCGGCTGCTAGATGAGCGTGTCTGGGGGGCAACTGGGACTGGGTGCAACAATGCAAACACAAGCAAGAGAAGAATTTCGTGGGTGTGTAAGTGGTGTGTCTTGGGTGCATAGCCAGTTACTTGCTATTCGGAGAAGTTGTGTGTATATAAAGAGGGTGCCAAATTCAGACGGATGCCATGCACCTAACGGGCATCAGTGCCCTGACGGGCACCAGTGCTGATGAGGTTGGCTACTCTCATGGACGGAATGGGGCAATGTGATCACATTGATGTGTACAACTTATAGCGTGCTGCTTTGCGTGTAACCCTAGTTCAGGTCCAAACGTGCACCTGGATAAACCATGTTCCTAAGCAAGGGGGGAAATGCAATTTGTTTTGCATGTAGGAAAAATGCTGCCTGATTTTTATATGTTCCGCACAAATACTGGGCAGCTTTATTTTTTAGATTAGAAACAATACACCAAGTTATTTCTGATGAAGTTGTATGGCAGAAAAAGAGCAGAGCACACTTTTAGTATAAATTAAAACATCTATATCGTCTTAAATACCTTATTATTTATGCAACAATATAAAACAATGTATCACAACACAGGTGTTTTTGAACTATCTATATATTTGCAGCTTATTCCCCAATAACACCCGATACCTGCTGCGATCCCTCCATTCCCACCGGCAGCCGCAGCTCCCATAGGGACTTCACATGCGCAGTTGCCCCGGCAGCACTCATGGCACATCACAGGGACAGGGGTGCCCGATGATACATACCGGCACTATGATCGCATCTTGCAATGTGATCATGGGTGGTAATATCATAAGTGGGACCCAGAGAGAGAGAGAAAGATTTGGATCTTCGTGAGGGTTTTCTGACCAGCTATTGCACTTGTATTACCTGTATTACTATTACATTGTAGTTTTTCAGCCTGGCTGATTACGTTGGTCAGTCGATCTTTTCCCCCTGCTTAGCACAGTGCATTTCCATATAATTCCAAAATGTTATCTCATTCTTGTATTATACTAGTAATTACATAACCAGAGATGTCTGAGTGCCTGTTGGGTTCTAATTAAGTGATTGCATTTTCCCTCCAACACTATTCTTAATTACAGCAATTCACGCTCTTTATGCATCAGCAGCCCTCATTCACCTCTTAAATGGTTCCTGCCGAGGGTAACGCTGTCCTGCAGCGTCCGGGCCATGCACAGAATTCTGCCTCTTTGGCACCATACTGTGTAGATACTTGTTCCTGCTGTGAGACATGCTCATGTAATAGGTCTTATTGGGGAAAGTACTGCGTACTGTATTATTACTCAGGAAACGTTACCATTAGGTAGAAAATAGCAATGTAATGACACAATTTCTGTATAAACTGACACTGTATGATAACGACATCTTTAACCATTGGATTTACCTGCCATACACTGTAAACCCTAGTGACATTATTATAGAGCCCAAATGTGACACCTGTCTCCAGCCAAGCTCTTCCGCCAGTGGGGATGTAATTCGGTGTCATCTGATTAGCCACTAATTGTCTATGAATATTATTTAATGACTGCCCCCGCTATTTTGTCTTTCTACCTAGTTACAAAAGGTTAATGTGGATAGAGGGTTTTTTTTTTCATTATTGTAGGTTTGATACATTGTAGAAGAATGTAAATTATGTTATTTAGCAACATGAAGTGTTCTGTAATTACCCTCACGCCCCACCTGACTTCCCCCCAGTAACACATGACATGAAGTTTTATTCCATGTACCATCGTTATCTCACAGGCTGCATTTAGCAGAGATGTTTCGGCGCAATTTACCACTTCGGGGTTCCTCTGGGAGCTCTGGTGAATACTCAGGGATCTATTCATCATCACTTATACCTCTTTTCCACCAAAAACCCGGGTCCAACCTGGGTTTTTGGACATGGTTCCAAAAATTAACACTTTCACATACTTTTGAATAAATTAAGGATTATATTTATTAAAGTGGGCAACACAGACGTTGTAATGGGTAGCGTTACTGCCTCACAGCACTGAGGTCATGGGTTCGATTCCCACTACGGCCCTAACTGTGTGGAGTTTGTATATTCTCCCTGTGCTTGCGTGGGTTTCCTCCGGGTGCTCCGGTTTCCTCCCACACTCCAAAAATATATCGGTAGGTTAATTGGCTCCCCTCAAAATTGACCATAGTGTGTATGTGTGTGAGCATGTGATAGGGAATATAGATTGTAAGCTCCACTGGGGCAGGGAGAGATGTGAATGGTAAGATATTCTGTGTAAAGCGCTACGGAATATGTGTAACTGGTAATAAATAAATAAATAAATAAAGTGAGTTTTTAGAAGTAGAGATGTTGCCCATAGGAACCAATCAGATTCTACTGAACAATTTAACTAGCATCTTCTGGAAGATAATAGCTGGAATCTGATTGGTTGCTATGGGCAACATCTACACTTCCAAAAACTCTCACTTTAGTAAATATACCCCTAAGTGTCTGGGCCATTCATCAAGTTCTGAAAAAGCATTTTTTTTCGGAACTTGGTGGCCTGTAAAGATCTATACGGCAGCCGCTGCAGTGAGATAACAATGGTAACTGGAATGCTGTATCTGCAGAGCTCCGGCGGCACTGCAGCCCATTGTCCCCCAACACTGCCTCCAAGTCACCTCAGTTTCTCCTCCCGTGGATCCACGGCGCCTCTGCAAGGAGACAGGTAAGGTGAGAGGATGCAGGGGGAAGACATCGTCGGCGCGGCGGACATGGGGAATGGGAGGTATAGGGAAACAGTACAGACAGCGCCGTTGTCGGCAGGGGGGACACCGATGGCGATGACAATGCATGCGCAGTTTGAGGAAGTCCTTACGGAACCCTCAGCTGCAGGGGAAAAGTATCACAATTCTGAAAAGCTGTCTCTGCAAATAGAGCAACTTTTCGGAAGTGATACTTTAGGCGATGAGGCATGATATATTCTTTATTTAGGGAGTTTTGCAACAACAACAATCTGCTCAATTTTAACTTTTGTTTTGTATATTAATAAAAAAAAGACTGAGATTATATTTAATCAATTCAGTTTTGTATTTATTACATACAAGGGTCCCATTGGTATATATCAGGCTCTCCAAATGTAATGCTGGGCATACACTATACAATTATCTGTCAGATATCTGTCCAATCTTTCTGGTTGGAATGAAAACCTGGTAATGTATGGGAGCAAATGACAGTTGATCATATGGTCTTAAACACCGGAAAACGGACAAAGAACAAATTGTTCAAATGGGTTAAATTTGTGTGTTGTAACGACCATTTTTGGCTATTTTCCAGTGTTTGTGAGCAAATGGACAATTTTCATTGGCTCCCATACATTACCAGGTTTTCATTCCAACCAGCCAGATTGGACAGATATCTGACAGATAATTGTATAGTGTATGCCCAGCTTTGGTGTCACATTATACAAACATTGTAGCTTAATTTGCAATCTCATTCACAGCTCTTCATGGTTCTCTGCAAATTAATATACATGGGGAAGGCCATGGATGTAACTATAGTTGGTGCTAGGGATGCCATTGCTATGGGGCCCAGTGGCTTAGGGGGCCCCAGACCCAGCTCCCCTGCAGCCAGGTCATATAGGGCCTGATTCTGCGTCGGATGCAGTGACAGATGTGTCTGCGTCTTTTGGAGGCCTCACATCTGCGAGTTAATGCCAATGCCGCTACAAAGCCCTTCCCTAGTGTACATCCATGCGTATGAATGTGCAAGGACTGAGACGACCCCTTGGTATGTCTTTAGACACTGCCATCGGTCGCACCACTGAAACTTGCCTCAGGCCTATGGTAGGTGCAGATTTTCCATCTAAGTTTGGCTTCCAATGTGAATGATGAGGCGTCTTTGTAAGCAAACACTTCAGTCAGAGGCCCGCGTCACTCCCATAGCATGCCCAGAAGACAGAAGATCTCTATGCTTCAGAATAGCCACCGCCCAGGAACGCCCAGCACATTTCCAATACATTCGTGATATTGTGTGTCTCTGGGGCGCTCAGGTAAGAAAGCATGAAACCAGCCAGAGACCTTGGTAGACAATGGCAGCAGGGAAAGTGGGCTCTCTGTCAGCCATGTTTCGTCCTTGTTCTAAGAACTTTATGAAGACGGTTTCATGCTATCTTACCTGAGCGTTCCAGGTGCGGACTACCGAGACTCGCAAACCAGATGCTGCCGTGAAGGCCGCCTGTTAGTACTCTGAGCGCTCTGGTCTCTGTGCACAAGGGACCGTAACCAACAGTGGTGAGTCACTGGGGCGCTGCCACATAACCGGCGCTTCCAGCGTCTCCCCCAGCCAGCTACAACGAGGCACGCTGTATACAACAGTACTTGACATCAGAAGTCCTCCATAGTGATAAACATTCAGCATTTACCTACTCCAACAAAGTATTGTATCCAGGTATAAACATCAGCAATTAAAGATGTTTTTGGGATCCGGACAAGGACATTGGAGGTATATCCCCCCTAATTTTCCCTCTGAGATCAAGGGCTCTATTTACTACAATCCGCATATTGAATGCGGATTGTAGTGTGATATTACCGAGTGAATTCGCATTGCGAATTCAGGCAATATCACAGGGATTTACTATAAATCCCTTGCAGGGACAGAGCTTGCGATAAAGCTCTGTCCCTGCGGATCCCATCCGCACTCTAGTCGCGGTATTTTCGGAAAAAATACCGCGACTAAGAGCCCGCGCATGCGCCGACCGACCACCGCTACTACCCCCCCACCGACGCTAAGCCCCGCCCCCGGTGCTAAGCCCCGCCCCCGTGATCGCGGACCCCCGCGACCCCCCCCTCCCCCCCCCCTCCCTTCATTACACTTACCTGCATCCTCCTGGCCTCCGGTGATCTCCTCCGGGCTTCCCGATCAGGTGATCTCCCATACTGCACTGGGGCCCGATCACCTGATGACCGGGCCCCAGTGCACTGTGGGAGACCAGCTGACCGGAGAGGAGCCATCACCGGTCCCTGGAGTCAGGTAAGGAAAAAAAAAAATGTTTAATTTTTTTTTTCTTTTTTTTTACAGCAATCAGCTTGCGGTCTGCTTAGACCACATAGCTGATTACTGGTACCGGCTCCCGCCTCTGCTTTCCCCGTTAGAGCAGAGTGGAAGCCCGGTAACCGGGGGAGACCCTGGATAACGCCACCTCCAGGTGGCGTTATTATCACAGGGCTTCCCCCGGTATTTTTTTACAATTTATTTTTAGTAACTATGGTCGGATCACATTTCCCATTACAATTATGGGAAATGCGATCTGCTTTACTAAAAATAAGTGATACTGGGGGTTGGAGTAGAATTTTACTAATTCTACTCCAATTGCCCTGTAATAACTACAGGTGAAACTAAAATAATGTGAAAAGGGTGTGAAAACACCCTTTTTCACTTTATTTTAGTAAAAATAATGTTAATAAATAGAGCCCCTTGACTTATTAGAGTAGCAAAACACAAGTCATGGACATGTAAGAAACACTATTAATGGGATGCCAGGGGAGGGGATGCTGGTGCCGGGTTCCCGACCTTTTGGGATTTCGGCGCCGGTATTCAGACCGTCGGCATCCCGCATGTCAGGATGCCGACTACATCCCACTATTTATGGCCGTCTGTATATTTATTGTTGGTGTGCCCGCTCTGTACATATAACTTTAATGAGCCCCAGAATGTAAATGAATTGATGAAATGTAATGGTCGCACCTCTGGAAATGTTATACTTCTCCCTGACAGGTAATTCCTTTAATTTCCTCATACCCTGCAGACACCTCTCTGAAATACAATTTCCTTATGTGCTTATTTAATTCGTTCCTGTGACAGTATCTCCTTGGCCCCCTCATGGCACAACTTCAGGAAAACGAAAATAATCATCGTTCTCACTGTGCAAATACTGAAACTCTGCTAATAGGACCTGATCTATTTTAGTCTCCACATTAAATATAGCTGACAGTGAGCAAAAACTGTGCACATTCTGCAGCATACATTCATGGTTGTGTTAGGGTTAAAAAGTTATTTTTCACATTAGGGTACTTGGGTTCTGTTACCATGGAAATGTGGGGGTGGGCGTAGGATGCTGCAGATTATCTGTATTATATTCCAATGTGATAATCTGTCTACAGTCTGAGATACCTTTACTGCGGTGATAAGGATCTGTGTCTCCATTAGGGAATGTCCATGTGCTAAGTTAAGTGACTAAAATTTACTAATCATCAGAAACAAACTGACCAACATAAACCAACAAGTGATGTATTCTAGAGCTGTGCCAATAATACCGTAATTAAAGGACCACGTTCTGCAGCATTATCCGTCTTCCCAAAAAATACACAATATTCAGGGCTTTATTTTTGGTGGTACTCAGTGGTACACGGAACCTTCTTTTCTGGTATAATTGTTCATTTCTATAAGTAGTAGAAACTGGAAGAAATCAGTGAAATCATTTCAGAAATGAACAAAAATAAGTCTTTAAAGACTTGTCCAGAGTATGGATGCTTCTATACATAATGTGTATAAACTTGGAACTTTAGGTGAGTACCGGCACCTCTCCATATATATATATATATATATATATATATATGTAGAAGATAATCAAGAGTACTGTGGCCAGGCTCAAACATTATTCCATTATGTTTAAAATAAATACTAAAACATATAAATTTTATCCAAATAAGTTGACCTAAAGCTCACAGGTGTTGAAACAACGTATAGTTCTTCTCATTGACATCATCCATTATTTTGAAGCCTTAAAAGAATATGATGCATGTGTTTCATCCTATGGAGTGCTAGGAAATTGCAGTTCAAAATGTGTTCCAAACGGAATTAGCAAAGATGGCCCAAGGAGGGTGGTAAGGAAACAGTTAATAGAAAAGAGGCTTTTTTCCTGGAGACTGGGATAAGAGGTTGGGAGGAGAGAGGAGACACTACACACTGTTTCCACTGTCACACAATCCCAGGCTTGCAGCATCCCTACACAACTCTCTCCAGCAACCATGCAGGTAAGAGATGGGACTACTCTGTATGGGGCCCCAGGGGTCCTGCCACTGTGCGGGGGGCTGGTTATATGCATGGCTTACAATGTCTTCATCTGTCTCTTGTCCCATTCTTCTCTATTTTTCCCTGTAATGCTACTTCATCAGTGTCTATCTCTCTACTCACAAACCCAGGGAATAGAGGTTTAGCCTGTGCTCTGTTCCCCTTCCATCCCTCCTACCCTTGTCCTGTGGGCTGAATTCATTCAATGCATTCCCACTGAAACCATTCTGCCAGGATCAGAGGGATGTACAGTATATTGCCTTCAGTAAGCAGCTGCATGTCACTCGCTCCCCCTGCCAGAACTCACTGTAACATCAAAGTTATAATGTATATGATGAATGCATGACTGTTAAGCGTTTCAGGATGTATAATGATCCTGTGTAGCAGTATACAGACCCTTCTTGCTGAAGATGCTTTTTCACTGTAGGGAATTACTGTAGGGAATTACAAAATGAACTATGGATAAAAGGGCAGTGTTTGTCATGACTGCTTTACGAAAACCCAGCTTTGTTAGTGTGGGTAATTGTACACAAAATGCATATTATGGAATTGCTATCACCTCAGTTCCGGTAGTTCCGGCAGTTTATTCTGTGAATATGGGCACTCTTTGTCAATATTAGCCTCAGCGAATATTCTTGCAGCGATACATATTCGTGTACAGCTGGCATTCACCAAGTCTTACCTGTCCGTCAATGTGCCTCGGTATCTCAGTCCTAAAGGTTCATACACACGTAATGATTTTTTGAACGATTTATCTATAACGACGTAGTTATCGTTCAATCGTTGAAAAAATCGTTCAGTTTCTGAGTTATAACGATGAACGATTTTCGTTCATGCGCGTTCCCGTTTGCAGTTCATTCTGACTGAACAACTGAACGATTTTCATTAAGGGAATATGCAAAAATCATTTGTAGTTCAAAAAATCATTTGTAGTTCAAAAAATCGTTCATTACACTTTAAAAATTCTGACAGAAAATCGTTCATAAAATCGTTGTGCGTGTACGCAGCTTAAGCGTTATCCTCCTCTCAGTTGCCTAAAGCTGCTGATGAAGAGGCAATGCATACTGTACTTACCTACTTTTGAAAAAGCATTTCAGTGAGATTGTGGAAGCAATAACTATGAGCGCGGCTGTACAGTGGACGTGTACTCCTACATCTGAGAGGCGTACCATAAAATTTACTTATATCCAATTGAACAAGCCCAAAAGCAGTTAGTAAGATCTACTTGTTGATGAAAACACACTGATACTTGAAAATACATGTAGCCATAGGGATCATTGTGCCTTATAACCAATGCAGGGAAATGATACTAATGATCCCATTTGAATGTATATATATGTTTTTGTTGTTTTTTTTTTTATATATATATATATAACAGCTTCATAATGGGGGTAAGGTCTTCAGGGAGTCAGGGAGATTGCTGCTATTTCAGGGAGCCTGCCTGACAATGAGGGAGAGTTGGCAAGTATGAGTTAATGCTCCTGCCGATTGATCACATGGAGACATCTCTGCAAGTGGAAGAGGAGTTTTTATGAAAAGCCTCACAAAGTGTCATGCTTCACCAAAGTGCAGGAGTTTCGGGGCAAGGTGGCGGTGTCTGTGGAGGGTAGGAGCTAGGCGGAGAGCAGGGATTCCTTGCTAAGGGCTCTAGTTAGAATGATTGTTCTATAGGTAATGGTGCTTATCAGATGGCTTTGTGTCGGTAATTTTACAACTTTTGCAGTCATTCTAAAATAAATACTTACTCTCCGGTGTCTTCTGACTTCTGAAATGCCCTTGGTAGGGCGCTTAATTGATTCTGTACTGTGGAGTCTATTTATCAAGATTTTTTTTTTTTTTTTCATAAAATTATGTAGAAACTGCAGTTTCGACATCATTTTATGAGTTGTTGATATGTCCTAATGTGTTGGGTACAGGATCATGAGGGTCAGGATGCCGACGGTCTGAATAACAACACCAGCATCCCGAAGGTCAAAGCCTAGACGGGTTAGGTAAGTATTCTAACCCTTACCCTAAGACCCCTCCCAAACCTTAAACCACCTCTCCCGCAGCTTAACACTAATCCTCCTCTCCCGCAGCCTATCCCTAACCTTCCCCCTAGTGCCTAACCCCTAACCCTAGTACTTACCATCGTGCGTTAAGGTTCGGACCGTCGGGATGTCGCTGTTGGTATTGTGACCATCTGCATCCTGACTGTTAGGATTCTGACTATATCCCGAGCTAACAGCCTAATCAGGAGATTTCACAAAATTCACTGCAGAAGGCTAATTAGTGCTGCAGATCACAGTCCCCATTGTTATCAATGAGGACTATGGTCTGACCACTATGTACCACACTATGGGCCTGATTCAGAATGGATCGCAACTGCTAAAGTGTACGCAGCCGTCCGATTGTTGCGTACTGCAGACCACAGAGAGCCATCGCACAGTGATTGACATTCGTTATCGTTCATATTGTTATCTTTCATATTGTTCATTTTTATGGTCAATGACCAACGATGCGCGTTCCCGTATGGGCAATAAAGATATCTTTCATCGTCCATACATGCAGGCCAACTTGGACGATATCGTCAACTTTGCCTGTTCAGAAATGTGGCAGGATGACTCACTGAAAGATATCTTTGAAAGTTCTTTGAAAAATATCTTAAGGCCTATACACACGGGATGATCAGACAATGATCAGATATCGTTGTCTAATCGTCCTGCATGTGCTGGATATTCGATATCAAATATCCAGCAACATGCACCAACCCCCAAACGATGTAACAACGATCGCAGGTCCCTATAGCAAACAGGCTAACCTGGTCGATATCGACCATGCATGCCCGCGCATCGACCATCGTTTGGTCGTTTGAGAGGTTAAAAAAGAACGATATAAACGTTCAAACGATAAACAATATCATTTATATCTGACTGTGTGTAGTATGCACCATTTGAAAGATCTTTGAAAGATATCTTTGAAGTCGTTGGTGGTACAGATCGTACTGTGGGTCTCATTCAGAGCCGCTCGCAAGCGCCTATGTGCTCGCAAGCGGGTCAATGTTGAGGCCCTGCGCATGCGCAGCGACCGCACTGCTCGTGCGCAAGCCCCGGAGTGAGAGAGAAATTCTCTTGCTCCAGGACTTACTACAAAAGGGGCGGCTATCAATGTCGATCGACAGCTCGCCCCGTTTTGTAGGTGGGGCGGGGGGTGGCTACACAAACGGAGGCATTCCCGACGGAACGCCTGCCATTTGGGGGTGGCCCCACTGACATCACTCGTGATGTCAGTGGTGAGCTTCCGGCTCTAATAGAGACGAAAGCTCACTGGGGCTTGCGGTAGACTAGACCCTACCACAAGGGTCTCGTCGCAAGCCCCGATGGTTGCGATGGTCTTGAACATCGCGACCATCAACCTAACTTCTCGCTAAAGCTGTGGGTGGTCACCCACAGCCTAGCGAGCGGCCAGGAGGCCGGCTCTGACCATAGAAGCGGCCGCCCTCATTCAGAGTGAGCGCTTGCATTTTGCGAGCGGCTCTGAATGAGGTCCAGTGTGTATGCACGATAAGATTTGCGACCTAATAGAGAATAAGCAACAATTTTCTAGCAAATAGGCACCTGGCATGCTGCCTATATCACTAGGTAACACCTGTCCTTCCAAATGCAGTGTTATAATAGAGGGTGACAGTGAATCGAGACGAATACTGTGCTGATATGTTTCAGTACTGGTCTCCAACTTCAGATTTGTACTTTGCTGTTATAAAACTTAACAAAAAAAAAATGTTTTAAATAAAGTGGGTGACACAGCATTTCATTAATAAACCTTAAATAGCAAAAGCCAAATATATATATCTAATGGTTGATAGGTCTAGTGTAATAAAGGAGAGGTGGTGAAGAGGGAGCCTTGCATACATCTGTTTTATAAGTATATGAATAGTTTTGTGGCATTTATAATTATGAGATGTTTATTTAAACTGTACAGTGTTTCTGTAAGCTCCTCACAATGTCCTGATGACGCAAGCAAAATACTTACAAATGTAACTGGATATTTACATTTCTTATGCACTGACCTGAATATACTCTTACGCCCAGGACTCCCAAACTCTAATGTATATGTGTTAGGTAGAGGCACATGGATGCACTTGGTTGCCTACCCTCCAACATGACCCGTTCCATTAGGTACAAAACACTCTGCTCCTGGACTTCCCACTTAGGGCAGTATTCAATTTGAGGCGAAAGCCCGTTATGTTCGTCATTTTTGCCTGTTTTAATTATCCCATATTCAATTTCAAAGACTTTTCGCCGGTGCGAAAAGTCATTGTAAAAAACGGGGATAACTTTTCTCCACACAATAGGTGGCGAAAAAAAGTGCAGAATTGGGGTTTAGGGGTGTAGGCTTAAAAAAAATAGCCTGCACCCCTGGGAATGTCCCCTAAAATTAATGTGTGTCAAAAAAAGTTTTAAAAAAAAAATCATGACACCCCAAAAAATTAACGTCAATTTTGGGGTTAGAAAAAAATATATGGGGGACAAAATCCTAAAGTAGCTAAATTGATTCCAGAAGAGATCCCAAGTATGCGGCAGGTATTTTCTTCATTGCGGGTGGTAGCAGCAGGTGTATTCTTAAAAATATGCTTGCACCCATTCTCATGTACCCCAAATTTGATGGAAATAGTTATTAAAAAAAAAATAATAATCGAAATGCTATTCTTCACCCCTTCTTCTTAAGCCGCATTTATGCACCTGCTACGGCTATTACAAACCCCGACTTCCTTCAGCAGGCAAAAATGGGGGTATCCATAGTGATCCCCCATGTGTGTACATCTTTAGAGGGGTGCCAGGAACATTTCCCGAAAATTCCCTGATTTTTTCTATACTTACCTTTCCGCCAGGTCCCGATTCTGGAATTGAATACGAGGATAAGCGGGCACGTGCCCGATACTTTATCCCCTACCAAACCTCCAATGTGGAGCGAAAAGTCCGGTAAGCGAAAAGTCCAGACTTTTCACTCCAAATTGAATACTCCCCTTAATGTATGATTGCAGTCACCCATGTTGAACTAGGTAATAGATGAGACAGGTGTTTCACCACAGGTGGCTGCAATCATAAATTAAGAGGGAAGTCCAGGAGCAGAGCTGTTTGTACCTAATGGAACGGGTCACCTTGGAGGGTATGTGGTTGCCGTATGCTGCTGAGGGTACACTCATATTCAATGCCATGATTTCTGCTTGGAAAGTCAGGAGATGGTGTGACGATGAAGGGATTTGCTGCAAATAGAGCAGGGGTTCCCAACCACGGTCCTCAAGGCACACTAACAATCCAGGTTTTAGGGATAGCCATACTTGAGCACAAGTGACTTAATTAGTGCCTCAGTTATTTTGATTTAACCATCTGTGCACAATCATGGCTATCACTAAAACCAGGACTGTTAGTGTGCCTTGAGGAGCAAGGTTGGGAATCACTGAAATAGAGTGATCAATCACTCGGCCACTGCACTGCGGTAGAGGTCAGGATGCGGAAGGGTGGCCTGATCAAAGAGGAGCTTTGACCATACTGTAACAACCATTCAGGATTTAGCTTTTATTATCTAGCACCTTCTATTGTTACACCTAGGGGGAAATTTACTAAGAGTCGTGGTGAGATGCAATCCATTCTCACGCCGTATCGCCGGAATGTTTTTCGCAGTAGAACACACATTTACAAAGAATCGTGTTTGCTTGCGTTTTGTCATTCGATGGTGTAACTAGTCGTGTTATGGCGTGTGCATGCGAAATGCTATGTTACAGTGTCACAGCCGCTGACACTGTAGCGTACTGTAGTATTTTGCATGCAGATACAGCCACAGTTGCACGCAGAACATAGTCATGCTGCATATCATTTTAATCAGCAGAAGCTGCCTGTGCGTCATATTCGCTACACTTTGCAAATAAGACGCATTTGAAGGTAAAAAATCAAACAAAAAGCAGCTTGGTGCTACCGAGTGAAGCCACGGCATGGAGCGACTAGAAGGGCTGCAGCATTTGTGTTGGTTGGAGTGTACACGCAGAACTGAGCATCCTGCCTTAGCCATGCTGTCAGGAGTGCTGCAGCTGTATTTGTGGGGTTTATAAGTATCCCTATTGAGTTGGGGCTAATTAAAATGGTATACACATGTCAACACGATTATTAAAACAAGTGCATTGATTTCGTGCATTGAGGTGCAAATCGCAAGGGGTGCGAGTATCGTTGATTTGGTAAACTCAATCATTAGCAAATTTGTGATTTGCGTTGCTACTAATGTAATTTTGACAATGTTTGTTTCGTTGGTGCTTTGACGCGATTTGGTCTGCGAAGTCGTGTTTGACATGCGGTATACGGGCATTTCCACATTTGCAAAACTGCACCTTTATCACGGAATAATGCAAAATCGACCAAACACGATTCTTAGTAAATTTCCTCCCTAGTTTTAAGAGTTTTTGACTCTCTGTTACGTTCATAACTAGGGGTGTGCAAGCGGTGCTGCCATGCAGAGCCCTGTAGGTGGCACCGCCGCTCACCCACAGCCCCTGCGTCTGGTTAGCAGGTTGTCTGGAATGGCACCATGCCTCTAGAATCACTGCTGCAGTGTCGCCCGGGGTGACCTTGGGACTCTCCTGACATGCACACTGCAGCTCTTACAGCAGTGCCAGCCCCGCCTCCTCTGCATGACCTCATGTGCTGCTGGTGAGGCGTCTTTCATGACGTTTGGGGAGGCGGCTGGCAGCGGTAATGGAGGGTTCACAGCATGTATCCTTAATACATACGGGGGATACTTAATATCTGAGGTAAACCCCCAAAAACGGGTGTTTTCGGGGATTATACCTAAAATACACTTTGATAAATGAGCCCCATAGAAACAGCTGCAGTATTTCAGCATTCATGGTGCAAAAATAAGTAAAAGGGGTTATTTAAGAATGCAGGAGATGTTAGATATGTGTTCAGCACAAAAACGATCACAGCAGTCATCCGCACAGGTGAATTTTGGCAAGCTAGCATGTATGACCTATAGGCTACGGCATCAGCAGAGAGGGATCTTCAGATCCCTCCCAGACAGCCTGGGCTGTGTGCAAGCACTGAACGAAATACAACAGGTGAAACCTGTCAATCCATATTTTTGCCACTGCAATATTTACCTTAGGGAGAAAAGCCCTAAATACAATGAAAAAAATTTTCTACAGGTGTTTTTTCTCTCCCTATTTAAGAATCCCCCTATCCAGTGAAGACTACAGTACTGTATATGTGATACCCAGGTAAACGGTGTCAGAGTGGCGTAACTAAGGGGGGGTCGAGCAGGGCGGGTGCCCTGGGCACCGTAGGACCGGCGGCACGGGGGGGTTCTGCCGGCCACGGTACCGACCCGCCCTAGTTAGACAGTGTAGCGCCGACCGCAGTGTGTGCCGTCAGCGCTACACATTTACACAGGACCGGCGCTAGGCTTCCCTGCGCCGGTCCTGTGCTGCACAGCTGCGCCCCTTCCCTCCCCCTGAGCGCTTACCCAATAGCGCCAGGAGGAGGGTGGGAGGCGGGCTCACCCTGTGCCAGCTTAACAGACACATCGCCGCCAGTGCGGCAGCGATGTGTGTGTTAACCAGCAGCCAATGAGAGTCAGACAGACTCTCATTGACTGCTGCAGCGCCCACTGCAAGAGCCGCCTTCCTTCCGGCTCCTGCAGTGGGTAATGGGAGAGATGTCATGACATCTCTCCCATAATGCAGAGCGCACCAGCCCGGGAGAACTGACGTGCGGTGCCGGGAGCAGTGGCTGGAGCCGGAGCGTGGATTCAGGTAAGTGGATTCATTTATTTTTTTTACTTGTGTTGTGTGTCTGCACATCGGGGGGGGGGGGGGGACCACTACTGGGGGCACCATTACAGGGGGGGACCACTACTGGGGGAACCATTACAGGGGGGGACCACTACTGGGGGCACCATTACAGGGGGGGGCCACTACTGGGGGAACCATTACTGGGGGCACCATTACAGGGGGGGACTACTGCTGTGGGTGGGGCACTACTGGGGACTACAACTGGGGGGGACTACTATTGGGGGCACTGCATTGGGAGGGGGAACCTCTACTGGGGACTACTACTGGGGGGGAAACTACTACGGGGGGCACTATACAAGGGGCTTACTACTAGGGGACCACTACTGGGGGCACTAAATAGGGAGGAAAACTACAGGGGGCACTGTATAAGGGCACAGGATAGGGGGATCACTACTGAGGGCCTGCATAAAGGGGACCACTGCTGGGGGCACTGCATGGGGGGAACTACTGCTGGGGGCACTGTATAAGGGGCTTACAACTAGGCACTGCACTGGGAGGACCACTCAGGGCACTAAATAGGGAGGAAAACTACCAGGGGCACTGTATAAGGGGCACTGGATGGGGGGAATCACTGCTGGGGGGGATGCAATCGGGAAACCAGACGTGATCCCGACAGCCGGCTTCCCGTTTGCTTTATCCTGGTGTGGGTTAAACGACAGGCGTCTATATCTATATCATTTTCCCGACGCCGGGAGACCGGCGCCCAGCATCCCGATCGAAGGGATGCCGGGCGCCACGAGCGGACAGTTGCAGGGGGAGGGTTTGGGCTCCCGGGGGGGACTTAGGGTTAGGCACCCCCCGGGAGGGTTAGGCTAGGGGGAGGGAGGGTTAGGCACCCCTGGGGGGGACTTAGGGTTAGGCACCCCCCCGGGGGACTTAGGTTTAGGCAGCGGGGGAGGGGGTGGTTAGGGTTAGGCACTTACAGGGGGGATTAGGGTTAGGCACCCCTAAGGAGGGTTAGGGGGGTAGGTTAGGTTAGTTTATACTTACCTGAGGACGATCAGCATTTCCAGCGCTGTCGGGCTGCCGTTGCCAGGATCTGTCCATCTGTCGGGCTCCCGCTGCTGGGAATTGAACCGCCGGCCATGCGGACGGCGGTATTTCATACCAATTCCCTGCTGGTGGCCTGCATAAGGGGGACCACTACTGGGGGCACAAAATAAGGGCGGGACTACTGCTGGGGGCACTATATAAAGGAGCACTGCATAAGGGGGACCACTACTGGGGGCACTTCATAGGGGGGCACTGCATAAGGGAGACCACTACTGGGGAACTGAATAAAGGGAACTAATGAGGGGCTGCATAAGGGGGACCACTACTGGGGGCATTGCATACTGGGGCTACTGTATAAGGGGAACTAATGAGGGGCTGCATAAGGGGGACCACTACTGGGGGTACTGTATAAGGGGCACTACTATGGGCCTGCATAAGAGGGACATTGCATACTGGGGGTACTGTATAAGGGACACTACTAGGGTTAAGGTGCATATGGAAAGCATGTCGACACTCACCATTTTTAAGTGACCACGCCCATTTTTTTGCCACGGGGGGGACTCCATTTTTACATTTGCCCTGGGCTCCAAAACCCTAGTTACGCCACTGTTTCAAACAGTAATGTTCTCACTTTACCTGGTACTTGAATTTTTCCACCCAGCACAGGTTCTAAGGTGCGGTTCAGAGAGGTAAGGAAGGTGGGACTACACGAAAGGTATTTTTAACAGATACCTTTATTGAAAGCTGGTTTATTTGAAGCAGATGTTTGTCTGTAAGAATCAGCAACTGTATACTCTATTTTGTTAATATGGAGATTTCAACATTATTCAATTACACTAGTGCAAAAAAGATTCAGGGGTAAACAAATATCTCATTCAAGAATAAGGCACAGTAAATCACCGTAGCACTTTTCAGACATTAGAAATTGTACATAAAAGAGCTTATCAATACTTAATATGTGAAGCAAATAACCTCAGTCAAATATTTCCTACAAACATCACAACACATTAAATGATTATAGTATACCTTATAGTATAAGTGCATAAATAACCAACTTTGCATATCTCAAAAGAAACGTTTATCAAGAAGCTGAATGTTCCCATAAATTGAGTCCAGTAGTAATAAAATGGCTCTTGAGTCTTCACTGATCATTAATAAGCGTTTATAATGAAAGTGAATTGCACTTTCCAGAACACTATGGATTCCAATATATATATATATATATATATATATATATATATACACAGTATATATATATTGATTATTCTTGTATTTGGCCAGTCACTACTGTAGTATTACAAAAAGAACTAGATACCTTGCTGTAATATTTAATCAGAGTCACTACTGCAGTAATGGAATATTAGCCTTTAATCCTATGTACGGTTGCTTGGTAATTATCAGGCTGTAATGTAAGGTCCCTGCTGCTTCTCCCAGCCCAGTGTTTTACAACTATGGGGGGATGTCCCTTGGATTCAGGGGTGATCACAAGCAGAGTGGTGATTGTCTTACGCGAGTCCACAAACGGTCGCTGTATGGCTCCTGTTTGCAGCTTCACGGGACGGGCGGATGCCGGTCTTCCCAGCAGTTGCCTGGACCACCGCTACCCAGCGGGTCTCAGGGCTGCTTCGGCCACTTTCGCAGGTCTCCCGCCGCAGGGATAGTGCTGCTGTGCTGTTGTTCCTGGTGCAAGCGGCTGACGCTCTGTCTCCCGAGTCCTTGGTTCGGCTGCGTATACGTCACTCACTGCTGATGTGGAAAGTACAGGCTTCACGTTGAGCTGCTGCCTTGGCTGCACACACCGGGCCAATGCTTCACATAAAGTTTCCTTCCCAGCACTCCTTGCTGATACACTCCATGCTGGATCTGCTCACCTCCCAGCCTATGCAGCAGCTGTATATATCCCTTCTGCAGATCCAGGGTAACATTCTAAATCTGGGCTTCCCACCCTTAGGGCACCAATCAGCTGCAGGCAACTGGCAACATTGTATTGCCTGGAAGCCACAATAACCCTTGGTATTCCTGAGAGAGTAAAAACGGCTGTCTTATCCCCTTATCTGTTTTGGGATTATTCCTGAGGGGTTACATATATCCTTTTTTTTTTTTTTTTTAATTTTGTTTTATAAATCTGTTACTACAAGCCCAAATCCCGGCTTCCAGTGCACTGCGTGCGTATCCGTGATCAGGAAAAGTGATGTCTTCTTACTGAGGCTAGCCAGTATTGTGGGGGAATTAAGCTACATTTCCCAAATCTTCTCTGCCCTGACAAACTTTTTTGGGGTATATTGCAGAGATAGAAGAATTCTTTACTGCAATAAGTGACCAGAGAAAACCTTTACTATTGTCACAAATGATAAATAGATACATGAGTCAATGGCGTATGTATAACTGGGGAAGGCACCCCCTTCACCCAATGCTTACTTACCTTATGCACCTCCTGCCGGCCGCGCCTTGTTTCTAGCACTATCTTAGGACATATGACCATATTTCTGTAGTAAGGCACCAGAAATATATTTCATATTTCAGAAGAAAATGCCGGAAATATGCGTATGTGCAAATAAGGCCCAATGCCAGAGTTTTTCTAACAGGCCACACTCATGCTCTGGCAGCAATTTTCTTCACAGGGAGGAGGAGGCCCACGGGCAGTTGCACACGGACCCCTTCCAGCGTTAAAACACCCCTGGCCTGTCAAAAACAATGGCAGTCTGTCGCAGTGTAAGCTTTGCAAGCACATTTAAAAGCACCATCATAGAATATAAATCATTTTATAATCATATTATGTCACATTAAATGTCACTCTAAATATTTATATTAAAAAAAGTGATTTTAAAAAAGATCTACACTTATGGGAATATTTTTGCATTAACCCTCCTCACCTCCAGCTAGCAGAGTACTACATCTCTGGCACAGTGCTGAGATTCAAAATTCTCCTGCCAGCAGTGGAAATTGGCGCAGATTCTGGGCATAGGACCTACACGGCTCTGCCATTTATGGGGAGCTGGCTTTAATGTAAAACTATTCTCTTGACTGCATTTTAATTATAACCAAAGACATATGGAGCAAGGAAAAGCTTGATTGTCTGTGCTAACGACATCAAAAGATGCACAAACTGATTATTGGAGATCAAATAACTGAGGTTCCACTGTAGTATAAAACAGAATTCAGGAGACTTTAAGCCCAAAGCCTAAATTTATCCTGTCATCGATTTGTTTGGTTCTGGGATTCATCTTAGGCACTTGTCTCCGGTTGCTATGCACAGTAATTCTAGGCCTGATTCAGACCCACTCGCGAGCGCTGAGCGCTCGCAAGCGGGTCGATGGTGGCCCAGTGCGCATGCGTACGCCGGAACAGGCTCTGTCGTGTGCATGCGCGAGACCCGGATAGCGACGGCCAAGCCGTCGCTCCGGGTCTCGTACCAAAGGGGGCGTGCTGTCGATGTTGAGTGACAACACCCCCCCTTTGGTGGGCGGGTCGGGGGCATGGCTGCCCAGATGGAGGCGTTCCCATGGGAACGCCTACCATCTGGGGCCGGCCTCACTAACATCACAAGTTAGCACTCTAGGGCTTGCAGCAACGAGACCCTACCACAAGGGTCTCGTCGCAAGCCTGATGGTTGCGATGGTCTTGACCATCGTGACCATCTTAATGGCCTCTCGCTATAGCTGTGGGTGGTCACCCACAGCTATGTGAGCGGCCAGGAGGCCGCTCTGAAAATTAAGAAGGACGGCCCTGATTCAGAGCGAACGCTCTGTCAGAGCGTCCGGGTCTGAATCAGGGCCTCTGTTCACACTCAACTACTCAACCTTTAACATGTAAAACATTGGTAAACATACCCGGTGAGCCAATTCCATGATCATATTCACAATTTTGAATATTGGAAAACAGCAATAAATAAATTATGACTAGTTTTATGTCTTATCAATTTAGATTATTTTAAAGCTCTCTTTTCCACTGGTGTTTGAGGAAAATGGAAAACGTATATTGTAATGTTGCCAGTGGCGTAACTATAAATTTTGCTCCCGCATGCCAAAAAAAGTTTCAGACGGCCCCCCCTCCCAAAATACAAACACACCAAAAGACGACGTTTAAGCTGTTGGTTTCATGATACAGTAATGTGTCTTCCACCAGAGGTTCCCAAACGCAGTCTTCAAGGCTCCCCTATAGTTCAGGTTTTAGTGATAACCATAGTTAAGCACAGGTGGTTAAATCAAATTGACTAAGGTACTAATTAAGTCACCTTTGCTCAACCATGGATATCACTAAAACATGAACTGTTGGGGAGCCTTGAGGACTGTGATTGGGAACCTCTGCCTTACACATTATGACACACTAAGTAATGCCACTATATAACACATTATGCCACACCGTAATGCCCCTTACAACACATTATGTCACACAGCAATGCCCTTTACACATGCCACACAATAATGCCAAGTATAACACATAATGACACACCATAATGTCCCTATAACAAATTATGCCACGCTGTAATGCCCCTATTTCACATTATGCCATACCGTAATGCCACATGCAACACATTATGCCCCTTATAACACATAATGCCACACAGCATGCCACACTAAGTAATACCCCTAATAGCAAATTGTGTACACAGTAATGCCCATTGCACATTATGCCACAGGGTAATGCCCATTACATCCCACCCTGACAGATCTATTGCACCAAACCTTCTCTCCGCTCTTGCCAGTCTGTCACCTCAGCTCAAGACAGGTTGCACAGTTTTTATGTCCGTGTAGAACCAGATTATTGGGTACATAGGCCCTGATTCAGACCCGGTCGCTATGAGCGTACGCTCGCATGATGCGTATGCAAACATTTGAAAGTGACGCGGTTGGGAGCGAACGCTCGCCAAGGCATAAGCACGCCCATCGTACCTGTACGAGCGTTCACTTTGTGTATGCAGACTCCCCTTAGCTTATGCAGAGATGCCCACTGCCCCACGTCATCTCCTGGAAGTTTTTGAAAACATTGGTACATCGACCACTATCGGATGTGAACGCAGTGCTTGTGGTAGCTTTTTTTTACCTCAAGCATTGCGAGGAAAACAGAGGAAAAAAATGGCTGGTGAAGTGTACTATGACGCTGCCTGCTAATTATGCATGCCTCTAAAACGGCGTTGAAACACTCGGGCATGCCTGCGTTCGCATCTCCAACCCCCCGTTTTTACTGGACTGCCCCTGTCACCACCCACAAACGGCCTCTCCTGTCACTCACTCTGCCTGGGCTGGTTTTGCTGGGCGAGCGAGGGATCTGTGATTGCAGTGTAGTTCGCACATGCGCACTGCGATGCATACACATGCGCAGATTAGCAACCATCGGCAATTGCGAACGGACTGCAGATACTGTCCGGGTCTGAATCAGGCCCATAGTTTATAACTTGTAAACTGCGTATATCAAGTTACTGTCCCCTGTAGTTGTGCCCCTTATGCAATGCCCCTGTACTAGTGCCCCTTATGCAATGCCCCCTGTAATAGTGCCCCTTATGCAATGTCCCCTGTAATAGTGCCCCTTATGCAATGCCCCCTGTAGTAGTGCCCATTATACAGGCCCCCTGTAGTTGGAGCCCCTTATGCAATGCCTCTGTACTAGTGCATATTATGCAGGCCCCCTGTACTAGTGCATATTATGCAGGCCCCCTGTAGCAGTGCCCCTTATTCAATGCCCCCTGTAGTAGTGCCCATTATGCAATGCCCCCTTATGCAGTGCCCATTATGCAATTCCCACTTATGCAGTGCCCCCTGTAGCAGTGCCCCTTATGCAGGGCCCCCTGTAGTAGTGCCTATTATGCAGGCCCCCTCTACTAGTACCCTTATGCAATGCCCTTGTACTAGTGCCCCTTATGCAATGCCCCCTGTAATAGTGCCCCTTATGCAATGCCCCCTGTAGTAGTGCCCATTATGCAATTCCCCCTTATGCAGTGCCCATTATGCAGGGTGACGTCATGACGTCACCCGGGCACTGCATTACTGGGAGCGCTGGCCTTTGTAGTGATCGGAGGTTTCCTTAGCCTCCGATCACTTCAGAGGCCAGCGCTCACAGTTGCAGTGGCGAAGCTACGGCCCCCCGGTGCCCCCAAGCCACCTGGCGCCTCCAAGCCACCTCGGGGGCTGCGGGGGCAGTAGGTTATGCCACTGAATGTTGCTATCTTCTGGCCTATCTGCTCTCTGCACTTACTAAAGATGCGTATCTACTTGACGATTAAAGTGAGCGATTGAACGATTACGACATCATAATCGTTCAATCGCTCATTAAGAGTTCAGTAATCGTGCAGTTTAATGTCAAAAACGACCAGCAATGCGCGCTCGTGGAGGTCGGTTTCGACATCAGTCATCGCCTGAACATGCTAGTCAATCTGCCGATAGCGACAGATAGACCATGTTCAGGGATGAGGGAGGGTGCCTGCACTGAACGACATATCATTCAGTGTAGGCACTATACAGGATGAGGAACGACTGTACGATTACACTGTTGTAATCGTACTGTCATTCCTCTGTAGGCAAGTGGATACACACCTTAAGTGGTCATATCAGAGCGATATGAAATTATTTTTCTGGGGTTATGTGTTAAAAATGGGATGTAGTGAATAGACCGGTAGACTAAATGCCACTGTTCTATATCCCGACACCAGAAGACCGGCAAGGGACAGAAGATAGGTGTCGAAATATATGACATGCATAGGCGGGCGCAGAAGCCGGCACAGGGGGTGTCGTTTCGGCACTTCCCCCTCTACTAGGTCATGGACTACCCCATTCCCCCTCCCTCCAGGACATAAACTACTCACCTTGCCCCCCATGGTATATATGAATTTATGTTCTGAACCACTCTGCAGTTGGGCGTTTTCAGATGTGTCCATTACATTGAGAATACTTTGTTTTCTTTAGTATAACAGTTTAAGCAACTTATGTATATTTTTTTCTCTGGAGAAATGATTATTTTGTAACTGCTTATTAGAATTCAAATATTGGGTCAGATTCAGAGCTGAGTGCAAATTAAAAAAATGTTGCACTGCAGGTTTGGCAGATGTAATATGTGCAGAGTGATTTAGGTTTAGAAGGGGCATGTTCTAGCTCAAACAGGGCCGGATTAAGACTTGTGGGGGCCCCAGGGCTACTAAGTTGTGGGGGCCCCAACCAATCAAATTGACGCTAAATCGCCTGTTGCCATTCCTATGCCACTGCATGATAGCATGACACATGGCAGGTGGCATTTGTAAGGAGTTTTGGGGCAGTAGAACATCTGGCAGGGAGGGTGACCTCTGGGCAGCCAGCTGCAACTTGCAATGCAAAGTTGCCGGTGGCAGCCTCCCATCACAGCCGCAATGGGCAGCGGAGGGCAGAACGCGCACACACATACAAGGAGGGGGCCAGGAACAGGTGTTACCTGTCAGGATCCCAGTGACCGTGAGTGGTGCACATCGCGCCATCGGCTGCCATCATCCTTCTGCTGGAGGTGCTGTCTCTGGCCCGGCTTTCACAGAGGAGCAGCCTGGGCTGGTAGAGCAGGGAGCCAGGCAAGAGAGCAGAGCGCCGAGGAGCACATCCACTCCACCTGAGGGAAAGCCGAACTGGATCACGGACTGGAAGGTAAGTAGGGGAAGGGTCCGACTTTGCAGTCAGCTATGCTTGCAGAAACCAGACGGGCAAGGGAGATGGCAGAGTGGGCTGGGTAGGGGCAATGTGTGGGGGCCCCCAGTGTGTGGGGGCCCCTGGACGACCGCCCCGTTCGCCCTGCCTATAATCCGGCCCTGAGCTCAAATCTAAGTTACAGTGTAACAAAAAGCTGTCCAGTAGTTGTGGGCTACATGCAAAAGCAGCCAGTATTTATGCTGCATGCAAAAAGGTAAAAATGGATTTGCACCCCTTACAGCGCAACATGGTTTGTCCAGGTGCAAAGTTAAGAAACCCATACATCAGTCGTCCGCTTCCCCTGATCCATCCGGAACCGGCGATCAGCCAGTCTGAAGCGCCGATCGGCAACCATCGATGTTCGCCGATCCTTTGGGGAATCAGGGAAATTACTCATGTTAAAAATACCCGATTTGCAGATCCTGATCATATTTTGGTCGGAATCTGCAAATCAGGGAAATCCAACATGTTGGATCTCACAGATGTCCCAACCCCGGCGTCTGGGGATCAGGGAATTGCGGCAATCCATTGCAAAGCTGCACTTTTATTATGCACAGCATTTTACCCCTGAAAACTATCATTTATTATCGCTGCAGATAGCGGCAAGAAGAAATGTGTTTCATGGGAATGTATTAAAGTTGTCATGTAGGTACATGGGCTCTGATAGGAACCCGTCCCTGCGAAGACAAAATACTAAAGGGATAGCTATTTACTTCTGTGTACGGACCCATCATTTTTCCTGTGCATCTGCGGTCATAGGGCTATTCAAGTGCAAGTGGTGCTTGGTACATTTCATATTTTACAGCCCACATAGAAACCTATGGAGGCTGCTTTTGCAAATGAAAATGGAAGGACTCCTCCTCACATTTAGGGGATAATTGCATCCCGCAATTAGTGTTAATAAATAGGTGTGTTTGATTGGTGAAGCTTTTTGGCTGCATGAAGGATTCAGTGTACCCTGGATCTAATATTACTGCTTCTGTTAGATAAAGTTTGCATGAATCTGATAGTTATAAATTGACTTATTAGTTATTATAGATCATTACTCTGTCCTTGACTTCATCTCTGCTTGCGAAAGTTCTTGTATCTTGTTCACCAGGGCTGTAACAGGGCACAAATGTGCCCTGTGCTGGCCCAGCCCCCTGAGCATTACGTTGTGTGCATGACATCATGATGTATAAAAGGCGTTGAGCCGGCAGCATCGGTAAGTGCAGCGCTGACCAGGTGTATGGAGGGCAACTATTCGCCTGCAAGGACTGCTGTGTGCCCATCTGGAGCATCCACAGGACGCTCCAGATGGCATTGCACAAGTGATACAGGCTGCAGGAGTCTGTTCCTTTGGACGCTACAGGCACCCTGCCGGAGCATCTTCTGGATACTCTGTGAACTGGCGTGCTTCCAGGTGCTGGCTGGCCCCGCCCCTATGTGCAATGTCATGCACAAAGAGGGTGGGGCCAGAGCAGGGCACATTAATGCCCTGGTACAGCACTGTATATGCAGTAGTGATTATTATTTAATCCTCTCTAATTGGGAGTATTAATATGTGATTTTTAAGTGCGGATATCTATTCAATATAGTTATGTCAGCGTGATGTGCTTATGTCTGTTTTTAATGTATTACTTATTAAACGTAATATTTTTACATGAGCACAACTGAATTTATTGCGCTCCTATTGGTGGTTTAGTAATTCACCATTTTCCATTTCTAAAGGTGCATACACACACAACGTTTTTTTGAACGATTATCGTTAAACGATATCGTTTAACGATAATCGTTTGAAAATATCGTTCACTTTCTGAGTCAAACAATGAACGATTATCGTTCATGCGCGTTCACGTTTGTAGTTCAGTCAGACTTGTCAACTCAAAGATTTTCATTAAGTTAATATGCAAAAATGTTTGCAGTTCAAAAAAATCGTTCATTACACTTTAAAAAATCTGACAGATAATCTCACAGAAAATCGTCCAAAAAATCGTTCAGAAAATTGGATAAGGAGCAGCTTTCATTCAACATAGTTTCACCTGCATAGTTTTACCTACTTTTAATTATATGTCCTGCGCCTAATTATTCATTTCATGCAAACAGGAGACCAATACGGTCAACTGTTGCCTGACGGTTTTTAATTCCTACTTTTTCAAACCCCCTCAGGGATCCTGGACGGGAAGTGTGGGGGATGTGGTGTCACAAATTGTGTCATTACGACCCGAGCCCCCGGCTGTCCAATGCAAACCGCGTAATCAAGTTCAACCACCGGTAGGCTGGACGACTCCCCGCTAATCAAGAGCCTCCCGGATATTCCGGGGAAGTAGCTGAGAATATACCTCATAAATATAAAACTGCAACTCTCATCCAACTTCCATTACTGAAAGTGCATGAAAAGCTTTTGTTCAGACAGTTGTGTCTCTGCCACTCCCTCCCCTCCCTGTACCCTCCTTTGTATCTGCATCTGAGTGACAATCGTTCTCCTTTCTTCTTGGTGTCACTTGTCCTTGGTGTCATTCTCTTTCTCTCAGTCTGGGTAGCTCACATACTCTTCCCCTACTCATTGTTCAAAGGTTATTTTTTTTTATCTTCCATGAAAGAGGAAGCTATTTATAACACTTTGATGAACAAGCTGCATAGAATAAGATAATAATAAGTCTTATTTATCCTGCAGGAGATAAATTAGAACCTTTGATGAACAGACCCAATTCTCTCCATCTCCCTTACACTCTCACTGCATTGATTCTCATTGTGTCTAATGGTGATTAGAGTGGGATGTGCATCGCTAATAACTAATAAGCCCCATCTCTGGGTATAGTTCATGTCTCATCTAAGTGACAATATACCCTGTTTATTTAAGCATTGGTTTGTCACCACATTTTGGGTCTGATGCAGTGTTGGCTGCCATTGGCCCCCTAATCGCAGGAGCAAAATGCATTAACTGAAACAGGCGCAATTGTGCATATGCAAAGTTTCAACTATCGCAGGACGTGTGTGATGCGGCAATGAGGAAAGCACCTGTCAGTGTCAGCAGTGTATTCCCACACAGCCAATCACAAGAGGTTCGCTAGTGCTAGGAATCGGATGTAGATAGCAGACCGGTGGCAAATGCTGTGTGAGGAAGTAATTCTGGGCCTGATTCAGCACGGAACACAAGTCAGCATACGCATGTACCTGGCTGCTGCGAAAATGTGCTAATGAACCCAATCGCAATGACACCGCAGCACAAGAACCAGACGCCAACCACTACATAATGCCGCCCACTTCCCTTTACTCACATCCGCAATACCTCGCTAGACAGCGAAAACATCAGTAACATCGATAACCATCTATTCCATTAGCATAATAGTGGTTGACCTGACCTCACTCAGGATTTTGTCCGCTTCCTGTGTACATCTAGCGCTCTGGCTGTGTCACTTTATGAGGGGACTGCGTGCACATTGCAATCACTTCCCGATCACAGTGGCCGGTTCGTGCACTGTGATGTATACGCATGCGCAGAACGCAAACATCGGCCGAGCGCGTGCAAATTCGCGGCTGCATTCCTTGCTGAATCAGGCCCTCTGTCTTCTTCTTTTTTCCCTAGTTTTTTGTCATCAGGCTGCAATTATTTATTTATGATTCTGAATTACCATGGCAACCACAGTCACATGATATAGCAATCAGAGAGGTCTTGGAACACCCCTCTGAGCTGTCTGCACAGTGACATCCCACCTCCCCAGCTCCCATCACGTGGCATGCTGAGAGCTGTAAGCCAGCACAGACGATCTGTATCTGACAGGCATTTTTTGACTTCCAGAGGGATTGGAATTGGTATGAAATACCGCCGGCCGTATGATTCCCGGCAGCGGCAGCCCGACATCAGCAGAGATCCCGGCAGTGGAAGCCCGACAGCGCTGGAAATCCCGATCGTGGATAGGTAAGTATTGTCTAACCTAACCTAACCCCCCTAACCATAACCAACCTTAGGGGTGCCTAACCCTAACCTCCCCCCCAAGTGCCTATCCCTAATCCCCCTTCTAAGTGCCTAACCCTAACCACCCCCTTCCCCGCTGCCTAAACCTAAGTCCCCCGGGGGGGTGCCTAACCCTAAATCCCCCCCGGGGTGCCTAACCCTAACCCTCCCTCCCCCTAGCCTAACCCTAACCTTCCCGGGGGGGTGCCTAACCCTAAGTCCCCCCCGGGAGCCGTAACCTAACCCTCCCCCCCCCCGCGGCTGTCCGCTCGCGGCACACGGCATCACTACGATCGGGATGCCGGGCGCCGGTCTCCCGGCGTCGGGGAAATGCCGGGCGTTTACATTTAGACGCCCGGCATTTCACCCTTGCCGGGATATGACAGTCGGGAAGCCGGCTGCCAGTATTTAGGCAGTCAGCTTCCCGATTGCATACCGAGGGATTTTAAAAAGAGATAATGATTTGTAAGATTATAGCTAAAATGCAGGTGAATGCTTAAAAATGACCTAACTTGCTTTTTAAGGAAAAGAAAAAACATATTCTATGTGTGATTGCTATTTTAAAACCCCCATTTGTTTTAGCTTGCCATATCCGGTAATTAGACTTGGTGGATAAGGACAGCTAGGTTGTTGGACTTAATTGTCTGTTTTCTCTAAATAATTAAAGCTACTGTACAAAAGTAAACAAGAATCCCTCTATTATTTATAGGGGACAGTACCAAGTGTTATGGTACATGGGGCACATGTATGTGGTGTCATTCAGAGTGATGTCTGTCCAGTACATGCATTAACAGCAGAAATATGTAATACACAAATAATATAACATATAAATGTGGAAATGCTCCTTATAGGGGTGATATCCAGAGCAGATGCTATATGCCACCTATTGCCGTTTCTCCTCTGTTATCGACATCAGAACTGAGCTTCACATGGGATTCTAAGGCAGCTTCAGAACAATCTTAGAAAATGGCCTTTCCTTCCCCTCACGCAGCTCTAGCCGAGGGACCGAGAAAAACATGTCTAAGCTAATCTACCTGAAATATTCATACCATGAGCCTGATGAAAAATTAACTCTTTCTTCTCAAGGGATAAAAGGCTTTTTCTTGAGAAATGCTGTTTTCTCTTTCCCTGATTAGTAAAGCGGTAATAAGCAGTGACAGCAGGGTGGGGCCCGGCCTTGTTTTACTGGGCAGATGTCGACATTTTAAACCTCACTGAGCAGGAAGGAAATAGACGCTGTCCCTTTCCCATGGCATTTATTCAGCTGCCCCACCTCCTTTTCTCTGGTGATAAAGTTGTGAAATACTTTATTTGCATGGTATTGCAATCAGCCTTATTTTCTAGTGATAGTCCAAATATTTGTGCCTGGCAGTGCCCAGTGGCGTCCAGGGGCGTTGGAGGAGCCCAGAGGGGGCACCGAGAGGCTGCGGCAGTAGCATTAATTAAAGGGGAGTAGTAGTAGCATTTTAAAGGGGAAGTGTAATTTTCGCTGCATTTTAATTTTTTTGTAAGGAGAGGGTATGGCCACACCTGCCCGAGTTGGACCCGATGGCCCTGGTGTTGTCACTGGGGTTGGTGACACTCAGTGTGCTGCACTCACCCTGTCATCCCTCCTATGGTCCTCTGCACGCGCTTGTGGAAGAGACGTGGCCATATGCCAATAAAGACACACTCCCTGGTGCATGTTTTGGGGGCACAATCGCGTGTCACGGCTCCGATTTTGTCATTCTGGGGGCTTACCTAACACCCCAGGAGCACCTGGGCAGCCCCTGCCTCACTCCCGGCACAGTGGATGATGTGCGCATGCGAGCGTCATCCATCACCGCGGCTCACTGCCCAGTGACACTATCTAAGGGGGAAACACCAAAATAACAGAGCAACTTCTCCCAACCATCCAAGAACAGTTTGGTGATGAACAATGCCTTTTCCAGCACGATGGAGCACCTTGCCATAAGGAAAAAGTGATAACTAAGTGGCTCGGGGAACAAAACATCGAAATTTTGAGTCCATGGCCAGGAAACTCCCCAGACCTTAATCCCATTGAGAACTTGTGGTCAATCCTAGAGAGGCGGGTGGACAAACGAATACCCACAAATTCTGACAAACTCCAAGCATTGATGAGGCAAGAATGGGCGGCCATCAGTCAGTATGTGGCCCAGAAGTTGATTGACAGCATGCCAGGGCGAATTGCAGAGGTCTTGAAAAAGAAGGGTCAACACTGCAAATATTGACTCTCTGCATAAACTTAATGTAATTGTCAATAAAAGCCTTTGACACTTATAAAATGCTTGTAATGTTACTTCAGTATACCAAAGTATACATCTGACAAAAAGGTCTAAAAACACTGAAGCAGCAAATTTTGTGAAAACTTTTGGCCACGGCTGTATACACAAATCATCTATAATGTTGCATCAGAACTTGGGAGCCACATGTACCATGATATTGGGGCATTATTCCATCCTTTTGGGTAATAAATCAATTCTAGGAAAAATTCTATTACTCTTCAGGTCATACTTGCTAACTCTCCATGATTGTCAGGGAGACTCCCTGAAATAGTAGCAATCTCCCTAACTCCCTAAAGAGTCTAGCAATCTCATTGATTGCACTTTACCCCCATTATATAGCTAGCATATAAGAATAAAAAAAACAGAGATATATACATTCAAATGGGATCATTAGTATAATTTCCCTGCATTGGTTATATGGCACAATGATTCCTATGGCCAGAGCCGTAACTAGACTTTTTGGTGCCCTGGTGAAAGCCATTGGTTCCCCCCTCATTTTTCAAAGGGACATAATGCACCCAAAAAAGGGCCATGGCCTCATGGGGAAGGGCCAGGGAAGAGATAGGAGAGGTCAGGAGATGCTGGAGATGAAATAAGAGGAAGCTACAAGCAGGGCCGGTTCTCCCATTATGCATGGTACGCAGCTGCGTAGGGCGCCACATAGTGGAGGGCGCCTCAGCTGCGTACCATGCGGGCCGCGGGCAGACTGTCTCTGTGACACAGCTGCACCGTGTGTGTAGCGCTGACTCGACGGAGTTCAGTCAGCACTGCACAGTGACAAACACACAGCCACCGGCGCCGGCAGCTGTGTGTTTGCTTTAGCAGCTGATGAGAGTCAGACAGACTCTCATCATCTGCTGCTCCCACTGCCGTAGCCGGGCACCTCCTGGTCCCGCAGTGGGTAATGGGAGAGACATCATGACGTCATGACATCTCTCCCATAATGCAAAGCGGCCCGGGAGGACGGATGGAGGAGCTGATAGCGGCGGCGGGACCAGGTGCAAGAGCGGGGTTTCAGGTAAGTGTTTTATTTTAATTTTTATTACGTGTTTCTCCACTGCGATGGGGGGGGACAACTACTGGGGGCACTACAAGGGGGGCTACTACTGGGGGCACTACAAGGGGGGATTACTACTGGAGGGACTACTACTGGGGGCACTACAAGGGGGGCTACTACTGGGGGCACTACAAGGGGGGGCTACTACTGGGGGCACTGCATGGGGTGGGGGAACCTCCACTGGGGGGACTACTACAAGGAGGGACTACTACTAGGGGCACTACAAGAGGGGGGCCTACTACTAGGGGCACTTCAAGGGGGGGGACCACTACCGGGGGCACTATATAAAGGGCAATACTGGGGGTACTGCATGGGGGGAACTACAACTGGGACCACTGTTTAAAGGGCACTGCATAAAGGGTACCACTATTGGGGACACTGCATGGGTGGACTACTACTGCGGGCACTATATAAGGGGCTTACTACTGGGGGCACAAGGGGCACTGCACAGGGGGGACCACTACTGCGGGCACTATATAAGGGGCACTGCATAGGGGGTACCACTACTGGGAGCACTGCATAGGGGGACTACTATTGGGGGCACTATATAAGGGGCTTACTACTGGGGGCACAAGGGGCACTGCACAGGGGGGACCACGAACAGGGGCAGTGCATAGTGGGGCACCAAAAAATATACTTACCAAACAATTTGGGCTAGGGCCGGCCCTGGCTACAAGCAAGAATGATAATAAACAGAAATTTGATAGGACCAAACAGCGCCCCCTGACCTGTGGTGCCCTGTGCGATGGCACCTGCCGCACTACCCTAGCTACGGCTCTGCCTATGGCTACATGCATTCTCTTTGGGGCTCATTTGCATTTAAATAAATTTTATGACACGTCCCTCAGACGTAGCAGTACACAACCATTTACCGCCACACTCATAGGTGCTGCTTTCACAATCTCCCTGAAATGCTTTTACAAAAGTAGGCAAGTATGCTTCAGGTGCACCAGGAGTCTGAATTCTACATTCCAAGATTTGA
Organism: Taudactylus pleione; assembly: GCA_031769625.1. Lineage (NCBI taxonomy): Eukaryota > Metazoa > Chordata > Amphibia > Anura > Myobatrachidae > Taudactylus > Taudactylus pleione. The sequence goes on along the minus strand of JAUIMM010000104.1, from coordinate 707,988 downwards.
CTGTGCTGGGACGTGTGATCCCTAAACACACAATACAGGTACCTATGCACACACCAATCTGACTACGATACTGAACTGTTGGTGACAATAGTGATGAAGGAAGTGTTTGCTCCATTTGACTTATCACTGCAATGTCTCCCTGGCTGTGTTCTGCAGGATGACATTAAGGAGAATGACGGCAGTTTGCTGGGAGACCCCAGCCAGACGTCTCCTGAGAAGAAGGACGGTGTGAAGTGGCAGAAGCCTCGTCTGACCCGCAGGGCTCTGATGAAATGCTGCTTAGTGAAGTGGATACTGTCCAGTACATCCCCACAAGGTCCAGGTACCCAGACTCACATGTTTACTGAAAGTGCTCTTCTCATATCTAGGCAATCAGCCTATTCTGTGTCAGGTTTTCAGTGACAGCAAACCCTTCTCCTGGCTAACGCCGAAACTCTCACTGCAATTCTAAATAACCCCAGCATCATAAACTGCTATTGCTATGGAACAGTCCGCCACCCTGCAATGCTTATTCTCTCTATTATTTCGGAAGACCTGCTTTCTGAACTCTTAGGGGTAGATTTACTAAAGTATGGGGTTTTAGAAGTGGAGATGTTGCCCCTAGCAACCAATCAGATTTTACTTATCATTTATCTAGCACATTTTAGAAGATAATAGCAAGAATCTGATTGGTTGCTATGGGCAACATCTCCACTTCTAAAAACCCGCACTGTAGTAAATATACCCCCTAGACATACATCAGTGATTTCCTCTAAAATCAATGTACTCATGAGTCATTTGTATGCTTATATAATGCACACCTGCCGACTTTCTGACTGCTCCTTCCGGGAGGGAGCAGCCAGATTGGCAGGACAAAGGGGAGTGGCTGGGCGGGTGACAGGCACTTGTGGGCATGGCGGGGCGGGGCCACACGATCGCGTCAGTTTGGCCCCGCCCCCTGCTACACAATGCCGATAATATAGACATTTGGAAGCAGGGGACGGGGCCAAAATTACGCGAATCACGTCACCGCCCCGCGGGGGTTGCAGGGGTTATTGCGGGGGGATAGGAGGGGTTGCCTGCCTTCCCGGGACCAAATCGGGAGGGTAGGCAAGTATGATGTAATGTTATCCATACAATTCAGGACAGGGGTGCGTGAGGCAGCCGGTAAGGGAGCGGCGCGCGTGTGTGTGTAAATACATGTACAGTACTAACCCTACATTCTAATGGACAGACAGACAGACCCGCTGACACAACACTAAGTACAGATCTATTATTGTTATCTTTTATTTATAAAGTACTGACATATTACACAGCAGTGACGTGCGGTAGGGACGTGCAGTCAGGGTAACCAAGGGAGGCAGAGCCTCTCCTATCATACTCCCTGTCATGCTCCAGAGTTTTGACATGCGGTGAGGTCAGTGGCTGGGGAGGTACACGTATAAGAACACAGTTTATATATCCAAACTCTGGAGCATGACAGGGAGTATTATAGGGGATTACAACTTTATTTCAGGGGGTAGATGTACTAAACCTTGGGGCTCTATTTATTATCATGATATTTACTAAAATAAAGTGAAAAAGGCTGTTTTAGCATCCTTTTCACATTATTTTAGTGTCACCTAAAGTTCCTAAAGGGAAATTGGAGTACAATTCGTAAAATTCTACTCCAACCCCTAATTATTACATATTTTTAGTAATCAGATCACATTTCCCATAATTGTAATGGTAAATGCGATCTGTCTGGTAGTTACTAAAAATAAATTGTGAAAAAATACTGGGGGAAGCCCTGTGACAATGGAGGTGGCGTTATCCAGGGTCTCCCCTGGTTACCGGACTTCTGCTCCGCTCTAACATGCAGAGCAGAGCCCGGAGCCGGCCCCAGTGATCAGCTGTGTGATCTAAACAGACCACACGCTGATAACTGCTTATCGGGGCTTCAGTGATGTCCTGCCTTCGGTCAGCTGGTCTCCCATCCTGCACTGGTACCCGGTCAGCTGACCGGGTCCCAGTGCAGGATGGGAGATCAGCTGACCAGAACCACGGAGGACATCATCAGAACCCCGATCAACGGAGGTAAGTGTAATTAAGGGAGGGGGGGTCGCGGGGGCGGGGCATAGTGGTGGCCGGTCGGCGCATGCATGGTCACTTGTCACTGTATTTTTTTAGATAATACCGTGATAAGTGTGTGGAGGGGATTCGCAGGGACAGAGTTTTATCGCAAGCTCTGTCCCTGCAAGGGATTTTTAGTAAATCCCTGTGATATTGGCTGAATTCGCAATACCAATTCAGTCGGTAATATCACACTACAATCTGCATTCCAAATGCGGATTGTAGTAAATAGAGCCCTTGGAGAGAGAAAAAGTGAAGAGCAATAAAGTTCCAACCAGTCAGCTCCTAATTGTCATTTTTCAAAGATAGCCTGTAACATGGCAGTTAGGAGCTGATTGGTTGGTTCTTTATCTCTCTCCAAGGCTTAGTACATCTCCACCCTTATGAAATGCTAGAGGGGAAAGTCCAGGTGGGAGGTACTAGAGACGTGATGCCATGAGCCCCTATATTAGGGATCCATTTCCCACTGTACAATACCATGATTTGTAGAATTGAGCAGCAGGGGGTAGGGTCTTTTAGTCGACACTATGGTGGTAGGTGTCAGCGGTGTGCGATGGAGGTTAGTTCACATCAGATCGACTTAACCAGGTGATGGTTTATTAACTGGCAGAAACAGGTACAGGTCAACACAGTGTTAAACACAGTATGTAACACATACTTGCCTACCCTCCCGATTCGGCCCAGGAGCCTCCTAAAATCCGGTGCTGCTCACGCCCCTCCCCCCCCCCCCCCACCCGGATAGGCAGGCAAGCCTCCCGGCGGTCTCCGGTCCCCCCGAGTTTACAAGAGAATGCCCCACAGTGGGAGGAGGAGGGTGACGCGTTTCACGCTGAATCGTGTCATGTTGGCCCCGCCCCTACTTCACAATGCCAGTAACTTCAGCATTGTGTAGCGGGGGCAGGGCCAAAATGATGCAATCGTGTGGCCATGCCACTGCTCTGCCCCTCAAAGTCGGCCATGCCCAGCTGCGATGCGGATCTGGCTGCCCACTCCCGGAAGGGGCAGCCAGAAAGTCGGCAACCCTGATGTAACAGCAGCAGGTACAGACCGCATCATGGAGGCTCCTGGACTAACCACTTCTCTGTGGAAGGGGTAGATCCAGGAGGCTGGCCTGGTCCTAAAAAGCAGCCAGTGGTATATCTGTAATGGGTGCACAGTGTGCGTGTACACAGGCCCATGGGTGCATAGGCCACACACTGAGCACCCAGGATCGAAATGCTATTCTGCCCGTGTGGTGGATCCCTCCTGTACTTGAATCTGGCAGCTTCATTTATCCAGCATTATCACTGAACAACATGATGCCTGCACAGGAGCTATCAAAAACTCTATCACTGTGCCAGATTTTACCATCTCTGCCATCTTTCTGAATATAGCACTGGAAAGATGCTGTTGCCGGGGAAAGGTATCATGAAGGGTCAGAAAACGCGGCTGAGAGCATCCAAAATTTTTGAGTCTCTCAGACATTCCGGGAGAGTAGGTAAGTTTGCATTCAAGGGATATAGCATGACATACTGTAAATACATTACATACAATGACATTAAACAGGAAGGTACAGATGCTAAATAAGCTTACAAAACAAGATGTATGAGGTACACAATAAATAAGAATTGCAGAATAAAAATGTTATTTGCTGGTGGGGAAAGTGCAGGTGGATTTTTTAGGCCGCATTATCAAGCACCCAACAATAAAGCAGACATTTGGGGCTGCTATGTCAGTGCAGCCAGTGGTGGCGTAGTATGGTTGGGATGAGGAGACAGCAGAAGCTAGAGACATGCATCATTAACTGGTCACTGTAGAAATCTTATACCAGTTACCATACTTACCTACCTTTGTACTCTGGGCCTGATTCAGCTTTGGGAATAGAGTGAGAAACAGAACGTACAGTAACTGACCATCTTGGTGAAACCATGCTGCACTGCAGGTGGGACAGATGTACAATGTGGGGAGGAGTGTGTCCAAACTGACATCTAAATTGCAGTGTAAAAATAAATCTGTGCAGTATTTGTGGGCTACATGCAAAACCAGCCAGTATTTACCCTGCATGCAAAAAAAAAGTATGTATTTGCACCCCTTGCATTGCAACATGGTTTGTCCTGGTTCACAGTTACGTGCTCTTTCTCACTCTATTTCCAAAGCTAAATCAGGCCCTCTATCCTCTGGGAGAAGCCCCAGAGGAGAGGTGCATCTAACTGGTGTTGGGGGCCTGGCCTGACGCTACACGACACTAAGCCCCGTCCCCTCGCAGTGAGTGCCCCAAATTGCGGGTCAATAGTGAGGGGCCAATATGACGTGATTTATATAGAAATACACCATATTGGCCCCATCCCCTCCCTGTTTACCTGTGATTCTCTGCATTATCCTCCCCATCAGGCGGCATATTTATAATGGGTGCAGGGTGTGCGGTGCTCACGGACCCCTGGATCCAGGGGGGGACCGCACCTCACACCCTGCACCCATACTTTTGTTTTTTTATACTTACCTCTCCGATGACCCAAGGAGTAGCGCTACAGAAAACACCTGGAAAATGGCCGCCGCGGCCATTATCCTGGTGTTTTGCATATGCGCAGTAGGAAATCACAGGGAAAATGGCTGCCGCACCATTTTCCAGGTGATCTGTGCATGCGCAGTAGACTCCGGACACTCTAATGCCTGGAGTCTACCGCTGCTGTTAGTTCACTGATGGCAGCCGGGGAGAGAGGAGGGGGCCCTGGGCGGTGGTTGAACATGGGCCCCCTCCTCTCTTAGTATGCCCCTGCTCCCCATAGTGTCAGTTGCTGTCAAAAAGAAAGAAGTAGAGATCACCAACTGATTAATAGAGATGGCAACAGCAACTGCAGCTAAACTCACTGGATCCAGCATCTGAACTAGGTTGGTATTCAGTAGGTCATACTTGCCAACTCTCCCTGATTGTCAGGGGGACTCCCATAAATAGCAGCAATCTGCCTGACTCCTTGAAGAGTCTAGGGGGTAAATTTACTAAAATAAGAGTTTTTATAAGTGGCGATAATGCCCATAGCAACCAATCAGATTCTAGCTATTATTTTCTAGAAGGTGCTAGTCAGTGGCGTCCCTACCCGCGGGATCACCCGGAACGGGAAGGGATGCTGTGTGCCCGGCGAAGTTGCGTGCCTCCGAAAAAGGGTGTGTGGTCTCACGAACAGGGGATGTGACCATGCTGGAAGGGGTGTGGCCTCGCGACCCGAACCCCTGTGGTCCCGTGCTTCTAATGAAATGGGGGGGGGGGGTGCGCAGGTGGTGCGGACTGCTCTGTGTGCAGTGCCGGCTCTCTCACAGTGTCAGGAGCCGAGTGCTGCACTTAATGCTACAGTGCAGTACTCGGCTCCTGTCACTGAGGGGGGGTCTGCACCTTGGTGTCACCCCTTGGCGGGTGACATCCTGGTGTGGCCCGCACCCCCTTTGTGACACCACTGGTACTAGTTTAATGTACAGTAGAATCTGATTGGTTGCTATGGGCAACATCTCCACTTCTAAAAACTCTAATTTTAGTAAATTTACCCCCAGCTATCTCCGTGATTGCACTCTTTCCCCATTATGAAGCTGTCAAAACACAGAGATATATACATTCAAATGGAATCAGTATAATTTTCCTGCATTGGTTATAAGGCACAATGGCCCTCATTCAGAGCCGTACGCTCTGAGCAGAGCGCACGCTCTGAATGAGGGCCGGGCTCCATTTTCATGGAGCGTCCTCCTGGACGCTCGTATAGCTGTGGGTCACCACCCACAGGCTATACGAGCGTGCATTTTGATGGCCGCGATGGTCGTGACCATCGCGACCATCGAAATTGCGAGCCGGAGCCTGCGGTTGAGGTTTTCAACCGCAAACTCCGGAGTGATTTTGGCTCTATCAGAGCCAAAATCACTCCCACTGACATCACTAGTGATGTCAGTGGGCCGGCTTCTGACGGGAGGCGTTCCCATGGGAACGCCCCCGTCAGGGAGGCACGCCCCCGGCACGCCCACCAAAGGGGGCGTGCTGTCAATCAACATTGACAGCACGCCCCCTTTGATCGGACACAACGAGCGAAGGAAAGTCCTTCGCTCGTCGTGTCTGGCGCATGCGCACGACGGAGCTCCCTCCGTCGTGCGCATGCTCAGTGCAGACCATCGACCCACTTGCGAGCGGACAGCCGCTCGCGAGTGGGTCTGAATCAGGCCCAATGATCCCTATGGTTACATGCATTTTCATCAAAAAGTGGATATTACAAATTGCTTTGGGGCTCATTTACATTTGGATGTAAAACAATTTTATGACACACCTCTCAGATGTAGCAGTAAACACAGCGGCATAACTAGGTATTTAAAGGCCCCATAGCAAAAGTTTGTAAGGGCCCCTGTGTACCACCCAATGATGAAAAATGTATATAACATTTGTAACTTTGATAAGTAAGATGGGCCCCCCTCAGGTCTGGGCCCCATAGAAGCTGCACCCTTGCACCTATGGTAGTTATGCCCATGAGTACACATCCTCTTTACCGCTGTGCTATTACAGTAGGTGCTGCTTTCACAGTCTCCCTGAAATGTTTTTTTCAAAAGTATGGTGTAGGTCTCTTAATAGGCTTGTTCTTGGTGTAATGATAATCTGTGGCACCATTGCAAACATTTAAAATCACAAATTTTTAGTTGTTTTACATCCACATGCCAATCACCCATGTAACCACCAGGACCAGGATAGCAGTACAAGATAAGAACACACATACTGGAAATAGTAAAACATAGAATCACTACAAATAATCTCTTTTGGACAACCTCCTTCATTTATTTCTATTTCTGTATTTTTCTTCTAAATTCTATCCAGTTGATCTGCACTTATGTCGTCAATAAGTGATGAAAGTGACTTATTTAATCTATTTTTCACTTTGATCATCTACTTCTTAGAATATATAAAAAGGCCAGCCTCAGAGAAGCCTCAAGGTGGCGTTGTATTGACATACATTCTGTATCTTCCAATAATGTCCGTTTAACACATTGCTGAGCAATGTAGTCTCATAAAGTATGATTTCAATTCCTGTAGTATTAAACTTTAGGAGTCACCGTCTTTTGCATTACTACCACATAACAGGGCAGTAAAGGGCTGGCAGTCTGTGGAGGTTGGGGGATTGCTGTGTTTCGTAACCCCCTTCTCGTAGAGGTAACAGCCCTGCTCTAACCATCCTGGGCCTTGTTTGCACTATGTCAGTGCGTTTGGGGCTTCCTGGTTACAGTGGGAACCAGGGCCGTAGCTTGGGTAGTGCGGCCGGTGCCATCGCTCAGGGCACTACAGGTTCGGGGGTGCTGTTTGGGCCTGTCAAATTTCTGTTTATTATCATTCTTGCTTGTAGCTTCCTCTTATTTCATCCCCAGCATCTCCTGGCCTCTCCTACCTCTTCCCTGGCCCTTCCCCATGAGGCCATGGCTCTTTTTTGGGTGCATTATGTCCCTTTGAAAAATGAGGGGAGCGCCAATGCTCTTTCTGGCACAGGGCACCAAAAAGTCTTGTTACGGCTCTGGTGGGAACAAGTTCGGACTCTCTGGGACCTATTTATCTAAAGCTTATTATTGTGGTTATAAGAGTGATATTTAATATTTGCTTGTTTATTGTGGTGATGTTTTTTTTGGTTATTGTAAATGAACAATATGTATGGTAGCTGAGCGATACCTTTCCAGAACAATAAGAGCATCATTCCAGAGGCCCCCGATATACTCTGATGACGCTGTGTGTGTAGGAGCCTAGTGCGGGCAATGGAGATGGAAGCAAGGTTTAAAGAAACAAAATAAATCAAGCAGTAGATTATGATATGTGTTCTTACAGCAATAGAGCTATTGAATAATTTATTTCCTTAATTAATTTGCCCCATGTTATATTCAGTAACCTGTCGCAGGATGAAAAGCATTACAACTTTTATTTCGGGGGAGATGTACTAAGCCTTGGAGAGAGATAAGGTACCAACCAGCTCCTAATTGTCACTTTTCAAGCACAGCCTGTATAGTGACAGTTAGGAGCTGATTGGTTGGTACTTTATCTCTCTCTACTTTATCTCTCTCCAAGGCTTAGTACATCTCCCCCCAGATACTCCCGACACTGCCTAGCTTCATTTGTCTTCACCATTTCCATATATCAGATTGTTAGGAACTGCATGGACAAATGATGGAAACCAGTTTCTCCTCTTATTTCCCATACCATAGAGTTAATTCCTGGTTTCCTTCACTTAGCATGGCGCTAGTGATTCTGGGATCTTTGTTTTCATCAAGCTTCATTTCATATCATCTTCATTATCAGAGCTGGCCCTAGACATAGGCAAACTAGGCAAATGCCTAGGGGTATTTGGTTTGCCAAGGGCATCCCAAGCCTAGGGCTGGTGGTGGTGTTTGGGGCAATTGGCGTATGGCGCGGCTCCGGCTTCCATGATTGGAGCTCGGCTCCAATCAGGCAGCTCAGCATGCAGCGGGCAAGCAGCCGGCAGCAGTAGCGTGGAGCAGAGAGTGGGCAGTGACCAGCAAGTAAAATGGCTGCTGGAGGGCTGCTGCGCACGCCCAGCCGCAGAAGCTCCTCCTCTTATGGGCCTTTGTGGAGTCCAGGACTAGCAGGCTGCACTGACTAACAACTGCAGGGGCGGTCCGTGGACGAACTGCATTCTCATCTTCCGCTTCACATCAGCCTGGCAGAGGGAGTTTTGTAAAAATGTAGTTTTGACCAAATCAGCTCAGCATATATGTGTGAGGGGTGCTGAGCTGAATGCTGCGAGGGGTGATGTGTATGCTGGGCGTGAGAGGGGTGATGGGTTTTGCTGGTTCAGCTGCTGCTGTGATGGGAGAGGGGTGCTGGGTGAGGGGTGCTGACATGCTGTGCTGGGAGAGGGGTGCTGGATGTGCTGGAAGAGGGGTCCTGTGCTGTGTGAAGGGTGCTGGGTATGGGGTACTGCTGGCATGCTGTGCCAGGAGATGGGTGCTGACATGCCATGCTGGGAGAGGGGTGCTGGCAGACTCTGCTGGGAGAGGGGTGCTGAGTGAGGGGTGCTGTGCTTGGAGAGGAGTGCTGGGAGAGGGGTGCTGGGTGAGGGATGCTGACATGCTGTTCTTGGTGAGGGGTGCTGAGTGTTGTGCTGGAAGATGGGTGAGATGTGCTGTACTGGGTTCTGTGCTGGAAGAGGGGTGCTGGGTTTGGGGTACTGGCATGCTGTGCTGGGAGATGGGTGCTAGGCATGGGGTGCTGACATGCTGTGCTGGTTGAGGGGTGCTGACAGGCCATGCTGGTTGAGGGGTGCTGACATGCCATGCTGGGAGAGGGGTGCAGACATGCTGTGCTGGGAGAGGGGTGCTGGGTGGGAGGTGCTGACATGCTGTGCTGGGAAATGGGTGCTGGGTGCTGACATGCTGTGCTTGGTGAGGGGTGAGATGTGCTGTTCTGGGAGAGGGGTGCTGTGCTGGGAGATGGGTGAGAGGGGTACTGACAGACTGTGCTGGGAGAGGGGTGCTTTGCTAGGTGAGGGGTGCTGGGTATGGGGTACTGGCATGCTGTGCTGTGAGATGAGTGCTAGGCATGGGGTGCTGACATGCTGTGCTGGGTGAGGGGTGCTGACATTCTGTGCTGGGTGAGGGGTGCTGGGTGAGGTGTGCTGACATGTACTGGGACATGGGTACTGACATGATGTGCTTGGTGAGGGGTGCTGGGAGATGGGTGAGATGTGCTGTGCTGTGAGAAAGGTGCTGTGCTACTGTAGGTGAAGGGTGCTGTGCTGGAAGATGGGTGAGATGTGCTGTGCTGGGTTCTGTGCTGGAAGAGGGGTGCTGTGCTGTGTGAGGGGTGCTGGGTATGGGGTATTGCTGGCATGCTGTGCCGGGAGATGGGTGCTGGGCATGGAGTGCCGACATGCTGTGCTGGGTGAGGGGTGCTGACATGCCATGCTGGGAGAGGGGTGCAGACATGCTGTGCTGGGAGAGGGGTGCTGGGTGGGAGGTGCTGACATGCTGTGCTGGGAAATGGGTGCTGGGTGCTGACATGCTGTGCTTGGTGAGGGGTGAGATGTGCTGTTCTGGGAGAGGGGTGCTGTGCTGGGAGATGGGTGAGAGGGGTACTGACAGACTGTGCTGGGAGAGGGGTGCTTTGCTAGGTGAGGGGTGCTGGGTATGGGGTACTGGCATGCTGTGCTGTGAGATGAGTGCTAGGCATGGGGTGCTGACATGCTGTGCTGGGTGAGGGGTGCTGACATTCTGTGCTGGGTGAGGGGTGCTGGGTGAGGTGTGCTGACATGTACTGGGACATGGGTACTGACATGATGTGCTTGGTGAGGGGTGCTGGGAGATGGGTGAGATGTGCTGTGCTGTGAGAAAGGTGCTGTGCTACTGTAGGTGAAGGGTGCTGTGCTGGAATATGGGTGAGATGTGCTGTGCTGGGTTCTGTGCTGGAAGAGGGGTGCTGTGCTGTGTGAGGGGTGCTGGGTATGGGGTATTGCTGGCATGCTGTGCCGGGAGATGGGTGCTGGGCATGGAGTGCCGACATGCTGTGCTGGGTGAGGGGTGCTGACATGCCATGCTAGGAGAGGGGTGCTGACAGACTGTGCTGGGTGAGGGGTGCTGATATGCTGTGCTGGGAGAGGGGTGCTGGGTAAGGGATGCTGACATGCTGTTCTTGGTGAGGGGTGCTGAGTGCTATGCTGGAAGATGGGTGAGATGTGTTGTGCTGGGTTCTGTGCTGGAAGAGGGGTGCTGGGTATGGGGTACTGGTATGCTTTGCTGGGTGAGGGGTGCTGACATGCCATGCTGGGAGATGGGTGCTGACATGCTGTGCTGGGAAATGGGTGCTGGGTGCTGACATGCTGTGCTTGGTGAGGGGTGAGATGTGCTGTGTGAGGGGTGCTGTGCTGGGTGAGGGGTGCTGGGTGAGGGATGCTGACATGCTGTTCTTGATGAGGGGTGCTGAATGCTGTGCAGGAAGATGGGTGAGATGTGCTGTGCTGGGTTCTGTGCTGTGTGAGGGGTGCTGGGTATGGGGTACTGGCATGCTGTGCTGGGAGATGGGTGCTGACATGCTGTGCTGGGTGAGGGGTGCTGACATGCCATGCTGGGAGATGGGTGCTGACATGCTGTGCTTGGTGAGGGGTGAGATGTGCTGTGCGAGGGGTGCTGTGCTGGGAGAGGGGTGCTGGGTGAGGGGTGCTTTTGCTGGGAGAGGGGTGCTGGGAGAGGGGTACTGGATGAGGGGTGCTGAGTGAGGGGTGCTGTGCTGGGAGATGGGTGCTGGGTGAGGGATGCTGACATGCTGTTCTTGATGAGGGGTGCTGAGTGCTGTGCTGGAAGATGGGTGAGATGTACTGTGCTGGGTTCTGTGCTGTGTGAGGGGTGCTGGGTATGGGGTACTGGCATGCTGTGCTGGGAGATGGGTGCTGACATGCTGTGCTGGGTGAGGGGTGCTGACATGCCATGCTGGGTGAGGGGTGCTGACATGCCATGCTGGGAGAGGGGTGCTGACATACCATGATGGGAGATGGGTGCTGACATGCTGTGCTTGGTGAGGGGTGAGATGTGCTGTGCGAGGGGTGCTGTGCTGGGAGAGGGGTGCTGTGCTGGGAGATGGGTGCTGGGTGAGGGATGCTGACATGCTGTTCTTGATGAGGGGTGCTGAGTGCTGTGCTGGAAGATGGGTGAGGTGTGCTGACATGTACTGGGACATGGGTACTGACATGATGTGCTTGGTGAGGGGTGCTGGGAGATGGGTGAGATGTGCTGTGCTGGGAGAAAGGTGCTGTGCTACTGTAGGTGAAGGGTGCTGTGCTGGAAGATGGGTGAGATGTGCTGTGCTGTGCTGGGTTCTGTGCTGGAAGAGGGGTGCTGTGCTGTGTGAGGGGTGCTGGGTATGGGGTATTGCTGGCATGCTGTGCCGGGAGATGGGTGCTGGGCATGGAGTGCCGACATGCTGTGCTGGGTGAGGGGTGCTGACATGCCATGCTAGGAGAGGGGTGCTGACAGACTGTGCTGGGTGAGGGGTGCTGATATGCTGTGCTGGGAGAGGGGTGCTGGGTAAGGGATGCTGACATGCTGTTCTTGGTGAGGGGTGCTGAGTGCTATGCTGGAAGATGGGTGAGATGTGTTGTGCTGGGTTCTGTGCTGGAAGAGGGGTGCTGGGTATGGGGTACTGGTATGCTTTGCTGGGTGAGGGGTGCTGACATGCCATGCTGGGAGATGGGTGCTGACATGTTGTGCTGGGAAATGGGTGCTGGGTGCTGACATGCTGTGCTTGGTGAGGGGTGAGATGTGCTGTGTGAGGGGTGCAGTGCTGGGTGAGGGGTGCTGGGTGAGGGATGCTGACATGCTGTTCTTGGTGAGAGGTGCTGAGTGTGCAGGAAGATGGGTGAGATGTGCTGTACTGGGATGCTGACATGCTGTTCTTGATGAGGGGTGCTGAATGCTGTGCAGGAAGATGGGTGAGATGTGCTGTGCTGGGTTCTGTGCTGTGTGAGGGGTGCTGGGTATGGGGTACTGGCATGCTGTGCTGGGAGATGGGTGCTGACATGCTGTGCTGGGTGAGGGGTGCTGACATGCCATGCTGGGAGATGGGTGCTGACATGCTATGCTGGGAGAGGTGTGCAGGCAGACTGTGCTGGGAGAGAGGTGCTGACAGACTGTGCTGGAAGAAGGGTGCTGGAAGAGGGGTGCTGTGCTAGGTGAGGGGTGCTGGGTATGGGGTACTGGGATGCTGTGCTGGGAGATGGGTGCTAGGCATGGGGTGATGACATGCTGTGCTGGGTGAGGGGTGCTGACATGCCATGCTGGGAGATGGGTGCTGACATGCTGTGCTGGGAGAGGGGTGCTGTGGTGGAAGAGGGGTGCTGGGTGAGGTGTGCTGACATGTACTGGGAAATGGGTACTGGGTGCTGACCTGCTGTGCTTGGTGAGGGGTGCTGGGAGATGGGTGAGATGTGCTGTGCTGGGAGAGGGGTGCTTTGCTGTGCTAGGTGAGGGGTGCTGGGTATGGGGTACAGGCCTGCTGTGCTGTGAGAGGGGTGCTGGGAGATGGGTGCTGACATGCAGTGTTATGAAAGGGGTTCTGACATGCTGTGCTGGGAGAGGGGGGCTGGGTGAGGGGCATGCTTGCCGGTATTCTGGCAGCCCAGGGGGCAGTCAGGTCGGACAAGCAAGATGGGCGTGATGTGATGAGGGGGGCGTGGCTGGGGATACTACCCAGTAATGGGGGTGGCGCGGTCGCTTCATTTTTGCCCGGGCCCCACTACGCAATGCCGATATTTTCCTGCTGCGGGGGTTTGTGTGTTATTTGCGTGGGTTCTGGAGGGGTCGGCGGGTGGTCGGGAGGCTTGACTGCTTTTCTGGGGGCCGGGAGCATCACCCGATTTTCGGGACATGCTGCGCTGGGAGAGGGGTGAGGGATGCGAACATGCCATGCTGGGAGATGGGTACTGACAAGCTGTGCTGGGAGAAGAGTGCTGACAGACTGCACTGGGAGATGGGTGCTGGGTGACGGGTGCTGACATGCTGTGCTAGGAGATGGGTGCTGGGTGAAGGGTGCTGACATGCTGTGCTGGGAGAAAGGTGCTGACAGACTGTGCTGGGAGAGGGGTGCTGTGCTGGGAAAGAGGTGCTGGGTGAGGGGTGCTGACATGCTGTGCTGGGAGATGGTTGCTGACATGCTGTGCTGGGAGATTGGTGCTGGGTGCGGACATGCTGTGCTGGGTGAGGGGTGCTGTGCTCGAAGAGGAGTGCTAGGTGAGGGGTGCTGTGCAGGGAAAGAGGTGCTGGGTGAGGGGTGCTGACATGCTGTGCTTGGAGATTGGTGCTGGGTGCGGACATGCTGTGCTGGGTGAGGGGTGCTGACATGCTGTGCTGGGAGATTGGTGCTGGGTGCGGACATGCTGTGCTGGGTGAGGGGTGCTGACATGCTGTGCTGGGAGATTGGCGCTGGGTGCGGACATGCTGTGCTGGGTTAGGGGTGCTGACATGCTGTGCTGGGAGATTAGTGCTGAGTGCGGACATGCTGTGCTGGGTGAGGGGTGCTGTGCTGGAAGAGTGCTAGGTGAGGGGTATTAACATGTTGTCCTGGGAGATGGGTGCTGGGTGAGAGGTGCTGTGCTGAGAGAGGGGTGCTGTGCAGTGAGGAGAGCCTGGGGTGCTGTGCTGTGAGGGGAGAATATGCCCTATAGAATGTCAGACACGCTGCACTAATGAAAGAAGATACTGTAGCAGGAGGCTCTGTTACGGCAGATGGTTGAAGAGGAGCCTGACACTTACAGAGGAACATCAAGAACCTGAAAAGGAGTGCCCTGGAGAAGGCAGAAGAAGCAGAGAGTTGAAGAAAAAAGGTAAGTGTTTTATTATAAATGTTTTTACAAAGAAAGATGATGCTAGGCTGGGACTGAAGATACATTGGCCGGGATGTACTAAAGGAAAAATGCGGTAAAACCCCTGTATTCGGGGATTTTTCCGCATTTCCATATGTACTAAGCTCCGGCCACCCTATTATCGGTGCGGAGGGTAACGCCAGAAAAACCTGGTGTTACTTTATAGAAGCCTATGAGCTTCTTACCGCATCCTGCACCCGACGCTTCACCGCCGCCTCGCCACCCCGCAGTCGCCCAGCACTGGCCCCCAGTGCTTATTGCAAGAGCTGTCCTTTGCGATACTAATCACATATGTTAGTACATATGCGATTAGTAAGGTTGCGGTGACTGGCGGGATGTACACCGCAACCTTAGTACATCCCGCCTTAAAAGGCAACATGGCCGCCACCCTTCTGCAGTGAGGGCAGTAATTACCCTCTCCTGTAGTTATCACTACTCTCTGCTGCTCGACACAGGGCTATGACAAATGCTGTGTGGCTGTGCTGCAGCTCAATACAATTGGCCAGTTGGTGTCTTAAAAGAGAGACACACATTACAGACCACTATTGATTTTGAGGAAACTGCGTACTGCCGAGAAACGCGTCAAGCAGCACCCCCCCTTCCCCCTGTGACGTCAGCCTAATGCTACATGCGGGAGCATTGATCCTCCTTACCGGTTTGCACTGTTATCCGGTCACCGCGTGTCCCACCTGGAGAAAAACACGCTAAACTGGCGCCTGGCACAGGTCCAACAGACACCTTATTCATTCGGCTCCACGTGCTACGGACACTTCCCACTTGGCAGCTGGGGACACTGCAGAGGAGATAGCCTGTTGGGAATTTCTCTCACGACCAGGTCCGGGCCACTTCCCGGCTTTAAGGTACCTTACCCAGACGTTTTACATTACAGACAGACCAAATGAGCCCTTATCTCTCATTATTATTATCATGACTTTGTTGAGAGGAGTTCTGTCTGCTCACTAACGGTTTGGGAGTTTACAATTACCGGTGTGTCAGTGCAAACGGATACATTTAATTTTATCCACCACATTCAGTGCCTTGGATTACGCCTGGATATTGCAACAAGTGGTTATAACTCTCCAAAGTTCCATTTATAAGCCTCCATGATACAATGTATCCACCGCTTTTTATTATTTATTGTTTTCTATCAGATTTATATTGTGGTTGCAACTATACATTGGGGCAGATGTATGAAGCTGTGGTAAGTGATAAAGTGCAGAGTGATAAACGACCAACCAATCCGCTCCCACCTGTCATTTTCAAACACAGCTAGTAACATGACAGTTGTGAGCTGATTGGTTGGCCGTTTATCACTCTGCACTTTATCACTTTCCAGAGCTTCATACATCTGCCCCATTATCTCTTTACCTTTGTAAGGATCTGATCCTTGGCATATGTAGCTGCTTGGTATTGGCTCAATTTTTTACTTTACTTATTTATGTTTATATCCATTTAATAAAGTACTGTATATTGCTTATTTCTGAACGCGACTCTCATAGTTTATTATTTATTATTGAATAGTGTATTATTTATTATATATCCTGTCAGTAGTACTGCGCTTCCTTTTCTCTTTTCTTTTCCTATTAAGGTACTCCGTGAGGTTTAGCACCTGTCTAGAAGCAGCGTTCCTGCAGGATCTTTATTTATTATTATTTAATATCCTGGTACCCACACTATTTTGGTGCCATCCATTTTTTTTTTAAGGAGGGAATGAGGGTGCATGGGATGGGAGCACAGCGCAAAGGGGAAGGGGAGCACAGCACAGGACAGCGATACCTACAGCACTAATTTGTCAAGGGCTGGCTCTGTTCATTTTACACCGGATCATCCACTTATCAAAATATATAAAAAGGTTATTCTCACAATAGCCACAAGGTGGCACTGTATTGTCATGTAATTTGTGGCTTATGATAATATTCCTGTTTTATAAATTGCTGATGCATACATAGAGTCACATAACAGTATAATTTCAATTCAAATCGTAAGAATTATATATTTTTTTCATTGAAGCATCAAGTGTCATATAGACAAATATTGTAATGAACGTAAATAGCAAGTGTTCATGGCAAAAAAAGGATGACAATTACAAGTAATAGTACAATAACACTGAGGGTTTATAGTATCATCCAGCCAATAAAGAAACCAATAGGCTTAAGCACATATAGATTTAGGGCCTGATTCAGAGCCGTTCGCTATTTGTGGTCGTTCGTTCAAAAACAAGGGGTGGCTATTCAAATGATCCGTTCGCAAATTGCAGTCTGTTCCCACCTCTAAGTCTGAACAAGCGAGCAAAACATACGCTCGTTTATTTGATAAAAACGCCCCCTGGCCGCACGCACCATACGTCATGTCCGCTATTTATTAGATTAATCGAGTACATCGTACAGCGTATGAACTGCTCGCTATTCTGTGGTTGGTGTTTTCAACCGCTATTTTGCAAGCATTTCTGAGTTAAAAAAAACCAAGTGACGTGGTCAATGACGCTGCTGTATTAATTATGCACTCCCTTAAAACGCCCGTTTTGACCTTTAGGCACGCCTGCGTTCGGATCTCCACTCCCCGTTTTCAAGCACCTTCCCCTGTTACCACCCACATATGCCTCATTCTGTCACTCAAAATAGCAGGCCCTCGCTATATTGCGTACCAACGATTTTCGGCCGCACTGACTGGTTCGTGCATGCGTACTAAAAACCGTACGCATGCGCAGATGTGCGAACATCGCTCGGAACGAGCGTACTGCCGCTAGCGAGTGGCTCTGAATGAGGGCCTTAGTGCAATAAAAAAGAAGATGATATAACAAATTTAAAGAACAGCAGAAAGACTAGGTAGCTCGCCATCCCCCTCAGCAGTAGGAATTATATTTTTAAATAATTACCATTAAAATCAAATTAATAATTCTAATAATAATAATAATATTTATATAGCACTTTTCTCCTAAAAGGTGCTTTACAGTTGCCTTTACAGCACGAACTACAAAACAAGCTTAACAAGGGACATTAGTGAAATGCTTGGGTGAAGAGGTGAGTCTTGAGTCTATTTTTGAAGGACTCTAGAGTGGAGGCCTCTAGAACTGTGCGGGGAAGTGAGTTCCATAGAGTCGGAGCCACAAAGCTGAAAGCTCGACCCCCCAGATGAATTCCGGGAGATTCTAGGCAAGGTTTAAAAAAAGTTTTTATGAGGTAAACCTGTAATGCATATAGATACGTATAGACATAACAAATAGCCAAGCAAGTGAGTCCACTTATCAATAAGATGCAAAAGATGTTCATTAAATACAAGGTGTAGACATAAAACATGTATATAAAATGAAATAGTGTGGTGCTAAAATATGATACAGCTGGGAAATTTTGAAGTGTTATATTCTGAAGACAAATAGTTGCAATTCAATTAGGTGCGATTAGGTGCGTTTAGGGGCCTGAGAGCCGTTCTCACAGCGAAATCAGGACCTGATTCAGTAAGGATCGCTATTGCGCTCTCTGCTGCTAATTTGCATGAAACGCAGCATCGAAAATATGCTAATGCTTTCCAAAGTTCAGCCAGCATAAAGACACCCACTTCTGCCTTCTCACATTGTGTAAACATCGGTACCATCAATGCACCTCGCACAGGTACGCAGCATGTACACCGTCTGACCAGCCACAGAAACTGCATGTCTACTCGCACGATAACTAGACATTTTGGTGCCCTGTTTCAGAAAGAGTATTGCTGCCCCCCCTATATTGTAAATAGGGACAGTGCGCACCGCAGGCGCGTGTACCAAAAAGGGGAAGGAGCGTGGTCACACACTGGTACCTTCCATTCACATTAAGCTACGCAGTGGTGCCCCTTATTTACATTACTTTAGACAAAGGGGTATGTACCACTGCACAACAGAAAACTATTGATACCTACGGCGGAAGCTGCTTGGGAATGAAGTCACCAACCTCACTTACAGAAATCGTCAAAAATAATTTTTGCACCTAGACGGTGCTACCCTAGCTCTAACCTTTTTTGTTATGGTGATTTGTTAAATATTTGTTATGTCTGGTAATTAAAACACAATACAATGTAATATGGTGTGGCGATAATAAAAACTTCACGCAATATGGTGCAGTGATAATAAAAACTTCACGCAATATGGTGCAGTGATAATAAAAACTTCACGCAATATGGTGCAGTGATAATAAAAACTTCACGCAATATGGTGTAGCGATAATAAAAACTTCACGCAATATGGTGCAGTGATAAAAACTTCACGCTAGGTCATGAGTACTATAAAAGAAACAATGTTATTTATTCCAATGTTACATAAGGTATGGTTTGTATCAAACTGATTCAAATTAGATTTTGGTGCTTAGCCGGCTACAGTGTGTTAGACATATATATTAATAAAGACAAAGGGACAAACTTTGGGTGGGAGTGAGGGATAGGTAGTGTGTTAACACGGGACTTATAGACTAACTGTGTTTAGTGTAGGGGTGGGATCGGGAGAGATGATCAGGAGGGAGGTTGGAAGTTGGAAGTCCCGTATATTATATAAAGCGTCTTTATATACTTATTGAAAATACACTCTGTGTATTCCACAGGGCCGTCTCCCGACAGGGGCCCCCTCCTCTCACACCGGTGGCTGGCAGCCGACTGACGCGGCTGGCCGGCCACCGCAGAATCAATAGACTCTGGGCACTAGAGTGTGCCCAGGGTCTATTGCGCATGCGGGCGCCATTTTCACAGCGATCTCCTCACAGCGCATGCACAAAATGACAGAAAAATGGCCGCATTTCCGGCGTTTGAACAGTGCTGGGGGATCCGACGTGGGACTTCGGAGAGGTGAGTATTACAAAGTATGGGTGCAGGGTGTGCGGTGCAGCCCCCTCTGTGCCCGGGGGCCCGTGTGCACTGCACACCCTTCACCCATTGTAGATACGCCCCTGGTATTCCGTCAGCCGACTAGATGGATGGTACGATGACCATGCGGCGGTGTCAGCGTTCTGTATGAATCTAGTTCCTAGGTACTTACCTCGTCCTCCAGGAGCGGGCTCCAAATTCAGTACCTGGGAAGGAAGGTGTTCTCGTCGCTACTGTTCTGTGCTCCATTCGGCGGCTTCCGACACAGGATGCACTTTGGATGCCGCGACTGTGGTGTTCTGTTCAGCTATTTGTGCCAGATGTGTTTAGTCACTTTAGCTTAGTTCGGTGGCTGCTGGCGCAGGATGTGTTTTGAAGGAAATGCCGCCTCATAGATAGAAGTGCGGTGAGGATATTGAAATAAGATCTTGATCAGTATTTGCTATTTAATGTCTCTGGTGTCGAGCACAGTGCCAAGACGTTTCTGCCTCATTCTGGCCTTTTTTACATTACACTACATAGTAGTGGTCCTTATACTCTTTAAGCTACACAGTAGTAGTGTCCCTTACATATTACTCCACACAGTAGTAATGCCCCTTACACATTATGACCACAGTCAAGCCAGAGCTTGACAAATGCTGCCCTTTCCCCGGGAAGCATTACTGCGCACCTATGCCGCAGGCAACCAACCCTCATGGCCACACCACTAACAGGGTACCCCAGGTAAACCCCCTCGAGTAGTGGACCCCTATGCAGTGCCACCAGTAGTGCCCCATATTCAGTGCCCACAGTAGTGCCCCATTAACAGTGCCCCTAGTAGTGGTCCCCCCTCAGCAGTGCCCCCAGTAGTAGTCCCCCCTATGCAGTGCCCCCAGTAGTAGTCCCAACTATGCATTGCCCTTAGATACCGGCCCCCCCTATACAGTGCCCTAGTAGTGCCCCCCCCTTATACAGTGCCCCAGAAGCGGCCACCCCCCATACAGTGCCCCCAGTAGCGGCCACCCCACCTATGCAGTACCCCCAGTAGTGGTCCCCCTATGTAGTGCCCCTTATATAGTGCCCCCAGAAGTGGTCCCCCCTATGCAGTGCCCCCAGTAGTAGTCCAGACTATGCATTGCCACTAGGCCACCCCTATACAGTGGCCCCTAGTAGCGCCACCCCTAGTAGCGCCCCCCCCTTATACAGTGCCCCAGTAGCAGCCACCCCCATACAGTGCTCCCAGTAGCGGCCACCCCACCTATGCAGTGCCCCCAGTAGTGGTCCCCATATACAGTGCCCAAAGGAATGGTCCCCCTATGTAGTTCCCCTTATATAGTGCCCCCAGAAGTGGTCCCCCCTATGCATTGCCCGTGGTAGTAGTCCACCCAGTAGTAGCCCCCCTATACAGAGCCCCCAGTAGTAGTACCCCCTATGCAGTGGCCCCAGTAGTAGTCCCCTCTATGCATTGCCCCTAGTAGCGCCCCCCCCTGTACAGTGCAACAGTAGCGGCCCCCCCATACAGTGCCCCCAGTAGCGGTCACCCCCCACCCTATGCAGTGTCCCCTGTAGTGGTCACCCCCCTATGCAGTGCCCCTTACACTCACACAAAAAAAACCCCACACAACTTACCTGAATCTCCGCACCTGACGCGACCGCTGCTGTCCGCTCCGAGTCCCGGCCCGGTATTCTCCTGCACTTCGGGAAAGACATCATGACGTCTCTCCCATCACCTGCTGCAGGGAGAGCTGGAAGGTGGAGCTCATGAGTGAGCTCCAGCTGGCTCACTCGGTGGATGCAGCAGCCAATGAGAGTCTGTCTGGCTCTCATTGGCTGCTATAACAACAGCTGACGGCTGTGTGTTTGTAAACTGTGTAGTGTGAACTGTGCTCGCGGTCTGCACTACACTAGCGGTGGATGTAGCGGCGGCAGGGGGTTGCTCCAAATCTGGTCGCCATGGTGACCTGGCCCCCGGGTTTTGTCGAGCCCTGCATTATGCCACACAGTAAAATTTCCCCCATACACATTATGCCGCACAGTAAAATTCCCCCATACACATTATGCCACACAGTAAAATTCCCCCCATACACATTATACCACACAGTAAAATTTCCCCCATACACATTATACCACACAGTAAAATTCCCCCATGCACATTATACCACACAGTAAATTCCCCCCATACACATTATACCACACAGTAAAATTCCCCCATACACATTATGCTGCACTGTAAAATTCCCCCATACACATTATACCACACAGTAAAATTCCCCCCATACACATTATACCACAGTAAAATTCCCCCATACATATTATGCCACACAGTAAAATTCCTCCCATACACATTATGCCACACAGTAAAATTTCCCCATACACATTATGCCACACAGTAGAAATACCCTCTTCCTCGCCAGAGCTTTCTCCTATATGTAGTCAGCACTCACTGAGGGTGGAATCTGCCTGCCAACTTGTGTAGGTAACAGTGTCACAATGTACTAGACGCTTCCTGGCTGCGCGCCCAGAAAAAGGGCTCCTCACACTTCTTGCCACTATGTCTGGAGAGGGGGACTGGAGAGGAGAGACGTCATGATGTCTCTCCTGCCCATACAGAAGAAAAGCACGCTGTGCGGAAGCCGGGGGAGGCGCAGCTGTTAATGACAGCGGACACAGGCAGGCCAGGCAGCCGGCAGGGCTGCAGTGAAGGAATGGAGCCGGGCGCACCACTGCTAATATACATAGCAGCGGGAAGCCCGAAAAAATAGAAATTGCGGTGGGCGCCCAGTTTCAAGGGCACACTGCGCTCTGTGCGGCGGCACCGCCCTAGCTACGGCCCTGGCATGCAAACTGACAGGCACGCCTGCGTTTTTCCGGCTGCTCGCCCGTCACCACACCCAAACGCTCACAGCCTGTCACTCACTCTGCGATGGATTCCTCTGTGCATCTGTGACCGCAGTGCGATCGCAGCACACACGCATTGCGGCTGATACGCATACGCAATGGCTAACTGCGTACGTAGTTGCATTAAGGGTTGCTGCTGAATCAGGCCCTCACACTGCAAATTTTCAAGCACCTTCCCCTGTTACTACCCACATACGCCTCCTCATGTCATTCAAAATAGCAGGCATTCGCTATATAGCGAACAAATGATTTTCGGCCGCACTGACTGGTGCGCGCATGCGTATTAAACCGTACGCATGCGCAGATGGGCGAACAACGCTCGGAACGAGCGTACTGCCGCTTACGAGCGGCTCTGAATCAGGCCCAGTGTTATTAGTTACCCCTCATATATCACTGTACAGTCCCTTGTCCTCTATATAAGAATACAAGAAGCGATCACTCTCTCTGAATGAAGGCGGCCGCTTCATTTTTGAAGTGCAGCCTCCTGGTCCCTAGTTAAGCTGTGGGTTAGCACCCACAGCTTAACGACCGACTAGGTTGATGGTCGCGGTGGTGATCACCATCGGGGCTTGCGACGAGACCCTAAGGTTGGGTCTCGGCAACCGCAAGCCCCAGGGAGCTTTCTGCTCTGATGGAGCAGGAAGTTCCCCACTGACATCACTGATGATGTCGGTGCGGCCGCCCACAAAACGGTAGGCATTCCTTAACGAACACCTCCATTTTGGAAACCACCCCCCCCTGGCCCACCTACAAAACGGGGCGAGCTGTCAATCAACATCGACAGCCGCCCCTTTTGTAGCGAGCTCCGAAGTGAGATAGTTTCTCTCTTGCTCCGGGGCTTGTGCACGCGCAGTGCGTCCTATTGCCGTGCACAGGGCTACTCATCGACCCGGTTGCGAGCACATCGGTGCTTGCGACCGGGTCTGAATGAGACCCATAGTGTGTGTTGGGAGCTGTGTTATTACCCCTCATATATCACTATACTTCCATCTCCTCTATATAAGAATACCATATATCTGTGTGCTGGGAGCTGTGTCCCCCTCCCCTCATATATCACTACACAGTCCCCTATATTGTAAATAATAATAAATAATACCCCATGTCAGTGTGTACTGGGGGTTGATGATTATTTAATACTTCCTCCCTCAACTATTCCATCCCGGGCCAGAGTGCAGTCTCCACAGTTTGTCACTTACCAAGTTCTCAAGACTCAGGTGCCTATCCATCATAACTAAAAAATCGATGGAGGAATTCATCATTCTTCCTCTCCATAAGTATCTCTTCCGAAAGGCTGACATTTTTGCGATGACATCTTTTCAGAAAATAGATCCTTTTCCCTGCCTGCTCTACCTTTACCGCAGCTATAATCAGTGCTGCACATGCAGAGTTATGTTCACAAACAGCATCTCATGCGCAGCACTGATTACAGCAGCGGTAATTCTGTGTCGATCCAAACCCCTCACCCCCCCCCCCCCCCCAACCTCGCAGCCTGGCAAAGCTGCCGCCGCGGACCCAGACCTTCCACGGTCTGCAGCGGACAGTACGGCAAGGCAGAGGGGGCGGACTGAAGATTCTTTTATTTTATTTCAAAATTTACTATGTTCTCCCCGCCGCAATGCTGCTGCTGCCGGGTAGCGTCTCCCCTCCGTTCCCCGGTGACACTTGTAAGTGCTTTTTCAATTAACTGCACTTACAAGTGTTACCAGGGAACAGAGAGGATATGCTACCCGGCAGCAGCGGCATTGCAGAGGGGAGAACACACAGCGCAGCACCCGGAGCAACGGAGGGAATCCAGAAGGACCTGCCCAGCTGAAAGCAGGTAAGTATATCCCGCTATACACCACCTGAGAGTGACGTATAGTAACACCATCTAATTCCGAAAATACATCATTTTCGGAATTTAATGAATAGCCTAATTTCCATATCCCCATACTAATATACTAATGTGTGGGGAGTGTGGAAATTAACGCAGGGGGACTTAACCAGGAGATATCAGTGATAGCGCCTGTGTTAAGTGTGTTATTGAATACTAAAAAACGGTAATTAAGGAAAAAATTTCTTTAAAACCGTTATTTTAGTGTTGATGGATAGGCCCCTCAGGCTGCGGCTCAGGTCTCACTGTTCTGACAATTACAGTGTGGCTGCCGTGAAGGAGGAAGCGGGTCGCGCTGCATTTTGAAGAGGAGCCACCAGAGAGGAAAGGTAAGGGCTCTGTGGTCGTGCAGGCTGGCTGCTAGGACAGGTATGTGGAGGTGTATATGATGTGGGACAGGTACGTGGATGTGTATATGATGTGGGACAGGTACGTGGATGTGTATATGATGTGGGACAGGTACGTGGATGTGTATATGATGTGGGACAGGTACGTGGATGTGTATATGATGTGGGACAGGTACGTGGATGTGTATATGATGTGGGACAGGTACGTGGAGGTGTAAATGATGTGTAACAGGTATGTGGAGGTGTAAATGATGTGGGACAGGTACGTGGAGGTGTAAATGATGTGGGACAGATACGGGGAGGTGTAAATGATGTGGGACAGATACGGGGAGGTGTAAATGATGTGTGACAGGTAGGTGGAGCTGTAAATGATGTGGGACAGGTATATGGAGGTGTAAATGATGTGGGACAGATACGGGGAGTTGTAAATGATGTGGGACAGGTATATGGAGGTGTAAATGATGTGGAACAGGTATGTGGGGTGTAAATGATTTGGGACAGGTATGTGGTGGTTTATAAGATTTGAGAGGCAGAAGGAGGTGTAAATGAGGTGGGACAAGTATGAGGGGGTGTAAATGATGGGGGACAGGTACGTGGAGGCGTAAATGAGGTGGGACAGGTATGTAGAGGTGTAAATGATGTGGGACAGGTATGTGGAGGTGTAAATGATCTGGGACAGGTATGTAGAGGTGTAAATGAGGTGGCACTGATATGTGGAGGTGTAAGTGATGTGGGACAGGTATGTGGATGTGTTAATGATGTAGGACAGGTATGTGGAGGTGTAAATGATGTGAGACAGGTATGTGGAGGTGTAAATGATGTGGGATAGGTATGTGGAGTTGTAAATGATGTGGGACAGGTATGTGGAGGTGTAAATGATGAGGGACAGGTATGTGGAGGTGTAAATGATGTGGGACAGGTATGTGGAGGTGTAAGTGATGTTTGAAATGTATGTGGAGGTGTAAATGTTGTAGGGCAGGTATGTGGAGGGTGTAAATGATGTGATACAGGTATGTGGAGGTGTAAATGATGTGGGACAGGTATGTGGAGATGTAAATGATGTGGGACAGGTATGTGGAGGTGTAAGTGATGTTTGAAATGTATGTGGAGGTGTAAATTATGTGGAACAGGAACAGTGTTTGGAGGCATAAACAAGGTGGGACAGGAATGTGGAGGTGTCGTATTGATGGGAGAGGGGTTTTAGTTCGTGCAGATGGGAGCTGAAAAGTATTTTTCAACATTTTACAAAACACTCAACTTAAAACACTGAAAAACTACTATCCAGACATTTTCTGAACCCCAAAATGCTGCAAAGACTTTAATTTCATAAAAAAACACTTACTGAGTATAATTTTTCCACAATAATAAAAAGTACAAAAATCAACCATTTGACACCTTTTAAGAACCCCCAGTACTTTCCTTATGGCCACTAACCGCATTCTACATAGTCCTGCTATCTCAGGGCCTGATTCAGCAAGCAACGTAAGTGAGAGAACGCACGGTGCGAGCTGATGTTTGCGATCTGCATATGCATCGCATTGCGCTGTGCGCGAACAGGTCGCTGAGTACAGTAAGGGCTCTCTCAGAGTACGCAGGGAGCCCGCAGAGACCTTCGATGTTAATTGACAGGAAGTGCCGTTTGTGGGTGGTGACAGGGTGGTGGTCGGCCGAATGCAGGCGTGCCTGTGCGTTCGCACTCCGTTACAGGGACGTGCATAAATTAATCTCAGCGTCGCCGCACGCAGCCGATGCCTCTATGCATGCAGGAATCTCTCAAGTCCTGCGGCAGGGTCAGGTCTACTCTTAGCTTACAGGCAGCTTCGATGGCACTCGATGCTCCCGATGTTTTCGCTGTCAATCACGGCATAGGTAGGCGGCTTTATGTTTTGCTGGGTGTCTGCTTCTTGTGTCGCGGTCTCCTACACATTGATCAGTATATTCTTGCAGGGGCTGGGTGCATGCGTCTGCCAACTTTCTGGGGTCCAGGTTGGTCTCCCAACTTTTTCATGCACTTCTCCCAGGTTACTTTGTTCAGAAAAGTAGCGCAACATCACCACGAGTACTGCAAATTAGCATTTCTAATTGGATCTTCTATTTTTTGGGTGTGCGCATTCAAGCAATGTATGTAAGTTTCATGATTGGACGAGGGGGGGTTTTCACGTGCGCTCCTGTGTGTGAATATATGCTGCGAGGGGAAAAATGTTGTTATAGTGAAAATGTATGTATATATAATGGTGGGGTGAGGGGTGGGAGGAATGGGGGGGAAGGAGGGGGGGAGGCAGGGGAAGGGGAGGTGGGAAAGCGAAATATGGGGGGGGTATGTAGTATCAATGGATGGCGTGTATTGGTGTGTGTCTACTGTGTAAGTGTTGTTGGTGTGTAATGAAGAGCCAGACACTTGAGATTGAATCCAACCTGTTTATTGGTGAGTCACAGTGCTCCCCAGGTGGTTCCGTGAATGAGATTGGGGTTGAGTGGCGGGTTTAAGTGATTTCCTGGTCAGGGAGTCGGTGGGCCCTTTTAGGGGGCTCCTTTCCGTGCGGCCCTTACTTCTGCACATCCCCTTTGCTGGACCTATGGTCACAGTCTTAGAGGACCAGGATAGTGATGATGCTTATGAAAAAGTCCTAGTGTCGGGTATAAGTTCCATGAGCGCAAACCTTTCCAGATACCTAGACCACTTTGTACAACCATACGTTAAAATACAAAAATCATACATACAGGACACAACACAGATACTCCAAATCCTCTACAAGATAGACTGGCAGGACGGCTACTGGCTGCTAACCAGTGATGTCACATCACTGTACACAGTCATTAACCACACACAGGGCCTGGACAGCATTCAACACTTTCTTAATCAAGACACGACTTTAGACCCATCACAAACCCAATTCATACTCCACGGAATAGACTTCATTCTACAACACAATTACTTCAGGTTTTACAACAACTTCTTCAGACAGGTGACAGGGACCGCCATGGGGACCAGATTCGCCCCCAGTTATGCCAATCTGTCCATGAGCAGATGGGAGGAAACTCACATCTGGTCAGGACATAACTGGGGGAAGAATCTGGTCCTATGGACGAGGTATATAGATGACGTGTTTTGCATTTGGCAAGGATCACTCAACACTCTCACAGACTTCCTAGCTCACATCAATGACAATGACAGACATCTGAACTTCACAACACAATACAGTAAAACAGACGTCAACTTTCTGGACCTACACATCTTCATCGACGAACACAAAATACATACCAAGACATTTCACAAACCAGTAGACGTCAACAGTTTCATTCTGTCAGATAGTGGACATCACCCAAACTGGCTCCAAAACATACCTAACAGCCAATTCAAACGCATCAGACAGAACTGTACCAAACTAAAAGACTACCACGAACAAGGGATACGAATGAAGGAACAATTCATAGCCAAAAAGTACGACAACAAAACACTCCAAGATACTCTGGACAAAATAGGCAACGAGGGACGCTCACCCTTATTACAATACAAACCTGACAAACAACAACACACCAATGATATACCTTTCATAACGCAGTACAACACCAGTGCCACCAAGATAAAACAGGTAATCAAGAAACACTGGAATTTACTACTTAAGGATGACACACTGGCAACAATACTTCCCACGCACCCAAAGATAATATACCGCAAAGCACCAAACATCAAAGACAAATTAGTTCACAACCACATACCCCCGACTTCGCTGACACAAATCACCATAGATCAAGAACCCCTGAAGAAGGGCTTCTACCATTGTGGAACATGTACTAACTGCCGAACACTAGGACATAGGAGCACCAAACCAACCACCACATTCTCTTCATCACAAACAGGAAAAACTTACAATATCCGAGAACACATAACATGCAACACCAATCACGTGATATACATGCTACAATGTCCCTGCAACCGTCAATATATAGGATGCACTATCAGATCCTTCAAAACTAGTATCGCAGAGAACATCAGAGGCATAGTAAACAAGACAGATACCCACAACGTCCCTCTACACTTCCAAGAAAGACACGCCAGTAACACAAAAGGTATGACCTTTATAGGCATCAAGGCTCTGGGTAAGAACTGGAGAGGAGGGGACATAATAAAAAGATTAAATAAAGAAGAACTTAAGTGGATCTTCACCATGTAAACATTCACACCAAAAGGCCTAAATATTGACAATGAAATTAAATCAGTAATAACCCGTTAGGCTCAACCCACTAGGGAAAATAACGGACCCTGCAACACACCCACAACTCAACCATCACCCGAGAGCACCCGAACACTTTACTACACAAAAGGTGAACCACTGTGAACCCCATCACACACAATGCATAGACAATGCACTCACATCACGACACTACAAGAGTAACTCACATGGTACAACCAACACTCTGTCACACCAAGAGCGTGTACAGATAACACAACTATAGTACCACCCCCCACACACATCAATTAGTAAGTTATACATCACCATCACATAGGACACAGACATGCACATGATGACAAATTGCACCATGAGACAATTCCCACATCAACCAATACAAGACAATTGTTAACACCCAGTTAGATGGTACGACACGTTCCTCACAACCACCGTCTCCACATCACCGACACTGGGTCTCAGTATTGACACACCCAAATTATCAGACCAACAATGCACATCTGATCAGGTCACAGAATACACAACTCTTAAGATTTAGCATCCCCACGCACCCACCACAGATTGATGGCATTAAGCCACCCATCTCACATTCACCAGAATATGTAACTAGTTATCAACCCTCAACCAACCCCCCCAAACCCCCCCTTTATTTCACCCCCCCTTTTTTCCAACCCCCCCCCTCCGTAACCACCATGTCCCTACAACTTAAACTGTAACCCCGAAACATCCAGAATAACAGATTCCACGACAGAAGCACCTGCCCATATTACACTAATATAAGGGGTACCCTATACACAGGGGACATAACCAGAATCTCAACACACACACACCGCAGATTGACAGCATCGGGCCACCCATCCAACGATTCCCATCACGCGCACCCATATACCTACATACGATGTTGCAGGCATACAATACCACTTATATATGTGTTGAACACTTTATTTAATCCCCTCTCCATACAAAGTAACCCCCCATCATAGGCGCTATATGCGAGATGCCTGCCGCATACAGCACCTCTGGAGTTAGGTCCGGGCAAGCTAGCATCACCATGGAGACCAGGATGCTGCTACCGCGAACCCCCTCCCTGATAGGCCAATGTACACCATGTGACGCTCGGCGCAGGGGGATGCCTGCGTCTATGCGTCACAAGGCTTGCCACACCCCCGGCCAACACGGACCACATGACAGTGACGCGCACGTGGGAGGTGATGTCAGAGGGATACCCGACGCTCCCACGGCAACGCTCACCGCTGGGCGGCCCGGCCATTACCGCGTGGTGTATTAAGTGCGCGCTGACACACACACCCCCTGCTTACACAATATACCATTACCACCAATGATTAGTCTGTATGAATGTCAATCACTGACACTGCCCCATCCCACCCAATACAGCCCACACCTACTAACAACGCCGTCACGATAGGCTACCCAACCCACAGGCCACGCCCACACACCCACCTTCCACCTATATAGCATGCTCACATTCAATCAGTAACTCCTTGAAGAAGGCTTAAGGCCGAAACGCATTGGAGGCAATACACCCCCGCACAGGGCTACTGCACTACCCCACCTTGGACCCCATCATCAACCCCACGGCAAGGTGGCACAGAATTACGACCGCGGACCGCCGCATCATCCCCCATCTCGAAGCAGTGACGAGCGCCCTTTCGGCACACCCTGCGGGCTCGCAGGGTGCCAGCAACCACTGGACCAATACCGGAGTACACGACATCTGTGCAAGGACTAGAGACTGCAACCTACCGGTAGGTAACTACAACATCAGTGCGGGACGCCGTTACTGTCAATATACGGGACTTTTTCATAAGCATCATCACTATCCTGGTCCTCTAAGACTGTGACCATAGGTCCAGCAAAGGGGACGTGCAGAAGTAAGGGCCGCACGGAAAGGAGCCCCCTAAAAGGGCCCACCGACTCCCTGACCAGGAAATCACTTAAACCCGCCACTCAACCCCAATCTCATTCACGGAACCGCCTGGGGAGCACTGTGACTCACCAATAAACAGGTTGGATTCAATCTCAAGTGTCTGGCTCTTCATTACACACCAACAACACTTACACAGTAGACACACACCAATACACGCCATCCATTAATACTACATACCCCCCCATATTTCGCTTTCCCACCTCCCCTTCCCCTGCCTCCCCCCTCTTCCCCCCCCCCATTCCTTCCACCACTCACCCCACCATTATATATACATACATTTTCACTATAATAACATTTTTCCCCTCGCAGCATATATTCACACACAGGAGCGCACGTGAAAACCCCCCCTCGTCCAACTTGTAACAAACAGGATCTGGTACTCCTGTTCCACGTGCAGCACCACCATAGCCCCACCTTTCTTGTTTTCCCCCTATCCTGCTCCCCATTCTCCCTCCCTCACACATCTTTATAGACATACCCTCTAAGACCTGGAGCGCGGACCACTCTGTTCATCATACAAGTTTCATGATTTCCTGATACAATCTCGCTTTCGCAAACTTGCTCCCAATTGAATTGAACCCCTAGGGGTATAGCCAATTCTAGGCGGAATTTTGAAATTCCCCTCTGTGCACATTTGCTCCCATAGCTGCCAGATATTTCCTATTCAGTTGCCAAATAGAAAATCAGCCGCGGTAATCTCTATAGGAATTACCGTGGCTATTTTCTCGCAGCCCCAGAGCAGGTCTAAAAAAATTATAAAAATCCCTATTTTAAGCTAAAAATGTTGGGGACCCCTTCAGAACAACTTGGACACTCCCACCCTTTCCTAATGACTAATTACGCAAATGGACGTTTTCAATTAGCCTAATTGGTCCAATAATTACATGTCTTTATTGGTTGTTAACAACAGTGGCGGTTTTTACAGTAAAATCCACCAACTCAGTGTGGTCAGTGCAGTCTTTGACTGTACTGGCTATACTGTGACTGGCAGTGGATTCACATTTGAAGTACCACCTGCCAGTCACATACACAACAGGCAGTCTCAGGGGGAGGTGCGCATATCCCCGGCTTCCAAACGGCTGCATCAGATGCTGCAGCCCTTTGGAAGCCGGGGATATGCGCATGCGCGGCTCCCCGCCGCTAGTGCGCATGCACAGGACCCTGTCAGTTTCATTGTGCAGGTGCCGGGATCCGGCCGGCAAGTGTTGCTCC
Source organism: Taudactylus pleione (assembly GCA_031769625.1). Lineage (NCBI taxonomy): Eukaryota > Metazoa > Chordata > Amphibia > Anura > Myobatrachidae > Taudactylus > Taudactylus pleione. Next base: position 676,276 of record JAUIMM010000104.1, on the reverse strand, counting down.
ATCCCTGCAGCGGCAGCCCCCCTCATCTAACAGGGTAGGAGCTGCCGCTGGTTAAAACCAATAATGGCATCAAATTACCCCAAATTAATATGTAAAATTTCACGATCTTGGCTTGTAAACTGTGGATTTGTATAGAAAGACAGAAGGACAAATTTTCGCTTTTATATAGTAAAGATAGATAGATATAGGAAGTGGTAGAAGTCTTGGGGTAAAAGAAAGTTTTCCACATTTTTTATGGAAAGGGATACACAGCAAAAAAATGGGATTATAATTATGCCCCAAAACTGTCCCTCCTCAGGTAGTTGCCCCCCTCCTCAAACAGTGATGTTCCATAACTGCCCCCCTCTGCAGTGCCCCCAGTAGTGGCCCCCCCTATGTAGTGCCCCAGTAGTAGTCCCACCTATGCAGTTCCCCTTATACAGTGCCCGCTGTACTAGTCTACCCATGCAGTGCCCCCTGTAGTAGTCCCACCTATGCAGTGCCCCCAGTAGTCATCCCCCCTATGCAGTGCCCCTTATACAGTAGTAGTAGTCACCCCTATGCAGTGCCCCAGTAGTGGTCCCCCCTATGTAGTGCCCCTTATATAGTGCCCCCAGTAGTGGTCCCCCCTATCAGTGCCCCTAGTAATAGTCCCCCCCTATGCAGTGCACCCAGTAGTGCCCCCTGCCCCTATGCAGTGCTAGTGCCCCTTACATATATAGGACAAAGATACAAAAAAAAAACACTTATCTGAATCCACGCTCCTGGGCCCGCCGCCTTCCGCTCTTCTGTACTCCCAGCCCGCTCTGCACGATGAGAGAGACGTCATGACCTCTCTCCCTTCACCCACTGCGGGAGCCAGAAGGTGGAGCTCATGAGTGAGCTCCAGCCCAGCTCCGGCCGTGGGTGCAGCAGGCAATGAGAGTCTGACTCTCATTGGCTGCCAAAATAAACACACAGCCGCCGGCCAGCGATGTGTTTGTTACTGTGTAGTGCGGATGCACTCACTGCACTAAATGAAACGGACCTGGAGGGGGTGACATTAGGGTGTGCCTGCACGTCATCAGTGGGCCACGGGGAATAGCTCCGAGGGCCATGGGTTGAAGACCACCTGCATTAGACAGTTAAGTGCATGTAAAATGTGAAAATATAAATCATTGTTCCACAGGAGACAGTATGTTCATGTGCTTTTACATGAGTATGACAAATCATTTGCGCTGTCGTTTTCTGTGTCAGTGCTTCTGGTACACATCAGTCCTTTGGACAACCATCTTAATGGGGAAAATTACATTTAGGGGCAGATTCAAATAGAAGCGGTGTTTATCATTGGGCTAAAGCTCCAGGTTTAATGCCCGGAGCTATAACATTTTTAGGCAAATCACTGTGCTGTACACCTGAGGCTAATGCGCATTATCCCATAGTATTCTGGAATCTATGTGTTACCCTGCGCTGTAATCCTCAGAGGGTGCATTTAATTCAGATTTCTTTTCCTTACAGCTCCTGAGGCTGTGAGGAAAAATCTGCACCCACTAAGGCTTATCGCATGGGGTAGAGACACTTGGTTGAATACCTCAGGGCAAAGCTTTAGCCAGTAATTGAATCTGTCACTTAGAATCTATTGTACGTACTGCTCCTATCTAATGCAAATTAGGGGTGTGCACCGGCCACGTTTTGTGTTTTGGTTTTGGATCTTTATCTTTCTTCGTGTTTTGGATCTGGATTGGTTTTGCCAAAACCACCCTTCCGTGTTTTGGGTTCTGGGTTTTGTGTTTTGGATCTGTATTTTTTTTTAAAAAAGCATAAAAACAGCTAAAATCACAGAATTTGTAGGTTTTTCTGCTCCTATGCTATTATTAACCTCAATAACCTTAATGTCCACTCATTTCCAGTCTATTCTGAACACCTCACACCTCACAATAGTGTTTTTATGTCCAAAAGGTTGCACCGAGGTAGCTGGATGACTATGATAAGCGACACGAGTGGGCGGCACAAACACGTGACCCATCTAGGCGTGAAACTGCAGTGGCAGACAGGATGGCAGTTTGAAAAACTAGGCCCCAAACTGTACATAATGCAAAGAAAAAAAAGAGGTGCAAGATGGAATTGTCCTTGGGCCCTCCCACCCACCCTTATGTTGTATAAACAGGACATGCACACTTTAACAAACCAATCATTTCAGCACCAGGGTCTGCCACACAACTGTGGCTGAAATGATTGGTTCGTTTGGGCCCCCACAAAACAAGCTGGCAATTAATCTGTCCCTGCACAAACTGGCTCTACGGAGGCAAGATGTCATCCTCATCCTCCTCATCCACCAATTCCTCACCCTCTTCAGTGTGTACATCCTCATCCTCACAGAGTATTAATTCGTCCCCGCTGGAATCCACAACCACAGGTCCCTCTGTACGTTCTGGAGGCTGGTCTCCCTGGAAGAGTTGATAATTCATTTTATGAACATCATCTTCTCCACATTTTGTGGAAGCAACCTCCTACGCCTTTCGCTGACAAGGTTCCCGGCTGCACTAAACACTCTTTCAAAGTACACACTGGAGGGGGGGCAACTCAGGTAAAATAGAGCCAGTTTGTACAGGGACCTCCAAATTGCTTATTTTACCTGCCAGTACAGGTACGGACTGTCTGACATGCCTACTTGGATGCTGTCACCGATGTAATCCTTTAACAGACAGACGCACGCTTGTCGCTGCTGCTTTGAGGATGCAAGTGCGGCTACAGCCCACACAATTCACAAAGACAGAAAAAAAAAGAAGAATATTTTTATTAGTTTGTGGAGCGCACTTTGAGGGTTACACCACCCTTTAACAGACGCACGCTTGTCGCTGCTGCTTTAAGGATGCAGGTGCGGCTACAGCCCACACATTTCACAAAGACAGAAAAAAAAGAACAATATTTTTATTGTTTGTGTAGCACACTTTGAGGGTGTCACCACCCTTTAACAGACAGACGCACGCTTGTCGCTGCTGCTTTAAGGATGCAGGTGCGGCTACAGCCCACACATTTCACAAAGACAGAAAAAAAAAGAACAATATTTTTATTGTTTGTGTAGCACACTTTGAGGGTGTCACCACCCTTTAACAGACAGACGCACGCTTGTCGCTGCTGCTTTGAGGAAGCAGGTGGAATCTAGACGGGATTTGGAACCGGGGACACACTACCTCCATCAATTGTCTAAATCCCACTGCACTAATGGCGGATACCGGACGCACGTCTAACACCAACATAGCAGTCAAGGCCTCAGTTATACGTTTTGCTTCAGGATGACTGCTGTCGTACTTCATCCTCATCGCTAGGGACTGTTGGAGGGTCAATTGTTTAGTAAAAGTAGCGATGTTCCTACTTCCTCTCTGGGATGATGAACAACTCCCAGCAGCAGCAACAGCACTAGGAGGAAGTGGTTCTTGATCTTTCCCTATTTTATTTTTATCGGAGAAAGTTTGGTCCTCCATTTATGTTATATTGATATATACGTGCGGCTAAAGCGCACACAAACACAGAAAATATTTTTTTATTTTTGCTGGAGAGTAGTGCACTTTGTGGGTTACACCACCCTTTAAGAAATGAGCCAGCCGGCTCTTTACTTATGGGACACAGGCGCACGCTTGGCGCTGCTCCTTTGTTGATGCACGTGCAGTCACAGTGCACACTAGTCACAAACACAGAAAATATATATTTTTTTTGGTTTGGACTGGAGTGTACTTTGGGGGTTACAGCACCCTTTAATGGTCAAGCCAGCCGGCCCTTTACTTATGACACAGGCGCACGCTTGGCACTACTTTGTTGATGCACGTGCGGCTACTGCGCACACAATTCACAAACACAGAAAATATATATTTTTTTGGTTTGGACTGGAGTGTACTTTGGGGGTTACAGCACCCTTTAACGGTCAAGCCAGCCGGCCCTTTACTTATGACACAGGCGCACGCTTGGCACTACTTTGTTGATGCACGTGCGGCTACTGCGCACACAATTCACAAACACAGAAAATATTTTTTTTTTTGGTTTGGACTGGAGTATACTTTGGGGGTTACAGCACCCTTTAACGGTCAAGCCAGCCGGCCCTTTACTTATGACACAGGCGCACGCTTGGCACTATTTTGTTGATGCACGTGCGGCTACTGCGCACACAATTCACAAACACAGAAAATATTTTTTTTTTTGGTTTGGACTGGAGTGTACTTTGGGGGTTACAGCACCCTTTAACGGTCAAGAAAGCCGGCCCTTTACTTATGACACAGGCGCACGCTTGGCACTACTTTGTTGATGCACGTGCGGCTACTGCGCACACAATTCACAAACACAGAAAATATATTATTTTTTTAGCACTTGGGGGGAGCACCCCTGATGGACAGAGCACCCCCTGGACAACACTACAGCACCCCTTTAGGACTGGGACACTGCACAGGACTTTGGAGTGGACACAGCCCCTATGGAGAACTGACTGTACAACACAGTCCAGCCAGCCCCTATGGACTTTGAAGTAGTGGACACAGCCCCTATTAACAACAGCAGCACAGCACAACACAGCCAGCCCCTATGGACTTTGAAGTAGTGGACAACAGCAGCACTACACTACACTACACTACACAGCCCAGCCAGCCCTAACTCCCACCCTCCCTCTTCACTGTCCACAGCCGAGTGAGAAAATGGCGCAGACGCGGGTACCTTATATAGGATCCAAAACCCGCGAGACTCGGAAGGCGGGATGATGACGTTTTGCCTCGATTTCAGATCCGAGTCAGGCGGGAAAAGTCGAGCCTGACTCGGATCGGACTCGGATCGGGGGGGCTCGGGGGGGTTCGGATTTCAGAAATCCGAACCCGCTCACCCCTAATGCAAATTAAAATAAAAGCTCATGGCAGTCGTACTCCCTCTGCCCCCTCTATAGTTCCACCACTATGGGTCCTATTTACTACAATCCACATTTAAAATGCAGTTGTTGTGTTATATTTTCAATTAGGAAATATCACAGGGATTTATCAAAAATCCCCTGCAGGGACAGAGCTTGTGATAAAGCGTATCCCCTCCACAGTCTTCTCACTGTATTTTTTTAAAAAAAGGTTTCCGCCGAAAACACCCTTTTTCACTTAATTTTAGTAAAAAAATAAATAAAATAATATAGAGCCCGATGTATCTGATAATTTGGCATTGTGAAATAATTCACACATTTGTCCTAAGTGGGTGTACTACTTACTAACCACCTGTAGAGGGTGCTATAAGATATTAATGTCTTGCTTAATGTAGTAGCTGAATGTTCCCTAAGGGGCCTATTCATTATTCAGCCTAGGTGGCCATCTGTTAATTAGGCATCCAACTCAGTATTAATATCCAAATAACAGTACCCGCAATCAAACTCCAAATCTTTCAGTATATGGAGTCTGATAAATATCCGATGGCCACATCAGGCCCCTTAATAATGAACGGGCCCGTTACTTAAATCATGCAGAAACTTCATTTCCGTGAGTTTATTGCCATATAGTTATATATATATTTTTAAAATCCCATTTTCATGCTTAAACAAATTAATGACCAATGAATTACCCAGCCACGTACCAGGCTAGTGGCGGTCACTGTGCCGGACAGACCCCCGTGGAAATTAGGTCTGCTCTCCACCACATCACAAAGAATTTTCACTTTGTAATGTGGTGGAGTGGATGTAGATAAAGTACCAACCATTTAGGAGCTGATTGGTAATTTATCTCCATCCACTTTCTCTCTCCAAGGCTTAGTACATAGGGGTAAAAGTAGCAACCAATCAGCTCCGATCATTTTAAAGGCTGTGCTAGAAAAATAACGGAAGCTGATTGGTTGGTACTCTATCGCTCTCTAATATTTGATAAATCTCCCTCTATCTTTAAGCAGCTCCGTAGAGAACAACATAGGGCAAGAGTGAAGAAAGAGGCACAGGTAAATCCTGGGGGCGTGGCCGCATCTGCTAAAAAAAAAAGAACTTACTATGGACATTCTCACTTTTGCACAGCTGACTCGGGCCCCTGCTGATTTATCACATACAATAGAAAGTATCTATGTGATATAGTCGGGGTAGGGGTCGCTCTCCTGGGGCAGATGGATACCTCCTTACACACAGCAGCCAGGAAACAGCACACCAGTCCAGGGTTTTCATGCAAGCTGGTCGGAACCAGTTTTATGTGCAACATAAACAACAAAATAAACTAAAACATAAAAATAAATCCTAGCCCGTCTGGGCACTAACTAGACAGGTTATTCCCTCTCTACAAGTGGCAGGGCCTACTGCCTTACCACAAACACAAACACAGCACTTCCAAATATCACAGTGTCTCTGAACAAACCTCAGTGTCTGTTTCTCCCCAGGGTGAGCCACTCAACCAAAACCTTAACACAGCTATATGAACCACTTGCAGGTGCAACTACTAATCAGCCTGCTCCCAGACTGAAAGGCAAAACACCTGAAATGGCCTGTGGATGGAGCCCTCCCTTATCTTCTCACATCCAGACCCCTAGGACCCATTATCCGGCTTTTACCAAAAGCCAACACTTCTGGTCTGTTAGGCATAACAGACTTTTCCTGGGGTTTTTAAAACACATATGATAGGAATCTGGGACACACATATATGCCATCCCAGACTTCTCCAGTGCTTCTATCACATATCCCCCCCCTTTGTTTCGACCTATGGGGCGGACCAACTGCAGCCTCCAGACAATGAACACACGACAAAGCACTTGCATTGGCCAGCTGGCTTCCTGGCCTGTGTTCGACTGTAAACTTAAAGTTCTGCAATGCCAAGAACCACCTTGTTATTCTCCCATTGCTCACTTTGTTCTCCGACATCCATTTCAAAGGAGCATGGTCAGTGCTCAGCCTGAACTTCCTTCCCATCAAGTAGTACCTGAGAGTTTCAAATGCCCACTTTATGGCCAACGCTGCTTTCTTGACCGTAGCATAGTTTCTCTCATGTACATTCAACTTCCTGCTTAAGTAACAAATAGGGTGTTCTTCACCTTCTTTACTCTGGGACAGGATCGCTCCTATGCCTACATCTGATGCATCAGTTTGCACAACAAACTCCCTGTCAAAATCAGGGGTTATCAGAACTGGTTGGGTACACAATGCAATTTTTAACCCCTGAAAAGCCTTCTCTGCTTCAGGACTCCATTTAACCATGACTTCCTGTTTGCCTTTGATAAGGTCAGTTAGTGGGACTGCAATGGTGGCACAATTGGGTATAACTCTCCTATAATACCCAGTAATCCCTAAGAAGGCTCTTATCTGCTTCTTATTCAGGGGTCATGCCCAGTTTTGTATTGCCTCAATTTTATTAAGCTGTGGCTTTATCAAACCTCCGCCAACGGTGTATTCGAGATACTTTACTTCTTCCATCCCTAGCCAACATCCTTTTGAGTTAGCTGTCAATCCTGACCTATAGATGGAGTCCAACACTGCTTGCACTCTGAGCAAGTGAGACTGCCAATCAGGACTATGAATGACCACATCACCTAGATAAACAGCAGCATACTGTCTATGGGGCCATAGAATTCTATCCATCATCCTTTGAAAGGTAGCCGATGCCCCATGCAACATCTTGTATTGGAACAACCCTTCTGGTACAGAAAAGGCTGTCTTTTCTTTGCCATTCTCAGTTAACAGCACTTGCCAATACCCTTTGGTTAAGTCTAGAGTGGTTTAATACCTTGCTGTTCCTAGTTTTTCAATTAGTTCATCCACCCTAGGCATAGGGTAGGCATCGAACTGTGACACACTGTTCAATTTTCAGAAATTGTTGCAGAAACGTACACTCCCAACAGGCTTTGGAATAAGCACAATGGGACTTGACCACTCACTATGCAATTCTTCAATTACACCCAATTCCAACATTTTTTAAATTTCTTTAGATACAGATTCTCTTTGGGCTTCTGGTAACCTATAGGGCTTTAGGATAATCTTAACCCCTGGGTCAGTGATTATGTCATGTTTAATGACTGTGGTTTTGCCCAGTTTATCTGAAAACAAAACCCTATTTCTGCTAAGAAATTCCTTAACTTCCTGCTGTTGAACTGCCGACAGGGTTTTAGCTACTGTCACTTCGGGACCAAGAGCCCTGGGTTTACTGGAGGGGCTTGGATGGCTGACAGAGCTGCTCTATCCTTCCAAGGTTTTATAAGATTTACATGGTATATTGGTTCTGGCTTTGTTTTCCCAGGCTGGTAAACTTTATAATTAACCTCCCCCACTTTTTTCTAGAATTTCAAAGGGTCCCCAAAAGTTTACAAGAGAAAGGTGTTAGATCTGGCCCATGGTCATATAACGGCAGGCTACCTAGGGGTAGAGAAAACCACTGAGCGAATCGTGCAGAGGTTTTTTTTGCCCGGTGTCCATAAAGACATATCTGACTTTTGCGCCTCCTGCCCTGAATGCCAGTATCATGCTTCCAGACCACATTTCAAAAGTCCTCTAGTCCCACTACCAATTATAGAGGTACCATTTGAAAGAATAGCTATGGACTTGGTGGGACCCTTGTTGAAGTCAACCCGGGAACATCAATATATTCTGGTAATTCTGGACTACGCTACCAGATACCCGGAAGCAATACCGCTACGCAATACGTCAACCAAGTCCATTGCTAGAGAGCTGGTCCATGTTTTTTAGCAGGTTGGGAATACCTAAGGAGATACTAACTAACCAGAATACCCCGTTCATGTCAAAAGTTATGAAGGAGTTGTGCCGCCTGTTTAAGATTAACCAGTTAAGGACCTTGGTTTATCACCCCCAAACCGATGGTTTGGTCGAGAGGTTTAACAAGACCTTAAAATATATGTTAAGGAAAGTAGTCGACAAAGATGGTAAAGATTGGGATTATTTGTTGCCTTATCTGCTGTTGGCCATAAGAGAGGTTCCCCAATCCTCCACCGGGTTTTCACCTTTCGACTTGTTATATGGGAGACATCCAAGAGGGTTACTAGACGTTGCCAAGGAGACGTGGGAAGGGCAGTCTAGTCCTTATAAAACAGTGATTGAACATGTTTCCCAGAAGAGAGAATTGCGGCTGTAGTGCCGATAGTTAAGGAGCACTTGGAACAGGCCCAACTAGCACAGCAGAGGGTATATAACAGCAATGCATGGTAAAGAAACTTTGCTCCTGGGGACAGAGTGTTGGTGTTGGTTCCCACGGTAGAAAGTAAACTGTTGGCTAAGGGGCAAGGGCCCTTTGAGATCTTAGAAAAAGTGGGACAGGTCAACTATAAAGTTTACCAACTGGGAAAAAGAAAACCAGAACAGATATATCATGTGATCCTGATAAAACCCGGAATGATAGAGCAGCACTGTCAGCCATCCAAGACCCTCCAGTAAACCCAGGTCCCGTGGTACCCGAAGTGACAGTGGCAAAAACCCTGTCAGCCAGTCAACAGCAGGAGGTCAAGGAATTTTTGATCAGATATAGGGTACTGTTTTCTGACCTGCCAGGAAAAACCACGGTCATCAAACATGACATAGTCACTAACCCGGGGGTTAAAGTTAACCTAAAGCCCTACAAGTTGCCCAAAGAGAGTCTGTGTCAAAGGAAATTTAAAAAATTTTAGAATTGGGGGTAATTGAAGAATCACATAGTGAGTGGTCCAGTCCCATTGTGCTGATTCCAAACCCCGAAGGGAGTGTGCATTTTTGTACTGACTTCCGAAAGCTGAACAGTATTTCAAAATTCGATGCCTACCCTATGACAAGGGTGGATGAACTAATTGAAAGGCTGAGGACAGCAAGATATTTAAACACTCTGGACTTAACCAAAGGGTATTGGCAAGTGCCATTAACCGAAAACGCCAAAGAAAAAACAGCTTTTTCTGCAACAGAAGGGTTGTTTCATTACAAGATGTTACCCTTTGGGCTACATGGGGCACCTGCTACCTTTCAAAGAATGATGGATAGGATTCTAAGACTCCATAGATGATATGCTGTGGCTTATCTGGATGATGTGGTCATACATAGTCCTGATTGGCAGTCTCACTTACCCAGAGTATAAGCAGTGTTAGACTCCATCTTTAAGGCAGGTTTGACAGCCAACCTGAAAAAGTGTTGTCTAGGGATGGAGGAAGTAAAATATCTGGGATACACCATTGGCAGAGGTTTGGTAAAACCACAGCTCAATAAGATTGAGGCAATACAGAACTGCATTGACCCCTCAATAAGAAGCAGGTGAGAGCCTTCTTAGGGATCACTGGATACTATAGGAGGTTCATACCCAGTTTTGCCACCATTGCGGTCCCACTTACTGACCTTACCAAAGGCAAACAAAAACTTATGGTGGAATGGGGTCCTGAAGCGAGAAAGCTTTCCAAGAATTAAAAATGGTCTTATGTACCCAACCTGTTCTTGTGACCCCTGATTTTGACAAAGAGTTTGTGGTACAAACCGATGCGTCTGGTGTAGGCATTCGAAGAGGTCCTGTCCCAAAGCAAAGCGGGTGAGGAACACCCTATTTTTTACCTAAGCAGGAAATTGAATATACATGAGAGAAACTATGCCACAGTGGAGAAGGAAGCTTTGGCCATAAAATGGGTGTTAGAAACTCTTAGGTATTATTTGGTGGGCAGGAAGTTCAAACTGATTACTGACCATGCCCCTTTGAAATGGATGTCAGAAAACAAGGACAGTAACGCAAGAATTACGAGATGGTTCTTGGCGCTACAAACCTTTAAATTTTCGGTAGAACACAGGCCAGGAAGCGAGCTGGCCAATGCAGACGCGTTGTCACGTGTTCATTGCTTGGGGGCTTCAGTTGTTCCGCCCCACAGGTCGAAACAAAGGGGGGGGATATGTGATAGGAACACTGGTAAAGTGGTCAGTGGTAGATACATTTGTCCTAGGTTTTTGACCTATGTGTTCTAAAAAACCCCAAGAGAAAAGTCTGCAGAGAAGCAGATTTGAGTGTCGACTTTTTAACAGCCGGTTTGGGTCTTGGGGTGTGGATGTGAGGAGAGGGAGGGCTCCATCCACAGGCCACTCCAAGTTTTGGCCTTTTTAGCCTGTTAGCAGGCCATTAGGGTCTGCACCTGGAACTGGCTGATATAGGCTGCGTGTGATTGTAAGCTGGTGTCTCATACCTGGGAGAGCAAGCAGGCTGGCTGGCTCAGAGACACTTGGTGAAAACTACCTGTACGTCTTGTGCATACGCTTGTGTTGATGGTGGAGGCAGTAGGCCTCACTATTTCTTTAGAGAGGGAACCTCTTGTCTAGTTAGCGCCCAGACGGGCTAGCATTAACTTTTATGTTTTGTTTTCCTTACATGTTGCACAATAAAGACTGGTACCAACCAGCTAGTACGAGACCCCAGCCTGGTGTACTATTTTTCCGGCTGCTGTGTGTGTGAAGAGGGAGTCCATCTACCCCACGAGAGGGACCCCTAATCCGGTCATGTTGCATATATATATATATATATATATATATATATATATATATATATATATATATATATATATATATACAGGTGCCCTGTGTATGGAGCAAAGTGCCGGATTCCTAGCCATACGCAATCCGCACGCAGTGTTGACGTTCAGATAGTTGAGCGATTTTAGCAACTGCGCAAAATTTCTGAAAATCCCTACGGCGCATACGTTACACAGAGTGTAAGCTCAGAGATGCTGGTGTGATCGGGGCAGATGGTATCAGAAATGGGGGGGGGGGGGAATGATGAGCACTCCTGGACTGTGACTGGGAGGAGGCTTTAGGGTAACACAAAACATTATCCACATCATGGGCGTGTTATGGTAGTGTCTTGGGAGTGTCAGTGAAAGCGGCCACATTCCTGGGTGCAGAGCCGCAGCCATAGGAGGCCAGAGTCAGACAGTGAAGCTGCACCTGCCATAGGGCTGGTGCCAGAGGTGCCGAGAGGGGGTGTGGGTACTAATTAAATTGGCCTGGGCTTGCTGGAGTGGCCTGGCGCCGCCCCTCCCCCTCTTACATCACAGCAGCCCAGCACACGCTGCTGTGTACTGGGCTGCCCCTAAGGTGGCGTGCCCACGCCTCCTACGATTAGGCCACCCGGGCCCAGCTGGTGCAAGTGTCGATGGTGTGTGCGGCTATAGTGATGATATTACAGCCTGCAGAGAGAAGGGCGTCTCAGTCCTAGCACATTTAGATGCGGGTTACTACACCTGGGGAAAGTCTGATACTAGCATCTGCATACACTATGTTGGTGCACTGCACTCCGGCAACCGCCGCAAGACCGGACGCATCAGCGCCCGTCTCTGAATTTGGCCCAAAGTGCACTGGCTGAATTTTGGAGGAGTGGAATTTATAAGGCATAAACAGGGTAACCAGGTGGACCGACGATGAAAACACTTGGCCAGTGCTGATATTGTCATTTGCTGCTCTTTTGTATTACACAGTTGTCGTGCTGTAGACAGGGGTTGTTGTGCGCTGTCATTTGCAGAGATCTGGTAACTTGCCCGACCCTGGCTGCCGCTGATAACCATAGGGTAACCGAGCTCTGCTATGTTTAGCTGGGCTCTGGCATTATAAACAGCAAGAACCGGGACGCTGTTGTTGTCATTTGCTGGCCTCCTGCATTATTTATAGGCAGCTGAAGCTCGGCTGTCATTCTGGAAACTGGGAAAGTGCTGCTTCTTGGCATCTACCATACCCTGGCTTTCCGCGCACCCAAGGGGCATTACTACTTCTCGGGAGACGCGTTCCCAAGCATAGCTGCCTGTCATCTTCAAAGAAAATAACTGTTGTTATATGAAGCCATTACGGTTAGGATCAGAATTTAACTTAACTGCTGGAAAGCCTAATGTATCCCGGGCTCCAATACTACCTTAACCCTGAACCCCATTAATATCCAAAATATAATAAAGTACTACTATAAACTCTACCCTCAAACCTAATGTGCTGAAGGTATTTTATTCAATGTTGGCGTTCTCCTTTGCTTACAGTATAGCTATGTGGTTCTAATACAGGGGGGGAACAAATAATGTAGAAGCTATGAGCCAGAATAATTTTTTTAGGACCAATGTAAGATGTGCATCAGTTGACCTAAATAGAAATAATACCTAAAGTGAGATGCCAGCTGTAATAATTTAGGTGAATTGGCTACCTGGCTCCTGGCATTGTCTAGTCCTAATGTAATTAAATGGGTGTGGTATTACTAATCGATATTCAAAAAGTCAACAGTCAGAATGTCAGCCTGGACAATAGAATGATAACCTAGCCCTAAACCTAGAAATAAAACATATGTCAGCATTAGTGGCATAACTAGGGCAGGGTGAGCGGGGTACGTGCCCTGGGTGCCGTGGGACCGGGTACCAGCCCCTCCTAGTTAGCCAGTGTAGTGCCGACCACAGTGAGTGCGGTCAGCACTACACATTTACTCAGGACCGGCGCTAGGCTTCCCAGCGCCGGTCCTGTGTTGCACAGCCGAGCCCCTTCCTTCCCCCTGAGACCCTTCCCTCCACGCTTCGGCTCCCACCGCCGTCCGCATGTCAGTCCTCCCGGACTGGCGTGCTCTGCATTATGGGAGAGACGTCATGACGTCTCTCCCATTACCCACTGCAGGAGCCAGAAGGGAGCCGGCTCTTGCAGTGGGCGCTGCAGCGGTCAATGAGAGTCTATCTGACTCTCATTGGCTGCTGTTTAACACACACATCGCCGCCAGCGCTGGCGGAGATGTGTGTGCAGCAGCAGCAGCCAATGAGAGTCTGTCTGACTCTCATTGGCTGCTGATTAACACACATCGCCTCAAGCGCTGGCGGCGATGTGTGTGTTAATCAGCAGCCAATGAGGGATCACTACTGGGGGCATTGTATAAGGGGAACTAATGGCGGGCTGCATAAGGGGGACTACTACAGGGGGAACTGTGTAAGAGGCACTGCATATGGGAGATCACTACTGGGGGCCTGCATAAGGGGGATCACTCCTGGGGGCAATGTATAAGGGGCACTGCATATGGGGGATCACTACTGGGGGGCCTGCATATGGGGGATCACTACTGGGGACACTGTATAAGGGGAACTAATGGGGGGCTGCATAAGGGGTACCACTACAGGGGGCACTGTGTAAGGGGCACTGCATATGGGGGACCACTACTGAGGGCCTGTATAAGGGGAACTAATCTGGGGATGCATAAGAGGGACCACTACTGGGGGTACTGTATAAGGGGCACTACTGGGGGCCTGCATAAGAGGGACCACTACTAGGGGCACTGCATAGAGGGGACTGTATAAGGGGCACTGCATTAAGGTGCAAATGGAAAGAAATGTTCCCAGTGACAAGAAAGGGGTGTGTGTCATGCTGACACACCCCATTTTTCAGTGACCACGCCCCTTGTGACCACGCCCATTTTTCAACGCGCGCACATAGTGGGGAGGGGGGGGGCTCCATTTAAAAATTTGCCCTGGGCTCCAAATACCCTAGTTACGCCACTGGTCAGCATTCTAGTGTTAGGGTTAGGCTTATATTTAAAATTAAATGTTAGGGTTAGGCTAAACAATATTAGTCGACATTCTGGTATTAGGACTAGGTTTACAGTTAGACTTCGATTTAAAGTTAGGTTTAGAGTTAGGCTTGGGCTTCGGTTTAGGGTTAGGTGTTAGGGTTAGGCTAAAATAAGATAAAAAAAAAATATGTTGACATTCTGGTGTCACATTCTAACCATGTTGACCTAATTCTATGTCGACATATTGGTTATTGACATATTGTCCATGCCGACCTTCTGAATGTCAACTACTTGACCAGATACCAATTAAATTACCAGGAGGCGCGAAAACTGTTAATAGTCTAGGCCTCAGGGTTATTTTCTGCCAATAGCCTGGATTTCCAGAAGTAAGTGTGGCCTATCAGGAACAGGATGTGGCATCACCTGTAGGAGACGTGGTTTGTGTGACTCTGGCAATGGTTCTGATTTATCAGTCAGGGATGCTGGGAGGTCTGTAGAAGAGGTAGAGATATGTAGAAGAGGTAGTAGATATGTAGAAGAGGTAGTAGATAAGGAAGTACTTAGGGTACTAAAGATTCTGTCCAGTGGCGGCTACAGAGGTGGGGCTGCAGAGCAGTCCAAAATTCAAATAGGGGAACCACACCAACTGCCCCTGCAAACATCACCGGTCAGGACTCAATGGCAGTTGGTGTGACTCCCCTATTTGAATTTTGGACTGCGCTTCAGCCCCACCTCTGAAGCCGCCACTGGTTCTGTCTAAGTGATCTAAATATAGTATTGGTTATTTGTTAAATTTAAGCAGACCTGCTTAAATGCAGGAGGAGGGATGGATGGTGAGGCTATAGGTTTTTTTGTATATCACTTCTCTGCAGTGAGTTTCAAGCCTCCAATTTATATGGACATACGTCCCCATATGATCTCTTTATGCTGGGCCGGTGCGGGTTTTCTAGGCATCCTGGGCAAAGCTACACCACACCACCCTTGCTCCACTGCGGGGCTGTCATGTTGCTGGAAGAAAGTTGTGATAATCCATTACAAACAGAATATCTGACTGTGTCCTGGTGCATACACCTAATGCTGAATTCATAGATAGGGACTCCTTCTTTTGATAAGTGACCACCATCAAATACAGACATCATTGCAGTGACCGCCATACAGCACATTTTTCATCCCAATGACTGCCATACTGCACAGGCAGCAACCTAGTGATCGTCATACCGCACAGAAAGCATACCAGTGCGCACAGACCAGGAAGGGAAGGAGAAACTACTAGAATCGGGGAGCAGAGAGCCGGGGCGGACGCCATGCTGGCTGTCTACACCACAGTGCACATCAGTCATATGCCTAGGGTGTCAGTGCTGCTGTAGGAGCCACCACTAGCCAGCACTAGGGCCGGCCTAAGACCTTGCCTTAGCCCAGCCCCCCCAATAGCGGGGGCAGCAAAGTCCTGTGGGCCGCTGACAGCATTAAGTAAAAAAAGGATGTTTCTTTGAGAGACAGCCTTCATTGTTTGTTTTGTTCGGCGGCTCAGCGGTACCCTTTAGTGGCCGGTGCACTAGGCAGCTGCCTAAAGGTAGCCCAGACCCTGTCTTTCTGTCTTTCAGTTGTCCGTGATCAATAAATGTAAGTAAATTATGAACAACTGCTTAAAAACAGAAAGCAGACATAAGAAGTATACTGTACCAGTAGAGTTCTTGGGAATATTACTTAAAGATATCTTGTATCTAGATGGATTTTGAAATGTGTCATACCCTCTCTCTGTGTGCTGTATTAGCCAATATATTGAACAATATATTGCCTACGCTCCAAGAATGTCCAGGAGACTCCTGAATCAGAGGAAGACACCCTGGACACCTAGACGCCCAGTCAGTTCTCCTGCAAGGTGGGTGGGGATGTGCTGTGAGAATGCAAATTGCATCGTCAAGCAACTTCAGCCTGTTAACACTGAGCGGGAAGGGGTGTGATGACTCAGGTAGTGTCATCATACATGACATGACATAGACGGCGTAATCAAGTGCCGCACATTTCCTTTCATCCCTCCCCTTCCGGGGAACGGCTATGAAAAAATGGGCAGGTAGAGTATTGTATGTTGGCTAAATGATTGCATTTACATACGTGTCGAGCCAGCACTCTGCATAAGGATTCAAAATCCTGGAATGTTTCTCTAAGCCATGATGTAGAATAGACACTGCATTAGGTGGATAGGATCCTACTGTAGTAAATAATGTAGCAATGCCATCTCCAGTGGGTGACAGCAGAGTTTTATTGCCTCTCCTGAATGTGCTCGGCTGGGCAATGAAGATAAAGGTTAGCAGCATATTAAATAAATCATAGCGTTTAGAGTAATGTTAAAGAGGTTAGCCTTGCGGCACAGGCCAGCGACAGCTATAGCTGCAGGGAACTGGACAGACATATTTGGCAAGTTAGGGACACAATGTTAAAGGATACCTGCACCCAAAAATGGAGAGGCACAGATATAATACACATGTAATCTTTCCTCTGTAGTTTTGAGTTACAACTAAAAGTCCCATTTAGTGTTTTCTTTACTGGGGTCTATCTGCAAGAACTTGCAGATTTTGAAATATGTTGTGAAATGTATCCCATAGGCTACAATGGCGTTACTATGGGGGCCAAGCACCGGAAAGCGTTGTTTTTTGGAACATGGTACAGTACATCATTTAGAAACCTATGGGGCTACATTATCTGCTGCGGACACCCCTTCATACATTTGGGGGATACCTAATTTTTGTGGGAATCAGACGGAGACGTCTCTTTGCAGAAGATTTCCTGCAAAATGCTGTTAATAAATGTGCTCAAGTACCTGAAAACTGGTGCACAGGAGAAATGTGCGACGGGTTATAACAAATAATGGCATTCTGTGACCGGTGATGTTCGCAAAATAAATAAAAAAAGCGTCTGATTTTCATAAATCAGTTTAATGGTAAGGATACGAAATGTACATGATACATTGTTCCCAGTGGGATGTTTATAACACACGGTTATCGGTGAGGAAATATCACGCAATTGAGTAAAGAAGATACGCATAACCAGATTTATATAAACAAACAGCGGTTTATTATCAAAGAACTAAACAGAGGTGGAAATACAGCCTATTGGTGCAGCAATACTCAACTTATATGTGATCAAATATGTTCTTTATATCTTCATTCATGGGAGTTTTGCTTCATATTGATAATAATGGATGGTCACACTTGCAGACATCTAAGTACAGGTGCCTGTCGTTCCACTGCCTTACAGGAACCCCCCATTCTTCCTTCTGATTCTCCTCTACTTTCCCTTTAGACAACTTCCCTCTTCATATACTCTCCTTCTTGCTTACCACACTATACTGTGGGCAAAATTTACTAAGCGGCGGTTTGACGGCGGGTTCTATTCTAAACCCTGGCAGTTTGGTGACGGGTTCTATTCTGTTCTAAACCCCGGGGGTTTGGTGGCGGTTTTGCAGCAGTTTCTAAATGACAGCCCTGTTCTATTCTATTCTAAAATGTGTTTTGACTGTGATTTGGCGGCAGTTTTGCTATCTGCAGATTTACAAAGGCCAAAACCGCTGCAAAACTGCCATCAAAACCTTTTTTAGAATAGAAGAGAACAGGCCTGTTATTTAGAAACCACTGCAAAACCACCACCAAATCCCCGGGGTTTAGAACAGAATAGAACCCGCCACCAAAACGCCGGAGTTTAGAACAGAATAGAACCCGCCGTCAAACCGCCGCTTAGTAAATTTTGCCCAGTGTCTCTCTCACACTGACTATTCTTGGCATGTGGTTTGCTCACACCATATAAGTTACTTCTATTACCAACTGTTTCTTTTGAGATCACCACTGTACATATTTCCCTTAATGTCCTGTTCGACCTAACAGTTGGCCATTCTCTAAAAATAAGCATGAATAGTGCATGGTACATTTGCTGCTTGAGACATGTAGAAATTAACCTATGGTTACATACATCATCAGCTGCTGTGACATCACTGGTAATTCTCCCGTATAGAACTCGGCGATCTATACATAGCATTTCTCTTACTTAGGAGATTAACAAGCTAACATAAAATAAATTTACTAAAGATCGATTTTCCGTGATTATCTTTTTACGCGTTATCCTGTTGATTTTCCAATGTACAGCGAATTGGTTTAGAAGTCAACTTGATTCTTAGTAAAAATTACCCCCACTTGTTTGATGCATTAGTAATTAGTGCAGATGTAATTATCAGAGAATATAAAATATGCAGAAATCACAAAGAAGAGAGTTTAGAAAGCAATTACTGTATGGTCCGAGTGATCTGCCTCACCCACTGCAGCAACGATAAGAACAATACAGGCGGCACTGGGCTCTGCTCAGCTGATCCAGTCTGTGTTTGATGTACTTCTGTCTTTGAAGTTCTAAGAAGCAGCATATGAACACAAAGGTGTTTTCAGATCTCTGTGTGAAAGAGAAAGGGGTTTGCAAAGGGGGAGACCTATAAATGTGATCCCTTCTCATGTAGCATCCCAGCGATAGTTACTGCTACACACAACTCGCATTCACACTGGTTCCCTGGTATCAATGGGGGCAGCGATGAGCTTGATGAAGTTACAGAGAAGAATGAATCAGAGGTCGGTCGCATGGAACATCAATGAAGGACAGTACGTGGCAGGTGACAACATCGTCCCCAGTTATTGTGTGTATGTAGCTAGGACTAACCATCCATCCTGTTGTGCCGGTGCATTGGTTTGTGCATGCATTATAAAGATATTAAACATTACTATTTGGTTAATGGTAGGGATGCAATGGGTGATACAAGGGGTGCTGAGGGAGATTAACATGGCTAATAGAAAAACAATAATGATCTGTTTTGGGCAAACTTTTATTTCTAGCAGATTAATCTGTTCTATTTTGTTTTTAAAGTCCTCTGTCTAGCAAACACCTTCCACTATATACCCCAAGGGCCTGACTCGGAGGTGCACATTATTCAGCCACAGCGGCACCTCTATGTTAATACCTCTGTCATTGGCAAGTGCAATTTCTCTGTCTGACCACGTCCGCCAGGCTCAGCGCAACTGCATCTGGCTAGTCACCCCATTACCACCCAGAAATGCCCACTGACATTGCCTTGCTATGCACCTATGGGCATGATTCATGGATGTATGCTAATGCCATCGCAGCTGCAATCCTGTACGCAGCTGCTGTGTGCAAATGTGGCACGTGCCCAGGATTGCATTCAGATGCCCACCTGCAGCTCTGCAAAACCAAACATCTGCGTACTTTATACAGCAGCATGGACTAAAGCCCAGATGGGCACATTGTACATGTACAGTGGTCGGGTGAGAAGAGTTAGAAACTGAACATGGATTAAATCATTTCTCTTCCTTGTACATCAGTTTCACAGTCATATTTTCTCTAACACAAGAGGTCATCCAATTGTTCTGATATGTAATGCTTCCAAAAACTACATATTACGTTTTCCTAGGCAATAACTTGTACTGGACGGCGAAGAGGCAGAATAAATGTGTGTGCAGTGGGCAATGGCAGCTAGGGGAGCAATGAGGAGGATCACGGGAACACTATACTGCCTCTGCTCACTCTCCTACAGATCATATTTATCAGTAGACCTCTTTCTCCAGTGATAAGTGTCATCTTTACTAACATTTATCACAGTAATATAATGTATAAAAAGCCTCTTACTGCCACCATTTATAGAACAAAATAGATGTGAGTCCGCTCTCCCGCTGATGCTGGTCTGGAGCAATAAGAAGAAATAGATTTTAAAATATGTCTAGAAAAATATTAACAAACCTTAAACATTACAGCATAAACTTTATTCAAAGACCAAAACATTCCCGGAGCGACTATTTCCAGCCAGGGAGCATTTCGGGGAGGTAATGGGGAGTGGTGGCAAAGAACGCAGTCGCGCTGCAACTGTTTCGGGGGCGTGTCACATCCTGCACCTACGATCCCGAATGCAGAGAAAATGGCTGCAATGTCTCAGGGCCTAATTCACCAAGGAACGCACGGATGCAGACGCACGCACCCGGCCGCTGCGAGAATTTGCTAATGAATGCATACGCATGGCAATCACAGCACAAAGATGCAGACGCCCAGCACTACATACTGCCACCCCCTTACCCTCCACTAATGTCCGTACTGATGTGCAAGGCTATTAAAACATCCGGTAAATCTAGTAACATCGGATCCGCAAGCAGACTAAAGGTAGACCTGACCCTGCCGCAGGAGTTGAGAGACTTCCCGCACGCAGAGGGACACCAGGCTGCGTCCGGCATCTCAGTGTCTAATTTATACACGCCCCTGAAACGGGGTGTGAATGCACTGGCACGCCTGCGTTCGGTCGACCACTCCCAGTATCCACCCACAAACGGCACTTCCTGTCAATCACTTTTCCATGGGTCTGAGTATATCACTGCGCTTGCTTTTGCGGATGCAGTGAGCGGTTCGCGCACGTGCACTGTGACCCAGACGCAGGGTCACATCGGCCGATTGCGTGCGCATGCATCCGCGCGTTCCTTGCTGAATCAGGCCCTCAGTTCCCACTGCTGCGACCGTTTAGCGACATAGTCGCATTTGGAACTTTATACTAATGCTTTTATTAGCCATTCCCCTGGTGTACAACCAATCAGCACCTATCATATTTCAAACCAGCCTGTAACGAGACAGTTGGGAGCTGATTGGTTGGTACTTTATCTCCATCCACTTTATCTCTCTACAAGGATTAATACATAGGCTCCTCAGTACTGTAGTCTTAGCTGCTGCAGGAGAGGAGAATCAGCATTTCGGATCATCTTCTCCCTCCCTCTTCTCTCGCTCCTCCCCTTGACCCTTCCCGATTTGCACATGAGCAATATGACGGTAGATAATGATAATGTCAGTATAACGCCGATGTGGAACTAGGAAAGACAAATGGCCTCAGGGGTCATTTAGTGCATAAAGCTATTGTCCACCATTGCACATGCGATTAAATTGCAATTTCGGTCAGAAAGACTATTTAATCTGAAAGTGATTGACAGGTAATTGGCATTTGGGGGAGGTAAGGGGCTGGCTACAGAAATGCAGGCATGTCGTGTCTATTTAAACACTGTTTTCTGGGCATGTGTATATTAGCCACTGCGATCTTTCAGCTGGAGAGCACTATGCATGTCAGGAGAGCCGCTCTGTTTGAGACAGATCAGGCTTATGCAGCGTATCCACTAGCAGATATTAATGAGCGACTGCACAATTACGACATTGTAATCGTGCAATCGCTCATTAATCGGGCATGAAAATGTCGAAAACAACCAGCGATGCGCGCTCCTGCTGGCCGAATTCGCCATCAATCATTGCCTGAACATGATGGTCAATCTGCCGATAACGACAGATTGACCATGTTCAGGGATGATGGAGGGTGCCTACACTGAACGACTAATCGTTCAGTGTAGGCACTGCAGGGGATGGGGAACGATGGTATGATTACGATGTCGTAATCATACTGTCGTTACCTCGTCTGCTAGGGGATGTGCGCCTTTACTCCGAAGGTCGATGGGCGCCTGATTTGCGTCGTTGTTTTCAATATTTACATTATTTCACGCCATCAGATGGATATGAGAAGGCAGCAGTGGGCGTCCCTATGTTCGGGTAAACTTCTGAGTCATTAGCATATATTCGCAATTGCAGGGTGAGTGAAATGCACAAATGCAACTGCAATGGCTCCGGATCATAAACAGGCCCATAATACCGTAATGAGATGCTGTTATATTTGTCAGACAAGCAATGAGCTTCTCGTTGCCTGATAATAAGCGATTGCACACACAGCGACTGATCCTGAGTCGCCCGCAATCCGCGCGCAATGACGATGTTCTGAAAACCCCTAATACCCCTGAGTGCAAGCACAGAGGGGCTGTCTTCCTGGGTAGTGACTGGGAAGGTGGCTTCACGTGTACGCAAAAATGGACCGTTCAGTGGGCGTATGATGGTAGTGTTGTGGGTGTGTGAATGCAAGCGGCTGCGTTCACAGACGCACAGCCGCTCACACAGGAGACCGTGGTCAGATTCAAAAACTGTACCTGCCATAGGGCTGGTGCAAACTTCAATGGTGCAAGAGATGGTGGTGTATGAGAACGCACCAATCAGTATTACAGCGTGGTCATCTCAGTCCTTGCACAATAGGCCGCACAAATGAACACAAGGAGCTTGTAAGCTATTTGCATAGACAAACGCAGGGGGGTTTCCGGTTGCCTGGAAACCCCCCTCCCCAACCCACACCATGATCACAATAGAAATAGTACTATGATAGAATTTTTCTAGCGCTGCATTTCCTTCACAGCATCGCAAATTAAATAACTAGCACCACCTGTGTATTGTTTAACATGTCAGCCAGTAATAAATACACCTGTGCACCAACTAGGAGATTCAAGGCAGTGCTAGGTTCTTCTGCTGCTCCCCCAGACTCCCGGACTTGCTCCAATGCTCTGGAATAGTGCCCACATATGAAATAAAAAGATTTGGCTAAGGCAGGATGGCCCTACTACCGTATCGAATGATTGTTGACCCTATATATCCTGGAATTATGACACACTTTGTATGATGCACATTAAAAATACTTGTCTACACTCCTGGAAGTTGCGGGAGGCTCCCGATTTTTTGGGTAGCCCCCCCGGAAGTGTAGGCAGATTTCCCGCATCCTGCCCACTTCCTAGTGAAGCTGGCAGGATTGGGGAGATTTAATGGGGAATTTGCGGGTCTGTGAGGAGCGTGTGGGCCTAAAAGTCTCGATGGCCATTCGGGGAGACTTGCCTGCTCTTGCGGGGGACCGGGAGTGGTACCCGATTTTCGGGAGGCTCCCAGGAGTCCTAGGAGGGTAGGCAAAGTATGGGTTAAGTGCTAATTATGCCCTCTTCATGGACTGGCCACATTCGCTCTAAAGTCAAGCATTTGGAAACCCCCCTCCTAGAATTCCTGCGTTTGCCACTGATTTGCATAAACTCGCAGACAGGCGACTGCATACCTCCCAACATTTGCTGGGAGGGAGTCGGGACCTGCGCGCCGAAGACGTGGCCTAATCGTAAAGGGGGCGTGGTCAGATGACACGCCCCCGTTTACATCACTAATGGGGTGTGCCTAGCATCTCCGAGATGCTGGGCAGCCCCCAGGCTTCCCCCCATACTCTCAATAGATGCTGTGCGCATGCGCACAGCATCTATTCTACCTCTGCATACACGCTGCTTTGCATAGCAGAGCAACGTGTATGCTTCCCCCCAACTGCGGGACACTGCGACCCGCGGGCGGGACAACCCCAGAAAAACGGGACTGTCCCGCTAAATGCGGGACAGTTGGGAGGTATGCAACTGACAATAGACACTGCTACATGCACTTTTACATGCGATTCCGAATTAGGCAATAGTCTCCAGTGCAACCTCTGGAAGTGATATTTCTGTGCAAACAATGAAGTGCAGGTGGGATGAGGAAGGGTCTGATCCTTGAGATGTTGCAGAGGTGGAAGCAGCAGGATTCAGAGATAGCATGGATCTGGGGGTTGTAGGAGAGAAAAGAGACAAGGTTACCACCCAGGAAGCAGACTAGAGGGACAGGAGGGAGGATAGTGGGCCTGATTCAGAGATGCACGCAATGCCCATTGATGCTGCATTCTCGCACTCAGCGGAATTGCACAAATATGCTAATGACTCAGCCTCCGTTTTGTGCACTGATGCCCTGATTCAGGGCCGGACGCTCTGACAGAGCGCTCGCACTGAATCAGGGCCGTCCCTGCTCCTTTTTGGAGCGGCCTCCTGGTCAAGACCATCGCGACCATCGGGCTTGCCGCAGGAGTGCTTTTGGCTCTATCAGACTAGTGATGTCAGTGGGGCTGGCCCCAGACGGCAGGCGTTCCCATGGGAACGCCTCCGTCTGGGTAGCCACGCCCCCGGCACGCCCACCAAAGGGGGCGTGCTGGCAATCACCATCGGCAGCACACCCCCTTTGGTGCAAGACCCATAACGACGACTTGGCCGTTGTTATTCGGGTCTCGCGCATGCACACGTCGGAGCCGCCTCTGTCGTGCGCATGCGCACTTGGGCACCATCGACCCGCTTGCAAGCGCTCAGTGCTCGCGAGAGGGTCAGAATCAGGCCCTGAGTCTCCCACCGCCAGCATCTCACATCAGCAGCTTCCATACAACAGCAAAAGCATTGGTCACACATCAAACTCTGCTGCATCTGACATTAACACATACTTACTGACTTCCTATAAATGCTCTCCGGGATCAGCCCTCCTGCAGGCCAGTTTGGGGGAGGGGCCAGACTGGACATGTAATTAGGCCCCCAGCAGGGGCGGAGCTAAATGATGCAAATCGCCCTGTTTAGCCCCGTCCCCTCCTCGCGGATCCGCAAATTCCCCATTAAATCTCCCCAATCCTGCCAGCTTCACTAGGAAGTGGGCAGGATGCGGGAAATCTGCCTACACTTGGTGCAGGGGGCTACCCATGAAATCGAGAGCCTCCCGCAACTTCTGTGAGTGTAAGCAAGTATGCATTAACATTGCGTGCTTCTCAGGCTCAGTGATAACAGCAGGAAGAAAGAGTTGGGGTGAACAGGGACCCTGGAGTGAGGAAGACAATAAGCTGGGACAAGTGTTAGAAGAGAGACTGTTGAAGATAATAGAGCGGGTGGATGGTGAGAGGCTGAGGAGGAGATGTAGATTTGTGTATCGTCAGCATAAAGGTGCTATTATAGACCAATGGAGCTGATGAGATCACCAGGGGAAGAGGTGTAGAGGTAGAAGGGGACCAAAGACAGAGCCAGTGCTGTTTCTAGGAGCTAGTGAGATGTACAACTGCACGGAGTGTATCCCAATCCCAGAAGGGGAAACGCCCCCAGGCTGATGCGAGTAGGGTTAAAACCCACCCTTCTGGGATTTCTCTGACCCATCAGCGCTTTTAAAAGTGCTTTCTGCGCTGCCTCTGTATTGCGGGAGTAGCTGCCGGGAGCAAACGCTGACATGTGCCTTTCGCCCCACACTGTCTTACTTCTGGGATCACCCCCTAAACAGCACAACCAGCAACGGGCTTTTCTGAGCAGGTCCTGGTTGACAAAATACGGGGGGAAAATTATGTAGGGGTCCCCCGTATTTTCATCAACCAGCACCAGGCTCAGTGAGCCGGCCCTGGTTGTGGAAATACAGGGTTTAAAATGAGTAGGGGTTCCCCATATTCTCCATAAGCAGCACCGGACTCTTTCTAGCGGAGGGTGTAATGCTTGCTGGGACCTCTAGTTTTCCAGTAAGAGATAGATATTAGATAGACGGGAGAAGATTTGACTGAATGCAATATTAATACTGCTATAATGCTATTACTATAAAATAGATATAGACAGACACACCAGTGGCATCACTAGCAGTGTGCAGCGGGTGCAGGCAGCAACGGGTGTCACCCTCCATGGGGGTGACACCAAAAGCCGCACACTCATGCCCGCAAAACCCCCTCGGACAGACTGGAGTGCAGGGCAGCACCAAGTTCTTAAACCTCGCCCCCCTTGTGGCAAATAGCCGCGATACGCGGGTCAATATGGAGAAGACGGAGCCAATATGACGCAAAACCATTAGAATCCTGTCATTTGGCGCCGTCCCCTCCTAAACGACCAACGAATTGCGGCATTTGCCATGAGGGGGAGTGGCCTAATTACATGGTGGTGCCAGACGGCCAAGTCCTGTCCCCATCAGATCTGCTGCAAGGTAAGTTTGTTTGTAATATATAAGTGATGTGTGTGTGTGTGTGTGTATATATATGTGTGTATCATACATGACACTCACATTCTCCTCTCCGGGACTTGACCGGAGATGCTGGTGGGTGGCAGTGGGGGCGGGGCCAGATTATCTGTGTCATTAAGCCCCGCCCCTCACTCTAAAAATGCTGCAAATCTTGCATATTTGACTAGGGAGTGGGCTAAATGACATGAGTCTCATAGAATCGCGCCATTAGGACACGCCCCTTACTCACAGCCGCCGATCCGTGAGAAAATTCTCCTCATTGTGCCCACTTCACTAGGCAGTGGGTAGAATGCGGGAGAAGTGCCCACTTTCCCAGGGATGCGGGGGTTACCCGAAAAATCGTGAGCCTCCCACAGGTCCTGTGAGGAGAGGCAAGCATGATGTGTATGTGTGTGTGTGTACATGAGAGTAAAACCCTTGCTGACACCATGAGTTACAGCAATGGGTGACACCAACCCCAGTGACGCCGCTGAGATAAACAGATAGATGAATATTCCCTGCTAACCCATGTGTGGTATACAATATAAAGGCATAAGTGTAACTACCATAGGTGCCAGGGGTGCAGATGCTATGGGGCCCAGAGCTTAGGGGGGCCCATCCTCCTTGTCAAAGTTACATGTGTTATATACATTTTTCACCATTGGGTGCTACATAGGGGCCCTTACAAACTTTTGCTATGGGGCCTTCAAATACCTAGTTACGCCCCTCCCCACTTGAGGTGTGTGTATAACCACTAGTTTTAAGTTGATAATGTATGTAAGAGCTGTTATTTAGCTCCATCCACCCCATCGTGAATCTGGCCCTCAGGGAGATGCTAGGCCTTTGTCATCGTGCAGCAAGAGGCTGGTGTGATGATGGTCAGTAGAGGCCCCACCCACCACTGTATGATCGTGTCCTCGCACAGCGGCAGCAGGGAATGAGGACAGGAATTGCGTCCTCATGGCTCCGCTCAGTAAACCAGAGATGTAGGGTCCAGTAGGGTGGCAAGTATGGACAAGATAGATATGAGATAGATCAGATATTAGATAGGGAAGATCCTGTGTTTACATGTTGCTGCTGTACGTGACTTTCCCTTTCTGTGCTTCCATGATTATCGATCTCGGTGCTAAGTACACGGCTGGCCCCGGCCCAGTGATAGAGCCAAATACATAACAATAAAATGAAAATATTTACAGCCATTAAAATGAGGCCTAAATCAGGTGGATTTATTGATTGGGCTACTGCTTACCGCAGCGATAAGGCACTTGCTTACTCATAGTATATTACAGGCAGGCCTATTTTGTCTTTAATAATTCACAACACTAATTGTCTTAAAATACAGAGATGGAAATGGCAAAGCAGGCAGATTGTCCTTCCCACCCTCCGCCTCCATATCCGTCCCCCGCTACTTCCCCGAGGTGTTCACATAGTAGATCCTGTCATTACAGAATGTTGAGGTAAAAGTTTGAGCACGTCAGTAATGAGACAATTTATGTTTAAAAAACCAGCAGGAAGAATATTTTGTACTATGCGCAGTGAAGTAACAGATTTTATAGTATCTCTAATCCAGCATCTTTTACAGTACTGATTTACATTTATAAATGGGTTTTCATTTTTGCGTCAACGCTTCCTGATATCTGCGTGTATCCCTGCTTTATCATGTGACCGCGCAGTACCACTTCCCCTGCAGCTATTTGTTTTTTATTCCGCACATTATATAAAATGAGATATTTAAAAAACAAACCAAAAAAAAACACTTTTTAGAATGATACTGCATTATCAACAGTTACACTGAGCTGCTATCAATTTGACATGGAGAACTGGATTACCCATGTGTGTAACGGTGTTTATTTAGGTCAAAATATTTACCCGTACTAGCCATGGCGTCATGAGGGGAGTGCGGGCCGCAAACGGGTGTCGCCCTCGGAGGGGGTGACACCAAAATGCCAGTTCCTCTGCAATGACAGCAGGAGCCGGGTGCTGCATGGTGACATGCTCCTGTTATAGAAGAGGAACCGACAGTGCTGACAGCGCAGTCTCCGGAGACAGCCCAGAATCTGCGGCAATCCTGGGCTACCCCTGGAGTGAAGTCATCGGGATCACCTGCGAGGCCACACCCCTTTATTTTAGGCCATGCCCCCTTTTCATGCAGGGATAGTCAGAGTGCGCATCGGGTGTCACCAGACATGGTGACATCTCTGAATACTAGTTCGGATGCACTTACCCATCACACCGTCATAATCACTAAATACAGTATATAAACGTATATAATTGTTACACAATAACTTCCAGAAGCAACGTTTACATGGCCGTGTAGCTCTTAAACTGGGCCGATACATCTATAGTATATCGGTGGGCGTGTACAACCGATATGTCTGTGAACGACATCGTACACAGACATATGGGATCGGCCCTGCAGCACAGCAGATGGCGATGTATCTGAAAGATATATCGGTCGTCTGCTGATGTGTATGGGCGACACGCAAACCACCCGTACACATGCTGCAAGCACCCGCCAATGAATGACAGCTAAACTGGGTGGGCAAATTTCAATTCCCGCCCAGGTGTGACATCAAGCCTGGCACATCGGGCAGACGATTAGTAGGCCGACCTAGTGTGTACCCAGCTCTACAGCAAATCCACTTATCACTATTCAAGTGAGATAAGCATGCTATCACACTGAAACAGAAGGTGCCAGCAAGGTTTTAGGTAAATCGGTGGCCACAAGTAGTTTGACTCAACCTACTTTAGAGATTCTATTCTTTCCATTCGGCATTATCGGTCTTCAGAGGTGCTGAGAGAGCAGGGGAGCGGGGAATAATAATTAACCAGGCCCGGTGTTGTCTGAGGGGCCCGTCCTAGGCCCTGACAGCTGTGGATCAGGAAAAATGTCCACTGCACATTATATTTAATTTCTTTATTAGGGGTGTGTGGCCACGCCTTCCAGATTAGGTCACACCCTCTGTATCTGCCAGGCCCTCCAGATATCTCGGCGGCACTGTCTGTCTTATGCTACGTAAGAAACAATAAGACATTCACATGATTAATAATCATTTAGCATATTAAGAGGATCTAGTCTGTGGGATTCCCTCTGTAGTATTTATGTGCTCTATTCCGGAAATCGGTCTGCAACAGACCTTTGTACAAGTGCCTCTAACTTTATTAATGGACATCAGCCCTCTGACTCTTCACCAACCCTAATTATCCATCCATTGTCATTGATCTGTGGTCCAATCTACTGTGCATACCCATGCCACAGTTATCACTGAATGATCTAGAATATTTAAAGGGACACACATCACTTAGCAGTCCCAAAATAACTAGATAAGTGATTGGCTAAATTACCTCAAACTGCGGTTTCTAAACTCTCACTCTATTGATGCAGGGAAAGATAATCAGAGGTATCACATTGCTTTCCTAGGACAGTAAAGGAACAGATTATATTTAAGTGGAGACGTACAGGAGAATGATTAGACATTATATTTGTATGCTTAGACAAGTGAGGTTGCCAAGTCAGGTAGTAATGACCAGCACAACAGAAAAAGTCAACAGAAACTGAAAAATATACTGATAGATGTAAAGCAAACATTATTATTATAATTTATTTATATGGCGCCACAAATGTTCCGCAGCGCCTTACAAAGCACATAAACAAGTTGTAGACAAGCGACTTACAGAAGGTACATATCTAAGGTACATATAGTATTATATACATTAGATGAATGCACATACAGAGGGAGTGCTATGACACCCAAATAGGTCTATATGCATAAATACAGGATAAGTGCATCTATGTTCTTCAGTGCAGGATTAACAACAGGGCAGTTAGCCCGCACACATGGAGGGGCCCCCACGCATAGCTACATCACCAGCATGCATGGGGCATACTTGCCGACAATCTGGCTGCTCCTTCCGGGAGGGAGCAGCCAGAACGGCAGAGCAGGGGGCGTGGCTGGCAAAAGGGGGCGGGTCCAAACAAGAAGAGGTCGATTTGCGGGTGTGACAGGGGCGGGGCCACGCGATCACATCATTTTAGCCCCGCCCCCGCTACACAATGCAGGTAAAAAAGGCATTGCGAAGCAGGGGGCGGGGCCAAAATGACGCGAATCGCGTCAGCGGCCCCCCCGCTGCAGGGGTTTATCAGGTAATGGGGAGGGGGGGTCGGGGGATCAGCGGCAGGCGGGAGGCTTGCCTGCCTTTTGCGGGGGGCGGGAGTTGCACCCGTTTATCGGGAGGCTCCCGCCCGAATCAGGAGGGTAGGCAACCCTGGCATGGGGGGCACTGTGACATAACGTGAACTGGGGTTTCTGTGTTACAGAATGTGAACTGAGTGTACTACTGCGTGTTTAACACATTTGTGGTGTTGGGAAATTTCCACATTATACTTCTTAACAACGTCACCAGTATATCACATACCTCACGTCGTCTGCATTTCAGCGAGACAGATCCGCTTTTCGGGCATTGTCCAGCTGTCCCACCCGCAGTTCGCAGTGTCCCGCTGGTGGGGGTAGAGGGTGCAGCAGTGAATGAAGCGCACCTGTGTTCGTCATCTGCACTTTGGGAAAGCCCCCAGCCTCTATAGTCTGGGAACACGAGAGGTGGTCCGAGACTAGATTTTAAAATGTTGGGAGGTATGATATAATTTTGACAATTTTATTGGCAGGGTCCCCATAAGTTGCTGGTGGAGTTTCCCTGTCAGACAGATTCTGTAATGATCATTTGTGCCATGGAGTGGTCTGTGGCCTTATCCATCCATGATAGAAGCTCCTCGTTATGCTGTGTTCTCTTAGTAAAGGAGGGAAGAGGAAATGTATGTTCTGTTATTCTATGGTATAGAATGTTCATGTAGCATCTCACTGCTGTCATTTACAGATGATGAATACTCCATTTGCATCTGGTCGCCCACCCTGTGATATAGTATTATCCTCTTTACTTTAGTGTTTTACACCTCACTGTGGTGTTGTAAAATTGCATTTCTGTGAGTTGATAAATATTTAACAACATAGGGCGTAGGAACGCCAATACATCAGAGCTACCCCTTGAAGATTGTTTTCACAGTGTGATCCATGAGAAATACTCCGAGCTAGTTCATGGCAAGATAATAGTAAATACCCGACTTAACTGACATAGGGGTCTATATACTAAGCAGTGTTATGAGACAGAGTGAAAAGTGATAAGAAAGTGATAAGGTGCCAGCCAATCAGCTCCCAACTGTCATCTCACAGGCTGTGTTTGAAAAATGACAGTTGGGAGCTGATTGGCTGGCACCTTATCACGTTTCACTCTGTCTCCTAACACTGCTTAGTAAATAGACCCCTAAGTAAAGTAGAATACTTCACACTCCTTGTGCATCACAGTAAAAGGAAGACATTAAATGATATATATATGTATGAGAATGCAAAACAGCAATAAAGTCAGTTCTATGCAGAGCAGACTCGATTCTCCATCGTAGTATGTAGCAATGTCCAGCATATTATGTAGTCCCATTGTGGCAAACGGTGGGGAGAAGGTCAGTTAATAAATGTCATGCCTGCTTGGGACTCACTTTTGCTCCAAGTTAGTAAAGGGCTATCATCTCCGGACTCATATTATTTTGCAGTTTTAGCCACCAGGTGGCAGCACTGTTGACGGCTATTTTGGTGCTTGTGAATATTTCTTAAATTATTTATTACTAAAACACTGTATTGGGCAGAGGGGCCAGGGAATAAAATAGACAATTTTCCAAGAGGGGGTTAAAATTGCTGAACATCCTGAGACTTTACCCTGCTTCTTCTCAAGTATTAAGTGGCCACTGTCCTCAACGTTTGGTAACTATTATATCTATTCTGCATATCTACTGTATATAGAATTTGGAAATGTCCTGGTAATAGTGCTCCTACACTGCATAATATAGTACGAGACTAGTCCACAAAAGGAAGGTGTGTGAGAAGCACTAGTTTAAAAATCTGTCTCAGGTGAACGACAAGAGACTTCCTGCGTGGTCATGGGTGGGGAGTGGGACTTTGGCTTTGTCAGGCCAGTGTTTAAGGTGGATTAGTGATACTCCAGAGAGGCACATCAGTCCAGTGTTAGGCCGGAAGAGTCTTGGGATTGGCTGCTGACAAGGAAGTGAAGGAGCCAAATCCCACTGACATGGCTACTGATGTCAGTGAGGCCGGACTCAGACGGTAGGCGTTCCTATGGGAACGCCTCCGTCTGGCAGCCATGCCCCCGGCACGCCCACCAAAGGGGGCGTGCTGTCACTCACCATCGACAGCACGCCCCCTTTGGTGCGAGACCCATAACGATGGCTTGGCAGTCGTTATTCGGGTCTCGCGCATGCGCACGACGGAGCTCCCTCCGTCGTGCGCATGCACAATTCGGCACCATCGACCCGCTTGCGAGCGTCCTGCGCTCGCGAGCGGGTCTGAATTACCCCCTCAGACCCATCTCCACGTGTGCCTCCTCAGCCATTGACCTCACCGCACGTCACTGCTAGTAATAAATACATTTGTCAACTATTTGGCTTTTGGTCTGAGATGTGAATCCTATCTCCATCAAAATACTTTCTGTATAGGTTATATAGGTTATGGAGGCATACTAAGGGGACATCCACCCATCCACCTTGTGGGATCTACGAGAATTCTTGCCCTTGGATACCATTGAAACCTATGTCCAACAGACTGAATAACATTTATTCATTAACATTAAATTATATCTTTTCAGCATATTCTGTTGCACTTTAAATCATATGCCATATTCAGACTCAAATAAAAATCATTGGCAAAGTGAACATAAAAATAATAGAATACTTAGGGGCCCATTTATCAAAGTGAATTTGATGTAAATTTCCCGAAAACACCTGTTTTTGGGGGTTTACCTCAAATACTAAGTATCCCCCAGATGTATGAAGGAGGGACCGCAGCAGGTATCTCCGATACCTACTGCGATCCCTTCATTGCCGCCGGCAGCTGCATCCCCCATAGGTTTCTATGGGGGATGCAATGCTGCCAAATGTATCAATATTGGGAATGCGAATATTGGCCCCAGCAGCTAACGCGTTAGCCGCTGTAGTCTAAGGCAACT
This sequence comes from Taudactylus pleione, assembly GCA_031769625.1. Classification (NCBI taxonomy): domain Eukaryota; kingdom Metazoa; phylum Chordata; class Amphibia; order Anura; family Myobatrachidae; genus Taudactylus; species Taudactylus pleione. Next base: position 643,088 of record JAUIMM010000104.1, on the reverse strand, counting down.
TACCGCATATTTAGCCAGCGGAGGGATCTCACGGAACCCTCCGCCGGCAATGAGAGCCGCTCATGTGTAGTCCACGGGACTGCGCATGCACAGCATCCCCGACTGCCTTCCGGAGACATCGCCTTTCGGAGCCCTTCTCCCTGCATGTCCCGGATAATACATCCGGAAGATAGGATCCCATTTTGCAATGTGATCAGGGGCGGTACTGCATGCCCTGATCGCATTGCAAAATGCGATCATTAATAAATGGGCCCCTTAGGGGGGTATCCAATTAGCTGCGGGGCTATCCAGTTAGCCCAGAAGTCGGCCTGACGACGGCACTGATGTGTCCCGAAAAATAATCCATTATAACTGCCGTTGATTCACCTGAAAAAAAGCGAAAACACATCGGTCCATGAGCTTATCGCGGCTCCTATGTGTTTTTGTGAGAGGGTGAAAAAAAAGTCGAAAATCTGGGATAATCGGCTAAAAATTCCCCTTTTTCGCCAATCGTGGGGGTCAATTAGCGCCCAAACAATGTTCGGGGCTAATTGGATACCGCTATAAGGGCAAATACATATCAACCATACTGTACATGTACAGTATGCATATATTAAAGTAAAAAATGCACACTTAGCACTAGTAAAAAATGTATACATCACTAGGCTCCATGTATTAAGTAGTGAGCTATGTGCATCTTGCCCGATGCATATGTGTATGTTAATGTACATCGAGCCCATGCACTCCTGAGCTTACAGTACCTACCATTTCTCTATCTCTGTTATCAGCACTTTCTCAATTATCTTTCCATAACTCTAGGACCAAGTTTTTTTAATGAACAGACCCATGCTATCCTATTGTTGTGCACTGATTGGGTACACCTAATAAATGAATATGAATAGTGACAAATTATGGTGATGAGATGGTGCACAAAATTAGCCTGAGTGGAGAAGTGTCACCCAGACTCCAAACAATGTACAGTGAGAATAAAGATCACAAATGGGCACACAGGCGCTAAAGTTATAGAAACTTTGTGTTTTCTTATATATAGGAGAATCTTCCTGGCAATGATACAATGATAACCCAGATGGATGGGATCTTCTTATTCAAACATATATATTGTAGAAAAGATGCTCCACTCCCTTTCACAATATCTCAAATATACCTCAAAATAATGCAACATAGTGTAATCCTGATAGAACATGTACACATATACTGAAGGTGTACATGTAGGGTGAGGGCGCTGCCTACTCTGGATATCTGTCTCCCCAATCACAATGTGTTCTTCATACAGTGATCTGTCTCCCCAATCACAATGCGTTCTTCATACAGTGATCTGTCTCCCCAATCACAATGCGTTCTTCATACATTGATATAAATTACCCAGATGTTAAGTCTACATAAATAGGTAAACATAAAGGCAAGTGTAAAATCAGAACCAGGCATGGATGAACAAAAACCAGGCAGGGTCCAATATTTCTCCTAGGAATATTATTGGACCCTGTCTGGTTTTTGATCATCAGTGTTGCATTATTTCGTTTTATTTGAGATATCGTGAAAGGGAGTGGAGCATCTTATCTACAATATACAGTCAGGTACATACATATTGGGACATTGACAGAATTTTCATATTTTGGCCTCTATTCACCACCACAATGGCTTTGAAATGAAACAAACAAGATGTGCTTTAACTGCAGACTTTCAGATTTAATTTGAGGGTAATTACATCCAAATCAGGTGAACGGTGTAGGAATTACAACGGTTTCTATATGTGCCTCCCACTTTTTAAGGGGCCAAAAGTAATGGGTCTATCAACTCAAAAGCTATTTCATGGACAGGTGTGGGCTATTCCCTTGTTATTTCATTATCAATTAAGCAGGTAAAAGGTCTGGAGTTGATTCTAGGTGTGACATTTGCATTTGGAATCAGTTGCTGTCGACTCTCAATATGAGATCCAAAGAACTTTCACTATCAGTGAAGCAAGCCATCATTAGGCTGAAAAATAAAAACAAACCCATAAGAGAGATAGCAAAAACATTAGGTGTGGCCAAATCAACTGTTTGATTTGAAAAGAAAGAACACACCGGAGAGCTCAGCAACACCAAAAGACGCGGAAGACCACGGAAAACAACTGTGGTGGATGACAGAAGAATTATTTCCCTGGTGAAGAAAAACTCCTTCACAACAGTTGGCCAAATCAAGAACACTCTCCAGGAGGTAGATGTATATGTGTAAAAGCCAACAATCAAGAGAAGACTTCACAAGAGTGAATATAGAGGGTTCACCACAAGATGTAAACCATTGGTGAGCCACAAAAACAGGAAGACCAGATTAGAGTTTGCCAAACAACATCTAAAAAAGTCATTACAGTTCTGGAACAACATCCTATGGACAGATGAGACAAAGATCAACTTGTACCAGAGTGATGGGAAGAGAAGAGAAGGAAAGGAACTGCTCATGATCCAAAACATACCACCTCATCAGTGAAGCATGGTGGTGGTAGTGTCATGGCGTGGGCATGTATGGCTGCCAATGGAACTGGTTCCCTTGTATTTATTGATGATGTTCTGCTGACAAAAGCAGAAGAATGAATTCTGAAGTGTTTCGGGCAATTTTAATGCTCATATTCAGTCAAATGCTTCAGAGCTCATTGGACGGCGCTTCACAGTGCAGATGGACAATGACCCGAAGCATACTGCAAAAGCAAATAAAGATTTTTTTAAGGCTAAAAAGTGGAATGTTATGCAATGGCCAAATCAATCCCCTGACCTGAATCCGATTGAGCATGCATTTCACTTGATGAAGACAAAACTGAAGGGAATATGCCCCAAGAACAAGCAGGAACTGAAGACATTTGCAGTAGAGGCCTGGCAGAGCATCACCAGGGATGAAACCCAGCGTCTGGTGATGTCTATGCATTCCAGACTTCAGGCTGTAATTGCCTGCAAAGGATTTGCAACAAAGTATTAAAAAGTGAAAGTTATATTTAGGATTGTTTAGTTTGTCCCATTACTTTTGGCCCCTTAAAAAGTGGGAGGCACATATAGAAACCGTTGTAATTCCTACATCGTTCACCTGATTTGGATGTAATTACCCTCAAAGTAAATCTAAAAGTCTGCATTTAAAGCACATCTTGTTTGTTTTATTTCAAAGCCATTTTGGTGGTGAATAGAGGCCAAAATATGAAAATTCTGTCAGTGTCCCAATATTTATGCACCTGACTGTATATGTTTGTATAATAAGATCCTGCCCACCTGGGTTATTATCACTGTATCGTCGACAGGAAGATTCTCCTATATATAAGAAAGCACAAAGTTTTTATATCTTTAGTGCATGTTTGTGAACTTTATTCTCACGAAATGTGAATAATATTTTAATGTATTTTGCATGCACCTAATTTAGGTTTTGTGATATTTAGAAACAAGAATATACTTTGTTTCTACACATCAGTAAAGTAATTAAACTGAATGAGAACAGTACAATGGGTAATAACAATGGCTCAGAGAAAAAAAATGTGGGCCCGGGCTGGTTAAGTACACTCACTAAAGGGTAAATCCATACTTTACCCCTTGCTTTGCGTCTGAACAATATCATAGAAGAGATGGTAAGAGTTGGTGGTGCAAGGGTGTTGGAGCACATAAGGTTGTAGGTATGAAAATAATTAATTATATATATTTTAAAAAAATACAATTATTTCTTCTGATCATATGCGATAAGGAAAATGTTGTGGCCATTTACCTCTGTGGTTTGGGGGGAGGGTTACATGGTATGGCAAAAGTGGTATGGGGGGATTTGTACCTAGAGACCAGTAGTAGGTAACTACAGTACTACAGTACATCCCTGGTGTATACACAAGATTCTTAACTTCTCAGTTGTCTGTCTATTTTACTTGAACCAAATCCAGCATGGCACCTCGCCCACCCTCCTCTACCTCTGCTTTTCTGCTGCCCTAAGATACTTTCGTATAGCCCCTCTCCCACATCCATTATGCTTTCTCGGATAAATCATTAGTGTTATCATCTTTGTAATGTGTAAACAGGAGTGTCCCCTACAAACTATTTCCCTTTATCAGCATTTAAGGTCTAGCTTTTAATGGAGCAGGAATCCTATTTGTATAATGCAGAATAGATTCCACCATCTAGAGCTTTTATCCATTTAAACATCTTTAATATTTTACATTGAAAGAAAGAGGAATCAATCTCCTCTGTATCTTAGCTCTCATTCTGGAGCTCAAATAACATCACTGGCAGAAATGCTGAGAGAGAGAATCACAGGAGGCAGAATACTGTATATGATAGGGCTGAAGGAGGGGGAGAGAGAACAAGGGGCGAACAAGAGACTTTCAGCACGGAGTGAGGAAAATAAGTAGGAAGAGCACGTTAGACAGACACAAATGAAGAAATGATGCATATAAAGTGAATGAAAGTAAAAAGGTACAGTAGCAGTAAAAGAGTTACTATATAAATGAAGATAAACAGACAGCTGGGAATAAGTATGACTGGTAAGGGAAATTATAAATATTTTCTACAAAGAGCTTACAGTCTAAAAAAAATGTACTATTTGGGGAAGATGCAGTCAGGAAGCCGACGGTCGCAATGCCGACCGCCGGTTTTCCGACTGTCTAATCCGGGCAAGGTACAAATGATAGGAGTCGAAATCCCAACGCCTGTCATTAGACCTACGCCGGGAGCCCGACGCCCGGCTTAACGGTCAAGGGTAAGCCGAGCGCGGACAGCCGCGGGGGTGGGGGGGGTTAGGTTAGGGGCTCCCGTGGAGGGGGACTTAGGGTTAGGCACCCCCCTGGGAGGTTAGGGTTAGGCTAGGGGAAGGGGGGTTAGGGTTAGGCATCCCCCCTGGGAGACTTAGGTTTAGGCTGCGGGGAAAGGATTGGGGTTAGGTTTAGGCGGTAAATCACACTGATTCCGGGGGGGGGGGCAATTCAATGATTTTTAAATCACGATAATTAATGGACACCCAATGTTGCAAATCAATTGTTTTTGGGTGCCCATTAATTAATCGCACTTGTTGCTCCTGATTAGACCGGATTTAGCCGCGTACAATGGCTAAACCTGTCTAAAGTCCTACTTAGGGCAGCCAAACGTCAAATCACGGACTTTACGCACATTTCTGCTCACCTCCTCTGAAGGGGTGAGCAGAAATGCGGGTGCTGGAGGCTGTTCACGCCCAAACAGAGCAGCAATTAAATTGATCCATCGGGCGCCCGGTACGGACAGCCGCTGGCGCTAACAATTGAATCGCCCCCTTTATGTTTTAGAACTATATCCCCAATGAAGCCAAAACATGCCTAGGATCATCACCTAAAGAATTCTGGAGTAATGGGTGACTAGTGACATCACCATCCAATGAGCTAAACGATGTCACCAACTTTACCTAATAGTTGAGCCAAAGCTAAATAATGCAGGTATAAATTTAAACTTGGTGTCTCATGAAGGATAAGTGAAAAGCTGCTGTTAGTTTTTGAAGACAGACTGTAACAGGCAAAGCCTTACTGAGACATGATAATAACGTAGGTGCATGACGAACAGCTCAGCCTAGTAGCATATCGCTCTCCCATCAATGCTCATCATTTTGTCAGAATGTAAGAGGTGCAGCATTTAATACATTAGTACAAGCACAGACAGAGGTGGTGTTGTGAGCACTGATTGGATGGGTGCCACAATCATCCAGTCAGTACTCCCTACACAGATCAAGTTCCAATGTGTCGGAAATGCTGAATTTCAACATTTTTCTTATAGTTAGGTCAGGAGATTTAGCCAACATACAAATGTCGGGAGACGGGGAAAAGTATCTCATGAGAGAAATACCCCTTTCTAATTAATGTGGCTGTCCCTTTCAGCCACACCCATTGATAACAGGTGTGTAAAATCAATCCTAAAGCCAGGCAATCTCCATAGCCATACAGTAGAATGGGATGTACTGAAGAGCTCACCGACTAAGGCACAGTCATAGGATTTCCCATTTCCCACAAGAATATTGGTCAAACTTCTGCCATGCTAGATCTGCACTGGTCGGCTGTGCTGTTACGGTAAAGTGGAAATGTGTAGGAGCAACAACAGCGCAGTTGCAAAGCGCTAGCCACACATGCTCGCAGAATGGGGCCGGCGAGTGCTGACGTGCGTATAAATCATCTGTCCTCAGTTGCATCACTCTATTGAGTTGGAAGCAACAACAACAACAACAGAAGAACTGTTTGCCAGGATCTTCATAGATGAGGTTTCCATGTTGGAGCAGTTGAACACCAGCCTTAGATCACAGTGCACAATGCCAAACCATTGGACTCTGGAGCAGTGGAAACAGTCTCTTTGCAGTGACAAATGATGCTCCACTATCTGGGTTTGGTGGATAACTGTAGTTTTGTGGAGGATGAATAATAGTCTGGGGTTATTCTTGGTTTGGGCCCTTTAGTTCTTGTGAATGGAAATCATCATGTTACAGCATACAATGACATTTAAGAAAATTGTGTGTTTCCAACTTCATGGCAACAGTTTCGAGACCTTGTGGTTGAATAGAGGCAAAACTCTGCAGTCATTGTCCAACATCTTATAAGAGTGGTGCGTCTTATAGCAGCAAACTGGCTCCTTATTACTGCCCATGGTTTTGGAATGAGAAATGAATCAAGCTCATACAGTATGGGTGTAGTGTTCATGTGTCCAAATACTTTTGGCTAAGTAGTGTGTGTTGGGGTCTAGAATTTTCAACCTCTGTCAAACTACTATTACAGAAGAGATGTAGTTACCACCCCAGCAGTTGGGATGCCGGCACTCAGAATAATGGCACTGGAATCCCGCCTGCAGTCGGAATCCCGGCGCCAGGGTTAGGGTTAGGCTGCAGGATGGGGGGGGGTTAGGCTGTTGGAAAGGTGGGTTAGGGGGATGGTTAGGACACTTACCTAATTGGGACGGGATCTGACTGCCGGGATGCCGCTGCCAGCATCCAGCATCCTGGACGCTGGGATCCCATACCCAACCCGTTCAGAGAGAGGGTTAACAACTACTTGATTTGGGTGGACATCCTTTTTAGATAGAGGATAGAAAACAATAAGAAGGAGTGAGTGAAGAATGATGAGTTGATACAGTCATATGAGAGTAAGTTACAGAGAAGAATTAAGTAGTTCTAGAACAGTGGATGTAAGAAACAATAATGACTTATGTACATTGGTATAACAACAGGTGCTGCATTGGCCTTATGTGTAACCAAGCCAAGTGCCCACATACATTGGGTCCTAAAGTACAGATGTGTCCTCATACATCTAGCATCAATACACCACATGGCGCAAGACACCTGGTGCAGCTACACTGCTCCGAGAGTCTAACACTTTGTTTACAGAGTCAGACTCAGTCGCACACAGATGTACAAATGTCATGCATCAAAGTGATCAGGGCAAGCTAGAAAAGCAGGTGTGTTGCTCCCAGTGGTTTTATTTACGCACATTTTGAGAGGATATTTGCCGCAACAAGAGCCATAGTGTCCAAGGACACATCTGTATATTCTATATTTACCAGTAACACAATCTTTTTAGCAGTCTGTGAAATGTCGTCAGAATGGTGCTTGAACATGATTATGAACTTGTCACAAGTGTCTGATTCCTGCAAAGTGCAAAAGAGGACATGTCCTTTGTAGCCCAATATACTGTATCAAAGAGAAACATTGTGAGAAGGGAGATAGACAAGAGAAAACAGGAGCTCCAGGAGCTAGCAGGATACTTTTTGAGGAGCCAGGTAACTTTTGTATCCACTGACTATAGTAGAACCAATGGTTGGGTGCCAACAGTACATTTTATCTGCATTGGCCACATGGCTCCTGGGATTTGTCCAGATTCTGCCTTAGGCGGATCAGAGGCGTTTTGAGGTGGATCAGAACGATATATCGGTCACATCGTCTAAGGTGTACCTGCGATTGTGCGCTCCTGCGGGCCGCATGCGGTATTTTGCGATGGGCCATGCTGCACGACCAATCACATGATATCGCATGTGGGGTTGTGTAGTTTAATGAAGGACGGAACGAATGATCGTTCTGTCGTTCATTAAATCTTCCTAGTGTATACCAACAATTTTGCATGGCGAAGGGCAATCGCTCCGACCATCAGCAAGAGTGCCGGTCGTTTAGGGTGTACCCAGCCGTAGACTTGTTGTTTTTTTTTATATAATGTGTGACAGATGATATTCAACCACATGCTTTACCATATGGCCCCTGAATATTTTTGAGCAATTGTTATGGAAGGGGACAGGTTGTCGTTTTTTAAACTGCTTTTAAAATGTACATGTGTTCTTTTGTGTGCCGAGCATTAGGGGAGAGAGGCCCTGCTCTGCAGCTGTGGTGGGAGTTTTTGTGAACATATTTGCAGGACTGTCCCACTTGTTAAAATTGAAATCCTGGTAGTCTCACACATCACAGCCCTAGAAGTGGACTGACTCTAATAAGTTCTAGATAAAGACAAGGGATGCTAGGGTGCCAGTAGCTCCCCAAGATAATGTATAGATTATGTAACCAGACTCGGTACCAGGGATGATAATTTTTCCTGATACATTTAGAGCAATTCACTGACAGCCAACAGTTTTTACTGACATTCTAAATAATAGCATATCGTCAAAATAGAATAATCGAAGTCTAAAAGGGCACCAGGGACTTAAAATTGTGGATTTAACCCTGTATGTGTGGTGAACGTCAACAGAAATATGTCACGGCCACAGGTTGTCATGCTTATGACTATTCTTTTTTCTTACTGACAGGCAAATGTGTGGATTACTGTCAGTAACTGTTTAGACAGTTAGCAACCTCAATTAATACATCAGCCATAGGAAAACAAATAATTAATAAATTACTGCAGATATAGGTTATTTTGTATAGAACACGGTATGCCTGTCGTTCAGCACTGAATGCGTTCAATAAATATATATATACAGAATAATAATAATAAAGTATATATTCTGCTCACATCAGTAGCTGTATTTGACCTTACAGAAGAGGATTAAGAAGCTTCCCTGCTCCGTCCTTCCCTCCCTCCTTCCCTGTAATTTTCTCTCTCTTCTGCTTATACAGTACACATTACTTTCTGTGCATGGCTGGAAAATCCTGCAGCTCACTTTTCAAAACCGCGGGCTTGCTGAGGTAAGTCTTTTTCTTCCTGAAGACCATCACTCCTTAGTCTCTATGGAAACCTTGATTTCAATCAATGTATGTAACGGGAGAGTGGTACACCTCTTACGCTCCTCCCTATCCCACATTGGAGAGAGGGATGGATAGGGGAGGGAGGGGGGAGAAGTTGAACAGAGCCAGCTAGTTTTTCAGCCTCTAATGGGACGTTGTTGGGCTGACACCCAGTGCACAACATTGTAGATAGAGATGTCCCAATGCATCTCTGTGACCCAGCAAATGCGTCCACTATTGGTCACTTGAGGAGCTCCTCAGTAGATGCTGTAAGTTTATCCATCCCAAACGATGTTGACCTGAAGCCATCTCCACAGTTTATGAAGCTCTAGTTCCACTCTGGGGTATTTTGCTTACTGCCTGGTTTGTTTGGAGGGTCTTGATACCCACCCTGGATCCTTTCTCCCCGACCAGGATTTTTTTCATTGGTCATTTCTGGAGATATGATTTCAGATTTCTCATAGAGGATTTTAACTTGGGTGGAAGAAGAGCTGGAGACCAGGGTGATTTGCATGCCCAGTGCCACGGAGCCCGTGCTGGGGGAAGGTGGCCTGCCATGGGGATCCAGGGAATGGAACTGTTTGCGATTGCTGTGGTTATTGTTCTGTTTGTAGCGGTCCTCAAGCAATTTGGGATATTGGAACCAATGTCTATGGAAGGTAATTCATCACCATTTATATGTCACTCATTAGCATTTTTACGTATATATTTGCATGTCAGATGGGACTTTAATCAGGGGAAAAGGTAGCAATACTAGTACGATAAATGGGTGATTTTTTATTATTTCTTTATGTATCTGAATATGCTTTGGATATGGTCGATATATATGTCCCTGAGGATTATAAGAATCACTCCGATTACTGAAAGCAGAATAAGGACAGATTCGCCAACTTTCTAAAAGCGTAAAATACAACAAAACCTATGGATTGCAGTTTTAAAGAGTTATGGGAAATTGCATTTTGCCCGCAGAACAAACATAAAAAAAAACAAATTTTTATCTAGTGCACTCCAATAATAACTCCTAAGTGGCAAACACAGGAAGCAGTGAGAGCTGGCATCTCTAATTTAGCTTTTACAGTATGTAAATCAATCTGCAATGTACATCAGCAGCTGAGGGAAAGTAAGATCTGTGGGCTGTACTGCAGGGTCACACTGGTCAGTAACTGTGGCCCAACGCAGGAATTATCCAGTGGCCAAAACATCTGCGTAGGACTGTTACTGTACATATCACGCTCTCTCCCGGGGAAACCACATCTCCTTATTATAGAGATAACTGAACATATATAGTGCACACTTCAATTAAGAAGGCAGCAAGTCAGGTAAGTACACAAATATATTTGGATATTACTTACATAGACTGAAGGAGGAATTCAGTTCTCATCCGAATTCTCAAAACTCAAGTCCATAAAAAAATGAAAAACCATTGTTCAGGAACAAAGAAACAGCTACAGGATTAAATTATACACATACACGGATTCAGTATGATTTACCACTGGCCGCATGGTTCAAATCCTGATGAGGCGTCCTGGCAGCAGTGAAAATCCCAATCGTCGAGAGGTAAGTATTGTCTAACCTATTCTCCCCCCTAACCCTCCCTTAGGGGTGCCTAACCCTAACCTCCTCCCAAGTGCCTAACGCTAATCCCCCCTCTAAGTGCCTAAACCTAACCCCCCTATTCCCCGCCGCCTAAACCCTCCCCCCCCACGGCTGTCCACGCCCGTCGCCCCGGTTTACCTTCGATCGGTAAGCTGGGTGTCGGGCTCCCGGCGTAAGTGACATGCGTATATAACAAACGTACACAAAGGGGCCAATGGAGCACTGGTGTTGGATCCATTAGCCCAGCCAGAGCTACCACAAGCCTTGAGCCCCAGGCCCCTCCTTTTCACAACTCTCGATCTGGAGCTATTAATATATATTGTTGTTTAATTATGTTTAGTGTCTATATTCAATAGTTAATATCATTTTATAAGCCGAAAGAGGAGCAGCTCCATAAACCAAGCTCCAGCTCCAGGCTCCGAAGCCCTAATCCATACTGACTATAGCTCCACTCCATCATGCCACATCCAGCTTATCCTTTGGCGTTGTGTTCATCCATACTCTGTGTAACGTTATGGGCCTGATTCCGATACAAACCCAAAGCGATGGCAAGTGCGGACGGATGTGGCAGGCCGGTTTGTTTCCTTATGCTAATAGGACGATGCATGAGGATTCATGTGCACACTCACACCGCCCACTGTTTTCCCACCTGCAGCAGCAGTCATCATCATTAGTATCAGCACTCTCACCTACCCCATTCTCAGTGCAAAAGACCTGTCAAAACCAGGTGGCCCTTCGTCATACGCACCACTCATATTATCCCGGAAGCCTGGTAGCCGCCAGTTCATAGCCAGAAACTCCAATTCCATGGTCAGAAATCCGACCATGGTGCAGCGCATGCGCAGTTTGCTTAAAAAAAAAATCGCTAGTTGCGTCTGCTTCTGGACATGCGTGCAACTCAGACTCAGGTCCTATGTTGGCAGAGTGGACAGTGGGCCTGATTCAGACCCGCTCGCGAGCGCTCGCAAGCGGGTCGATGTTGGCATAGTGCACACGGGCAAGCCATCGCTCCGGGTCTCGTACCAAAGGGGGCGTGCTGTTGATGTTGAGTGACAGCACGCCCCCTTTGGTGGGCGGCCCGGGGGCGTGGCTGGCCAGTCGGAGGCGTTCCCATGGGAACGCCTACCGTCTTGGGCCAGCCCCACTGACATCACAAGTGATGTCAGTGGCAGTGCTTTTGGCTCTGATAGAGCCGAAAGCACTCTAGGGCTTGCGGCAACGAGACCCTACCACAAGGGTCTCGTCGCAAGCCTGATGGTCGCGATGGTCTTGACCATCACGACCATCTTCCTGGCCGCTCACTATAGCTGTGGGTGGTCACCCACAGCTATGCGAGCTGCCAGGAGGCCGCTCAAAAAAAACAGAGGGCCGGTCCTGATTCAGAGCGAGCGCTCTGTCAGACCGTCCGGCTCTGAATCAGGCCCAGTATACCTTCTATTTAAAGGCCTGTATAAAACACCTAAAATTTACATTTATTTGCATAAAAGAGCTGCTAATAACCTTTAAAAGTTCTCTGGAAGAAGTTTCAAAAGTTTAACAGACGGGATCTAATTTAGCTGCGTTTGGTAGTGTGGGTCTTTGGGAGGGATTTCCCCACACACAGCGGACTTCCTGGCAATGATCCCATTCAGGATTCATTTTTTAGTCACCTTTTCCCAAAAAGTTGCTAGCCTTCCTGTGTTATTCAATACAGTAACAGCCTCTTTATTAGTGGTGGTAGGGAAAATAAGTGTTGAGGACAAACCGTATCACAAGGGAAAATGGGTCAGCGGGTCATCTGGAGTCCTTACTAGTCTTGTACCTGCAATGGCACTTCCTCAGGGGCATGATCCCATTAATACTGCAATAAGTAGTGTTCTGGTATATGCTTAGTGGCTAGATGCGCAGTGTTCTGGTATATGCTTAGTGGCTAGTTGTGCAGTGTTCTGGTATATGCTCAGAGGCTAGATGCGCAGTGTTCTGGTATATGCTCAGTGGCTAGATGCGCAGTGTTCTGGTATATGCTTAGCGGCTAGGTGCGCAGTGTTCTGGTATATGCTCAGTGGCAAGATGCGCAGTGTTCTGGTATATGCTCAGTGGCTAGATGCACAGTGTTCTGGTATATGCTCAGTGGCTAGATGCGCAGTGTTCTGGTATATGCTCAGTGGCTAGATGCGCAGTGTTCTGGTATGTGCTCAGTGGCTAGATGCGCAGTGTTCTGGTATGTGCTCAGTGGCTAGATGCGCAGTGTTCTGGTATATGCTCAGAGGCTAGATGCGCAGTGTTCTGGTATATGCTCAGTGGCTAGATGCGCAGTGTTCTGGTATATGCTTAGCGGCTAGGTGCGCAGTGTTCTGGTATATGCTCAGTGGCAAGATGCGCAGTGTTCTGGTATATGCTCAGTGGCTAGATGCACAGTGTTCTGGTATATGCTCAGTGGCTAGATGCGCAGTGTTCTGGTATATGCTCAGTGGCTAGATGCGCAGTGTTCTGGTATGTGCTCAGTGGCTAGATGCGCAGTGTTCTGGTATGTGCTCAGTGGCTAGATGCGCAGTGTTCTGGTATATGCTCAGAGGCTAGATGCGCAGTGTTCTGGTATATGCTCAGTGGCTAGATGCGCAGTGTTCTGGTATATGCTTAGTGGCTAGTTGCGCAGTGTTCTGGTATATGCTCAGTGGCAAGATGCGCAGTGTTCTGGTATATGCTCAGTGGCTAGATGCACAGTGTTCTGGTATATGCTCAGTGGCTAGATGCGCAGTGTTCTGGTATGTGCTCCGTGGCTAGATGCGCAGTGTTCTGGTATGTGCTCAGTGGCTAGATGCGCAGTGTTCTGGTATATGCTCAGTGGCTAGATGCGCAGTGTTCTGGTATGTGCTCAGTGGCTAGATGGGGCGGATAATACAGGGGGCGAATAATACCAGATGGAAATGAGGAATTCATTTCTCCTTTTATCTTCTATGGCTCTCTGTCCGTCCCGGTAGCATGTAATCAAATGTAATAGTCCAATAGTATATTACCGTATTTGTTCAGAAAACATACATAAACACAAATATGCAAATAAAACAGGGTAAAGTGGCCTCTCACCAGATGTAGTTGTCTACCAAAACATAAAGTAGACAAAAAAGGCAATATAGAGAATCCCTGGGTACTCCCGTTCAGTCGTCAGGTGAGGGCCCACAGTTCCCCAATAAAGGTATCTCCTCACCAACGCGTTTCGATACTTTCAAAGTATGTATCTTCCTCAAGGCATTCCTTGACTCAGGTATTAAAGATTCACCCCCATATTATTTATGGACCAGATATTTCAGGGGTGGCAATCGCACACCTGAAGGAGAGGGGTCGCCCCCTCGTCTGTTCTTGTATCAATAAACGTACCTCTCATGGGGATACATCTCTAATTCATGTGCAGCCTGAGAACAATTTCTTCATGTAATCATTATGGAAATATGCACACATATGTGTTATTGTAAAGCAACTATTGGTATACTATTTACAATACTGTTTATATTGTTTTCAATGAGTAAACACTATAATGCGCAATGCTTAGTGGGAGCTAATGCTGCACTGCTTATTACAGTTCAACCAGAGAATAGTAAATGTATTTCACATTTTCTGTCCACCTACTTAAGAAGCCACAACACTTAGATGCTAAACAATGGCCAGAGAAGAGGAGGTCATTACATACTGACAGTACTGACACCTGACAGCCAAGAGAGTATTAGATCACAGCAGTCACCATTGAAGTTTTAATATTAATCAAACCAGGTCATTTTACAACTGTAATTACTGAACATGATCCTGAATAGTTTAAAAGACATTTGTCTAAAATATGCTGGGTTGGCAATTGGGCATGACCCCCATAAAATCATACGAACTGCCAGGGGCATTAAGGGTTACGCCATTTAATTAAAGTTTTTTATAGCTGGATTGTCTTGTTTTACTGTCTTTCATTTACACTGGAATTTAACTCTATCAGTCCAGGTTTTCCTTAATGCACTTACCGATCTTCTCATAAAAGGTAATTCCACAAACCACCACTCTATATTTTACTGCATTGCTGGCTGCCTGTGATTTCCTATTATTACACGGGAGATTTTCTTTGTCGATTTATCATGTGTACAATATTCTTCCTTTGCATGGGAAAAACATTGGCATTGGGGTAAACTTCACAAATTGGGAATTTCTCTCTTTGAGGGGGGGAGATGTACTAAGCCGTGGAGAGAGATAAAGTACCAAGCAATCAGCTCCTAACTGTCAATTTTCAAACACAGCCTGTAAAGTGACAGTTAGGGGCTGACTGGTTGGTAATTTATCTCTCTCCACTTTAGTACATCTGCCCCCCTCTATGCTTCTATACTACCAATACTAACCCAGATCAGAGTCTGACAGTACACTTGGCACCATACCAGAATCCTAGCTCACTTATTAGAACAATACACTTCCATTAGAAACATGTCGGCATCTTTGGTTAGATTGTGCAGGTTCTACAGCAGACAGCAGTGCAATCCTCAACCTCCTCTGCCACACTGCCTACAGTATGCGGCAAGGAGAGAGTTAAGCACTAGAGGGTATCCCCCCAATATGAACTCCCTCCCCTAACAATGCGTCACTTTACAAAGGAAACTCTATCCAGGTCCTGAGTGTACTGCGTATTCCAATCCCTTGTCTGCAGCTGGGTCTATATTTAGTAGGGGGCTAAGATTTGCAGGAACGTAGAGGAGAGTGCGCTGAAAGATGACACTGCAGCTAGCCTGATGATATCTGGAATATCACAGCGCGGGCAATCCCAACACATGACGACAACATTGGCCTATTGAAAAAAAGAATATTGACTTCTTCAGGGAAACGTAATCATGTAATGCTTAAATTCACAGACTCACTATCTTCACGATAATTAATGCTCACTATAATTAATGCTCAGAGACTAGAGAGTTTATGAATGTGTTTAGAAAATTAAAAAGGAAAAATATAGGAGAAAGGTCCAAAAAAACAAAAACCAGAGGTAATCAAATACCAGGACTACAGCGCAAAATGATTTGACACTGGTCCCTGTTATAAAAGCATCACCAGTGCCAGATTAAGGTCCTCATGGGCCTGGAGCTGAAATCTATGAAGGGCCTATTGTGTACTACGCAGGGGGTGTGACCAGTGATGTGGGGGTGTGGTCTGTGTCATGAGGTGTGGCTAGCACCATGGTGCATAGCTACCCACCTACATTAAACCATCTTCATCTCCCTCCACTCTTTGATTATATGAAGCATACACTACCTTTATTTTTATTTTTTTTATTATTGCACACCCACACATATATAATATATACACATATATATACTGACAATAGCGTTACTAATACCCCTTTTAGACCAGAGCTAAAACCCGGGTTATTGCAGGGTTAACCAGGGTAGCTCCTTGGTGAAAAGGGGACAGGGTTGGATTCCTGGGTGGAGTGACCCGGTAATCCAACCCAGGTAAACTTGCAGGGTTTTACACGGGAATGACCCGTGAAACCCTGCAGTGTAAATGGCACAATCTGGTTCATGATGACCTGGAGAGCGCCGCATGCCTGCCGTTTGGCCGGCTTCTGTGGCGATTGGAGATTACATCAACTCCAAGCGTCCACTTTCGGGTCTCTGCAGACCTGGCTCCGGTGTGAACGGCGCTGACTCGGGAATATCCTGGGTCGGCGCCGGCTAAATTCTGGGTCTGATCCAGTTTTTAACCCTGTTGCAACCTCCGGGTCAGACCCAGAATATAGGTGTAAAAGTAGTATCACACTTAAGCTTTGATTATAGCCGTTTGTCTATGCCTGTTGTTGCGCCGAGTGCTGCACCTTACTCCACTGCATGTTTTGCTTTTGCTGTGAGGGCATCGGCCAATGTGTATGTATGTGTGAATATATATATATATATATATATATATATTATATATGTACACACATACATGCACAGTGTATTATACACACACATACAGTTTGTCTAATATATATATATATATATACAGAAAAAACTGCACATCCTGCTTGCATTATATAACGGTGAGGTGGTCCACTAAGGGCCAAACAGATGGACCGACATACAGGACATGCAAATGGATGGGCACTCTCAATGCAAAAAATATAAATTTTTTATTTAGCTCACATGTTCAAAAGTCAATAGTCCACGTTTCGGTCCAGCAGGACCTTTGTCAAGACACAAAGCATCCAAACAGCACAACAACTTCTGTGGTGGTTGTGCTGTTTGGATGCCTTGTGTCTTGACAAAGGTCCTGCTGGACCGAAACGTCGACTATTGACTTTTGAACATGTGAGCTAAATAAAAAATTTCTATTTTTTGCATTGAGAGTGCCCATCCATTTGCATGTCCTATATATATATATATATATATATATATATATATATATATATATATAAAACAAACACTGTTGGCCGGCACTCCTATGAAGAATTAGCCATATGGCCGGGTGCAAATCCTGGTAGCCCACAAGATGACCCCTTAAATCACATGCACAAAAAGGACAGCACTCCAGTATATGTATATAGATATATATATATATATATATATATATATACACACATATATATATATATATATATATATATATACATATACACGCACTGGAATACATATGTCAGCGTGAGCCCGGCAGGGGTGAAAATCCTGATCGTCCTAGGTATTTACTAACCTAATTTTACCACCTAACCCTCCATTAGGGGTACCTAACCCTAACCTCCCCCCCAAGTGCCTAACACTAATCCCCACTCTAAGTGCCTAAACCTAACACCCCCCTTCCCCGCCGCCTAAACCTAAATCCCCCAGGGGGGTGCCTAACCCTAACCCTCCCTTCCACTAGCCTAAACCTAACCTCCCAGGGGGGTGCCTAACCCTAAGTCCCCCCGAGAACCCTAAACCTAACCCTCCCCGCCCACAGCTATATATATATATATATATATATACACACACACACACAGTATAAATTCATATATAGTGTATATGTTTATATATACACAGTGTTTGTGTGTATGTGTGTATATATATATATGCACACACACATGCACACAATTTGTATACATGGCCTTTTTATTTACAATATATACACACACATTAAATATATTTATAAACATATATTTTTTTATATTTAATAATTTAATTATGTATATGATTGATATGCATACATATACTACTACACAACAGCAGCCTGGCCATAAGGACTGAAATGCAGCTCACCCTTTGGGGGACTTCAAAGATCACACCCAGTGCTGCTGCAGTCACAGAGTCACCAGCTTAAACGGAGGAGCTGTGAGAATGTGACGGAGGTGGTGGTCGGTGCACAGCCTAGGACGGGCTGCGGGAGGACGCGGTGCAGTGGCAGCGGCGGGCGGCATCTATGTGACGTCACGCGCAGTGACGTCACATGACGCGGAGGCTCCGCCGCTGCCAAATAGCTGTTACTAGCGGTGGGAGGGCATTAGAAGCCCAGCCCTCCACAGTGCTCCATTATGTTTATTCAATGGAGGTCCAGTGTCAAAGCCACGCACGGGGGGGTTTATATGCAAAGCCGAGGGGGGGGGGGCGTGGTCGGCCAACTGGCTGCTGCAGAAGGAATGAAACATTCCTTTCAACAGCAGCGCACACACGCATCATAAGGCTGTGGCCTATTCTGATGGTGGGCCTGGAGCTGTAGCTCCATCAGCCCCATTATTAATTCGGCCCTGGGCATCACGGATCTGCCACCGTTCGTGTGTACTACAGAGCTATTGGGAAGAACACGTGATGGAGGGAACTAACTTGGAATAACGGTACAATGGGAAAACTGGGACCGTGCCCATCGTATTTGTGCCAGGCTTATGTCAGTCATACACACAACCCAATACACTCACAGCCATCCAGGTCACAGGCACAAGAAAAGCTTGTTAACATTTGTTTCCATTGCAAAAAACACATTCGCTATTAGGTTTCATTTAATTATAAAGGCTCAGATTTATCAGCGAGTGATATTCTTGTTATCACTCATAACTGATCTTAAATGATGCTCCGACCAATCAGCTCCTAACTGTCATGTGTTTGAAAAATGACAGGAGCTGATTGGTTGGAGCACCAGTTAAGATTAGTAAGGAGTGATAACAAGAATATTACTCGCTGATAAATCTGGGCCTTTATGTTTTCTACAACACAGCAAATATAAAACATCTTTGGGTACAAATGTAAGTAGCATCATTTTTTTTCTTAAATACCCACAGACAATTATAGAATGAATACATGATGCCAATAAAAATTACTTAATTAAAAAAAACCATGATGACTAAAGAAAGCGACTGTCAGTTCTTGAGATGAATTGGTAATGAGCCCAATCAGGAGCAGGTGATCGTCATTATCATCATATCAGTCATTAGGCCCCACACCCCATGCAGCAATATACTGGGAATAGCGACTCTATGAAGAGCAAGCAGGGTCAAAATTATGCGATGCAGGGAAATCGCCAAGTGGAGTGGGCGCAGTGATAACCAGTTCCCATACTGGTCACCACAGTGCTGGCTCCTGTATTACATGCAGAACCTTATGTTTTATGCATATGCAATAGATCTCTTTCTGAATTTGTTGTTTTAGGCTTTCCGTTGCTGTTTTTTTCGAATATAACACACAGAAAATGCGAATATATGTGTAAACTCATGTAAATAATCTATGTACAAATGGCAAGTTCTAAAGTCATCAATAGTAATGGATGAGCTCTTATGTAACCACTTGGGATCATTAGGAAAATGTATATATTAGTAGCAATAGTACACCCATTTTTTTTAGTGGCATAATTAAAAAATAATAATAAAAATAATATTAATTATAAATTATAATGCCATATATGTGTCCTCAAACATAAATAATAATTGTATAATGGTATTACAGGTTGAGTCTCCCATATCCAAAATGCTTGGGACCAGGGGTATTTTGGATATCGGAATATTTCGTCTTTTGGAATATTTGCATACTATAATGAAATATCTTGGGAATGGGACCCAAATCTAAACACAGAATGCATTTATGTTTTATATACACCTTATACACACAGCCTGGAGGTAATTTTATACAATATTTCTAATAATTTTGTGCATCAAAAAAAGTTTGTGTACATAAATGTAAGCTCTTACAAGCAGGGCCTCTATCCTCTTGTGCTTCTCCTTACTTTACTTTCACCTACTTCTTACCCCCCACCAGGGCACCTAACACTTGGTTGCTTACGTTCTGTTGCATATCTAGGTGTTATGGTCACTTATGTATCAATGTATATTATCCATGTCCTTGTCCTATTTTTACTGTAAGTCAGTTGTCAAATTATTTGTTTATGTACTTTGTAAGGCGCTGCGGAACACTTGTGGCGCCATATAAATAAAGGATAATAATAATAATAATAATAAATGAAATTAATTTATGTTTCATATACATCGTATACACACAGCCTGAAGATTACTTTATACTATATTTTTAATAATGTTGTGCCTTAAACAAAGTTTGTGTACATTGAACCATCAGAAAGCAAAGGTTTTACTATCTCAGTAATGCTACAAAAAATCCATATTTCAGAATATACCGTATTTTGGAATATTTGGATATGGGAGACTCAACCTGTATTGGAAACTATATAGAATTATATGGAGATACCAAAAGAGGGAAAAAAATAGTGACTTCTAAAAACGTACAAAAATCAATATGGGTATATTTGGCTATGAGCTAGGGCAGTGATTCCCAACCTCGGTCCTCAAGGCACACTAACAGTCCTGGTTTTAGTGATATCCATGGTTGAGCACAGATGGTTAACTAAAAATAACTGAAGTACTAATTAAGTCACCTGTACTCAAGTATGGTCATCCTTAAAACCTGAACTGTTAGTGTGCCTTTAGGACCGTGGTTGGGAACCCCTGAGCTAGGGAATAACTACAGACAGTGTTTACAGGTTGAGGGGCCTATTCATCATCACTTAATCACAGATATCTCCTGCTTACCTTCCTCTTGCGGAATGGCCCGCTGTCCCCATACACTAGTATGGGGACAGAATTCATCAAGCTCCAAAAATATATTTTCGGAGCTTGACTGCGGGAGCATTCGCCATCTTCAGAAGGGAATGTTCCTGCTTCGGGATCGCAACCCGCTCCTTCCCTACGGGAAGGAGGTCCAGGTTACGATGTGGGATCCTTTCGGATGCCTCCGCCCCTGACCGGCTTCTTCCGCCGGACGTCGGGGATCAAGTGCGCATGTGTGACCTGTAGGTCGCGCATGCGCAGTCTCGTCACTGCTCCGACAGGAGCAGTGAAAAGATTCACTGCTCCGAAGAGGAGCAGTGAAGCTGCTCGTGGGGACAGCTAATTTCGTATTGATGAAGTGCTCCGGTACCCGCAGCGAGTTAGAATGTTAATTATCGGACCCCAATAATTAACATCATGAATAGGCCCCTGAGTCTCCCATATCCAAAATGCTTGGGACCAGGGGTATTTTGGATATTGGAATATTCTGTAATTTGGAATATTTGCATACCATAATTAAATATCTTGTGAATGGGACCCAAATCAAATCTAAACACAGAATGCATTTATGTTTTATATACACCTTATACACACAGCCTGAAGGTAAGTTATACAATATTTTCAATAATTTTGTGGCTCAAAGTTTGTGTACAAACATGAAATTCATTTATATTTCATATACACCTTATACACACAGCCTGAACGTCATTTTCTACAATATTTTTAATAATTTTGTGCCTTAAACAAAGTTTGTGTACATTGAACCATCAAAAAGCAATGGTGTCACTATCTCAACCTCAAAAAATTCTGTATTTCAGAATATTTGGATATGGGAGACTCAACCTGTACTTGGAACATTAGCAGGAATGATAGATCTTTAGTTACTTGATATAAATTATGATATTTGGTAGCTCTTACTATTGGTTAGTGTTGTCGGTAAACTGCATAGGATGTGACTGTGTGATCCTGTTTTGCAGATAGTAGTGACAGTGAACTGGAGCTATCGACAGTGCGTCACCAGCCAGAGGGACTGGAACAGCTCCAGGCTGTCACCAAATTCACAAAGAAGGAGCTCCAGTCCTTATACAGAGGATTTAAAAATGTGAGCATGTAGTCCCTTTCATTGTCCCCACTCATTGTAACATAACCTTATACTGGTGCCAGTGACATCCTCCATTGGTTGTGGTCTATGTCAGGTGTCTGGCTATAACAACGATTTTAGCTATGTTTCAGTTGATTTCCCATTACACATTCAGAGGTATATTTACTATAGATAATTTTTATTTTGTGGACTTCAAAACCGACTGAAATTGACACCATGTTTGACTGTCCAAATCGCATATTTACTAACAGTCGGTTTTAAATTAGATTTGAAAAATCGACGTCGATGTCAGTTGGATTTTGCAGATGTAAATGGTCGGTTTTGATTTTCCAGTTCAAAACAGATGGCAAATACAACCTAAGACACGACTACAAACAAAATCCAGAAAAGAAGCACTGCACAGATTACTATGACCAGTGCAGTCTTCTTAGGGTTCAAAAAAAAAGTGTTAAAGAATAAAACAGCATGCGGTTCCCCCTTAAAACGTAGCCAGTCGGGAACCTTTCAGCCTTGTCTGGTCATTTAAAATCTGGGGAAACAAAAGGCGTAGAGATCCCCTTATTTTCCATTAACCAGCACCGGGATGAACCATCCTGGGTGGTAACGCCATAGTGTGGGGTCCCTCTGCCAAAGCACTAACCATCCCCAAACTTGTCATCCCAGGGCTGGAATTCTTCGCAAAGTAGGGATCCCCCTCCCAAGGCTGTTTATGGATTTAGGGAAGGAATACACCCTGTTTAAAAAAATATATATATATATATATATATATATATATATATATATATATATATATATCTATATATATATATATATACACTGCATATATTATTTTAGCTTTATGACCACTAACTCTCTCCTATCTGGAACCACACTCGTGTGACACCACCTCTCATGCCAAATAAACGTACTCTCCTCTGATATAATTTCCATTCTAACATCAGTTAAAAGATTCCCTCTCCTATGCGACTGGTGGCAATGCTTCCTCTAACATCTGGTGATAATACTATCTTCTATGACTGGTTATATTATTGTCTCTAGTGCTGGCTGAAAATGCTTTCTTCTATGAATGGTGACTTTGCTCTTTCTTTTGTGTCAGATTAATGTACTCTCCTCTGTGACTAGCGATAATAATTCAGATGAAGAGACTCTCTCAGTGAATGTTGGTAGTCCTCCGTCTGGTGTCAGATTAAAGTAGTCTACTCTGTCAACGGTCCTAATCACCTCCCTAGTCTCAGGGTGAGGATACTCTGCTCTGTTTCTGCTGATAGTCCTCTCTCTAGTGTCAGGTTGAGGTTACTCTCCACTGTTTTTGCTGATAGTCCTCTCTTTGGTGTCAGGGTGAGGATACTCTCACCTGTTTTTGCTGATAGTTCTCTCCCTAGTGTCAGGGCGAGGATACTCTCCTCTGTTTCTGCTGATAGTCCTCTCTCTAGTGTCAGGGTGAGGCTACTCTCCTCTGTTTCAGCTAATAGTCCTCTCTCTAGTGTCAGGGTGAAGATATTCTCCTATGTTTTATATGATAGTTCTCTCCCTAGTGTCAGGGTGAGGATACTCTCCTCTGTTTCTGCTGACAGTCCTCTCTCTAGTGTCAGGGTGAGGATATTCTTCTATGTTTTATATGATAGTTCTCTCTCTAGTGTCAGGGTGAGGATACTCTCCTCTGTTTCTGCTGACAGTCCTCTCTCTAGTGTCAGGGTGAGGATATGCTCCTCTGTTTCGGCTGATAGTTCTCTCTCTAGTGTCAGGGTGAGGATATTCTCCTACGTTTCATATGATAGTTCTCTCCCTAGTGTCAGGGTGAGGATACACTCCTCTGTTTCTGCTGACAGTCCTCTCTCTAGTGTCAGGGTGAGGATACGCTCCTCTGTTTCGGCTGATAGTCCTCTCTCTAGTGTCAGGGTGAGGATATTCTCCTACATTTCATATGATAGTTCTCTCCCTAGTGTCAGGGTGAGGATACTCTCCTCTGTTTTTGCTGATAGTCCTCTCTCTAGTGTCAGGGTGAGGATACGCTCCTCTGTTTCGGCTGATAGTCCTCTCTCTAATGTCAGGGTGAGGATATTCTCCTCTGTTTCTGCTGATAGTCCTCTCCCTAGTGTCAGGGTGAGTCTACTCTCCTATGTTTCAGCTGATTGTCCTCTCTCTAGTGTCAGGGTGAGGATATTCTCCTACGATTCATATGATAGTTCTCTCCCTAGTGTCAGGGTGAGGATACTCTCCTCTGTTTCTGCTGATAGTCCTCTCCCTAGTGTCAAGGTGAGGATAATCTCCTCTGTTTCGGATGATAGTCCTCTCTCTAGTGTCAGGGTGAGGATACTCTCCTATGTTTCTGCTGATAGTCCTCTCCCTAGTGTCAGGACGAGGATACTCTCCTCTGTTTCTGCAGATAGTCCTCTCTTTAGTGTCAGGGCGATGCTACTCGCCTCATTTTCTGTTGACAGACCTTTCTCTAGTGTCAGGGTGAGGATACTGGCCCTGATTCAGCAGCGTTCGCAGATGCAACTGCGTATGCAGATCATCCGATTGTTCACTAGAGCGCATGCGTAAAAGCTGCACTGCATGTGCTCTGCGATCGCACTGCGATTACGGATGAACAGAGGAAGCCATCACAGAGTGACTGACAGGCTGTGACCATTTGGGGGTGGTGACGGGGGATGGTACCAATGTATACGCTGGAGTGCGACATAGTGCGGATGTGAGAAAGTAGCAGTGGGCGTCTCTATGCCCGCTGCGATGTGGCAGGCATTAGCATATATTTGCAGCTGCATTCCGTATGGATTCGCAGCTGCATACGCAATAGCGATCCTTGCTGAATCAGGCCCACTCTTCGCTGTTTCTGATGATAGTCCTCTCATTTGTGTCAGGGAGAGGATACTTCCCACTGTTTCTGCTTATAGTCCTCTCTCTAGTGTCAGGTGAGGATACTGTCCTCTGTTTTTGCTGATAGTTCTTTCCCTAGTGTCAGGGTGAGGATACTCTCCTCTGTTTTTGCTGATAGTCCTCTCTCTAGTGTCAGGGTGACGATACTCTACTATGTTTCTTGCTAATAGTCCTCTCTCTAGTGTCAGAGTGAGGATACTCTTCTGTTTCTGCGGTTAGTCCTCTCCCTAGTGTCAGGACGAGGATACTCGCCTCTTTTTCTGTTGACAGACCTTTCTCTAGTGTGAGGGTGAGGATACTGGGCCTTATTCAGCAGCGTTCGCAGATGCAACTGCATACGCAGATCGTCCGATTGTTCACTAGTGCACATGCGTAAAAGCCGCACTGCATGTGCTCTATGACCGCAGTGCGATTACGGATGAACAGAGGAAGCCATCGCAGTGAGTGACAGGCTGTGACCGTTTGGGGGCGGTGACGGAGGATGAAACCAATGTATACGTCAGAGTGCAACGTAGTGCGGATGTGAGAAGGCAGCAGTGGGCGTCTCTATGCCCACTGCAATGTGTCAGGCATTGGCATACATTTGCAGCTGCGTTCCATACGGATTTGCAGCTGCATACGCAATAGCGATCCTTGCTGAATCAGGCCCACTCTTCCCTGTTTTTGATGATAGTCCTCTCACTTGTGTCAGGGAGAGGATACTTCACTTCCTGCTGATAGTCCTCTATCTAGTGCAGAGGTTCCCAAAGTCCGCCATTACAGTCCACGTTTTAGGGCTATCCATGCTTGAGGACAGGTGACTTACTTAGTACCTCAATCCATTTGATTTAACCATCTGGACTTAAGCTTGGATATGCCTAAAATGTGGACTGTAATGGCGGACTTTGGGAACCTCTGATCTAGTGTCAGGGTGAGGATACTCTCCACAGTTTCTGCTGATAGTCCTCTATCTAGTGTCAGGGTGAGGATACTCTCCTCTGTTTTTGCTGATAGTCCTCTCTCTAGTGTCAGGGTGAGGATACTCTTCTATGTTTCTGCAGATAGTCCTCTCTCTAGTGTCAGGGTGAGGATACTCTCCTATGTTTCTGCTGATAGACCTCTCCCTAGTGTCAGGGTGATGATACTCTCCTATGTTTCTGCAGATAGTCCTCTCTCTAGTATCAGGGTGAGGATACTCTTCTGTTTCTGCGGTTAGTCCTCTCTCTAGTGTCAGGGCGATGCTACTCGCCTCTTTTTCTGTTGACAGACCTTTCTCTAGTGTCAGGGTGAGGATACTGGGCCTTATTCAGCAGCGTTCGCAGATGCAACTGCATACGCAGATCGTCCGATTGTTCACTAGTGCACATGCGTAAAAGCCGCACTGCATGTGCTCTATGACCGCAGTGCGATTACGTATGAACAGAGGAAGCCATCGCAGAGTGAGTGACAGGCTGTGACCGTTTGGGGGCGGTGATGGGGGATGATACCGATGTATACGTCAGAGTGCGACGTAGTGCGGATGTGAGAAGGCAGCAGTGGGCGTCTCTATGCCTGCTGCAATGTGTCAGGCATTGGCATACATTTGCAGCTGCGTTCCATACGGATTTGCAGCTGCATACGCAATAGCGATCCTTGCTGAATCAGGCCCACTCTTCACTGTTTTTGATGATAGTCCTCTCACTTGTGTCAGGGAGAGGATACTTCACTTCCTGCTGATAGTCCTCTATCTAGTGCAGAGGTTCCCAAAGTCCGCCATTACAGTCCACATTTTAGGGCTATCCATGCTTGAGTACAGGTGACTTACTTAGTACCTCAATCCATTTGATTTAACTATCTGGACTTAAGCTTGGATATGCCTAAAATGTGGACTGTAATGGCGGACTTTGGGAACCTCTGATCTAGTGTCAGGGTGAGGATACTCTCCACAGTTTCTGCTGATAGTCCTCTATCTAGTGTCAGGGTGAGGATACTCTCCTTTGTTTCTGTTGCAGGTGACAACTCCTTGATGATAGGTTATGATAGTTATTGTAATAGTGATCAATGAATTTCTAGTGATAAATCATGGAAATTACACAAGTTATAAGTCTCTGTAGTAACAGCTGCCAATAATCGAGTGGTCATAACCGTCTCTCTAGTGGTCACAATTGTTAATGTAGTTGCTGGTGGAAATCATGGTTAATTAGTGATCGCAATTGCAACTACGTATGCAGATAGAGCGATTGTTAGCCATTGCGCATACGTATGCACCGCACTGCGATTACGCACGCAGATAGGAACTCATTGCAGAGGGTGAGTGACAGGCCGTGATCATTTGAGGGTGGTGACGGGGGAGTGGTTGCAAAAACGCAGGTGTGCCTGTCAGTTTGAACGTCGTTGCATGGGCGTGCATAAATTAGCCACTGCGATTGCTTACGCAGCTTGAGAGCCTTCTGTGTGTGACGAGACTTGTCATTTCTACGACGGATCAGACCTGCTGTAATTGTGCGTGAAGGGCCGATGTGCTTCGATGTATACACAGGACTGCAAGGTATTATGGATGTGAGAAAGCAGTAGTGGGCGTCTCTATGCTGGCTGAGCTGTGGCAGGCATTAGCATATTTTCGCAGCTGCATTGCGTGTGATTACACAGCTGCAATGGCAATTGCGATCCATGCTGAATCAGGCCCTATGACAGCAATACACTTACAAATGAACTTGTCTCTTTTTCTACAGGAGTGCCCTAGTGGGTTGGTGGATGAAGAAACATTCAAGTTGATCTACTCACAATTTTTCCCCCAAGGAGGTCAGTGAATTCTAATCAGTCTGTCTATTAGTCATATCTGTCAAGGTGCCTACATACTAGGCTATTTTTTACACGATCCGCCCGATTACGTTGCATCTGAACAAGAGATCGTGTAAAATATGTCCCAATCATGAGTGTCTACTCACGATCACTATGCCGATGCGCGTGCCAGCTGGTCGTACATCGCATCTTCAGATCTTGCCTGCTGCAGGCAAGATCTGGCAATCTCAGTCAGGAGGCACGATAGATCATTTGTCACATTGGACAGTTTGTGACAGCAAATCATGCCCACGACTGCCGGGGAACTGCTGGGGAGAGTTCAAGGGGAAATCGGACACGATATCGCATCGTGACCACATCGCCTAGTGTGTAGGCACCTTCAGATATGTTGAGCACCTGGTAGTGGTTCTTCCACCGCTGTGTATATTGCTATGGAGAACAGAGATAACATACCAGATACTTATTAGACCAATTAATAGCACTTGGTTTGTTGACTTTTGTTATTCTGATTACTTACTAACTAGAGCAACATTAGTTCTTATTTTAACGGTATAGCATTCCATCTGCTGTCTGTAATGATTAAAAAGGAATGGATTCGTTATACAAGTAAATATTATTCCTTAGCTATCTTCTTCTTTTTTATTTCAGCAATGAATATGACAGCAACTATACCACAAAACCTAAAATAAAACTTTACTAATATAAAACTTATATATATATATATATATATATATATATATATATATATATATATATATATATACACACTCCACATCATACGTGTCTACTTTTGCAAACCAGTTTCAGGGGGATTGTAGGTGGTAGCAGAATGTTCCGCACAAACGGCACGTTACTGAGGAGGCGTATCATGTTCCACTCAAAGGGCGTGTCTAGCTCCACCTATGGGTGTGTCTATTGTCACTCAGGGGCGTGTCCTGCAGTGGCAGGTGAAAACTATAGTACTAAGAGCAGCATACCCCAGAGTTAGTTTTTCTATGGGTATCATACTACCAGAGGTTATATAGTAAAAGCCGCAAATCATGTATCATGTGTTATTCCCTTTATATATGTTTGCGATGAAGGTATGCAGAGCATGGAAATGTTGCCCCCTCTGAGTACCATTCTACAAACTAAATCATTGGCTACTATTGCCTGAGCACATTTTATGGTTAATATCAGGCTTGCCTACCCTCCCAATTTTAGTGGGAGGCTCTTGATTTTTAATGAGCTCTGAAAATACAGCAGCCTGTTTGAAAAATATGCCAATCAAATGTTAAGACATAGTTGACTCTAATATTTAAAACACGGAGCCATTTTCTGTTATTTAATAAAAAATATATATATATATAAAAACCATAAAATGTCCTCAGACAATAGTAGCCAATGATTAGTGTTTGTAGAAATGTGCTCAGAGGGCAGCTGTATTTTTAGAGCTCCCTTATTTTGCTATATCCTGTCACAATAAATGGATGGCTGTCAGTGAGTGCCCTTTCACAGTACAGTTAATGCCTGTGACACTCAGGGGGTCATTCAGACCCGGTCGTTAGAGCCGATGCGCTCGGACCGGGTCGATGGCCCCCCACAGAGCATGCGCACGACGGCGCCGTCGCCGTCGTGCGCATGTGTGAGACCCGCTACGACCGACAGCGCCGGTTGTAGCAGGTCTCGATCCAAAGGGGGCGAGCTGTCGATGTTGATTGACAGCTCGCCCCGTTTGGAAGGCGGGCCGGGGGGGTGGCAGCCCAAACGGGGGCGTTCCCATGGGAACGCCTACCGTTTGGGGGCGGCCCCACTGACATCACTCAGACAGAGCCGAAAGCTCTCCGGGGCTTACGACAAGGGAGACCCTACCCTAGGGTCTCGTCGTAAGCCCCGATGGTCACGATGGTCTTGACCATCGCGACCATCACCTTAGGCAGTCGTAAGGCTGTGGGTGTTAACCCACAGCCTTACCACCGCAAAGGAGGACGTCTTGAAAATTCAAGAGGTCCTCCCCTCATTCAGACCGACCGCACGCTCTGTGCGACCGGCTCTGAATGAGGTCCTCAGCACCCAGCCACCATAGTCTATAATATATATGACGCAGTTCACTTCATTTTAATGACTTACATTTGAGGCCGCTGTGGGGGGAGAAAAGGCCACCACACCTCTGCTGCCCGACACCTGCGCTGCTGATCTGCACTCACCGCTGTTACTGTACCTCCACCGATTCCGCCGCGGCCAAGCACAGTCTGGAGATCATTCAGACCCGGTCGCAAGAGGCCGCTCGCTCGTACGGGGCCGCTGTTAAGCGACCACGCATGCATACACTTCGTTCTGCACGTGCGCGAACTACTCACAGCATCGGAATCAGCTCGCTCGCTAAGGAAAGACAGCCCAGTGTAATGAGTGACAGAAGAGGCCGTTTGTGGGTGGTCACAGGGGCAGAACACTAATAACAGGGGAGTGGAGGTCCGAACGCAGGCGTTCTTGTTTGTTGCTACACCGTTTCTAAAGCATGCATAATTAACAGGCAGCATCATAGTACATGTCACCAGCCTTTTTTTTACACTGAAATCCTCGCAGTGCTTGTGGTAAGGTAAGGCAACCCACAAGCGCTGCAAACTCTTCCGATGGTCCTCGATGTACCAATGTTTTAATACACTTCCTGGAGATGAGGTGCGCTAGTGGGCGTCTCTACATACGTTAATGGCCATCTGCATACACAAAGTGATCGCTCGCAAATACAAAGTGGTCGTGCTTATGCCTTTCCGAGCGAGCACATGACATGGCGAATTTGCATACACTGGGGGCGAGCGATCACATCTAGCGAGCAGCTCTGAATCAGGTCCTCTGTGCACTGCTGACTAGCTGGCCACCGCTACCCACAACCCCGCGGTGGCCGGCCTTTAAGGAATATGGCCTCACGCGTCATTACGTTCCCTTGCAGACTCCGCCCCCCGGCATTCCGGACTCCCGCATGCGCAGTCTGATGTTTCAGAAACTGGGAGTTTATTTACACATTGCGGGACAGCAGGAGGCTTCATTAAAAATCGTGAGCATTCCGCTAAAATCGGGAGGGTAGGCAAGTCTGTTCCACATACTAATACTCACATTCATAAATATATATGGAAACATTTGAGCATTTACCAAAACTGATGATAATCGAGGTAAAGTGGGATTGTGGTGGTAGATTTCATTTTCTAAGCTTACCAGACTTCCTGTCTCGGCATGAAATTGCCTATTACAGAGTAACTTGCACTCACTCGTACAGCAAATGTTAATTTGATGCCAAATATCTCACGTTCTGACACTTATATACTTTCACAGGGATGTCACTTATTCTCATTATTTAAAGGCAAAAAGTACAGTAGAGTGTGTCACATGACATATAGGGCCAAATTCAGAGCTTACGCTAATGCAATCACAACTGCATACTCTGACGGATCGCAGCTGCTAACATATGCTAATGATTTCCAAAACACAGCAGTGCATAGGGACGCCCACTGCTGCCTTCTCATTTCCGTCAGACAACGTACAACAGCGTAAACATCGGTACTATCGACGCACATCGGGTAGTCGTGCAGCATGCAAGTCAAGTCTGATCAAACACTGCAGCTCTCCTAACAATCTTCATGCTCCAATACAGAATAGTGGTTGCTCATATCAGCTTAATGGTGTTTCACAGGTGCTTGTAAAGGGAGGGGAATACTCTCGACTACAGGAAAAAAAAGAAAAAAAAGTCCCGCCCCCCTACCTCCAACAAAACACCAGCACAAAGGCTTGAATAGTACATGATAATAGAAATCCAGAGGTCTTTGTTGCATATATTTGCAAATATATGGTGAAGTGCCTTCATACTCCGAAGGCAATCGCTATATGGCTAATTTATGTGCGCCCCTGAAACGACGATTAAACGGTCAGACTCACCTGCGTTTTCTAACCACTCTGTCACCATCCTCAAACGCTGACTACCTGTCACTCACTTTGAGTGTTTTCTGTGTATGCGCAATGCTACTGCTGCATGTGCGCATTGAGGCGTTTGCGCATGTGCAATAGCCAACAATCAAATGTTCTGCAAAAATATCGGCATTAGGTCCGTCTCTGAATCAGTCCCATAATCCCATCATGTCACGCTGACATCTATGCATGTGACACTTTTGCATTCTACTGCTGCCTTTTTCATATCAAGGGACCGTCTACCAAGAAAACACTTCTGACACTGTAACACAGCCACCAACCGCCTATATTGGTGACATCAGATATAACAGATCTATGAGCTATTGTGGCTTACAATTTTTGAAGTTGAGTCTTTATCTTCCATAGCCCACTACAACCATGACTTTCTGCACCAATATTATGCACTATGGCTCTGATTCAGAGCCGGACGCTCTGACAGAGCACTCGCTCTGAATTTTTTTTTTTTAGAACGGTCTCCTGGCCGCTCGCATAGCTGTGGGTGACCACCCACAGCTATAGCGAGCGGCCAGGAAGATGGTCAAGACCATCGCGACCATCGGGCTTGCAACGAGACCCTTGTGGTAGGGTCTCGTTGCCGCAAGCCCCAGAGAGATTTCGGCTCAAACAGAGCCGAAATCTCTCCCACTGACATCACTCGTGATGTCAGTGGGGCCGCCCCCAAACGGAGGCATTCACAGGGCAACGCCTCCGTTTAGGCAGCCACTCCCCCGGCCTGCCCACCAAAGGGGGCATGCTGTCACTCAACATCGACAGCACGCCCCCTTTGGTACGAGACCCGGAGCGACGGATTGCCCGTCACTATCCGGGTTTCGCGCATGCGCACGACGGAGCTCCCTCCGTCATGCGCATGCATACTAGGGCACCATCGACCCGCTTGCGAGTGCTCAGCGCTAGCGAGCGGGTCAGAATCAGGCCCTATGTTTTATCTGACTGATTGCAGCCTGTGATGTCTCTAGATCAAGCCATGCGCCGGATCTGCACATGTTCAGAATCTTCAGATCTGTGTCTGCAACAACGGTCAGGGGCAGAACTCTGGGAGACAATGGAGGCACCTGCCACCAGGCTCCAGCTCTGAAGGGGGCACCTCCTCCATCGTCCACAACATATTCACCCCACTTAGGGCTGTAACTATGTACCCAGAGTGTACAGTCACGGCCGCCCAATATATGGCACCCCTTCCCGGCACCTGAGAAGCCACCATACACTAGTGGAGAGCTCCATGTCAGACCATCAGCTGCTGCCTTCGTCTATCTATAGCCTGTCTGCATGCAAATTGCTACATTACAGTGTCAACGGCTGTGACGGGGGGGGCACCAAATTACAACTTGCCTCCGGGAGTCAGGAATGAACTTATGACACTGACAACGGTCACAGTGGCCCCTAAGCCGCAGCATGGTTGGTGTACTGCAGCTGCTTTGTGGCGGGGTAGGGGAGGCGATGGCCAGCATCCCAGAAAACGGGAGCATATCCACCCCGTATCCTGGGCTTGCTGAGGTCACTGGCTGTGTACTTGGACGCAGTTTCAGTGGCCCCAGCAGTATGAATTCACCGGACATCCTACGTAACCCACGGGTTACTCAGATGGCCGATGTTCACGTTCTCGCAGTTGATCACAAAAACCTGCAGTGGGCGTGGGGCAATAATGTGCACGTCTGGGGAGAGTCCAGGCCACAAGGGGCTTGAGTCGCGGTGGCAACAGCGTGGAAAAGGTCAAGTCGTGCCCTTCGTGGTTAATTGAACTGATGTACTGGCAAGAGAAAGACCCCACCAGGACATTGCTTGTAAAGGACAGAAACAAGCTCATGTTCCTTCAGTCTGTTGCACAAAACTATTTAATATTGTGTGTAGGTACTGTATAATTTTTAGCCATCTAGCTGATTTTGAGCTAGTCATTATAAAAAGGACTGTAAGTGATTGTAAGGAATATGGGGTCTGATTCAGAGTTGTTTAATTACCCAATGGTTTTCGTACATCTCACATGGTTGGAGATCTGCGCCAATGCTGTAGCGCAGTTTGGGGGTAAAGGGGGGGGGTGTTAGGCAGTGCCCCAGAAAATAGGGGCTAGGGGCATGTTGGTCTCGTTTTCTGGGCATGCTGAAGCTAGTGGCTGCTTCCTTGTATACAGCTTCACTGGCTTCAGCTGTGTGAAAGCAACAGCCATCCTGAACAGCCTGTTACCCAGATGACCGATGTTCACGCAGAGCAGAGGAGTAGTGTGTAGCCAGGGCACCCGGAGCACGTGCATTCTATGGTGCCCCCCTCAAATAAAAATATAGATTAGGGACAGTCCCCTGTAGTGCCTCCTGTAGTGGTGCCCATAAACAATGCCCCCTGTTGTGGTGCCCATATTCAGTGCCCCCTGTAGTTGTGTCCATATGCAGTGCCCTCTGTTGTTGAGCCCATATGCAGTCCCTCCTATATGCAGTGCCCCCCCAGTAGTTGTGCCCCTTAAAGTAGTGCCCCCATGCTGTGCCCCCTGTAGTAGCGCCCATATGCACTGCCCCCTGTTGTGGTGCCCATATGCATTGCCCCCTGTAGTGGTGCTCATATGCAGTGCCCCCTGTAGTGGTGCCCATATGCAGAGCCCCCCGTAGTTGTGCCCCTTTGCCCCTTAAAGTAGTGCCCCTGTAATTCTGTCCCCCAACTGTAGTTCTTCCCCCTCCCCCACCAGTACTTACCCGATCCATTGCGGCCATCGTCTGGGCTGTCGTTGCCACTGCCGCCCTGACTGGAGCTAACTAGATCCAGCAGGCGCAGCCGTGCAGGCTCCTCAGTGCATCAATGATCTGCATCAATGAGAACCCATGATCTGCATCAATGGGAACGCTGGCCTCTGAAGTGATTGGAGGCTTCCTTAGCCTCCGATCACTTCAAAGGCCAGCGTTCACAGTTCAGAGCTGGCACCAAGCAGGCTGTCAGCTTAGACAACTGCCGGGTACACAGCGCGCGGCGCCTCCGGACAACTTCGGTGCCTGGAGCTTGCGCTCCACTGGAACCACCCTCCCTATGCCCCTGACGCAGAGTGATCCAATGCTGCGTCAGCCGCAGCATACAAAGATGCAGCGGCTGTACAAAAGCATACAACCATAAATCAGGCATGATAATCCAGACGCAAATAAGCACATTCAAATGACACGATTTCATCATTTTTGTTTTTCAATTACATTTTTGTGTGACATCCTAAAACAAGACGCTAACTTGGTTGTGCTAAAACCAAAACCAACATCAAAATATAATGATGGATTCAGAAACAAACAAAACAACGGGGCTGTCCCCAGAGTCCAGTCATTAATAACTCCTTCACAAATGGAAACTGGTATTCTCTATTTAGAAGCCTTTTGTTACTGGAACACTGGGCCTAATTCAGACCTGCTCGCGAGTGCTGAGCGCTCGCAAGTGGGTTGATGGAGCCCTAATGCGCATGCGTACGACGGAGGGAGCTCCGCCGTGCGCATGCGCGAGACCCGCATAGCGACAGCCAAGCTGTCACTATGGGTCTCGCACCAAAGGGGGCGTGCTGTCGATGGTGACTGACAGCACGCCCCCTTTGGTGGGCGTGCCGGGGGCGTTGCTGCCCAGACGGAGGCGTTCCCATGGGAACGCCTTCCGTCTGGAGCCGGCCCCACTGACATCACTAGTGATGTCAGTGGGAGTGCTTTTGGCTCTGATAGAGCCAAAAGCACTCCTGGGCTTGCGGCAACGAGACCCTACCGTAGGGTCTCGTCGCAAGCCTGATGGTCGCGATGGTCTTGACCAGGAGGCCGCTCCATTTTTAGGTAGGAGGGCCCTGATTCAGGGCCTGATTCAGAACCGGATGCTCTGACCAGAGCGCTCGCTCTGAATCAGGGCCCTCCTACCTAAAAATGGAGCGGCCTCTTGGACGCTCGCATAGCTGTGGGTTACCACCCACAGCTTATGCGAGCGTCCATGATGATGGTCGCGATGGTCAAGACCATCGTGACCATCGGGCTTGCGACGAGACCCTTCGGTAGGGTCTCGTGGCCGCAAACCTGGAGTGATTTTGGCTCTATCAGAGCCAAAATCACTCCCACTGACATCACTAGTGATGTCAGTGGGGCCGGACCCAGACGGTAGGCGTTCCCATGGGAACGCCTCCGTCTGGCAGCCATGCCCCCGGCACGCCCACCAAAGGGGGTGTGCTGTCAGTCACCATCTACAGCACGCCCCCTTTGGTGCGAGACCCGGAGCGAGAGCTTGGCTGTTGCTATGCGGGTCTCACGCATGCGCACGACGGAGCTCCCTCCGTCGTGCGCATGCGCATTAGGGCACCATCGACCCGCTTGCGAGCGTCCTACGCTCACGAGCGGGTCTGAATTAGGCCCTCAGAGTGAGCGCTCTGGTCAGAGCGTCCGGCTCTGAATCAGGCCCACTGGGTCCATGGTTGGTTTCAATCAAGTGACACAACAATCTAGAATGGCTATCAATGGCTGCCCTATACCTTGAAATGGTAAAAGGTCAAAAGACCCCTTTTACATTAATGTACATCCCACTGACCTTCATGCATAATATTGTAAAGTCTGTATTCAGGGTAAAGGGAGTAATAAAGATCTGAGGGGTAATGTTTCACTTATCATGGCAAAATATGTGCAAAAAAGCTCTTCAGAAAATGCAGATCAATAAGGTGAGATGTAGTGGAGTAGGAGGAATGGGATTGAAATGCCGGCGGGTGCCTTGCGTACGCCGGTCATGTGACTACATCCCGAGTAGGACATTGAGAACAGAGCATATATTTTCGTTAAGTATTCTTTTAATGTAATCATGGGATTTAGCCTGTGACCTCTAAAATCACTTTTTTTTTCTTATCAAAATCAGATCCAGTTAAGGTATAAACGTGTTTTCATCAGTGGCGGCTCCTATCATATTCTGTGAAAGGGGGCTGCCTGCGCTGCGGTCTGGTTGGAGGTCCGGAATGTTGCAGCGCCTGCCAGGTACATTGTGTATGCACAATGGATCTGACAGGTGCCGCAACTGGCACATATGTGCAAACACCGGCTTCTAGGGACTACAACGGCTGCAAAAGTCTACACTGGCTTTAGAAATTTGAATGAATTCATCTCTGTGGGTCATTTTTTTGCCTATCTTCTTTGAATCATCAATTACTCTCTCGCAGTTACCTTCTGATCTCCACTAACATGCTAAATAATCTCTGCCATACATCCGGCACCAGCACCTGCATCTGTTATAAATAATATAGCAACTTGGACTTCCAGTACTGTAAATATAGCTTTCCAGTATTTATAGAAAATGTCTTAGAAACTTCAACTTTGATGGTTTGAAACAGATGCATGAGTTTGTGTTGAATCAATGTTTTGGAAAGATGCGCCCCAGCGTTGATAATTTGCCTATTATAATAGAGGCGAAATCCCATACATTTCTTCAAGTTCTGTGCGGATAGTATTTACTACAGTTGCCCGACTTTCCTCAATAGGATGATTCCAGGCCTATCTGATCTCTGTTAGAGATGTATTCAGGCTCCTGGTACACCCCTCCATATTTAGTGGCGGTGCGCCTAGTTATCCGGTATTTGGCACACGGTATGAGATAAATCAGAGGAAATAACAGGGATTCAACTTCCTTTCACCCCTGAATTTTGACTTCTTAACTTAACAGATTCACCTATCTCCCAATTTAAGAAGTCACTCTTCAAACACCTGATGTTTGCCGCAAGAGGTGTCATCCCTGGCCTTTGCAGGCCCATCACCCGGTCCACAGTCTCTCAGTGGTTCAAGTGTATTGATCCCTGCGTGATAATGGAGGACCTTACATCCTCAGCCTTAGGCAACAACATGGAATTCACTAGTTGAGATTTATTGAATTTCACAGCTGTAAAAGTTATCTGCAGTCATCCCTTAGTGATGCAACTGCCTCAACAGCCTCTTTTACTAAAAAGTCATTCACACCATCTCCCCTCAGCTGCCCATCTACCCACTACTAACATAAAGTTATAAATATCTTTCTCTCCTGTAATCTCCATATTTCCATTAATTTTTCCCCTCACCCTCCCCTACTTCTTATTTGTGTGTCTCACTTCCCCTTCTTAAAGCCTTTAACTAACTCTTGTATGAAGATATATTTGTTTCCATGTAATTTATGCTGTAATGGGCCCATAAATCTGCAAATAATTGGGGCAATTCCCCGTTCTGCAGATAACTGGGTCGGGGGTTCGTGAACATCCAACATGTTGGACAATCTCGATTTGCTGATTCCGACTCAAACATGATTGGAATCAGCGAACCAGGGATTTTTGAAATGTTGTATTTCCCCGATCCCCCCGAGAAATCGATGATCATCGAATCCGCCGATTGGCAAATCAGATTGGCGGATCGGGGAGTCAGGAAATTGCCCGGCAGATATCTGGCCCGCATAACACTTAATTTCTCAATGAGCTGCTGTAGTACGGTTCTCTATACTCAGTCTCTATGAAGATTATGATGCTTGCTATAAGTCATTTGTGTATTATTCTCGTTTTCAATCAAAACCGATTGAATAAAGAAAAAAAAAATAACAAGGGGAAAGTTTATCTCAAATAGGGCACTTGGGGATGTTGTATTGCTAAGTATTGTAGAGACCGGGGGGTAAATTTACAAAAGTGAAAGTTTTTAGAAGTGAGTTTTAGAAGAGATGTTGCCCATAGCAACCAATCAGATTCTAGCTATTATCTTCTAGAAGGTGCTAGTTAAATGTTAAGTAGAATCTGATTGGTTGCTATGGGCAACATCTAACTCACTTCTAAAAACTCTCACTTTAGTAAATTCATCCCCTGCTATGCCATGAGTATCTGTTTCTCTTGTAAGCACAAGTGGAATGTGAAAAGAGAGAACTTCAGTTTGGTCATTCATTTCCAGGAAGAAGCTTCGATGTAACTGTCCAACAGTAGGTGAAAGGCCACCACAGGGTTTTCAGGGTTAATTAGTGACACAGTAGGAAAGAGCTTAAAAAACAATCCAGTTTGGAGTCACTGGCAAATGCCTACAATCCTAGGATATACTTCAAATACCAGCATTAAAAATGACAAATTTAAAGGGGATCAAATGCTTTTCCTGCATTTAAGGACAGTAGCAGCGAAAGGGTTTGAGAGGCGGGAGCCAACATACTTACACTGATTATACTTTGAGCATTGTCAGTGACTTGCCTACCTTAAATAAAGTTTACTTGAACAATGTCAATCAGCTTTGTAATTATTCTTTGTAAGCTAATAGCTACGACCTTCGCATAGAATTTAAGTCTGATTTTTTTCAAGTGTAATCTATACATGATGTGATGCGCATAGCTGGAGCTTTATCTGCCTTGGCAATAGTGAATACATGCGCTTCTATTATTTCTGTGGGAAACCTGGACTCTTGTGAGCAGTCATTAAATAAGCTAAAACCAGACGTAAGAGATTAGAGTAACCAGGTGGGACAGGAGCTTTAGTCAATGGAAGGATCTTCTTAATAGCTGCAGTCATTTCCCCTGATGTCAGAGGTGGTAGCAGCGCTGTACAAATCACTGGCAAAATGGCATGGCGGACATTTTCCCAGCGTTTTGCGCACCTGCAGTAGGGAAATCGCCTGGAAAATGGCCGCTGCAGCATCTCTCCGGTGACCTGCTCATGTGCAGTAGACTGTTTTCTCTAGCTAGGGCCCGATTCAGATCCGCTCGCTAGATGCGTTCGCACGCAGCTAGATTATACAAATCCCGCGATCGCACGGCAAGGCATTAGCACGCCCACTATGTCTTGGCGTTGTATCGCAGTGTGTATTTAGATGTCTTAAGACGCCCACTTTCCCACGTCATCTCCAGGAAGTGTATGCAACAATCGGTAACATCGTGTAACATCGGACCCATACGCAGCACTTGCGGCTGACCATACCTTCCCGCAAGCACTGCGAGTGCTTCAGTGTGTAATTCAACCATGTGACGTGTACTATGATGCTGCGTCTTAACTATGCACGCATCTAAAATGGCGTTAAGACGCTCAGACACGCCTGCGTTTGCACCACCACACCCCCGTTTCCATCGACCATCCCCAGTCACCACCCACAAACGGCTCATCCTATCACTCAACCTAGCGAGGTGTCTATGCGCTGCGAGCGAACGCTTCCCGAACGCATGGACTGGTTCGCACACGCGCACTGCTTCTTATATGCATGCGCACATTGCAAACATAGGAAGGCTACGTGCGAACGCAGCCTAGCGAACGGGTCTGAATCGGGCCCTTAGTCACATCTCCCCTTGTGTTTGAAGGGCAAAACTGGGTGTTAACTGTGTCTTAAGTTTAGTGAGAACATGTCAAGGGCACGGAGTTCTGCTTACAGGAAGATATGGTTTTGTAGGCTCTCTTGCATCTAGTATAGGGCTGGTGCAAGTGCACACTGAGAGTGATAACGGCTATTAACCAAGCGTACGGTTAGGGCTGTGCAACTGTCCATATTATTATCCATGCACGCAATACAGGAGTAATTACAGCAAACTTACTTTCAACTCTGTATCTGTCCCATTGATCGTGGAAACAAAATGTTTTACTATCGGGTCCTTTACTAGATATATGGGGCCAACTTCAGACGTCATCATGGAGTGTTTTTAAGTTGTGGTTATTAGTAGGAACTATTTAGCTACCAAAATTAACTCAGTATATATTTAACACATGTGAGTGGATTAATCATGCCCCATTTGGTTTTCATATTGCCGTGCATCAAATAATGCAAACTTACCAAAAATCATACACCTTTGGTGCTGAAAATGTATTCATAAAAGGGGTTGTGTCATAATCCCAACGCCGGGATATCGACACCTGTCGGTCAGTATCCTAACCCTCCCCCTCTCTAACCCTCCCTCCCCGCTGCCTAAACCTAACCTTTCTCCTTTAGTGCCAAAACCTAACCCCACCCCCCCTAGTGCCAACCCTAACCCCAGTACTTATCATCGGGGATGCTGGCGCCGCTATTCTGACAGGTGTCGAGATTTAGGCACCGGCATTCTAAGCGTCGGCATCCCGACTGTCGGGATTATAACTACATCCCTATAAAAGCAACTGAGGTTAAAGTAAAGTCTCCAAATACTATTAGTGGCTTTTTCTGATATGTATCAACTATCAACTAATGGAGACCCTGATTAGTATATGTTTACTACTGCAGGGTTTAACGGAATCGTTATGTAATGCCGGCGGGGCAAAATCCCGACACCTCGAGGTAAGTACCCTAACCCTCCCCTCTGCACCCCTTAACCCTCCCTTAGGGGTGCCTAACCCTAACCCCCCCCCTTGGGTGCCTAAACCAAACCCCCCTCCCCGCACCCTAACCTCCCCCCTAGTGCCTAATCCTAACCCCCCCTTCCCCTAGCCTAACCCTAACCTTTCCCGGGGGGGTGCCTAACCCAAAGTCCCCTGGGGGTCCCTAAACCTAACCCCCCCCCCATCCCTGGGCTAAGTGTATACTTACCCGGCAGAGAGGACGATCGGTCTGGCGTCCCCAGTGTTCTGGCTTCGGGATTAACATAGGCGTCTGTATTTCGACGCCTATGTTAAATCCCTTGCCGGGATTACGCTGTCGGGATTGAGATGGCCGCCGGTCTCATAACTATATCCCAGGTTTAACTATAGGCTTATACGTCAGCTAGCAGCCAAATGCATCACCTATCTCTTTACTCAGAGAAAAGGAGCCATTTCTTTGGTCATCCATATCCATTATATTTTGAGGAGTCATTTGCTGGAAACTATAAGGTTTATTGGGGAATTGTGGGTCCTTTAATGCAGCGAAAAAAAGTGCTTGCTGTACGCACAATTTACATCTGAGATCTCAAAAAGATTTAAGAACTTAATATATCTCTTGGGGGGATTGGAGTACCTATACATTTAAACATTAATTTAATCACTCCTATCATATATTGTGTAAGTACATTTCTGGATGCTGTTCCATACTGGCAGTCTGTCAATAGAGTCATGTGGGGGATTATGAGGCTGTTAGGGTGAAGTAGGGTGGGGGGGGGGGGGGCAAATACCTTCCTCCATAAAATTGTAATAATTATCTTGTTTAGGCCTCTCAGAAAATACACAGGCTGCCCTCTCAGCTTGCTGTCTCAAACATCCTATTAGAGGCAGGCTTGCTCCCATTTCCCCAGTAGGGGAACCCTCTGTGTGACAACCTACTTACAGACTTGGTGCATATAAATGTTATAGGGCCATATGGGTGAGTGTGTCTGTTATACATAATGAACCTCTCTGCTCTGTCCCACATCCGGTCGGCATGCAGTCATAATGTCGTCATGCAGAATGCCGCTATGGTTTTAAATATGGACATTCCAAATGTTGACATGGTCAGAATGTCAACATTCCAAATGTGAACACAGGGCCTGGTTCAGAGCCGGACGCTATTTGCGCTCACTCGTTCAGAAAAAGGGGCCGGCTATTTAAATTGAGCGCTCACTCTTTGCGGTCTGTTGACGCCTCTATGTCTGAGCGAGCGAACGAAACATGCGCTCGCTATTTTGTAAAGACGCCCCTTTGCCGTTCGCATCATACGTCATCTCCGCTATTTATTAGATTAATCGAGTACATCGAAAGGCGTCTGAACTGCTCGCAGTGCTTGTGGTTGGATTTTCCTACCGCAATCATGCAAACAGTTCAGGCTAAGAGACAACCAAGTGACGTGGCCGATGACGCTGCTTTGTTAATTATGCACATCCTTAAAACGCCCGTTTTGACCGTTTGGCACGCCTGCGTTCGTATCACCACTCCCCGTTTTCAAGCACCTACCCCTGTTACCACCCACAAACGCCTCATGCTGTCACTCAAATTAGCAGGCACTCGCTATTTGCGAACACACGATTTCCGACCGCACTGACTGGTTGGCGCATGCGTATTACGACCCATACGCATGCGCAGATGTGCGAACATCGCTCGGAGCGAACGAGCGGCCGCTTACGAGCGGCTCTGAATCAGGCCCACTGACCACACTGTTAACATTCTGTCCATGTCGACATTCAGAACATGTTGTCATTCTGGTGTAAAGATTCTGAATATCGACTAAATATAATGCAAACTAAGTGGCAATATACTATGCATTCTTACCTAACTAGGCTATGGTGATATCCTCCATGGACATGCAATTTAATAGTCCTGTCTGCAAAATCAATTTACAATAGACGGAGGTGAGGGAGAATTCCATGTGACGGGGATAAGCGCATTAGTTGGTTATTGAAGTGCTTCAGAAGAGACTTCTGTAGGCAGAGATGGGTAGCAATATTTAAGATCCAAAAGCATGTACTTAGTGTAACCCCAGCCACCAAGACCCCGGTGACCACAATAACCTGTTGCCAAAACAACTGATTTTAAGGGCAATCCAACCAAATGTATCAAAAGGACCCAGGAGACTGGCCACAGCACCAACAGACATCGGGCAGGCTAGGGAACATCATGGATTGAACGCTGGGACACCTATACCACCTAGTAAGTATCCTATATTAAGTCTCCATGGCATCAAATCGATTGGGAGCACACTTTTAATAATATTTAAGGCTGATGGATGTTACTCCTTTTTTATCCATCTTCCAGGTCTCTGATGTCTCCACTTACTGGAGTTAGGCCTTTGCCTGCATTAGTTACAATCAGGGTATTGCGATTGGACACAGATTTGGAAATTGCATTCTTTAAATCCTGTAGTTCTGGGCGTTCACCCATGCTGTCAATGCCGACCTTCATCTCATTATCACCCCCAGTTATGTCAGCAGCTCTTCCATAGCTTTGAGGGCTATAGCCATAATCCTTTATGTCTATTCATTGGTGTGGCTTGTTGGAGTCTCCGACCTGTTCTTTGCTTGCCAGGTCCCATTGTGGTCCCTTCCAGCCCTTGCACTTCCCAGCTGCAAGTACCGTGTAACAGGTTTCATTGTATTATTATTTCAATTTGGAGACATATCTGCTCACAGATGTTCCCCATTGAGAATAATACAATTCTGCTTAGCAAATGTGGTACATAGTGCTCGGCTAGCACATATCCAATGACATCTGGCCTTGGCCCATGCACGCCACGTTTTTAAAGTTAAGGACAAAAAAAAATGCTTCAGAAAACAGTAAGCAGCTTATGCGCTATTTTTATTGCAATAATCTGGAAATATTTTATGGATCCGATTCAAGTGTAGGTGGTAATGATACTGTAAATCAATGGTTCCCAAACTCAGACCTCAAGGCAACCTAACAGTCCAGGTTTTCATGATATCTATACTTAAGCACAGGTGACTTAATTAGTACCTCAGTCAGTTTGATTATACAATCTATGCACAAGCACGGATATCCTTAAAACAGGGACTGCCGGGGGGCTTGAGGACCAAGTTTGGGATCCCCTGCTTTAAGTAATTAGTGAACTCTGTACTAATGACTATTTCTCCCTCTATCAGTAGATGCTACAATGTATGCGCATTTTCTCTTTAACGCCTTTGACCTGGAAAGAAGTGGTGCGATCCGATTTGAGGTAAGACCCTTAAAAGGTGTGCCAGATACATAATGCAGCATTACGGGATGTTCTGTATTCCGGTGTAGCTGATACAATGGAAGTGATTCTGTTCTTTGCAGTGATAACTTTTTGCAAAATAATTTTGCAGAACTGAGAATTTTATGCAAACAAAGAGGCTCAGCCAGAGACGTTTACTAGCGCATCATAGAGCCATTTTTGAGGCACATACTGATAGGGCACGTTTTTACCCATGGCGGCCCATGATAATGCCTGTTTCCTCCTATGCTCTACTCTGCAGGATTTTGTAGTTGGTCTGTCTATTCTACTACGAGGGAGTGTCCATGAAAAGTTAAGATGGGCTTTCAATCTGTACGATATAAATAAGGATGGATATATCACCAAGGAGGTAAGTCGGACTCATTATGGGTAAAGTATACTGCATGAACACTAAGGCAATATTTATTAAAGGGCAACTAAACTGAAAATACTACTTTGTTTATATAATAATGTTAAAAAATACAGAAGAGATATTTGCCAAAAATGTGTGATCATGGTGGGTATTAGAATTCCTCCTTATGGTCCGATGCAATCCGAGTAGGCAAAATGGATGGGATACAAATGTTCAGCGCTGGGTTCTGTAGCCGATAAGAGAGGTGAGAAGTTGACCAGGTATACAGGTCAATAAGGATCATCTTCAGCCATTATAATTGTGCTTGTTTTGAGTTTGGGCCAATGGCTCGGT
Source organism: Taudactylus pleione (assembly GCA_031769625.1). NCBI lineage: Eukaryota > Metazoa > Chordata > Amphibia > Anura > Myobatrachidae > Taudactylus > Taudactylus pleione. Next base: position 598,464 of record JAUIMM010000104.1, on the reverse strand, counting down.
ATTGGCGGCAATATTGTAGCGTGTCACCAGCTTCACTTTACGACACACAGTCACTTTCTTGTGAGTGATCTTATTGATAATCTCTGCAGCCCTTTTAGTGATCTTCTGAGTAATATTACTGATAACACAGTAAAACAGCCATCACTCAAATTCAGTGTTACATGTCTCAAGTTCTGTCAATGTACAGAAACATTTAAATTTACTGTTATCAGTTTGTAAGTTATCAAAACTTCCTTCCTGCCATGTTCCAGGATTGTCCTGCAATCCTCAGATATGGGCATAGAACACTAATGCTTCCGTCACCAGGTAGGAGTGTTAAATAGGACTTAGCAAATTGCAGTGTTCAAAGCATGACATACACGTGTCCATTAAGCATGTTAAAAACATAAAGGATTAACTTTTTTTAAGCCACAAATTTTTCTTATAAAAATGCCAGTGGCAGCATCATCTTTCATTTTAAGTTATTGTTGTGAAGACCAATGTGCTATCATACTGCACCGAGGCCTTTTTACCCAGTCAGGAAATCAGGCTCTATCTGCACCTAAATGCATAAAAATAGAACAACTGCATAATTTTGTGTGAAAAATAAAATTGTAATACTCATGATTTCTGGTGACTGTGTGGCCAGCTAGTCAGCCGGTCATCATCATGCTGTCATGGTGATGGGGCCATTCTTATGTGGAGGCGATCTGATGAGCAGTGACCAGGGCTGCCATAAGAACTTGTGGGGCCCAGTACAAATTAAACCTAAAGCTTCCCCCCCCCCATTCTCCTTACACACACACCACCAAATCCTGCTCCCGCGGACGCAAAGGTGTAGTATATGGCCCTGGCACATGGAGCAAGCTCATGGTTGTTTCAAATACCAGATATATCCCTCAGACCTCCTCACATGCCATCAGTCCTCGCACACATAAAATAGAAATTATATGTATATATATATATATATATATATATATATATACACACACACAGTCACACAGGTTGGGTCTCCCATATCCAAATATTTTGAAATATGGAAAGAAAATTTAGCATTTTAGCATGACTGAGATAGTGACACTTTTTTTGTTTTTTTGATGGTTCAATGTACATAAACTTTGTTTAAGGCACATATTGGGCGGACGAGGCACATTAAATGGGGCAGGAGAGGCACATGCGGCGAAGGAGGCAGAGGCACATATTGGGCAGAAGAGGCGCATATAGTATGGGGCAGGAGAGGCAGATTTCGGGGGGGAGTGACACAGATGGTTAAATGGAGCAGGTGAACGAAGGGGCAGAGGCGAAGATGATAAAAGGTAAGAGGCAGAGGCACATATGGGGAATGGGCATAGGCACAGATGTGGAGGGGGCAGTAAAGGTGAGGTACAAAGGCAGATAGTAAAAGGGAGGAAAGAGGAGCAGAGGCACATACTTCAAAGAGGCCAGTGTATGTTGTAAAGTGAAAAGGGGGATCTCTGTGTGACATTGTACATCGCAGCTACTGCTCCGTGTGCTGCACAGCCATAGTGCCTAGCTAATGTAAGCAGGTAGAAGTAGAGAAGAGAGAGTAGGGGAGTACCTGCGGTTGCTTAGTTTGCATTAGAAAGGAAGATTGCTCTGGAAGGGGTCTGGATAAGAAAGGGGGGCACAGGGCGCGCACCTTCATGCACCTGTCTGGCCCTAAAAGTGCAGATGATTCTGGCGGGTCAGCCGCTTTCTTCAGCGCGGTTGGTCAGAATCATCAGTGTCGCAGCATCGGGGCACCCAGTCTGCCTGTAATGACAGCGCCGATCACCCTCCACTGGCACTAGTTGGCCGTGTAACTGCTGTGTGATGACTCATGACTTATTCACATTTCTCCGGCCACTGGCCAGCGCTAGAGATTTACGCTGACGTGTGTGGCAATGTAGTGATTCTTTGCTGGCGGCCAGGACCTCTCGCTAGCAGTTTACGCTGACCTGTGTGGCAATGTAGTGATTCTTTGCCGGCGGCCGGGCCCCCTCGGCTGTCCGGGCCCGGTACGAGAGCACTGGCTGTACCTCCTTGTTGGCGGCCCTGGCAGTGACTGTATAGTACTTAAATAAGACTGTTTCCGAGTGCTCCATTGTCCGAGAAACAGTGCTTTCCCTTTAACTCTGTGTCATTATCCTGATTTCACAATGGCATGTTTTACAGAGTGGAAAAATTTGGCGTTCATATGGGTTGAGTACGGGATGCCGGCGCTCGGGATGCCAGCGCTCAGAATCCCGACAGGAGATCCTGGCCACATCACTCCCCCACAACGCAGTGACACTGCTCAGTTTTGGGAAACGGAGGCCATAGTCGCCCCCTCCCTGCCCCGAAATGACAGAAGGCCGTCAATCACAGGCAGTCTGCTGCCAAACTGGGAGACACATCGCAGACCCGCTCCAGCGCATGCGCAGATTCCTGCTCATCAAAACTGAGCTTCCTCCGCAGCTGAATCGGGCCCAAAGATATTTTTAATAATATAGTATGCAATAACCATCACACAGATAAACATTTCAGCTACAGTATTTAAATGAAGCATGTAGAGTAGAGGTTTTAATGGAAAATGTCTGTTCCACATTTAGGAGATGCTGGCTATAATGAAATCCATCTATGACATGATGGGCCGTTGCACTTATCCCATGTTACAAGAGGATGCTCCTATAGAGCATGTGGAGAGGTTCTTCCAGGTAATATTACAGCTAGCTTCACACTGAAAATAGACCCATCACCTTTCCCTCACCCGACATTTAATACCGGACTATTCCACTTGTCTTACAGAAGATGGACAGAAATCATGACGGAGTTGTGACCATTGACGAGTTTCTGGAGACCTGTCAAAAGGTGTGTTGTGTGCTCTTGGCCATGTTTTTTCCACCGGTGATCAATTAGAAACATAGACAATAGAAACGGTCCAGAACCTTGTTGATAAAAGTTAAAAATAACTTTCCAATTTGCTTCTGGATTTCTCCAGTCAGTTGTAATATCAACCACTGCATATTGGCAATGTTATCTTTCTACCCCAACAGGATGAAAACATCATGAGGTCCATGCAACTGTTTGAGAATGTGATCTAGAAGAGGATGAGGCAACTCCACCCAAGCCAGCACTAGAAAGAACCCATCTGATGGAGGATGCCCACACTCGGATCACATCCACCACCCCTCTTGCTTGTGTCACAAACAGTCAATGGATGGTGTCATCTCTCTCCCAGGGAACAGACGATCCTACTTACTGCCTGTTTGCACTGTCCCCTTCCTAGTCCTCACCATAACAGACTCACCTTTATAAGGACTGTTTTATATTAGTGGAGAAACAAAAGCACATTCTTCTCTGCAAGAGCCAGGATTCTTAAATCAGGGATTTTTACAGAAAGCCGCTCTTGCCTGAAACCAATGTGGGTGGGTGGAGGGGGGGGGGGCGTGGGGGGCAAGGGCAATATCTGTCCCCCAAAATAGCCGAAATGAAGACATATAACATTTATTGTTTATTTGTGCTCTACGCAGAGATGTGAAAAGCTGTCATATCCCCCTGTCCCCTGAAATCTGCACTTGCAAAATGAGACAAAATGACCACTACCTCTGCTATGGGGCTGCATCCGTTTTACCCAACCCACTCTGGAGCTAAAAGGGTTAAGACGAGGTACAGATCTGATCGCCATATTGCTTTCATGGAACAAACTAAACATTTAACACTTTAGAGTTTTGATGTTTTGATCCATGTTCTGTTCAAGACCCCAATAGCAAAATAGTGTTAATTATCCCACAATATCCCAAATCATTTTAAATTACGTTGAGGTATCATGGGTCTCTATCTAAACTGCACTTGGAATGCAGCATAGTTAAATGAATCTGGGGAAAACTACTGAGGATGGAATGAGAACCTGATTTTATTTCGGAATACCTCGGGATAACTATTGTACTCTCTGTACTTGCAGTCCTGTCAGAGCAGTCTGTAGCCGTGTGAATTTTCTGCAATGTGTGGTAAAAAGAAATATTGATTATCCCCATTCCTGAAGTCATCAGAAAGTCACTTAGCCCACGACATCTGGAGATGACTCTGGGTGACATTGCTGAAAACTGATGCTCATGAAAGAGCTGGTGCTGTCCATGCCAGCCAATCAGGAATTTGATTTATATTACTAAACAGCATTAGACAAGAATTACATGGGAAATTGTGATTGGTTGCTATGGCCAAGCCCCACCTCTATATCTTGCACCGCTTTTCGTAAATGTCCCCAATTCTGTCAGAGCTGCAGTTTTCTTAAAGCAACTGCATATTAAACCGTGCACAATAGATAAAAGCAACAATTTAGCCAGTTACAACATATATTACTTTATGACAAATCTTATCCTCTCTTCCAATGAGTTACTACTTTGAGTTTCCACAGTGGTCTTGATTTAGGTGGAACTGCCCTGAAAGCAGTAAAGCAGGGGCAGCTTCATTGGAAAATGGTTGCGGATGAGCCGATTGTTCAGGACGATTTAGATTTTTCCTGGATAAATGTTGGGAGATATGCTAGTGTCACTGCAAAGCCCCTGATGATTTGACATTTATATACAAAAAACAAGAACATACTGTATGAGTAGAACAGTGGTTCTCCAATATCAGACCTCACGAACACCAGTATGTTTTGCGATTCTCCCACTAGGAGCACTGGTGAATATATAAAATAGCTTGTAGCAGTAATGATCCCTCCTGTGCTTCTGTGTGGAAAGTCACAAAACATGTTCTAGTGCGGAGACCAGAATGGTGAACAACTGGGCTAGATGAGTGTGGTTATCTTCTGCACACTGCAAGGCACGTATGTGAGTACATTTGTGTTACCTATTTTTAGAGAAGTATGTGACAGTACAGTACAGTCTGTCCTTCCAATATACAGTCTACAGTTTGTAGATGTGTTGCAATATCTTAACAAAATTGCACCACTTTGCCTAAAGTTGTGTAGTATACAAACAAATGATAGCTCTGTATATGGGCCTGCGCTCTGTATATGGGCCTGCGCTCTGTATATGGGCCTGCTAGCCTCTCTCGGGTTAGGGAGGGTGTATGGGTGTATTAAGCCGTGGAGAGAGATGAAGCGGAGAAGTTGCCTAAAAGCCAATCAGCTTCTGTCATTTATCTAACGCAGTCTATAAAATGATAGTCACATGCTGATTGGTTACATTGGGTAACCTCCACTTTCTCTCTCTCCAAGGCTTGGTACATCTCCCCTTGGGTGAGTAAGAGGACCGACAATGGGAAGTAATCCTGCACATATTATACCATGATAGCAGCCTGCAGTGGCCAGTGACATCCTGAAAGTAAGAACACTTCGGGGAAAGGAAGGGTGCGGGTCATCATAAAATATCCGAATTCACAAAAATGGTCATAATAGAGGACCAAATATTTATCTAAGATTATCTAAACTGTATTTCCAACATACTTAATATTCCTTTGTGAATTTCTCTCTACATAGCAAATCATTATTATTTTTTTTATATTGACCATTGCTTATTTTGTGAATCCTTTTCTAATAAAGTATATTAGATAATATCCATCAGAACTATAGCAATCAGCTATAACAATAGTCAGTGCATACTGCCATTTATGGATGTTACATGATGGATACAGGGTGTATTGAAATGCCTCTGCCTGATTTTTCCTAATTTTGACCATATACATTAGACTTAGCATTGCCGTTAAGGGCTAATTCTACTTTCAAACAAAAATCTATCACTCGGTTAGAAACAAATATACATACATGTCAACATAAGGTAATACTGTATGTCGACTTTAGTTTAGAAGATCTAACAAAGGGCCTGATTCAGATTATTACACAAACCTGATGATTTACATATTAATCCGATTGTTTGGGGTCTGTGCATGTGCAGAACGGGTCCTGCGATCTCACTCGTAGATCCCCCAAGTGATTAGCATGCTGCACTGTTTGGGGAGCAGAGTTGGGGGGTGTCTGACCTGCGTTCAATACCATTTTCTGGGACTGCAGACTGGTCGGTGATGCACAGACCGGGCCGCCGACAGTCGCGCCGAGCCCTGGTGACAGGGGGAGTGACCTAATCGCCCCCTTAGAGAAAAAAAATTTCAGTGGCGCTGTGCGCTGGGGAGGGGGGCACATGATCACTTCCCCCCATAGGCATAGTAGACTGCTCCGGCTGCTGCTTTAGCAGCCGCGAGCCGTCTCCCAGTGCAGCCCAGCACACAGCAGCGTGTGCTGAGCAGCTGTAACGCAAGAGGGACGGGAAATGGTGCCGGACCCTCCAGCAAGCCTGGGCCCGGGTAATTAGTACCTGCTCCCCTCCTTCTTTCGGCGCCGCTGTGCACAGACGCTGCACTCGGATCGCGTCAGTAGACGTATGCAATTTATAGATGCCTCCTGCAGCATTTAAATATTTGCTGGACGGTATTGCATATGTGAATCAGGCCCAATGCCTTGCCTCCAGTGTACTTGCTTTGGGTAACAGACACTGCTATACAGCCTTAGAACGGTCTCTCATTTTGTGTTAGCTTCTCTGCTAGCGCTAGCTCACAGACACTCACTAATGTAATGCTGCTGAAGCAGGGCCGACTCCGGGGGTTGGAGCACCCTGTGCTGGCCCTTAATAATGCGCCCTTACATCGCACGCAGCCAAATTTGGGAGCGTGGCCTAATTACCATATGGCCACGGCCTCTATGTGACGTTATCTGGAGGCGTGCCCGCATGGCACGCCTCCAAATAACGTCAGGCTGGGGGTAAAGCCCAGCACCCCGTCACTGGCTGGGCTTCCCCCAGCCCTCTCCGATCAGTGAATGGATGCCTCCGGGGGTCCGGCACCGCTGCACAGCTGCGGCGGTGGGAGTCCCCAACCTCCCGATTTGATCATCGGGAACAGCGGGACAGTACTGTCACGCTGAAATCGGGATGTTGGGGAGGGGTGCGCCCTCTACGGGTGGTGCCCCTGTGTGACCGCACTGGTCGAACACCGCTACAACCGGCCCTGTGCTGAAGGCAGCTTGGTGATGGTGTCACAGGACAGATAGACAGGTACTGCCGTACGTTGCCCTGGATGGGGGAAGTGTAGCTTAACCGAAGCGCCTACAAAAAAGTATTTCTCCTCTCACAATAATAAACCAAAAACACAGATATTTCCTGGACAAATGTGATCTTTACTACACACAGAATTTAATGTGGATTTATCCTTTATGGAGACATATTCATAAATACCGATGTTCTATTTGTTGGTAATATAGACACACCCACCTTAAAACTTTTTTTTTTTTAAGTATCACATGATATAAAAAGTTGCGTTAAGGTTTTGTGAATAGTTGTTTTAAATGAGTAAAATCAATGTTAATATGACATTCTTCGCCAACGTCATTTTTGTGAATTCGGATATACTGCTTTCATACATGAGTTTTTTTCCTTTTAATCTGGAATGGTAATTTAATAAATTGTCCCCTTTAATCACTGAATAAGATGTGGTGAATGGACAGAATTAGGAATATTATTATTATCCTTTGGGATGGGGTTCCCTGGGCTCTATCAATACTACTGTACTTCTCTGTAGGAAAATGCTTTTATTCCTAGTGCCCAGTTTGCTCTGGGGTGTCAGACTGAAGTGAAGAAGAATCACCTCTCTCAGGCGTCCTGTCAGTGGTCTAGTAAGAAACATGTCCACATACTCTTTCTACATAATATTCATAATGATTATAACATTATAAGACTATGGAAACATGTCCCATTACCATTGTGCTTCTTGAATTGTACTTATTTTAGCAGTATATATTTGTGCATAAAACACAACAGAAATGTACACTAAAAGCCATTCTCTTCTCCTGGTAAAGCACAAATTCTGATCAAGGCATGGGGCACCTGAGAGCGGGGAAGGTACAGCGGATCCAGCTTCACATGCCAACAAATTCTCACTCCATTACTTGGTTTAGTAATATATTTACCTGTAGTACTACAGCCCTTTGTGGGTTTTTTCTATACAATAATTTTCACGTCCTCTCATAAAATATTGTGCCTCTTGTTCTGTGAGAGCATTTCTTACACATGTGCTACTTACCATGAATATATATTTCTGGTTAGCTTGTTCATAAAACTCATAACTTGTCACACACTTTCCAGGCCCCATGCAGGACTTATTCCTCACATAATGCCGAGGCCCCATTCAGGCCTTATTCCTCACATCATAACTAGGCCCCACACATGCTTTATTCCTCACAGACTAATCAGGTCCCATGCAGGTCTTCCTTCTCACATACTAAACAGGCCCCATGCAGGGCTTGTTCATTATATAATAACCAGATCCCAGGCTCCAGGCACACTCCGTGCTTGCGGCCGCAAAGGGACGCCGGGGTCCGGCTGCAGAAGATCCCCGTCCTCCACCCACCTGCTTCTGTTATTATTTTATGCTCTGGGGGAGGGTGCAGTGAGGGCAGGGGGAGCATGGGACGGTGCTGGGTGCCGTCCAGCACCGTCCTGCGTGGAGGCCTCATTCCTCACAGACTAATCAGGTCCCATGCAGGTGGTATTCCTCACATAATAACCAGGCCCCATACAGGCCTCATTCCTCACAGACTAATCAGGTCCCATGCAGATCGTATTCCTCACATAATAACCAAGCCCCATACAGGCCTTATTTCTCACAGACTAATCAGGTCCCATGTAGATCGTATTCCTCACATAATAACCAGAACCCATACAGGCCTTATTCCTCACAGACTAATCAGGTCCCATGTAGATCGTATTCCTCACATAATAACCAGGCCCCATACAGGCCTCATTCCTCACAGACTAATCAGGTATCATGCTGTTCTTATTCCTTACATAATAACCAGGCCCCATACATGCTTTATTCCTCACAGACTAATCAGGTCCCATGCAGGCCTTACTTCTCACATATTAACCAGGCCCCTTACAGGCCTTATTCCTCACAGACTAATCAGGTCCCATGCAGTTCTTATTCCTTACATAATAACCAGGCCCCACACATGCTTTATTCCTCACAGACTAATCAGGTCCCATGCAGGCCTTACTTCTCACATATTAACCAGGCCCCTTACAGGCCTTATTCCTCACAGACTAATCAGGTCCCATGCAGTTCATATTCCTCACATACTAACCAAGCCACATGCAGGGCTTATTCCTTGGGTACTGTCCAGAAACTACTGAGGACTCTTACAAACTTCCAGAGAACTCCATGCATATATTTACATTTTTTAATAAACATCTACCCCCAACTTAAAAATCTGTGGTATCTCATATCCAGGGTGCCCTATGGCCTATCACATTGTTCAAGGATTGGCTTGTTTAATTTTGCTGTACAACTGGTTCCTATGACTCTCCACAACATGTGCAGCTTACACTATTCTCTGACACAATCTATTGCCGCACCTCCATGCCAGTGCTCTCCTGACGGGCTCCAGTAACTTTTCCTCACCCTGGGTTTGCTGGAAATTTGCACTAGACCAGAGAGGCATGTATAAGAATGAATGCATGTTAAACAGGGAGCCTCCTTTCTTATATGCACTCACCTCACCACTACATGATGTGTCTATGTATGAGAGCACCTGACGGCTCTTCACTGTATATTTTATTAAAATAAATGGAAAAAATGCACTCAATTCAAAAAGCAATGTACATAGATGTATATGTGTGTGGATAAAGAAGTGTGATGCTGTAAAAGCCATTGTAGCTAACCGGGAAGCAGTGTCACTAGAACATACTCTCCCGGAAGTTGTGGGAGACTTCTGGATTTGAAGGAGAGTCTTTTCCGGCTCCCGATAGAGTGAGGAAATCCCCTGCCCCCCCTAGCCGCCCGTTAAGTGGGCGAGATGCGGGTGATGATGACGCGATTCGCTATGAAATCGAGTCATTGACTGCCTGTCCCCAGCATTGAAAAGACATTAAGGGGCATATGCAAAGGCTAATTGTCGCGCTGGTCGGGATTCGATTAGCGACCAGCGCGCGAGTCACCGCTGTCTGACTTTACCTCGCACCTCATGTAGGTGCGAGGTAAAATCCGCCTGAAGCCGTCCTATTCGGCCTCACGCGAGAGGTAATAACACACTGATTCTGCAGTTCTCGCAGAATCAGTGTGATCACGTGCGCGAGTCCCGTTCAAATGACGCGAGGAAAAAGCTATTTAATTGAATAGCTAATCCCCGCGTCGCGGGACTTTTCTCCGACAATTAGCCGCAGGTGAAAACCCGCGGCTAATTGAATATGCCTGTATGGGGGGGGATGTACTAAGCATCTTATTGCCGATGTGGTACTTCCTGCCACTTATCGGGTACATACTGGCATTAATAACGCCAGCATGTGCCTAGAAATGCGCAATGTACAGCTGTCCTGATAAGAGCTGTCCTTTGCGATAGAGGGGCTTCTGACCCAGAAGTCCCTCTGCGCATGCATCGTATGACGCCCGCGCCGCAAGGGGACACGGTGGGATTCCCTCTCAGTGCAGAATGCGAGACGAAGCTCAAAGGCTCCTATTGGGCTAATCTAAAGATGGTGTTGTCCACCAAGTCAAAGTTCCAGAATGTATCGCATATTACTTTGTAAGGCGCTGCGGAACCCTTGTGGCGCCATATAAATAAAGGACAATAATAATACCAGAGCTTGGTACATAAGGAAAATGCAGGCAAATTCCAAAATTGACAGTTTTCCGATTTTTGGCTGCATTTTCCTTTTAGTACATTCCACCCTAATGTTGGTAAACCATCACGTGGGGGGCACAATTACATGATTCTAGTTGCTCTGCCCCGTCTCGCTCACACAAAGCAGGGAATAGCGCAAACTATCAAGGGGTGGTGCCGCTACGATACATATAGTGGAGCTCCGCCTCCGTCCCACCTACCTGCCTTCTCTCCCGGGCAAAGTCGGCAAGTATGCACTAGAGCACGGGATGGCAATAAGCGGCTCTCTAGCTGCTGATGAACTACAGAACCTGGCATTCCCTGACACAGTTTTAGCATGCCCTGATGGCAGTGCATGCTGGGATGTGTAGTTCCACAGCAGCTGGAGGGCTGCTTATTGCCCACCACTGCACTAGAGGGTGCTTTCAGTCATTTGGGAGACATGAGTTCAACGGTAATATATTGGATGGGCAAATCTCCAATGTTGTGTGACTTGTCAGTGCCCAATTTTAATGAGGCCTTGCATGTTTCAATTTATTGTCTCTATATTATGAAATAGAATTAGCATGCAGATAAGCATGATAATAACTGTGCGGAAAAGTCCAGCATTTAAAAAAAAAGTTAGTGATTAATACACAAAATGACTTTTAAGCAGGACATGCATTGAAGACTAAGGGCCTGATTCAGACCTGCTCGCAAGCGGTCGATGGTCCCCCACTGCACATGTGCCGCCTCCGGCATGCGCGAGACCCGTCTTTGCGACTGTTGATGGTGAGTGACAGCTCGCTACGTTTTGTAGGCGGGGAGGGGGGGTGGCTGCACAAACACAGGCGTTCCCTTAGGAACACCTGCCGTTTGTGGGCGGCCCTATTGACATCACTAGTGATGTCAGTAGTGGACTTCCTGCTCTATTAGAGCAGGAAGTCCACTCGGGCTTGCGGGAGCCGAGACCCTACCACAGGGTCTCGTCGCAAGCCCGATGGTCGCAATAATCGCGACAGACTCCAGGCCGCTCGCACAAGCTGGACACCCACAGCTTCGTGAGCGGGCTGGAGGAAAAAAAAAACACGCCCTGATTCAGAGCGAGCGGCTCTGAATCAGCCCTAAGGGCCTTATTCAAATAGCGTTGATAATATTGCCAGCGATAATATTGGCCGATTATCGCCAATTTTTCCACGATATTATCGAACCCGCAATAATTGGATAGACTGAAGCAGGTGATAAGTTTTCACCATCTAAGAGCAGGTGGAAAAAAAAGCTGTTTGTACTTCGCCTGTTTTCAGAGGATAAGTTATCGCACCTACCCATTTTCGCCTGCTTTCTGGCGAAAAACGGAAGCACGTATTCATGGAATCGGCCATAATATCGGCCGATATTTTCACCACTAATTGAATATGGCCTAATACTGTAAAGAAAATACAACTCTACATTGGTAGAAAGAAGTCATCTTAAAGAAGAACTAATGCAATTGGATATGTACCTGAGCACATGATTTGTCCTAGCTGTAGAAACTGCACCTGTATCCAGTTCTGCGCAGTGGCTGCTGTGAAACTACAAGTCATTCCCTGGATAACAAAGGAGTGGGCCAAAAGCATTGTTAATAACCGGATACGCTAGATCTTCTGTATAGATAATATAAAGGTGTTCCTCTATTTCTTCTCAAAAAGAAGAGGACAGCAGAACCACAGTGAATATTTAAGGTGCCCATTAGTGGTGTAACTAGGATATTTGGAGCCCAGGGCAAGAAGAAAAATTGAGCCATTCCCCCTATGTGCTCGTGCCGAAGACGCACAGGAAAAATGGGCGTGGTCACTGAAAAATAGGGCATGTCAACATGACACACCCCCCTTTCTCTTCACTCTGGGAACATTCCTTTCCTTTCCATATGCACCTGAATGCCCGCAGTAGTAGTGCCCCTCTTGCAATGCCCACTGTAGTAGTGCCCTTTATACAGTGCACCCATTAGTCCCAGTGCCCCCTGTAATGGTGCTCCCTATTCAGTGCCCCCAGTAGTGATACAGTGCCCCCGGCCAGCAGTGCATAACACACACACACACAGACATACATACACAAACTGACTTACCTGAATCGCCGCTCCTGCCTCTGTCTGCTCCTCCGTCCTCCCGCTGGGTCCTGCTTGGTGCTATGGGGGAGACGTCATGACGTCTCTCCCATCGCCCACTGGAGGAGCCGGAAGGCAGAGCTCGTGAGTGAGCTCCAGACGGGCTCCAGCAGTGAGCACAGGAGCCAATAAGAGTCTGTCTCATTGCATGATGCATGATGCCTCCTGTGCATTACCATATCTGCACAGACGGAATTGCAAAGCTGCTTGCGAGCAGCTTTGCAATTCCGATCCGAAGCTGAGTAAGGCCCTATGTCCACACTCACCTAAATACGGTGAGGATATGCATCAGAAAGGTTTCTTTACTGTTTTGAACTCAAATTGTGTTGAGTTGGTCACTTAAAGAATGACACTCACCTAACAACAGGTGGACAAGTTCCTCAAAAGATTTCTTTAATCGACCATGGTATACAGCACCAGCCACTCTCAAAGATCAGTATATCCACAATAGTCAAACGATTCAGAATTGTCATCCAAGCATAATACCAAAATGTAATCTTCATAAAAAGTATTAAAAATATCTATAATAATAAAAAAAACTCCCCCAAGGGCAATGGCAATGTGTTTCTAAAAAATACAAGACCTTAAGGCATCCTTCAAACGTCCCTCTTCTAAGTCCCACTCATTTGTTATTATGTGTTGACCAAGGACTGGTGATCAAGAGTGTTGGAATGAGGTGCAATTAGGGGGCTCAAGTTACTTTGTTTTTTTTGTATTACAAGTCTTACCCTATCGGGCTCTGTTCATGTAGCCCAGAAGCTCTCCAGCTGTTGTAAAACTACAAGTCCCAGCATGCCAACCAGTTCGATGTTCCATAATAAGGCAATTAGTAAACCAATTAAGAAGAAAAACTGAATGGAAAACGTTAGCACCAGACATATAGTACATGTTTCTTTGCATGTTATCCATATGTAATGTAATGCAATATAGGATGCAAAAAAAGACATCAGCTTACCAATTTGAGGATTAAAACTGGATCATTCTGTAATGCTTATACTGTGGCAGAAATGTCGTATTTGAACTTGGACTGCAAGAGCCAGTGACAGCCGGTATAATGTAAAGACAATAACAAAGTAACAAATCAATTGGAGCTCGTGGCAGTCATTATATGTGATTGTCATTATAAGGTTGAAACCTACACAATGAACCAATGTAAATCCTTATCTGACAGTCACTATAAGATAAAGTAATACATAAGGAACTAGGGACAGACTTTATAAATGGAAGTCATCTGGAACCAGGCACAATTATCATATGGTCAGGACAGGTCACCCACTATGAGCCAGAGACAGTCATAATAATACAGAGTCACTCAATAGGAGCTAGAGACAGTTAAGGCACAGCCAATCATTATAAGTCAGGGACAGTCATTATAAGTCAGATTCACACAATATGGATCAGGGACAGCAATTATAAGTCAGAGTGACCATTAGGGGCCAGGGAAAGTAATTATAAAGTAGAGGTACTCAACAGGATCTAGAAACAGTCATATGAAACATAAATGAATTTCACGTATGTACACAGACTTTGTTTGAGCCACAAAATTAATGAAAATATAACAGAGAATTACCTGCAGGCTGTGTGTATAAGGTGTATATAAAACATAAATGCATTCTGTGTTTAGATTTGGGTCCCAATCCCAATATATTTCATTATGGTATGCAATTATTCCAATATCCAAAATACCCCTGGTCCCAAGCATTTGTATATGGGAGACTCAACCTGTATAAGGTAGAGTCACTCAGTATTAGCTAGAGACATTTATCATGAAGTAGAGTGACCCACCAGGAGCCAGGGACAGTCATTATGAGGCAGAGACACTCACTAGGTAAATGTTGGGAGGTATGCACAAGTTGCAGACACATGAAACTACACCTGTCCTACCTAGGGCTCTGTTAGTTCATGATTGACTACTTTCCATACATTTCCTCTGGGAGAAGGGGAATGAAAAGAAGTGGGCTTTTAATTTGATGACACCATTCAAGTCAACGAGTGGTCTGGGCTAAGTGTATGATGACACTTGTTGTAATATTATTCACGGAGGTCAGTTCACTGGATGATACAGTTTGTGTCATCACACCCGCATCGCGGGAGAAAGGACAACTCTTCCAGGAGCTGGTCTCTCCTTAATTTGTTATAATGTGGTGCCCTGAAACAGATCAACCAAAGCAATCCAGGGGGATCCAAGCCCCAAAAATGAACCAAAGCTGCACTACACAGTCTAAATATTTGCAGGACTTACCTATACTGTGACTCTGACTGGTGTGCATATTACTATGCCAGACTCCATGCTCTAAACCAATTGGGGCGTTGGTCCCCTGGATTGCTTTGGTTGATCTGTTTCAGGGCACCACATTATAACACATTTTTCTTTTATAACACATTTTAACCCTTCACTGTTTGTTTATTATACATGTACTTCACTTTTTTATTTTCAATCTTTATATGCAGCTGTGGCTGCTCTTAACTATCTCTTTTACACTGCACTTTTCTTACTATGGTGGTGCCCTGGGGCGGCTTGGCTGGGCCAGTTTGGAGGTGTCCTGTGCTCTGGATTTGAACCCTAGTATGTTAGTGACCTACCCGACAGAGGTTACCCGGATGTGGTGGGTAGGCCCATAACCTTGGCCAAGATTATGACAAAAACATCTATTCACTGCAAAAATGTATTTATTTATATTTAATCAGTTAATTTGGAGTTGAGCACTTGTATTTCTTCTTCTTGTGCATATATCAATTGTCTCCACAGGGGTAGCACCTTCAATTATATGTGTATATATATATATATATATATATATATATATATATGTCAGGTGCATAAATATTGGGACATTGACAGAATTTTCATATTTTGGCCTCTATTCACCACCACAATGGCTTTGAAATGAAACAAACAAGATGTGATTTAACTGCAGACTTTCAGATTTAATTTGAGGGTAATTACATCCAAATCAGGTGAACGGTGTAGGAATTACAACGGTTTCTATATGTGCCTCCCACTTTTTAAGGGGCCAAAAGTAATGGGACAAACTAAACAATCCTAAATCTAACTTTCACTTTTTAATACTTTGTTGCAAATCCTTTGCAGGCAATTACAGCCTGAAGTCTGGAAAGCATAGACATCACCAGACGCTGGGTTTCATCCCTGGTGATGCTCTGCAGGCCTCTACTGCAAATGTCTTCAGTTCCTGCTTGTTCTTGGGACACTTTTTTTCTCTTCAGTTTTGTCTTCATCAAGTGAAATGCATGCTCAATCGTATTCAGGTCAGGGGATTGACTTGGCCATTGCATAACATTCCACTTTTTAGCCTTAAAAAAACTCTTTGGTTGCTTTTGCAGTATGCTTCGGGTCATTGTCCATCTGCACTGTGAAGCGCCGTCCAATGAGTTTTGAAGCATTTGACTGAATATGAGCATATAATATTGGCCGAAACACTTCAGAATTCATTCTGCTGCTTTTGTCAGCAGTCACATCATCAATAAATACAAGGGAACCAGTTCCATTGGCAGCCATACGTGCCCATGCCATGACACTACCACCACCATGCTTCACTGATGAGGTGCTATGTTTAGAATCATGAGCAGTTCCTTTCCTTCTCCATACTCTTCTCTTCCCATCACTCTGGTACAAGTTGATCTTTGTCTCATCTGTCCATAGGATGTAGTTCCAGAACTGTAATGGATTTTTTAGATGTTGTTTGGCAAACTCTAATCTGGTCTTCCTGTTTTTGTGGCTCACCAATGGTTTACATCTTGTGGTGAACCCTCTATATTCACTCTTGTGAAGTCTTCTCTTGATTGTTGACTTTGACACATATACACCTACCTCCTGGAGAGTGTTCTTGATTTGGCCAACTGTTTTGAAGGGGTTTTCCTTCACCAGGGAAATAATTCTTCTGTCATCCACCACAGTTGTTTTCCGTGGTCTTCCGGCTCTTTTGGTGTTGCTGAGCTCTCCGGTGCATTCTTTCTTTTTAAGAATGTTCCAAACAGTTGATTTGGCCACACCTAATGTTTTTGCTATCTCTCTTATGGGTTTGTTTTTATTTTTCAGCCTAATGATGGCTTGCTTCACTGATAGTGACAGTTCTTTGGATCTCATATTGAGAGTCGACAGCAACTGATTCCAAATGCAAATGTCACACCTAGAATCAGCTCCAGACCTTTTACCTGCTTAATTGATAATGAAATAACGAGGGAATAGCCCACACCTGTCCATGAAATAGCTTTTGAGTTGATAGTCCCATTACTTTTGGCCCCTTAAAAAGTGGGAGGCACATATTGAAACTGTTGTAATTCCTACACCGTTCACCTGATTTGGATGTAATTACCCTCAAATTAAATCTGAAAGTCTGCAGTTAAAGCACATCTTGTTTGTTTAATTTCAAAGCCATTGCGGTGGTGAACTGAGGCCAAAATATGAAAATTCTGTCAATGTCCCAATATTTATGCACCTGACTGTTTTATATATATATATATATATATATATATATATATATACACACAAACAAAAATGGCAGCTGCTCAATCAATCCAGCAGTACTAATCAGATGCATGAAAGGGAGGGGTCACACGAAGTAGAAAAAGGAGGGGGATTTAACCCCCTATTGTACCTCAGCACACTGAATAATACCTGCAACAATATATGAAGACTATATGGTCATAGAAATTCAGAGATATTAGTTGCATGCATTTGCAAATACATGGGAGGCTGCTGGGCCACGTCACGGCTTCTCTGTTACCAGCAGTCCCTAACACTAAGGGGTTCACGTCCGGGGTGCAGTGCACCCCAAAAAAAGTCCAGCCCAGGACCCCCCCAGGGCATCACACGAAAATGGAAAAAGAGTGACAGTGCAGTGTAAAGTATAGCTGTGTGTGAGTAATCATTAAGTGTGGAATGAGAGGTTAAAATATATGTGAAAAAATACATGAATAATAAACAAACATAAAAGGTGATGTGAAAAGCAACTATGTGTATTAAGTGGTGATGCCCTGAGGAGGCCCAGCCAGATCAGTCCCGGGGGCCCTACGCCCAAACGCTCACCCCAAATGTAAAATATACAATATAGACGTTTTTTTGGGGTGCACTGTGCCCCGGACGTGAACCCCTTAGTGTTAGGGACTGCTGGTAACAGAGAAGCCGTGACGTGGCCCAGCAGCCTCCCATGTATTTGCAAATGCATGCAACTAATATCTCTGAATTTCTATGACCATATAGTCTTCATATATTGTTGCAGGTATTATTCAGTGTGCTGAGGTACAATAGGGGGTTAAATCCCCCTCCTTTTTCTACTTAGTGTGACCCCTCCCTTTCATGCACCTGATTAGTACTGCTGGATTGATTGAGCAGCTGCCATTTTTGTTTGTTTGTTATGAGTTGCATGAAGGAGCCAGCATTAGTAGGGCATGCTGGTTCTAGTAGTGCTAGTTGGAGTTCCCAGGGGTGACTCCCAGGTAAGCTGGCTCTCAATTTGGATGCATTTGTGTATGTGCCTTTATCATGAGGCCTTACATTTGACAAAATGATATATGTGCCTTTATCATGAGGCCTTATAATTGGTATATTTTACATTTGGGGTGAGCGTTTGGGCGTAGGGCCCCCGGGAGTGGTCTGGTTGGGCCTCCTCAGGGCATCACCACTTAATACACATAGTTGCTTTTCACATCACCTTTTATGTTTGTTTATTATTCATGTATTTTTTCACATATATTTTAACCTCTCATTCCACACTTAATGATTACTCACACACAGCTATACTTTACACTGCACTGTCACTCTTTTTCCATTTTCGTGTGATGCCCTGGGGGGGTCCTGGGCTGGACGTTTTTTGGGGTGCACTGCGCCCCGGACGTTAACCCCTTAGTGTTAGGGACTGCTGGTAACAGAGAAGCCTTGACGTGGCCCAGCAGCCTCCCATGTATTTGCAAATGCATGCAACTAATATCTCTGAATTTCTATGACCATATAGTCTTCATATATTGTTGCAGGTATTATTCAGTGTGCTGAGGTACAATAGGGGGTTAAATCCCCCTCCTTTTTCTACTTTGTATATATATATATGTTCAGGGTGTGCAGTCTGAGGTCCATTTCCTATATAAATACCTAATTAGTAAATGATCCAGTCGGCTAAGCCGTTTCATCTGGAGAGGATCAGCCCCTGCAGGGGACTTGAATGAAACTGAGCACACTCCACCATGTGGAATGTGGACACCATGGACCCTAGAATCTGCATCGCCGAGTGTATTGACACCCGACAACTGCAGAGGAATCTGTGCACTCGCAGTTGCAGTGAGGAGATCTTTTCTGTAGTTAGGAAGATTCCCTGCTGGTGAGAATCCAGAAAGGCTCCCAAATGAACTATCCTTTGTGAGGGAATTAGGGAGA
This sequence comes from Taudactylus pleione, assembly GCA_031769625.1. Taxonomy (NCBI): domain Eukaryota; kingdom Metazoa; phylum Chordata; class Amphibia; order Anura; family Myobatrachidae; genus Taudactylus; species Taudactylus pleione. Next base: position 579,348 of record JAUIMM010000104.1, on the reverse strand, counting down.
ACTTTTTCCAATTGATCAGCCACCCATGCGCTTGTAGACAAGCGATCGTCAGGTATAGATGGTGGTGAAGTACCTCTGGAGAACCCGCCAGCAAGGGGGAGGTTGTCCAGGTATGGCAGGAGTTGTACACCCTGACTCCGCAGATGGGCTGCCATGACAGCCATAAGTTTTGTAAAGGCCCTTGCAGCCGTGGATAGGCCAAAGGGCAGCGCCTGAAACTGGAAGTGTTGGTGTAGAATAGCAAACCGTAGATAACACTGATGAGAAGATGTTATGGGGATATGCAGGTAAACATCCTGAATGTCCAGGGATACCATGTAATCCCCAGGTTCCATAGCCAGTATAATGGAATGTAGAGTTTCCATCCTGAAATTGGGCACCCTGAGGAACTTGTTCAGAGATTTGAGATTGAGGATAGGCTGATGAGATCCATTCGGCTTCTGAACCAGAAACAGAGTAGAATAATAACCAGTCCCTCTTTGAGATAGTGGGACTGGTACAATTAACCCTGCTTTCAGCAAGGACTATATGGTTTCCTGGATCTGCAAGCCCTTGTTCTTGTTGGAAGGAGGGCTTGTACAGAAAAACTGGTGGGGAGGTCTTTGCCGAATTGAGAAAGCGTACCCCTGAGAGACTTCTTTTACCCAAGCATCCTTGGTGGTTTGACACCAGCACTGGGCATACTGAAGAAGTTGGCCTCCCACTCTGGGTCCCCCAGAGGGAGGCCCATCCCATCAGGCTGAGGGTTTATCCTCAGACTTGGCAGCAGGGCGTCTTGCGCTCTAGGCCTGTTTCTTAGGCTTGGTGGTAGTTTTGGTCGCTGATTTTCTATGGAAAGACTGTCCTTTGGGCTGTCCTTAAGGAAGAGGTTCTAGCCTTGGAAGGTGCAGATGCTGATGGCAAATGCTGATTTCGATTTTGCCAGTGTATCTACAATTTTGCCCAGGTCAGAGCCAAACAATATTTCCCCATTGTAGGGCCTCCAGGCCCTTTTTAGAATCAGCGTCCGCCCACCAGGAGCGCAGCAACAGAGATCGACGAGCAGACACTGCCGCGGCCGAGACTCTGGAGGTAAGCAGACTGGCAACCAAAGAAGCCTCACCAATATAAGCAGCCGCATCTGTAATGTGGCCCACCAAAGACCTCTGAGTCTTAGGAGCCACCTCGGGCAAAGTGTCCTCCAGAACATTTGCCCGACCTTCTATCGCCTTAGCCACCCATGAGATAGTCATGGACGGATGGGCAACCGCTCCTGAGAGTAATTTGATTTCAGGCACCTCTCCACCTTCCTATCCGTAGAATCCTTCAAGGAAGAAATGGAATGGCACTTTTTATTAAGCGAGTAACATGAGAATCCACCGCAGGAGATGCCCACTTCTTACAGTGTCCCTCAGGGAATGGATAACATGAGGCCAAACGCTTTTGCGGCTGATACCTCTTACCAGGTGCTTGCCAAGCCTCCGCCATATGATCTACTAACTGGTCAGAGAGTGGAAAAACTGCCGAAGTCACCTTTACCTGTTTAAACTGAGGGTATTTGGATTTAGGGGCAGGAACATCATCCTCTATATCATAGTTGCCTACCTTTCAGTAGCTCTTCCCTGGAGAAGCCCGGGTAAGAGAAGCAGCAGGGGGGTGATGGGGGTGGGGCCTGTCGATTTGCGTAATTAAGCCCCACCCCCTCGTGGTTAAATTGCCGCAACTGGTTAGAAATTACATAGGGGGTGGGGACGAAAAAATGTGATTCATGTAGAATCATGTCTTAAGCCCCGCCCCCTACACGGAAACCCGCGATCGCCGCCGGAATTCTCCTCATTCTGCCCACTTCACTAGGAAGTGGGCAGAATGCGGGAGAAATGCCTACCCTTCCGGGGGTGCGGGGGGTTACCCGAAAAACTGGGAGCCTCCCGCGAAAACCGGGAGGGTAGGCATGTATGCTCTATATCTAGTATGGATAGGACATTAATACTTGATTTAGGCTCCACCTCCTGTGAAGGGAAATCAGAATAAGACGCCTCATTCACTTCCTCATCATCCGACGACACTTTTGTGTCTGATAGTTGTGTAGACTGGGATGACAATACAGGGCATTTAGATGCCTTCTTAGGCCTTTCATTCCGCAACATGGTCTGAAAGGCTATAGAGGAAGCAGCCAAACTCTGAACTGAACTAGAGAAAACATCCACCCACGGTGGCTGTACAGCTTGTGTTAGTCCCTGCAAGGGAATGACAGACTGTTGGGATACCGAAGGGGATTGCATATACTGCGGTAATCCTTGGTAGGGAGTAACAGACTGTGGAACAGGAGTAGACTTCAAACAATGCTGGATACCCTGAGAGGGAAGGACGGCTTGTTGAGGTAACCCCATATGGAGTAAAACAGCCGGCACCGCCAGGCGACCTGCAATAGAAGGCAGGACCTGAGAAAAAAACGCCGAAGGGGGATCCTGTCCCATTGTTGGGGGGTTTGAGGGGCCAGGCAACTGATAGCACCTCACACATAGCCCATACTGAGTTAAATCCTCCTTACTCACCCCTGCAGGAGAGCAGAAAGGGTGCAGCAATGCGCTCGACCTCCTTGTCAGACATGTCTGACAGTGACAATATATATATATTATTATGGAAAATCAGGAAGCGCTACACTGGTCCTGACTAATGCTAAGAATAGCTGTCAGACCCCACTCACAACGTATGCAACTCACTGGTCCAACAATATGGCACTGTGCAGCACACAACCGTATGTGACAGACTTCACAAATATCTGAATCTATATATGTGAGGTCAAAGAACCACCCTAACTACACCTGTCTGTCCCCTGAGACTGGAGGTTAGGACTGCTAATACGCGCTCTTACCTGTCCCTGTACTTCCGGCCGCAGTCCAGGATATCCCACAGGGCCCGGCTAGCACAGACCCTGGGGTCTCGTCGAGATTCCCAGATCTGTACTGGCATCGCGGCGCTGGCGGGGTGACGGAGCAGCAGCGCTGACGTCTTATGGACAGTCTGCTGCTGCGTGCTCTGATAGAGAAAAAAAAAAATCATAAACATAAAATTAGCTTTGGGGCTGCTAAACAGCCCCATGCGGTTTCAATGACCCAACTCCGGCGGGGCACCAACGTAAACTGAGATGCCTCTAGGCCCGAGGGTGGGGTATAGGGAGGATGGACCAGTGCATCCTGAGAGCAAAGCTTTAACTGCGTGGTGCCCGGGATCCAGATCCAACCTAAACCCCAAGGTTGGCTGTATTTCCCCTTCGTGCTAGAGACCTGGAAGTGACGCGAGTGAGGGCGGAAGTGCAGTTCCTTCCCATGACAGCCAGCTACAGAAGTACTTTGTCCCCACTTAAACAAGTCTGTGCTGCGCTCGCCACGCTTCTGGCACGGTGGCTCGGTACATGGTTATATTCCCCCTCTATGCCCACTTGGATGGCAGGGAATGACGCTGGACACTGGCTGCTGACGTCAGGGTCTTCTCCGTGAAGGGGATTTAGACTTTGACTAAACACCAAGGTCTCCATGTGGAGCCTATGGACCCTGAAGAAGAAATGCTCATTATAAATATATGATACAACAAGTACAAAATACTGGATAAGCACATATGCTTATCCAGTATTTTGTACTTGTTGTATCAAATATACTGGTAGGTTAATTGTCTCCTAACACAAAAAATTAACCCTACTGTGTATGTGTGTGTGCATGTGATACATACCCTCCAACTATACCGTTTCAGCCGGTACAGTACCGTTTTTTAATGGTCTGTACCGGCAACAGGGGCTGTACCGTTTTGTACCGGGTTGGTACAATCACCCGATTTCTTAAGCAGCGCTGCTGGGACACAGGACTCCCGCAGCGCTGCTGAGTGACAGCCGGCTATTCTCAGTCCTCCTTCCTCCTCTAAAGTTTGCCCTGACCGTCGCTAGCGCCTGTATATAGAGCTTGCAGTATAACACTTATACTGCAAGTTTTAAACCAGCCAGCGCCGATGCCTCCAGCCCCGTGGACACGCCCCTTTATCTGTGGCCACGCCCCCATGTACCGGGTTCATACACTAAAATGTTGGAGGGTATGGTGATAGGGAATATAGGCCCTCATTCAGAGCCGTACGCTCTGAGCAGAGCGCACGCTCTGAATGAGGGCCGGCCTCCATGAAAATGGAGCGTCCTCCTGGACGCTCGTATAGCTGTGGGTCACCACCCACAGGCTATACGAGCGAGCATTTTGATGGCCGCGATGGTCGTGACCATCGAAACTGCGAGCCGGAGCCTGCAGTTGAGGTTTTCAACCGCAAGCTCCGGAGTGATTTTGGCTCTATCAGAGCCAAAATCACTCCCACTGACATCACTAGTGATGTCAGTGGGCCGGCTTCTGACGGGAGGCGTTCCCGTGGGAACGCCCCCGTCAGGGAGGCACGCCCCCGGCACGCCTACCAAAGGGGGCGTGCTGTCAATCAACATCGACAGCACGCCCCCTTTGATCAGACACAACGAGCGAAGGACTTTCCTACGCTCGTCGCGTCTGGCGCATGCGCACGACGGAGCTCCCTCTGTCGTGCGCATGCTCAGTCCAGAACATCGACCCACTTGCGAGCGGACAGCCGCTCGCGAGTGGGTCTGAATCAGGCCCATAGAGTGTAAGCTCCACCAGGGCAGGGACTGATATGTATGGCTAAATACTCTCTGTAAAGCGCTGCGTAATATGTGTGCGCTATATAAATAACTGGTAATAATAATATGCTGAGAACTGAGACAGCATGAAAACAAAATATCAAAATGAAAATTATATTGGTCAGTTGTTCATTAAAAAGAAAAACAAAATAAATGAAACATGCTCTGAGTGAGATCAGTAGTTTTTAGATATTCCATGTACACTCGGGGGTCGTGTGCAGTGAAACAAGGCAAAATGTCCTTCTTCGCCCCGGCCCTAATTCAATTATTTGTTTATTTTGTTACAGTTAAATAAAGTTTATTTACGCCTCCGATGCGCAGTGAATGCCGGGAGATGTAGTTCTCCGTCTGATCACGCGTTGTAGGACTCGCTCTGCCTGATGAGGAGGAGGAGGAGAAGCTCAGTTCCTCTGTGTGCAGTCAGTCTCTTCTCCGACACCGGAAGACGCTCGGATTCTTCTTCTACTGTCACCTTGGATACAGGTTACCGACGGGCTGTCACGTGATAGGGTTACACGTTCTCTGCACCGGGCGTTGCATGAGGTACCGGCACATCTTGTGTGCAGCAGACTAGTGACTACTAGCTAGCATGTCTGACACTCCTGTCCCTATGCTCAGCGGCAACACGTGGAATTAGAGGACAAGCACTTCTCCAGCCACAGAGTGTGTAATGCATGTGTGTATATGTATGTATGTATGTATAGATAGATAGATAGATATAGTCCTGATAGGAGAGATCAATAGTAACTAGTTCCCCTCCTCATACTTTTAGATTGCTTAAAACATCTGGACGCAGCTTCCATACTACTATGGAACATGTCATGCTGGATATTCTGTTCTATTTACATTTGATCCCAAATGGTCCTTTCCACCCAGGATACATTGTAATGCTCCCACTTGTGATTCATTGAATTGCCCGGTTAAAGTACAGAACATGGGGCACACTGACTTACAAAGTGGCAGCGGTGATGCTGGTCCCCTCCGTCACTCCTGGTCCCTTCCTCCTCCTCGTCGCGGACAGCACCTCTTGTCTGTAGCAGCGCCCACCAGCGCTCCGCTAATGCAAACAGCCGGCTGGTGCAAGTGCCCCGGTCATGCCAAAAAGCCAGATCCTGACCCCATCGTCCTCACTGGCAGCACCTCTGCCGGTGCTAATGCAATACAGCCAGCAAACACCCCAGTGGCCACCTACACGGCATGACATGGACCATCTCTCTCTGCAGCTCCTCTCCGGCCGGGTGGGCTGTCAGCGCAGTATTAGTAGTACACTGATTCAGCTCTGGCTCAGCTGTGTTCGGTGAGTGGAAAGGAAAATCCCTGGGGGTGGTCTCGGTCCAGTCAGTCAGGGAATAGCAGCATGGAAGTCTTAAATTTAAAATGATGTGTGAGAGCACTTGATGTGTGCCTGGCAGAGTACATGTGCACAAAAGACATAGGACGTCCACCGGGGCCCAGAAGTTTGCCAGTTTCCTCACATTGCCCAGATGTATCCTCCAGATAGTGAGGAGACTGAAAAGTGTTACATTAGTAATACCCCTTTCACACCGCAGCTAAAACCTGGGTGTAAAAGAGGCCAAGGTTGGATTCCCGGGTTGAGTGACCCGGCAATCCAACCCGGGTAGCTTGTAGGGTTTAACACTGGAACGACCCGTGTAACCCTGCAGTGTAAATGGGTAACCAGGGTCCTGTATAAAAGCATGGGGAGTTGTGGATTTCCCGGCGCTTGGAGATGATGTCATCTCCATGCACTGGCAGAACAGTTCCACTGCATTATGGGTCCCAGGTTGAATGACCTGGGTTACCCATTTACACTGCACCGCGACCCGGGTAGATCCTGGGTTCAACCCTTTTATCTATCCGGGTTGAAATCCGGGTCACTCAAGCCAGGTTTTTTATTAAGGACCCTTTCAGACTAAGCAAAATCCTGGGTTGCTGCACGTTTACGTGGAATAAAATGGGATTTTGCTGCTAGTCTGAAGTATGAAAGGGTGTGACTGGGGCTATTCAACCTGGGTTACAGTAAAAGTATCTCATTGGCGGCTGAGGAGCGCTGCACCCACTTTTCAGGACCATTATTGTGAGCCTGTAACAAAATGTCCACTTCTATTGACTCACACATTTGGCAGGGCTGATGTGGGTTCTGTGTGAAAGGGGTCGACCCAGGAATAATCTGGGACCAAGATGCAGTGTGAGAGGGGTTTGGAGCTGTGGCCTGGGTCTAACCCATGTTCAGTAGCCCGGGAAAAGCAGGGTAGGAGCCCTGGCTTCTGTCTGAAAGTGGTATAAGTAGTAGTGTACTAAAGTGTTACATTAGTAAGTAGTTTACTTATGCTACATTGAATTAGAGAATTCTGAAAAGTTTTAAATTCTACCCCTTTCAGATTGCAAATGGTGGGTCGTACCCGGAATTTGTGCATGAGTCCATCCCGGGTGCGACCCGCCTGAGACCCCTTTCAGACTGGCGACCCGACCCGGCAATAATGCTGGGTCTATGATGTCACCGCCATCACTGCTGATCCGGCACTTGGAGATTATCTCATCTCCAAGCGCCGACTCTCCCTATGCAGTGAACAGGACCTGGGTCACCTCGACCTGAGTTATCTGTACACACCGCACCACGATCCAGATTGAACTTGTGTTCAACCCCGCTCGTTTCCCAGGTTGAAATGCCGACCGGGATATCTAAACTGGGCCCTTTCACACTGCACAGTAACCCGGGTTGCTGCGCTTTCATGTGCAATAAACCTTACTTGATGGCAGTGAGAAAGGGGTATTCCTAAGTAGTAGTTTACTAATATTAAATTAGTGTAATCCTATGTTCTGAATAAGTTTATTTATGGTCAGTCTCCCCCATTTTCTCTGTTCTCTGTTAACATTAAAACATGCTTAAAGGGGAAAGTCCCCCTCCTCCCTCTCTAATAATGCTGATCCCTGCTCTTAGCAGTAGAGGTCGGCAAATGACCCCTGTTCTCAAGGTGCAGCTTTTCAACAGAAATTATTAACTTTAACAGAGGGAGAGTTGGTAAAATCCCTTTAATTCAGCAACTTTTATTATGAGTGAAAATAAAGAGTGTACGCTTTTTAAAAGTGGTCATGTAGGGATGTTTCCTTCATTGGGCTTATAGACAGGGGATCCCTGGGTAAATATAAGTAATGATGCATACAGCCAGAGCCATTCGCTGACAATTTAGTCGACTTACGGGGGGCCACACACCGATCTGACCGTCTTCAGTCAGTTTAGCAAAACGACTTGGTATCCAATTCGGACAAGTTCTGCAACTTCTCATTTGGGCTGAGTAGCCTTTTTACGCCGAAAGATTACATGTGAGAGGTATGTTAGTACACTACTGCAAATGAACCAGTTTAAATACACAGGCACCTTCCGGTACTACTTTGTAAGCTGGCAGCAAGTACATTTCATGTAGGTCTCCACCTGCTGGCACATATAATAGCCAACTGTACCTATTTTAAGGGACAGTGGGTACAGATTCCACCCAGAGAGATTCAGTAATTAAATTATATATCATTTCACTAAACACACTGAAGGGGCTGCCTGTTTCAAAAGAATCCAATTGTAGGATGGGAGGGCTGCAGCAGAGGAGGTGGGACAAAGAACTGCACAAATACATCACCCTGTATTGGTATGCAGTCGGGATGACAACGGTCTAAATGCTGACCGTCGGCATCCCGACTGTCTAATCCTAGCAACGGTCTGACAGGCGTCAAAATCCCGACGCCTGTTATTTTATCTATGCCGGGAGCCCGGCATCCCGATCAGAGGTAAGCCAGGCGCGAACATCCGAAGGGGGGTGAGGGTTAGGTTAGGGGCTCCTGGGGGGGACTTAGGGTTAGGCTAGGGGAAGGGGGGGTATGGTTTAGGCACTTAGAAGGTTAGGGTTAGACACTTGGAGGGGGGGGGGAGAGGTTAGGCACACCTAAAGGAGGGTTAGGGAATTAGGTTAGCGGTACTTACCTGAATTAGGAGTCGGGATCTTCACCCCTGCCGGGAATCGTACAGATTCCCCTGTATTATTATACAGAGAATGTGTGCATTCCCCTTCTGTGCATGTCTAGTGTGTAGATGTATCACAGTCTTCTTTCAGATTGCTGGCTGGGAGTTGTGCTATTATTATTTGTAATTTTGCGTGACCTTCTCTATTATCTGGTTCTTTTCTGTTCAGCCCAACTTACCTTCTTTCTTCACTGGCAACTTCCTTCTCTCCTCCTCAAGCTCTGCTGCTGCTACAAGACAGCATGACCTGACCACCAGTGTAATCTCCTACTGTCTCTCTCCCTCAAATTATGACCTGTGTGTTCCACCATTGAACCACCTGCCTCACCTCAGCCTTTGACCGGTCACCACTGCTTATATTAATCAGCCCTATGGCCCCAGACCAGACTGTAACGGCATGGCACGCCTGTCTCACCTGGCCAGGAGGTGTTACATTTCCCCTAGTCTTTCCGCCTGAGGTTAGAATGTTTCCAGGAGAGGACAGATTAAAAATAAAATGTCCAAAGTGCTCTTAATTCTACATTTGCTCTAAAGTGTGCTCTGAACAGACCACCTCCATATGTCCAAATACAGCAATGACACAAAATTGAGGATCTGCAACCACAGATAATGAGATAAAGTCTCCCTTAGCGTTGGTTTAATCCACGAGCATTAAAGTCAAAACACAATTGTAACTTTGGAGAAGTGGTCCCTATTTCACCTGAGGAAGGGGCTTGCCACCAAAATGTTGCCGGTTTTGGTTCCCATGCTCCTAAGGGAGTCTTTTCAACTCCATTTCTGTGTTATACTGGAATTCTGTGTAATGACTGTAATCTTCTCAGGGCTCAGCCGAGGGCTGCCTACCTCACCTTACATTACGGGTAGTCTGGGAAGTGTATTCAGCCCCCTGGTTTAGTTGCCTAGGCTTGGCAGCCTTCCTGCCGATCATCATGTTCTGCTTCCCAAACCCCACGTTCCAGAGACCCCATCTGACCTGTTTGTCCTGTCTCTTACCTCCATGTCACAACTGCTCCTTCTCCAGGCTATAAGAACTCCAACTAGGCTCGTATTCAATTAGAGATGAAAAGTCGGAAAAGTTTCGCCTGTCCGACTTTCCGCCTCCTTCGCCTGTTTCAGAGGCGGAAACTTTACGCGCGCGTCCTTGCTTTTCTCCCTATTCAATTCCTAAACAGTCGAAAACGGAAAGTGGAGAATGCGGAACAGGCAGAAAGTATTGTCAGAATTGGGGAAATCGGTCTGTACGCAAAAAAAATGATGCACTAACATAGGGAAGCAATGTAGATGTGTACTAATAGCCCTAATAAAAGTGTTTGGGGTACTTAAGTAGTTTAAATTGCTTCTTATTAGCGTCTTTGCAAAGGTGGTGAAAAATGGCATAAAGCAGTATTTTTTGGTGAAAATAAGTAGTCCAGTCAAATTTGGGGTACTTGAAAATGGGGGCTAGTTAGTATATTTTAATGTTTCTAAAATGCACTTTTAAAAAAACGGGCAAAAAACGCACCTGCAATCCCAAAAACACGACACATCCTTGCAGACCCCCAAGAAGTCTATTTTGCTAATTTTATGCTTGTCCCCACACCTTTTACTTTTTTGCCCCAAAACGAAAGTACTTTTTTGGGGGTGTTCCGAGGTAATTTTTTTGTTTATTTGCCATTTGGGGGGCGTCCCAAGGCTTCTGAGTCGTTTCCCCACGTTTGCACCCCAAAGTAACAATTTTGCACTTTTTTTCACCTGCTATTCATAGGAGATACTTTTCCGCCTATTACAATGCATTGAGTTTCCGCTTAGGCGAAATCGTCCTGGAATTAAATATGGAGATACTTTGAAAACAGACGGAAAGTCCGAATCCGCGAAATCTAATCTCCAAACGTCACTTTGCGCCTCTAATTGAATCCGGCCCTTAAGGAGAAAAAGAAGGTTCATAATCCCAAGCATCTCTGTACTGTGCATAGTGTTCATTCTAGAACCATGCACCCGTGCAGTTCCTCTTATCTGCCTGGGGAGTTGCTCTTTGCTTTGGTGCTTCTAACACACTCTCTGGTCTGTATCTCAGCAGTTTGTTGCATCAGATGAGTGTGCTAGAAGCACCAGAGCAGAGAGCGACACCCCAGGCAGGAAAGAGGAACTGCACAGGTTGTGACAGGTGCAGGGTGCTATAATGAACACTATATACATAACTGCTTGGGTACAGGATCCCGACAGTCAGAATCCTGACATTATTTTGTAAGTATACTGACCAGCCTAATGCTCCACTCCTGCAGTGTTACCCTAATACTCACTGCCAGGATGGCAAATTCTGGAGCCGGGATTCTGACCGCCGGGATGCAGACTACATCCCATGCATAACACAAGGAACTAACGTCCTCTAAAGGCCATCTCCCAACCCCCATTTCTTTGTAGAAGGTTGCTGTCATTTTATTCAAGTGCAGTTTAATTTACCCTTTTATACTGACGTTTTCTTGTTTGCCAAGTTTTCTTTATACATGTTCAACTATATTTACACAGTTTTGTTGAAGGTTTGTTTCTTAATATCTTATTATAACTACTAAGTGCAAAGTTTTTGGCAGGGGAGGAAAGAACGTGTACAGGAGGAGGACAGATTAAAATGGCAGCAATTATTGTTTTCAAGCAAGTTGTTGTTCAGGATAATTTAGGTAATCAGAATGGAGGGGGCTGAACAGAGAAGACAAAAGTAACTTCCAATGTATCAGGCAGATTTTATTAACATCAAATATATGTATAAAGTTGCCCATGTCACAAATGAAGTGACAGTGGTTGTTCCCCGTAAAAGCAGGCTATCTGGGTAAGAAGAAAATTACAAGTGCACCTCAGAAATGTATTGGAGGACATAGAATCGTATTCAATTACAGGCGAAAAGTCGGAACGTTTTTATCTGTCTGACTTTCTGCCTCATTTGCCTGTTTCAGAGGGCACGTCCCCGCTTTTCGCCTAATTCAATTGCAAAACAGGCGAAAACGAAAAGCGTTGAATGCGGCACAGGCACAAAGTACTGTCAGAATTGGGGAAATCCGTCTGAACCCCCCAAAAAATATTGTACTAACATTGGGGATCAATGTAATAGTGTTCCAATAGCCCTAATAAAACTATTTGGGGTGCTGGATTTGTTTAAAATCCTTGTTATTGGCGTCCTTGTAAAAGTGGTGAAGAATGGCATTAAGCAGTATTTTTGGGTGAAAATAAGTAGTCCTGTCATATTTGGGGTACTTGAAAATGGGCGCTAGCATATTTTTATGTCTCTAAAGTGAACTATTTAAAAACGTGAAAAATCCACCTGCTACATGCACCTGCAATCCCAAAAACACCTGACCCATCCTTGCAGCCCCCCAAGAAGCCTATTTCGCTAGTTTTTCTGCTCGTCCCCCCACTTTTTACATTTTGACCCCAAAAAATGACATATTTTTTGGGGTGTTCTTAGGTTTTTGGGTTTTTTTTTTGCAGATTTGTCCTTCGGGGGGCTGTCCCAAGCATTTCCCCACGTTTGCACCCCAAAATAAAGATTTTTCACCTATTCAATGGAGAATATTTTTTGTCTAATTAAATGCATCGAGTTTCCGCTTATTCAAAATTATCATGGAATTGAATTAGGCGAAAAGTTTTTAGGCGATATTTTCGCAAAAAAAACTGTCAAAAGGCTTTTCGCCTTTAATTGAATACGGCCCAGAGAGTGGACGCTGAAATACTAAAGTATATGCAAAGAGAATGGAGAAATGTGTGATGCGGTATGTGGCACCACATGTTCTGCCCAGAGAATAACAGTATATTTGCACCATGTGTTCACTGGTAACAGAACGATTGGGTTACTCACAAGCGGTGGCACAGAGGTTCTGACTGACTGTCCAGGACTACATCCGGTGTGACTTGGGTATTCCTTTTATCATAACAAATGCATGGGCACTAGGGAAGTTATACCAATCCTCACTTCATTCCTTAGCCCAGAGGTTCCCAATCACTGTCCTCAAGGCTCCCCAACAGTTCAGGTTTTAGAGATATCCATGGTTTGGGAACCTCTGCCTTAGCCAATGGAAATAATCTACTTTCTAAGGTAGCATAACGGCAGCTGCACACAAAGACCATTGTCTCCCAATGGGTCTCCCCAGATGTACGGATGTCCCCAGCCTTCTCTCCTTTTGCCTCGTTTATCACATATTTCACATGGATTGGACAGAAATGTCTCCAGATAAGAAAGACAGGGCTGATACATTCTTTATCATATGGCTCCCCTATGTCCTCAACCTATCACTTCAGATCAGTTTTACCCTTCGGGCATTGATTAATTTAACATCCTGGTATAATCTCAATATTTCAGCCCATAGGAATCCCTACGCTCTGACTTGACTACTTGATGTTAACAAATATTGTAACTTTGTTAACACCTGACACCCCCCCCCTCCATTCTGATATTCTGGTACACTTTTTGCACAGTTATTTGCGGTTTCTCCTTTGGCTATTGTTATGTATCTCTATTGCGTTATAGCTTACCATGGACCGACCCCACTTCCTTGTTATTTTACTGCTTTCGTATTGTACTGACAGCTTCTATGTACTGCATTCTGATTGTACTGACAGCTTCTATGTACTGCATTCTGATTGTACTGACAGCTTCTATGTACTGCATTCTGATTGTACTGACAGCTTCTATGTACTGTATTCTGATTGTACTGGCAGCTTCTATGTACTGCATTCTGATTGTACTGACAGCTTCTATGTTCTGCATTCTGATTGTACTGACAGCTTCTATGTTCTGCATTCTGATTGTACTGACCGCTTCTATGTACTGCATTCTGATTGTACTGACCGCTTCTATGTACTGCATTCTGATTGTACTGACCGCTTCTATGTACTGCATTCTGATTGTACTGGCAGCTTCTATGTACTGCATTCTGATTGTACTGACAGTTTCTATATACTGCATTCTGATTGTACTGACAGCTTCTATATACTGCATTCTGATTGTACTGACAGCTTCTATGTTCTGCATTCTGATTGTACTGACAGCTTCTATGTTCTGCATTCTGATTGTACTGACCGCTTCTATGTACTGCATTCTGATTGTACTGGCAGCTTCTATGTACTGCATTCTGATTGTACTGACAGCTTCTATGTACTGCATTTTCTCTTTCAAACCGTTCAATAAACAAATATTCAGAAAAAACCCAATGTTGGCAGCATTAAAGTGGGGAAATGGTAATCAAATCTTGTTACTACTTTTGTTGTAGATTCACATGGATAGAGCTGCCCCTGGTATTACTATGTATCTTGGGATAGGTTCAATTTAGAAGTGTGTGCAAGGTTGGGTACTAGAGTGGTGGAAACTGTGGGGGATGATTTGTCGGTGACAGGGTGTCTGTGCATGGAGGGAAGTCTAGGAACGGGGCACCCTGTCCTCACCATCTGTCCTGTGCGTACAAGCTGACTGTCATGAATGTCTGGGAGACTCCCAAAGTAGTAAGTGATCTCCTGGACCCCTGAGAGAGTCTCTCTGCAAGAACTTTCCATGTGAGAGCAAGCTGTCAATCTGGAGCTGGCTGGCAATGTGCGTACACTGACACCTACTCAGAATCGCTCTCATCTAGCAGTGTGCAGTCTCCCTAGTTAGCTGTCTCCTTCCAGTGTTCCCAATTCAGTATCCCTAGTGCGGGTATCCGATGCTGGTGGATGATAAGTGCATTTCTAGTGGAGCTCGAAGTCTGTGCACTGTTGCTCGAGGTCCTTGATAAAGTTCCAGGGCTGAGACCCCTCTCGCTATGGTTCTAACACTGAAGCTGCTCCAGTATTTCAGCCTATAAACAATCCATACTATATGTTTGTATTTATCAGTATGTCAGTGAATGCAGAGCTCCATGGGACACCAAGACAGTATTGTGTGTACCCTGTGTGCATGTACTGGCTCAGCAGCAAAGTGTTCCAGGAAATATTTTAAATGTTTTAATCCACTCTGTACTTCATATTATTTCTAAGCATATTATCCTGGAGAATGTTTGATCTCACTGGATGTCCGTGGATTGGAGGTGGTGAAATAGCGGCTTCAGCTTGTGGACCTTAGGAGGCAGGACGGACTTCAAGTGAAAAAACAAAAACTGTGCTCCTATGTGACTGATCATGGGTCTTCACAATTCTTATCACTGCAAAGACTACAGTACTAGGCTCTTACTATTTTTGTACAAGAGTTTAAGTACCTAGATTATTTTTTAACAAACAAATTATACTTCTAGCAGAGAGTCAAGTCCTTAAAAGTTAATACACTACTAGTTTTAAACCGTGTCATGAAGAGGATCCTAATTGTTCCTTTTTACCATGTCCTGTACTGATATAAGGTGGCTACAGTTATAGGCGAAAGTTTTGAGAATGACACAAGTATTGGTTTTCCCAAAGTTTTCTGCTTCAGTGTTTTTAGACCTTTTTGTCAGATGTTACTATGGTATACTGAAGTAACATTACAAGCATTTCATAAGTGTCAAGGACTGTTATTGACAATTACATTAAGTTTATGCAAAGAGCAAATATTTGCAGTGTTGACCCTTCTTTTTCATGACCTCTGCAATTCACCCTGGCATGCTGCCAATCAACTTCTGGGTCACATACTGACTGATGGCCGCCCATTCTTACCTAATCAATGCTTGGAGTTTGTCAGAATTGTGGGTTTTGTTTGTCCACCAGCCTCTTGAGGATTGACCACAAGTTCTCAATGGGATTAAGATCTGGGGAGTTTCCTGGCCATGGACCCAAATTTCGGTGTTTTGTTCCCCAAACCACTTAGTTATTACTTTTGCCTTATGCCAAGGTGCACCATCATGCTGGAAAAGGCACTGTTCATCACCAAACTGTTCTTGGATGGTTTGTAGAAGTTACTCTTGGAGGATGTTTTGGTACCATTCTTTATTCATGGCTGTCTTCTTAGGCAAAATTGTGAGTGATCCCACTCCCTTGGCTGAGAAGCAACTACACACATGAATGGTCTCAGGATGCCGATTTTGAGAAATTACTTAATTGTTTGATTGTCATCTGTACTCTTCCTGATGTTTATTTTACCTTAGCAGAAAGGTTCTAGTTGGGAAGATAGTCGCTGCACAAAATGGCCACCCTCTGACCTGCTGTCATGTGACTTTATAGCCCATATTGTTTGTTTTTTGTTATGATTTCCTTCACTGAGCCATTATCTATGTATGATAACACCTCTCTTCTTTTGCACCTAATTATGTGTCTTTAATTATTCTTCTGTATATTATTTACTACAGAATGATGTAGGAAAACTATCTATGGCAACCCGTTATAGTATTCATATATTATGAAAGTATTATTATTACATAATGCATGCTGCTTTACACAAACAGTGCACAGCTACTAAATATAAGGCAGGATTGGAAAGCCAAGCGTAGTGTAAGGGACCTGTGAATTTGTGGATATGCCATTTTAATAAATCAAAAGAGAGAAAATCTAAACTAATATTTTCTGTTACTCCCAGCTGCTGTTCGTTCACATTTTGTAATGGCTTCTGTCTCACCCCTGTAGCGCTGATGTGGGGCTGTGCCCGAGGTTTCCTGCGAGGAGTCCAGGAGAAGACTGTCAGCTTATTGCCCCGGCGTGGTATCTCCCAGCTTCCACCGCTCAGGATGAGGCTAGTCCAGTTCCAGGACCGAGTGTTTAAAGATCTGGGTCAGAGGATTGGAGTGGAGCTGGACAGACAAGTGATCATTGACCTCAATGCCTTTAATCCATCGCTTCCGTGTAAGATGAAGGAGTTCTTAGAAGGTGGCGAAGAATTTTTACAGATTGCTAAGAGGTAAAATCCCACATCTGATAGGCGCTACTAATGCCAGGGGTATAATAAATTCACCCAAATTGTAAAATGTAGTTGTGGTTGGAATACATGTTTAGGTCCTGATCCTGTAGAGCAGCCTTTTCCCCCTCATATCTGGTATGTAGTGTATTGCCTTCCTATGTATTAGCAGTGTATGGCAGTGTCAATGAATGTACAAACTGTGTTATTGCCAATGTTTCATGTTTCTTTATTGCTATTGTTTGTGCTTTTTTATTCTTCTTCTTTGCTTCATTAAAAAAAAATACATATAGTGTAAATTAAATTGTACACTTAAGTGGATTTTATTTCTAAGGTGTTTTTAATAAATGAGTTCAGGTTATACGCTTGCTGAAACTCATGGCATTGAATTATGCTGGCTTATAAAAGCTGATTGGCTTCTGTTCCGCACATCAGATAATCCCCCCAATAGTCACTGCTTCGTACAGCCAGGGTACTAGCGTACAGACTAACTTGTGAAACTATTGTAACTGTGTTTTAGGAACTTTTAGTTGCGCAATTAAATGTGTTCTTTATCACTTAAGGGGGCAAAACCCACCTCATTATTTTAGGATGGGCAGGACCATAATCAATTCCATTAAATCCCAGTACCCTGTTTTGCTGGGTCCTCCCTTCCAGCAACCTAACTCTGGGTGTGTAATACGTACTGGAGCTCCCTTGTACATACTGTCTGGAGGATGAAATCCCAAAATGAAAGGTCGTGCCCCCATTTATCAGAAGATGTAACCCCCACCCTGGTAACACATGCTTTTTATTGCAATTCGAAAAACTGAAATGTACCATTAAATACAGGACCACAGGGAGGCGCAATCATCCTATTTATAGCACCTTATTGTTTTGTAGGGCCCTGGAATCTAGTGTGAACATAGTGAGCCGCTCCGATATCTCAATCATAGCTCCCATCACCAACCCAGAGAAGGTTATTTGTGTTGGGATGAACTATGTGGATCACTGCCGGGAGCAGAACGTTCCTGTTCCCACAGAGCCCATCATCTTCAGCAAGTTCCCGAGCTCCATCATTGGTCCTTTTGAGTCGGTCGTCCTTCCGGCAGAAAGCCAGGTGCCTGTGGTGCAGAACTAAGTATTATGAGGGGGGAGCAATGATCCGTGTTACAGTACCATCATATCATAGGGTAGAAGGAGTAGTAGAAGTGGGAAATGTAGAATACACACTGTCATTTATCAAATATAAAACTTGATGGAATGAGGACTACTGTTTGCCCACAGGGGGCATCTACTAGGTATGCGGTAAGACTTATAGGGTGTTTTTGGCAACTAATGTAAGGTTATGTCTTCCTTCCCTGACTGCCACCTGTCTCCAGTCTTCTAGCAAGATTTATACATGCTATTTTATGAGCAAAGCTGAAATTATCTCAGTAATACCCCTTTCAGACATGCCGAGAATCCCGGGAAATTGGCCTGCCTCAGCCAAATTCCTGGGTTGTCGCGTGTGTCTGAAAGGTACCGACCCTTCAATCGACCAGGGAATTTCCCGGGACTTAAGTCCCGGGGAAATTACCCTGCTTATGTTTGAATGGTGCTACCCTGGAATTTACTACTCCCGGGCTGCACCAAGCAGCTTTTACATTGATTTGGCAGCGCAGAGCGTCCTATAGGATGCTCAGCGCTGCTGCTCACCACCCCCAGTGCCGGACGCCGGGGATACCCGCCAGCGGGTCTCTGCCACAGCGGGCCGCCCACACTCCCGCTGGACCACCAGGGCACATTTATATCATTTAATAATAATAAAATAAAATGCCTGTAGTGATTGGTCGGCTGCCTGCTGCATGATGATGACATCAACAGCAGCAGCCGGAGATGGGATAGGCTAGGAAGGGCAGAGGAGAGGCAGGTAATATTAAAAACTAAAAAACCCTGTTTATGTCTGAAAGGGGTCTACCTGGGAATTTCCTGGGTAGACTCTGTAGTGTGAAAGGGGGGTCTCGACCAAATACCCGGGAATTTGCACAGGAGAAATTCCGGGGCCTGAGCAGGAAATTTCCCGGGGTCGTATGTCTGAAATGGGTATAACACGTAACAGCAGCATACATGTAATTGTTCACATGCCTTGTGTAAGGATCTCATGCATCCAGTTTCACACATGAATGTAACTTCCAGTGTTTTCCACTAGATGGCATGGTTACATTTTATATCAGTGTTTCACAAACTCCACCATTACAGTCCAGTTTTAAGCTTGAGTCCAGATGGCTAAATCAAATTGACTGAGATACTAATTAAGTCACCTGTACTCAATCATGGATATCCTTAAAACCTGGACTGTAAAGGGGGAGTTTGGGAACCTCTGCTTTATATGATGGCAGTATTTTGTCACTGAAGAACAATAGGTTTCTCTTTTATCCATATGAAATGTCGATAATCGCAATAAGGGTTCAGGATAGACTTGCATTAAAAACAAGAAAACTGCAAATGATGGGTTAGAACTGCGCTCTGCTGTATGGGCAGATGGGATGTGAGATGTATTGTTTGTGTCGGGGTGCTGCACCTTCCTAAAAGCAGGAGTACCGGGTCCTGTGTAACGATATAATGGGGTAGAGGGTGCGGAGGGTGCTCTCGCCCTATGGGTGTAATGCTGGAGTAATAGTGTGTTGTGGTATTTTGTGTTCGATGTTGTTTGTGGAGTGATGGGGTGTAGGGAGGGAAGGGGGTCTAATGGACTGGAGGTGGTGGGTGAGGAAATGAAGACAGAGGCAGAAATGGGGGCCAAAGGGTTTATTGGAAAAAAACAGTACTAATCCTGTTTGGTCCCAGGCACCCAGGTGGGGTGAGCGATCCATTTGGGGGTGTGTGTGGGTGGAGACTGGGGAGGCGAGTGGACCCTTTTAGGGGGCTCCTTTCCGTGCAGTTCAATAGACCGGCACGTTACCCTTGCTGGACCTTTGGTCAACAGTCTTAGGATGTCTTGGGGGGAGGGGAGTGGTGGGTTGGCAGCGGGTCTGGCGGTTGTGGATGTACACCCTGGCGGCGTCCCTTTACCTCCTTGAAGAAGGCAGAGCCCCTGCCGAAACGCGTTGGAGACCCCCTACATTCTGACACCACAGCCAGCTTACACCAGAGCTCTTCATTCCTGCGGAGAACTCGGTCGAGCCTTGCTGCTTCCAGAACCCTCTCTACCCACCACCCGCAGGGCCGCGCTGGGCATCACACCTAGCAAAGCCCTTCGCACCCCTCTTGATCACCACTCCACCTGCTAGACCCAGGCGACCACGCACCGCCCCCTGGGAGCAACCAACACCAGCTCCACTCACAGCTCTTCGTCCAGCAGCAATCCCTAAGTGATCCACACCAGCAGGCACCCACCAGGCAGCGGGAACAGAACGCCAGGAACGCGGTGCACCAAGCCCCACAGTGCACCAGCAAGCCACTACCACACACAGAGCTTCCTCCAACCGCTGACACCGCAACAGCCATCCAACACCGCATCTGCAAAAGGAAACTAACACCAGCTACCAGCAGCCCAAGCCTTTTTCACCAACAAATCCTACCGGTAGGTAAGTGACTCTGAGACTTATACCCCTGCGCGGGGACGCCGCCAGGATGTACATCCACAACCGCCAGACCCGCTGCCAACCCACCACTCCCCTCCCCCCGAGACATCCTAAGACTGTTGACCAAAGGTCCAGCAGGGGTAACGTGCCGGTCTATTGAACTGCACGGAAAGGAGCCCCCTAAAAGGGTCCACTCGCCTCCCCAGTCTCCACCCACACACACCCCCAAATGGATCGCTCACCCCACCTGGGTGCCTGGGACCAAACAGGATTAGTACTGTTTTTTTCCAATAAACCCTTTGGCCCCCATTTCTGCCTCTGTCTTCATTTCCTCACCCACCACCTCCAGTCCATTAGACCCTCTTCCCTCCCTACACCCCCATCACTCCACAAACAACATCGAACACAAAAGACCACAACACACTATTACTCCAGCATTACACCCTCCGCACCCTCTACCCCATTATTGCATTAAAAACAGCTGGGCGTTCTAATGGCCGCAATTCTTTAAACTGTATTTATTTTTACACTGTCCGTCACTCTGACTGATACCCATGGTGATTGGGGGACGCATGAAGTCGGCAGTAGAGGTAGCGTTTTCGGTATCTTCGTCTGCATGCTCCCACGTGGGATTGCCTCTGGAGTTGTACCTGGTCACTGTTGTGAGCTCTGTTGGGCCCACCTTCCCCCAACACTAGGGCCTGTAATGGAGAAATAGGTGCAGTGTCCTTTGTACTCAGGTGGGGGCTTCCTGTCCAGGCATCCACACACTGGGCAGGAGATGGACTGTGGTCATCTTACTGCTGGGCCCTGGGGGAGGTGCAATCCCTATCTAGCACCTTTTTCTTGATAGGGCTCTCATGAAGTAAAACCTGCCAAAAGTTAGACACCGCTATTATATCCAGTAAGGGGAATATGTCCAAGGATTATTTTGTCTTTTACCTGCTCCAGGTGTCGCTCTAGTGGAAATCAAGTTCTGACATTTTTGCACAGTATATGAGGCAGCGGTCCAGCAACGACACTCACCTGTGGGGTGTTCCCCTGAAATTGTTGAACCTGCCCAGACCAGGTGTTTAGCCTGTCCATGTGGAGCTTTTACTGCTGTGCACCATTCTCTGCGGGATATGTGGAAATTGATCCTCCTTCCCCTGTAGTACACAGTCAGTGACTTTTGGGCTCTTCCGCATCACTGGACAGCTGGCCTCATAAAGACCTTGTTAGGGTTTCATGATGGAATCTGACTACACAACCAATGCGTGGAAGTGCCAGACTGTGGCACCACATGGGAGGTCTGACTCTGAGCTTTCTATATAGTAAGGTATCTGCTCCACAATTCTCATTCCAAGAGGTGTAAGAAACACAATGGGGTGCTGCCAGACCCACAGATATTTGTTTGACGTCTTATAGGGGGGGAGCGAGTTGTGTGGGGCCGTCACAACAGTAACTTTGCGTATCATTGAATTGATCACTAAGTTTCTTTCCATCCAATTTGCACAGCATGGACCAGACTGGGTCATATTTTAGTGCACCTTTTTTCTTTGTCTCTCCCCCCCCAATGATTAAATGACATAATAAGAGTGTATACTGAACAGCAACATGATACATGCTTATATAGAGGACTAACAGGTTCATATTCTATACATAGGATGTCAGTATACTGTCTCTTCTGTTTGCAGGAAGTGGATTGGGAAGTTGAACTCGCCTTTGTGATAGGGAAAAAGGGAAAAAACATTAAGGTAAAGCAACAATTCTACTGTATCTACTCAGAAATACAGACAAGTAGAGAACGCTGTTCTGTTATATAGTCACATGAAGCTGCGTGAATTAGTGCACATATCAAATATAGCTCCAGATTAACAAGGGAATCCTATGTATGTGACATGGTCCCATGGCTATCTGCAGAAACTCTGCCTTTAAAAGTGACATGAGGGGTTGTGGGAAAACCCTCTTTATACTGTGGTGGCCCCTTCCCTGGAGGTCTGCGTGCCCGTAGCATTGGGGCCACACTGTAGCAAAACCCCTTACGTGATATATAGTGTGTACACAGGGTGCCTGTGGTGAGGCCAAGGTCCCTGATGTCCCGTGTCTGTCTGCAAGATGTAGGACAGATGTGACCCATTCCCATCATGCAGACACTGTTATTCTTTTCACAGGAGGAGGATGCAATGGAGCACGTGGTGGGTTATACTATTGCTCAGGATATAAGCGCCCGTGACTGGCAGATGCAGAAGAATAGCAAGCAGTGGCTGCTGGGAAAAACATTTGACACTTTTTGTCCGATGGGGCCAGCACTGGTTACTAAAGATTCTATATCGGGTACTGAAGTGAATATCTCTTCACTATATACATAAACATTACAAAGCTTGTTTGCATTGTGTATTCATTTGCAATATGTGCAAGGCTAATTTTCCAGTCCTTCCCATCCTGAGCAAGGCTTGGGTGGTCTCCCCATCTGTAGGGGCATATGGTTTATGTCCAGCACGGTGGGGGCTCCCCAAAGTCTAGTTTGCTAGTTTTACACAGTATCATGGGAAGTTTAGTTTTAACAGCTGGTGGAGAACTACAAGTTTCTCCCTTGTAAACCACAGTCCAGCTTATAACTTAGGAAGTGGTTCCCAAACTATTTTGGTTCACTGCGCTCTTAGGGGTAAATTTACTAAAGTGAGTTTTTAGAAGTGAGTTTTACAAGAGATGTTGCCCATAGCAACCAATCAGATTCTACTTAACATGTAACTAGCACCTTCTTTAAGATAATAGCTAGAATCTGGTTGCTATGGGCAACATCTCTTCTAAAACTCACTTTAGTCAATTTACCCCTATAGAGTTTTAGCAGTTTTTCATGGCAAAATGTTTCCTATTCAGATATTACTTTACAGGGGGAAAGTCCATCAGTCTATCTGGAAAACTCCCAATACGGTTGCGTGTCGCTATGTACTTGTTGCGCAATGCGAGTTTCCTGTAGCTGTCTTTTGCACTCCCGCACATTTGTTTGGTTTTAAGATATTTTTTTTCCCCCCACTTAATGACATGCACCAGTATATTGCTGAGCACTGCCCAGCCAGCTCAAGTCATCTGCTCACCAATGTCTATACAGCCATTCAAATAATTTGATGGGTAAAGAAAAGTTGATGCCATTAACCTTTATTATGGGAGATGGTATTAACACTATGCAATGCAAATATAAAATAGACATAAATAGAATAGTAGATTTGTTTTACAGCATGGCTGGCACACAATGTGTTAATAGTTTGCCTTTAAACATCAGCGAGGCGGTAGTTAGCATGTTTGACTTTTTAGTGCACTGTATGATTAACAAAACTCCTTGTCCTCCACAGATCCCCACAGCCTTGGAATCCGCTGCTATGTGAATGGGACCCACGCCCAAAGTAGTAACACAAACCAGATGGTCTTCAAGACGGAAGCTCTCATAGCCTGGGTTTCCAAGTGAGGATTCACAAATAGAGTATGGGCAATATAGCAAAAGTTCAAGGTATAGAATACAGTAAAACCTTCCTTACAAAACCAGGTAAAACCATCAGTGGCCAAGTTGATGACTCTGTGCTGTTGCCTTGTATCTATGCAGAAAGCAATGTACACCGTCTGCACTGAGGCTAAATACGGACTTTCCTGTCTCTCTCCCCACAATCCCTAGGTGCTGGAATCAGCCTGGGTTTTGTGTGGGAATAGCTCTCGCAGTTATGGAGGGGTTTTATTCCTTGTGGGAAGGTTTTTACTGTACTACTGGGATAAACTAAGTTCTACAGTACCAATATGGGAAGCGTTTCAGCAATGTTACACTGTTTTGATTACTATGGGAATGAGAATGGCAAGTTTTATTATTAGGCATTTATTTCATGAGCTTATTGGTCATATCTGTGACAGCAAAGGTCATTTGGAGTCACAAATTGCTACGCAATGCTCTCTGTCACACACTAGTGCGCCTACAGATGGGTCCACATACATCTAGCCTCCTAGTGCGTTAAACAGCCCTACTAGTCATGCCATGCCCTGGTGTGACTCTGTAGCACTGAGCGTCATTTTGTGCTTTTTTTTTTTTTTTTTACCTCCAAATGTCTTATTTGCACTGTGATGACACAAGCAGCTTCTGCTGATTAAAATGATATGCAGCATGCCCATGTTCTGTGAGCGAGTGTGGGTGTATCTGCATACGAAACGCTACATTCGTGTCAGCGGCTGTAACACTGTAACGTAGCCTTGTGCATGCTGATACACCCGCAGTCACACACAGAACATGGGCATGCTGCATATCATTTTATTCAGCAGAAGCTGCTTGTGCCATCACAGTGCAAAGAAGACGCTCTGCGCTTCCGAGTCACATGGAGCTCCTGCGTTGTGTGGAGCGACTTGTAGCGCACGGAGGATAGATGTATGTGGACACATCTGTGCTTTCCACTATTCCCTCTGTGCACAAACCACCTTTTCCACTAAAGCTAAAACAGTCCAGGTTTTACAAATATCCATGCTTGAGCACAGGTGACTTATTTCGTACCTCAGTCAATTTGATTTAACCATCTGGACTGAAGCATGGATACTGTAGCTTTAAAACTGGACTATAATGACGGGGTTTGGGAAATTCTGCATTAAAATATATAAGGAATAGATAGAATGGGGGCACGATGCGTGTTCCCAGCTTTGAATTCTCAACCTCGAGAGGTGTTGGCGATTGGGGCCCCTCCCTATACCTTTTTAATGGGACACGCTTGACATTATAATGTGTCACATGTAATAAAAATAGTCCTGACAACCTCCCCATTCATTTAAGCCATAACTTAATGTTGTGTGTTAGGAGTTAGAATTGCACAAATGAGTAAATGGGGCGCACCTACAGTGGTAGGAGGTTTCCACTTTTTCAGGTTTCTCCACCTCCCTGCAGAATGTATTTGCTAAGGTTTTTCCAAATTCCGAATATATGGGCGTGCACTTTGCATTGCGTTATTGTGGATATGTAGTCACACGTGCACATTCAGCATCTCCACACAGCCTACAGTTTTTATATAACCTTTAATGACAATCTCTACTCCCATCAGGTTTGTTACATTAAATCCAGGCGATGTATTTCTGACTGGGACGCCGCCTGGAGTCGGTGTATTCAAGAAGCCACCGGTATTCCTTAAGGTGAGTGATGCAGGTTACAAGGATTATGGTATTTCCCATTGTAACACAGAGGGCACCACTTTCAACAGTACTAATCATCCATCCATCCATCCATCCAATATAACAGTACACCCCATTAAGAACATAGAAAATGGTGAGTCCACAACACAGATCCTTCCTCCTATTGTGGCATCATACGCCTATTGTCTGGAGGCCAGTGTAACAATGAGCTTGGCAATATGTGGGATATCTAAGTAGTGCACGTGATTTTGCATACAATCTGTAAAATTATATTCAGACATATGTTTAATGTGCAATTGTTTGTAGGCGCCAAGTCTAAGTTAATAAATGTACATTACAATTAGGCTTTTATTCAGCTTGTACTATTAGTACATGACAGGTCCACTTTAGTGCTCAGTTCATAATATTACAATATATTTCTACTTCAGGGTCCTTAGGGTGCACAGGGCCTTCACCTTGGGGTATAGGTAGGCTGGGAAACCAGTCTGGGCACCACATAGTTAAATTTCTTGAGCCTCCCAGGACGCAGCAGGCTCCTCCTATACCCCGCACCCCGGCCAAGGCCGTTTCGTCGGTGCTCGGCCAGAGTCGGGTGTTCCACAAGCAAGGGGTGCTGTTCGCAGCCTCTGAAGATTTCTATGAGCGGTAATGTGGACAGTCCAACAGACGTCTGCATCACCGCCCCGCTGGCGCCGAGACCCCATTACTGATCTGGGGATCTCTGCGGGCCTCCGGGTATTATTTCTGCTGATAGGGACCGCGGAGGATCCGTGACTGTGGCCAGATTTACGGGGGATGGGTAAGTAACGGCGGACATCTGCGGGGGGCGTCCACCATCACAGTCTGATTTACACCCAGGGCTGGGGGCTCCCGGGGTGCAGGTCTGCTGGTGGAGCCAGGCACTGAGTCCTGCGCTCCACCTAATCTCCAGGAACAGTAGCGGTACCGCTCTGGCTTCCCTGGGGTTAATTGCAGGGCGGGGGGGGGGGGGGATGCCGTCCCTGTTTACAGCCGGCTCCTCCCCCGCTGCTGAGTGCCAGAAGCGCGCTCTTTGCTGGGCTCTGCCTTCTGTTTGAGCTACGGTGGCCATTTTAAGAACAGGAGCTTCAGACAGCGGTGGAGACAGGTCCACCTCCTGCATACCTCTCCCTCTGGATCTGAGAGGTGCAGATCACAGCACGATCCTACCAGGTCCAGTGTCTGGATAGTTGACTGGAAGCGCTGATAGACACTGTTTCTGCTGAGTACTGCTGCATGTGTCTGTCTTTTCTATCCCTGTTTTTTTTCTCCCAGAAAATTGACCCTTATAGTCTGTGTTTGGTGTCACATACATTGTGTCTATTTACCGTTATCATGTCGGGATGAAGAACCTGCCCTGTATTCCTGCATTAGATGTAAGGTATTGGGGAGGAAGAAGCAGAGAGAGGGGGCCTATGTACTACATGTACGCTACCTAGCCCTTCTCAGGCCGCCTGCTTGCCGCAAGCGCCTCCTTGGGCGAAAAGCCTGGCTCAGGCTATGTCCATCCTGGCAGGACGGCTATCGGCTCTGCTTGTGTACTCCTCTATGGGGTTCACACAGCAGCCGATGGTACCGGGCCCTTCTCAGGGGAGCCCAGGTCAGATGGTGGTGGCACAGAGCCAGCCGTTACCTGCGCCTCCGGTGTCCCCTACCCCTAGTTGGGCTGACTACTTTCCTAAGGCGGTTAATTTCCTTACGGAGGAATCCCCGCTCAGGCTCGGGAAGAGGCCATTATTGTCATCCCAGCCTCAGTATGACTAGGATGATGTTATCTCAGATGATGGGGAAATCCTAGATTTGTCTGACACTGAAGCTCCCGCCAAGGAGACGGAAGCTAGGTCGTACGGTCCGGGAGATCATGGTGATTGAGGACAAGACGTCTGCAGATACCGAGCTTACGCATGCTTTTTTCAAGAGTGTTAAGAACACTAATGCAGTGTTTCCTTTATCTGGTCAGTTAGTTCATAACCTAGAGGTAGCGTGGAAGGCTCCTGGTAAAAGGTTTCAGCCGCAAAACGTTTCTGCATACCCTTTTGCGGACAATTATTTTTCTAAAAGGGAGTCTCCCTACGGACCGCAAGGGTGGAGGTATCTACTTATTCTCTCGCTGGAGGGGTCGCCAGACCTGCAATGGCAGTGTGCTGGGTGGCTAGGGCCATGGAAAAATGGGCCGATACCTTGGAAGCCTCGCTGTCTTCCTGGGCTACCAGCGAGTAGATCATTCTGATAAGTAGCCGAATCCCTGAGGTTGCCTATGTAAATGAGGCAGCATTGGATGCAAGTTTACTTCCAGGATTTCTACGGCAACTGTGTCTGCACGTCGATCCTTGTGGCTCAGATATTGGAGAGCAGATGCGGATTCCAAGAGGGGCCTGGAATGTCTTCCGTACAATGGACAGGTACTGTTTGAACTGGCTCAGGATAAGATTGTGGACATGCTGGCAGCGGCAAAATCTGCATGTTTGCCTTTGGGTCCGTCCACCTCCGGGTCAAGGACGTCGTCCTTTCGTCCAACCGGGTAAGTCAAAGGCCCAGTCCTTCCCGAGAATCATCCAGAAACAAGAAGCCCTCTAAGCCTAGGAAACAGGCTTTGGAGCACCAGACGTCCGACTACCAAGCCTGACGACAAGCCCACAGCCTGACGGGGCAGGTCTCCTCTTGGTGGACCCCACGGTGGGAGGCCGACTTCTTCAGTTCGCCCAGTGTTGGTGTCAGACCACCTCGGACACTTGGGTTAGGGAAGTGGTCTCACGGGTATGCCTGCTCCTTTCGGAAAAGACCTCCTCATCAATTCTTTTCCACGGATCTTCATTCAAATCCAGAGAAGGCTCGGGAAATTCACAAGATTGTACGATCCATGCTCCAGGAGGGGGTTATTGTGCCAGTCCCGCTACCCCAGAGGGGGATGGGTTATTACTCCAATCTCTTCCTGGTGCAAAAACCGAATGGCTCATACAGGCCTATCCTCAACTTGAAGGCTCTAAACAAATATTTGAGGGCGCCTCGGTTCAAGGTAATGGCGGCACACCTGCGCCTGCAGGGAGTACGCCTCCTACCTTACCTGGACGATCTGCTACTTCTGTTAGGATCTCCAGAGGTACTTCACCAGCACCTGACTATACAAGTGTTACAGAATCACGGATGGCTGATAAATTGGAAGAAGTCGTCCCTAACGCTATCTCAGAGGATGCTTCATCTCGGAGCTCTGCTGGAACACTCAGCAACAGCGGATCTTTCTGACTGAGGAAAAGATCTGTGTTACAGGCAAGGATTCGCACTTGCCTGCGGGATCGCAGAATCTCGATCCATTCAGCAATGAGGTTACTGGGGTCGGCGTTCGACATGGTGGAATATGCCAAGTTTCACTCGAGACCTCTACAGAAACTGATCCTATCCAAATGGGACAGGATACCTCTTCAGCTAAAGGTTCAGACGCTGGTGCTGTCTCCAGAGGTACGTCTATCATTGACCTGGTGGCTTCAGAAGTCTCATCTCCTCATGAGACGCCCCTTCTGGATATCGGATTGGACTCTCCTGGCGACTGATGTCTGTCTCAGGGGGTGGGGTGCTATGTCGGGTCCACATGTGTTTCAGGGCCAGTGGACCTCGGCGGAGTCTGCTCTTCTGATCAACATCTTAGAACTTCGGGCAGTTTTTCAGGGGCTTACAACAAGCGAGACGAATCTGTACAGGACGACCCTGTAGAAACAGTCAGACAACGCCACGACTGTGGCTTGTATAAATCAGGGAGGAACTCTAAGTCAGGCAGCTCTGAGAGGTGTCTCGCATTCTGACTTGATCGGAAAACAACCTACCGGCCCTCTCGGCAGTGTTTATTCCGGGAGTACTCAACTGAGAAGCGGACTTCGACAGCCGTCACGACGTGCATCCAGGGGAATGTTCTCTTCACCTCATGGCATCCAGACACAATCGCAAACTGCGGGTTTACGGCTCCCAAACAAGAGACGCAGAAGCTCTCCTTGTAGACGCTCTGTCGGTACGATGGACCTTTCAGTTCACGTACCTATTTCCTCCGTTCTCCCTGCTTCCTCGCGTGTTGCGAAAGTTCAAGCAGGACGGAGGTACTCCGTGGCTACTCTCTCAGCGTCCTGACCCGTTGTCTCAGGATCCATGTCTTTACCTGGATCTGGGTCGGCTGTCTTTGACGGCATGGCTCTTGAAACATCCCTCTTGAGGTCAAAAGGTTTTTTCAAGCTCTGTGGTAACCACCATGCTTCGGCCAGGATTTACCACAGGGTCTGGCACGCCTATTTTGTGTGGTGCCGACCTCAGAAATACGATCCTTTTTGTTTCGTGTTTCTAGAGTCCTCGCCTTCCTTCAGGCAGGCTTGTATAAGGGTCTGCGCTTTGCTCCTTTTGAAGGTGCAGGTATCTGCCTTGTCGGTGTGGATTCAGCGTCGAATTGCTCCTTTGGCTGATGTCCGCACCTTTATGCAAGGGGTTCTTCGCATTCAGCCCCCCTTTGTCCCTCCGGTGGCACCATGGGCCTTGGCGGTGGTGCTGAAGGCTCTTCAGGGTCCCCCATTTGAACCACTGGGCTCAGTGGACCTCAAATGGCTTACGGCTAAAGTCGTTTTTCTTTTGGCTATTGCATCTGCCAGAAGAGTGTCGGATTTGGGGGCTCTTTCTTGTCGTCCCCCTTATTTGATTTTTCATCAATATAGGGCAGTTCTTAGGACTTAGGGTTCTTCTCCCTAAGGTGGTACCAGTTTCCACAATAATGAGGACATCATTGTTCCGGCCTTTCACTCTCCTGGTTTGTCGGCGGGTGAGGCCACGTTGGATGTGGTTTGCGCTCTTGGCATTTCTGTACAGCGCACCTGTTCTTTCCGGAATTCGGATTGTTTGTGTTGTATGGTTTTCGCAAAAAAGGTTGGCCGGTCAATGAGCAAACTTTGGCCCGTTGGATTTGTTTGTCGATTTCCACAGCCTATGTTCGTGAGTGCATTCCTGTTCCGCCCTCGGTCACTGGTCATTCTACGAGGTCCGTCGGTCCTTCGCGGGCAGCTCGGCTGTTCAGCTATGTAAGGCGGCCACATGGTCTACGGTTCAGACCTTTGTGAGGTATTATGCTTTCGATACCTTCGCCTTTCAGATGCTTCCTTTTGGGCGGCGGATTCTCCTTTCTGCACAGGAGCGTCCCCGCCCTTTGAGGGTACTGCTTTGGGACATCCCCCAAGGTGAATGCCCTGTGGACCCTAAAGTAGAAAACAAAAGATATGGTAAGAACTTACCTTTTTGTTATCTGTTTCTACGAGTTCCTTAGGGTCCACAAGGCACCCGCCCTGACGCCCTGTGCTTCAGAAGGGTCTTGTTCTCTTCGCCAGTTTTCTGTCTCTTTTCTGTGAGTATGGCATTCTTGTGTGTGCCAGACTTGCTCCTTTCTATTTTCTCCTCCTCCGGCCTCTGGCTTGGCAATATAACTGACTGTGCCTTGGCCAGGGTATAGGAGGGGAGCCTGCTGCATCGTGGGAGGCTCAAGGAATTTAACTATGTGGTGCCCGGTCTGGTTGCCCAGCCTACCTATACCCCAAGGTGAAGGCCCTGTGGACCCTAAGGACCTCATAGAAACAGAGATGGTAAGAACTTACCTTTGTTATATCTCGTTTTTTATGCCACCTCACCTGTGTTCATATTCCAATTTGTTCTACAAGGCAAATGGTTGTAGACCAGAGGTTCTCAATTATGCCTAATGGGTCAGGTTTTGTGGATCTCTTTAATCATGCACAGCATGGGTGATTTTATGTTGCTGGGTCAGTTCTTATCCCATCTGCTTCTACAGACAGAAATCCCCAGATCATGACCTGCTGGGGGAAATTTCAAGATAGAAGTTGACAACCACGAGTGTAGACCAGCGTTTCCTAACTCCAGTCCTCAGGGACCCCTGACAGTGAATGTTTTACAGATCTCCTCAGCATCACAAGTGAAATAATTAGCTCCACCAGTGGATCTGACAGTAATAAACACAACTGTGCACCAACTAAGAGATCTGTAAAACATGCAGTTAGGACTGGATTTGGGAAACACTGATGTAGACCCATAAAGCTTACTGATCCAAAGCAACATGTATTGGGATTGTTCAGATGGTGGCCGGGCAGCTGCTAAATGTGGTGGGATCAGAATAGTAGTTGAAGTCATCACCCGACTGCTAAAAGGCCCTTGTCTGGGTTACATGTGTGGCCAAACCTGACTCATCTGGCTGTATGGCCTTTTGGACAGGTTTGCTGGTGTGTTACTGTCTTAATTTAGAGACATGTTGCAGGGTTGAACCCTACCTGCTGCACCTGAACATCTCATAGCTGTTGCTCTGATTTGCAGCCAGGAGATATGATTGAGAGCGAGATTGATGAGCTGGGGGTGATGCGTAACGAGGTGGTGTGAAGATCTGGACAACGGAGGGACGGAAACAGAGCTGAAGAACAGGTTTAATTATGAACAAATCACATTCTATAAGCAGAACAGACTGTTTCCTGCGGCGACATGAAAGCCTTAAAGTCCACCCATCCACGATCCTGTGTGAGAGGGATTTACGAATAGACATTTTCAAGAAGAAAAACAAATCTCTACATTTCAGTAATTTTCTATATTAAATCAACTGCTGCCAGGTTGGACCCATTGCAGGGAAATAAAAAAGAAAATCTAATTTAAACTTTAAAGTGTATAAGAAAAATTAAACTTTAACACAATACAAACCATTCTACACCTGAACAATGTTGTAACAGATACTATTTACACATTTCACATTAATACTATTCAGCCTTTGTATATGAATTGCTGGATGAATGATCCCAGTTTCTTGCAGTTTTCCTTCTGGAGAAAGGACTCGGAAAGGTGAACTATTGGCCCAGGACAAGTCTGAGAACACTCAAAGACCTGCAGACAGACAGATTTGTACAGTGATGTTAGTTTATTAGGAGTTATTTATATAAAACATTATGCAACACTATACAATCATGGGGGAAAACAATGACTAAAAGTCTGTAAAGTAACCCCAAAACAGTGAGAAGGCTGCGAGAGCTTACAATCTATAGCAGATGAAGAAATAGTCACTTATTGTAACTGTATAATCACAGTATAAACTGGTCACTCAGCTAGTTTATATGCAAGCAGAGATGAGAGAAGATAGGGCAGTACTATCAGCTTTATAGTCAGAGTAATCAATGCTTAAAAGATGTGCATGTGAGAAACTTGGAATTTTGGTAGCATCAGGAGTGCTGGATTCTAGAGATGGTCTAAATGTGGGGGTGAAGGAGACAGCGGAGTCAAGTATGACACCAAGGCAGTAGACTTGGGGGACAGAAAAGAGGATGATATCAACGGGGGGAGAGGAAGTGATACTCTGGAAGGGGGGGAAATAAAAAAAATATGAGATATGGTAAGAACTTACCCTTGTTATCTCTATTTCTACGAAGTCCATAGGGTTCCACAGGATACCTTGGGGTATAGGTGTGACGTCAGTCGCAGGGCACCAAAGAGTTAAGCTTTCAGCCTCCCAGGATGCACTAGGTCCCCCTCCTATACCCCGCCCCCGGGCCAAGGCACCTCAGTTAGTTACCAAGCCATAGGCCGGAGGAGGAGAAGGAAGAGAGAGAACAAAGATCTGGACACATACAAGAATCACATTCTCACCAGAGGGAGACGGAAAACCGGTGACCAGAGCAAAGCCCATCTGCAGCACAGGTGCGACAGGGCGGGAGTCCTGTGGAACCCTATGGACTTCGTAGAAATAGAGATAACAAGGGTAAGTTCTTACCATATCTCATATTTTCTACTTCAGGGTCCATAGGGTATCCACAGGATACCTTGGGGATGTCCCAAAGCAGTATCCTTTAAGGGTGGGGACGCTCCTGTGCAGAAAGGAGAATCCGCCGCCCGAAGGAAGCATCCTGAGAGGCGAAGGTGTCAAACCTGTAATACCTCACGAAGGTATGGACAGAAGACCACGTAGCAGCCTTGCAGATCTGAACTGCCGAGGCACCACGTCGAGCTGCCCACGAAGGACCCACAGACCTAGTGGAATGAGCCTTCAGAGAAGGAGGGACCGGTAGGCCTTCATGAAGATAAGCTTCAGAAATAGCCATACGGATCCAGGCTGCCAAAGTTTGCTTTGAAGCAGGCCAACCCTTTTTACAGAAGCCATAGAGGACAACAAAGCGTCCGACTTCCAAAACAAAGAAGTGCGGTCAACATAAGTCCTTAAGGCCCGCACAACATCCAAAGAGGCCTCACCCACGGAAAGACCCGGTGAGTTAAAGGCCGGAACAACTATTTCCTCGTTAACATGAAACTGGGAAACAACTTTGGGAAGAAACTCGGGCCGAGTGCGGAGCACTGCCCTGTTCCCATGAAAAACCAAGAAAGGGGGTCTACAAGAAAGAGCCCCTAACTCAGAAACACGTCTGGCTGAAGCAACGGCCAGAAGGAAAACAGTCTTAGCTGTTAGCCATTTAATATCCACTGAGCCCAGTGGTTCAAACGGCGGTCCTTGGAGAGCCCTCAGGACCACAGCCAAATCCCAAGGCGCCACAGGTGGAACAAAGGGCGGGTGAATACGGAGAACACCTTGCATAAAGGTGCGCACATCCGGGATTGTAGCAATCCTACGGTGAAACCAGACAGATAGGGCCGAAACCTGTACCTTCAAAGAAGCAAGGCGAAGCCCATGATCTAGTCCCGCTTGCAGGAAGGCGAGAATCCGAGACAGACGAAACTCCCGCGGTGCATAACCTCTCGGTCGACACCACTGGAAGAACGTATGCCACACGCGATGGTATATCCTCGCGGAAGACGGTTTCCGAGCTCGTAACATGGTACGCACCACAGAGCTGGAAAACCCCCAGGACCTCAGCATGGCCGTCTCAACAGCCACGCCGCCAAAGACAGCCGAGTCAGGTCCGGGTGAAGACAAGGACCCTGAGACAGAAGGTCCGGTCGTAGCGGCAACCGCAGAGGACTGTCCACGGACAGACCCTGAAGGTCTGAGAACCAGTGCCGTCTGGGCCACGCGGGAGCTATCAACAGGAGCGTCCCTCCTTCCTGTTTGAATTTCCGGATTACCCGTGGAAGAAGGGAGACCGGAGGGAACAGGTATGCGAACCTGAACGTCCACCGGACGGACAGAGCATCCACCAGAGACGCCCCTTCGTCTCTTGTGCGAGACCCGTACACCAGCAACTTGTTGTTGTGCCGGGACGCCATGAGGTCGATTTCTGGAAGACCCCACCTGTCCACCAGTAGTTGAAAAACGTCCGGGTGCAGGGACCATTCCCCTGGATGAACGTCCTGGCGACTTAGAAAGTCCGCCTCCCAATTTAGCACTCCCGGGATGAAGACCGCTGATATGGCCGGAAGATTGCGCTCCGCCCAAACCAGGATCCGAGAGACCTCTACGAGAGCCGCCCGACTGCGAGTTCCTCCTTGCCTGTTTATGTAGGCCACGGTGGTAGCATTGTCCGACTGGACCTGCACCGGGTGACCCTGGAGAAACCGCTGTGCCTGCAGGAGAGCATTGAAGACCGCACGGAGTTCCAAGATATTTATTGGAAGCTCCGCTTCTGTCGGTGTCCACCTGCCCTGGAACAAGTGTGGACCCGAAACTGCTCCCCAGCCCCGAAGACTGGCGTCCGTTGTCAACAGGACCCAATTTGGAACCCAGAACGGACGTCCCTTGTTGAGGTGGGTCGTCTTTAACCACCAGGCAAAGGACAGGCGAACCTCCGGGGTGAGCACAATCGTCTGGAACTTCAGAGACTGAGGCAGCCCGTTCCACTTGGACAGGATCAGGTGCTGCAGAGGTCTGGAGTGAAACTGGGCGTATTCCACCATGTCGAACACCGACACCATGGAGCCCAGTAACCTCATCGCCGAGTGTAAGGACACCCGGCGGCTGTGCAGACAACTGCGCACCCTTGACTGTAAAGCAGAGATCTTGTCCTCCGTCACGAAGATCCTTTGCTGTCCCGAGTCCAATAAGGCTCCAAGATGCAGAATCCTCCGAGACGGGATTAGAGTGGACTTCTGCCAGTTGATTAGCCAGCCGTGCCGTTGCAGCAGTGCAATGGTCAGGTCCAAGTGGTGTAACAGGAGCTCTGGAGATCCTGCCACCAATAACAGGTCGTCCAAGTACGGCAACATGCGGACTCCTTGCAGCCGCAGAGAAGCCGCCATGACCGCCATAGCGTCCTGTATGTCCAATGACACCATGTAGTCCCCAGGTTCCAGCGCCAGAATGATGGACCGTAGGGTCTCCATCCGAAACTTCGGGACCCGCAAAGACTTGTTGAGTGCTTTGAGGTTGAGAATCGGACGATATGACCCATTGGGTTTCTGTACCAAAAATAGATTTGAATAGAAACCCTGGCCCCTCTGGGAGAATGGAACAGGCACTATAACTCCAGCCTGGAGCATAGTGTGCAATACCTTCCGCAGCTCCGTAGCCTTGTTCCGGTCTGATGGTAGACCCGTGGTGAAGAATCGAGCCGGGGGTCTGTGCCGGAAGGAGAGGGCGTACCCGTGGGAGACCACCTCGAGAACCCAAGTGTCTGTCGTAGTGAACGACCAACACCGGGAGAACTGCAGCAGGCGGCCTCCCACCCTGGGATCCCCCAAGGGGAGACCCGGACCGTCAGGCCGCAGGCTTGTCATCTGGCTTGGGGGCCGGACGTCTGGTACTCCATGCCTGTTTCCGGGGCTTGACCGATTTCTTAGGGCCAGCCTGTCGAGGAAACGACTGTGGTTTGGGCCTGCCCTGGGCCCTAGATGACCGAAAGGACGATGGTCCAGAACCAGAAGGAGCAGCGGCCGACGGGAGACAAGCAGATTTGGCTGCCGCCAGCGTGGCCACAATCTTATCCAGATCCAGACCGAAGAGAACTTCTCCGGTAAACGGCAACGCTTCCAGACCTTCCTTGGATCTGCGTCCGCCTTCCAGGATCGCAGCCACAAGGTGCGACGAGCAGCTACCGCTGCTGAAGAAATTCTAGACACCAGAGTACTAATGTCTAGAGCCGCCTCGTTGATGTAGGTGGCCGAATCACGGAGATTGCCAATCAACTCCGCCTGTTCGGCCGGACAGTCGGATTCAAAAGAAGCCTCTAATGAATCCGCCCAGCGCTCCATCGCTCTGGCAACCCAGCAAATGGCCATAGCCGGCCGTGCTGCCCCCCCTGCAAGGGAATAAGCGGACTTCAGGCAGATTTCTACCTTGCGGTCTGTAGCATCCTTAAGGGAGGACATGGATGGCATCGGCAATGTGGCACTACGGACAAGACGGGTCACGTGAGAATCCACCTGTGGAGGGGATTCACACTTAGCAAAATAATTATCCGCGAACGGATAAGCCACCGCCAGGCGTCTCTGCGGCTGGTATCTTTTGCCAGGATGTTTCCACGCCTCCTCTAAATGGTCCACCAACTGACCCGAAAGAGGAAAGACTGTGGCATCGCCCTTCACATCTTTGAAAAAGGCATACTTAGATTTAGCCGCTGGGGGAACTTCGTCCTCAATCACCAAGGCTGTGCGGACCGCCCGAATAAGTCCAGGAATATATACTTTGGACTTAGCATCAGCGTCCTTAGTATGGAAAGGTTCCTGATCGTAAGGATCCAGAATCTCCCCATCATCAGACGTCCCTTCGTCATCCTCATAAGGAGCGCACAGAGACGCCACCGGCCTTTTATGAGGCCGCATCACAGACTCCCCTTGCAACACATCCGACAAGTGCTGTACAGAACTCGTCAGGGAGTTAACCCACGCTGGCTCCTGAGAACCCGGGAGCGGGGAAATAGGGAGACTGTGGGGTACCACCAATTGTCGTGGGAACCCCTGCATGGGTGACGACACCACAGACTGCTGGGACAAACCCATCGGAGTAAACGCGGGCTGCGGAGCTAACTGGCCCACTAAAGCTGTTAACGCCTGAGCGAAACAAGCCCAGGGCGGCTCCTGTACCGGTGCTGTAACCGTAAAAGGCCGCGCCATGGACACACACTGCCGACAAAGGCCCTCCGCGCTACCCTCCCCCTCCGCTAACGGTACTTTGCACGTGGTACACTGTAGCCGGAGGGGAAAATCACTTTCAGACATGATGGCACCACGTATGTGACCTCTCTCACCAATTAAGTATTAAATAGGCGAGAGACCACCCTGCAGCACCGCACTGCAAGGGCTTTAGCAGAAAGAACAGGGACAGTAATAAAGCTGACAGTTTAGAGAAGAAAAGTTACAGGCAGCGCTAGCACAGTCACATACAATGCAGAGAAATAACAATTCCTGCACTAACAGTGCTGATCACTCAACTACACAGACACAGGGCCTGGTAGGACACAGCGCTGCATACACAGACCTGAGCCACAGCGGAGGAGAGGTATGCGGGGGGACCCAGACCACGATGCTTCCTTCCAGACTTCCAGCAGCGTTCACCATGCGTTGCAGAGAAGATGGCCGCCGAGGAGCAGAGAGAAGCTGGCCTGGGGGAGGAGCGCTGACACAGGACCAGTCAGCACAGTGCAGAGAGGGCTGTGTGCAGCGGGGGAGGCGCCGGCTGTGAGACAGGGAAGGCGCGCTCCCCTGGCATGCATTTAACCCCTGGGACGCCGCAGCGCTACCGCTCTGCTGCGGTCCGCTGTCCCAGGGGGTAGTGGAAGCGCAGGTTGGTCGCCTGGCTCCACGCTGCAGCCAGTCCCCAGGGAGCCCCCTGCCTGGGGACTTAGGACCATGTGATCAGCGGGGACCCACCGCGGGACCCCGCTGCTTACCTCTGTCCCCCTTGAATCCGGCCATGGTCCGGAGCATCTGGGGTCACCGCTAGCTGTGACCCCAGACGCCCACCAGCATCCCCGGATCAGTACCGGCGTTCTGGTACCGGCGGGGTGTAGGGAAGACAGCATGGACGTCAGGACTGACTGTCCATGCTGTTCATCCAGATGTGCAGCCACCGCTGCATGAAGAAAAAGCTTCAGGGGCTCTTCTAGCCCCCACTCCAACAGGTGCACCCGGCTCCGGCCGGGCACCAAACTAAACTGAGGTGCCTTGGCCCGGGGGCGGGGTATAGGAGGGGGACCTAGTGCATCCTGGGAGGCTGAAAGCTTAACTCTTTGGTGCCCTGCGACTGACGTCACACCTATACCCCAAGGTATCCTGTGGATACCCTATGGACCCTGAAGTAGAAAGACATTGTGTTCGGTCTGGTCCATGTTGAGTTGCAGGAAGCACTGAGACAACCAGGAGGAGATGAGACAGGCAGGCAGTTGGAGACACAGGTGCGGATAGCTGGAGAGAGGTCAAGGAAGGAGAGGTAGAGTTGAGTGTCGTCAGTGTATAGATTAGATTAAAGGCCGAAGGAGATTGATGAGGTTGCCAAGGTACGAGGTCTAGAGGGAGAGGCATAGTTGTGGGCCACTAAGGTTAACACCACTCTTTTGGACATGGATTCTTGAGAATTAAACATATTTACACCCTAGAAGGAAAAAGGATGCATCAAAATCACTCTCTACAATGAGTAAAGGGCATATGTATCAAAGCTTGATGTGAGATCAAATTGTGAGATATAGATCACCAACTAAACAGCTTCCAACTTACATTTTGCAGACTGTGTTTAAGAAATGATAGTTTGGAGCTGATTAGTTGGTGATATATATTTCACAATTTTCTCACACCAAGCTTTGATACATATGCCCCTAAGAGTCTTACTTGTCACCCGTTATATAGATGATGTTCTGAAGGAGCTTGTTGGCTAAATTGCAATTGTGTAAAACCTATGAGTGGTAGTTATACAGGCTGCTATGGTGTACTAGAGACGGCTTGTAGCAGGCTTATGATCCTGTAAAACATGTTGCATGGATCACATGTACAGGACCTATAAACACTCACACTCCTGCAGTCACCACCTGTCAATGAAGGCCGGCCTTGAGCACTCCCTACCTACATTGGACCACAATTCACTGCAATTTGCGTCAGCCCATGCCCTCTTTAGCAGGATAGTAGTTAGGAGAGCACCAGCTCTTCTAGTAGGATGCCTCAAAATTAGTGAATCTCCTGGGCATTCAATTTCAGATAAAAACCTAAAGATACCATGAATCTAAAATCCTTTCTGAAGTATTTTATCTTTTAGTGCTCATCTCATTAATTTCAAAGATGGTGGGTAAAGGAGGGTATCCACTTAGCGATTTTGACCAAGCGATTGCACGATAACTGTGTCGTTATCGTGCAGTCGCTTGCAAATCGCGCATGCATTGTGCATGTTTCGGTCAGAAACGACCAGCGATGCACGTGCCCGCTGGTAGTTTCCGACATCTATCATCGCCTGTACATGCTGATCAATCTGACTATCACGTCAGTTTCAGTATGTGCGGGGATGATGGATGTGCCTAGACTGAACGTTCAGTGTAGGCACATCACTAGACATGGAAACGACCGCACGATTACAATGTCGTAATTGTGCTGTCGTTTCCATGTCTACTAGCGGATATGCGGCATAAGTCCCAGCCTCTCCTCACCTCAGGAAGCCAAGGTACCACATTCTTCTTCCTCCACTAGGGGGCACAGGGATGACACTGGGGTATAGCCTGGAGGGGAGAGTGGGCACCAAATGGTTAATGACATTAGCAACAAGCAGGCTCCTCTCATCTATACCTTGCCCCCAGCCACTGGTCATCCGTTTGAGGTTGGTGCCAGCAGGAGCTGGGCACCAGTTTATAGGAGGGCTGATTTAGGTGGTACCCTGCAGTTTATTTTACTGTAGTTTTTACTGAGTGGGCAGTGTAAGGCGACTGGGTCAGTGTCTTTGGACGTGGATTCCTACACATCCAGAGCCGCAAGCCACAGCCGGCGCTCACAGGGGACAAGGTAAGATGGCTCCCTGCATGCAGGGAGCTGCGGGTTCGTGGCTTTCACTGCCGGAGCAGGAGACCTCCGGTGGTGCTGGCAGTGGGGGCTCCCGGTCTACTGCGCTTCCCACTAGACCATCAGGGATTAATATATGGAGCAGGGGCTGCTTAACAGCAGCGGTGGCCAAGTTTCCTGGGGTTATGCCAGAGGGGGGAGGCGAGCACTTCCCTGTTAGCCCCTCCCCCAACCCTGGGATGTGCTTTCCCTCCACAGCCAGTAAGCCCCAGGCAGATCCTCCCTTCTCTCCTGCCCCTAGACGCTGAGTGGCCATTTTACAGCATTGCATGCTTCAGTGTTGGTGAGAAGCTGGTCTCCGGTCTCCTCTCATAGCCAGCTCCCAGCAGCTGCGCTAGATAAATTGCTGCTTCCTGCTACTTAAGCTGGATTGTTGAGCTGCTTTAGCCCACATTCCTCGTCAAGAATCAGTCTAGGCGTCACGGCTGACTCAGGTAATGTCACAGTTTGTAGACCGTATGACCGTTCCAGTGCTGCCTGCCCTTTCGCTGTACCACAGATATTGTGAATGCATTGGCTTGGCTCGCTAAAGCTGTCGGCTGCTGGGCAGACACCTTGCCTCTGGTGTGCACAGAGGTGCCTTGGTCACTATGGTTACACATGTTAGAGAGGCAGCTTCTTAACTGTCCAAAGCAGCTATAGATTCAGGAATTTTAGCTTCAGCAGTTGCAGCCAGAAGAGCACTCTGGCTGCGCTGGAAGCCCTTCCCTATTTGGGTGATGTTCTGTTCAGTCCAGCGTTGGACAAGATAGTGACTACGTTGGCAGCATCTAAATCTACTTTCTTGCCATCTGTTGCCAACCCAAGAATTAGGACTTGAGCACCTTTTGGCCACAGGTCAAAGCCAGAGGTCAACCATTTTCCAGGAGCTAGGGTTCGGCCACTAAAAGCTCCAAGCCCAGAGGTAAGCAACCCTGGTCCACTAGACGGCCAGCGGACAAGCCTACCGCCTGATGGGGTGAGCCTTCTCCCAGGGGACTTCAGAGTGGGAGGTCAGCTTCTTCGCTTTTTGGAAGTATAGATGCAGACCACAACAGACGCTTGGGTCAGACGTCGTGTCTCAGGGCTAAGCTCGCAATTTCGACAGCGTCTGCCTTCCTGGTTCTTTTCCACCGACCTGCCTACAGAAAAGGCAGAAGCTCTCGAGGAGTCTATTCGCTCTCTCATGGCCTCAGGGGTCGATATTCCTGCTCCGTCCCAGAGATGGTTCGGCTTCTGAACCAGAAATTGATTGGTGTAAAAGCCTTGCAGCTCCTTTCAACCCATTCTTAATTTGAAACACCTGAATGAATTTCTTCGGAAACCCTTCAGTCCATCATTCTAGCATTGGAACCGGGAGACTTTATGGCATTGTTGGATATACAAGATGCCTATTTGCATATCCATATATATGCGTCAATTACCAACATTTCATCAGATTTGTTATACAAACCAACCACTATCAGTTTCAGGGGTTACCCTTTGGTCTGTCCACTACCCCTCACGTGTTCACAAAGGTCATGGGTGGTAATGGCAGCACATCTGCGCCACAAAGGCATCAGAATTTTACTGTACCTAGACAACTTGCTTCTCCTGGCACAATTCTCAGAGATCACATCCATGTGACAGTAGAGCTTCTACAGAAACACGGCTGGATAATAAATTGGAAGAAATCCAAACTATCTCCATGCCAGGAGATGCTCCACCTGGGAGCCTTGTTGGTTTCCAGAGCTCAGAGTCTTCCTCCCTCAGGACAGAATCTAGACCCTATAAACCAGAATACGCTCCTTTCTCAGTCAGCGTCGGGTGTCTATACACTCATGCATGCAGATTCTGTGGTCCTTGTTCTCAACATTCGACATTGTGGAGTACCGACCTCTCCAAAGGGTCATTCTACAGCGACGGGTCAAGTCTCGCCCCAGCCTCAAGCTCTCATTCTTCCCCAGGAGGTGCGTCTATCCCATCTGTGGTGGCTCCAACGCTCCCATCTGGACAAAGGCCGTTCCTTTTGGATCTAGGACTGAGGCCTTCTTACCACCAATACAAGCCTTGGGGGGCGGTAACTTGTCACCTAACCTTTCAGGGCCGTTGGACGCGTCGGAAAAGCCAGCTTTCCATCAACATCCTGGAACTTTGTGCAGTATACAGGGTCCTATGTCAGGCACCACACCTCCTGCAGGGACATCCGGTAAAAGGTACAGTTGGACAATGCCACAGCGGTGGCCTACATCACCCACCAGGACGGCACTCGCAGTTAGGGAGCCATGCAGGAAGTCTGCCGCATTCTTCGCTAGGTGGATCACCTTCCAGCACTGCCCGTGGTCTTCATCCCGGGAGTTTAGAATTGGGAAGCAGACTTCCTAAGTCGTCAGGACGTTCATGCAGGTGAGTGGGCGCAACATCCACAAATATTAAAGCTACTGGTGGCATCTCGTCACAATCATCAGCTACCGCGATACTGCTCCCACACCAGGGTTCCGGAAGCTCTCCTGGTGGATGCCCCATCAGTCTCTTGGACCTTCCCTCTGATTTGTGTCTTTCCTCAGATTTTCATTGATTCCTTGGGTTCTCCGCAAGTTCAAGGTGGAGGGAGGCACTTTGATCCTGGCAGCACCGGATTGTCCTCGGCATGTGTGGTACACGCAGATCTTGTGGGCCCCACTGTGTCTTCCCCTGCGGCCGGATCTTCTGTCCCTGGGCCCATGTCTCCACCCGGAACTGGCCTGTCTCGCTTTGACGGGGTGGCTCTTGAAACATCCATCCGAAGAGCAAAATAATTTTCCAGAAGGTTCGTTCGGTCTAGGAAGCCTTCTTCGGCACATGTTTGTTACCGGGTTTGGTGTACCTATTTTTCTTGGTGTTCGACTAAGGGTCTTAACCCAAGGTGTTTCCACTTTCTTGGATGTGGTAAGGCACTCTGGCTTTACGCCAGAAGGACCAGGGAGATTTGCAAGTCATATTCTCTGTTCATCTTATATGACATTCATAAAGAGGGGCCGGCTACTAAGCAGACCTTGGCCCGCTGCCTCCACTTTACCACTCTCCAAGCTTGCTCCTTGGCGAACCTTCCTACCCCTGCCATGGTGACGGCCCATTCCACCCAGTCAGTGGGGACTTCTTGGGCAGCACTCTGTGGGGCTTCTGCAGAATAGCTCAGTAATGCTGCCACATGGTCGTCTGCTCATACCTTAATCAGGTTTTATGCCTTTGATATTTTTGCGTCCTCAGACACTGCCTTCAGGCGTTCTGTGCTCAATGCAGCTCAGGAGCGTTCCCGTCCATAGGGAACTGCTTTGGGACATCCCGGTGTCAACCCTGTGCCCCCTAGTGGAGGAAGAAAAGGAGATTTATGTTCTTACCTGTTAAGTCTTTTTCTACGACTCCATAGGAATCTCCCTCCCTGACACACCTGTCTGCCAGGGGGTGTTTCCTTGGTGACCTGGCCGGCTGTACTTTCCATGGTATGCATGGTTCTGTATGTATGCCGGCCTTCTTTCTCTTCTCCTCTACCTCGCTCCTACCGTGGGCTTGCAAACTCAACTGATGGCCTGTGGCTGGGGTATAGAGGAGAGGAGCTTGGGCTTGTGGATAATTTCATTAACTATTTGGTGCCCAGACTCTTATCTCCAGGCTATACCCCAGTGTAGAACACACAGAAGAGAAAAAAAAGATGGGCTTGTTGCTGGGGCACTCTTAAAGGAGATATTCACATAGAGTTGACAAGTGCAAATTAATAAATACCCACATGTTGAGCAAAATTGTATGATATGCAAAATAGGACTACATCTATGTCCAAATGTGGTGTAGGGTGGAAATTTTAATTGAAGGGTAAATGGTCCCCACGTCATCATAATGGTGCTGTAGCAATTATACGTGGGGGGGACAAGTACCCTAATAACCCTGGTCATGTGTCAGATAATAAATGATATCCCAACAACAGCATAAATGAAATGCTTTTATCTATTTCCACTTCTGCTTTTCTTCCCCATCTAGTTTACCCTGCCTATAAAACGAGTTTGCATTAACACCATTCTAGTGTGCATTATCCCATTTATATTCTACCTGCAACACTTACATTTTTTTCGATTGGATATGTATCTTCATTGTACAGGCTTTCCCAGCAGAACCAATATGGGACAGTGCTTCTCTATATATAGATTCATAGAGAGACCTGCGGTGCAGTTTTATGGCGATACTGAGCCCACATTATTGTTGTATGATTGGTGCAGATTGGCACTATGTAGGTTGTATACTCAATCTGTCTAATGTTCAATGTCTGATATTTAATTTTGACACACCTGACACATGCGGCAAAGGGTTTTTTAGCCAGGTTTGAGTCGGACAACATGTTTGACGTATGTACAACCTAATAAGTTGTGAACCAGATGAAGAAAGTGGCATGCAAACAGCCCGGTATACAATTAGCCAGACATACTGTAAATGCTGATTGTGAACACTATAATAATATGATCCACCTTTGTAACCAGCTAAAAAATACGTACACTTGTGCTGGATCACAATATATGAATAGAAATATGTGGTAATTTGCTTTTTGAAACAATTTAAAGTACTTTTGTTGATATTGTGCATTATGTAAT
Organism: Taudactylus pleione; assembly: GCA_031769625.1. NCBI lineage: Eukaryota > Metazoa > Chordata > Amphibia > Anura > Myobatrachidae > Taudactylus > Taudactylus pleione. Next base: position 534,674 of record JAUIMM010000104.1, on the reverse strand, counting down.
AAAGTGGACTCCTCACACGAGTTATTCCTACATACACTCCTACATTGTGTGTATACCCGGGCATTCATACTCACCCACTTGGGTAGACATACCTACAACCATACCATACTGGATATGCCCAATCTCGCCTGATCTTGGAAGCTATGCAGTAATGGGCCTGGCCAGTACCTGGATGGGAGACCATATGGGAATACCAGGTGCTGTAGGTTATTAACATTGGAGGTGGATTGGGACGGATTGGTAACACAGCAGAGTGGTAATTCAGCACAGCACTTATATATTACATTTTCATATATTCACTAATTTGTTGGGATAGCATTTATTATCTGACATATGACCAGGGTTATTAGGGTACTTGTCCCCCCCACGTATAATTGCTACAGCACCATTATGATGACGTGGGGGACCATTTACCCTTCGTTTAAAATTTTCGCCCTACTCCACATTTGGACATATATGTAGTCCTATTTTGACACATATACAGTTTTGCTCAACATGGGGGTATTTATTAATTTTCCACATATTTGGTAAAGGTTATGTTTTACACTTGTCAACTCTATGTGAATATCTACTTTAAGAGTGCCCCAGCAACAAGCCCTTCTTTTTTCTCTTCTTTGTGTTCTATGTTACATATGGGCTCCGGGAGCACCACCAACGATTTTGATGAGGTATAATTATTGGATGTAATATTGTTGGTATCAGTTTTGGTTCTGTGCGGCATACTCCTGTTTCTGGTTCCACATATACCCCAGTGTAATTCCTATGCCCCCTATGGAGTGGAAGAAAAAGACCTAACAGGTAAGTCTCCTCTTTCCTGTCCCTGAGGCCAAGTGCATAGATGCAGAGGAGGGACTTGCACTTTGGCAGAGGAAGCACAGAGGTGCAGGCGCGGGGCTCCTACAATGCAAGAGGAAGTGAAGAGGGGGTAAGGAACACCCTATTTGCCCCTCCACAAATGCCAGGAAAATAAAAATGTGATAATAAAGGACAAGGGCCCTACAATATGTCCACTTCTTTATGCAGTGCACTGGGAAGCTAACTGAAGAAGGCAAGGGGGAAGCATTATGTTTTTTCCCCCAATTCCCTGCCTTCTAGGGGAGCAAATAATGCACTATAAGGATTTCATATCTTGTAACAGTGTGAGGGAACAAGATCATACACATATGGGGGAGCATATTTACTAAAGTGGGGTTTTTTAGAAGTGGAGATGTTGCCCATAGCAACCAATCAGATTCTACTTATTTATCTAGCACATTCTAGAAGATAGTAGCTAATTGGTTGCTATGGGCAACACCTCCACTTCTAAAAACCTGCACTTTAGTAAATATAGTATGCACATGAGTGTGTATCCGGGGAATGTGGGAAAGTGTTTATTGGAGAGTGTGATAGAATCTACTGCTGGGTGGTGATGATTTGTAAACTGCAGTAACAGGCAAAGTAGTGAGTAGCAAGATCCATGTTGGTGACTGAACTGTTGGGTAATGGAGATAGCTGAAGGTACTAAAGAGACATTTAGGAGTAATGGACAAAAAGGGTATGAGAGATGTACATTGTTATAGACAGGAGGTAGTTTTCACTCAGAGAAACAAAAGGTCAACCAAGGTTTACATATAGCAGATTATGTTGGAATCATGATTATAAAACAAAAGCTTTACTAACATTGCAATCTCAGGAAACGCACAGAGTGTCACACAAATAATGATTAAGTCATTTATAGTGAGTGGGGTCTTAAAGCGCTACCCTGGTGTCAGTACACTTTAGGCTTAGGCAAGTCCCACCTCGCCAGCCATGTATGCCTGAAGTTGTGGATAAACAACCAATAAAAAGATGTAATAATCCAAAAGAACAAGTATGGATTGAGAATACTGTACATAATATCTTCTGCTGTAACCATGATCTGGATACATACCCCGAGATCTATGAACTTTCTAACAGCACAGGCAGCCAGGGAATGCTCAGCACACTCTGAAAGAGAAAAGGTATAATAATGTTCCTTTCAGATTAAGGCCCGTATTCAACTAGCTGCGAAAAGTCAGAATCTGAGAAAAAGTATCGCCGATTGTGACTTTTCGCCAAGCGGAAACTTATCTCCGTATTCAATTGCAAACACTTTTTCGCGTACGCGAAAACGCAATGTAACAGGCGAAAAAGATTTGCCTCTGAATAAGTGCAAGATCGTTATTTTGGGGTGCAAAGGTGGGAAACCACTCAGCACCCTTGGGATAGCCCCCCAAAGGATAACTACATTAAAAAAAAATAATAATAAATTGAACACCCCAAAAAAACACTTTGAAAAAGGGGGCGAAAAAATGCAAAGTAGGGGTGCAAACTTAAAGTAGCTAAATAAACTGGGGGGGTCTGCAAGTATGGGTGAGGTTTTTTTGATTGCAGGTGCCTGCTTCAGGTGCGTTTTTTTTTTTTTTTTTCTCTTTTTTTATACTTTAGAGACTTTAAAACATGCTCGCACCCATATTCAAGTACCCCAAATTTGACAGGAATACTTATTCCCCCCCCCCCCCCCCCAAAAAAAACTGCTTAATGCTATTCTTCACCACCTGTGCAAAGACGCTAATTAGAAGAAATTGACACACCTTTAGTACTCCAAATAGGGGGCATGTGCATTGATCCCCAATGTTAGTGCATCAGGCTGATTTCCCCAATTCTGACAGCACTTTTTGCCTGTTTTGCATTTGCCGGGTTGTGTTTTCGCGTCTTGTGGAATTGAATACGGCGAATCGCGGGGACGCGCGCTATTAGTTTCCACAGCTAAAATACGCGATATAGGCGAAAATTCCGGAATGCGAAAAAGTATCAGGGGTGTGAAACTAATTGAATACAGCCCTAAGTATCCACAACTTGCACAGAACACGGTACAGATATTAATCATAATTGTGTTCTGGACTTGACAGAAATAGGTCTGTGGTTTTGGAAGTGTGTTGGAAATGGCCAGTCCCCTGTAATTGTTTTTATTGCCATGTGTATCCTAAATATACTACATGGCCAGAAGTTTGGTGACACATGAACATCACACCAATGGCGTATCCATAATGCGGTGTACACGGACCCCTGGGTGACTCACACCACACACCCTGCATCCATAAGTATATCTATATAGTTATACTTACCTCTCCACAATCTCCAGAGTGCTGCTCTGAAGCGCTGCAGAACAGCAAACAAAAATAATCACGGAAAATGGCGGCGCCCATTTTCCCAATGACTTGCGAATGCACAGTAAAGATGTCTCCAGCAATAAGGCACGAGTGCCATTTTCCCGGAGACCCGCGCATGCGCAGTAGATTCTGGCATTAACCACTTAACTGACATGGTCGTATGGGATGCAAACACAACCGGCTGTGCTTCAGCTGATAAGGTATGACCGCACCCCCGCGCTGTATTTTTGAAGAGGAAATGTGTTCTACACATGTGCAGAATGGATATCCTCTGACTCCTTGGACTTTCCTGCGGACCCGTAATTTATGACCGGATTTGCTGAAAAAATCGTCAGTTAAGTGGCTAAGACAGAATCTACTGCGGTGCCAGAGAGTAGAGGGCCCACACGGAGGCTGCGCACAGGTCCCCACCTCTTAAAACTCCCCTGCATCACACCCATATGTGCTCGCTGAACATCTCTTTGCAAAAATAAATAGGGAGTTTATTCCCCCTTTGAGACTACAGTATAACAACCTCCACTTTCTAAATTTCCACTATAGTCTGGAACATGGCTTCGGGGATACCCACCCATTCAGCGTACTTTGTCTATTGCAGCTTTTAGCAATGGGTGTGACCAAAAGGATCGTCTACATACTTTTGGTCATGTAGTGTACTAGTGGCGGATTCAGTATTGTACTGGGGCATGAAGGGCCCATCAGGGTATGGCCCTCTGAGTGGTAGACAGTGCACCAATGAAAGGACATGGCCTGCCGTCTGAGGGGGTGTGGCCAGCCACCAGTAGTGTGGGAGTAAAGAAGAGTAACTGCTATCATCACCTCACCTGTGATTCTTCTGTACGTCTGGTATAGTGCCAGTGGCATGGCTGTCATTTTAGCCAATGTGAGTCCTCTTTCCAACCCCTTCACATATAGTTCAAATATTCAGTCAATGCTGTGTGCACTACTGCTAGGAGCACGCTGGTCTCCCTCCACAAGCAGAGGTGTAAAGTGGGTTATATTATACCCCACAAAAGTTCTTGCAATGGCCACTGTAATATGCGCCCTTCCCTACACTACTCCCATCCCACCCTATTGCTTCACTCCCTCCAGACCACTGTAATATGTCTCCTCATCTCCTAGTCAAATACAATGTTTCCACTGCTCCTAGACCATTGTTATATCCTCACCCACCTCTTCCCTATCTACTGTATGCCGCTCCCTACACTGCTCACATCCCATTGTGATATCCATACCCTTCCCATTCTACAAAAATATCCCCACCCCTACCAAGCCCACTAATAGCCCAATCGTGTTTACCCCACTGTTACTTCCTGACCCTCCACACACCCCCAGCCCAGTGAAATTTCTACATCCCTCCCAGCCCTGTTATCCCAACACCTCTCCCAGCCTGATGTAATCTCTCCCATCCAAAATAATCCCCACCACCCCTCCCAGCCTGATTTAATCCCTCCCATCCCTGTGTTATCCCAACCTGATTTAAACTCTGAACTCCTCCCAGTCCTGTTATTCCAACACCCCTCTCAGCCTGGTCTAATCCCCACATCCCTCCCAGCCCAAAATATTCCCTGCACCTCTCCCAGCCCTGATTTAATCCCTGAACTCCTCCCAGTCCTTTGTAATCAGCACACCACAGCCAGGAGTTACATACAAAGAAATATAATGTAGTGCTGTGTGGATTGCAAAATATAAACATTATCAAGTTGATGGAAGCTATATAGATTAATAAGGTTTAGTACTAAAAGATCAATATAACAATGTAAAGCAGAATATAGATACGTAAAAAAACACAATATGACAGCAGATAAAATATCAATATGTAGTAACATTGAAAAAATGTAACATTAAATTATTCTGAAACAGTACATTGCAGTTGTTAATGGATCAAATGTAATAAATAGTGAGAGACAATGTAGTATGGAACATAATAGCAATGTCCCTGGGTATTTACTGTAGCTAGAATAAAAGAACAAAAACCACAAAGACATTGTCACAGTATTGAGTCTCACCACTCACCAGTATGATGTAAACAGAGGGAGCAGGTGAGTCACTGTACTTAGTTGTAGAATAATTCAACAATACTGGCTGTTCTTGAGAGCCTACAGCAGCAGATAGGATACGATGATGCAGTTGAAGATCCATCCACTCCAGTACTTGTATCTTCTTAACAAGTTGTTCCTCCACAAAGTGTGTGTCCCACCCACTGACGCCGAGTGGACGCGACATCAGTCATTGATGTCCGCCCCGATCTGAAGACTGAATGAAGCTGGCCACACACTAGACCAACTTTCATCCAACCATCCAACTAGTTGATTGGTTGGAATGAAAATCTGGTAACGTATGGGAGTAAATGATGATCAGCAATTTGCTCCTAAATGCCAGAAAACAGATGAAAATGGACGTCTGAACAAATTGTTTGGAGAGGGAAGACAGCAAGTTCTGTTCTGGAGAAGCAGGACAAGACACTAGTGAGGGCTGAGGGTAAGTTGAGTGAAGGTAAACTTGAGTCATCAGCGTAGAGGTTGACTTGGAGACCAAAAGAGCCGAAGAATTTTGTAAGGACGGATCCTTGGGGGACTTTGATAAATATGGGAAGGGGTAGGAGGTGATGCAGACAAAAAAGGAGGATGTGGTGGAGAATATTTGAGAAAAGAGATGTGACTTTTGCCATTGGCAGTGAAAAGGATATTGGTGACTTTAGTAAAGGAGAACACAGACTTCATAAAAAACATTCTCGTGACCAATACCATAAGTGCAATGAATAAGGAAATCCAGTCAGACAAAATTCGGCAAATACTTAGCTAACTGTAAAAGTGTATCCGCTTTCACTTTCTAACACTCCGACATTAATTACACCTAAACAGATGAAAATGGACGTCTGAACAAATTGTTTAGATCAAACATTTAACAAACTTGTCTAACAACAGTTTTTGTCCATTTTCCGGCGTTTGGGAGCAACTTGCTGATTGTCATTTGCTTTCATACCTTACCAGATTTTCATTCCAACCAATCAACTAGTTGGCTGGTTGGATGTAAGTTGGTCTAGTGTGTGGCCAGCTTTACTCAGTGACAGCCAGCAGAGGTTTAAGTAGGCCAACCGCACAGCACAGTGTGCCTGGCGGCCAGCTCTGTAAGTATGTGCGTCAGACAGAAGGTCAGTGGTGTCTAGGCCCCGCCCTCTCATGGTAGAGGGTGGGGCACTGAGTCAGTGGGGTGCACCAGGGATTACACCAGCCCCCGCTGGGCCAGTCAGACATCGGGCAGTTCTTTATAAGGTTGGTCAATTCCGATGTGCCAGGGAGCCAATAAACCTATAAATGACTGCTGGCACCTACTTATTACAAGTAATTTCTTTTTATGTCAATTGAGCCACATCCTCCCTGGTATCTAAAAGAGCCACTTTGCTCCTAGATTTGACTGATATGCGAGTCAGCTTTTTCTCCCAGTAATACTCATCTTGCACATGCCCACATTTAGCACAGTTACTATAAGTGCATTCTTCATAGAAATACAATACAGTTGAAAAACCGTTCAGTGTATTCCCTACAGAGTATCAATTAAGCTGGGTACACACTGAGCAATGTGTACCCAGCCAATATGTTAGTCCGACATATCAGATCCTGGGTACACATTAGAAAGAGGTAATGAACGACGATACCTTGTTCCGTCCATTACCTACAACGGGGCCGCTGGCGATATCATCTGGTTGGACATGCAGCGCGGATGTCGCAAGTGTACAGCGTTGGCTGCAGCCGACATGTCGTTCCGAGTCGGTCGTAAACAGCATATCATGCCGACATCGCTCCAGTGTGTACCTGGCTGTATTCTCGTGAATTTTTGGCCTGCCGGATACTTACATTCATTTTCTCTGAGTCCAACAACTGAGAAAAAACTGTAGAGATGGAGTGCAAAAGCAATTTCTGTGTTACTTGCGCTTACAGACGTGTTTGTGGGTCTGCGTGTTACAATGGCGATGACTGTGAGGGGAGCCTATAACAAGTTAGGCACTAATGGGGATATCAGGACATACAGGTTGGCCACAATAATGCCCCTCTTACTGTATACAAATGCAGATATTATTTTGTTTTGTAAAACAGAAAAGCATAAAGAAGCCCAAGAAATGAAGAATAAGCACTGAAAAGTTGTTCCCTTATAGCAGATGCCGGCAGCATATGTTAGGTGTGGAAAGAGCATTAATATGGTCTCAGCCACTAATGTCAATGATATGCCTTTTGCTCCATCTAGCTACATGTGAAGCACACAGAAGAAATATAAGGGGAGATATATCAAGCCTTGGAGAGAGATACAGTGGTGAAGTTGCCCAAAGCAACCAATCAGTTTGTAACTGCTATTTCATAGACTGTGCTAGGTAAATGACAGAAGCGTATTGGTTGCTTTTGGCAACTTCGCCATTTCTTTTCCAAGGCTTGATATATCTCCCCCACCCCCCGAAAGAAAAATGGTGACATCTGAAAGGTAAGTCTGATGTCCTGTTGGTTATTTAAGGTGTAAGTGAGAGTCAAGCAAAGTAAAAGCTTCAGTTAGTGAGGTGGAGGGTTCCTATCAGGTAATGGTCTTGCTTTTCCTGAGATGCAGATTTGCCATGGACCACAAGCTGCAAGACACTGCGTAGTGGAGATATGAGCACATGCTTGCACTGGTAGAAAGTCGGAATTGGTAACGGAGTGAGTTCCAGAGTGAGGGGACGGAGAGAGAGGTATCTTGGAGGCGGGTATGAGAGCTGGAAAACCTGGATGGAATAGAGGCAGCAATTGGAGGAAGATGGAGTCTGAGTGAGTGTGGACAGAATTATATTGGAGATGTAGGAGGGGCAGTAATTAAGTGCTTTGTAGGTGAAGGTCAGGAGTTTGAACGGGATTCTCAGGAGCATGGGGAACCAGTGAAGCAGGTTGCAGAGGGGGAGGCTGACACAGCGATCAGAAAGGAAGCAGAGACAGCAGCAATAGTCATGATGGAGTGAAGGGAGATTGCTGAGAAACTATGCGCTAGAAGAAAACTGGATCTGCTCTTTGCCACATGAATAAAGCGATCCCAATTCCATCTCCTACATGGTGTCAATGGTCACACTGTATTATATGCATGGGAAAATGTACTACCCCATCCCATACTAAATTACTCACTAAGGCCATGTACAGAAATACGTCCCTGGAGATCACTTCACATATGTATTTCATTTACAGCAGAAGATATATTATTCCTAATAACAAATAAATGTTCCTGATGACGACAACGATCACTAAGCACAGATAATAAATGGAGACTTCTCACACACAGGGGAGGATGCAGCACTGAACGTACACCTACCTGTTTGCAGAACGTATCTTGTCCATTTTCAGACTATAAATGCTCTGCAACTGAGTGTATGCGAGTACAGGCAATATATAGCCTTGTACATATTTCAGTTGCATCTCCATTTAGAAGGGGATTATCTGGGCTGTAACAGGACATTCCCATATAAGCAAAGTGCAGTGAGGATGTATCAATGGTCCTGCGAGCTGTGCAGGGTTGAAATATGCCTGCCGTATCTTTCACACCTCGCATAGTGTAGATGAAAGAGCACAATAATAATAACAACCAATCATACATGTAGGGGGCGGGTGCTTTGCAAGATATGTACTATTCAGCATAGAGGGGAATTGTACCCATCTAGCACAGAGTTTGGTAGCAACACAATCCCGATTATTTACAAATCTTCATCAGGCCCACATACAAATATTTTACAGTCTGAGTACATGTGTGAGCAATATGCCAAAACACCCTGAGAATACGCTTTGCTTTTTGGAAATAAAGAGAAAAAAAATGAATTCAATTTCTCCTTTATATTGCGAATTAATTGTTTACCAAATATGTATGTTGTTATCAGCCCTTGTTCTACATAGCAGCAAGGAAGTACAGTAACTGAATTAAGAACTCACCGTAGGATCCGTCCTCTTCAGCTTTCTGCAGCAGGTAAGAGTGCAGCCGGTTAACACAGTCCGATTCAGTGTCTGTGGGTAAAGAAAATATCTGACTGCTTTCATACAGCTCACTTTCCCCACGGAACAAATGTCGCAAGTTTCTTTGTCCTTGTCCAAGACTTTGGGCCTCATTTATCAACGAGTGATATTCTTGTCATCACTCGTTACTAATCTTAAATGGTGCTCCAACCAATCAGCTTCTGTCATATGTTTGAAAAATGACAGTTAGGAGCTGATTGGTTGGAGCACCATTTAAGATGGTGGAAAACTACAGCTCAACAACATCTACAGGAGCAGTTTTCACAAACTTCTTCTAGTGAAGTCACATGTTCTGCTATCATTTATTGCAGTCCAAAACATTACCATATTACCTGCCTCCTACACTCCACATACCATGTCCACATAACCCATGCTCCTGCAGGAACAATGCAGTCCTCTCATAGGTCTTCAGCACTGGACTCAAGAGGTGACAAAGGAAGACGAATAAATCGGCGTGATGATCCGAGCGGCCCAACTGTTGGAGCAGGAGAAAGTGAAGCATACACCATAAATTAGTAAAATTTACACTAAAATGTGCTGATTGGCTATACATAACCTCAAATATGATATATAATGTATGATTTGTAACCTTTGTATATACAAATGCATTTATTTAAACACTGCCTAATCACCATATGACTAAACAGTGCATAAATATTTACACTCTATTGTTTACCAGGAAGTAGTGTTACCATTACACTAATAACAATCCGGTTCAACACGCTTTGATTCAGTTCATTCAGTGACACGCAACACCTAATGGGAAATACTGTACCAGGCTCACAACCATTAGACAATGGCTTGTTTGAAGGAAGAAGGGACAGTGTTAAATATAGGATTTTGGTACTTACCAGTAAAATCTCGTTCTCCGATTCCACAGGGGACACTAGAGGTTAAGACACTGGGGTATAGACGGGTGGATGAGTGGAGCTGGCATTTTAAATTTAGAAGTGCGAGTGACACCTTCCCCTCTATCCTCCAGAAGCCCCAGTTAGAGAATTGGAGCCCAAGGAGACGGAAACAGAATACACACACATAACAAGAGAAAACATTCAATGTGTGTAAAATATAACACAATGACAGGTAGAGCAGTGCTGGGAGGGCGCCAAGTGTCCCCTGTGGAATCGGAGAAAGAGATTTTACTGGTAAGTACCAAAATCCTATTTTCTCCTTCATCCACCAGGGGACACTGGAGGTTAAGACACTAAGGATGTCCCAAAATTTTCTCCCCGAGCGGGAGAGCTCTGAGAAACCTGCAAAACCCTGCAACCGAAACTAGATTCGGAGAGCGCAAAGGTATCAAACTGATAAAATCTAACAAAGGTATTGATCGTGGACCAAGTGGTGCATGGGAAATGGGCAGAAATAGAGACCGGCGGAACCCGGCCACCAGAAGTATAGGACTGTCGAATGACCAGACAAATCCATCTGGCCAAAGACTGCTTAGAAGCAGGCCAACCCCTGTTTGGAAGAATCATAAAGAACAAACAAGGCATCAGACTTCCGCAAGGTAGCGGTACGGGCCACATAAATCCTAAAAGCCCGAATAAGATCTAGGGTGAAGACAGAGAAGTATTCAACAACACCGGAACCACAATAGGCTGATTGATGTGAAAAGCAGAAACCACCTTTTGTAAGAAGTATGCCTTAGTACGGAGTTCCGCTTGATCATCGTGAAAAATCAGATTAGGAGGTCGACAAGAAAGAGCTCCTAATTCAGAAGCTCTCCAAGCCGAAGCCAAAGCAGGACAGTCTTCCAAGTGAGAAGCCTAAGATCTACGTCTTCCAAGGGTTCTGACAGTGAAGATTGGAGAAAAGTCAACACCAAGTTAAAGTCCCACGGTGCTGTAGGCGGTATAAACGGATATTGTATCCGAATAACCCCCTGAAAAAAGGTCTGAACCTGCGGGATCAAGGCAAGACTGTGCTGAAAAAGACAGACAATGCCGATACCTGAACCTTCAAAGAACCAAGGCGCAAACCCGCATCCATACCTGACTGGAGGAAAAGAAGGAGACGGGAGATCCGAAAGGCAGTAGTGTGAAACCTCCGTTCTTCACACCAGGCTACATAAGCACACCAGATACGGTGATATTGAGCCGAAGTGATTGGCTTACAAGCCTGGAGCATAGTAGGTATTACAGAGTCTGAAACACCACTACGTCTTAAGAGAGCGGACTGAACAGCCACGCCGTTCAATGCATTCGCTGTAAGTCTGGGTAAAAGTAAGGACCTTGAAGTAGAAGATCTGGTCGAAGAGGCAATGGCCAAGGATCCCTGACGAGGAGCTGCTGAAGATCCGAGAACCAAGTCCTCTGTGGCCAGTTCGGAGACACTAGGATGACGGTTGCCACTTCCTTCTTGAACCGCTTGAGAACACGTGGAAGCAGAAGAAAAGGAGGGAAGAGGTACACAAGATTGTAAATCCAAGGAACCGTCAGAGCATCCATCACCTCCGCATCTGGGTCTTGAGTTCTGGAACATTATCGGGGTACCTGATGATTGTGCCTGGAAGCCATGTGATCTATTTCTGGCATTCCCTATTTCCGTACTAGTTGTCGGAAAACGTCCGGGATGAATGTCCTGGCCTCCCAATTGTCCACTCCCGGAATGAACACTGCGGAGATCGCCACCACATGGCTTTCTGCCCATCGAAGTATGCGATTTACCTCGCACATGGCCATGCGATTGCGCGTCCCGGCTTGTCGTTTTATGTATGCAACAGCTGTCGCGTTGTCTGATTGGACATGAACTGGCTGACCTGCTAGCAGAGAAAACGCTTCCAGAAGGCCTTGAAAATCGCCCCCGGAGTTCCAGAACATTGATCGGTAGACTCGACTCCTGTCTAGACCAATGGCTCCCCAACCCGAGGCTGGCATCCGTTGTCAGAATTATCCAGTTCCAAAGGCCAAACCGGCGACCTGCAGTTAGGTAGTCGTGTTGAATCTACCAGAGAAGAGAGATTCGTGTCTGGGGTGTGATCCGGACCATTGGGTCAGGAGATTCAATTGAAAAGGAGGAGAATGAAATCTTCCGAACTGAAGAGCCTCGAAAGCTGCCACCATCTTCCCTAAGAGACAAATGCAAAGATGAATGGACACCTGCTTCGGCTTGAGAAACAGGAGGACAAGCTGACGAATAGCCTGAGCCTTGTCCACCGGAAGGAAGATCCTTAAAACCGCCATATCCATGATCATTCCTAGAAATTGGAGGCGTTGAGATGGAATCAGACTGGACTTCTGAAAGTTGATTATCCATCCGTGATGGATTAGGACCTGGTGTGTTAAAGCTACATGTTCGCTGAGAATCTGAACAGATGGAGCTTTGATTAAGAGATCGTCTAGATACGGAACAATAGTGACCCCCAACAGTCTGAGATGAGCGATCACCACCGACAGAATCTTGGTAAAGATCTGAGGTGTCGACGTCAGACCGAATGGCAGAGCTTGAAACTGAAAATGTTCCTCCCTGACAGCAAATTGAAGAAAAGCCTGATGTGGCTTCCAAATTGGGACATGAAGATAAGCAGCTTTGATGTTCATGGATGCTAGGAACTCCCCCTGTTCCAAACCTGCAATCACCGAGTGAAGAGATTCCATCTTGTATCGATAAAACGCCAGATAAAGATATAACGATTTCAGATTCAAAATAGGCCTGACAGAGCAGTCTGGTTTCAGAACTACAAAGAGATTGGAGTAGAAACCCAGACAACACTGTTGGACTGGAACAGGTATCAGAACCTCGGAATCGACAAGCTTCTGTATTGCTTGCAAAACTACTCTCAGTTTCTGTTGGGAGACGGGAAGACCTGTGGTGAAAAACCGATGTGGAGGGGGGTTCTGCAAATTCTAGTTTGTACCACAGAGACACCAGATTGTGAATCCAAACTGATGAACTGGTTTGAAACCAGACATCCTTGAATCGCAAAAGGTGAGCCCCACCCTGGAGTCTCCCAGGTGGGCCTGGAGCACATCATGTGGAAGGTTTTTCGGCAGGTTTGGGATCAAGACGACAGTTCGAACCAGACTGTCGACCTCTGACTCTGCCTCCACGGGTAGCTGAGGAGATAACACCTGAACGTCCTCAAAAGGAATGAGGGGTCAGAAAGGAAGGACCAGCCGGAGCACGACGCGGAGCTGGAGCATTGGATGACAGAAAGGTAGACTTGTAGCCTGGGAAATCCATTTATCCAATTCAGGTCCAAAAAGGGTATCCCCCGTACAAGGAAGGACCTCCACAACTCTTTTAGAGTCCGCATCCACTTGCCAAGACCTTAACTAGAGAGCTTTTCGAGCCGCTATGGCTGACACTGAGATCCTGGAACCGACATGACCAATGTCCTTAGACGCTTCTCCAAGGTACACAGCAGATTCACAAATGTGTTCAGCTAAAACGATAAAGTTCAGATCTTGAAACTCCTGATTCAAATCCACTGACCAATTCCTCCGCCCATCTTTCCAAAGCTTTGTTGACCCAAGAACCAACCAAAGCCGGGCTAAGCAACACCCCTGCTGCTGAGTATATGGATTTTAAGGAGGTTTCCAGCTTACGGTCGGAACTGTCCTTAAGGGATGTGGCTGCAGGGACAGGCAACGTGGTTTTCTTAGAAAGTCATGAGACTGACGAGTCTACTGGAGGAGGAGCTTCCCATTATTCCGTGACCGATTTTGGAAACGGGCAAATGGACAAAAACCGTTTGGGCATCTGAAATTTCTTGTCAGGATGCTGCCAGGCTGTAGACAACTGTGTATTTAATTCCTGTGAAAAAGGAAAGAAAATAGTAGACCTTTGTCTTGTTCCAAATAATGATGCATAAGGATTCCGTGTACTCCTTGTCTGGAATCTTCAAGACATGTCGGACCGCCAGGATAAGGGCTTCCACTCCCTGGGCACCCGAATCAGAGGTCTGTTGGTGAAGGTCGTCACTGTCTGACAAAGCTTCCAACTCACCTTCCTCCTCTTCCTGTGAAAGAGGCTCTGCATCAGAGTCGTTCGACTGGGGGACCGCTAGGAGAAACCTCCTCTTCTTAGATGGTCGAGCAGTCGCACTGACCCTAGAAGACGAAGCAGAACTACTCATGCATTAAGCCAAGCCCTCCACAGAACGGGCTAGGTCTCTTGCCCAACTTGGCTCTCTCTCTCTGCGGAATCCAGTCTCTTAACCTCCAGTGTCTCCTGGTGGATGAAGGAGAAAAGATGAGAGATGGAAATAAGACTTTGTAATCAGTAGTGAGGGACAAGGCAGAAAGGGTGGGAGGGTTGTGGTGGGATAGGAAAAATCTGAAGAGAGGAGATGGTGTTAGCATTGCTTTGATTTTGGTAGTAAAATGACTGTCAAAATCAAAGGCAGAGACAGGAGGAGGGTAGGGGAGAACTAATGGGGCAGAGGTGGAGGTTGAAGGTAGGAAAGAGGCAGCTCGGATTTTTGGATTGGGAGAGATATGAGGTTTGATTGCAACATGTAAAATGTAATTGTGAAACAACATTTGCTATTGGCTGACACATGGCACTAATTAAGCTCATCACTGGTACAACATTAGCGATGTTGGGCTACCATAATTATTGGGGACACATTGCCACCCATCGCCCTGAATTTAATTGCCCCCCCTATACTGCACAAGTAACCCTTACTGCTGCTCATCATTAAGAAGGACATACTGGTAATATAGGAGGTAGGATGGACCAAGGTTCACCTTAGGCAACAAATATGATGCATTTAACAATTGTTCTCAAGACGGTCCTTCCCTTACTCAACCCCCATCCCTTATATTTAGTTATATTGTATGTAACCCTCATAGCCCACCTACTCCCAAAAGACAAGTGCTTATTGCATTAATGTAAAATAAATAAAAACCAGAGAAATTATTAATCCAAAAAAATGAACCAGTTACTTTGTAATGACGCTTGGTATTTTCTTCCATGCAGTCGGTGTCACTACCAGACATGTCATCCATGGATTTCCACGTTAGTCTGTCCACGAAACGTCGTCTCCCTGTATCACAGGCTGGGGATGCACTGGGGTCCTGTGGAGGTCAAGGAGATGTGTCACCGGTCTGCTGGTCTTCATGTCACCACCATAACCTGCTATAAGCTCACCTCATACATGGAGAGAAGACCACAGTGAATCAGCTTGTCCATGATGTCCTGGCACAAATCATACATAGACCGACAGGGCTGGAAAAGAATGGGGAAGAGACAGTGACGGCAGAGCCTCTCACACACACACACAGAAATAACACGGCTTTATTTTTCTTCCATAAGTATACTTGTACCGGCTTGAGCAGAATATTGTTCGGTAGCAGGGAGCAGAGACACACCATCATTTCAATCAGCTCATCTTGGGTAAACAAAATCTCCACCAGACAGAGAGTAGGCAGCTGGGCCAGAAGCGCATGCACAGCGCAGGCTGCAAGGAAGACAAGTTGTAGTAGCAACAAAGGAAAAAGTGGTAAGGGCAGGACAGCGTATGATAAAAACCGGGGCCAGGTGTAAGTGTTACATCATGATCCAGTACACAGGGAGGTGAGCAAATAAAAACAGATCCAGGCATTGCAGTGCTCAGGCCGAGCATCTGGATCACCAATGGAGCCAGTGAGTGCAATCAGCAGATGGCCGCACACACACACACACATGCTGAGCAGATCAATTTATATTGCATCATTTTTGGGCAACAAAGTTTTGGAGTCACAGGTGCACTTTTATTGGGCCGATTTGTTGATCACACTGGTCAAGAGACAAAGCAGGGAGACGAACTGGGCTGAACATAATACTCAAGTAATCTGATCTATTGCAGATGCTTAGGGGCTGATACAAAGTTAAATGTAAGTTGGGTTTGCGCATGCCTCAGAGCCAACTACCGGCAATGCTAAGTCGTACACAATTCCATCGTATATATATCCACTTGTAGCTGAAGGGGTGTAAATGGGTGGTAACAGGGAATTCACATGTAGTCTATATTCAGTGAGGGCATGTCCACGGAATTTCAGGCTACGCAAAGATGTGCATCCGTGTAATTATGCCGGGTTCTTTTGAAAGTTCACCCTAATAACAACCGCAGCTATAAGACCAGGCTTACGATGGGAACAGACCGGCCGCAGAGATGCGCGCAACTCGGCACACGGGCGAATGTCCGCATTTGGTTCTGTGCACACAGCGCAGGAGCAATTACATCCCATTTGTATTCAGCTCTACATTATCCCTTAAACTAAGTACAAATTGAAAATATTTTAGTGGCTTTCTACCAGGAACGCAAACTCTTCACATGTATAGGAGATGCATTTAGCATTCACTGGCAGTTGTGCAATCTATCACCAGCATTATGATGGGACATAGATGGGAGAGGCTTTTAGGAAAATCTGCTTCTTGATTTAATAATACACACCCAGAACAAGGAGTGGTTCTAACATCATTAGCTCTTATTTTTCTTATGGTGATTTCTAACCTTAATAATCTACTATACAGACGGGATGTAGTCAGCATCCCAACAGTCAGGATGCCGGCGGTCACAATACCGGTATCGGCATTCCGACTGTCAGAATACCGACAGATTGCGGAGGTAAGTGTTAGGGTCAGTGGGAGGCTGAGAGTTAGGGCGATGGATAGGCACTGGGGGGGGGTAGGCTGCGGGAGGGAAGGGTTAGGCTGCGTGATGAGAGGGTTAGGGGGTGGGTTAGGCTGCCGGAAGGAAGGGTTATGCTGCAAAATGCAGGGCCATAGCTAGGGGTGGGCGAGCTTATTAGGTGTTTGCACTTTAAAATAAGGAATCGGTGATAGTATTGAAATACTGATTGATCTACATGTATGTCCTGTATAAAACCTTATATCCTTAATCTAAAGCATTAAGATCATATATTGTGATTGTTACACTGATAATGTTATTTATTTTGCGTCATAGTAGGCTATTATAATGTTCTGTATATATGTGTAGCTGATGTTATGAAGTCTCACCTCCTATAGCTTCGTACAGGAAGACGGGCAGCAGGGCGGCACTCTTTTGTCCCGCTTCTCCGATACTGGCTTCGGAGTCTCGACAGAGCACATATATGTCATTTGTGGAGACAGAGTACATGGAGACACAATGGCGGAGGTTGTATAGGCTGTGACAGAGCACGTCCCATCGCTGACCGGAGAATCCCACATCAAACCCATGGAGGAGAATATCCTCCGTCATCAATGAGAATTCAGAAAGGAGTCTGGACAGTGAAACCCCCTGAAAGAAAGACTGTAGTAAGGAAGACAGAGCAGGGGGCATATGGATGTGGGGTTCAGCAGAGTCATGGGGCCTGATTCAGAGTTGGGAATAGAGAGACAGCACTTAACTGTGTACCTGGACAAACCATGTTGCAATGCAAGGGGTGTAAATACATTAAAAAAAAATTGCATGTAGGGTAAACACTGGCTGATTTTGCATGTAGCCCACAAATACTCCACAGCTTTATTATTACTCTACAATTTAGATGTTAGTTTGGATACCTCCCTCCCAAATCTCTCTGCACATTTATATCTGCCCCACCTGCAGTGCAGCATGGTTTCACCAAGATGATCAGTTGAGAGAGATATCTCTCTCTATTCCCAACTCTGAATCAGGCCCATTGTGCTTAGAGCAGATCATTCAAACAGAAACCAAAGAGCCACTAGCTCCACATGTACAATGTCAACAGTCATTATGTAGATTTTTTTAGAATGTCAACATTAGGGTTAGGCTGCGTGGGGGAGGCTAGAGCTTCTGCAACTGTCATGAGCAGGTAAGTCACTGGTGGGCCACCAGGGATGATATGTCAACATTCTAGCAGGTCGACATTTAATCGGTGTCTACATGATGAATGTGGATGTGGTCATTGTTGACATTCTCTTGAAACAGATGTCCACCCACAGAACTACCTTACTAGCATACCCCGTATGCTCAGCTGTCAGGGGGCCGATGCTCAGGACTCATGCCATTTGGGAGGCAATCAGCCCCTCTGTGGCATTCTAATGGCCAGTTCTCCTGTCTACAGATTTTGATATTCGGCCCTTCTGACACAGGTACTGCGAAGGAAAGTAGGTGTTGCAAATAGCAGGCAATCAGATTATAACTAATATTTTTCTAGTGAAGATTAGAAAATTAAAGCAAATTTAGGATTGGTTGCGGTGAGTCTCTCCATCTTTTCTTCATAGTTATGTGTATAACTTACAAGTCTAAGGGCTCTATTTACTACAATCCGCATTTGTAATGCAGATTGTAGTGTGATATTATCGACTGAATTCGCATTGCGAATTCAGGCAATGTCACAAGGATTTACTATAAATCCCTTGCAGGGACAGAGCTTGCGAGAAAGCTCTATCCCTGCTAATCCCCTCCGCACACTAGTCACGGTATTTTCGCAAAAAATACCATAACAAAGTGCCCGCGCATGCGCCGACCGGCCGCCGCTGCTACCCCCCCCCGGCACTAAGCCCCGCCCCCCGCAATCGCGGACCCCCCACTCCCTTAATAGCACTTACCTGCAGTCCTCGGTGCTCCGGTGATGGCTTCCATGCCTCCGGTCAGCTGATATCCCATACTGCACTGGGACCCGATCACCGGGCCATAGTGCACCATGGGAGACCAGCTGACCGGAGGGAGAACATCACCAGAGCCCCGACCACCGGTCCATGGAGTCGGGTAAGTAAATTTTTTTTTTTTTACTTGTTTTTCTATTTTTAGCAGAGATCAGCTTGCGGTCTGTTTAGACCACACAGCTGATCACTGGGACCGGCTCTGGGCTCTGCTCTGCCGTTTCGAGCAGAGTAGGAGCCCAGTAACTGGGGGAGACCCTGGATAACGCCACCTCCAGATGACGTTATTATCACAGGGCCTCCCTAGGTATTTTTTTCACATTTTATTTTGGTAACTCTGGTTGGAACACATTTCCCATTACAAATATGGGAAATGCGATCTGCTTACTAAAAATAAGTGATACTAAAGGCGTCCACACACATAGCGACATTTTACACGATTTGGCCCATTTCGACGAATCGTGACGACGAATCGGGTAAAAAAAGTACTGATCGTGGGTTTATACTCACGAGCACGATGCCGATGCGCGTCCCCGCTCATCGTACATCGCATCTTCTGATCTGCCGTGCTGTAGGGCAGATTAGCCAATCTGGGATACAATGCATTGGCTGCAAGATAGATCTTTAGTCAGATTGGACATTTTTAACTCCAAATCGTGATCACGACAGCAAGGGAGCTCCCGTGAAAGTTCATGAGGAAATTGGCCATAAAATCGAATCGTGAGGACATCAGTATGTGTGTGGGCACCTTTAGGGGTTGGAGTAGAATTTTACGAATTCTACTCCAATTGCCCTGTAATAACTATAGGTGATACTAAAATAATGTGAAAAGGGTGTGAAAACACCCTTTTTCACTTTATTTTAGTTAAAATAATGTTAATAAATAGAGCCCTAAAGCTTTGACTATTGGATCACATGCATATTATTTATTTTGTTGTTGGTTAGGTAGTAAATGCACACACGTTATTATACTTGGCATTTGGTTTGGTATGCTATGTGCTATATGTGTTCAGATGGAATACATACTAATCCCGACAGCGGCATCCCGACACAGGAGGAAATCCCAATCGTCCTTCAGGTAAGTACAACTAATCTAATTCCCCCCTCTAACCCTAACCCTCCCTTAGGGGTGCCTAACTCTAACCTCCCCCCCTCAAGTGCCTAACTCTAATCCCCCATTCCCCACCGCCTAACCCTAAACCCCCCTCCCCTAGCCTAACCCTAACTTCCCTAGGGGGTGCCTAAGCCTAAGTCTCCCCCCAGGAGCCCCTAACCTAACCCCCCCCCCCCCCCGCAGCTGTCCGTGTCCAGCTTACCTTCGAACGGTAAGCCGGGTGCCGGGCTCCCGGTGTAGGTCTAATGACCGGCGTCGGGATTGCGTTGCCGGTCATTAGACACTTGCTGGGATGAAACCGGCGGGATGCCGACGGTCGGCATTTAGACTATAGGCATCCTGACTGCCTCCCGTTCCGATACAGTACCATATGCTTCTGACTACCTTATAATTTGTCCCTCTGTGCTACTACACACATTTCATGAATATGGCTTTTGTACCATGTACCCCTGAGTACTTTGCATTGGTTGAGAAGGACTGTGCTATGCAAACCCTGTACATTCCATGGTATGTTTACGTACATGCACATAATATGTGCCATTTAGCAGCTTATGTACTAAGTACATACGTGTTAAACATGTTGCAGGTATCTTTATTTTGCTTGTGTATATATAACTTGTGAAATACAATACTTTCCATTTGGTTTCCAAGTACGAGGTGTTAATATTTAACACACGACTAGCTTTTGTGTATGTACTGTTGAATAATGAACATGCCTTTGTTTCTTGTGTATAATGCACACATGCTTTATGTAATGCAGAGTACTTTTTATACCTATGTCAGACCATTTCGGCCTGATTTAGAGTTAATATGTAAAATTGTGACTTTTGCGTACATGGAAAAACTGCATCCATGCACTTCTGTTTCTGCAACGGTTATCCAACTTTAAATGTACAGTAGAAACAATATACATAGTGAAACATGCATCCATCATCATCATCATCTCAGACACTTTTAATAAGGCCGATGTTGTGTGCAGCGCAACATTCTATGCAAGACGCATTTTTGCGCGGTACAAATGGAGCCATGCCCAACTCTAATTCAGACGCTTTCTGATGTTACTGCATTGCTACTAGCTGTTACCCGTGGCTTTGCCCACAACGAAATCGCTTCTGCCAAAAAAAAAAAAAAAAACAATTCAGTTGAGGTGTTCTAGTTGTATTGCTTTGCTCCCTGCTGCGGGAGTATAGCCCAAAGAGCAGCGCTATACAGACTGATGGTAGCAGCGCCTTCACTCACACCAATGTCACTGTGTGCCCTGTGCACAGACTGCTATGTAACCTCTCCTATACACCCACCACTCACACCAATGTCACTGTGTGCCCTGTGCAGACTGCTATGTAGACTATCCTATTCACCCACCACTCTACACCAATGTCACTGTGTGCCCTGTGCACAGACTGCTATATAGACTATCCTATTCACCCACCACTCACACCAATGTCACTGTGTGCCCTGTGCACAGACTGCTATATAGACTATCCTATTCACCCACCACTCACACCAATGTCACTGTGTGCCCTGTGCACAGACTGCTATGTAGCCTATCCTATACACCCACCACTCACACCAATGTCACTGTGTGCCCTGTGCACAGACTGCTATGTAGCCTTTCCTATTCACCCACCACTCACACCAATGTCACTGTGTGCCCTGTGCACAGACTGCTATGTAACCTCTCCTATTCACCCACCACTCACACCAATGTCACTGTGTGCCCTGTGCACAGACTGCTATGTAACCTCTCCTATTCACCCACCACTCACACCAATGTCACTGTGTGCCCTGTGCACAGACTGCTATGTAACCTCTCCTATTCACCCACCACTCACACCAATGTCACTGTGCGCCCTGTGCACAGACTGCTATGTAGCCTATCCTATTCACCCACCACTCACACCAATGTCACTGTGTGCCCTGTGCACAGACTGCTATGTAGCCTGTCCTATTCACCCACCACTCACACCAATGTCACTGTGTGCCCTGTGCACAGACTGCTATGTAGCCTATCCTATTCACCCACCACTCACACCAATGTCACTGTGTGCCCTGTGCACAGACTACTATGTAGCCTATCCTATTCAAGTGTACGCGGGCCTAAAATCACCTCTCCCCCCACCCCTTATCGACAATGCGCACATTTTGTTTTTGGTATTGCTCAGTTTTAACTTGAGGGATCAAGATGACACAAAGTGCAGGATATTTCTAGGAGTTTCCACTACAAATGATGCAGTTTTCATGAAAATTGGTTCAGTAGTTTTTGCTCCAACTTGGAACTTTGTTTTATATATCATGTGCTTTTGTGGTTTTTAACTTTTGAAATGCTGGTTATTGTTCTCTATAGACCACCTCCGTTCCTCCACTGTGTTATGCACCAGCAGCACTTGGCAAAAAAAAAAGGAAGGCTATTTATAAATAAAATATATACAATATACTATAGATACAGACACTTTTGGGGAACAGTTCAGGTGGTCCAGTGAGCAGAGAGGGAGTAGGAGGGAGATAGAGATGACTTATAATATACTATACAATGTATATAAAAATATATTTCCCTCACACCACCCCTGCTTGTATAGGATGTTGGAGCCAAGTTCTACATCACAGCACTTCTGCCACACAAGCAAGTGCTCTAACGCATGGGTGTACCTTTATTCCAAAGGGATAGGAGATATATTCAGAGTGTTACGTACAGATGTGTCCTCATACATCTAGCCTCAATACGCCACGCTGCATGAGTAAGTGAGATCCCGTACCAGGTACCGTGCTACTCTGCTAGCGTTGGGCGTCTTTTTTTGCCAAAAATCTGTCCAAGTCGCAGTGCGATGCAACTAGGACGCATTTGCTATATGACACTTGTATATCTGTGTACCTGAGGCTGTATATGAACCACAACAGAAATTGGAATGAAAAAAGCTGCGGCCGCTACATTGTAGCACTTCATATACAGATTCAGGGACTCGGGCGCACACAGATATACAAGTGTCACATATCGAATTAATCAGCACAATCTGCTGGTGTGTTCTAATCGCACTGAGTCGTATATCCAGCAAAAAGAATACGTAACTAAGATGCCTGGCGCTAGCACAGTCTCACGGGACCTGGCACGCCGCGAGGGGCTTTTTAGCGCGAATGCAGGAAAGATCTATAAGGACACATCTGTAATACAGAATATAGAAACAACTTCAATATTAGGAATTCTCTTAAATAAAAGCAGTTTATTGTCAAAATTCTGCTTATCCATTAACTGTAAAATATATTACAGACACTTTTTATTTGTACATATATTTATAAATATGAAAATATTAAATGTCCGAACCTCTAGCATAAATTCTGTATAAAATACCTGATTCTCTAAGGATCTATATACTCACAGCTCTGTATTTGTGGAGGAGAAGTGCGGACACTATGTGGGAAGACATGACAGCCGAACAGGACACTGCAGCTGTAAGAAAAAATAGCGGCAGGCAGTAGCGGGTTAAAGGTCACTCCTTACTTCTCAATGAATCCTTCACATACTACTATTAGGCATGTAACTTGGTGATACCAAAAAGGAGCAATAACAGGGAAGGTATCACAGCATGTAAACAAAAATATGTGCTTGTTAGAGCCCAACGCTTGCTCGGCAATCACTTTTTAAATCTAATGATCTCACAAAGGTACATCCAATGCTGGGTCACATTAAACGATATGTACCCAGCACGACATCGTTCGCGACGGACCAGGCATCGGCAAGTGCATACACACTTGCCGATGCAGGTAGCGACGGAGCAACGGCTGGGTGGTGTCGCTAGCGACATCCTCAGATATTTTTGCATGTACAAAAGATCTGAGGACGCGATGGACAACCCGCGGTAGTGTGCATCGGCATCGTGATAGTGCGTACATACCAGACTATTTTACCGATTTGTCGTTCCGATGCGTCGGAATCGCCCAAATCGTTCAAAATATCGTCTAGTGTGTACTCAGCTTTAATCTAATATCCTTAGGCAACTTTTACCATTGAGAGCATATCCTATACCAGTTAAACAAGTTATCGATCTACAGCTGTTGTGGAACCACAAGTCCCAATGCCTCCTGACTTTGAAAAGATGGGACGGACACAAAAACAGATTGACCAGACATGAGAACAGGTAGACGGGGCCTTTGGTTGCTAGGGCATGCTAGGACTTGGAGTTCCACAGCAGCTGTGGGTAACAGGAAAGCTGTAACACACGGGGAGGTATGGTTTTGCTTAAGTCTTCCTTATACATAAAATATGTAGCAGATATGGTCTAGTAGTATAGAATGAAACATGGTCTGTACCATATTGGAGCTGAGGTTATTTACTGTATGATTAATTAACAAAAAGATTATTTTTTGAAGAAAGGTCCACTCAGGTATCTCATCAAATATATTATTCATACGGGTTTTCGCTCTTCTACTGGGGTGTTTGTGATAGTCATTACTGCATGTTTGTCTATTTTCAATCAACATAGATGCAGAGAGGGCTTGTGTTTAACCTCTGAACACCTGGGTTACTGGGAGACATGCAATAGATCAGCAGTGTTAACAGGCACAAGGTCACATACCCCCCCCAGGAAAGGTACCACCCTAGCAAACATTGTCACAGCCCCCTCCCCTCTTTTATTGTTCTGAGCCGCTGTGATCCGACAAAGGATAACTTCAGCTGTATACGCAAATCACCAAGGTATCAAAGTGTTCAAAAGGCTTCTAGACAAAAGATTGAGAGATGGAACAATTTACATTAATGAAGAGAAAGGAAATGAGAATAAATCCATCTGCTGCTCGCCTACGACATGGCGTGGGGAGGAGCGAACTGCAGGGGGGTTTGGGGCGCAGCAGCTCAGCGACTACTTGAACGTTAAACAAAGGTTAACTCCATCAGTGTAACAAAACTCAATCCTCGGTCCCTTATCCAATGATAGATAACAGTCAGAGGGGCCGATCTGTATCATAGCTTTGTGACTAATCCTCCGAAAACTGCAGTTTTCAGTGGATTTCCACATCAGTCAAGTTTTCTCTGTTTCTCTCTATATATGAACAGGGATCCACATCTGCTGGTTTCCCTCTATTTAAGTTTGGCAGAGCAGTCCCCATTAGTTTCTAAGGCTTAACTAGAGCGGAAAAGCGTTAGACCCATATACCAGCAGTGCCATCCTCGGTTGCCTACAGCCTCGCCTACACAAACCACGAGCGCCAGCCAGAGGCACAGGACACAACTATACCAAACACCTGCAACCTAGATCTATGGAGACAAGAGTCCCCTGAAACTTGATTATCCACTACCATTACCCGACACCTGAAGTCCTGGGAATGAAGAACCGGCATCCCACTTAGTGGAAAATGGGTCACCTGCAATACAGGTGTCAGCGGTCTTAACACTCCTAAGTGTAAATAATGACACTCATACAGCATTCCAACCTATATTTATGTCCTATCAGGTCTTTTCCATGACTCCCACCTACACACACAACACTACCAAGACAAACAATCGCTCACCTCACTGACGGACCACCCCCCCCTAAGCTCATACCGCGGACACCGGACCACGACATACTAACCTTGCACACATCCATCATTCCCGGTTCCTACCCACCCACCCTATTTCACCTTCTCCTTCCTCAACACACACATATCCACCACCAATGACCACCCGTGATCACTACACTGATACGGCTCTCACATCTTCCCATCACAGGGTGAGCGCCAGAGACCTTCCCCTGTTCATCTTACTCACTTGTAGAGCTTGGGTACCCCTACACACCCCCACCTGCACACTACAACACCATCACACACACCAGGTTTCGAGAAGTGCAACTACGCTACTATTTCCTAACTCATGCCCTAATCTATCGCACAAAATCAGTTGGGCTTGTACTTTTAACTCTACATAGTTTCCAGAGACTGGGGGAGCACAGGACCTAATTCAGACCCACTCGCGAGCGGGTCGATGTTGCCCAAGTGCGCATGCGTACGACGGAGGCGGCTCCGTCATGCGCATGCCCGAGACCCGAATAACGACAGCCAAGCCGTCGTTATGGGTCTCGCACCAAAGGGGGCGTGCTGTCGATGGTGAGTGACAGCACGCCCCCTTTGGTGGGCGTGCCGGGGGTGAGGCTGCCCAGACGGAGGTGTTCCTATGGGAACGCCTACTGTCTGGGGCCGGCCCCACTGACATCACTAGTAATGTCAGTGGGAATGCTTTTGGCTCTGATAGAGCCAAAAGCACTCTAGGGCTTCTGGCAGCGAGACCCTGCCGCAAGGGTCTCGTTGCAAGCCCGATGGTCGCGATGGTCTTGACCATCGCGACCATCATTCTGGACGCTCGCTATAGCTGTGGGTGGTCACCCACAGCTATGCGAGCGGCCAGGAGGCCGCTCCAAAAAGGAGCAGAGACGGCCCTGATTCAGAGCGAGCGCTCTGTCAGAGCGTCCGGCTCTGAATGAGGGCCACAGTCCCCTCTCCGGGCAAGTCTGGGCCAGGAGATTTCATCTTTAAAATACATTTGCACAAGATGAAGCACGCTGCAGAGGAGTATTAGCAAATTACCCCCAATGCTATAAAGTAAGCAGTTCCTGCAAGACTGCCCCAAAAATATCACCCACATACTGTATTTCCAGGCCGATCTGTGGAGCTCATGAAGAGGAAATAATAATTTGAAGTTATTGCTGCTAATGGAGGTGTTAAGAATTAGTAAATCTAATCTGCTGTCCCTAATTTACTCAGCAAGGAAACATAAAGCTAGCTTTGTTTTTCTAAATTAGTATTTGCAGTTTTATTACAGGTTGTCCAACTATAAATCACTTTACCTCTCAGAGAATGCAGTATGAAGCCATTTACTAAAGTTTCCTCTGGGACAGCAGCTGCGTCTGGACCTCCCCCCACCAGTGCTGCGTCATCATATATCGTTTTCCTAAACAGGAGAAATAACAAAATGAGCTACACATGGTTATTTTATTGGCAATACTTCATAGACCTCACTATCTGAGGCAACCTCTACCCCAACAATCATTCCTAGCTTCTCACTAGCCAGCAGAGCACTAAAGGGCTTGTCGTTTAGCGATGGCTGGATGAACACAGGTTGATGGAGCATGTCCCTGGAGATGCCAGCATCGTTGTATTGGTAAAGATATGTTAATGGTTGTCAGCTCAGGTTCATCAGCTCAGTGCGTTGCTGTCTCTATCCTGTATGGTTTACCTGGACCAGGTGAGTGAACTGGACAAAAAATATGAGATATGGTAAGAACTTACCATTGTTATCTCTATTTCTACGAAGTCCATAGGGTTCCACAGGATACCTTGGGGTATAGGCGATGGCGGCAGACATCTGGCACCTCAGAGTTAAAGTTTTCAGCCTCCCAGGATGCACTGGGGTCCCTCTCCTATACCCCGCCCCCGAGCCAAGGCATCTCAGTTATGTAACAAGCCATAGGCCGTAGAAGGAGAAGAAAGAGAGAGAAGAAAGTCTGGAACACACAAGAATCACATTCTCACCAGAAGGAGATGGAAAAACCGGTGGCCAGCTCAAAGCCCATCTGCAGTACAGGTGCAAAAGCGCGGGAGTCCTGTGGAACCCTATGGACTTCGTAGATTTAGAGATAACAAGGTTAAAGTTCTTACCATATCTCATATTTTCTACTTCAGGGTCCATAGGGTATCCACAAGATACCTTGGGGATGTCCCAAAGCAGTATCCTTTAAGGGTGGGGACGCTCCTGTGCTGAAAGGAGTATCCGCCACCCGAATGAGCATCCTGAGAGGCGAAGGTATCAAATGCATAATACCTTACAAAGGTATGGACAGAAGACCGCGTGGCTGCCTTGCAAAGCTGAACAGCAGAGGCACCATGGCGAGCTGCCCACGCAGGACCCACAGAGAGTAGAATGAGCCTTAACAGAGGATGGTACAGGAAGGCCCTCATGAATGTAAGCCTCATAAAAATCGCCATGCGAATCCATCCTGCCAAAGACTGCTTAGTGGCAGGCCAACCCTTCTTACGGAAACCATAAAGGACACACAAGAAGTCCGACTTCCGAAATGAATTGGTACGGTCAACATAAATCCTTAAAGCACGTACCACATCCAAGGAGGCCTCACCAGCAGAGAGGTCTGGGAAATCAAAGGGCGGTACTATAATTTCCTCATTGATGTGAAAACTAGATACCACCTTGGGTAGGAAACCAGGGCGAGTGCGAAGCACTGCCCTGTCCCTATGAAAAATCAGAAAGGGAGGGCGACATGAGAGAGCCCCCAAGTCTGACACCCTTCTGGCCGAAGCAATGGCCAGAAGAAACACAGTCTTAGCTGTAAGCCATTTTAAATCCACTGAGCCCAGTAGTTCAAATGGCGGTCCTTGGAGAGCCCTCAGGACCACAGCCAAATCCCAAGGAGCCACTGGTGGAACAAAGGGAGGCTGAATGCGAAGCACACCTTGCATAAAGGTGCGGACTTCTGGAAGAGTAGCAATCCTACGCTGAAACTACCCTGATAAGGCAGAAACCTGCACCTTCAGTGAAGCAAGGTGAAGACCGTGATCTAAGCCCGCCTGTAGGAAAGCCAAAACCCTAGATATCCTAAACACCTGAGGATCATAGCCTCTAGGGCGACACCATTCAAAGAAACTATGCCACCCTCTGTGGTAAATTCTTGCAGAAGCAGGCTTCCGAGCTCTGAGCATGGTGTTAACTACAGAGCTGGAAAAACCCCTGGACCTTAAGAGGGCTGTCTCAACAGCCACGCCATCAAAGACAGACGACTTAGGTCCAGGTAATGGCAAGGAACTTGAGACAACAGGTCCGGACGTTGAGGCAACAGCATCGGAATGTCTATGGAGAGACTCCGAAGATCTGAGTACCAGTGACGTCTGGGCCACGCTGGAGCTATCAACAGGAGCGTGCCTCCTTCTTGCTTGAATTTTCGAATTACTCAAGGAAGAAGGGAGAACGGAGGGAATAGGTATGCAAACCTGAAGGTCCACCGGACGAACAGAGCGTCTACCAGAAGAGCCTCCGCGTTTCTTTTTCTTGACCCGTACACAGGCAGCTTGTTGTTGTATCAGGAGGCCATGAGGTCTATCTCTGGAGGGCCCCACTTGTTCACCAGTAGTTGAAACACCTCCTGGTGAAGAGACCAATCCCATGGATGCACGTCTTGATGGCTGAGAAAGTCTGCTTCCCAGTTGAGGACTCCTGGTATGAACACTGCCGAGATCGGAGGGAGATTGTCCTCCACCCAAACCAGAATGCGGGATACCTCTGTCAGTTCCGCCTGACTTCTGGTTCCTCCTTGGCGGTTTATGTAAGCCACCGTGGTGGCGTTGTCGGACTGTACCTGCACGGGTTTTCCGTGAAGAACAGGTCCTGCTTGCTTGAGAGCTTTGACCGAAGTTCCAAGAAGTTTACTGGAAGGCAAGATTCTGCTGGTGTCCACCTGCCCTGGAACAAGTGTAGACCTGTCACAGCTCCCCAGCCTCGAAGACTGGTGTCTGTTGTCAGAAGGACCCAGTTCGCCACCCAAAAGGGGCATCCCCTGTTCAGGTGAGCCATCTGTAGCCACCAGGCCAGAGACAACCGCACCTCCGGAGAAAGCACCATGGTCTGTGTCTTTATCCGATGGGGCAACCCAATCCATCTGGAGAAGATCAACTTCTGCAGAGATCTGGAGTGAAACTGGGCATATTTCACCATGTCGAACATTGACACCATGGAGCCCAGTAACTTCATCTCTGAGTGGAAACCAGGGTGGATTTCTTCCAGTTTATTAACCAGCCGTGATTCTGCAACATAGAGATTGTCAGCTGCAGATGGAGCTGGAGGATCTCTGGAGACCCTGCTAATAACAAAAAGTCGTCCAGATAGGGCAACAAGCGAACCCCCTGCATCCGCAGGTGGGCTGCCATGACTTTGGTAAATACTCAAGGCGCAGTGGCCAGACCAAAGGGCAGTGCCTGGAACTGGAAATTATGGTTTAGCACCGCAAACCTGAGGAATTGTTGGTGTGCTAAGATAATAGGGACAAGCAGGTAGACGTCCTGAATGTCCAACGACACCATGAAATCCCCAGGCTCCATTGCCAATATAATGGAATGCAGAGTCTCCATCCTGAACAGAGGAACCCTCAAGGACTTGTTGAGGGATTTGAGGCTGAGGATGGGCCGGTAAGACCCATTGGGTTTCTGTACCAGAAAGAGATTGGAATAGAATCCGCGCCCCTCTGGGGTAACGGAACAAGCACTATAACTCCAGCCTGGAGCATAGAGTGCAACACTTTCTGGAGTTTCCGGGCCTGTTGTGAAAAACTGTCTGGGAGGCCTTTGTCGGAAGGAGAGGGCATAGCCCCGAGAGACCACTTCTCTTACCCAAGTGTCGGCGGTAGTCAGGTGCCAGCACTGGGCGAACTGAAGAAGTCGGCCTCCCCATTGGGGTCCCCCAAGGGGAGGCTCATCCCGTCAGGCTGAAAGCTTATCGTCTGACTTGGGAGTAGGACGTCTTGTACTCCAAGCCTGCTTCTTTGGCTTGGCAGATTTCCTGATCGCTGATTGTCTTGGAAAAGACTGTATCTTGGATTTACCCTAGGCCCTATAGGGCCGAAGGGACGAAGTACCAGACCCTGATGGGACTGCAGCCGATGGCAAACATGCAAATTTAGCTTATGCTAGCGTGGCCACAATTTTGTCTAGATCAGGACCAAACAGGACCTGTCCATTAAAGGGAAAACATTCCAATCCCTTCTTGGAATCTGCTTTACAAGAGTGCAACCACAGGGAGCGGCGAGTCGCTACTGCTGCCGAGGAGATTCTGGAAGTGAGGAGACCTATATCTAGGGCTGCCTCCTTAATGTACGTGGCTGAGTCTCCGAGATTGCCCACTAACTCCACCTGCTCAGCTGAAGAGTCAGTGTCCAGAGACGCCTCCAAGTTATCTGCCCAGCACTCCATGGCTCTGGCCACCAGCACACGGCCATAGCCGGTCTGGAAGCCCCCCCAGCAAGGGAATAAATGGATTTTAGGCATATTTCCACCTTGCGATCCGTAACATCCTTTAAGGAGGGCATGGGCAATGTTGCCCTC
Source organism: Taudactylus pleione (assembly GCA_031769625.1). Taxonomy (NCBI): domain Eukaryota; kingdom Metazoa; phylum Chordata; class Amphibia; order Anura; family Myobatrachidae; genus Taudactylus; species Taudactylus pleione. The sequence goes on along the minus strand of JAUIMM010000104.1, from coordinate 503,772 downwards.
CTCACTAGCCGTGAGACATGAGAATCCACCTGTGGAGGGGTTTCCCATTTGGAAAAATAATTATCCGCAAATGGGTATGCAAAGACCAAGTGTTTTTGAGGCTGGAACCGCTTACCCGGATTTTTCCAAGCCTCCTCTAAATGATCCACTAACTGACCAGATAGAGGAAATACAGTGGCATATCCCTTAATATCCTTAAAGAAGGCATATTTGGATTTGGCCACGGGAGGGTCCTCATCCTCAATAACCAAGGCCGCACGGACTGCCCGTATAAGGCCAGGTATATAGACTTTAGACCTAGACTCAGCCTCCTTAGCATGAAGGGGCACTTGGTCTGAAAAGTCAATAATCTCACCGTCATCAGAAGGCCGCAATGGTAACTTCCCTTGTAAAACGTCCATCAGGTGCTGTACTGTATTGGACAGTGAATTCACCCACACAGGCTCCTGTGAGAACTGAGGGGGCGAAACCGGGAGACACTGAGGTACCATCAACTGCCTAGGGAACCCCTGCATGGGTGATGAGACTACCGCCTGCTGCGATAACCCCATCTGGAGAAATGTAGGGGGCGTCGCCATCTGGACCACAAGGGTTGTAAGTGCCTCAGCAAAACAAGCCCAGGGCAGTTCCTGCACAGACGCAGTGACAGAAATCAGGCGTTATATGAGATAACATGCCCTACATAATCAGGCCGCTGTGGACAGGCACTGTGCAGCGGGGGAGGCGCCGGCTGTGAGACAGGGATGGCGCGCTCCCCTGGCATGCCATTAACCCCTGGGACTATGCAGCATTTCCACACTGCTGCAGCCCGCTGTCCCTGGTGGTCTAGTGGAAATCGCAGGATCAGTACCTGGCTCCACGCGCAGCCTGTCCCCAGGGAGCCCCCTGCCTGAGGACCAAATGACTGTGGATCAGCGGGTACCCTCCGCAGGACCCCGACCCATATTCCTGGGTCAGCGCTAGCTGTGACCCCAGACACCCACCAGCATCCCCGGATCAGTACCGGCGTTCTGGTCCGGCGGGGTGAAGGAGCGACAGCATAGACGTCTGGCTGACTATCTATGCTGTGCAGCTCATCTTGTGTAGCAAAGCTGCCTTAAAATAACTTCAGGGGCTTTTAACAGCCCCCCTCTGAAAATGGTGATCCGACTCAGAGCCAGGCACCTACGAAACTGAGATGCCTTGGCTCGGGGGCGGGATATAGGAGAGGGACCCCAGTGCATCCTGGGAGGCTAAAAACTTTAACTCTGAGGTGTCCGATGTCTGCCGCCATCGCCTATACCCCAAGGTATCCTGTGGATACCCTATGGACCCTGAAATAGAAAAAAACAGTTTAAGTACTGCTAGAATGAACTGCTCACGTCCATATCTGGCTCCTTTAATTAAAGGTCTGTGAATCCACACAGCCCCGTACAGACCGTGTATAAATGCTGTGCTGACAGCATCCAAATTATTATAATTATTATCCCATATTGCTCCATTCTCCACTAAAAGCTCAGCAATTTTACCCAGTAATAGCAGCCAACAAATTAAGCACCTTAAAAAAAAGAAACACTATATAATAAAGCCAAGCTTTACTTAGCCCTGACATAGTGTGCACCATATTACAGTGCAGGTTTAACCTGTCCCTAAAGCAGTATAGCTTCCAGTCTAAATAATTTACAGCTCACACATATATACATTAACCAGTTTGCTTTTGTACTGCAGGAGGGAGCCAGAGCTCCCGTAGTATACCCGCACTACACTGGGATAACATGCAAAAGCCACAGCTAGTGGTGCCCTGGTTGGAGAAGAGACCATTGCCGTGGTGCACTAGTGCTTAGAACTATGCCTCATGATTGTAGAGTAGCAGCACTGAAAGGCTTGGAGATTGCAGGGAAACAGCTATGTAATACTTTCCTCTCCATTTCATCCATGGCAGATTGTGCAAATGTACAATCCTTATTGGGGATGTATATGTTCCTGTAAAAGGATTGGATGAATGGTTTTCCTGCTGACATCTGAAATACTATGGCCCTCATTCAGAGGCGCTCGCAAAATGCGAGGGGTCGCTCTGAATGTGGGTGGCCGCTTGTCTTTTGAAGTGCGGCCTCCTGGTCGCTAATAAAGCTGTGGGTTATCACCCACAGCTTTAGCGACCGACCAGGTTGATGGTTGCGATGGTCAAGACCACCGGGGCTTGCGACGAGACCCTTGAGGTTGGGCTTGGCAACCGCAAGCCCCAGGGAGCTTGCTCTGATTGAGCAGGAAGCTCCCCACTGACATCACTGCTGATGTCAGTGCGGCCGCCCACAAAACGGCATGCGTTCCTTAAGAAACACCTCCGTTTGTGAAACCACCCCCCCTCCCCGCCTACTAAACGGGGCAAGCTGTCGATCAACATCGACAGCTGCCCCGTTGGTAGCGAGCCCCAGAGCGAGAGAATTTCTCTCTCGCTCCGGGGCTTGCGCACGCACAGTGAGGCCGCTGCGCATGCGCAGGGCCTAAACATCGACCCACTTGCGAGCGCTCAGCGCTTGCGAGCGGGTCTGAATGAGGTCCTATGTCCTTTTATCCTACCAACATGAATAGTTTTATTGCTTCATGAGTAGACACAGACCTGCTTGTACACACATACACACACTTTCTTCCTCACCATAATAGGAGTGCTGAACACTGTTTTCTATAGTCAGCAACATGATTTTTGTAGGTAAAAAAAAAAAAAAAAAAAAGTAACATGCCGATTCATTCCACACACAGACGTCAAGAGCTGTGAATGACAGATCCTCTCACTAACACTGTGCTGGCAATTCTACATCACCGCTAAGGAGCATCAAGGACACTCTACAGATTCTCTCTCTCTGGTCTCCATTCATGTAGGCAGACTGAAATGATCACTTCAAGTTGCACTACAGTAAGTGGCCTGAATCTGTCCTATTCTGTGAGAGCTGATGTACGCAGGCAGTGGCAAACGCAGGATTTCTAGAAGGGGGTTTCCAAATGCCTGATTTTAGAGTGTGTGTGGTCAGTCCATAAGTAGGGTAGAATTAGCACTTAACCAGCTTTAATATGAACCATGCAAAGTATATTGTGTGTCATAATTCCAGTATATACAGGATCAGCGATCACCGTAAGCCATTAAATGCGGCAGTATGGCCATCCTGCCTGAGCTGAATGTTTTTATTTTAGATGTGGGCACCATTACAGAGCATGGGAGCAAGTCCGGGAGTCTGGGGGAGCAGTACCTAGCACTGCCCTGGACATATATGTACATATTGGGCTCTATAGCAGCACATCTCTAACAGTGAATGTTTTCCAGATCTCCTAGTTGGTGCACAGGTGTATTTATTACTGGCTGACATATGTTAAAAGATCCACTGGTGGTGCTAATTATTTCATTTGTGATACTGAGAAGAACATGCAGCACTAGTAAAATTCTATTATATTACTATTTCTATTGTTGTCATGGTATGGGCTGGGGAGGGGGGTTTCCAGGCAGATGGAAACCCCCCCCCTGCGTTTGCCTATATCAGCTCTCACAGAAAAGGACAGATTCAGGCCACTTACATATGGGAACTTCCTATCTGCCTATGGCAGCTGCTACAGATCTGCACAGTATAAAGGTAGTATAAACAAGTCTCGCAAATGGGATCACTCACGCCAAAATATACATACTAACTCAGGACATAGCATAAACAAAACGATGCATGCTGTATGCATAATATATACCGCATTCAATATTAACGTTCATGTGCATTGTTGCCCTATTCGCCCCAGGGATTAATGATCTCTATTGTGCCATTTATGTTGCAATATACAATAGGTACATGAAAAGTGCATATACAGTATATGTACAATGTGTACATGAAACATCATTCATGAAAAAAGAGAGAGGAATTCTCAGCTTGGCAGAAAGTGGGCCATCCACATGTACTAAAATGTAAAATAATGAAGGTGGGCATAAATTCTGTAATCTTCCTCCAAAATGCGGGAATGATACAAACTCCCCAAATCAAGTGTGGCTATATTGCCCGTTTACAGGTGAGGCAGTGCAGGTTTGTTTTTGACACAATGCCTATTTATTATGCCTGGGAAAGGTGATTGCGTGTTACATTACTATGCCACCACAAAGACCAGAAAAAATGAATGTGCCATCATCTATTCCCAATACTAGTACTAGGGCGCGATGCACTAAGCATCCGCGATGGGGTACATCCCGCCTCTCTTCGGGTACATACCGCGGTTGATTGCCGCAGTACAGTATGTACCTAGACATGCGATTTACATTGCAAAGGACAGCTCTCCAGATACAGCTGTCCTTTGCAATGCCCCTGGACAGAGGGTTAATCACCTAGAAGTCCCTCTGGTATCCTTCTGCATGCGAGGGATCCCTCGCAGTGATGTAATAAAGCTGAAAATGCAGTAAAACCCTGGAAACAGGGGTTTTAAAGCATTTTCCATATGAACTAAGGGCCTGATTCAGAGCGATGTTTGCCCAACTGCGCATGCGTACGGATCGTTATACGCATGTGCGAACCAGTCAGTGCGGTCGAAATTCATGTGCTCGCAAAATAGCGAATGCCGGATAATTTGAGTGACAGAAAGAGGCGTATGTGGGTGGTAACAGGGGAAGGTGCTTGAAAACGGGGAGTGGAGATCCAATCGCAGGCGTGCTTAAAGGTCAAAACGGGCGTTTTATGGGTGTGCATAATTAAAACAGCAGCGTCATTGACCACGTCACTGGGTTATTTTATAGTCAGAACTGCTCGCAAAATTGTGGTAGCAAAAACCAACCACAAGAATAGCGAGCAGTTCATACCCTGGTCGATGTCCTCGATTAATCTAATAAATAGCGGACATGACGTAGGATGCGAGCGGCCAGGGGGCGTAGTTTCCCAAAAAAACGACCGCAAGTTTTGTTCGCTCGTTCAGACCTAGAGGCGTGAACAGACCGCAAAGAGCGAACGGTTCATTTGAATAGCCACCCCTTTTTTTTTAACGAACGACCGCAAATCGCGACCGGCTCTGAATCAGGCCCTAAGCTTTGTCGTGATGGGTGGGATTACCGAATAGAAGACTATGGGCTTCTTACCAGTTACCAGGATGCTTACCCTGAGTGGGATCCGGTCGGATGTTAACCCCGGAAGTCCCTCTGTCTGGGGCATCACAAAGGACAGCTCGGGAGAGCTGTCTTTTACAAGGGTAAATCGCATTTCTAGGTACATACCACGGTAATCAACCGTGGATGCAATGCTTAGAACTTCCCGGCCCGGTAAGAAGCCCATAGGCTTCTATTGGGTAACCTGATGGTAACATTACCACCCCGGTATGAAGCAATGCATCCGGGAATTAGTACATATGGAACATGCGGTAAAACCCCCGTTTCTGGGGTTTTAGCGCATTTTCAGCTTTAGTACACATCCCGGCCCTAGACTTTACAGATCAATTCCTAGACTGAGATCAGTTTACACATATTATAGTTAAACTTAATACTGAATGTACGCCTTTGTCCTCAGATTACTTAGGCATTTAGTAATCGGAGCCCAATTATAATCATTTACTAAGCCCCAGTTACACTGAATTCAACCGTATTATAGCAAATTCTAATTATGTGCTTTGTTTTTGTAATTTAACTTTCACTACCTTGCACCCAGAATATAGGGCTGTAGGGTCTCACGTAGGCAAGGGGCAGGTTCCATGTACCTCCATGTGTAGCTATTTATGTATTCCTGAAAAAGAAAAAAAATATACGTATAGATTTATGTTGCTGAATGATTTATGGTTGAGGATAAAAGTGTACTTTATTTTTTCTTTAACCATGAGTTACTATAGAGTACTAACATCTAATACACTCATGCATTTTGGCAGGCTGGTCATATTGTGAAGCCTTCGGTGGAAAAATCGTGCAGCTCCATCTCTCAGGTTCTTTAGGTTATCCTGAATCCTAAATTAGTGCTACAAGCTGATCATAGCTCTCCAAAAGAGTGTTCCTCTTGATTGAGCATCATAAAAAGTAGTATAGCTAAATAGAGCACACCATCAGCATGGGACGGCTCTCAGGTAATGAGAATACTCCATACTGACCATATTGGTCATACAGGGTAAGTGGGGATAGTATATTAAGAGATGGCAAAAGTTGAAGAAGACTTAAGTAAAGGCAACCAGCATATAATATAGCCCAAATAATACAAATGTAAACTAGGCCAACAATATCTGGTACACAAAACAGATAGCTTTAAATGTCCTCCAGTATCTAGAATATCCCACCCCCCCACTGTCCAATAATTAGTATTGCCCTTCAATGTACACACCACCCACACTGTCCACTATTTATCACTGACCTTTAATGTAAACAGACCCCGGACTGACTAATATACAGTAACATAAAAATAGAATCAAGCGCTTGTATACAGTACTCATTGTCCAGTATATAAAACAGTGTCACCCTCTCACATGGTCAGTATCTGGTATTCAGTACAGCTGTTTAGTGTATACTACGCTTGTTTACATTACAGAGTATAAAATACATCTGCTAATAACCCATTATACAACATACTAATCCCAAATTGAATAGGCACACCTAAAAAATAGAATAAAACTTGTCCTAGAAGAGTACAAAGATATCCATATTCAGCTACAATGTTACTAATGTGCATACAATACACATCCATTCAAAAATATATACATACAATGTGTGATTACATACCAATAGTAAAATGATAATATATATCTCTGGGTCCTCTCCCAGATGCCATGTATCCTTACATCCAATCAAATTCAATGATAATGAAAATAAAGAATAAAATGGGATGTAGTCTGGAACCCGACGGTATAAATGCCGACCACCGGCTTCCAGACTGCTTATCCCGACTAGGGACAAATGACAGGCGTCTAAATGTAGACGCCTGTAATTTGCCTGACGTCTGGAGGCCGGCGCCCGGCATCCTGATCGAGCGGATGCCGGGCGCGGCAGCAGACACCCGCTTGGTGTTTTAGGTTTAGGGCTCCCGGGGGGGGGGGGACTTAGGGTTAGGCACCCAACATACCGTAACATAGTATGTATATAAATAAACAGTCCACTCTTGGTGAAATCACACAAAAAGCAGGAGCGAATCCCGGGAATTCCTCAGTAATTAGACCAGACCGCCAACTCACCACTTGGATAAGATGCTTACGGGAAATATGCATGAATGGGAACATCGGAAACTCACTAAGTGGGTGATGTATCAAACCTTAGTGAGAGATAAGGTGCCCATACACGGTGCGATGCACCGTGTAGGGCGACTGCCGATCCGTCGGCTGACGAATCATGCTTTCACCACCTGCAATCGTGCGGTCCTCACAGACCGCACGATATGCCGGCTTCCCCCTCCTTCATCTGAATGGGATCATACATCGCATCCCAGATCAGATGGTTTTTCAGGAAGATCTGGAGATGCGATGTACGACCCCGCAGGAGAACGCAGCACAATATCAGATACGATATCGTGCCCATACACGGCACGATACAGCACCTATATCGTGCCCATCCGCCGGATCGGCACATATATCGTGCCGTGTATGGGTGCCTATAAAGTGGAGAACTTGCTCAAAGCATTCAATCAGCTTCTGTCATCTCATAGACAGTGCTAGATAAAGGACAGAAGCCGATTGGCTGCTTTGGGCAACTTCTCCACTTTATCTCTCTCTAAGGGGGAAATTTAAAAAGAACCGTGTTGGTGTGCGGCCCCTAATAGCAGCTCTTCGCCAAAATGTTTTCCACAGTAAATCACAAATTTACTAAGAAGCATGTTTGGCTGACTATTGGCATTCAATGGTGATACTCACCATGTTTTGGCATGTGCGAGTTCACTTGTATTGACCCATAATCGCACATTTATTTATTAACAGTTTCTTATATAGCGCAGCATATTCCGTTGCGCTTTACAATTGGAAACATTGATAGAACAAAACAGGGTAATAACAGACAGACATAGAGGTAAGAGGGCCCTGCTTGCAAGCTTGCAATACATGAATTAAAAAATCCCTGCAGCGTGTTTAGCACAAGCATTTACAGATCGGAGAGATCCGTGCATGCTTCTAAGTGCAAAAAATGCATTAAAGGGTCAATTTAAAAAAAAAAAAAATAGTTTAAGCCGGCCCTGGTTAAAAAAAAAAAAAAAAAAAAATACGGGTGAAAAATGTGTAGGTGTCTCCCGTATTAAATGAACCAGCACCGGGCTCTTGGATCCGGCCCTGTTTAAAAAAATACTGAGAAAAAAATTAGCGTAGAGGCACCAGCACCTGGCTCCAACTAGCGAAGGGTGGAGGTAATGCCACAGCCAGGGGACACAATTGACGGGTTCTCCGGCCAAAGCATTCACCCCCCAACTAGTCAGCCCAGGTCGGGGAAACCAGGGGAAGTGGGAACCCCCCCAATATAGGAGTACCCCCTGTCCAGGGTACCCCAGACTGGGGCTGAAGCCTGGGGCTATCCCCCCACGCCCCTGGGCGGTAGGTGCAGGATTGATAGGTGTAATGAATAGATTTAACCTAATATTGTCTTTCACATTAGGACTAGAGGTTCCATCAAACCTGCCGGTACTTGGAGAACCACAAGTACCAGCATGCAGGGCATTAACGGCCCCGGTAAAATAAATATTAAAATCACAACAGTACAAACACACCAAATGTTTTATTATTTTATTACACAAGCACTCACTCACACCACATAGTTCTTGTCCCTGGCGCCGGTCGGTACCCTTGCCCAGTAGATATCCCAGACGAAGATCTGACCCCTTCTCCAGGAGGCATCCTTGGGTAAGAAAATAACAAACCGCAACCCAACCAGCCGTGCATAGTAGCGCTATACAGTATGTCATTATGCTTTATTTTACCCCTCCCCCGCCCAGACAGATATGGCTCCCCCCTCCACTCCCACCTCCTACACATGCAGAGTGCAGCGAAATCTGTGTCAGCGAGAACTGATGATCAGTCCTCCCTGCTGCAGCACTTGCAGAGATCAGCCAAATAGTGCTGGGGGAGGGGTACTAAATAGCCTCCTCACACTGTGATCCTCGGTGCGTGTGCTCCAGAACGCCGTTCCGGGGCGCGATTCCAGCAGTGATGTCGGCTGTTGTTCCATCCCTTCTATAGAGATAGTTCAGTATTACCACATCCGTCACTGGTTTCAGAGTGTAGCTTGTTCCACTGGGTCCTTGTGTGTGCTCCCTGGGGTGATTTAATGTCTCAATCTACCTCTGGTGAAATTAGGGGTAATATTTCCTTTTGGTATAATTTTCTATAAGGGTTAAGTCGTCCGCTCAGTCTCGCTGGATGCCTGACTTGGTCACTCCATTTCTGATGCTCAATCGGAGGGGATTCATGTAACCTCCTATCGTATGTCTCCATGTCTGAGCCATTCAGAAATGCATATCAGATTGTTAAATAGACTATAACTTGCTCCTGAGAGATTACACACCATTTGTTGGTGAAATTGCGGAGAAGTTGGCCGACTTTTCCATTTTTTTGGGCATGTCCTCTTCTTCGTAATTTTTAGGATGAGGTTTTCTCACTGATTCATAAAGTGCTGGGTCTCACTTTCACCCCTTCCCCATCTCTGGCACTTCCACATCTTTATCCTGCGCTAGAGCAACCCCATCAGAGGTATGTGTTAGGTCATATCTGCATAGGGGCGCGAGCCGCTTTAGCACAGGGTTGGAAACAGCCCCTTCCGTTCCCCTGCTTAAAGTATTGCATATGGTCCACCTTCACTTTACAATGGAAACAGCTTTTGTGCCATACTCCTCCTCAGCATCCTCTCTGCTTATGAAGTGAATGACATGAATACGTGACTCAATTTATATTTAAACCGTCTGTCAGACCCATTGTCATTTAGTTTAAACAAGGCCGATTCTTCTTGAATTGTCATTTTTACTGTATGATTATGGTTTGTCTGTGTTACTACTCCTTCATTTTACTACTCGTTGTATTGCGCTGTGCAGATTGGACTTTTCTTGTATCCCTTCCCCAAGTTTCCTCTTCTGAACCCTTTTCTCTGTAAAACTAAATACTACTGATGATAAAGATACAAAAAGCTATTTTTTTTTGGGGGGGGGGGGTTTGCAACGTCACATTGTTACTGCCCTGACGGCCTAGACCCTATGAACGATGGTAGTTGGGCAACAAGTAAACAAGACGAAAAGAGTCAAAAACTGTAAAAAAAAAAAAAATTAAAAAAAGAAGGTATTGTTGCATCAAACTGCGGCAGTTAAAAGAGGGTTCAGTTCTACAATCAAAATTTTCTAGCAGGACAAATTGTTGCCATGGGGACCAAGATACAGGCCTAGTATGAATAAAATACACTTACATTAAAATATAAAAGTGAAACACTTACTCAAAGCTAGTTTGAAAACATGATAATTGGAGGTTAAGAGCAAGAATATCATTAACATATTGTGATTACAGAATTACAGACAGGATCCAATCATTGTTCATTCCACTTGGGTCCATTCCTTCCAATAACCACACATTGATTTTTCAAGGTTTAGATATTTTCTGTATTTTGGTTTGTCTTTTGAAGTTGTGGAGTGTTCTTTACTATTTGTGTATGTCATACGGGAATTTTGATTTGTTTTCTGGTATAATGTGATGTTTTGGTTATTTTGACTGATACTTGCCTGTATCCCCCCCCCCATGTTTTTTCTTTCCATTCTCTTTTTTCTGTACCCCTTCTTTTTTATTTAAAAAAAATAAAAAAAAAAGAACAAAAATTCAATAAAAATTATTGTTTAAAAAAATTAAATTAAAAAATGTCAATTGTATCCAATTCTGTTTGATGCTCATTGCCCACTGTGTCACTAAGTATGTACGTAATAGCAGCACATACAAATATGTATATCATATAGTGGAAACATATATGGAGTACAGACCTGGAGCTCCCAATCAGTGCCTGTTGGACTTCTGGGGTGCGACTAGAATTATCACAAAGGTATATATGGCTGCTATACAGTATGGGTAACCTATTTAATGAACATACAGTATCTTTTTGTTATAATATAGGCAGAAAATAAAAGATCACAAAAACGAGTTGCTGTTCCTGTGTTGCCATTCCGCAGTGGCACACAGGGTGGTCTAGTACACAGGTCTTGCTTTTCATGCTGTAAAGCTTCTCTCGTATAGAAGATAGTCCTAACGCTGCAGTGGAAGCCAGTGTCCAGGTGAAAGCAGGATGGTAACGTTCAGACAAAAGGGCTGCAGAACAGCTGCCACCAAATCCAAATGCATAATCATCAACTTAATCTACTGGCAGATCACTCGCCTATATGTTCACTTGATTCTCAGAAATAATTTGTAATTCAGCATCACACAGATGCACAAGATAATGCATACATTGAATAATATATAAAGAAGGGTGAAATGACCGTACCTGTAAGGAAAAAGGCTGAGCGAAATCCACACGTGCACAGCCCAGATTGCGGGACCAGGGACAGAGAGCCGACATGAGGAAGTACCACACTCCTAAAAACGAAGTTGGCTACGGGAATAAGTCAGAGGTTAGGGGGGGAGGGGTATAGGGGCTGCACATACAATACATTAGTACAAATGTACCTCTCTTCCTGCGCGGGTACATTCTGGGATAGTGTCATAGGAAATCCCAACTGGAACAATAAGAATGTCTGACACCACTCTGGACTGCATAGCTTCCATTATCTGCCGAACCCACTCACAGCCAATGGGCGACCAGGTGTGGCAGCATGGGGAAGACGAGGACTCCAGAAACACCAGCAACGACTGTCCGTCGGCCAGCAGTGTCCTGGTATACTGTCAGAGAGAAGGTCCAGGGGAACTGTAGTGTCAGTTGGAGAGCTGGACATGAGAGCAAGACAGTGGGAGAGAGATGGGAGAACAGGACAAAGAGGCAGCTGAAGGCGATAAGAAATGTTACCAGGGAACAGAACAGAAACACAAATAATGACTGGATCATGAAAAGACTTCACACAGAGATGTACAGAGTGAAAGATTCATGCTACAGCACGAGACAGAAGGACAAGTTGGCAAGCACTGTACTCTCCATCTCTCTCTCACCGCAGAAAGGACTGGTCCGCTGAGACACTTGGACCAAACATCTTGCGGAAGAAAGACGGCTCCCAACTTCTGCAGGAAATACCTAAGATCACAATGTCACAGAGTTAGTAGAGCTGAAAGCAACCTAGTGATAAAAACTATAGACTACTGATATTCTGAAGGTGCTCAAATATATAACTGGCTACTGATCCACCCAAATTTAATGAAAAAAATAATAATAATAAAAAAAAATTAAATATATATATATATATATATATATATTTATTTATTTTTTTTTTATTCCTTGTGGAATTGAAATCAATTGATTTTTGATGTCAGCATGGTAATCTCTCATATGAATATTGGTGCCTTTGGGAAGAAATCACACTAGCAGAATCCATTTCTAGAATGGGTGCTTAGGTAGCGATCGATAAATATATCTCTGAGACTCAATATATTAAAAATATTTAAAACTTTATTGGAGAGATAAGCGTCAAATAGGAGTTATATAATGACCTGCTACCAGGGGCTTACATATCTAGATATGTTCACCGTCAGTATCTTGCCTGATCACTTTTGTAGCAAAACGCGTCAGCACAACTAATCTATTGTGGGATCGCATCCTAAATGTATTCGTTTAAAAAGTAACTGCATCGCCCCAGTATCCATAATCCTGAAATTGGGACGCACAACTAGGGGTCCGGGTTTTTGGCGTTTCCCGGCCCATCTCTATAACTCTGATACTTTTAAGAACTTTTTACTCACCCAATGGATGAATTTTCAAGACGATAACTTAAATGCCTGGGAGAATCCAACAATCTTCTGGGGGGCATCTAAGGCAGTGTTATGGGGCCACATCATAGAATATATTTTGGGGCAGAGCAGGGAAGCAAAGACAACTTATAATGCCCTTTATAATTCAATGACATCTGCACTAAAAGATTATATTAATAATCCCAGTGCTACATTAAGTGATGGATATAAACATGCTAAACAAGCACTAGACAGTTATCTCCTGTCTCAGGCAAAAAAACACATTCTATTTTCTAAAGAAATTTTTTTTAGATGGGGAAATAAGGCTGGTAAATTGTTGGCCCTAATATCTAAACCAGGACAAAAAAGAACATATATAACCCCTCCACAAATTTGATTGTAAATTGTAATGAAGAAATAGTTACACTATTTGAAAACTATTATTCAGCCTTATATAAAGATCAACCATTTGATCCTGATGCACATTGTCAAATGCTGCTGGAGGCTACATTGCCTAAGCTGACTCTGGACCAAAAAGAGATGCTTACTAAAGACAGGTCAACAGATGAAATTCTATTCGTTATTTCAAATTTACACTTGGGCAAATCCCCCGGTCCGGATGGCCTATCCAACGAATATTTGAAACTATTAAAACAACAAGTAGCGCCAGCCTTGGTCGAACTGTTTAATGATCTACTTACCCGACACACTTGGTTCCCACATTTTACAGACACAAATACTATATTACTCCCCAAACAGCAAAAGATCCTACCTCTATGGACTCATACAGACCAATTAGTCTATTAAATACAGACAAAACTTTTTGCTAAGATTATGGCAAATCGCCTACAATTGATTCTTCCCGATTTATTAACTCCCCACCAGCTGGGATTTGTGAAAGGCCGGCATTCCGTTCGAGGAATAAGAGCAGCCATAGCAGCAATTACAGAATCGTCAAAAGTACACACCAACAAAAGTATACTATTGAGTCTTGACACATTGAAAGCATTTGACTCAGTTTTGTGGCCACACCTTTTTAATATACTCAAAGAAAGAGAATTTGGTCCTGTATTTATGGATATGGTAAGATACCTGTACACTTCACCATCCACAACATTAATAATAAATGCACATTGCAGTTGCTCTATAGAGCTGTATAGAGGAACCAGACAGGGCTGCCCCCTTTCCCCTCTTTTATTCAATTTGGCGATAGACCCTTTATTTCGCATATTGGAAAAGTGTGTAGAATTTAGGGGAATTTATGTTGGATCCAGGGAAATCAAAATGACAGCATTTGCTGATGATGTATTATTATATTTGGCTGATCCATCTATTTCTTTAAATCCTATTTTCCAAATATTATATAAATTTGAAAAACTGTCAGGATTCGCAGTAAATGCGAAAAATCAGTGGCACTCTACTTAGGCTCAGGACCCATACAACCGCTGACAATGGGAAACACCCGTCTACATCAAACTAAAGATCATTTTAAATATTTAGGGGGTATGTTTACCCCGAAGTATTAATAATCTTTACTCTTTAAATTATACACAAATTATAAAAAAGATCTCAGAGGAGCTGGAAGGTTGGAAAAATATCCCCCTATCATATTTGGGTAGAGTGCACTTAATTAAAATGGTATCCTTTCCAAGACTCCTTTATTTCCTTCAAGCTCTCCCTTTATTCTTAACCGTCAAAGATTTACAAGATATTAATAAGATGTTCAGACGATTTATTTGGAATGGTAAAAGGCCAAAAATCAGTTTACTTAGATTACAACAAACCAGAAATAACGGGGGAATGGGATTCCCAGACATAAAACAATATAACTGGGCAGCTATGTGCAGATATTTGTCTGTTTGGCTCCACGATTGCAATATTTATGCAAATACCTCATTAGAAAGAGAATTCTTACCTAACAAAAGTCTAACTGCTTTCTTACATCTCCAAGACCGAAAAATACCTCCAGACTTAAGAAATAACCCATTGCTATGGAACACCAGCAAGCTTTGGCATACGATTAGACATAAAGCCAAGTTAAACTCTTACAACACGCTATTTCTTCCACTGTTACATAACCTAAACTTTCAAGAAGGCCACGCTACATATCCATTCACATTAGGGAAAGTTGGAGGGATTAATAACATAGGCTGCTTGGTCAATAGAAACACAAAACAACTATTATCGTTCTCAGATGCAGTGGATAGATATCTGACCATAGCAAATAGCCCATAGCTTTTCTTTTCCCATAGCCTTTCTTCAAACAAAGCACTATATTAACTCAGTGGTCAGTAATTTTACAGATAATGATTGGGAAAATTCGGTAGATACACTTTTTATGCACTCTCCTGTTACTGGGAAAGCTATTTCCCACTACTATACTGCCTTAACGGATAATATGGAGCATTCTGTTTCAACTACAGGTATGGTTAAAAGGCTCTCTCATTTCCCTTCATTAACTATCAATGACTTACTGAGGGCACTTGAAACTTCCTGTAAACGGTTTCCATCAGCCATGTATGTGGAGATGTTTTTAAATATTTCCTATCAAGCGTATCTGTCCCCAAAGAGAAGCTTTAAAATGGGCCGTTCACATTCTTGCTGTCGATGTGGAGAGGAGAACGCAAATTTATTTCACTGCTTTTGGCTTTGCCCATTGGTCAGAATATTCTGGCTTCAAATAAAACAGTATGCAGAAACCAATTTAATAAACAAATTTACCACTTACAGCAGAATGGGCTGTATTGGGCATTCTGCCACCAAATATTAATATAAGTAAGGGAGGGAAAAGACTACTAATGGCTATAAGTGCGGCAGGCCGCAAAACTATTTTACAAGAATGGATATCAACACTTACTCCATCCTTATTATTTAGATCTACAATATTTCACCTATTTCGAATGGAATGGGTAGAGGTTATTTTGAAGAAAGAATACAAAACGGAGAGATTTTTCGATATGTGGGAAAGCTACATATCTACGCTGTCCATAGATATGAGACGTCAAATACAACAAAGTCTCCATACTACTTCATGGTACTTACTGTGAATGGTCGACAATGACCCACCTATCATTCTAGATGCGGATCCTGACTAGACAGGCCGGTTGAGACTAATGAGAGAGTTTTTTTAATTTTTATTTCATTTAATTTGTTATATATTATTTATATAAATGATAATATATCTGTTGAATATATTTACAAAAGATACACTGTCACAATGAATCTTATAATGTCATCTTAATATATAGAGATGTATATTTGTATCATTTTATTGTTTAGATTATTGTATTTGTATTGTACTTTCTGTATATGGAAGATCTATTATACATGACGCTTCAATAAAAAAAAAAAGTAACCGCAGAAAGGCTTTGGGAGATACCGCAACATATAAGAATACGTGAATATTTCTCCTTATAAGTAATGCTCCTTCATTAATATCCAGATAATATCATATTGAGCAGGAGATCAAGACAGGAATAGAAATATGGGGTCTGATTCAGTGTTGTACGCAACTGCGGGCAATTCAAAGTAGTGCGCATCTCAACTTGTAGCAATGGGTCATTCGTATTTAGAAGCTTAATGGTCTGAGGGCATATCCTGGGTGTGTAGGTGGAATTGCAGGGATTAAGCGGAGCTGAGCCTATGCAAGTTGCATCCACGTTTGGAAGGAGATCTGCATACAGGTGAGGATCCATATTTATTTGCATGCAAGCAGTGGGGATGACTTGCATGCAACTCTGAGTGAGCCCCATGGTGTCGATATTAGCCTCAGGTAGAGTATATGTCTCTGCACTGACTAGTAAAAACCTCTAACTGGGAAACTCCGTATTATCCACTGAACGGATTAGTAGCATCTTTCTACATAAACACAGACAAATGAGCAGAGCACCCATTTAGGAGCGAGCGAACGGATTGTGTATTAAACATATACGTTAGCCCTTTAAATTACATTTGTTACATCTTGAAAACTCAGTACATACTGAAAAATTATTCATGTGGGAACAAGAACATAGATAAAATATCATGACATTTCCTTCAGCGAATACTGTGCAGGCTGCATGGATAATCATCAGCCAATACTTATGTGATTGTAATCAGTGTACACTGTATAGAGAATCATTGATGTATGTATGGCAACCACTGTCTCAGAGTTAAACCTAAGTTAATATAAACCAAGGTTATATCGTAAAAATGGGTTTAAGAGAGAGAATTTTACCAGTCAAACACAGCGATAAACGTCACTAAATAAGACAGAACACAGTGGTGCAACTATAAACAAACAATATAAAGATAAAAGGAATATATGACAATACTACAGACAATTTATGAATGTGATTACGGACAGGCAGTTAAACAATTTGGCAGCTGACACGTCTTCTGTGGACATGAAGACTGACATATAATATATCCCCTTATAGGGGCCCATTTATTAATGATCGCATTTTGTAATGCGATCAGGGCATCCAGTACCGCCCATGATCGCATTACAAAATGCGATCATATCGGCTGAATGTATGTACCGGCACATGCAGGGAGACTGGCTCCGAAAGGAGCCCGTCCCTGCGATGTGGCCGGAGTGCATGCGGGGCTGCTGCGCATGCGCAGTCCCGCGGACTGCACATTAGCAGCGCCCATTGCCAGCGGAGGGATCTGGGGCCAATATTGGGAATGCTTCACATTCCCGATATTGATACATTTGGCAGCATCGCATCCCCCATAGAAACCTATAGGGGAGGCGGCTGCCGGCTGCAATGGAGGGATCGCAGCAGGTAACGGACTGTGGCCAGCGACGGTCCCCGTGCCTCCGGTCCCATGGAGCCCAGGGCACAAGCCCTGCTCGACCCCCCCTAGTTATGCCACTGGGGATAGGCATACTGCATTCAGTAGCACTGCATCAGTATGGAGTGCAGGCACATTCGAACAATGGAGAGAGCAAACAACCAGCGTGACCTGCGTGCGTCCTGCATACACTATCCGACTCAGGATCACCACCCCCTGTCTGGATACACCAAGAGAACATCTGTACTAAAAAGGCCAAATTTGACAATGAAATTGTTCACTGTACGAGTACCATTACGGTCAATAAGCCAATTAAAAGAACACTGCAAAGGACTTTCTGGTGCCCAAAATTACTAACAAAGTACAATAAGACAGTACAATGTCAAACATCTTAACTCTTGTTATGGAACAGGGATGTTTAAATATACATTAGGGAATCGAAAAGAACAGTAAAGTGTATTCCTAGTATAAAGATAATACATTTTTTAATTGAACTAGTAAAAACCATCTTACAGGACGGTTACCAGGCCTGCATAATACATATATAGTGGTTTGTAAAACAATTTACATAACTTGTTAGAGCACAGACCCCATGAAACTAGGATGGCTGTAAAGCCACTAATCTCATGTAAACAGGAAAGTAAATGACAAGCAGTTCACTATTCCCATGATACTTTTTAACCATTTACACTCACTTCTCTCTAATATTCCAGCTGGAAGTATTTGTTTATATACTCTGTAAAGTTTGCCTATTCTTTAGCTTGGAGATGACAGCAAGAGCTTATAAACTTCATATGCAAAACATTAGGACCAGAGGCCCTGTGTGTCTGTGGATTACCAAACAGATGCAACAGAGCCCGCTTCTGCTAGTCAGGCCTGGCCAACCTGTGGCTCTCCAGCTGTTGTGAAACTACAAGTCCCAGCATACCCTCAAACCAAACTGCTGGTAAAGCATGCTGGGATTTGTAGTTCCACAACAGCTGGTGAGCCACAGGTTGGGCAGGCCTATGCTAGAGCCTTTATCTGACCTGCCGCTAGTAGGGATTCTCTTTCCTTTGTCCTCTCTCAGAGGACCCTACCCTCCTCTGGTCCAGGAACAGTGACTGCCAGGCCTCTCCCCAGTTGCAGCCAATTAGCCAGTATGATCTCAGAGTCCGCTTCAGTCTGAGCAGTTCTCATCCTTCCTGGATCAGATGTTGGACTCTGCTTCCACAACTTCCAACAGTCCTTTAATCCTGGGAGGGTTCTCTGTCTAATTTTTGCATTATGGTCCTGGAGCAATACTTCTCCACTTTGGCTTCAGCCGGGACATCATCATGTCGATGTCCTTCTGATCACAGATCCACCAACTGCTAGAAAACCTCTGGATAGAGGTACCATTCCACGGGGTATAGGTCTTGCCTGCAGAGTATGGGGGGGTATCTAATTAGCCCCAATATTTTTTTGGGGTGGTGAAAAACAGGGATTTTTCACAGATTTTTTTTCTTCATATCCTATTATTTTGGAACGAAAAACAATGCGCAGAAGGGGCTCCTGGGTCATAGACCTGGAAATTCCTCTGTCGCAAATGGGCCTGTCTTACCGAGAGAGAGCGGTCCTTTCCGGTGTCCGTCATGTATACCAGCGTTACCAACGTCAGCATGCATGCGAACAGTGGCGGGATCGCATCCAGCCCCAGGATCTGTGATGTGTTTTTGCCATTGCAGGGTTGAAAAAAACGTAACTTTTTGTGTATTATTAAAAACCCACGATAAGTGCCGGCGTACAGTAGCAGCGCTACTTTAGCCCTGCTAATTGGATACCCCCATGCTTCCCATTTGTCGAAAACTGGGATATGAACATTGCTGCAATAGCTGTTATAATCCGTACACCGACTTAATGAGCCATCCGGTTTCCCTCATGGCCTAGGCACTCTTAGTTCCCCCCTTGCAGTTCAGATATTCCACAGCATACACTGCCTGAGTAAAACCTCATGGCCTATCTTGTCAAAACAAACCGATCCCTGAACAAAGAATTGGACAGCGCCCTGAGCACCAAGTGATAGTCTGAACGACTCTAGCATTTAAAGCTCCTGAACCAGCTAAACTGTATGCACCAAGGCCTCTACCTCCTAACGGGGGTCTTCATCTATGGGTGAGAAAACTGCAGGTCAGCATCATCTGGACACTCCAGATTTCACAGGTAAGAGGTTAAAAGCAGAACCCTCCAGTCCCAGGGGGGTGCGAGCTGAAAATGGCTAAAACTGACCTGTTTGGTCGACCAAACAGCACTTTTGGCGATAGTGCCCAGCACTATGGCTCTGGGGTAGCCATTTTACGCAGCTAAACCCGACCACTATGGGGACGATCAGCGTGAAAATCAGCAACAATTGAATAGCGCCCCCCCTTCTCTGGTCATTTTAGACGGGAAATCGGGCGCGCTATAACAACTGAACACCGCCCATTGTGTTCAACTGTAAGCCACCGGAGGGACAAAGGTAGGCTGTATGCTGAAGACCCCTTGCATAAAGGTGCGGACATCAGCAAGAGGAGCAATCCGACGCAACCGTATGTGACAAGCCTCACAAATACTTTAATCTATATAAGTGAGGTTACAGAACAACCCTTCCCACACACACCTGTTACTGCTGTAGGAAAGAGAAAGGGACAGACAAAGACTGACAGTTATTAGAAAAAAGACACAGTCAGCGCTAGCAAAAGTCACACTCACTGCACCTTTACATTACAATCAACCTGCCCAGATTCAGAGTCTGGGAGGGCTATAGTGCTGTATACCGGCAGATTGGACGCCTGATGGACAGTCCGACGCTGCCGACAGTCCGACGCTGCCGCTCTGAAGAGTTCCAAAATAAAATAAAAATTTAGTAATCTCAAATAAATAAAAGCTTAGGGGCTGTTAATCAGCCCCCCTGCACATAAAGGTGACCCGACTCCAGCCGGGCACCAAATAAAACTGAGGTGCCTGTGGCTTGGGGGCGGGGTATAGAGGAGGATGGACCCAGTGCATCCTGGGAGCTAAAGCTCTAACTGCGTGGTGCCCGTGGTTCAAGATCCCGCTATACCCCAAGGTCAACCCTGTGGACCCCCTACTGACACTGAAGAAGAAAACAACAATACCTGCACTTAATGGCACTTATCAGGTCAACTACAGAGACTTAGCGTCTAGTAGGGCAAAAGTGCTACATACACTGACCACCATCCAAAGGAGAGGTATGTAGGGGGACCCGTACTCCGCACCGCCAAACGAGATCCGCGACACACATACAGGAGAATGACCGTTGAAGAACTCATGGGGGGAGGAGCCGAAAGAAGGAAGCTGTCACAGCAGCGCCAGACCGCAGTGGAAAGGCGCGCTGAGCAGCGGTGAGGAGCCGGCTGTTAGACAGGGAAGGCTGCCTCCCCTGGCCAGCGTTTAACCCCTGGGACGCTGGAGTGTTCCAGAACTCCAGTCCCAGGTGGCTTAGTGTGGATGCAGGACTCAGTGCCTGGCCACACCTGCTGTCATCCCCAGGGTGTCCCCCAGTCCTGGAGGAAAAAGACTGCGACACAGCACGCACCACCGCGGTGCATGTCGCTTACCTGTGTCCCCGTACAGTCCGACAGAAGTCTAGGGATCATCCGGGGTCTCTGCTAGCCAAGACCCCAGAGGCCCACCGAGATCCCTGGATCAGTACCTCCGGTCCGGGGGCGGGGTATAAAGGGAGACCCGTTGCATTCTGGGAGAAGAATTTACTGCGTAAGGTGCCCGGATGACTCTGCATCACCTATACCCCAAGGTCACCCCGTGGACCTTCTATGGATCCTGAAGTAGAAAGTATGCTAATTCATTGCGATCACTATGCCACCGCAGCACTACATAAGGACGCCCACTTTACCTTACTCACATCCGTAATGTTTAGCAAGACTGCAAAACCATCGGTAACATCAAGTACAATCGGAGCCTAAAAAGGCACACTAACACAAGGTCAGGCCTTACTCAGAAATTGCTAACTTCAGCGCACGCTATCAGGCCTCACGCTGCCTAGGGCATCGCAGTGGATACTTTATTCATGCCTCTGCAATGGCGTTCAAACGCCCTTGCACACCTACGTTTCGCCGGCCACCCCCCACCCCATCACCACTCACAAACGGTACTTCCAGTCAATCACTCTGCAATGGGTCTGCGCAGTCCCGATCGCAGTGCATATGTGCAACTGCCATCCAAGCTGAATCAGGCCCTAAGTATTTAGGCTTCCCTCCCCATGCTGACCTGTGGGCAACATGACACAGTTGTCCTCAGGCTCTAGGAATCTGATGCTCATCAAAATAATAAAGTTTGCACCTTTCAGGAACAAATCCAGCCTTCTGGCTAACTTACTGTGTAGCCTGTTTAAAGTATTTTCAATGACAGATGATGTGGCAGATCAGAGCTCAGTTCTGGCACAGTGTCCGGCACCCACTAGAGGTCCTGGAACTTTCTTTAACGTTTGTTCAGCTATGGAAACTTTTACATACATGCTTGTTTGTGTCACATAGAAAGAAAATAGGTTGATTTGGTGGTGCCGCACATACGCAAAAGGAGCATGTCGGAGGTCGCACCTTTGTGGAGAGCTGCTGGGTCCTAGTGCCTGGCAGCTGCTGGGCGGTAACAGCCTCTAACACTGCAGACTGCAGCAGTTTGCTCTGGCCAGAGGGGCGTCCTGAGAGAGGGGTCCTGGGGCACCATGCTGCCCCCCCCCCCCCCACCTTAATCTGTCTCTGACCTAAAGTATTAATGTTATTACTAAGGTATAAGAAACTGGTGTTACCTGGTTACCTGAGTAATGGTGAGCAGTCAGTCCTGTCCCAGGCTACACGGGGCACTTTGATATTTTGGGAAAACAGGAGGAAAGGCACAATGAAGCCATCCAGCCATGAAGGATGAGTGGACAGGTAGACCAGCGGAGTCCTAGGACACTAAAAGAAAGGAGAGGAGATTAGCAAATGACCACATTACACTTATAACCATCAATAATCTTTCATCATAGGCGTTGCTGTAAAGAGGAGCTGAGGAGCTGTGCAGCGCCAGCAATACCCGGGGCAGGAGTACAGGGTACCTCTCCCAGCCACCCACCACACCACTGATTCACAGTGTATGTCAGTGACAGTCTGAAAGCTGTCTGTAGCAGAAGAGGAAAGGGGGGCAGATGTCAGGGAGCTTGATTAAAGCAACTTATATTGCTTTGCTTTTCCTAGGTAAAGCTTTTTTTTTTTTTTTCTTTGCCAGCAGCTTGTAGGGGAGGGGGTGCTTTATAGGTAGCCTTTAATGGCAAGAACCCCTATTTTTAAAAAAAATATTGTATTACTAGCTTTTCTCACTATCATAAAAGGGTCAACTTGAGTTTATTTTTTTATTAACCAATCCATGTTATTATTTTGCTTACTCCTTAGAGGCTGCTGGGTGGACAGGAGGGGAGGGGGGGGGGGGGGCATAATGTGTAAGGAGCATTACTGTGTGTTGCATAATGTGTAAGGTGCATTACTGCGTGGCATAATGTTATGAAGGCATTACTGCTTGGCATAATGTTATGAGGGGCTTTACTCCGTTGCATAATGTGTAAAGGGCATCATTGCGTGGCATAATGTGTAAAGGGCATTATTGCATAGAATAATGTGTAAAGGGCATTACTGCGTGGCATAATGTGTAAGGGGCATTACTACTGCTGTGTAGCATAATTTGTATAGGGAGTAACGTATAAGTGTATAAGGACGTAACGTAAGAGACATTACTGTGTGGCATAATTTGAACTGTGGGTACTACTGTGCAGTCATGCTTCTTCCCAGTGAGACCACACCTGTTTTTATCGGCAGGCACACTCTCCCTGCTTCAATTGTGGACGGGGGCACTAATGTTCTTTATGTACTTATATCACATGTAGGATTCCCCTCAGTGTCTCTGCTCTCAACCACCGTGTAACTTCCCCTCAGTGTCTCTGCCCTCGCCCTACCTGTAACTCTCTCAGTGATCCTACCTTCACCTCAGTGTCCCTGCCTTCACCCTCCCTGTAACTACCCCTAGTGTCACTTCCTTCACCCTTCCTTTAACTCCCCCCACAGTGTTCCTGCTCTCAACCACCCCCCCTCAGTGTCCCTGCCCTTACTCTCCCTGTAACTCTCCCTCAGTGTCCCTGCCCTCGCTCTCCCTTAGTGTTCCTGTTCTCACCGTACCTGTAACTCTCTCAGTGTTCCTGCTCTCACCGTACCTGTAACTCTCCCTCAGTGTCCCTGCCCTCACCCTCCCTGTAACTCTCTTAGTGTTCCTGCTCTCACCGTACCTGTAACTACATCTCAGTGTCTCTGCCTTCATCCTCCTTGTAACTTCACCTTGGTTTCCCTACCCTCAAAAGTGACAAACTGGGGACGTGTCACAAGAACATGCCCCCTCTAAGTTTGCAGGAGCACGCTCCCCTACGGCGCACGCAGAAATGCCCAGTCCGTACCTCTGTGACCTGTCCTGCCCCCGGTGTGGCGTGAACACCAATAGGGATAAAGTTATAAAGCTTTGCTGCCTAAATAATTATCACAAAATACAGTGTCAAACTTCCAAGGTAACATAAGTTCTGACCATGAGTCGGAACTGCGACCACCCATTAACAAATGTCTAGTTTTGCCTATATCTTTCATCTACAGTATAGCAGGAAATGTGTGTGCTATCCAATTGTTATAACCCAATTGATGAGTTGAATATTACAATTCGCATCTTTTACTATTTTCGTCACAAAAGTCTGCTCTGCAGTGGTATCTTTTTATTCAGCCCTTTTACCACTACAACCATAGACAGAGGGCCTGATTCAGACCCGCTCGCGAGCGCTGAACCCTCGCAAGCGGGTCGATGTTGGCCCAGTGCGCATGCGGGCGACGGAGCCGGCTCCGTCGTGCACATGCGCAAGACCCGGATAGCGACGGGCAAACCGTCGCTCCGGTCTCGTAACAAAGGGGGCGTGCGGTCGGTGTTGAGTGACAGCACGCCCCCTTTGGTGGGCGTGCCGGGGGCGTGGCTGCCCAGACAGAGGCATTCCCATTTTCATTTTCTAAGAGTTCACTTTGATCTTGTGTACAAGCACTATCGTCTTCTTCTATTACGATAACAACTAACTTACTGCATCTTTAAATGGCTGAGAGAGGTTGTGGTGTTTATATGAGCCTGTTGTAAGTCCTCAAGGATAGATTTACCTCTAGTTGAGTCCTTATATCTTCTCCTGTATGATGTGACAGGTTCCCAGAACCTTCAAATCCATAGTGTTACATCACAAGTGATGTCAGCGGGAGTGCTTTTGGCTCTGATTGAGCCGAAAGCACTCTAGGGCTTGCGGCAACGAGACCCTATCACAAGGGTCTCGTCGCAAGCCCGATGGTCGCGATGGTCTTGACCATCGCGACCATCTTCCTGGCCGCTCGCTATAGCTGTGGGTGGTCACCCACAGCTATACGAGCGGCCAGGAGGCCGCTCTAAAAATCAGGAAGGACAGCCTTGATTCAGAGCGAGCGCTCTGTCAGAGCGTCCGGCTCTGAATCAGGGCCAGAGTCCAAGTTGTTATGCAAAATGAATCCCAAATAGGAGCTACCCATGCAAATCCTTTGTTTGACCGGGCTCTATATTACTCTAGTACCACACATTATCTGACACCGCTCCTCAAGTAGTCTACCACTGTGCAATGAAATGTTTCCTACAGTCATCTGTATCAGATATGGGTATGAACTTTCATGTTAAAATATCAAATTGAAGACACGGACATAGTATTGTACCTTCAGACATGGGAATAAACAAGTTCACACCTGTCTTTCCTTACCATAAACGGGTGCTATATAAGAAGCAGTACCTCTGCCCAAGGCTGAAGGGATAGTGACCTGTGTTTTACATATTCTGAGAGTTCACTTTGATCTTGTGTACAAGCACTATCGTCTTCTTCTATTAGGATAACAACTAACTTACTGCATCTTTAAATGGTTCAGAGAGGTTGTGGTGTTTACATGAGCCTGTTGTAAGTCCTCAAGGATGGATTTACCTCTAGTTGAGTCCTTATATCTTCTCCTGTATGATGTGACAGGTTCCCAGAACCTTCAAATTCATAGTGTTCATATCCTAAATTCCCACTGCCACTTTTCTAACAACTGTGCCAATGGTGTCACTATCCCGATTCCGCCCATCCCTTCGGCATATCTATGCGGTTCCTCACAAGCTGTTCGCATCTGATGTCACCTCTGAATTTCTCCGGGTGCAGAGTACATATTTTACATCACAACTTCCCATGGAAAAGAAAGTTTGGGTGATATCACATCTGCTAACTTACGGGTGGGTATTTTACAGGCATCTAGATCTTATAAAGGTGGCCTGCTAGTGACAAATCAGACCCTACCACAACTGAAATGTCCTACGTGCTGTGAAGATTTCCCTGAGCAACTACTGAATGTTGCCATGTGACCACAGCTATCCCATTTACTCTTTATCCTATCCGTTAGTATAGCCAAATGGCAAATAATCAATACATACACATTAAAAGGTAAAAAAAACAAACTCAGACTCATGCTAAAAGTAAAATGACCAAGGAGCAGCATTAAATCCTTAGTGGCGGTGTTGGGTGCCTTGATTTGTCCAGGTGCATCTAAATTTCCACCATGGGTTTGCTGAGCAAAACGGTAGTGTATTCGGAGCAGCTGAAGCTTGCCCTGACCAGTATCAGAGGCTGGCCACTGCAGTGTGCTCATACACTCTATGGTATTGCCAAGCCTAATCACTTCCGGTCTGCTTAAGGACATGCGGAGCAATGAGAGTTGGACCAAATTCTGCCTCATCTCCACTGCCAGGGCACTGCCATTCTTCAGCCTAGTGCAAGGAAGCCTACAACTGGGCAATGCATGTATTTAAAAAGTACAATTTTTTTTTTTTTCTTTATATACTCCGTTACCTACAACTCCAAAAGAGACCTCATTATATACTTACACATGTCAGGGTTACAAACTACATGACTAGAAAGTGCAGATCTGTGTAATGCTGGGTACACACTGGCAGATATACTGGCCTATCAATTGATCGACCAATATATCTTGTGCGCATTTGCCAGTGTGTACCAGTCATATGTCTGTGAATGACGTAGTTCACAGACATATCGCATCGGCTGTACTGCAGAGCCAATGCCCAATATATATGCAGGTATATTGTGGAATTGTGCCGTGTGTACGTACACTTGCAGCAGAGGCCACGGGGAGGGGGGTACAACACGCCCCCCGGATAGCGGGACCCACGGCCAGATGATGATTGTTCAGTGTGTATGAACAACCATCGTCTGCAGATATATCTGTTAGGTGTGTACCCAGCTCACCGCCTCAGAGACATCCTTGATTGTAGCCACTTGCCCACAATGAAGCTGAAGATTCAGATACAGGCAGTTAAGCATCTTTACGAGTATCCAGCGTGTAAATCTAGGAGGAATAATGGGCAAGGGTCAGAGATACACACTCATTATAACAGATCCTGGTTAAGTGAGAAATGTTGTGATTTGTTGAAATAAGGCAGTTAGGTAACCCTAATACTGTATATACACATGCTCCATGCACACTAGATGTATGTACATGCATACACATACACGCATACGTATCTAACCACAGAAAGGGAGTCTACACTGAATTTGAAACAAGTAATAACAAAGTAACACATGTTATAGCAATAATTGTGTGCAGGGACTTTATCAAATAAAACAGTTTTTGAATATTGTCAGTTGCACCATTACACAAAGCAACTTGCATTTGATTTCCCCAGCTACAATTTTGATCATTTAAATATACTTTCACATTATAGTATGTTCTCCTGGCTAATCGTTTTGATATTGCTGGTTTCAATTAGTTGATGCATGAGGTGTAACTGGAGAGCTATACACCACTAGGCATCCGTAATGGAAACTCCCAATCAGCAAATTATATATGAAAAAAATATTGGCATTGATTATTTCTTTTTCTGTACAAGGCTAATCACTTCTATAACGGCATAGATGGAAGAAAGACGATCTTCTCTAAAAGCTAAATGCCCCCCCGAGACATTCTCTCCCTAGGACTACCTAGAAGCTTTACCAGTCCCATCCACTGAAGAAAATCCCACTCTTGTATCTTGTTAAGGAAGCACATTACATTTCTATGTTCTGAGCCATATGGCAGAACTTAGATGCTCCGCCACAGGTAAAGATTCCTGGACTTTCGTACTTTTTTCAGATTTAGTGACTTAGGGCCTGATTCAGAGCCGGACGCTATTTGCAAACGGTCGTTCAGAAAAAGGAGCCGGCTATTTAAATTGAGCGCTCGCTCTTTGCGGTTTGTTGACGCCTCTATGTCTGAGCGAGCGAACGAAACATGCGCTCACTATATTGTAAAGACGCCCCTTTGCCGCTCGCATCCTACGTCATCTCCGCTATTTATTAGATTAATCGAGTACATCGAAAGGCGTCTGAACTGCTCGCAGTGCTTGTTGTAGGTTTATCCTACCGCAATCATGCGAACAGTTCAGGCTAAGAAACAACCAAGTGACGTGGTGGATGACGCTGCCTTGTTAATTATGCACACCCTTAAAACGCCCGTTTTGACCGTTTGGCACGCCTGCGTTCGGATCACCATTCCCCGTTTTCAAGCACCTTCCCCTGTTACCACCCACAAACGCCTCATCCTGTCACTCAAATTAGCAGGCACTCGCTATTTTGCGAGCGCTCGATTTCCGACCGCACTGACTGGTTGGTGCATGCGCATTACGACCCGCAGTTGTGCGAACATCGCTCGGAGGGAACGAGCGGCCGCTTACGAGCGGCTCTGAATCAGGCCCTTAGTCTCATCGTAGCTGCATCCAAAGTTGCCTTTAGTGTCCTGGGTACTTATGGATAGTAATTTGGTATAAAGTTGCAGATTAAGCACAGCGATGCATGTCGCGATTCATGGCTCAGCTCACTTGTATCGGTTCTCAGTCTTTTGCACTTTTTACCCATATGCCTAAGTGGTAGACACTAACTTTTTGGGATACCAGCATCAGTGTTAGAAGTACCCGTACATTGTACTATTGTCACATTAGTGACGTGTATAAGACACATATTTGCACAAAAGTCTGTGGCGAGATGTGTAGTGCAACTTAGGGGAAAATTCAATTAGCCACGAAAAGTCCCGTACTTTTCACATGCCGGACTTTTCGCCGACATCGCTGGCTTTGCATGCGAAAAAAGAATCACGCTTGTCCCCACTTATACCCATATTCAATTCCAAAGGATGTGAAAACGTGTCCTGGCAAAACTCAAACAAGTGAAAAGTACTGTCAGATTTGGGAAAATCAGCCTGACAACCCCAAAAGATGCACTAACATTAGGGATCATGGTAGTTGCCCCTGAATAGCCCTGCTGAAGCTATTTGGGGTACTTAAATGCTCTCATTAGCTGCTAATTAGCATCTTTGCACAAGTGGTGAAGAATAGCATTTAGCAGGTTTTTTTGGTGAAAATAACTAGTCCCAGCAAATTTGGGGTACATGAAAATTAGTGCAAGCATGGTTAAAAATCGCAAAAGTGAAGTCTTAAAAAGCATTAAAAACGCACCTTCAACGTGCATCTACAATCAAATATACTCCTCCCCCATACTTGCAGACCCCTCCAAAGTCTATTTCGCTAGTTTTTAAGTTTGTACCCCAACTTTGAACTTTTTCGCCTCCTTTTTCAAAGTCTTTTTTAGGGGTGTTTTTCTTTTTTTGTGTTTTTTTTAGGATTTTTTTTATGCAGTTTGGGGACCTGTTCTAAGGGTGCAGGGTGGTTTCCCCACCTTTGCACCCCAAAACCGCAATTCTGCACTTTTTTCCGACAGCTATTCAAAGGCAAAACTTTTTTGCCGGGTACATTGCATTGCGTTTTCGCACGGCGAAAAGTCGCTACAATTGAATCCGGAGATAAGTTTCCGCTAGCGAAATTACGTCATTGGCGAAACTTTTTCGCCGCAAACGGCTTTTCGCCGCTATTGAATACGGCCCTGTTGCAAAATCTGTGGGGTGCGTAACGGCACTATTTCAGGATAGTTGTGTGTGGACACATGTAGGCCATATTTTAATGTAGGACATTACAAGCTACATGACACAGCAGCGTGCGATCGATGTTCACTATTTAATAATAAGTGATAATTTTACTGGAGAATGTATTGACGTTTTTACACATAAAAGAAAGAACCTACGGTAAGTAAGGCAACATTAGAAATTGCAATATTTTATAAGCATAGAAGACGACATCACACAGTTCATACAATCAGAAAGCATAGAACAATCTACTAGGTGTTGGGTGATATGGGATGACCATTATCCAATCCCTGTAATGGTCCTTATATGTAGAACCAAAACATATAATGTTGTTAGGCGAAAATTAAGACAAAGACACAAAGGAACAGAAGGAGGAGGAGGGTAATGAGAGTCAAAAAACTAGGCAACCTATTAGTTACCAGTGCTACATCACTAACTGATATCTACAGGCCAAACCTCAGCGCAATATCCATTTAAGGATATGCAATTAAACAGTGATATAAAAACTAATATATATTTTCAAAAATTCATAAGATTTGATATTGGATCACAGAATTCAGGGTATCTATATAGACACCCTACTTCTTATAAAACCTTACAACTCCTTTTTTTATATCAGGTAAAGAGGTCTAACTATATCGTTTTCAAAAGCAAGACTTTTACAATTTCCAAGAGGGGAAAGGATTTCACTGTCCACTTTAAGAGCGTGACGAAGTCATCTAGCCAATTTCTTTGCTAATGTCAAAGCTGGATAATTGGCTGAGACAAGATCAGTTTAAAATTGAAGCGTGCGCGACGCCATCTTGCGAATGGCAGCTAGACTCCATTTTAGAAACAAGAATCTGCAAGACGTCATTTTGCGACCAGCGTCACTTTAAGTTACAACTCACGAGCTAAGAACAGATGGCAATGTTTTTGATAATCTACCAAGGGCAACTAGAGAACAGCCTCATGCGAAAAAGTAAATAGAATAGACAATGCACCAGAAACTGTGAGCGTTTTACATACAAATTGGGAATCCCTGTATGCAGACAAAGTATAGTTGTGGCAATTGTAATATAATCCAGGCATTGATCTACACAATTGGATTTGTCTGAATCCTAAACAGGTTTTAGCCCCACACCCAGACAGAATGGCCCCAGCTTCACAGCTGGAGGTAACACATTTGAATTGCAGTCTGAAACTGTGAGTGAGGAATGATATGTGTGTGTGTATGTATGTACATGTAAATATATATAAATATGTTAAAGTCCATCATAGATGGAATCTCATGCATAAACACCGCACATTACGCACAATTGAGCTGCTAACATGACGCCCAGTAGCGAATGCACAATATCCTGCATGCGAATGCTGTTTATTAGCATCATGCGATTGCATCTTTCACCATTTCACATACACACATTATGCTTGAGATCCTGTATGAAAACGCTGGTTGTTAGCTTCATGTGCACGCATCTGCCCCAAGTTAACTAGAGTCTTTACATCACACCCCGCATACTCACACATTACATATCCACATAAAAGGTTTAATGAGCTTTAAAGTATAAGATTTAAGTTGGTTCAGTTAAGTTAAATGCTGTGAAATAAAGATATTTGATAACTAAGGTTTTATACATGCTAAGAAAGCAGTGTTTGTTTTCGTTCTGATGCGTACTCTTTCAACAGAATTCCGGTACTATCGGTGTGGAGATCGCATCATGCATTCTCAACTTATGGACCGCAGAAACTACAAGCAACAAAATGTATATTTTATGAACAACTGCTAGGATGACTTTTAGGGGGCGGGTGGGCAGAGACCCCCAGTTGTTGGAGGCTGGGTTCAGTCTATTTGAATCAGCCTGTTAAACGCTCTGTAACAGATGGTTCCCCCATGGGAACCAATGGCATAAGCAAGAAACTTCTCTATTGTCCCGTCTATTCTGGGGGGGGTATAAACATGTGTGCTCAAACACTGGGTCTTTAGTCTTCTTGCTGAATGCTGATTGACGGAGGTTTTCTTTCTGAATGCCGGGATCTGGTCCAGAGTGCATGCGTATGTATACTGTACTTGGGGTCTGTATAATTCCTTTGCGTCTAATTGTGTATGGATCAATAGCGTGTAACTGACTGTACTTTTTACTTGAATAATACTTTATGCTTCGGAACCACACGTTCCAAGTCTGGAGTCTTTTATTTATTGTATGACTGCGTACGCAAATTGGCGTCATCCTTAGAGGTTTATAGGTAGGATTTTAGAAGGTACAGGCAGGGGTATATAGAGGTTCAATTTTAATATCGTCACTAAGGTGACTACGATGGCCAGGACAGGTGTTGTTGTAAAGGATCTAAATTCCAGGATGAAAAAATTACCACACAAGTAATTGCTAAGGGGTCTGGTGTGATATACAAATACAAAATTTGTTCAGAAGACATATCAACTTATTCCAGAAACTTATAAATGATCATTTTCACTGAAGGTTTAACCATTACCTTATAAGAAAAGGGGAGAGAGACTTCTGAATGCTTCCCAAAATTCTTAGCACCTCCTTGTGACCTTTATTACTGGTAGTCGTACTTGTATAATGCACATGTTTAACATCTGTTTCTAGATGAAGTTCTTCACTTATTGCTGGCTGGACACTAAATGTAAAGTACAGCAGATATAAAACTCATCACAGGAACTTTTACGAAAGAAAAAGCTGACAATGAGGGGAGTGGTCTTAAACTGGTACACGGTAGGACTTTAAAGTGACATTTGATTCTGCCTGAGGAAGCAGACCGGACTGCGAAACGCGTTTCAATAACTTCACAATGTAAATTAAAAAAAGAAAAATGTATTCTATGCTTTATTTAAATTGCCTGTTTCTGTCCATTTTATATATACACATCTATTCTATTTTCATGATTGTATATTATGCCATAATTCTCTTTCTGTAGATTGTGAAGCAAATTGAATTTACTGCGTGTCCACCATATGAGTTAATATATCTCCAGGACATTGTGATATAAATGTATTATTTTAATCAAACCATTTGGTACTTTATGATACCTATATGGCATGAACATTCTCTCATTCACAAACAGCTCATTATTGACTAAGGATTGCCCAATAAAACAGTTTAATTATTATACTGTGGTTTTAAAATACCCTTCTACGCAGGAGAAAGATTATATTACCACTTAATTTATTCCACCTTATGCATTTCCATCTGGATTCACAAATGTAGGCAAAGTACAAATCCCCCTCAGTCCCCAAAACACATAACAAAATAACTATCTCGCACCTTTGTATAAAGTATGAGGACAAATGAGCACATTTCCAGAAAATTAAAGAATTAAATGAGTCGCAAATTTTTCACAAATGAGATATAAGACACATGCCTTAGGAAATAAAATATGAATAAATGAAGCATATACTGTATGCGATGCTGTACACACAACAAGATGTGTATGCCTCTCTATCTTGTTTACTACAAGTAATCAACATGAATATGTATTTACTCCTGCCCTGTAGCAGTGCATAAGATACTAACAGGCGTATAGGATGTACGTGCCAGTCTGTATAGGGCGCATGTGTGTGCACATGTCCTTACTGAACTCTGCCTAGCTGAGAACTCCCTTTCAGCCTCTCCAATTTTAAGGATTGGTAAATGCCGGTCTGCACAGCCGCATATAAGCACGGTCGCTTTCTAAGAATGTGCAGAGCAAATTCATGCTACGCAAACGGACATACACTCAATTCTACATCAACTTCAAATTCTAACACGCCTAAAGGGGAGCATCTGATGATGACCTGGGATGGTTGTAGATATTTCTTGTCATATCAGAGGAGGTGGCTTTGTCTGCTGGATGCTCCCACATAAAGAGGACATAACATAGTCTTCTCACTAACCAGCCACGATACCTGCAGAAAGAGAAAGAAAGTGATAAGCATGGAAGTGTGTGAGATAGCGGGAGACACTCCATCTTGCAACAAACCCTTCAATACCAAATGCAAGGGCAGTCTTCCCTCTTAATATCTTCTCTTTAACTTGCCACCAACATCTAAGATGGATGGCAGCAAACCAATCTTCTGGCCCTTAAGCATGGATCCAAAGAATCCACTCCTTGACCCACGAAAGTTAACTGCACAAGTGATCGTTGTTATTACTTCCGCTAGACTCATTCTGCATCAAGAGTGTGGAGTGCCCAGGAAACTTACAGTCAATGGCAATTACACCGCCTCCATGTCACTTGCCTTATATCTGTAGGTTGTGGGAACATTGAGACTCCAGACAAGAAGGAGGTGCCAGCGGAATGTCCAGATGACAAATTGGAGTTACCTCCGTGCCATGCATGTAGGGATTCCATTTCTGGAACACTGGACATTTTTGAGTCCCAAAAATACCTGGTATTATAATTATTACATTCTGGGTATTACAGTATTCAAAACACACTGTGGATTGGGTTCGGGGCAGTGGTATGAAAATATAATTTGGTACTTACCAGCGAAATCCCTTTCTCTGATTCCACAGAGGACACTGGAGCTCAAGACACTGGGGTATAGACGGGTGGATGAGTGGAGCTGGCACTTTAAATGTATAAGTGTGAGTGACTCCTCCCCCTCTAACCCCCAGAAGCCCCAGTTAAAGAATTGCAGCCCGAGGAGACGTAACAGAATCAGAAGACTGAGGAGAAGGAATCAAACAAGGACGGCAAAAGCCAAATAACAACATACATAACAACAGAATGTATACAACACGTGTAACAGAACAGAACACAATAGCAGGTAGAGAGGTGCTGGGAGGGCGTCCAGTGACCCATGTGGAATCGCAGAAAGGGATTTTACTGGGAAGTACCTAAATCATATTTTCTCACCAGGGGACACTGGGGACGTCCCAAAGTTTTACTCCCCCAGGGGGGGGGGGGGGGGAGAGCCCTGAGTAACTTGCAAAACCCTGCGACGAAAAGTAGATTCTGAGGTCACAAGGGTAACAAAATTACAGATAATGCAGACCCTGGACCACGGACCCGCACGGAAAAACGAAATTGCTGAGGTGCCATGATGGGCAGCCCAAGAAGACCCACCGCTGAGCACAGAATACAAAAACGGTGAAGGCCGGATACTAGCAACATACACCTGTCGGATGGGCAGATATTACTCCCCCGGGATCCATGTGGTAACATCTGCATAGAAGCAGACCAAGCACATTTTAGCAGCAGCAAAAAGGACAAACCAGGAATCTAGCTGCGGCAACGCTGTAGTACGGGCCACCAAAATCCGAAGAGCACACACAAAATCACGGTGAGGGAAGACCGATAGCTATACGATAGCAGAATCCCAATGGGCTGGTTGATGTGGAAGGCTGAAAACACCCAAATAGGAAAACGATCTGGAACAGAGTTCCGCACGGATATCATGAAAATTATAGGAGGCCAACCAGAGAGCTCCCCAACTCAGAGATCTGCCTACCTGAAGCCAAAGACAATAGGAGGACCGTCTTCCAAGAGCGGAGTTTCAGTTGCATGAACGTCCTTCAAGTCTCGAACAGAGAAAACTGGAGAAGCAGCAGAACTAGCATAAGGTCAAGTGGAAATATAGGCAGGACAACTGAGACTGTAGTAGGAGCACTTCCTGAAGAAAAGATTGACTCTGGAGGGAAAAAAAAGGCCAGGCGGTGCTGAAAAAAAAAAAAAAAAAAAAATCGACAATGCCGAGACCTAACCCTTGAGAGAAACAAGTCGTAATCCAGCATCCAGGTCCCAATGAAGAAGAAAAAGAGACGGGATAACGGAAAACAGTGGTGGGAAAACCCCCGTTCTTCACACCAGATCACATAAGAACGCCAGATGCGATGATAATGATAAAAGAAAAAATAAAAGTAAATTACTAAGTATGGGCTGTAGCTCAGCCCCAAGTGACCGGCTCTCTCGGGCACAATTCTAAAACTGGGGCTCCTGGGGGATAGAGAGGGAGGAGTAACTCACACTAATAAATTTAAAGTGCCAGCTACAATCCACCCGTCTACACCCCAGTGTCTTGAGCTCCAGTGTCCCCTGGTGGATGAAGGAGAAATTGACATTATCTGGTTCTCTCAGGTTCTCCCAGCTGTCCATAGAAGAGATGGAGTGCCATGATGCAGTTGCTCTCAGTCACTGAAAAGCTGGGAGCGCACCACACGGTGACATCACTTTGCAGGCTGGGCCTGGAAGAGGACCGGACAACACGCCTGCCAACAAGAGATGCCCCTTCTGAGCGCCACTATGTGAATAAGGTAAGTGAAAGGGTAGAGGGGGCGACGAGGAAGAAGGAATGTAGGGGGAGGGATGTAAGGATATGAGGTGGCACACAGGTGGGCAGGATAGCATGGCGGACAGGAGAAGAGAGATAATGGCAGAGCGGACAGGAGTGGAGGATGGATAGAGGTGAGGACAGGAAAGGGGAGAAGAAATAAAAATATAGTGCATAGTGTTCACATTATGGCAGACAGGAGACAGGGCGCCTGTCAGAAAAAAAGCACTTCAGGTGGTCACTCAGAAAAACTGGCGTGGGCGCAAGACACATTCCTCTTTATCACTGTAGGGGGCGTGCCTATACTCACAGTGATGCTGGTGCTGGGCTGCCCCTAAGCTCACCCCGCAGTGTGAATACATGCCGTGCACATGGATACGGCATCTATTCACTCGCTGGTGATTGTTTAACCTGAATTTTTTCCCTGTGGAAAACTGCAGCTCGTGGGCGGGGACGGCGGTTTCAGGCAGGGCACATTTTAGCGCTTTCAAATTGGGCAGGGCACATTTTAGCACTTTCAAATTGGGCAGGGCACAGTGCCCCGCTAAAACAGCCTAGCAGAACACTAGTGCATTTATTACCCTTTTTTCCATTAATCCCAAAATGTAACCTGTGATCCCAGAAATCCCGGGATTACAAAATGATTTTGGGATGCCTGGCTGATAATGAGGGTTATCCACGCAACAGCAAAAGCATAAAGCTGGTAGTAGAACACACAAGAGTGGGTCTGAAATTGTGTATGCGTGACATCATAGTGTTTAGAGTGAAGGCTCATGGCATCAAATGGAAGTGTTGAGCAATATTAAAGAAATATGACATGTGTGTCCCACTGTTCAAGTAGCAAGACATCTCTACGCCCTGATAAGTCAGTCTGCCTATTCCACGTTACTTCACGTTAACTCCGCATTGTTACTATAAGATGCATAATAATCAATACCGTACCGAGTGTCCTCCTCCGTTATGTGAAGAGCATTGCGAAATCCAAGATGTGTGTTCCTCTTGTAGAAGAAAGTTTCCTGCAAGTAAAATTGAAGACCGAGCAGAAAAGTAATTATAATTTATAACACACTCAAGCAGTCAGAATTCAGGATTTAAATATCAACACTTACCATACTTTTGGGACTGCATGATTGACAAGGCTGCCCCACAAATGGGCGATATTGCCCTTGGAAAGGAAATATTGTATCCATCTTCAGCCCAAAGCTAAAGGGACATATTCGGCTCTATAAAACCATAGTTGAGGGGACAAGAACAACACAGAGAGAGAAGGAAAAAACAAGAGATATGGTAAGAACTTACCTTTGTTATCTCTGTTTCTACGAAGTCCATAGGGTCCACAGGGTTGACCTTAGGGTATAGGTTGGGAACCAAATCCGGGCACCACGCAGTTAAAGCTTTTAGCTCCCAGGATGCACTTGGGTCCACTCTCCCTATAACCCCGCCCCCCAGCCAGAGGCACCTCAGTTTGTAAGTAGCCAAAGGCCGGAGGAGGAGAGAAAAAGAGAGAGAAAACTGGAACACTCTAGAACCATACTCACAGAAAAGGAGACGGGAAACCGGTGACCAGTAACACAGCCCATATGAAGCCAGGTGCGTCAGGGCGGGCGCCCTGTGGACCCTATGGACTTCGTAGAAACACAGATAACAAAGGTAAGTTCTTACCATATCTCTTGTTTTCTACTTCAGGGTCCATAGGGGGTCCACAGGGTTGACCTTGGGGATGTCCCAAAGCAGTTCAACTAAGGGTGGGGACGCTCCTGTGCTGAGAGGAGAATCCGTCGCCAAAAAGGAAGCATCCTGAGAGGCAAAGGAAACCAATGCCTTGAACCTTAAAAAGGTGTGGACAGAAGACCACGTGGCCGCCTAGTAAGGCAACACAGCCAAGGCGCCACAGCGAGCCGCCCACGAGGGTTACATGGCCCGAGAAAAAACAAGCATCAATAACAGAAAGGCCTACCCCTGGGTAGGCCCCTGAAGAAGACATACGAGGCAATCCAGCCAACATCTGGCTATAGGCCGGCCATCCTTTCCTGTTAAAACCAGAAATCTCAGACCACCAATAAGGAGTCCGATTTCCGTAAGGAACCTGAACGGATCACATAAATCCACAGAGGCCGGACTACAATCAATGAGGCCACACCAGTCGAGAGGACTGGGGACTGAATGGCCGTACCATAAGTTTCAGAATAATATGGAACCTAAAAATCACTAAGAAGAAACACAGGGTGAGAGCAACTCACACCCTGACATGATGCCCTCCAGAAGAGGGAGCCACATGAGAACGCTCCCAATTCCGACACTCTGAGAGAAAGAGAGAGCGCCAAAGCAATAGACCATGTAATGGCTATCACAACCAGCGGTTCCATGGACTGTCCCCGGAGGGAACGAAGAACCACTACTAACTCCCAAGGAGTCCCTAGGGAGGACAAATGGAGGCATAATCCAGAAAACACCCCAAAGGATGAACTGGATACCAGAGCGGAGCAATTCCATATCTTAATCATACTGACAGTGTAGAGATCCGCACTGTCAGGAAGGCCAGGCCGAGGGAGCAACCCAAGCCAGCCGGAAGGAATGCCAGAATATCAGGAAATCCTGGACACCGGAGGATTGTATCGACAGGTTCAATACCATAAAAATTATGGCTGCCACAGTTTGTGGTAGGTCCCAGCAAAAGCTGATCCATGTGCTCTAATCATTCCAACGATGACAAAGCCAGGGAAGCCGTAAGACCACTATAGGGACGCAGTCAAAGACAAACGACCCAGGTCCAAGGCAAAACCAAGGACCCTGAGATAACAGGTCCGGGCAGTGAAGCATCAGGAATGGAGTATCGATGGAGAGACTCCGAAAATCCAAGTACCCCTGACATCTGGGGCAATCAGGAGCCACCAGCAGGAAAGCATCTCCGTCACGATTGAAACACTTCCCTCGAAGAAGAAGAGAGACCGGAGAACACAGGTACTCAAATTGGAAGGACCACTTCACCGACAAAGAGTCACTGAAGGTTGCTTCAGAATCCCCAGAGTTGGAGTGTAACACCTTAGTGTGATAAAGTCAGAAGGCCAGGAGGGTCACCTCAGGGGTCCCCCCTGCTCACCAGGAGATGAAACCTCTCTTGGGGAAGAGACTAGTCCCCGGGATGCACGTCGTGACGGCTGAGGACTTGAAATGAACGCTGCCGAGATGGTCGGGAGGAGACCCTCGGACTATGTCCGAATGTGTGACATACCTGTCATTGCCACCCAACGAACAGTGTTGCTAAAAAAAAAAAAAGAAGAAAGCCACTGCCCTGACCCTGTTGGACTGAACTTTTTCAGGTTCACCGGGAAATAAGAGTTATGCCAGAGACAGGCTAAAGTTCCAACAAGTTAATTGACAGGGTGGAATCGACAGACGTCCAACTGCACTGAAATGGATGCGAACCAGACACTGTAATTATCAAAGAATACCCTGGACGAGATGACCATAGCCACCCGGAAAGGGACCGACTTGCCTCCGGAGAGAGCATCATCGTTTGAACAGTGATCCGACAGAAAAAAAAAAATGAGATATGGTAAGAACTTACCCTTGTTATCTCTATTTCTAAGAAGTCCATAGGGTTCCACAGGATACCTTGGGGTATAGGCGATGGCGGCAGACATCCAGGCACCACAGAGTTAAATTTTCAGCCTCCCAGGATGCACTGGGGTCCCTCTCCTATACCCCACCCCCAAGCCTCAGGCCACTCAGTTTCGTAACAAGCCATAGGCCGGAGCAGGAGCAAAAAAGAGAGAGAAGACAGTCTGGAACACACAAGAATCACATTCTCACCAGAAGGAGACGGAGAAACCGGTGACCAGATCAAAGCCCATCTGCAGTACAGGTGCGACAGGGCGGGAGTCCTGTGGAACCCTATGGACTTCGTAGAAATAGAGATAACAAGGGTAAGTTCTTACCATATCTCATATTTCTACTTCAGGGTCCATAGGGTATCCACAGGATACCTTGGGGATGTCCCAAAGCAGTATCCTTTAAGGGTGGGGACGCTCCTGTGCTGTAAGGAGAATCCGCCGCCGAAAGGAAGCATCCTGAGAGGCGAAGGTATCAAAAGCATAATACCTTACAAAAATATGGACAGATGACCACGTGGCTGCCAATCACCGCTGAGGCGCCACGTCGAGCTGCCCACGAAGGACCCACAGACCTAGTGGAAGAGCTTTAATAGAGGATGGAACAGGAAGACCTGTGAATCCATCCTGCCAAAGTTAGCGTAGTGGCAGGCCAACCCTTTTTATGGAAACCAGAAAGGACAAAACCGAGAGTCTGATTTCCTAAATAGACAGGTACGGTCAACTTAAATTCTTAGCGCCCGTACCACAGCCAAATAGGCCTCACCAGCAGACAGGACTGGGGAAGTAAAGGCAAGCACTGCCCTGTTCCTAGGAAAGATGAGAAAAAGGGAGGTCTACATGACAGAGCCTCCCATTCTGAGATCCTACTGGCCAAATTAAGAGCCAGAAGGAATACAGTCCTAGCCGTAAGCCATTTGAAATCCACTGAGCCCAGTGGATCAAATGGCGGTCCTCAGAGAGCCGTAAGGACCACAGCCAAATCCCAAGGAGCCAAAGGGATGCTGAATATAACGTACACCCTGCACAAAGGTGCGGACATCAGGAAGAGTAGCAATCCTACACTGATACCATACTAACAGGGCAGAAACCTGCACCTTCAGGTAAGCAAGGCGAAGACCGTTATCTAAGCCCACCTGTAGGAAAGCCAACCTCTGGATATCCGGAATACCCGAGGAGCCTAGCCTCTAGGGCGACACAACTGAAAGAAAGTATACCATACCTAATGGTAAATTCTTGCAGATAAAAACTTCCGAGCTCTTAGCATGGACAGCGCCCCTGTTAACTATAGAGCTGGAAAACCCCTAGACCTTAAGAGGGCAGTCTCCACCGCCACACCGTCAAGGACAGACAACCCAGGTCTGGGTATCAGCCAGGATCCTGAGACAACAGATCCGGGCGTAGAGGCAACAGCTTCGGAGTGGTAACTGAGAGGCTCCGAAGATCTGAGTAATAGTGCCATCTGGCCTACGCTGGAGCTATCAGCAGGAGCGTGCCTCCTTCTTGCTATTACTGGAGGAAGAAGGGATAACGGAGGGACGAGGTACACAACTTGGAAGGTCCACTGGACCTACCTACGTCTATCAGAAGAGTCTCATCTCTGAAAGGCTCCACTTGTTCACCAGAAGATTGAACACCTCCTGATAAAGAGGACATTTCCCTGAATGCACGTCTTGACGGCTGAGAAAGCCTGCTTTCCATCTGAGGATTCCTGAATGAACACTGCCGATGACGGCAGGGATATAGCCTTCCACCCAAGCCAGAATTCGGGACACCACTGTTAGTGTCACCTGACTTCGGGAACCTCCTAGGTGGTTTACATAAGCCATCATGATGGCGTTGTCAGACTGTACCTGCACGGTATTTCCGTGGAGGACCTGTCCTGCATGCTGGAGAACCTTGAATACTGCTCAGAGTTCTCAGATGTTTATGGGAAGCGCAAAAACTACTGGTGTCCACCTGCCCTGGAACAAGTGTGGACCCGTCACTGCTTCCCAGCCACGGATACTGGCGTCCGTCGTCAGAAGGACCCTGTCCGCAATCCCAAAGGGGGTGCCCCTTGTTTAGGTGAGCTTTCTGCAGCCACCAGGCCAGAGAGAGACAAACCTCCGGGGAAAGCCTATTGACTTTATCCTATGGGGCAACCCATCCCATCCGGAGAGGATCAAGTTCTTTAGAGGTTTAGAGTGAAGCTGGGTACTCTCCACCATGTCGAACAGCGACACCCTGGAACCCAGGAACCACATTGCCAAGTGAATAGACACTCGGCGACTCTGCAGGCAACTGCGTACCTTTGCCTGTAATGCAGAGATCTTTTCCTCAATCACAAAGATCCTCAGATGTTGGGATATGGAGCATCCTCTGTGAAGAATCAGAGAGGACCATTTCCAGTTCATCAGTCAGCCCTAACGTAGCAACACAGATATTGTCCGTTGCATATGGCACTGAAGTATCTCTGGAGACCGTGGTAACAACAGGAGGTCACTTGGATAGGGTAACAAGCGGACCCCCTGCATCCGCAGGTGGGCTGCCATAACTACCATGACCATGGTAAACCGTGAGGCGCGGAGGCCAGACCAAGGGGCAATGCCAGAAACTGGAAATGCTTATCGACCACTGCAAACCTGAGGAAAACACTGGTGTGCTAAGAAAAGAGGGATATTCAGGTAGTCACCCTGAATATATCCAACGACACCACAAAATTCCCAGGCTCCATTGAATGATGGAATGCAGGGTCCCCCTCCCGAACCGAGGAACCCTTAAGAATTTGTTGAAGGATTCGAGGTTGAGAAAGTCCTGGTAAGACCCATTGGGTGTCTGTACCAGAAAGAGGATGGAGTAATACCTCGTTCCCCTTTGGGGCAACGGAATAGGTACTATAACTCCTGCCTGGAGCATAGAGTGTAACACCCTCAAAAATTACAGGGCCTTGTCCTGAATTGACAGAAGACCTGTAACGAAAAACCGTCTGGGAGGCTTTTACCGGGAGGAGAGGACATACCTTCAAGAAAATACTTCTCTTACCCCAGTGTCCGTGGTGGTCAGACACCAGCACTGGGCGAACTGGAGAAGCCGGCCTCCAACTCTGGGGGCTCCCGAGAGGAGGCCCGTCCCGTGAGGCTGAAGGCTTATAGTCCAACTTGGGAGTAGGACGTCTTGTTATCCAAGCCTGTTCTTATGGCTGAGCAGATTTCCTGGCTACTGACTGTCTTGGAAAGCTGTATTTTAGACTTACCCTGGCCTCACAGGGCCGAAAAGACAAAGCCCCAGACCCTGATGGGACTGTAGCCGATGGCAGACACGCAGACGTAGCTGCTACCTGCAGGGCCACAATTGCGTCCAGACGAGGGCCAAACAGGACTTGTCCCGTAAAAGGCAAAGCATTCCAAATGGAATCTGCGTCCGCTTTCCAAGAGCGCAACCACAGGGAGCGGCAAGCCGCTACTGCTGCCGAGGAGATTCTGGAAAGGAGTAGGCTATATGTAAGACCGTCTCATTATGAACGTGGCAAAGTCTCTGAGAATTTGCCACTATCCACCTGCTCTGCTGGAGAGTCAGTGTGCAGAGATCCAGTTACCTACTCAGTGTTCCATGGCTCTGGCCCCCCAGCACACGGCCATAGCCGGCCTGGAAGCCCCTCCAGCAAGGGAATATTGGATTTTAGATATATTTGCACCTTGCAATCTGGAACCTCCTTCAAAGAGGACCTGGAGGGCATGGGCAACGTAGCACTCCTCACTAGGCGTGTAACATGAGAATCTACCCGTAAAGGTAACTCCCATTCGGAAATGTAATTATCCGCAAAAGGGGTATGCAAAAGGTCAACCGTTTTTGAGGCTGGAACCGCTTACCCGGATTTTCCACGCCTCCTCTAAATGATCCACCTGACCAGATAGAGGAATTACAGTGGCAACACCCTTATCCTTAAAGAAGACATATTTGGATTTAGCCACGGGGGATATGTAATAACCAAAGCCGCACGGACTGCCCGTAGAAGGCCAGGTATATAGACTTTAGACCCAGACTACGCCTCCCTTGCACTAAGGGGCTCGTGTCTGAAAAAGTCAATAATGTCACCGTCATCAGACGTCATGTCTTTACCCGTCTGAGACCCGAAAGGCCGTTTAGAAGGCCGAAATGGTGACTCCCCCTGTAAAACGTCCATCAGGTGCTATACCATTTGGACAATAAATTCACCCACACAGGCTCCTGTGAGACCTGGGGGGGCGAAAAACAGGATAGACTGGGGTACCATCAACTGTCCAGGGACCCCTGCATGTGATGAGACCACCACAGGCTGCGATAACCCCTATGGGGAAACGCAGGGGGCGTTGCCCACAAAGGCTGTAAGCATCTTAGCCAGCCGAGGGCGGTCCCCTTTTTTGTGCAGGCACAGTGACAGAAATGGGGCGTGATATATAATACAACATGCCCTCCATAAACCCTCAGCGTCTACATATCCCTCCGCTAACTGCACATGATATCAGTACATTATAGCTGGAAGGGGATATCCTCGTTCACTTTCCGACATGAGGAGTGTGAACGGAGCGTATGTGACCTCCCACACAGAAAAACCACGTTTACTGTGAGGTAATAAACACCCTGCAACACCGCACCGCAAGGGCTGTAGCAGAAGAACAGGGATAGGAAAAGGCTGACAGTCAGAAATGAAAGTACAGGCAAACAGCGCTAGCATTTAAGTCACATACAATGCACAGATAACATCCTGCATTACAAGCACTGCGATCAACTACACAGACCAGAGCCTGGTAGGAAACAGTGCTGCATACACTGACCTTAATTGAAGGAGAGGTATGCGGGGGACCCGGACCGCAATGGCATCTGTATCAGCTTCCAGCAGCGTTTGCCATCCCCAGCACAAGTAGTGAGAAAATGGCCACCGAGGAGCAGAGAGATGGCAGGGCCCGGGGGAGGAGCGCTGACACAGCCCGCTCAGACCGCTGTGGAATGGCACTGGGCAGCGGGGGAGACGCCGGCTGTGAGACAGGGAAGGCGTTCTCCCCTGGCGTGCTATTAACCCCTGGGACGCCGCGCTGTACCGCACATGCTGCGGCCCGCTGTCCCT
Source organism: Taudactylus pleione (assembly GCA_031769625.1). Classification (NCBI taxonomy): domain Eukaryota; kingdom Metazoa; phylum Chordata; class Amphibia; order Anura; family Myobatrachidae; genus Taudactylus; species Taudactylus pleione. The sequence goes on along the minus strand of JAUIMM010000104.1, from coordinate 459,225 downwards.
GGTGGTCTAGTGGAAGGCGCAGGATCAGTACCTGGCCCCACGCGCAGCCGGTCCCCAGGGAGCCCCCTGCCTGGGGACCAAACAGGACTGTGTTACTGGCGGGTGCCCACCGCGGGACCCCGCCGCTTACCTTGTTCCCCGTGCATCCGGCCACAGTCCAGGTAGCCGGGGATCACCGCTAGCTGTGACCCCAGCTACCTACCTACCAGCATCCCCGGATCGGTACCGGCATTCTGGTACCGGCGGGGTGTAGGAGTGATAGCATGGACGTCAATACTGACTGTCCTATGACTGGTCCGGCCAGGCACCTACGAAAACTGAGTGGCCTGAGGCTCGGGGGCGGGGTATAGGAGAGGGACCCCAGTGCATCCTGGGAGGCTGAAAATTTAACTCTGTGGTGCCTGGATGTCTGCCGCCATCGCCTATACCCCAAGGTATCCTGTGGATACCCTATGGACCCTGAAGTAGAAACTTGTTCCATCTGGAGATAAGCCAATTATGGAAAGGCCTGGAATGGTACTGAGCCAATTCCACCCTTCCAAAGGCAGACACTGAATAGTGGACCATGCATCCCAGAGTGTAAAGACATATGTCGACTGCGTAGACATCCATGTACTCCTAATGGAAGAGTGGAGATGCCATCTTACGCCAGAAGAATTCTCAGATTCTGAGAATCCAGCAGGGCTCATAGGTGAAGAATACCCAGAGAGGGATGCAGGGAGGACTTTTTCCCCATTGATTAAACGTCTGCACCCTGAAGAAGCCACAGTCATCCTGACCTGGCTGTAAAGTACCCCGGCGATCCTGCTAAGAGCAGGAGGCCGTCCAAGTATAGGAGCATTGGGAGATAATGAACAGAACTGTCAGAAAATCCAAAACGCTGGTAAACCCCTGTGGGGCTGAGGGCAGCCCCAACAGGCAGAGCCCGAAAATTTGTAAGTGCTGTGATACAGCAAACCTCAGTCCATGCTGAGGCAAGGTCTCTGTAAGTACCCGTAGGCACGCGTCCTGTATATCCAGTGATACCATCAAGTCCCCAGGTTCCAAACATAGTATGATGGAGCATAGGGATTGCCTCCTGAGCCCAGGTAGCTTTAGGAACTGGTTCAGGGAATTGAGACAGAGAATAGGCCAAAGAGGACCATTCAGCCACCGCACCAGAAAGAAAGCAGAACAACCAGTCCCTCGCTGAGAAAGTGGGGATGGCCTAATGAGCTCCGCTTACCGCAACAACTGTATAGCTTTCTGGATTTGTTTGGCCCTGATCGGGTCTGAATAAGGGCCTGCGTACCATCATCTGGAAAGAGGCCGCCTGAGCAAAGAGAGGGCGTACCCTCCTACCCACCTAGCCGCGGCAACTTGACACTAGTACCGGGCGAACTGAGAAAATCGCCATCTCCCAGTGGTAGGCCTGTCTCGTCAGGCTGAAGATATATCCGAAGGCTCAGAAGCAGTATCAGCTAGCAGTCCATGCCTGCTCGGTACTGGATATGTCGGCCCTCGTAGAGGCCGACAGTCAATGAAGAAACAGACCTTTAGGCTGACCCAGAGGACAAAAATACTTAACTGACTTAGTCTGAGGCCTTGTAGTGGGCATAGCTGAAGGCGGTAAACTTGTACTGCCAATGTTACTACAATCCTGTCAAGGTCAGGACCGAACAAGATCTACCCTATAGATGGTATCTGCACCTCTGCATTCCCAGAGCACAGCCATAGGGTATTACGGAGAATACAGTCGCAGCCGTAACTCTGAAAGTTAGGAGACTGATATCCAATATAGGCATTTCCACCTATGACAACTGCATATATTACGTGAGCGACCAAATACATTTGAACCCCAGACGTGTTGGAGGGGAAAAACATTACAAATGCAACAGCTCAGTATGCAATAGTATTAACCAACCATGCTATAACCATGGTAGGATGGGTAACAAGCCCCGAAAGCAAGTATACTGATTTCAGGCAGAGTTACCCCCTACGGATCCGAAGAATCCGACCACGCAGGAATGTGAGGCGTCAACGTCTGTAATCAGACGAGTAACACGCCCATCCACCCCAGGAGGGACTCGTGATGACCCTCAGGGAAATTGGGACAGGAGGCCAAACACTTTGCAATACCTCGTATCTGGCAACAGCCAGAGTCCCGCCATGCGATCCACCCGCCAGTCAGCAACAGAGAACCCGAAGGCACGTAAGACTGAGGGTGTATGATACAGGTGCAGGTCAACATTCACTCTAACCAGAATGGACCTGCTACCAGCCCCAAAGCAGGGATAATAATACCTGAAATAGGCTTCCCCCCCGTGTAAGAGGGAAAGAGCCCAACTGGGAAGTAACCACAGGGTGTCCACCACGCCACTTTGCGTGTCGTAGAAAACGACATCCACCCAGTGTGGCTGTGGTAATCCCTGTAAGGGGAATGACAGACTATGGTGGCACCAGGGGGAATTCCAAAAAAACCCTGCCGGGAGCGGTAGTCTGTGTCACAGGGGAAGAGTGCAAGAACTGCGAGATACCCTGAGATGAAAAAGGGCAGCATGGTGAAGTAACTCCAACTGAGGTACAACAATGGGGCCCGCCCGGCGATCCGCAATTGAGAGGATCCCGAGAAAACAAACCGCCCAAGGGGGTCGTGAAAGGGGCCGGCACCAGATGACGCCACACACAGAACCCTTTATGAAACAAATCCTCCGCACTAACACCTGCAGCACATGACTTGCAGGATAGTAAAAAATGGGTGTAGTATAATGCTCTATCTCCTGGTCAAACATATCTGACCAATCTTGCGGAAATATCAAGCAGCTCTATACTGGTCCTGACTGATGCCAAAATTAGCCGCAGGGACCCATTTTCAGCGTATGCAACACACAGTTCCATCTAAAATGTGGCAACGTGCAGCACGCAACAGTATGTGACAAACCTCACAAATATTAACGAGTATATAAATGTGAGGTCTCAGAACCACCCTAAGTACAGCTGTATTAGGGCAGATAAAGAAAAGGGATAGATATATACTGACAGGTGAAAGAATTAAGTACAGACAGTCAGCACTAGCATAAGTCACATACAATGCAGATATATATAGATATATACACACATAAGCAGGACATACAATATACTGCATTATGTCACTGCACTCAACTTACCCAGATTCAGTGTCTGGGAAGGCTACAGCGCTGTGTACACTGACCTGATGGTGAGGTACGCAGGGGGATAGGACCAACTGCCATCTCCGGAGATTTCTGCTGCACCACAAGAAAATGGCCGCTGGAGACCTCAGAAGAAGTGTGGCCCGCGGAGGAAGCAGCTCAGCAACACCAGACTATACATACTGAAAGGCGCGCTGAGCTGAGGGGAGGAGCCGCTGTAACAGGGAAAGCTTCCTCCCCTGGCCGGCTATTAACCTCCCGGGACGCCGGCTCCCAGCGCCGATCAGTAAGTCCCTGGTGCTCTAGTGGACACACGGGGTATGGGGGGGCCCGCCGCCACAGCTGGCGCCTCCGGTCTGTCCCCAGAGACCGGAGGCACAGGACTGCATATTAAATGCGCGACCTTACCTGCTCCCCGTGGATCCGGCAGCAGTCCTGGGCGCCTGCAGAGTCCGGCTAGTACAGACTCTGGGGTCCCGCTGAGATCCCCAGATCTGTACTGGCGTCTCAGCGCCGGCGGGGTGACGGAGCGGCAGCTTAGACGTCCTATGGACAGTCCGACGCTGCCGCTCTAAAAGTCCAAAGTAAAAATTAAAAAACTGTTCTTACAAAAAAATATAAAGCTTAGGGGCTGTTAATCAGCTCCCCACTGCACTAAACGGTGACCCGACTCCGGCCGGGCACCAACTTACACTGAGGTGCCTCTGGCTGGGGGGCGGGGTTATAGGGAGAGTGGACCCAAGTGCATCCTGGGAGCTAAAAGCTTTAACTGCGTGGTGCCCGGATTTGGTTCCCAACCTATACCCCAAGGTCAACCCTGTGGACCCCCTATAGACCCTGAAGTAGAAAAAAAGATTTTGTTTTTTTTTAAGGTTGTATGGCAAATAATTGCACAGAGGGCCTGATTCAGAGCCGCTCGTAAGTGGCCGCTCGTTCGCTATGAGCGATGTTAGCACAACTGCACATGCGTATGGGACGTAATGCGCATGCGCAAACCAGTCATTGCGGTCGGAAATCGTGCGCTCGCAAAACAGCGAGGGGCTCCTAATTTGATTGGCAGAATGTAACGTTTGTGAGTGGTAACAGGGGAAGGTGCTTGAAAACGGGGGAGTGGATATCCGAACGCAGGCGTGCCAAACGGAAAAAAGGGCGTTTAATGGGAGTGCATAATTAGTAAAGGAGAGTCATCGACCACGTCACTTGGTTGTCTTTTAGCCTGAACTGCCCTGCAGTGATTGCGGTAGGAAAAACCTACCACAAGCACTGCGAGCAGTTCAGATGCCTTTCGATGTGCCCGATTAATCAAATAAATACCGGAGATGACGTGTGATGCGAACGGCAAAGGGGCGTCTTTACAAAATAGCGAGAGCATTTTTCGTTCGCTCGCTCAGACATAGAGGCGTCAACAAACCGCAATGAGCGAGCGCTCAATTTAAATAGCCGGCCCCTTTTTTGGAACGACCGTCCACAAATAGCGTCCGGCTCTGAATCAGGCGCAGAGTTTCTACCTGAAAGTTTTTTGACTCTAAATACCCTCCAGCAACTTTTACTAAGTACACTGGGGAACATTTTCATGTACAGCTGCAAGTGAAAAGACCGTAGCAACCAACCAGATTGTGTTAATTTTTCAAGTGACGTTTAAGCAATGCAATGAAAACACACATCTGATTAGTTGATATGGGCATCGCCATCTTCTTAGCTTGCTCCTAACAACAGGCAGTGTTTCCATTTACTACTTTGGGAAAATCTTCAATAGATGCTACTGAAGGGTTGGGTATGAAATACCAGCAACTTAAAAAACGCCAGTTCAAATCCCGACAGCATAAAATCCCAACACCGGATGATAAGTATAGTTAACCCTCCCCCCTCCCTAACCCTCCCTTGGGGGTGCCTAACCCTAAGACTCCGGGGGTGGTACCTAACCCTAAGTCCCCCCGCGGTGCCTAACCCCACTTCCCCTAGCCCTAACCCTCCCGGGGGGAGGCCTAACCTTAAGTCCCGCCGGGGGTGGCTAAACCTAACCCCAAACCCCCCCCCTTGCGATTAACAGCTCTCGATGCCAGGCTTACCTATGTTCGGTATGCCGGGCGTCGGGATTTCGGCGTGAGGCTAATGATAGGCGTCAGTATTTAGAAGACTAGCTTTAGTCCCATGCCGGGCTTTCAGTGCTGGGATTCTCGCGGTCGTATTCCAGCCGCCGGCATCCTGACTACACCCCGCTACTGAAGTCAGAGTAACAGAGCAGCTTGGGCTGTATACCAAGTGGGAAAAATCATACCCAAAAAATACCTACTTAGAAATTACACAAGGCAAAGTGATGTATTACTGAATATTAATAGGACCATTGCAGAAGGACTTAAACGAGCCAGTACTGAACTGTCACCTGATGGTGGAAAAGGCATTTAACTATTCAGTACGCAGAACAACCTTTTCAGGTGCAAAACTTTATTGAGAACTCACCATGATCTTGCCATTAGTGGGGTGTTGCTGCTGTATCGATTCTGATCCCATCCTGTGGTTTCTGTGAAGCCACAAAATCAGGCAGCTGGGAACAACAGACACAGATCACACAAAACGGATATAAAATAAAGGCTACAGTAATACAGTATTTTGCTTTTTAACACACCAGCTGTATGAAAACACTGCCCAATTTCTGTGTGCAAAATATTTTGAACAGAATTATTTTTTTTACGGAAATATTTATTAAAACAAATACAAATCAACCAAAATGTATTTTGTGAAATGTTCTAAGGGTTTATGTAGTGACTACTGCTGTCATGGGAGTGTCAAACTGTAAATTCACAAATCACACCCAATGTTGGCAGGCTGAGGCTGTGTTCTCCACAATTACAGCAATACACTAAAACATTTAAAAGTTTATTTCTGTTGCTTTTGTTTTTTTAAATAGAATTTTACAGAGACAATACAATCTGATTTTTTTTACTTAAGATTACTAGGGTCCAATGAGATATTGACTTTTTAGGAATTTCTCTATGCTCAGAGCTTTACACTCTTTCTCAAAACTTAGGGCACTAGGGAAACCAATTCAGGATGTTTCTGACTCCCATAAATACCTGGGATTATAGTAATTAAATCCTGGGTATTACAGGATTCAAAAGTCACTGTGGATCAGGCAGGGGACAGAGGGATAAACCTTGCCTTCTCGGTTCTGGACGCATTATCCAATCCTCTCAGGCTCTCCCAGCTACCCGTAGAATAGATGAAGTCCATGATGTAGTTGCTCTAAGGGCCTGATTCAGAGCCGCTCGTAAGCGGCCGCTCGTTCGCACTGAGCGATGTTCGCACAACTGCGCATGCGTACAGATTGTAATACGCATGCGCGAACCAGTCAGTGCGGCCGAAAATCGTTTGTTCGCAAAATAGCGAATGTCTGCTATTTTGAGTGACAGGAGGAGGCGTATGTGGGTGGTAACAGGGGAATGTGCTTGAAAACGGGGAGTGGAATTCAGAACGCAGGCGTGATTAAAGGTCAAAACGGGCGTTTTATGGGTGTGCATAATTAATACAGCAGCGTCAGCGACCACGTCACTTGGTTTTTTTTTAGTCAGAACTACTCGCAAAATAGCGGTTGAAAAAAAAACAACCACAAGAATAGCGAGCAGTTCATACGCTGTTCGATGTACTCGATTAATCTAATAAATAGCGGACATGACGTATGATGCGAGCGGCCAGGGGGCGTATTTTTCAAAATTTCGACCGCAAGTTTTGCTCGCTCCTTCAGACTTAGAGGCGTGAACAGACTGCAAAGTGCGAATGGTTCATTTGAATAGCCACCCCTTTTTTTTAAACGAACGACCGCAAATAGCGAGCGGCTCTGAATGAGGTCCTATGTCACTTATAGGCTGGGAGCATATAAGTGGAGCGGAGTCCAAAAATGCGGGATTGGCTTTCCTATTGGGCACCCTGTGTTGATCAGGAGATGAAGTGGGTGTGACTAGAATTGTAGCCAGGGCGATCATTAAAAAGGTAACAGCAGCACTAAGTATTTAAACTGGGCCAACTCCTGCATATCACTGTGTGGGCAGTTTTGAAATGGAAAGGGTTAGGCCAACATGTAGGCAGTCAGTAGAGTAGTGATGTGAGGAACCTGTCAAACAGTTATTGCAGCACAGTGGTACCAAACGAAGCTTTAAATCAAAATAAAATGTGAAATATTTAGGAAGATCCTTCTTCATCCCTCTGCTTCCACAACTTTTCCCTGTTGTCATTTTTTTTTTTTACACAGCTATTCCATTGCTGGCCTCCACCATCTTCTGTATCAGTTCTCACTCTGTTTTAATGTGTATTGCGGAGGAGCTTCAGAAAATGATTCAGAGATGGATGGAATTGCAGGGCCGCACACAAGTTGCTGTGCAATTCCGTCCCTCTAAAATGCAAATGCAGCAGCAGTAGTCAGACACTTCCTTGAGGCATTTGTGGTCGCAGCCTGGGATCAACACTGATGGTCGCGATGGTCAGGCTGCTAATGCTTCCTGCAGCATGGCCGGGTCCTGGTCACTTCAGAGGCCAGGAATATGTATACGCCAACGGAGACCCTGGCCACATCCCTCGCTGAAAAGCCCCGTTTCCGGGAACGGTGACTAGCCACCACCCCCCTAAACGACGCAGCAGACCTGGAAACATCAGAGATGTACATTAACTATGTGGTTAGCGTACATCTCTAAATCAGGCCCCATGTCCGTCCGCTCCTTGATTTCAATCCCATTCCCAGTGAAAGACACGTGTTTAAAGGTCAGCATGTGCACTTGCAGCCATCAGGGAAAGGGAAGCAGGCAATATGCTGCAAAATGACAATGGACAAAAAACCCTGGGTAAGGGAATTTGTGGTAGTGAGTTGGTATCTGGCCATGGCTATTAATATCTCCAGGATGTGGACCTTGATTGGTGGCAGTGGGAGCTCAGAGTGAGGGGGGTGGGTGCAGTATACATTTTAACAGATTATATAATAAAATCTATTACACAAAGAAGTTTATACAAATGTGAATTTTTGAGTTTTGTCATACACACTACAAAAGAGATAGTCCACTGCTCCTCCCACATGTCCGGACCAGTGGACGTGACCATAAGACAATACTATTATAGTCTGTACAGATATAGTGCACTACAAATCCCAATATGACTTGACCACTGTACTTGATCACGCTAAAATTTGATTACACTCTATACAGACACAGGACATTACACCTCCAAGCATGACATGACCCATGGACATGATCACTCTTTTGTCGAAACTAGATTATTGGCTGAGACAAGATCAGTTTAAAATTGAATCGCAGTGACACCATCTTGCGACTGGCCGCAAGACGCCATTTTGCGAGATGGCCGCCTAAGCGCCATTTTAGATAAACTCACACTTTAGTACATGTGGCGATAATACTATTAGCAAGTTACGGCGATTCACCAGAAGCCTATTTCATGACTTTACGTATTATAAAGGATATATTTCAGAAATTACTTTACAGTATGCCAAAATTGATTGCATTAGCTGAATAAAGCAAATGACTACGTGACAACTAGCTTGTGTAGATAAGCTTCCTGGACAGTGTCTGCCCTCACTACAGGTGGTCTGGCTAGAATACACACCTACATTAGCAAGCTTCCTGCAATGACATGACTTCAAAGACTAGAGTGTCATCTTAGGTCTGTCTCTTGTAGCTGGGCTATTTGCATTTCACACAAGAGACTGGGAGAATAAAGAGTTTTTCTTTTGAAGCCTGGGACAGGTGGGGGGGGACTGCTGGCAGAGTGGGCATGTGGAACTATCTGGCTCAGCATGTCACACTGGTAAGATGTTCACTTAGTGAGAGTTAAGGGCACCCTTCCTCATACACACATTAATACGTCTTTATATCAAACCCCGAATACTCACACATTACATATTCACACATAAGGTTTAATAAGCTTTAAAGTGTATGATTTAAGTTGGTTCAGTTAGTTTAAATGCTGAGAAATAAAGATATTTGATAACTAAGGTATTATACATGCTAAACAAGTCGTGTTTGGTTTTGTACTGATGCGTACTCTTTTTACAGTATTCCGGTGTTATCGGTGGGGAGATCATGCATTCTCGAGTTATAGATCGCAGAGCCTACAAGCAACAAAATGTATATTTCATGAACAACTGTTAGGATGTTGCAGGGGGCAGGAAGGGAAAGATCCCCAGCTGTTAGAGGCAGGGAGAGTCTATTGGAACCAGCCTGTTAAATGCCCTGTAACAGATGCTTCTCCCCTGGGGACCAATGACATCAGCAACAAACTTCTCTATTGTCCTGTTTACTCTGGGGGGGTATAAATATGTGTGCTCAAATGCTGGGTTCTTAGTCTTCGTGCTGAATGCTGTATGACGAGGGGTCTCTTGCTGATGCCTATCTTCGGGTCCGGAAGCAATGCGTATGTATACTGTACTTGGGTCCGTATAATTTCTTTTGCGCCTAAATTGTGTCTGGATCAATTGTGTGTAACTGTCTGAACTTTTACTTGAATAACACTTGTGCTTTGGAACCACAGATTCCAGGTCTAAGTCTTTATTTACTGGATGACTGCGTACGCAAATTAGCGTCATCCTTAGAGGTTTATAGGAAGGGTTTTAGAAGGTACAGGCAGGGGTATATAGAGGTTCATTTTAATATCATCACTTTACAGGTATAAGACATTACATAAACATCACCACTGGACATAATCAAAGTTACATTATATTGAATCTCAACACTCAAATACTTAGAACAGTTTTAACTTCCCATGCTAGTTAAAAAGAAATAACTGAGAATTTAATCCAATATTAGTACTGGATAATTGCACACTACTTGCCTGCCACCTCATGCAGTCCCTCAGTGTGACCTATGTTTTTTGTTTGTTATTTTAAGACAATCTAATTACACGTGTCTTAAATAAGAGCTGCCACAATTTCCATGCTCCTAGACGTGGCATGAGGAAAGTACATGGCGTCCTAATCCAAAAAAATAACATGTCCATGTGAAGGAACTCTCGCTAAAACAGAGCACAAACATGGTCTAATTTCTGAAGTGCAAAATATCTGAGGCTTGGAGGTAAAACCTTGCTGTGTGGCTATTAACTTTGGATTTCCACCAAAATGCATGAGTTTGCAGGGGGGGGGAGCACACTCGACACCAGCCATTGGGAGGAGTTGATATTCCATACGCATGAAACAGATACATCAACTAACTCTTTTGTAACACAGTGAGGGGGGAGATTATTGAGTGTGTATTTTTAAGAAGTGTATGATGATTACCATTTCATAAAAAAAAGATTTTTAATTGCTGCACTATACCCTGGATCGTGTTGAAAAGTTCATCCTAAATCTTAATGGTGAACATTTTGCACTTCCCAGTTGTACCTCAGCTAAGAAGCACATTAATAGGAGGACTTTGACTACTATTACAAAAAAAAAAAAAAATACATATAAAAATTGTAAAGGTTCAGACACGTTTTATGTACTGTTCATATTTCCCTTCACATATGATTTATTTAAGCCAACAAAAAAGGCTAAACCAACTGGTATTTTAGATAGAGAACTGAAAAGTTTATTCAATTGATATTAAAGCATCTAGGTGGTCTTAGGGCCTGATTCACTACCGATCTCAACTGCAATCGCCATTATGCATGCAGTCTCACTGCGATAGTATGCTAATCCACTGTGATCGCTATGCCATCGCAGCACAACATAAGGACGCCCACTTTACCTTACACACATCTATAATGTTTAGCAAGACTGCCAAATCATCGGTACAATCGAGTACCATCGCAGCCTTGCGCCCACACAATGACGTTCAAACGCACAGGCACGCTTGCGTTTCGCCGACTACCCCCCGTCACCACCCACAAACGGCACTTCCTGTCAATCACTCTGCGATGGGTCTACATACTGAGATCACAGTCCCGATCGCAGTGGCCGGTTCACGCACGTGCAGAACGCAACAATCGACCGATTGCGTGCATATTAGCAGTTGCGATAGGTAGTGAATCAATTTTTTTGGCTTTCTGCTTTCCCATACAAGCATCTAATTCACACAGGCTTGCATGAGGTCCATAAACAGGGGCTAGCTGGCAAAATTAACCTGGCCCATACTTAACTTATGGTTTTAGCCAAAGAACACAGGGATTAATTTACGGACAGGTGTCTTTTCCAGCAAAAGAATGTATTCAGTCTATATATTATTATGGTCAGCAATAACCCATATTTTCGCTTCCTATTTATCAAGTATCAAGACAATATTCACTCTTCTGTTAATAGCATTAAGAAAATATTTATTGTAGCTATAAAACTTTTTTTTTCAAATGTAGTAATATTTACATTCATTTTATACATTTAGAAAAAAAAAAAAAAAGATATGTACTAATTATACAAGTTCCACTGTAGCACACCAGCATTGCACTCTGCTTCCAGCTGGACTACAATATTATAATCTCAGATCACATATTTTTACAGTAAAAAATAAACTACTATATTGAAATACTAAATCCAGCATACCATGAACCCACCAACGATGGACAACGATCGCGGGTCTGTATAGTAACCTTGTCGATATCGACCAGGTTAGCCTGCATGCACGGGCGATGGATGATATTGTTATCGTCCATTCATGCCCGCTCATCGCAGGTCATTGAGCACCGATAAATGCACGATATGAACGATAACGATATGATCGATATTGTTATCTTTCATATTGTCCATTTTAATCGTACCGTGTGTACGCACCATTATTCGACTTCTGTTATGTCCCTTAACCCTAACCTCTTCCAGGGTGCAGGGGAGGGTTTTTACTGTGCCCTGTCAAGATTTGAGCCTACTACGGGGGGCTCCCATTTGGGGTAAGAGGTTGTTGTAGTAAGGAATATAATAGGAGCCCCCTCCTTGTTAGGAAGGACACGGCTAAATGGCACCTAATTCACAAACTTGTTTTAAATATCACCTACATTGATAAAAAAAAAAAATAATTTGCAATGCATGCAACCCCAATTACTCCATCTCCATGACCATTACAGACGCCCTATCCCCTGATCATGATACACCGGCACTGCTGCGGCCAGATCAGCTACAGGACCCTGACGCACTCCCTGTCCCTGCAGGCTGAGCTGGCCTTGCACAAAAATGGGTCTCAGCTGGTGCACATTACACAGGTAACCCGAACACACGTGTACCATCACCGTCCTACGGGGTCTCTAAACCATGCCTAGGCAAGTTGGCAACCGGAGGAAGTACATGCCATCCTGAGACTTGTAGTCCCGCAGCATCACGGCAACCACATCATGCATTCTCGGGTGCAGCCCTATCACAGTAATTAAGTTTTCTTCCCTTATACCGCGTACACTACATAGTACATACCGCTGACTACTATCGTACCGGGCCGCTGCTGTTACACCGATATGGTCTTACCGCCCGGGGGTGGGGGGTAGAGTAAGGGTCCATGGGGCGGGTAACACCGGGCCTCTCCCAGGAGGAGCCTCACTAGTAATGGGCTGGTCTGAGGCCTCCCCTCTGTCTCTCAGTCTCTGGTCTCTGGCACTTACGTATGAACTATGAAATGATTTTACATTTAACTTTACCAGCTCTGAGCATTGCAATGATACTAATAGGAACTTCGTCAGTAGCTTGCACACTATTTATTAATACTGCATTAATACGTGTAGTTAGCTTTTATCTGACTAGCTTCACAATGAAAGCAAGTGTTGTGGTTTATAAATAGTAATACATATTCACCTAGCCTTGGCCATGCACTTGTCAACAAATTTAATATTATATATAGTCACAGTGTAAAAGCCGCACTGCACTTAATATAGTCAATATAATTGGTGCAAGGTCCTCATGGTAAATATAGAAAAAACATCCATCCAGGAGATCCAATCATGGGCTCATGTATAGATTAGACCAGCACTCCATTAATTGTAAATATTTATAATTAATGGAGTGCTGGTCTAATCTATACATGAGCCCATGATTGGATCTCCTGGATGGATGTTTTTTTTTTATATATATATATATATATATATATATATATATATATATATTTTTTTTTTTTTTTTTTTTTTTATTTATTTGTACTTTATTGTTTTAATATATGTTATATTTATTTTATTTTCAGGATAGGATTGCTTTCTTTCCACCCATCTGTAAACATAGTAATAGGTTTGTATTAGAAAATAAATAAATCCAATCACATAGAAGAGTTGTGCTCTAGCAGAAAGTAAAGAGAGAGGAAAATAAACCCCTTAAATCTGCAATACATTGCTTATTGGCATATGTGATATTTGAGGTCTGGGAACAAATCCTAGAATCCTAGCATGTAAGGTGGGTGCAAGTGTTGCTAACAAAAAAAATAATTTGCGAGACTGCCCTCAAACCAGAGAATAGTGAGGTCTGGAGCGCAGTGATGTAGCTGCTGTGTCTGTTCCCCTTCCTGGTAGTGATAATGTGTTTATACAATCCGCTGTCACATCAAAGCATCGACCTGCTCCCTAATTACACATTAGCCTCTGTGAGGTCTGTGTCAGCGTCATTCGTAGGGTTAAACTAAAACGTTCATTCCTCCTTTATATCGCTAATTAGGTAAAATACAGGTTGAGATTACCTCATAATCCATACCGACTGCTTTTTTAACCCGTGTGCCACTCTGGGGAAACTCTGAATTTTACGGCTCAGCTTGTGTGACTTCAAGGCCAGGAAAGCGGTTGTTTTTTGTGTTAGGTTGGATTTTTAATCTTTATTGAAGACCCATAATTGTGCTTGCTATTTGTACTTTGCTAGCAGTGCTTTATGCCGTTTCGCTGGATATAAGCAACTAGGTGTCACCGACTACTTTAACCTCCACCACATTGGCCGAGCGCAGGCCTGGATTATGAGGTGACATTAGGTAACTTGCTGTTTTGGGCCTACTTAAGCAACTTAATAAACAGTAGGGTAATCTGTCTCCCTCAGTGCACACTATGGCCTAGGCAAGAGTATAATTTGCCTGAAGGATGTTTCAGCTATGGCCTATTCAGCTAACTCTCCTAGGGCCTGATTCAGGCATGTATCTCCAATGTTTTGGGGTGTGCACATGCGCAGGACCTGTTCTGCGCATGTACAAAACGGCCGCTATCTCGCTCGCAGACCCCTCCCACCCCCAAGCCGCAGCATGATTGACCTGCTGTGGCGTCTGGGGAGCAGAGCTATGGTGTGGCTGGCCACTGTTCCCAGCAACAGGGGCGTATCACCCCCATTTTCCAGGAGGGGCAATTGCCAGGGTTTGCGTCAGTGAATGCAGATTCCTTGGCCTTGCACGTGAGCAGGACCCGGCCAGGCTGCAGTAAGCTTCGGCTTCTGCAGCGTGGCCAAAGGAACAACCACCACGACTGATGGATGCGATGGTGATCCCAGGCAACGACCATGGTCGCAGCGTTGGGATCGCAGATGCAGCATGGAGGTATCTGCTTCTTACAAACACCTCCTGCTGCATTAGCATTTTAGATGAATGGACCTGCGCAGCTGCTTGTGTGCGTCTCTGCAATTCCATCCATCTCGTAATCGGGCCTCTAGTGTGGACTGCACACCAATGTGGTGTCCGCAGTTGCAGTAAGACAAAGGCTCTCACCGCCGGGTTCCTTCACTCAGTTCACTGGGTATAATGTATTGGGCAACATATAGCTATTATCAACTTTACTGATTGGTCTGACACAACACTTCATGACCACTTACTGTGGTAGGGAATATAGTTTAAAGCTCTACTAGGGAAGGATCAGAATGGTTAAATATTCTCTGTAAGGCACTGTGTAATACGCGTAATATGGTAACACTAAATAATTGAAGAACAGTAAGAGCTCTTCCAAGTTCATATACTTATACAAAAGGATGTATAGTTTGCATACTAGCACAAATTTTATACTGATTTACATTAGAGATGTGTGCAGACCCCCCGTGTTTTGGTTTTAGTTCAAAATCATTGTCATGTTTTGGTTTTGGCAAAACCACACTTAAGTGTTTTGGTTCAGGTTTGATTTTGGATTTCTTTAAAAATGTAAGAAAAAAGCTGAAATCATGTAACTCTGACCGTATTTTGCTCCTATAGTATTATTAACATAAATGCAATCTCTGGCCCTGATTCAGAGCCGGACGCTCTGACAGAGTGCTTGCTCTGAATTTTTAGAGCTTCCTCCTGGCCGCTCGTATAGCTGTGGGTGACCACCCACAGCTATAGCGAGCGGCCAGGAAGATGTTCGCGATGGTCAAGACCATCGGGCTTGTGACGAGACCCTTGTGGTAGGGTCTTGTTGCCGCAAGCCCTGGAGTGCTTTTGGCTCTATCAGAGCCGAAAGCACTCCCACTGACATCAGTGGGGCCGGCCCCAGACGGTAGGCGTTCCCATGGGAACGCCTCCGTCTGGCCAGCCATGCCCACGGCACACCCACCAAAGAGGGCGTGCTGTCACTCACTATCGACAGCACGCCCCCTTTGTAGCGAGACCCATAGCAACGGCTTGCCTGTTGCTATCCGGGTCTCACGCATGCGCACGACGGAGCCGCCTCCGTTGTGCGCACTGGGCTAACATTGACCCGCTTGCGAGCGGGTCTGAATTAGGCCCTCTGACAGATACGATTCATAGTAAATATACCCCTGAGACTCTCACCAGAGCCAGAGCCATTTCAGCACCCAAACATAACTGTAAGTATCCTATACCACCACCTATATATAGTAGGATATCAGGGCTAGCATCCGTAGTACATTTGCACACCTCTCGCATGACGCACTACAATGCACAGCATTGCCCTAAGCTCCAGGCTGCTATATTCCACACAGATTGCCTACCGCTGTTACATTTGTGATCTCCCAGTGTCATTTATTACTTGGGGGCCCATTTATCATCCTATATTTGCGACTATGTCCCCGAAAACACCCGAACATTTTTAGTATGCCCAAGATGTATTAAGGAGGGACCGGAGCAGGTATCTCCAATACCTGCTACGATCCCTCATTTCCCGCAGGCAGTTGCTTCCCCCATAGGTTTCTATGGGAGAAGCGATGCTGCCAGATTTATCAATATCGGGAATGCGATGCATTCCCAATATTGGCCCCCGAAGCTAACGACATCTGAAGATGGTGTTAGCCGCTGTAGCCTATGGGCTACACACCGCATAATTAGCCGGCAGAGGGTTCCTTCAGAAACCCTCCCCCAACAATGTGCAGTCAGTGGGACTGCGCACGGACGGGCTCCTTTTCAGAGCCCCTCTCCCTGCATGTGCCAGATGATACATCTGGGCGCTGTGATCGCATCTTGCAATGTGATCATGGGCAGTACTGACATACCCAGATCGCAGTGCAAATGCGATTATTAATGAATGGGGGCCCTGGTGTTCTACCAGATTACAATAAATCTAGGAACTAGTTAAGATTACTACATGTGGACTAACCACAAACACCTGCATTACACACACAGTACCATCAGTACCTAAGCCAATACATGTGTACCTGGGTTTATCTTCTTATATGGAGGACTACTGCGCTAAACACATTCTGCTATGCATATCTGTGACAGTTATACTCTGCTTTTATCTGCTGTCACCATACTACTCTGCTACTACTATCTGCTGTCACCATACTACTCTGCTACTACTATCTGCTGTCACCATACTACTCTGCTACTACAATCTGTTGTCACCATACTACTCTGCTACTACTATCTGCTGTCACCATACTACTCTGCTACTACTATCTGCTGTCACCATACTACTCTGCTACTACTATCTGCTGTCACCATATTACTCTCCTACCACTATCTGCTGTCACCATACTACTTTGCTACTACTATCTGTTGTTACCATACTACTCTGCTACTACTATCTGCTGTCACCATACTACTCTGCTACTACTATCTGTTGTCACCATACTACTCTCCTACCACTATCTGCTGTCACCATACTTCTCTGCTACTACTATCTGCTGTCACCATATTACTCTGCTACCACTATCTGCTGTCACCATACTACTCTGCTACTACTATCTGTTGTCACCATACTACTCTGCTACTACTATCTGCTGTCACCATACTACTCTGCTACTACTATCTGCTGTCAACATACTACTCTGCTACTACAATCTGTTGTCACCATACTACTCTGCTACTACTATCTGTTGTCACCATACTACTCTGCTACTACTATCTGCTGTCACTATACTACTCTGCTACTAATATCTGCTGTCACCATACTACTCTGCTACTACTATCTGTTGTCACCATACTACTCTGCTAACATAATGGATGTTATAATGTTAGGCAGGGCGTGTGTAGTGGATGTTCTATTGTACAGGGGCACTATAATGTGTGTGCATAATCTGAATTGGGGGCACAGTTATGTGGCATAATATGAACTGGTAGCACTATAATTTGGCATAATATGTAGTGGGGGCAAGTGGCGGGCTGGGCCGGGGGGGCAGGGTGCCATGTGCCCCCCGGGCCGCAGCGTCATTTGGGCCGCGGCCCGGTGCAGTCTGTGTCACTGTGACACAGACTGCACCGCGTGTGTAGCGCTGACCGGACGGAGTTCGGTCAGCGCTACACAGCACAAACACACAGCCGCCGAAGCCGGCAGCTGTGTGTTTGCTTTAGCAGCCGCTGAGAGTCTGTCAGACTCTCATCGGCTGCTTCTGTTCCCACTGCGGGAGCCATCTTCCGGCTCCCGCAGTGGGTAATGGGAGAGACGTCATGAGTAATGACGTCTCTCCCATGCAAAGCGGCCGGAGGAGCTGTTAGCGGCGGGACCAGGAGCGGGAGTTTCAGGTAAGTGATTTTTTTTTTTTTAATTAAGTCTCTCTCTACTGGGGGGGGGGGGGACTACTATGGGGGCACTACCAGGGGGGGGATTACTATGGGGGCACTACCAGGGGGGGATTACTACTGGGGGCACTACCAGGGGGGTGGATTACTACTGGGGGCACTACAAGGGGGGGACTACTACTACTGGGGGCACTACAAGGGGGGGACTACTACTAGGGGCACTACAAGGGGACTACTACTAGGGGCATTGCATAGGGGGGAGGGGACTACTACTAGGGGCACTACATAGGGGGGAGGGGACTACCACTGGGGGCACTGCATCGAGGGACCACTGCTGGGGACTCTATATAAAGGGCAACAGTGGGGGTACTGCATAGGGGGAAGACTACAACTGGGGCCACTATTTAAGGGGCACTGCATTAGGGTTACCACTACTGGGGGCACTATATAAGGGGCTTACTACTGGGGGCACTGCATAGGTGGGATCACTACTGGGGGCACTACTCGAGGCCTGCATAAGGGTGTCCTCTCCTGAGGGGGGGGGGGGTGCCGTAGCACACACGTTCTTTCGGGCACCCTGGCTACACGCTACTCCTCTGCCAGGGTCGCCTGCATGCATTTGCCCCCCAGGCTAAAAGTTGCCAGCCAGCCCCTGCTGGGGGCACTACAATGTGGCATAATATGAATTGGTGACACTGTGTGGCATTTGTCTACTGGCAGCACTCACTACAATGTGGTATATTGTGAACTGGAGGCACTACAATGTGAAATAAAAATGAACTGGGGCCACTGTATGGGGTATAATGTGAACTATGGCACTATTATGGGGTACAAAATAAACTAGGGCCTGATGTGGGCATAATATGAACTAGGTCGCTTTCTGTGGTGGCGTACAATGAACAACTGCTGTGGATAGAGGTGTCTCTCTAGAAGCATTAGGGTGGGGGCCCCTTTAAAATGTTGCTAGGGGCCCTCAAAGTTCTAGCTATGCCCCTGATTGTAGGGGCTATTCATGCATTGTAGAATCTATTAATTACTGTATATGGGATATTTAATGCTGAGTAGAGATGGCTACTGAGTGAATGACTGGAATCATTTAGATGTTTGAATGATTCGAGTCACTCAAGGTTTGGTGTGTCGAGACAGCCACCTCTCTAGCCTCTCTCAGTCAGTCACAGTCAGAGGGAGCCGAGGGAGAGGTTAGTGTGTCATTCACGCCGCTACCACCTGGGCTCAGGGTGTGTGCACTGACTCGGGAGAGTCAGTGCAGACGGATGATCAGCAGTCGGGGGCTGAGGGTGCGGAGCTGTCAACTCACTCAGTCGCGCCGCTACTGCTGGGGCCTGGGGTGTGTGCACTGTCAGTGCAGATGGATGATCAGCAGTGCGGGGCCAGAGTCGGCTTGCTATGCTCTGCAGTCTGAAGAATCTAAAAGAGCTGTGTTCTGAGACACTCCACTGAGCTGAGCCATGTGGCTCAACTCAGTACAATGAATCCCTCTGCCCATGACTAATGTTGAGGCTCACTGGGAGATATAGGCCTATTAATTCAACTTGAATACTACTAATTTGATATTAGGGATGATTAGGGAATAATTGTCCTATTTTATAATTGGGGATGCTAATAACTTAATGTTGGCACTAGTTGAGGGGAGGGAGGTCTATTTATTAAACATAAATGCAATCATTTTAATGGGACTCATTGGGAATTAGAACTCATAGCCCTATCCCTTTTCCACACAGGGTCCCAACATTCCAGATTCTGACCAAGCAGTAACAGAATGTAATAATTAGCAGCAGTGGGTAGTCAAAGCTCCAACAACAGGTAGGAGAGCAGCAGTCTGCCAACTGCCTGACTTTGGGGAACTGTCCAGGATCTTGCCTAGGGTATTATGTGGTCTTCATGTGTATCTTGCACAACCTCAGATGATGTGATAGTATTGGGTGATTTCTTATATATCTGCCATAGTCTGAACCGCGTAGTAATATATGCCACAGGACTACAAATACAATGACATAATGTAAAACAGGGAACAGATGTTCCCCACTTTGACACATCCTATCTGGATTGGTAAAACATCAGTGTGGTGTTGCATTATTCCAGCAGTGTAATGGCATAGAAAGGGTTATAATTACAGTATATTCAGTTTTGGAAGTAAAAGGGTTGCCATTTACTGAAGTACCACTTGTTCTCTTGAACACTTCATCTGTATCTGCGTAGGCAGTGAACGTAACTCCTGAAGTAGAAGTGATACATGTTTCAAAGTAGCAGACATTAGCATGTTTTGTATGTACATCTGCATTTTTGGCATGTCATATCAATAAATGATGACGTGTTTCTCTTGGTAAGCACAGACATTGCTTTCCTCACCCTGCTCTCCTACTGATTGAGCCAATTAGTCACTCACATTGCTCCTGTGTTTACGGTCTGACTTAGCTGCTTCCTCTGCTCCAGTATTGATTGTTTATCATTTTACTCAGATGCAGCCAAAGCGGTCGCTAAACAGTCTTCCGGTAGATTGCGGAACATCCACGGGTAGGTTTCAGGACCTCGCTAACTTCTGATACTTTTTCTTGTTCATATGTTTATTAATGTCATAACACTTTATTTTTATCAAGCCACAGAAAAAGTTCAGAATGGCACCAAAAGTCTGAGCAGTGTGTGCCAATTAGGGATAGGTCTCTCTTTCGCACACTTTCTGGGGCACGAGAGGTAATGCCCAGAAGCTGTTCATGCCTTTACAAAAGCAGGTACTGTACATTCATTATTTGGTTTAATTGCATCTCTTTTTTGTACATTTTGTGTTTGTGGGGCTGAATTATAAATTACATTAGGGACTTCCTTTGTTTTGTTTTGTTTCCATGAAGTTATACACGCCCCATCTATTAACTTTGGTTTGGCAATGGGTTATCTTTTTAAATTGCATATAGTAGTTGTGCATGTAGTAATTAATATTTGATGTCTGTATCCTATGATGTGTGGAGGACTTTCATCTAGTCTGGAGTCTGGACACACTCCATCTTTTCTCCTGTGGAATTGGTACCTATTGATTAATGCTGATTTATATGTTGGAATATTTTCTCATGAAAACTGCGGCTGGTTTAACCAATATCCTGTTGTGTGTGTGTGTGTGTGTTTTTTTTAGGGTTGGCACGACATGCATTGCACAACCATAGTGAGTGAACAAAAAGCAGATCCAATGCCACAGTTGGTGTAGTGGTTAGCATTACTGAATCACACAGCACTGAGGTCTTGGGTCCAATTCCTACTAAGTCCCTATCAGTGTGTTGTTTATAAGTTCTCCCCGTGTTTGCATGGGTTTCAATCCCAAAATACAATGCAGTACTGGTATGTTAACTGGACTCTGACAGAGAAAAAATGTATATGTGTATATATGTTTTAGGGAATTTAGATTGTAAGCTCCATTGGGGCAGAGCATACTTGCCTGGTCTCCCAGGAGGCTCGTGATTATTTAGGTCACTTCCCCCCCCCCTTCTGCACCCCCCAACAAGTAGGCAGATCTCTCGCATACCGTCCACTCCCTAGTGAAGAGGACAGGATGGGGAGATTTTCCGTGTAATTTGCGGGTCCGTAAAGAGGGGGCGGGACTAGAAATGGTGGGAATCGCGTCATTTAGCCCCCTCCTCAC
Organism: Taudactylus pleione; assembly: GCA_031769625.1. Taxonomy (NCBI): domain Eukaryota; kingdom Metazoa; phylum Chordata; class Amphibia; order Anura; family Myobatrachidae; genus Taudactylus; species Taudactylus pleione. The sequence continues at coordinate 437,641 of JAUIMM010000104.1, read as the reverse complement.
GGACCCGCGAATCGCAGGCTTTTCTTGTAAAGAGGGCGGGGCCTAATGATGACTATAGTTTGGCCCCGCCTTCCTAAGCTGAGAGCAGCAGCTCCTCCCTGGCTGCTCCTGGAATTGAGTCGTGAGAAGTCGGTAAGTATGGTGCAGAGACTGATGTGAATGACTAAATAATTCTCGGTAAAGTGCTGTGCAATTTGTGTGTGCTATATAAATAAATAAGTCTTGTCATACCTGATTTAACTGCTTTCTCATTTCCAGTATTAATGTATCAGTACATCGCTCCCTCTGCCCCAGTGTGACTGTGTCATTCTTTGGCTTATTCTGCTCCAATGTGATTGTGTCAGTAAATCACCCACTCTGCTCAAGTGATCGCGCCATTTAATCGCTCACTTTGCTTCAGCGTGACCTTATCAGTTGCTCACTGCGCTGAAGTGTGATTGTGTCAGTAAATCAATCCCTCTACTCAAGTGTGAAAGTGACATTCATTCTCCCCCCACTATGCAAGTATGAGAGTGTGTTTCACTCACTCTGCTGTAGTGTGTGTGTCATTCAGTTGCTCTCTGCTGAAGTGCGAGTGTCATTCAGTCACTCACTATGCTCAAGTGGGAGAGTGTCATTCAATTCCTCGCTCTGCTCAAGTCGGAGAGTGTTATTTACTCACACTCAGAGCCGGATTTAGACCTCACGGGGCCCTAGGCAAGATATCATGTTTGGGGTCCCCCCCCCTCAAAAAATCCACGGCACTTTATTTACGTTCCTGATTCATGCAAAGCATCCCTACCCTAATCCTGACCTGATCCTAACCATAACCTGACCCTAACCATAACCATAGCCTCTAACCCTAATACCCTAACTGCTAAACCCTACACCATCCCTAATACCCCAACTCAAACACCTAACCCAACCCTAATACCCTAACCCAAACTGATACACCAACCCTAATCATGATGTCACGCGGTACTCGTACAGTGCTCCTCTGGGAGCATTTTGACCTGCCAGATTGCTTGGGGAAAAGGGGCTCTTCTAGGGCCCCGCGAGTCAAAAGGGGCCCATCCACGGGCCCCTTGGGACTCGCGGGGCCCTAGGCGAGCGCCTAGGTTGCCTTGTGGGAAATCCGGGCCTGCTCACTCTGCTTAAGTGTGAGGGTGTCATTCCTTCGCCTACTCTGCTCAAGTGGGAGGGTGTAGTTCAGTTGCTCACTCTGCTTTGAGTGTTATGGTAGGTAAACACTTAACGATGTGACATTCATTCGCTCACTCTTTTATGACTGTGACATTGTCAGTCATATGAGTGTTATTCAATCGCTAATATGTAAATTTCCAAATTGATCCAGACCCATAGAAGTCTAGGTAATTGGACATTTTGTCAAAGTAAAGCTGTGCTTGACAAGAAGCTTGAGGCATTACAGTCCACATTTGATGTTGCATTAATTAAAATTGACACCAGTACATCCCAGATCACCTCCTTAGAGCAGAGTACTAGTGATTCCGAGGGCCGCACTAATTTCTTACAAAATTTGGTTGATACTCAGGCTACCTTCATACAATCTCTCCAGGCCAGGTCAATGACCTGGAAAACCACCATAGGCGTAACAATTCCTCATGACTGCCCTGCCTAGGGAATTACAGATCTTAGGTGGTTCCTCTTTTACCACATATTGAATGGGCTCTAGGCCCTGTCCTGTATTGGCAAAGTTGTCACACCGTTGATTTTGTTAGGCTACTCACGTTATGATTATTCACTCATTACAATATAATTTTGTTTGTTTGTTTTTTTGCTCCTGGGTGTTTTTTGCTGACCATGATATTCGCCTTAGATTTGTTTAGTTCTGGAAAATTTCGAAAATGTACTTTGAGGCATTGTATGTCTAGTGATCATATACTGTTGGTGCTCAATTCTGCCCCCTTTCTCCCCCCGGTTTATTTTTTTTTGCTGCTACTTGTTGACCCCTTCTGCTGGCTGGGACGGAAGGGCCATTTACTTGTGGTTCTACTTCTTGGTTGCTAACTTTCCCAAGTTGGGTATAGGTTGAATGGCATCAGGCTCTAGTATTTTCCCTCTCTCCAGTGCTTCGCTCCTTTTTAAACTGTTTTCCTGGAATGTGGGGGGGACTTGGGACCTCATTCAGAGGCGGTCGCACGGAGCGATTGGACGTAGCGAGCGATGTTTTTTTCAACTGCGCATGCATACACATGGCAGTGCACATGCGCAAGCCTGTCTTTCCGACCGCAATCCTCTTGCTCATTAGTCACTACGAGGTCGTAGCTGTGATTAACATTTCGTGCCGTTTGTGGGTGGTTACAGGGGAAGGTGCTTGTGAACGGGGGTGTGGTGGTGTGAACGCAGGGGTGGTTGACCTTAAAAAAGAGCGTTTTAAGGGCTTGCATATATTACTGAGTGAGTCATCACACACGTCATCTCGTTGCAATAACGATTCTACTGCTCGCAGTGCTAAAGGTAGCCCAGGGTCTACCTTAAGCATTGCGAGTGCAGGCGATGGTTTCTGCCTCAACCGATGTCTGTAGGCAATTAACAATGTAACAAGTGTTAATCGTGCTGACGTAGGTTGCTGCCTGCGACCGACTCTGAATTAGGCCGTAGAGATAGGAGGTGTGCTTTCATTGTTGTGGGTGTTTCCGCGCTTACGATGTGCATTGCGATTGAGCGCTCATTTTGCATATTCTCGATCACTTTGGGTGCGACCGATTGCTCCTGAGCGACTGCCTCTGAATGAGGGCCTTAATTCCCCTGTCAAAAGAAAGCGGGTAGTCACTCATTTGTAGAAGTTTCACCCAGAGGTTATATTTTTACAGGAGACTCACGGGGAGGCGGGTGGTGACTCTGCGTTGCGGGCTCCCTGGTTGGGTGAATGCATTTCTTCCACATTCCGGAGAAAGATAAGGGGAGTTTCCATTTTATTTCTATAAAGATGTTCAATGTTCTATTACTGCCACTGTTCCGGACCCTGAAGGGCGCTATTTGATATTGGATGTGACAATCTGGGATACAAGGTACACTCTGGTAAACATATATGCATCTAATGTGTCCACTTCTGAATTTCTACATGCCATCACGCAAATTCTGGCTCAGCAATTGAATGGCTACCCAGAGGCGTCACTAGGGTTGGTGTCACCCGGTGCTATAATGCGCGGTGACACACACACACCAAAAAAAATAAAAAATCAGGACCAAGGTGCGCAGCTCTGCGAACTCTTCTTCCTTACCAGTCCAGCAGTCATACTGTGTTCCTCACAGAATGCCAGGCGCACCCGGCGGGCGTGACGATGTCACGCCCGATATTCTGGGTAGCAGTGCTTAAAGTGGTCCTAGAGATGTGGTGGAACGACCCCCTCCCCCCGCAATTTATCAATAAAAGGACAGCGTGCGCCTTAGGCGTGTAGTGCAAAAAAGGGGCGTGATCTTGAAAGAAAGGGACATGGTCATACAATACTATCCCCAATTCAAATAACGCTACACAGTAGCACAATCTTATCCACATTACACTGCACATAGTGCTAGAGATTCACATTACACCATAAAGTAGTGCCCCTTATATATGTTCTGACACACAGCAGTGCCCATTTCTACTTCAGGGTCCATAGGGGGTCCACAGGGTTGATCTTGGGGGTATAGGTTGGGAACCAAATCCGGGCACCACGCAGTTAAAGCTTTTAGCTCCCAGGATGCACTTGGGTCCACTCTCCCTATAACCCCACCCCCCAGCCAGAGGCACCTCAGTTTAAGTTGGTGCCCGGCCGGAGTTGGGTCACCGTTACTGCAGGGGGGCTGCTTAGCAGCCCCTAAGCTTAAAAGAGTTTTATTTTATTATTTTTTACTACTCTTCAGAGCGGCAGCATCAGACTGTCCAATGGACGTCTGAGCTGCCGCTCCTACACCCAGCCGGCGCTGCGACGCCAGTACAGATCTGGGGATCGCAGCGGGACCCCAGAGTCTGTACTAGCCGGGCTCTGGAGGAATCCCTGGGCTGCTGCCGGATCGACGGGGACAGGTAAGTCGCGTGGTCACCGCTTGCGGTGATCCACGTGTGAATATGCAGCCTTATGCCTCCGGTCTCTGGGGACAGACCGGAGGCGCTAGCGGTGGCGGCGGGCTCCCCCTCCATGGAGGCATACCCCGCGTGTCCACAGCCCACCAGGGATTATAGCGGCAGCGGGAGCCGGCATCCCGGGGGGTTAATTGCTAGCCAGGGGAGGAAGCCTTCCCTGTCTAGCGGCTCCTCCCCTCAGCTCAGCGCGCCTTTCAATAATACAGTCTGGCGTCGCTGAGCTGCTTCCTCCGCGGGCCGCGCTTCTTCTGAGGTCTCCAGTGGCCATTTTCTCTCTGTGGTGCTGCAGAACTCTTAGGATGTCAGTGAGCCCAGTCCCCCTGCGTACCTGGCCATTTTGGGTGAGTGTACACAGCGCTATAGCCTTCCCAGACACTGAATCTGGGCAGTTGAATGTAGCGACATTGTGCAGTATATTATATGTCATGCAAATGTATGTATATATATTTTTCTGCATTGTATGTGACTTATGCTAGTGCTGACTGTCTGCTTTTTCTCTCACCTGTCAGTGTATATCTATCCCTTTTCTTTATCTGCCCTAATACAGGTGTACCTGGGGTGGTTCTGAGACCTCACATATATATATTTGTTAATATCTGTGAGGTTTGTCACATACTGTTGCGTGCTGCACGTTGCCATATTTTAGATGGAACTGTTAGTTGCATACGCTGATAATGGGTCCCTGCAGCTAATCTTAGCGTCAGTCAGGACCGGTATGGCGCTGCTTAATATTTCCGTCAAGATAGTCAGATATATCTGACCAGGAGATTGCACACGATACTGCACCCATTATTGCTATCCTGCAAGTCATAGCCTGCAGGAATTAGTGCGGAGGATTGTAACTCAGAAAGGTTTATGTATGCGGCACCATCTGGTGCGGAGCCCCTTGCACGACCCCCTTAAAGGGCGGTTTATTTGTCAGGATCCTCTCCTTTGAGGATCGCCGGGCGGGCCCCATTGTCGTCACTCGCTTGGAGTTACTTCACCATACTGCCCTTTTGAACTCGTGGGTATCTCGCAATTTCTTGCAATTTACCCCTGTGCAACAGACTGTCGCTCCCCGCCGGGGTTTTTCACAGTACATGAATTACCTCCGATACCACATCGGTCTGTCATTCCCCTTGCAGGGATTACCACAACGGCCACCCTGGTGGATGTCGTTTTATACGAAATACTAATTGGCGTGATATACGCCCTGTGGTTACTGACCAGTGGCTCTGCCGTGAACTGGATGGTATATTCGGCTCTTTCCCTCTCACATGGGGGGAGCCGATTTCAAGTATTATTATCCCTGCTTTGGGGCTGGTAGCCAGGTTCATTCTGGATATAGAGAATGTCGATCCTGCACCTGTATCATACATCTCCCGTTTTCTGCCCAGCGGGTGGATCTCATAGCGGGAGTCTGGCTGTCGCCAGATACGAGGAGTCACAAAGGCCTCCTGTTTCCCATTCCCTGAGGGTCCTCACAAGTAATGGAAATCCCCTTCTGGGATGGATTTGTATGTTAATCATCGGGTTACAGGCATTAATACGCCTCCCATCCCGGCCTGGACGGATTTTACGGATCCGTAGGTGGTAACTTTGCCTGAAATCAATGTACTCGTTTTCAGGGCCTGTTGCCCGTCCTACCATGGCCATCGCATGGTGATGCTTTTGTGATGTTTTTCCCCTCCAACACGTCTGAGGTTCAAATATCTTTTGCCGCTCACATAAAATATGCAGTGGTCATATGTGGGATTACCTTATGGGATGCCGGTCTTCTAACTTTCAGGGTTTCGGCGGCGTCTGTATCCGCCGCAGTACCCTATGGCTGCGTTATGGGAAAGCAGAGGTGCACACTCCTTCCATGGGGAAGATCTTGTTTGGTCCTGACAAGATCGTTGCATCATTGGCAGTATCACTAATGGGGAGATACCGTCTTTAGATACTCCCACTACATTCGGACTAACTCTGTTAAGTCTTTTTGTCCTCAGGGTCAGCCTAAAGGCCTGTTTTTTCCTAGGCTGTCGGCCTCCATGGGGGCCACCATATCCAGTACCGAGCAGTCCTGGACTTCCGGACGACCCTGTTTCTACACCTGAGGATATACCCTCAGCCTGACGGGACAGGTCTACATCTGGGGAATTTCCAGAGTGAGGTACTGATTCTCAACGGCCTCTCATTGCTCAGGCGGCCTCCTCACAGGCATTGTTACACGGGCCCTTCTTCAGACCTGATCAGGGCCTTACAATCCCAGAAAGCTATACAGTCTTTGTGGTAAGCAGAGCTATTTCGGCCAACCTCACTATCTCAGTGAGGGACTGGTTGTTCTACTTTCTTTCTGGGGCGGTGACCGACTGGTCCTCATTTGCCTATACTCTGTCTCAAATCCCTGAATCAGATTCCAACGGTGCCTGGACTCAGGTGGAATCGTCCATGCTCCATCATCCGACGTTTGGAACCTGGGGATTTTAGGGTATATCTGAGTATTCAGGATACGTACCTACGGGTACGTACAGAGCCCTCTCATCAGCATGGGTTCAGGTTTGCTGTGCCACAGCAACACTTGTAAGTTTCGGGCTCTGCCTTTTGGGACTGTCCTCAACTCCACCGGGGTTTACCAGCCTTATGGATTTTCTGACAGTTCACCTGTTCAGGGTATCCGAATGCTCCTTTCTCTGGACGGTCTCCTGCTTTTAGCAGTATCACCAAGGTACTTTACCGCCAGGTCAGGATAACCGTGGCTTCTTCTCTGCACAGATAATTAGTCAACGGAGAAAAAGTCCTCCCTACATCCCTCACAGGGTTTTCTTCATCTGGGAGCACTGCTGGATTCTCAGACTCTGAGAATTTTTCTGGCGTAAGACAAGATCTCCACTCTTCAACTTGGAGTGTGCGGATATCTACGCATTCGACATATGTCATTACTCTTTGTGATGCGCGGTCTACCAGAGTGTCTACCTTTTGGTAGGGTGGAATGTGCTCAGTTCCATTCCAGGCCTTGCCATAATTGACTCCCCTCCAGATGGATCGAGTTTTTCCCATCGGATCGCTGTTCGAACGATGATACTTTCTCCGGAGGCGAGTTGGTCTCTGTCCGGGTGGCTATGGCCATCTCGTCCAGGGTGTTCTTTGCTACAGACAGTGTCTGGTCCGCATTCGTTTCGGGGCAGTTGGACGTCTGTCGTTTCTGCCCTGCCACTTAACTTGTTGATACTTTAGGCTGTCTTGGACCTTCACTCTGACCTAACCCATATGTCACGGTAAACCTGAATAGGTTCAGTCCGACAGTGTCACAACAGTGACTTCCATCTAGGCAACACTGGTAGTTGGGTGGCAATGTCAGGTATGTCATCCATTCTGACATAGTCCAAGGGTCTTCTCCTGGCCAACTCTGCAGTGTTTATTCCCGGAGCTCTCCATTGGGAAGCGGGCTTCCTCAGCCATCGCGACGTGCTTCCCGGGGACTAGTCTCTTCTCCAAGAGAGGTTTCAACTCCTGGTGAGCAGAGGGGGCCTCCCTGAGGGGATTGATCCTCATGGCCTTCTGACTTGATCACACATTACCGGTGTTACAGTCCAGCTCCAGGAGTACTGAAGCTACCTTCAGTGACTCTTTGTCAGTGAAGTGGTCCTTCCACTTTGTGTACCTGTGTCCTCCGGTCTCCCTTCTTCCTCGAGGTCTTCGGAAGTTTAATTCGAGACGGAGGGGCTTTCCTTCTGGGGGCTCCAGTTCGTCCCAGACATCACTGGTACTAAGATTTTCGGAGTCTCCTCATCGATACTCCGTTCCTACTGCTTCACTATCTGGACCTGTTGTCTCAGGGTCCTTGTTTTTCCCTGGACCTGGATCGTTTGTCTTTGACTGCGCCCCTACTGTGGTCCTAGGGCTTCCCTGGCTCTGTCTTCATTGAGATGTTTAGAGCAGATAGGCCAGACTTTGCTGGGATCTGCCACGGACTGTGGCATACATAATTCTTATGGTATCGTACCTGTCGATACGATCCTCCGGTGTTCAGGATTTTCAGATATTCTGGCATTCCTTCCGGCTGGCTTGGGTTTCACCCTTGGCCTGGCCTTCCTGACAGTGCGGATCTCTACACTGTCGGTATGGTTAAGATATGGAATTGCTCCGCTCTGGTATCCAGTTCATCCTTTGGAGTGTTTTCTGGATTATGCCTCCACTTGTCCTCCCTAGGGACTCCTGGGGAGTTAGTAGTGGTTCTTTGTTCCCTCCGGGGACAGTCAATGGAACCGCTGGTTGTGATAGCCATTACATGGTCTATTGTTTAAGCTCTCTCTCTCTCAGGGTGTTTAAATCAACCAGGAGAGTGTCTGAATTGGGAGCTTCTCATGTGGCTCCCTCTTCTGGAGGGCATCATGTCAGGGTGTGAGTTGCTCTCGCCCTGTATTTCTTCTTAGAGTGGTTTTTAGGTTCCATATTATTCTGGAACTTATGGTACGGCCATTCAGTCCCCAGTCTTCTCGGCTGGTGTGGCCTCATTGACTGTGGTCCGGCCTCTTTGGCTTTATATGATCCGTTCAAGTTCCTTATGGTAATCGGACTCCTTATTGGTGGTCTGCGGTTTCTGGTTTTCACAGGAAACGATGGCCGGCCTATAATGAAATGTTGGCTGGATGGCCTCGTATGTCTTCCTCAGGGGCCTACCCATGGGTAGGCATTTCTGTCGTTGAGGCTTGTTTTTTCTCGGCCCATGTAACCCTCGTGGGCGGCTCGTTGTGGCGCCTCGGCTGTTTTGCCTTACTAGGTGATCACGTGGTCTTCTGTCCATACCTTTTTAAGGTTCTAGGCATTGGTTTCCTGTACCTCTCAGGATGCTTCCTTTTTGGCAACGGATTCTCCTCTCAGCACAGGAGAGTCCCCACCCTTGGTTGAACTGCTTTGGGACATCCCCAAGGTCAACTCTGTGGACCCCCTATGGACCCTGAAGTAGAAAACAAGAGATATGGTAAGAACTTACCTTTGTTATCTCTGTTTCTACGAAGTCCATAGGGTCCACAGGGCGCCCACCCTGACGCACCTGGCTTCATATGGGCTGTGTTACTGGTCACCGGTTTCCCGTCTCCTTTTCTGTGAGTATGGTTCTAGAGTGTTCCAGTTTTCTCTCTCTTTTTCTCTCCTCCTCCGGCCTTTGGCTACTTACAAACTGAGGTGCCTCTGGCTGGGGGGTGGGGTTATAGGGAGAGTGGACCCAAGTGCATCCTGGGAGCTAAAAGCTTTAACTGCGTGGTGCCCGGATTTGGTTCCCAACCTATACCCCCAAGGTCAACCCTGTGGACCCTATGGACTTCGTAGAAACAGAGATAACAAAGGTAAGTTCTTACCATATCTCTTGTTTTTACACAATGACCACATGATTGACACATACACAGTGCCCACAGTAGTAGTGCCCTTTATTCAATGCCCCCAGTAGTAGTGCCCATTATGCAGTTCCTCCTTTAGTAATACCCCTTTATGCAATGCCCCCTGTAGTTGTGCCCAATATGCAATGCTTCCTATATTAGAACCCATTATGCAATGCCCCCTGTAGTTGTGCCCAATATGCAATGCTTCCTGTATTAGAACCCATTATGCAATGCCTCCTATATTAAAGCCCATTATGCAATGCCTCCTGTATTAGAGCCCCTTATGCTGTGCCCCCAGTAGCTCCCCTTATGGAGTGTCCCCAGTAGCGCCCCTTATGCAGTGCCCCCTATAGTGCTCTTATACAGTACCCCAGTAGCGCCCCTTATACAGTACCCCAGTAGTGCCCTTATAAAGTACCCCCAGTAGCACCCCTTTTACAGTGCCCTTATACAGTACCCCCAGGAGCTCCCCTTATGCAGTGCCCCAGACAAGTGCCCCATATGCTGTGCCCTGTGTAATGCCCCTATACAGTACCCCCAGTAGTGCCCCTATGCAGTGGCCCCAGAACACCCCCAGTAATGCCCCTTATGCTGTGCCCCCTCCCCTATGCAATACTATTTGCCTATCTTCAGGATGTCCAGGCTTTCTTCCACCAGGAGGGTTCCGGATGTGCACCCTTTTGCTTCCTCCGGCATGCCGCGTGCGTGATGACATCACCGCGGCCGGCGTCCAGAGCAACACACAGGCACATAGAGATGCTCTGTGTCTGTGTGGGGCTCTGGACGCCGGCCGTGGTGAGAGAACCAAGTGACCTCCGGCGTCGGCGTGCAGGGCCTTGGGGTCGTCGGTGGTGCATAGGAAGGGGGTGTGCTGACAGCAGGTGCGGCCTGCGGGTCTGTATGCTGCCCTTTTTGGTGTCACCCCCTTGAAGGGTGACACCCGGTGCGGGCTGCACCCCCCTTCTGACACCACTGTGGCTACCTGATCATTGGTGGTGATTTTAACTCGGTCGACAATCCATCCTTGGATAAACAACCTCCCTCCAGACACCCCACGTTGCCTTTTTGATAGACAGATGCAGTTTCTCAAAACGACCCTCCAGCTTACTGATATCTGGCACCTTCCTGTCACGCTGGGAGGCAGGTTTTTGAAAGCCGAGGTCTGAGGCTGCGGGAGAAGGCGAAGGCGAGGGGCCTGGACGTATGATCTCCGCATCCACAAGTCTTGGTCGTTGGCTAGACCTAGTCAATGGTGCGGAGTCTAACTCACAAGGAGGTGTTCGCCAGTGACCCCTCCAAGCGGGATATGGGCTTGTGCGGCTCCCTGTAAGCAGGTCGCAGTCCTTTGACTTGGTGACCAAGGCCTGCAGGGAGAAGAGAATCAAAAACACCCGTGGCCCAAGAGTAATGCCTGGAATAGGCACGTGGGGAGTGGGATAGAACTCCTGGCTGGAGAAAGGTACTTGAGGTGCTGGCTAGAGAGGTGTGGAGATTTATTGGTAGGCTGAGGTAACAGCTGGATATCCCACGAAGTATATACCGGATTGCTGGCCAGAGATCATGCACTAGGGTGCAATGAGACGAAGGGTTAACCTGCACACAGGCTGTGATGGTGAAAGCACTGTGATGAGATGAAGGGTTAACTTGCAAACAGGCTGTGATGGTAAAAGCTCTGCGATGAGACGAAGGGTTAACCTGCACACAGGCTGTGATGGTGAAAGCACGGCGATGAGATGAAGGGTTAACTTGTAAACAGGCTGTGATGGTAAAGGCTCTGCGATGAGATGAAGGGTTAACTTGCACACAGGCTGTGATGGTAAAAGCACTGCGATGAGATGAAGGGTTAACTTGCACACAGGCTGTGATGGTAAAAGCACTGCGGTGAGATGAAGGGTTAACTTGCACACAGGCAGTGATGGTAAAAGCACTGTGGTGAGATTGAGGGTTAACTTGCACACAGGCTGTTCATCAGTAAAGGCACTGTGGTGAGATGGAGGTTAAACTTGCACACAGGCTGTTGATTAGTAAAGGCACTGTGGTGAGATGGAGGTTAAACTTGCACACAGGTTGTTGATTAGTAAAGGCACTGTGGTGAGATGGAGGTTAGCTTTCACACAGGCTGCTGATAGTAAAGGCACTGTGATGAGATAACTCAGAAGCTCTGGAAGAAACACACTGGAAGCACGGGAACCTGGAACGAGACTCCTCTAGTTACACTAGCGGCGACAATGATTGTTCAGGCAACTACCTGGAGCACAGGAGCCGGATATATACCCCTGGACGCCTGCTAATAGGCCCACAGCGTCAGCTGACCAGCCGGGCCACTCAGGGAAGGAAGTACTGACATAGGGAAAGTGTCATGGCGGCGCCCATGATGGAAACTGCGATCCCCGCTCACTGGGTCGCCTGACACCACAGCTACAGAGTGAATGCTCAGCTCCTCCCACGTCGCCGCGCCAGCCGCCCGACTGCCCGGGAAGTCATAGGAAGACGGCGGGACGGTAAGGGACGGTCGATCCCCGGCTGAACTCTGACACATCCCTTCCGACTGTTCTTTCACTTTTTACTCTGCGTTACATGGCTCTTGGTCACGCATTGATCTGTTTCTGATAGGTGACGCGTTGTTTTCACACACACACACACCAAACCGATATACATAATATTATCATCCCCGACCATGCTCCTGTCTCACTTATTCTCACCAAACCAACTTTTACAGGAGGGTTTCGCCCATGGCACTTCCCATCTTATCTTTATACCTCAGATGATTTCTGCAAATTTCTCATTCATAGTTTTATGACCTATTTTGATGACAATATTGATTTTTGGGATAAGCCTACCACTTTTTGGGGTGCCTCTAAGGCCATAATGAGAGGACATATTATTATTATTATTATTATCATTTATTTATATGGCGCCACAAGTGTTCCGCAGCGCCTTACAAAGTACATAGACAAAAAAGTAACCATTGACTTACAATACAATACAATACAATACAGGACATGGATAAACATTGCTATATTAGTGACATTAACGCCCGCATAAGCAGCAAAGTGTTAGTTGCCCTAGTGGCTAGTAAGAGATAAATTAAATTACAGTAGGGAGAAGCACAAGAGGGTAGAGGGCCCTGCTCGAAAGAGCTTACATTCTTTAAGGGAGGGGAAGACAAACAGGAGTGACATAGAATGGGGCTGGCTAGGAGAAAGGAAGATGTAGCAGCAAGTTAGGATGAGAGCTGGAAGGCTTTAATTAAGTAGTGGGTCTTAAGAGCTCGTTTGAAAGATGGTAGAGAGGTGCAGAGTCTGATAGGGAGAGGGAGGGAGTTCCAAAGGTGAGGAGCAGCACGGGCAAAGTCTTGGAGGCGATTATGTCTCTAAGGAAAAGAAGAAACTTTATTTTCAATACCTCAGGTTGCATACTTTTGACTCATGAAAGGAAATCACTAGACGATGTCTTGCTGGCGCAGACGAGGCGTGACTTGACTTTCTCAAAATTTTTATAGTTTTGCTTGGGCAATAAAACAGGTCAGTTACTGGCCACCAAGTCAGGGACTCAGAGGAAGCTGATCACAGCAATAAATTCCACCTCTGTCGATACCTCAACCCCTCACATTCTTCAACATTTTGAGGCTTACTGTTCCAATTTATATGGCACCCATTGGGTTTGACCAGAATCTTCACAACCGTCTTATATCTGAAGCGGCCCTTCCCCCGTTGTCCCTCTCAGATAGTGAAACTCTTCAGCAGGAAATCACATTGGACTAATTTCTAATTTAAAATTACACCAATCCCCGGATCGTGACGGACTCTCTAATGAATATTATAGGGTACTGCAAGGACACATTGCTCCTGCTTTACTTGAATTATTTAGCGATTTTCTTCATAACAACACAGTCTCCCCACACTTTAATGATGCCTACACAGTACTGATCCCTAAGCCACACCGAGATCCCAACTCTTTGGGGTATATGTACTAAAGTGCAGGTTTTTAGAAGTGGAGATGTTGCCCATAGCAACCAATCAGATTCTAGCTACAGTATTGTCATCTAGAAGTTGCTACATAAATGATAAGTAGAATTTGGTTGTTGCTATGGGCATCATCGCCCACTTCTAAAAAGAAGCACTTTCGTAAATATACCCCTTAGAGACCCATAACTTTGCTTAATATGGATATTAAGATACTTACCCAAATCATGGCTGATAGGCTTCAGTAATTGAAGCCTCATCTACTTACGGAGCTTCAGCTTGGATTTGTCAGAAATAAACAACCTGTAAAAGGAATTAGAATGGTTGTAGCAGCAATAGTAGTGTCACATGGAGAAGATCCCTCACAAAACGTGCTCCTTAGTCTAGATACAACAAAAGCCTCTGATATGGTCCTTTGGCCACATTTATTTGTGGTACTTCAATTGAGACACTTTAATCCTTCCTTTATTGATTTTATAAAGTATCTTTATTCCAGCCTACTTCTTTATTGATCAATGGTTGTTGTAGTCATCCCATTACCATGTTCGTAGGTACTCGACAGGGGTGGCCCCTTTCTCCCCTTCTTTTTAACCTTGCGCTTGACCCCTTGCCCAGAGTCTTGCAGGCCGGTGATTTTATTTCATGGTATCAAGATTGGAAGCAAGGAAATCAAACTAACTGCTTTTGCAGATGACATTCTGCTGTACATATCAGATCCTTTGGTGTCCCCTGGACTGCACCTTTGCTGCTTTGGTTGATTTTGGCTCCCTATAATGATTCATGGTCAATATAGCTAAGTTGGTGGCGCTTCGCTTGGGCCGGTCCTCTTATCGTACCCCTTTTTTTTCCAGTATACCCGTTATGTGGGCTATGCAAAGTTTCACATACCTGGGAGTTCGAATTTCATGTAACCCACATCTTCTATATGACATAAACTTTTCCTCTGTAATTCGGTCTATTTTAGTCGAGCTGGAGGGTTGGAAAAACATTCTATTTCCTACTTGGGCAGAGCAACCTAATAAAAGTGATATAATTCCCTAAACTAATGTACCCTATCCAGGTTCTCCCCTTAATAGATCTTAATATGTATAGTTTGGAGCAGAGAAGGGATATGGGGGACATGATAGAAATGTTCAAATATATAAAGGGTTTTAACAAGGTAAAGGAAGGAGACATTCTTCAAAGAAAGAAGTATTAGAACAAGAAGACATGTTCTGAAACTGGAGGGTGGTAGGTTCAGGGGAAATTTGGGGAAATATTACTTCACAGGAAGGGTAGTGGACAAGTGGAATAGCCTCCCATCAGATGTGGTAGAGGCTAAGACAGTAGAGCAATTTAAAGTTAAACATGCATGCGATAGACATAAGGATATCCTTCAGAAGAAGTAAGGATCAATAAGGTTGAGGTAACAATATGTTTAAAAATGGGGGAGACTAGATGGGCCAAGTGGTTCTTATCTGCCGTCAAATTCTATGTTTCTATGTTTGTTTCCCTCTTTCTAATAAGGATGTGCAGCTAGTTAAGTACACTTTTGGGAAATTAATTTGAAAAGGGAAACACCCATGAATTGGTTTAAAGTTAAACAAACTACAACAGCTCAGGTCCTGTGGGGGAATCAATTTTCCCAGCGTACAATTGTATTCCTATGCTGCCCACTTCCGATATCTTAAGGATTGATTATGCGAAGGAGACCTGTATGCCAATACTTCCCTTGAAAGGAAATTCCTAGGAGGTGGTGATCTCATTAGCTTCCTTCACACTCATGATCAGGAAGTCCCTTCAGTGTTGCGAGACAACCCATTACTTTGTCATACTAGGAAAATGTGACACATTCTTCGGCACATATTTGGGGTAAATGCTTATAAGTCTTTGAACCTCCTATTTCTTTCTAACCCTGAATTCCAGTACGAAGGTGCTTCATACCCATTTAACATATGGCGTACTCGAGGTGTAGATAATATAGGATTGCTTGTTGATAAGTCAACTAAGAGGCCCGTCATGTTCCAGGAGGCTAGGGAGCGTTATCCCATTTTAACAGCATACCCTCTTGCATTTTTACAAGCCCAACACTATATTAGTTCAGTTGTGCAGGTTTTTTCGGCCTTGGGGATTGGGACAACTCATTGGATGTTCTTATACGAACCTTATCCATGACCGCAAAAGCTATTACTATAATATAGACTTGTCTTCGACCAACATTCCTACCTGATAATTCACTAAAGAACCTTGCCCCTTGGCTTTCCAGATTTCCTAATTTATCAGTGGATGATTGACTTCGATCCCATGATAAAGCCTGCACACTACTACCTTATTCCTTCTACACCACAATGTTTTTGAATATACTGCATAGGGCCTACTTATTTCCACATAGAAGGTTCTTGATAGGGTCCTCGTCAAATTCAAATTGTTACAAGTGTGGAGCTCAGCTGACAGACCTGTACCATTGCCTTTGGGCATGTCCCATGATTCGTGGTGTTTGGCTCCACATTCGTGCCTACTCTATTGCTATTTTATAAAATTATGTTCCTTTTACACCAGAGTGGGCCTTGTTTAGAATACCCCCCCCCCATATCCGGGCTCCTCAAGGTGGTAGACGCCTCTTACTGGCAATTGGTGCAGCGGCTTTTAAAGCTATCCTGCAGACCCGCTTTTCAAAGCTAAGCTACATTATTTTTTCAGAATGAGTTAGGTTGAGGTCACCTTGGATAAGGATCTTAAAATGTTGGAAAGTTATGTAGATACGCTTTCTACCCCTATGCGTTGCCAAATTCACCATAGTTTACAGAACTTGTCTTGGTATCTTTTACAACTAGCAGCGAATGATCCTCCGATATGATTATAAAGTGGGATTTAGTTAATTGTGAACTAACTGTCAAAATATATCTTTTGGCATGTATTCTTATGCCGGGTACACACTAAGTGATGTGTCGTCCGATCAGAGCGACATATCAGGGAAATCGGCCAGTGTGTACCCACTATGTCGCTAACGATGCGCGCACCCACGCGTCATCAGCAACATCAGGTCCGACAGGTGACATTGTTAGCATTGTTACACACTTGCCGATGCTGCTGGCATAAGCAAGTGTGTATGCACTTGCCAATGCCGGCACCCTGCCGGGTCCGTCGCTAACGATTACCGGCCTTTAGTAATCTGTGTGTGGGGCTGGGGGAGATTGCGAGCTACCTAGTTTTTCTGCTATTTTGTCTTCAAATTTGTTATATAACTTTACTTTTTACTGTTCTAAATGTATATGTGATGGAGCCTACTGGCGCCTCCCTTCTGTCTGGATGATGTATAAATACTCTGTATTATTTGTAATTATCATTCATTCTTTCTACTATGGACACTTACTCTTACATTATGGCATTTGTTCATTTGACACTTGATGCTTCAATAACAAAAATAGTTTTAAAAGCTATGCTGTGCAATAGAATCGCACAGGATACTCACTCACATGGGAGGGGGGCTGCTCAATGCCAAGGAAGGGATAAGCAAGTTCTTGAAGGCATATACTTAGAGATAGAAGCCTCCAACATCTAAATGTGGAAGGATCTGGCACATTACCATGCATTTATTTTCCCACCATTCATATTATTCTATGCTTTACTACATAATGTCACCTTTTCGCCCATACAAATGTCTATTTGTGTAATGTACAGGGGGAGGGGAGGCATCAGCCACTAGAGAACTTCTGACTTTTAAAACAGTTTATTTCCCCAGTGATGAGACACAGACCGCAGTCTCCTGACTGTAATCTAAATATACTGTGTTTATCGTAGATTCGTAACACATGTTGTTCTGCAGTGGTATTAATGCAAATGTTCTTGCTGCAAGGTTAGGGGGCAGATAAACATAGAGAGCTACAGAAGAGGCAGTGCGATCAGAGCACACGTACTTACACTCCCAAAAATGTGGAGCAATGAATGTAGATATGTCCCGCCCAGACTGCCTTAAGTCTCCATTCCTACACAAAAACCTTTGCACACTGATTTGATCAGACATATTATAATGTCATATTAATCACATTACTAGAAGTTTTAAAAAAAGGAAACTCCAATCTTAAATTTTCTAAAAAATCATGTACTTTTGTAGGATGGATATGCCCATGCACGCAGCAAGAAACATGCCTAAAAAGTGCCAATCCAACTGCTAATATCATTACAGTGATGTCATGCTGCAAATGGAACTCTTACGCAGAACATTTTCCCCATGGGAATTGCACATAGTAAGTGGGTGTGGCTATGCATCACTGGGGTGTGGTCATGCTGCATCACAGGCAGTTCCCTTCCTTTAGAATGCTACATATTATGCAGAGCAGCAGTGTGTACAGATGGCCATTGGTATGGTTACCATCGATGGCAAAATAGCAAGTGACCATTGATGGTTACCAACTATGCAATGGATGACCATTTATGGTTTCACCAACCGATGGTCATCCCTGTTCTATGACTGACTGGCCCATGGGCCAATCAGAACCAGGGGACATGGCTTCGTGGGTGTCAGGAGGCGGAGGTATGCTCCGTGTCCAGGCACTTTGTAAATAAAAAAATAAAATACGTTTTGGTTATGCTTAGACATCTGGTTTTCCCCCATCGATGGGAAAACATTCGACATCGGCCATAAACAATCGATCATTATGAATCATCGATGATCAACAGCCATCACTAGCAGTGAGCACAATGGGTCTCATTCAGACCCGGTCACAAGCGCTGAGCGACCGGGTCTGCGCCAACCTTAGGGTCTCGTCGCAAGACTAAAATGGTTTTGACCATCGCAACCATCACCCTGGTCGGTCGCTAAGCTGTGGGTGGTAACCTACAGCTTAGCTAGCGACCAGGAGTCCGCACTTAAAAATAGAAGCGTCCGCCCTCATTCAGAATGAGCGCTCGCTTCTTGCGAGCGCCTCTGAATGAGGGCCAATATACCTTCCAAACTGCCACGCCGATCATTACTATGAAAGCTAGGTGAGACAGAGGGCCTGATTCAGAGCCTCTCGTAAGCGGCCGCTCGTTCGCTCCGAGCGATGTTCGCACAACTGCGCATGCGTATGGGTCGTAATGCGCATGCGCCAACCAGTCAGTGCGATCGGAAATCGAGCGCTCGCAAAATAGCGAGTGCCTGCTAATTTGAGTGACAGGATGAGGTGTTTGTGGGTGGTAACAGGGGAAGGTGCTTGAAAACGGGGAGTGGAGATCCGAACGCAGGCGTGCCAAACGGTCAAAACGGGCATTTTAAGGGTGTACATAATTAACAAAGCAGCGTCATCGACCACGTCACTTGGTTGTTTCTTAGCCTGAACTGTTCGCATGATTGCGGTAGGATAAACCTACCACAAGCACTGCGAGCAGTTCAGACGCCTTTCGATGTACTCGATTAATCAAATAAATAGCGGAGATGACGTAGGATGCGAGCGGCCAGGGGGCGTCTTTACAAAATAGCGAGCGCATGTTTCGTTCGCTCGCTCAGACATAGAGGCGTCAACAGACCGCAAAGAGCGAGCGCTCAATTTAAATAGCTGGCCCCTTTTTCTGACCGAGCGAGCGCAAATAGTGTGCGGCTCTGAATCAGGCCCAGAAAGCCCTCCAATTGGGACAGTACTGCTGCAATCGGGATTGTTGGGAGGCTCTTCTGCAAATGCCACCAGCTTGCTCTGTAAACCTGTGTGACTCACTTGAAACTAGACACCTAGGCCCTGATTCAGAGCCGGACGCTCTGACCAGAGCGCTCGCTCTGAATCAGGGCCCACCTCCATAAATATGGAGCGTCCTCCTGGACGCTCGTATAGCTGTGGGTCACCACCCACAGCATATACGAGCGTGCAGGATGATGGTCGCGATGGTCTTGACCATCGCGACCATCGCCACTGCGAGCAGAAGCCTGCGGTTGAGTTTCTCAACCGCAAGGCCAGGAGTGATTTTGGCTCTATCAGAGCCAAAATCACTCCCACTGACATCACTAGTGATGTCAGTGGGGCCGGCTTCTGACGGTAGGCGTTCCCTTGGGAACGCCTCCGTCTGGCAGGCACGCCCCGGCATGCCCACCAAAGGGGGCGTGCTGTCAATCAACATCGACAGCACGCCCCCTTTGATCAGACACTACGTGCGAAGGAAAGTCTTTCGCTCGTCGCGTCTTGCGCATGCGCACGACGGAGCTCCCTCCGTCGTGCGCATGCGCAGTGCAGACCATCGACCCACTTGCGAGCGGACAGCCGCTCGCGAGTGGGTCTGAATAAGGGCCATAGCACATTCAAAGCTGCTTTTGCACTGCACAGACGAGTGGTTTTAGAGAGAGAGAAAAAAAAAAGAGCCGGGAAACAGTGCTTTAATCCTTTCTGGGGTATTTTCCTAGAAGGAAAAACATTACTATGTATAGATGTCCTATTATATAACACTAAGGACCAGCGGAATGTGAAAAGGAGCTTAGGACCTGATTCAGACCCGCTCACGAGAGCATAGCGCTCGCAAGCGGGTCAATGTTTGGCCCCTGCACATGCGCTGCCTCCGGCGTATGCATGCGCGAGCCCCGGCGAGCGACGGCAGCTCCGTCACTCTGGGGGTCACTACAAGACGAGGCAACTGTCGATGTTGATTGACAGCTCTACCCGTTTTGTAGGCGGGGAGGGGGGTGGCTGCACAAACGCCTGCCATTTGTGGGCGGCCCTACTGATATCACTCGTGATGTCAGTAGTGGACTTCCTGCTCTATTAGAACAGGAAGTCCACTTGGGCTTGCAGGAGCCGAGACCCTCCCGCAGGGTCTCACCGCAAGCCCAATGGTCGCGATAATCGTGACCACCGCCAGGCCGCTCGCACAAGTTGTGGGTGTTCACCCACAGATGTGCGAGCGGCCTGGAGGGCGAAAAAAAAAAAAACGCCCTGATTCAGAGCGAGCGCACCCAAATAGCGTGCGCCTCTGAATTAGGCCCTTAGTCCAGTCAGTTTGGCTATTTAATCAGGATAACAGCGGATGTCAGCAGTAACAGCGGTAACAGAATGTACTACAGAGCAGGCCCAGCGACGGGGGTACAAAGGGTACATCCGTCCCGGGCCCAAGGTTCAGAGGGGCCCCAAGGTTTAGGGGCACAAAATGGGGCCCTTGCACCTAATATTTATTTATAAACTAAATGGCGCAGCTGCCGCAAGGCGCAAGTAGGCAAAAAAAAAATTAAGCTTCCCCAACACCAGCGGACCCCCATCAGTTGGCCCGGTCCATTCTGGTACTAGGCATTATAAGAATATCGTCGCAACACGCAACGTAATTGCGCATGTTGCGGAGTCGGGGGCCGGCCCCTTACCTGCTGTCGCTGCCCGGTAAATCAAAGAGGAGGTGGGGCACTGCAGTTGAGCAGGGAACATAAAGAAACTGCTCCACTGCCAGGCAGCCCAGTGTTCAAGGAGGCCCCCAAAGATATCGGTGTACCGAACCCCAATATTTCTGTTGCCGTCCCTTTTACCAGAGAGAGCGGTAGTGATAATGTTAATTGTAATACTAGTAACTGTCTCACTACTTGCCCGGAGGAACATGTGCTGTACGTCCGTGCAGTACACTCTAAGACACATACACATGTAGAAAAAAACAAGATGGCACGGAATTGCACATGCTCGGCAGCTGTCCCGGCAGCCATCTTGGTAAAGTATGCTAGTTAACTTCAATGTAGGAGCAGGAGCATACTTGCCTACTTTTGAAAACTAGTTTCAGGGAAATTATAGTTTTCGCAGCGCCATTGAGGGGGCGTGTCTAGCTCTGCCCAAAGGGCGTGTCTAGATCCACCTATATGCATATCTAGGCTTATTTAACATAGGAATTTGCTTGTTTCGAGATATTCCTATTTAACATTAGTAACAATATATTTTTGAAAATTATTATTGATAATAACATTGCTGCCTGTAATACTCAATTTCTTGTTTGCAACTATTCACTGTGGCATTTCTTTTCTTCTCATTCGGCACAATATACATGTGATGCTTATGCAATAAATTCCAAAATGCAATTTGACCTTGTATGAATTCAACCCTAAGCATGTATATCTTGCTGGGTTGACTGAGAAGATGCTGCTAAGTATGTTTTTTGGTGTATTAGATGCTATTTCATTGTGAGCACTGGACTGCCAAGGGGCTCATGAGCAAGGACAGCAGTCACAGTGACTGTAGAAAATCACTGACTTTGCTTAGCAACTTCTTGGTGGTCCCTGGCAGGTCGAGTTGACCTGCAGTGAAGAATCCGGGATTTATGATTTACAATCCATGCCAACAGGAGAATAGACAGTGATCCGGGAGCTGGTAGGCAACTATGAGTGCACTCCTCTCTAACACACTAATTATTTACTGTTCCAGTACAGTGTATACAACACCCTTCTGCCCAAAATCCTTATTATCACCATTTGTTATAGCCACACCAGTATAATTATTTGTGGGTACTCAGTGAATGGATGGGCCCCTAATCATGATAACCAGTAAGCAAGTGTAAAACTTCAGTGTTTAGTGCCATTAGGTGGGGGTGAGGTGAAGAGATCCCAGCCTCATTAAGATGTGTCACTAAAGTGGGCAATAATGCCCCGGAACTCCCCTGCATCCCATACATGCCCCCCGCAGCATGAGGGGCAGATGGCGTGATCTGCGCTGAATCGCGTCATTGTGACCCCGCCCACTGCTTTACAATGCCATTGCCTGGCTGCCCCCTTCCGGAATGCTGTAGCTGGATGTCGGCAAGTATGCTTAAAATTATGTGGTATTTAAATATTAGAAGATCTAACAAAACTAACTACAGACAACAAAAATTCAAAACTGAAAGGAAATTGTATCCAACCAATAAAAGAATTCCAAAAGTGCAAACACTATGGGGTGTATTTACTAAAGTGCGTGTTTTTAGAAGTGGAGATGTTGCACATAATAACTAGAATCTGATTGGTTGCTATGTTCTCACCCGCACTTTATTATTATTTATTACCAGTTATTTATATAGCGCACACACATTCCGCAGCACTTCAGTAAATTTACCCCTATAACTTAATATTATAGATTTCCAGCAAACAGGCTGCTGCCAAAAACAATAAACAGGGAAAGCAAACCCAATAGTGGAAACACTGCTGCAAACCAGGAAAACAATAAAAACATAAATGGAAACACTGGAAGTGATCTGTCCATTTGTGTGATTGAGTTTGTGATACATGGTTCAATGTCACTGATGATGTGAGGAGAAAAGAGGCAAGCAGGAAGCAACAGACTAAAAGTTAGAGGCCTCCCTCACCCTCACCTCTCTCCCCTCCAATCAGTCATTAGTGCTGCTGCCTCGCCTCTCCTGCCAGCCCTACACTGGTTCTCGTTCCCTTTCAGAATCCAATTCAAGCTTCTCACACTCACAGAACCCTCACCCAATCCTCTCCCATTTACATTTCTGAATCGTGCTTGCCGACGCTATAAATCTTCCAGACTGTATACATCATTAAGCCCCGTCCCATTACAGGAAAAGGCCGCTATTCCCGGGTCTGCGATTAATGGGCGGGGTTTACATGCTGCAAGTTGACGCAATTTGCGTAATTTCAGCCCCGTCCCCTAACCACGGACCTGTAAATTCTCCCCATCCTGCCCACTTCACTAGGAACCGCAACTTTTGAGAGAGTTGGCATGTATTTTATTTATTTTTTATTACCAGTTATTTATATAGCGCACACATATTCCGCAGCGCTTTACAGAGAATATCTTACCAATCACATCTGTCCCTGCCCCAGTGGAGCTTACACTCTATATTTTCTACCACATGCTCACAAACATACACACTATGGTCAATTTTGAGGGGAGCCAATTAACCTACCAGTATATTTTTGGAGTGTGGGAGGAAACCGGAGTACCCGGAGGAAACCCACGCAAGCACAGGGAGAATATACAAACTCCGCACAGGTAGGGCCGTGGTGGGAATTGAACCCATGACCTCAGTGCTGTGAGGCAGTAAAGTTAACCGTTACACCGTCTGTGCTGCCCATGTATGCTCTAACCTTATCTCCCTTCATACTCCTGCCCGCCCACTTCGCTCCACAAATACATGCCACCTCTTTTGCCAAGTGATTACTTCTTCCCATGCTCGTCTCCAAGGTTTTGCCCGTGCTGCTCCCTACTGTACCTCTGCAATTCTCTCCCTATCAGACTATCCACCTCTCTTATAACCTTCAAAGGGCTTAAAAACTCACTTCTTCATCAAAGCCATCCTGGTCTCATCCTAACCCACTGCTCCATTCTCCTTCCTCACTGTCTACCCCATCTGTGTCACCCTTGTCTGTCTGCCACTCCACTCATGAGCAGGGCCCTCTTCCTTTATATGCCTTTCCCTTACTTACACTATCTTATTCTTCCTACAACAGCACCTAACCTTTGGTTGCTGCTGCCCTGCTTCTTATTTGAGTGTTATGAGGAGGATGCAATAATGTTTATAAACCACGTCCATGTCATGCAGTGTTTTGTACTGTAAGTCACCGTTTTCTTGTTTTGCTCATTGCGAGGCGCTACGGAACCCTTGTGGAACCATGAAAATAAATGATAAGAAGAATAGTGGAAGGAGTAGGTTCTTCCAGAAACTGTCAGACTGTATTTTGTTTGTTTGATTGACAGGGCACTGATTATCTCATTCCTATGCTAACGAGACAGACTTTTTAGAAACCAGATGCCTGACGGGCTATGAATGCATTTGTTGATCCCTGTGCGGATGCTAAGTTAGGAGTAAAGGGAAAGCTGAACTTTTATCCCCCGAAGTGCAACTTTCAACACCTATCTGTGAACTTAGACATTGACAAACAGCCATAAATCTGTTGTGCTGCTCTGACGGCAGAGAACGAGCAGCTGCTAATTAGAATAATTTGAAAGCGCAGACGTGTAATAAGTGAAGCGTTGCGTTTTGCAGATCTCAGAGGCTACCTCAAACCAGGTAATCTATAATTCTAGGGACATTCAGGATGTTTGTGAGCAGCATTTACAGTCTCAGATCCTGCGTAGCAAATAGCCCAGCTGTGCCTGGATCCACTAAGTGTGTATGTGTATATATATATATATATATATATATATATATATGATAGTTACATATATACACACACCAGCTGTTTCTCAACAGACTTGTTAAGAGCTTATGTTACTGCATGAACTGTTTGCCTGTAGGACAGTGACTATGATGACTTAAGATGTTGGCCTGAGATATCTTGTTGTCATACTCCTTGCACAGATTGGCTCTTCATATTTACAATGTTACCCAACACTGCATTTAGATGTTGTGACTCCCAACAAGTTCTCAAACTTGGTAAAGTGTGTTGTGTGTGTTTAGAAGTGTCTGCACCAGATGGATTCTCTTCAGCCTACTATAAGGCTTTTAAGGATAGACTGACTCTCATCCTAACTCGTGCTTTTAACTCAATTTCAGATAGGACTCATTTCTCTAAACAATCGCTTGAGGCACATCACTGTCCTGCCTAAAGAAGGTAAGGACCCCACCTTATGCCCTAGTTACAGGCCTATCTTACTCCTCAACATCGACTTACTGTAAAGATTTTTGCTAATCTCTTAGACAACCGGTTGAAACTTCTTCTGCCCAAATTGATTCACGATGACCAGGTGGGTTTTGTCCTAGGCCGCGAGGCTAGAGACAACACCACTAAAGTTATTAATTTAATACACCATGCCTCTCATTCCTCCTCACAGTATATTATATTATCAACTGATGCAGAGAAGGCTTTCAACAGGGTTGACTGGGAGTTTATGTCGGGCCTTCTGCGCCACTTGGGTTTAGGGTTGGCCTGTTTGTATAGAATTTTGGCTCTGTACGATGCCCCCTCAGCGAGAATCAGAGTAAACGGGTCCCTCTCTGATTCGTTTAACAGATCAAATGTCACGAGGCAGGGGTGTCAACTCTCCCCTCTTTTATTTGTCCTACGTGATAAAAATGAACTCCTTACCCAAAATTCTATATCTTATGCAAACCCTTCCAATTCATATTCCCCCATCTTGGTTTGCGGAAGTGGAGCGTCTCATCTGTAGGTTTGTTTGGAACAGTTCCACACCACGCTTTAAGCATGCTATCCTATACCGCCGTAAACGTGAAGGTGGTTTGCAGCTTCCTCACATTACTAGCTATTATCACGCTATCATGTTTAACCGTGTTCTGGAGTGGTCTAGAGCAAAATGTTCCAAGCAGTGGATTATGATGGAGGAAAGCAGTCTGGGTCAGGCTACAGAAATTGTCCGTTGGCTCCCCAGACTCCCAACCATTACACACCCTACCATTACACCCACTTTGCGATGTTGGAAGAAACTTCGTCGTCTCCCCCATATTTCGTCCAACGTTTCCCCTCTCACATCCTTTCTAGGCAACCATGACTTTTCCCCGGGACTACACATACTTTCCTTTAAAAACTGGTTGACTAAAGGCCTCTATCGAATGGGTCAGATGTTCATCGGGGTCTTAGGACTTTCCCCAGTCCGAATTTTGGAAATATCTTCAAGTATGACATTTTATTACCTCCTCGTGCAAACTTTCTGATCTCAATAGGTCCCGCACTTTATTTGAATCTTTATGTTTAGCCTTTCAAACTCCGTCTCATACTAGATCTACATTATACTCAGTAATTATTGGAAATTTGTTTAAACTGCTCCCATTATTCACAAAAACATGGGAAAAAGAACTTCAAGATACATTTCAGGATATTGACTGGGAGGTTGTATTTAATAATACATTTGCTAGTTCATCCTGTATAGCTACTTTTGAAACTCTTTACAAAGTTATACCACGCTAGTATAGATACCCTGTCCTTCTAAATAAAATGTTTCTGCAGGTTTCATAGAATTGCTGGAGATGTAATTCTGCCCCGGGTAGCCTTCTACATATATGGTGGGACTGTCCTTTCCTAGTCCCATTTTGGAGGAATGTGTTTGAATGCTCTAAATCAATTCTTGGAGGGGAGGTCCTCAGAGACCCTGGATTTTGGCTTTTGAACATAACCTCCTCTTCCACGGCTTCATATAAGAATTCCCTATTACGGCATCTAAACAACGCGGCTAAAGCAGTCATTCCTGTTTTATGGAAATCTACTTCTCCCTCCATTAAACACTGGTTTAAGAGAATAGATTATTACATGGATATGGAGGACATTGTATCTTTTTCTAAAGGTAGACCTACCGACTTTACTGCCTTTTGGCTCCCATGGTTGATGTTTAAAGACTCCACATTATATAAGAATCTCAATGGTGTAATTACTACATCCGTTTTTGTAGCGTCCTAACTTCTATTTGTTATAGTCTGGGACCACTCACAAATATATACATTAATTCTAGACCAGACAACGATAAATTGTCCCCTCTAATACCCCCCTGTTTGTCTCCCGCTCAATCCCTTCTTCCCTTCGGACTATCCTCCCCTTATCTTCCCTTCCTTGTTCTTGTTTATTCTTTTATTTCTCTTCTACTATCTTTTGGGTTATTGATTGATATATTCTGTATTTTTTAAGTGACTTTTTATATTGATAATTTTTTGTATTACTCAGAATGGAATAAGCAATTGTTTATATGTGTATACACTTTATCTATTTGTAGTTCATTTGGAATTGCTTGGTCCTCTTTCAATAAAAACAGTTTGTATAAAAAAGAAGTGTCTGCACACACACCCATGGATCGTCACTCCCGCCTGGTATGTTAGATAATATCCTTTTTAGAGAGATTTTTCGTGGCTAGCTGTTCATCATAATTACACCGTAAGCCCCAACGCTCCTGGACTTGATAACGCCACATTTTTGCAATGGCGCTACAAACGTATTGCTGCTGTTCGAGATATTTTTGACCCAGGTGGTACTTTGCTTTATTTTCAACATCTCAAAGAGAAATATGGTATTCCTACTGGGATGTAATCGGCATCCCGGTGTGCAGGATGCCGACGATCTAAATACCGGCGCCGAAATCCAGACAGGTCAGGATCCCAGCACCAGTATCCCGCCCGCCGGCATCCCGAAGGGTAAGTATCGAGTTACAGGGGGAGGGTAGCAGGGTTAGGTTTAGGTATTAGGGGGAGGGTTAGGCACCGGGAGGTATGGTTAGGATTAGGGTACCGGGAGGGGGGAGGTTAGGTTTAGGCACTAGGGGGGGGGAGGTTAGGTTTAGGCACTAGGAAGGGGGGTTGGATTTAGGCACCGGGGAGGGAGGGTTAGGGTGGGGAAATTACTCACCGTCACTTGCTATGGGTGTCCGGATTCTGGCTGTTGGGATGCCGCTATCGGTATTATGACCAGCGGCATCCCGACAGCCGGGATATCATACCCATTCCATTCCTAATAGACAATTTTAGATGTATTTACAAGTCCGACTTATAGAACCAGGTGCCTTACCTCCCTATTGTTACAACACTATTCACCATCTTTTTGGTCATCTATGGTAAATAGCTGGAATCATTTAATACCCTCCTTAGAAGACAATGGGCACGATTCAATTCTACGCGATGTAAATAGCGCCGGGAGATAGCTCCCGGAGCTATTCAATTCATCGCAATGTTAGGTCGGGGAAGGCTCGTTCTCGCACCTTAAACAGGGTTTTTAGGCGCGATAACCGGCATTCCCCGACCTAACTTCCCGGCGCGAGGCTGTTTTCCAGGCGCGAAGGGCAGAAAACAGCCTCGCACTGGGACTTTTGTCGGATTTCTTCTCTCATCCCCGGAGGGATGAGAGAAGAAATCATTAGTCGGACTTGGCAGCGCCGTGTATTGAATAGCTCCAGGAGCTCACTCCCGGCGCTATTTACATCGCGCTGAATAGAATCGTGCCCAATGAACCCCTTATTAAATATTGTGATACAACGCTCCGCTACCTCTACTCCGCCTCATTACTCGTGAAGATTTTGCACCGTATCTATATCTCGCAAGCCCAGAGGCGACATATGATTGTGGAGGAATCAGGTCAATGTCCCAAATGTCATTTTGCTGCATTACCATATTATTGCATAATTTCTGCGTCCAAAGACACAGCAGCGAAGCAAATAGAGTACAGCTCTGAATCAGACCCACAGAGAAGATGAACTTTATATGGGTTGGGTATGGGTTCCCGACAGTCAGAATCCTTACAGATTTTTGTAAGTATTATAACCCTATCCCTCTCCCTAACCCACCCCTCCTGCAACCCAGCAGTGTCACTAACCTTAGTGACACCCGGTATGGCTGACAGTTATCCTCTCGCGTGCATATGAAGGGGCATGGCCACACCCACTCATGATTGCCACTTGGGGGCGTGACCGCATGTCACGCCCCCCCGTTCTCTGCACTGACTCAATGGGCTTAGAGGCAGGGGAGAGGCTGGGGCCCGGGCTACCAAGAAGCTACTGCTCCGAAGAGTAAACATGGCCTCTCCCCTGCCTCTCTCTGCAGTATGGCTGCTCGGTGACACCATCCGAGGGGTTGACACCAAAATAGCAGAGCAGCTCTGCTATTTTGATGTCAATCCCTCGGATAGTGTCACCCCCCTATCGACGCAGCCTAACCCTAACCCTCCCATCCAACAACCTAACCCTCTCATCCTGCAGCCTAACTCTCCTCTCCCACAGCCTAACCTCCTCTCCTCCTAGTGCCTAACTCTACCCGTCCCCCTAACCCTAAGTCTCCTCCTGAGATTCTGACAGTCGGGATGCCGCTGTCGGGATTGTTACCGCTGGCATTCTGACTGTCGGGATGCTGACGTTATATCATGGTAACATTACAGCGTGTCTGAGACAGGGTGTGTCAGTGAATAGTATCGAGTGCAGGTAGTACCGTGAGGCACTAAAGGACTAACCTTGTACAGTATATTTATTGAGGCATAGTAGTGTTAGAGGGTACAACAAAGAGCAGGTACTTGCAGTTCTGGGAAGTGGTAGCATTATGTGCTTGAAGGCATAGCATCAATTATAGGTAACGCTACCCCCATGGTGTTACTTTCAGGATATGACATGGGATCTCTTGCTATACTGGCAATGTCTCTGGCACAGGGAGCCTGCCCAATCTGGCACAAAAGAAAGCCTAGGAAGTAGCAAGGACTTCGATACAGTGGGAAAAAGAGTAACAATAAGGGGAGTTATGGTAATAATATAACCATTTTCAGCTAATTTTATATACTATATCTAAAAAAAAAAAAAAACTATAATAATACATTTTGAAAGCCATTATGTCAAGCTGGAAATGTTCCTGAGTGGCTGTCTCATTTGCACACACATTGTTCTCTTGTTAAATATGACAGTGCCAACGCCAAACCTTATTTATTTAAAAAGAAAAAAAAAAGTAAGCTTCTTTACTAATTACTAAAAAGGCTTAGTGACAGGCAATTGTACCAAGTATCCTGTTTATAGCAATGCATGATGGGAAAATTTGCTTTTTTCCGCATTGACACAAGTCTTTTATTTCACGTGAATAGACAATAAAGCTATTTTTTAATCTCCATTTTAAAGAACTTCATCTGATCAATTTTGAGCCCCCTAACATCATGATAACACTATATTTAAATGCACACAAAGCTGACATTAAACGACAGGAGCTGTTATTTCAGGAGCTGGAACATTTATATAGACTAAGGAGTCAGGAAGGAATATATAGGGGTTATTCACACTGATAAAACTTGGAGCAATGCATCATAAACTTGATTATTTCCTATAACACCTGTTTTTGTTTTTCAGTAGCACATGGCTCAAATGAAGGAAGAGAAAATGTGTAGTTAGGATTATGGAATATCTACAATTGTGTGGTAAATTATACGCAAAACAGTTCCTTTTGCAGGAAGGAATATAAAACCAGTAAAACGAATTTGTGCTTTTTGGGAAGTCAGGGCCTGATTCAGACCCGGTTGCAAGCGCTGAGCGCTCACAACCGGGTAGATGGTGACCCAGAGCGCATGCGCACAACGGACCCGGCTCAGTCGTGCGCATGCACGAGACCCGGATAGCGACTGGCAATGCGTCGCTCCGGGTCTCGCACCAAAGGGGGCGTGCTGTCAATGTTGAGTGACAGCACGTCCCCTTTGGTGGGAGGGCCGGGGGGGTGGCTGCCCAAACAGAGGCGTTCCCATGTGAACACCTACCGTCTGGGGCTGGCCCCACTGACATCACAAGTGATGTCAGTGGAGAGATTCTGGCTCTGTTACAGCTGAAATCTCTCTGGGGCTTGCTGCAACTAGACCCTACCACAAGGGTCTCGTTGCAAGCCCGATGGTCGCGATGGTCTTGACCATCGCGACCATTTTCCTGGCCACTCGCTCTAGCTGTGGTTGGTCACCCAAGGCTATGTGAGCGGCCAGGAGGCCGTTTTAAAAAAAAAAAAAAAAACCCGGCCCTGATTCAGAGCGAGCGCTCTGTCAGAGCGACCAGCTCTGAATCAGGGCCTCTGTTTCTTCCACTATCTAACGCTCAGTCTGTGGATTTTTTCTTTTTTCTACTCCCCTCCTCACATTATGACACCATGTCTGTCACTTTAAGCCAGGGGTAGCCAACCCTGGTCCTCGAGAGTTACCAACAGTGCATGTTTTCCAGGTCTCCTCACAGAATCACAGGTGAAATAATTAGCTCCACCTGTGGATCTTTTCAAATGTATTAGTGAGTAATGAATACACCTGTGCACCAGCTAGGTGGTCTGGAAAATGTGAACTGTTAGTAGCTCCGAGGTTGGCTATCCCTGCTTTAAACCTTACCCTTATTAATACTGGCAACACTCTACAATGCTGCCACATGGCCTTAGAATCGAGCGACTTCTTCACTGTTCTATATAGTCACACATGTGGCTAACCAAATTGCAGCACTTGCACCTACTCCATACTCTCTCTCTATCTTTGGCTGCTGCACCTGAGAAGGTACTCTTTTTCTATTGGGCGACCGCTCCTCCCTCCACCTTCAGTGCTGAGCAAATCCCCAGGCATTATTCCTTTGCGAGCCCCGCTGCTAGGGGGGCCTTGGAAATGTCCCATCATATGCCATATGAATTAGTTATTTGCCACCACGAATTGATGGGGAGTGGTCCTGCCATCCTTAGGGACGTTGTTATGCCTACCCTGTAAGGTGAGGTGTCCCAGAGAGGCCCATGTACTTTGGACCTGCCACTCTCCCCTTCCGGTGCCCAAGGCTGTTCTCACAGGCAGGATCTGCTCCGCTCTATCCTAGGGATGGCCATTGGTGGGTTATCCATTGATTGTTCCATCTGTTATTAACATTAATGGTATTAAACTGTCAATGGCGAACCATCGATGGTCACCCCTGCTGAGGAGCACAGAATCAGATTCGGGGTGAGGTTTATCGATTGTGGGGTGGGGCTAAGCGCTGTGCCCCCTGTGTCAGGAAAAATAAAATTTGCTGACAGGAAGCAATCCGTGGCCAAGATTCATTGGGTCTCCATCATTGAGGACAAAAATTATCAACCATCGGTGGTAAACCATCAATGGTCAGTGGACATCCCTCCTCTATGCAGCATTTACACACTTCTTATTGCACTTGTATTGCTGCTCTCCACCAACCACTGACTCTTCCGCCCTCTCCCTTCCACCGGTTCCTTCAACTGACCATGCTTGCTTGCCTTCTCAGGAATGAAGATGTAGTTTAGGACCATGATCGGGCATTGCAATTGTTTTGGAGCCACATGAGCCATGTTAGATTAATTGCCAGATACCAGCTGCAATTTCCCTATATGTGTGGAAAGCTTATGGGATAGGTCAGTGGTTCCAAAACTTTCTTAAATCACGGTGCCCTAGAGCATCAGAATTCTTTTCACGGCACCCCTAGGCCAAAAGTTTGAGAAATTCAGAAAAAAATATTATATTAAGTAAATTGTGCTTTCCTATAATTCTTAGGTTCAGTTGTGGTGGACAGGGTGCACTACTGTTTGTCCACATAACTTATGATTGACAGTCACTATCACTGGTTTTGCCTATAAAGTTGCACATAAATAATTTAGTCCAGGACCACAAACCAGTGACACCCCTGAAAGTGCCCTGAGGCACCCTAGGGTGGCACAGCACCTAGTTTGGGAACAACTGGGATAGGTCATTGTCTCCCACACAATCATCACACTCAGCTCCTGGAACACGTGGTGGCTCTGCATGTTGGTTTGTGAATTGGAAAGATGAAAGTGGTGGATATTGCTTACACAGTGCTTGAAGGTATTGCCAATGTAGCTGGACTACCTTATGGAGCACTACGAAATGACCACATGTTTATCTCACCTCATAGTTGGTTTGGATTATTATCCTCTAATGTATTGGAAAACCTTTCCATGCACAATACTAATGTATTTAGAAGGACAAATGGAAAAGCTGTGAAACTTGAAATAAAGGCAGTCCTGACATCTCTTTACATTCACAAGTTATATATACTATGTATGAGAAGGTCAAGCTAAAAGTACAAGGGAAGAAAATAAAACTTTTGAAAAAAGTGTATTTGAATCATAGTTAGAGAAACTGTAATGACTGAAAGCCTCAATGTCGATGGACCTGGAATTTATTATTTTCATCATTAAGTCACTTTTGCATAGTGCATTAAATGAAGTGTAATGTGCTGTACCCTTTATAGATACCCATCTGTATAGCTCAGAGGTAGAACAGTCCATCACTGACACCCCGTTTTTCGAGCACGCAGCCTGTCGCCCCTGCATCCAAATGACCGGAGCCCCAGTACTCCGCAGTTTAAAAAAAAACGGACCAACTGCGTAAATATCACCCTAGCGTTCACCTCTAAATCAGCCCCAATGTCCTATACTTGTAAAGTTGCCTATGGGTATAGAAAGCTTCCCATTCCCTCTGTGTAATGAAGTAACTGGCGGAAGGATGGGGAAACACTGTGGAAGCTGTAGACAGAGTGCTGCATCTTGTGTTGTGATACAGACGGTTAGTCAGCCGCCAGAGAGGTGGATGTTGTGCAACACACTGTTCTCTTTCTGCTCTTTGTCTGCACTGTAATTGTGAGACCATAATTAGTCAGAGAGATAAACATGCTGGAATACTGTGTTCCTGATCTAATGCTAAACAGCCATTATGCTGTGCGAGGACAGGTAAATTACAGCAGTCTTACTTATCGTTTCTTAGTGGAATATATCAAATCTTTTTGGTATTTTTTTTTACTGTAATATAGAATAGATCTCATTCCCCTGATTTATTTCTGATCACTGTCCGTGCAACCAGTCAGCAGGACAGGATGTCCCTTTCCCCCAGCCTCTGCTCCCTATGGCATGCCTGTTTAATTTCACACGCCCTATGTACTCTAAGGACTGGCCTCTTCCTCTCAAGCCTCTGTTGGGACACAGAGCTTAGAGTTGGGTCAGAGGACAGATGGGATGCTGTGTGTCTGTTTATGTATGTGTATGCAGGCCACTGCCTTTGTGTATCCACAGTGCCCTGTGGAGTCTAATGTCATGTTTACATTCTTGGATGTACTACCCCTTATATCCTTTAATCCAGTTAATTTTTTCCATCTTTTCTCCTTAAACTTGCCACATTCCTAAATCTGGCATGACTCCTGGTTCCAGCACTGTATGTCTCTCAGCCTCAATTATATTTCTACCCTGGACTTTATTGAGCTCTTTAATAAGTTTAGAAGTTTTGCTGCTGTTCTTTTTTAAAAAAAATTTGTTTGTTGTTTTTAGCTTTAAGCCGGGTACACACTGGACGATATGCTCTATGAGCGATATCCTTAAACGATTTCCCTTGAACTTACCGGAGTCCCGGACAATCTAAATTGTGCGTACACACTGAGCGATTTCACAAACAACCGAACGATATGCAGGAATCGTTTGACACTAGGGTTTTTCAGCTAATTTGAATACTGGGCAGGACTTCAGGAGGAGATAGATTGCAGCCATTTTATCTCTTCGCATTTATGCTCTGTGGCTAGTTTGGTGAGGTATATACCGGCTTTTTATACCTGCTGAACGCTGTTACATTGCTAGATTGCTTTGCTTTGTTTTGGGCGTGCCTTAACAAAGTGTTTCTACTTTCTCTTGTGATGGATCCCTTTCGCTATCGCCTGATGACAGCATATGCTGGAGTTGTGCTGCTAGCTGATAGGGAGAGGTCCAAAAATCAGAGAAAGATTCGCTCATGCTGGACGGAGGAGTGGCTGATGCAGAGGGATTCTCTCTCTCACATGCCACTGCTTATGGAGATCTGTAAAAATAATCCTGATGACTACCGCAACTTCCTGCGGGTGGATAAAGTCACCCTCTAGGAATTGCTGAGTCTGGTGACGCCCTACATCCGGAGGAAGGATACCAGACTGTGTAGAGGCTGATCACTACCCTGCACTTCCTGGCAACTGGCCGACCTCAAGTTTGGCTCCCTCATCTCACGCAAGTTTTGTGCCTCATCATCCCGGACAACTGCATAGGTATATTCACTGTCCTCAAGCAGCAGTACTTCACGGTGAGAACATGTTTTTATGCCCCACAATGCTATATGCTGCTGCCTACCACTGTATGCCCCCCAAGTATTATTTGCTGCCCCCCTTATGGTATATGCTGCTGGACACCACTGTATGCCCACCAAGTGTTATTTGCTGCACCCTTCATGGTTTATGCTGCTGGCCAGATCTGGAGTTAAAGGTAAAATCCATGTCTTAACCATTTTTTGTATTTTTTCATCCTAGTTCCCTTCATCTGTGGAGGAATGGCAAAGTATTGCTCAGGAGTTTGAGTCACAGTGGAACTTCCCAAACTGTGGTGGAGCCATTGATGGGAAGCATGTGAGGATAACTCACCTGCCTGCCAACAGTGGATCCTTCTACTACAATTCCAAGGGATACTTTAGTATTTTCATGATGGCCATCATCATATGAATTTCTGTTTGTGGACGTTGGCAAGAATGGACGTGCGTCGGATGGTGGGTCCTTCATGGAGACCGTGTTTTATGAGAGGCTCATGTCTAAAAACGCTCAATGTACCTCCTCCTTCGCAATGCAAGTATGGACTCAATGTCATGTATGTTGCTGATGAGGCATTTGCACTGCATGAGCACATCATGAAGCCATATGCACAAAGGGGAATGACCAAGGAGAAGAGGATCTTTAACTATCGGCTTTCTAGGGTACGTCGTACTGTGGAGAACGCGTTTGGCATCCTCAGCAGTCACTTCAGGATATTCCACACAGACATCAACCTACGTGCGGACAAGATAGAGTAGGTTGTATTGGCATGCTATGCCCTGCATAAGTTCCTGAGATGTAAGAACACGCAACAAAGGCCACCAAGTACATCACTGCCAGAACCTACAGACCACATAGAGAACATTGATAGGTGGACTTCTGTGGGTGGAGCAGGGGTTACAGAAGTGGCCTCTGGACGTGCTAAACAGGTCAGGGAGGAGTACCTGGCCTATTTCAATGGAGCGGGGGCAGTTTCCATGGCAGGAAGAATGCATAAAATAAAGACCTTTTAAAAAATTGCACTTCCCAAAAAATAAAAACATGAAAATTTCACTCGCTATATAACAATGTTTGGTGTGAAAACTGTTTTTAGAATTTGAATGTTTATTTTGCTAAATAATTTTTTTCTTGTTTAATGAAAAATGAGGCCCCGGCATTCCCCAATCTGTCCTGCGTTTAGTGACCCTGTCCAATCCGCTTCATCCGCACCGTATACCATGCAGTAGCTATTGGGAGAGATAAAACTTGCTGATATTTTAAATTGGAATTTTCAAAAATTAAAAATTTGGGTGGCTCCTCATCCTCCGCCAACATGGCTTTGTTAAAAACCTCTGAGGAGGATGTGGAGGAGTTGGCGGGTTCGGGAGTAAGATATGTGGGATGGGGTGTAGGATGGAATGGGGTTGGCCCCAGTTGTGTGGCTTGGTAGCTTGGTGGAGGGTAGGAATGGGATGAGGATGACCCATAGTGTGGCTGCATCGTCAGGGGCCGAGGCTCACCGGTCAGCCTTGTTGTGGTGCCCAGCTGCTTCAATCTTCCCCAGATCTCCTCCTGTGTCGTAGATATCCTTTGGGGAGTGGATTTGTTGTGTGTCATCCATTTCCCGGAGACTACTGGCTATATGAGTGCCCAGGTGGTCGAACATGTCCGGAGGCTTTTGTAGGGCCTGCTCAACCTGTTCAAGCAGCAAATCTGGCTGCGTCTGGGTTTTGCGCTGGTAATTATGCCATCTTGCAGCAGGCTGAGTAAATTCGGCCTCGCTCTTGCTTCAGGTGGCCATTTGCGGACTAGTGGTGAGGTTGAGGTCTGGTGTTGTAGACTGTTGGAGGAGAGAGAAAAGAATAATGTTAATAACATGTTTTGTAATATTTTTTTTCTTTCTTTATTCTAGTTCCCAACAACGGTGAAGGAGTGGCAGACCATGGCTGAGGAATTTGAACGTAGGTGGAATTTCTCCAACTGCGATGGAGCCATTGATGGCAAACATTGCCGCATTAAAACACCTGCCCACAGCGGATCCTTTTTTTTACAATTATAAGTGTGTATTTTAGTATAGTGCTCATGGCGGTGGTGAACGCCAATTAAGAGTTCATTTTTTTTGATGTGGGCAAAAATGGCCACGTTTCTGATGGAGGGTCATTTAAACAATCTCTTCTATGAGAGACTTAACACCAACCATCTGAATTTGCCAACTACAGCGGAAACGAAGCACAGCCTAAACTACGTTTTTGTGGCTGATGAAGCGTTTGCTGTCCATGAACACTTGCTGAAACCATATGCGCAAACGGGTCTGATGAATGAAAAGCGCATCTTTAACTACCGGCTATCCAGGGCACGGAGGATAGTGGAAAACACCTTTGGCATCCTCTGCAACTGATTCAGAATTTTCCATATAGCTATAAATCTTTGTGTGGACAAAATAGATTCAGTCGTCTTGGCCTGCTGTATCCTCCACAATTTCCTAAGCAAAACTTTGTCTATACAACAGAGGACATTAGACCCAGCTATGGCAGATGATCCGGACCATCCACAGGAGACATTGCAAATGCCCTCTGTGGCCCCATCTGCAGTTGTGGCGTGAACAGGTACTGCCGGGCTAATTAGGTCAGGGAGCAATACCTGGCCTACTTTAATGGAGTGGGGGAAGTACCATGGCAGGAGGACAGTATCCGCTAGTGTGATGTGGACAATTGTGGACTAGTGAACTTTCCAAAAACATTTGGCATGGTGTGTATTCCCTATAGGCCTGATTCAGCAAGGATCCCTATTCTGCTAGAACGCACGCACCGCAGTTGCTAATATTAGTGGTGAAATGCAAGGACGCCCACTTCCCCTTACTCACATCCGTATACTTGGGCAACATAGCAAAATAATCGGTAACATCGGACCCATACGCAACAGTTAAGGCAGGTCAGACCTCACTCAGGAATTGCTAACTTCAGCACACGCTATGAGGCCTCATGCTACATATGGTATTGCAGTGGATAATTTATGCACGCCTGCGTTCGCCCGACCACCCCCCCATCACCACCCACAAATGGCACTTCCTGTCAATCAATGTGCTGGGGGTCTGCGTAGCCTCTGCAAATGCATTTCCCATCGCAATTGCTAGTTCGCGCACTGTGATGCATACGCAATACAAATTAATGGCCTGATTGCGTGCATGTTTGCTACTGCGCTCCTTGCTGAAGCAGGCCCTATGTCTGTACTTACCACATCCATAGAGGACTGTTGTTCTGTTTCAGCAGGGTCCTCCTGCTGCTCCTCCGGGACACTCTTGACGCGCTTGTGAAGCTCTCTGCGGCTCCTGCAGGAACTTGAGGAGGTCGAAGTACCACAAGGTACTGATGTCTACCTCATCTGCCCCGGCTCCAGATGCCCGCGACTCCTGCTGTTTATTTCCTTTGACGTACACAGTATGTAAATTCTGGATTTTAGTTTTCACCCCTTTATGCGCCACAGACATTCGTGGGCAACATAGCGCTCGAGAAAACCAGTGACAAATTGACACTCTCTTGCACTGGTCATTTCTGTGGTTCGGGGTGTACATAGTAAAATACAGGCGATTACTCACTTTTTATATGCAAACCTCTGCAAGATATCATGCTGCTGTTTCTCAGTTCTCCCGTCGTCTGTCACAAAATGGAGGAGGTGAGTGGCCTGGGACATCATAAATCACACATCGCAATCGTACATCAAACAAAACACCGTACGATGTGTGTCAAATCCTACATGATAGGTCGAAATCTTACTGCAGGTTCGGTCGCTTTGCAAAGCCGATCACAACGCTGGGGGATGCGCATCGCCATCGTAATCATACTGGAATATTCCACTTTTTACACGATTGGTTGTTACGAATCAAAAATGGCTAAATCGTGTTAAAAAAACAAAACAAAAATCGCACCGTGTATGGGCACCTTAAGAGTCTGATTAATAAACCTTTGACACATACAGCTTTGCTATGAAGATGAAGGTACAGATCTACTTTTTTATGATAATGTTGAATGTTGTGGCTAAAAAAAAAAAAAAAATGAACCATCATCTCCTATTTTATTGTGCAGGATATAAACAGATTTACAATGGTAACCATGGGCCTAATTCATAGATGAACACAATGCTTATTTTTACGCAGGAGTGGTTATCGGTGATCTGCTTATACATCAGAGCCGCACTGCGCATACGTCAAATTTCATTACCACTGTCACTCGCAGTCGCAGTAAGGATTTATTCCCAAAGTGATTGACAGACAGGGACTGTTTGTGGGCAACAACGCGGGGTGGCGACTAAAATACAGACGTGACGCAACAGTTTTCAGGGCATGTTCAGCCTGAGTCTGCCATCCCATATGCAGTAATAATGGCTCCGGCGTTTCATATCCAGGGGCCATTCCGCGCGACCACAGGGTTACTCAGAACTCTCAATCGACTGATCCACAACCGATGCTGCGTTTTT
Organism: Taudactylus pleione; assembly: GCA_031769625.1. NCBI lineage: Eukaryota > Metazoa > Chordata > Amphibia > Anura > Myobatrachidae > Taudactylus > Taudactylus pleione. Next base: position 398,442 of record JAUIMM010000104.1, on the reverse strand, counting down.
GTACGCACTCGCTTAGATTTGCAAAGCCGCCGGCGGCTGCGACATTTGCAAATATGTGCAAAGCTGCTGCGTACAAATTCGCAGCATCGGTGGCATCAGTGTACAGCTCTGCATCAGGCCCTTTATTAAGATTCTTGTTATTTTTATTTATAAGGTACCACCAAGGTTCACTAGTACCATAGGGAATAGAACATACAACATCATTACATATTCTGTTATGTTCTTGAACATATCCGCTTGATCACAGTACATGAAGAAACAAATCTGTTATTTTACTGGGATTCAGTATGATTTACCGCCGGCCACATGGCCGGCGCTTCTAATCCCGACAGCGGCATCCCAACAGAGGAGGAAATCCCGATCATCCTTAGGGTAAGTATAACTAACCTAATTCCCCCCCCCCCCCACACCCTCCCTTAGGGGTGTCTAACCCTAACCCCCCCTAAGTGCCTAAACCTAACCCCCCCCCTTCCCCCGCAGCCTAAACCTAAGTCCCCCGGGGCGTGCCTAACCCCCCTTCCCCTAGCCTAAACCTAACCTGGGAGGGGGGCCTAACCCTAACTCCCCCCGGGAGCCCCTAACCTAACCCTCTACCTCCCCCCCCACGTGGCTGTCCGTGCCCGGCTTACCTTCGATCGGTATGCCAGGTGTCGGGCCCCCGGTGTAGGTCTGACAGGCGTCGGGATATCGACGCCTGTCATTAGTGCCTTGCCGGGATTAGACAGTCGGGAAGCCGGCGGTCGGGATTACATCCGACGCCTTCCAGACTGCTTCCCCTTTCTTGTTACACTTGTGCCTTGGTAACATAATTAGACGCTAGAGATCTATACTGGATTTCTGTGGTCAGTAGCAGGGTCATATATACTTATATTTTTTTTCTATATGCGCTTCTGGCTTCCTGCATGGCAGTCCTAAGCCCCTGTTACCTGCTGTATATGTTGTGTCACTCTGGCCTTTGAATATCTCTGTATGCTGAGCTCCTGTGTATGACATCCTGTGTAATACAATTAAGCTATGTGCCCAGAGGCGCCCAGAGCTCCTAAAGAGTTTGAAGGAGGACAACCACAGACTGCAAGCAGCTTGTGTGGCAATTCATTAGCACCAAATCCAATCCCACGGTGTGTAAGACGTTTGATTACCCTCATACACCGGCTCATCTCCTCAAGACAAATTCAATTTGGTTTGAACGGTTAACGTTTAAATTGCATTAATGAATATTCCAGGTAACACACGCAGTAAGGAAATTCAGGATTCGCCCACAGTGCAAAGGGTGACACAACCAAAACATTGCAGGAAATTCTAGGAGAGCTGCCAGAGAGGAACTGGAGTTTACATAGAGACGTTCAAAACAAAAACAACAACATGAAATGCTATAGAGCAGGGGTTCCCAACCACGGTCCTCAAGGCACACTAACAGGCCAGGTTTTTAGGATAGCTATACTTGAGCACAGGTGGCTTAATTAGTACCTCCGTTATTTTGATTTAACCATCTGTGCTTTAGCATGGATATCACTAAAGCCAGGACTGTCAGTGTGCATTGAGGAGCGAGACCGGGAATAAGCTCCTATAGAGAGAGAAGACATAAGGTCTGATTCAGAGATGGACACAAATGCCATTGCGGCTGCGATCTCTCGCAGTTGCGGGAATATGCTAATGATTCACTCGCCGTCCAGGGTTTAAATACGCCCACTGAAAACATCTCACATCCGCCGCTCACACACAAAATCGGAAACACTGAGCACAGATAAGGGGACCATCACCCTTCTGAATAAGTCTAACATGCTGCAGACACAGCAGGTCTCTAGACACTCAGAAAGCTCTCCTGCTGCGAGCAAGGACGCTGTAACTAATTTATGCGCGCCCAGAAAACAGTTTCTAAATGGTCTGACTTGCCTGCGTTTTCCTAACCACCCCGTTACCTCCCATACGCTGACTACCTGTCTGTCACTTGGCCAGTGAGTCCTCTGTGTGAGCGTAATCACAATGCAATCGCTGCCTATGCACAGTGCGGCTTACAAGCATGTGCATTGGCAAACAATCGCTCAATCTGCATAAACATCGGCATTGCGTCCATACAACTGTAAAAGCGCAGGTACAAAGCGCTGGATAAAAAGTAATAAACATATCAGGGTTACCCAGCAGGCAGAAGGTGTAGTTGACATTTTATATCAATTAAAATGAGATTGGCAGTGATTACATTTTGTGGTAATTATATGTAAATGATTAATGACACAATAGGATCAGTTATAGAGGAGGAAAGCAAATCACTTGCTGAGAAGAAAGTTGTTTAAATCAAACCCGTTATTGAGAGGATTAAGGAGCTTTTGTTACAGCCTCAATACGAAAAAGCGGCTGCAATACTCATTGCCAGGGAAAATGCTGGAGGTGTCCTGACGAGCAGCATAGAGACAGCCTCTGGCCCTCTACTGCTGAATGTGCTGCAGCAATTACTTATAACAGTGCATGGGGCGGACTACTAGGAGTAGATTTACTAAAGCTTCTAAAACAGACAACTGGAAGTGTTACCCATAGCAACCAATCAGATGTTAGCTATAATTTATCTATTGCATTCTAGAAAATGATAGACATTCTGATTGGTTGCTATGGGCAATACCACCACTTGTGTGTTTTATAAGCTTTAGTAAATCTACCGCCCAGGGTGTACAGCCATTGCCAAAAGTTGTGAGAATGACAAGTATTGGTTTTCACAAAGTCTGCTGCTTTGACACTTATGAAATGCTTGTCATTTTACTTCAGTATACATAGTAATAATTACATTAAGTTTATGCAAAGAGTCAATATTTGCAGCGTTGACCCTTCTTTTTCAAGACCTCTGCAATTCGCCCTGGCATGCTGTCAATCAACTTCTGGGCCACATACTGACTGATGGCCGCCCATTCTTGCCTAATCAATGCTTGGAGTTTGTCAGAATTTGTGGGTTTTTGTTTGTCCACCTACCTCTTGAGGATTGACCACAAGTTCTCAATGGGATTAAGGTCTGGGGAGTTTCCTGGCCATAGACTCAAAATTTTGATGTTTTATTCCCTGCAGGGGCAGAACTATAGGAGACAATGGAGGCACCTGCCGCCAGCACTGAAGGGGCACCTCCTCCATTGCCCACAATATATTAACCCCGCTTAAGGCTGTATATATTTACCTGGAGTGTACTGTCACGGCTACCCAATACATGCCACCTCTTCCCGGCGCCTGAGAAGCTACCATAACCATATACTAGTGGAGGGCTCCATGTCAGACCATCAGATGCCACTTCCATCTATCTATAGCCTATCCCCACTCATTAATGTCGCTGCTCCTCAGCAGCTTCTCATGCCAGTGTGACTAAGGCATCCCCCCTCACCCACAAATCCCCATCTTACTCCTCCCTGGTGGAAGTTCTAGCTGCGAACCTGTGCGGTGGGCCCCTGCATAAGGGTGGCTGCAGATCTTCCAGTAGCTGGATGTCAACAAGGATGCACCAGACTAGCTGCGGGTAGGAGGGTATGGAAGGCGGGGGCCTGGGGCACCAGTGACTGAATCTGGGGGCAAATCTTTTGCTGGAGCAACTTCCCGGGCATGTGAAGCAGTTGGCAGTAGTGTTTTTGTGCAGATGTATAGATAGATATATTTATTTTTCCTTGTTTTGTTTTAGGGGGGGGGGGTGTACCAAATTACAACTTGCATCTGGGATGAACTTACGCCACTGGTTCCCCAAGCCACTTAGTTATCACTTTTGCCTTATCATGCTGGAAAAGGCATTGTTCGTCGCCAAACTGTTCTTGGATGGTTGGGAGAAGTTGCTCTTGGAGGCTGTTTTGGTACCATTCTTTATTCATGGCTGTGTTCTTAGGTAAAATTGTGAGTGATCCCACTCCCTTGGCTGAGAAACAACCCCACACATGAATGGTCTCAGGATGCTTTACTGATCAGTAGAATTCTCACTGCATTAGACATTCATCTCCAGAATGTTCTATGTATTCTGTCAGTCACTACAATAGGGTCTGCATTGAATACTCATCAGATATGGATGTATGTATTATATTTAATTCAGGTCTCTTTATAATGAAAGTTTGTTATACAATTATATAGTAGGTATAATATAAAGTGATAAACTATCCCGTAAGCCGGCCATATACTAGACCAACTTTCATCCCACCCTCCAGCTAGTTGGTTGTAATGAAAACGGACAAAAAAAAAAAAACTGAGGGTCAGACCTGTTGGTTAAATCCGTTTGATGTAAACAACTTGTCTGAAAAGTTTTTGTTCATGTTCCATGGTTTGGGAGCAAATTGCTGATTGTCATACATTAGCTGACTTTCATTCCACCCAAATACAGGAGCTGGTTGGATGAAAGTTGGTCTAGTGTACCAAATTAAATGATTTGGTCCAGCAAGTTTGTGGGCTGAGCAGTGTTAGTCCTAGAAATACAGAGGCAGTGCACAGCTATTTATGGCTGCGATTGCACTACTTGTTTCTGACTTATCCCACCCCCTGCGACACAGGTATGCACTCATTTTAACCACGCTGTCTTCATCCTCCAGGCAGCCATCACCTGCTGTGCAGGCCAGACAGGCCCACCCTGGCTGAAAACAATGGGAGGTCCTCTGGCCAATACAGACTCAGTAAGTAGATGATCCTTAAAACCTGGACTTTTAGGGGTATGTACACTAAAGGTCGATTTTAATTGATTTGAAATTTCTGTGGCATTCTCACACAAAAAAAACCCCAAAAACTATAATTTGTTAAGTATTAGTAAATATGGGCTTTAGCCTCAGAAACACAACATCGGTGTTGATCAATTTTTGAATCCATCAAAATCGATCTTTAGCAAATATACCCCTCAGTGTGCTTGGAGGACCGAGGTTGGGAAACACTGAATTAGAAGAACCATAAAATGTGAAAGCTGAGAAAAGAAATAGTAGATCAGCAGTAACAGGGAAGTTAAGGCTATTGCAGGAAAAACAGATGGGTGAAATAGTATTAATTATGTAATAGAGAGATGCCGACATGAAGCGATGAATAGTTATGAAAGCAGCTGGCAAATGATAGTGCTCACTCTTCATACCTCATACTTAACACACAGGTAAAAACAGGCATCAGAAGACAACAATATATAATTAAATGAATACACGTAGTGTACTCTTGTGTAGAGAAGACACCTATTGGTGAGGCTGGCATTATAAAGATGGAGAACGGTACAGGTTATTGAGAGGACAGCTAGGTTATTCAATTATTGAGTCTATGGGGTGAATTTATCACCAATCGTATTTTTAATGCAGTTGAGAAGAGATGATTACACCCAGACTCGCACTGCAGTAATGAAAACAAAAAGCGATAGAGTAGCCCAGAGACTTCTGTGGCTACCGCCATATTTAGATGGGTTTACCAAGCACCAGCAGTTAATGCCAACAGTATAGAAACCTATGGAGGCTGCATTTGTGGGTGGAGTCTCCTCCTTGGTACATCCTAGAAATGCTTAGATTTTACAGGGATCTCTTGCAATATAACTTTATTATATGGTGGGGATAAGGAGTGTCACAACTCTCGGTGGGCAAATGGACGCAACCCGTATTTGGGGATTGGCGTGACCTATTTCTGAGGCGTGGAGTCTAATGTGCCGGCGGTGTTCACCAGGGACCCTCGCAAAAGGGTATGGGTTTGGCTGCATCAGACACACTCAGATTAGGTTCCCCTATACAGGTGCTGGTGTACTCTGGATGTAATGAAGAAGATTCTCAGCGTAATCAACAGGCAGGGTCAAAGCCAAACGGACAAATGGGGCCAGGGAGCAGACGTATGCAGGTCACAGAGGATAGCCAAGGTCAGAGCCAGATAACCAAATGCAGTACCAGGGATTAGGCAGAAGCAGGTCAGAAACAAGCCAGGATCAGGAACAGGTTTGCAGGAATCCTCTGTGATGACATTATTAATAAAGAGCAGATCCAATTTAGATTAGAAGTTGCATTATGCCATATAGAAGGGTTTTATAATGGCCATAAGAGAAGAGCTTTTATACAGGCTGAGGAAATCATAGGTGTAATAAGTTACAGTTATACTATGCCTCACACAAGGGTTCCTACTGACCACTGAAGTGACAACGACCATTTATACAGATTTTATTATTTACAGGAGATTATACATTAGTACATTTGTGTATTATAAAAATCAGCTGCTATATTTAGTAAGCAGAGGTTATACAATGGTAAAATCAAAGCCCACACAGCAATATAGACTGGCAAGTTATATACAGTAAAGGGCCATCACAGTATTACAGCCTTTTATTTGTTAACTATATTAGCATTATTTTATTTTCTATTTGACAAGTCTGCAGGTCAGTTTCAAGTTGAACCAGATACAAACACATCGCAAATCTCTAATGTTCACATTATTTTCCCCCCATCTGTTTAATACTTCACAACAGGAAGCAGGCGACAAACACAGCAGAACCAAGATAAGGCTTAAAGGGCAAGAACATGGCATAGGGAAAATTATGCATTATTTGGCTCTCTCACGCAGGAGAATTAACAGTGATCGTTAATAACCGTTAACTAGAGATTTGCGCGGACCCCCGTGTTTTGAATCTTTATTAATACAAAAAAAAAAACAGCTAATATGTAATTTGGACCTGCTGTTTACATGCAATCCAAAACCTGAGTTCGGTTTTTAAAACACTGTTCCAAGCTGACTGCGAAACAGAGCCAGGACTCTGTACCCCAAAGGGATTCAGAAATCTGTTCAACTCTGAACCCCTGAAAGATACAGTATAAGTTTATGAAGCCGGCGGTTCTAGACTTCTAAATCCTGGCGAGGGTTTAAAAGACAGACATCTAGATTTAGACGCCTGTCATTTTACAGACGCCGGGAGACCGACGCCCGGCCTCCCGAACGAAGGGTGGTCGGGCACGGACAGCCGCGGGGAAGGAGGGAGGGTTAGGCACCCCCCCCAGGGGACTTAGATTTAGGCGGTGCGGAAGGGAGGGATTAGGGTTAGGCACGGGGGGGGGGTAGAGGTTAGGGTTAGGCACCCCTAAGTGAGGGTTAGGGGGTAAAATTAGGTTAGTTTATACATACCTGGGGACAATCGGGATTTCCTCCTCAGTCGGGCTGCCGCTGCCGGCTGTTGTCGGTTCTCTGGGAACCAGACCCAAACATCTCTAGGTTTTAACAAAACCAATGTACTGTATAATTAATAGAGCTGCTAATAAAGCAGTGTCCTAGACCCTCTAACGTGACACCAATCAAGCAGTAACAATGATCCGCTCCTGAACTTCACCCTATTTTACTTTTAGCTACAGTGCAGAATTCATTCATTCATTTTTTTTTTTTTTTTTTTTTTAAACATCATATCAAACCAATCAATTCTGCACAGGCAACATCAATAGTAACAAGTAAGAAGTTCAGGAGACTAGTATTATAGTGTAGATAGAAGAATGTGCTCCTTTAGGTTTTGAACTATATTAAGTCCATTTTTGTTTGTTTTTTAATCCTAGATTTTACATTTTTCTTTCTACTTGAACTAACACCAGCTGGTTGAGGTGGCCGTGTAGTCAGAATTTGCTCACCCAGTTTTACCTGAACTGACCACATTGTGAGCAAACCACTTAGCCAAGTACACTTTCCATCAGGATCCTTGATGCCAGTGCCTGCATGGCTCTGCTGCTCAGACAAACAGTGGGAGAAGCCAGTGTTCCATCCTCAAAATACTGTGTGAGAAAGAAAATCAGTACTAACCCCACCCCCATCTCTGGTCTGAACAAGCCCTTAAGGCGGCACCAAAGAGGCAGATCAGGTTGTTTGAACTATAGCTCCAAGCCGTAGATGTTTTCTCCAATTTGGCCCAACATACCCAGACCCCATAACTCAGAATCCAGCCTTAAAATGATGGGAGGGCTCCCAACATCCAATCAAGCAATGTGCTGCATCAAAACCATTCCTGTTTTTTGCCTAGGTGTGAAGCATCATGATGGTTATACATGATTCATACAAAAGATCCAGTGGTTGTGCCCACAGCTGAGCAGCTCAGATGAAGACTACAATAGTCTAACATTGGGAGGCCATTGCTTCCACACCATTCGATGGCAGTAAACACAGAAAAGCCGCCATTGAATTGAAAAACCACTGGCATCAGGAATAGTCTATGGTTGTAAGCCATCGAATACCGATGCCCATTCCTAGGTCATGTTCTTCATCTGATCACACTGACCTCAGGAAAACCTCTGCCTTTGGCTTATTATATACATACTCTTGAAAAGTATGATAACATTTTTCTTGGGTCACGATCATTTGGGCCTGAACATGGAACTGTTGCTGCCTAGTTTGTTACTAAAATATATATATTTTTTTTATAAATAAAGCACCAGGGACAAGCACAGAAAGTCTTGTACTTGGCCTGATGGAGTGGTCATCAGTTATCAATCAGCAATTAAACACTTTCTTGTAATTGTCAAATATTTATCAACCTTTCCATCAAGTCTCCATTTTAATGTGCTGTACTAGCACTGAGCAGGAGCCAGTGACAACCATTTACATTTCATATTTTAGAGTATTTATTTCTTGTATAAAAACAAAAAGGAAAAAAACCAAAACACACTCAATTAGAAGCGAAAAGCCGAGATAAGCAAAAAAGTATCGTCGACTGCGACTTTTCGCCTGTCGGAAATTTATTTCTGTATTCAATTCCATCCGCTTTTTTGCGTATGCGGAAAGTCAATACAATGTAATAGGCAAAAAAGATTTGCCTCTGAATAGCAAGAGAAAATAAGTGCAAAATTTTAGTTTTGGGGTGCAAAGGTGGGGAAAACACTCAGAACCCTTGGGACAGCCCCCCAATGGAGAACTGTCTAAAAATTGCTTTAAAAAAACTTAACATCCCAAAAAGGTACTTTGAATTTGGGGGCGAAAATGCAAAGTGGGGGGACAAGTTTGCAAAATAAGGTTATAGGGGTGCACTAAGAAGGGGTGAAGTGTTTTTGGAATTGCAGGTGCTTTTATGAGGGTGGAAATTTGCATTAAAACAGTAGTGTACACACATTAAAATATGCTAGCACCCATTTTCAGTTACCCCAAATTTGACAGGACTACTTATTTTCCCCACAAAATTCTGCTTTATGCCATTCTTCACCACTTGTGCAAAGGCATTAACTAGTGGCATTTGTGCGAACTTAAGTACCCCAAATAGTTTTAATAGGGATAAATTGGGCACTACTACATGGATCCAAGGTTTCTGCATTTTTGAGGGGGTTCAGGCTGATTTCCCCTGTTCTGACTTTGTGTTGGCGTTTTCGCATCTTTTGGAATTGAATAGGGCGAATAGAGGGTACGCGCATAAGTTCTTACGGCTGAAATACACAATGTAGGCAAAAAGTCCAGCATGCGAAACATTATCGCATACACAAAACTAATTGAATATGGCCCTAAGCATGAGTCAAAGAAAATAAATATATTTGGAATGTGTCCAGGATCCTTACACCACACTGGACTTTGCTGGAAAAACAAATCAAATTCAACATCATGTGAAAGGGAGATGCAGTAAGATTAACACAGTATTAGATGGCAGATTGGGACTGGCTGAGGCCCCAGAGACTTGTTTTTGTGCGTATAAACTACAGTATGTACTGTACTAAACATCTAATTATAGCCTTTACCGTAAACACTGAATAATGCAGTTATTTGTGATTATGATGTAATTAGATTCACGCAGCATAGAAATGTTGCAACACAAACAAACAGTTTGCCCTTCTTGTAGTGGTTTAAGTGGAGAAGTTGCACATAGGTAGTAGCTGACTGACAATTTCATAGAATGTATTTTATACATACTTTCCTACTCTACCGTAATATCCAGGAGGCCGCCGAATCTCAGGTGGGTCTCCTGGATGCCCAGAAGAGTGGCCAAGTCTCCCAGAGCTACCCATGGCCACCCACTTTCCAAGGGTATCCAGTCATTAGGTCTACAGTAAAAAGGGAGACAATGTTTGGGTAGACAATGGAAGTTAGACAGGCAATAGGTCAACAGGGTCTGAAGGTCGACACACTAAAGGTCAACTAGTAAGGTCGACAGGTACAGAAGGTTGACAGGGTCATTAGGTCGACATACAAATGATCGACATGTGTTTTGTTTGTGTTAGGCAACCAGGAGGGACAGTTAGGCACCAAGGGAAGTGTTAGGGTGAAGATTAGGGCTAGAAAACAAATCAATCGTGTCAACCTAATGACCCTGTCGACCTTCTATCTAGTTGACCTATTGCCTGTCTAACTTCCATTATCTACATTTTTACTGTAGTCCTAATGATCCACACCCTTTGTGAGCAGTACCGGCATCTGAAGACATGATGCGCACATTGCATAGCGGGACAGGACCATGATTATGAAATTACACCCCACACTGCCCACTATGCTACACCATGCCCCCCCCCCTCAGAGCTGACCTGGCTGTCCCCTCCCAGAGAGGTTAGCCAGTCGGCAAAAAGGATTGATAATTGCTACTGCGAAGCAGATTGGTTTCTAAGGGCAACTTCTACACTCGTTAGAAGGCTTATTATATCAGATAGTAGACCACAAATAAATTCAGCCACACAACTATCAGTAATGGCTCCAGCTACAGATTTTCTGATCTCTGGTCTTCAGGTACCCCCCACTGGGTCATGTGCTGATGCTTTCCTACAGTGATGTAACACAAGGATGTATGCAGAAACATAGGATTACTAGAGTATAGCATACTTACAGTACATAGCGATACATGCTAAAAGAATGTGCTCTATCAGTGCTCACAGCTACAGCTGTACTATACACTTCCATTGAAGAGCAAACAGGTATGTGATGGAGGCTCATCATTCCAACCACTACATGTTTGTAAATCTCTGTACTAGACAGAGAAGAGTTCTTATGATCTGTGGCTGAGAGCCTTCTCCCTTTGACCTATTATGGACAAGACAAGAAATTCAATTACTCTCATACAGAGATCCAGAAAAAGAAAGGGGTGGGAGACCACCAGAGAAAATAAAATAGTAGGACACTTAATGGTTAGAAAATAAAGAGACACTTGATATATGTAGGCAGATAATGGTTTCATTATACAGTCATATAAAGTCTGATTTGCTCTGTCACAATGGTAGCTGCAAACATTCTAAAGTGTTCACTATTTATCTGGCTTATAGGTCTAAGAGCAGGAAGGTCACAGACTTCTGAGAAAACAAGTACATCTAGTTTGTTTATTGGCACATGTGCAGTACAAACTAAGGGGAGGAGAGGTGGGTGAATTAAAAGTACAATCACACAGCAGGACAGGTCTTTAAAGGAAATATCCCCATCCTGAGTGAACTGAAGCTTACTTGTAGCGTTCCAGCATTCTATAAAAAAAAAAAGAAGTCTTATGGTGCGTACAGCCGGGACGATAGATAACCTTGTTCAATCTCCCAGGTGTGCTGGACGATCGATAATCCAGCACACCACCTACTCACCAACGACTATAACGTTGATCGTGGGTCCCTATAGTAACCTGGTCGATATCAACCAGGTTGGCCTGTATGCACGGGAGATTATCGATATCGACCATACGTACCCATGCATTGCAGGTCGTTGGAACTATTAAAATTGATATGAACGATAACTATATGATAGATATCATTATCGTTCATATCGTCCAATTCAATCGTTCCGTGTGTACGCACGTTTAGAAAGATATGAATTCCAGATTACAGTATATCCAAATAGGAGCAGCCAATAACCCATTATTGCCACCAGTTAATCTGCCCGTGTACACAGAACCATATGTCATGATATTTGTATGTAGAATGCATTTCATTTAATATACCAGATGTCTAAGAAGATTGAAACAAAAAAAAAAAAAAAACTTCTGTTTTAGCATCTATAACATTAGGTCACATGTGCATCTAAGATTACATAGTTTAAAACCAACTTTGCTTGCCAGACGTGAAACAAAAAAAAAAAAAAAAAAAAAAAACAGTACAGATGCCCCTATACTAGGACGCTGGTCTGAATGCTAAGAGAACTGTAAGCCACAGAAAGTGAAAGCACAACACTTTAATAAGCATTTGCAACACCAGATGAATCTCACAAACAGCTTTATTTAACCAAGCTCAGCTTGGGATGGAAATAGTATGTGGAGCAGACATTTCCAGTCATGAGCAAACATGAGTAAAGAGTCAACAGTGATCGATTTGGTTTCATAGAATATAACATATAGCTCTGTATACATCTTCTGTAGCTCCTTTTCTCATAAGTCTAATAAATACAGGGGTCAGGACCCCATGCTTTACTGGTCACCAAACGGAGTGTGTCCAGTGACTGCACAGAATACGACGGAAAGCCTTTCTGAAGTCCTGGTTGAATATTGTATATATAACTGGATTGAGTGAGCTGTTGCAATATCCTATCCAGAAAAAAAACTGAAAGACACTTGGCGGGATGTAACAAAGTTCAGGGCAGATGGCCCCAAGGCTGTAGGTGAAAAAGAAAGGAAACCAGCACAAAACAAATACCCCAATGACCACAGCTAGGACAAAGGTAAACCTCTTCTCTCTGTTGATGTGGCTTTTCTTCTTGGTCATGTCGGAGTCTTTGGACTTTTTAGGCAGCAGTATAATGCCTCTGGTGGTGATAACGGTGTCCATAACAGGAGGCCCATGGCCATTAGGGTCTCTTGTGCTGCTATTGTTCGATGCGTGGTCATGGTTCTCCTTGGGTGCAGACAGAGATACTCTAACACATGGGAGATCAGTATCTGGCTTCTGTGGCGTAACGTCCCCTTGTGACTTTTCCACATGGTTTTTAGTGCTGTTTCCAGTTAATTTACAAGTCTTGTCTGTAGGTCTAGTGTTTTTCTTGCTCCGGCGTTTGGCAATGAGATAAATTCTGAGGTATACTAGAATCATGATCAGGCAGGGTGCAAAGAAGGAGCAGATACTGGAGGAAAGGATGTACCACGGTTCCTCATTCAACTTACACTGGGGTTTGTCATTTCTCTGGTCTTCCTTCTTGCCCTTGTAAATCAATGGAGGCAAGGAAATTAAGGCTGCTAGAGTCCAGACTATTAGGATAATGCACTTTATCCTCCTAGGAGTCCTCTTGGAGTTATACTCAATGGCTTGGCTGACCGACCAGTACCTATCCAAGCTTATGGCACATAGGTGCACTATGGATGATGTGCAGAAGAGAACATCAAGTGCCAAGTACATCTCACACCAAGTATTCCCAAAGTACCAGTATCCCATCAGCTCATTTGCCAAGGAGAAGGGAATAATGAGAGTGGCCACGAGGATATCTGCTGCAGCCAGAGACACCAAAAACAGATTTTGTGGAGCTTTCAGCGATCGACTCGTCAGAACGGCTATTATCACCAAGACATTACCGAAGATTGTGAAAAGGATGAGGAAGGTGATAATTGCTGCTATAACCGCAGTAGCTTGTATGGAGTAGGAGAGGGGGGACGCCATTTCTCACTGACCACAGTAGTAGGTAGGGCTTCCAGGACAGTAAATGTCTAGGCTATGATAATATGTCACCGACAGTTTCAGGCTCCATCATGCCTTCTTAGGATGTTGGTAAAAACTTTAGAACTTCATAAAAAGTTCAGTCACCCAGGCTGAGATTCCATACAGTCATGTTCATGTAGAGTTGCATCCAAGAGCTGTAGAAAATCTCTTCCCCTTGTTATCGGCTATGAAGTAAAAGAGGTCTTGATCACACTTCTCTCACTGAGGTGAGAAATGCAGATTTTCTGTGCTTTTAAAGTACTGAATGTTTTGCTTCCCCAGCCCCATTGAGTGATGTCAGACACTCCACAGCACAGCCCATTTTCTGGAAAGGTGGGAGGGAGTCACACACACACACACACACTAAATCCTCTTCGCTACACAGAATCCCTGATTCAGCTACGCATAGCTTTTCTTCCTGCTGTTTATTTGTTAGAAGAGAGTGAAGTGACTGCATATTACTTACCAGACTCATTCCATCAGCGTTTAGATAATAGAATATGGTGCTCCAGATAGACCGCAAAGAGAATAATGCAATCACTTCCAAGATATATACAGAGAAAATCTGAAAAAAAAAATTGCTTCCTTTTGGGTTGAAGAGGCTGTACAAACTACATACCACCTGTCATAGCTAATAACACATCTAGAAAGTGTCGTACTGGTGCAACATATACAAAATAATTTGCACTGCTGTGTTGAAAAAGTTGAACAGTTGAAGAATGTGTGCTTGGAAGACATGTTAATGGTAAGCACTGAGCTTTAACCCCTATAGCGTCCTGGCTGGAAATTCAGCACCAAGGATAGCTCAGGTAACTTTACATCATCAGCTCCCTCTACTGGCTAGATGACGAAATATTACCTTATTTAAAAAAAAATGACTAAAAAAAATAAACCACCCAGGACCACATGCAAATCCGGTTAAGTGTTTATTACACTAGTAAATGGAAGGGAGCACATACAAACAGCAACTCTGTGTTACCTGCACTTCCCAACAAACAGGTTATCAATGACAACGTTACTTTCACTTGACGGACTTCTCTTTCCTTCAACAACCACCTAGATGGACAGAGAATTAAAATAAAACAAATAAAATAAGTGAAATATTGCACATACCCAAGGTTCAGTTTGGGATATAACATTAAAGTAATTTAATTTTAACGCTTGAAGCATCAGCATCTATCTCTGATGTATTATAATTTCCAGTCTAATCTATTGACAGCACATTCATATTATAAATTGATTTATTTGCAGCTCAATTTCTACATTGGACAGCACTGCAGTATATGTTTATTCTCTATAACAGATTACTTACCCGCAGATCATGGGGGTGAGGATGTGGTGGTAATTTCAGCTGGGCTTTAGTCCACCTAACATAGTCTTGTCCTCCAGTTGACCACAAAAGTGTCTTTTCCCCAGTGGAAGATAAGATATAGACATTTAGTCTGCCTGTAAAGGAAAAGGAATGGCATCAGATTGAGCGTGCCATAGTAGGTAAAGATAGCTCTCAACACTTATCAAACTGTCTTTATAGAGTGTCACAAATGGTCCACAGCACCGTACAGAGGGAAAAACCAATACAGTGTAAAACAGTACAATACAGTAGACAAGTAACAAATAGCACTACAAAACAACACAGCTACTGATACAGGGGGTACAATGGAAATATTAATCATAGGCTGAAACCTGTAGCTATTCGCGTGGGCGCAGATTACAGTTCTGGCAGTGACGTGCTGTAAGGTCAATGGCTGGGGAGGCAGACATGGAGATGGGTCTGAGTGCTGGGAGCCCATCTCACCCCCTACTCACTGTAACTCTCCCCTCAACTACACTAAGCTTCAGGTGACCATTGATTCTCCTACCTGCATCACTGTCTTTCCTTGCTGCTGCTGACCGAGATCCAATCTCTAAACTTCCTGGTCACATGACATCCAAGGTATCCATCAGTGCTCAATGCACACACACCCCTATACTCAGAGGCATGCCTCTATTAGCTCTCTTTCTGTGCAGCTTACCACCTGAGGTCTGGACCCACCCCCAGCTCTGCAAGCAGTGTGACTATACATAAGCGAGTCTGAGCTGTTGCTGCCTCATCTCTCATCTCCCTGCAGTCCCAGGGAGCTCCACAAAGCTGGTGAGTGTCAACTATAGAAATGATTACAACAAACAAAGATGTTTACAAGTTATAAATATTTTCTTTGTTTTACTCTAATCATTTTTATATCATCTCTCAAAAGTATGACAAGGCAGGCTCTGTCTACCCTGACAGCACGTCCCTGGGTTCTAGTTCATAGGAGTGGATTCCGGGGGCAGAGAGCCCAAGGAGGTAATGTAGAATAGCTGGTGTGCAAGAAAAGTAGGTAATGAGAACAGGAGAGAGGGTGGCCCTGCTCATGGAGCTTACAGTTTAAAGGGAAGGGAGAGACAAAAAGAAGACATAAAGGAGTGAGCCAGTGTAAGGGAAGCTAAAGGCAGGAGTGAGAATTAGAGAGTACAAGTGAGGTATACTAGGGATGTAATCACCATCCAGGCGGTCGGGATGCCAGCGTTCAGAATGCCGGAATCCCGACTCCAGAATTCCAACCGCCTACATCCAGATGGTAAGTTTTAGGGTTAGGCTGTGGGGAGGGTTAGGCTACTTACCTTCAGGCATTGGGATTCTGAATGTTGGGATGCTATTGTCTGTATTCTAACCACTGGCAACCGGGAACCCCGTACAGAGCCCAGTAGACTACATAGTTACATGATTAATGCTGGGCATCCACTATACAATTATCTGTCAGATATTTGTCCAATCTGGCTGGTTGGAATAAAAACCTGGTAATGTATGGGAGCAAGTGACAATCCATCATATGGTTTTAAACACTGAAAAACAGACAAAAAACAAATTGTTCAAATTGGTTAAAACACACACGAATTTAACCTATGTGTCTGAACGACAATTTTTGTCTGTTTTCCAGTGTTTGTAGGCAAATGGACAATTGTCATTTGCTCCCATACATTACCAGGTTTTCATTCCTACCAGCCAGATTTCTAACAGAAAATTGTATAGTGGATGCCCAGCTTAAGTGGTGGACGGATAAGCTTTTATGAGCAGGTGAGTTTTCAGTGCCTGCTTTAAGCAATATTTTAAAGATTCTGATTAGTAGTAACCTTACATTTGATTTCAGAATCATTACATTAGGAACATTTTATAATGTGTAAACAGATAAGAGACAGGATATCATTGATACATGTCCATAATGACCATACAATACCCCATAGACTAATCTGCAGTATTCTAATCTGAAAAACAACATGGGTAATATGCCATGTATAATGTATGAACAGCTATCTTGTTAGAAGAGAATGTCATGGTCTTAGTCCATAAGTGAAATTGGGGCATACCAATAGCTATCACCCCATAAAAAAAAATATCTGAAGGATATCCCCCTGCAGCATCTGCTGGGAATACACTATACAATTATCTGTCCGATATCTGTCCAATCTGGCTGGTTGGAATGAAAATCTGGTAATGTATGGGAGCAAATGACAGTCCATCATATGGTTTTAAACACTGGAAAACAGACAATAAAAATTCTAATTGGTTAAATTTGTGTGTTTTAAATTTTAACCAATTTGTCTGAACGACCATTTTTGTCTATTTTCCAGTGTTTGTGAGCAAATGGACGACATGGGCTCCAATACATTACCAGGTTTTCATTCCAACCAGCCAGAAAGGACAGAAATGTATGGTGTATGCCCAGCATAAGCCACAGATGTAGCCTTGTCTGTAAATGGTTTGTGGCTAAATGATCATAAGAAAACACTTTGGTTATAACAAACAAACAAACATCAGCTTCAATAACTTTGTGATTACTTATTGGTCCTCAGTGGAAAAGCAGCGTTGAGTCCTCTTGTTGCAGTACTGACGGAAGCCCCTACTACACATTTACATACCTGCCCTCATCTGTAGGTAACAGTTACCAAATAGGAAATATTCTCTGGAGCAGGAGGGCTCCCAATACACACACTAAAGCCCGATGATCTAGTTTATGAAGCCCTTCCGGTTGGAACTGAATCAGCCTTGGGTATTACAGGCATCCATCTAGGGATTCAGGGGCAGTTGTGGGTCTCAGCGCAGATGGTGTTCACAGCAATATGAATGGTGAGCGATTAATATAATGCCAGATGTCAATTTTAATTAATTTACTATACCTTTAGAAAACTATTCCCTATTCTCTTATGTGCATAAACATGCCCCCATTAGGGATATTATATTGGGCCAATCCCATTCGGTGCGATCTCGCATGTGCGAGTCATCACAGCAATGGCCGCACTTTATGGCAGCCTGGATTCGCCTAATATTGCTCGCATGCCCCATAGGGCTACGAGCAAATTTTTTGTAGATCGAGGTTCGGGTTGGGTAGCGAAGGGTGCGAGATGCGGTGCAGTTGCTTAAACACCATTGCAACGGCATAACGCACCCTTCGCACCTAATTGGATTGACCCCTATGTGTCCAATACTAGATTCAGGAGGAACTTCGTTTATACCATTAAATTTCACCTAAAGCCAATACAAAATTAGTCAAAAGTCAACAGACATCTGTCTTAGGGTGCCCAAATAGGCAAACATCAAGCAGAGGTGTCTAAAACACTGGTCTATACCTCCACCGTTACACCAGTGCATGACTTGCGTCTTTGCAGGGTGGCACCGGAGGATTGAGGTTTTCAAACATCACATGTAGATTTGGACAAGCACTATCTATAGGGGTCTAAGCTGAGAAGAGATCAGGGGACGGGGATACAAGATGTTACCAGGTCAAGGGATTTTCTTCATCTTAGACCAGCTACTAGTGCAGCTCCAATCAGTTCATATATTTGTGCTCTGAATTGCACTATAGAATGCCCCAAATTTAGTTTTCTTCACTAACCCAACGGGAGGGCACAGACACTACTACTGGGATTAAATTAGCTTTAAAAAAAAAAAAAAAAGGGTGGGCACTTTGAGAACAGACAGTACTCTGTCAGCCAGGGTCAGTTCTTAAAAGGAATCTGTATATAATGCCGGATAGCGGCCGCCAGTATCCTGACTACATCCTGTTCTTAAGGGGTCTTTTGCACAAAGGACGGTGGGTCTGGGCTCTTCCCAACATCCTCCAGACATGGTGCATGCACCAAAAATGGAGCTTCAATCTATTTGTAAGCTATGCTATCCTATTACCCATACCCCACCATGAACCACACTCCTGGAGCTGGACTAGTATGTGTTTAGCTCTTTTATAATGTATCCTCAGCCAGCCTTATTCCCCAAACTGCATGGTTGTAATGGTGAACATTTTATAGTGTCGAAGCTGGATTATTGGCTGAGACAAGATCAGTTTAAAATTGAATCGCAGTGACACAATCTTGCGATTGGCCGCAAGACGCCATCTTGGAACTGAGATAGCAAGACGCCATTTTGCGAATGGCCGCCTAAGCGCAATTTTAGATAAACTCACACTTTAGTACATGTGGCGATATTACTATTAGCATCATGCGATTGCATCTGTGACCATCGCCATAAGTTAAGGCGATTCACCAAAAGCCCATTTCATGACTTTACGTAGTTTGGGTGCTCTGGATAAAGCAGGGCCGAAACCAGGATTTTTGTCACCAGGGGCAAGACAGTAATTTGGTGCCCCCCCTGGTAATTCCCCCTGCAGCAGTGCCCCTATAGTAATGGCCCCTGAGGTAATGCCCATATAGTAATGCCCCTGTAGTAGTGCCCCCATAGCAATGCCCCTGTACTAGTGCCCATATAGTAATACCCATGTAGTAGTGCCCATATTGTAATGCCCTCATAGTAATGCCCATATGTTAATACCCCCAAAGTAATGCCCCTATAGTGCCCACCATACAGTAATGCCCCTGTAGTGCCCATGCTCCCATATTAATGCCCTTGTGGTAATGCCTCTGTAGTGCCCATGCTCTCATAGTAATACATCTGTAGTGCCCATGCCCCATAGTAATATCCCTGTAGTGCCCATACAGTAATGCCCCTGTAGTGCTCATGCCCCCACAGTAATGCCCTTGTGGTAATGCCTCTGTAGAGCCCATGCCCCAATAGTAATGCCCCTGTAGCGCTCATGCCCCATTAGTAATGCCCCTTATTGCCCATGCCCCCATAGTAATGCCCCTGTGGTAATGTCCATGTCCCCATAATAATGCCCCTGTAGTGCAGCTAAAAAACAAAACAAAACAAAACAAAACAAAACAAAACAAAAAAAAAAAAAAAAAAAAAAAAAAAAAAAAAAAAAAAAAAAAAACTTACCTTGAACCCTGCTCCTGCATCCAGCATCGCGTCCGGTCTGCTGGCTGCTCCTCGGAACTATGGGGGAGACATCATTACGTCTCTCCCATAGTGCCCGTGGGGAGAGCCGGAAGCTGGAGTTCGGGAGAGAACTCCAGCCTCTGGCTCCGGCTACACCGCGTCGCTGCAGAGAAGGAGCCGGGCGCCCGGTGGTAATAAATATTACCAGCGGACGTCCGGCTTGGAGCCGCTCTGCAGCACCGGGCTGGAGGTCACTGGCACCAGGTGCAGCGGCGCACCCGGTACACGTGCACCTCCAGCCCCCCCCTAGTTGCTGCCCTGGATAAAGTGTATATTATTATAATTCCCCTAAAGGATATATTTCAGAAATGGCTGTACAGGATGTCAAAATTCGATTGCATTAGCTGACCAGAGCAAATGGCCACGTGACAACTAGCCTGTGTAGACAAGCTTCCTGGACATAACGTCTGCTCTCACTCCAGGTGGCCCTGCTCGAATACAGCAAGAGGGTTGTTTGTAGCACCTTACATTATCAGGCTTCCTACAATAAAATACCTTCAAAGCCAAGAGTGTTATCTGAGGTTTGGGTCTTGTAGCTGTGCTAATTTGCATTTACACAAGAACCTGGGAGAACAAAGGACTGTACTTTTGAGCCTGGGAAGGGTGGGGGCTGCTGAGAGAGGGGGGCGGGTGGAACTATAAGGCTCAGCATTCCACACTGCTAGGTGTTCACTTAGTTTAAGTGAGATTTAAGTGCACCATTTCTCATACACACATTAATACACACAATTGCGCTGGTAACTAATCGCATATTAGCGAATGCATACGATCCTATATGAAAACGCTGTTTATTAGCTTCATGCGCACGCGTCTGCCCCAAGTTAACTAGCGTCTTTACATCACACCCGCATACTTACACATTACATATTCACATAAAAGGTTTAATAAGCTTTAAAGTATAAGATTTAAGTTTGTTCATTTAGCATAAATGCTGTGAAATAAAGATTATTTGGTAACTAAGGTTTTATACATAAGTAAGCAGTGATTGGTATTGTACTGATGCGTACTCTTTCAACAGTATTCTGGTACCATAGGTGTGGAGATCGCATCATGCATTCTCAACTTATGGACCGCAGAGACTTCAAGCAACAAAATGTACATTATATGAACAACTGCCAGGATGTTGCATGAGGCAGGAAACCAGAGACCCCCAGTTGTTAGAGGCTGGGTTGTGTATTTGAATCAACCTGTTAAATGCCTTGTAACATATGCCCTCTGCGTTACGACCAATGGTATTAGCAACAAACTTCTCTATTGTGCTGTTTATTTCTGGGGGGTATAAATATGCTCTGACCCTGGGTTCCTAGTCTTTGTGCTGAATGCTAATTGACGAGGGGTTTCTTGCTGATGCCTAACATCTGGACCAGAGAGCGCTGCGTATGTATAATTGTACTTGGGTCTGTATAATCTCTTTGCGCTAAGATTATATGAGGATCATAGCATGTAACTGCTGTACTTTTACTTGAATAATACTTTGTGCTTTGGAACCACATGTTCTAAGTCTGGAGTCTATTTACTGGATGACTGCGTACGCAAATTAGCGTCATCCTTAGAGGTTTATAGGAAGGATATTAGAAGGTATAGGCAGGGGTATAAAGAGGTTCAAAGGCAGTATCCTTAATAGCGACACCAATTGTCACTACGACTGCTAAATCTGCAGACCTGCAATATTCTTGCGTGGTTTTGCGAAGTGTGACTTCAAACATACCAAGCACATTTCAAGGTGCACAAAACAAGTTCCACTCTATGGAAACACCCCTGTAGTAGAATACTGCACTTAGGTTTACAGTTTACCAGATAAATCCAGAATGGCACCCTGGGTAGCACTAAATGGTTACATTAAATGCTATCCTACCACTAAGACCACTCTGAAATCATAAGGGCACAAAATTAGTTTGATTACATTTGAGACTTTAGTGATTTGAAAGCATAATTCAACATGTAAAAAAAAAAAAACTAGAAAATTTTTTGTAGGAGTCCAAATGAAAGGTGTAAGGAGTCCCATTATAAGAGGATCTCTGAGGTGGTGGAGAATATAAGAAAGCCTTTTGTGCGAGGAGAAAGCAGTGTATGTCCCTGTAAGTGCAGCCCGCTCAACTTCCCATTTAAATTCATCTCACATATGAAATTTTGTTTGCAATTCAGTGCAAATTAAATCGCACAATCCTAATCCACATTTTACGAGTACTCTATATTCACCTAAGCAAATACCACTGACCAGTGCAATCTTCTGCCCTGCCTCATACACTGACATTTTAGCCTGGAATTGCCAGAAAAACAAATGCACTTGCAGAAAAGTGGCCATGTATTACAATGAGAGAATGCGGGCTGAAGGGTCACACTTTTGCAAGATCACTTTTACAGAGCCTTAGGTCTTTCCTGTGGTCCCTACCTGTGGATATTTGGTGTAGAGAAGGTAATCATCCATTGTTGGAGGCCATCAGAAACCAGGTGTCTAAGTGACCATCATTGCTACTGGTGTCTGCTTATATTTGGGAGATTACTTCTGACATTGGGCCTAAGTCGGTGTTTAACTCTATGGCGATTTTTATGCAGTTGAGCAATCAGTGGTCTGCACATGTGTCACTACCGCATCGTGCACGCACAGCAAATTGCTATTGAGCTCGATGTGAGGATATTCTAGCAGTTGATTTACAGGAAGATAGTTTTGTGGGTGGTTACAGGGAGTTCCTGCCAAAACGCAAGCGCGTTGGGCCGTTTTTAGAGCGTGTCAGGCTGTTTCCTGGGCGTGTACTAGCCAGAGTCTGCGATCGAGCACACAGAGAACAAAGCTCCAGCGTCCGTTACCTCAGCCATTCTGAGTGACCATAGACTCACTCCAGGAGTCCATGTTTTCAGGATCTGCTTCCCTGTTTGTGTACACAGTTGCGGGCAGCTGTGAGTGCTCCGGTGGGCATCTCAATACAAATTCTGCCGGCTGATGCATTGCATTTTTTAAACATTGTTAGGCGGCAAAATTCACAAATGCATTTGCATTAGCGTGCAGCTCTGAATCAGGTCCATTGAGCACATTCAGGGTAACCTGCATCATCAAATCTAGGCAATTATATGGCAGATTGCGCTCTTACCAAACAGTTATACACTATGTAGACAAGTGATTGGTCAATGACAGCAAATAGATAAAAGATTTTACCGACATCGGTACTTTGTAGGCCCACCACGTGCAGCGATTACTGCAGACACCCTTCTTGGCAAACTGTCCACAAGTTCCTGGACAACAACAGGCGGTATGTTTTGCCATTCCGCCTTATATACAGTGACCAACTGTGACTCTGAAGGTCGAGTCGGCCTAGAATGCAACTGTCGCTCCAATTCATTCCTAAGGTTCTCAATGGGGTTAAGATCTGTACTCGGAGCTGGCCGGTCCATCCAAGTTACCAATCTTCTGTATACCAGTCCAGCGTCACCATGGAAACATGACAGGTGGTATTGTCGTCCTGATATAAACATTTGTTGTTTCTGTAGAACTGCAAGTGCATGGGCCTCTCTACTAAGCGTTCTTGTCAAAACCACCACATTAGTGGCCATTTGGAACTTGTGTGCAGTGGTATGAATTTCACTTGCACGGGGGTGTCCGAACAGTTTTGTCTGTATAGTGTATAAATCCACCAGAAAAGGGATGAGAGCCAATAAGAACATCGCACAGCAGAGCTTTGTTTTAATATTACATTGTACTACAATTGAATCTCTTGTATAGGAAAGGCTTTGTCAATTAGCTGACAAAGACCTCTGAACACAGGTTTGCCTGCCATTATCTGCATAGAACCTTAACACTGCTCCATTTATCATTATGGAAAGGAAGTGGGGGAAATAATAATGTTCTCTGTGCAATACCTCCTGCCAATCTATCCTACTAATTAGCTAAAGAAAAGATTTGAAACAATTACCACTTAAAACTCTTTATACACCATTCAAATCGCATGGATTTAAGTGATTTCATTGTTCCAAAAAAAAAAAACACAACATTTTTTACATTCATTTAAATGCTAATGTGTTTTTCAGAGTACATTTTGTAAATCTAGCAGCGCAGATCATTCAGTCATGTGCAGTGTTTAAATGAGTGGTTACAGATTTGTAGTGCGCCTTTCTCTAATAGACACGGTTACATTGCAATTTGTATTCACCTCTATTTCCCGCAGGAGGCTATGAAGGTGTACAGATGGAGCAGAGTTTATTTCAGTGGATTGCTTACTGTAGCAGAAACTAATACAGTATTTGCAATTTATCAGTTTGAGATTTTTTTTCACAGGATCACATGGACAATTGTTGCCAGTGGGTTAAAAAAAAAAAAAAAAATAGATTTCTACATGCCTTCAGTTTTAGTACCTGAGAGTGAAAAGGAGATTTGAAGAGTCTATACATGGGGCCTGATTCAGACCCGCTCGTGAGCACACAGCGCTCGCAAGCGGGTCGATTTTCCCCCACTGCCTCTGGTGTGCGCATGCACGAGCCCCAGCAAGCAACGGCCGCTCCGGGGCTCACTACAAGACGGGGCGGCTGTCGATGCTGACAGCTCGCCCCGTTTTGTAGGCGGGGAGGGGGAGTGGCTGCACAAACGCAGGTATTCCCTTAGGAACACCTGCCGTTTGTGGGCGGCAATACTGACATCACTCGTGATGTCAGTAGTGGACTTCCTGCTCTATTAGAGCAGGAAGTCCACTTGGGCTTGCGGGAGCAGAGACCCTCCCACAGGGTCTCGACGCAAACCCAATGGATGCGATAATCGCGACCATCGCCGGGCCGCTCACACTAGCTGTGGGTTGTCACCCACAGCTTTGCGAGCGGCCTGGAGGCCGAAACTATAAAAAATAACGCCCTGATTCAGAGCGAGCGCCTCTGAATCAGGCCCATAGTCCTTAATTGTGTAACAGAATGGCAAACAGACCTTGAACTTAAGACAGGTGTTGTCTGTAACAGTGGGCACATTAAGCATTCATTATGGGCCAAATACCATTTAAAACAAGATCAGCAGAAAATATAGCTTGGTAAGCAGCACTATAGTATATATGAAGGGGGTCTTTTCCTGTTAAATGCAATTCGACTAAGGCAGAGATCCCTGCGATGTGTATCTGCGCTTAGTGTTTCTGCAATGATTGACCAATGATTCTGAGCATCAAAAGTAGTGATGATGGATTCCCCTCAGACGAATTGCAGATATGAAGGACATATTTAAAGATCCTCACTTTTTAAAGCCGAGTATTAACTTAGAATTGATTCTTGTTAAATAATCATACTATTAAATCGCATGCAGTTTTCTTTGTTAACATCACTTATATTCGCCAATAAACTGTATATCTATATTTTAATATAATAGACTCTCAGAGTAAATTTACTGATTGCCATTGAATCATATAAAGATGCAAAAGGGGTATATTTACTAAACTGAGTGTGTTTTTAGAAGTGATGTTGACCATAGCAACCATATTCTAGCTGTTATCTTCTAGAAGGTGCTAGTTAAGTGTGAAGTAGAATCTGCTATGGCCAACATCTCCAATTCTAAATACTCTCACTTTAGTAAATATACCCCAAAGGGTCACAGCTATCCATATAAGCATTGTGGTCATTGACTGTCAAACAGTGAAGACAGTTCATATAAGTACAGGCACATACAAGGCAGCCCAAATAATTAACTGCAGCTGGGAAAACAAAGGGCAGGAAGGGCCCAACTTGCAAGAGATTTTATAATCTAGTAGGAAAAAGGGAGTGCTGACATGAGGAGAAGGTACGGCTCTGAGTCTCTCCAACAAAGAGTGGATCATTAAAATAAATGTTAACAGTGGGTCGCCCAGCCTTCAAGTGGAAGGGAGTTCCATAGATGTGTACTGCTGGCATGGGAGAAGTCTTGTAGGCATAATGCATTATTCACTGCAGTAAACTACTACATTTGTAGCCAATTCTCTGGCCTGCTCCAGTCCTAAGTGCCAATCATGCTCACATTAAACCTGAAAAGCCAAAGGATACAGTTACTGTTAAGTCCCAATTTTAGACCACAAAACTGCAATTTCCACTTTTTTTCTAGTCTCCATCAGAGAAGATACCAGAGTTACACACTGTGGAAGTCTTGTATGACTGCTATTCTCATATAGGACGGGATGTACTAGGGTACATACCGCCAGTCACCGCAACCTTACTAATCAAATATGTGATTAGTATCGTAAAGGACAGCTCTTGCGATAAGAGCTGCCCTTTGCTAAGCAGCAGACGCCAGGTGACTGGGTCTCCGTGGGACCCCACCACATCTGAGCCTCGGGAACTTCCTGCTGGTGACTTGTGCAGGAAGTCCCGGGCTCCTCCTCCCTGCACCCAGAAGATAATTTAGGAGGAGTAGGAGGCAGATTACCCAGGAGGAGCACGGGCCGGCAACCAGGACACTCGAGTGGGGGGCCAGTGCTGGGCAACGGCGAAGAGTCGGGAGTGGGGTGCGGCAAGAAGCCCATAGGCTTCTATAGGGCAACACCAGGTTTTTCTGGCGTTACCCTCTGCACCGATAAAAGGGTGGCTAGAGCTTAGTACATATGGAAATGCGGTAAAACTGTTTTTTTACTGCATTTTTCCTTTAGTACATCCCGGTCCTAATGAGAACAAAGTAGTCAAATATGTTATATGCCACTACCTCAAAATTGCTCAACTCTTCCCTCCTTCTAGGAAAACTTTGGGATGTCTATAGCAGTGATAACCATCTCCCCCTTTAATAGCCGCAAGACCAATTTATTAATGTACCATAAAAATATTTTTCTCCACAGAGACTGGGACATAGACTTATGCCTCTCTTCCACCAAAAACCCAGGTCAGACACCATTTATACAGCACCATCGATCTGGATTATTCTCAGGTCAGCCCCATTCACACTGAACCTGGGTCTGCCCTGCTAAACTTGTGAGCTCATAAAAAGTGGGAGGCGACTGCTTCACAACAATCAGCTCATTTTAGGCATGACCCAGGTCGGATAACCCGGGTTGCGCCATTTACACTGCACCATTACCCAGGTCCATCCTGGATCCGACCCTGGTAGCTACCTGGGTTGGATTGCTGAGTCACTTGACCTGGGTTACCCTTTTACACTGAGGTGCAACCTGGGTAGACCCAGCAAAAACCTAGTGTAAAAAGGGGTATAAGATTACCTCCTTTCCTACCCTTTTGGAGTGTCCTGGGTCTGGATTTCTGCTCCGATTTTGAAAACTTATTTCAAAGGACTCAAAGTCCTCCAAGCCTACTCCCCACACTGATCCAGACATGAATTTGTAGATTTTCTGGATCCAGAAGATCCACTTAAAAATTATATGGATATGACCCCAAGAGTTACCCAACATCTCCTTACACACTCCTTTCCTAAGACACAAGATATAAACAAATACCTGACCCTCACCATTATTTTACCCCATATCCACTAATCTGTGACTGGCATTCCATTGACTAAACCATCCCAGTTTCCATCGTGTATGCTGTTTCCTAGCTTATCCACACCCTGAAACCCCCACAATTGTTACACTGGTGTATCTTACAAAACCCACTATAATCCTTAACCATATTTAGCCTGAGAAAAGCTAATAAGAGTTTCCAAAGCTTCAATAATCCTATACAGCAACAACCATTCCTCCTAGTCAAACACTTTAGTTGCCAGTTACACTACCACTCTGCTGATTTGTTGCCTCTTAAATGTTAAGTTAATTTGGGTAAGGTCACCTATAGGTTTCATTACAGAAGGTTTTCTTTTTGCACTATAACTTATATTGAGAACAGCTGTTTAATATGTTTTTGCTTAATAGAAAAGTAAACATGCCGATTCATGGTCGCTTTGTAGTGAATTAAAACATTTAGACACATTTATGAAGGTGTGTTACAAAAGATAGTCAATAGGTCGACACCAGATGTCGAGAGGCAATAGGTCAACAGGGTCAAATGTCAGTCAAAAGGTCTACATGGACTAAGGTCGACAGTCAAACGTTTGACATGGTAGACAATTATTTTAACCCTAACCCTCCCTAGTGTCTAACCCCCTCCCTAGTGTCTAACCCAGATGTTCCCAAACACGATCATCAAAGCACCCCAACAGTTCAGGTATGAGAGATCTCAATGGCTGAGCACAGGTGGTCTGAGGTACTAATTAAATCACCTGTAATCAAGCATGCATATCCTTAAAACCTGGACTGTTAGGATGCCTTGAGGACTTTGGGAACCTCTGGTCTAACCCTCCCCCTGGTGCCCAACCCCTTCAGTAAGTGCCTAAACCTAAAAATAATGAAAAACTGTAAATTTGTGTGTTGACCATTTGACCCTGTCGACCTATAGACTGTATCTAGACACACTAGATATCCTATCCAGATGCCTATTCATGTCAGGTGCTGACTGGTTACCAAGCAAAGGTTATAGAAGGCCAGAATACAGGGTTCATTTGTTTTGAGTGTCAAACAGATGCATTAAATCACTCTAATAGGAGTTTTTCCCTGCATAAAACAGGATAAAAATGAGGATTAAGAGTATCAGTTGGGGGAAATGAAGATAAAAAAAAGGGGACAAGTCCCATGTGTATAGTGATGACTGTCTTAGTTTTTCTGGGATACTCTACATGTATTTTACTCCTAGAAAATCCTCTAAAACAAATGAACAGTATGGTCAGGTCTCCCTGTAAAGTGTCCATCCACACTAAGGTAACTCACCCATGATACTGTGTCCAGAACCATACCAGAATGACATACAGCTGAAGGGCTGTATTATAGAACTCAGAAGTAAAGCTTTCTGTTCTGTGGATACGCCCTTAGAACTGCTCTTTAGGGACAGATGGAACCCTAAAAAAAGATAAGACATTTTAATTTTTTAATTCCTTAAGTCTGAACCACCATGAAAGTGAAATGTGGAAACTTACCTCCAGGCCTAAAATAGCCAGTGTGAGGATTCAAACTTCCCCAAGAAAGATTCCAGTCAAAATCATCATTCATACTTTTCCATCCACACAATCCATGTTCAAACCCACAGACAAGCTCAGGGTTGGTCTTCACCTTTGAACTTCTTCCCATGTATGGTATTTGCCAATTAATTTCACGTAATGCTGGCAGAGATTCAGAAGCTGTTATTTTGAAAAACAAGTTATGTAAGGCACTTCTACTTTGCTTAATCTTATTCCCCAGTGTGAGCACAACATCTTTTCTTGTGTTGCTGTGTGAATGAGTTTGTTGATTGGCATTTTTCCATCTTTGAGATCGTTCAGTTCTAGAGCCATAGGATTTCCCCGATTTTGAAGCAAGTAACGACTCAGACAAGGACCTCTTCCCAACTGTTTCAAGAAGCTTCTTGTTTAGGTTGGTATAAGCTGGATCTTCTGGATAAGTAAATACCTGAATATGTGCAGAACCATTCCATAGGTCTTCACTGGTAGTCTGCTCTGGTGTCAGAGTGCTTTGGGAGCTTGCAGGAGTTTGAGTGGAAGTGTCTTTTATTTCAAGGTTTTGCATAGTGCCTATTCGAACAGAGGTCTGTAATAGATCAGTCAACGAATGTGCAAGAATAGTTGGCACCACTGTAGCGATGACTGATGTCTTCATTGCTGATAAGGTTCCCTGCACAATTGCATTTTCATTGCTTTCCTTTATTTCTTCAGTAGAGTTTGCTGATGTAAAGGTTTCTTCTAGTTTCTTAGATTCAGGCATTGGTGTTCCTTGGACAAGACCCAATGTAGCTTCAGTAACAGGAATCCCTCCTTGAAGTCCCGTAGATGCAGTCGTAGAATGCTTTTTCCTATGTTCATTGGAGCAACCAATTACAAATTTAGCAGTCCGACTAAATTGTGCAGATTCCTCCAAATCTCCAGGTATAGCTAAGCCAGTAACTACCTCAAGTGACGCATTCCAGACATCTCCAACTCTTGATTGAAGCTCAGATTCCACAGACATAGCCATGCTTGTAGCAGACCAGGGTGTGGGCTTCCCACTGCTTAAGTTAGGACTACTTGTCTCTGAAATTGATGGTGTGCTATTGGAGTTTAAGGCAGGAGCAGAAACGGCATGAAACATGGTCTCTTTTTCAGAGACTTCATTCAATGTAGTTTGGGGCTTGGATAGTTCAGTGTAGGAAAACGTGGCAGCTTGGCTGATCATGGATTGTTGACTGGTGGGCGAGGGTTCAGATTTATTAGTGAAGGGCTGGATGGTAGCTGGAGTGGTTTTGCTAAACACCACCTCTGTGAGGTTCACATCTTCATTGAAGGATGTTTCGGGACAGTCATACGCAACTGGAGAGTCACGTGTCAATATTTCATGGTCACCTACAAGAGATTAATACTCAGAAAATAAAAAACAGTTTCATATATTTGATAAGAGCACAGTCAAATCATTGCATATTGTAATTGCTATTTATTACGGTGCTTAGACCTGACATACATGTGCAGCAATCAACAAGACCTACTTTTAGAGCATTTTCCATCTGTTATGCAAAACTTTGATGGAAGCAGTGTTGTGTAGTCAGAGCCGTAACTAGACTTGTTGGTGCCCTGTGCCAGAGAGCATTGGAGCCACCCCCCCGCATCATTTTTTAAATAAGGACATGATAGTGCACCTGAACGAGGGCCATGGCCTCATGGGGAAGGGCCAGGGAAGAGATAGGGGTACTCCTGGGGCAGCCAGAAGATGTTGGGGATAAAAGAGGAAGCTACAAGTGAGAATGATAATAAACAGGAAAATGGGCAGGCCCAAACAGCGGCCTCTGCCCTGCGCCATGGCACTGGTTGCACTACCCTAGTTACGGCCCTGTGTGTAGTCACCAAAACACATACACGCACACACACACACGCACACACAGATCAGTCATATGAACCAACACCTTTATTAGGGATGGAGTTAACCAAAAAAGCAAAACTGAAAACAGATCTAATACAATAAATTGGGCTCACAACAATTTACCAATTGCTTGCAAGGTCGATTTTACTTTCTACATCACGTAATCTCCTGACCTTGGTGGTGGCTGTCTGACTCTGGCAGTACGACTGCCAGTAACAGCGTTGATTGCATCATCGCTCAGTTTGACCCAGTCAGACTGGAACTGTTCGACAATCAGCAACTTCATAATTTCTCCAATTATAAGAAGGAGATAAGTACATGGCTCTCCATATGCATCCATGTGTGGGTATTACAGACCTTTCTTCTCTAGGACCTGCAGTGGCAATGAAAACCTGGATTGACCTTTCTGCAGAATTACAGGTTCTCACTCCAATTGAAAATTAAATTCAAAGTTCAGATCCTTTGCCGTGTAAAGTTAGTCAGTGTTTGTCCTGCCCATGTGCCGTCACAGCAGTGAAAATGACGCATTGGGATTAGGGATCTGCAACCAAGTAACAAGCAGTTTTCCCTGCATTACTCTCCCATGCAGTAACTCAGCAAGT
Organism: Taudactylus pleione; assembly: GCA_031769625.1. Classification (NCBI taxonomy): domain Eukaryota; kingdom Metazoa; phylum Chordata; class Amphibia; order Anura; family Myobatrachidae; genus Taudactylus; species Taudactylus pleione. Next base: position 367,214 of record JAUIMM010000104.1, on the reverse strand, counting down.
GAACTCTGGGCAGTGGCATGGAAAACCTTGATGCGCCCATTGCCTTATTACTTAATTTTCTCAGTTTGCCTTTTCTTGCATGACTAATGCGATAAAACATTGCACCTGTTCCTGTACACCACTAATGGATTTGCGCGCTATATCTTGTGAAAAAAACGCTAATCAAGAAAAAAAATTAAAAAAATTCAAAGGCAGAGGAAAGTGACTGAGCAGCTCCATGCATCCCACTACGCAACAATTTACACTGCTGTGATTCGAGATGAATACAAATCCTAGGTCCCCAGTACACTACAAGTCTGTTGGTGCGCATTTGCATTGCAAAGAAGATGCTAAAATGTGAAAGTCTGCAACTAGCTATCCGTGGTGCAGCATCTGTGTTACACCACACATCTCACGCCGTAGGCGCAAAAAAAGATAGATGAGGACACATCTGTACTGTAGCAATTAACATGATCAGTAATTAGAGGAGTGAAATGTTTAGCAACCAGCAACGTCAATAGCAAGTTTCTCTCATGCAGTGTTATCGGGAAGAAGCTGGCTTCAGTGGTGGCCTATGTGATGCCGCTGTCATATATTTGACAGGAATAACTGCTTTAACCATCACACCCATGCCCAGAAACCAATAGGTCACACAGGCATTGCTTGGTGCTCACAATTCCTTGATGAACGACGTGCAAGCTGTGTGAAGTGTGCCTGCAGCCGGTCTGGGACAAGATGGCCGACACCTCTACCATGCAGTGATCGTTCATCTTTTATCCTAAGCATAGTGAGGAGATTGGCTCAAGACTTCTAGAAAATCACACCTATCCTCTTGTCAGAAAATCACGTAATTGTGCTTCAATGGCGGAAAAGCCGGAAACCTAGTAAATGTATTGAAAAGGCCATAAACCATGTAAAGTAATAAAATTGCCGGAAACCATATTAACGGGCATATTTAACAATTTTTACTAAATTATTGTAAAAGCAGATGTTTTCACACTTAAATGTACTCTAGGGCAATTGTAGGGGAATTTGTGAAATTCTCCTTCAAACCCTAATTATCAATTTTTTTTTTTAGTAAGCAGATCACATGTCTCCTAACTAATTGTATTTCAGATTTCCTCAGATTGAATACATTTTATATTAAAAAAAAAAAAAAAAAAAAAAAAGGGAGGTCTTGAGATATCGCCACCTGGAGATGACGTTATTAACAGCAGCGGCTCATATCCTCTTGAATGAGGGGCGCTGCTGCTGGTCCAGCCAGGTCCCAGCACCTGCGCAATGGATCTGGCAGGCATTGGGATTGGCACATGTACACAAGCAGCGGTGGCCCCATGCATGCGCCTAATTCTGACTTCTAGGGACTGCATCAGCTGCAACCCCTAGAAGCCAGGTAGGGCTGCCCGAATGGCACAGCAGCAGCTTACACCAGAAGCCGCTCTCTACTAATCGCAGCCTGGACGGGCAGTCACAGGAGGAGAAAACACCTCCCCCTGTAGCTTGCTGTGCGTGACTGGCAGGTAGACCTACTAATGGAAAGCCACTGCCAGTCACGGTGCAACTGGCTCACTGAGGAGATTGATTTTACTGAGGGAGGCTGTAGACCCATGGGAAAATCCGCCATGGGTTACCAGGTCTTTCCCCCATTTCAATGACTCCTGCTCTGCTCTGACAGAGCAGGGAGTCAGTGCCTGTGATCTGCTTTATGTCTAATAGCACCCCTATAGGAGAGTAGGTTAGTTAGTACATACCTTTAGTGCAGTCAGGATCTTCACTGGTGCCGGTCTTCCGGCATCGGGATTTGAACCGCCGGACATGTGTCTGGCAGTAAATCATACCGATCGGATCACCCAAGAAGTGCGGGGGAGAGGATTTGCAGACGGAGATAGCTCTGTCCCTGCATGCAATATTTCATACATCCTTGAGATGCGGATTGTGATAAATATGCCCTTGAATGTATTGAAAAAGCAGGAAATCATACTAAGTGCATTGAAATAGCCACACACAAGAGCCAGATAAAGATACGCACACTTCAATATATACACACTGAACTCACAAAAAAAAAACCACGCTATATCTACACTAGAGTTATAGCTTTTTCAATGCATTTACGATAATTTCCGGGGTTTTTTTCATTACATTTACTATTGCTTCTTATTCAATACACTTTACATGGTTTCCGGATTTTACTCACACCCTTCAATGGGACAAACAAAACAAGAAGCATTGTGTTGCCCTGAAGTAACGGCAGGGAGATGAGCTATCACAAGCATGGCACAGATATGTAGTCAGACTTCCAATCTAGTCAGACACCAGAAAACGTAGTTGATCAAAGTCTGCAGCAACAGTGTAAGAGGCTGGTTTGAACGGATATGTAAATGACAATCTAGCTAATAGTCTGGCTTGGCTTTTCCCAGTCCGTTAGATACGAATAGTATTATCAAAACTTAGATCTGTGCACAAAGTAAACTTGTGTTTCCAGAGGTAAAGGTCTCCCCTCTTTAGTAGCCCTCATACACCCTTGTGCTCCTTTTCCCACTTTTAAGCACTTTCTTTTAGTGTCCATGAGCAAAGTAAATGCAACAAGCCTTTCCATGTGGTCAATATGGTGCGAAATATGTGCCCACCACAATCTGAAGCATCAGAAGAAGCAATTGCAAGTAAAGAAGATTTAAACAATAGATTTGACAGTTTTGAAGCTATGTTGTCCAGCAGCTGGCAAGTGTAGGCTTGTGGTGCCGTAAAGTAGTACCCAAGAGGCTCCACTACTAACTAATAAATATTGCATAGAAGAAGGAGACTCCAAGGAAAGGCTGCAATTAGTGGCGTCATAAGGGGGGGGTGGGCCACACCCAGGTGACACCAAAGTGCCGACTCCCCCCTCAGTGAAGGGAGTCGGGTGCTGCACTGTAAAATTATGTGCAGCACTCGACTCCTGACAATAAGGGAGCCAGCACTGCCCGCAGAGTGGTCCCTGGGTGCAGCCCGCATCTCTGGGACCCCCCCTCCACCCGAGTTTTCCAGTTACAGGGTTTGGCCTGTGAGACCATGCCACCTTTCGCAAGGCTATGCCTTTCTCTCAACGCACGGCTTCGCCGTGCTCCCTAAAGGCCTCCCCGCACCAGGTGCAATAGCGGGGAGGGATGCCACTAGGTGCAATGTCTACATGCATGTGGCCAGAGTGCCCCTGTGACTAGGGTTGCCACCTATCAAATATACCAGGGCTGGAAAAGTCTTCCTACTTGCCAGGTCTACTAGTGTTAACATGAAAAAGGCAAACCTCCTTACTACCAAAGCCAAGGGCCACTACTCCCTGCTCCTTCTCAAGCTCCCTGCTGCGTTTAACACTCTGGACCACCCTCTCCTCCTGCAAATCCTTCACTCTCTCGGTCTGCATGATACTGCCCTCTTCTGGCTGTCCCTCTGCCTCTCTGACATTCTTTCTCCATCTCATCTCATGACCACCTCCACTACTGGTAGGTGCCCCAAGATTTTGTTCTTTGACCTCTCCTTTTCTCCCTCTATATGTCCTCCTTAGATGAGCTCATCAACTCTTTTGGCCTCCAATATCGTCTCTATGCTGATAACACTCAGATCTACCTCTGCCCCTCTCTCCTCACTCTTATCTCTGTCTATTTCTTCCTGGATGTCCCAGCGCTGTCTTAAACTTAACATGTCTAAGACTGAGCTGATCATCTTCCCACCCTCCCCAATAACCTCACTTCCCACAATTTCATTATCTATTGACGGCAGGACCATCTCCTCTAGCCCACAAGTGCATGGTCTTAGAGTTATCCTGGACTACGCCCTCTCCTTCAAACCACACGTTCAGTAGCTCTTAAAGTCCTGCAGTCTCCATCTCAGAAATATCAAACCCTTTCACTCCAGAGGTAAAGACCCTCATCCATTCTCTGGTCATCTCCAGATTGGATTACTATAACCCTACTTTCTGGCCTCCTTGCCTCACATCTCTCTCCACTCCAATCTATCCTCAATGCTCCTGCTCAACTCATCTTCCACTCCAAACATTCTACATCTGCCTCCACTCTCCTTACACTGGCTCCCTTTCAAAATCCAATTCAAACTTCTCACAAAGCACTGTTCCAATCCACTTCTATTTACTTCTCTGACCTCATCTCCTTTCACGCTGCCATCCACCCACTTCGCTCCACAATAAATTGTGCCTCTGCCAACCGATTACTTCCTCCTACTCCTGTATCCTAGATTTTGCCCGAGCTGCTCCCTACCTTTGGAATTCTCTCCCTACCAGATTCTCCACCTATCTGCTGATCTTCAAACTGTCTCTCTAGACCCACTTTATTAAAGCTCTCATCCTAAAGCATTGTTTCATGGGGATGCAGTCAGGAAGCAGACTGTTGAAATGCCGACCGCCGGCTTCCTGACTGTCTAATCCCGGCAGGGGTCTAATGATAGGCGTCGAAATCCTGACGCCCATCATTAACCCTACACTGGGATCCAGACGCCCGAACGTAGGTAAGCTGCGCACGGACAGCCATGGGGTGGGTTAGGTTAGGGGCTCTGTGGTGGATGGGGGACTTAGGGTTAGGCACCCCCGTGGGAGTATTAGGGTTAGGCTACAGGGACGAGAGGGGGGGGGGGTTCAGTTTTATTCCCTAAGGGGGGGTGGTTAGCGTTAGGCACCCCAAAGGGAGGGTTAGGAGGGGGGGGACAGGGTTAGTGCTACTTACCTAAACCCCATGTCGGGATCCTCACTGCTGCCGGTCTTCCGGTGTCGGGATTTGAACAGACGGCCACATTCCGCTCCATGCTCCTCTTCACTATCTACCCTACCTGTATCATCCCAGTCTGCCTGCCCCTCCCCTTTAAAATGTAAGCTCTCACAAGCAGGGCCTCTTCCCTCATGTGCTTCTCCTTCCACTATCATTTACTTCTAACTCCCCACAACAGCACCTAACACTTGATTGCTGACGCCCTGCTGCTTATTTCAGTTATATGTAACAATATTTAGAAACCATGTCCTGCATTATTTTGTACTATTAAACAAATGAGCAAACAAGAAAAAAAAGTTAAGCACTTTGTAAAGCACCGATGAACCATATAAATAAAGGATAATAAACTATCCATTCATTCAAAAGTACTATGAGTGACTGCAGGAACTAACACTATCTTCGGATGGCATTATCCCACCCCTTTCTATAGGAAGAGGGTCTGGATTACAGTGTGTTGCATTGACAGGGCCGTAACTAGGCGTTTGCAACTAGTGCCACAGCAGAGAGTGCAGGGCTCGGTGGGTGGTGCCGATGCTGCCTGACAGGCCTTAGCATCTGGCTATCAAGGTGCCTGGCACGGTTCCCTGCAGCCAGTACCGCTGAAGCGTCCATTAGATGCTCCAGACAGGTACTATGCAGCCTGTACAGTCAGAGTCCTCAGGACACACTGGTCAGCACTGCACTCACTGGTGCTGCCAGCCCTGCCCAACATAATGACATCAGGTGCTCAGGGAGCAGCCTGGCACAGGGCGCATTTGAGCCCTATTACGGCACTGTCCATTGGGATCTCTCCACTTCCCCCATCCCGCACAGTGTATGGAAACATTCAGTGTAAACTTTCGCCGCTAGTATAGATGTTAGTTTTCGCCAGGTCAGCAGTTTATCGGAGCAGTTGCACTGGAGTAATGATAAACTGCTCTGATAGATTAGGATCTGTCGGCACAAATTGCAGAGAGAGGTTATTAATTTGTGCTGGGCCATTGTGTTTAATTTTAATGTCCCCCTAGGAGAGAGATCAGTCCCATTCTACACCTTTATTCAAGATGCAGTTAACAGCAAAACAAAACAGACTTTATTTCCTTTCCCAAGTGCTCAGACTTGAGTTACGCAGAGGGCGGAGTCACTCATGCTCAACGCTAAATGGCTGTGTAACTATAAAGCTGCCCATTATGTGTGCTACAGGCAGTACAGTATTTTTTTCATACAAAAATAACTGCATTTGAGACCCTTAAATCTAAACATTGGTTGGCCAGGTGCAATGTTTGTTTCATTCTTAAGCTGCTTTTGTTTCTAACTGTACATTAAGCCCTTTTTTAATAAATCACAAAAATATGTATTTTGTCCAGAAGTACATGAATTGTTGTGTATTCTCAACCTTCGCATAAAGAGTACTGCAGGTAATTGATCAACTGTGGATTAGAATTGTTCTTACCAGGTGAGGGTGTATATTGTGGGCAGTAATAGTATTTGTTGACCCGCAGTGTGTCTGAGATGCTGAGCTTCACCCTTTGGCCGATCTCTGTGGCAGTGTGGCCACTTAGGGGCAAGATTGTTGCACTCCCGTTGCTGGAGAAAGCTTTGCTGCAATGAAAATAGTGGTGACTACTAGCAGTTGAATTAAATATAATCCATTTACAGGATACCACCACTTCCTATACATTTCAGGTCATTGCTTTACTCTACTAGAAAATGAAGTTTAACAGAACTCCTAAGTAAAACTGAGTATACATTAGACCAGGGGTTCCCAACCACAGTCCTCGAGGCACACTAGCAATCCAGGGTTTAAGGATAACCATACTTGAGCACAGCTGACAATTAGTACCTCAGTTACTTTTACTCATCTATCCATGCTTAACTATGGATATCACTAAAACCAGGACTGTGAGTGTGCCTTGAGGATCGAGGTTGGGAATCACTGCATTAGACTGTGTACCCAGTGACGCACAATTCGACCAAACAATATATCGGGTGGTCTGTTTATAGTACACAATGTGGTGTACGACCTTATATGTCGTTCCCCTGCTGCATCCACAAGCATTGTGTCGTTCCGTGAATCTTCAGATTGGCTTGCATTGCAGGCAGATCTGAAGATGTGACAAATGACGCGCAGGAGCGTGCAATAGAGCGTACATATTTGACGATGTGCAGTTCCAATCCAAATCGTCCAATACATCGTCTGTGTACCCAGCTTTAGCTTCTCATTTGCAACCAAATTTATTTTACAGGATGCGGTAGATTACAGCCAATGTGACATACAAGAACGGTCTCCCAATCCAAATAACCATGTCAAACCTTCATCCTTCAGGCATATTAACCTTCATATAGCACCAACATATTTTTTTTTTAATATTAGGGAGCACAGTGCTAAATCCCAGGGGCCATAGGTTTGAATTCAAATAACACTATGGGGAGCTTGAAAGTCCTCCCCAATGTTCTGTTTATCTCCTATCCAGGTGCTGTGATTTACTCCCACAGTACCAAAACATATTGGCAGGTCAATTTGTTGAGGAGAAAATGGACTCTAGAGAGTATGCATTTAAGGTAGAGATCAGGGACGAGCTGGGGCTCCAGATTGTCCCTGGCAGTCCCCTGGTGCTCACCCGCAAAAGGTGTGTTGCTTCGCCACAAAAGGGGCATGGTTAAGTTTCACGGGGCCTGGCCTCGCGGCATGTCCCCGTCTTTCAGTTTCCCAGCCGAGCAGAGCTGCACTTATTGTGCAACGCCTGCTCCCGGTCACCGTGAGGGAGCCTGCAGTGCGGGGAGAGTTCCTGGGGGCAGCCCGGCATCTTTGGGAGTGCTGGACACACCCCTAAAAGTGATGAATCCCAGAGTGTGCCTTGAGGCCTGGCCTTTCCTCACAAGGCCATGCCCCCTTTTTGGCCTTCGGCGCACAGGATGTTTACGCGCAGCACTGGGCGTCACTGACCCAAGTGACACCACTGCTTACGATTTAATTTATCTAAAACACAACACACACATTAACTGACATGAATGTTTTTGAAGTTTTTTTTATATACATAAATGTAGTAGTTAATACACGTAATATATATTCTCACAAATTACATCATCACTTTACATTTATACTAATGGGCGTCGGAATTGGGGGGGGGGCAAGGGGGCGGCACTGCATGGAGGACGTGGTGTAATATGCATTACACCTCGTCCTCCATGTGGTGCAGGGGCTGTGTAGCTTATTGCTATAAAGTATAGCACCAGACAGACCGTGGCTGCTGCTTCAGTCACTGTGTGCCCACCAACAGTTAAGAGGGAGGGGGGTGCGACAGAACAATTTTATGTTGCGCCCCAACTTAATCGCTCTGATGCCCCTGATTCTAATTGAACCTTACACTCCACGTTGCTACCTGCTCTCCCAATTTATCAAAGTCTCCTTAAAAGAATCTTGTATGGAACACTAAACTACAAATCTGTCTGTACGAAAAAACAGATGTATCGAATCTTGGAAAGAGATAAAGTACCAACCAGTTTGTCATTTTCCAAAAACAGCCTGTAAAGTGGTGTTTAGAAGCTGATTGGTTAGTACTTTATCTCTCTCCAAGATTTGATACATCTCCCCCAAAGACTAACTTTTACAGAAATTATAAAAATAAAAAAAATAAAAAAAAAAGAGAAAGAAAAAGTTAAAACTTAATTGGCCCAATTACAAAACAAGCACACACCCGACATGATTTCTCACTTGCACTTCATGCAGGGGCACCAAGGGGTGGCGGGGGGGAAGGGGTACTAACTACCCGGGCCTGCTGGAGGGCCCTGGCAGGGGCCCAGGTCAACACCACCCACCCTTCCTCTTTCCTGTCAGCAGCCCAGTGTGCTACTTGCAGCAGTCTTCTCAGCCTGTAGGGGGTGAGCGATCGCACTGATCGTGCCCCCCCCCCCCCTACACGGATTTGCTCGGGGTGAAAGGATCACATGTCCCCTCTCTGCATCGCTCAGTTTGTTTTTTTTCCCCGAGGGGTCGTAACCATGCCTCTTGCGATTAGGCCACGCCCCTTTCATCCAAGCCAGGCCCTTAACAGCCATGACTTCATGTAGAACACCTAAGCTGCGTACAAACACTGGAAAACAGACTAGATTTTCCTTCCCACCAGACAGATTGGACAGATATGTCTATATGTGTGTACGCAGCCTTATGGAGCATACACACAGTCAGATTTGTCAGATGAAAGATTTGAACGATTTTACCAAAGATTTGAACGACTTGAACGATTTTTGACTGCATTAAAATGAATGGAATCGTCCAAGTCTGACTGCAAACACATCAGATGTCAGATATCGTTATCTGACCATCGGGAACGCGCATTGTTCAAATCGTTCATCTGACAGATATGTCAGATTTTCCTTCAGATATGAACGATTTTTTAAATAGTTATCGTTCAGATCTGAAGAAAAATCTGACCGTGTGTATACACCATTAGACAAATGTACATTCACCGACAAAGCCATCCTTTAACCCAGTTTCCTACTCGTTACTTTAAAAAAAAATTTAAGCATTTGTTGGACAAAGGTTCTCAACCCCCATGTGTAATTTTCCATTTCCCATGTGAAGCTGCATACACACACACGATTTTGTTACCAACGATTTTCTGTCAGATTTTCTGTCAGATTGTTGTGTAATGGATTTTTTTGAACTAAACGATTTTTGCATATTCCCTTAGTGAAAATCGTTCAGTTGGTCAGTCTGACTGAACTACTAACGTGAACGCGCATGAACAATAATCGTTCATAGTTTTAACTTAGAAAGTGAACGATTTTTAAAACGATTGAACGATAAATTATATCGTTAATGATCATGTTAAAAAAATCGTGTGTATGCATCTTAAATATTTAAGCTGCATACACAACGATTTTTTGAACGATTATCGTTAGCGATATCATTTATCATTCAATTGTTGTAAAAATAGTTCACTTTCTAAGTTAAAACGATGAACGATTATCGTTCATGCGCGTTCATGTTTGTAGTTCAGTCAGACTGACCAACTGAACGATTTTCATTAAGGGAATATGCAAAAATCGTTTGTAGTTCAATAAAATCGTTCATTACACTTTAAAAAAATCTGACAGATAATCTGACAGAAAATAGTTCATAAAATCGTTGTGTGTGTATGCAGCTTTAGGTCTGAATGTATGAAAATCGTTCGTTATAATTTAGCACATTTATCAGGTTACAGAGCTAGCCTGGTATGCCTTTTATACAGTTTCAATTAAAACGGTTCTTACAGTGCAGGAGTGTAGCTAGCCCTACCTGGAGTAATGAAGGATGGAGTTATACGCATAATCTACAAGCATGTTTGTGGTCTCAAATCTGCAGAAGTTCCGTTCATAACCTGTAAAAGGAAAATAAAATTAATTATTGAAATAAAAAAAGGGGAGCAGTTTAAAATACAGCTCAAGGCCGATCGCATTATACATGAATATATGTCCTTTTATTACATCTTTAATACATGATAGACTGAAGTGGCAGAGGCATCCCCAAATGAAAAAATTCCCCAAATTCTCCCATATTTTTCCATTGGCTGTGACTGAAAGGTCCGTCACAAACCTAATACAACATAAAGCATTCTCACCACCCAGAACACACTGCAATAGCTGCTGCCTATACTTCAGCAGAATCTGTGTGTCACTGTAATATACTTATACACTGACAGTGGGACTAATTCAGGTCCAGGCGACATTGTATATCCTCGCAGTTTTCAGATTGTGGGAAAACTGTGCATGCGCAAGACCTGAACTGCTTATGTGCAGGTCAGATCCTGCGTCCTCATCTCCGCATCAGGTGAGTGACAGTCTGCAGCCGTTTGGGGACAGCGCAGGGCTGCGTTCCTGGAAACCGAGGATAGAGTAATAAACAAAAAAACGGATATTAGACATGGGGAATTATTATACCAACTTTGGGGGTGGTGTAAGCCAGAACACTAAATGCAAGCACTTGTTGTAAATGTAATGTAATTGCCTCAAGTCCAAGACACCCGCTTGCTCACTCAGAGTATACTAAGACGTACAATGGTAACATTTATAAAAACAGTACAGTAATAAGCTTGAAGATAACCAGGTAAATGGGTTGAGGTGGTGGAGACACTGGATGCACTGCATATGGACTGTGGGCCTGATTCAGAGACTGATGGTAATGCAACTGCATTTGCTCACGGATCGCGGTTGCTAAAATATGCTAATGCAGAGGTGTATTTATAATGGGTGCAGCCCCTGGGGCTTGCACCCATATTATACTTACCTCTCCAGAGTCCCACATTGGCACTGGCATCAGAGCTGTAAAAATGCCTGGAAAATGGCCGCCGTGGACATTTTCAGATAGTTTTGCGCATGCGCAGTACAGAGACTATGGCCGCCGTGGATATTTTCCTGGTGACCAGCACATGCGCTATAGCAGGGGTCAGGGAACTTTACCTTTTGCCCCAAAATATATTTAAATATGCCGATGCTACCCCCTTGATTTGAAAGGAAGGAAATCATATAGTAGTGCCCCCATATAATGCCCCTGTAGCAGTGCCCTCATAGTTATGCCCCCATATAATGCCCCTGTAGTGCAGCTTGTACAAAAAAAAAAAAAACACTTACCTTAATCCTCGCTCCTGCATCCGCCCGGCTGCTCCCCGGCACTATGGGAGAGACATCATGATGACTCTCCCATAGTGCACATAGAGAGAGCAGGAAGCTGGAGTTCAGAAGAGAACTCCAGGCTCCGGCTAACGCAGCGCTGCAGGGAAGGAGCCGGGCGCCCGCTGGTAATAATATCTCAGCGGGCGTCCGGCTTAAAGCCTCCCTGCAGCACAGCCGGGCATGCATATGAATTATTCTCATATGCATGCCTGGCTGTCCGTCCATTACCCCCAGGAATTTAAATTTTACCCCATGTGGGGTAATTTACCCCTGTTCCCTAACCACTGCGCTATAGACTCTGGGCACACTCTAGTACCCAGAGTCTATGCGCTGCTGGCCGCCGGACTGACAGGAGGGGGCCTGTGACGAAGACTGCACACTGGTCCCCTCCTCTCTTGCAACAGCATAGACATCGGTAACATCGAGGCAGATCAGGCAGCCATGCAGCATATGTGGCCAGTCAAACACTGCAGCTCTCATGACACAGAGCGCTCATGCTGCGTAGGAGATCACAATGGCTAATTTATGCTCGCCCATGTAACGGCATTTATATGGTCCCTACTAAGAGTGGTACTGTATGTTGGGGTGTTTCCTTACCAAGTATAACACTCTCTGATTACCTTGGGTTCTTGAACTCATCCAAAAGGTATTACATACAGGCAATAGGATACACTTAACAGAAGTATTTAACAGTTTATGTGGTAAAAGGCAATTTTCACATCAACATTTCAAGGAATATTGCAGCAAGCTGCATACATTGGAATAGAGAAATACTCTGTCCCTTGCAAGCTTTTATTAATCTGGAACATTTCTTTCTTTAGCTGCCAAAAAAGGTATTAGGACATATAAGCAACAAGTCAAATAATAATCACAATGTATCAGTTACAAATATACCACACTGCTCAACGTTTGTTTCATGCACAGTCAATTACCTAGTATTACTGCATGCAAGTTGTTTTATGATTGCGCAATGTACTCAACGCTGCCCGGGTTATTAGTTGTATTACAAATGTTCCGACTTAACAGTACTGCAAACTGGAGTAAAGTATACTTTGCCTGAACGCTGAGGTTACGGTGTCCTGGCTCCCGTTTTTTGTATAAGGTTATACATCAATTACAAAGGTTGACAAAAACTGACAGCTGTGAAGCTCATGAAAGGGTACCAACGTGTTTTCTCCTAACACTGCAGCGGAGTTATTCCTATCACAGTTCCCTTGTAATATTTAGATAGTTGCGATTATGTTTAGTACAGTAGTTCTGCAGTCCTCCTGATCTGGGCAAACATCTAACGCTGCTTCATCTCTCCGTTTAGCTACATTTGGTCAATGGTGTAAATCGTGACTGTGTTGCCACTTTGGGGGTCTGTGGTAATATGTATGCAACCTCTCTGTCTCTCGTTATTCTGCCTACTGTATATTCTTCCGGCAGGTCTGTACATAAACTGGCTCTCAATCTCTGTTTAACTCCTGTCAGCTAATTAACAGGATTCAAAGTCCAAAGATGCACTGGATTGAAATTACCTGTCACATGTGGAGACACTTACTATATGGGACACTGCCCTCTGCTGTAGTCAGTATCTTTTCAACTATGGCTTGCAATAAGGTCACTATGAATCTTGTACCACTTATGGTGCGTACACACTAGACGATATGCTCCCTGAGCGATATCGTGTAGTGTGTCCCCGGCAGGCTGTGCTCAATGTCGTTCATGACATTGAGCATAGCCGCTGAACAATATCATTAACGATATCGTTCAGCGCCGGGCTCTCTCCCCCATTCCCCAACATGCAGCAACCTGACGAGGTCGTCAGATTGTGCTGCATGTTCAGGCGATGGACAATGTCGGAAACGACCAGCGGGAGTGCGCATCGCTGGTCGTTTCCGACATATAAGTGCACGATTTGTTGCCGATTACTGAGCGATTGCACGCTATTGAATATGGGGATAAGCGGGCGCGCGCCCGATACTTTATCCCAGGTAAAAGCTCCGATATGAAACGTAAACTTCGACAGCGAAGTTTACGTTTCATATTGAATTCCCCTCTTAGTCTCTTATCACTGCTTAGTACATAGACCCCTCAGTTCTAAAGAGCATACAGTACATATATATTATAAACCAACATGTTTGTAACTCATTCAACACAGTGTAAATACATGAATTAGGGTCTCAATATGCAGTCATATCTTCTTAGTGCACATATATTTATGAATGGGACAGTAACCACTTTTAGGGGTATCGCACTTAGCCACTCCCTGTTATCTTCCCCAAAGGCCGACTACCTGTCACTCACTTTGATAAATGGGTCCTCTGTGCGGGCGTAATCGAAAACCAATCGCTGAACATGCAGTGCAGCTTACACGCATGCGCAGTGTCAAACAATCGCTCGATCTACATAAAAATTTCCATTGCATACATCTCTGAATCAGACCCTAGGTTTGGAAAGTAATTATAATGAGAAACTTAATAAAGTAGTAATACAAGTCCACTATGTTATCATGTTTCACTCAGTGGCGTAACGTGGGGCGGGGGGGTCTAGATGTTCACATGCCCTGGGCCCCGTCTGACCCGGTGGCACAAGGGGGTGCTGCGGCACTGCACATTAAAACATACCGGTGGTGTGTGTTTTAGCACTGCAGCCAATAAGACTCACTCTTATTGGCTGCTGCTCCCAGGGCCAGAGCTGGGCTGGAGCTCACTCATGAGCTCCGCCTTCCGGCTCCCACACTGGGTAAAGGGAGAGAAGTCATGACGTCTCTCCCATAGTGCCGAACAGGACAGGAGCAGTGGACCGCAGCAGGAGCGGGGTTTCAAGCAAGTGTAATTTTGTCTGTGTATCTGCTTGCTTTATGCGTAAAAGGCACTGCATAAGGGGCACTACTACAGTGGGCAGTGCATAATGGGCACAACAACAGGGGGCACTGCATAAGGGGCACAACTAGTATGGGGGGCATTAACGTGCATATGGAATGGAAAGGAATGTTCCCAAAGTGACGAGAAACGGTGAAGTGTCATGTTGACACACCCATTTTTCAATGACCACGTCCACTTTCACCACTAACACATGGGGGGGGCTTAATAAGTATATTTAATTGGGTGCAGGGTGTGTGTTGTGTAAGCCTCCCGTGTGCACCACACACCTTGCACCCGTTATAGATATGCCCCTGAGCCATACTCACCTCCAGAAGAGCAGCAGGATCTGCCATAAGTCATCAGGACGTCTCCCCTGGACCCACCAGACCAGGTAAGTCACCAATATACCACCAGGGGCATTTTGTCAACACTCTAATCATGTTGACATTTCAGTGTAATTATGAATGTCAATGTGGCCAAGACATCACATGTAGACATTAATGCATGTAGACATTACAGCCATGTGAACATTATGTATGTCGATAAAACACCCCACACCTGGGTATCAAACCTTCTAAAGGGCACATAACCAATTCGCTTCTAGCTGTCATTTATCTACTACGTTATATAATATGATAGGTAAAATTTCTCCAGTTGTCCTCTATAGAAGGTTTGATACATCTCCCCCAGGGTGAGAGCCATAGTTGCTCCTGGATCACAGTCTTTTCTTCTGCTGCCACAAATTGTAAATCATAAGTCACGCATTCTTCACTGCAGGTCAACTCAACCTTCAGGGGAACCACCAAGGAGTCGCTGAGTGATTTTTTTTTTGCAGTCACAGACTGCTGTCATTGCTTAGGAGCCTCTGCCGTCCTTACTCATGAGTCCCTTTGGTGGTGCCCCAGCAGGGCTATTTTTCTAGAGAAATAGGTTCAGGAACTGTGGGTGGAGCTATAGAAAGATGAAAAGAAAAAAAAAGTTCCTGCTGAAAAATAGCCCTGGTGATCATTGTCTCCTCATCTATGTGTGTATGCTGCAGCGAGTTACAGGCAGCCTTCTGCTGGCTCCCCCGTAACAGCACATCTCATTTTACCATCAACTATATTCTCCCTGAAACTAGACAAGTATGGTGAGCGCACCTTGGCATCAGTCATATGTCACATGTGCGTATCACATTGGCGCTGCCCGTTTACTGTATTTCTGACTTTGGGGAGGGAAAAACTGACAGGAGAAGTAAAAAACCTGGAATTCATTTTGCTCATACCACTCATTATGGCTTTCCAGTTTATATAGACGTAGAGATCGCGGTCTGCTCGAGAGTGTTCATGCCAAAATCCAGCCACATGCATCAGTTCATGTAGAACTACTCCTTTCCCCTTCTCTAGGCACGCAAAGGACAGAGACACCAATTGCTTCTTTCCAGTACGGCCAACAGCTGAAAAGCAGCTGGAAAACATAAGGGTCACATCATCATTATGGGGGGATGCATCAAACCTTAGATACAGTACATACAGAAATCACCTTCTGTCATTTAATAGACTGCGTTAGATAAATGACAATTACAAGCTGATTGGTTGCTGTGAGAAACATTTTCACTTTCTCGCTCTCCAAGGTTGATGCCTCTGCACCTATGAGTGTAACAAGAGACGTGTTTAACTTTTGAAAAACATTTGTTGAGATATTGCATCAGACTGAGGGGTAGATGCATACCTTCCAATAATTTGGATCCTTAAGTCAGGACCCCTGCGCACGCCAAAGCTACACATGGCCAAAAATGGGCATGACCTCGCTCCAGCTAGGCGACGCCCCTGGGTGATGCATTTTCGGGGGCGGTTCCGCAAGTCACGCTTCGTTTTATCATTATAAGTCATGTTGGGGTTGAGCCCAGCACTCCATTCGCTGCTGGGCTGCCCCCACCCCTTCCCCTGTACTAAATAGATTCTGCGCGCATGCGTGAGGCATACCCTCCGCTTCACAGCACTGCTGCTCTCTGCTTAGCACAGTAGAGCTGCGGCAGTGCCCGAGTGTCTCAAACCTCCTGACCGCGGGACACTATGGCCTGCAGGTGAGACAGATGGACAGTGCTCAATAAATGGGACTGTCCCGCTGGAATCGAGAGGGAGAGAGGTGTACTAAGCTCTGGAGATTGATAAACTGGAGAGTGAAACTACCACTCAGCTTCTGTCTGTCATCTTACAGACTTGAAAAATGACAGTTAGGAGCTGATTGGTTGGCAGTTTATCACTCTCCAATTTATCACTTTCCAGAGCTTAGTACATCTGCTCCAATGTATCAATCAGTTCCTGTCATTTTTCAAACACACATTTCACTGAACCCACGTTCTTTCAGCTGGTAAAAGTAAGGGCATTTAGGCAAATATGAAGAAGCTCCTCCTTACCCCAAATCTGGCTCAATGGAGATGTAATCTCGCTGGTCGGTGCGGGGCACAAAACGAAGGCAGGTCTCACTCTCCAAGTCATTAAATGCATCCTTTATGATCTTCATGTGATCTGGTTCTGCAGAAAATAAGCCATTTGTCACACCCCCATCATGAGCACCACATCAGTAACATTGTCCTTACTCTTTGCTCTCTTGCATTCTGAAGGATACTGCGAAGGTTACTAGGTTAGATCAGGATTTGCTTTAAGTGCCCCCCAACCACTGGTGCCCCTGATTAGCCTAATGTAAGCCCTGCTCCTGGGTTAATGATCTAAGCAATTAGCTGAGTACTTAAGATCATATGAAAGTTATTGTATTTAGGTTATTTATTTATGTTATTGTACAATTCCTTATCAGTTGTCATGTATTATATATACTTTGCTTTCAATGTAAGACTTCGGGCAGGATGTACTACGCATTGAATTTTGGATGTGATACATCATGCCACTTATCAGGTAAATTCCAGCATTATCGCCGGTATGTACCTAGAATTAAGATTAAAATCACAAAGGACAGGACTTTCCGAAAAAAGCTGTCCTTTGCGATGATTGGACTTCTGGGAGTCCATTACGCATGCGTCATATGATGCGCGCTCCATGGGGGATGCTGGGAGGATTCCTTTGGATCCCTTTCTGTGCAGAATGCAAAAAGACCATAGGTTCAATTAGGCATTGCCCACCAGGTTCAAGCTCTGGACAGTAACACCAGAGCTTGGTAGATATGGGGAATGCGGGCAATTTCCGGATTTTTGGCAGCATTTTCCCTTTAGTACATCCCAGCCTTTGTATGCTCTAAAAGAAAAAAAGGTGCATTATGTTTATACTTGCCATAGCTGTCAGATAGGACGTATGGTATTGTCACAACATCATTTAGCTTGGGCCATTGTGAAGTTCGGGGGCTGAACATACTAAAGCTTTTCTGTGGAGAAAAGGTACAATGAAGTATATAATGGCAGATTTCTGCTTAAAGACATTTCTACACAGATGGCAGCTTCTGATTCATAGAGGACTGCAAAACCTCCATTTAGCAGATAATGGAAGAAATATAAATAACAGGGATGGCAGATTTCCTGTACAGGGTACAGACTTTTAAAGATAGAACTCACAGTTTTCATAATGTCTCCTTCCATGAGAAAGCTGCTATCTGGATCATGTTCTGGAATGAGTCCTAAATATAAAATATTAGATCACAAAACTGTATAAAGCCAGGCTGCTTGATTACACTAATGAACCACAGAATAATGCTTACCTCTGTTAATTTCCAGAATATCATCTACATTTTCTACTCTAGACACAGGTGGGTCCTCATTAGAAATTGACTTTCCAAACACCCCTAAAAATATAATGTGTTGAATATAAGCATGTATAATATATGAAGTCACAAGGATATGTACTTTATTAGACTTTTGAGCATAGTTTTGGAGCAATGCATCATTTCCATTACCGAATTCCTTTTCTGCTCTAGTTCCAGTCCTCATACTGATCTCTTTTCTAGATCACAGTTAATGCATGGTTTCCAAACCTATTCAAGTACACCCAGGGGAGTAGCGAGGGTGGGTCCAGTGCAGGACGAGCTCCAGGTGCCAAAATGGACAGAGGGCACCATCCAGGGTCCCGGAATTCATGGGGCGCCGCACAGTATGACAGCCTCCTGTTAGTTATAGCTCAGCTTGTTTGCTCTATATCTTAAATAAGTTATGGATCTAAGATCCGTTTCTACATTTCATGTTCCTCAAGCTGCCCAGATTACCTCCCCTCCGGCCTTCTCTCCTCTGTTATCATCTTCCGTCACCTCCCCTTACCCGTCAGATTGATTACATTAACTTCTCACCTCTTTAATTCCCTCCTCTCTCTGATCAGCTCTTTGCCCCTGCCCTCTCCTTCCTTATTGGTTTCTGTCACCACCCCTCTCCCATCTTATTCGCCTCTGTCATCTTCCCTATCTGATCGGCACTTTCCTCTCCCCTCTCCTCATTGATCCCCTCCCTCTTTCTCTCCTCATTCTGTGCTTCAATGGGTTTAAAAGTGACACATCTGAGGTAAAATCCTAAACTTCAATTATAAGGTATAAGTTTAAAAAAAAAAAGTCACTGCTTTGCTATATAAATACTGGTGGTGTTCCCAGGCATGACCACAGTTATTTGAAAGGTCTTTTAAAATATATTAGGAGACCTGAAATAATAATAATGGTGGTAGACAGAACATGGTTAGTAGTACTCACAGTAATAAGCTGTGCACCCTGTGGAATCTCACTCTAGCACATGTATGCTGTCAGTTTAAGTTAAATCAGAATATTATAATACAATCTGCTCTATTGACTAATAACAATGATTCATAGGAGATAAAAGTCAGACCCTAGGTGTTATACACATAAATAAAGCAGTGCTAAAGGAGCTACCCCTTACTGTCAGATGTGCATCACCGAAGCTTTCTATTCCCCCAATGGGACCTCAACGCCCAGCGTAATACTGCCACTGTTTGCTGTTTTTCGCTTCACTTCGGTATTCCCCCGCAGGCTGGTAATACCCCCACTGGCACAGTTCAGTACAGGGAGGAGGGCGCTATGACATGCACTGTCTCCAGGTGCCATGGTTCCACGCTACTCCTCTGTACACCTGTCCCATACAGTGGGGACAGAGCTTCTGAGAGTAATTGTAAGCCATGATCATTATGTGGCTCTATCCCTATATTGAGGATGAAGGTACACTGTGGGGTACAGCCAAATGTAGGCTTAAATTCAATTAGACATGACAGTCATGCCACACTTAAAGTACCATAGGGCTGCATACAAAAATCCATGAATCCAGGGAGAGACCGGGCAGCGAGTGGGGCCAAGTGCGGTACTGTTAGCGTCATTTCCATGCCATTACAATGGCAACTCGCCCCCTTGCTCCTAAATGAATTGATCCCATTAAGCCCAATACTTAGGGCCAGGCACTAGCCCATGGGATGCCCACCCAGGCCCCATATGGTCAAAAGTGGCACCTGCAATCTTACTGCTCACCATAGCAACTGGGAGGGGATGTGAAATCATCTCCTTCAGGGACAGATATTTGGGTCTTCGCAGTGACTAAGCTGCGCTGTGCACAGGGGAGCAGCAGGGGCATTAATAACAATGGATGAGTGACTTTTTTTAAACATTTTGAATGTAGAAATCAATAAAACAATCACCAAGCAAGTAATAAATGAATAAAGCATGTAACAAGATAAGCAGATACATTGTGTAAATTGGGGAAGTCATAGCACATGATGCATACGGGATGCGGTCAGGGATTCCGGTTGTCAGAAAGCAGACGCTGGAATCCCGACACTAGTCAGAATACCAGCGCTGATATCCCAAAGGTAAATACCAGGGTGAGGGGGGAGAGTTAGTATTAGGGGTTAGGCACTATGGGGAGGGGTAGGTTCAGGGTCTGGGAAGGGGGAGGTTAGGTTTAGACACTAGGGGGGGGTTAGGGTAGGGACTGTGTTAATATACCGACCGACAAAGTGTCGGCATTCTAACCCTGTCGGGATGCCGAAGTCTGGATTCTCACCACCTGGATCCCGAACGCTGGCATCCCATACCCATACGGCAACAAGGGTGTTATCCCAGACAAGAACCTGATGTTATACAGTACTTTTGCCATATTTCAACAGCATTGTGATCTAGACAAGGGAGGGAAGGTTGTGACTTCATTGTTGTTGGATTTGTAATCAGGATTGTGCCCACATGTAACAATCTCAGACTGTGGGAAATACATTATTGTGAGAAGGAAGCCCATATATTGTATTCTCCCCAATTGTATATGACTTTGGGGCCTATGTATCAAGCTGGAAGAGAAATTGTCAGAGGAAGTACTAACCAATCAGCTTCCAATGTACATTTTGCAGGCTGTGTTTAAAAAAAATGATAGTTAAGAGCTGACTGGTTGGCGATTTATTTGTTACAATTTTATCTCTCTCCCAGCTTTGATACATAGGCCCCTAAATTAGCTAAACATCACACCTGATGCAGAAGGGGGCACTCAGGGTACTTGGACTAATTGAACACTTTAAGAAGACCAACAATAATTCCACTTTAAAAAAAAACAACACAACTTGATCTCTTTCAAACTATAATGTTTGAGCTGCATTATTTTCAAGGGCAGTTAAAAGAAATGCAACGCAAACTGAGGGGCAATGTGGTATTAATGCCTGTGAGCGCACACATTTTTTAATGTGCTTTATATCAAATTTGGTATGCATTTCTAGTAGATGTACTGCTAGTATTGAAATGACACTACACCTTTGTAAGTGGACACGTAACACAATTTCACCAATAATGGTATTGATCGGTGAAGTTTATGTACCTACACATTGTGCTTCGAACACGTGGAACAGCCTCTGGCCAGAGAATTGCGCCATTGTTGATCCCAGTTTGTGTGGTTGGCGTACAACTAAAGTTACATAAAGTAATTGGATTATAGCGAGTACTGCCCTACACTGCTTAGGAATTTATTTACTTTTTCAACTTTATGGGCACTGGAGCCCTATCATTGACACTGTGAAAGTCCTCAGATACAGATGATGGATACAGATATTTCATACTTCATCTCACGGTTTCATCTTACTCTATTTATCCATGTACCCAGGGACGGATTATAGGCGGGGCAGTCGCCCAGAGGCCCCCACACTCAAACATTGTCCTGAACTGGTCCACTCTGGACCCTCCCTGTTCCGGCTCCTGGCAGCATCACAGTGTCACGCACTGGGGGACTTTTGATTTAAGTCTTTTAAGACGGAGACAGCTTTCTCCGCCTCTACACTACAATGGGTAGCCAGGCAATGACTGACGATCTCTAAGTCCCGCCCCTTCACTCTGATAATGCTGCAATTCTCGGGGGTAGGGCCTAATGCTGTGACATGCCCGCCCGTCAGGAACATAGTGAAGCTGAAACAGGTAGTGTGTGCTCGTGGTCTCTCTCTCTGTCTCCCTCTTTTCCCTCTCTCCCTCCCTATCTGTTTTGCCATCCCTCCCTCTGTCTGCCTCCCTCGGTAAGGGGCACAGTAAAGGCTGTGGGGGGGCCGTGGAAATTTTATTTGTACGGACCCCCACAACTTAGTTGCCCCCACAAGCCTTAATCCAGCGCTGGCTGTACTGTTATAACAATGGTGGGCGCCATCTTTTTCAAAATGGCTGATTAATAACGCCACCAATGGAGCCCCGGGCTCTACTGGACTCATTTATTTCAATCCCTCTCCTTGCTAGTTAAAAAGGGGCCCACAATGGAGGCAGCTTCTGTGGTCTGACTCTTAAACCTCATCGGGGTGTGGAAGACCATAGACCACTTCAGTAGTCCTTCCTGCACCTCCTCTGAAGGTCTGCAGTAGCTTTAAAAAAATTGCCACCATCAACAAATTTGACCAGATATTGAAGTCAATGTTATTCCCCAATTTGATTGCAATGCTGGGCCCCTAAGTTGGGGGGAGCCAGGCTGGATGTTTGGGAGCACTCAGACTTTTATATAGGCAGCTGTTGTGCATGGGCCCTGAATGTGCTGGGTCATGGTGAGGTAAAAGTTAATCCTTTATAGACGCTGATGTATTGGGGGTTCTTAATAGTGTATATACAAGTCTCAAGCATGCAGTGTATTCCTAAAATGCAGTGACGAGATTAATCGTCCCTAGAGTTAACCCTTGCATATTTAACTAGGACTTACCAGAGAATAGGAGATAAACATTTATAGAAATCAGGATATATGTTTAAAGTTAAACGTGCAAATCTACTGGCATTCTGGTGATTTGAATATTTTCAGTATGGAAGAGATCTGCATAGCAAAATACTTATTTATGTGAAAGCTTCCATGCCCAGAGTGAGCTGCATATTTCAATGTGTTTAAATAGATGATCCTTATGGAATCCAAATTCCTAAATATTACAATGCAGAATTTAATACTACCCCACCCAGTTGTATATAGTCCGATATAATTAGAAATGTTACACCATTCACGATACAGATCAAATACTGGCTGTGCTAACAGTAAAGGTAGTGAGCCAAAATAAATAAATGGAAACACCTGGGCAAACAAGGGCTTCATATCTGTGGCCCATTCATTCATAAAGCAAATAAAACAGTATTGTCTTGTATCAATGCTGAATTGCCCTGGTTGCCAATGTCTAGCAGTAATGTCAGCGTGGCTGTCAAGAGGAGACATCAGTGAATTTGACAGATGTAATTGAATCATGTTTGGCAGGAATTTCAGTGACCAAGGGGTATATTTGAAAATCTTCACATTTCGTCCCCCGACCATAATCTTCAGATGGCATTACGTATCAGGGCTAAGCTTTTCAGAGCTTAGTAAATTGGCCAGACTGCAATCCCCATTGTGAATAATGGAGACTGTGCAGCATTTAGCTGAACAATTACCTTATACTGAATTGCAGAGTTATAAAAGTAAATAAAAATAGTGTCTTAGGGGCCTATGTACAAAGAATCGCAGGAGTGCTGTGATATTCTTCAATGTACATCACAAAGGGGATAATTTTTTACATGATTATCCCCATTATGTACTAAAGTTACAGTTCATGGACAGCAGTAGCGATAACCGCTGTCCAGGGGTTAAAGTGGGCCAGAACTGCATTACGTCTCTTCTATTTGGAGACTGTACCAGTTCCACCTCCTCCAGCCCACCTCAACCCGGTGCCACAGGGAGGTTCCATTTGCTGAGCGCCCTCTGAGATTTTGTTACCAGTAGGTGCCTGGCTCCTTCCCCGCAGCGCCAGGCTGGAGTTCATTACATCTCTCCCAAAGTACAGAGGAGCAGCCAATCGGACTGGACGGCAGCGGACGCAGGAGTGGGGCTCAAGGTAAGTATTGTTTTGATGTTGTTTTCTTGTGTGTTTGCCTGCACTATTACAGGGGGCAAAACTTCAACAGGGGGCATTACCACTGTGGGCACTGCATAAGGGGCACCACCACTGTGGGCAGTATGTGTATAAGGGGCACTGCTGTGTATCATAACATGAATAAGGGACACTATGTGGTGTAATGTAAATCAGGGGCACTATGTGCAGTGTAATGTGAATAAGATTGTGCTACTGTGTGGCAATTTGAATTGGGAGTACTATTGTGTGACCACTCCCCTTTCTTGGCACGCCCCGTTGTCCCTTTTTATTAAAGAAACGCCATGGGGGTGTGAGTTCCACCACTCCTCTAGGACCACTTTAAGCACTGCCGCTGTCCCTGCGCATTACATCGCCAGCTTATCGGAGGAGTCTTTCATATTTGTGAGACTACCTCGGAGGGGGGGGGGGGGGGTTACCCGAAAATTCAGGAGCCTACTGCAGGTCCCGGGAGGGTAGGAAAGTATGAATTATGGGGACTGCGATCTGCACCAATATTTATGTGAAAACTCCTGCATTAGGCTATAAGTCAGGGCTGGATTAACGGCAGGACGACAGAGGCGGTCATCCGGGGGGTCCCCCACACACAAGGGGCCCCCACTTGGGATTGGTCTGAGCCACTGATAGCTGAGAGCAGCTGCCGGTCTCAGATGGTCACGCACAAGACTGGCGCTGTGATTTTGAAGCTGCTGCTGAAGGCAAATGCATACCGAGCGGCTCCCGAGTTCCTTAAGTTTCACATCACGTCCGCGACGCTGAAGGTACTCGGAAGCTGCTCTGCCTAGGCACTGTGCATTCATAAGCAGCGGCAGCCCGTCCTGGATGCCCAGCTATCATCAGAAGAGCCCGCCAACAAAAGGTAAGTAAGGGGCTATGTCGGTGTGGTATAAGGGCCACTGTGGTCCCTTGAGGGTATAATAGTAATACAGCAGGGGCCACTGTGGGCATATACTGGGAGGCATATTATTAATTCTGGAGATGGCACTATAAGGCATGAGTTAATACTGGGGGCATAATATTAGAGAAAACTGTGGGGCATAATATTAATACTAGGTACTTGGGGGGGATAATGCTGGGGGTATTATGTGACATAGTGTAGGCATTACTGAGAGGCATAATATTAATTCTGGGTGGGGCATAATATTTATTACTGGGAAGCATGAAATTATTTCTGGAAAGGGCACTGATACATTATACTAATACTGGGGGTATTGTGGGGCATAATATTACTGGGTATAATATTCTGAAGGGCCACTGTCAGGCATAACATTTAATATTGGGGCACTGCAGAGCATAATAATTCTGGAGGGGGCACTGTGGGGCATAATATTTAATATTGGGCATAATATTAATACTAGAAAAGGCAGTGTGGGGCATAATACTGGAGGCATTGTGGGGCCTTATTTAATACTGGGGGTCAGTATTTATTCTGGAGGGGCACTGTGGGGCATAATAATACTTGGGGCATTGTGAGGGGCACGGTTTCACATAATATTAATACTGGGGGCATTGTGTGTCATAGTGGTGGCACTGTGGGATATAATATCAATACTGGGGGCATTGTGTGACATACTATGGACAGTGTGTGGCATAATTTCAATAGATTGTGTAGCATACTGTGTGGACTGTGTGAGTGTGTTTGGTATAATGTTTATACTAGGCACTGTGGCATAATGTGCATAATGGGGCCCCCACAAATCTTAATCCGGACCTGCTATTAGTACAAAGCGCTGATTGATACAAAACCTGCATAGGCTAATGAAAAAATGCCTTGATAAATAGGCCCCTTAAAGCAGCAGAAATAGCATTTTGAGGTACAAAGCAGGCAGACGTTTGCTTTCACTTTCTAAGCAGCAGCAGAAAATTGACAGCTAGAATCCAATTAGAGAATATGGCTCCTTTATATAAACTTCACACATTCTTCTGTGCTTCGCAGCCAGGTCTTTATATTCCATGTTAGCAAATAACCCACTGTAACTGCTCATTTAAAGACATGGCTGGAAAAGTCAGACTGCATCATCTAGGACAAAATAATTAAATGGATCCAATTTATTTAGCAAAAGTTGCAGGAAACCACCATTAGCTAATGATATAGTACAATGGTTCTCAATAGGTTTGCTCCAAAAATGTCCTGTAATGGTGGGGTGGGCCTGGATATCAGGTGATAATTCGGCACCTGGGAAAGCAGCATCCTAGGGATCTCTACCCCCATGCATCACAGTAGGAATCCGATAACAAAATGGAAAGGTATAGCCCTATTACAGGAAGCCTATGTGGGCTATAGTTTTGTTGCCAATTTTAAATGTTGTAGAAATTGTAACATGTGAGAAATAAGTACAATTCATCCCTCTAGTTTCTTTTTTAAATCTTGTTTACAGCACATTTAATGCTTTTATATATAGAGCGGCACATAAACATTTTTATCTAATAGCAATTACATCCAGTACAAATGTTTTGCTTTGCAAATGGGGGTACAAATAACGCAGATGGGCTACCAGGCAGTACCAAGGCGGGAAATGATTGACAACCGCTGCACTAAATTACTTTCCCATTTTCTCCTCAAGCTGAAAATTTCAGCCTGAAATCACTCAGCAATTATTTGCAAGATTACATCCATTTATAATGCACTATATTGTAATTGTATTCTGAGCATAGGACATGCGCATTAAGGGATGTAGTTATTATACAGAAATGCCGACAATAGGTGACCAGACTTCCGGGATTTCATACACATTCCAGCATTCAGGGATCTATTTACTAAGCAGTGTTAGGAGACAGAGTGAAAAGTGATAACAAAAGTGATAAGGTGCCAGCCAATCAACCAACTGCCATATCACAGGCTGTGTTTGAAAAATGACAGTTGAGAGCTGATTGGCTGGCACCTTATCACTTTTCACTCTGTCTCCTAACACTGCTTAGTAAATAGACCCCTAAGTCATACTTGCCTACATCCTGGCTGCTTCCTCCGGGAGGGAGCAGCCAGGTCGGCTTAGCAGGGGGCGGGGCCTGTATAGAGGGGTGTGGCCTGACACATTACAAGACGGTTAGGGGCGGGACTGGGGACGGAGCAACACGATCGCATCATTTAGGCTACGCCTCCGCTACACAATGCCGATATTTCCGGCATTGCAATGCAGAGGGCGGGGTCATGATGACACGATTCAGCGCAAATCGCATCATCAGCCCCTCCGCTGCGGGGGCTTGGAGCTACATTGCGGGGGGACTAGAGAGGTCGGGAGGCCTGCCTACTTATCCGGGGAGCTGGGATTGGCACCCGATTTTCGGGAGGCTCCTGGCCAAATTGGGAGAGTAGGTATGTATGCATTAAGTAGCAGCACCATAATATATAGAGTTGGTATTGGTAGCTGTAATAGTTTGGTGAGCAGGCCTCCAGACACACACACGCACACACTATTGAATAGTTATACCCCTTTTACACCGGAGCTAAAACCCGGGTTTTTGAAGGGTTAACCCGGGCAGCTCCCTGGTGTAAAAGGGGAGAGAGTTGGATCGCCGGGTCGAGTGACCCGGCAATCCAACCCAGGTAACTAGCAGGGTTTAACACGGCGCAGCCCGTGAAACCCTGCTATGAGAACAGCGCACTCCGGGTCACGATGACCTGGAGTGCGCTGCTAGCCGGCCGATTGGTCCGGCTTCAGTGGCGCTTGGAGATGACGTCATCTCCAAGCGACCACTTTCACTACGCAAAAGCCGGGTCTATGCAGACCCGACTGCGGTGTGAGCGGCGCTGACTCAGGAATATGCCGAGTCGGCGCCGGCAAAATTCCGGGTCTGATCCGGATAGGAACTTTGTTCCAAATCCGGGTCAGACCCGGAATTTAGGTGGAAAAGGGGTATTAGTAAGCACATTAACAAGTGAGGATTGGAGGCCATAGATTCAAATACTATACAGCATGGTCTACCACTGCTCAGAGGAATAGGTTAAAACCAACTTTATTTAAAATCAGCACTATAAATATGTATCAATAAAGTAAATAAAAAAATTATATACAGTATACATTACACACACACACTTTAAATTCTGCAACTCAAATGGAATAAAAAAAAAATGTGTATCAATTAGTGCCACAATTATTATCATCAGTCCGTATCGTAACAGACTTTCATCTTTATCAATATTATCCCAACTATGCATTAAATTTAACTCACAGGGACAGCAATACTATCCAGACTATGTACTAGAATTAACTTGCAGGTACAGCAGTTGCAATAACCTCTGTCCCTGTGAGTTACATCCTGGGCACAGAGAAATCGGTCAGTGTCAAACGGCTCCTAAGATTCTGACACTGCACATGTGCATGGTCTCAGTTACTGGAGCGAATAGGAGGCTGCAGGAGAGGGAACATAGGAATGCCTTAATAGGCATAAAGTGGCTTTTGCTACACTTTTTGGAGTTTGGTACATAGTGGTGATAATGGGGACTGGTCTTTAGCACTAATTAGCCTTTAGCAGGCAATTTCTGTAAAATCTCCTTTATTAGACTATTTGTACTTGGCAGGGGTACATAAACTTATGCAGGAACTGCAGTTTCGACATAACTTTATGAAAAATAAAAAAGCTTGATAAATAGGCCCCTATGTCACACTAAAATTACAGATATTCAGTAGCATAAACCATTTAAACCAAGAACATACATGTACCTGCTCCTCCCAGCATACAGATCATTAGTAATAGGCTCATATTGCAAGGACCAGAGGCAGCTTCTGGCCATCAGGCCCTTTATAGACTCAGCTGTCACTAGGAGGGGAATTTCAGACACCTAATTTATCCAGATTAACTAGAGCTGTATGCAGTTTTTATTTCTAATCAAGATGTTCATACATACATATACCATATGTGAAAGGTTTATTTTAAACATAAAGTACAATTTACATGCTGTTAGATGCAGATTTACTTATTGTATAATGTTCTAACCATGTATAAATAATTTTTTTGTGCACTGTTTTTTCTATACAAATATTGGCAAAGTCTTTTTTTTGTGTATTGCAGTTAGAATATATGCATAATAAAATAAATGAATTAAAGAGATAAGATTTTAAGAAGTAGTGGTGTTAATAATGCCACAGGTATTTGTGTAAAGGGCCCCATACATGGGGCGGTCATTTCCCCAATGCGACCAGAACCGCCAATTGGCAATCAGTCAGGGAATCGATGAAATTCTTCATGTTAAAAATCCCAATTTTGCTGATCACAATCATATTTTGTTGGAAATACGGTAAATCAGGGAAATCCAACATGCCGGATTTCTCTGAAGCCTCTATCCCGGCATCTCGGGTTTGGGAAATTGCCCCAATCTATTGCAGATTTTTAGGTAGCTGGAAGTAAACCACTCTAGAACTACTGTCTCCTTCACATGGGCGCTGGATGAATGGCAGGTCGGCTGAGAATGTCAGAATATGCGCGATTTTCCAGCTACATTCTATGACTCACTAAAAACTCTGCTGCTCATATGACCTAAAGATCATCACTGATCGGGTGCCTGTACGAATTTGTTTTAGAGCAGACTGCCCTAGCGGCCTAGCCCTTTAAATATATACTTTAGAGAGTATAAGGTTTACTGAGCCTTGTATGGACATAAAGTGGACGGAGATAAACTACCAATTAGATCAGCTTCTAACTGTCATTTTTTTAAACACAGCCTGTGACATGGCAGTTAGGAGCTGATTGGTTGGGACTTTATCTCCGTTCACTTTATCTCATCCAAGGCTTAGTAAATAGACTCCTAACACACTATGGGGGTCATTCAGATCCACTCGCGAGTGGCAGTACGCTCGCAAGTGGGTCGATGGTCCCCACTGCACATGCGCACGACGGAGGGAGCTCCGTCGTGCGCATGCGCGAGACCCGGCGAGCGAAGGACTTTCCATCGCTCTGGGTCTCGCACCAAAGGGGGCATGCTGTCGATGTTGATTGACAGCACGCCCCCATTGGTGGGCGTGCTGGGGGCGTGCCTGCCAGACGGAGGCGTTCCCATGGGAACGCCTACCATCTGAAGCCGGCCCCACTGACATCACTAGTGATGTCAATGGGAGTGATTTTGGCTCTGATAGAGCCAAAATCACTCCTGGCCTTGCGGCTGGGAAACCCGACCGCAGGGTTTCCCTCGCAAGTCCGATGGTCGCGATGGTCAAGACCATCGCAACCATCTTTTTGCACGCTCGTATATGCTGTTGGTGGTGACCCACAGCTATACGAGCGTCCAGGAGGACGCTCCATATTAATGGAGGAGGGCCCTGATTCAAAGCGAGCGCTCTGGTCAGAGCGTCCGGCTCTGAATCAGGGCTTATGTTCGTCAGTACCACTTTGCTGTTACATCATAGCCAAGCACCAAGCCCAATCCCATTTCAGACCCTGGAGGAGGAGCAGCAGCTGACAGAATCCATGTCAGGGTATTAGGCTGCCCCTAAGCATTGGCACCCTGGGCAAAATGCCTAGGTTAACCCAATAGTAGTTCCAGTCCTGTGGAGAACATATGTAATAAATCTACAGTATCTACAGTACATATATATATATATATATATATATGTCCCAAAAGCTGGCACTCCAATATCCAATAATTAAATGCCGCAGTGCACAACTCAATAGTAAAAATGGTGACATATGAATAGCGGCACTCTAGCGGACTTGTAAATGAAAACTCCAAGCACGTAAGGATCCTATCAACATTTCGTGTTTTATATTCGGGCTTCAGGATAGAAGACGGAATAAAGCTGCATACACACGTAAAGATTTTCTGTCCAACCACCCAACTAGTTGATTGGTTGGAATGAAAACCTGGTAACATATGAAAGCAAATGATGATCAGCAATTTGCTCGCAAATGCCGGAAAATGGACAAAAACTGTTGTTTGAACAAATTGTTTGGATCAAACATTTAACAAACTTGTCTGACGACTATTTTCATCTGTTTTCTGGCATTTAGGAGCAATTTGCTGATCATCAATTACTCCCATACCTTACCAGATTTTCATTCCAGTGGGAGGCACATATAGAAACCGTTGCAAATTAAATCTGAAAGTCTGCAGTTAAAGCACATCTTATTTGTTTCATTTCAAAGCCATTGTGGTGGTGAATAGATGCCAAAATATGAAAATTCTGTCAATGTCCCAATATTTATGCACCTGACTGTATATATATATATACTAAGTAACTTTACCAACGTACAGCTGTCTACTTAGACACTCTTTTCCAACCTGGCATACAGTCACATCCAAGATACCAACTAGATACGACCACGGTATTGCGACAGCTTAAAGAGTTACCTAGGTTTGATGAACAGATATGGCTATGCAGTATTGATGTATCAAATCTGTATACAGTAATTCCCCATGAGATGGGTTTGGGCAGTATGCTTAGATTTTTGAATGGTCATCCTTTATACACTGGTCCATGTATTGAGTTGGTCATGAAACTGATGAGAGAAATACTCACAAAAAATGTTTTCTTGTGGATGGTACCTTCTATCTGCAATGTGTTGGCTGTGCGATGGGGTCCAGTGTGGCCCCATCGTACGCCAACATATTCATGATTGAGGTTGAAAAGGATATCTTTATTACTGATCTGAAGATATATGAACATATAGTCTATTACACTCGTTACATAGACGACCTTCTTATCTTTTGGAAAGGTAGCAAATTACAGTTTGAAACCCTCATGACAGAGCATAACTCTAAGGAACATCCGATAAAATTGACATATAGCATTAGTGATGCATATGTCAACTACTTAGATGTACAAATATCCATTTTTGATGGATGTATAGCAACCTCCCTATACACAAAACCCATGGATCGCAACAACCTTTTACATATGCACAGTTTCCATCCGGTTTCATCTAAAAAAGGACTTCCGTATTCACAATTGTTGTGCATTAGGAGAATAACATCAGATCCCCAGTTAGCGGAAGATCAAATGTATACTATGATTAATAAATTCTTGGACAGAGGGTATAATAAAAAGCTCCAAATCCAAAGTCCTCAAACTTGATAGGGATAAACTATTGGCTAAAAAAACAACTACTAACAAGCCAGCTATCTTTCCATGGGTTACCCAATACAACCCAAATAGTGATACCATCAACAGAGTGTCAAAAAAATTATGGCCCATGTTACAAACTGACAATGATCTCGGATTACAACAAGTTAAATTGATGGCAAACTATAAAAGGGGTCGTAACCTCAGAGATTACTTAGTTAAAACGAACATTAATAAAGCTAAAGATCAACATAAAGTTAATTTCTTGATGGGCAAAAATGGCTGCCATAAATATTCTTGCACCACCTGCAGTTTCATGGTTTCAGGAGATGTATTTTTTCACCCCCATTCTGGTAAAAAAATACTATATTAGGTATAGATTAACCTGCACCTCAAAAAATTATTGTTTACCAGATCATTTGTCCCTGTGGACTGTCATACATAGGGAAGACGGAGCGGTCCTTTAAGGAACGTATGACAGTCCACAGATCGGCCATTAGAGCAGCTACTAACAGTGGGATTAGTGATCAGCCTGTAGTTAGGCAATTTGTGACAGCTAAACATACTTTGGCATCACTACGTTACAGAATGATAGACCACATACCCAATGCTATACGTCACTGGTCGGGGTACAGGGGTAAATTACCCCAAATGGGGTAAAAATGAAATTCCTGTGGGTAATGGACGGACAGCCGGGCATGCATAAAAATCATTGCATGCCCGGCTGTCCGTCCATTACCCCCAGGAATGGAGGTCACTGGCGCCGGGTGCGGCGCCAGTGTCCTCCAGCCCGGCGCTGCAGGGAGGCTCTAAGCCGGACGCCCGATGTTTTTACCAGCGGGCGCCCGGCGCCTTCCATGCAGCGCCGCATTAGCCGGGGGCTGGAGTTCTCTTCTGAACTCCAGCTTCCGGCTCTCCCCATGCGCACTATGGGAGAGACGTCATGACGTTTCTCCCATAGTACCGAGGAGCAGCTGGGCGGACAGGACGGCGGCGGATGCAGGAGCGGGGATTAAGGTAAGTGTTTTTTTTTTTCTTTGTACAAGCGGCACTGCAGGGGCACTATATGGGAGCACTACTAAAGGTGCATTATATGGGGCACTGCTACAGGGGCATTATATGGGGGCACTGCTACAGGGGCATAACTATGGGGGGACTGCTACAGGGGCATTATATGGGGGCTCTTCTACAGGGGCACTATATGGGGCACTACTACAGGGGCACTATATGGGGGCACTGCTACAGGGGCATTATATGGGGGCACTACTACAGGGGCATTATATGTGGGCTCTACTACAGGGGCCCTATATGAGGGCACTACTACAGGGGCCCTATATGAGGGCACTACATGAGGGCACTACTATAGGGGCCTTATATGGGGGCACTACTACAGGGGCATAACTATGGGGGAACTACTACAGGGGCATTATATGGGGGCACTACTACAGGGGCATTATATAGGGGCATAACTACAGGGGCACTACTACAGGGGCATAACTATGGGGGCACTACTACAGGGGCATTATATGGGGGCACTACTGTATTATTTTCTTCCCTTCAAATCAAGGGGGTAACGTCGGCGTATCTAAATATATTTTGGAGTCAAAGGTAAAAAAGTTCACTGACCCTTGCTATACATGGTGGTAACCGTGGTCTCAAAATTTTGCAAGCAGAAAGTAGATGGATTCATAGATTAGGCACCCTTGTTCCCAAGGGCCTGAATGAACAAACAGGTCTTCATCACTTTATATGATACTGTATATATGCATATGTTTTGGGCCCATACTGGGTTTCTCTTATAGGTTAACATACATCAATGCAGAATCTGACGGTTTATTTGTATACTTTCAATGAATGTGGTGTATATGTACCTGGTGATCTCATACTATAACTGTAATTTAGATAATACTATACTAACAAAGGTTATATTGCCATAAGTATATGCCGTTTTTGATATTGCTACTAGTATATATTATAGCTGATGGTATATGTTGTGTAAACCGGAGTTTTTCTGGTGTATAATAAAAAAGTTTGATTATCTATTTTAGAATCATATAATATGAGTACTACAACTACTATATCAGTATAAGTATAGTAGTGTTCATATATGTGATGCTGCGATGTGTATTATTGGTTTATGCGTTGTCATGGTGATGGGTTAGTCACGAGTGATGCGTCTCTAGGGATGACGTCACTAGCTGTGTGCGACTGCGCCGGGGAGAAGCCCTGTGTCTGGATTCAGCTTGCACGTGGTGTTGGTATGTATTGTATTTAAGGGGTGTTTTACTTGTACTTTTTATGCCTGATGACAGTGCCTAATTAAACGAGCACGGAAACGTTGCCTACTACATGCGGTATTTTGTCATTATTCAAGAGCCAGGAGGCTGCACCTCTTTGTTGACGTATGTGAGTGGTTTGGTGCGGGCACCCGACCTAGTGTATACTTATAACGGGAGAGCCGGACCATATCCACATTGTTTTTATATATATATATATATATATATATATATATATATATATATATATATATATAATTATATATACATACAGTCAGGTGCATAAATATTGGGACATTGACAGAATTTTCAGATTTTGGCCTCTATTCACTACCACAATGGCTTTGAAATGAAACAAACAAGATGTGCTTTAACTGCAGACTTTCAGATTTAATTTGAAGGTAATTATATCCAAATCAGGTGAACGGTGTAGGAATTACAACGGTTTCTATATGTGCCTCCCACTAACAAGGGATTTTTCGAAGTTCAACTCTTGATGGGGTGAAAAGGGCTGAAATGTTTCCTCCCCCTGTGCAATGTCCTGCCTGACTGTCTCATCGTGGCTGTAGCAGAGTTCAATATTCAAACACCAACTGTGCCAAGAGCTGCCAAAGATCACTGGCAGTTAGTGTGGCTCCCCTATTTGAATAGTGAGGGAAGGAAATGTGTTACTACAGAGGTGAGGGGGGGAATGTGTTACTACAGCAGTGAGAGAGGAAAATGTGTTACTACAAAGGTGAGGGAGGAGAATGTCAAATGTGTTACTTATGGGGTGAAGAGCAAGGGAATGTGTTACAATACGGACGAGGTAGGGAAATGTGTTACTACAGGGTTGAATCAGTTACTACAGAGGTGAGGGAGGGGAATGTGCTACTACAGGTGTGACTGGGGGTAATGTGTTACTGCAGAGGTGAGGGAGGGGAATGTGTTACCCCAGAGGTGAGTGAGAGGAATAAATTACTACAGGTGTGAATGAGGGTAATGTGTTACTACAGGTGTGACGGAGGGATTGTATTTCTACACAGGTGAGGGAGGGGAATGTCAAATGGAGTAGTGAGATGGAAATGTAAAGAGTAAATAGCTAAGGTCTACCTGGATGAAACAGAGTAAATCAGATAGTAAATAATAAAATAATTGAACTTCATATATTTTGGGGCTTTTATGAAATACCCTGTTTGCAGCTTCAGTGTATTTGTAATTTTTATCAGATTCAGCCACAGAAAAGGCGGAGCAATCATAATAAGTTTCTTGTTACAACTTACAGACTTTTTGCAGAAAAATATGAACAGTGATTCCTGTACAAACTCTATTAGCAGAATATTTAGCATGCTGTGGAGAATAGCACAGTAGAGTCCAGGCAGATTACGAAATGATTACTAATTGCTCATGATTATGACAGACAGGGGAAGCATTTGACTTAAACACAAGTAGGCTTATGGGCACTGGCCCAGCACGGAAACTTTATGGGCACTGGCCCAGCACAGAAACTTGTGTTCCATAGCAGCTGAATAGTAGCATGTTTAGCATATTTGACCACACCATACTATACGGCTGGCCATTGACAGTCTATGTTTCACGACCATCGATCGTTAGGTCCCAATGGAAAGTGGTGTTTTTTGTTATTTTTTTGCTACTGATAGTGTGAGGACACCATCGATTGCTTTGTGTTGATGTTTTTTTTATTTTTAACTAATATAATCCCTGCAGTCAAAAGAAAAAAAGGAACTCTCATCTTTGCTGGGGGCACTCTTTGACAAAATAATCAAATATAACTTTTGTTATGTATGATAAAATGATCTTAACAACAAACAAACAACGTACAATACATAAAAAAGTGTGGCACACCGAGGAAGCAGTTCAGCGAAACGGCCGTCTGTGACTTAGTAGACACCAGCTCTGTACGAGCAGGTATCCCATACAAGGTAGCAGCAGCAATTTTTATTTTTCTCTTACCAGCAGTCCACTTCATCACCGCTGGACTACAGACCTGTGTTCCCAGCAACCTGTTCAGGTATCGCCTTCAGATAGGAGGTGTTTTACTGGCATGGGTGTGAGCTGTGACCCTGCAATGTCCTTTTGACAACAGGGACCCCTCACTTCCCCATTTAACGATCCACCACGACCTATATCTTATCTCTTCTAAATGCCACTTACAGCAGTGTACCGCTCACTCCCCATCAATGCTTTTTAGTAAATAGGGAGCAGTAGCATACACCACTGCACGATTATGACATTATTTCTCTTTATTCATACTTTGATTCTCTAAACTACATTCTACACTTCCTTTTATTTCTTTGGGTACTCTCATTGGGTTGGTGATTTAGGAGATCCCTGCGCTGATTCAACAGAGTTCACCTCTATCTACGTCACAAAAGCAGATGCCCTATAAACTTATTCACACCCTAGGACGATCAGAGGGTACGCTCACTCTTTGTATAACTGCATGTCACACAAAGAGCAGCAGCTGCCTTCTTGATATGTCTGTAATGGAGTAGCTTTATTTAAAACATTTTGGCAATACCTCTACACACTACCATATTTTTGGCAAAAGCTATTTTTCTCTATATATAGCCAATAACTATTTTTGTATAGTAACCAACATAACTATTACATGATAGTTAGTTCTCTATGGATTAGGTATCATGTAGTTTCTTTTGTAAATCTGTTCATTAATACAATGCTAAAATCCATGCTTTTCCAATATGCTGCAGCACACAATTTGCCTATGTAGCTCCTGTTGTTAGGGGCAACTCTATTATGACCTGCAAAAATCAACCGGTGCCAAAAAAAAATATTTTTGCTATTAGCAGACGAAGGCCGTATAGGCTTGAGAATAAGAATCCTGATTTTTTGCTGATTTGGCTGTCTTGACAGCCATGTTACTAGGTAGATTAGCTGAGTTATTGGTCAGGTGGTAGGTTATCTGACCAATGGAGTGAATTGTGGGAGTGTTTGAGGATTATGGCCCTCATTCAGAGCCGTACGCTCTGAGCAGAGCGCACGCTCTGAATGAGGGCCGGGCTCCATGAAAATGGAGCGTCCTCCTGGACGCTCGTATAGCTGTGGGTCACCACCCACAGGCTATACGAGCGTGCATTGTGATGGCCGCGATGGTCGTGACCATCGCGACCATCGAAATTGCGAGCCGGAGCCTGCGGTTGAGGTTTTCAACAGCAAGCTCCGGAGTGATTTTGGCTCTATCAGAGCCAAAATCACTCCCACTGACATCACTAGTGATGTCAGTGGGCCGGCTTTTGACGGGAGGCGTTCCCGTGGGAACGCCCCCGTCAGGGAGGCACGCCCCCGGCACGCCCACCAAAGGGGGCGTGCTGTCAATCAACATTGACAGCACGCCCCCTTTGATCGGACACAACGAGCGAAGGACTTTCCTTCGCTCGTCGTGTCTGGCGCATGCGCACGACGGAGCTCCCTCCATCGTGCGCATGCTCAGTCCATAACATCGACCCACTTGCGAGCGGACAGCCGCTCGCGAGTGGGTCTGAATCAGGCCCTATGTATGCTAGAGGTGGTTGTGCGTGTGATCAGCCTCTTTGTCAATTCTGGAGAGTGCAGGCTAAGTATCACACCCCTGTGGGATTTTACTTCTCCTGTCTATTTTATTTTGTCTACCATCTCCTTCATTCTTTATTTTGCCTTCCTTCTCCTACTACCTTTTGCTTACTACCTTCACCTGCCTTCTTCAGTTCTTTCCCCCTATTCTGCCTTTTTCTTTCAGCCCCCTTTTTGCCATGCCCCATCCCAAGAAGCCCCCCACCCCCCTCTCCCTCCCCGATGCCTCTCTGAGTTTCCCCAGCCTCTCAGGGCTGCTCCTGTCAGCACTCCCGGGTTCCCATTTTCTCCCTCACCGCAGTCCCCCCCTTCCCCCAGTGCACTCCTCTGACCTGCCCTCCAGCCTCCCTTGCATCCACTGCACCAGCGGGCATGAGCACTCCCGCATTCCCCGCTGATTCCTCTTTCCGGTCCTCTGCCGCGATGTCAGCGCCCGCTAGCCCCGCCCACTCAGTGTCCCCCTCACGGTCCAGGTACCCTGCGCTTGGGGGAGTCCTTTCTGCCTCCCCCAGTTGGCCATTGGCCCTGCTTGAGCGGCAGGCCCGACGGCCATTTTCGTGTGGTGGCCATTTTGGGTCCCACCTTTGTAGTGGGACCAAGCCTTAGCGTGCAGCCTCAGGCTGTGTTCTAAGCTGCGCTGGCAGCTGTAGCTCCACATCTGCCTCCCACTCTGGCCCCTACCCCTGTTTTTCTTTCCTCATCCCCTGCATCCTGTCTCTTTTATGCCATCTTCACTGCCTCACACCTCCTTTTTCACTCCCACCAGCTGGGTAGCAGGCATGTCCGCTGGATTGGTGTGTGTGGCCTGCTGTTTGCATCCAAGAAGTCTCTGTTGGTTGAGTCAGCCGTGAATTGGGTGATGCCTGATTGGTTGGTGCTGCTTATAGGTGGGAATAATCTTGTCAGTTGGAGAGTTTGGAACTGATTGTTCGGTTGAAGGGGCTGGTGGATGCGGTACGTTTGTTGGCCGAATGTGTGCATTGTATGGTCTGAAATAGTGCTTCGTCTTGTGTGGCGTGGTCCACGGGATCATAAGGACTTGTACAGAGCGAGGCATTCGGTTAATAGGGATGTGAATGAGCATGGCTTGTCTGTGGGTGGCTTGGTAGTTAGGCATGGCTAAAAAGTTTTTAGGGATTCGCTTGCTTTTAGATTAGTTAGTTTCTTTGCTGGTGGGGGGCCAGTCTCCTTTTGAATCTGGCTTTGGCGGGAGAATGCTGCATCTCAGTGGCTTTATTGTGGCGCAAGAGAGCGTTGTGAGGGCGCTGGACCTTGACGTAGTATGGCGAGTTTTTCCTCGTACGAGGGGACCCCAGCGCTTTTGTACGGAAGCGCTCAGACTATGCCCAGGAGGGAGGTGAGACCTTCGCAATGTAAGTGCGTCTTTAGGGGGAGTGTTTCAGTCGTTCCCCGTGTATGTCTCCAGCTTGAAAGCTAGAACTGAGTATGCAGCGTCTCCTGGCCACCTCGGTTAGGTGAATTATTTAATTGATAAAGAAAAACTCTGACCTTTTAGCCAAGCTGTATTTGTGTCAGTCTCTTTATTTATTAGATAAGCTAAGTGTTAAGTTTAGTAAGGATGTTTAAGATATTAATCGGCAATAAACCAATGGAGGTCTTATTATTTTCTGCTTGTGGAATTTACTTCACACTCTTTGATTGATCTTAGGGGGGCGCTAGGAAACAGATTTAGGCCCCTTAAGCTGGATACACACTAGACCAGAGGTTCCCAATTGCGGTCCTTAAGGCTCCCCAACTGTTCAGATTTTAGAGATATCCTGGTTGAGCATAGATGACTTAATTAGTACCTCGGTCAATTTGATTTAACCACCTGTGCTCAACCATGGATATCTCTAAAGCCTGAACTGTTAGGGAGCCTTGAGGACCGCGTTTGAGAACCTCTGGTCTAGTGTGTACCGGCCTTTTGAGCAGTGTTTCCTAGTCCCCAGTGCATGTTTTCCAAATCTCCTTGCTGGAGCACAGGTGTATTCATTATTGGCTGGCACATTTTAAAAGATCCACAGGTAGTACTAATCATTTTAGTTATGATTCTGTGAGGAGACCTGTTAAATGTGCACTGTTAGGGGTCTCTGAGGACTACAGTTGGGAAACACTATCTACTGGGAGCCTGGCATTCAGTAGTCATGTTACTGCTACTTCATGTACTAGTTGTTATCATTCAAGTTTTTTTTTTGCATAGAGTTTACCTTACACCACACATCCCGCAAAGGTTTGGTGCCAGGAGTAGTGGCAACTGTTCTAAATGTGGGAGTTTGCAGGGCACCATCTGGCATCATTTGTGGGAATACCCCCAGATTCAGGTTGTATTAGGGAAAAGTTACTAGCTGTATTACTAAAACGATTGGTAGGATCCCACTTCTCTCGTCAGGCATGTGTATCTTTATCGTTCGACTGGCCAATATATTCTTAATGCTCTTACTTTAGCTAAAGTTTGCACAGCCAGAACTTGGTTGACCGCTAGAGGTTCCACTTTCCATGAATGGTGAAGGTTAATGAATGAAACTGTTTGGCATGATCTTGCCTGCGTTTAAATCTTCCAGTGTCAGTATTGTCTGTTTTCTTCTTTTTTGTGTTTTCTTTTTCACCAGCAGGGGTCACCAGATCTTTTAGAAATGTTCTGCAGTTCTGGTCCTGACCAGAGGTGCTGCTCTCTGGTGAATCATTGATTAATTGTATTATGAGTTACACCTGTCTGCCAGCTTTATAGGCTGTTTGCGACCAGCATGGAGTGCTGGTCATTGTTTGTTATGGTGCATACACACGGTCAGATTTTCTGTCAGATCTGAACGATAACTATTTTAAAAATCGTTCATATCTGAAAGAGAATATCTGACATGTGAGCCTGCAACGATGAACATCTGATGTGTTTGCAGTTAGATTGGATGATTTCATTCATTTTAATACTGTCTGAAATCGTTCATTCGTTCAAATCATTCATCTGACAGATCTGACCATGTGTATGCACCATTAGTTTTGCAGACAGGAAGATTCCATAGATTTAGTCAGAACTGGAACATAGACCAAACAAAATGCAAGGGTAATGGTGCATACACACGGTCAGATCTGTTAGATGAACGATTTTACCAACGATTTGAACTAATGAATGATTTCAGACAGTATTAAATTGAATGGAATCGTTGGTAAAAATCGTTCAAATCGATGGTAAAAATCTATGGAATCTTCCTGTCTGCAAAACTAATGGTGCATACACATGGTCAGATCTGTCAGATGAATGATTTGAACGATTTCAGACAGTATTAAAATGAATGAAATTGTCCAAATCTGACTGCAAACACATCAGATGTCAGACATCGTTATCTGACATGCGGGAACGCGAATCGTTCATCGTTGCAGGCTCACATGTCAGATTTTCTTTCAGACTTGAACGAGTTTTAAAATAGTTATCGTTCAGATCTGACACCAAATCTGACCGTGTGTATGCACCATAAGGTAGTCATGCAAGCTCTGGGCTTGATTCAGACCCACTCGCGAGCGCTGAGCGCTCGCAAGCGGGTCGATGTTACCCAAGTACACATGTGCACGACGGAGACGGCTCCCACTGACACTAGTGATGTCAGTGGGAGTGATTTTGGCTCTGATAGAGCCAAAAGCACTACAGGGCTTTCGGCAGCGAGACCCTACCGCAGGGTCTCGTCGCAAGCCCGATGGTCGCGATGGTCTTGACCATCGCGACCATCATTTTGGCCGCTCGCTATAGCTGTGGGTGGTCTGCCATTTATTTCTCTGTATATTTCTTAGCTAGTATACCTGCTAACCAGCCACGGTCAGTTTGTTTCTGTTCCAGCATTGTTCCTGTGTATCCTGCTTAGACATTTTGTATTTCAAATTCATCTGCATTACCCTGCCTTCATTACCAACCCTTAATAAATATTTTTGTGTTTACTATTATACTTCATGACCTTGTGATTCTGTAGTACTCAAGGGGTTCTTCATAACATCAAGTTAAGTTTTATGTAATGTCGTCCTAATCCATCCTGTGGCAGGCCCAGAATAGGCTCCCTGGGTCAAAATCTGCCTTGCACGCACTGCTGTGAGGTCTGACCGGGACCCCAACCACTCATTTAGGCATCCCAGACCAATTGCCACCCCTCTGTGAAGTTTTAATCCAAATCCATCCAGTGTAAGGCCCAGAATAGGCTCTCCGGGTCAAAGTTCTGCCCAGCGTACACCAACAGGAGGCCCGACTGGGACCTTGACCCTCTATTATGTCTTCTGGGACCCAATGTTACTACTCTGAAGTTTTCATCCAGTGTAAGGCCCAGAACAGGCTCCCCAGGTCAAAGTTCTGCCCAACGTACACCAACGGGAGGTCCGACCAGAACTCTAACGCCACCTAAAACCAGCTCAGAACCCAACTGGACCACCTCGCTTTGGTTTCATCCCAATCGGTGCAGTAGTGTTCGAATGCATAACCGGACAGACAATCAAACAGACCAATTAATTTTATATATATGATTTGTCGGTGTCGTGTTGTCGATATGTGGTCTAATTTCTTACTCGTTTGATACCAGTGCTTGAAGTGTGCCGGTATGCAACGGTATGGCATACTGGCACTTCAAGCAATAAACATTTTTTTTGTTTCTAGTTTATAGGACAGAGGGATGAGCGGGACAGCCCCTAAAGTTAGCCGCAGTTTGTGTTTTTTGCGGCTGGCTCAATAAAAAGGATAGACTGTCGGCCAGTGTGCTGCTGCCCACCCGTTCCCACCCATCTGCCCGCCCATGTGTGCTGTGAGCCATCCCCCATCGGAAGGTCTCTGGAGCCAGTCCTCAGTCCAATTTGTGACTACTGGCTTGTGTCTCCAAAGCCCCGCCCGTGCGCGGGTTCCGTTACCCACCTGGAAAGTCTATGCAGCATCAAAGCTGCAGAGTCCAGCATTGTGGCTTGCTCATACCTCCAAACCCCGCCCACTTACTCGCGTGTGCCGGGTGCTTGTCCTCCGCCTGCCCATGCCGGATATTTGTGTTTGCCGGAAGGTCTGCAGCACCCATTACATGCTGCAGGAGGTGCAGAGTCCGGAATTGGGTCTCCATCATTGCTCTCCCTCCCGGCCATCTATGTGTGCCCATCCCCCGCCTATTTTAGTGACAGGACA
The DNA here is from genome assembly GCA_031769625.1 of Taudactylus pleione. Taxonomy (NCBI): domain Eukaryota; kingdom Metazoa; phylum Chordata; class Amphibia; order Anura; family Myobatrachidae; genus Taudactylus; species Taudactylus pleione. The sequence goes on along the minus strand of JAUIMM010000104.1, from coordinate 324,723 downwards.
GGTATCATAGCCATACAGCCCCTCATACTGGCCTCCGCGTTTACTGTGCGCTGGCTGAAGGAGTCCTAAGGCTTGGTTCTACTGCTGGGGGCTGAGGCTTCCCCCCTCCATAGTACAGATGTTGGTGCCACTGGCTCCTGTACTTTTCCCTGCTTCCCTCCTCACTCCTCTGAATAAAGCAATCTCCACTCCACCTAGTTGGAGTCAGAGTCAGACAGCCTCCTCCGCAGCAATTGGTGAGTAATACTTGCTTCAGTTATTTTTCCTATGTAGTGTGTGCCTCCCCATCCCTGCGTACGTTCCCCCCCGTGTACGTTCCCCCCCGTGTACGTTCCATCCCCCCCGTGTACGTTCCATCCCCCCCGTGTACGTTCCATCCCCCCGTGTACGTTTCATCCCCCCGTGTACGTTCCATCCCCCCCGTGTACGTTCCATCCCCCCCTTGTACTTTCCATCCCCCGTGTACGTTCCACCCCCCGTGTACGTTCCCACCCCCCGTGTACGTTCCCACCCCCCGTGTACGTTCCCCACCCCCCGTGTACGTCCTCACCCCTGTGTACGTTCCCACCCCTGTGTACGTCCTCACCCCTGTGTGAATCCTCACCCCTGTGTACGTTCCCACCCCTGGCTTAGGGCGCACTATCCAGCATCTCCCAACTTAGTGCCAGTCACGGGGGAAACAATTGAATAGCTCTGGGAACTCAAAACCTATAGGGGAAATTCAATTACTCTGGATGATGTTTAAAGTAATAGGCACCCAATGGATTAATTATATTTAGTCAGGCATCCATTACTTTTGAAGCACCCAGACGCACTGGGTTTAGCTGTGCACAGCGGCCAGACGTGTCTAAACCAGTCTCTTCAGGAGGCTGCGAAAAGCATTGTGTCACCCAGAGTAATGCGTGCCCGAAGGAGAAGCATTTTAATTGATCCATCGGGCGCCTATTAGTATAGGCGCCATCCAGAACAATTGAATTACCCTGTATGTGTTTGGTTTTTTTCAGATGTCAATGTGTGTGATTTCTTATTTCCTTTTTCATGCAAAGCTTATGTGATTTATTTATTTCCTATGGCAACCTATGTAACTGTTTTTTTTCATGTAAACATTGTGATATAGTTATTTTCTGTGGCAGGGTCCTATGAGTTTGGTTTTTCCCTATGGGTGCCAATGTGTTTTTATTCCATTCAAATTTTCTGTGATTTTTTTACTTTCTGCGACAGGGCATACGTGTTTGGTTTTTCCTATGGGTGCCAATGTGTGTGAGTGATTTTTTTATTTCCATGCAACGCTTATGTGATATATTTTCTTCAGGTGTCCTATGCGTTTTTTTTTTTTTTTTTCATACAGGTGGCCATGTGTTTTGTTTTGTTTTTCCATACAAAGCTTATGTGATTTACAGTATATATTTTCTGCGGGGGCCTATGTATTTCTTTATTCCCCTATTGGTGCTATTTGAGTTTTTTTTCATGTAAAGCCTGTGTATGTGTGTTTCATGCAAAATGCATATTTATTTCATGTGGGGCCCTATGTGTTTTTTTTGTTATCAGTTGTTTGTGTGTTTTACGTGCGAAGCCTATGGGGCTTACGTAATAAGGGCCGATTCAGACCCGCTCGCAAGTGCATTGCGCTTGCAAGCGGGTCGATGGTTGCCCAGTGCGCACGCGCGGTGTGTGCAACGCATGTGCGTGAGCCCCATAGCGAGTGAGACCTTCAGCGCAATGAAGCGTGCAGCAAAATGGGGCAGCTGACGATGTTGAGGGTGGCTCAACAAACTGAGGCGTTCCCGAAGGAATGCCTGCCGTTTGTGGGCGGCCCTACTGACATCACTCGTCATGTCAGTAGTGGACTTCCTGCTCTATTAGAGCTGGAAGTCCACTCGGCATTGCAAGTGCTGAGTCCCTACCTTAGGGTCTCCTCGCAATGCAGATAGTCACGATTATCGCAACCATCTCCTGCCCGCTCGCACTAACTATGGGTGGGCACCCATAGCTTAGTGAGCAGACAGGAAAAAAAAAATATATATATATTCCCCGCCCTGATTCAGAGCAAATAGCGAGCGGCTCTGAATCAGGCCCTAAGTATGTGAGCTGCATCTGCAGCAGGGATTTATGCGAGTCTTCCCATATTGTTTAAGTGTCAATTACAGTGTTTTAAAGGCAAAACCTAGGTAGTTTTGCCTTTACAATGTTTGCCATTTTAAAAATACGGGAACACTTGCATGAATCCCTGCAGCGGCTGCAGATCACAACAGATTACATAAGCCCTTGCATGTGTTTTTGTTCCAGGTATGCTGCAGTGAGTCGGGTAATGAGTATGACGTGTATGTACTATCTATGAGCAGTGTACGACCTGTCTATAGCATTCAGTAACATTATATAGGGAGTGAGAGAGTAAGAGGTAAAGAGAATGTAAAAAGTAAACAGGGAGTGAGCGATGCAGGAGGTTACAAAGAGATGGAAGAAAGAAGTTAGATGTGCAAAGGGTGAGAGATGGAAGGGAGGAGTCAGAGGTGCAAAGCTTGAAAGTTGAAAGGAAAGAATGAGATGGATGCATGACACTCCCCGTTTTGAGTGGCCACGCCCCTCATGACACATAACCACACCCCCATGGTGTGTGGCCCCGCCCATTCTTCTCGCGCGCCAAAGGCATGCACTCCGAATTCCCATACCCCCACTTTCAAATTCCCACTTCGACCACTGTTTGCTACTAAATAACTATTAGATTTGACAGCTTTACCTTGAGAGCGGTGGAAGATATTCGCAGACAAACTTACACATATAATATATATATATATATATAATATGTGTATATGTGTGTGTAACTATGTGGATAGCAACTGTTTATTGAAATAGGACCTCATTTGGAAACCTTGGCTTGCATCTCCATATGGTTGAGATACAATGGATGGTGGGGGACTCGGGTGGATGCAGCATTCAGCAAGACAGACTTATTGACGGTTGCAGTCTATTCAACATTTGTTTGTCCTTTGGGATGTTAATAGCAATGCAGCAAGGTACCAGGCACCTGTTACATTTTCTATTTTTTTTTTTTCACTTTAATACAGCAGGGGCGGGGCCATGATGATGCAAATCGCGTAATCGGCTCCTCCCTTCTGGGAGAAAATGGTTGTTGTATATTCTGTTTTTGAAAAACCGATACAACAGACATGACTTAAAATAAAATATTTTTAAATAAAATCCAGTAAACTAATTAGGATTCATGATTAAGGGGCCTATGTATTAATTGCGGAACTGCAGTGATTATTAAGGTTCCATATTGTGGCAGATATTTAAACTTTCAATAAAAATATCCCTGCTATGTACAAAGGTGAAAATCGCTGGGGCGGCGGTTGCGATAACCGTTGTCCCTGCGAGTTATATCCCGGCAATTTTTAATTTTTAAAAGACTTCTCCGGGGGACGCTGACACTGCGCAAGTACACAGTGTCAGTGCCCGCCACCGGCCGGAGGCTGTGGGAGAGAGATTGGAAGATCTCTCTCCTGCTCGAAAGCCTCCACAGACTTGAAATAGTTTACACCATTGCTTTTTGGAGTTTGGTACATAGGGCTGAGAGCATAGTCCCCATTGGCAATAATGAGGACTGTGATCTGAAGTGATAATTAGCAAGCTGCTGTTTCTACATAATTTAATTGAAAAAAAACAAAAACTTGATACAAAGGCCCCTAAGTGATGGGGAGAATGTTTTACCCAGTGTTTTGTAAACTAAACAAGTCGTGCACGCTCCACTATTATGTCAGTTTACCGGTCACCTGAACACAGCGGAGACGGCCATTTTGTAGGCTAAAATATTATTTATAAGAGACTCGACAATTCATACCTCATAATTCGGAATTAAGCAAGCATTGCCTCAGTGATGTCACATTTATGGGCGGTATACAGGATCAAGCCAAAGGGCCATATTCAATTAGTCTGCGAAAAGTCGGCGATGACGTCATTTGCGCATGTTTCAATTATCCCTGTATTCCATTTCAAAGACTTTTCGACGGTGCGAAAAGTCTTTGAAAAAAAAGCGGGGATAAGTTTTCACCATGTTTTACATGGCGAAAAAAGTGCAGAATTGGGGTTTAGGAGTGCAGGCTTTAAAAATAGCCTGCACCCCTGGGATTAGCCCCTAAAAATGAACTATGTCAAAAAAAAGTTTTTAAAAAAATAGGGACACCCCCAAAAAAATAGTTAAATTTTGGGGTTAAAAAAAATATGGGGAACACATTTTAAACTAACGAAATAAATTCAGGGGGGGTTCCCAATTATGCGGCAGGTGTTTTAAAGAATGCGGGTGGTAGCTGCAGGTGCATTTTTGAAGAATTTTCAAAATGCACCTTAGGGACTTAAAAATAGGCTTGCACCCATTTTCATGTACCCCAAATTTGATGCACCTAGTTTTTTTTTTTGTAAAAAAAAACAAAAAACCTAAGTGCTCTTCTTCACCCCTTCTTACCTGTCGGGAAAAAACACCTGCTGCGGCTATTTAAAAAACATACTTACCTTCTGCAGGCCATAATGATCCCCCATGTCTGGACATCATTAGGGGGGTCCCTTGATGCTTTCCCGAATTTTTTCCTATACTCACCTTTCCGCCAGGTCACATTTTCGCAGCTTTCAAATTGAATGTGAGGATAAAGCGGGTGCGGGTCCGATACTTTAGCCTCGTAAAACCTCCGATGTGGAGCGAAAAGTCCAGCATGGACTTTTCGCTCCCTAACTAAATACGGGACAAAGTGTCTAGGTACTAAGCTATTTAGGGCTTTAAGATACACAATGTAGAGGTCCATGAACACAGACAATAGAAATCTTTGTTTGGGCAATGTATCATAAAAAAAAGTCATTGGGGCAGCTGTGTGATGCTCTGGTACCTGAAGTCACTGGCCAGCAAAGGTTAGTTTTACCCCTCACAAGGGCAGACAGTTGCCAAACAAAGCATGTGAGCCAATTTCCTGGTCTTTGGCTTCTCTAGATCGGGAAAAATAGCTTTATTGTAATAATAAAGCACATTTTCCATGTGAGCACCCCCAGGCTTGTACCACCACTGACCTTTATAATTAGACTTCCCCATGCTTTGTGTGGGGGAAGCATCGTAGGAGACCACCCGCAATAATCACCAGGAGTGGACCCCTAAATCCTGCAAAAAACTCCATGATATAGGGTTTCTGCTCCTTTGATAAATATTGTGCTTAGTAAAGCTCATCTCTGGTTTTATTAGGTCTATTATCTGTTTCATTTCAATGTTTCATTTATGTTTGAGAATAATACTAGCAACTCTATTAGATGTCACACAGGGATCGTCTCCCTTAATGTCCCTCATTATGATCTATGTAGATTCTGAATTCCTGTCACACAAACATTGAACGGCTGCACATCAGAGTTTTGCATAGACAATGGAGAGGGAAAGGCCTAGTATAAAATTAGCTTCAAAAACACATTATGTCACACTACTAATTAAAAGGTTGACCTGAAAGCACAGCACTTAATTGCTAAAGCACTGACACCTAGTAACTAATGACGTCTTGGCCCTAGCAATTAGATACAGGGGCCTATTCATCATCAATTATTTTTCACAAAAGCATGTGAAAATTAAAATTTTTACTTTTTTTTTTTCAAAATGAATGGTGTATAGACATGGTCAGATTTTCTGTCAGATCTGAACGATAACGATTTTAAAAATCATTCATATCTGAAAGAAAATCTGACAGGTGAGCCTGCAACGATGAACGATGCGCATTCCCGCTTGTCAGATAACGATATCCAACATCTGATGCGTTTGCAGTCAGATTTGGACGATTCCATTAATTTCAATACTGTCTGAAATCGTTCATCTGACAGATCTGACGTGTGTGCACTATAAGTGTCAGGGCTATTCATCAAGTTCCAAAAAAGCATATTTTTCGGAACTTGATGGTGTTACTGAACGCCACTCTGAAATGGCGTTCAGCCCCCTGATAATCTGAGTCTGGGGGGGGTCAGAGAGAGAGGGAAGAAATGGGGCAGTGGCTGCGGGCTGGGAGAGGAGAGACACAGGGCAGGGGCTGAGGGGAGACAGCAGGGGCAGAGACAGCATAGCTAAGGAGAAAAGTATCACATTTCCGAAATACTGACTCTCAAAAAAAAAAAAAAAAAAAGTTTTTCGGAGTTGATACTTTAGTTAATGAGGCATGATGAATGCCTCCAAATGATTCTTTAAACTCGCAGCGAGTTCAAAACATAATTATCACAAGTGATAATTATGTAATGATGAATAGGCCCCACGGTCTTTAAACACTAGTTCCGAGTCCCCATATATTACAATGTATCAATGCTTATGCATTAGGCTCTACTCTGAAAAGTCAGTATTATTGGTATTTATTGAGGTTTTGTACGCATAAAAATGAGGTACAGAAAATAGTAAACAAGGGGGTTAAAGAGAGTAAGAGGGGGGTTACAAGGTCAGGGGAGGGACATACAGCAAAGAGCAAAAATAAAATAACAGGAATGACATCAGACATTGTGTATAACATACAAGTAATGTAACTAGTCTAGATAGTTCACGTATCTGTAACCTCATCACCGTTATCAGAATAAGGGGAGTCCAGAAGACCCGCAATTCCCGATATTCACTCCAGCTAAACCATCTCCTAAGAGGGGAGGAACGTAGAGGATCTACAATCTGCCATCTCAAATTCAAAATGTTTCTGTATCTTTCCCTCAATAGTAGACAAGTAGGCACTGAAGCAGTTCCCCACAAGTGCGCAATGGACGCTTTGGTGGCCACAAGTATGAGACCCATAATATCTATCTCCAGATGACATGTCCCCAGAGAAACGGAAAACAATGAGCAATGGAGCAAAAAGTACCAAAACCCCTGTGAATTTCCTAATCAAGGCAAAAACTGCCACCCAGATAGGTTTACAGAGCAGACAGTCCCAAAGTACAGGGGAAGTACCTTCCACCTGTACACTTCCCCCAACAATATTTGGATATACAGGTACAAATGTTATGTTGCAGATCCGGGGTGAGGTACATTCTATGGGCCAGATTCAATTAGCCACAGTAATTTACCGCAAGGAAAAGGGTGGTAGCCCGAGTCCATTCAGTTACAACCCCTTTTACTCACGTGGTAAAACTGCAGCAAACGTGTTAACCCATACTGTTGGTTGCGGGATAAGTACCCAGAGCTATGGGTTAACGTGTTTGTGGCACCCATAATTAGAGCACCTACCACGGATTTGTTCAAACCTCCCTCAGGCTCCAGCAGAAATCCGCATTGATTGCAGTCTGCATGTTCATTTAATCCTAGCCCTTTATCAATTTATAGAACATTTCCGCATGGTTTATCCATGGATACCTTAAAGCAAGATCGGAATAAAAGCCTGTGTTTTAATGACTTGTGTGACATGGCACTTATGGTTGCTATGTGAACTTATTACTACTGATTGGCCTATATTTTGTCTATATCCAAAAGTAGTTTACTCTTGTAAATGATAAATAATGTGAAGTCTGCTCAAGCTTACTTGGAGTTCCAAAGTCCAAAAGATTTATTAGCACAAAGAAATAAATAGAGTACCGACCCCTTACACTACGCATGCGCGGCTGTCACAGCACAAGGCTTCAATCCTGAATGCACTGACTTCCAACAGTCACTGCAGTACAATTTATAAGGTCACATTCAAATAGTCCTTAGGGAATACAATCATTGGGTACAGGCAGGGACCTCTATATACTCGACGTCGGATAGGTCAGTTCTTTCTTCTTTGTGTGTGAGCAGACGGATTTCATTAGCCAGAGGGTCACGCCAAAACTATCCCATTCTGGAATTCCTTTGTCTCACAGTATCAGGGGGAGGGGGAAATGTTTGAGTTTCAGGAGAAGCACATTACATTGCTAAACTCAATTAAAAGGGATCTAAAACATTATACCAATAATATTACATTTATGTTTACAACAGAGATGCAGTATTTATTTACCAATAATACACTACAAATTAAATGCTGATTAAAATAAGACTAAATATCAATATACAGTTATGTAACATTATAAATATACTTAAAGTATATTTCAAATAAGAACTTTATTTGAATGATATTCCATAACCGCACAGTGAGATGGTTTCTGCAGGGTCACCAAAGTTATCCTATTGGAATACAGAACAGAACAAGCCCAAGGAATGGTGCGATATTTTGAATCACAATAGCATACAATCAGATGCCATACAATCAGATCTCATACAATCAGATTGACTAATCATTAATTTGTAACCTATATAAGTAAATACCTTCATCCAAGATATCTAACTTTAACACTATGAATCCAATTCATAATGGGGTAAAGTCAGCACCTTTATGTTAAGAAGCATTGCTGCACTGTCTGTGGTACTGACAAGCCTGTGCTATTGTTTACTAGCTTTAAATGAAATGTTGATTCTCTACATCGCTGTGTAACCCCCCTTTTTACCACTAAAGGGTCACCAGGTTACTAATTCCTATGTTGTATAATGTACCCACCTTTAACCTCTCTCTAAGTGGTGTACCATTATTGTATCAGTGCCTCCACCCAAGTATTGGTTGTCGGTATGGGCCTACTTGGGAAAACCCATAGTGTATATATATGTGTATATAGGACTTGCCTACGTAAGCCCAAGGATACACTCAAGTATTAATATTACTCCCTATAGTGTAGTGTGTAGAAGGGGCATGTTAGTTGAAAACAATATTATAACACACAGACATCTGTTCCTTATTCTTTTGGATGCTTGCATCACACCTCCAGGTAAGTAAACACAATTACATATAGATATAACGTTCTTTATATTGACAAAATTCCAAGTAAATAAGAACATACATTCACCTCATTATATGACATAACATTGTACTGTGTTGTATATTGACATACATATGTTTATCTGAACAATGCAGTAACATCATGCATAAATAATAACAATATATCATTATAGATATCCTCCTAATACTAAGTTCTAAAAGTCCGGTTGCAGTTCCTTAGTAAGTATTTCACGTGAATAGAACACTCTTCTCTCCTGAATGTTAATTGTTTGTTTCATTTTTTTAGAGATAACAATATATTTAACCTAAGATGCAGAAATAGTTCCTGTGGATCTCTGCTATCAGAAGCCAAAACTGAATAGTTACTTTACTGTGTGATCAAATGTCAATATACCAGTTTTCAGCTTTGTCTGAATAAGTGCAGTAAACTGTTTTCTCCCCCAACTCTTTAGTCAGTCTGGTATTAATGAGAGAGCATTAGAGATATAGTACATGAGGCTAGTAAGTGCAGGTAACACGGCAGCCTGCTATCAGTGTGACTGCCCAGCTCTCTCACTATACCGCAGCTGTATGTGTACAGTACATATGATTTACTCACTGACAGCCAATAGTGATGAACCTCTGCTGACTACTGCTGTGTACAATACCAGGATATCCCTCTTTACCGGGCTGGCAGGACTGGCTATTTGCTGGCAGCTGTCCTCTATCTCCTACCTATGCCCGATCAGCTGAAGGGGGCTTTACTCTATTTCCAACCACTACCTGTTAGTTACAGGTAGAAGATATCTGTTAGTATTTTCTGTCTTTAATATTCACTGAAGAGAATGTGAAAGGACTCTCCCCAATTTCTTCCCTAACTGTGCCCAGGGTCATTTCCCCTATTACATCCATATGCCTCCACGCTCTCTTCACTTGTGCTGCTGCTAAGCTCTGGGTGAGGGCAGTGTAAGTAGACCACTCACTAGTGGTAGGGTGCCACAGCCACTGCCAACCTACCCCCTGTTAAATTTGTAAATAAACCTTTTAATATATTCCTTCCTATAAACCTCTAAGATTCACCTGCCTAGACTGTTAAATTTGTAAATAAACCTTTTAATAAACCTCTAAACACAACGCTAATTGCGTACGCAGTATGACCGCAAATAAAGACAGGAGTGGAATCTTGTGGTTCCAACGCACAAGTATTATTCAGGTAAAAGTACAGTCAGTTACACGCAATCTATACATACATAATTTAGGCGTAAAAGGAAATAATACAGACCAAGTACGGTTATACATACGCTGCGCCTCTGGACCCAGAGATAGACTTCTGACTAGATATCCTCAGTTCACCCAAAATTCAGCATGAACTGGCAAACCAGTGTTTGGACACATGTATTTATTCCCCCCCCCCAGACTGAAACAGGACAAAGGGAGAACTTCCTGCTGATCTCATTGGTTCCCAGAGGAGGAGCATATGTAACGACACATTTAACAGGTTGTTTCAAATAGACTTTCCCTGCCTCTAACAGCCGGGGTCTTTCTGGTAACGCCTCCTGTAACATTCCATCAACTAAAACATTTTGTTGCTTGTAAGTTCTGTGATCCGTAACTTGAGTTTGCATGATGCGATCTCTCCACCGATAACACCGGGATTCTGTAAAAAGCGTACGCATCAGAACGAGATCAAACATACCTTGCTTATCATGTATAATACCTTAGATATCAAAAACCTCTATTTCTTAGCATTTAAACTAACTTAACCAACTTGAATCATACAATTTGATGCTAATGGAACTTTATGTGCGAATATGTAGTGTGTGGGTATTCGGGGTTTGGTAAGGACGCTAGTTATTAATGGGTGAGATTTAAGTGAATAATCTCTCATACACGAAGTGAACATCCAGCAGTGTGGATGGCTGAGAGTTGTAATTCTACATGCCCTCTGTCAGCAGGCCCCCACCTGCTGAGTTCAAAGGAAAACAAAACCTCTTTTGTTCTCACAGACTCTTGTGTGAAGTGCAAATGTATTATCACCTCAAACTTTTTGGGATTTGGAGCCATCTTGTCTAGGATTCAGGCAAATCCAATTGTGTAGATATTATATTACAATTGCCACAACTATACTTTATCTGCATCCAGGGATTCCCAATTTGTATGTAAAAATACCCATTGTCTTTTATTTACTTCTACTCAGACAGCTGGTTTTTCCCGTTGCCCTTGGTAGGTAAACAAAAACATTGCCATCTGTTCTTAGCTCCTGGGTTATAACTTGAATTAATGCTGACCACACAAAATGGTGTCTTGCGATCTCATTTCCAACATGGAGTCTTGCGGCCATTCGCAAGATGGCGTCGCTGCGATTAAATTTTAAACTGAATTTGTCTCACTCAATTATTCAGCTTCGACAGTCCACCCTTTGATAGCAAACAACATGCTATCACAACCTAATTTGAATCTGTTTAGCCATGCATGAGAATATACCGTTCAATGTTATTATGGTATGACACAGTATGGTCATTTGAACCATTCAGATAATGCGTCTCCGGGAGGGACATAAAACTGCCCTTATACGCACACCGCGGATCCTTAAGGGATCATGGGAAAGATGTGGGGATGCACCTATCCTATGAGAGCCTTGGAAGGGGTTGGGACTGCATTACCTAAGATGACTTAAAACAACATAAACGTTATATCCATGCACGACCACTCAAACTCAGGCTACATTGTTATACACTACGTCATAACTCAGGATTGAAATACAGTTCTTCCTTATTATTATTATTCACATTTTCACAACAATTTACTGTACTGAAATTGGACCGGCACTCCCCTGATTTGGTATAGCACTCCTCCTCCTGACTCCACTCCATCAGCTCCGCCACCAGCTCACATCTCCTTTATTGGTCCCCCATCACAGACACCGAGCATCCCCAAACAGATCATCATGACAAAAAAAATAAATCTCTGGAAAAAAAAAGAACTAGGATGACCACAGCAGACCACTCCATTGCTTGAAGCACTGATCTACACATTTCTTTAGCTCAGCTATCTCACCGTCACCTTTTTAATCCTTCCGGTACAAGCTCGCAATCGACAGGTCCACGTTATCGGCCTTGTCTCTGCCTTGTATCTCCACCGGTTGGTTAACCTCCCTATAGTGAGCGGAATGGATCCACGTATCTTCCCTGGCCACCCTTTGAGGATGCTGTATCGTCAGATACGGACCTTTCCACCGATCAGTCAAACAACCTGAGCTAAAAAAAAATTTGGATCATAACAAATTCTTCCAGATTTGACATCATGACAGTTTGCATTAGACATGTTAGTTAATAACACTTTCAATTTCGGTTATTCTCATTCATCTTCGTGAGACCCTGCACAGTAACCTCATTATCAATTTTTCACATGAGGCTGCCTGTTTGGCAGTATCTCAAAGGGGGGGCAAATAAAGGAAAAGACAGTCTGGGATAATCTTAGTGTTGTTACCCATCATCTTACGCATGTTCTTGAAAACGTCACCTGTAAAATAAGTCCCCCTATCACTTTTAATAATTCTAGAGATATAGTATCTGCATACAGGTTCTTGCAATTAAATCCTGTTATTAATAGCTACTGCTCTAAATAATGCCTGTGCCGCTGGGTTGGATAGTTTTCCGAGTAGTCGACCTCAGCCTGGCATGGCTGCCGTTTATCCTTAGCAACCTTGTGTCCTATGAGTGGGAGATAAAGCACAACAGTTTAATATCATTTAAACATGACCCAAAATACAACAATAAATCATCCACATTTTACATTAGAACAGATCCATTGATAAGTTGAAAAAATTATAAACAGTCATATAAGGCCTGGGAGAAGATACTGGGGTTACCTATGAACTCATGGGAAACTCGTGTTCCTGTGTGGTGTTCTTCGCTTTGCAGTACTTACTTACATGTCCCACTTGGTGACAGTTAAAACATAATTTTGAACGGGGTGGATGAAAAGATTGTTGTGGGATTTCAGCAAGAGGGAAAGGTGGTGGGTATGGGTAAGGATATTGCGGGGGATATGAGTATGGGACCTGTGGTTGTGTATGATATGTGGGGTAAGGATGTGTTTGCTGTGGTGTGGGATTGGTGAGGACGTGTAATTGTTCAGGTGCAGGAGTGTGTGTGGGTGCAGGTGTGTCGGTTGGCTGTGATGTTATTGTCATTCCTTCCAGAGCTTGTATACTGACAGCCATTAGTTTTTCGCTCTGGGTCTCTCTCTTTTTGGAGATGTTTTTATCATGTTCTATGGCAGACTCTATGAGGTTATCTATTGTAAGTCCCCTCCAGCCAGGTTGTGAGGTCTGAACCCGAATCTTTAAATCGTCTTTCAGACCGTCCATGAGTACCGTGACTATCATTCCCCTGTGGTGAGTGCTATCTTTAATATCTTCTATCCCAGTGTACTGGGTGATAGCCTGCAGAGCCCGGTCGCAATAGTCTTCTGCAGTTTCACTCTCCTTTTGCTTAATTGTGAAGATTTTGTTCCAGTTAACTACTACTGGAAAATATACACCCAATTGAGTCACAATGCGGGAAATGTTACCTTGGTTTACTTGGTCTGTTAAGGGAACGTCTCCATCCAATACACAGTCCGTGATAAATTTTGTCACGTCGGTATTGTGTGGCAGGCAGGCCCTTAACACTACACGCCAATCTTTATTAGTGGGCTCATGAGAACTACCCAAATTTCTCAAAAATCTTTGACATTTGGCTAGTTCCTTTTTGGGATTGGGGAAATCATTTATGATGGAATTCAGTTCTGCTCTTGTCCATGGACAATGCATTACTACTTCCCTCGTGGGCACTACACCGTTTGCATCTGCATTTCCATTCGGAACAGTTATTGTCCGAATGGGATGCAGACCGGCAGCGTTGCTACCTCTGACCTGGTTACCTGGCTGGGGGTTTAATCTGCTGCTGCTACGTATGGTATTAACAACTTCCTCTATGGGTGCAGAGTGTGTTAACACTTCCCTTGCTGTTACCGATGGAGATGGCAGCGCCACCCGTGATTGTGGTGATGCAGCATCCATCATTTCTACTTCAGGGTCCATAGGGTATCCACAGGATACCTTGGGGTATAGGTGTGACGTCAGTCGCAGGGCACCAAAGAGTTAAGCTTTCAGCCTCCCAGGATGCACTAGGTCCCCCTCCTATACCCCGCCCCCGGGCCAAGGCACCTCAGTTTAGTTTGGTGCCCGGCCGGAGTCGGGTGCACCTGTTGGAGTGGGGGCTAGAAGAGCCCCTGAAGCTTATTCTTCATGCAGCTGTGGCTGCACATCTGGATGTACAGCATGGACAGTCAGTCCTGACGTCCATGCTGTCTTCCCTACACCCCGCCGGTACCAGAACGCCGGTACTGATCCGGGGATGCTGGTGGGCGTCTGGGGTCACAGCTAGCGGTGACCCCAGATGCTCCGGACCATGGCCGGATTCAAGGGGGACAGAGGTAAGCAGCGGGGTCCCGCGGTGGGTCCCCGCTGATCACATGGTCCTAAGTCCCCAGGCAGGGGGCTCCCTGGGGACTGGCTGCAGCGTGGAGCCAGGCGACCAACCTGCGCTTCCACTACCCCCTGGGACAGCGGACCGCAGCAGAGCGGTAGCGCTGCGGCGTCCCAGGGGTTAAATGCATGCCAGGGGAGCGCGCCTTCCCTGTCTCACAGCCGGCGCCTCCCCCGCTGCACACAGCCCTCTCTGCATGCTGCCGACTGGTCCTGTGGCAGCGCTCCTCCCCCAGGCCAGCCTCCTCTCTGCTCCTCGGCGGCCATCTTCTCCAGAACGCATGGTGAACGCTGCTGGAAGCGCTGGACGGAAGCATCGTGGTCTGGGTCCCCCCGCATACCTCTCCTCCGCTGTGGTCAGGTCTGTGTATGCAGCGCTGTGTCCTACCAGGCCCTGTGTCTGTGTAGTTGAGTGATCAGCGCTGTTAGTGCAGGAATTGTTATTTTTCTGCATTGTATGTGACTGTGCTAGCGCTGCTGCCTGTAATCTTTTCTTCTCTAAACTGTCAGCTTTATTACTGTCCCTGTTCTTTCTGCTAAAGCCCTTGCGGTGCGGTGCTGCAGGGTGGTCTCTCGCCTATTTAATACTTAATTGGTGAGAGAGGTCACATACGTGGTGCCATCATGTCTGAAAGTGATTTTCCCCTCCGGCTACAGTGTACCACGTGCAAAGTACCGTTAGCGGAGGGGGAGGGTAGCGCGGAGGGCCTTTGCCGGCAGTGTTTGTCCATGGCGCGGCCTATTACGGTTACAGCACCGGTACAGGAGCCGCCCTGGGCTTGTTTCGCTCAGGCGTTAACAGCTTTAGTGGGCCAGTTAGCTCCGCAGCCCGCGTTTACTCAGATGGGTTTGTCCCAGCAGTCTGTGGTGTCGTCACCCATGCAGGGGTTCCCACGACAATTGGTGGTACCCCACAGTCTCCCTATTTCCCCGCTCCCGGGTTCTCAGGAGCCAGCGTGGGTTAACTCCCTGACGAGTTCTGTACAGCACTTGTCGGATGTGTTGCAAGGGGAGTCTGTGATGCGGTCTCATAAAAGGCCGGTGGCGTCTCTGTCCGCTCCTTATGAGGATGACGAAGGGACGTCTGATGATGGGGAGATTCTAGATCCTTACGATCAGGAACCTCTCCATACTAAGGACGCTGATGCTAAGTCCAAAGTATATATTCCTGGACTTATTCGGGCGGTCCGCACAGCCTTGGTGATTGAGGACGAAGTTCCCCCAGCGGCTAAATCTAAGTATGCCTTTTTCAAAGATGTGAAGGGCGATGCCACAGTCTTTCCTCTTTCGGGTCAGTTGGTGGACCATTTAGAGGAGGCGTGGAAACAACCTGGCAAAAGATACCAGCCGCAGAGACGCCTGGCGGTGGCTTATCCGTTCGCGGATAATTATTTTGCGAAGTGGGAATCCCCTCCACAGGTGGATTCTCACGTGACCCGTCTTGTCCGTAGTGCCACATTGCCGATGCCATCCATGTCCTCCCTTAAGGATGCTACGGACCGCAAGGTAGAAATCTGCCTGAAGTCCGCTAATTCCCTTGCTGGGGGGGCAGCACGGCCGGCTATGGCCATTTGCTGGGTTGCCAGAGCGATGGAGCGCTGGGCGGATTCATTAGAGGCTTCTTTTGAATCCGACTGTCCGGCCGATCAGGCGGAGTTGATTGGCAATCTCCGTGATTCGGCCACCTACATCAACGAGGCGGCTCTAGACATTAGTACTCTGGTGTCTAGAATTTCTTCAGCAGCGGTAGCTGCTCGTCGCACCTTGTGGCTGCGATCCTGGAAGGCGGACGCAGATTCCAAGAAAGGTCTGGAAGCGTTGCCGTTTACCGGAGAAGTTCTCTTCGGTCCGGATCTGGATAAGATTGTGGCCACGCTGGCGGCAGCCAAATCTGCCTGTCTCCCGTCGGCCGCTGCTCCTTCTGGTTCGGGACCATCGTCCTTTCGGTCATCTAGGGCCCAGGGCAGGCCCAAACCACAGTCGTTTCCTCGACAGGCTGGCCCTAAGAAATCGGTCAAGCCCCGGAAGCAGGCATGGAGTACCAGACGTCCGGCCCCCAAGCCAGATGGCAAGCCTGCGGCCTGACGGTCCGGGCCTCCCTTTGGGGGATCCCAGGGTGGGAGGCCGCCTGCTACAGTTCGCCCGGTGTTGGTCGACCACTACGACAGACACTTGGGTTCTGGAGGTGGTTTCCCACGGATACGCCCTCTCCTTCCGGCACAGACCCCCGGCTCGCTTCTTCACCACGGGTCTCCCATCAGACCGGAACAAGGCTACGGAGCTGCGGAAGGTATTGCACACTATGCTCCAGGCTGGAGTTATAGTGGCGGTTCCATTCTCCCAGAGGGGCCAGGGTTTCTATTCAAATCTATTTTTGGTACAGAAACCCAATGGGTCATATCGTCCGATTCTCAACCTCAAAGCACTCAACAAGTCTTTGCGGGTCCCGAAGTTTCGGATGGAGACCCTACGGTCCATCATTCTGGCGCTGGAACCTGGGGACTACTTGGTGTCATTGGACATACAGGACGCTTACCTGCATGTCCCTATTCTTTGGCGCCATCAACAGTTCCTCAGGTTTGCAATCAGCAGCGACCACTTCCAGTTTCGGGCGTTACCTTTTGGCCTGGCAACAGCACCACGTGTTTTCACCAAGGTGATGGCGGTCATGGCGGCTTCTCTGCGGCTGCAGGGAGTCCGCATGTTGCCGTATTTGGACGACCTGTTATTGGTGGCAGGATCTCCAGAGCTCCTGTTACGCCACTTGGACCTGACCATTGCACTGCTGCAACGGCACGGCTGGCTAATCAACTGGCAGAAGTCCACTCTAATCCCGTCTCGGAGGATTCTGCATCTTGGAGCCTTATTGGACTCGGGACAGCAAAGGATCTTCGTGACGGAGGACAAGATCTCTGCTTTACAGTCAAGGGTGCGCAGTTGTCTGCACAGCCGCCGGGTGTCCTTACACTCGGCGATGAGGTTACTGGGCTCCATGGTGTCGGTGTTCGACATGGTGGAATACGCCCAGTTTCACTCCAGACCTCTGCAGCACCTGATCCTGTCCAAGTGGAACGGGCTGACTCAGTCTCTGAAGTCCCAGACGATTGTGCTCACCCAGGAGGTTCGCCTGTCCCTTACGTGGTGGTTACAGACGACCCACCTCAACAAGGGACGTCCGTTCTGGGTTCCAAATTGGGTCCTGTTGACAACGGACGCCAGTCTTCGGGGCTGGGGAGCAGTTTCGGGTCCACACTTGTTCCAGGGCAGGTGGACGCCGACAGAAGCGGAGCTTCCAATAAATATCTTGGAACTCCGTGCGGTCTTCAATGCTCTCCAGCAGGCACAGCGGTTTCTCCAGGGTCGCCCGGTGCAGGTCCAGTCGGACAACGCTACCACCGTGGCCTACATAAACAGGCAAGGAGGAACTCGCAGTCGGGCGGCTCTCGTAGAGGTCTCTCGGATCCTGGTTTGGGCGGAGCGCAATCTTCCGGCCATATCAGCGGTCTTCATCCCGGGAGTGCTCAATTGGGAGGCGGACTTTCTAAGTCGCCAGGACGTTCATCCGGGGGAATGGTCCCTGCACCCGGACGTTTTTCAACTACTGGTGGACAGGTGGGGTCTTCCAGAAATCGACCTCATGGCGTCCCGGCACAACAACAAGTTGCCGGTGTACGGGTCTCGCACAAGAGACGAAGGGGCGTCTCTGGTGGATGCTCTGTCCGTCCGGTGGACGTTCCGGTTCGCATACCTGTTCCCTCCGGTCTCCCTTCTTCCACGGGTAATCCGGAAATTCAAACAGGAAGGAGGGACGCTCCTGTTGATAGCTCCCGCGTGGCCCAGACGGCACTGGTTCTCAGACCTTCAGGGTCTGTCCGTGGACATTCCTCTGCGGTTGCCGCTACGACCGGACCTTCTGTCTCAGGGTCCTTGCCTTCACCCGGACCTGACTCGGCTGTCTTTGACGGCGTGGCTGTTGAGACGGCCATGCTGAGGTCCCGGGGGTTTTCCAGCTCTGTGGTGCGTACCATGTTACGAGCTCGGAAACCGTCTTCCGCGAGGATATACCATCGCGTGTGGCATACGTTCTTCCAGTGGTGTCGACCGAGAGGTTATGCACCGCGGGAGTTTCGTCTGTCTCGGATTCTCGCCTTCCTGCAAGCGGGACTAGATCATGGGCTTCGCCTTGCTTCTTTGAAGGTACAGGTTTCGGCCCTATCTGTCTGGTTTCACCGTAGGATTGCTACAATCCCGGATGTGCGCACCTTTATGCAGGGTGTTCTCCGCATTCAGCCGCCCTTTGTTCCACCTGGGGCGCCTTGGGATTTGGCTGTGGTCCTGAGGGCTCTCCAAGGACCGCCGTTTGAACCACTGGGCTCAGTGGATCTTAAATGGCTAACAGCTAAGACTGTTTTCCTTCTGGCCATTGCTTCGGCCAGACGTGTTTCTGAGTTAGGGGCTCTTTCTTGTAGACCCCCTTTCTTGGTTTTTTATGGGAACAGGGCAGTGCTCCGCACTCGGCCCGAGTTTCTTCCCAAAGTTATTTCCCAGTTTCATATTAACGAGGAAATAGTTGTTCCGGCCTTTAACTCACCGGGTCTTTCCGTGGGTGAGGCCTCTTTGGATGTTGTGCGGGCCTTAAGGACTTATGTTGACCGCACTTCTTCGTTTAGGAAGTCGGACGCTTTGTTTGTCCTCTTTGGCTTCCGTAAAAAGGGTTGGCCTGCTTCAAAGCAAACTTTGGCAGCCTGGATCCGTATGGCTATTTCTGAAGCTTATCTTCATGAAGGCCTACCGGTCCCTCCTTCTCTGAAGGCTCATTCCACTAGGTCTGTGGGTCCTTCGTGGGCAGCTCGACGTGGTGCCTCGGCAGTTCAGATCTGCAAGGCTGCTACGTGGTCTTCTGTCCATACCTTCGTGAGGTATTACAGGTTTGACACCTTCGCCTCTCAGGATGCTTCCTTCGGGCGGCGGATTCTCCTTTCTGCACAGGAGCGTCCCCACCCTTAAAGGATACTGCTTTGGGACATCCCCAAGGTATCCTGTGGATACCCTATGGACCCTGAAGTAGAAAATATGAGATATGGTAAGAACTTACCCTTGTTATCTCTATTTCTACGAAGTCCATAGGGTTCCACAGGACTCCCGCCCTGTCGCACCTGTGCTGCAGATGGGCTTTGCTCTGGTCACCGGTTTTCCGTCTCCCTCTGGTGAGAATGTGATTCTTGTATGTGTCCAGATCTTTGTTCTCTCTCTTCCTTCTCCTCCTCCGGCCTATGGCTTGGTAACTAACTGAGGTGCCTTGGCCCGGGGGCGGGGTATAGGAGGGGGACCTAGTGCATCCTGGGAGGCTGAAAGCTTAACTCTTTGGTGCCCTGCGACTGACGTCACACCTATACCCCAAGGTATCCTGTGGAACCCTATGGACTTCGTAGAAATAGAGATAACAAGGGTAAGTTCTTACCATATCTCATATTTTGCACAGCATGGGAAATGGCAGACATTACAATAGGCTCATCATCCATATCATAAACACTTTCTTTATGGTTGCTTAAGAGAGGGTACAAGTTGCTTGTTACATTTTTATTGGTATTTTTGGTAACCGTACTTGCACCTCCATCCACATAAGGTGGGGGAGGTGAGCGTGAACTGCTGGCAATACTCTCCACGACGCTACTTTGCCGCACGTGCGCGCCAATTTGCGGCTCGCCCGTATTGCATCTCAGCGTCGTGGATGTATTTTCTGGCAATGCGTTCGCAACGCTAGTTTGCGTCGTTTGCACATTTTTAAGCCAAGCATCCCCTTCATGCTGCCATATTTTTAAACATTCAAAATATTTAATCTTTTTCTCTCGGGATCGCACCATACTGATGTGATCCTGGACATTATCTAACACATTTTTATCAAAACTACCAATTCTGGGGAACGGACTAACACTCTTTCTCGTCATATTAAACCATATATCACAATACCTTATTGCATAAGTACCGTACTTAGTATGCATAATACGACGGGCTGATCCAATTGGAGCCTCCATTAGCAGCACATCATTGCTTAACATTTCTACCGTTTGCGTGGCTCCCATTTTGAGACAACTCCTACGCTTTTCAATAAAAATTTAAACTGGTGAAAGACAATCAAGATACTTTCTCTTACCTACGGACGAAATTTCTAGATGCGCCACGCTCACCTACGGACGTTATTTCTAGATGCGCCACGCTCACCTACGGACATTATTTCTAGATGCGCCACGCTCACCTACGGACGTTATTTCTAGATGCGCCACGCTCACCTATTATCTCTCAGCTCACAATCACACCTAGTGCGGCTCAACTACAAAGCTCAAATTTTATTGAACACTGCAGTCACACTGAGAGCCGGTCCCTAACAAAAATAACAAACCATACACCTGCTCTGTGTACTGAATGGTAAGCTGCTTACCGAGCGGCTAGGCTAACCCTTGCACCTAGCCCTTAAGGATCATATGATACCCTTAACTGTCCAACACATACTCACTGTTACACACTTTTTCTCTGCGCAGAAAATAAACGTTTACCCAGATATTGGTAGATAGAAAAAAAAATGTAAACCTCAATGGCTTTGCTCAAACACGTGGCAGCAGAACCGGAAGTGCGTATACGCTTATTGTGCGACCGGCCGCATACACAATTATGCGACTACCACACAAGCGTATAATGACTTTTTAACTGCGTACGCAAAAATGCATCTCAGCCGCATACTCAATACTGCGGCACCCCTCTAAACGTAAGGTTCTATCAACAGAGAAAAAAAAAAAGTTTTTTTTTTTCCCTCTCTTGTCCCTGGATTCTGATCAGCGCTTCCTCTACACAATAACCGGCAGTACGCTCTCAGCAACACTGTGGTAATGAAAGACTAATGCGTCTTTCAAAAGGCGCCTCCACACTTTTGCTGAGAGAGGACTGACGGAGTGTTATCATGTATCAGATAGTGTAATAAACCGATGAGCCCCCACTGTTAAATTTGTAAATAAACCTTTTAATATATTCCTTCCTATAAACCTCTAAGATTCACCTGCCTAGACTGTTAAATTTGTAAATAAACCTTTTAATAAACCTCTAAACACAACGCTAATTGCGTACGCAGTATGACTGCAAATAAAGACAGGAGTGGAATCTTGTGGTTCCAACGCACAAGTATTATTCAGGTAAAAGTACAGTCAGTTACACGCAATCTATACATACATAATTTAGGCGTAAAAGGAAATAATACAGACCAAGTATGGTTATTCATACGCTGCGCCTCTGGACCCAGAGATAGACTTCTGACTAGATATCCTCAGTTCACCCAAAATTCAGCATGAACTGGCAAACCAGTGTTTGGACACATGTATTTATTCCCCCCCCAGACTGAAACAGGACAAAGGGAGAACTTCCTGCTGATCTCATTGGTTCCCAGAGGAGGAGCATATGTAGCGACACATTTAACAGGTTGTTTCAAATAGACTTTCCCTGCCTCTAACAGCCGGAGTCTTTCTGGTAACGCCTCCTGTAACATTCCATCAACTAAAACATTTTGTTGCTTGTAAGTTCTGCGATCCGTAACTTGAGTTTGCATGATGCGATCTCTCCACCGATAACACCGGGATTCTGTAAAAAGCGTACGCATCAGAACGAGATCAAACATACCTTGCTTATCATGTATAATACCTTAGATATCAAAAACCTCTATTTCTTAGCATTTAAACTAACTTAACCAACTTGAATCATACAATTTGATGCTAATGGAACTTTATGTGCGAATATGTAGTGTGTGGGTATTCGGGGTTTGGTAAGGACGCTAGTTATTAATGGGTGAGATTTAAGTGCATAATCTCTCATACACGAAGTGAACATCCAGCAGTGTGGATGGCTGAGAGTTGTAATTCTACATGCCCTCTGTCAGCAGGCCCCCACCTGCTGAGTTCAAAGGAAAACAAAACCTCTTTTGTTCTCACAGACTCTTGTGTGAAGTGCAAATGTATTATCACCTCAAACTTTTTGGGATTTGGAGCCATCTTGTCTAGGATTCAGACAAATCCAATTGTGTAGATATTATATTACAATTGCCACAACTATACTTTATCTGCATCCAGGGATTCCCAATTTGTATGTAAAAATACCCATTGTCTCTTATTTACTTCTACTCAGACAGCTGGTTTTTCCCGTTGCCCTTGGTAGGTAAACAAAAACATTGCCATCTGTTCTTAGCTCCTGGGTTATAACTTGAATTAATGCTGACCACACAAAATGGTGTCTTGCGATCTCATTTCCAACATGGAGTCTTGCGGCCATTTGCAAGATGGCGTCGCTGCGATTAAATTTTAAACTGAACTTGTCTCACTCAATTATTCAGCTTCGACACCCCAGCACTACTTCCAGCACCTGCCTTGCTTAGGGCTGGTCCAGCCATTTTCAAAAGCCCACCGGAGCCTTCATCAAATAGGATAGCTAATCAGCTGTATGACAAAGAGCTATGCTGCCTTCCGACTACAGCTCTCTACCCCTGGTCACCGGATGGTATACCACGCTGCATCCTCATTGCCAGCAGCTTCCATCATTGCCACTGCTCACCAGCCCAGGAGATGGCTTTTTCAGAGCTGCCAGCCAGGGTGCCGGTGTCCTGTACCCACTCCTGACACACATCAGCACCAACAGCCACCTTTCTGGCAAGGCAGGAACCATTGCTTCTACCAGCTTCCATGCTCCCTCTCCAAATCCACCCCCCTGTGCCCAGGAGCCCGTCCACCACTCAGCTGCCACCTGGGACACAGGGGGGTGAGTGCTCCAGCGCCCTCTCAGTCTACTGGCAGCTCCTCTTATCTCTCTCTCTGTCCCTGCCCTTCTTTTTTCTGACAGGAACCTAACCACTCCCAGCTAGATCACTCCGCCTCTTCTACTAGTGTGTGTGTATCCCATACAATGAGTCACATCCCCACCAAAGAAAGATGTACCATATAAACTTCCTGTAAATACACAAAATAGATATACCTGTATGCATAAATTATAGAAGGGCTATGTCATGAATACAATTAAATACATCTATATACATATACTTTACATCACAAATTCATACCTCCCAACTGTTCCGCTTCCAGCGGGACAGTCCCGTTTTTTGGGACTGTCCCGCTGTCCTGCCCGCGGGCCACAGTGTCCCGCGGTGGGGGGGAAATTGGGGAAAGCACAAACCGCTGCCCTGCATAGCAGAGCAGTGTTTGTGCAGGAGGAGAACAGACGCCGTGCGCATGCGCACGGCATCTGTTCTCTTCTGTGGGGGCTGCCCAGCATCTCGGAGTGCTGGGCACGCCCCCAAAGTGACGAAAACGGAGGAAGCTGCGAGGCTCCGCCCCATTTTCAATTGGACCCGTCTCTTTTTCAGGAAGCCACACCCCCTTTCCGGGCGCGCCTCCGGCGGGCACAGCGTCCCTCCTCCCAACATTGAAATGTTGGGAGGTATGCAAATTGTACATTTATAAATATTTCAATCATTTATTAGTATAGTACTTATTTTAACCCTTAACCAGGGTTACAGCTGGAAAGGATTTTCTGTTCAGTTTTTAAGCCATATTCCCTGTGCCATTAAGGCAGATAGTAGTACCCACGATATTTTGCAGGCCGTAGAAATACTCATGTGATCTGTCGCAGTTTATACTAGTTCTAACACCACTGTTATGTCCATTAAACAAGCAATTAGATTTGTTGCCTTGACGAAAAAAAAAGGAATAGGCAGTATTATGAAAAAGCAGCCACTATAATGGGAATGGAGGGTTAAGGGTGCCATAATGGGGTTCTACACAATGAAAACAATGTGACCCCAGTAAGAATTTCACTATACAACATGTAAGCTTACCCTGCTAGAGAAACACAATAATTAGTCAGGAGCTGCACTTACCTAATACGTAGAGGTGGGGCGATCTGACAGCCCTGCCTGTGCTTCGGATACAGGTCACTCCACAAACCTTCACGATTAGTCATGTCTATTATAAATAACCAGTGTCACCAATGTGATCTCAGAGCATGCATATATATTTTTTTTTTTTTATTGTTATTTTAGTATTATGTTAACATTGAACCATATTGGATGGTTGTCTGGCAGGTAATATCACTATCAGCACTAGTGCTATCCCTGAGGAGAAACATGAAGACTGTACTGACCCAACTTGTGCCAAGATCCATTGGCTTTCAATGTTTTACATTGTACGTTGATGGCCGATTACAACACCTTTCTCCTTTTCTTTGTTTTTATAAATGTCGCCCATGGACATAGATGGGAGCGTCTCAGAAATATGGTCAAGAATTAACATCAGTAACAACATTAAAGTGTAGATTTATTATTATCCTTTATTTTTATGGCACCACAAGGGTTCTGCAGCACCTTAAAAATGAGCAAAACAAGAAAACAGTGACTTACAGTACAAAGCAGGACAAGTGCATGGTCTATAAACACTGATGCACCCGTGATCATAACACTCAAATAAGCAGCAGGGCGACAGCATCCAAAAGGTTAGATGCTGTTGTAGGGAGTAAAAGATAGTGTAAAAGCAAGGGAAAGGAGAAGCACATGAGGGAAGAGGGCCCTGCTCGTGAGAACTTACATTCTAAAGAGGAGGAGCAAACAGACAGGGCTGACAGATTGGGTAGAGAGTGAGGAAGGGGCAAGGAGCAGTGGGTTAGAATGAGAGCTGGATGGCTTTGACAAAGTGAGTTTTAAGAGTCCTTTTGAAGTTTAGTAGAGAGATGAAGAGTCTGATAGGAAGAGGGAGAGAATTTCAGAGGTAGGGAGCAGCATGGTCAAAATCTTGGGAGACGGGGGTGGGAGGAAGTAATCAGTTGGCAAGAGACAGCATGCATTTGAGGAGCGAAGTGGGCAGTAGGTCGACAGGGACAAAAGGTCAATGTAGATGAAGGTCAACAGGGTCAAAAGGTCAACACAAAAATGGTGGACTTTTTTTCTAACCCTCCTTCCTGGTGCCTAACCATTGGGGTAAGTGCCCAACCCTAACAAAAAAATGTAAATGAATGTCAACCATTTTTTTTTTGTGTTGACATTTTGTACCTGTCGACCTTTTGTCCCTAACATCTGTTGTCTATACAGACATGGTCAACCTTTTTACAATCTATTAACTGGAACCCAGTGGGCGGGCGTGTGAAGAGAGATAACAGGTAAGACATAAGTCTCCTTAAGTCCTTTTCTTCGAACTCTATAGGGGACACAGGGACTACGCTGGGGTATAGGGTGGCAGGTGGAGTTTGGGCACCAAACAGTTAATTTCTTCAGAGGTTTGCAGCTCAGGCTCCTCCTCCCCTATACCACACCCCTACCCTAGCCCAGGCCAGTCAAGGAAGAAAGAAGGAGAAGGAAGACCGTCACATACAGAAACACACCCGAAGAGACAGGGAAACCAGAAAACGAAGAACAAACCCCGCCAGACAGGTGCGGCGTGTTGGACGCCCTGTGTCCCCTATGGAGTTCGAAGAAAAGGACTTAACAGGTAAGACATAAGTTTCCTTTTCACCTATGCAAAGGGGACACAGGGACTACACTGGGGACGTCCCAAAGCAATTCCCCTAAGGGAGTTGCACTGGGTGCCAATCGCCCGAAAGCCGCAGCGGCAAAGGTATCAAAAGCATAAAAGCGGATAAACATGTGAACCGAAGACCACGTTGCCGCCTTGCAAAGCTGCTCTGCAGAGGCACCTCGACGAGCTGCCCAAGAAGCACCAACTAATCTTGTGGAATGAGCAGTCACCACTGCCGAGGCCGGAAGGTCCACCGCCACGTACATGTGGCAGATAGTGAAGAGGAGCAACCTGGCTAAGGTCCGATTCGTAGCCAGCCAACCTCGCTTGTTGAAACCATAGAGAATGAAAAGGGAATACTACCTCCAGCTATTCCTGGTATGCTTTACAGAGATGCCGAGGGCCCTCACAACATCCAAAGAGGCCTCTTCCGCCGACTCCTCTGGAGACTGAAAAGCTGGAAGCACAATCTCCTGATTGAGATGGAATCTGGAAACCACCTTAGGAAGGTAGCCAGGTCGAATCCAAAGGGCCCGGTCCGAATGAAAGACCAGAAAAGGAGAGCGACATGACAGAGCGCTCAAGTCCGACACTCTCCGAGCAGAAGGAATATAGTCTTCCACGTGAGCCAACGAAGGCCCACCGAATCCAAAGGCTGGGAGGGAGGTGACTGAAGAGCCGGAAGCACCAGGGACAAGTCCCATGGAGCCACCGGCTGAACAAACGGAAGCTGCACGTGGACAACTCCCTGGAAGAATGTACAAACATCCGGCATCAAGGCAGTCTGTCTCTGAAAGAGAACTGAAAGGGCCGAGACCTGTACCTTTAAGGAAGACATACAAGGACCCAAATCCAGGCCGGACTGTCCTGAGAGAGAACTCAGGAAAGCCGGAAGGATCTGGGATTAAAACCTCTGGAAGAACACCAGGAGAAGAGCTATGGTGGAAGGTTTCCACACACTCAACATGACTGACCGCGAAAAACATTTAGCTTTCAATAGCCACACCGTCAAAGCGTGGTAAGATCCGGTTGGAAGCACGGGCCCTGAGACAGATCCGGCCATAGAGGAAGACGCGGCTTCCAACTTGAACTTACAGAGAACCCTCGACAGAAGAGAGATCGGAGGGAACATGTACAGTACATGAGATTGAAAGTTCACCGATCCGCCAAGGCATCTACCAGAAGAGCCCCAGGGTCTCTGCTGCGAGATTTGTACTTTGGTATCTTGTGGTTGTACCGAGACGTCATCAGATCGGCTTCCGGTAGGCCCCAACTGAAAGATCCGGATGAAGGGCCCATTCGACGGAGTGGACGTCTTCAGGACTTAGAAAGCTTAAAATTTTGGACCCATGGAATCAAAACTGCCGACCGAGCTGGAACATAAAGCTCTGCGGAGTATGCGACTGACCTCTTCCATGGCGCCACGACTGCGAGTGTCACCCTGATGGTTAATGTAAGCGACGGCTGTCGCGTTGCCTGATTGTACTTGGACTGGGCGATGTTGAAGGAATTGCTGAGACTGACAAAGAGCCCTGAAGACAGCTTGAAGTTCCAGGACACTGATCAGGAGGTGGCTCTCCTGAGCCGACCATCGCCCCTGGAAAGACTGCTGGCAGCTCCCCACCCACGAAGACTTGTCCGCAGTTTGATCTGGAGATGGGATCCGTTCCAACTATTCAGAATCTCCGCCTGGAGAGGCCAGGAGTGAAACTGAGCATACTCCCCCCTGTCGAAAGTGGAGACCAGAGATCCCAGGATCCGCATGCAGGTGTGAAATGACACCCAGCGATGAAGTAAGAACCCTCTAATCCTGTCCTGCAGATCCCACATCTTGTCCACTGAGAGAAACTCTCTAAACAGGGCCCCCAGGTGTAGCATCTCCTGGGCCAGAGTCAGGGAGGAGTTCTTCCAATTGATGATCCACCCACGCAACTGTAGAAGAAGATCTATTGTGAGGCGAAGGTACTCCCTGAACATATCCGGAGATCTGGCTAGGATAAGAAGATTGTCCAGGTAAGGGAGAACTCTGATACCCTTGCGCCGCAAGTGATCTGCGTTGACCTTCGTGGAAAGACCAAAAGGCAAAGCCCAAAACTGGTAGTGCTCCTCCTTGACTGCAAACCGGAGGAAACACTGGGGACTGAGTTGGATAGACACATGAAAATAAGCATTCTGGATATCTAAGGAGGGTGTCAGTGGACACCTCCTGAAAATCAGAGCCCTGCCAGACTATGCCACGAACCCAGCGTCTGACGTGGTTGACATCCATACGGCGGAGAAAAACAAAAGCCGGCCTCCCACACTGGGGTCCCCCAGGGAGAGGCCCACCCTGTATATTGTTAGGCTTGTCAACTGGTTTGGCAGCCGGGCATCTGGTAGGCCAGGACTGCTTGCTTCTGGGTTTGGAGGTCTTAGCGGAAGAATTCTGGGACCTAGAAATAGACTGCCCTTTGGCCTTCCCTTGTAGGCGAAAGGAGGATGCTCTCGCTCTAGGGGCTGCCATCGAAGGAAGAAACTCTGTCTTGGAAGCCGCCACCGTGGCAAATATTTTATCCAATGCTGGTCCAAATAGAACGTCACCGGAATAAGGAAGGGCTTCAAGAGCCTTCTAAGAGTCCGAGTCAGCGCGCCAGGAGTGCAGCCAGAGGGCCCTCCTGGCCGATACAGAAGCTGGTACCTTGGAAGTTAAGATGCCGGTGTCAAGAGCCACTTCATCCAGATAGGAAGCAGCCTGCTTGATATGCGCCACCAGAGGTAGTAACTGGTCGCCAAGGGCCCCTGACGTAAGGCCCTCATCCAGGGCATCAGTCCAAGCACTTATCGCCACCCATGCAGACGCCATGGCCAGGCGTGCGATAGCACCTGCATGACTTCCCTTAAGGAAATTTCCAACTCCCTGTCCGTCGGATCCTTGAGGGAAGCCGTATTGGAAATAGGAAGGGTAGAACTCTTGATGAGACAGGCAATGTGTGCATCAACAGGAGGAGACTCCCACTTGCTACGCTCCTCAGCAGGGAGCGGGTAAAAGGACGCAATGTGCCTGGTGACCTGAAACCGCCTGTTATGGAGCGGTCCAAGCCTTCGCTAGGATTTCTCCAAGTTGTTTAGATTTAGGAAAACTCCACTGAGACCTTTTTCTGACGTTTGAAAACTGGCACCTAGGGTCTAGGCTGCCGGTTGCTCGTCTTCAATAGAAAGAATCGATCTGACTGCCCTAAGGCAGCAACATCTACTTGAGGGAGAGGCATCTCCTGAACAGACGAAGTCTCATCCTCAGAGGCACCGGAAGAATCCTCTTCTTGGTCTGATGAGAGTTCGGAATCAGAAACCTCAACCGTCTGGGGGACAGAGCTTTCACGATCTGCGTCCAATAAAATGGTCCTTATCCAGCATTTGCTGAAAAGGAGGCACACACTTGTACTAAGCCCTGCACTGACTGAGGTGGTGTTCATCCATGAGAGTTAGAGCGCAGGCAGCTGCAAATGAGTCTGCATGATAGCGGCTGCTTGAACCCCCAAAGTAGGAAGGGCAGGCGCAGGAAATGTAAGGCGATCCACCAACTATAACAAGTTGGCCACACATGTTGGTTCCTAGTTGAAAGCAGTAAAAGGGACGTCTCGCTGCGTTTCTGAGTAACACAGTATACAGAAATCATCCTAGGCCACATTCTGTGGGGAAAGACCAGCAGAACAGTGTCTACATGTACGCAGCAAAGGAGCCTCCTTCTCCTTGTGCACTTTGTTCTTGGAAGACATATTCCCGTGGTCCAAGGAAAGTCCCACACACCAGGTTACATAATAGGGGTGTGCAATAGGGACCAGTGCACTGACTGTAGGGGCCACACAAATTTAATGAGAGGGGCAACAGAGGAGTGAACCCTTTCACAGCTATAGAAAGAAAGACAATAGTGTGAAAAATGAGAACAAGCACAGAGTCACATTTAATGCAATAATAGGCAGATAATGCTCAACAAACCAACCCCAGTCGGCAGGATGGAGCTAGACCAGGGTGGACAATAAGCAGCCCTCCAGCTGTTGCTTAATTACACATCCCAGCATGTCTTGCAACAGTTTTAGAATAGCCAAATAGCAAAACTAGCAGGGCATGCTGGGATGTGTAGTTCTACAACAGCTGGGGAGCCACCAATTGCCAACCCCTAAGCTAGACCATATAACCTGACCTGAGGGGCGGTATACAGGGAGACAAGAGCCAAACCTCTCTGGAGATCAACTGTAGCCAGCACCTGTGTAAAATGTCTGTTCAGTGTCGGCCTGAAGGAGGAGAGGAGACGTAAAGCCCATGGCAGGAAGCCTCCGTGATGTAACACACCGAGAGCTGTGGGAGGGGTAACGAGGAGCCTGCCTCCCCCTGCTGACATGGATCCCGCCACCACTCACTTACAATATAGTGTTGGCCCCTGAACTCTGCATTCCCCGCTGCCTTCAAATGCCCTGGTGGTCTAGCAGGGGGGCAGGCTACCCGGCCTCTCGCTTCTTCAGCACTGCCGGTGGTCTCCACCCCGGCAGTGACAGCCACTCTCTTACCTTTCGCTGCCCCCGGTGTCCGGCTGCGGTCCTCCATGTGCTGTGAGGACCTGGCCGAGGTTGCCTGCAGTGCAGCCACTGATGCTGGGGGTTGGTGGAGCGGCAGCGGAGGCATTCTATAAGATGCCCGGCGCAGACTGCTCAGTAAAATAAAAAGAAATATGAGACTGCATTAGCAGCCCCACTGTTTGTTTGGTGCTGCAGGAGCGTGCACCAAACATAGACTGGGCTAGGGGTGGGGTATAGGGAAGGAGCCCAAGCTGCACATCTCTGAAGAAATTAACTGTTTGGTGCCTAGGCTCCACCTGCCACCCTATACCCCCAGCATAGTCCCTGTGACCCCATATGGATAAGTGAAGAAGAAAAGGTCAAAGAGATGTAAATCGGAGAGAATTTGGTGAGGGCTTTGTTAGAAGCCTGTATTGTGTTCTGAAGGAGAAAGGGAGCCTGTGAAGGGCTTGCAGGGGAGGCATATGTTGTACGTTTGGAAAGGAAGACGAGCCGGGCAGCAGCATTAAGGAATGATTGGAGTGGACAGAAGTGGCAGTGAGGGAGGCCAAATAGGAAGAGGTTACAGTAGCCCTATCTCGAGATGACCAGTGAGTGGATGACTGTCTCAGTTACCTACAGTGTGAGAAAGGGTTTTATCCTAGAAATATTTGAGATGGAAAACGTGTGGTTTAAAGGAGAGGTAGGAGTCAAAGATAACTCCAAAACAGAGCACCAGGGTCTAGAGGAGATGGTTGTGGTGCCAATTTATAATGAAATTTAGGGTGGTGAGGTTAGATCAGCTCAATCAGACATAAAAAATAGCAGAGACAGCTAAGGATACGAGTGAGAAGAGAGGTCTATCTGAGTATCATTAGCATAGAGATGACTTTGGAGGCCAAAAGAGCCGATGAGTTCACCTAGAGGGGTTATATAGAGGAAGAATAGGAGAGGTCCCAGAACAGAACCCTGGTGGATGCCTACCGTTAGTGGAAGTGAGGGGGGTGGTGTTATTAAAAAAGGAATGGTCAGAAAGGGAGACAACAGCCAGGAGAGGGCAGTATCCCACAGACCAGGGGAGTGAAGGATTTGCAAGAGGATAGGGTGGTGCACAGTTCCAAAAGCAGCAGCAGAGAGGTCAATGAGAATAAGCAGAGAGTAGTGACTCTTGGGATTTGGCAGCAAGGAGATAATTGCTGACTTTCGTGAGGGCAGTTTTAGTGGAGTGAAGAGAATGGAAGTCAGATTGAAAAGGGTCAAGGAGGGAATGGGAGAAAAGAAAGCCGTTCAAGGACTTTGGAGGCAAACAGGAGGAGAGAGTGTTAGAATCAACAGTGTTTTTTTAAGAATGGGGGAGACAAGGGCATGCTTTATTAAAGCTTCTAACAGACAGTTGGAGGTGTAGCTCCGAGCAACTAATCAGATTCGGTCTATCATTTCTCTATTGCATCTTAGAAAATGATACACAGAATCTGATTGGTTGCTATGGGTAACACCTCCACTTGTCCGTGTTAGAAGCTTTAATAAAATCTACCCCTTATGCTGGGTACACACTGGCCAATATATTGGCCGATCAATTGATCGGCCAGTGTGTACAGACTATGTGTCTGTTAACGTCGTCGTTCACAGACATATCGCATTGGCTGTGCTGCACAGTCAATGAACAGATATGTCTGCAGACATATCTGTCCATCGGCAAGTGTGTACAGGGGTGCAGAGGGGGGGTATTTGCGAGCGGGAACTACTTACCTGGGGCCGGCACAGCTCCCCATTCACAGCAGCTGTGTGCTGAGCTGCACCGGGAGACTGTCCGAGGCTGCTAAAGCAGCAGCCCGAACAGTCTCCTATACCAAAGGGGGGAGCGATCACGCTGATCGCGCCCCCCCATTGGCTGTGCGCCGGGCTGAGTGGCACACAGTGCAGCAATATTTTTTCCCCGAAGGGGGCGTGGCCACGCCTCCTACCCGCCCCCCGGGACACACTACAGCATGCAGATGATGGTCATTATGTGTGTATGAACGACCATCATCTTGTTGATATTAAAATGAACCTCTATATACCCCTGCCTGTACCTTCTAAAACCCTTCCTATAAACCTCTAAGGATGACGCTAATTTGCGTACGCAGTCATACCATAAATAAAGACTTAGACGTGGAATCTGGGGTTCCAAAGCACAAGTGATATTCAGGTAAAAGTTCAGACAGTTACACGCAATTGATCAAGACACAATTTAGGCACAAAAGGAAATTATACAGACCCCAAGTACAGTATACATACGCAGGCGCTTCCGGACCCGGAGATTGGCATCAGCAAGAGACCCCTAGTCATACAGCGTTCAGCATGAAGACTGAGAACCAGCGTTCGTGCACTCATATTTATACCCCCCCAGAATAAACAGGACAATAGGGAAGTCTGTTGCTGATATCATTGGTTCCCAGGGGAGAAGCATCTGTTACAGCACATTTAACAGGCTGGTTCAAACAGACTCTCCCTGCCTCTAACAGCTGGGGATCTTCCTCTTCACGCCCCCTGCAACATCCTAACAGCTGTTCCTAAAATATACATTTTGTTGCTTGTAGGCTCTGCGATCCATAACTCGAGAATGCATGATGCGATCTCCTCACTGATAACATCGGAATATTGTAAAAAGAATACGCATCAGTACAACTCCAAACACAACTTGTTTAGCATGTATAATACCTTAGTTATCAAATATCTTTATTTCTCAGCATTTATCTAACTGAACCAACTTAAATCATACACTTTAGAGCTTATTGAACCTTATGTGTGAATATGTAATGTGTGGGTATTCAGGGTTTGATATAAGGACGCTAGTTATTAATGGGTGAGATTTAAGTGCATAATTTCTCATACACGAAGTGAACATCCAGCAGTGTGGATTGCTGAGGGTTGTAGTTCCACATGCCCTCTGTCAGCAGGCCCCCACCTGTCCTGTGTTCAAAGGGAAAAACCTCTTTTGTTCTCCCAGACTCTTGTGTGAACTGTGAATCAAGCTGTGAAGTTGGGGCCATCCTGTCTGTGTGTGGGGCTCAGACCTGTTTAGGAGTCAGACAAATCCAATTGTGTAGATCAATGCCTGGATTATATTACAATTGCCACAACTATACTTTATCTGCATCCAGGGATTCCCAATTTGTATGTAAAAATACCCATTGTCTATTCTATTTACTTTTACTCAGAAAGCTTGTTCTTCCAGTTGCCCTTGGTAGATTAACAAAAACATTGCCATCTGTTCTTAGCTCCCGAGTTGTAACTTGAATTGACGCTGATCACAAAATGGCGTCTTGCAGATTCTTGTTTCTAAAATGGAGTCTAGCTGCCATTTGCAAGATGGCGTCGCGCACGCTTCAATTTTAAACTGATCTTGTCTCAGCCATTTATTCAGCTTCGACAATCTGCAGATGTGTACCCACCTTTACTGTGGGCTTAGGCCTTAATATGGCAGCTATTGAATAATTCACACAAGCCTTAAACAATCAAATGCCAGTCCTAAACCCCATGCTGTTCTCCCTGCCTCTGATCAGCAATACTAAAGCTGATCCATAGGAATATGTAGGCCATGCTACATATCACATTCATTCATTGTTCTTTGTAACTGTAACAGAGCTTATTCAGTATAGAACGCGTGTGGCTGCATGTTCCACGCAATACAGCTGCCCTACAACAAAGTACCCATAGACTTCCATGCACCAGCACCGCTAGAGATCAGATGCATTCAGCAGATCAGTGTTTAGGCTTTACCAAGCCTTTGAACATAGCATCTCACTGAGAAAAGCCTGTTGGGTGCATAAAATATTTTATTGACATTGTATCGCATACACCGCGAGATAGGTCGGCATATGATATCTGGCTTCCTTCCCTGGGGATGGAACCATTTCTCCGTTCTCCCCGGTGAAGGAACAAGGGAAGTATCTGACAATAAGCAGCAGCACCCTGCTTGTAACATGAAAATATTACATAGGACAGACATGCTGGGCGATCCACCATGCCTGACCGATCGATATGTTCAGGTGGTCGCGCACATACACAGTACAATGATATAGTGTATGGCCAGCATTACTCATAATAGATTCCAGTTCACATGTGAATACCTGTATCTCCCCCATAATCAGACACAACAAACATTTTAGTACCAATTTGTACATTTAATTACACTAGTTAAAAAAAAAATAAAAAAAAAAGTAACATCACATCGGGGGGAGCTCCCACAGTAGAGGCGCAGTGCAAATGGTACATATAAAAGAGGATTCTGCTGTCCATTTAGATACAGAATACATGTTACAACAGCATAGGGAGATGAAGGTTACGCTGCAAAAAGACTCAACACATGACTATTTAACACCTTATGTATACAAACTGCGTCTTTGCTCCGGCTGTAGAACTAGAAGTCTCAGCATGCTCGTAGTTCCACAGTAGCTGCAGAAACATAGGTTGTATACAGCCGCTGTAACCATTCCATTGCCTGTGGCAGGGAATACTTAACAAAATATCACCACGCTCAGACGTCTGTACTCTCCGGTAGGTTGGTCCATTAGAAGTTATTACTGGCTGCGCAGGAAATAATTGGTTCACCTATCTTTGTAATGCATATTTAACAATGCTAAACTAGGAGAGTGAGAGCTAAAAGCCCTGTTTTGAGTGCTGTTATTTCCAAGTGTTATTTCCAAGTGTTATTATGCGCTCTCAAAAGGCTTTTTTGGGGGGAGGAAATTGCACCTTTAAGCAAAATTATTTTATTCATTGCAAGAAAATGATGCTCCCCCGGTTCCCACAGATTAGGCATTTGAGAGTGCCAAGTTTCAGCAGAGCTTCGGAAAACAAAAAATATCTTTAGAACTGGAGTGATTTTATAGCTTGACGGGTTGCCGTAGTAAGCAACACCTCCACTGCAACACACAACGCTATTATAAAACTCTGCAAGTGTTGTTTTGCTAGTGAAGGTGTAAATAGGCTCGCCTCTGCATAAGGAGTGAGATTTGTTCTGTACTTGTAACAAGTGCCACGGAGGGGTCCACCCAACAATACAGACAGACAAGGATTAGGGGGGGGGAATAAAAAGCTCTTTGTATGGCAGATTCAGTTCTCACCAAGTGATATTTAAATGCATAAATACTCACGGATACAGATGTTCCCTTACAAACTTAGGGGTCTATTTATCAAGCAGTGATTTTTCTAGGTTTCCAAATGAAGAAGGGATAATCCTTGCTTCTCCGGATGTCTTATCGTCTCGCACATGCGCAATAAGACTGTATCTGCGCTACGCTAATGCGACATAGAACATAGATTGATGGAGGGATGATTTACTGCAAAGCCTCTCCAGAATCTGATATATTGATTGCAGCACTCAGAATAAGAAAGAGGTTTATAAATTTACCCCTTAATGATGTAGATAGTGCTTTCCAGTGCTAGTTGTCAAGGCAAAGAACTAAGTTGAAACTGGTGCAAGCTCTTTATAGACTATAGAGATCTGCCTGAGTTGTCGCTAAAGGACACTATAACCCTTGACCGTAGGGATTTTACAGTACAGGAAAACCTCCTCTCTGGCCAGCATATAAGCATACCAAGGCACTGAGCAGATTGTGAAGGTTTATGGAAGGGTCTCTCAACTCTGGTTCTAATCTACCCAGTATGTGTGTCAAATAAAATAATTAGCATACAGGACTCCTACAGTAATCAAATCCTCACTACGTGCTCCTGATTGCAGAGGTGGAAGACTTGTACAGTTAGAAGGACACCTATCGGGTGCGGTTGGTCTAGTAAACTAGCCTGTAAAAAAAAATAAAATGCTGAAACGACCCCTAACTGTGCACGACTGATCAGTTTTAAGTAAATGTACATACTACAACACTTTCTGCACAAGTAGCCGAAACCCATAGCAACAAAAAAGTGAACTCTTTCTGAAGTGTACGGCACTTAATGCGTACATTTCTCCATAAAATCAGTGACCGCATTGTCATTCTAACAAATGCGCAAATTAAAGTCAGACTCCTTAACGCCTGCAGATTCCAGGTTTCTGAGCAAACAGCAAAGACCCTGACTCAAGATTCCAACAAACCGGTATGATTGACAAGCGGATGTAACTCTGCACACAAAAACGACAAGCCTCCCGTTCAGTAAACATCAAAATCCATCCAGTCATAGATTGTGTTCCAGTGTCCCAGTCTGGTTCATATAGAAAAGAGAAGATACTAGCATTGGACATGCAATAGTTCCCAATGGATAATGCAGTAATCCACCACTGCTCTCAGGAGGTACAATAGAAAAACATTCCTTTGCATAATTAACGATTGATGTCAGACATGCCACAAAAATCTATAGGAACAAACACTCATCTGCTGTCTGGTTTGTAATGCCCGCTGACTACTTCATCTTCCCCGCAATTGTCCATAAATCTTTAGACAGCAGTTCTGGAGTTAGCACCTGGCACAAGCAGAGCCACAGATGATCTGTTACAAGGCACATGTTGCCTAGTAGGGATGTGGAGCAATGCAGTTTTAGTTGGCAGTAATCTGGCTTCATTTGGGACCTGCAAAGCTGGGGCTAAAGGCTCAGTGGCCCAAACGTCCATCTTCCCTGTCTCTGGCCCGTGGGAGGTAAGGTAGGACTCCAGTGCTGCCCAATTATGCATATTCCATCTGTGCCGCAGTGTGCGCAGCCGCTGTCTTCCGTTCTGGGCTGGCTCGAGATTCGCTGCTGCAGTCCTGAAGTCGGGTGGATATGTAATCTTTCACTTTAATCTCCATGGTTTTGGCACGAAGTGTTGCTAGGTGCAGCTTATCTAGAAAATCCGGCATCCCTGTGGGCAAAAAGGAAGTTCATATTTGCAGACCCCAAGCATAGAATAGTTATTTGACACAGATACACAAATTTTATCGAATAGACGCGCAAAAAAGTAAATAAATTAAAAAAAATAAATAAAATATATATATATATATATATATATATATATATATACACACACACACACACATACATACATACATACACACACATACTGTATATTACTGTAAATTTCCAAAAATGTCTTCCGCAAGATGCAAAATAACTTGTGGCAGGGATCTGGTGTCATTATACTCCCTTTAATTTTCATTTGAACTATGGTTTACAAATAAAAGATGGATGTCTCTCTCATCAGAAGGGGAGTTCAGTATTTCTGCTTTCTAGTATGTGAATTAGATCTACTACACTATGAACAACAGATCGCCATGCTGTGACTGTGGCACTAGAATGTATATTGTAAACAGTACTTAATGGGGGAGATGTATGAAGTGTTGAAGCAGTATCAGCGCACGTTATGTGCGCTGATACCACTTCTCCCCGATGTATGATCGGGGAGTTTGGAGGTAAATGACAGGGGCGCTATGCGTCCGTCATTATCGGCCTGGGCAATGTATGAACGGTCAGTTCGCCTGACTGTTCAGTCCGCTGCAGCTGTCGCTATCGACAGCTACAGCCTGGAGATGCCCTATACCCACAGCAGGGACAGCACTGTCCCTTCTGCGGGGGCTGCCGGCTCCATGTCTGCACGCGGGATCTCGCGATACTTGCGGGATCCCACGCATGCTCAGTGGAGCCGGCCGGGACTGAGACACAGCGCATCAGCACTAGGCTGATCCTCTGTGTACTCAGGCAGGGATCGCCAGAGAGGGGAGTTCACACTCCCCACGCTCCGGCCGATGAGATGTTCATACATCATCGTTGGTGCTTCCTGCCTCACCTTGGTAAAGAGGCAAAGCAGGAAGCGATATAGCGTCACTTAACGTACTGCTATAATACATCTCCCCCATTATCCCTAATGCATCAAACTGCCACCTCCCTGAGCTGAGGTGCTGGGAGACTAGACTACTACAGATCTTGTGTCAGACAGAGCTGCTCCCTTCATGTGCTTACCACTGGATACCATCCAATTTACACAGTAGCGAGGAAAAACAGTCTGTGGGTTGTCACTGTAGGTCAGCATGTAATCAAAGCCATTCTAAAAAAGGAAGAGATCTGTTAGCAAAAAGGCCACTTGACCTACCCCATTTTACCAACAACCCACTTTATTGCTCCAGTCATCTCCATATTGAGCACTCTAATGCCTCGTATCCACTAGGTCATAGAGGAACGACTGTACGATTACAACAGTGTAATCGTACAGTCGTTCCTCATCCTGTAAGTGCCTACACTGTACGATAGGTCATCCAGTGCAGGCACCCTCCTTCATCACCGAACATGCCCAATCTGTCGTTATCGGCAGTTTGACCAGCATGTTCAGGCGATGATTGGTGTTGAAAAAGACTAGCCAGAGCGAGCATCGCTGGTCGTTTTCCGACATTTTAATGCCCGATTTGTGAACAATTAATGAGCGATTGAACGATAACGATGTCGTTATCGTTCAATCACTCATTTTAATCGCCTAGTGGATGCGCTTCTTTAGTCTACAGTTAGATAACTAGTCTAAGTGAACAGAATGTGCATGAATGACGTGCAGGGCTTTTATCTTATCCTGCATTCCCCAGGACAGTTTCCTTCTATTCCTACCACAACCACCATCTCACAATGCTTATCGTCCTATTCAGACAGGTAGCGATAGGTTCTTAGAACCATTTGACTTTATTAGGAGCCCAATAGAATATACGGGGTGGCTTTTACTCCCTAAGGTCACATGAGATTACCTTTTTCCATTTCAAAACTATAGAACCAACCACGGATGATGCAGCCTACTCATCTCGCCAATGGAATAAATACAGCCGGCATACCTCATCAAATGAATAGTGCGGTCTGATCACCATCTGAGACTGGTAGTTCCGGACTCGTACGTAGTCGGGAGACTCTGGCACATCCGGGTGCTCCACTGCTCTATAGAATGAGAGGACGAATGCCCAAGCTTAACAAAATATGATGCACAAACCATGAACAGGAACTTTGTAAAAAATAGAAATTAGACTAGAAAGTGTATATGTCAAAACAAGCTGGTAGGTATTTGATGTGAGCTGAGAACCGCCACCCCCAGTATTCCGGTATGTAACAATATGTACCTTTAGTATGACTATTACAGGAGAATAACAAGAGATATGGTAAGAACTTACCTTTGTTATCTCTGTTTCTACGAAGTCCATAGGGTCCACAGGGTTGACCTTGGGGTATAGCTGGATCTGGATCCACGGGCACCACGCAGTTAAAGCTTTGCTGCTCCCAGGATGCACTTGGGTCCGTCCTCCTCTATACCCCGCCCCGGCCACAGGCACCTCAGTTGGTAAGCAGCTAAGGCCGGAGGAGGAGACTAAACAGAGAGAAGGAAGACTGGAACACACAAGAAACCATACTCACAGAAATGGGAGACGGAAAACCGGTGACCAGCCACACAGCCCATTTGAAGCCAGGTGCGTCAGGGCGGGCGCCCTGTGGACCCTATGGACTTCGTAGAAACAGAGATAACAAAGGTAAGTTCTTACCATATCTCTTGTTTTCTACTTCAGGGTCCATAGGGGGTCCACAGGGTTGACCTTGGGGATGTCCCAAAGCAGTTCAACTAAGGGCGGGGACGCTCCTGTGCTGAAAGGAGTACCCGGCGCCCAAAGGATGCATCCTGAGAGGCGAAGGTGTCAAACGCATAAAACCTCAAAAACGTCTGAATTGAAGACCAAGTAGCCGCCTTACACAGCTGAACAGCGGAGGCGCCACGTCTAGCAGCCCAAGAGGGACCCACAGAACGAGTGGAATGAGCCTTAACAGAGGCTGGCACAGGTAAACCCTCCTGCGCATAAGCCTCACAAATAACTGAACGAAGCCAACGGGCTAACGTTTGCTTGTTGGCAGGCCAACCCCTCTTGTGAAAACCGAAGAGGACAAACAAAGAATCCGACTTCCTAACCGAAGCAGTCCGGTCCACATAGATTCTAAGTGCCCGGACCACATCCAAGGAAGCCTCACCAGCAGAAAGATCAGGTGACTGAAAAGCTGGCACAACAAGTTCCTGATTAATGTGGAACTTTGAAACCACTTTGGGCAAAAACTCAGGACGCGTGCGGAGCACTGCCCTGTCCTGGTGAAAAATCAGAAAAGGAGGGCGACAGGAAAGCGCCCCCAATTCTGAAACCCTCCTGGCCGAAGCAATTGCCAGGAGAAAAATGGTCTTAAACGTCAGCCACTTGAGCTCCACCGACTCAAGCGGCTCAAAAGGAGGACCCTGCAAGACCCTCAGTACCACCGTCAAGTCCCACGAAGCCACCGGAGGCACGAAGGGAGGCTGGATCCTGAGAACACCTTGGAAAAAGGTGTAAACATCTGGCAGTGTAGCAATCCGTCGCTGAAACCACACGGACAAAGCAGACACATGAACCTTCAGAGAGGCCAGGCGTAAGCCGAGGTCCAAACCTGATTGAAGAAATTCCAAGATTCTGGAAACCCGGAACACCTGCGGATCATAGTTTCTGGATTCACACCAATGAAAATAAGTGCGCCACACCCTGTGGTAAATCCGCGCGGAGGCAGGCTTGCGTGCCCTAAGCATGGTACCAATCACTGAACTGGAGAAACCCCTAGACCTCAAGACGGCTGTCTCAAGAGCCACGCCGTCAAAGACAGCCGACCCAGATCCGGGTAAAGGCAGGGCCCCTGAGACAACAGGTCCCGACGCTGAGGAAGAAGGTACGGAGCGTCGATGGAGAGGCACCTCAGATCGGAGTACCAAGGACGTCTGGGCCACGCCGGAGCCACCAGCACGAGCGTGCCGCCGTCCTGCTTGAATTTCCGCAGAACCCGAGGAAGTAAGGATATCGGAGGAAACAGATACGCCAGGTGAAACGTCCATTTCACCGACAGAGCGTCTACCAGACAGGCGCCTGCGTCTCTTGTCCTTGACCCGTAAACGGGCAACTTGTGATTGTGACGGGAGGCCATCAAGTCCAGCTCCGGCAGCCCCCACCTGTCCACGAGTAGCTGAAACACCTCTGGGTGAAGCGACCATTCCCCGGGATGCACATCGTGACGGCTGAGGAAGTCCGCCTCCCAATTGAGGACTCCGGGAATGAAGACTGCCGAGATCGCTGGAACGTGACACTCCGCCCAAGCAAGAATGCGAGACACCTCCGACATTGCTGCCCGACTGCGAGTTCCCCCTTGGTGGTTGATGTATGCCACCGTGGTGGCGTTGTCGGACTGCACCTGAACCGCCCTTCCGTGAAGAGCGGGGCCAGACGACTGCAGGGCCCTGTACACAGCCCGCAGTTCCAGGATGTTGATGGGGAGAAGTGCTTCTTCCGCAGACCAACGACCCTGAAGCGATAATGAGCCGGTCACTGCCCCCCAACCCCGAAGACTGGCATCCGTCGTGAGCAGGACCCAGTCCGGGATCCAAAAGGGGTGCCCCTCGACCAGATGCACCGTCTGAAGCCACCAAGCCAAAGACTGCCGAACCTCCGCGGACAACACCAGCATCTGAGAGCGGATCCGGTGAGGTAACCCGTTCCATTCCGATAGAATCAGCCCCTGCAGGGGCCGGGAATGGAACTGGGCAAATTCCACCATGTCGAATGTCGACACCATGGACCCCAGAACTCTCATAGCTGAATGGACCGACAGGCGGCAACTGCTCAGGCAACTGTGTATCCGCAGCTGCAGGGAGGAGACCTTCTCTGGAGTCAGGAAAATCCGCTGCTGACGAGAATCCAGCAGGGCTCCCAAATGAACCATCCGCTGTGATGGAATCAGGGAGGACTTCTTCCAGTTTATCAACCACCCGTGTGCTTGAAGACAAGCAATGGTCAGGTGGAGATGTCGAAGAAGCACCTCCGGGGAGCT
Organism: Taudactylus pleione; assembly: GCA_031769625.1. Classification (NCBI taxonomy): domain Eukaryota; kingdom Metazoa; phylum Chordata; class Amphibia; order Anura; family Myobatrachidae; genus Taudactylus; species Taudactylus pleione. The sequence continues at coordinate 282,569 of JAUIMM010000104.1, read as the reverse complement.
CGCCAGCAGCAGAAGATCGTCCAGGTACGGCAACAGACGTAGACCCTGACCCCGAAGGTGGGCAGCCATAACCGCCATCACCTTGGTGAACACCCTCGGAGCCGTGGAAAGGCCAAAAGGCAACGCCCGAAATTGGTAGTGATGGTTCAGGATAGCAAACCTCAGATACCGCTGATGTGCCGGTGCTATGGGCACATGGAGATAGGCGTCCTGGATATCGAGGGAGACCATATAATCCCCGGGTTCCATCGCCAGAATGATGGAACGTAACGTTTCCATCCTGAACCTGGGAACTCTGAGGTATCTGTTCAGAGACTTCAAATTCAGGATAGGGCGATGAGAACCATTGGGTTTCTGTACCAGAAACAGAGTAGAATAGTACCCCGTCCCGCGCTGAGACTGCGGAACGGGAACAATGACCCCTGCTTGTAGCAAGGATTCTATAGCTACCTGAATCTGACCAGCTTTGGTCTTGTCCAGAGAAGGACTTGTACAGAAAAACTGGTGGGGCGGCCTGAACCGAAAAGACAGGGCGTACCCCTGAGAGACTACTTCTCGAACCCAGGCATCCGTGGTGGTATTGTGCCAACACTGGGCGAATTGGAGAAGTCGGCCTCCCACTCTGGGGTCCCCCAGAGAGAGGCCCGTCCCATCAGGCAGCAGGCTTATCCTCCTGCTTGGAAGAAGGGCGCCGAGCACTCCATGCCTGCTTCTTGGGCTTGGGTGCGGCCTTGGTCGCCGAATGTCTCGGGAAGGACTGGCCCCTGGCCTTACCCTGAACCCGAAAGGACCGAAAGGCAGAGCTCCTCACTTTAGCCGGCGCAGAGGCCGAAGGGAGAAAAGCCGACTTGGACTTAGCCAAAGTATCCACTATTCTGTCCAAATCCGGACCAAATAGTAAATCACCATTAAAAGGCAAGGCCTCCAGACCCTTTTTTGAATCTGCATCAGCCCTCCAGGACCTCAGCCACAGGGAGCGCCGAGCAGATACCGCTGCAGCCGACACCCTAGAAGTGAGCAGGCTGGCATCCAAAGACGCTTCCCCAATATAGGAAGCTGCATCCCGCATCTGTCCCACTAACGCTCTCTGGATATCCGGAGCCTCATCAGGAAAGGTATCCTCCAAGGCATTGGCCCATGCCTCAATGGCTTTAGCCACCCAGGAGATAGCCATGGACGGGCGAGCCACCGCCCCGGACAGAGAATAAATGGACTTTAAACAAGTCTCCACCTTCCTGTCCGTGGGATCCTTCAAAGAGGAGATAGACGGCAATGGCAACGTCGCGCTTTTGATCAAGCGGGTAACGTGGGAATCCACCGCCGGCGGAGTTTCCCATTTCCTGCAATGAGCTTCAGGAAAAGGATAGTTCGCCGCCAACCTCTTCTGTGGATGGAACCTCTTACTAGGTAATTGCCAGGCCGCCGCCATATGATCCGATAACTGATCAGACAGGGGGAACACAGTTGAGGTCACCTTGGCCTTTTTAAAATTAGGAAACTTCGACCTAGGAGCCGGCGCATCATCCTCAACATGTAGGATAGCCCGCACCGCCCTAACTAAGGCTGGAACATTAATGGAGGACTTAGCTTCCACCTCCTGCCCCATGACATCAGAGTCAGAGTCCTCATGGATTTCTCCATCATCTGAGGACACTTCCGAGTCCGACAACTGCGCAGCTAGTGAACTCACAACCGGACGTTTAGACACCCTTGGTGGCACATCACCTTGCAACATGGACTGAAACGCCGAGGATGAAGCCGCCAGACTCTGTACGGAGCTGGATAGAACATCCACCCAAGGCGGAGGAGCCGTCGGAGCAAAACTCTGCAAAGGCACTACAGACTGACACGTCCCTGGGGAAGACTGCACATACACAGGCAGTCCCGAGTAAGGACCCACAGTCTGGGCCCCGGGGGAAGACCGCAACGTTTGTGGAACCCTCGGGGAATGGGGGATGGTGGGCTGCGGTAACGCCCTAGAAGGGACCGCTGATGGGACCGATAACCGGTCCGCAATAGACGCCAGCACCTGTGAAAACATCGCCCAAGGAGGGTCCTGTGATACAGGGGGGTTGGAGGGGCCCGGTACCAGCTGGCACCGCCCGCACAGACCATCCTGAGATAAGTCCTCCCCATCAACTCCAGCAGCACAGCGTCTGCAGGAAAATAGCACAGGAGCCACAGAGCGCTCAGTCTCCTCATCAGACATGATACCGTAAATCACAAGAAACAGGTATCACCAGAGGAATTACGGTTTTAACACCCGCGCACTCACCAGTATGCGACACAACAGCCCAGATATGGTACTGTGTAGCACACAACAGTATGTGACTGACCCCACAAATACGTGTTTTATATAAGTGAGGGTCTCAGAAAAACGCCCTTCCCCCACACACCTGCCGGGCCGTAGGAGAAGGAAAGGGATAGGTATAAGCTGACAGTAAAGGAGAATAAGTCACAGACAGGCAGCACTAGCAATAGTCACATACAATGCAGAAAAGTTATACTCACTGCACCTTCCGCTACAATCAACCGCCCAGATTCAGTGTCTGGGAGGGCTATAGCGCTGTGTACACTGTCCTTTAGCAGGGGAGAGGTACACAGGGGGACCGGTCCACTTGATACCGCCTGGGAGTCTGCGATGTGCCAGTAAAGATGGCCTCCTCAGAGGAGGAGTGGCCGAGAGATAAGAGCAGCTCAGCGACGCCAGACTCCTAGTTGAAAGGCGCGCTGAGCTGAGGGGAGGAGCCGCTAGACAGGGAAGGCTGCCTCCCCTGGCTAGCAATTAACCCCCGGGTTGCCGGTCCCGCTACCAGCCTGATACCCTGGTGGTCTAGCGGACACGCGGGGTATTCCCCAATTGAGGGGGAGCCCGCCGCCGCCGCTAGCGCCTCCGGTCTGTCCCCAGAGACCGGAGGCTCCTGACTGCATTGAAGTATCCGCGGGCCGCCGCACGCGGCGACCCGCGGCTTACCTGATCCCCGTCGCGTCCGGCAGCAGTCAAGGGAGTCCCCAGAGCCCGGCTAGTACAGGTTCTGGGGTCCCGCCGCGATCCCCAGAGCTGTACTGGCGTCGCGGCGCCAGCGGGGAGGAGCGGCAGCGTGGACGTCCTAAAGGACAGTCTGATGCTGCCGCTCTAACAGTGTAAAAAAAGTAGAAAAAAATAAAAAATTTCTCTTTTAAAATAAAGCTTAGGGGCTGCTCCTGCAGCCCCACTGCGACAGGGTGACCCGACTCCGGCCGGGCACCAACTAAAACTGAGGTGCCTGTGGCCGGGGCGGGGTATAGAGGAGGACGGACCCAAGTGCATCCTGGGAGCAGCAAAGCTTTAACTGCGTGGTGCCCGTGGATCCAGATCCAGCTATACCCCAAGGTCAACCCTGTGGACCCTGAAGTAGAAATATAAATAATTGGCCAGACAGTTGCAGAGTGTCCATCGGTGGACGCAGATTTCCTGTCCTCGCAAGTGACCAGGACTCGGTCAGCTTCAGCTCAGTCACATCGCTGGGTTAGCAGATGCAGCAAGGAGGTGTCCGTTTCCTACAGACACACCTCCTGCTGCATTAACATTTTAGATGGACGGAATTGCACAGTTTGTATTGCCCTCAGGTAACATTTGCTAAACATTTTTTAACCAACCTTTAGCGCATTTCAGATATGTCAAAAGAAAAACAGGTTTGTTATCTTTACTGCTGTGGGATATGACACAGCTTGTACGGTCTCTATTGAATACAACTGGATCCATGTAGTGCTTAGATTATATACCAGAGGATCCCAAACTCCATTACAGTCCAGAATTTAAAGGATATCCATGCTTGAGCACAGGTGACTTAATTAGCACCTCAGTCAATTTGACTTAATCCGGGCTTAAGAAGATATGGGAAAGATTCCAGATGACACAAAAACAGACAAATCTCAGGTGCACAACTCCAAATTATTAATATATAAATGCAATAAAATTTTGCAATCAATAGAGGTTTTTAGCATAATCTTGGCCAAGGTTATGGGCCTACCCACCATATCCAGGTAACCTCTGTAGGGGATCCAATAAGGTTATTGGTTTCAAAGCATGGAGTCTTGTAATGAATATGCACACCAGTATTAGGCACAATTCTAGGTAAGTCCTACAAGTTTTATATACTGAAGTGCAACTTTGGTTCATTTTTGGGGCGTGGGTCCCCCTGGATTGCCTTTGTTGATCTGTTTCAGGGCACCGCATTATAACAATTTTTCTTTTATAACACATTTTAACCCTTCACTGTTTGTTTATTATATATGTACCTCACTTTTTATTTTCATTCTTTATATGCAGCAGTAGCTGCTCCTAACTATCTCTTTCACACTGCACTTTTCTTACTATGGCGGTGCCCTGGGGCAGCTTTAGCTGGGCTAGTTTGGGGATCCTGCGCTCTGGATTTGAATCGTAGTATGTTAGGGACCTACCCTACAGAGGTTACCTGGATATGGTGGGTAGGCCCATAACCTTGGCTACGATTATGCTAAAAACCTCTATTGATTGCAAAATTTTATTGCTTTTATATATTATTAATAATTTGGAGTTGTGCACCTGAGATTTGTCTGTTTTTGTGTCATCTGGGCTTAAGCATGGATATCCTTAAAACCTGGACTGTAATGGCAGGGCTTGGGAAACTCTGGTATATACAATGGAGACACAACAGTCTAATGATATATAAACATAACCTAGAATTGAGGAATGTATTAAGTAGAAGGTGCAGCTTTCAGTTATGTGGAGATATAATTGAGTGCCATTTCTGCCTCATAATTATATGTATTCTAACAATATCTACAGGTGTAATATGAGGTCCATCTTTACCGAGACACCAAAACCATGAGGTTGTTCTCCAGATCAATGTTATACTTCCTGACGTAGACATAATCCCGGGAATACATTGGATACTGCGAAGGAAAAAAAAAAAAAAAAAAAAGGAAGAAGGGTTACTGGAAGTTTATACCATAGGAAACCTAGCTAGTGCTGCTTCTGTTATCTGCTATGGTAGGGACACCTTAACCTTACTCCTGGGCTATTTAATCAGTTAAAATATATCTGATAAATGGTGCCTGGCACTAGGGTGAGTATAGGTAGATATAGCATGCACACAGAGATAAAGCTATGAGCACATTCAGGCAACTGTGTCTATGATCAGTTGGCTCATACTTCTTGTCCTTTCAAGGCAAGATCACAAACCTCATTTTTTATCCTATCAGTTACTGTCACATGTGCTGTGCCACTGAGAGAGAGAGCAGGGGGGGGGGGGGGGGGAGGGGGGGGAGAGATAAGAGATTTGGTAAAGAGAAGATAAACAATGGGTCTGTACTAAAAAGGTAAGCTTTGCAACAAGACCTATCAGCACCATTGTTGAAATTAGCCCAGTAAGTAGATTATTATTGATACAAACCTTAAATGTTGCTTTACACAAAGAGAAAGCTGTAAAACATTGAGGGCGGGGGTGGGGGGGGGGGATGTAATGGTTCCCTACACATAAGCTTCCTGTACATTGAAGGACATTGCAGTCAGCCCATTTGCAGAAACAGAAACTTGCACTGCACAGCAAATGTATAGACCAATGTTAAAGACCCCTGAAAGTGTCGAGGGATGGAAACGTTTAGGGGGACATTATCTAGTAGCTCCCCATGCCCTCGAAGTTGGACAGCCCTTCCTTGTTTAACTTGTACAAGTTGCTCACTGTACGTTGCCATATTTTTGAAATCTCATGCACATAAGTTACTTGCTACAGACAAAAAAAAATAAAAATAAAATTCTTTAATCCAACTTCTTAAACACCACATCATAATAATAAAGTCAATAAATGAAAAAGATATCCGAAACAGAATCCTTTAATAAAATAATAATAAAAAAAAATAAACAGAAGACTGATGTGCAAGGTAAATCTGCATGGCCCAGAGATTTGCCTAAAATATTTGAAGCTCTGATGTTCTACCAAGTGACTATTACCAGCTTTTTTGTATTTTAAAACATTTACGTCAGCATATCAATAACCAGAATCAGTTTAAAAGGATAACTTCGCTTTCAACCAAGTGGCCTCCATTTAACATATTAGGCCAAACAAATTAAAATATGTATAGAACCTGGTACCCCTGAGCTCTAGTTTAGAAGACTCATTAGTGCCTGTCTTCATATGGAGTAATATAGCCTAGACTGGCTGTAATGCGTCACAGACACTGGTGCTGTATGATCTGTCCCACCCAGTAACACTTTAAAATCCATCTTGTGTAAAACTTATTTACAGGGTTTGGTGCTTAAAATACAAACACTAGCGGATGTAACCATACTGCAGGCTGTAGGGCTGGGTGCCACAGAGGAAATAACGAGTGTCCATGTTGTGACTGGATGAATGTATGTAAAACACAGGAGGAACTCTTTAAACACAGGTCTGTAGTGTCACCGAAAGACGCCATGACCCCACTAGAATAGCCTTTTAAAACCATACAAAACCTAACAACCAAGACATTGTTTTGGCATATATTGGCTTTATATTGAAGGAGGTCATTTTTGCCTAAGATAGCTATTTGGCTTTTTGTTTGTTTTCCTTTGAAGATTCTGTGAATAATAGAATAGGACAGCTTTGTAACACCCTGATTTGTGCCTACAGATGGCAGAGGAACGTCAATAATTAACTATTTTAAAGTTTATAAGCCCAGGATTTTCAGATGATACAAAGCTGATTTAGTTTCAGCAACCTATACAGTGTGATACTATTTAGCCAACATAAGCTGTTCACAATATACTTCAGTCATTATCAAACAGCCTTTCAATGCTTCCTTCTAAACCCATCAGCATTATGACTGCCTGGCAGTAACAGCATTAAAGACTTACAGGGAAATGCGTGACCCAGTGAACAACTTCTGATCCAGAGACCTCATCTCTCTCCACCACTTCCAGTTTAATGACCAGTGCGTCCCATTTCTTGCGGTATTCTGTGTCTAGCTGTGGGCAAGAGGCATAAGGGTCAGTTCTGGAAGGCAGCAAGTCACCATCTGGAGCACGAATAACATGAATCGGGAGAGATTCCTACCTGGACATTAAAGAACTGACGTGGCGTCACATCCTTGTATGAGCCAAATACTGTGGGAAGAGATTACAATCATAGTCATTAAAACAAGTTTAAGGCGAATGACACTGACAGAATCTATCACATGAATGCGGGTGGCTAGTGCCTAATCAGACTCTTCCCTTGCAGACTGGTAATCCGGATTAACTAAAAAGTCAGCTAGAGATGGCAGTCAGTCAGCTATTTATCTGATGAATTTAAAAGGAAGCCAAACAAAGATTAGCATCTGCTCCTAGGTAACACTAGCTTCTGCTGGCAGGGATACACCGGATACTGGTCTTCAAATGAATAATCCCTTTTAATGATGGTCATTACTTTTATTTTTTTTATTTTACTATTGCAGTGGTGATCGAGACTTGTGGAGAAGCAAAAACTCATCTCAAGCATGTAAATGACCTTTAGGATCCATAGACCTATGTTGGAAGCAGTTCTTGAAGACAAAAGTAATGTGCTTCATTGCATAGCACTTGATAAGAGCTAGGGTTCATTGGGCTAGTAGTATGCAGTGGAGAGGCAAGTACAAATAAAATAATACACATTGTGCCCGATTCTGAGGAGGGTGATGCTGTGACAAAAATATGAGATATGGTAAGAACTTACCCTTGTTATCTCTATTTCTACGAAGTCCATAGGGTTCCACAGGATACCTTGGGGTATAGGTGTGACGTCAGTCGCAGGGCACCAAAGAGTTAAGCTTTCAGCCTCCCAGGATGCACTAGGTCCCCCTCCTATACCCTGCCCCCGGGCCAAGGCACCTCAGTTAGTTACCAAGCCATAGGCCGCTGGAGGAGAAGGAAGAGAGAGAACAAAGATCTGGACACATACAAGAATCACATTCTCACCAGAGGGAGACGGAAAACCGGTGACCAAAGCAAAGCCCATCTGCAGCACAGGTGCGACAGGGCGGGAGTCCTGTGGAACCCTATGGACTTCGTAGAAATAGAGATAACAAGGGTAAGTTCTTACCATATCTCATATTATCTGCTTCAGGGTCCATAGGGTATCCACAGGATACCTTGGGGATGTCCCAAAGCAGTATCCTTTAAGGGTGGGGACGCTCCTGTGCAGAAAGGAGAATCCGCCGCCCGAAGGAAGCATCCTGAGAGGTGAAGGTGTCAAACCTGTAATACCTCACGAAGGTATGGACAGAAGACCACGTAGCAGCCTTGCAGATCTGAACTGCCGACGCACCACGTCGAGCTGCCCACGAAGGACCCACAGACCTAGTGGAATGAGCCTTCAGAGAAGGAGGGACCGGTAGGCCTTCATGAAGATAAGCTTCAGAAATAGCCATACGGATCCAGGCTGCCAAAGTTTGCTTTGAAGCAGGCCAACCCTTTTTACGGAAGCCATAGAGGACAAACAAAGCGTCCGACTTCCTAAACGAAGAAGTGCGGTCAACATAAGTCCTTAAGGCCCGCACAACATCCAAAGAGGCCTCACCCACGGAAAGACCCAGCGAGTTAAAGGCCGGAACAACGATTTCCTCGTTAACATGAAACTGGGAAACAACTTTGGGAAGAAACTCGGGCCGAGTGCGGAGCACTGCCCTGTTCCCATGAAAAACCAAGAAAGGGGGTCTACAAGAAAGAGCCCCTAACTCAGAAACACGTCTGGCCGAAGCAATAGCCAGAAGGAAAACAGTCTTAGCTGTTAGCCATTTAATATCCACTGAGCCCAGTGGTTCAAACGGCGGTCCTTGGAGAGCCCTCAGGACCACAGCCAAATCCCAAGGCGCCACAGGTGGAACAAAGGGCGGCTGAATACGGAGAACACCTTGCATAAAGGTGCGCACATCCGGGATTGTAGCAATCCTACGGTGAAACCAGACAGATAGGGCCGAAACCTGTACCTTCAAAGAAGCAAGACGAAGCCCATGATCTAGTCCCGCTTGCAGGAAGGCGAGAATCCGAGACAGACGAAACTCCCGCGGTGCATAACCTCTCGGTCGACACCACTGGAAGAACGTATGCCACACGCGATGGTATATCCTCGCGGAAGACGGTTTCCGAGCTCGTAACATGGTACGCACCACAGAGCTGGAAAACTCCCGGGACCTCAGCATGGCCGTCTCAACAGCCACGCCGTCAAAGACAGCCGAGTCAGGTCCGGGTGAAGGCAAGGACCCTGAGACAGAAGGTCCGGTCGTAGCGGCAACCGCAGAGGACTGTCCACGGACAGACCCTGAAGGTCTGAGAACCAGTGCCGTCTGGGCCACGCGGGAGCTATCAACAGGAGCGTCCCTCCATCCTGTTTGAATTCCCGGATTACCCGTGGAAGAAGGGAGACCGGAGGGAACAGGTATGCGAACCGGAACAGAGCATCCACCAGAGCCGCCCCTTCGTCTCTTGTGCGAGACCCGTACACCGGCAACTTGTTGTTGTGCCAGGACGCCATGAGGTCAATCTCTGGAAGACCCCGCCTGTCCACCAGCAGTTGAAAAACGTCCGGGTGCAGGGACCATTCCCCTGGATGAACATCCTGGCGACTTAGAAAGTCCGCCTCCCAATTTAGCACTCCCGGGATGAAGACCGCTGATATGGCCGGAAGATTGCGCTCCGCCCAAACCAGGATCCTAGAGACCTCTACGAGAGCCGCCCGACTGCGAGTTCCTCCTTGCCTGTTTATGTAGGCCACGGTGGTAGCGTTGTCCGACTGGACCTGCACCGGGTGACCCTGGAGAAACCGCTGTGCCTGCAGGAGAGCATTGAAGACCGCACAGAGTTCCAAGATATTTATTGGAAGCTCCGCTTCTGTCGGCGTCCACCTGCCCTGGAACAAGTGTGGACCCGAAACTGCTCCCCAGCCCCGAAGACTGGCGTCCGTTGTCAACAGGACCCAATTTGGAACCCAGAACGGACGTCCCTTGTTGAGGTGGGTCGTCTTTAACCACCAGGCAAAGGACAGGCGAACCTCCGGGGTGAGCACAATCGCCTGGAACTTCAGAGACTGAGGCAGCCCGTTCCATTTGGACAGGATCAGGTGCTGCAGAGGTCTGAGTGAAACTGGGCGTATTCCACCATGTCGAACACCGACACCATGGAGCCCAGTAACCTCATCGCCGAGTGTAAGGACACCCGGCGGCTGTGCAGACAACTGCGCACCCTTGACTGTAAAGCAGAGATCTTGTCCTCCGTCACGAAGATCCTTTGCTGTCCCGAGTCCAATAAGGCTCCAAGATGCAGAATCCTCTGAGACGGGATTAGAGTGGACTTCTGCCAGTTGATTAGCCAGCCGTGCCGTTGCAGCAGTGCAATGGTCAGGTCCAAGTGGTGTAACAGGAGCTCTGGAGATCCTGCCACCAATAACAGGTCGTCCAATTACGGCAACATGCGGACTCCTTGCAGCCGCAGAGAAGCCGCCATGACCGCCATCACCTTGGTGAAAACACGTGGTGCTGTCGCCAGGCCAAAAGGTAACGCCCGAAACTGGAAGTGGTCGCTGCGGATTGCAAACCGAAGGAACTCTTGATGGCGCAAAAGAATAGGGACATGCAGGTAAGCGTCCTGTATGTCCAATGACACCATGTAGTCCCCAGGTTCCAGCGCCAGAATGATGGACCGTAGGGTCTCCATCCGAAACTTCAGGACCCGCAAAGACTTGTTGAGTGCTTTGAGGTTGAGAATCGGACGATATGACCCATTGGGTTTCTGTACCAAAAATAGATTTGAATAGAAACCCTGGCCCCTCTGGGAGAATGGAACAGGCACTATAACTCCAGCCTGGAGCATAGTGTGCAATACCTTCCGCAGCTCCGTAGCCTTGTTCCGGTCTGATGGTAGACCCGTGGTGAAGAATCGAGCCGGGGGTCTGTGCCGGAAGGAGAGGGCGTACCCGTGGGAGACCACCTCCAGAACCCAAGTGTCTGTCGTAGTGAACGACCAACAACGGGAGAACTGCAGCAGGCGGCCTCCCACCCTGGGATCCCCCAAAGGGAGGCCCGGACCGTCAGGCCGCAGGCTTGTCATCTGGCTTGGGGGACGGACGTCTGGTACTCCAAGCCTGTTTCCGGGGCTTGACCGATTTCTTAGGGCCAGCCTGTCGAGGAAACGACTGTGGTTTGGGCCTGCCCTGGGCCCTAGATGACCGAAAGGACGATGGTCCAGAACCAGAAGGAGCAGCGGCCGACGGGAGACAAGCAGATTTGGCTGCCGCCAGCGTGGCCACAATCTTATCCAGATCCAGACTGAAGAGAACTTCTCCGGTAAACAGCAACGCTTCCAGACCTTTCTTGGAATCTGCGTCCGCCTTCCAGGATCGCAGCCACAAGGTGCGACGAGCAGCTACCGCTGCTGAAGAAATTCTAGACACCAGAGTACTAATGTCTAGAGCCGCCTCGTTGATGTAGGTGGCCGAATCACGGAGATTGCCAATCAACTCCGCCTGTTCGGCCGGACAGTCGGATTCAAAAGAAGCCTCTAATGAATCCGCCCAGCGCTCCATCGCTCTGGCAACCCAGCAAATGGCCATAGCCGGCCGTGCTGCCCCCCCTGCAAGGGAATAAGCGGACTTCAGGCAGATTTCTACCTTGCGGTCCGTAGCATCCTTACGGGAGGACATGGATGGCATCGGCAATGTGGCACTACGGACAAGACGGGTCACGTGAGAATCCACCTGTGGAGGGGATTCCCACTTAGCAAAATAATTATCCGCGAACGGATAAGCCACCGCCAGGCGTCTCTGCGGCTGGTATCTTTTGCCAGGTTGTTTCCACGCCTCCTCTAAATGGTCCACCAACTGACCCGAAAGAGGAAAGACTGTGGCATCGCCCTTCACATCTTTGAAAAAGGCATACTTAGATTTAGCCGCTGGGGGAACTTCGTCCTCAATCACCAAGGCTGTGCGGACCGCCCGAATAAGTCCAGGAATATATACTTTGGACTTAGCATCAGCGTCCTTAGTATGGAGAGGTTCCTGATCGTAAGGATCCAGAATCTCCCCATCATCAGACGTCCCTTCGTCATCCTCATAAGGAGCGGACAGAGACGCCACCGGCCTTTTATGAGGCCGCATCACAGACTCCCCTTGCAACACATCCGACAAGTGCTGTACAGAACTCGTCAGGGAGTTAACCCACGCTGGCTCCTGAGAACCCGGGAGCGGGGAAATAGGGAGACTGTGGGGTACCACCAATTGTCGTGGGAACCCCTGCATGGGTGACGACACCACAGACTGCTGGGACAAACCCATCGGAGTAAACGCGGGCTGCGGAGCTAACTGGCCCACTAAAGCTGTTAACGCCTGAGCGAAACAAGCCCAGGGCGGCTCCTGTACCGGTGCTGTAACCGCGCCATGGACAAACACTGCCGGCAAAGGCCCTCCGCGCTACCCTCCCCCTCCGCTAACGGTACTTTGCACGTGGTACACTGTAGCCGGAGGGGAAAATCACTTTCAGACATGATGGCACCACGTATGTGACCTCTCTCACCAATTAAGTATTAAATAGGCGAGAGACCACCCTGCAGCACCGCACCGCAAGGGCTTTAGCAGAAAGAACAGGGACAGTAATAAAGCTGACAGTTTTGAGAAGATAAAGTTACAGGCAGCAGCGCTAGCACAGTCACAAACAATGCAGAGAAATAACAATTCCTGCACTAACAGCGCTGATCACTCAACTACACAGACACAGGGCCTGGTAGGACACAGCGCTGCATACACAGACCTGAGCCACAGCGGAGGAGAGGTATGCGGGGGGACCCAGACCACGATGCTTCCTTCCAGGCTTCCAGCAGCGTTCACCATGCGTTGCAGAGAAGATGGCCGCCGAGGAGCAGAGAGAAGCTGGCCTGGGGGAGGAGCGCTGACACAGGACCAGTCAGCACAGTGCAGAGAGGGCTGTGTGCAGCGGGGGAGGCGCCGGCTGTGAGACAGGGAAGGCGCGCTCCCCTGGCATGCATTTAACCCCTAGGACGCCGCAGCGCTACCGCTCTGCTGCGGTCCGCTGTCCCAGGGGGTAGTGGAAAGCGCAGGTTCAGTACCTGGCTCCACGCTGCAGCCAGTCCCCAGGGAACCCCCTGCCTGGGGACTTAGGACCATGTGACCAGCGGGGACCCACCGCGGGACCCCGCTGCTTACCTTTGTCCCCCTTGGATCCGGCCATGGTCCGGAACATCTGGGGTCACCGCTAGCTGTGACCCCAGATGCTCACCAGCATCCCCGGATCGGTACCGGCGTTCTGGTACCGGCGGGGGTGTAGGGAAGACAGCATGGACGTCAGGACTGACTGTCCATGCTGTACATCCAGATGTGCAGCCACAGCTGCACTGAAGAAAGCTTCAGGGGCTCTTCTAACCCCCACTCCGACAGGTGCACCCGACGCCGGCCGGGCACCAAACTAAACTGAGGTGCCTTGGCCCGGGGGCGGGGTATAGGAGGGGGACCTAGTGCATCCTGGGAGGCTGAAAGCTTAACTCTTTGGTGCCCTGCGACTGACGTCACACCTATACCCCAAGGTATCCTGTGGATACCCTATGGACCCTGAAGTAGAAATTAGGGTCATTTATATCTATGACTTTATGCTAATGCCAGCATCAGCCTTTCCTCCGGGGCACATCTGTGCGTCTGAATGCACAAAGGCTGCTATAGTCACAACCATTGGAAGCACCATCCCCATGCAGTCAGAGCGAGGCCGTAACTAGGGGTGTGCAAGCGGTGCCACCACACAGAGCGCAGTGCTCTGTGGGTGGCACAGATGCTGCCCCAAGAGTCCCTGCATCTGGCATGCAGGATGCCGTTATTCATGCATCTATATAACCATCTACCAGTCACCACCCAGGGACGCCAAGTACTTTCCAAAGTCATAGTGGCTCAATCAGTCCTGCAGCACTGTTTGCACACACCGTAGGACACATGCGCGGTCACAAAACAAAAACCCACCAACTTACATTACATTAACATCGGCATTGTGTCCACCTCAGAATGACCTCCTATGAGATGGCAACTGCATCAAACTTGCGACTAGGGAAAATGACGACATCTTGTGAGCAACGTCCAATATCAGCACGTTTGTGTGCACACTGAACCATTACCCACTGCTAATAGCCCTGTAGTATGTGCAGAAGAGGAGAGTTTTCCTGCTGCTTTTCGGAGGTTCCAAAAACCAGGCACAGGAGGTTTGGGGTTAAAGTAGATTCCCAGTCTTATAAAGAGCACTGGTAGTGTACAGTGGCCCTCAGCAGAATGATTAATGCTCTCAAGAACCTGCAGAGATCAGCAAGCAAGCTCCCCTTACCTCTGTACTGGTAGAGATGAGTCCCCTCTATAGGTCGCCTCCACAATTTGAAGTATTTCCTGTCCAATACTAATTCCCAGCCCAGATCCTCATCTGACAGAGGGGTCTGTCCCGGGGACATGTTGGCTGCCATCTGCATCCGCTTCATCTCCTCCGCTGACCTACAGAGGGAGAAAGGTTCAATGTTAGAGGGTCTAAAAGACTTCCCAATCATCTCTGTCTGCAACATGCTGCAGAATGGAGATGTTATTCATTCATCATACTGCCCGCACCCACCATCATTACACTGCAGCAGTATATGCTGGTAATGTTGATCATAGTAAGATAATGTGTGATGCACTAGGCAGAAAGTACATGTAGGTAGCCTGTTGTATACCAGCTGCTGTGGAACCATAAGTACCACCATGCCCTGCTTGCATCTAGCTGTGAGGGCATGCTGAGACTTCTGGTTCCCCACAGCTAGAGAGAGACATGCCATGATATGGCCAATGCCTTTAATAAGCCAAGTAACTGCACCTGAGGATCTCGTCTTCCCGGACCCGTTCCTCCTCCCAAAGAAAGGCCCCAGTCAGCGCAGCCAGCAGCCTGCCCGTTCTCCCCGGCCTGTTCCTGTACCGGAGGCCGCGGATGAGGGCCCGTGCGCCACGCTCCCCGTGGCGGCATACCGGAGGCGCCCGAGTGCGGAGCCATGCCGCGATCCCGGCCGTCACACCGCGCACCACCTGCTGCCACATACCGACTCAATGGCCGAGCGCAGCACGACAAGCGCACCGAGGCCCAGCGCTAAGCTGCACTCTCCCGGGCAGCCACTGGTCGGTGATCTTTCGCTGGAAGCACGGATTGGAGAGAAGAGTTGTCTGTCAAAGGCTGACTCCTCCCCCCGGCGTGGAGCTCAACCCCTGTCAAGGACAAGAGACATGGACAGCGAGTCACGTGACCCGGTCACCGGGTTGCCAAAACTTGCTAATGTTCCTTCATGTGCTGGTTGTATCTGTTCCGGCTAAATGCCCAGTGCATGTTCTCTTATAATTATTAATAACATTCTGGCTACCCTAGTCCACACAGGACTGCTGCAACAGGTACCACTGTTTAACCACCTAACCTGGTAATATTTTTCCAAAAACCGCTCAGAAATTGTCAGGGTTATTTTTATGTTTGAATTAGATCAAGGACATCTATTTAAAACTTATTCAACACTACTTATTTTTAAAAAAATATTTCTATTTCAGGGTCCATAGGGTATCCACAGGATACCTTGGGGTATAGGTGTGACGTCAGTCATCGGGCAACAAAGAGTTAAGCTTTCAGCCTCCCAGGATGCATTAGGTCCCCCTCCTATACCCCGCCCCCGAGCCAAGGCACCTCAGTTTAGTTTGGTGCCCGGCCGGAGTCGGGTGCACCTGTCGGAGTGGGGGCTAGAAGAGCCCCTGAAGCTTTCTTCTATGCAGCTGTGGCTGCACATCTGGATGTACAGCATAGACAGTAAGTCCTGACGTCCATGCTGTCTTCCCTACACCCCCGCCGGTACCAATCCGGGGATGCTGGTGAGCATCTGGGGTCACAGCTAGCGGTGACCCCAGATGTTCCGGACCATGGCCGGATTCAAGGGGGACAAAGGTAAGCAGCGGGGTCCCGCGGTGGGTCCCCGCTGATCACATGGTCCTGAGTCCCCAGGCAGGGGGCTCCCTGGGGACTGGCTGCAGCGTGGAGCCAGGCGACCAACCTGCGCTTCCACTACCCCCTGGGACAGCGGACCGCAGCAGAGCAGTAGCGCTGCGGCGTCCCAGTGGTTAAATGCATGCCAGGGGAGCGCGCCTTCCCTGTCTCACAGCCGGCGCCTCCCCCGCTGCACACAGCCCTCTCTGCACGCTGCCGACTGGTCCTGTGGCAGCGTTCCTCCCCCAGGCCAGCCTCCTCTCTGCTCCTCGGCGGCCATCTTCCTCTGAACGCATGGTGAACGCTGCTGGAAGCCTGGACGGAAGCATCGTGGTCTGGGTCCCCCCGCATACCTCTCCTCCGATTTGGGTCAGGTCTGTGTATGCTGCGCTGTGTCCTACCAGGCCCTGTGTCTGCGTAGTTGATTGATCAGCGCTGTTAGTGCAGGAATTGATATTTCTTTGCATTGTATGTGACTGCTAGCGATGCTGCCTGTAACTTTTCTTCTAAACTGTCAGCTTTATTACTATCCCTGTTCTTTCTGCTAAGCCCTTGCGGTGCGGTGCTGCAGGGTGGTCTCTCGCCTATTTGATATATAATTGGTGAGAGGGGTCACATACTTGGTGCCATCATGTCTGAAAGTGATTTTCCTCTCCGGCTACAGTGTACTACGTGTAAAGTACCGTTAGCGGAGGGGGAGGGTAGCGTGGAGGGCCTCTGCCGGCAGTGTTTGTCCATGGCGCGGCCTCTTACGGTTACAGCACCGGTACAGGAGCCGCCCTGGGCTTGTTTTGCTCAGGCGCTTACGACCTTAGTGGGCCAGTTAGCGCCGCAACCCGCGTTTACACTGATGGGTTTGTCCCAGCAGTCTGTGGTGTCGTCACCCATGCAGGGTTTCCCACGACAATTGGTGGTACCCCACAGTCTCCCTATTTCCCCGCTCCCGGTTTATCAGGAGCCGGCGTGGGTTAACTCCCTGACGAGTTCTGTACAGCACTTGTCGGATGTGTTGCAAGGGGAGTCTGTGATCCGGCCACATAAACGGCCGGTGGCGTCTCTGTCCGCTCCTTATGAGGACGACGATGGGGAGATTCTGGATCCTTACGATCAGGAACCTCTCCATACTAAGGACGCTGACGCTAAGTCCAAGGTATATATTCCTGGACTTATTCGGGCAGTCCGCACAGCCTTGGTGATTGAGGACGAAGTTCCCCCAGCGGCTAAATCTAAGTACGCCTTTTTTAAAGATGTGAAGGGCGATGCCACAGTCTTTCCTCTTTCAGGTCAGTTAGTGGACCATTTAGAGGAGGCGTGGAAACAGCCTGGCAAAAGATACCAGCCGCAGAGGCGCCTGGCGGTGGCTTATCCGTTCGCGGATAATTATTTTGCAAAGTGGGAATCCCCTCCACAGGTGGATTCTCACGTGACCCGTCTTGTCCGTAGTGCCACATTGCCGATGCCATCCATGTCCTCCCTTAAGGATGCTACGGACCGCAAGGTGGAGATCTGCCTGAAGTCCGCTTATTCCCTTGCGGGGGGGCAGCACGACCGGCTATGGCCATTTGCTGGGTTGCCAGAGCGATGGAGCGCTGGGCGGATTCAATAGAGGCATCTTTTGATTCCGACTGTCCGGCCGAACAGGCGGAGTTGATTGGTAATCTCCGTGATTCGGCCACTTATATCAACGAGGCAGCCTTAGACATTAGTACTCTGGTGTCTAGAATTTCTTCAGCAGCGGTAGCTGCTCGTCGCACCTTGTGGCTGCGATCCTGGAAGGCGGACGCAGTTTCCAAAAGGGGTCTGGAGGCGTTGCCATTTACCGGAGAAGTTCTCTTCAGTCCAGATCTGGATAAGATTGTGGCCACGCTGGCGGCAGCCAAATCAGCTTGTCTCCCGTCGGCCGCTGATCCTTCTGGTTCTGGACCATCGTCCTTTCGGTCATCTAGGGCCCAGGGCAGGCCCAAACCACAGTCTTTTCCTCGACAGGCTGGCCCTAAGAAATCGTCCAAGCCCCGGAAGCAGGCATGGAGTACCAGACGTCCGGCCCCCAAGCCAGATGACAAGCCTGCGGCCTGACGGTCCGGGCCTCCCTTTGGGGGATCCCAAAGTGGGAGGCCGCCTGCTGCAGTTCGCCCAGTGTTGGTCAGTCACTACGACAGACACTTGGGTTCTCGAGGTGGTCTCCCACGGGTACGCCCTCTCCTTCCGGCACAGACCCCCGGCTCGATTCTTCACCACGGGTCTACCATCAGACCGGAACAAGGCTACGGAGCTGCGGAAAGTATTGCACACTATGCTCCAGGCTGGAGTTATAGTGCCTGTTCCATTCTCCCAGAGGGGCCAGGGTTTCTATTCAAATCTTTTTTTGGTACAGAAACCCAATGGGTCGTATCGTCCGATTCTCAACCTCAAAGCTCTCAACAGGTCTTTGCGGGTACCGAAGTTTCGGATGGAGACCCTACGGTCCATCATTCTGGCGCTGGAACCTGGGGACTACATGGTGTCATTGGACATACAGGACGCTTACCTGCATGTCCCTATTCTTTTGCGCCATCAACAGTTCCTCAGGTTTGCAATCCGCAGCGACCACTTCCAGTTTCGGGCGTTACCTTTTGGCCTGGCGACAGCACCACGTGTGTTCACCAAGGTGATGGCGGTCATGGCGGCTTCTCTTCGGCTGCAGGGAGTCCGCATGTTGCCGTACTTGGACGACCTTTTATTGGTGGCAGGATCTCCAGAGCTCCTTCTACGCCACTTGGACCTGACCATTGCGCTACTGCAATGGCACGGCTGGATAATCAACTGGCAGAAGTCCACTCTAATCCCGTCTCGGAGGATTCTGCACCTCGGAGCCTTATTGGACTCGGAACAGCAGAGGATCTTCGTGACGGAGGAAAAGATCTCTGCTTTACAGTCGAGGGTGCGCAGTTGTCTGCTCAGTCGCCGGGTGTCTCTACACTCGGCGATGAGGTTACTGGGCTCCATGGTGTCGGTGTTCGACATGGTGGAATATGCCCAGTTTCACTCCAGACCTCTGCAGCACCTGATTCTGTCCAAGTGGAACGGGCTGCCGCAGTCTCTAAAGTCCCAGACAATTGTGCTCACCCCGGAGGTTCGCCTGTCCCTTGCCTGGTGGTTACAGACGACCCATCTCAGCGGGGGACGTCCGTTCTGGGTTCCAAATTGGGTCCTGTTGACAACGGACGCCAGTCTTCGGGGCTGGGGAGCAGTTTCGGGTCCACACTTGTTCCAGGGCAGGTGGACGCCGACAGAAGCGGAGCTTCCAATCAATATCTTGGAACTCCGTGCGGTCTTCAATGCTCTCCAGCAGGCACATCGGGTTCTCCAGGGTCGTCCAGTACAGGTCCAGTCGGACAATGCTACCACCGTGGCCTACATAAACAGGCAAAGAGGAACCCGAAGTCGGGCGGCTCTCGTGGAGGTCTCTCGGATCCTGGTATGGGCGGAGCACAATCTTCCGGCCATATCAGCGGTGTTCATCCCGGGAGTGCTAAATTGGGAGGCGGACTTTCTAAGTCGCCAGGACGTTCATCCAGGGGAATGGTCCCTGCACCCGGACGTTTTTCAACTGCTGGTGGACAGATGGGGTCTTCCAGAGATCGACCTCATGGCGTCCCGGCACAACAACAAGTTGCCGTTGTACGGGTCTCGCACAAGAGACGAAGGGGCGTCTCTGGTGGATGCTCTGTCCGTCCGGTGGACGTTCCGGTTCGCATACCTGTTCCCTCCGGTCTCCCTTCTTCCATGGGTAATCCGGAAATTCAAACAGGAAGGAGGGACGCTCCTGTTGATAGCTCCCGCGTGGCCCAGACGGCACTGGTTCTCAGACCTTCAGGGTCTGTCCGTGGACAGTCCTCTGCGGTTGCCGCTACAACCGGACCTTCTGTCTCAGGGTCCTTGCCTTCACCAGGACCTGACTCGGCTGTCTTTGACGGCGTGAGACCATGTTGCGAGCTCGGAAACCGTCTTCCGCGAGGATATACCATCGCATGTGGCATACGTTCTTCCAGTGGTGTCGACAGAGAGGTTATGCACTGCGGGAGTTTCGTCTGTCTCGGATTCTCGCCTTCCTACAAGCGGGACTAGATCATGGGCTTCGCCGTGCTTCTTTGATGGTACAGGTTTCGGCCCTGTCTGTCTGGTTTCACCGTAGGATTGCTATAATCCCGGATGTGCGCACCTTTATGCAAGGTGTTCTCAGCATTCAGCCGCCCTTTGTTCCACCTGTGGCGCCTTGGGATTTGGCTGTGGTCCTGAGGGCTCTCCAAGGACCGCCGTTTGAACCACTGGGCTCAGTGGAACTTAAATGGCTAACAGCTAAGACTGTTTACCTTCTGGCTATTGCTTCGGCCAGACGTGTTTCTGATTTAGGGGCTCTTTCTTGTAGACCCCCTTTCTTGGTTTTTCATGGGAACAGAGCAGTGCTCCGCACTCGGCCCGAGTTTCTCCCCAAAGTTGTTTCCCAGTTTCATGTTAACGAGGAAATCGTTGTTCCGGCCTTTAACTCTCCGGGTCTTTCCGTGGGTGAGGCCTCTTTGGATGTTGTGCGGGCCTTAAAGACTTATGTTGACCGCACTTCTTCGTTTAGGAAGTCGGACGCTTTGTTTGTCCTATATGGCTTCCATAAAAAGGGTTGGCCTGCCTCAAAGCAAACTTTGGCAGCCTGGATCCGTATGGCTATTTCTGAAGCTTATCTTCATGAAGGCCTACCGGTTCCTCCTTCTCTGAAGGCTCATTCCACTAGGTCTGTGGGTCCTTCGTGGGCAGCTCGACGTAGTGCCTCTGCAGTCCAGATCTGCAAGGCTGCTACGTGGTCCTCTGTCCATACCTTTTGTGAGGTATTACAGGTTTGACACCTTCGCCTCTCAGGATGCTTCCTTCGGGCGGCGGATTCTCCTTTCTGCACAGGAGCGTCCCCACCCTTAAAGGATACTGCTTTGGGACATCCCCAAGGTATCCTGTGGATACCCTATGGACCCTGAAGTAGAAAATATGAGATATGGTAAGAACTTACCCTTGTTATCTCTATTTCTACGAAGTCCATAGGGTTCCACAGGACTCCCGCCCTGTCGCACTTGTGCTGCAGATGGGCTTTGCTCTGGTCACCGGTTTTTCCGTCTCCCTCTGGTGAGAATGTGATTCTTGTGTGTGTCCAGATCTTTTTTTCTCTTTCTTCCTTCTCCTCCTCCGGCCTATGGCTTGGTAACTAACTGAGGTGCCTTGGCTCGGGGGCGGGGTATAGGAGGGGGACCTAGTGCATCCTGGGAGGCTGAAAGCTTAACTCTTTGGTGCCCGATGACTGACGTCACACCTATACCCCAAAGTATCCTGTGGAACCCTATGGACTTCATAGAAATAGAGATAACAAGGGTAAGTTCTTACCATATCTCATATTATATATTTTTTTTGAGATTCATCACATTTTCCCTGGGGGCTGCTCCTCTCAGAGTCAGGGGTGCCGAAAGCTGCGGAGGAGCGGGTACTAATTGCCCTTGCTGGAGGGGCCCGGCGAGGGCCCAGGTCCGATGCCGTCCCCTCCCCCCTCCTCCCTGTCAGCTGAGCAGCCCAGCATACGCTGCTGTGTGCTGGGCTGGAAAGGGAGACTGCTTGCGGCAGTCTCCCCTGCCTGTAGGCACGCCCCCAAAGTGACGAAAACGGGGGAAGCCGTGAGGCTCCGTCCCGGTTTTAATAGACTCCACCCCTTCTTCAGAAGCCACGCCCCTCCAGCGCACGACCTGTCCCTCCTTGGTAAGTTAAAATGTTAGGAGGTATGCTGTAGGGAAGCGATCATCCTGATCATACCCCCCCATTTTGCGCTGGACTGAGGGGCTTACATTGCCCCCCTCCCCAGCACGCAGTGCCGCTTCGTGGCGCTGCAACTATATTTTTTTCTTGTCTTTATTTTTTAAGGGGATGTGGCCACGCCTTCTGCAATTAGGACACGCCCCTTCTCCCGGCCCAGCTCTTGGCAGCCCTGCTCGGAGTGTGCAGCCTCCTGGTATACTCTGGGGAACTTAGGGCTGGTTCATTTATAATTCCCCTGGTGGCTGCTCCTCTCTGCAGCCGCCGGGTGGGGGTACTGTGGGGCTCCCCAATCAGCAGTGATCAGGAGACACTGGGAGAGGGTGCATGGATGCAGAGGGGCCTGGTAGCTGCATTTTGCTGCAAGCTGTGCAATTCATTTTCTGGAGCCGCAGGTAGAGGGCATTGCAGTAGTCCAAACAGAGATGGGCACTCTATGCAGCCGCCTCCTTTGCCTGAAAGTGGCTGGTCGTGAGGGTCCATACATGCCTACCCTCCCGGAATTCGTAGGAGGCTCCTGATTTTTCGGGTAACCCCCGCACCCCCGGAAGGGTAGGCACTTCTCCTGCATTCTGTCCACTTCCTAGTGAAGTGGGCAGAATAGGGAAAATTTCCACGGCGATCGCCGATAACATGGCCTATGTATTGCTGTATGTGGGGTGTTCGCTGCGTCTGTTTTATTAGTATCGTAAATGTCAGCAAATAAACATTTATTTTTGGGATAATTGGTTGCATAGCTTCCAATGTATTTTGATGGATCCCAGTATCTGTAGCATTATAACAAACCATTTTCCAAACACTGAAGTGGTGATCTCCCAGCTTCAATCCATAGCCCATCAACTTTTTATCTAAAGGAGACACCAAGCTGAGTATTTGCACTGGGTGAAAGACCCGGACTACTGCAATTTTTTGGTTTCTTTTACTACTCACAGTGACACCACGCCTCCAGTTGTATATTCCAGCCGCATCTGACCCAGGTGCATGCATGCATCTTTTCATCAGGCGCATTTTGCAAATCCATTTGCATACAACTCTGAATAAGGGCCATTGAAGGCACCATTTGTCTCCAGGTATCACATAACTACAGACAGCAATGGGGCTGGAATCCCCTCAGTGCCATCAAAGGAGTGCCAAACAACCAAGCCTGCCAAGGTAAGCCATCTGTCTTCATGGAAGGAGCTTTGACATAATGGATGTAAAAGACATTGCTAAAATTATCCGAATGTTGCGACCCACCACCTGTGATTTGGACCCTGCCTCAACCAAGCTTCTCATAGGGTGTATGGACATGATTGGCCCTGTAATTGCAAAAATAGTTCAATGCTCTTTGCAGACAGGCTTTTTCCCTGAACCACTAAAGGAAGCAATTGTTAGACCACTTCTTAAAAAACCTAATTTAGACCCCGACTGCATGACCAACTGCAGACTGGTATCAAACCTTCCTTTTCTAGGAAAGGTCATTGAGAAAAGGGGTGGCAACGCAACTGTAAACCCGCCTATCTAGCCATGATATTTATAATCCATTCCAGTCAGGATTAGGAGGAGAAGAAATAGCACTGAAATAGCCCTGGTATGTGTGCTAAATGGTATTCTGATTGCAAGATCAGAGATGATTGTTCAATCTTAATCCTTCTGGATCTCTCTGCAGCATTTGATACAGTAGACCACGGGATACTAATTGAGCGCCTAAAAACTTTCTGTGGACTGGATGGCACAGTCCTTAGCTGGTTCAAGAGTTTTTTCTGGAGTAAACTCTTCATCACCAATGCCACTTCCATGCGGTGTCCCACAGGGTTTTATACCATCTCCCATGCTTTTTGCAGTATACATGCTACCAATGGGTGAAATAATCAGACGTCATGGCCTGTTCTACCACTGCTATGCAGATGATACACAACTGTACCTGTCCTTTGGTCCAGGTACTAAGAACCCCATAACAATGCAAAATGGCTGCCTAGCTGAGTTTCAGGGGTGGATGAGTGCCAGTTGGCTGAGACTGAACCCTGATAAAACAGAGGTCCATATGATAGATCACAGGACAAGGTTACAGCATAGCCAACCAACAGGACACTTGGGGGTTCAGAACTACAAAACACTGAACATGTGCGGAATCTTGGTGTTGTCCTGGATAGTGGCTTGCCACTTAAACATCAGGTATCAGCCACAATCAAATCCTCATTCTGTTATCTGAGGGACATAGCCAGAATCAAGCACTTAATTCCCTCAGAAAATCTGCCTAGAATCATACCTGTATTTATATCATCACGCCTAGACTACTGCAATGCCCTCTACCTTGGTCTCCCAGCAAAAGAATTGCACCGCTTGCAGATGGTACAAAACTTAGCTGCCAGGCTATTAACCAACCAGCCCCGTTCTAGCCACATAACACCCTTTCTCTACTCCCTTCACTGGCTGCCTGTCAGATGGCAAATTGTTTTTAAGATTGGCTTATTGCTTTCAAAGTCCTACGTGACTAGGGCTCAAGGTACTTAAAGCAGATTCTGATCCCGTACTGTCACACTCGATTACTGTGATCCATTGACAAAGGACTATTAACAGTACCTATTTACCTTATACAAGAGTGATAAGTGGGGATATTAGTGCTAAAAGTGAATGCACAGAGTCTATTATACCCAAATATTAGAAATACAAACCTTTATTATCACATATTGATATGACTTTGTATATGAAAAGGGTTATATACTTTGGCGCCGGCTGTTTTATCTAGCTTGTACATATGAATGGCGTATATGGCTACATAATATTACTTATTTATTATTACAAGCTTATTTCATTTCATTTTTTTTTCTTTATTTTCGCCTTTTGTTCCACTGTCACTAATTTTTGGAACAATATCTTAGTATTGAAGGGTTAAACCCATTTTTTACATGGTATGGCCAAACTTTAAATGTACCCAAGCCATGGGGCAGATACCGATTCTTTGAATTATTGTGCTGCAGTTATATATGGTGTAAAATACTGTAGTACTGATTACTCTTTTATGTGTATATGTTGTGATTTATTGTCATGTTCAATGTCTTGTTCCAGTCATTTTTAGTGCATTAATAAATGTTATGTTTTAACCAATATTTTTTGAGTACTAGTAAATAAGAGTGCCCCCACAAAGGAGTTTCTTTCTGTTATCCTACTATATAGGATAATTCCCCCCTTTTTTGAGCTATATGGTGGTTTCTCTGCAATAGGGAACCTCTAAAGAAATTGATAATCCCTGGGCAGACAGGTCTTCTGTCAGTACTTACTCTTCATGTAGGAAATAACATCGTCCGGAAGATGCCCGTTTGTGTAGGAATGTAACCAATGTCATTGTCATACAACAGCCCGGTCACACTAGCCCCCTTTCTATTCAGCCCCGTCACACAAGGGTTGTGTATAGATCCCCTTCGGTTGATGTACCTGGACATGACGTGGAGTGAGGGTAGAAGTGCGGTGCTCTTAAAGCAATGTTACTTTAGAAACTTGTGTCCTCACAGGCTTGCTTCGTCACCACGCTTCGGGCATGGGCAGGTTAATATTTACGATCAATGTCCACATGGATAGTAACTGATAACGTCAGGGTACATTTACTAAAGGGGCTCTATCCACAACCATCTCACTAGCCCCGTCACACCAGCCAACTCCCTCCCCTGTCTATATAGATATACACACATACATATACACAACCACAGCAGATACATAATATAACATATATATTTATTTTTTGTTTGTTTTGTTTTTATTATGTAGCTGCTGTGTGTATACATATATTGTGTGCAGTATCACCAGAGATGGCGCTGGTGAGCAGCAGATTCTGTGTGTGGCAGGAGAGATCCGCCCACACAGAGTACAAAAGCATTGTGGGAAGATGTGTAATGGCTGCCATATGACCAGAGTTATGTCTTTCAGCAGCAATGGGACCATAGAGATGTCCTCATTAACGATACCAGTGTACAAGAAGGGAGAAGAAGTATCGGAGTTGGGAAATTCCCTAAAGATCCGTCTTGGAAAAGTGGATGAGATTCCTTGCAGTGACTTTCAGCTCACTGTGATAGCTGAGGGTATGAAGTCCTCCAAAAGGGGCACAGGTCCAGATGGCAAAACTGTGTCCGAAGTTGATAATAAAGAACTGACATATACAGATGGTGATCGCATGACCTGTCAAGCAAAGTTGCAGGATGTGCAAAAGTCTACGAAGATAGAGATGGCTTCAAATGATGAGACTCACTTGTCGCCATGTATTCAGAGTGATGAGAATGTGACTCAATCAATCTCACAGTTTTGCAGTGCAAAGCAGAACCTTAAAGAAAGTTAATTCTGAGAGTCTTGTGAAGAATACTACTCATGTTTGTGGAACAATGCCTACATGCAAGCAGGATGGAAAATGCAATGCTGCTGAATTTGTCGGTGGGGAAGTGGAGTCGTCTCACATGATAAAGCTTGAAGCAAGTACTCCAGCTAGACAGTATTTGAAAATAAAGACCTCTGTGGAGAGTGAACTTCAACCTGTGCTGGTGGAACATGTTGAAATTGGTAATCATATTTTCAAGGCTCAAAAAGCGGGGGCACAAGAAAGTCCAAGAGAACTATGCCTTAATGAAGTGGCAGATAGCCATCAAAGGCTTGAGATAAATTCTGTGGATCAATGGAGTAAATACTCAAGTATCTTATGTGGATATAGGAGTCTGGAATCTGAGTGTGGCAGCGCCAGTACATGGTCGGTTGACAAAAAGCCAAGGTCCAGAAGTTGTGATGATGACGCTCAGGATACTGTTAGCTCCTCTTATTTCAAGGGGCCATCAGTGAGGTATGCCAGTAGCCAAAATAGGGCTTTAAGGCTGAAGGTTAAAGATGTGACAAGCAGAAGTTGGCCGAAAGGTGTGCCTTTTAGAGGTTTCATCAACAGGAACCTTTGTTCTATGAAAAAGAAATAAAGAAAAAGCTGTTCTTGGTCTGAATCAGAAGATTCTGAGGAAAATAACTTGCTTGATTTTGATGTAGGTGGCAAGAGTAACGATGAAGTATGTCACTTTGGAAAAAGTTACTTCAAGTTCTTTATGCCTGATGTTGTACCCAAGTGTGAGCCTCAAGTACAGCATAAAGAAAACAAGTACCACCATTGGTACCATAAAGTGAGGAAAAAAAGTAAGGAGAAAAATTAACTCCGGAATTTGGAGGATGCGACCCCCAGAGATTACCAGAATCTGGATGATCTTGGATGCGGTGGTGAGAATAATGAAGAAGGACTTCGAAATGAGAATGCCTTGTCCCATGTAGCTGAACCCAGGGGTTTCAAGCTGGTGAGGGGGATATGTGGCAGTATCACCAGAGATGGCGCTGGTAAGCAGCAGATTCTGTGTGTGGCAGGAGAGATCCGCCCACACAGTACAAAAGCATTGTGGGAAGATGTATAATGGCTGCCATATGACCAGAGCCCGGTGAGGCTGCTGGTGGACACAGTCAGAGAGTCCAGGTGGGGCTGCAGTGTGAGTAAAGCAGACCAGGTGGGCAGATTAGCTGCACCCCTATAGAGAGGGTTCAAGAAGTGAGTTAGATGCCCTAAATAGGGGCTAGGTTGTTTATTTTTTTCTGTTTGTTTCCTGAATTTCCATGCTGGAAAGTAAAGCATAATTTATTTACTTGAAAGCTGTGTGTGGACCCTCATTAAGCACCTAAACACAGCACCAATCCACCCTCTGCCAAGCTAATTACCCCCAAGATATCACCTAAAATATATAATTTTATATATCACACACACTCAGACAAGCAGGGTCAAACATACATACAAGCAGGGTCACACTTACATAAATATATATACATATATACACACACATACAGGCAGGGTCACACTATATATATATATATATATATATAATGTACACACACACACACACACATAACATATACAGGCATACACATACATATACACAGGCAGAGTCACACATACATACATATACACATACAGGCAAGGTCACACATACATACAGGCAGGGTCACACATACGTATACACACATACTGGCAGGGTCATACATGGACACACATACATAAATATACACACATACAAACAGGGTCACACATGCATGCATATATATACAGACAGGGTCACACATACATACGTATACAGACAGGGTCACACATACATCATACATGCCTACCCACCCGGAATTCGCAGGAGGCTCCTGATTTTTCGGGTAACCCCCCCGCACCCCCGGAAGGGTTGGCACTTCTCCCGCATTCTGCCCACTTCCTAGTGAAGTGGGCAGCATGGGGAGAATTTCTGCGGCGATCACGGGTCCCTTTGTAGGGGGCGGGGCTTAATGATGTGATTCTCCATGAATGGAGTCATTTATCCACGCCCCCTATTTAAATTACTGCAATTTACTGTGAGGGGCGGGGCTTAATGACACAACTTATCAGGCCCCGCCCCCATCGCAAGCCACTTGCCTCTCCTCCCCGGGCATCTGCCGGGGAAGAGACAACAAAGGTAGGCAAGTATGACATACATACATAAACACACATACAGACAGGGAGGGTTATAGACATAACCAGACAGACTAACCGGGGTACCTCTCTCACCTTTATGTTGACCTGGAAACTTCTTCCTCCATGTTACAGGATAGATTCCCTTCAGTAAATATACCCCTAATGCCGCCATGCTGCTGTAGCCCCGCCCTCTGCTGGGGTCAGATGAGCATGTGCTGAACTCCACCAATCGGGGGCTCAGCACAAGCTCCTCTGACTACGGAGTCTCACAGCAGGAAGGCAGGATCGGAGCTGCTGCTGCTCTGTGTCCACACTTCCACAGCACCTGGCAGGCTGGACACGGACCAGACAGACTGTCAGCTATTTGACAGCTGCTTCCGGAGTCCGACTTCAGGGCGCCCTCTGGCAAATTCAACACCCGGAGCTTGCACTCCGATGGAACTGCCCTCCCTACGCCCCTGAATAGATTGTATGTGTTCATGTGTTTCAAATCTCATGGGACTTGTACTGCTATAATTTTCAATAAAAAATGGCCCATGAAAACGTTATACTAGTAACAGCAATTTTTACTGTCAGGATTTTTCTACCTGAAAGCGGTCAGCAAGCTACCCCAAAGCGTGTAGCACTGTACTATAAGCAGATCGCTGTATGAGGAGGAGCCTTGCAAGGTCAGGTTATGTAAAACTGAAACTTTATTCAGGTACAATCCAAACATCAAACACAGAAACGTCGCTCTAAAGTTCCTGATTAATTTTCCATTTTTCCTGGCAGTGTCGCCATGTATTTCTCATTACAACCTATGGTGGCAGTCACGGCAGCGCTAAAGCTTGTGCGGCACTTGTTTACTGGGTACTAATCCACACAGGGTGAATAGTAGGGAAAAAAACCAGAACCTACATAGGACATGATGGAACCACAAGTACTTAGAATTTTTATATATATTATTCAACGTCAAATGATACAAACGTAGGCACTCTGTGGCTCCGAAGCTGTAGAACAGCAAGTCCCAGCATGTGCAGCCAGCAATATGATTGAAGTTGTGATTACGCAACAACTGCAGAGCACAGGTGGCCTATCTTTAAGATACAAAATACTGTACGGTTGCTATGTGAAAATGACCTGCCAGATGCCCACTGATATAACGATTGACTGACTAAAGCTAGGTACACACTGGAGCGATGTCATTACGATTTGGCCAAATTGTGCTGCACATCAAACCTGACGATATCGCAAGTGGCCCCATTCATGTTAATGAAGGACAGAACGAGTGGTCGTTGCGTCGTTCATAACATCGCTCTAATGTGTACCCACGGTACGAAGTGTCGGCCACATCACCCAGTGTGTACCTAGCTTTAGGTCGCCCTACACTGCTGTCTTACTCTGATCTGTGGTTACAGGTTAGGCAGGGCATGTATATTGCGTGTCTGTTTATGAATCAAGGGGACATAGGACATGAGCACAAACACAAAATGATGAATATCTTTATATGAAAAGAAACACAAAGGGCTCTAGATTAACTCAAATCTTCACACAGCAAAATGGAATTTTCTTCAAACTAGAATCTACATTTAAATTGCAATCTTAACCTTATTCTACATCAAAAGGCATTTTCTAGCATTTACAC
Source organism: Taudactylus pleione (assembly GCA_031769625.1). Lineage (NCBI taxonomy): Eukaryota > Metazoa > Chordata > Amphibia > Anura > Myobatrachidae > Taudactylus > Taudactylus pleione. The sequence goes on along the minus strand of JAUIMM010000104.1, from coordinate 252,666 downwards.
AAATAAACTGATTCCCTCCCCTCTTTATAGAACTAAAAATGCAAGGCAATTAATATTGTGGCAGATTATATCATGTGCACCATTGACTTTATATAGTATCTCCCAGTGGCGGAAATTCATCCCAGACGCCCGGAGGCAGGTTATAATTTCTTTGCCCCCCTCGATTATGGTGCATATCTATACACACAAAAACACTAATATAGAATATGTGAATTTGTTTCTATTAGGCCTATTTACTAAAGTAAATTTGGAGGATATCCCCCCAAAACACCCTTGTTCGTGAGATATCTGCATATTTATAGAATTCCCCGAATGTATCTGCATTCCGGAGACTGGCCCCGGTAGCTAACACTATCTCAAGGTGGCGTTAGCTGCTGTTGCCTATGGGCTACAGATCGCAAAAAGTACCAGGAGAGGGATCCGTAGCATACCCCCCTGCCACTCTCCTCTCAGACCACAGATGCACAGTAGAGCTGAAGAAATGAATTAGGGTTGTGTATGAATCCCCTTCAGCTAATGTGCCTGGAACACATGCAAAGGTATACAACTTTCCCATCGTATAGCAGAGACAAGAGTTAACATTGCAACATTGTCTATTATAAAGATGGGGACTGCACTGGGGAATGTAATGTATTTCTACTTCAGGGTCCATAGGGTATCCACAGGATACCTTGGGGTATAGGTGTGACGTCAGTCGCAGGGCACCAAAGAGTTAAGCTTTCAGCCTCCCAGGATGCACTAGGTCCCCCTCCTATACCCCGCCCCAAGGCACCCCAGTTTAGTTTGGTGCCCGGCCGGCGTCGGGTGCACCTGTCGGAGTGGGGGTTAGAAGAGCCCCTGAAGCTTTCTTCAGTGCAGCTGTGGCTGCACATCTGGATGTACAGCATGGACAGTCAGTCCTGACGTCCATGCTGTCTTCCCTACACCCCCGCCGGTACCAGAACGCCGGTACCGATCCGGGGATGCTGGTGAGCATCTGGGGTCACAGCTAGCGGTGACCCCAGATGTTCCGGACCATGGCCGGATCCAAGGGGGACAAAGGTAAGCAGCGGGGTCCCGCGGTGGGTCCCCGCTGGTCACATGGTCCTGAGTCCCCAGGCAGGGGGCTCCCTGGGGACTGGCTGCAGCGTGGAGCCAGGTACTGAACCTGCGCTTTCCACTACCCCCTGGGACAGCGGACCGCAGCAGAGCGGTAGCGCTGCGGCGTCCCAGGGGTTAAATGCATGCCAGGGGAGCGCGCCTTCCCTGTCTCACAGCCGGCGCCTCCCCCGCTGCACACAGCCCTCTCTGCACTGTGCTGACTGGTCCTGTGTCAGCGCTCCTCCCCCAGGCCAGCTTCTCTCTGCTCCTCGGCGGCCATCTTCTCTGCAACGCATGGTGAACGCTGCTGGAAGTCTGGAAGGAAGCATTGTGGTCTGGGTCCCCCCGCATACCTCTCCTCCGCTGTGGCTCAGGTCTGTGTATGCAGCGCTGTGTCCTACCAGGCCCTGTGTCTGTGTAGTTGAGTGATCAACGCTGTTAGTGCAGGAATTGTTATTTCTCTGCATTGTATGTGACTGTGCTAGCGCTGCCTGTAACTTTTCTCTAAACTGTCAGCTTTATTACTGTCCCTGTTCTTTCTGCTAAAGCCCTTGCGGTGCGGTGCTGCAGGGTGGTCTCTCGCCTATTTAATACTTAATTGGTGAGAGAGGTCACATACGTGGTGCCATCATGTCTGAAAGTGATTTTCCCCTCCGGCTACAGTGTACCACGTGCAAAGTACCGTTAGCGGAGGGGGAGGGTAGCGCGGAGGGCCTTTGCCGGCAGTGTTTGTCCATGGCGCGGCCTATTACGGTTACAGCACCGGTACAGGAGCCGCCCTGGGCTTGTTTCGCTCAGGCGTTAACAGCTTTAGTGGGCCAGTTAGCTCCGCAGCCCGCGTTTACTCCGATGGGTTTGTCCCAGCAGTCTGTGGTGTCGTCACCCATGCAGGGGTTCCCACGACAATTGGTGGTACCCCACAGTCTCCCTATTTCCCCGCTCCCGGGTTCTCAGGAGCCAGCGTGGGTTAACTCCCTGACGAGTTCTGTACAGCACTTGTCGGATGTGTTGCAAGGGGAGTCTGTGATGCGGCCTCATAAAAGGCCGGTGGCGTCTCTGTCCGCTCCTTATGAGGATGACGAAGGGACGTCTGATGATGGGGAGATTCTGGATCCTTACGATCAGGAACCTCTCCATACTAAGGACGCTGATGCTAAGTCCAAAGTATATATTCCTGGACTTATTCGGGCGGTCCGCACAGCCTTGGTGATTGAGGACGAAGTTCCCCCAGCGGCTAAATCTAAGTATGCCTTTTTCAAAGATGTGAAGGGCGATGCCACAGTCTTTCCTCTTTCGGGTCAGTTGGTGGACCATTTAGAGGAGGCGTGGAAACATCCTGGCAAAAGATACCAGCCGCAGAGACACCTGGCGGTGGTTTATCCGTTCGCGGATTATTATTTTGCTAAGTGGGAATCCCCTCCACAGGTGGATTCTCACGTGACCCGTCTTCTCCGTAGTGCCACATTGCCGATGCCATCCATGTCCTCCCTTAAGGATGCTACGGACCGCAAGGTAGAAATCTGCCTGAAGTCCGCTTATTCCCTTGCAGGGGGGGCAGCACGGCCGGCTATGGCCATTTGCTGGGTTGCCAGAGCGATGGAGCGCTGGGCGGATTCATTAGAGGCTTCTTTTGAATCCGACTGTCCGGCCGAACAGGCGGAGTTGATTGGCAATCTCCGTGATTCGGCCACCTACATCAACGAGGCGGCTCTAGACATTAGTACTCTGGTTTCTATAATTTCTTCAGCAGCGGTAGCTGCTCGTCGCACCTTGTGGCTGCGATCCTGGAAGGCGGACGCAGATTCCAAGAAAGGTCTGGAAGCGTTACCGTTTACCGGAGAAGTTCTCTTCGGTCCGGATCTGGATAAGATTGTGGCCACGCTGGCGGCAGCCAAATCTGCTTGTCTCCCGTCGGCCGCTGCTCCTTCTGGTTCTGGACCATCGTCCTTTCGGTCATCTAGGGCCCAGGGCAGGCCCAAACCACAGTCGTTTCCTCGACAGGCTGGCCCTAAGAAATCGGTCAAGCCCCGGAAACAGGCATGGAGTACCAGACGTCCGGCCCCCAAACCAGATGACAAGCCTGCGGCCTGACGGTCCGGGTCTCCCCTTGGGGGATCCCAGGGTGGGAGGCCGCCTGCTGCAGTTCTCCCGGTGTTGGTCGTTCACTACGACAGACACTTGGGTTCTGGAGGTGGTCTCCCACGGGTACGCCCTCTCCTTCCGGCACAGACCCCCGGCTCGATTCTTCACCACGGGTCTACCATCAGACCGGAACAAGGCTACGGAGCTGCGGAAGGTATTGCACACTATGCTCCAGGCTGGAGTTATAGTGCCTGTTCCATTCTCCCAGAGGGGCCAGGGTTTCTATTCAAATCTATTTTTGGTACAGAAACCCAATGGGTCATATCGTCCGATTCTCAACCTCAAAGCACTCAACAAGTCTTTGCAGGTCCCGAAGTTTCGGATGGAGACCCTACGGTCCATCATTCTGGCGCTGGAACCTGGGGACTACATGGTGTCATTGGACATACAGGACGCTTACCTGCATGTCCCTATTCTTTTGCGCCATCAAGAGTTCCTTCGGTTTGCAATCCGCAGCGACCACTTCCAGTTTCGGGCGTTACCTTTTGGCCTGGCGACAGCACCACGTGTTTTCACCAAGGTGATGGCGGTCATGGCGGCTTCTCTGCGGCTGCAAGGAGTCCGCATGTTGCCGTACTTGGACGACCTGTTATTGGTGGCAGGATCTCCAGAGCTCCTGTTACACCACTTGGACCTGACCATTGCACTGCTGCAACGGCACGGCTGGCTAATCAACTGGCAGAAGTCCACTCTAATCCCGTCTCGGAGGATTCTGCATCTTGGAGCCTTATTGGACTCGGGACAGCAAAGGATCTTCGTGACGGAGGACAAGATCTCTGCTTTACAGTCAAGGGTGCGCAGTTGTCTGCACAGCCGCCGGGTGTCCTTACACTCGGCGATGAGGTTACTGGGCTCCATGGTGTCGGTGTTCGACATGGTGGAATACGCCCAGTTTCACTCCAGACCTCTGCAGCACCTGATCCTGTCCAAGTGGAACGGGCTGCCTCAGTCTCTGAAGTCCCAGACGATTGTGCTCACCCAGGAGGTTCGCCTGTCCCTTGCATGGTGGTTACAGACGACCCACCTCAACAAGGGACGTCCGTTCTGGGTTCCAAATTGGGTCCTGTTGACAACGGACGCCAGTCTTCGGGGCTGGGGAGCAGTTTCGGGTCCACACTTGTTCCAGGGCAGGTGGTCGCCGACAGAAGCGGAGCTTCCAATAAATATCTTGGAACTCCGTGCGGTCTTCAATGCTCTCCAGCAGGCACAGCGGTTTCTCCAGGGTCGCCCGGTGCAGGTCCAGTCGGACAACGCTACCACCGTGGCCTACATAAACAGGCAAGGAGGAACTCGCAGTCGGGCGGCTCTCGTAGAGGTCTCTCGGATCCTGGTTCGGGCGGAGCGCAATCTTCCGGCCATATCAGCGGTCTTCATAAGTCGCCAGGACGTTCATCCGGGGGAATGGTCCCTGCACCCGGACGTTTTTCAACTACTGGTGGACAGGTGGGGTCTTCCAGAAATCGACCTCATGGCGTCCCGGCACAACAACAAGTTGCCGGTGTACGGGTCTCGCACAAGAGACGAAGGGGCGTCTCTGGTGGATGCTCTGTCCGTCCGGTGGACGTTCCGGTTCGCATACCTGTTCCCTCCGGTCTCCCTTCTTCCACGGGTAATCCGGAAATTCAAACAGGAAGGAGGGACACTCCTGTTGATAGCTCCCACGTGGCCCAGAAGGCACTGGTTCTCAGACCTTCAGGGTCTGTCCGTGGACAGTCCTCTGCGGTTGCCGCTACGACCGGACCTTCTGTCTCAGGGTCCTTGCCTTCACCCGGACCTGACTCGGCTGTCTTTGACGGCGTGGCTGTTGAGACGGCCATGCTGAGGTCCCGGGGGTTTTCCAGCTCTGTGGTGCGTACCATGTTACGAGCTCGGAAACCGTCTTCCGCGAGGATATACCATCGCGTGTGGCATACGTTCTTCCAGTGGTGTCGACCGAGAGGTTATGCACCGCGGGAGTTTCGTCTGTCTCGGATTCTCGCCTTCCTGCAAGCGGGACTAGATCATGGGCTTCGCCTTGCTTCTTTGAAGGTACAGGTTTCGGCCCTATCTGTCTGGTTTCACCGTAGGATTGCTACAATCCCAGATGTGCGCACCTTTATGCAAGGTGTTCTCCGTATTCTGCCGCCCTTTGTTCCACCTGTGGCGCCTTGGGATTTGGCTGTGGTCCTGAGGGCTCTCCAAGGACCGCCGTTTGAACCACTGGGCTCAGTGGATCTTAAATGGCTAACAGCTAAGACTGTTTTCCTTCTGGCCATTGCTTCGGCCAGACGTGTTTCTGAGTTAGGGGCTCTTTCTTGTAGACCCCCTTTCTTGGTTTTTCATGGGAACAGGGCAGTGCTCCGCACTCGGCCCGAGTTTCTTCCCAAAGTTGTTTCCCAGTTTCATGTTAACGAGGAAATAGTTGTTCCGGCCTTTAACTCACCGGGTCTTTCCGTGGGTGAGGCCTCTTTGGATGTTGTGCGGGCCTTAAGGACTTATGTTGACCGCACTTCTTCGTTTAGGAAGTCAGACGCTTTGTTTGTCCTCTATGGCTTCCGTAAAAAGGGTTGGCCTGCTTCAAAGCAAACTTTGGCAGCCTGGATCCGTATGGCTATTTCTGAAGCTTATCTTCATGAAGGCCTACTGGTCCCTCCTTCTCTGAAGGCTCATTCCACTAGGTCTGTGGGTCCTTCGTGAGCAGCTCGACGTGGTGCCTCGGCAGTTCAGATCTGCAAGGCTGCTACGTGGTCCTCTGTCCATACCTTTGTGAGGTATTACAGGTTTGACACCTTCGCCTCTCAGGATGCTTCCTTCGGGCGGCGGATTCTCCTTTCTGCATAGGAGCGTCCCCACCCTTAAAGGATACTGCTTTGGGACATCCCCAAGGTATCCTGTGGATACCCTATGGACCCTGAAGTAGAAAATATGAGATATGGTAAGAACTTACCCTTGTTATCTCTATTTCTACGAAGTCCATAGGGTTCCACAGGACTCCCGCCCTGTCGCACCTGTGCTGCAGATGGGCTTTGCTCTGGTCACCGGTTTTCCGTCTCCCTCTGGTGAGAATGTGATTCTTGTATGTGTCCAGATCTTTGTTCTCTCTCTTCCTTCTCCTCCTCCGGCCTATGGCTTGGTAACTAACTGAGGTGCCTTGGCCCGGGGGCGGGGTATAGGAGGGGGACCTAGTGCATCCTGGGAGGCTGAAAGCTTAACTCTTTGGTGCCCTGCGACTGACGTCACACCTATACCCCAAGGTATCCTGTGGAACCCTATGGACTTCGTAGAAATAGAGATAACAAGGGTAAGTTCTTACCATATCTCATATTGTTTGTATGTATGTATGAAGAGTGACCTCAGCTACAGCCCTGAGGGTAATTAGGAGTATATACAGCTATGCATTAGTCACAGATAAGATAGTGACCTGTATAGTGCAATTAGCATAAGGCTCAAACTCCTCCTGATGGAGGCGAAAGCCACCTGATGTGGGAGCTTTGAGGACTGACTAAGTCAAAATACTGAAAAACTGCCACTGTGGTGGGACTACAAATCACAAAATGCCCAGTCTAGTGCCGATTGCTTCACATGCTAGGAAATTGCTCTAAAGATATGTAGCTGGTACTCCAGGCCCCGCCTCCCATGCCCTCTTACTCACCGCTCCATCTTGTGCAACCTTGTTGACATCCAGCTCCTGGAAGATCTGCAGCCGTGCTTATCCTTGGGCCTGCCGCACGCGGCTAGAGCTTCTGCCAGGGAGGAGTGGGACGGGGAGTTGTGGGTGAGGGTGGGTGCCGGGACTGCTGCACGGGTCCGTGGCTAGAGCAGCTGTCAGGGAGGAATGGGACGGGGTGTTGTGGGTGAGGGGGGGTGACACAACTGCTGCACGGGTCCGCAGCTAGAGCAGCTGTCAGGGAGGAGTGGGACGGGGAGTTGTGGGTGAGGGGAGGGTCACCGGACATGTCACACTGACATAAGAAGCTGCTGAGGGGCAGCGACACTAATGAGCAGGGACAGGCTATAGATACTGTAGACAGAAACGGCAGCTGATGATTTGGCACAGAGCCCTCCACTAATATGGTTATGGGAGCTTCTCAGGTGCCATGTATTGGACGGCCGTGACTGTACACACTGGGTACATATTTACAGCCCTAAGTGGGGTGAATATATTGTGGGCGATGGAGGTGTCCCTTCAGTGCTGGTGCCTGGCGGCAGGGACCTCCATTGTCTCCCATAGTTCTGCCCCAGGTGCCTCCCACTCAATTCTACTGGAACTGCAGAGCTAAGGAAATGCATGCCTCATGCAGCTGTAAACATTAGAACAATTAATAAAAAACTGTTAAGGTGTACCTGTCACCCACTTAAACAGTGCCAGCAGCCATTTTCTGGTCTGAACCAATATTAATGACCATGCAGTTTAAAAAAATGACTAGGAACTTTGATATGGCTAGTTTCATGTCAATTGAAAGACTGTGTTCTCATTAACATTGGTTAGCATATGAAATTGCTGTGTATTTTAATCATTTAGGTGTGTAGCATCCTGAACCATCAACATACACTGTATCTACTCGCACAAACATAAAATGAAAACAGGTTTTTTTTGTACTTTTTATTGTGAAACGGTTACATTTAATATAAAAAGGTGATGCTGTAACGGAATAAATTAAGAGGAATAGAAATTTATACAGAAGACCACAGGTTTTCAATATGTCTACTTCCACCTTGTTTATCAGAAATGAACTGGAGGTTATTTATATTCATGCGCAGAAACCTAAAATGATTACAGTGATAATTGTTTTCTTTATCAGGGACTGCAACCAAATCAAACAAGTTACGTTAAGGCTTCTCTGTACCAATGCCCATTGTGACAATGGTACAAACCAACAAAAAATGCAGTAATCAAAACTAAAGACAAACATGGTTTTATTTTTCCGGTCAGCAAACTCTTTCCCCATATTCACACCCTAGCAAAGGTTCCTATGATACACTGGGGAACAGATCTGTAAAATATAATACAGGATATTGTGTAGATCAGGTTCTATTGTTATTTTATTTTTTTAAATAAAGTTTAGAAAGCAATGGTCAGATTGTCTGCTTTGGGCGTCAGCACTGTTTCTAAAGTTACCAGGGGGAAGAGTTTCGGCTCATGTCCCTCTTTATCCCCATTATCATTTATTTATTAAGTAAAAGCATTTAAAATATAATAATTTATTTAAAATGTACCCTTATTGTCAAAATATTTGTTTAAAAATATTCTGCTGTAAGGAGGCAATGGAAAACCTTCCATTTTGTACTTTATAAATATGTAAATTAAATATAGTTTCTGGGGTGGGGAGTCACCTCTGATATTTTTATTTTTACTTTTGCCAAGAGCCTGCCTGGTAACTGCCTATTGTGCCTCTGGATACAAGAAGAAAATATCCACTTTGGAATCAATTAAAAACTTAAACTAAAAATTTTAAAAGACTATATACACCACAGGTATATAAATATCACCCATACATTAAAGTGCATGAAACACCTATTCAAACTGGAGTCAGCCATCTTGTGGACTGAGTCAATAACCAATTCAATAGAAAACCAGTGAATGCAATAGAAACTAGTGACATTGCTGAGGCGCTGGGCACATTATGCCTTACGTGTTGGTGGTGTCACATGATGGAAATGGCTGTCTCTACTTTGTACAGGTGACTGGTACACCTATGTTTGGGTGCGTAAAGAAAAAAAAAAAAAAAAAACCCCGAAAAACCAAGAGTAGATTTTGTCAATCACACTAAAATATTGTTCAGACAAACAAGTCTGGTCTCTGGTTACCTTTTTAACTAGGGTAGGTGAGAGCCAAACACATTATTCAACAGACTATCAGCACCCACTAATCCCATCTAGACCTTTCTACATTTGCCTATCTTCTATAAATTCTGACACTCTTCCATATCCGAAGCCTCAAGTAGGCACAAACTTTCACTATGTTTCATGAAATGATTGGAAATGTAATGCCTCAATTCTAAGCACAATTACAGATTGACCCTCTGTCTTTAGGAACCAGACATGGACAGCAGATATTAGCCTTTGTGAAGAGGGTCAACCAATGAAAATTTCTTTGTTGGGATTAAACTGTATATCAGGAGTGAATGCGGTATTAGATAGGAGAAGCATCTGGAAGTTGTGAACAATCACAAAAATATAACATTATATACCAAACAATGAGCAAGGGAGGGAAAATGTGAAATCTGCCCGGACAACATGGTTGCCGGTTTCCATTTCTAGGCCAGTTTGGCCAGAATGTCCTCCCCTTGATGCATGTAGCAGGTGCTCTACGCGGTGTAGGGAGATAGTCTTGTGGGTGATGCCTTCTCTCTCCCCCGAGAGGCTCGTTACGGAGTGTAAGCAGGAGGTGGCTGAAAGGGATTCATGACATCATACTCGGCTGGGTAAGAGTCAGATTCCATCTCTGAAAGCAATTCCAGAGCCTGCTCCTCCTCTTCTGTGGGATAATGGCGCAGGAGGTTGGCTGCGGTGGCCAATATGGATGCTCCGCCTGCTCCGGCCACTAAGTAAAAACTGACAGCAAAGGTGACGTAGACTTGGGAACCATGGTACTGTTTGTGCTGCTGCTGGAGGGCGAGTATGAGCTCCGAGGCCCAGTAGCAGAAACCAATAACTGTAGCACATTGCAAAACTGTATAACCAAAGAAAGAGTGGGATAGGAGGGAAAACAAAACATTAATTGTTACAATAAAATAATGCATACAGAGGAAAAGAAAACTGGTGTACAGTTAAAGGGTGTTATGGAAGACTACCTGTCAGGATGTGTGCGAAGGCGTAGCGCCGTGTAATTTTCAGTGCTGGATGTTTGGGCCCAAAGACATCAAGCAAGAAGGCAGTCATACTGCAGGTGATGCCCAGGAAACAGAAGCCAGCAATGACGCGAAGGAGAAGTATGGTCTGACGGTTCATACAGAACTCTACAACGATACATAATAAGAGCATAACTTTAAAATAGTAAACTGGCCAAGGAATCGACACTTGATACATGGAAATATAGTTGATGCCAAATTGATGAAATTATAAGAATTTAAATGAGTAATGGACAGCTACCGCCTAGCAGAAAAGTGACAACTGCAATTCATTGATGATAGAGCAGGCAACACATGCTACAGTAAGGAAATCTAGGCTAAATAGCCAGACCTTTGCCAGATTTGGCCACGCACAGGACAATCATACTTTGCAAAAACAGTAGATCGTAAGCTGCGGATGCATTCTGGTTGGAGATAACATGTACATATCAATGTGACCAACATGCCCTAGCAAAATCCTAGAATAGACACTGGGCTTGATAGAGCAAGTAACTGTGCACCATGTTGCAATGCAAGGGGTGCAAATATATACTTTTTTTGCATGTGTGGTAAATACAGGCTGCTTTAGCATGTAGTCAACAAATGTTGGACAGCTTTATTTTTACACTGCAATTTAGATTTCAATTTGGATTAAATATAAATATCTATGAACATTTTTAATCTGCCCCACCTGCAGTGCCACATTCTTACTCTATTCCCAACTCGGAATTAGGCGGACTGATTGGATATATCCTATAGAAGCAGATAGCACAGTTGGAACTTTCCAATGGGGGGGGGGGGGGGGGGGAATTCAATTGAACGCAAGTTTGTTTAGCTCTGAGCTTATCAATTGGTCACACTGTAAGCCCGCAACTAGAAAATTTCTGTTCGCACCCTCCTGAGGTACTTCACTAGTGCCGCAATGCTAGTTGCGGGCTTACCATGTGCGCTAACAGCATCGCGTCCGTCACTTAAGTCGGAAAAGGCAGTTTACCGTAACTAAGCCCCGGTCATTAGTCGCGGAAAACTGCATCTCCCGACTTAAATGCAGGGCGAGATGAGGGTAATTGGATAGCTTCAGACACTCAGCCTGGGAGCTACATTGCTGTGCTGGGAATTAAATTCCCCATAAAGTTGGGTAAAAAGTACATTTTAGCAGGTGTTACCATATAAGGTAGAAAAGATAGATCTAGCAAGCAGGAGATCCACAATGACTGAATATGTACTCTAATAATAAAATAAGGAACATTAGGTTTTTGCACAATTGTCTGTACAAGATGGCTAGCAAATCCTTAATATTAAGCTGCATTTAATTACAAAAAAAATAAAAAATTTGCATGAAGCGGACACAGTAGACTACAGCACTCACTGATCAGTAGCTCAGGATCCTCAGCCCCAAGTACATCTGCCACCCCCAACTCCTGACGCTTGCATGTTCCTCCATGGATATGTAGCCATGCGGGCTCTGCCAGGGCAGTGCAAAGGGCCGTTATGGACAAAGCACCAGGCAGAGCAGATGCCAGGCTTCTCTCTGGCTGCTTAGGAAGGGCATGGGCCCCATGGGCTCTCCTCCGAGGAATAGAAGAGCCTCCGGACCCGCCGGGAGCAAACATCTCAGGCGCTGAGGAGAGGTTTCACTCTGCAGATTGGAAAGAACATTCATGCGGAGAAAGGGGTTTAGCACCCAGCAATAATCACAAACACTAAACATCCTAAATAGAACTTACATATTTTATGTTAGTAACTACAGGAATTGGAGCAGAGCACTTAACTTAAGCTTTCCTGAAGTATAGAAAAACACAGCTTTTAACCTCTAACCTGTCCGTATCTCTTTCATCTACAGTCGCACAATAGTGATAATCAAACCCAAGCAACAACATTGTAAATGTATGCATTGTGTACGTCATTAAGGGAATTGTGCAGTATCATAAATGGCAACATATTACATGCAGTAGTCCTAGAACACCGTCTTCTGCTTTCTGTAAAAAGAGGATTTTGGTCACTTACTCTCAAGCAGGCTGGGGGACACTGGACCATGGAATTGCAGGTTGGGGCTGGAGTTGGCACTTAAACTAAACTGTAGCTTTAAAACTAAAGATGCGTACACACTAGACGATATTTTGCACGATTCACTCGATTTCGATGCATTGGAACGACAAATCGTGTAAAATGTATACAAATTGTGAGTGTCCACTAACGATGCCGATGCGCGTACCCGCAGGTCGTACGTCGCATCTTCAGATGTTGCCCACAGCTGGCAGGATCAGTCAATCTTGTACACGACGCCCTGGAAATCGTTAAGGATGCACGATAGATTGTTGGTCAGATTGGACACTCAAGCACTATATCGTGTCCTGGAGTGCCGGGTAGAGTTCATGGAAAATCACTCACGATATCGCATCGTGAGCACATTGTCTAGTGTGTACACACCTTAAGCTCCTCCCCTAGCAACAGCATCATGCCAGTACTTCTTTAAAATGGTCCAGGAAGGAGTAGTGGTAACCCAGTGAAACTGTTAAAATAATGAAAACACACCAGTAGGAAAAAGCGGTCAAGAACCAAAACCTTGCACGACTGAGGGAACACAGTGCCCTCTCAGCCTGTTTAAGAGAAAAAGATACAACGGTAAGTGACCAAAAATCCTCTTCTCTCTGTCAAGGCTTGGAGACACTGGACCATGGGACGTTCAAAGTCCGTCCCCAGGGGAGGGAACACTCAGGCTGCCTGACAGGACTGTACGCCCAAAGGGGGATCACCAGAGGCAAAACCAGAAAGCGGTAAAATGAGCAAACGTGTGGACAGAGGACCAGGTAGCTGCACAACAGGCCTGTTCCACCTAAGCCCTGTGATGCATTGTCCAGGAGATCGCCACCGCACTTGTGGAATGCGCTGAGAGCTGTTTCAGTCTAGAATAACTGTGCGTCGTAAAGCAGAGAGATTGCGCAGCGGGCAGAAGTCTTGTCCAAGTAAATCCGCAGAGCTCGGATGACATCGAGCAGAGCTAGATCATCCCGGACCCAGGAAGTCACTGAGGAAGGAAAACCAGGAAAGACAATTTACTAGTTTAAGTGAAAATCTGAAACAACGTTCGTCTTGAACGTAGGAACCGCTGTATCGTCATGGAATACAAGAAAAGGCGACCTGTAAGATAAAGCCCCCAGCTCGGAAATCCACTGAGCTAAGGAAATAGCCATAAGGAAAACCAGCTGGCAAGTAATGAACTGAAGCTCCACTGAATCCAAAGGCTCAAACGGAGCCTGTATAAGAGCCGATAGATTAAGATGCCACGGTGCTACCACATTAGTTGAATACGCACCACACCCCGTAAATAAGTTCAAACCTCTGGAAGGGCAGCTAACCGTCGCTGGGAAAAAACAGACAGGGCTGAAACTTGAACTTTCTAAGAACGATGTTCTAGCCCGGCCTATAAACCTATTTGAAGGAAGGCCAAGAAACAAGAGAGGCGAAAGTAGAAGTATGGACACCTCGTTGTTTACACCACAAAATGTAGATCTTACATACCTTGTGGTAATTGTGTGACAAAACTGGTTTCTGAGCTTGCAGCATAGTACGAATCATAATGCGAGAAAAACCTTTAGCTCTTAAAAGCTCGTTCTCAAAACTCAGGCCATGAAAGTTAACCAAAGAAGGTCCACATGTATAAATGGACCCTGTTGTAGCAGGTCTGGTCGAAGTGTAAGACGTAACCCGGGGCTGACAGAGAATGTTGGCATACCATGACCTGCGTGGCCAATCTGGACACACTGGGATTACGTACACCTGCTGATCCTAGAAGCGCCCGAGTACTCCAGGCGACATTGGGGGTTGGTGGAAAGATAGAAGGGTTGGACGCTAGATAAAAATCCCACGGAAGCATCAAGACATGCACTGCTGAAGCCAGTGGGTCCCGGATCTCGCACAATACAGGGGAACTTTGAAGTTGTGTTGAGGGGCCATGATATCCACCCACGGAGGGCCCCACCCCTGAACCAACTTGTGAATGACCTCTGCATTGAGAGACTACTACCCCGGTAAAAACCTGTGTTCTGCTGAGGGAGTCCACTTTACATTTTTCAACTCCCAGTTTGAGCACCGCTGAGTGTATTGGAACAAAAGTCACTGCCCAAAATAAGAGTCGGCTGTCTCCTGCCATAGTTGTGGCGCTGTTCGTGCTGCCCTGATAGCATTGTCTGACTAAATTCGAACTGGCCAGCCAGGAGGGACAGAACGAGATTGCACAGAGCTCGAGAACGTTGATCAGAAGAGCCATCTCTGACAGTGACCAAAGGCCTTGGAGCCAAAGATGTAAAGTTACGCACCCAACCCAGGAGCAGTAGCGGCTCCAGGCACGGGCAAGCAGGTCCATCGCTTGGAGCGCTACTGTTTCCGGAGGGCGCAGGAAACGCCCACCTCCCTCCCAGCGCTATGAGTTATATTTAAGCTCAGCTGGGAGGGAGCGGAGGAGGGAAGGGGCGGCAACACAGGACGGCGCTGGGCGCAGCTCAGCCTAGCGCCGACCCTGCCCAGGAGACTTGCGTCCGTGGTTAAAATGACCCAATCCAAAGCACGGTAGATAGAGCAGTCGGAGGCAGAACAAATTTCCAGACACTTGAAAATAATAACACCAGCAACACAGCAGAAGCAATACAAAAGGAAATATACTTAGCCTTCCTGAGAGGCCAACAGCTGCAGAGAAGAGGAGCTGAGAACTGCACTCAGAAGTCTAGCAGCCATTCTTTCTTCACAGACCTAAGCAGCAGCTGGAATGTGCAGGGGAGGCCAGCAACTACACAAGTGCTGCTCCCCTCCATGGAGAAAGTATTTGGTAAGCTCTGACCAAGCAGCTTGTGAGGTGGCCACAACCTGTAAGCAAGCCACCCTCAGTAAGCCAGCTGCCCTCCCGCCATACGGGACAGCACTGCCGCCCTGCACCCTCTAAAAGGGTGAGTGCGCGGTCTGTCCCTCGGCCCAGGCGGTCTCAGACTAAGACCGGAGTGCTTTATGGGGGGTCCCACTGAGTACATCCCACCCACGCCACGGCTGCACAAAGGCAAACTCGCGGATAGCTCCCGCAGCCGCCAGCACACACATTGTGCGCTGCTACAAGCAGTGCACAGACCTCAGTAGAAAGAAAACAAATAATACAAAAATTACATTTCAGTACACAGCAACAGATTTGCACCATAGCCGGAGGGAGTCTCTTTCTGAATAATGTTGGCTGGACGCAGCATTAGCATAAAGGTGCAGTCGCGCTGCGGCAAAAGATGCAGTTGCAATGACGTGCACCTCTAAATCAGGCCCTTCATGTGTTTGCGCCTTGCACGACTTAGACGCTCCATCATGTGTAGCGATTTATACTTTTTCCTAGATTTTGCCTTTTATTGGCATCATAGACACATACAAAGTCGCTCACAGGGTACCAAGCACACTAGATTAGTCCTTTTATCGCAAAGGAATTTGGATACAGTCACAGATTGAGCAGAACAATACTCTGTCTTTTGCATTTTTTTACCCAGATTCGTGACTTAGTCGCACACAGAAGTACATGAAACTGCCAATAGTCAGTGTACCCCTGCATTGTACTTTTGTCACATGAGCGAGACAATTAAAATGCATATATCAAGAAAAAGTCGCACTGCGCGGCTAAGTTGAAAATTCGGCTATTTGGCACAATTTGAGCAAAGTTGTATGTGGGCACATATGTACAGCTATAAGATTTAACACTACAACTATAAGGCTATTTTTGGATATAGATTCAGTTAACTGCTCAACAGTTGATTAGTTTCATTTTGTGAACATTGCAACACGCTCTGCCAGCTGTCTAGAGTGGAAGTGGGCACCTCAGTTGGCATGTACCAGGCAAGTTACTGAAATGCTGATGGAAGGCTACAAACCGAGTAACTACACTGACAAAACAGCTACGTCGGGCCTTCCTACTGCTCTGTCTCATTGTCATGTGACTGCTGCAGTCACATGGTACACAACATAACGGATAAAACTGTTGTGCAAAGGGACATTTGAGAAAAAACCTGGTGGATAGAGGACCATGGGGTCTATTTACTAAGCCTTGGATGGAGAAGATGAAGTACCAGCCAATCAGCTCCTAACTGCCATATCACAGGCTGTGTTTGAAAAATGACAGGAGCTGGTCGGTTATTACTTTTATCTCGTTCACTTTATCTCCATTCAAGGCTTAGTAAATAGACCCCCATGTGAGAAAAAACCTGGGGGGGGGTATGTGATTGAAAAAGTTGGAGGGCACAGGGGCATGCGACTGAAAATCTGGAGGGCACAGGGGCATGCAACTGAAACAAGTATGTTGTGGTGAGTGTTGTATTGAACTTGTACATTAGAGCTAAAAGTGTTTTTTTACACCTTATTATAAACTTGTATAAAAATGCTGGAAAATCACATAACACATTTTTTCGTACATGAAAATACTGTACAGATTAATTTGCTGGGAAACCTTGATGGCTATCATTTTCCACCATTACTAAAAACTTTCCTTAGGGCCACTAATAAACAGCCTTCTATACTATCCTGCTACCTCAGTTACCACTTTGTTGGGGTCCAGGATAATTTATTCACTTTTTCATGCACTTCTCGGTTTTGTTTTGTTTTTTGCAAAAAAGTCGCTTTTCACACGTGCGCGTATTGCAGTGATGTATGCGATTTTTATGATGCAAGTTCACTTTTGCAAACTTACATCAAATTGAATTGACCCCCTAGATTGTTGTCTTGCCAGCCAGCCAGCCAGCCAGGGAGGTGAGAGATGGGAAGCAGATAGATCCCCTTCCGTAGATGTACGATGACATCATCTGCTAGTGTCCAACGTCATTCCCTACCATTCAAGTGGGCATAGAGGGGTTGAGGGGTAATATATTCATGTGGCGAGCGAAGCGAGCCACCGTGCCCGAAGGGTGGCGAGCCCGCAAGGGGCCAACTTTCTTATTTTCGTGGAAAGTGTGGGCAGAAACCTCCACTTCCGCCCTCACTCACGTCACTTCCAGGTACGGCTACTGATGGGGTTTTATGCTCTTCCGTGAGAGATGGGGGAGGGGTGGAAGGCCATAGCTTTGCCTAGGGTACTGAGGAACCTTGCACCAGCACTGACCCTAAACTGAACAACAATTAAAGCATAACTATTTTTATACATTCATGAAAATGTGTATTTTAACAAGTTGGGAAGGGGGGGGGGGGGTGTTTATGAACAATTCTAATGGCAATTCTAAGGACAGCAGCAGTGATATGGACGTGCCAGGTGAGTAATAACCAGGAAGACATACGAGTAAACAAATGTGTCTATAACACTGAAAGGGAATATTAAATATAAACTAACAGCGCAGTCTATAAATCCTGTGGACACAACAAGGGTTACGTAAAGAGGTGGAGATTATTAAAATAAGGCAGACATAGCATAATAATAACAATAATAATAATACAATTGTTAAGTCAGTGTCTCTTTTCTGATCTCAGCTCACTAGTATTGCAATGAGATAAATGAGGAAGGCTATAGAAATAAAATAAAGGCAGACACAGTGGTAGAGGTGTAGCTAATGCATACCATACTGTCTGGAAGGGAAGAAGGAAGTAGCTTTATATAATAATAATGTGCAATAATAGGACACAGTGGTGGCTATGACTGTTACTAGTACTGTAAGATAAATGACAATAGATAAGAGACAGCTCAGACTGATTAGAGGGTCTCCCCAAGCTATGCTCCCCTCCCCCACCCCATTACCCCCTACAGTGATGCCATCTTCGGCGCCCCCATACCCTCACTGTGTGTAACTGTCCCTCCATAGCGCCCCAGTCTTTAGCCCCCCGGCCTAATGTTACTGACCGCGACTCCCGGCCCTCTGCTTCCCGTGTCTGGGCTTCTCCTCCCCACAGCTGACTTCCGCCTTCGCATCGCCCCCTCTCGCCGAGCAGGGAACCAGCAAAATATTACAGAGAGAACGATTAATGTCCCCGGTACAGTAAGCTGGGTGTAACAGGGAGAGACATTTTTACGAAGCCTACATGCTATGCAGAGATGAGTGATTGGCCTATCCAACATGGCTTCCCCACGGACATCGCGATGTAACCAGCTGCTGGGGCTCTAGTGGTTACTTATATAACCTGCATGGACGTCATCTGCGGGGGGGGCCCAGACCGGCATGCACTGCGAGAGGGAGAACTCAAGTGTGTGTGTGCGCACAGGACAGGTAATAACGCTAACGTGAGCGACAGGGAGAGAACATGGGGGAGGCTGTGGAGAGGATGACAGGGCGAGAACATGGGGGGAGGCGGTGGCGAGGGTGACAGGGAGAGAACATGGGGGGAGGCTGTGGAGAGGATGACCGGGAGAGAACATGGGGGGAGGCTGTGGCGAGGATGACCGGGAGAGAACATGGGGGGAGGCTGTGGCGAGGGTGACAGGGAGAGAACATGGGGGGAGGCGGTGGCGAGGGTGACATGGAGAGAACATGGGGGGAGGATGACAGGGAGAGAACATGGGGGGAGGCTGTGGAGAGGATGACAGGGAGAGAACATGGGGGGAGGCTGTGGCGAGTGTGACAGGGAGAGAACATGGGGGGAGGCTGTGGAGAGGATGACCGGGAGAGGACATGGGCGGAGGCTGTGGCGAGGGTGACAGGGAGAGAACATGGGGGGAGGCGGTGGCGAGGGTGACAGGGAGAGAACATGGGGGGAGGCTGTGGAAAGAGTGACAGGGAGAGAACATGGGGGGAGGCGGTGGAGAGGGTGACAGGGAGAGAACATGGGGGAGGCTGGGGAGAGGGTGACAGGGAGAGAACATGGGAGGAGGCGAGGGTGACAGGGAGAGAACATGGGGGGAGGCTGTAGAGAGGATGACAGGGAGAGAACATGGGGGAGGCTGTGGTGAGGATGACCGGGAGAGAACATAGGGGGAGGCTGTGGCGAGGATGACCGGGAGAGAACATGGGGGGAGGCTGTGGTGAGGATGACCGGGAGAGAACATGGGGGGAGGCTGTGGCGAGGATGACAGGGAGAGAACATGGGGGGGAGGCTGTGGCGAGGATGACAGGGAGAGAACATGGGGGGAGGCTGTGGCGAGGATGACAGGGAGAGAACATGGGGGAGGCTGTGGAGAGGGTGACAGGGAGAGAACATGGGGGGAGGCTGTGGAGAGGATGACAGGGAGAGAACATGGGGGGAGGCTGTGGAAAGGGTGACAGGGAGAAAACATGGGGGAGGCGGTGGAGAGGGTGACAGGGAGAGAACATGGGGGGAGGCTGTGGAGAGGATGACAGGGAGAGAACATGGGGGGAGGCTGTGGAAAGGGTGACAGGGAGAAAACATGGGGGAGGCTGTGGAGAGGATGACAGGGAGAGAACATGGGGGGAGGCTGTGGAAAGGGTGACAGGGAGAAAACATGGAGGCGGTGGAGAGGGTGACAGGGAGAGAACATGGGGGGAGGCGGAGAGGATGACAGGGAGAGAACATGGGGGGAGGCTGTGGCGAGGATGACAGGGAGAGAACATGGGGGGAGGCTGTGGCGAGGATGACAGGGAGAGAACATGGGGGGAGGCTGTGGCGAGGATGACGGAGAGAACATGGGGGAGGCTGTGGAGAGGATGACAGGGAGAGAACATGGGGGGAGGCTGTGGAGAGGGTGACAGGGAGAGAACATGGGGGGTTGTGCAGAGGGTGACATCGAGAGCACATTATGGGGCTGTGGTTAGGGAGATGGAGAGCACATGGGGGGCTGTGGAGAGGATGATGGAGATTACATGGGAGGGTTGTGGATTCGGGGACGGAGAGTACATGGGGACTGAAAAGGGTGACAAGGGGAGTGTACTGGGCGGGGCGCTTAGGTGAGGGTGACAGGGACAAGAAACTTGGGTTGTCGGAGAAGGTGATGGGGGTGGGGGTAAGGGTAAGTGGGAGATGAAATAAATGACTGATGAGAATAAAGTTGGGGAATGAAGAGGAGGTGATGGGGAGAGTAAATGAGGGTGATGAGAAATGAGGAGGAGAGTGAATGTGGGGCATGTGGAGAGGATGATGGGGAGAGTGAATGTGGGGAGGGTGACAGGGAGTGTAAATGTACGGGGAAAGTGAATGTGGGTGGGTGCGTGTGGAGAGGGTGATGGGGACAGTGAATGTGGGGCATGTGGCGAGGGTGACGGGGAGAGTGACTGTGGGGCGTGTGGAGAGGATGATGGGGAGCATAAATGCGTTGGGCTGAGGAGATGCTCACTTGGAAATTGTGAGTCTGGCGACAGGGAGTATAGATCAGGCAAGGAAAATGTCTTTAAAAAAAAAAAGTTACATTGATATGATAGACAGAACATTACATATGTATGTGATGTGAGTAATGTACATATTCCTCTCCCTTGCCTCACAGGTTAAATCCAGTATGAAGGACACGCTAACCCTGTTGACGCGGCTTAGCGCCCACCCTGACTCCCATTGCTGGTTCCTAGCATGGAATCCCTCTGGAACACTCTTGGCTTCGTGTGGAGGGGATAAGACAATCCGAATTTGGGGCAAGGAGGGTGCGTTCAATGCTGCTGCCTTGTTTGAGTAATGGTGCATATGATGCGTTCTGCTGCAAATACAAGTCTGTGAATTATTCTGAAAATCATTTAACAGATTACTAAATTTAAGAAAACCGCTAAGGATCAGATTGAGTTACACAAAAGTACAAACAGATGCATTTTGTGAGTTTTATCAAAACCACAGCATGTGTATGAACTGTGATAGCGGGTTAGTGCTTGGCTGGTTTTCTCTGTCCATGAAATGGGTGTCGTCTACCTTGCGAACACATGCAGGAGGTCCATTTCCTGGGAGTGTTGTAAGAGCACAGAGCCAGACTGCTATTCTGAGGCATACATTATCTAGGACTGATTTTACACCCAGCATGTGTAAGTTCCGAAACTAATGATGATGGTTCGGTATGGGGTAAACAGTGGCTGGAGAGTCTGTGTGATGCTGTACAAATAATCACATTAGCCTAAGGTAACAAATCTGGTGTCCGCAGCTGCCCGCACTTGCGGCAGTTTTGATTCTGACTCAGAATCGGGCTGTAAAACGGAGCACAATTTGCCTGGTATTTTAGATAAAATTGTCATCATGGGGAAACATTGTTTTTCCTACGCACATCATAGGTCATCATTTTAACCTTATTTAATCACACTGTACGCTCTTAATCAATTCTGCACAGGGTACTGTAAAAACACTTTGGACCAGATGCAATGGGGCAGGACGTGAGTTTTAAACACTTTTGCTAACTTTGTATAACATGCAATTCTTTGACCCTCTTGGCGGGATTCAAAGTCTTCAACACAAGGGAGACACAGATGGGTTGTTCTTCACCCACAGGAGACACAGCACTTTAAAGAAAAACGAACAGTAGCAGATTTTAACAACCCTGCTCCATTTCTGATTACAATTAACCTAGGAAGGACGACTCCCACCACAGCCCAATCTGTGTGTAGTTTGTATATTATCCCCTTGCTTGAGTGAATTTCCTCCTACAATTCAAAAATATACTAATAGGTTAATTGTCTCCCAACAACAAATTAACCCTAGTATGTATGTATGTGTGTGTACATGTGATAGGAAACATAGATTGTAAGCTCCACTGGTGCAGGGACTGATGTGAATGGCTAAATATTATCTGTAAAGTGCTGTGGGTGACAGCAGAATAGAGACCACTCTCTTGGGTGGGGTTATTCTGTGTCTCTACAGCCTCAGAGAAAGGAGATTTAACAGGAAGCTTAAGTATAAGCAGAGATTGTATGGCGTCCCAAAGTCACCCTCTGCAGTAGAGTAGCAATGTCATAGAATGAACAAGTGCCTAGAGGACTTTCTTATCAAAGGTGGCAAAGTATATTTTATAAATTAGTGAAAATGTGGGGACCATCTGTTAATTCAAACTGTCATGGACTCTTCAATGAATGTTGAGTGCCTACAGATTCTACCTTCCCCAAAGTGCGAGCATCTTCCCTATCTGCCTTTTAGGGCAGTACTCAATTTGAGGCGAAAAACCCAAAATTCCCGATAAATTATCGCCGATGATTTCATTATCCCCGTATTCAATTACAAAGACTTTTTGCCGGTGCGAAAAGTCAATGTAAAAAAACGTGGATAAGTTTTCTCCAGCCTTTAGCTGGCGAAAAAAGTGCAGAATTGGGGTTTAGGGGTGCAGGCTTAAAAAAAAAAAAAATAGCCTGCACCCCTGGGAATGCCTCCTAAAAACGATGTGTGTTAAAAAAAAAAGTTCTAAAAAAAAAACTAGACACCACAAAAAATTGTTAAATTTTGGGGTAATAAAATAAAATAGGGAAAACACTTTTAAAATAGATACATTCAATCCAGAGGGGTTCCAAAGTATGCGGCAGGTGTTTTCTTTATTGCCGGTAGTAGCGGCAGGTGCATTTTTGAAGAATTTTAAAAAATCCTTTTATGGACTTAAAAATATGCTTGCATCAATTTTCATGTACCCCAAATTTGATGGGCATAGTTACTTTTCCCCAAAAAATTTCCTAAATACTCTTCTGCATCACCTTTTTTCAAAGCCGCGTTTATGCACCTGCCACGGCTATTTAAAAACCCGACTTCCCTTCAGCAGGCAAAAACGGGGGTACCCATAGTGATCCCCCATGTCTGGACATCTTTAGGGGCGGCCAAGGATGATTTCCCGAAAATTCCCGGGTTTTTTTTCGGCGCTTCGAGTTTTGCCGGATCCTATTTTTGCGTCCTTTCAAATTGAATACGGGGAATATCGGGCACGCGCGCGATACTTTTTTCCGCCTGGAAAACAGACGGAGGCGAAAAGTATGGACTTTTCGCCTGAAATTGAATACGGGCCTTAGCCTTTTGAGGAATACTCTTAGGTTGGTGGCAGGATCTTGAAGAGGAAGGTGTAAACAGGGAGAAGGCCAAGGATGGGACCAAAGACAATACTGTATGGTCAACACTTGTGCTTCCTTTTTAGAAAACAATCCTGTCACTTAGTTGTTTACCTTTTTATATTTTTGAGGTAGTATTGAGGTAATAGGTGGATACACACACTCTCTTTTATACCTCACAGCATTGTGGAGCGCTTTTGCACATTCCTTGGCAGCTTTGGAAACTCATAGAATTTCTAGGAAAACCACTATTAATCGTCCAGTGCTGTTTACCTTTTAGGACAACACGGATAAGAGGTTAGATGGTTTTCTATAGAGCCTGTTTTCCACCTCTAGTTTAGGACTTATTCCAGCCATTTTAGCAACATGGGTGGCCACGGCAACCTTTACTTGGGTAATTTGGGCAAAATAAAATCCCTGACCGGGTTTCAAAATTGCACAATTGGGGATAAGCAGATGCAGCTTGTCCTTCGGTGCTACTATTTTAGTGGCCAGATGATTAAAATTATGACCAGCAGACAGTCGTTCCAAAAAGATCACTGTCAATGCTGCCTTTTTCAGGGAATGTCCTATTCAGGCTAGAGCAAGAGAAGTAACAAGTGTGCTATTGCAGAAAGCATTCCTTTCACTCAGACTTCAAGAGCTCTTTGTTCTGCACAGGAGCTAAATGGTAATGAGACCAATCCATGAGGCACCAGACTGCCTCTTCTGCCCTGGAAAGTCAGTCCTTCTCTGTGCTATGTTATTGGACTTCGATGAGCCAGGTATGAAAAATGTCCATCTGATCAACCCATGTACTTTTTGAAAATTGTACACATTACTTCCTATGTGGGGACTAACTTTGGTAGCAAAGTCCTACATACAGTCTTTCATTCTTCCTCCCCTCCTGTTGATGGTGGTTTTGGGACATTCTTTACTTTATGTCCCCCTACTGCTGAAGGTGACAAGGGGATTTTTGTGCTTGTTAGACTTCTTTCTCCGAAACTATAGGGGAACCCAGATCAAGCGACCTGTCAATACAAGGTCTCTATTCTACTCTCCCCTTTTGTGTTCTCCTTGCTTTTTTATTTGTAAACTGTGGAGGAGCAGGAGAGTTACGGGGCAGTGAAGAAGTCTGATCATCTTCCGGTGCCCTACCTCCTAGTGGGAAGACATAATCCACAGTCTGTCTCCCTGCAGCCATCATCAATTAATGAATTTAAAATAATTTAACTTAAATCATAAATGGAGTGGAAAGTTTGGTGGCATAATATTTTGGAGTTTGACGCATGTGCATCCAAAATTTTTAAAAAGCTGCGTATAACAATAGCATATTTATGCCGAAATGTGGTCGACATTGCAAGGTGCTTAGAGCTCTGCACCTGTAGAATATGCACCAGGTGTACTTGTACCCAGATACACTGACATCTAAGTCATAAGCACAAGAAACATTTGCTAACATTAGTTTTAATGCAGAAAAAAAGGATTCACTATTAGGTTTGATGTAAATGAAAAAACAAACAACAAAACCCAATAAAATAGCGGGTATAATCTTGCGTACAAATGATGGTCACAGAAAATTAATGTTGAAATATGCTCAGAAAATGATATTTCGGCACAATCAATAAAGAATCTGCTTTAGAGCGGATTCCGCAAGCAGCCAAACGGAAGCGGCTAGCTAGTTCTTACAACCATCCTCATTGTTCTTGTGTATTTACACCAGTTCTCAGGAACCCACAAATGATGTGGTTATTGTAAAGCATATATCTTCTTATTGTACCCAATCAATAAGCGTAAGGAGTTACAAGTACTAAATCTGCATATGTGTATGCTTTTGTTGGTGAGCAGGAGCAGTACATATTTACGCTATGT
Source organism: Taudactylus pleione (assembly GCA_031769625.1). Taxonomy (NCBI): domain Eukaryota; kingdom Metazoa; phylum Chordata; class Amphibia; order Anura; family Myobatrachidae; genus Taudactylus; species Taudactylus pleione. The sequence goes on along the minus strand of JAUIMM010000104.1, from coordinate 227,903 downwards.
AAATGGCAGTATGCCTAATTCTGTATCCACACCTTTGTCTGTAGACAATACCCTTCTATCAACACTGCACAGAACCATTTGTGTCATATACTCACTGCTTACAGAAGCACACATCCACACTAAAATACATGCAAGTCTGACCATATAATAACACTGTGCTCTCAACAATTATTATTCCGTCCTTGAGCCCCAGCACTATGCAGTTGTTATCCCTTCCTGTTGTCTGCAATGTATTTCTCCTTGCTGTAGTCAGCTCTCATCTGATCATATACTGCCGTCCTCTGTGGCATTATCTCGTATTGCTGCTAAGTAGCCCTTTTTTATGCTTACTACTGTGACCAGTCGAAGTCATTCTCGAAAAGCATAGTAGGAGTACTATCAGTTCTGAGTCCTTTGCTGTTGGTGAGGAGCAGCGTGGTGATCATATCTAATTTACACACCCATCAGCCCTAATATTAAAACCACCTGTTCAGTTTTGTGTAGGTCCCCCTCGTGCCACCGAAACAGCTCTAATCCGTTGAGGCATGGACTCCACAAGACCTCTGAAGGTGTCCTGTGGTATCTGGCACCAAAACGTTAGCAGCAGCTCCTTTAAGACTTGTAAGTCGTGAGGTGGGGGTCTCCATGGCTCAGACTTGTTTTTCCAGCACATCCCACAGGTGCTTGATTGGATTGAGATCTGGGGAATTTGGAGGTCAAGTCAACACCTTGAATTTTTTGTAATGTTTCTTCAACCATTCCTGAACAATTTTTACAGTGTGGTAGGGTGCATTATCCTGGTGAAAGAGGCCACTGCCGTCAGGGAATACCGTTGCCATGAAGGAGTATACTTGGTCTGCAACATTGTTCAAGTAGGTGGTACGTGTCAAAGTGACATCCACATGAATGTCGGAACCCAGGTTTCCAACCTGAACATTGCCCAGAGCATCACACTCCTTCCGCTGGCTTGCCATCTTCCCATAGTGCATCCTGCTGTCATCTCACATGATGTAAAAGAAAACATAATTCTACAGATCAGCCCACCTTCAATTGCTACATGGTCCAGTTCTGACGCTCGCGTGCCCATTGTAGGTACTTTCGGTAGTGGATAGGGTTCAGCATGGGCACTCTGACTGGTCTGTAGCTATGCATCCCCATATGCAGCAAGCTTCGATCACTGCGTGTCCTGACACCTTTCTATCATAGCCAGAATTAACTTTTTCAGCAATTTGTACTGCAGTACCTCTTCTATGTTATCGGACCAGACGGGCTAGCCTTCGCTCCCCACGTGCATCAAGGAGCATTGGGCGCCCATGACTCTGACGCTGGTTCGTTGGTCGTCCTTCCTTCGACCACTAGGTACTAACCACTGCAAAATGGGGCCTGCTGTTTTGGAGATGCTCTGAGCTAGTCATTAGCCATCGCAGTTTGGCCTTTGTCGTTCAGAACCCTTACACTTGACCGTTTACCCAGCCCTTACACAGCCTTTACATGAGAAATGAGGCATGTGTGCTACAAAATGTAATACTAGCAGTGATAAAGATCAACTTCGCCATGATTACACATGGGGCATTTACATGAAACCGATAGACCCATAAGGTACCTTCTGTGGGGAGAGAGAGAAGTTTTATGTTCTATATAAAGAAATAATTATTTGTGCTGGCTGTTAGCGAATTTCGGGATTAGGAGAAGGCACGTATCAAATCAGTAAAGCAAATGGACAAACCATTGCGTAAGTCTGCTACTGCCCGTTTCATGGTTAGGTTTCTCCCTTAGGAATCTATAAGACAAGATGGCTTTAGTGAGTAAAGGTGTTTGCAAAAGAAATTATTCTACACGTAAAGCTCTGCAGATAATCGATGATGTACTCTTGGCAGCTCCAAGTAAGAAGTGTCCCATCCTATATAAAATACATGATCTAGCAGAAATAGTGCACTCTAGGGTACTTATGCTTACATGGTGCAATGCCTTGCAAACAGTCTTTGGCAAAACCCAATGGGATAGGCTTTTTGTAAAGTAATATTGCTGTAAGGCTAATTGAAATGCATGTCTAGTTGCAAATATCTCCGCAACCTCCAGAGCCTTTTATGTTGAGCAGTTAATGAGATAATTTACAGTGAGTAACCCACCTTCTATATTGTAAACGAATAGGAAGCAATGACATCTTGGAATTTCTGATTTTGTTTAAGAGGCAAAGTGATAGTGTTTAGCCAAGCCTTATGGTGAAGGATATTCCACAATTTCCTGGTTGTCCATAAAAGAGGGTTATCTCTGATTCCAAAGGGGAGTTCCTGATCATACATAGGGATTACATTATTTAATATTCATGTTTAGAAAAAAAAATAGTTTTTCTAGGAATGTATTAATGTAGTTGTCATGGTCCTGTAACCAAACAACCAGGTATCACAGAAAATTTGCATGATTATATAATTAGGGACATTTGGAAAATTTACTCCACCGTTCGGATTTGGGTTTGAAGAGTTTCCTGAGACTTTCCATGCTCTTCTACCCTGCCAAATAGACCCACAAAAGCCAACGTTAATGAGTTTAACATCTTATCGTGTGAGAACAGGCAAAGACTGTAAAAGAGAGAGAAGTTGAGGAAAGGTCATCATCTTTATAGGTTTCCCTCTTGCCATAAATGCTAGTTATCGGAGATACTCAGTAATGGCTCAAGTAGCACAAGTAATATTGAAACAATACAGATATGCTGGATTTTTAGGACACTAATACAGAACGTCCCCAGGAAGTGTAGGAACGAGATGGATTCAGATACATGGCTGTTTTCGTCCACGTTAATGCTATCTTTCTTACTTGAGATAATATGCCTGCTTGATTGGAGTAAGGACAAGCTTATTTAGATACAATAAACCTCGCTGACATCATAAAAGGCATCTTTCTCCAAGCAATTTATCTGCTTAGAAGAACTACTCTTGGTGACAGAGAACGGTTGGCTGTTAAGCTCTCCTTGGGGGAGTGTTGACTGCTTTTAAAAGTACGACTTCATCCTATCACCACTTTGACTGATCACAACTCTCAGTATTTTCAGTCTGCCCAGATGTTAGATCCTTGACAAGCCAGGTAGCCACTCTTCACTCTGCTTGGTTTCATTCTCCCTTATTGCCTAGGTACCAATAATGTTAAGCCTGATGTTCTCTCCCATTTCATCGCCTGGACAGTGTAAATCTACACAATCCCTTGTGTCAGAACCTTCCTAAATTGTGGCAGCATCAATGATTGTAAACATTTGTTGCTAGGAATTAGGGTTGCATAAAAGAAATCTGATTTTTTTTTTTTTTTTTTTTTGTTATAAAAAAAATATTGGATTTATTTGATTTAAATCGGATTTTTTGGATTTAAATAGGATTTTTTTATTAATTTTTTTTAAGCAAACTAATTTCAGATGTTTAAATCATGTTTTAGTAATAAATGAACAATTTTTGAAGTGAGAACACTGACAAAATTTACACAGTAATATAATAAATACACACTAAACCAGAGGTTCTCAAACTCGGTCCTCAGGACCCCACACAGGTCACGTTTTCCAGGTCACCCAGCAAGTGCACAGGTGTAGTCATTACTCATTGACACATTTTGAAAGATCCACAGGTGAAGCTAATTATTACACTTGTGATTGTGAGGAGACTTGCAAAATATGCACTGTGTGGGGTCCTGAGGACCGAGTTTGAGAACCTGTGCACTAAACAGTTGCATCAAGAAGTACAATTAGGCTCTGAATTTCACTCAGTCAGTTGTTTGAGTCTGAGTCAAACATGTACATGTCTTTGTCCACGTCCTCACGTTTGTCCTCAACAGAAAAGGCTCTGTAGAATGCAACCAGCTTAGCTGCTTTTTCATTTCCCAATCTGTTGCGTGTTTTGGATTGTACAAAACTGTACGTTGAAAAAAATCCTTTCAATTCCTGCAGTTGATGAAAACTGCGGTGAACATCTGCTTCAGAAGATTTACTACAGAAGTGTCTAACTGAAGTTGAGCTGCATAGGACATCCACCAGGAGGAGATACTTGGCATCCACTTCAAACATGTATACTGCAAATGAAATGGTTTCATGGATGCACGAAAGTTGATGATGACCGGCATAATTTGACGATTATTGGCATGAGCAAACTATAGCAGTCTCAATTTCAGCAGGACTAAGATTTTTTTCCCCCTGTACCTAGGATCAAGTAGATTAGCCAGCAAGTGGGCATCTGTGAGTGCAATTTTAGCTATTGCCTTTGCCATCTTTACTACATTGCTCTGTGGTGTCCAATCTCTTCAATATCATCTAACAGCTTCTTCCACACTTGTACGACATCACTGATTGTGCAGTTGCGTCTTTGTGCACGATCCAGAGCTACAGCTACATCATTTGATTTAAATTGTTTGATTTAAATCGTGCAACCCTGCTAGGAATCTTCATTTCATTATCTGTGCTTGGTTTGCGTGCAGGTAATCCACTCATTAAAAACAGAACATCATTGGAACTCTTCACAAAGATTTATTGGTATAACCTATTTCATCTCGGCCAGTCCCTTTTGCACACAAAATGAAGCTCTTTCATATTATGGAACTGATTCTTCCACCCTTTTTAGGATTTTGTCGTCATTTGAGTCATGTTTTATCATTTATCTATCTAAAATGTCATCTGCTTAAGTGGTGGTCAAACACATAGTTCTCATAAAACTTTTTTTTTTTTTTTTAATAAAAATGCTATACAAGATCTATCTTTCCATATTGTATCCGATCAGGGAGTGCTGTTTGTTTCCATATTATTCAGTCTTCTGCAAACAATTGGATATTACATAAGATTTACATTAATTTCTTCTGTCTGCCATCCGTAGTCTGATGGACTAGAGAAAGGGTCAGTCAGGTGCTTGAGTTCTAAACTTATGTCTCTCTGTACAGCAAGAACGCTTAGCAGATTTACTTACTTGGGCACACAGTAATTGTATTTGTAATCTATACTGGTGCACACCCTAAATCTCCACTCCCTCTGTGCTTCCCTCCAATGATATTACCATTTCTGATCTCCAAATCCAGAGGCAGGCATGAAGTCTAAGGGGTGTTTGTACTAAAGTGAGAGGTTTTAGAAGTGGAGATGTTGCCCATAGCAACCAGTCAGATTCTACTTAGCAACCAATCAGATTCTAGCTATTATCTTCTAGAAAGTGCTAGATAAATGTTAAGTAGAATCTGATTGGTTGCTATGGGCAACATCTCCACTTCTAGAAACTCTCACTTTAGTAAATATACCAATAAGTGCCTCAGTGACGTTACTAGAAATATTCCAAGACTAAAATGGAACGATGACCCAGATAGATGAATGCTTGTATGGTGTACGTTACACTTGACTTTTTTTTTTCTTTTCTTTTAGTAAATGAAAATTGTTGAACAAAACATAAATGTAGTTTTATGTGAATCTGTTTTTTTGTTTGTCTACTCCCTGCTTTATTAAGTATCTCCTTTACTTACACCGTGCAGATGATACCTGGGTATGCAAGTCAGTCCTTGGCGAAGGGCACCAGCGAACAGTCCGTAAAGTTGCATGGTCACCTTGTGGTAACTACTTAGCATCTGTCAGTTTTGATGCCACCACCTGCATCTGGATGAAAAAGAAGGAGGAATTTGAGGTACAGAGATATCAGTGGTTAGGAATAAATAATAAACCTAAAGGGTGACTGTAAGTTGCAAGCACTGGTGCCGTGTTTGTTTCTTTAAAATATTTATGTTCTTGTTTCAGTGTGTAACCACCCTTGAGGGACATGAAAATGAGGTGAAATCTGTGGCATGGGCACCGTCTGGAAATCTCCTGGCCACATGCAGCCGGGACAAGAGTGTCTGGGTATGGGAAGGTGAGCTTGCTACCTGACAGCTGGCATACGTGCAGTATCTGTGGCCAACACGCTATGGAGGCAGCCAGTAAAGTTAAACATGTATTCATGATAATGCAGCCACGATGCCTTCAGAGATGTCATATTTATTAAATAACAGCCCATTCTAAGTACTTTCATCTGACAATTTGCACTAGGAAGGCCATGCTATTGTGAATATTGGTTCAGTTTACACATTAGCTGCCAAGATATTAGGACAATTCATTTGGTAAAATGAATGTGAACTTTGTGTGTTTTTTGCTCCAGTGGATGAAGAAGAAGAATATGAGTGTGTCAGTGTACTGAACTCGCACACGCAGGATGTGAAGCATGTCGCATGGCACCCTAACCAGGAGGTGAGCGATGAGGAAATCCAGACCTCCTTCTAATCTCTCACAAGTTACCATTGCACACTTTGGGCCTAGTTCTGCGTCTAACGGGATTCCGTATACAGCCGCAACTAGCGATCTTATGTTTTATTATGTTACCATACCGCACATGAGCATCTGCATGCTCACCTTTGCAAAAGTATCCACGATTCAGGGTCGCAGACGTCTCTCTACGGCGCTGCTAAGTGTACATTTCTGGGTAGCAACAATGCGAGCACTCTCGAGAACTGTCTTGTGGGTGTGTCATGGGCGTGCTGCCAAACGTTTGCACTATTCGGAGTCGTGTATGCGCCTTGTGGACGCCAAATGCAGACTGATCTCCTACACCGATCATGGGGCAAGTGCCGATGATAGTGATGACGGCTGCTATTGCGAACGAAGCAGTGGAGCGGTACATTGGGAAAGGTACCTGTGACTCAGAACAGAGGCGTACACTGTAGTCGCCATATTACGTATGACTCAAAATTGGGTTCTTTGTTGTTTTTTACTCCCAGATTAATATCGCATACACTGGGGAAAGAAACCTATCTACAGAATTTAACACTAATAATTCAATAATGTGATAACGTATTTGTCACCCTAACAATACAGCATTATCACCACTTATTTCCTTTCCTCATCCAGCTGTTGGCCTCAGCCAGCTATGATGACACCGTGAAGTTGTACCGTGAGGAGGAGGATGACTGGGTGTGCTGTGCTACCCTGGAAGGTCACACATCTACGGTATGGAGTCTGTCTTTTAATCAGAGTGGGGACCAGCTGGCTACATGCAGCGACGATAGGACTGTGCGCATCTGGAAAGATGTCGGCTCTGGAAAAGAGCAAGGTGAGCAGAGGGTCAAATAGCATGCCGAAATGTTTTATTACAGTCCAGTTGTGTTAATGCTTTAGAGTGTTGATTTCTATGTTTATTTTTAGCATTGAGAGCAGACCTTTAAAAATAACTTAACTTTCTATAGGGGTAAGTAAGAAAGACCCCAGCTGGACGTGTGTATGCACCCTGACAGGATACCACACTAGGACCATCTATGATATTAACTGGTAAGCTGTATAGCATTTTCTTTTCTGTCGTTCATATCTTTGATGGGATTGTAGCTCTATCCTGGTCACTGTCCACATTTCATTCCCTGTTCTATGTAGGAGCCATCTGACTGGTTCCATTGCTACAGCCTGTGGAGATGATGCCATCCGGATATTTGAAGAAGACCCAAGCTCTGACCCTATGCAGCCGACATTCTCTTTAACGGCTCACGTGCCACGGGCCCACTCCCAGGACATCAACTGTGTGGCGTGGCACCCCAAGCAACCTGGTCTGCTGGCGTCTTGCAGTGACGATGGAGAGATGGCTTTCTGGCAATACCAGCGCCCAGAATAATTAATTAGATTACCTAACATCTTGCTTTGTAATTCACACTGTGACTTATCTGGATGTCCTAAGAGAGAACTATAGAATCCAGCTCACTTCTGCACACAATGTGTCCTTAGCACTGTATTTATGTTCTGAAAATATATAATTATCCATTTGATAAATGTGCTCTCTGAAACGGAGAATTGCAAAATGATGAAGTCTTTTAAAATGGGATTAAATGGGAAATGCTTGAACTACCACTAATATGCTAGCTGTTGACCTAAGAAAGTGACTTAAGCAATATTTATCAAAAAAACAAGTCTGTCGGAAATTACTATTTTATAGACCTCATGTCCGGTAACTAACATATTATAAAACTAGTGTATAGCAAAGAGGTGTTTTAACCAATATCAAAAAATTGCATTAAAATTTCTGATTCTGCAGGTAACAATTTTCTGACATGCTTGATGATGGATGTGGTGGTTTATAGATATTAGGTAGATGGCTTTAAAGTAGTATATTAAAGGTCAAGGAAAAGTGCCACTAGCAGCCACATTTTATCAGCCATTAGAGCAGGAGCGCAGTTACATGACCATCCCATCTTCCCCTGTCCAGGCCGATGTAGATTAAGGAGAATGTAGGAAAAGACAGACTTTAACGGTAATTCTACTTGACAGAGAAAATTATTCCCTGACTTAGCTTTCCTCTGGTACAGAAGGCAGAAAGCTTGCTGTTGGATGGAGTCGTGGTATGCTTAATACGTTATGTCAATATCGGAAGGACTGCCAGAGCCCACTGTTGTTTTAAGGGGCCCATACCTCTACGGCCTGATTCCCCATGCTGCCAAACCGCGTTCCGATCCACGGGCATTAAAGATCGGCAATTTGTCGTTGGATCTGGGAAATTTAACATGTAAAAAAATAAATAAATAAATCCTTGATCTGCCAATTCTGACCATTTTTGGCTCGGGATCGGGGAATTCGCAGACATATCAGGTCGGCCCTGCGGCACAGCTAATGCAGATATATCGGCATGTCTGGCTGTGTGTATGGGCGACCTATGCAATTGCTGCAGAGGACCAAATTTAATGCCCAGTTGTGATGTCAGCCCAGACATACTGAGCAGCAGATTGGTAAGCTTGTATAGCTGACCAAATGGCTGCTCTGACGATGGATCGGTCATAGTGTGTACCCAGCTTTAGATGAGGGATTGCCAAACTTATGTCTTTGTGTCACTATATAAGTACCATAATAATAATACTATAATGTTTGGAGAAATTATGCCTAGAATTATGCCAGTGCATCAAACGTGCCTTAATTGAATCTGAAACTTCTTGACCATGCCTATTTAATACAAGCTATAACCCAATAGTGGATTTGGTGACAGCATCTCCTCTTTACTCTTCTGTCTAAATAAATAGTTGTTTTATCCAAGTTTTTATTTTTTATTTTACCACATCCAAAAAAAAATGCTTACTGGCCTAACCGAGGTAGACAGAACACATTCACATGCAATTCTGATATTAGCTTTGGAAGTAAAGTAACATTTGGCCCAAGAACTGTCTTATAGGAGGGCTGATTGAAAAGTAATGAGACTGATTTTTTTATTCAGAATCAGATGACTCCACAGGATCTGAACATTCTTCTTTTTTTAGCGTCACGTCCTTCATATTCAATACATTTTTGCAGCGTTTCAACAATGATTGAAAGACGAGCAGTAGACTGTTTGTGACATCACTGTTAGTGTTGCAGCTGTGGCATTTACTATTTCATCATCTGTTGAGAACTTCTTTCTGTACAGTCGTTTTTTCAGGCTTGGGAATGGCCAGAAATCACAGGGCGCTAAGTCCGGTGTATACGGAGGGTGTTCCAGTGTTGTCCCATTAATGTCAGTCAGTGCTGCCAATGCAACAGCAGCAACATGTGGTCGATCATTGTCTTTGAGCAATAAACCAGTGTTTCTACATCAGGGTCCATAGGGTATCCATAGGATACCTTGGGGGTATAGGTGATGATGTCAGGCATCGGGCACCATAGAGTTAAGTTTTCAGCCTCCCAGGATGCACTAGGGTCCCCCTCCTATACCCCACCCCCGAGCCAAGGCATCTCAGTTTCTTTTGGTGCCCGGCCGGAGTCGGATGCACCTGTTAGAGGGGGGCTAAGAATAGCCCCTGAAGTTTTCTCCAATGCAGCTGTGGCTGCACATCTGGAAGTACAGCATGGACAGTCAGTGCTGACGTCCATGCTGTCTTCCCTACACCCCCGCCGGTACAGATCCGGGGATGCTGGTAAGCATCTGGGGTCACAGCTAGCGGTGACCCCAGATGTTTGGGACCATGGCCGGATCCAAGGGGGCAGCAGGTAAGCAGCGGGGTCCCGCGGTGGGACCCTGCTGAAACATGGTCCAGAGTCCCCAGGCAGGGGGCTCCCTGGGGACTACTGGCTGCAGCGTGGAGCCAGGTACCTAACCTGCGCTTCCACTACCCCCCTGGGACAGCGGACCGCGGCTGAGCGGTAGCCCTGCGGCGTCCCAGGGGTTAATTGCATGCCAGGGGAGCACGCCTTCCCTGTACACAGCCCTCTGCACTGTGCTGACTGGCCCTGTGGCAGCGCTCCTCCCCCAGGCCAGCCTCCTCTATGCTCCTCGGTGGCCATCTTTACAAGGCGCATGGTGAACGCTGCTGGAAGCTTTGGAGTGGTGGCATCGCGGTCTGGGTCCCCCGGCATACCTCTCCTCCGTTGGGTTCAGGTCTGTGTATGCAGCGCTGTGTCCTACCAGGCTCCGTGTCTGCGTAGTTGAGTATCAACGCTGATAGTGCAGGAATTGATTTTCTTTGCATTGTATGTGACTTCTGCTAGTGCTGCTGCCTGTACTTTCATTGTCTACTGTCAGCCATTTCACTGTCCCTCATCTTTTTCTGCTAAAGCCCTTGCGGTGCGGTGATTGCAGGGTGGTCTCACAATATACTAACAAGTATCAGTGAGAGGGGTCACATACTTGCCATCATGTCTGAGAGTGACTTTCCTCTCCAGCTTATGTGTACTACGTGTAAGGTACCAATAGCGAAGGAGGAGGGTAGCGCGGAGGGGCTATGTCGGTAGTGTTATTTATTGGCGCGGCCAATTGCTGTCACGGCCCCGGTACAGGAGCCGCCCTGGGCTTGTTTCACCAAAGCGCTTACAACCCTCGTGGGCCAGTTAGCTCCGCAGCCTGCGTTCTCACAGATGGGATTGTCCCAGCAGTCAGTGGTGTCGTCACCCATGCAGGGTTTCCCGAGACAATTGATGGTACCACACAGTCTCCCCATTTCCCTTCCCCAAGTCTCTCAGGAGCCTGCGTGGGTTAATTCTCTGACAAGTTCTGTACAGCACTTGTCGGACGTGTTACAGGGGGAGTCTGTGTTGCGGCCGGTGGCGTCTCTGTCTGCCCCTTATGAGGATGACGACGTGACGTCTGATGGGGAGATTCTGGATCTTTCGGACCAGGAACCTCTCCGTACTAAAGAGTCGGACGCTAGGTCCAAGGTTTATATACCTGGACTTATTCGGGCAGTCCACACAGCTTTAGTGATTGAGGATGATAATCCTCCGGTGTCCAAATCTAAATATGCCTTTTTTTAAGGATATTAAGGGTGACGCCACAGTGTTTCCTCTTTTGGGTGAGTTAGTGGACCATTTAGAGGAGGCGTGGAAACATCCTGGCAAACGGTATCAGCCTCAGAGACGCTTGGCGGTGGCTTATCCCCTCCACAGGTGGATTCTCATGTGACACGCCTAGTCCGAAGTGCCACATTGCCCATGCCCTCCATGTCTTCCTTGAAGGATGCTACGGACCGTAAGGTAGAGATCTGCCTAAAGTCCGTTTATTCCCTTGCCGGGGGAGCAGCTAGGCTGGCTATGGCCATTTGTTGGGTAGCCAGAGCTATGGAGCGCTGGGCTGATAGTTAGGAGGCGTCTCTCGATTCCGACTGTTCGGCTGAACAGACCGAGTTGATAGGCAATCTCCAGGACTCGGCCACTTATATCAATGAGGCGGCCTTGGATATCAGTACCCTGGCATCTCGGATTTCTTCGGCAGCTGTAGCTGCTCGTCGCACCTTATGGTTGCGATCTTGGAAGGCGGACGCTGATTCCAAGAAGGGCTTGGAAGCTTTGCCTTTTAATGGAGAAGTCCTCTTTGGTCCGGATCTGGACAAAATCGTAGCCACGCTGGCGGCAGCCAAATCGGCGTGTCTTCCGTCTGCTGCGGTTCCTTCCGGTTCGGGTACGTCGTCCTTTCGGCCTTACAAGGCCCAGGGTAGGCCTAAGACGCAGTCTTTTCCCAGACAGGCTGGCCCCAAAAAATCAGCCAAGCTCCGGAAACAGGCCTGGAGTACCAGACGTCCGGCCCCTAAGCTGGATGACAAGCCTGTGGCCTGACGGTCCGGGCCTCCCTTTGGGGGATCCCAAAGTGGGAGGCCGCCTGCTGCAGTTCGCCCAGTGTTGGTCGGTTACCACGACAGACACTTGGGTTCTCGAGGTGGTTTCTCACGGGTACGCCCTCTCCTTTCGGCACAGGCCCCCGTCTCGATTCTTCACCACGGGTCTTCCATCAGACCGGAACAAAGCCATGGAACTGCGGAAGGTTTTGCACACTATGCTCCAGGCTGGAGTTATAGTGCTTGTTCCATTCTCCCAGAGGGACCAGGGTTTCTATTCCAATCTGTTTTTGGTGCAGAAACCCAATGGGTCATATCGTCCGATCCTCAACCTCAAAGCACTCAACAAGTCTTTGCGGGTGCCGAGGTTTCGGATGGAGACCCTACGGTCCATCATTCTGGCGCTGGAACCTGGGGATTACATGGTGTCGTTGGACATACAGGACGCTTACCTGCATGTCCCTATTCTTTTACGCCATCAACAATTCCTCAGGTTTGCAATCCGCAACGACCACTTTCAGTATCGGGCGTTACCTTTTGGGCTGGCGACAGCACCGCGTGTGTTCACCAAGGTGATGGCGGCTTCCCTGCGGCTGCAGGGAGTCCGCATGTTACCGTACTTTGACGACCTTCTGTTGGTGGCAGGATCTCCAGAGCTCCTTCTACGCCACTTGGACCTGACCATTGCGGTACTGCAACGGCACGGCTGGTTGATAAACTGGCAGAAGTCCACCCTGATCCCGTCTCAGAGGATTCTGCACCTCGCAGCCTTATTGGACTCCGGACAGCAAAGGATCTTTGTGACGGGGGAAAAGATCTCTGCTTTGCAGTTGAGGATGCGCAGTTGTCTGCAGAATCGCCGTGCGTCTCTGCACTCGGCGATGAGGTTACTGGCCTCCATGGTGTCAGTATTCGACATGGTGGAATATGCCCAGTTTCACTCCAGACCTCTGCAGCAATTGATCCTGTCCAAATGGAATGGACTGCCTCAGAGTCTAAAATTCCAGACGATGGTGCTCACTCCGGAGGTTCGCCTGGCTCTAGCCTGGTGGTTGCAGACGACCCAGGGGTCGTCCGTTCTGGGTGGCGAATTGGGTCCTGTTGACAATGGACGCCAGTCTTCGGGGCTGGGGAGCAGTCATGGGTCCACACTTGTTCCAGGGCAGGTGGACTCGGGCGGAAGCGGAGCTTCCAATAAACATCTTGGAGCTCCGCGCGGTTTTCAATGCTCTCCAGCAGGCACATCGGGTTCTCCAAGGTCACCCGGTGCAGGTCCAGTCGGACAACGCTACCACCGTGGCCTACATAAATCGGCAAGGAGGAACCCGAAGTCAGGCGGCTCTCGTAGAGGTGTCCCGAATCCGGTTTGGGCGGAGCGCAATCTCCCAGCCATATCAGCAGTCTTCATCCCGGGAGTCCTAAACTGGGAGGCGGACTTTCTCAGTCGCCAGGACGTTCATTCGGGGGAATGGTCTCTGCACCAGGACGTCTTTCAACTTCTGGTGGACAGGTGGGGTCTTCCAGAGATCGACCTCATGGCGTCACGGCACAACAACAAGTTGCCGGTGTACGGGTCTCGCACAAGAGACGAAAAGGCGTCTCTGGTGGATGCTCTGTCCGTCCGGTGGACGTTCCGGTTTGCTTATCTGTTTCCTCTGTTTTCCCTTCTTCCACGGGTAATCCGGAAATTCAAACAGGAAGGAGGGACGCTCCTGTTGATAGCTCCCGCGTGGCCCCGGAGGCACTGGTTCTCAGACCTCCAGGGACATTCCTCTGCGGTTGCCGTTACGCCCGGACCTCTTGTCACAGGGTCATTGTCTTCACCCGGACCTGACTCTGCTGTCTTTGACGGCATGGCTGTTGAGACGGCCATGTTAAGGTCCAGGGGGTTTTCCAGCTCTGTAGTGCAAACAATGCTAAGGGCTCGGAAACCATCCTCTGCAAGGATATACCATCGTGTGTGGCATACGTTCTTCCAGTGGTGTCGGCCGAGAGGTTATGCTCCTCGGGAGTTCCGTCTGTCTAGAGTGTTAGCTTTCCTACAGGCGGGACTGGACCATGGGCTTTGCCTTGCGTCTCTGAAGGTGCAGGTGTCTGCACTGTCCGTCTTGTTCCATCGTAGGATTGCTGCAATCCCTGATGTGCGCACCTTTCTGCAAGGTGTTCTCAGAATTCAGCCACCTTTTGTTCCACCGGTGACACCTTGGGATTTAGCTGTGGTCCTGAGGGCTCTCCAGGGACCGCCGTTTGAACCACTAGGCTCGTGGACCTCAAATGGCTGACAGCTAAAACAATTTTCCTTCTGGCCATTGCTTCGGCCAGACGTGTTTCTGACTTGGGGCTCTCTCCTGTAGACCACCTTTTCTGATTTTTCATAGGAACAGGGCGGTGCTGCGCACTCGTCCTGGTTTCCTTCCTAAAGTTGTTTCCAGTTTTCACATCAACGAGGAAATCGTTGTGCCGGCTTTTAACTCACCTGATCTTTCAGTGGGTGAGGCCACTTTGGATGTTGTGCGGGCCTTAAGGATTTATGTTGACCGCACTTCTTCGTTTAGGAAGTCGGATGCCTTGTTTGTCCTCTATGGCTTCCGTAAAAAGGGTTGGCCTGCCTCAAAGCAGACTTTGGCAGGCTGGATTCGTATGGCCATTTCAGAAGCTTATCTTCATGAAGGCCTTCCGGTTCCTTCCTCTGTGAGGGCTCATTCCACTAGGTCTGTGGGTCCTTCATGGGCTGCTCGACGTGGTGCCTCTGCAGTCCAGATCTGCAAGGCTACCACATGGTCCTCGGTCCATACCTTTGTGAGGTATTACGCGTTTGACACCTTTGCCTCTCAGGATGCTTCCTTCGGGCGGCGGATTCTCCTTTCAGCACAGGAGAGTCCCCACCCTTGAAGGATACTGCTTTGGGACATCCCCAAGGTATCTTGTGGATACCCTATGGACCCTGATGTAGAAAATATGAGATATGGTAAGAACCTTTGTTATCTCTATTTCTACGAAGTCCATAGGATTCCACAGCACTCCCGCCCTGTCGCAACTGTGCTGCAGATGGGCTTTACTCTGGTCACCGGTTTTTCCGTCTCCCTTTGGTGAGAATGTGATTCTTGTGTGTGTCCAGATCTTTTTTCTCTCTCTTCCTTCTCCTCCTCCGGCCTATGGCTTGGTACGTAACTGAGATGCCTTGGCTCGGGGGCGGGATATAGGTGGGGGACCCTAGTGCATCCTGGGAGGCTGAAAACTTAACTCTATAGTGCCCGATGCCTGACATCATCACCTATACCCCCAAGGTATCCTGGGGAACCCTATGGACTTCATAGAAATAGAGATAACAAAGGTAAGTTCTTACCATATCTCATATTATTTTCAGCAAATGTGATCTTTTCTTCCTCATGGCTCCAAGCAAATGGGTTTTCAGGACGTTTGCATAGTAGTCACCATTAATTGTCTGTCCACGGGGAACCCAGTGCTGTAGGATCATGCCATGCACATCAAAGAACAGCGGAAGCATGACTACACGCTGAAGGAATCACACACATTTTTTTGGGCGGAGGCGAATTTGCGTGTTTCCATACACTGGACTGTTGTTTGGCTTCCGAATCATAATGATTCCACGATTCATCACAATCTATGTCAGGAAATCGGGTATCCTCTCCGACATTCGAACGGTGTTCCTGCCCGATTAAACTCATTGTTATCTGCTCTTCTGTAAGTTTTCTGGGTACCCAACTGACACACATGTAATGCATTTTCAGTTCCTTTGTCACAATATGCTGAACCCTTTGGAATGAGATGCCAGGTGAAGCCGAAAGTTCGTGTAAAGTAAACCTGTCATTTTGCAACACCTCCAGCTTTGGCAATGTTGAAATCTGTAACGCGGTGGATGGTCTCCCAGAACGTGCTTCGTCAGTCACTCTCATAATACCCTCTTTAAAGTGCTTCCACCACCAAAATACTGCAGCACGGCTAATTGTTTCTCCACCGTATGCGTGCTGGAACATTTCATGAGTTTCATTTCCACTTTTTCCAAGTTTAGCACAAATTTCAATTACATATCTCTGTCGTAATCTCACAGGCACGTCTTCCTCATCCGCCATGACGAAACGTGCGAAGATCTTCCACTCGCTGTGACTAAAAAAAGATGACTACGGCAGTCCAACCACAGGTTCAGACACATTGATGTGTGAGCTTCACAATAACCAGCATAGTGTTGATACAACTACCTATGGGACAGAAAAACAGAGGCAGTCTCATTACTTTTCAATCAGCCCTTGTATTAAGGAGAGGCAGGTCTGTCCTGTGCATGCAGTACTGACACTGAGCTTTAAGAATATTTCCAGCAATGTTTCTAATGGAGCTTCTGTCAGTTCAGGTTCCCTGGTGGCAGACACAGACTGAACACAGGTCTTTTTATCTTTATTGTTTGAATTAATTTTATTAAATACTTTGTAGGAATTTTCCAACATTTCAGTGTAGCCAGGGCAGAAATTTGCACTTTACAATTGCAATCCTGTAGAAAATCCAAAATCTGACTGAAGTAGTTGGAGTTGTGTTTCTCAAAGAGCACCAATTATTGGACATTTTCTAGACTGTATAATTCACCTTCCTGTAATTTCTGTTCCAATGAGGAAGTCATATTTGACCCTGATGTAGAAGGTTCATGAGATAATCATGACACTAATAACGAATTTAAATCTGCAAATCATGGTCTCCTTGGTCAAGAGAGGAAGATTGCAATTACTTTTCCTTGCTAATGGGGATCGAAGGAATTGCATATCCTAGTTTGAAATGCTGTTTTCTTTAGAGAGCATCTTCTGCTTATGCCCTGCTGACAACATACCATAACTACTTCTCCGCTTTGGATTTCCATGAGGTCTATTTGTGGATGTCCCCATTTGTGCAAAATGTCCTTAAAAAAACTATACTCTTTAGTCTTTACAGAGACCAGTCTCTTGGATGTACATTGGGTTGATTGAAAATAACATGCTTTGATAAGGTTTAAACCAGCCTTGCATTCTAAACATAAATCTCTGCCCATTAAAGCAATGCTCGGACAAGTCTCGTCAACGTTTTGTTCCACCTTGATGAGTGATGTAGGCTACTGCTGCCCACTTGTCTAGTTAATTAGGCCATGATCTAATAGACTCCTGAAACTGATGACACTACAATACTGGCAACGTGTGTTCCCACCATCATTTTTGAACTGTTAAATGGCTGCAGCAATCTTTTTTTCTGACAGTCTTAGAGTAAGTTCAAGATACCTTTCTATAACAAAGGGGGGTATTCAGTTAGCTGTGGGGTTTACCTACCGATTAATTGCTGCCCAAAATCCCCGCCACGTGGGGAAAGGCTATACCATAAAATAGCCTTTTTCCTGCGCCAAAAAATCGTGACTCATGCTTTGGTGTTTTTTCCAGGGACTTTATCTCGCACTTCCATGAGTTGCGAGGTTCAGTCCAACTGCGGAACTCGCGTGCGGGGTAATCCCCGCTAATTGAATACCCCCCCTTAGTGCGCAATTCCATTTTACTAACAGGTTCAGGAAAGAGAGCTAGACATACAATTTATTAACTGATGTGGATACTTGGAGACTACTTTTGGCAAGAATGCTAAATTTGTTCTCAAAACCACTTTATTCAAAGCACATTTAGAAATTGTTCCTTTTACCATAAAACCTGAAGTTCTCTCATACTTCTAGCAGATGTGATTGTTACTGAGAAAATTACTACGAGTGTGAACAAAATCAGTGATACTTTATGTAGTGGTTCTAGTGTTAACACTTCCAAAACAAGACTGAGGTGTCACAAAATATTTTGCAAGGGCAATTTCTCTTTGGGCTACTTATTAACCTTTATATAGCGCCACAAAGGTTCCTCAGCACCTTACAGATAAAAAACAATGTCTTAAGGTGCCGATCAACTAGACGAGCTGAAAACTAATCCACAATTACGACTTTGTAATCGTGCAGTCGTTTGCCAGTCTGTGATGAGCCTACACTGAACGAGCATTCGTTCAGTGCAGGCTCAACAATAATCTGCAAACATGCTGAACCTGAAGATATAGTCAGGTTCACCAGCTTGTTTGCATGATGATAGATGTTGGAAACGACCAGCGGGCACATGCATCGATGGTCGTTTCTGACAAATGTGTGCGATTGCACGATAACGACGTTATCGTGCAATCGCTTGCAAACTTTGCTAGGTGGATGGGCACCTTCACAGTACAAAACATTGCAGGAGAAGTATATGGTTTATAAACAGTGCTGCAACAGCAGTTGAAATACTCAAGCAGCAGGGCAACAGAAACCAAAGGTTTGGTGCTGCTGTAAAGAGTATGGAATAGATCAGTGGTTCTCAAACTCTGTCCTCAGGACACCACACAGGTCACGTTTTCCAGGTCACTCAGCAGGTGCACAGGTGTATTCATTACTCACTGACACATTTTAAAAGATCCACAGGTGGAGCTAATTATTTCACTTGTGATTTCTGTGAGGAGACCTGGAAAACATGCACTGTTTGGGGTCCTGAGGACAGAGTTTGAGAACCTGTGGAATAGATGATAGTATAAATAGGGGAAGGAAAAGCACATGAGGGAAGAGGGCCCACCTCATGAAAGCTTACAGCCTAAAAAGAGTTCCTTCGGCTTGTAGCAGTTTGGTTATTTGGATATTCTTTACACTTACCATGGGTTCTCTTGTATGCATGTGTCTGATGTCCGCACCTAAGCGGTAAAGACCCTTATGCCAGCGTCCCCCTTACAAAACTAGATAGCAGCCCGCCTACCCTAATAGAGACAATAACACCTATCAGTATGTCCTCTACCTGAGGCTGTTCTTCCCCTGTCGAAGGGGTAGATTAGAGAGCCCATGAACTGCATTGTATGAGTGTAATAACACTCGGCGGAGACACCAGAATAGAGGAACGGTAAACAGAAGACCCCAAGTCTGATGGCATGGAGGAATACCCGCCGCCTGGAATCCAGCAAGGCACTCCCAAGATATACTATCTCCAGAGATGGAGTCAAGGAGAAAAGCTTCCAATTGATGGTCCATCCGTGGGACCAGAGAAGATCTATCCTAAAATGGATGTACTCCTGAGGATATCCAGTGACTGAGCCAGGAAAAGCACGTTGAGAGGAGCTGCCATGATACTCATGAAAATACGAGGGGCTGTGGACCTACCCTAACTGTGACACGGGAAACTAGAAGTGATACTCCTGTACAGCATACTCGGGGAAGCGCTGGTGACTGACTCGGATGGCAATATGTATATAGACAACTTGTATGTCTGAGGATACTTTAAAATCCCCTTAAGGGCCACAAATGATGGAGTGAAGCAACTCTATGTAGAACCTGAGAGGCCTCAAGTCCCTGCTAGCGCCATGGGGATGGGCTGGAACAAGTAGTCCGGTGTCTGACCAGTAAGAAGTTGGCATCGTAACCCGCACTTCCAGACGGGACTAGGAGGATGACACTGGAGGCCAGAGAGGAGCGAACGAATGCTGGCCATACATGGTAAGATTTTTTGTCCAACCACCCAAATAGTTGGTTGGCTGGAATGAAAATCTGGTAAGGTATGAAAACAAATGACAATCAGCAATTTGCTCCCAAACGCAAGAAAAAATGGACAAAATCTTGTTTGAACTAATTGTTTAGAGCAAACATTTAGCAAACTTGTCTGAACGACCATTTTAATCTATTTTATGGCATTTAGGAGCAAATTGCTGATCATCATTTACTCCCACATACATTACCAGATTTTCATTCCAACCAACCAACTACTTGGATGGTTGGACAGAAAATCTTACAGTGTATGGCCAGCATTAGTCTCCCAGAGCTGACTGTTCCGGGACGTGGCTGGGAAACCATGCTACTAGCCTAGGCGTAACTCATGGTTTCTATGTTACGAGAAAGCACAGGAAACTGACCGCCCAAGCTGGTGTCCCTCAGGTGGATGTCCACCCCAATTTGTGGCAACAGACCTGTCAGCTATCTAGTGGAACAAGGCCACCTACCTCGGGCCCATAGAGGAGAAACTAGAAGGTAGACTGTGTGGACCTGGAAAGTGCTGCAGAAGGCAGGAATGTATCTGGGCCCTACCCTTATAGTGTGTATCTTGTTCAACTTCGGACCAACCACGAGGATCTCCCCAAATACGGAAGGGTTTCAAAAGTTCTTAAGAGTCCGTGACAGTGCACCAGAAACGCAGCCAGAGGGCTTTCCTGGCCGCCATGGCAGATGTCTGCACCTAAGTGGTAAAAGACACTTATGCCAGCGTCCCCCTTACAAAACTAGGTAGCAGCCCGCCTGCCCTAATAGAGACAATAACCCCTATCAGTATGTCCTCTACCTGAGGCTGTTCTTGCCCAGCAGCCCTAGCTACCCAAGTAAATGGGAGGGATGTGCACGGACGTAGATTGTCTCAAGGAACCTATCCAGCTGCCCGGGGCAGAAGATCCACACATCATTTTGTAATTATTTATATTGGATATTGTGGAATTGCATGTTTAAACTGTATTACACAATTGTTTGTAATTGCTTTTGCTTTCTCTCCTTATGTTATTCCAAGCCCAAAAGTCAATCCTGGAAGAAATAATTATTGGGAATAACTTTTTCATTTTCTTCCTAAGCACCATATACCCAAGTAATATTTCTATATTTTAAATGTGTTTCTAAAGTTTTGGTGTAAGTTTTTTTTTAGTCTGCATTGGTGTGCACACAGTAGGATACTAATTTTAACTTGTCCTCTTAAGGTGCCCATCCACTAGACGATTAAGTTGAGCGATTGAACGATAACGATCGTTCATAGTTTGCAAAAATGTCTAAAACGACCAGCAATGCGCATGCCCGCTGGTCGTTTAGACATCTATCATCGTGCAAACATGCTGAACAACCGGACGATAACCTCAGGTTGAGCATGTTTGCAGAAGATTGATGAGCCTGCACTGAACGACTGTTCGTTCAGTGCAGGCTCATCACAGACTGACAAATGACTGCACGATTACAATGTCGTAATCGTGCAGTCGTTTTCATGTCTGCTAGTGGATGGGCACCTTTAGATTATGTGCAGTGAGAGGTTGGCAGCAACCAAGCAATCAGTGGCACAGGGTCTCTCTGGAACAACTGTGCCAGGCTGCTACCTGGTCATCACCTTCACAATGTTTTATAGACAATGGTTGTGTCCAATGAGGCATCCTTTGGGCAAAGAGTTTGCTATTCAGAGCACTTTCGTACTTAAGGAAATGTTTTTGTATTTCTCAAATGGATGTAAGAAAAGTATCTTTTTGTACTTCTCTGGAGGAACTAGACCCTCTGCTCTTTGGTGTTCTTGTTGGATATATTGTTCTGTTCTGGTCCTCTCCTCCCTCTCACTTTTTTTTTCTACCCTGCTTTTCTGGGGCTTCTAATCAAATAATTGAGGCTTCCCGGATTAGAGGATATAGAGCAGGGGCAGCCAACCCTCTCCTCAAGAGCTACTAACAGTTCACGTTTTCCAAACCACCTAGCTGGTGCACAGGTGTAGTCATTACTCAAACACATTTTAAATTATCCACATGTGGAACTAATTATTTCACTTGTGATTCTGAGAGACCTGGAAAATGTGCACTGTTGGTAGCTCTTGAGGACCAGGGTTGGCTACCACTGATAATGGAGAGTGAGGAGCTTGAACTGCATTATTATTTTTTTTTTTTTCTTGAAGTACCCATCTCCTTCCAGCTTCTCTATATACAATAATTCCATTGTCCCCTACGTACTAAGTCACGGGTTCTCAATCTCGGTCCTCAGGACCCCAAACAGTGCAGGTTTTCCAGGTCTCCTCACAGAATCACAAGTGAGATAATAGCTCCACCTGTGGATCTTTTAAAATGTGTCAGAGAGTAATGAATACACCTGTGCACCAGCTAGGTGACCTGCAAAACGGGACTTGTGGGGTCCTGAGGACAGACTTTGAGAACCACTGTACTAAGTGAAAAGGATTTAACAGAAGAACAAAACACCATTAATATAAACCACACTGCTCTTGTCTCAAAGATATTTGCATGCAGTCTTTCTGAAATTCTGCAGTAGTCTCAAACTCAATGTCAATCACCTGAGTACCTCTAGTTGCAGATCCCTCATTTGCCAACTTGCCCTAATCATCCAGTTAATTTACATTTTCCTGAATGTTGCACTTTCCAAACTTTAAGGGTACTGTCAATACATAATACTTCTTTGTAATAGTCAGGTAAATCCTTATCGCAAGCTCACAAGAATGATAATGGGGTAGATGTATTATAGCGGCACTTAACGTGCCGCTATAACGCTTCCCCTCTTTACCGAAGCGAAGCAGGAAGCACTACCGATGAGATGTATAAACATCTCATCGGCCGGAGAGGGGGAGTGTTAACTCCCCCCTCCGGCGCTACCCGCTAGAGACAGCAGCGCATCAGCCTAGTGCTGATGCGTTGTGTCTCTGTCCCGGCCGGCTCCACTGAGCATGCGCGGGATCTCGCAAGTATCGCGAGATCCCCGCGTGGAGCCGGCAGCCGCCGCAGCAGGGACAGTGCTGTCCCTGCTGTGGGGATAGGCTAGCGCCAGGCTGTAGCTGTCGATAACGACAGCTACAGTAGGCCGAACGGTCATGCGTTATGACCGTTCGTACATGGCCCTGCCGTCGGCACTGCTATCTTGTAGATAGCAGCGCCGATAATGACAGGGGCGCATAGCGCCCGTCATTTACCGCCCAGACCCCCGATCATACATCGGGGAGAAGCGGTATCAGCGCACATAACGTGCGCTGATACCACTTCAGGGCTTCATACATCTCCCCCAATGTGTCTTGCACGTTTTCTTTAACGTACAAGTTCAGAAAGAGTACTATAAAATGGAGACAAATAAAAAAAAAATCACCTAAAACACAGTGCTTCTCAAATTCCGACACAACAGTGCATGTTTTCCAGGTCTCCTCACAGAATCACAATTTAAATAATTAGAACCACCTGTGGATCTTTTAAAATCAGTCAGTAATGAATACACCTGTGATCCAGCAAGGAGATATGGAAACCATACACTGCAAGTGTGTCACTGGGACTGGATGTGAGAAGCACTGACTGGAAAAGCCTACACCCGTTAGTAGGGTATATATAGTGGGTGATTTTAGGCTTCAGCTCCATACTACTGTACCTGCTGTAGTAATGCTCAGCGAAGTAGCAGGCCTAAAGGGTGTCCAACTGACTTGTCCGTATGATATCAGCAGTATGGGCCATGCTCTTTGCCACTGTATGGGCTATTCACAGGGCCGTAACTAGGCTGGTGCGACATGTGCGATGGCAAAGGGCAGGGGACGCTGTTCGGGCCTGACAATTTTCTGTATATAATCATTCTCACTTTTAGCTTTCTGGCCGCCCCCATTTTCTCCCTGGCCAACTCTCCAACCACCTTCAGTCACATACTCTTTTACTGTATTTAACACACACATTTCAAATACACTCAGGACTCAAACCTATCATGTCTCACATGGCAGTCAGACACCTCACACACCAGGAGCTATCAGCCCCACAATTTCTGATGGCAGCCCTGAACACAGCCATTGATTCCGACCCAGGTGTTGGCAACACACCTGGAGTAACCCTTGCCAGTGAGTACAGGTGCCGGTGCAGGGTACATACAAAGATCTCCCAGTCGCGGATATTTTTTGGCATACACACTACAAGTAGCACTATTTCTATACCTTCAGTTGGTGATCTACACTGTGCATGGCTGTTCTGATAGATAAATCCTGCTGCAGTGCAGCTTCACCAGCGCTCTCCTACATCTAGAGCTGGTGAGCTATACTGCATTATTATTGTGTATCATCATTGCAGCCATTGGTTTCAAACTGTATTTGGCCCTGACACCTGCATAGCAGTGATAAAAAAGGGATTGGTAATTCTTCATCATCGTACAGGACAAATCAGATTTGTGATGGCCATTCCCCATGAGACCATGCCCCCTTTTTTTTTTTTTTAAGAGAGGGGGGTGGGGGGGCACCAAAAAGTCTAGTTACGGCTCTGGCTATTCATAATTACATAAGGTCTACTGTTAATAGAGAACAGTTGGAGTAATGGGAGGAGGGGATCTTGTCTGCAGTCAGATCTGCCCTGAATTCTAATATATTGCAGTTAAGGCTTGTCCTTCTGATCCTGCCTCCCACTTATGGTGCCCCAGAAGCATGACTGGCAGCAAAATGTGTCAAGTCCGGGACCTCCTGCCCCTCTGCAGCCATCCTCATACAGTGTCGGTATGACTTTCCAGGCATCCCATCATACAGAGAGAGCCAGCAAACTTATTTATGTATCCAGAGATGGTTTATCCGGAAAGCTAATCCCAGGAATGAGGCGCCCCACTCGCTTTAAACTCTTCCCCTCCAGCTAATACTGCATTATATGCTGCAATAAAGAGCAGTCACTTTAATTCCTTCATACTACCGGTTAGAAAAGTCTACATACAAGTGATTTGTTTTTATGTTTTAATAGAACATTCACGAATAGCTGTGTTTCATTACACATCAATAACTCTTTACACAACTTACAAAATGGAAATGTTTATTTTAGACTCTAGCAAAGACACGGAGAAGAAGACCTTCCAAAGTTCACACAAATGATCGGTCACCGTTCTTAACAGTTGTAGCTTCCACTCTGCGCTACTCATTACATATCCACGGGTGTCCCCCCGCTTCAGTCTAATATTTAAAATATATTTACAGTGTCTACTATAAGCTGTGTGTGGTATTTAACTCCTGTTTCTCTATCAGCTTCGTCACACAGCAGATATCTGCATCCTTGGATTCAGGAAAGGGGGATGAGCTCCTAATCAGAGTCACTGTCGCTCTCGGCCTCCTTCACGTCTACGCTGAATTTGTACTCCTGGTCACAGCCCATGTAAGCGTCACTCATGAAATAAAGGGTGTAATTATGTGCCCCTGTGGCTGGAGCTACGAAATCCAACTTAACCTGGAGGGAGAAATAAAGCACGCTGTAAGTGGAGACGGTACTTGTAAGCGGCTGCATATGCAAATTATTTCACATCTTATTCAGGTTATTAAAGATTCCAATTTTAGTGTGTTGATAGTCTGTGGAATATCTTTTGAAGACCGTCAACCACTCAGAAAATACTTCCAACTAATGCACTAGGAACCAGTCACACACGGAGTCTGACGTTCTACTTCCTAGTGTTCCAATAGGCTGCATTTCATTTTTATTGGTTCAGTATCCTTTGCATTGTGTAGGCTAACTAAAGCTGCACCACCACCTAGTAAATGGGGGCTGCTACATATCGTTAGTAGTAGGCAGTGAAGAGTTGGAAACTAACCACAACATTCGCTCTGGGATTCTCGTCTGGGGCTGTAAAAGGCACAGAGGAGCCCCTGGACAAATGGCTGGATGCAACAAGCTGAGGATGGGCCAGGCCCATAACAACCCCTCACTAGAGTAAGGCAATAAGGAAAACCAAAACATATACAAATTAAAGTACCTGGATCTTATTAATTACACCAGGGGTTCCCAACCACGGTCCTCAAGGCACACTAACAGTCCAGGTTTAAGGATAGCCATACTTGAGCAAAGGTGACTTAATTAGTACCTCTTATTTTGATTTAACCATCTGTGCTCAACCATGGCTATCACTAAAACCAGGACTGTTAGTGTGCCTTGAGGACTGAGGTTGGGAATCACTGAACTACACCATGGGCACCTTTTTTTTTTTTTTTGAAGATACAAGGAAAGAAATCATGCCTGCCACAGTGCCCCCTCCTCACCTTGGCTTTCTGCTGTAGCGTCAGCCTCTTGATGGAGATCAGACTATTTGATTTAGCGTCTCCGATGACAACCCACCAGCCTTCTTCACGTTTCTGTAAAGAGAGCGTCAGCAAATGTTACATTATAGAAGCCAAACGGAGAATGAAAGGACGATTGTCCAGACTGCACAAGTAATTGCTACAATATTACTAGCAGCTGTGAACTTTCTATGCATTCGTATGTAGATGTACAGAAGGCAAGCATGACAACAGGGAGTAAATCACAAAAACATCGACCACAAACACATTAGGGGGGGGGGCGTACACCAATAAAAGAAAAAGAATTAGTAAAACTTTTTCCCCTTAAAGAATAGTGGAAAGCTTTGGTCTAAGTATAAACATACCTGGGGGAAGAGGGGAGCGATGACGGGTCCTGTAACTTCCTCCTCTCGTTCCAACTGCACAAGCACCACGACAGCTCCACCACTGCAAATAAGACATCATTATACACAGCAGACCTCAGATGTATACACAACACAAAGCACAATGATAACTGAGACAATGCACATAATCTCTTATGTGGCCGGTGACATCCGCAGCACATTAGGCCCCAGACCAGAGCACACTTGAGCATCTCAGGGCAGTATATTTCTAGTCTTCAACGCATGGGAATCACACAGCTACCCAGAGTTTTGTAATTCTACTACGCATTGAATGGCTAAATCTTACACAACTATGTATACTCCATTCTCACCTCCGAATGGATTCCTTGTCTGCCACCTCATAGGACAGTTCAATGTTGGGATACCGGTTACAGAACCTGGCTACATCTGCCATCTGGCCATCGGAGAGCTGCAGCAGTTCTGTACGATCCTCATCCTCCATCTCCATAATATCGAATACGCTCTCCACTCCCTGCGTTACACGGGAGAAACGATTTAGCGTGTTCCACATAAACTTCTCCATGTGCAATGGATAATACTGTGAGCAAGCTACATTACATGTCTAGCAGCGCTATACGTAGTTACCTTGTCTGTGCATCGCTTGATGTGCTCAATGCCGAAGTGCGGCAACTGTTTCAGATAGGAGTCCTTAGACCACATGGCTTGGGTGACCATTTGCGCCAGTTCCATAGCAGCGAGGGCTGGGCTGAGCCAGCCATTACTGGAGAGCACATCCACACAAGCCTGGATGAGCCGGATTGCCTGGTGAAGCAGAGAGACGGACAAAAGGTGGCATTAGGTTTGGGGTATGATTAGGTGCAGATTTGCTGCATGTTACGTTGTGCTCATCTCTCACCTTGCTAAGGATCTCCTCTGTGTCTGACTGAAGCTCTGCACTCAGCTGCATGCGGGAGAGATGAGCCTGAAGCAGCAGGTTGGTCTTCACATGAGGGTCATTGAATCTGGGATTGGTAAGTTTATGGGGGACCTTCTGTGCCAGCTGATGAACGAGAAGTTGAAGACAACGTAAATCACAGCAGAATATATTTTAATCACAAACAGAGCGAGATGTATTAAAATGAATTTGCCATAACAATTCTGGAGGTTTTCTGTATCTCTTTAGGATTCCCCGTATGAATCATCGGGGTCCGCAGTGGATATCGGACATATCTGCTGTGGCCCCTCGGTGAGATGCGCGGAGATTTGGCCACATGTAGAAAGCCCCATACAAAGCATCTTCACAATTTGTTTATACAGTTTAAGCAAACTTTCTCCATAAACTCAATAAAAATCTGTCCATTGTTTTGCTATTTCTGCATCAGTTAACCATTATTACACTCCAACTCTCAATGCTGCACCAAGTCCATGCTACAGCAGCGCCCAGCCTCACCTGGCGCAGGAGGTTGTCCTCACGGTGGCGGATAGGTATGCCCTCATACTCTGCTGCATTGGAGATAATTTCAATCAATCCACGTACTTTGGTTTTAGCATTCAGGGACATGCTGAAAAGTTCTGAGGAAAAAAAGCAACAAAAAAAAAAAAAAAATTCAGATGGGAGGACATTAAGGGCTATTTTGGAGCAGGGAGCAGCAAGTTAACTTTGTTCACCTATTGTGGTGTAGTTGATGTAATAATAAGCTGCAATCATGCCCAGATTAAGAGGTGCGACATCCATTTCATCTTCAACACTGATACACTTAGACTGTTCCAAGTCACTGAGCGTCTGTTCAACCAGTTCCGACAAGTGGTCGGAGAGATGTCTGTGAGATACACCTGAGACATAGAAACGAGAGAACAAACATTTATATAACACATGGAAGGCAAACATGAACAAAGTAATCAAATGCTAGAGAATAGACAGAGCGGCAGAACGGAGACAATAGTATAATAGAAGAAAGGAATCTGACATGATAAGAACTTAAAAGCAAAGGGAATTTAAAGAGTGGGAGAGAAGGAAACACAAAAGGTCTGACATGAATAAGTGTCAACCAGAGAGGGTGACGTAATCAGCAAGAGAGACAGAATGAGGGCAAGATTTGACTGTTGCCAAGTATAGCAAGAGCTCTCCTGTGCCCACCTTGTAAGTTGTAGTAGTTGGGATTCTGAGTCATGCGCCTGTACAGGAACGTCCAGGTCAGGTAGTCCACTGCGTCCTGCTTGTTCTCTACGGTTTTGGTGACTATCTCAGCATTGAAATGGTCGTGTAAGCAGTGATCCAGGTGAGATTCCACTGGCAGAGGCTCATACAAGAATTTTTTAAAGAAATCCTGGGAAGAGTATACAAAGGAATGTTGAAAAAAATGACAAAGCAATGTGGAAACAAAGACAACAAAATAAAGGATATATAAACAGTAAAATGGAGTAGACGAGCCAGTGACGTAATGAATAGAAAGAAAACTAAAGTGCACAAAAGACTAAACAATATGAGAAATGCACAAACAAACCATAAGACCTTCAGATCTTCAATGTGGAAACGTGAGATATAATTGTATGCCTGTATAATAAAGCAGAGAAGGCCTTTTCCCTTCCTCACCTTTTTCGATCCTTGACACATAATGACGCACCGCCCTTCGTCATCCTGCAAGGGTCGGTTTGCATATCCCACCATCTGGAGAACGTCATAGATGGGATAATCCACATAGCTAGATGGAAGAGAGGACAGCAATGAGAGGAGCACAAAAAAAAAAACAAAAAAAAAACCCCTTTACAGAACTCCGCTACACGTACGCATGAATCTTTCCATTGTAATACTGAGAGTCCATGATGATGACCAGGTGAGCAGAAATGTTAAGTCCCCAACAAAGACTCCGAGAAGCTACAATCACCTGTACTGCGCCTGCCGTGGTCAGAAAGAAAACTGTGTTACCATAGGAGGAGGAGGAGGTTACTATGGTACAGGATGAGGAACTGCATGGGCGAACTAGGGAAGGTTATAAGGAGAATACAACAAAAGCATCTGGGTACCAGCATACATGACTTGTTCGTGGAGATGTGATGGGGGATGCAAAAGGGATATTTACAGCAAAAGGGCCAGACGTACAAACAGTCTTCAATCTAGCACCCTGCACCTGTCACAACCTGTGCAGTTCCTGTTTCCTGCCTGGGGGTGTCGCTTTCTTCTCTGGTGCTTCTAGCACACTCGGCTGGTGCAACAAACCACTGTGATACACACCAAAGTGTGCTGGAAACACCAGAGCAGAGAGCGACACCCCAGGCAGGAAAGTGGAACTGCAGGGGTTGTGACACGAGCAGTGTGCTAGAATGAACACTAAAACACATTCACTCTAATACAGATTGTTCATTCCTACCAGAGTTGAAGAGCTGTTCAACTATGCGCCGCTCCAAAGAGGAGAGCCCCTCGTGCAGATAGCCGACGCCGTTCAGCAGTGTCTCTTTCAATGTGCCATCGCTGAGCTTATCCAGGTATGGCGCCAGATCCTTTTCTGTGCAGTGCAGAAACCTTAGGGGAAAAGAACAGCACCAGTCGGTAACCACAGCAATTTATACAGCAACTGCCCAGTAATCCCTTCTACTCCTTTATTCACCATACCTTTGTCGCTGTACATCAGAGGCGCATGTGGTGAGTATATCAATGGCCGTGAGCCGAGTCTGCTTCCGGGATGGGACAAAGACTATAATGGGCTTCTTGGGCGAGTGCTTGACAATAGCGTGGTACACTGGCTTGGCCATGGAAAGAAGTCTGGTTTGTGTGTGGCTGATGTTAAAGCCCTAGAAGATTGAGAGAATAATTTACAAAACCAAGATCAATAAGTGAAATACAGAAAATTAACAGATCATCATGCTTCTACTTGCTTTAGCTGTGACACATAAACAAGAGCTATTCATCACAATTATATGGTGTTATAAAACTGTGCTCAAAACTTTTGCTAATGGGGCCCCAAGCATCCACATAATTTCCCGGCAAACCCAGGATAGCGTCATTTAGAAACAGAAGAAACCCACCCACCAAAAGACCAGTGTTTAAGCACCAATGTGTGCGTGCCATGCAAGGGCCAGGACTGAGCTGCTAGGCATTTACTCCTGTAGCAAAGGTGCACACGTCTGTGCCAGCCACAGGACAGATATTACAGTTACAAAGAAATAAAGCGTATACTATTCTAGCAATATAGTGTAGCCATTTACAAAGCTTGTGTGTCCATTACAGGTTTAAACTAAGTACTACACTGACTATACATATCCAACTGGAACAGAAGCATGTCACTAACACCACATCTGTCCCATCCCATTAGAACTCCCATAGGTGACACTTTTACCCATAGAGGATACTTACACTCATAATGCTGAATAGAAAAATCATTGAAGACAGGAATACAGCAGCAGAGTAGAAGTACATTACCACTCATTAACATTATTATACAGACCTGTATGTGTAGCTCCAGGGGCACTGGTCTCACATTGGGATGGAAGTTAAAGGTGGACGTGGCACTGCATCCTAACCAGTGCGCCACATCTTTGGCATTGGAGAGAGAGGAGCTGAGGGCCACAATGCGGATGGGCCTCTCGATCTGGGAGGAAATGTAACGCATACGGGAGCAGATGACCTCCAGCACAGGCTATGGGGATACAAGAAGACGACACATAAATGAGCCAGCATACAACTAAATCAATCTTCACCGAGACCCATAAAAGGGAACAATGAGATACAGCACACAACAAAGATGTAGTAAGAACGTGGTTCATAAAACTAAAGTGCTTCTCCGGCAATGGAACAACCCCGGGATCTACTCACCCCGTTGCCTCCACCAATGAGATGAGTCTCATCCACGATGAACAGGCTGACATTCTGCACGTTTTTACGCTGCTTCCAACGTCGGGACAAAATGTCCCACTTCTCTGGTGTGCTGATGATAATATTCCCTTTTCCCAGCAGTTTCAGGTCGGTGCTGGTTTCACCAGTCAGCAGGACAACTTTCTTATACAGCCTGTCCTGGAACTTCTCAAACCAGTCCATAAAGACCTACACTCGGAATACAGGGTTAGAAGAGCGCGTTAGAACACACTGGTCACACGGATTCCTCTCCAACAGCTCTCAACATCTCACACGCTACTGTACCAACTATACGTAATGATTTGAATGTTACAAAGCCATGAAGTAAAACCCACTTCATAATTATCTCAGACGCTACTAGTTAAAGAGTTATTTGTGCCGGTGGCAACATGTTGCTAATATTACGGCTCTATAGCAGGTGTGGGCAATAAGTGGCTGTGGGACTACACATACCAGCATGCCCTGCCATTGTTTTGTTAAACATGTAACAGAATTTCATGATGTGAACACCATTTAGAGTGACAATTATTTGACCCATCATAAATGACTATTTGCCCTGTCAGCATTCCATTAAAATTGGCATGATAATATAATAACATTGGTCTATTAATCTAAACACTCACTAATTTTGCTAAAATAGTCAGAAAATAATATTGCCCCCATTAGTTTATTAAGGTTTTTAACACCTTATTCAATACGTAATGATTGCCCATATAATAATCGTATTGCGTGTCATCATCTTCTAGTTGCCCAAATAGCTCAGACAGCAAGGAGAGCTCTTCCATCACATCCAAATCATTTTTCTGGTTTGTATCCCATTGTTTTTTTGGTGGTCTGCGAAAACGAAGCTTGATAAATATGGTGGTTTCTATTCTTTATATGTGAAAAATCAGGACGCCGATATATAATGGGAGATTTTGAAACAGTGGTTTAGTGATAGGTATTGCCTTTAGTCAAAAACAAACAAAATGCTGCTCTGTCCATTGTGATGGGGTTTCCGCTAGGTAAGGATGTTATGCTGTCCAAAAGACAGGCACCGAACACATGCAGGTTTGCTTGGAATCAGGTATTCCTGATATTACACTGTATAGAGGTGAGGAGTAACAGCTGGTTCCTTCCACTACTTTCCTCAGTTAGAGGTGTTTCCTATACAGAAGGAAAGATTAGAACAAGATTCTTTCCCAGCCCCCATTTTGGCCAGTTTGAACCTCAAGACCCTGAACACTACTCTGGTGGACAAATTCAAAATTAAATGTTGAGATCTGACATATATGGCTTGAATCCAAATTAGTTCAGTGTGTCCAAGTACATTTGGGGATGTTTACACTAGTTCAAATCTGGAGGGTTGGGACTGTGGTGCAGTCCGAACTTGCAGTTTATTTTTTCTGTCTTCCACTACAGGGTGGAAAACATGCTGGGAGTTTTCAAAAAGATCTTGGCAGCCAGGACGGCCATACTGAGGTCCCAAAGGGGCGAACAATTTTCTATAACCTGTGCAATCTCTTGATCAGCCTTGCTTCTAGCTCTTGTGTGAGAGACACCATAAATTTTTTGATTTGTGAGCAACTCGTGTCTCTTGAAGTTAGTTTTCTTCATGGTTGTTCTACTTTCAACTGTAGAGAGTACTCAACAGGAACATGGGCTTGTTTCCAGTTCTTAAATGTCTGAGGGCTACCACAGTTGTGTGTTCCTATGCTTGAGGGTCTTCATAAAGTTGGTCTTGACCTTCGAGATGGCTCCAGAAGTTTATGTGTGGAGGTTCTACATCAAGACCCTATCGAAATGGAATATGTTTAATCATATTTTGAAAAGGCTGTCTTCCTCAGTCATCAATTTCTCCCCTTGTGGGATGAGTGTTGCCAACTATCTTAGGGTCACCTTCTCCAACAGGATCTTCTATTGGGCAGCAACAGAATATTCCAACACTCTTTATATTGTTTTCTGGTTTAATAAAACTAGTCGTTGGCAGATTCAAGTTCACGCAGATTGAACCATGATTTCACCATTAGTGTTGCTCAGTGTGTGGGGCCTGGTCTTCAGTTCTCTTTTAAAGGAAGTTTGCACTTTCAAGGACGTTCATAGAATTCTTTGGCCGAGAGTTTGCAAGAATACCTCTATTCTCCTACAGCAAATTGCACCTTGAAACTTATTCTGGTCTTTAAACAATAATCCTTCTTCTTGATCTCAACTCTTCATGAGGATCAGAATGTTCTTCACACTACACCTTCTTTCAGCCAATGTTGGTATCATGATTAGCCTACTATTCGGATATTAGGATCTATGCTTGCTTCGTGACTCCTGCAGTGGAAGAGGGTTCTCGTCACTTTCAGCACTCTTCTCACATTTGTTGTTTTTGAGACTCTACATTTATGCCTAGAGGCCTCCTGTGCCTCAGGGGTCTTCTGTCCTTTGGGTAATTACGGATATACATGGAGAACACCCTGACTTAGGTCATATTACTGCTAGGTAGCTTGCTTTGGTCTTTCAATACACTCACAATATTGGGCTAGCCGCTCTGGTTACATTAGTGGTGCAGTATAGAAGATCAGTAAGTGCATATTGGTTGGTATAGTACGTGATATTGTCTAAGCCATTGGTTCCCAAACTGTGCACCATGGCACCCCCTGGGATGCCTCGGGACACTTGCAGGAGTGCCCCCCTCTTAGGAGCAGCTTCCATGAAATGAATGAGGAGACTGAATTTTTGTACTTGTGGCAAATCCTTTACTCCAATTTCTTTGGAGGACACTGCATGTCAATTATTTTTGTTAGGATGCCTATGTTTATAGGTGTAGCTTGTTTTTCCCTCTTGTGCTTGTTTCTCTATATCCTGTATGTGATGTTCCCTGTAAGGGAGATGGGGGACAGGGAGTGGGTGGGGATGTTTAGGAGGAGGAATTAAACATCTTAGAGGAGGCGTTAAACATTTTGAAGAATTAAAGTGCAAAACTCCTGATCTCAGTCCTCTATACACCAGGGTATTCAGTGTCCCTCAATGGATCAAGACAAAAGAATTTGACATAAAAACACAAAAATCAATCCCAGTTTTAGGTGCATTTCTTCTTCAGGTACAATAGAGGACAGCTGTGCAGCCGGAGGGGCGAGAAGTCTATTTTACAGTTTTGTTTTTTTAAACTGAAAGTAGGAGGATATTTAGCCACAGTGCCAGGGATGCTTAATGCCAGAGGTCAGTCTGTAAATGCTAAAAGATGAAGATCTTTTAGCATTTACAGAGATGTGTGGCCCTGCATTTGTATGCATGCTGCTGTATACACAAGCTAAAAGCGCTTCCGTGGAAGAGAAGATGTGCTATTAGCATAGATTTCCATAAATGAATCACATCTAACAGCTGACAATTACAGCTAATGAAGGCACAAAAAGGAGTAATGGAATAATGCAGCAGTGTGAGTGTGTGTGTGGGTGGAGGAAGCATTACGTGTGCAGCTTTTCCAGGACCACCTTTAACACAAATCAGAAAACTAATTACTGCGAGAAACAAAGTCAGATTCTCGCTGTTGGCAGAGACATCACATAAATTCAGAAACTGAAGACAGGACTAGAAAGATTAACATATGGGAGACAGACAAGTGAGAGAGAAGTGTCTGGCAGAACGTGCTAAGAATCACCAAAAGTGCTTAGAGAACTCAACAATCAGAAAGCCAGAACACGACTAGCATGACCTGTCACAGAGAGCTGGGAAAACATTTCAGACACATTTGAAAAGGGTGCAATTCACAAAGAAGTCTTTAACACAAAAGGCCATGACATTGTCACAATGAGACTTGCAGCTCTGGGGGAGTTAAGAACAATAAAGTTGACGAAAAAAAAAAAAAATACAGTGAAGAAATCTAAAAAGGAAACAGTGATAGGAGCTTTGACAGATACAGTGATATTAGGATGCATTACATAAGGTGTGTGGGATGCATACAGGACAGTGACGGGAATGGTCATAGGATGTAAATATCATACCTGTTCAGCTAGCGCCTCCATGGGAGTTATATAAACACAGCGCCCCTCCGAGTTCTGCAGGAGCATACGGAGAATTGCAAACTCTGCACAAATAGTCTTCCCACTGCCAGTGGGAGCCCCAACAAAGACGTTGTCATCACTGTTATATACCGTATTGAAGACTGGAGGAAGAAAAACGATGGGAAGCATTAAAAAAAAAAAACAACGAACATCACGAACAGATTATGTTCCATAATTTATACGGGATGCGGTCAATGGCCCGACAGTTGGGATGCCGGCGCCGGAATCCCGACAGCGGTCAGAATCCTGACGCCGGCATCACGACGGTAAGTTCTAGGGTTAGGTCGCAGAGGTTCCCAGATGCGGTCCTCAAGGCTCCCCAACAGCTCAGGTTTTAGAGATATCCATGGTTAAGCAGAGGTGATTAAATCGACTGAGGTACTAATCAAATCTCACCTGTGCTCAACCACGGATATCTCTAAAACCTGAACTGTTGGGGAGCCTTGAGGGCTGTGATTGGGAACCTCTGAGTTAGGGTCAGGCATCGGGAAGGGGGGGGGGGGGATGAATTTCTCAGGCTTTGTAGCTTACAGATGTGTCTTCTTGGTCTAGTTAGGCTTCTTGATCAGCTAGGGAGATTAAGCTATCCTATTACATCAGAGGATCCCAAACTCCGCCATTACAGTCCACAATTTAAGGATATCCATGATTGAGCACAGGTAACTTAATTAGTACCTCAGTCAATTTGGTTTAACCACCTGGACTCAAGCATGGACACCCTTAAAACATGGACTGTAATGGCGGAGAAGCTCTGTATTACATGCATCAAAGTGCTACAACCATGACAGCAGAATTTTACATTTCTGTATCTTAATTCAGACATAAGTCAAAACTATTCGATTAGTCGGAGGAGAACATTCCAACTGCTCCCAAGTCCTAAAGTCAGGGTCACACTGCATATAAAGGGATCACATTATAATCATTATTAACATGTACAAAGTTTACTCGAGAGAAATGTGCGCATAAATATTCAGAGAACTGACAGGTGTGTTTTTAACAGCTCAAAGAAACTAATCGAGTTAATTATAAAAGAGAATTATCTAAAAGCTTTAGTCTGAGTGAAGATGTTAAGAACATTTCATTTGTAACTTTAACAAACAGCATCACATAAATCTGTAACTGATCCCATTAAGTCAAAAATTTACTCAGCTTATAAAAACCACCCACGGGTACAGCTAAATATCTCCTTTACATGAAAGAACAGGCAACAGTAAACAATAGAGAAACAAGCGTAGGCATCTCTGAGGTTTAGTCTGGGATCTGAAAAGTGAGAATATTAATCAGTTTGTGGCTCCACTCATCACCAGTCTATATCCCAGCGTATTCACTCCAGTGTCCCCTAGTGGATGAAGGAGAAATTCAATGAAACAGAACAGCAGGGTCCAAGAAAACACTACAATTCCCTTCACCTTGGGTCTGGATAGGGTTGAAGAAAGGGAACTTGTCCTGGTACAGGCTCTCGAAGGCGCTGTTTCTCAGAGCAGAGACAGGCAGTGGCTGCAGATCCAGAAGTTCGGTGGGTGGGGGGTATTTCTCAGGCAGGATTAGGTGACGGAAGGAGACCGGTAGCTGTGTCTCACAGGCTGCAAAAATACAATGCAGAGAGGTAACACTGAGCGCCCCTCTCATTTACGCTGTAGTTCTCCTTTTTAAAGTGCAACTAAAGTTAAAATGTTTTTTTTTTTTTTGCTTTGCTTTATTCTTTAGATGGTTCTGGTCTGTGGGGCTTGGGCAGAAAGGAAACAGTGTTGCTCAGTAGGTTAGGAACATGGAAAAGGAACAAGTTAACACTTTTAGAACATTTAAAGTCAACTAATTTCCTATATTGCCAGTGTCCCAGAACAGGGGGATTGATAAATATTTGTAAACAGAAAATAATGTGGGGTTTAAATAAGTAAAACAACCACTGCTGCAGCATACTTACACAGCCAGCGGTCAGAGACCACCCGAATGAAGTACTGTGGGGGAAGGGGCTCAAACACCGGCACGAAGAAGGTGACGAGATGCTCGTCCTGAGCATATTTCGCTTTGAGAAGGAAATATTCATGGTGCAAAATCACTTCACTGTCCACATCTTCCACAAGGATCCAGAAAGCCTCAGAAGAGCCATGGACCTAAGGATAAAAAAATAAGCCTTTTAAAAAACTAATAATTAAATAACACTAAATATTTAAACAGAATAAATGTAATTGTACTAGAAAGTTAATACAAACATGACTGTTAAAACAGGATTTTGGTACTTACCGTTAAATCCATTTCTCCGATTCCACAGGGGACACTGGAGCTTCATGACAGTGGGGTATAGACGGTGGGTTGAGTTGAGCCTGGCACTTTAAAAATCTACAAGTGTGACTGGCTCCTCCCCCTCTATGCCCCATCAACCCCAGTTTTAAAGAACTGAGCCCGAGAGGAGACGGAGAACAGACTGAAGAACAGAGAAGGAGAACAGGAAAAGAAACATCCAACATACTGACACACTGCAAGAACACAGCAGGCTGCAGGGATAAACAGTCACACAATAAAAACAGACAAAACTGCAACAGAACTGAAGCAGAACAAGCAACTGAGAACAGGCAAGAAGCACTGGGTGGGCGTCCAGTGTCCCCTGTGGAATCGGAGAAATGGATTTAACGGTAAGTACCAAAATCCTGTTTTCTCCTTCATCCACTAGGGGACACTGGAGCTTCATGACAGTGGGGACGTCCCAAAGCTACCCTCCTGGGGGGGGAGAGTGCTGAACGCCCTGCAAGACACTACGACCAAAATTTGAAGCAGAAGCCGCAAAAGTGTGAAATCTGTAGAAACGTACAAAAGTATGAACAGAAGACCACGTCGCTGCCCTACAAAGCTGTGAAGCCGAGACACCTCTACGTGCCGCCCAAGAAGTACCCACAGAGCGCGTAGAATGCGCAGAAATGGATACCGGCGGTGGTCGAGCAGAAGCAACATATGCCTGACGAATAGTCAGACGAATCCACCTGGCCAAAGTTTGTTTAGACGCAGGCCAGCCACGCCGATTAGCATCATAAAGGACGAATAGAGCCTCTGATTTACGTAGCCCCTCAGTACGGGACACATAAATGCGAAGTGCCCGAACCACATCCAAGGAGTGAGAATCCCCAGAAGAGTCCGACAACGCTGGCACTACAATCGGCTGATTCAGATGAAAACCCGAGACCACCTTGGGCAAAAAGGAAGGCCGGGTACGAAGTTCCGCCCGATCTTCGTGAAAAATCAAGTAAGGGGAACGGCAGGACAAGGCTCCAAGTTCAGACACACGTCTGGCCGAAGCCAGGGCCAATAAAAGGATCATCTTCCAAGTCAAATACTTCAATTCCACCTCCTGCAAAGGCTCAAAGGTGGATGACTGAAGAAAAGATAAAACAAGATTCAGGTCCCAAGGAGCCGTGGGTGGCACAAAGGGGGGCTGAATTCTAAGAACCCCTTGAAAAAAGGTCTGAACCTCCGGAATCAGAGCTAGGCGACGCTGGAAAAAAATAGAAAGAGCAGAAATCTGCACTTTAAGCGATCCCAAGCGTAACCCCGCATCGAGGCCTTTTTGAAGAAAAAGAAGACGACGTGGTAAATGAAAAGAGGAAGTGGAGGATCCACGACCTTCACACCAGGAGATATAAGCCCTCCAAATGCGATGATGTTACCGGTTTTCTAGCCCTAAGCATGGTAGGAATGACCGACCTAGGAACTCCATGGCTTCTTAGGATGGCGGTCTCAATAGCCACGCCGTTAAACGAAGCCGCCGTAAATCCGGGTACACACATGGACCCTGTTGTAGAAGGTCCGATCGTAGCGGATGAGGCCAAGGTTCGTCTGCCAGAAGGAATAAAAGATCGGAGTACCAAACCCGACGAGGCCAATCCGGAGCCACTAGGATGACGGTGGACGACTCTCGTTTGATCCGCTTGAAAATCCGAGAGAGGAGCGGAAACGGTGGGAACAGGTACACAAGGCTGTATGGCCAAGGGATCAGTAAAGCATCCGCTCCCACCGCTGCCGGATCCATGGTCCTGGAGCAGTAAAGGGGTAGTTGATGATTTATCCGAGATGCCATCAGGTCTATCTGTGGCTTCCCCCATCTGCAAACCAGTTGATGAAAGACCTCGGGATGAAGGGACCACTCCCCGGGATGAAGATCCTGACGACTGAGGTAGTCCGCTTCCCAGTTGTCGACCCCCGGAATAAACACTGCGGAAATGACCTCTACGTGTCTTTCTGCCCACAGAAGGATGCGACTGGCTTCTCTCATTGCCATCCGACTGCGGGTTCCCCCTTGGCGATTTATGTATGCCACTGCCGTGGCGTTGTCGGATTGTATCCGAACCGGAAGTCCTCGTAACAGAGGAGCAGCCTGTATCAAAGCTCTGTAGACTGCCCGCAGTTCGAGAACATTGATTGGTAAGAGGGACTCCTGCTGCGACCAAAGCCCCTGGAAGTGATTGTCCAGAACCACCGCTCCCCATCCGCGGAGGCTGGCGTCCGTGGTGACCAAGGTCCAATTCCAAATTCCGAAGCGGCGACCCGCTAACAGATGCTCCGTCCGAAGCCACCAGAGCAAGGATATGCGGGTCCGGGGAGACAGACGCACCAGCCGATGCATCTGTAGGTGGGACCCGGACCACTGAGACAGAAGATCCAGTTGAAATATTCTGGAGTGAAATCTGCCGAATTGGATGGCCTCGAAGGAAGCCACCATTTTCCCCAGGAGACGGATGCAAAGATGCACAGATACTTTCCTGGGTCTGAGCACTAGACGAACCAGCTCCTGTATGGCTATGGCCTTGTCCCTTGGCAAGAATATACGAAGCAGAACAGTGTCTAGAATCATTCCTAGGAACTGAAGTCGGCCGGAGAAGTGCACCTTGATATCTATCGACACCAGAAACTCTTCTGCCTCTAGTCCCGCAATGACAGAATGGAGAGATTCCATCTTGAACCTGTGAAATGAAAGATACTGGTTCAATGATTTCAGATTCAGAATGGGTCTGACTGACCCATCTGGTTTCGGAACCACAAAAAGGTTTGAGTAAAACCCTTGTTGCCTTTGTGCAGTGGGAACCGCCACAAGGACCTCGGCCAGCAAAAGTTTCTCGATCGCTTGACGCAAAATTAGTTGCTTCAAGGGATCGACGGGCAAACCTGTTGTAAAATAACGCCGAGGAGGAGTGAAAGCGAACTCGATCTTGTACCCCTGAGATACCAGATTTCTAACCCAAGTGTCTGGAGAAGTCCGTCTCCAAACCTCCGAGAAACGCTGGAGGCGTGCCCCCACCTTCGGATTTCCGAGATGGGATGGGAGCCCGTCATGCCACAGGCTTGTCTGCTGGCTTGGGATCTGGACGGCGGCCAATATTTGTTTGACGTCCTCTAGTACGGCCTCCTCGTCCCGCTGAAGACGAACCTCGCGATCGTCCCTGAAATCTTGCCGATGCTCGAAAGGAACGAAAGGAAGGTCCCCTAAACGAGCGACGCGGAGGAGGTGCTGATGAAGGTAGAAAAGTACTCTTACCTCCAGTGGCCAGCGAGATCCATTTGTCCAGCTCTGGACCAAATAAAATATCGCCTGTGAAAGGAAGAGCTTCCACTGCTCTTTTTGACTCCGCATCCGCTTGCCAGGCACGAAGCCAAAGTGCCCGGCGAGCAGAGACCGCCGAAGCAGAAATCCTAGCGCCTACCTGGCCGATATCTCTGGAGGCGTCTCCTAAGTATACAGCAGACTCCTGAATATGTTCTGCCAAGGTAATCAGATCTGCCCGCGGAGTGCTGGATCTAAGACCCTCAGTCAATTGTTCCGCCCACTTTTCCACAGCCTTGTTGACCCAAGATCCTACCAAGCCCGGCCGGAGAAGTGCACCTGCGGCCGTATAAATGGATTTCAAAGTGGTTTCTAATCTCCGCTCTGAGGTTTCCTTCAATGTAGTAGCTCCTGGAACAGGTAACGTGGTCTTCTTTGACAACCGAGAAACCGAAGAATCCACAGGTGGCGGGGTCTCCCACCTCTTCTTATTTTCCGCAGGAAATGGGTAAAGAGAGAAGAAACGCTTAGGAATCTGGAATTTACGGTCCGGATTCTGCCAGGCTGCCGTCATCTGTTCATCCAACTGGAGAGAAACAGGGAATGTGACGGCCATCTTCTGTGACCTGGCAAATAAGGAGTCTTCTAACGATTCTGGAGCTTCCTGGCCAGAAATCTTAAGAACTTCCCTTACCGCTAGAATGAGTGCGTCAATACCTTGCAATGCCTCAGGTTCTTGTGAGTAAGTCTCTACGTCTGATTCGTCCAGCATCTCCCCTTCCTCCTGAGACGAGTGATCCGCTGCCGAATCCTCATCCGACTGGAGAACCGCCGGAAGAGCCCTCTTTTTAGATGAGCGACTTACCGTAGCTTCAGGAGCTTTAGACGCAGAACCCATCGCTTGAGCAAGGCTATTCACCGAGCGGACTAAATTCTGAGCCCACGCTGGTTCTGCTAGAAAAGAAGGGTGAGATGTGCCAGGTAGATCTCTGGCAGACTCCCGTTCCCTACGGGAAGCGGCTAATTCAGAAGAAAGGTCCGCCATGACCCCGGCCAAACTATTTATGAAGGAGGGAGTGACAGACTGCGTGTTAGCACTGTCTGCTTCACATGTCTCGCACAGGGAAGACCCTTCGGAGCGAGCATGGGTAAACTTCTTCCTGCACTTAGTGCAGGCAAACAGCTTTTGTGATGCAGTTTTTTCTGTCCTGGATGTCATCATGTACTCACAGACAAGCACCACATACAATTCAGGAATGCAGAAGAAGTATAGGGAGAAGCAGAATTACAATAATAATGCTACTCAAGTATGGGAGCAGACAGAGCAATAAGGGAGGAGCAGAATTTCAATAATAATGCTACTCATATTGCATGCAGAGCAGTATAGGAGGAGCAGAATTTCAAGAATAATGCAACTCAGTAACAGGGGCAGACAGGCATATAAGGGAGGAGCAATCAATAGGACCAGAAAGTAGTTAAAACCACCCTCTGTATTTACAGACCCCCTGTAGATGCTCTCAGTCTTTGATCTGCTCCTCTCCCCCTCCGCTCAGTGCCTGCAGTCTGAGGCGCCACTCCCGTTCAGAGCGCGCCAAACTAGCCCAGGCAGTGAAGGAGGAAGAGGAGGAGGGACCCATAAGCTCCTCCTCCTAATGGCCGCCGCTTTGTATGCGCGCGGCATACACTTATACAGTGGGACGTTACTCTCTGTCCCCACACTGACAGCGGGGGCCAGCGGCACGACCGCCGCCAGTGATAACCGTGCCGGTGCCTTTTACACAAGCACCGGCACGCAGAGGCAGGACCGCTGTGAGCGCGCCTACCTAACAGCCAGCGCCGGTGTTCTATCACAACACCAGCGTGGCAACTGACAGCGGGGGCTGACAGCCGCGCGTTTCA
Organism: Taudactylus pleione; assembly: GCA_031769625.1. Classification (NCBI taxonomy): domain Eukaryota; kingdom Metazoa; phylum Chordata; class Amphibia; order Anura; family Myobatrachidae; genus Taudactylus; species Taudactylus pleione. Next base: position 185,460 of record JAUIMM010000104.1, on the reverse strand, counting down.
GACCCAGCAGTTATTTTCACCTCTCCTGCTAGTCAGGAGAGCTGTGCTACTCACCGGGCTGCTGCGGCCAGAGCGCTGGGCAGTGAGGGGAGAGCGGGGACCCGGACACAAGCCAGTGGTAGCTGTGGCGGGCCCCGCTGAGTCTGATGACTCCTAACTGCCTAAAGCAGCCTCCCCTCCATAGGGTGACCGGACACAGGCTGCAGTAGCCGTGTGGTCCCCTCTCTGGCGGCTCCCACGATGCAGGCAGACTGTCACAGCTAACAGTCTGCCTGTCCTCTTGTGACTTTGATTCACTTTTCTATATAAAATTAATATAAGGGCTGGAGACAGCCCCTGTGCACCGGCTCTACTCGGGCACATTCTAAAAACTGGGGTTGATGGGGCATAGAGGGGGAGGAGCCAGTCACACTTGTAGATTTTTAAAGTGCCAGGCTCAACTCAACCCACCGTCTATACCCCACTGTCATGAAGCTCCAGTGTCCCCTAGTGGATGAAGGAGAAATACTGAACACATATACGCCAACACAACCACCATAAAGAACCAAGTACAGATTTCCTTTCAAAGATAAACATTGGAGAATTTTGCCTATAGTAGACAACTATAGGGTAGTGGTAAGTGTGAGCTAAGAGGTGACACATTACGGCTATTATGCAGGATTCCAGTGTGTGTTTTTGTTAGGAGCATACAGAACTGCAGACAGTGTCATCTCCCTGGCAAGTCCACTGAACAGAACATTTTAAAAATAATTTCTGCAAAAGTAGCCTATATGTACAGCTTAAATCCTTCACTGGTTATACTGCACCTACACCTATACTGGCAGCACTCTATAAACCTACAAAGTATCACTATATGGTAGAATGAATCTTTGGCTGGGTGTAAAAGGAAAGTGTTTTACGCCCTAGTTCTGTGCTTAGATAATAATAGCACTTGACACTAGATGGCGGTGTTGCTCACCTTCTCATCCCACTGGAAGTCAGGTGTTATGGTCAGTTCCACTTTTAATGTGGAACGAGTGATGGGCTGCAAGTGCACGGACAGGTGCAGCTTAGGGAATAAGTGCACATATTTATGGATGGTTTTCCCCATCTTGGGCATGCGGATTAGCTCACCTGTGGAAGAAGAAACATTGCAAAAAAGGAGAAAATTAGCACTCAGACAAGTGGAGAATAAAGTGGATGGAGAAGGCACAGGCCAATAAAATATTGAAGGAGACGAAATAAAGATGCACAGGAATAAACACAGCAGATTTTACAGCCCAGGGCATGGTCATCAGGACCTGCCAATCTCACTACTGCTGGAATGAATGGGCAGATAACGGGCCAATGAGGTAAAGCAGGGAGAAGTGATCATTGAGGTTACATGGCAGAAAGTCAGACGTGTATAACCATGTAAGTAATACTATCTGCCTACATGAAACCGGAAAACTCCCCAATCTGGAAGCAGCAGATGTGCTCACCTATCTCATTGTGATTTAAGTCATACAGACGTTCAAATGGAAAGTTCTTCTTTTCAATCTTCTTCACCACTTCCTCTGGGAGCTTCTTAAACTGCCGGAGCGGACACATGGACTGCCACCTGTAGGCAGAGGACACAGCTCAGAGGCGTGGATGGAAGACGGTGCAGGAATAACAGGACATACACTGTGGGACTTACATCCTCTTATCTATCATCTTGCAGAGATTCAAAGTCTTGTCTGTGAGCTGGGCCCATCCTCTGTTCAACACAACTTCAAATATTGCTCGCATGAGGCGTCCCGCTGACTAAAGAGACAAAATAATGTTACTGGATACAGCGGTGAGCATGGTCTATATACTGCAAAGACATTAACTCATTCTATTCACCCATTGGTGAATGCAGTAACCACATAATTCTGAGTAGGGGACATTAACCCCTATGAATGTGGTATATTTAAGTCGACATTCCTAACGCCGACATGGACATATCGAATGTTGACATTCTGACTGCATACCTTGACTATGGGCAAAGTGTCTACAGTATGGATGGTATTCATAGCAAACACAGGAGTGTACTATGATACTAGTACTATCATTCATCAACCCTGCTAGGATTCACTAGCACAAGTTAACTGAATACAAATGGCCATGTAGCTTATTAACACCAAGTCCAAGTTAAATGAATGCTCAGTTTACAGATACCTTAAAAACAGCACAGGCTGAAAGGACTACTGGCACATCATACACAGCCTGAGCCTAGACAGCACTATTACCACATTTCATTTTGATGCCAACAAATGAAGGACGTGGTCTGACCACAAACCTTGAATGACTAGTTTACGATAAAACATGAACACTGTAAATGACATACAGCATGCACAGCTTACTGTACCTGTGTGACATACACCATGTCAGCCATCAATGCAAACCCTTCCAATTTCAGCTGGGAGATGAAGGCTTGGAGTAAGACATTGATCTGCAGAGAGGACAGAACGTAGTCATTACATAAGGAGAAGGGTGAACCCAGTAATGTATCCCAACAAATACTAATAGAGGACTCACTTTAGCACTTGGCTCCTCTATACTCTCCTTCACAGGAATCGGTACTCTCTCCAGTAGTTTCTGCAGCTCTAGTTTCTCTTCCTGAAAGGGGAATTCAAATTGCGGTGCCCGTTAGTGGTCATATACAAAACACAAAGGTTTTCTTACTTTACCTGCATAACTCCCTCCCCAGCACATACATATACCTACCCCCATATAATGTCATCTATTACTGTGCAGGACCCCTCCCAGCACCCACCTCTCTGACTGTGATGTTCTTGAACTCTGAAGACAAGGAGAACACGCGGAACAGTTCTATCTCGCTGAGCGTTGGCTTTAGGAGCTGGTTGTAAGTCTGTACAGAGTCATTAGTGATGTAATAGTGGCTGGCAATACGGCCCAATTCGGTCACCTAGAAAAGAATACACATTTATTAGAGACAAAAAGCCACATTCTACCACAAAAGCTCACAGAGCGCTCGGTTAGTGTCATGTTACCTGGAAATTACCAGTCTTCTTATCATACTTCAGCAAATTGTTCTTGTCCAACATAAGAGCTGCTGTGTGGATCAAGTCCAGGCGTCTCTGCTCCAGTAATGGGTCAGATTTGAGGTCATCATGAGAAATCCCATAGAGGTTGGGGGAGCGCAACATACGTATATATAGGTAGGTGTAACCCAGCCAGTTCACAGCATCCTAACAAATAATCATCAGGTTATGTGTGTAGGAAAAAACATTTCTTGCTCATCACAGACTTCTTTGTTAAGCATGACCTATTAACCAATTAACTGACGTGGTCGTATGGGATGCGAACGCAGCCAGCTGTGCTTCCGCTGACAAGATGCGACCGCACCACCCCGCTGATTTTATGTGCATAACGGGATCTCCTCTGACTACCCTACGGACCTGGCAATTTTTGACCGGTTTTGCCAGACAAACGGTCAGTGAAGTGGTTATAGGTCTGGTCTCATTCATTAGTCAAGTATATGATACGGGACAAATGCAACCTCCATATTGCATCACCATCCCCTTATACTACTCTGTGCCCCTTTCCACATGCCTAAGTGACCTTGTGTACAAAAGGCAGCCATACAGCATCAAGATACCTTTGCATTCTGCACATTGCCCAGGACCACCTCTGCATTCAGCATGTCTGGGAGTTTGGCCACCATCTGGCTCTCAATGGGCAGCTGCTGATTGAGCAGAGACAGATAATACTGCAGTTCCCCATGGGATGTGATGAGGATGCCTTCACCTTTGGTGTCATACTGAGGACGCCCGGCTCTACCCAGCATCTAATGAAAAGGAAAAGAAAGCAGCTCAATAATAACATTACACACACCTTAAACTTAGAAAGATGGATAACACAATCTCAACAAAATGTAAGCCAGGATATTTAGGACAACCCTTCCAGCCCATCAGAGGAGCTTATGAAGGACACCACATCTGAGACAGGAATCATGGTCATCTTTAAATAGTTTGCTGCTCCAGTAGTTTTTCTAAAAAAAAGGGGTCAGAGGCTGGTTCCGATTTGTTGGGGATTTTCACAACTGAAAGTACTGCCTCAATAAGGCTGGCTTAGAGGAGATGATGGATTGGAAAAATGCACAGAAGTTATCTTCAGCCACAACTCATCTATAGTCGAAGCCTCCTCCTCGTTCATAAATGGGACGACCACCAAGTCACGACAAAGAGGCACACTCCTGGGGGCCACCAACAAATCTGCATCTGCCTAAATCAAGTATGTGAACCATGCAGGAGCTGGATAGACAGAGTAGCTGCAATCTAATATACAAACAGCCTATGTCAACGCTTAATGCTACTAACCTGCAGGATATCCAGGGCTCCCAGCTCGGTCCACCTGCCCTTTTCTGGGCTGTAAACCTGAGTTCCCTTGATGATAACTGTGTGAGCTGGGAGATTCACACCCCAGGCCAATGTAGCAGTGGAGACCAAGACCTGCAACACAACATACAAGAGAATATGTTAATACAAATCAATGCTTTCATCAAACCGGTGATTCCAAAAAACGCTGAGCTCACAGCAAACCACTGAAAAACCATGAACAAAAAACTCATTCCACTCTCCCATTGCTGCGTAGCATTAGAGCTATGATGTTATTCTGTACTTTACCTGAATGTGTTTGTCAGCAAACAGATCCTCCACCAGGGTTCTGTCCACACGGCTCATTCCCGCATGGTGAATGGCAAATCCATATGGCAGAAGGTCCTTCAATTCCAGGTTCTAGAGAATAAAATTGCAAATTAAACAAATACCATTACAGCAGAGACACCGAAAAGGAAAGACTCAGAAATGGGTAAGGCAATCTACCTTGCACTGCTCAGCTTCTGTACGCAGCACCTCAGTAGAGGCAGACCCCTCCCGCAGGAACAGACCCAACGTATCCTTCTCCAGGCACATGTCTCTGATGGCACGAGAAGTTTTGCCAGTCTCTTTTCTGGAATGCACAAAAACCAGCACCTGGGAATAGAACGAGCGTAGTCCAGATAATCAGCTAGGGTTAGGCTACTTTGTACAACAGAAGTTGAAAGAAGAAAATTAAATGCCCATTATTATGTATTTGAGGTAATTTTTTAAGTTGTCACTAGTTATGAGAACTATGGGTGAAGATTATTTTTATTTTTTAATTCACATTCAGTATACAAACCTGGTTTTTCCCAGCATGCTCCATAATCTTCTCATACACAATCTCATTCATGATCTGGAAACGTTTTATAGCCTTCTTCTCTGTGATCCCAACATACGTTTGCTCCAGAGGTACGGGGCGGAAACTAAAGAAACCAGATTAAAAACTTTGTTGGTTTTAAAAATGTTTAAACAACGCATTTTAAACGCCCAGCTCCTGCAACATCAACACAACCCCATGGGTAGCAGTGTCCTCCAGATCAGATGAAGGTAGGAGGAACTGAGGAAGCAGATAGAATCCCCGTTACAGACCAACACATATTGTATTAAGGCATACACAGCCAGACTTTGCAAGCAAATACCTGTTATCAAAATAGAAAAGTCCTTTGGCAGGATCCACACGAAGAAAGGTGGCTACGTCCTCATAGTTGGGCAAAGTGGCACTGAGACCCACCAGCCTCACATCTTCTTGAGTCATTTCAATGTTACGGATGGCTCTGGCAACTAAAGACTCCAACACAGGACCTCGGTCATCATGGAGAAGGTGGACTTCATCCTGAAAGAAACCATATTAAAGCTAGACATCAAACTTTCACATCGCTTCAGTGTCATGCTTATTTATTAAGTCTCAGCCTACGTTAATCCGTCATGGAGTTCTACCACAATCACAAAGCTCCAAGTGACGTGGAGAGTCTGCCTGTCTAACAGCTCCTCTGCTTGTGGGAACTCACCAGAATTATCAGACGAACGAGCTGAGTGTAAGTTCGCTCTCCACCTTTACGAGTGATGATATCCCACTTCTCTGGTGTACAGACAATAATTTGGGTAGCATTGATCTCCTCCTTACATAGCTGGTGATCGCCAGTCAGCTCCGCTACATTGATGCCATATGTAGACAATCTCTGTGGGGTGCAAAGTCAGTGTGAGGGACAGAAGTACAGACACACGGCTTTTGAGGTAAACAATGAAACAATTACATTTACCTTGCTGAAATTTCCCACCATTTCTTGTACCAATGATCGCATAGGTGCAATATAAATAATTTTGAAGTTGTCAACATTGATGGTGCCATCCACGTTGATGTGTTTCCCAATCTCCCGCAACATGCACATCAGAGCTACGTTGGTCTTACCGGCACCCTAAAGAAAACAATAAATTGTGATCGGAAAAGTTTGCTACAAAAACATTCAGATTAGTTTTGTGTACATTCCGGTCTGTTTATAGGCAGTTACCCTATGCATGCGTGAAACACTTGTTCTACATACATGTACAAGTGTACCACTTTACAGTTAGGGGACATTCTTATATACTACTGTTAATATTGCGCTCTACGTAGACTACTTACGGTAGGAGCACAGAGAAGCAGATTCTCATCTGTGTCTAGTGCAGCTTTATAGAGTTTGCTCTGTATCCTGTTCAAAGTTTTAAACCCATCAAATCCAGCCTGGGCATATTTTGGAAGTTTCTCCACTGGAACGAGTTGCTGGAGAGAAAGAAAAACAAAAAGAATGTAGTCTTCACATTTGCCAAACAAACAAAAGATATGGTAAGAACTTACCTTTGTTATCTCTGTTTCTACGAAGTCCATAGGGTCCACAGGGTTGACCTTGGGGTATAGCTGGATCTGGATCCACGGGCACCACGCAGTTAAAGCTTTGCTGCTCCCAGGATGCACTTGGGACCGTCCTCCTCTATACCCCGCCCCCGGCCACAGGCACCTCAGTTGGTAAGCAGCTAAGGCCGGAGGAGGAGACTAAACAGAGAGAAGGAAGACTGGAACACACAAGAAACCATACTCACAGAAATGGGAGACGGAAAACCGGTGACCAGCCACACAGCCCATTTGAAGCCAGGTGCGTCAGGGCGGGCGCCCTGTGGACTTCGTAGAAACAGAGATAACAAAGGTAAGTTCTTACCATATCTCTTGTTTTCTACTTCAGGGTCCATAGGGGGTCCACAGGGTTGACCTTGGGGATGTCCCAAAGCAGTTCAACTAAGGGCGGGGACGCTCCTGTGCTGAAAGGAGTACCCGGCGCCCAAAGGACGCATCCTGAGAGGCGAAGGTGTCAAACGCATAAAACCTCAAAAATGTTTGAATTGAAGACCAAGTGGCCGCCTTACACAGCTGAACAGCGGAGGCGCCACGTCTAGCAGCCCAAGAGGGACCCACAGAACGAGTGGAATGAGCCTTAACAGAGGCTGGCACAGGTAAACCCTCCTGTGCATAAGCCTCAAAAATAACGGAACGAAGCCAACGGGCTAACGTTTGCTTGTTGGCAGGCCAACCCCTCTTGTGAAAACCGAAGAGGAAAAACAAAGAATCCGACTTCCTAACCGAAGCAGTCCGGTCCACATAGATTCTAAGTGCCCGGACTACATCTAAGGAAGCCTCACCAGCTGAAAGATCAGGTGACTGAAAAGCTGGCACAACAAGTTCCTGATTAATGTGGAACTTTGAGACCACTTTGGGCAAAAACTCAGGACGAGTGCGGAGCATCGCTCTGTCCTGGTGAAAAATCAGAAAAGGAGGGCGACAGGAAAGCGCCCCCAATTCTGACACCCTCCTGGCAGAAGCAATAGCCAGGAGAAAAACGGTCTTAAACGTCAGCCACTTGAGCTCCACCGACTCAAGCGGCTCAAAAGGAGCACCCTGCAAGACCCGTAGTACCACCGCCAAGTCCCAAGGAGCTACCGGAGGCACGAAGGGAGGCTGGATCCTGAGAACACCTTGGAAAAAGGTGTGAACATCTGGCAGTGTAGCAATCAGTCGCTGAAACCACACGGACAAAGCAGACACATGAACCTTCAGAGAGGCCAGGCGTAAGCAGAGGTCCAAACCCGATTGAAGAAACTCCAAGATTCTGGAAACCCGGAACACCTGCGGATCATAGTTTCTGGATTCACACCACTGAAAATAAGTGCGCCACATCCTGTGGTAAATCCGCGCGGAAGCAGGCTTGCGTGCCCTAAGCATGGTACCAATGACCGAACTGGAGAAACCCCTAGACCTCAAGACGGCTGTCTCAAGAGCCACGCCGTCAAAGACAGCCGACCCAGATCCGGGTAAAGACAGGGCCCTTGAGACAACAGGTCCCGACACTGAGGAAGAAGGTACGGAGCGTCGATGGAGAAGCACCTCAGATCGGAGTACCAAGGACGTCTGGGCCACGCCGGAGCTACCAGTACGAGCGTTCCGCCGTCCTGCTTGAATTTCCGCAGAACCCGAGGAAGCAGGGATATCGGAGGAAACAGATACGCCAGGTGAAACGTCCATTTCACCGACAGTGCGTCTACCAGACAGGCGCCTGCGTCTCTTGTCCTTGACCCGTAAACGGGCAACTTGCGATTGTGACGGGAGGCCATCAAGTCAAGCTCCGGCAGCCCCCATCTGTCCACGAGTAGCTGAAACACCTCTGGGTGAAGCGACCATTCCCCGGGATGCACATCGTGACGGCTGAGAAAGTCCGCCTCCCAATTGAGGACTCCGGGAATGAAGACTGCCGAGATCGCTGGAATGTGACACTCCGCCCAAGCAAGAATGCGAGACATCTCCGATATTGCTGCCCGACTGCGAGCTCCCCCTTGGTGGTTGATGTACGCCACCGTGGTGGCGCTGTCGGACTGCACCTGAACCGCCCTTCCGTGAAGAGCGGGGCCGGATGACTGCAGGGCCCTGTATACTGCCCGCAGTTCCAGGATGTTGATGGGGAGAAGTGCTTCTTCCGCAGACCAACGACCCTGAAGCGATAATGAGCCGGTCACTGCCCCCCAACCCCGGAGACTGGCATCCGTCGTGAGCAGGACCCAGTCCGGGATCCAAAAGGGGCGCCCCTCGACCAGATGCGCTGTCTGAAGCCACCAAGCCAAAGACTGCCGAACCTCCGGGGACAACACCAGCATTTGAGAGCGGATCCGGTGAGGTAACCCGTTCCATTCCGATAGAATCAGCCCCTGCAGGGGCCGGGAATGGAACTGGGCAAATTCCACCATGTCGAATGTCGACACCATGGACCCCAGAACTCTCATAGCCGAATGGACCGACAGGCGGCAACTGCTCAGGCAACTGTGTATCCGCAGCTGCAGGGAGGAGACCTTCTCCGGAGTCAGGAAAATCCGTTGCTGACGAGAATCCAGCAGGGCTCCCAAATGAACCATCCGCTGTGATGGAATCAGGGAGGACTTTTTCCAATTTATCAGCCACCCGTGCGCCTGCAGGCAAGCGATCGTCAGGTGGAGATGTTGAAGCAGTACCTCTGGGGAGCTCGCCAGCAACAGGAGATCATCCAGATACGGCAGCAGCCGTACATTCTGGTTCCGAAGATGCGCGGCCATGACTGCCATAATCTTCGTGAACACCCTCGGTGCCGTGGAGAGGCCAAAGGGTAGCGCCCGGAACTGAAAATGATGTTGAAGGATAGCGAACCTCAGATACCGCTGGTGCTATTGGAACATGGAGGTAGGCGTCCTGGATATCCAGGGACACCATGTAATCCCCCGGTTCCATCGCCAGAATGATGGAACGTAACGTTTCCATCCTGAACTTGGGAACTCTGAGGAATTTGTTCAGAGACTTCAAGTTGAGGATAGGGCGATGAGAACCATTGGGCTTCTGCACCAGAAACAGAGAAGAATAGTACCCCGTCCCTCGTTGTAATTGAGGAACGGGAACAATGACCCCTGCTGTCAGCAAGGACTCTATAGCTTCCTGAATCTGTAAAGACTTGGTCGTATCCTGAGAAGGACTCATGCAGAAAAACTGGTGGGGCGGTCTGTGCCGAAAAGACAGGGCGTACCCCTGGGAGACCACTTCTCGAACCCAGGCATCCGTGGTGGTACTGTTCCAGCACTGGGCAAATAGAAGAAGCCGGCCTCCCACTCTGGGGTCCCCCAGAGAGAGGCCCGTCCCATCAGGCAGAAGGTTTATCCTCCTGCTTGGAAGAAGGGCGCCTGGCACTCCAGGCCTGCTTCTTGGGCTTAGATTGCCTCGGGAAGGACTGACCTTTGGCCTTGCCCTGAACCCGAAAGGCAGAGCTCCGTACTTTGGTAGGTGCAGGAGCCGAAGGGAGGAAAGCTGATTTAGACTTAGCTAGAGTATCCACAATTTTGTCCAAGTCTGGACCAAAAAGCAACTCCCCATTAAAGGTAAGGCCTCCAGTCCCTTTTTGGAGTCTGCGTCAGCTCTCCAAGACCTCAGCCACAAGGACCGACGCGCTGACACAGCTGCAGCCGACACCCGAGAAGTCAGCAGGCTTGCATCTAACGATGCTTCCCCAATGTAGGAAGCCGCATCCCTCATTTGTCCTATCAACGCTCTCTGGATCTCCGGAGCATCTTCCGGAAAGGTATCCTCCAAGGCGTTGGCCCAGCTCTCGATGGCCTTAGCCACCCAAGAGATGGCCATGGACGGACGGGCAACGCCCCCGAGAGAGAGTAGATAGACTTTAAACAAGTCTCCACTTTCCTGTCCGTGGGATCTTTCAGGGACGAGATCGATGGCAAAGGCAGCGTAGCGCTTTTAGTTAAGCGGGTAACGTGGGAATCCACGGCAGGCGGAGTTTCCCACTTCCTGCAATGAGCCTCAGGAAAAGGATAGTTTGAAGCCAACCGTTTCTGCGGTTGGAACCTCTTGCTGGGCAACTGCCAGGCCCCTGCCATGTGATCCGTCAACTGGTCGGACAGGGGAAAAACAGTCGAAGCTACTTTGGCCTTTTTAAAATTAGGGTACTTCGACCTGGGAGCCGGCGCATCCTCCTCTATATAAAGGATGGCCCGCACTGCCCTAACCAATGCCGGTACATTAATGGAGGACTTAGCCTCCACCTCCTGGGCCCCAGCATCCGAGTCAGAGTCTTCATGGATCTCCTCGTCATCTGAAGACACGTCTGCCAGTGAAGCCGAAACGGTTCGCTTGGACGCCCGTGGGGGCAAATCACTGTGCAACAGAGTTTGAAAGGCCGATGACGAAGCCGCCAGGCTCTGAACAGAGCTGGAGAGGACATCCACCCAGGGAGGGGGTACCGTTTGAGGATACCCCTGAAACGGTACCATCGACTGCTGTGGTACCATGGGAGATTGCACGTACACAGGCAAACCCGCATAAGGACCCACAGTCTGAGACCCGGGAGGAGACTGCACCAGACGCGTCACGCCCGGGGAACGGGGGATGGTAGGCTGGGGCAACGCCCTAGAAGGGCCCGCAGTCGGGACCACCAGCCGGTCCGCGATCGACGCCAGCACTTGTGTAAACATCGCCCACGGAGGATCCTGCACCACTGGGGGTTTAAAGGGACCAGGTACCAGCTGGCACCGTCCGCACAGACCGTCCTGAGACAAATCCGCCCCGTCAACCCCTGCCGAACAGCGTCGGCAGGAAAACAACACAGGAGCCACGGAGCGCTCCTTCTCCTCATCAGACTTGACACAAAACTTTTGCAATAAAAGAAGTATCACCGAAAAGAGGTAAAGGCGTATAACACCTGCGCACTCCCAAGTATGCAACACAAACAGCCCACAATCTGGTACTGAGTAGCACACCGCTGTATGTGACGGACCTTACAAATACGTAGATCTATATAAGTGAGGTATACAGAAAGAACACCCCTCCCCCATGCACCTGCGGGCCGTAGGAGAAGGAAAGGGATAGGTAAAAAGCTGACAGTAAGTAGAAAAAGCACAGACAGCAGCACTAGCAAAAGTCACATACCATGCAGAGAAGTTATACTCACTGCACCTTCCGCTACAATCAACCTCCCAGATTCAGTGTCTGGGAGGGCTATAGCACTGCGAACACTGTCCTTTGCAGGGGGAGAGGTACGCAGGGGGACTGGTCCACTGTATCCGCCCGGGAGCTCTGCGATGCTGCCTGGGAAGATGGCCGCCGGAGAGCTCTGAGGAGGAGTGGCCAGGAGATAACAGCCCAGCGACGCCAGCACACATGAGAGAAGACGCGCTGGGCTGAGGGGAGGAGCCACTAAAGCAGGGAAGGCTGCCTCCCGCGCTAGTACTAAACCCCCGGGGAAGCCGGTTCCCCGCCGGTACTTACACCCCGGGGGCCAGCGGTCACGCGGGGTATTCCTGAAGAGGGGGAGCCCGCCGCCGCTACTAGCGCCGCCGGTCTGTCCCCAGAGACCGGCGGCTGAAAGACTGCATTGGCCCCGTAGAATCTGGCAGCAGTCAGTGGGAGCTCCCGTAGCCACGCTAGTGCTGACTCCGGGGTCCCGCTGCGATCCCCAGATCAGTACTGGCGTCGCAGCGCCAGCGGGGCTGTTGGAGCGGCAGCATGGACGTCCAGATGGACAGTCTTATGCTGCCGCTCTGAAGATAGTAAAAAATTAAATAATAGTCTTTTTTTTTGCAAAAAAATTTAAATTAAAGCTTAGGGCTTGCTTATGCAGCCCCACTGCCCAGGGTGACCCGACTCTGGCCGGGCACCAAATAAAACTGAGGTGCCTGTGGCCGGGGTATAGAGGAGGACGGACCCAAGTGCATCCTGGGAGCAGCAAAGCTTTAACTGCGTGGTGCCCGTGGATCCAGATCCAGCTATACCCCAAGGTCAACCCTGTGGACCCCCTATGGACCCTGAAGTAGAAAATAAGAATATTAGTCAACATCCACTTCACTCACTTCATCCGTGGCAAAAGGTTTTGGCTTTAGTGCAGGTACGTGAACCTCCTCGTAACCTTTTCTCTGGCGTCTGAACGAGCCATCAGGCAGTTGGCAACGCTTGTTGGCCATGAAGTGACTACCTTGTGCAAAGACCAAGTCTTCCAAATCCAAGACTTGCCGTGGAGTGAAAGACTACAAGAAATGGTACAATTAGTATAAGCTGCATAACAAAAGAGTCCAAAAACTTCCTGGTACGAACACACTTTTCACAACTTACCTCTCCTCCCTGCTCCATCTCCATACTTTCCAAGTCTGTGTCCACACGCGACTGTCTCACCCTCTCTCTACGCGTGCGCTCCTCCTACATGGAGAAGCATTATACCATGAGGACCAGAAAGTCAGAGTCTAAAACTTCACTTAACATTCAACTCCCAAGATTGGTCGTCACTCACCCGAATTAGATCCTCCTTTTCAGTTTCCTGCAGCTGGTACAGATATTTGGACAACTCAGAGTCGCTCTCCATTTTACCCATAATTCTCTCTTTTTCTGACTCACTCTGAGAACGGGCCAAGAGGGTACAGTATAGAACTGTGAGCAACAGGAAACATTATTCAGGACCAGGAAAGGATGAGATGAGCACAATTAGGGGCAAATTCTATTAAGCACAGAAACCCTCCGACCCTATTCCGAGAGCATCTTCTACATGTACATGCCATCTACAGAAGGCAGATTATGCTCACAGCCTATAGAGGTGGGAACAAAATCTGCTTATCCGCATAGCCAGAAAAACGAGCAATGGAGGTGGGAGCAGAATCTGCCTATTATCATAGCTGGAAAAACGCGTAATGAGGGTGGGAGCAGAATCTGCCTAAGATCGTAGAAGGTAAAACGCACAATGCCAGCTGCCCCTTAATTTTTCAGTCTAAGTACTTAAGCAATGTAAAACAGATCCTAGACGGATCAACAAAAATAAATTCAATTAGGAAAAAACACTCCACACACTTGACTGTTCCAGTTAATCATGAACAAGCTTGTTGGGAAATGCATTTTGATTGGAGCAAAGCAGAGTGGCTACAGGGATTTTTTCATATTCCTAACAATTACCCAGCATCCCATGCCTTTTCATGAACCGGGATAAAGTGTCCACAGTAAAAAACATCAGACATTGGGCCCAGCCACCAAGAAGAAATACTCACTCATCATACGATGCTGTCTCAGTATTTTAATGAAGTCGAACGTGTTGAATCCCAGTAGCAGCACCAACTGGTTTTCACATTCACGGTCATCGCCTGCAGTCTGGGGGCAGAGGGTGAACATGAGCACTCGCACTGTACACAGACACCCCAGCCCAATAAATGTAATGATCATTTGAGCTCTGCAGAGTCTCAGCAAGTGACTGCTCATTGGTTAGAGAAAACAGGATTTTGGTACTTACCGATAAATCCCTTTCTCCGATTCCACAGGGGACACAGGAGTTCAAGACAGTAGGGTATAGACGGTGGTAGAGTAGAGCCTGGCACTTTAAAAAAAATCTAGAAGTGTGACTGGCTCCTCCCCCTCTATGCCCCATCAGCCCCAGTTTAAGAACTGAGCCCGAGAGGAGACGGAGGACAACAGGAAAACAAGGAGAAGGAGAAGACCACAGAACGAAACAAGACCGACTGAAGGAGAACAGAGGAAACCACTGCAGGAAATTATGCAGTCACACAACCATAGAAGGAACCAAACAACTGGCAGGTACGCAGCGCTGGGCGGGCGTCCAGTGTCCCCTGTGGAATCGGAGAAAGGGATTTATCGGTAAGTACCAAAATCCTGTTTTCTCCTTCATCCACTAGGGGACACTGGAGTTCAAGACAGTGGGGACGTCCCAAAGCCAACCTCCTGGGTGGGAAGCGCGGAGAACATGCCGACCCTTTGGCCAACAGAAACAGGGACCGCCAAGAACCAGAGGTTCCATGGAAGGCAAGAGCGGAGGATCAAGTGTAGTGAGCCAGGAGACAATCAGAACTCCAAGCGGAACAGACACAGAACTTCCACAACTTACAGCGTAAATAGAATGGAATAAGTGGCTAGCGAGAAAACACCCTCAGGTGAGAAGCATCAGAACCCTGTAAACTCAGCTGAAAACAGACCAAACCAGACTATTGGGAGCAGAGAGCTCCAACCAGAATCCATATGAGAAGGGCAGTAACCCGAGAACAAAATTCGAGAAAACCGTACCAGATTCGGAAACAGGAAACTGCAGCTGTCGCAGATAGCAGAATACCAGCACTGTTGGACAAAATCATATAGATACAAGTATAACGATACCAATCTACAGAAACAGTGCTGATCCTGTCCACAGACTCCTAACAAAGAGATTTGCAGGGAGGTAAAAGTCAAGGCCGAACAGTCACCATCAACCATTCTGGAGGTCCAACTACTACAAAGTTGTAAACCAGCAGAAGGAAAAGACCATGAGTGAAGATCACACTGGGGACGAAGCAGAGGCAGCATCTAGAGGATTGAGATTACAATACCTTCAGAGGGTCAGACAGCAGAACCCCACTCCGAAAACAGAGTAGAAAACAGCGACTGAACACCTGCAGCTGAAAAGAAAATCACAGCCATAAACTCCAAAACAACAGACAATTCCCAACATGATAGAAGTGCGTAGACAGTACCAACTGCTGGCCTGAACATATTCTGAAACACACAGGATACCCTAGCAGTTAAAGAGCACGTATGCAACAGCCACCCAGGGAGAGCTACCAATATAGGGAAGCATTCCATACAGCAAGGCTAGAGCACTAGGACAACCCTGAAAGTACCAGTCAGGTACCAGTCAACAGATTCTAGTAGAATAGTGTCACTAATCTCAATGTTAAAACTATGCACCAGGGAAGCTCTAAAATGTAGAGCCAACTGATTAACAGAGCGGATGGCTGCTAGGACCACCACTAGGGTGCATAAGGGAGAATAACGGCTATGCCATGTCAGGTTGGGCATTAGTGGGGTAAGCCCGCTTACCTATGAGCGTCCAAAAGCCCTCTGGACGCTATGTAGAATGTCACTGACCTTTTCCATCTCACAGCAACCTGCCCCATCAGGTATAGGGAGTAGCTTCAGTGGGCTAAGACCCTATGCTCTACAGCACGGACTTCAGCCTGGAGATGTTGAGGTAGAAAACACTGTATAAACTAGCAAAATGTTAGTGGAGACAAGAAGGTTGTACAACAGTACTCTGCACCTGAGCTGGTTATATTAGGGATGTGTATCCATATAGAAACTTTTCATAAAACAGAAAACGGTCTGCTCGTGTAAGTATCAGTACATTAACACTTATAAAGGTGAAGTGTGTATTACGCCCACAAATCTAATACAATCCAGGCCTAACCCTGCCTATATCAGCGGGTGGCCCTAGGCCTTCATTTAATTTAACAAATGAAGCCCTGAGGATGGAATAGAACCTGGATGCTCTATGTACAGATAGAGTGTACCTAGGGGCCCTTTAGACACTCATGTATTAAAATATGTGACAAGACAATAATATGGAGTACCGGAATCTATACGGAGAAGGGTACCTGTACATAGAGTGCGTTCGTTATCCCCAGAAAAGAAGGGATATATCTGTAGTGATAACCCCCATAGGGTTAAAAACCAGGTTTTTCCAATTATTAGAAAATATTCATACAAGGAATGGGAATATATCAGTATATATACACACATACACACAGACAACATAGTTGCATGAGAAGGCAATCTCTTTGAAAGGAAGAGTAGTGCCTACACAGCAAGTTTACTTGTCAGACTCCTGCACGGGGAGATCAGCATGCCATATCTATACATGTCCTGCCTCAGGAGATCAGCATGCTACATATATATATACACACATATATACGCACACACATACATATATTATACACACATATACATACATAACACAAATATCCCGCCTTCTTAGTGTCTTATAAGTTTGCTACCAAGTGCAAAGTTGAAAATAATCATAGATCACCCTAAAGGGGGGCGTCATAGATAGGGACTGACAAGAACAGAACTATAACCCCAGGAGGATTAAAGTACATATGATTAAATAATCACCAGTTATTTATATGGTGACAAGTTGGCCACTCACATTTGGAGTAAACCAGAGTGCCACAGGGAGAGTATACAAACTCCACACTGATGTGGGAACCGAACCCACAACCTCCGCGCTGGGAGGCGGGAACGCCAACCACCACACCATCTGAGCTACTATATATATATATATATATATACACACATGTACATACAAGAAGGCCCCAGTTATGTATAGGGTTCATAACAGAAGCAATGCCTTAGGGAATTGCGACTATCATTATGTAAGCTGCAGAACTTGACTCTAGTCTATAGAGCCACCATTAATATATATATATATGGATAAAGCTGACAGCTATTGGTAATCCCAGGCGGCTTCCCATCTGTGGAATATAGGTATATACCCACATACAAAACCTTAGGGACAGATGGTGTAAAGCGGAGTTATTGTATTAACTACCGCATCAGGAGAGACCAGCCTCCAATCGCAAACCTCTCTTATAAAATATGCTATGTACCAGACATAAAACTGATAACAGATCCTACCTCTACCTTTATGGTAAGGATAAGAAGCGATAGATATTTATCTCCAAACATGCATACCTACATACAAGATTAGTAGGTGACGATAATAATTTGAAAATAGAACATGAGCAATAGTAGAGCTATGGAAGGAATTGAGCCACAAGACAAAATTCACTCCAGACATGTATATATTTTAAAGCAGGGCTTAGTATAAAATACAAATACATACATGTGGCTTACCTCCACGCAGGGGAACTGCTCATGTGCCGCCTGTGGTCGTCATTCTGCTACGGCATAGGAAGCTGGATATTTTAGCAGCGTGCTATCCCAGACTATCCTGGGACCCTTCTGTTACTGGTTACTTACTTTAAAAGCGGGAATCAAAAAGACAACCTCCATGCTGTGAGGCAGCAATGCCAACCCCCACACCGGCAGTAACTAACTTCCTCTTGTATGTGCTGCTGAATGGAGCACCTAAAATATAATCTATATAGATGCACATATGCATACCTTCTAAGGTAAACACAGAAGGCTGGTGAGAACTAGAAGTTTTTAAAAACCAGCCTATAAGTTAGTATATGTGCTGCCACATATATGTATGGGAAGAGTACTGCCCCTCTATAAGGTGAGCCATAACCTGGGTATGGGACGCAATAATCTGCTAACCCTGGGTTAAGGGTATGCTATAACCATAAATTCTGGCAGCAGCACCAGAACAGTGACTAAGGTGAGCCAATGTAAAACAATGTTCATTTAGGCAGGGTAGCTAGTGCACCCTGAGGTAGCCTTCACAAGCAATTAGATTAAGCTATGCAACCTTTGTATAGAACCAAGGGGAAGCCTGACAGGGGGTAATACCAGTCATTTACTTTCATAACCGCATAATGCGGTGTTATGCTAGCAACCAGCTATCTACTATAGCTAGCACTACTCCTGTCAAACAGTGACAGGCATCCCCTACCTTTTGCGCTTCAGTATTCCCAGCGTAGGAGGGGGAGGGTGGCGCGTAGGAGACCCACGCTAATAATCCCTGCTGTTAGGGCAGCCCGAAAGAGGGAAAACGGGAGGCAGCTGCTGGAGTGTGGGAGGAAACCGGAGTACCCGTAGGAAACCCACGCAAGTACAGGGAGAACATACAAACTCCACACAGTTAGGGCCGTAGCGGGAACTGAACCCATAACCTCAGTGCTGTGAGGCAGTAACGCTAACCATTACACTTAATGTGCTTTCCCTCATGCAGGCGGCTGTCTGCACAGCACTCCGTCTGGGTGCCTCTTCGCGGGGGAACTAATGCAGAGAATGTCTGCGCTGCTGCGCTAACAGGAAAACACCCCCAAAAGCAGGCTGCTACACGTTAGTGGAGGAAGCCATGCCGCCGCTGAAGTACTAAGTGCCCGTCCAGGGGCTGTGGGATGACACCGCTCCGTCTGTCAGCCCAGCCACTAAAAAGCATAGGGTCGCGGCGTCTCCTCCTTTGTATATTAGAGGAGAGCTGCTGGTTAGTTATAACATTAAAGCCCTTTTGCTATAGAGCTAATCTATCTGCTGAAGCGAGCACTGGTAGAACCGCGCTGCTCTCAGATGAGGGAGAGCACGGGCCAGACTATAGATGGCGCCGCTAACATGCATGACGCGCCCTTTCCATAATACCGGCTTTTATATATATGCGCGCCAAGGACCGCGCTGCTTGTCAGCGCTGCACTGCCTCCTGTAGAGGGACTCGTCTGGCTTCCGAAGCCGGCACCTTACACTGCTTGCAGATGGCGGGACCTCGCCTGTCAGCGCTGTACTGTTTAATGAGCAGCAGTGCGGCGTTTATCATTACTGTGTGATCTACTCACCCAGCATTACAACTCCTATATAGAGGAGGGAGGAGCAGGTGTCCTCAGTGACCGCCGCGGCATCACCGCGCTTTTGATGTTGCAGGGGCCGCGCTCCATCCCCTCCTTCAATTAAGAGGGTGATGGCTAGGAATAAGCCAGAGACCCTGACGCTGACTGTTGAGTGCAGCGGCGGGTCTCGTCAGCAGCTCCGACACCACCACGTGGCAGGTTGGAAGGAGCTGTGTATGACAAGCGCGCAGCACGCGCTGTCCCTAAGCCCAGCGTTTTGGCCCACCGCTCCAGCTAGTCAGGAGTGGTGGGATATACTTACAAACTGCTGCGGCCGGGTTGCTGGGCTGGGGGGCAAATGAGGAAACCCGGACACGAACCGGTTTCAGTTGTGTCGGGTCCTCATGGAGTCTGATGACTCTGTTTAAAGTCCCCCCTCAGGGTCACCGGACACAGGCTGCAGTAGCCGTGTGGTGCCCTCCCGGCGGCTCCCACGTAGCAGGCAGACTGCCACAGTAAACAGTCTGCCTGTCCTCAATGCTTTAAATAAAAAGCTCTAAAATAATAAAATAAAATAAATTATACTCAAAAAAGGCTGGAGACAGCCTGATGTGCTTCCGGCTCTCTCGGGCACATTCTAAAAACTGGGGCTGATGGGGCATAGAGGGGGAGGAGCCAGTCACACTTCTAGATTTTTTTTAAAGTGCCAGGCTCTACTCTACCACCGTCTATACCCTACTGTCTTGAACTCCAGTGTCCCCTAGTGGATGAAGGAGAAAACACGGCACAATTATAACAGCATGCTTATTTATACAAATCAACAAAAATGGCAACAGTTCTGCCTGCTAAAGGGCAAAAAGCCCCTTTAATTATGCTGTAATGAGCATTGTATAAAGAACCTTTAAAAAAAGAAAAAAATTTAAATCGGAAATGGACATCTATTTTTATTTATATCATCATTATTATTGACGTCAAACTAGATGTCTGACACCTTCATACACTAGGATTAGGATAAAGTGTAAGTTATATGAACATGTAGAATTTGGTATTTAAAAAAAAAAACAGGTTTGGGCATTTACCAGTAAATCCCCTTCTCAGATTCCACAGGGGACAGTGAAGCTTCTGACAGTGGGATATAGACGGTGGTTGAGCATAGTCCGGCACTTTAAGAATCTAAAAGTGTGACTGGCTCCTCCCCCTCTATGCCCCATCAGCCCGATTTAAGGAACTGAGCCAGAGATGAGACAGAGAACGGACAGAACAACAGAGAAGGAGAACAGGAGAAGGAGAACACGCAGTCCCAAAGGACAACACACTGCAGGCAACGCAGACAGTCACACCAACACGCAGTCCCAACAGAACATCGAACTTAGAAAGCAGGTAAGAAGCACTGGGTGGGAGTCCAGTATCCCCTGTGGAATCGGAGAAAGGTATTTACCAGTAAGTACCAAAATCCTGTTTTGTCCTTCATTCACAAGGCATACTGGAACTTCCGACAGTGGGGACATCTCAAAAGCTACCATCCTGGGTGGGAGAGTGCGGAACAACCTGCAACACCCTGCGAGCCTATCTGAAGCCGAGGTTGCAAAAGTGTCAAAACGATAAAACCAAACGTATGCAAAGACCACCACGAAGCGGCGCGACAAGGCTGAGTAGCCGAAACGCCCCTATGTGGCGCCCAGGAAGTACCCACAGAGCGCGTAGAATGTGCGGAGATGGATACAGGCGGAGGTCTAGCAGAGGCAACATAAGCCTGCCGAATGGTCAGACAGATCCATCGGCCAAAGTCTGTCTTGACGCAGGCCAACCCCTGCGAGTAGCATCGTAAAGGACAAACAGAGCATCTGATTTACGCAACCTGTCAGTGCGGGCCACATAAACACGAAGAGTCTGCACCACATCTAAGGAGTGAGAACTCCCTGAAGAATCCAACAAGGCCGGAAACACAATCGGCTGATTTATGTGAAAAGCCGAGACCACTTTAGATAAAAAGGAAGGGCGGGTACGACGTTCCGCCCAATCTTTATGAAAAATCAAGTCAGGGGAACGGCAGGACAAAACTCCAAGCTCCGACACACATCTAGCTGAAGCAAGGGCCAACAAAAGGATCACCTTCCAAGGTATAAATTTTAAATCAACATCCGCCAATGGTTCAATGTTGCCGATTACAGGAAGGATAGGACAATGTTCAGGTTCCACAGAGCAGTGGGTGAAACAAAGAGGAGGCTGTACTCTAAGCACCCCTTGAAAAAAGGTCTGAACTTCTGGAATCAGAGGTAAACGGTGCTGGAAATAGAAAAAAAAAAGAGAGAGCAGATATCTGCACCTTCAGAGATCCTAAGAGAAGACCGGTGTCCAGTCCCCTTTGAAGAAAGAAGTAGACGCGATAAAAGAAAAGATGAAGTAGAGGATCCACTGCCTTCATACCAGGAGATATAGGATTTCCAGATGTGTTGGTAATGAGCAAAAGTTACTGGTTTCCTGAAGCATAGTAGGGATGACCGCACTGGTAATGCCATGTCTTCTTAAGGTGCCAGTCTCAACAGCCACACCGGCAAACAAAGCCAATGCAAGTCGGTCTACACAAATGCACCCTGCTGTGGAAGGTCCGCCAGAAGGAGCAGGAGGTCGGAATACCAAGATTGATGAGGCCAGTCCGGAGCCACTAGGATTACCTTGGCCGTCTCACGCTTCATCCGCTTGAGAACCCGAGGAAGAACTGAAATTGGTGGGAACAGATACACAAAGCCAAGGGATCAACAAAGTATCCGCTCCCACAGCCTCCGGATCCATGGTCCTGGAACAGTAAAGGGGCAGCTGTCGATGTCTTGCTCAGGAGGCCATGAGGTCTATTTGAGGTTCCCCCAACGATAAACCAGCTGAAGAAAAAACTTTGGGATGGAGGGGCCATTTCCCAAGGTGAAGATCCTGACGACTAAAGGTAGCCAGCTTCCCAGTTGTCGAACCCGGAATGAATACTGCGGAAACTGCCTCATCGTGTCTTTCTGCCCACAGAAGAAAGCGTCTGGTCTCTCTCATGGCTAGAAGGCTGAGAGTTCCCCCTTGCATATATAATGAAATTAGTATATATATATATATATATATATATATATATATATATATATACATACACACACACATATATACACACACACATATATACACACACACACATATACACACACACACATATACACACACACACATATACACACACACACATATATACATACACACATGCCACCGCGGTTGCATTGTCGGATTGAACCCAAACCGGAAGTCCCTGCAGCAACAGAGCTGCCTGAGACAGCACCCTGTAAACTGCCCGCAGTTCGAGGACGTTGATCAGTAAAAGAGATTCCTGGTGCGACCAACGACCCTGGAAGTGGCTGTCCAAAACCACAGATCCCTATCCTCGAAGGCTGGCATCCGTACAAACCAGGGTCCAATTCCATATTCAGAAGCGTCGACCAGCCACCAGGTGATCCGTTCAGCGCTACTAGATCAAGGATATGCAGGTCTGAGGAGACAGTTTCACCAGACGATACATCTGCAGGTGAGAACCCGATCACTATGATAGAAGATCAAACTGGAACATCCTAGAGTGAAACTGGCCGAATTGGATAGTCTCGAAGAAGGCCACCATCTTCCCCAGAAGCCGAATGCAAAGATGTACAGATACTTTACTCGGCTTGAGAACTAAACAAACCAATTCTTGGATGGCTATCGCCTTGTCCAGGGGAAAATACCCGAAGCAGGGTCGTGTCCATAAACATCCCCAGGAATTGAAGCATTTGAGATGGTTTCAGTTGTGATTTCTGGAAGTTGACAATCCAAAAGTATTGTAATAGGACCTAATGTGTAAGGGATACCGGTCGCAGAAGATCCTCCTTTGCTGGAGCCTTGATGAGCAAGTCATCCAAATAAGGGACAATCGTCATCCCCTGCCATTACCTTGGTGAATACTCTTGGAGCTGACAAGAGCCTGAATGTCAGGGCCTGGAACTGATAATGAGCATCCCTGATGGAAAACTGGAGGAATGCTTGGTGAGGTTCCCAAAACGGAATGCGCAGATAGGCATCTTATATGTCTAATGACACCAAAAATTATTCTGCTTCAAATCCCGCAATCACAGAATGAAGAGATTCCATTTTAATAGTGATTTGAGATTTAAAATGGGTCTGACTGACCCATCTAGTTTTAGAACCACAAAAAGATTGCCTGAATCCTTTGTCGAGAACAAGCTGCTTCAGCGGATTTATTGGAATCCCTGTTGAAAAATCGAACTGGAGGAGTGGAAGCAAACCCTACCTTGTATCCGTGAGATACCAGATTCCGAACCCAAGTGTCGGGACAAGTTAGCCACCAACCTCTTTGAACAGCTGTAGTCCACCAGCCACCTTGGAAGTCCCTAGGTGGGATGGAAGTCCGTCATGCCATGAGTTTGTCTGCTGGTTTGGGGTCCGCACTTGCAGCCTGGCGTCCCTTGCACGGCCTCTGCCAACTGCTGAAGATGAACTTCTTAGTCATCCCTGAAATCTCACAGGCGTGCAAAAGGAGGGACTCTGAAATGAGCGACGTGGAGTAGGAGCCGAAGAGGGTAAGGAAATCCACATATCCAGCTCCAGACCAAACAGAATATCACCTTTGAAAGGAAGAGCTTCTACGGCACGTTTAGATTCAGCATCTTCTGGCCATAAACGTAGCCACAGGACGAGGCAAGCTGCGACAGCAGAAGCAGAGATTCTGGAGCCTACCCGGCCTATGTCCCTAGGGGCGTCTCCGGGATACGCTGCCGATTCGTGAAAATGCTCTCCAAGGTAATAAGATGAGAATAAGAGTATTTGACCTGAGGCTCTCTGCAAACTGTTCCACCCACTTCTCCACCTACTTGTTGACCTAGAAGCCGACCAAGGCTGGTCTGAGAAGCGCACCTGCAGCAGTGTATGTCGTCTCCAAATTGCGTTCCAAGCTTTCCTTAAGAAAGTTGGCCCCCGGAACTGGAAGAGTAGGGTTTTTTTTGATAGCCGGGAGACTGAAGAATCTACCTGTGGCGGAGTTTCCCATTTAGCTCTATTTTCTGTAGGAAAAGGATAAAGAGAAAGAAACCGCCTAGGGCTCTGGAACGAACGGTCCGATTGCTTCCAGGCTGCCGACATCTGTTTATCTAGCTGGAGAGAAACAGGAAAAGTGACTGCTGGAGGATTCTTTATTCGGTAAGAAACAGAAGTCAACGACTCCGGAGCCTCCGGATCGGGAATGTGAAGCACTTCCCTGAACGCTAGGATAAGCGCTTTAATACCTTGCATAGCTTCAGGTTCCTGTAAGGAGACCTCTACGTCTGCATCGTCCAGCATTTCCCATTCCTCCTCATGAGATAAGTGTTCAGCTTCAGAGTCCTAATCAGACTGGAGAACCGCCAGAAGTGCCCTTTTCTTGGTGGGCCGACTTACCGCGGCCTCTGGAGGTTTTGACACGGAACCATCATCTGGGCTAAGCCCTCCACTGAATGGGATCTCCCTGAGTCCAAGCAGGTTCTGTAGCTAGAAAGGAAGGGCAAGATGTGCTAGGAGTACCCTTGTAATTTCCCGTTCACATCGGGAAGCGGCTAACTCGGACGTAAGATCAGTCATGACCCTGCCAAACTATTTATTAAGGATGGTGTGACAGCCTGTTCTGTATTAGCACTCTCTCCCTCATAGACCTTGCACAGGGAATAGCCCTCTGAACGAGCGTGGGTAAACTTTTTCCTGCACGTAGTGCATGCAAACAGCTTATCTGATATCCCATAGGAGGGAACGGGGGACAGCCGCGCTCCTGCAGGCGGCTAGTCTGCAACGTAGCATTAGCTCTGGTGCCTAAGCCGAGCACCGGAGCGATATCCCATAGGAGGGAACGGGGGCAGCCGCACTCCTGCAGGCGGCTGGTCCGTGGCTCAGCATTGCTGCTGTTGATGCCTCCGGTCGCACCAAGAACATAGGGGGGAACGCTCACTAGTGTGACAGCACGGCAGAATTCCAATTACTTATAAACAGGGCTGGAGACAGCCCCATGTGCACGGGTCTTCTCCGGCACATTCTAAAAACTAGGGCATACAGGGGAAGAAGCCAGTCACACTTAGATTATTAAAATTACAGGCTCTACTCAACCACCGTCTATACCCCACTGTCAGAAGCTCCAGTGACCCCTAGTGGATGAAGGAGATAACACAATTCTAGTCTGTTAAGGTGACAACGCCAGATTAGTGTTTTCCCTGGACAGCAATGGGTAAGCAAGCTGTATATGCGTCACATCAGAGTGGGAATTT
The DNA here is from genome assembly GCA_031769625.1 of Taudactylus pleione. NCBI lineage: Eukaryota > Metazoa > Chordata > Amphibia > Anura > Myobatrachidae > Taudactylus > Taudactylus pleione. The sequence continues at coordinate 159,989 of JAUIMM010000104.1, read as the reverse complement.
ATGAATAAGAGGAAAAGGACCTATAGCGCCATGATCAGTAATATGATCAGAAACAGATGACTGGAAGTATACGCACCTTTAATATTTCGAGAACCTCATCTGCTTTCTTCTGTGACACAATGGCATCATCATAAAATCTGCTGAGCTGTCTCTGTAACCAGAAAGCATCGATGTCTCGTGGGTGAAGGTCTTTCTTCTTAGAACTCATCAGCTCTCCAGACGTCACCAGCTAAGGGATGGATAGGGGAACTTCAGTGATATAGCATGTACAGGTAGTGCTCACAGTCAGTAACACTATGGTGGTGTAACTTACATTGGCAGAGAGTGTGCCACGCACAACAGCCTCATCACCATCCATGTCATCATCAGAGGCCTCCTCTCTCACCTCTCCATATATGTCTTCATCCCCTACCTGTGGTTCAGGAAAGATTCAAACATCAACCATAACACAACACAATGGAAATACTGTATATCATATGAGCTTTCCAGGCAACTCACCTCTTCATCAGATTCAAACTGCACGTTGACTCCATAAGTCTCATCTATATTATCATCTGCAGTGAGAATAACACACATAGAAAGTTAATAATCATGGCAGTGCCAATTTTAAATGGTAGTTTTAACAACACAATGTTTTATACAGTGTCAGAGTTACATTGCTCCCAATAAGGCCGAACCTGCTGCTCGGCTAGAGTATAATCTGACATGGCCAAGCTGGACAAGATCTGAATAGTTGTCTCTTGGGCACAGTGGTTACTCCAAATGTAGTACAATGTGTGTCGGACTAAGTATTTTGCTCCTAGACCTCAAGACAGAGTGGTAAAAGGTCACTGATAAATTTGATGAGCACTTTCAGCAAACGACCCCACCAACGACCATCTAATGCTTACGGATATCAATAAACTGACTTATTGAAAAGGGACCATTAATATTAGTGCAAAGGCAAAACAGGCAAAACAGAAATACGCTAGTATTTTGGATCTGTACAGGTGGATTGGGAGATAGTGGGTGGGTGTGCCCACCACCTCTCTCATCTCTGCCCACCCCCTCCCCCTGCATCATCTTTTGCTCTCAGCTCTGTCCCCCTCCTGTTGGGTTGGGTAATCTTAAGTGTGGAGGGGTTGCAAGCTCCTCCACAAAAATTGTGCTGACAGGTCTAAAGGGAATAGTCCTGTGCATCCAAACAGTGCTGGCTGGGAAGAAAAGAGTCTGTCAGGCATCCATTGAGAGCTGTGAGGTGAGGGAGTGGGCCTCCTCTAGCTCTCTACTATGACTGTGCTAGACTGGCACAGTTGGAGATTGTATAATATAGTTACATTTATTTCAGTGTAAAGGGGCCTATCCATTACATGACTTTTTGCACGATCTGACCAAAACCAGGAGGTTTTGGTCGCATTCTTCACAAAGTCGTGTAACGGATAGCCGGCAAGGACCAGCGATGCGCGTGCAGGCTGGGTCCTTGCCGACCCAGACTATCTGCTGAACATGCCCGTGAACCTGATGACGACCGTCAGGTTCGGCATGTTCATAGATAGGAGGTCGGGCTCCTGTACTGAATGACATTCAGTGAATGCCGTTCAGCGCGGGCGCCGCACCTTGGCGACCTGAAGGTCTGAGCGCTAGTCGTTCAGGGCGCCTAGTGGATAGGCCCCTTTAGGAAGGCAAAGAAAATAAAAACAAAATGTAAGTAATCTGTTGTATCACAGATTGTCAGAAAGCAGAAAGATGGACACAATTCAGGAAGGTGTTATATTGTAACACCCGCCAACATCACAAGTTTGCAGATGGAGAAACTCAGGCTGTGATGGGTCAGCTTGTAACACTGCCATTGACTGCATACAGCTGCAGCCCTACATAAACAGGAACAGTGACTGCAGTATCTGATCATCAGCTCTGGGCACATATATTACAGCGCTGGGGGCAGGGAGAGCAGAAGGATAGTTAGATAGAAGCATATTCTGCTAGTTGGGGGAAAGGGAGAGGTGTTATTAAAACTTTTAGGCTAAGAGTTTCCTTTAAGCCTTCTAGTGACAAAAACAAATGAGACACTGACTAAAACACAAAGATATCAGACTAACTCAAACTAACAAGATCCAAAACACCAACTAGGCCAGGCACTACCAACTATTACAAGTTGTAATTATTTATATAAGATTTACTTGTTACACCTTTAAATCAACCTTGATCAAGTACTACTTTAAGGTGTATATTTACTAAAGCTTCTGAAAATTAAAAAGTGGAGGTGTTGAGCATAGCAACCAATCAGAATCTGTCTATCATGTTCTAGGACGCAATAGTGACATGATAGACCACTTTTCATTATTAGAAGCTTTAGTAAAATCGACATCTACAAATGATATTAGGTACATATATGGGATTCAGGAGGAACATGTATTGTGGCCATTAATGTTTAAATGTTTTGTAAATTCAAAACACTATTAAGTCATTAAGCCCCGCCGCCTGGTAGCAAACACACCAGTCACATATTTGCTTTTAGTTCAGTTGTTTTGCAATTGCAAAGAGTAAAAACTTTTCTGCCCATTGGATAGATTTTTTTTTATTTCACCACGTGAGGAGTAAAACAAACTATTGCTATTATCTAAATATTTCATGTCTTTTGAGAAAACAAGGTATCATTTCTGTGGGTACTCTATAAAAAAAAAAAAAAGATTAAATTGCACGGGAGGAGCTTTGCAACGTGTGCTCCGTAGATAACAGCAATTACAGTAAGGAGTTATATGCTCCTAACATAACAGCAATTACAGTAAGGAGTTATATGCTCCGTAGATAACAGCAATTACAGTAAGGAGTTATATGCTCCGTACATAACAGCAATTACAGTAAGGAGTTATAAGCTCCGTAGATAACAGCAATTACAGTAAGGAGTTATATGCTCCGTACATAACAGCAATTACAGTAAGGAGTTATAAGCTCCGTAGATAACAGCAATTACAGTAAGGAGTTATATGCTCCGTACATAACAGCAATTACAGTAAGGAGTTATAAGCTCCGTAGATAACAGCAATTACAGTAAGGAGTTATATGCTCCGTACATAACAGCAATTACAGTAAGGAGTTATAAGCTCCGTAGATAACAGCAATTACAGTAAGGAGTTATATGCTCCGTACATAACAGCAATTACAGTAAGGAGTTATAAGCTCTGTAGATAACAGCAATTACAGTAAGGAGTTATAAGCTCCTAACATAACAGCAATTACAGTAAGGAGTTATATGCTCCTAACATAACAGCAATTACAGTAAGGAGTTATATGCTCCGTAGATAACAGCAATTACAGTAAGGAGTTATATGCTCCTAACATAACAGCAATTACAGTAAGGAGTTATATGCTCCTAACATAACAGCAATTACAGTAAGGAGTTATATGCTCCGTAGATAACAGCAATTACAGTAAGGAGTTATATGCTCCGTAGATAACAGCAATTACAGTAAGGAGTTATATGCTCCGTAGATAACAGCAATTACAGTAAGGAGTTATATGCTCCGTAGATAACAGCAATTACAGTAAGGAGTTATAAGCTCCTAACATAACAGCAATTACAGTAAGGAGTTATATGCTCCTAACATAACAGCAATTACAGTAAGGAGTTATATGCTCCGTAGATAACAGCAATTACAGTAAGGAGTTATATGCTCCGTAGATAACAGCAATTACAGTAAGGAGTTATATGCTCCGTAGATAACAGCAATTACAGTAAGGAGTTATATGCTCCGTAGATAACAGCAATTACAGTAAGGAGTTATATGCTCCTAACATAACAGCAATTACAGTAAGGAGTTATATGCTCCTAACATAACAGCAATTACAGTAAGGAGTTATATGCTCCTAACATAACAGCAATTACAGTAAGGAGTTATATGCTCCTAACATAACAGCAATTACAGTAAGGAGTTATATGCTCCTAACATAACAGCAATTACAGTAAGGAGTTATATGCTCCTAACATAACAGCAATTACAGTAAGGAGTTATATGCTCCTAACATAACAGCAATTACAGTAAGGAGTTATATGCTCCTAACATAACAGCAATTACAGTAAGGAGTTATATGCTCCTAACATAACAGCAATTACAGTAAGGAGTTATATGCTCCTAACATAACAGCAATTACAGTAAGGAGTTATATGCTCCTAACATAACAGCAATTACAGTAAGGAGTTATATGCTCCTAACATAACAGCAATTACAGTAAGGAGTTATATGCTCCTAACATAACAGCAATTACAGTAAGGAGTTATATGCTCCTAACATAACAGCAATTACAGTAAGGAGTTATATGCTCCGTAGATAACAGCAATTACAGTAAGGAGTTATATGCTCCTAACATAACAGCAATTACAGTAAGGAGTTATATGCTCCTAACATAACAGCAATTACAGTAAGGAGTTATAAGCTCCTACATAACAGCAATTACAGTAAGGAGTTATATGCTCCTAACATAACAGCAATTACAGTAAGGAGTTATATGCTCCTAACATAACAGCAATTACAGTAAGGAGTTATATGCTCCTAACATAACAGCAATTGCAGGAAGGAGTTATATGCTCCTAACATAACAGCAATTACAGTAAGGAGTTATATGCTCCTAACATAACAGCAATTACAGTAAGGAGTTATATGCTCCTAACATAACAGCAATTACAGTAAGGAGTTATATGCTCCTAACATAACAGCAATTACAGTAAGGAGTTATAAGCTCCTACATAACAGCAATTACAGTAAGGAGTTATATGCTCCGTACATAACAGCAATTACAGTAAGGAGTTATATGCTCCTAACATAACAGCAATTACAGTAAGGAGTTATATGCTCCTAACATAACAGCAATTACAGTAAGGAGTTATATGCTCCTAACATAACAGCAATTACAGTAAGGAGTTATATGCTCCTAACATAACAGCAATTACAGTAAGGAGTTATATGCTCCTAACATAACAGCAATTACAGTAAGGAGTTATATGCTCCTAACATAACAGCAATTACAGTAAGGAGTTATATGCTCCTAACATAACAGCAATTACAGTAAGGAGTTATATGCTCTTTTCTGCTTGCACCTCCATGGGCCGTGAGCACAAATAAGCAAGAAACACATGTCTCAGATCTGTCCCAGCCGTGCCTCATGTGCAATTGAATCTGTCTGATGGTTTTTTTTTTCCTTTAATGAAGACAGTCCCATGAAATGTACATATAAACACTGATCTCTCACCCCAACAAATATTTTTGAGAACGGATTTGCACATTAGGTACCTTAACTATGGAGATTGATTTCGCATCAATGCTATACTCACCCATATTTTGAATTTCCTTGTCCCCTCCATAATCCGTGATTTTTTTGCCCAGGTTCACCAGCACATGGTATCGCGTATCATCGGTCTGTCCCAAGAGTTGATCGACTTCCCTCCTCCTGTCCTTATCTCGCAATTTATCATTCTTCAGCACTGCCAGAACCTCATCAGCTGCACCACACAGGATATCTCTTGGCTGCCGGGACACAATAACGACAAGAAATCCTAAGAGTCAGATATACATCCATTCCCAGCTCACGTTAATGTAACGCAGCATTAGCGATAATATTAGTCTGTTCATTACTTCCTCTGTGCGTTCTCCTGAATTTCCTCAAAAATAGATAGATATATCTATCTTAGTGTTCACACTAGGCTGTTTTAATCTCTCTCCATCTCATACATTTATAGAGTAGAGGAGGCCTACCGTACACTGGAATCAGGAGAACGCACAGAGGAAGTAATGAACATACCAAAAAGGCTGGAAGCACTGACAGGAATTCACATTAAAGGCCCCCACACACGGTGCGATATAGCAGCCGATCTGACAGATTGGTACGATACCGCTGCTATATCGCGCCGTGTATGGGCATGATATCGGCCAGTGCGCGCTCCTGTGGGATCGTACATCGCACCTCCAGATCTTACTGCATGTTCACTTAATCTGGGGATGCGATGTACGATCCCACAGGAGCGCTAAGCGGCGGGTGCTGGCATATCGGGCAGTCGGCCACCCAATTGTTCCGTGTGTGTGGACCGCCCGATCACATGTCACACAGTGTATGGGGCCTTAAGTTACATGATGTTTTTTTTACTTTTGATTTATAATACACTGTTGATTTTTTTTCCATAATATTGTTTTTATTAAATACCCTACAAAGTGTATACGGTAGTTATTTCTGTCACCAAAAAACTAGTATGCAAGTAATATGCTGTCCCCAATTATAATCACTAGCACAGGGATGTTGCCTCTACTAGAGGAACTATAGGTTTTAGTACACCCAACCTGCTGGAATTAGTAGTATGAATGATCAGCTACAGTTTGCCCAATTCCTACATATACAATACTGCCTTAGACAAAGCATTGAGTCATTGGGCTCTATTTACTACAATCCGCATTTTGAATGCAGATTGTAGTGAGATAACAGGATTTTGGTACTTACCGATAAATCCCTTTCTCCGATTCCACAGGGGACACTGGAGTTCAAGACAGTGGGGTATAGACGGTGGTAGAGTAGAGCCTGGCACTTTAAATAATTTAGAAGTGTGACTGGCTCCTCCCCCTCTATGCCCCATCAGCCCCAGTTTAAGAACTGAGCCCGAGAGGAGACGGAGGACAACAGGAAAACGAGGAGAAGGAGAAGACCACAGAACGGAACAATACCGACTGAAGGAAAACAGAGGAAACCACTGCAGGGAACACATGCAGACAACTTTATAAAGACCCACAACAGGCAGGTACGCCACGCCGGGCGGGCGTCCAGTGTCCCCTGTGGAATCGGAGAAAGGGATTTATCGGTAAGTACCAAAATCCTGTTTTCTCCTTCATCCACTAGGGGACACTGGAGTTCAAGACAGTGGGGACGTCCCAAAGCCAACCTCCCGGGTGGGAAGCGCGGAGAACATGCCGACCATTCGGCCATTAGAACAGGGACCGCATAGAACCGGAGGTTCAATGGAAGGCAAGAGCTGAGAATCAAGTGTCGTGAGCCAGGAGACAAACAGAACTCCGTGCGGAACAGACACAGAATACCACAACGTACAGTAGTCGAATGGAATAAGCGGCTAGCGAGAAAACACCCTCAGATGAGAAGCATCAGAACACTGTAAACTCAGCTGAAAACAGACCAAGCCAGACTGTTGGGAGAAGAGAACTCCTACCCGAATCCATAGGAGAAGGGCAGTAACCCGAGAAGAAACCTCGAGGAAACCGTACCAGAGTCGGAAACAGGAAGCTGCCACATTTTGCAGATAGCAGAATACCAGCACTGCTGGACATAACTCATATAGATAGAAGTATAACGATACCAATCCACAAAAAAAGAGAGTCCACAGACTCCTCACAAAGAGTATACAGGGAGGTAAAAGTCAAGGCCGCACAGTCGCCCTGAACCCTTCTGGAAGTCCAAGTACTACAAAGTTGTTAACCAGCGGAAGGATGAGACCATAGAAATCTCCAAAGAGTGGAGATCACCCTGGGCATGAGGCGGCTTCGAGAGGATTGAGATTACAATACCTTTCAGAGGGTCAGACCGCAGTACAACCAATGCTGAGAACAGGAATAAACCAGCAACTGAAACCCTGACGCTAAAGAGAAAACAACGTACAACTTCCAACATGATGGAAGTGCATAGGCAGTAGTAACTGCTGGCCTGAACATAGCATGAGAAAAACCAGGAAGATACCAGTCAGATACCTGTCAGTATGATAAAAATATCAACAGCTACTGAACAGGAAACCCACCAGGCCCCCTGAGTGGAACATAGTGACTGTCACACTTCTATGTAAAGATGTGCAGTAGCCCAGAGATGTGCTTTGGTCCATAACGCCAACAGATTCTAGTAGAATTGGTTCTCAATGTTGTAACTATGCACCCACACTCCAGGAAAATTCTAAAGTGTAGAGCCAACTGATTAAAAGAGCGGATGGCTGCTAGGAGGCAGTAGGGGAGAAGAACTCTATGTATGTCAGTTTACATGAAATAGGAGCCTCTACCGAGGCATTAGTGGGTAAGCTCTCACCTGTGAGCGACCAGAAGCCCTCTGGCCGAAATGTAGAATGTCACTGACCTGTTCTATCGCAAAGCAACCCGCCACATTAGGAATAGAGAGTAGCTTCAGTGGGCTAAAACCAATGGCCTACAGCACATACTTCAGTCTGGAGATGTGCAGTAGAAAATACTGTGGAAACTAGCAAAATGTTAGTGGAGACAAGAAGGTCGTAAAACAGGACTCTATACCTGAGCCTGTTCCATTAGAGACGTGTATCTGTAGATTATACTTATACCCCAAAAACGGTCTGCTAGTTTAAGTATCCTTACACAAATATTTACAATGTGTATTATGCCACACCAATCTAATATAACCCAGGTCTGTCCCTGCCTAAATCGGTAGGTGGCCCTAGGCCTTCAAGATATGAATTGTACCTAAGGGCCCTTTAGACTCATTCTATTGAGATATGCGACAATAATATGGAGTACCGGAATCGATACTGAGAAGGGTACCTGTACTTAGACATAGAACTCGTTAGTTATCCCAAGCAAAGAAGGGAGATAGCAGTAGTGATAACCCCAGTAGGGTTAAACAGAAAACAGGTTTTTGTTTCCCAATTATTAGGAAATATACATACAAAGAATGGGCGTCTTACAAGCTTGCTACCAAGTGCATCACTGTAATGATAATAGGTCCCCCGAAACGGGGCGCCATAGATATAGACTGACATGAACCGAGCTATATAAGTATATATCCTTATATACATGTGACATGTCTAGGGTCCATGCTAGAAGCAATGCCTTAGGGAATTGTGACTATCACTATGTAAGCTGCAGCACATGACCTTAGATTATAGAGCCACCATATAATAGTATGGATATAGCCTACAGCTTCTGGTAATCCCAGGCGGCTTCCCATGCGTGGTATTATAGGTAACCTAATGCTTGTGGAAGTATAGGCCTCCTACACATATACATGTATATACACACACAACCCAATCCCCCGGGAGAGATCGTGTTAAGCGGAGTTATTGTACCAACTACCGCATCAGGAGTCCAGCCTCCAATCGCAGCCTTCTATTCAATATGCTAGGTATCAGACATAAAACTGATAAGAACAGATCCTACCCCTGCTCTTATGGGAAGGATAAGAAGCGATATCCATATAGGCATACGCATACCTACATACAAATTTAGTAGGTGACGATAATATTGTAAAACTAGAACATGAGCAAAAATTAAAGCCATGGAAGGAACTCCAAGGACAAATTTCACTCCAGCATGTATATGTTTCTACTGCAGGGCTAGTATAAAATACAATATACATAATTATATATATATATATATATATATATATATATACACATACACACACACACACATATATATATATATACATACCATACCCGTGGCTTACCCCCCCCGCAGGGGGACTGCTCATGTACCGCGTGTGGCCGTCACTCAGCTACTGCTCAGGGGCAGGATATGGTAGCTGCGTGCTGTCCCAGACTGGTTTCGATCCTGGGACCCTTCTGTTACAGGTGTACTCGCCTTAGCAGGTGAGCCCTTTTAGCGCCAGATTAACCCATTTTTCGAAGTGGGAATCAAAAAGACTACCTCAGTGCTGTGAGGCAGTAATGCCAACAACTACACTAGCCGCACGTTACTAACCTCTTCCTGTATGTGCTGCCGAAGGGAACACATGAGATATAAATAGATGCACATATGCATACCTTCTAAGGTAAGCACAGAAAAATGGTGAAAGGTTTTAAGACCAGCCTATAATGTAGTATATGTGCTGCCACATATATGCATGGGAAGTCTCTTTAAGGCGAGCCCATGTGAGGCATAAGCCTGGGGATGGGACGCCAAAGTGTGCTAACCCTGGGTGAAGGGTATGCTATAACCATAAGTTCTGGCAGCAGCACCAGAACAGTAGAGCTAGTACACCATGAGGCTATGATACTTCACAGGCTGAGATATCAAGCCATTAGATTAAGCTAGGCGCCCTTTGTTATAGAACGAAGGGAAGCCTGCCAAGCGGCGCTGCATTGGCGGGACTGTCTCGTCAACCCCTCGCTTCTAGCTGTGATGCATCGACTGAACTGGCCTCTTTCAGAACCGCCTAACGTGGTGTTATGTGCAAAAGGGAATTGGGCTAGTGCCCATACAGCTAGCAACCAGCTATCCACTGTAGCTAGCACTAAACTCCTATTATACAAGGACAGGGCCTCCCCTACCTTTTGCGCTGAAGCACTCCCAGTGTGGTAGGCGTAAGAGACCCACGCTAAAGCACTCCCTGCTGCAGGTAGTGCACTGAGCTATACTGCTTGTGTGCAGGCAGTAACTACAGTCCTTAAAAGGGAAGCAGGGGGGCTGTTTTTTCATGAATACCGCGCTGTGCGTGTGCAAACTGCTACACTCCAGTTAGCACAGCGCTGCTAGCCCCCTTAATAGTATAAAGCGGTGATGCTGTCCTGCTGTGACAGGAGTGTGATGGTCATACAGCGCTGCATCGGGGAGCCGCATTGTGCTGGTATAACGTAAGGCTATTAGCCCTATGTTATAACTAACAGGGAAGCCTGCTCAGCCCAGCCAGGAGCTGCAGGACGCGGCATCTCCTCCTGAGATTTAGATGAGGAGCGTTGCTAATTCTTAAGATGAGCCTAAGCAAAGACAGTGCTGCCTGCACCGGGAGAACATACAAACTCCACACAGCAAGAGCCGTGGAGAGATCCGAGCCCTGCGCTGATACTTATTTGTAGCTAGCACTATAAAAGCACTCCCTCCTACTTCTACTTTTGTGCTAGCAGCACTCCCAGCGTGGGAGGGGGAGGGAGTCGCATTAATTAACCCTGTTGCAGGAGTTAGGAGGCAGCCGCGTTCATTCAGGCGCTGGTCTGCACTGCACTGCATCTTTAACCAGCGGTAGGCAGTGGTGGCTGCCCCGCTGGTTGGGCTGTTGCGTGCCCGCAATTAGGGCCGCGAAGGGGGCGTGGCTTTGCCCCGAGTGCGGCCGCCATTTTAATACTGGGGGGCTGCTGCTGCCTGCTTTAGACGCGGCAGGATGCCCTCCCAGGTACCTCTGAGGTCCCTTCACGGGGGGACTAATGCCGAGTATGTCTGCGCAGCAGCGCTAACGGACCGGCAGACCGCGCTGCTCTCAGATGAGGGCTTAGAGCACGAGCCCGACTACAGATGGCGCGGCTATTATGTATGACGCGCCCTTCCCTAAAATACCGGCTATCAGTGTGTGCGCGCGCGTGCACTGTAAGGCTCGCCTCTGCCCACTTACTAAGAAAAAGTGGGCTGGGCGTAATGTAGGGAAGACAACCTTCCTCCCGGCCCTTCTGAGCGGGGTACGGGAGCATCAGCAGACACATTTATAAGGCTGGGCCCTTGTTCTCAATAAGGGAAGCCTCTATACGCGGGTACTCCTACACCAAGGATCGCGCTGCTTGTCAGCGCTGCCTCATGTAGAGGGACTCGTCCTGAAGCCCGCCATTACACTACCAATGGCAGATGGCAGGACCTCGCCTGTGCTACACTATTTAGTGAGCAGCGGTGCGGCGAGCGTTTCTACTCCCATATAGAGAAGGGAGGAACAGGCGTCTCAGTGACAGTCACGGAATCACTGCCGCTTAACACGCACTTGCAGGGGCCCGCGCTCCATCCCCTCGTTAATAGGAGGGGGATGGCTAGGTATAAGCCAGAGACCCGGACGCTGACTGTCGAGTGCAGCGGCAGGTCTCGTCAGCAGCTACCACTTTCACTGGCAGGGGGAAGGAGCCGTGTGTGACAGCCATGCAGTGTGCGCTGTCCCTGAGCCCAGCGTTTTGGCCCACCACTCCAGCTAGTCAGGAGTAGTGGGATATACTTACGGACTGCTGCGGCCGGGTTGCTGGGCAGGGGGGCAAATGAGGAAACCCGGACACGAACCGGTTTCAGTTGTGGCGGGTCCTCATGGAGTCCGATGACTCTGTTTAAAGTCCCCCCTCAGGGTCACCGAACACAGACTGCAGTAGCCGTGTGGTGCCCTCCCGGCGGCTCCCACGTAGCAGGCAGAATGCCACAGTAAGCAGCCTGCCTGTCCTCAGCTTGTTAAATAAAAATAAAAAATAAAAATTAAAAATTATATGAGAAAGGCTGGAGACAGCCTCATGTGCGACCGGCTCTCTCGGGCACATTCTAAAAACTGGGGCTGATGGGGCATAGAGGGGGAGGAGCCAGTCACACTTCTAAATTATTTAAAGTGCCAGGCTCTACTCTACCACCGTCTATACCCCACTGTCTTGAACTCCAGTGTCCCTTAGTGGATGAAGGAGAAATTACCAATTGAAATCGCATTGCGAATTCAGCCAATATCACAGGGATTTACTAAGAATCCCTTGCAGGGACAAAGCTCTGTGCTTGCGATAAAGCTCTGTCCCTGCGAATCCCCTCCGCACACTTATCACGGTACTTTCGTAAGAAATACTGTGACAAGTGCCTGCACCGACCGGCCGCCCCTAAGCCCCGCCCCTCGCGATTGCAACCCCCCCCTTCCTCCCTTAATTGCACTTACCTCCGGTGATCGGTGCTCTGGTGATGTCCTCCCTCCGGTCAGCTGACATCCCATCCTGCAATGGGACCCGGTCAGGTGACGGCCGGGCCCCAGTGCAGGATGGGAGACATCACCGGAGCACCGATCACGGGCACTTTCTTTTTTTTTTTTTACAGTGTATCAGCGTGTGGTCTGTTTAGCCCACACAGCTGATCACTGGGGCCCGGCTCCAGGCTCTGTCTGTTAGAGCGGAGCTGGAGTCCGGTACCCGGGGGAGACCCAGGATAACGCCACCTTCAGGTGGCGTTATCACAGTGCTTTCCCCGGTGTTTTTTTACAATTTATGTTTAGTAACTTTGGCCAGATCACATTTCCCATTACAATTATGGGAAATGCGATCTGCTTACTAAAATGAAATGATAATTAGGGGTTGGAGTAGAATTTTACGAATTCTACTCCAATTGCCCTTTAGTAACTTTATTTTAGTTTCACCTAATGTGAAAAGGGTGTGAAAACACCCCTTTTCACTTTATTTTAGTAAAAATAATGTTAATAAATATAACCCATTGTTTGAATTAGAGGTTTTAAATTAATTATCAGCTGTCTTTTGTTTCCCGCTCTCAACCTGCAGATCTCAACCTGTGGTTCATAGTGACATTCAAGGGTATACAATAAATGTTCTGTAATGGAAGGGGGATGTGGGAGCATTGAGGTGATAGACACGTAGGAAAAGCAGTGTCCTAGGGATCTGTACCCCCATATATGACAGTAGGAACCCAAGAACAGGCAGGAAAATACAGTGATGTGATTGGGTAGCAGTCGGGAAGCCAACGGACGTAATCCCGAACACCGGCTTCCCGACTATCTAATGGTGGGAGTGATCTAATGACAGTCGTCGAAATACCGACGCCTGTCATTAGACCTACGGGGGGAGATTAGGCACACACACACATATTATAATATATATATATATATATATATATATTTCACTAATGTTAAAAGTGTATCCCTGTAACTGTAAGAACATAGCATGTTTTATTATTAATTTAAAAAAAATGTTGAAGTAGAGAAATATGATACAATCTATTTTTCTGATTTATTTTTTTAAATCTTGTTTATAGCACATTTAGTGCTTCTATATGTATCAGTGATTATATATTTTATCTAATCGCAATATTAATTACAAAGGTTATATTTTTAAAATGTTGGGTGTACAATTAATGCAAATGGACTGCCAGGGTGTACACAAGGGAATATGATTGAGAACCACTCATCTAAAACAAAAATGAAGATCTTAATTTAAGTGCTGATGTAATAATAGCATCATATATTAACTTGTATTAAGCGGATGGAGAGAGAACAGACACAGCCAGCAATCACATGTAGAGATCTATACAATGCAAACATTTATAAAACATTTCGGTCATAAAACAGATGTAGCGCAAGCAATTACTTTTCAGCTTTATTTGTCTGACCGTGTTCCTTTACATTTTTACCACAGTTCCAAACATTCTGAAAGCGTAAAATAGTCCATATGTTTTTTACATAGTGCTCATCATTAGAGGGTACAGAAACAACATAACCAAAAACAAGCCATGCAGGAATGGACATTGCAGTCTTACAACAAAAGGAGTTTGCAAAAGAGAAAATCGTCTTCATAATAACACCCAAATCCAACTAGCTGAAATGTCTGTTGCGTTTTACTCATCTGACCCTCAAGAAGATGTTAGAGTGCTTTTATATGTATTCAGGAGGTTCATCCTGCAGATCTCTTATGTTAGAGGTCTATCATTAATCCCTGGACGTAGGGATGCAAACACTAATGGTTGTCATATAATAAGGCACAATTATTAATCAGGAAAAAGAAAGAAGCAGGTTACCTGGTCCCCTAGAGCAGCTTGTATGAAGCTGAGCAGAACTTCATAGGTCTCGCGAGTCTCCTTTGTTTTGGGTTTGTATATGATCCCCACCATTTCATCAATGCCTTCTGACAAGAGGGTGAACCCCTTCATCTTGTTTATGTCATGTCTGTCTTCATCTCTCTTTCTCCTCCTACAAGAGAAGGCAGCATTATAGCTGGAAACAAGCCTTCAAAATTAATTTGACACAGTCTTGTGGGTCTCAAAAAGAGAGAATTAAGTTGGACAGCATGCAGTATGCATATACACATTTTGTTAATTAGCCTCATTTATTACCCTTATGCCTCAATTATTTGTGAATAAAAGCAGAACATTAGTGTAAATTCCATAGTTCTCATGACATCCTCACACCACTTACATAGAAATGCTCTAGCCACTGCTAAACAAACATACTTCCAATCTCTCTTCTCAGACTTCCAACCCCAAACGTTTTATTAATACTCTTAAATGATTTCTCACCATTCCAACATAAAACCCACCTACCACCATCAGTGCCCAGCATCTGACATCCTACGGTGGAAAACATATCAGCCAACCAACTCTACTTCTCCAGCCCGCTGCCTAGGTGTCATCCTTGACCTGGAACTGTCCCCCACATTCAATCTGTTTCCAAATCTTGATACATACATCTAAGGAATATTCCCAGAATACGCACATCTCACACAAGACACTACATAAACTCTAATACATGCACTCATCTCCTGCATTCAATATTACAAAAGCCTCCCTACTGGTTTTCCCCTAGACTTTCACCCCTACAATGTATGTTGTAAGCAGCAGAGACAGATTTTCCTTTTAAAACGTTCTGCTGCTCCAATATCAGTCCTTACATTGGCTGTCTGTGTCTTATCAAATTCAATATAAAATATGTCTACTAACATACAATACCATAAACAGAACTACACCAACATCCATCTCTTCATTTATCTCAAGATATCTCCCAGCTCGACCCCTCTGCTCTGAACAGGATCTACATCTCTCACCCCCGCACAGTACCTGTTCCCCTTGAAGGTTACAGGACTGTTACTGGCTGCACCCAATCTGTGGAATTACCTCCCTCAAGACTTTCTTTTAGCCTCCAAACCTTTATGCATTCCCTGAAAACCTCATCATGCAGCTTATCAAATTTTAGAACCACCCACATAACTTTCAGACTATTCTACCTATCCAGCTGCTCTTTATATGATTTATGTGTGTGTTCTCTTTCTACACTCGCATAAATCACTGACCTCACGCCAACACTGCTGTGTGCTGGATCATGTAGCCCACTAAGACCCTCTGCAACCTGGCTGGACAAATATGCAATAGTATCAAATCCCTATTTCCCTGTAGATTGTAAGCTTAACCGTAAGGCCCACTTTCAATGTCATCTGTTATTACCCAGGCCTGTTTTATTACTGTTATTATGCTGGGGTTATTTAAGTAACTTAGTAAAATAATAATTGGATTATTTTATTTACAAGCCATAACTGTAAACTGATGATATGCTTTAGCAACCAGGAAAGCTATGTATAAGGTATATGGAAGGTGCCCCTAGTCACCCCCTGCGTCTGAACCAAATT
Organism: Taudactylus pleione; assembly: GCA_031769625.1. NCBI lineage: Eukaryota > Metazoa > Chordata > Amphibia > Anura > Myobatrachidae > Taudactylus > Taudactylus pleione. The sequence goes on along the minus strand of JAUIMM010000104.1, from coordinate 143,953 downwards.
TGTATACTCCCAGCATAGAAATCTAGCCTGCAAAGCAGCCTACTGAGTCACTGACTATGGCATTGTGTCAAATCCATCAAACTTCAATACATTCGACCATCATTGAATTTAGCAGTTTCTGGGATTCATACATTAAGCTTCATTTAGCTAGAACCACATCCAGCTAAAGGGCGTATATATGCACCTGGATAAAACATGTTGTGATGTAATGGGACAAATGCCATCTCCTATTTGCAGGCAGGAAAAATACAGGCTGCTTGTGCATACAATACACAAATACTAGGCAGCTTCATTTTTACTCTGCAGCTGACCTAAGTATTGTCCCTTCCCAACTCTAATTTTAAAAGTGCTGTCCTGTGGTGCACAATGGTTTTACCAGCAAACAACATTGCACCTTTTAATTGGATTTATTCCTAAATGCAAATCAGTATTATTAAAACATTTATATATCACCTACATCCACTGACTTATCCACATTTTATTTTGGAAGTTATAACAGAATTTTCTCTTCAGTAAATGTATTCTATATAAACAATGAGCAACATTTCCTTCTTGTGTAGGTGAGCTCTTTGATCTCTCCATAAAGGAGAAAAAAAACAAAAGACATAGAAGAGAACTTCCAATTCCTGTCTCATGCACCATAACCAGGCTCTCTCTGAAAGCTCCTGCCCACAGCTTCCTAATCAGATACGGAGTCCTTCAGAGTTTTTAGCACTATATGCTTCAAGTACATTACTTCACAATGACCTATTAAACAACTTGACTATATAACTGCATATCACAACCTTTCCTCAATTATGTCTTAAGGGGCCGAATTCAATTTGGTGCGATGATGAATAGCTGCGGGAGGGAGCTCCCGCAGCTATTCAATACAACGCGCTGTGTGCCTGGTCGGGGATTGGTTAAGTCAGAGAACGCTGGTTCTCGCAACTTAACCTGGTTGTTAAGGCGCGGATATCTGGCATTCTCTGACTAAAGTACCGGGCATGCAACTGTTAGGGCAGGGGTTGACAACCACGGTCCTCAAGCCACACTGTTAGGGCCTCGCTAAGCCGGAAAACAGCTGCGCGCCATACACTTTTTTCGGAATTCTCCTCACATCCCCAGGTGGGTGAGAGAAGAAATCCTTTAGCCCACCGAAGCAGCGCTGTGTTTTGAATAGCTTCGGGAGCTCCCTCTGCAGCTATTCATCAACGCACTGAATTGAATTTGGCCCAAGGTGTCTATTAGGCATCCAATCTTCCCGAAACTTATGACAATACAAAACATGTGAGGACACTGATGATGCAGCTTCCTGCTCAGGCTCATTTCTCAGCATACACATTTCTCCTCTGCTCTCCTCCAACCACCAGTGGCAGCCCGGTCACATGACAAAATCTACCCTTGCATTCTGAATAACAAATGAAACCATCTTTCAATAAAAAAATAAAAGCATTGTTTTATAGACCATTCTACTTTTTAAATGTCCATCAGATGAGAGCAAGAAATGAAAAGTTCACCTTCATTTAGTCTACAGATGAGTCCTCACTGGTCTTTACTGCAGTCGCGCCATACAGCCCACGTCGGAGCGTCTGGTTCAGTGAGAACCTGCTAACGCCGGGCGTCTTTTTTTTGCTGAAAATGAGTTTACGTCGCAATGTGATACAACTAGGACGCACCAAGAGACTGTACCAATTAATTGGATATGCAACACTTGTATATCTGTGTGCGACAGTCTCTCAATCAACATGTTAAGTGCTGTGATACAGCGGCCGCAGCTTTTTTCACGCCAAGTTCCGTTTACAGACTCTGTATAAAATTAATCAGCAGTGTCTCCTGGTGCATCCTAGTCGCATCCCATCTCAGATACATTTCGGCAAAAAACACGTGCGACGTCAGCAGAATTACATGGAACCTGGAGGCTCACTCACGGCAAACATATCGCGCTGCACGGCATACTGAGGCTCGATAAGCAAGAACACATCTGTACAATAAATACAGAGTGCGCACGCCATTACTGAATCTTGTGACAAGTTAAATATTGGATTCCAGTTGATGAGACAAATATTTATATACATTACAGCAATAACAGGGAAAATGCATTAGAATATGAGACAGTCGTTCAAGGTAGGTCCTCCATTTTGACAAATATGACTCTTAAAAGCAATACATCATCAGGAATAGAGGCCTAATAATAAAAATTAATCTGCCTTTCAATCGCCACTCACTTGGCACGTCTCTCTTCCTGCATTGCAGGCTTGGTTTTTTGAGCCTTGTCCCCCATACGGGTCCCATCCAGTTTCCCCACCAGTGATAGCACCTCTCCAGTGGGCTCATCTCGGCGGGTCCGGTCTATCAAAGAACGATCAGCTTGAAGTACAAGGTTAGAGTTCTGAAGGAAAGAGATGTGCAAAGGAAAAATCGTAATTACGACCAGCTGAAAACAACAAAATATATTCTCGAATTTCAACCCACGTTGTCAGAGGTAAGCAGTGGAAGCCCAAAGTATTGCTGGATCAATTCACGCATTTTATTATGAACCCTTATGGGACAGCAAACTAAAATGCACGACTTAAGCTGGCCACACACTAGACCAACTTACATCCAACCAGCCAACTAGTTGATTGGTTGGAATGAAAATCTGGTAACGTATGGGAGTAAATGATGATCAGCAATTTGCTCCTAAATGCCAGAAAACAGATGAAAATGGTCATCAGACAAGTTTGTTAAATGTTTGATCTAAACTATTTGTTCAAACAACAGTTTTGGTCCATTTTCCGGCGTTTGGGAGCAAATTGCTGATTGTCTTCCTTACCAGAGTTTCACTCCAACCAATCAACAAGTTGGCTGGTTGGATGTAAGTTGGTCTAGTGTGGGGCCAGCCTTAAGGGCAAAATTGGGATAATGTAGTGTGCCGCTGCTGGCGTCTCAACTCTGTCACACCGCGGCCATCGCACCCATCTTTATCAACCCCTGAGGGAGGTGCTGCAACTTGTAGTTCCCCAGAAGTACAGAAACAGTGATGCACAGAGGGATGTAACTCTGCTGCAACTTGTAGTTCCCCAGACTGGAAGTACAGAAACAGTGATCCACATAGGGATAGGCTGCTGCAAGTGAGGCGTTACATTCTGTGACTTGTAGTTCAGCAGCCGAAAGAGCACCAGAGGCTGTCAGCACTGCAGAACCGTATCAATGCCGCCCGCATCGCCCAACTCTAACATGGATGAAACGGATATCACCGGCCAGAGCTGCTGATGTCCCGCACAGCACGATGTGCCCCCCTCCCTCCGCACTCACCGCTTTGTACTCGTACTGCAGGCTGCGGGCAGTTACGTCCGCCATTCCGCCGTGTGATGCCCGGGATGCACCTCACACACACTGTGGGCAACAACGCGCAGGAGACGAAGCTACTTCCGGCTAAACACTTCCACTTCCGGGGCACACAATGACTACTTCCGGTAGACTTGGAGCTTTGCTCTGTGATAGCTTTATTGTAATAACACAATACGCTGACAGCGGATGTTGGTTCTGTTCTGTTGTAAGAGAGACTGATGTCTGCTATTAAGGCTTTCTTATCTGAAGATCTCTGTTGTTTTTGGCTTCTAGTGTGTTTCCTCACATGCAAGTCACTTGTTCTTCTGACATCATCTATTTCACTGATAACTAAGTAATTGTATCTGAAGGTTAGTTGCATATTTGGGGGATGCATTGGATTGAAGTGGTAAATAGCATTATTGCAGCACTGGCCTCTGCTGCGTAATATTGCAATTTGTAGGGGGCTCTGCCAAAATGACTCCTCTGCACCCCTTCCTCACTCTTAGCCCTTGACTTTGCCACCCATTTCACATTCAAAATTGATTCCATCCACCAGGACATCACCACCCTCTCCGATACCCGCCTCCTCCCCATCTTCCTTCCTCCATCCTGCCAACTCCAACTTCATTCCCAGTTTTTGGAGATTAAATGATGACCCTAATTCGGTCCTCTCCACCATTGAGCCTACCAACTCCTATCTCCTCCACTCCCTGTCTCCCCAACTTTTCTTTTCCCAACAGACGGCCTGATTCAGACCCTCTCGCAAGCAGCCGCTCGCTCGTACGTGGCCGATGTTATGCATTTGTGTATGCATCACAGTGCGCAAACTAGTTTTGAGTGGGAAGCGCTCGCTCGCCCAGCAAAGACAGCCCAGTGCAATGAGTGACAGGAGTGGGCGTTTGTGGGTGGTAACCGGGGCAGGCCAGTAGTAACGGGGGAGTGGAGTTGTGAACGCAGGTGTGCCTGAGTGTTTCAATGGCGTTTCAGAGTACACGTCTACACGTCACCTGGCTGTTTTTTACACTGAAATGCTCGCAGTGCTTGCTTTAGGGAAAAGGCAAGCGCTGCGGTCAGATCCGATGGAACCCGATGTACCGATGGTTGTATATACTTCCTGGAGATGACGTGCGCTAGTGGGCGGCTAAAGACAGGCTGGTGGGCATCTATAAAAACAAAGTGATCGCTCACCAAGACATAGTGGGCGTGCTTATGCCTTGCCGTGCGATTGCCTGCCTTGACGTCACTTAGCTGAATTTGCATACGCTGGGAGCGAGCGGCCGCATCTAGCGAACGGGTCTGAATCAGGTACACTGTCCCCTCTGCATTTAATCATGCCCTTGTCTTTCCCACACTTTGAAAAAAAAACACCCTTGACCCTGACAAGCTCCTTGCCGCCTTTCTTTCCTCCCATTCCCTACTGGACCCACTTCATTGTGGCTTTTATCCTTACTCATGCACTCTGCATATTTTCCTTTTAAATCTCCATAACTTTTGATACCATGGACCACCCTCTTCTGCATATCTTCACTTCCTTGTTTTTTGTGACCTTGCCCTCTTTTGGCTGTCCTCCAACCTCTCTGACAATCTTTCTCTGTCTCTTCTTATGGCTCACCTTCTCCCCCTCTCCCATTATTAGTTGGTGTCCCCCAAGGTTCTGTTCCTTTTACCCTTCAATTCTCCCTCTGTACTTCCTCCCTAGGCGGCTGATTCTGAGTTGCTAGTTGCTGTGACTGCTTTAGAGTCTTTTGCCATAGTCGTGTATGCTAATGCTGGTAGCAGCCCTTCCCTTGGTGTATAAGTGTGCATCCGAATGTGCAAGGACTGAGACGCCCACTTTGTGTGTATTTTAGAAGCAGCAATTACGCTTGGTGCATCTCTAGACGCTACCATCAGATGCACCATCGAAACTTGAACCTGTCCCATGCTGGATGCGAATTCTCTGTCAGAATATGGCCTACAATGTAGGTGATTAAGCGTCTGAGTCCGCTTCTAATTATGCGACATGCCCATGACACTCCCATAACACCCATAAGTAAATGCATCTCCATGCATCGAAATAGCCACCTCCGAGTCACCGTACAGGAATGCCCATGACATTTCCAATACAGCTCTGAGATTGCGACTGTGCGCACACACAACATCTGCTATTCAACTCTTTAGCTACTTGGAAGCAGTTGAAAAGCATTGACTTTTTGTGGGAATATCGGCATTGTGTCCAACTCAGAATCAGACTCTAGATGAGCTCATCAGCATTTTTGGCCTATAATATCTCTATATTTATGACACTGAGATCTACCTCTCCTCCTTGACCTCTCCCCCTCTCTCCTCACGCTTGTCCCTAGTGGTCTCTCTGCTATTTCCGCCTATATGTCACAATGCTATCTTAAACTTAACATGACAAAGACTGAGCTGGTCATTTTCCCACCCACATGACTCCATTCTACCCCTTTGAATCCTCTATCCATCAACTTCACCATGTCTTATATCTCACAAGTTTGCTGTCTTTGGAGTTTTCCTTGACTACACCCTCTCCTTCAAACCCCCATATTCAGGACCTCAGTCAGAGTCGGTCGTTGCGGCCGCTCAGTCGTAAGGGAAAAGGGGCCGGATATGCAAATGAAGCGCTCGCAAGTTGCGTCGTTAAGATGAGATCGTTAGCTGGACGAGCGAGGGGAGGATCCGGCCGTAAGACTAAAACACGCTCCCTTCTCGTTCGCAATACATGTTATCTCTGGTCATATAAGGATTAATCGAGACCATCGGGAACCATCGGAGCTGGTCGTAGAGCTTAAGGTTGACCATACCCTCTCTTAAGCACTACGATCAAGTTAGTGTAAAAACCTCCCATGTCACATGTGCCATGACACTACTTAGTTAATTATGCACTCCCATATAACGCCGTTTGCATAGTCAGGCACGCCTGCGTTCGGATCTCCACTCCCCCGTTCACAAGCACCTTCCCCTGTCACTCAAACTAACGACCTGGCCAAGTTGAAGGAGAGAGAAATTTCCGATCGCAACAGCTAGTTTGCGCACGGGCATTGCGAAACTTACACATGCGCTGTTTTGTGAACATCGCTGGGTACGACCTAGCGGCCGCTTAGACCGACTCTGAATGAGGTCCTCAGTCCCTCTCTCCACTCCCATCTGTCCTCAATGCTTGACTAATCTTCCTCTCCAAACTAACTTCTTCTACCTCTTGTCTCCAACAGGCCCATACTGGTTTCCCTTTCACTTCAGAACCCAATTCGAACTCCTCACATATAAAGTCCTCTCCCAATCCTCTCCCCCCTACATCTCTGACCTTGTCTCCCAATCCTCTCCCCCCTACATCTCTGACCTTGTCTCCATACACACTCCCGCCCACCCATTTAGCTCCGCCAAGTGATTGCAACCTCTCCTTTCAACTGATTACCTCCTCCAACTCCAGCCAACAAGATTTGTATGTGCTCTCTCCCTTTCTCTATCAGACTCTCCACCTCTCTCCAAAGCTCCAATAGGGCTCTCAAAACCCACTCTTTTTTAAGCCTACCAGCTCTCCCCCTAATCCAGGGCTCTATGTTTTTCACTCACTGGGCCTGATTCAGACATGCTCGCAAGCGCTATGCTCTCGTGAGCGGGTCGATGTTTGGCCACTGCGCACGCCGGAGCCGGCTCCGACATGCGCATGAGCGAGACCCGTCTAGCGACGGCCACTCCGTCGCTACGGGTCTCGCACCAAAGTGGGGCAGCTGTCGATTTTGATTGACAGTTTGCCCCGTTTTGGAGGCGGTCAGGGGGAGTGGCTGGCCAAACGGAGGCGTTCCCGAAGGAACAACTGCCGTTTTGGGCGGCCCCACTGACATCACAGTGATGTCAGTGGGTGAGCTTCCGGCTCTAATAGAGCCGAAAGCTCACTGGGGCTTGCGGGAATGAGACCCTACCACAATTGTCTTGTCGCAAGCCGCGATGGTCGAGACCATCGCGACCATCACCTGGCCGCTTGCAATAGCTGTGGGTGGTCACCCTCAGCTAAGCGAGCGGCCAGGAGGCGGCACAAAAAAAAATAAAAAAACACCCTGATTCAGAGCGAGCGCTCTTTCAGAGCGTCCGGCTCTGAATCAGGCCCAGTGTTTCTTCCCTCTGTGTCACCCCTGAATTTCTAACCTTCCCTTTTAGATTGTAAGCTCTCATGAGCAGGGTCCTCTTCCCTCATGTGTTTTTCCTTCCCTCACATAGGGGTATATTTACTAAAGTGCAGGTTTTAGAAGTGGAGATGTTGCCCATAGCAACCAATCGGATTCTACTTAACTTTTATATAGCCCTTTCTAGAAGATAATAGCTAGAATCTGATTGGTTGCTATGGGCAACATTTCCACTTCTAAATACCTGCACTTTAATAAATATACCCCATAAACTCTATGCTCCCCATTGCCAACAGCAGCACCAAACCTGTGTATTCAGCCACCACTGCTGCAGGTGCAGGAGTGGTTATTTAGCTTGTATCCCATATTATGCACTTTGTATTTAAACAATGTGGACTTTCTGATACTACTCTCCTACTTAATACGTGACTTTTAGGCTTCACTGGGTATTTTTTTAAGAAAGCTTGAACCAATATGGCCATATGTACATTTTATTTTGTTTACCAGGAAATCTACTCTAACCTGCAGCCTTTCCATTGGCATGGAAATACAAATGTCCTCTAGTGACATGGGAGTCCAGAATTGTCTACACTAATCTTCTAATCTACTAAATCTACTTTATTTAGGATTTTAATGGGCGGTAAACCCATTTGGGGTGAAGAATGTCAGGCCACCTTGACTTGATATATATGAAATACTAGGTGTACCTTACATGGCATGTGGTAACTGGACCTTGACTGCTAAAAGAGACAAAACAATGAAAGGACCAATAAACTTGTTCACACATTTAGGTAAAGACTGTGAAAAGCTCAGATTTTTATGACCGCGCTTTGTCACCCACAATTATTAAAGGTGCAAGCTGGCGTTCTTATCTGCTTGTTCCTAGTATCTCTGTTGAGCAGAATAAGTTGTAAATTATTTTCCCCATATTTATTTTAGGTTCCTGTGGATATCTTGTCAAGCAGGCACAAAATATCTTTCCAAGATATCAATGGGAAAGTGTTGTAGTTGGAATCCATAGTTAGTAAAGAACGAACTTTACAAGAGTAAAGGCCCCCATACACGGTGAGATTCAAAGTTGGTAAGATCAGTTGTCCGATTTCCCTTGAAATTCTTAATAAGATGTGGTCAAATGGTGTACGATTGATCATTAAGATCATAGGATAAGATGCATAGAAGTGTATCACATCGTGCACGATCAGTTGAGATCTCTCTGCAAAACCTTCTGATCTGCGATCCAACTAGACGACAGCTGGGACGAGCATCGGTCTCGGAAGACTCAAAATACAACTATTTGCAAACAATTGGTCTGTACAACCTGCAGAAAATGCTAAAATCATGTTAAAAATCGTCCCGTGTATGGCCAGCATTAGAATGAACGGTACAAGGCTGAGGAGTGCTGGCTGTCATTATAAGCCAATCTTGCTAAAGCAAGATACTCTATTAGTTGTCTTGCTGGCAGTTACTATAAACATGAAGATAATGTGCCAAACCATGGTTTATCCTTTCTGGTTGTCTATTTGTTTGAAGATGATAGGCCAAGGACATCTTTATTTAGAAAGGTAAGGTTTCCTAATAAATGAAATACCACTATCAGAAACAATGATTTCAGGGCATTCATGTAATCTATAAATTTGTAAAATTAACAGAAAGATTGTCTGAGGAGCTATGGGTAGCTTCACAAGGTGAGGAAATTGTGCCATCCTGGAAAAGCATTCAACAGTAACCAAAATAGTGGTAAATCCTTTGGTTGGTGGTATATAATAAAGTCCATGGAGATATCCTTCCCTAGACAAGAACAGTGGTTCCCAAACTGTGCGCCGTGGCACCCTGGGGTGCCTCGGGACTAGAGATGTTTTGGATCTGGATCTCCCCTGGTTTTGGATCTGGATTGGTTTTGCAAAACCTTACCTCCGTGTTTTGATTTTAGTTTGGTTTTGGATCTGGATTTTTTCTTAAAAAATTATAAAAACAGCTCAAATCACATAAAATTGGCCTGTTTTTGTTCCTACAGTATTATTAACCTCAATAACATTTATTTCCACTCGTTTCCAGTCAATTTTGACCACCTCACAGCTCACAATGTTGATTTTTTTCATCTAGTTAAGGGCCAAAAGGTTGCATCCAGCTAGCTGGCTCAAAACTGAGTGATAAATAGAGTTGAGGACTGTGCAAAGATGATGGTTGGGGTGCCCCTTGAGGATTGAAGAATTGATAGTTGGCGCAGCCACTGGCTGAAGTAAGAATAGTTGATAATTGGTGCAGCCATAGGCAGCTGCATTGCTGATAAGTGTGGCTAACACGCACACACAAAAATTGTTTTTATTTTTTTCACACTGGGGGGGGGACACCCCTGATAGAGGCAGCAGCCCCTTGATAAATGAGACAGACAGCACAGCACCCCTGCGCACCTACGTTGCTGATAAGTGTGGCTAACACGCACACAAAAATTGGTTTTATTTTTTTCACACTGGGGGGGGGGGGGGAAGCAGCCCTGAATGAGGCAGCAGCCCCTTGATAAATGAGACATGGGCAGTACAGCACCCCTGCACATCTACTTTGCTGATAAGTGTGGCTAACACGCACACACAAAAAAAATGTTTTTTTTTACACTGGGGGTGAAGAGCACCCCTGAAAGAGGCAGCAGCCCCTTGATAAATGAGACACAAGCAGCACAGCACCCCTGCGCACTTATGTTACTGATAATTGTGGCTGACACGCACACACAAAAATTGTTTTTATTTTTTTCACACTCGCGGTGAAGAGCACCCCTGAAAGAGGCAGCAGCCCCTTGATAAATGATACAGGCAGCACAGCACCTATGTTGCTGATAAGTGTGGCTAACATGCACACACAAATAATTGTTTTATATTTTTCACACTGGGGTGTAAGCACCCCTGAATGAGGCAGCAGCCCCTTGATAAATGAGACAGGCAGCACAGCACCCCTGCGCACCTATTGTACGTTGCTGATAAGTGTGGCTAACACACACAAATAATTTTTATTTTTTTCATATAATATAATATAATCCTTTATGTTTTTCACACTGGGGGAGAAGAGCACCCCTGATGGACAGAGCACCCCCTGGACAATACAGCAGCACAGCCAGCCCCTATGAACAACAGCTAGCCCCTATGGACAGGACAACAGCCAGTCAGCCCCTATATGGACAACAGCCAGTCCCTATGGACAGGACAACAGCCAGCCCCGCCACCTATGCACAGCGTCAACAACAGCACATTCACAACCCCCTCTTCACTCTCCACAGCCGGAATGAAAAATGGCGGCGGTCGCGGGACCTTTTATATTATCCAAAATCCGCGAGAATCTGACAGCGGGATGATGACATTTTGCCTTTTTTTGAGATCCGTTAGGCGGGAAATCCGAGCCGGTTCGGATCTGACTCGGATCCCCTGAGTTCGGATGGGTTCGGATCTCTGGAATCTGTACCCGCTCATCTCTACTCGGGACACTTGCAGGGGTGCCTCAGATTGGTGGTCCAGCACCAAATAAAATTATTTATGGTCAATGTAATGTAAATATATGGACTAACAGAAGCTCAAACCTGTCCACCGCCACATTACTGAACCTAAGGATGACAGGTAAGCACAATTTACTTCACTTTACTACATTTTTCTCAGTTATTCCCAATAACAAACGTTTGGCTTAGGGGTGTCGTGAAAACAATGTTGATATTCTAAGGCGCCGTGATTCAAAAAAGTTTGGGAACCTCTGGACTAGAAGATCTGGAACAAATAATACAGGTTTTACAGGTAAACATCCAAATGTCAGCTCTTGGGCTCCCGATGCTTTTATCGTCTATGTAGCCATTAATATAAAGTATCTATCTTGGGGACCCATACATCAGCAATCAATTGAGGCAATTCTGCGTTTGCAAATGACTGTACAAATTTCGGCATTGTTTGGGGTTCACTGAATGACGATTCCGACCAAACGTTGGTGAATCAGGTTGTCCAACATGTTGGATTTTACCGACCAATCGGAGCTGTAGATTGCTAGTGTATGGTAACAAGCAGCCATATGCACACTATTGGGTTCGCAGATACTGTAGGATCTACGGATGAAAGAGATCTACAAATCACTGAAAATATCGGCAATGTGTGGCGCACGAGCAGGGCCCTCTTCCCTCATGTGCTTCTCCTTCACTTAACTATACTTTAATTTAAAACCGCACTCAACCCTTGGTTGCTGATACCATGCTGCTTATTCAAGTGTTATCAGGGCTGGTTTAAGGGGAGGGGGCGACGGGCAGTCGTCCCGGGGCCCCCACCACTAGTTCACACTGACGGAGAAACTTCCCCTGCTGGCTGCTATCGTGGCCGAAGTGGGGGTGGAGCCAATAAGGTAAGCCCCACCCCCCAAATACCCGCGAATTGTGGGATTACGGCGCGAGGGGGCTGAGCCTAATGAAGGGAAACAGCCGCTGCATAAAATGTAAGTGTATATGTACTGTTATTGTTTATATATGTGTATTTATGTGTAGGTGTGTGTATATATGTTGTGTATGGGTTTTTGTGTATGTATGTGTTTATGTGTTTGTTTTTATGTATATATGTTATGTATGTGCTTATTTATGTGTATATATGTTGTGTATGTGTTTTTGTGTATATATGTTTATGTGTATGTATGTTGTGTGTATATACAGTATGTGTATGTGGACCCTGTTCTCGGATGGCGCTGAGCTGCCGCTGATCTGTGTTCTGAATGCAGCAGCACTGTCAGCGCTGCGGCATGGAGCGCAGAGCGACTCCCGAGTCCCCTCATCAGTATCACGTGACGCATCCTATCCATGACGCAGATCACTGATGTCGGGCTTCAGGAGCCACACTGCGCTTTATGCAGCAGCGCTGACTGTACTGCTGTATTCACAACACAGAGCCAGAAGGTAAGTAATCAGGAGGGGTAGGCTTCGTGTGGAGGGGGAGGGGTGGTAGGCTTGTTGGGGGCCAGGGCTGCCATCAGAAATTGTGGGGCCCGGGACTGTCAAAATAGGCAGGGCCCACCCCCCTTCCCATACATTACAAAAAACATGAGGGGGAGCCCTTCTGCAGCCGATGGCATGTACGGGTAGTACACCCTCCTTACACCCTGTATATAGAAATGCAGCATGTTCCTGGTTTGCTGCTGCTAGATGCCGATGTTATGTCTCCAAACATAAATAAAAACACATTTTATTGTATATATAAATATATACACACACATATACAGTATACACACACACACACATATATATGTACATATATATGCGCTCACGCACATATCTATACATATATATATATATATATATACTGTATACACAAACTATATATATATATATATTTATATATATATATATATAGATATATACACACACTATATATATATATATATACTGTATATACATACATACAGACACTATATGTATATATATATATATATATATATATTATACACACACACACACTTTGTGACTATGTACAGTTTGTCTCTCTAGTCCTGCATTCTGCCGTTTCCAGCCCCCTTCTGCCTCACTGCACACTGGTCCAGCCAGCCCCCTTCTTCCCCAGCCAAGCAGCATATGAATGATCTTACCTTTTGTTCCAGGTTAGGGCCAGGCTTCTGCTCTATGGTCGTCAAGGGCGCTGCGGCTCCTCTCTCTCCATTAGAGGCGCGGTGACGTCATGACGTCACGCGCGCTGGATAATAAACTTTATTGCTCATGCAAACAGGGAGCAGTCACCTCTTACATGCCGGGCGAGGCAGTAGCGGCGGGGTGGGCCCCATTCATTTGCGGTGGGTGGGCGGGCGGGCAGGCATCAGAAAGGAGGCCCCTTTGCCTTGCTCAAACAATAGCGGAGGGTGGGTGGTAGGAGCGGGCTGGGCCCCCCTTCTTTGGCGGAGTGCCCGGGCCCAGGACAGTAGTCCTGACAGTCCCCCCCTGATGGCGGCCCTGGTGGGGGCCCCCACAACTTAGTTGCCCCAGGGCCCCCACAAGCCTTAATCCGGCCCTGAGTGTTATGCAGCAATGTATTAATCATATATCTGTCCTGCATTGTTTGTACTGTTAATAACTGTTTTTCTTGTGTGCTCATTTATGTACTATGTAAGGCGCTGCGGAACCCTTGTGGCGCCATATAAATAAAGGATAACAATAATAATATTGATGAACTGGAGAATTGGTAATTGAAGAAAAGAACACAGAATCTGTGATTTTGTTGTTTTGTGATTGCTGATATAATACCGGGAATCCCGCATCTATGAAGAGGGAGTGGCACCAAAATCATGCAACATAAAATCACGGTATGCTCCCCCCCCCCACTGCAATTCCCAGCATTATTCTCCCCATCTTGCCCACTCCACTAGGAAGTGGGTGGGACTCGAGAGGACTACCCACTCTTCCTGGACCCCAGGGGACTACCCAAAAATGGAGTCTCCCAAAGGTTTTGGGCATGTAGGTAAACATGCCTAAGGTTATCAATCAATGAGAAGTTTAATAGTAATAATAGGAACATGTGTTGGTATCAAGTCACTACGTTTGGTCAGATTTAACACATACACAGGGCTTGATTCTATTCTGCGCAAAGTGAATAGCCCTGGCAATCAGCTCCCGGAGCTATTCAATAACACCGCGCAGAATTGAATAGCTCTGGGAGCTATCTCCCGGCGCTATTTACATCGCAGGTAATTGAATCGAGCCCACATTGTTATAATTCATAGATAATAATTTATGTCTAACTTTGGAGCAGACGATATCTAACTTCTGAACATGTTCCTCAGCATGAATAATCCTGTACATTTATTATAACAGTGTTAGGTGCAGTCAGTGCTTGAATGCCACATTATTACCATAGAAGGATTTGATAAAACAATATGATCCTGATAATATACACATAATAAGGATTTCTGCAAAGACATTGGGCCTGATTCAGAGACGGACGTATTTCAGAGCCATACAGAAGCAGCTGTGCAACACTGTCCAACAAAATGTAAATGGAGTAGGAGCTGTCTGTATAAAAATAAGACACCTCCTTGTTGCATTTGCCATCCGAGTGCAGCGTCCGGAGACACTGTCTCGGATAACCATCGCAACCATCATGACCAATGGTCGCGATGGCTGCTCCATTGGCCAGGCTGAAGCTTACCTCAGCCTAGCCAGTCCTTGTCACTTGTGAGGCCTTGAAATCTGCGACCACCGATGCAGACCCTGGCGTTGTCCCTCTCAGAAAATGGGGACGACACCCCCGTTTCCAGGAATGTTGGCCAGCCATACCCCCACTCCGCCCTGCGCTGACCCCTAAACATCGGAGATGTATGTCTCCCATCGGGTTAGTGTACATCTCTGAATTGGGCCTATTATCTGTATCTGACTTTTCAGTTCTGTAATGGCACTTTAATTGATGGCCACAAGGGGGAGTGTTTCCCAAAAAAAGAAAAAATGCCCCATGAGGAAAAGTTAAATGCAGTATTTTATTGCTATATTCTAAAAGGACATTTAATTATAGATGGGAGACTAACAGTAAATGAGGGCGTTATTTTGAATAGTGAAGAGTTTTTTAATACTCTATTTTACTTGCACTATTTTACTACTTTATTTTAAATATGTTTCTTTAGCATAAAATCATGGGATTAATGAGATTAATTTATTATGAAATTAATATTTAAAAAATGGTAAATAAAAAGTGATTTAAGTTTTATCGTTAAAATGAATTAAGATCCCCAGTGCGCTGCCAATTAGAATTTACTTTATTTCTTCTCTCTTTGATTATACAAATACATGTAAGTGAAAGGTCTTCAAAACAGTGTTCAAGAGAACCTATGACTAGGAGTGAAAGTGAAAAATACTCCCTTGACTGTAGCAAGATATTACTTTCCATTAAAACTTCAATCAACCAAGGTGGGAGGGGGGAATCCCCACTAGCCTACTATACTGACTGTAAAACGCCTAATATTAAAGTGTGCTGTATAGTTAATCGCAGTCCATTAGAGCTTTAACACATATAAATTCTGGCAGTAGCTATAGTATTATTATTATTATTATCATCATCATTATCACAGCTACGTGGGCACTTGGCCACAACAAAGATGGCGGCACAGGCCTCGCCGTCTCCTCCCATCCGTTCGAACTCTGTTGACGTGCCGCGCCCACCGGCTTCCACAATGCGTCGCCTCAGCGGGGTGCAGCTAGAGGCGGCCGTTACCCCTCTGACGTCATCACGTTTGGAGGTGAGCGCGGAATTTTTGAACACAGTAGCCGGAAATAAAGCGGCGGAGAGGTATGTACTGTGCTGCGGCGGCGGCTGTAGCCGGGGAACGGAGGAGGCAGCACAGGGCCAGGCGTGCTCCCGAGCCTCCTGCTGTATAGATGCATAGACCGGCCGCAGGTAGCTGCTGTGTAGCTTATAACACCAGCAGTGTCTGCCTGCGGGCCGGGCCATGCACTATTCACGTTACATATATATATATATATATAATAACACTTATGTATTACAGAGCAACAATGGTGACTTCTTGATACTTTTAAACCATGTTATTAGGGCAGCTGCAGAGCCATGTAGTGATGACATTGTTACTTGTAAATACTATAAGCTCGAATACGCAGTAATAATGCTGACATCTTAATGCAGTCACATATGTTCATGACCGTTACTACTAAGTTATTTGCATGGAAGACCTTAGATAAAACCGATATATCCCCATCTGTCTGTCTCAGCGACTCCTTACCAGGGAGTCTGGTAATAATAATGTCACAGTCTATGGGCTAAATCCAGTTAGGTCGGTTTGTGTTTGTACCATGGAACTTACACACTTTGCACGAATATTCGCTCCAGAGAAATGCTTAGACACAATGACTCGCGCTACTCATGGGGAGGGTGTGAGAATTAGCTATAGCATGTGAATTACATACATACTAATTAAATACAATTTAAATGCATACTAAGTGACATACTGTACATACAATGTATCAACACTGCTGGAGAGTAGCGATAGGAATATTATCAGCCCTCTATCCCAGTGTAGGTGAGATTCTGCAATATAAAGGTACCTCTGCCTCAAAATGTCAACAAAATCTAAACTTGTTTGGAAACTGTATTTCAAGTAATCTGTAATTCACACTGCAATAAATATAATATAGATGTATGTCCTCTGGGATGATTAGACATTATGGCAGTCGGGTAGCTGAGTACCGAATTATTCTGAAACATTGGACATAGAGGAGACTGGTAATATAGTTCCACAGATAAAGCTTTATATAAAAAGTAAAGACTGCAAATTGTTAGACATGATGGCTAAAGTTCAGAACATGGGATACACTAATCTTTTATCATAGATACATATAATTATATGTGTGTTAGGTTTTATTACGTATGTTAGGTTAGTATACCGCCCGCTCTAAGCTTTGACCAACATGGTACACATAGAACCCCGTTCTATCTATGAATCTACTTTGCTTAATAAATGCAATGTGTTTCTCTTACCAGGCAGCATGCAGACCTCTACTCCTCAGTCAGGGGGGCGCCAAAAGCCATTATCCCCAGTTGGTTCGTATCTGTCTCCAGCCACTAGATCGCAGCCCATCAGCGCGGCAGGTACCCCCACTCTGCAGAACTTCACCAGTAACGATGATGAGTGGGAAAGGAAACAGCGCCGACGATCCAGGGTGATTGACTTGCAGCTCAGTAATGCAGATTCCCCGGCATCCACCATCTCCCCTTCTCAGAGGTAGGTACATACAGAACATGTCCCCACCACTTCTACCTGGAGTACATCCTAAACAACTGCTGTGCGCCCATCAGGAGGCCAGGGTGGTTTATAGTTCTCTTGGCTGCCAGATTTTCTGTATGTTGTTTGTAGAATATACCCTTTACTAATTCCCAGTCATTTAAGTTGCTTTGTCAGCTTGGCCACTGTAATGAAGGCGTACTACTAACTGAAAATAGTTCCATGCCAACAGATTTTAATTTCTGAAACATGGATTATTGGAAGTCCAAATTAAAGGAATTTATTTTATTTTAGAAACCGATCCATGTTGTATGTGTTTTATATGATCATAATGAAGTGATCGCAAAGTCTTGTTTTCTCACAGGTCTGAGGCAATATCGCTCCTGCTGCCCAAACTTAGTAATGCACAGATCTCGGATCATTACTCCACCTGCATCAAGTTGTCCCAGGAGAACGTAAGTACTGTGCCCCTCACAGCCATTACTGACTGCAATATGCATTTATGGGAATGCACAGATCTTAAATGACCACCTACATTTTCCTCAAGAGTGAGTTAACGGTCATCGGTTTTGTGTTTGGGGGAATAACTGCGTAACCACATTTCTATTGCTTAAATCTTCATTGGAAAATAATGCCATTATAAAAGGATCGATATCTCTTACAGAGAATAACCACAAAGAATGCGTTCGGGCTGCACCTGATTGATTACATGGGGGACATTCTCAAGGAGAAAGACAGTGAACTCACTAACTTCAAGGTAAATAACAGTTTCTCTGCTCCCGTAGTCCAACCTCACCTTTGATTTACCAATGTCACACTCTTATGTACAGGTTGCAGCTGGGACACTGGATGCAAGTGCCAAGATTTATGCAGTGCGGGTGGATGCAGTACATGCTGATGTTTACAAAGTATTGGGAGGGCTTGGCAAAGAGTCACAAGGACCAGAGAGAGGAGAAAACCAGGATGTTGGTATGTAATGGTGGCTGGAGGGTGCCCTCACTAACACTGTATGTATGGAGAAAAACTCAACAGATGATTACTGAAATAGAATAATTGTTATTCCCTGTGGCTGAAGGTGATCAGCTAAGGTCTCTGATAAATACAAGGAATAGCGACATTCCTATTATTGGGAAGGGGTGGGGGATACTATGTACAGTGGAAAATCAATTTAATAAAAAAATAGAAACAAAATAACTTTTAAAATGTTATGTGAGTTTTATTGTATATTCAACTTGAATTTTCATCTGTTGCTTTTCTATAGTGATCACTTTGGATAATATTGTATAATACGTTTTTGTCTTCATGCATTTGTGTTTCATATATTTGTCTTTGTTGATGCTCGTTCCACAGAAGATGGAGGCAAAGACCCTGACAATAGGAGGAGGAAAAGACAGCATTCGGTGGAGACAATTGAACAGAATCTTAACAACATCACCTGCTCGGCGACAGACCGCAGCAATCAGGTGAGCCCGTACTGTCGGGAAGGTGCACTTGTTATACACACAAATAAAGAGAAGAGGGTGAGCTTATTTATGATGCATTGGGAGACCAGAGATTTATATGGTGATTTATTCATCCTTTCACTGTCACCATACCAGAGATGATCATTGCTGTCACATTATACTTGTTTCCTATGTTGGAATTTCTGCAGTGTGTGTGTATATATATATATATATATATATTAGATGATACTGGGTTTGCATTTCTAGAATGTCCAGTATTACAGATTTATTAAAGCTTGCAGGTCCGTTCTGGGTGAGATGTGTGTACAAATATCATTTACGCACAGTATGGATAGTAGGAAGAGTGCTTCCTATTGAGTAATTACCTGCTTCAGCCCTGGGTCAGTTATTTTGGTGCTTATACAGATAGACATATGTGGTCATAGTTTATTTACTTAAATAACCATCTCCCTGAGAATTAAGAATTACTGTATTTAAGTTGTTTTGATATCTCAATGAGACTAAATCACTGCGTATTTCTGTGTCACTGTCCTGTGTTCATACACCGCGCTTATAATGCAGAGAGTCATGCTGTGTAGGTAATTATCTCAATATTCTCTGTATCATTAGTTTGGTCAATGTAAAGCTAATGATCCCATATTATGAATATTTAGTGTTGCTGGGGTTTTAATCTTGTCCTGGTTGATACTATCATTGTTGTGCTTTATTCATTAAATGTCTGGATGACCTGGTGTTTGATACATGTATTACTATAAATCTATCTACGTGCACAATTCCATAGTTTTGGATCTTGCATCTGCGGATACCTTACAGGTGCACTATAGATTAATACGGAGATTGTGTGAGCACTAGATACAGATGTGTCCACATTCAACTTACTATCGTGCGCTGCAAGTCATGTGTAACAAAGTGCAAATGCTGAGTGTCTTCATGCGACTTTTTACCTTCAAATGTGTCTTATCCACAAAGTGATGCAAATGGGACACACAAGCAGCTTCTGCTGATTAAAATGATATGCGGCATGTCTGTATTTTGTCTGTGACTGTGGGTGTATCTGCATATGAAATTCAGCTGTGACACTGTAACATAGCATTTTGCAGGCAGATGCACCTGATAAGTCACACAAAAAGATGCTCGGCACTACAGAGTCACGCCACGGCATGGTGCGACTATAAGCGCTGTTTAACACGCAAAGAAGTAAGATGTATGTGGGCACATCTGTAGTCTGCTTATGCTTGGGGTACTAATCTTGCTCGTGTTAATACTTTTAATTGAGAAATGTCTGGATGATCTAGTGTTTGATACAAGTATTACTATTAATCCATGCACATTTAATCAGATATTGTACAGGTACAGTATAGATAAATATAGAGTGCTTGCTACTAAATAGTTGTCTGCTTTTGCTTATCTCCCCTAAATTCTCCCTGTCATTTCTGATCCTGAGAGGTGTATTCAGTTGTAGTTCATGAAACATAATTGCTGTTTATAAAAGTTACATAGTTTCAATGAAGACCTCATTGTGTTCTGTTTATACAGTGTTTCCAATACAGAGAGAAATGCTCCTTGGCAGGAACAGATCTATCGGTCTAATCCAGGGATGGGGAACCCTCAGGCCCATGGGCCATATAAGGCCCCTGGAATCATTTGGTCTGGCCCTCTGAGCTTTTTTCTGCAGGCCTCATCTTGCTAGTAGGGTGCCTAGAATGGCATCCTGCAGTCAGAATCTATGCAGCAGTGCCGCCTGAAGCGTCCTTAGGATGCTTCAGATGGTCACACCGCTGCCCTTACAGTTCCTTGGAGCATCCTCAGGTTGCTCCAGGCATTGCTGTAATCACCTGTGATTGTGGCCACGTCCCCGTCTGACATCACACAGAGGGTGCGTGGTCTCCACCGGGCCCGCAAATACTGTTATATATATCAAAATGGCCCTCGACAGAAAAAAAAAAAAGGTACTACACCCCTGAATTCTAATCTATTCTCTCTATAGGGGCATTCAAGTGTTTTGTGCGCCGGCAGCCACTAGATGGCACCAACATGTTTACAAATTATTCTTTTATGTGCTGCAGTGTTTTTTTCAAAAACAAAGTATGAGTCGTTTGGAGTTTGCTATTAGCTGTTCTATATTTTGTTTCTTTTTTTGAGAACACATTATAACAAACTTGACTGTTCCCACTAACTACAGTTTCCTTATTTCTTGGTCCTTTTTGGGTTTTGATTTATGTTGGTTTTTGGTGTGGCAATTACCATTTATAACAACCTTTGCTATTCACGATTGACTGGATTTTTTTATCTGTTGTAGTTGCACTTGATGTAAAATAATATATATGGCTAGTGTGTTGCTCTCTGGCGGCCACTAGATGGCGTCTGACGGAGCAATTCAATTCCACTTCCATCGGCGCTGACATTTCTACTTGCAGAAATTACCGAAAAATGACCCGTTTAAACGCTCAAACTAATCTTTTGTTGTCCGCCGCAATGTTGAGGCTAATGCTGCTCCTCACCTCTATGGGGGGAATCAAAGTATGTCGTGCGCCAGCGGCCACTAGATGGCGCCTGACGGTAGCTCTATTCCAACGCGCACTGACAGGCCTATTAGCTGGACAGCGCGATACAGGGGACAGCACTATATAGGGAGGCAACTCTATACAAGAGACGCAATACTATACAAGGGACAACACTATACAGAGGACAAGTCTATTAGGTGGACAGCACCATACAAGGAGGCTATACTATACAAGGGACAGCACTATACAGAGGACAGCTATTAGGTGGACATCACCATACAGGGGACAGCGCAATTCAATTGTATTGTTGCTGCGTTTAAATGCGCACAACCCCATGTGCTGACATTTGTACTTGCAGCCCGGCGAGCAGAAATGACCAAAAAGTTACTCCCTTTCATCGCTCACACTGGACTTTTCACGGGCGTGATAATGTCTTTTCATTTTAATGGGCTGCTAACTAGTAAGTGGAATAATCATCTCCCCAATATCATAGCGTGGGGGAAACTTAATAAACCTTCTAAACAATGAAGAAATAGTCCATGACAACCAATGAACTTCTCGCTAGCATTTATCAAGTACAATGACTCCATTAGCCTCTTAGTGGTATATTTACTAAAGTGCGGGTTTTTAGAAATGGAAATGTTGCCCAAAGCAACCAATAAGATTCTTTTTTTTATTTTTTTTATTTGAGTAATTTTTATTATTGCTTTTAAACATACAAGAAAAGACAAAGAAAAATTGCAGATATAGAACTGACTTGAGGCAGATATGGAAAACAAATGTAGCACACGTTGAGTAGAGACATTAGTGTACATATAAGTATATTATCGTTTATATGGCACCACAAGTCTACGCCTTACAAAGTACATAAACAAAAAAAATAACTAACAGTACAATACAAATACAATGGAGAACAAGGACAGGTATAATGTACATTGCTGCATTGGTGACCATAACACCCAAATAAGCAACAGAGCAACCAAGTGTTAGGTGCCCTAGTGGGGAGTAAGAAGTAGAGGAAAATAAAGTAAGGAGAAGCACAAGAGGGTAGAGGGCCCTGCTCGCAAGCGCTTACGTTCTAAAGGGGAGGTGCAGAAAAACAAGCGTGACACAGATGGGGTAGACTGGGAAGAGGGAGCATGGAGAACGGGTTAGGATGAGAGCTGGAAGGCTTTGATGAAGTAGTGGGTCTTGAGAGCCCGTTTTGAAGGATTGGGAAGAGGGAGAGAGTTCCAAAGGTGGGGAGCAGCACGGGCAAAATCTTGGAGAAGGAAGTAATCAGTTGACATTAGAGGCGGTGTGCATTTGCTGAATGGAGAGGGCGGGCAGAAGAGTGAAGCGAGATGAGGTCGGAGATGTAAGCGGGAGAGGAATGTGTAAGGGCTTTGTAAGTGACTGTGAGAACTTTGAATTGGATTCTGAAGGGGAAGGGGAGCCAGTGGAGGGCTTGTAGGAGAGAGGTGACAGATGTAGAGCATTTGGAGAAAAAGATGAGTCAAGCGGCAGCACTGAGGACAGATTGGAGAGGAGAGAGATGAGAGTTGGGTAGGCCAGAAAGGAGGACCTCACAGTAGTCCAATCTGGAGATGACCAGTGAGTGTATTAGGATCTTAGTAGCATTCTTGGTGAGTGGGTCTGATCCTGGAATATTTTGGAGATGGAAACGACAGGACTGTGAGAGATTCTGGATATGTGGTTTGAAGGAGAGGGAGGAGTCCAGGATAACTCCAAGACAGCGCACTTTGGGGCTAGAGGAGATAGTTGTGCCATCAATTGATAGAGAAATAGTGGGAAGTGAGGTTGTGGGAAGATGATCATCTCAGTCTTAGACATATTAAGTTTAAGAAATCGCTGGGACATCCAGGAAGATATAGCAGACAGACAGTTGGAGATACTAGTGAGGAGAGAGGGGGAGGGGTCAGGGGAGGAAAGGGAGATCTGAGTATCATCAGCATAGAGATGATAATGGAGGTCAAAAGAGCTGATGAGTTCACCTATAGAGGATGTATAGAGGGAGAATAAGAGTGGACCAAGAACAGAACCTTTGAGAACATCTACTGTAAGAGGATGAAGAGGAGTCATGAGAGGAGACAGAAGGAGCGGTCAGAGATGTAGGAGGACAGCCAGGAGAGGGCAGTGTCATGTAAACCAAGGCAGTGAAGGATTTTCAGCAGGAGAAGGGTGGTCAGCAGAGTTGCAAGCAGCAGAGAGGTGAAGGAGAATGAGCGGAGAGTAGTGGCCTTTGGAAGCAAGGAGGTCGTTGCTGACTTTTGTGGGGGCAGTTTCAGTGGAGTGGAGAGAACGGAAGCCAGACTGAAAAGGGTCAAGGAGGGAATGGGGGGGAAGAAAAGTGGTAAGGCGGTTGTAAACAGTACTCTCAAGGAGTTTGGAGGCAAAAGGGAGGAGAGAGATTGGCCGGTAGTTGGCGAGAGTGTTAGGATCAAGGGTAGGCTTTTTAAGAATGGAGGAGACAAGGGCATGTTTGAATGCAGAAGGGACAGTGCCAGTTAAGAGGGAGAAATTGAGGAGGTGGGCAAGATGGAACAGGCACAAGGAGAGAGGTAGCGGAGGAGACGTGAAGGGATAGGGTCAAGGGGGGAGGTGGAAGGGGGGGAAGGGGAGGTCAAGATGAGGGCCAAGACTTCCTCTTCATATACAGGGGAGAAAGATGTCAGAGTAGGTAAAATGGAAGGGGAGGGATGATCCGGGAAAGGAGGAGGTGTAGTGCTGGGGGACTGGTGGGATATGATGTCATGACGTATGGAGTAAATTTTAGATGTAAAGTAGGTAGCCACTGCGGTCTGGCTGTGTTGGGGCAGCTCCTCCGGATCCACCTCCTCAGAGGTTTCTGTCAGCCATTTCCTGGCTGAGTCGCAGATCTCACAGGCAGTGCGGAGCCCGGGTCCCTCTCCTCCAACGTGGTCAGTGTATGTAACGCTATAGCCTACCAGACACTGAGTCTGTGTAGTTGAATAGTAGTGCCATTTGTGCAGGTGTATTTATCTCTGCATGTGACTTTATGCAAGCGCTGTCTGTCTGAGTTTCTCTTTTCACTCTGTCAGCCATTTTACTATCCCTGTGCTTTTTTCTCACTGAGCCCTTAGTGTCAGGGTGCAGATTTCTCCTCACAGTTTATTCGTGCTGTGTGGTGGGTCACATATAGGGTACTTAATATCCTTTAAACCATGTCTGGGAGTGAGGATGATATGCCCAGTTTGGCTCCTGTCATGCATAAAATGTGCAGCAGTTTTAGGTGTAGGAGGCATGGTACTGGAGGGGTTATGTCTGAAGTGCTATGCCTATCCAGGTCATTCTGCTGTCTCAGCCACCGTGCAGGAGCCCCCTTGGGCGTGCTTTGTACAGGCATTAACTGCCATTGCGGGACACTTAGCAGCCCCTCCTGTGTTTTCCCTGCTGGGGTTCCCACAGCAGCAGGTTATACCCTCTCAGAGCCTGTTTCATACGCTTTCCACTACGGTGCAGAATCTTACAGATGTGCGGCAGGGGGAAGCACCCCAGATTAGACAGGCTAAAAGAATTTTGCCGTCATCTGTCTACTCAATTTGATGATGGGGTGCTCCCGTATGACTCTTGACTCCGAGCCCTCTGCAAGAGAGGTGAGCCCAAATCTAAGATTTATATCCCAGGTCTGATACAGGCTGTCCGTGCGGTCTTGGTCATAGAGGAGGACGAACCTCCAGCACCTAAGTCCAAACATGCCTATTTCAAGGACGTAAAGGTGACCGCTGCCATATTTCCTTTATCTGATCAGCTGGTAGACCACCTGGAGGTGGCATGGAAATCACCTGGAAAGAGTTACCAGCCGCAAAGACGCCTGGCTTATGCTTATCCTTTTGCTGAGGACTATTTTACAAAATGGGAAACTTCACCAGCGGTGGATTCTCATGTAACACGCTTGGTTAACAGCACGACCCTACCTATGCCTTCCATGTCGTCCCTAAAGGATACTACGGATAGGAAGGTGGAGGTTTGCCTAAAATCCATTTACTCCCTTCCAGGTGCTGCGTGCAGACCAGCCATGGCTATCTGCTGGGTAGCTAGAGCTACAGAATGTTGGGGGAACACCCTTGAAGGGTCCTTGGCCTCGGATGCTACCAGACAGCAGTTGAATCTAATGGGCAACCTTCGAGATTCAGCTACCTATATGAACGAGGCTGCCTTGGATATCAGCCTATTGAATGCTAGGATTTCCACTGCGGCTATTGCTGCTCAACACTCTCTGTGACTACGCTCTTGGAGGGCTGATGCGGACTCCAAGAAGGGCTTCGAGTGTTTACCTTATAATGGTAAAGTTTTGTTTGGTCCTGATTTGGATAAAATTGTGGCTACGTTGGCAGCGGCTAAGTTGGCTTATCTGCCTTCTGCCCCTGCTCCCTCTGGGTCTCGGACCTCGTTCTTTTAGACCTATCTGGCCCCAAGTATAGTTAAAGCTCAGTCCTTCCCCTAGGCAGTCAGTTCCCAAGAAGACTGCCAAACCCAAGAAGCAAGCTTGGAGTGCGAGACGTCCAGCTGCCAAGCCTGACGACAAGCCCTCAGCCTGACGGGACAGGCCTCCCCTTGGGGGATCCCAGGGTGGGAGGCCGACTTTTTCAGTTCACCCAATACTGGTGTCGGACTACCACAGACATCTGGGTAAGAGAAGTGGTCTCTCACGGATGTACCCTCTCCTTCCGCAGAAGACCTCCCCATCAGTTTTTCTGCACAGGCCTTCTGTCAAACAAGGACAAGGCCTTACGGATCCCATCGGCCTATCCTCACTCTCAAGTCCCTGAACAAATTACTCAGGGTACCTCGAGTCAGGATGGAAACCCTACCCTGAATTATACTGGCTATGGAACCTGGGGATTTTATGGTGTCGCAGGATGTTCTGGATGCATACCTAGCGTTCCCGCTAGGCTGTTTAAGCGGGGCGCGGTGCCCTGCCCTCCTTCTGGAGGGCAAAAAGCACCCTGCCCTCCAAGAGGAGGGCAAAAAGCGCCCTTCCCTCACAGCCTGCGGGTGCCGTTCTCACCCGCGGGACGCAGTGTCCCTTGGGTGGACAAACCAAACATGCGGTGACCCGGTCACCGCCGGAGTATAGACGCCGGGCGCATGCGCCCGGCATCTATTCTCCCTTTCGGCAGCGCTTGGGGGCTGCCCGGCATGTCCGTAAGCGCCGGGCACGCCCCCAAGTATTACGAAAAGGGGATGCATCTTGTAGACACGCCCCCTTTTCATGACCACGCCCCCTTTTCAGGCGTGCGCCAAAGGCGCGCGCACAAGGTTGCCCTCTCTACCTCCGGCGCCCTGCCTGCCACCAGAGCTAGAGTGAACACTACATACCTGCATATTCCAATTGCTTCAGCTCACCAGCTCTACTGCACCTCTGGTGTTTACCAAGATTATGGCGGTAATGGCAGCCCATCTGCAGCTGCAGGGGGTTCGCCTGCTACCATATCTGGACGACCTCTTACTGTCGGCAGAGTTTCCAGAGGTACTTCAACACCACCTGCATCTGACAATATCTGTGTTATAGGTGCATGGGTGGTTGATCAATTGGAAGAAGTCCTCCCTGATCCCTTCTTAAAGGATGCTCCATCTGGGACTCTGTTGGATTCACAACAGCAGAGGATTTTTCTGACTGCGGAAAAGATCTCCACTTTGCAGATGCATCCACAGTCGCAGAGTGTCCGTTCACTCAGCAATGCAGTTGCTGGGCTCCATGGTGTCGACTTTCGACATGGTGGAATATGCCCAGTTTCATTCCCGGCCTCTACAGAAACAAATCCTCTCCAGACGGAACGGATTACCCCGTAGAATGAAGGCACAAACGATGGTACTCTCTCTCCGGAGGTGCGTCTGTCTCTTGCTTGGTGGCTGCAGACGGGCCACCTCACCAGGGGGCACCCCTTTTGCATTCTGGACTGGGTCCTCCTGACAACGGACGCCAGTCTCCGGGGTTGGGGAGCAGTGACAGGTCCACACTCCTTTCAGGGATGGTGGACAGCAGAGAAGTCTGCCCTGCCAATCAACATATTGTTCAGGGCCCTGCAACAAGCCAGACTCGTACTTCACGGAAAGCCCGTGCAAATTCATTCTGATATGGGCTTAAAGGTCATCTTCCAGCCACATCGGCAGTGTTCATTCCAGGAGTTCTCAATTGTGAAGTGGACTTCCTCGACGTGCATCTTGGGGAATGGTCTCTTCACCAAGACGTGTTTCAGCTCCTAGTGGACAGGTGGGGCCTTCCGGATTTAGACCTCATGGCCTCCCGACATAATCACAAACTGCCGGTGTACGGGTCCAGGACAAGAGACGCCGAGGCTCTCTTGGTAGACACTCTGTCAGTCAAGTGGATCTTCCAGTTTGTGTACCTGTTTCCTCCGATCTCCCTTCTTCCTCGAGTACTTTGGAAGTTTAAACAAGAAGGGGCACTGTCCCGCTGGTGGCTCCAGCGTGGCCCAGATGTCACTAGTACTCAGATCTTCAGAGTCTCTCCATAGACAATTCAGTGCTGTTGCCTCAACGTCCGGACCTGTTGTCTCAAGGTCCTTGCCTTTACCCAGACCTGGGTCGTCTGTCTTTGACGGCGTGGCTCTTGAGACATCCCTCCTAAGGTCCAAAGGTTTTTGTGGCTCTGTGGTTAACACCATGCTCAGAGCGCGCACACCTACTTTCAATAGTGCCATCCCAAAGGTTACGACCCCAAGGTATTTCGGATATCCAGAGTTTTGGCTTTCCTGCAGGCGGGTTTGGATCTTGGTCTCTGCCTTGCCTCACTGAAGGGGCATGTCTCTACTCTTCAGTTTGGTTCCAGCAACGGATTGCTCCTTTTCCTGATAGCCTCACTTTCCTACAGGGTGTTCTTCGCATTCAGCCTACCTTTATACCTCCTGTGGTACCTTGGGATTTGGCTGTTGTCCTTAGGGCCCTCCATTTGAACACCTGGACTCAGTGGATCTGAAATGGCTTACAGCTAAGACTGTGTTTTGTTTTTTTTGTTTTTTTTCTTTTGACTATTGCTTCCGCCAGAAGAGTGTCAGACTTAGGGGCTCTCTCTTGCCGTTTCCCATTTCTTGTCTTTCACTAGGACATGGCGGTGCTTCGGACTCACCCTGGGTTCCTTCCTAAGGTGGTTTCTAGTTTCCACATAAATTAGGAAATTATTGTAACAGCCTTTAATTCTCCGGGCCTCTCGGCGGGTGAGGGCTCATTGGATGTGGTACATGCCCTCAGGATTTATGTGGACCTTACCAGTTCCCTTCGGAAGTCCGACTCCTTATTTGTCCTCTACGGCTTTCACAAGAAGGGAGGGCCAGCCAATAAACAAACTTTGGCTAGATGGCTTCTCATGACTATCTCTGAGGCTTACATTCATGAGGGCCTTCAAGTGCCGCCCTCTGTTACTGCTCATTCTACTCGGTCTGTGGGTCCTTCGTTGGGCAGCTCGCCGTGGCGCCTTGGCTGTTCAGCTTTGTAAGGCGGCCACGTGGTCTTCTGTCCAGACCTTTCTGAGGTATTATGCATTCAATACCTTTGCCTCTCAGGATGCTTCCTTTGGGCGGCGGATTCTCCTCTCTGCACATTAGCGTCCCCACCCTTGATGGTACTGCTTTGGGACAGCCCCAAGGTTACCCTGTGTACCCCTATGGACACTGAAGTAGAAAATGAGAGAGATGGTAAGAACTTACCTTTATTATCTCTTTCAACAAAGTCCATAGGGTCCACAGGGCACCGACCCTGATGCACCTGTGCTTCAGTTGGGCTTCGCTCTGGTCAACGTATTTCCGTCTCCTCCTGTGTGAGAGTGTGATTGAGTGTTCCAGACTTTCTTCTCCCTCTTTTATCCTCCTCCGGCCTTTGGCTTGCTACGAAACTGAGGTGCCTCTGGCCCGGTGGCGGGGTATAGAGGGAGACCCGAGTGCGTCCTGGGAGAAAAATTTACTGCGTAAGGTGCTCGGATGACTCGACATCACCTATACTCCAAGGTCATCCTGTGGACCCTATGGACTTCATAGAAAGAGAGATAACAAAGGTAAGTTCTTACCATATCTTTCATTTTTTAACAGAATATAGGCAGGAGAGCCATCCGAACCCCCCCTTCTCCTAGCTACTTCAGGCCACGCAACCAAACAATCAAATTCTACCTATTATCTTTTAGAAGGTGCTGGTTAAATGTTAAGTAGGAGCTGATAGGTTGCTATAGGCAACATCTCCACTTCTATAAACCCACACTTTAGTAAATATACCCCTCAGTCTCAGTGAGTGTACTGTAGTAAGAGATTATGTACTTTTTTTGTAGTATTACAGTGCTTTGTTATAGTGAGTTTGCTTGTTCTATGCATAGGTATAACTGACAGTTAGTGTTTACTTCAGTTCGTGACTACAAATTTAAATGGAATAATTTTTTTAAAAAGGTTTTTGGTTTCTTTTTTTTTTTTAACATCATATTGCAGCTAGTGCTGTTCAGACTCTAACTTCAGTAGTCTTAGTCCCTTTCCCAGTGCATCAAGAAATGACCGGTTTTGGAACTACGAAAAGATTTTAAAAGGAGCCTGACTGATCAGTGCAATCCATCCTCAATCTGAAATCTCTGAACATCTACCTATACAAGTTCAAGATGAAATCTCTGCATTTAGTGACATTAAGCATGGAGCAGCTGGAGTTCCTGGTGTTCATTGACATCAAGGATGCATATTTTTACATTTCCATCTGGGAACCCCATCAATCCCTTTTGGTTCGCACTTCGGCACAACCATTGTCATTTCAGGGCCTTGCCCTTTGTCTTTTCAACAAGCCCGCGAGTCCTTTTGAAGATTATGGCTGAGATCCATGTGAGTCACCACCGTCCCCGTACTTAGATGACCTCCTGTTCAAAGCTCATTCAGAGTCCTTCAATCTCAGGTCAGGCTAACACATCTGTGTACTGATTTCTCATGGTTGGGTCATCAGTTTTGCAAAGTCCAACCTTGTTGAATACAAGGGGATGCTTTTTCTGGCCTTTTGGGAGGGTTTTTATATCCCGGGACAAAATTATTTCCATCCAATCCATGATTCGATTGGTTTTGAGAGAGAACACTTTTTCGTTCATCTGTGCATGCGGATGTTGGGAGAACTAGTCGGTCCAGTTTGGACTTCCAGGTGGATCTGGTTTTCAAGTGGAACAGATCACATTTCACATGACCCAAAGCAATGCATCTTTTCCAACGGGCTTGACTTTCCCTACCCTGGTGGCTGGATGTGAGACATCTCAACAGGGGCCAACCCTTCACAATCTGGGACTGGAGTCTGCTGACCATGGATGCAATTCTCAGAGGGTGGGGTACGGTTGTTCAGCAATACCTTATCCCAGGACTTTGTAAATAAAGGACTCTCCCCATTAACGTCCCAGATCTCAGGGCGATTTGCATTTGGAATCAGTTGCTGTCGACTCTCAATATGAGATCCAAAGAGCTGTCACTATCAGTGAAGCAAGCCATCATTAGGCTGAAAAATCAAAACAAACCCATCAGAGAGATAGCAAAAACATTAGGTGTGGCCAAATCAACTGTTTGGAACATTCTTAAAAGAAAAAACGCACCGGAGAGAACAGCAACACCAAAAGACCCGGAAGACCACGGAAAACAACTGTGGTGGATGACAAAAGAATTATTTCCCTGGTGAAGAAAAACCCCTTCACAACAGTTGGCCAAATCAAGAACACTCTCCAGGAGGTAGATGTATATGTGTCAAAGTCAACAATCAAGAGAACACTTCACAAGAGTGAATATAGAGGGTTCACCACAAGATGCAAACCATTGGTGTGCCACAAAAACAGGAAGACCAGATTAGAGTTTGCCAAACAACATCTAAAAAAGCCATTACAGTTCTGGAACAACATCCTATGGACAGATGAGACAAAGATCAACTTGTACCAGAGTGATAGGAAGAGAAGAGTATGGAGAAGGAAAGGAACTGCTCATGATCCAAAACATGCCACCTCATCATTGAAGCATGGTGGTGGTAGTGTCATGGCGCGGGCATGTATGGCTGCCAATGGAACTGGTTCCCTTGTATTTATTGATGATGTGACTGCTGACAAAAGCAGCAGAATGACTTCTGAAGTGTTTCGGGCAATATTATATACTCCTATTCAGTCAAATGCTTCAGAACTCATTGGACGGCGCTTCACAGTGCAGATGGACAATGACCCGAAGCATACTGCAAAAGCAACCAAAGAGTTTTTTAAGGCTAAAAAGTGGAATGTTATGCAATGGCCAAGTCAATCCCCTGACCTGAATCCGATTGAGCATGCATTTCACTTGATGAAGACAAAACTGAAGGGAAAATGCCCCAAGAACAAGCAGGAACTGAAGACATTTGCAGTAGAGGCCTGGCAGAGCATCACCAGGGATGAAACCCAGCGTCTGGTGATGTCTATGCGTTCCAGACTTCAGGCTGTAATTGCCTGCAAAGGATTTGCAACAAAGTATTATAAAGTGAAAGTTAGATTTAGGATTGTTTAGTTTGTCCCATTACTTTTGGCCCCTTAAAAAGTGGAAGGCACATATAGAAACCGTTGTAATTCCTACATCGTTCACCTGATTTGGATGTAATTACCCTCAAATTAAATCTGAAAGTCTGCAGTTAAAGCACATCTTGTTTGCTTCATTTCAAAGCCATTGTGGTCGTGAATAGAGGCCAAAATATGAAAATTCTGTCAATGTCCCAATATTTATGGACCTGACTGTATGTGTATATATGTGTGCATATATATATATATATATATATATATATGTGTGTATGTATATGTGTGTGTATGTATGTAAATATGTGTGTGTGTGTATATATATATTATATATATATATATATATATATATATATATATATATATATAATTTATTTATATTTATTTATTACACATACAGGTGGAGAATTTCCCATATCCTAAATGCTCGGAACCAGGTGCATGTCGGATATGGAATGTTTTCAGCATTTAGAATACCTTGGAGTACGGCGGCGTAGGTGGGTGTCCGGTGTCCAGCTTGCGTTGTGGGGGTTCAGCGGCATCCATGGAAGGGTGCGGGGGTCCAGCGGTGTTCGCGACTGGGTACAAGGGGGTTCGGCAGGGGTGTGGGAGGGTCCAGTGGCGTCAACAGCTGTCAATGGCCATCATTACAGTATACCATAAAATTTGCTATTTTTATGGTATATGGTGTTTAAAATAAAAACAATTGCATTGGAATAGTTTTAAAAAGTTGTTCTTGACCTAATGCAATCATAAAAAAAAGACAATTTCGGAGCGATTTTTGGAAAAACAATTTGTCAGTTAAGTGGTCAGTCATTTGATGCTTTATAGCAGATGAAATAACAGCAGTATCTTACTCCTCGTATTGAGCAGTTCTTTTAAACCATACTTTTTCTTTTGTCAATTCCTTGACCTATATACCACCATATGATATAGGTCTGCTTATTTTCCCAAAAGATACTTTACTTCTCACGATCTATTTATATTTTCGCCCTTAATGAACACTACGGTGAGTCACACTGAGTGGACATTCTCTGGATTTTATTGGATTATCTGAAAGAATTTATTCATGACCAGGATATGTGAGGATTATCCAGATATTTCATTATCCAGTGTGATATTTTTAATGTATGTTTTGTTTGTCTATATATGGTGTTTTGTCTAAGTGTTTTATATTGGTTGAATATTACATTTAAATATTATTTTTAACAGATTTAAATAAGTTTGTGCCCCTTCCCCCTATTTCTATACTGTAATCGAACTCTAGGGGAGCACCGCCAAATTTACTTGTTGATGGCATATATTCAATTAATTTACTCATTTTTGATGTAATACTTGTGATTCTTTGCCATACAACCTGAGAATTTCACTATAAATATGTCAATTTAAAAGCCTGTGCGGAGACACACTTCCTGTATCGACTACTAGAGTATGTATACTTACCTGACCCCTGTCTGGATGCCACGGTCGGTATTTTGACAAGAGGCATCCTGACAGCCGGCATTACATACCAATTCCGTTGCAGGGCACAGGCTCAGTTTGTATATTTTAACATGATGTGCCTAAATGTATATATAAAATGTATGTATTTTAAAAGTAAATTGCACTTACCTTTTGTTTCCTTGGAAGTCTTAGGGGATCCAGGCCTCTGGGTTGGCTGCTGGATCCCCCAGTCTCTTCCAGGGAAACAGACTGCACTCCTATGCAGTCTCATGCCCGAAAGTGGTATGAGGAGATGCATTGGAAGCTGGCCAATGCAGCCAGCTTCATATTTTCAGGGAGCTCCGAAGAGCTTCCTCTCCATGGCCAGGAAACCCTGCCTGGGGACCTTGGTTGCCCATCTCTGGAGCTCAGATTTAGGCCAGAGGTAGCAGGCTTGGTCCCTTAGCAGATTCCAGGAAGTACGTTTTTTGGGGGGGTTTTTTTGGAGGGAAGAATTTTTGGATTCCAGACGTGATGGAGCCAGGGGCTTCGCCGAGCTCTGCAGGTGGGCTCAGGCACAGGCGAGTGACCACTCCCCACTGTCCATAGGTGACAATGTTAAAGGTGGGCATGCAAGGCACATGCACACAAGTTGATTGGTTAAAAACCACAGGGCAGACTTACCCCCTGTGGTTATGTGTGGAGTGACATAACAGAAGGCCTGTGAGCCTGGTTATGTGTATATCTTTTTTGATATCAAGAACTGCTGTAACATCTTTGTATGCTGTGATACACCCAAGGGGAGGAGTCTTTTTTTTTTTTTTTTTTTTTAAGACTAATTGAGCAATAAACATCTTTACAACGACCGCATCTAAATCCTGTGACAACAGAATTGCGCCAAACGCTATTCTGTTCTCCGGCTGTTCTGGATTGAGCCCAGTGTCTCCAAGCTCAAGCCCTCTGCCAGCTACCGTGCAGAGCCTGGTCCATTGTGAGTGATCAGGGAGATTCAGCCAACACAAATCGGGAGGTGTGGGTGCAGCTCGTCAACACTTACACAGCAGTAAGTGGTTCCAGGACCGGTTGAAGGACCTGGTGGTGGCAGCAGCAACGTTACACACCCACTGTGCAGTGGGTGGGGTCAGTAACAGGTGGTTACTGACTGTAAGTGGGAATCCCAGATACCCCAAGATCCAGTGGGGGTCAAGCCTAATCGGTGAACATGTGATCCATTTGGTCACACCATCTTTATTTTTGGGGTCGACAATTGGGAGTTCAATTACCTCAGCTGTGTTCTCCACCTAATGAGTGGTCCCTTCACCCAACTGATTGTTGTCAGGTAGGGTTGGATGAACTACAAAGTGGATTGTATTTTTTGTTTGTTTTTTTGCTTGAGAGCAAAGTTACAAAAAATTACAGCTAAAAAGATTAACCCAATTTCTGCACCCAAGCAACAATTATTGCTGTTTTATGTCTAACTTTAAGCCCTTAGAATGAATAAATCCTATAAATTATAGGAAACTGAGATGTGGCAGGACTCTCTAGCTAGTATGGTGTCTAAAAACTCAATAAAACTTGTTGGGTTGGGTTACATTGAATGACCCAGTTGTTGTTCGTTCATTCTTTGGTTAATATAAAGGCATTCTTGCTGTTCACATGATATTAACGATAGGCTAAATGAATGACTGTATGGTCCGGTAGTTGGCACAAATATACAGGTCTAGAATGCTGTGTATAAACAGAACACGATGGTTTGTTGAAACTATGTAACTGTAGTAAAAATAGCAATTATGTTTCATGGGAACAGTGGCGTCACTAGTGGGTGCGGGGGGCACTAGGTGACATCAACTGAGGGGATTACACCAAAATAGAGCTGCAGTAATGAATGAAGCCCACTTGAGCGTGTCATCCCTTCCACACACGCCTGTGTTTGAAGAGGCTGGGGATTTCCCAGCAGCTCCCGAAAAGATGGGCAAGGCCCCATTGTGACGACACCGGGACGTGTCACGCCCCTGAAATGGGACATACCAGGAGGCATGGCCTCGTGCACGCGAAAGGTCAGGAGACCCTGTATAATATAGATGCTACACAAATTCCAATATAGGAAAAGCATATAAGGTACCAGCGATGATGATCTTTTCAACACTTATAATTTATCTCTATACACACTCTTTAATATTTAGCTAAAGACTAGACAATAGGTTTTTCTTCACACCTTTTACATTAAAACTAGTTTGGTATTAATATAAGAGATTATCTGTTGTGTGGTGAATATCTAAGGTATTGTATATGACTATATAAATCTCTGGTGTCTCAGTGACCCATCAAAAAAATCATCTTTTTCTATTTATTTTTGGGTGTTGCAATGTATTCCTGAGTGTGAGTCTGCACCCCAAATACTTTTGTCTCTCACTAGGATCCAATCTGATATATATGCAAAATAGAGACCAAAACCCATAAAGAAAAATATGAATGTAACAATTTGTACAACTGTTCAAGGCACCCTTTATATAAGTCAGTGGTACCAGAACTACATAGCAACAAGACGCCACTATGGCTTTGGTGTCTTGGCAGCTTTAACACATCTTGGGAACCATCACTCTCATTGCTTTATACATTTTCATTAAAGATAAGTGCTTCCCAACCCCATTAGTATTCCCTAGTTGTCATTGGGGAATCTAGTCAAGGACAATTTTGTTCAAGTTCAAATCAATCAAAACTGCCATAATGAAATGGCATATTCATTAATAAAGTAAATTAGTAATCTTATTACGAAGTCAAGTGAATTAGGTCATTTTATTTTAGTTCCCTTGTTTTGCTTTAGAAATCTCTACATGCTTCCTTTTCATTGTGTGCATTATGTGTTGAAACCCCAATGGGAAACCTCTGTTAAATAAATTTTTTAATTAGTCAGCGCTAGACTACCTGCACTGCTTCCCACTAAGATGAGGCAATGCGTGTGGCGTACCCATGCTTGAGGGGATACCATCATTAGTCTAGACAAGCTGAGCCTTATACATCATAGCAGCCTGCAGTGTTCACCTGTCATAATGGGCTGAAGCCTCTATGTTGGGGAGGACCACATGGGAAAAAACAACAAAAAATGCATCCTCACCCAACCCCGAAGACTCTCAACAACTATGCTGAAATTATTTGGTGCTCTTCCAGGCACCCCTGTGCTGAAGTAATGTTGATGATTCAGGATCCCTTTACCACTACACTGGTCTGAGTATAGTATAACCAGGGTCCCTAAGATCTCTGCCTTTTCTCCAAATATTGAATGACTATGACTTATAGAGGCTCCAGTTAGAAGCAAGTCATCTCAGAAATGAGCATATAAATCTGGAGTTGTGCTAATACGGCTTTGGTTCTGCACTCTGTAGTCAGGGCTTATAATTGTCTGAAACACCGTTCACTGAAGGTTTAGTTAGTTGCTCTGGGCACCTGCTACACAAGGTCCACAATCTCTGAAATTACTGGATGAGATTTCAAGGTTACTACAAGAATGGTCCCATTCTGCCCAGTTTATATCCTCCATGACATCTTACCTGGGTATTGTCCAGTTTATATTGGTAGCCATGATTTGAGTCAATGCAAAAATGCTTTTTTTAAAATAAAATTCTTCACTATGAAGGTAGAGTTCCTATCGGCAGTGACATCTGCTCATAGACCAGGTCTGAATCCTCCGCTCTGACAGCCCTGTTGTATTCTGGTGGATTGATTTTGTTCTCCCGCAGTAAACCATTCTTCCTCCATAAAGTTTTTGAAGATTAGGATTCCCTAATTTTGTGGTAACTCTACATCCCGTCAAGTGTAAGGATTTGAGTTGTCCGGAGATTTATTCTTCACTATATATTTCAAGGGCCATTGGACAAACTAAGGCTCTGTTGCTTGAAGGATCAGGCAGGCTCTATTCCTGGTCTTAAAGCAATGAACAATAAAACTCCAAACACAATTTATGGTTTTATTCCAGTAGTATGCATTTTTTCCTGGGATGAGCGAGTGCCTGGCCCCGTGCATTCATGTCCAGTCATGTAGGTTTCTGAGTGATTCTTTGTGTTTCATTTTGTCATAAAAGGGACAGAGCGGCATATACACATTTCCTACTCCTAAAAGGTTGAT
Source organism: Taudactylus pleione (assembly GCA_031769625.1). Taxonomy (NCBI): domain Eukaryota; kingdom Metazoa; phylum Chordata; class Amphibia; order Anura; family Myobatrachidae; genus Taudactylus; species Taudactylus pleione. The sequence goes on along the minus strand of JAUIMM010000104.1, from coordinate 106,797 downwards.
GTGCAGTGTTGCCTTGGAGGATTAATTACCAATAAGGCACTGCCAACATTCTGACATGACCACCACCATGCATTCGACTCCGACGACTCTATTTTTACTACTGTCTGACTCCTTCATAAATGGTGAATGTATATTCTAAGTACAAATTTGCTAGTTCCTATGGGTTTATAAGCTGAGGTGAGTGTCTCCAGTTAGATGACCTGTTGGTAGGTTATAGATTGCACTTTTGCCATGTCCTGCTCATTGTGACCATACGCGGTGCAGATGGCTTCTGTGGCCAGCATGGTTTCACTGTGATTCTCCAGGGCAGGGTTCTTCCTTACCCAACATCCAGAGGAGAGCACAGCGCACATTCTGGTACATGTTCTCTCCTGAGAAAGGTGACAATATAGAGCAACCTCTACCCTTTTTTTTTTTTTTTTACACACATTGTTACCATAAATATGTAATTAGATAATTACAACCCATAAATTACATAGCGGAAACATTCTAAAGCAGGGGTTCTCAACCTTAAGACTCAAGTTTTTCCAATAGGTCATGTTTTGCGGATATCTGTCTGTAGAAGCAGGTGGTATAATTAATGACCTGGCAACATAGATGAACTCACCTGTGCATGATTAAAGAGATCCACAAAACATGACTTGTTGGTGGTACTTGAAGACTCTTCTAAAGGGGAAAGGGACTGATTGTTGACAACCTGAAACACTAACAATGTAATGCCGTTACCTGTATAATTCCTATTTTATGCTTTATGGCACCAGTGTATTATGTGTGATAACAAACCTACTTTACATGTGAGACAAAGCGCTTCAGGCTGAGCTGTCTTGTGAAAAACGCTGACTGACGTCTGTGATGAAATATTATTGCAGGTTGACCCCCTCTTCCAGAAAGCGGCCGCCTCATTTGATGAATGCAGTACTGTGGGCGTGTTCCTCAGCACACTCCGCTGTTCAGATTATCACAGTGAGCTGCACTTTGACAATTACGTGATACCATTATCCACCATCGAAGAGGAAAAGCCCCCAGCTCCTGGATCTGTGGACATTACTGAATTGAAACGTATGTCATACAATAATTACCACATTATTTAGATTGTTTCAAGCACAGTCGTGTTCAGACTATTTTGTGTTACAAAGAATATAGTTTCCTAATAGTAATATAAACAATACATTAAAAGGGAGAATTAAAATAGACCTCTATCAACTACGCACAGTGGAGCATTTCTAACTATGGCAAACTTATGTTGGTTTTTTGTTTAGTGTTTATTATTATACCCCACATGTCCTCTGTTTTTGCAGCTCTTGTGATGACCTGTGTAGAGAAGCATCTGCTGTGCCCGTCCCTCGCTAAATTCCGCTTGATGCAGCTGTGCGGCGATGTCAGAGATGAGGTACACCACCCACATACCTTTCCATAGTCCACATCTTCTGTCTTCCTTTATCCCGCTTGCATTTATGGAAGAGAAAACAAAGTATCATTTGTGTTAGTGTGTTATTTTCCTCCGTGTATAGGACAGAAGTGTTGCTCCCTCTAGCGATGCAGACCTCTCTGCATCAGTGGGGCGTTAGGGGCTCTAAATAATAATTCTAATCTATGAATGACTGGCTTGGCTGTAACTGTTCGATGGATAAAGCTGATGTCCCCTTCACAGTATTATCTTTTGAACCGTTGTCCTTGGTTGCTAAGTAAAACTATAAACCTGTCTCAGTCTGTTGTTGGATTATTTTATTTATGTAGCACAACACAATGCCTTGCTGAGGCACTTCAGTCTCTGAGGCACAGTCCATCCACAAACAATGACACACAAACCATTTTAGTTCAGAGACCAGTTATGCTACCAGTTTGTCTGTGGGAGTAAGCCATAATCCCAAGGTTCCAGTGATGTAAGTACTGAGCTTCTGCCCTTCTATTGCCTTCGGACATTCCACAGTGTCATTGTCTGACTACCAGTGTTTAGCGTGTTTACTGTATATATACACAGTGCCCACCTCGAGTCTACACTTGTTCTTGACCAGAAGAGCACAGTGAGCCATTCCTATCTAGAATAGCTGTAACCAAATGGTTTATTTTCTCTGCTACCACTAGGGTACGGAAAATGTGGAAGATGTATTAAGCCATCTAAACGGCAGAGAACTTGCTCATACCGACCAATGAGCTTCTACCTTTTGTACTTGATAAATGTTAGCTAGAAATTGGTTGTCATGGGCACTTTTCCACTTCTACACTCTTTAGGGAGCTTGATACAAAACTCCCCCTACCCCCCATATGATAACCCTCCATATGTACTTACAGACTTGTCTCTTTAGGTCTGCCATAACGCTTTGTCCCCAAACCTTTCTGCAGACTGTCTTCTCGCTAACTGAAAAGTACAAGGAAAGCGACCATGCCTTTGATATTAATGCAGAGGTGGAAGACGATGGTCCAGAGCCCGCAGTCCATGAGATGGACGATTTTGATGCGGACGTATGTGATGGGAATGAAGATCTGGGGGAATTTCCAGAACAGCGTGAAGCTTGCAGGGCAGAGAGAAAGGGGTATGTTTCTTGCCCATTATTATTCCACCCTCATACAGACAGCAGATTATTAAAGGGCATTATAGTGATAATTAGTATTATAGACCCGAAATGTTTCTTTCTTTAAAGTTAATGCAGGGAGCTGGTGCTAGGACATATTCTAGGCTAGTAGCACTAATGGCAATTGACAGAGAATTAGCTGTAATGGAATTTCAACACACGGAATCTCCTCTCTTTTTAGTAATTGTTTGTTGCAAATGCAGCCATTCACTGCATGTCCAAGTGGAGTTTGACTTTTAGAACTACTTGGTGCAGGAGCTTGGCGGGTAGTTACCTATTTGTTGAAACTTAATTTAAAAAAAACAGTAATCAACTTATGTTCACATGAATTTATCTAGAACTACTGCCTCTAATTGATACCTGTTGGTATTTGATCTCTAGGTCACAGATTACGCAGATTGCAGAGGCTGACATAGGTACCATGTGCCTCCAGTTGTCCTCTTGTCCTGGAGAATATTCTTACTTCAGCCCTCGTACCATGTCCATGTGGGCAGGGCCTGAACACTGGCGCTTCCGGCCTCGGCAGAAAGGTAAGTACTGACCTATGGCCCAGGCCATGCACAGGGCAGCCAGCGCCGGGTCAGTAATTACCTTCTCTCATTTAACCTTCAGTTGAGTCTGTTGGCGACAAGCAGAAATCCAAGAAGGTGAAAAAAGTCTTTGAACTGAACTTTGAAGAGGATGTCCATTTCGAGGCTCATTTTTGTAAGACAAGGGTAAGTTACCTGCAGGGTAATTCCAGGTTGGCAGCAAGGGTGCCATATATATACAGTGTAATCTGGCTTTACCTGGAAATGCAGTGAATTGTAGCAGCATCTGCCTGTTCATTTTATTTATTTGTCACACTTGAATGTTCTGCCTGTTTATTTGAATACAACTGATTATTAAATGATAGTCTGCTTAACCACACAATACTGTAGCAGCCCATTGAATCAAATGATACAGCCTGCGGTCGGTTATAAGCTTGTCATTTACAGTGGAATTGATCTAAAACATCTGCACTGTCCTCTCTCCAGATGAGACTATAGTAGATCTTATTAACTGAAAAGCAATGTCCTGAATTGTAATTAAACGTTACCACGAGATGCCCGAATTCCCTGCTCTTGTCACCTAGCGTCACAGTTAACAATGTATATAGTTCTTTCTTTGTCCTGCAGTTACTCGTTTTTTTTTTTGGTTTTTTACTAACTTCATCTACAATTCATAATTTTGGTAAACATTGTTGTTTTTTGGCCATTTGGGTGAAACCAGCCTTTAGGATGACACTGGTACATATGCATGTCTTTGCAGCATTTAACCTCAGAAACATTGAATGTCATGTCTTCAGAGCCTATCCTTTCCATGTGACAGGAGTGGGCTGCTTCAGTTCAACTTGGCACCACTGATGTGATTGCACTGTATGAATGCTTGCGCTTTTGTAGCTGGAAACACTCCTGTGTGGCACAATCCTTAAACATATCAGCTTCTGAGGAAGCTGCAACCTCGGCGTCACAATGCTAATAAACAGTAGTTTTCTCTGTCTGTCCAGTCCAATCTTAATGAAAATAACTCTCAAGTAGATGGATAATAAATTCAATTCTGTATGCATATATTTTTTTCTAGTTTTTGTTTAATATTTGCTCCCTTCCTGCCAATGCCCAGTGGTAGAAATAGACGTGTTTCCGATTCTTCTTATGCTAAATTTTGAATTATCCATCAGTACAGCAAAGAACGCTGAGGTTGGCAGCTACTAACTGAACCCCATGGGAAAATTATCTTCCTCACCCATTAACAGCAATTAAGATTAAATCAGATCAGTCACAGCAATTATATTGTTTCCGGTTAGAACTACAGATAGCAACTCTTACAAATTAGTTATCCAATCTGTCTACCATTACCACCTTACAACCTAGGGAATTACACACTTGGCTGTTCATATAGTGAAATTACCCTTTTAATTATATTTATCTTGGCTTTTATCAATTTTATAACAGGAGCGGGTTTTATATCTTGGAAGGGAAGAATGGCTGGTACATAGAGCATAAGTAAATATGGAACGAAGACAAATTATAAACGGTTTCTTTGAAGATAATGAAATTGATATAGTGGAGAGAAGAAGCAGATAAAGGCAAGGGAGGGGTCACTCCAGCGGTAAAAAGTACCAGGGGAGTCTTCTAGTTTAGTCTTCGAGTAGGTGTGGATCTCCATAATGACCAGTCCATGGGCCCCCCATTTTCTCCATACGATAAGCTTACCAGACTCTATTGGTAATGGTCATAATGTATGGATGGTGGGGGTTCCTGATTTTCCAGTGCAAGGCAATTTGGCATATAGTGGCACTTAAAATTTGTGTGATGAATTTCTGGGTATGTTTGGTTGTATTAAGGATGTTGTGCAGTAAAGCTGGGTACACACTAGACAATATATTGGACGATTTGTCATTTTGGGGAAAATTAGAACGACAAATCGTCCAGTGTGTTCGCACTATTGCGCGCTCCCATGCTTCGGTTGTCGTACCTTCAGATCTGCCAGCGGACGACAGCATGCTTATTGATGCTGCGGGAGAACGATATATATCGGGCAGTCATACACCAGATCGTGCAGTGTGTACGACCCCCACTATATATCGTGCCGTCGTATCTGCCTTCACTGGGTACACACATCGTCTAGTGTGTACCCAGCATTATAGTGAGTTGGAGAGACTTTTTTCGGGGTCTACTGTTGTCCAGGGGGAAGTGATTTTAGAGACGGAATACCACACATGGAACAGAGTGCCCTCAGAGCCACAGGCCCCTCACCAGAGAAAAGAGGCATTTGGGAAGAGGGTATGCAAGCGTTTAGGTACAAGGTGCCATCATTAGTACAGTTTCAATGAAATTCCTCTTTTAAGTTGATCCCAACTAAACTTTCTTCCCTATATAAATGTGAGGGTTTGTTATGTGTGTTATATTGTACACATTTCTATATCTTAATAAAGGCTTATCCCAGAGGATGCAACATAGAAGTCATTGAAGTTAACAGTTTTGCAAGACTGTAACTAATAATTGTTTGTAGAATTGTAGATCATGTAATTATCCGATTACGCCACACTAGGAAGTAGGACCCTAATAGACAGCTGCAAGGTGCAGTATACTCCAGGCAAGATCTTTTCTATTGTTTATTATGTATAGACCATTTATAGACCACCCAACTGTGTCCCGACAGGTCTCATCCGACTCTTAAAGACACTTTGGTAGCCCTGATCTTGACAACCTCAATAGACACTGTATTGAAAACTTATTTTAATGCTTTTTGGCCCATGAACGCATATAATTGAGTGCAATAAATGCAACCCTCTTCATTTATATACTAGGCTAGGTAATGGTCAATCTATATGAATTAAGAAGCTCCTTACTGTTCTTCTCTGTGTAGGCAGCTACAACACTTGCAAAAGCCACCCTTGAGAACCAGAATAAGAAATCTACCACGCTGCCAGCTGACTTCCACTACGACCCAGACAACATTGTAAAGATGAGCTTAAGGCCAGCAGATAGGGTAAGCACTCTCCCACTTGCCCTGTCCCTTATGCATGATAACTGTAAATGCGTTAACTCTTGTATTCTTTCCTAGATCAAGAAGATGGCTCCTAGGGACCCTGTATCTGAAGATGGTATTGGAGAGTATGACTACAACAATCCTAATGATACTTCAAACTTCTGCCCAGCCCTTCAACTCGCAGACAGTGACGATGATGATGGTGGTGATGGTGGATTCATGGGAGCTGCTGATGACTATACCCAGTTTCCCATACACAATGGGTTACCTGAGCATAGCTTGAGCATTGATGGGGAACACAATCTGATAGCAGAACCACAAAAGGTAAGGAGAGCAAACCAGGAGAGATGGCAGAAATGGGAGAAATCGGAGGATACCTAATGGCATATTTGTATATATTCTTGCAGGTGAACAGGATAGAGATAAATTATGCTAGAATAGCCAAAAAGATGGATATGAAGCACCTGAAGACTAGCATGTGGGGACTGCTGACTGACCACACAGACAAAGTGGAAGAGGTAAGTGGACATGGTATGGAGCAGGCATCCTCCACTTTTATGGTGCCCCTCCATGGGGTCCCTTCCCCCGATACATCTGTAGAGCTGATGCATAGATTTTGATGAATCGGACATATATATGGTGCAATAGTGGACATTCTTTTTAAAGATCATTAAGCACCAAGTATAAATGATATATATTCATTTATATTTGTACTGCATCATTGGTGTTTGTAGATAGACTTATATGGCAATGTGATTAATAAACTCTCCATTTATTTGTTTTTTCCCCTAACTCATGTGCCGGAATCTTTTTTTCCAGAAAGAAATGTAGTTACGGTGTTTCTCCCTAGCACCAAGCCTCTGTGTAAATCAGTGTATGTATAAGAGCTTGGGGTGTTCAGTCCAAAGCTTAGATGGTGGCTATGCATGCAAGGGGGCATCTATGCCAGGAGGGGCATCTTGTATAAGAAATCAGAGCAGAGGAGCTTTGTTAGCTTATATGGAGATATTCTTACACTTTTATTAGATGCACCATTTGAAACCCATTGAAAACGAATGAAAGTAGAGTTTTATGTGCTTTGTTTGGTAACCAGGTTTGGTCAGTCTTATTCCATCAAATCCGTTTGTACTCTCTCAAAAGATAAAAGCTCATGTATTCTCTATAACTATGTTTATATCACAAGCAAACTACTAGAAATGAAACGGAGACTGCAGTTGTTAAGGATGAGAGGGTTTTCAGCAGTATCACATGCGAGCTACAGAAAAGGTACGAGGTGACACACACCGGCTATTTGTTACCTGATTTTAGGTGCTCTATAGTATACATGTGTTTGACCTATTGCTTCTGATCACCAGATTACCTACCACCATGGCACAGAACCTTTCTGTACCACTGGCCTTTGCTTGTCTATTGCATCTGGCTAATGAAAAGGTTAGTGAACACATTAGCGACAGATCTTATTTCATGTTGTGGCTTCTTTATTTACGTAATGCAAAAAATGCCATATTTCGCTGTTACCATTAGCGACAATGAACACATTGATTGGTTACTGCATTGGTGCTTTACTTTTTTTTTCCCTCACCTCTACTCTAGAATTTAAAGTTACAAGAAGTGGAAGATCTGTCTGATGTGTTGATAATGCAAGGAGACTGACCTAATAACCAGAGCGAAGCTGTGCTGACTGACACCCCGGGGGAATAAATATATGGAAATCTGAATACCTTAAGAACTTTCTCCTGTCAGCATCTGGTATTGCCCATTTGCAGCTAGATGAATTTGTAAATAATGTATTTATGTGAAGTTTTACATTATTTTTTTTTTTATCATTGCATATCTCTACCTATTATAAAGAAAATAAAATGTCAGCCAAAATCCAAAGTGTGGGTTTAATGTTTGATTACAACAAATACATTTGCATTGAGGGGATTGCACGAGTGTGTTTGCCATATTCTGGCTTCATCGTTGGCTGTCAGGAAGGAAAAACCAGGAGGTTCTCCTGTCAGAATCCTTGTATGGCTGCTTTCCAGGCTCTGAGATCTGCTGCTGTCTGAAGGCAAACTCTGTGTCCAGGTTCTGAAAGGAACGCAAGTAGCATCAATAGAGGGACTGATTGTTTGGGAAATGTGAAAGGGATGTACACAGGCCAGGTACCTCTTTACTAAGTCGTAGACGTTCCCGCCACTGCTCTGACTCCATGCTGTGCTCTGCATCCAGTCTTTGTAACTTTTTTGTCTCTTGCTCTTGCAAAATCCGCATTTTTTCTTCCTATTTTTGAAAGAAAATAATTGATGAATGAAAATTAAGGGACAAATTCATAGAATTTCTACATAAAACATTACTTCTAAGAAGTCACCAGCAGTTTGGGGAGGTTGATGCTTGATAAGCTGAGGCAGACTCAGGGGTACCTTCTACTAAGTCAGACTAATTTACAGACTGCAAATTGTCCATCAAGAATGCACTTTTGGTAGCAGAAAAGACAGATCACACGACTGCTGGATACATTGGGAGAAACGCAAGATTGTTTTTTTCTGAAATTGAACTTGACCTGGGATCTAGCTACAAGTAAACAGTAGCATGCCCTCTAATATTTATTGCCTTTAAGGCCTTTATCTCCTATAAGAAACTAACATCAAAACAACTTTTTCAAAATCCATGTTATGGGAGATATATGTAATTGAATAAACGAGCATAAATACCAGTCTGATCAGGAACAGAACTGACATCTTCCTAAGGTATCCATCCGTATTTCATAATGATCCATATGTCTATGTGCTCACATTTATATAAGTTTAATATTTAATACACTACTATGTTTTAGGAGAGAAATATCCTAGTTATAGAATTCATCACTAGAAGTGATTTGGAACAAAGGAACCATAAAAGTTGCTCTACAACTGATTATTATACTCCGACCTTACAGCTACGTCGCAAAGTAGGTTGGTTCTGGGATGTCAAGATAATGTCTAAATTATGAAATTATTGTTGAACATCAATACTGACCCCATCTGCTACAGAGGTGGTGTCTGCTTTCTAGCCTTCCCTGGATCAGCCATTACACTAAAAGTATATGAATGGGAGTGTTTTTATTTTTGTTAATTTTAAAGGAAATGTTTGGAATTAGTTTTTTGCTTGCAATTTGTTTTATATAATGAATCCTTGTCAACTGATATAATACATGTGTCAAACAGGTTTGTATTTCAGGCTGATAATTGGAAGATTTACCATAATTTTTTTTAAGTTGAGTATAGTGTCTCCTCTTTGGTGGAACCAAATTTTAGATGTGGCATAATTGTCAAGTGAATAGTTCTGAGAGAGATTATTATTGGGGGTTTTAGTTGTCTTTGAACAGTTTTTTTTTTTTTTTACTTTTTATTTAGGAAGTTTTTCTTGAAAAAGAAGGAAGAACATATTACATGATGCAAGCCAAATACTAATGACCTAGAAACCTGGTTCAGGTGGTTTTGTTTTTTATTAACCCTTCCACATCCATACGTCACACCTGGTGAAGTGAGGTATGTTGTGCCAGTGTGTAAAAGACTGAGGGGTCTATTTACTAAGCAGTGTTAGGAGACAGAGTGAAAAGTGATAAGGTGCCAGCCAATCAGCTCCCAACTGTCATCTCTCAGGCTGTGTTTGAAAAATGACAGTTGGGAGCTGATTGGCTGGCACCTTATCACTTTTCACTCTGTCTCCTAACACTGCTTAGTAAATAGACCCCTTAACATCAGAGGAGAACGAGGAATTTGATGCTCAATCCATTAATTTGTAGGAGCAAAGTTGGGAGCAGCGCTTTATGCAGTTGGCTTGATATTTAGTTCGAGTGGAGGTACTCCTTTACAGAAGCTTAGTAGGCAGTAGGACAGTCTTTCCAAAACGTTCTTGAATCATGGCGCCCTAGAGCATAAACATGTTTTTCACGGCATCCCCTAGGTCGAAATTCTTCTTATTGGGAAATGCAGCAAAAAATATTAAAGTAAGTAGATTGCGCTTACCTGTCCACTTTAGGTTCATTTATGTGGTGGTGAACATGGTTGCTCCTCTGTCTGTTCTCATGTTTTATGACCAGCAGTTACCAGCACTAGTTTTGCCTATCACAGTGACCATAAATAATTGTGGGGAAAGGTTTATCAAAGCTTGGAGAGAGATAAACTACCAACCAATCAGCTTCTAACTGTGTCATTGTTCAGGCTGTGCTTGAAAAATGACAGGAGCTGATTGGTTGGTACTTTTTCGCTCTTCACTTATCTCTGTCCAAGTTTTGATACATTTCCACTTTTATTTGGTACTGGGCCACCAACCCGTTGCAAGTGGCCTGTGGCACCCAGTTTGGAACCACTGCTATAAGATGTAATATTTGATTTAGGGGTATATATACTAAGCCTTCCAGAGAGAAAAAGTGGAGAGACCTAAAGTACCAACCAATCAGCTCCTCACTGTCATTTTACAGACTGTTTGAAAAACTGGAGCTGATTTTTAGTACTTTATCTCCATACACTTTATCTCTCTCCAAGGCTTAGTATAAAGACCTCATGATTCTAAACACTGTAAAGCAGCTGACACTTATTGACTATTGCAGCTTTCCCAAGTCAGATTTTGGCAAGATGGTATTGGACCATGACGGAATACAAACCTGTTCATTGGCACTTATAAGGTTAAAAACCATTGTCATAAACTGACGCACTGGACGGCTGCCTTCATCAGCTCAGCCTGTTTATATACACAATCCTTTTTTTTTTTTTTTTTTCTATTGCATCCATTTTAATAGCTTTTCTAATCATTTAAGGTACAATGATTTCAAACCACTTAGCTGTAGCATCTCCTGTCTCTGCGGTTACAGCGGATGGAAGTTCTCCGGAAAGCTTATGGCTATAGAGTACAGCTTTGGAGCACTACTAGGTGTATGAGAGAGGCAGGCCGGTATGTCTCACCTGTATTTGCACCAGCTCCCTGCACGTCTCTTCTAGATGCTCCTTGAACTTCTGCAGCTCCTGCTCCTGTTTTTGCTGCATCTTCTGAGTCTGCTCCTTTTGACTGATGCCTTCTTGCTGCAAGAACTGGAGGGGAGGAAAGATCCTTTGGGTAATAAATTATTTTGGCATGTGTAGAAGTCTATGCTTTATCTTTATGCATAATAGATCACTTACCCTCATAGTTCCAAAACACAGCATGTTTTATTCATAAACTGACTGAAGTCCATTAGATTTAGAAGGGCTGAAGCTTTTTTAAAAATCGTTGTCTTACTTAGTTGTCATAACCGATATATTTACCCTGGAAAAATTATCTTAAATCAAAGCATACCCTTAATTCCTGATTTAATTCAATAAAGTGCTTGTTTGTGGCTTTCTTACATGCTATAACCCTATTTAACCTGTACCAGCTTCCCCTGAAGCCCATGGTTCTGTCACTTACATATCTATCTGTAGGGTTTGGTATATCATTGTCGATGTTCAGGATGTCAGCATGGTCACAATGGACATAGACATTTATAATGCCCACACCATGTATGTCAAAAATGATATTTTACCCTAACTGCAGCCTAACCCTCATATTCATAATGTCAACATAGAAACTATATACCCTATCTGTAATATATGAGAAGGAAAGCAACTTGGCCCAGGCTATTTGACATCTTGCGGATTTCGGTTTTCCCTGTCAGTACTTTGTAGGCATATAGAAGCCAATTGAGCAGTTAGGGATGTAGTTAGAATACCGACTCACAGGAAGCCGTCTGACGGAATCCAGGCGTCGGAATCCTGACTTAGTACTAAAGATAGGCGTCTAAATACCGACACCTATCTTTAGCCCCACGACAGAATCCCAACTGACGGCTTCCCAAATGAAGGCAAGCGGGGACAGGGTTAACGTTAGCCGGGGGGGATTTGGTTTAGTCAACCCCGGGGGGACTTCGGGTTAGGCACCCCTGCGGGAAGGGTTAGGCTAGGAGAAGGCGGGGTCAGGCACCACAGGGAGGAGCTTAGGGTGCGGGAAGGGGGGGGTTAGGTTTAGGCACCCCCCGTGGGACTTAGGGTTAGGCACCCCTAAGAGAAGGTTAGGGGAGAAGAAGGGTAGGGTTAGCATACTCACCTGCCCCGTGTGGATTCTGGTATGTCGGGCTTCCGGCATCGGCATTTCATACCCAACCCAAGCAGTTATGTTATGCCAATAAGCGGCCTCTGGTCAGTATGTCTATAAAGCCTGCATTGTGCGGATGCTGCAGGCAGCAGTTATATAAGGATTTCATGTTGGGTTGGTATCGTTCCTTTCTTTCCCTATGTTGTTTGTTTTTGTCTTTAATGTATGAGGGAATTGCATACTTTTAGTATAAACCTACGGCATGCTTATTAGCCGATGGACCTCTGTCTCCCAAAGGACTACATAAGAACACTGTTACAGGACTGCCTGGAGAAAACCCTTCCCTCTATCGGGTAAAGAGAATTGTGTACTGCTTACTTGCTTGCTCCTTTCCTTCTGTTCTGACGTGCTCAGCCCTTGGCTCTTCAGCCTCTCTTTGAACATGGCTTGGCGCTTCCTAGCCTCCCCACGCTGGGCTTTCTGGCTCCGGACTCTCTCTTGCAGCTGCTGACTCTTCAGCTCTTCTAGTAAGATTCCCTGATAATGTTTGAGTCGCTCCATCTCCTAGTGGTGGGGTCAGGTTGTCAGACATGCTACTGCACTCGCCATAAAGGGACACCCAGTATATTGCCAGAATAAATATTCATTATTAAACATTGACTTGATAAACTTTATAATGGAGCCAAAAATATTCCCATTTTTTTTTTACAAAAGTGGAAATCTGGGATCGGTGTGTGCTAATGTACAGATGACAAATTGTAGCACTGGCATGACCAGGACTAACTTCATCTTGTTCTCACCTTCTCATGCCTCTTGCGCAGCTGGTGCTTTTGCAGAGAGTGTTGTTCAACCAACTGGTGTCGAAAAAGCTGATATTTCTCCTGTAGATGGCGCTCTTCTAGTCTTAGGATCACAGACTCACGAGCTGCCAGAAGATCATGGGGATTAAGTTCCATTTTTTGCCTCAAAATAATTGTGGTAGAGCACATGCAATTATAGTAAAACATGATAGAAGCTATGAAGTTAGGCCCCATATAAAAAAAATATACACTTGTGTACTGAATTGTTATAGGTATTTCCAGGTTTTGAGAGTACAGATTGATCACTGGTTCCCATACATCCGGCAACTATCGGGCATCTATAAAGAATGAACGTAGAGAGCAAGAGAACAGCAGGGAAACAGCTAGCTAGTAACCCAGGGACATGACGGGCCCCATTTATCAATATATACTTACAGCTTATTCTAAGAAAAACACCCATTTTTTGGGGGTAATCACAAATATTTAGAATCCCCCGAATGTATGACAGAGACCGCAGCAGGTATATTCCCACCAGCAGCCGCAACCCTCATAGGTTTCTATGGGGGTTGCGATGCTGCGACATTTACCAACCTCTGAAATGCAATGCATCCCGGAGATTGCCCCCCCCCAGCTACTACCATCTTAAAGATGGCATAAGCCCACTGTAACCTATGGGCTACACATTGCATAATTAGCCAGGAGAGTGTTCCATAGGAACCCTCCCCCAGCAGTGGCCACGGTGCATACGTGGTCTGTAGACCGTGCATGCGCTGGAGTCCCAGCACAGGAGTGAAGAGACCGTGGATGCGATCACTTCACTCCTAGTGCATTGCAGGGACGGTCTCCTTTTCGGATCCCCTGTCCCTCCGGGTGCTTTTTGTTACTTTCGACCTATATGATCATATCCTGCAATGCGATCATGTTCACTAATAGCGCGCCCAGATCACATTGCACATGCGATCATTAATAAATGGGTCCGATTTGATATAAGTAGGCAGCAGATGTATATTTGCCATGCAGCTCCATATGATCCATATCCTCTATTAAAGATACTCAGAGTCAGTTTCTGGTGTTCTTCAATAGTACCCAATACATGAAGTCTGCAGCACATGGGAAAATCTGTAATTCCCATGATCACACTGCTCTCTAAAGTCACGTGAAATTATTGCTACTAATACTTTTATATCAACCTATAAATATCTATTTCATATAAGACTTATGAATAGCAATAGTTTGAAGTCACATAGGTGGGAAGTCAATTAAACACGATGGATCAGTACATTGCACCTGCCTGCATCGTTAGTGTTCTCTTGCAACCCATAGAGGTGTGGTGGAAAACTTGTGATGTCGGTCCTACTGTATATGACCGATATGTGTGCAGCCGGGCATCGTGGCAATGCCCAGTGACAGGTCGCATTGAACTGGATTCCATTATATTAATTTCTAACTAACTGAATTAAGAAAATGCACATGAACATTGCACATGTTTGTAAAGGTTGACGGTAATTTACATTAAATATTGTTAAAAAAAAAAAAGGCTACCCAGGATTAATGGCCTGCACAAAATCATAATAAATCACAGGATTCTGACAGCTGTTTCCCGCTTACCTCTCTTGAGGTTGTGCATTTTGCAGAGATTCTCCCTCTCGGTACTAATAACCTTTTTCTTATGTTCATTTACTAATTTCTGCAAGGCCGCATTCAGCTCCTGCTGTTGCTTTACAAGAAACTTCTCCTGTGGAGAGAGGAAACGCTCAGTAATGGTGATCTCATAAATTAGCAAAGAGCGAGACATGGAGCCTCAGACCATCTACAGTGGCTATAAAGTTTCACTTTGTTTAGGCTTTTTCACATTTTGCTATATGTGGCAGTATCACCAGAGAGGGGGCTGGTGAGCAGCTGAGTCAGTGTGGGGCTGGAGGGGTCTGCCCACACACAGAACTAAAAGGGTGAGTGTTCAAGACTTAATGGCTGCCATATGTCCAGAGCCCAGGTGAGGCTGCTGGTGGACACAGTTAGAAAGTCCAGGTGGGGCTGTAGTTAGAGTGAAGCAGGCCAGGTGGTCAGGATTCATACCTGCAAGTTGGCAGGGAGATCCCTATATCACTGACACCCGTCTACCAAGCTAATTACCCCAAGTCATCACTATGCTGTAGAATGCGAGCAGGCAGGTCCAGGCAAAAAGATCTATGTAGAAAATGTGGAGTGCAACTGGAAATATGGATTCTTACTGCGCACTGCATCACTGTACTCTCCTAGAAAGCCAAATGAGCTGGTGAGTGGAGAAAATAAAAAGCCTGTTGAAGTATTGTCTGCATATGTGTGGAAAACCACGATGACGTGCAAATGTATGTGAATTGCCAGCTATATATATATATATATAGTTTGCGAAGAGAAATGTGCACAAATGTTGAAAATTTCTACAGCAGCATTGGAAGAGTTGAAGGACAATTTGTGGTTTATTCGGCAGAAATGCGCAAACTCATTAAGTGAGGGTGTGGTACTGAGAGCAGAGATTCCTTTTGAAAGGTTAGAGACTGTGCTTGATATGCTGGTAATTGTAGTTCCACATGAAGGAAAATGTTTTGCTGTATTGAAAATACTTTTAAAGGCAAAGTGTGATATAGTGAAAACAAAAGCAAGTCTGAACGCCTTGAGGAGGCTGAAGCATTCAAATGTATTACAATGTATGAGAATTAAGTGCTGCTAGCAAAGAATGAAGTATTAGAGCAAGACATTGTTGAATTGCATCAAAAGTATGTGGTACTTCAGCAAGACGTGGAAGAATTAAAAGAATGTGTCTAGGGACAACATAGTGAAGTAGCTCGCTCACAAGGAAGAGTGGCGGATCTAACTTTGATGTTAGAAGGAAAAGACTTTCTAGTGGCTTCCACAAAAGCAAGACTTGCAGAGTGTGAGTTAGAAAGAAATTCTCTGTCTGAGAAGCTCCGTGACTGTCCAGAAGAAAGGGAGAAATGTCTCCATATGGTGCAGAAAGAGTGTGGTGCAAAAGCCATAGAGAGTGTCAGTCTTGAAGCTGTAAGGAGCAAGTACAAACTCTCCAATACAATTTGGCTGCAGCTAGAGCAGTTTCTGGAGGAAAGGCATGACACCGTAGAGCACAGTGAAACTTTGGAGAGCAAGCCTACCTTGCCTATGGCAGGGTTGTGAAATTGCAAGAACAATGAAAACTTGGAGATGTCTGTTGAATGTGTAGCACCAGTTGCAAAATCTCCAAATAGAAATTAGTGCCAAAGAACTAGAGCTGCAATAAAAATAAAATTTGGTATGTAATAGCTGCACAAAGGTTGAGACTTGCTGAATTTGAAGATATGAAGAGCACACTTTTACAGTCTGATAAATTGGCAAGTGCCGTGAGGAAAATTACCCAGCTGAAAGAGCAGCTGTCTGCGGCTCAGAAAAAGTTCCACATGGTAGTGGGAAAAGCAGAAAAGGGGAAGCTGAAAGGCACTCGAAGATTGAATTCTGGACCCAAAATGCCGTCCGATGTCTCCACTGAGCCTAGTGTGACAGAAGTATATAACAGGCGACAATTGCTACAGCTTGATCCTAAAAAGGCTGGCATGCAGAGTGTCTTGTGTGATGAGCAGCGTATTTCATCTTACAGTGATAGCTGAGGGTGTGACGTCCTCCCAAAGGGGCACAGGTCCACATTACAAAACTAGTGTTCATTCTAGGTCCGGCGGCAGGCAGGGCGCCCTGGACGTAGAGTAAGGGCACTTCACTCGCCGAAATGGGGGCGTGGCCAATTAAAAGGGGACGTGTCTTTATGACTCGTCCCCTTTTCGTCACTCTTGGGGGCGTGCCCAGCACTTACAGACATGCACGGCAGCCCCCAAGCGCCGCGGTCACTGTGAATGGATG
The DNA here is from genome assembly GCA_031769625.1 of Taudactylus pleione. NCBI lineage: Eukaryota > Metazoa > Chordata > Amphibia > Anura > Myobatrachidae > Taudactylus > Taudactylus pleione. The sequence continues at coordinate 89,954 of JAUIMM010000104.1, read as the reverse complement.
CGGCATCCATTCACCAGCGGTGACCGCTGCTCTGCCGTGTTCCCCTCCCGCGGGACACTATGGCCCGCGTGTGGAGGACAGAACCCGCAGGCAGTTTCAGCGGGGCCGCTGAAACAGCCTAGCGGGAACGCTACAAAACTGTCTGAAGTTGATGATAAAGAACTGATATATACAGATGGTGATTGCATAACCTGTGAGGCAAAGGTATAGGATGTACAGAAGTCTACAGAGATGTTGATGGCTTCCAAAGATGAGACTCTGATGTCGCTATATGATCAGAGTGATGTGAATATGCCCAAGTCATGCACTTTTGCAGTGGAAAGCAGAACCTTACAGACAGTTAATGGTGACAGTCTTTTGAAGAGTAATTCTCACGTAAATGAAACAATGCCTTCATGCAACCAGGATGGAACTTGCAATACAGCGGAATCTATCTGTGAGGAAGTAAAGTGGTCTCACATTACAAAGCTTGAAGCAAAAAGTCCAGCTAAACTGAATGGAAAATAAAGACCTCTGTGGAGCGTGAACTTCCACCTGTGCTGGTAGAACATGTTGAAATTGTTCATAATATGTTCAAGGCCCAAAAAGCAGATGCTCAAGAAGATCCGAGAGCTTAATGGAAATGGCTGATAGCCATCAATATCCTGAAGTGAAGTTTAAAGATCAGTGGAATAAACATTCAAGCATGTTATGTGGGCAAGATAATCCAGAATCTGTGAGTGGTAGTAACAGTACATCTTCTGACATAAAGCCAAGGTTGGAAGATTATGATGCTGGTGGCACTCAAGGCTGAAAGTAAAAGATGTGACCAGCAGAAGTCTGCCAAAATGTGGGCCTTTTAAGAAGTATTAGCAAGAGAAACCTTTTATTTGGTTAAAAAGGAAAAGCCATTTTGTCTGAACCAGAAGATTATTAGGAAAATCAATTGCTTTATTTTGATGAAGTTGAGGAAGTAGGGCACTTTGGGAAAAAGTACCTGAATCCTTTAAAGCCTGACATATTCAAGAATGAATCTCAAGTGCTTCATATAGAATTCAAAAAATACCATTGCTACCATAAAGTGAAGAAAAAAGTTAGGAGGAAAATAAACTCTGGAATTTGGAGGATGAGACCCCCAGAGATTACAAGAGTCTGGATGAATTTGAAAGCGGCAGATGGCCCTCATGAGAAGAGTGAAGAATGCCTCGTCCCATGTTGCTCAACCCAGGGGTTTTGAGCTGGGGAGAGGGATGTGTGGCAGTATCACCAGAGAGGGTGCTGGTGAGCAGCTGAGTCAGTGTGTTCAAGACTAATGGCTGCCATGTGCCCAGAGCCCAGGTGAGGCTGCTGGTGGACACAGTCAAACAGTCCAGGTGGGGCTGGAGTCAGAGTGAAGCAGGCCAGGTGGTCAGGATTCATACCTGCAAGGTGGCAGGGAGATCCCTATACCTCTGACACTATTCCTGTGAAACTAGCAGCCAACCAGCTGAGAAAGCTATACCAGGCCAGTGTCCAGTCCTGCATGTGGCAGGAAGGGCCACCAATCTCTAAGAGACTTTCATGCAGATTAGCTGCTTTTATAGAGAGCGCTCAAGAAGTGAGCTAGTGCCCTGAGTGAGGGCTAGGTTTGTTTATTATTTTCTGTTAATTTTTTGTTTCCTGATTTCCATGCTGGAAGTAAAGCACCATTTTCATTTATTCTTTACTGGAATGCCATGTGTGGACTCTAATTCTGCACCACTGACTCTCATCTACCAAGCTAATTATACAAAGACACCACATATGTTACAACATGGAACCAGTATGTATTTAATTGACATTTATTCCCAGTAATCGACACGCGTTGATTGAGTCGGACGCAGGGAAAGCATTGGACCCAAGAGCCCCAAAGCATCGGACACGAGCCCTTTATCTCTACGCATGCGTCCAATATGCACTGAGCATGCATCCCGATGGTTACCACCTATTGACGCAGATCGTAATTGCATGGAGAACCATGCAATTTCGATGGGCGTTTGAGTGGTGGCTAAAGACGCAGTTCCACTGACACCGGCGGCCATGGTCCCTCTGATATTTTGCGCCTGCCATAGGCAGATGCAATATCTGATGGTGCAGATGATGGCCCACCGGTTAGTGCGTACTTTGTAGGCACATCAACAGATTTGCACCGCTGCTAGTGTGATTTTCAATAGGATGCTGTAATGCCTTCTACTGCAACTGCGTCCACCTCTGAATTACCCCCAAAATAACATCCAACCACAAAACTGAAATGTGAGTGTACTGGTATTCACACCCCCAAAGGTAATACTTGGCAAAACCACCTTTGGCAGCTTTTATAGGTCCGAGTCTATTTGGCTAAGTGTCTGTTGGTTGGCACGTATAGACACTGGAATTTTGGTCTAAATTGCTCAAGCTCCATCGGGATGGATGGCTATCGCTGGTAGGCAGCAATTTTTATATGATACAAACAGAAAAAAATAGGGCGCTTTGGTTTTGAGTAGGTTTCAAAATAGAATCCACATGCAGCTCTCCATTAGGGGGGGCTAGCCCCTGAATCAGGAAAAACAGAAATGCAACAAAAGGGAGCTCAATAAATAAATATTGATAGGTTCTAATTAGGATAAGAACATGTTCAAAATAAACCACATTTAAAACAAGTCACAATACTTCAAAAGAATCACATCAATAGCATTGTACTGGATTGATATATTAACACTAAACAGTAAATAAAAGTATCAATATGTAACAATTTATTGTAAGTGCCTAGGCCAGTGGTTCCCAAACTGTGCGCCGTGGCACCCTGGGGTGCCTCAGGTTGGTGGTCCATCACCAAATCAAATTAATTATGGTCAATGTAATGTAAATATGTGAACAAACAGAAGTGCGCAAACCAAGCCACCACCACATAACTGAACTTAAGGATGACAGGTAAGCACAATTTACTTCACTTTACCATTTTACTACGTTTTCTGAATTTCTCGATAACAAACTTAAACTTAGGGGTGCCGTGAAAACAATACTGCTACTCAAGGGCGCCGTGATTCATTTTTTTCAATTGCCTAGGCCAGTGGTTCCCAAACTTGTATGAATCTAACACAAAGGGGTGGAGATAGATTACAAAACCTTATGTAGGCGAGAAGCGTATTGGATATTCAAGCTGAACACACGGACTCCACAAGGCCTGAATGACACAGTAGAATTAAACAATATTTGAACAATCCCCTTTTTTGTGTGTTTTCCTCTTTGACGCTTTAGGTCTCTATAGATCAAATGAGGTCCACCATTAGGGGGGGCGGTCTGTGAGAAGATTTTGACATGTATATGATCCATACTTGTGCGGAGTGCACTGCCGGCATTCTCTCAATACCCTGAGTTTTAATACATCTCAGGGACGAGGGCATGCCCACACTGCACTTCTCACTTCTCGTGCCACGTCTAACCCCAGCGTTTATTATACTTCACACCATTATTTAGCTGTATATATTTGTATATTTACTTATTTGTATATTTTACTGTACATTTTGGATATGAGATTGAGATAGATATCTGCATATTAATTGCCTACAATGTACCTATTTACAGAGTATATAGAATACTGGCTGATGGTACATTAGTATTCATCACATTCTGGGAATATTTATAATCAATTTTTTTTCCTTTTCAGTATATTAATTCTCAGTTTTATACATATCTTCTATTAACAACATTTTGTTATCAGCACCAAAATAAAATCTTTGTCTATGTACTATGTTTTGATTGAATTTTAATTTTCAGTTTTGGAATACAAAATCAAATAACAATAATACCTTTTTTTAACCTCTCTTTTCAATTTTTATTTTGTTAATGTATTCATCAGAGTTGTCTCATATATAAACTCCTAGGTGTTATATCATTCAATAATATTTTTATATATATATGCATATACATACACACACACACACACACACATATATACTTGTATTTATGGAATAGACTAAGACCAGAGAATACTAAATCAGAGACCTGGCTCCGTTACATGTTTAAATGGTCTCAGCTTAGATTTCATCTGCACGCATTTAAACTAATGATAGAAGGTATATTTTGGCTCTCTGAGAAGTAAGCTTCATTGCCTCTGAGGAAACGACCAGACGGACTAAGCGCCTGATTCAGAGCCGGACGCTATTTGTTCAGAAAAAAGGGGTGGCTATTCAAATGAACCGTTCGCTCTTTGCGGTCTGTTCACGCCTCTAGGTCTGAACGAGCGAACAAAACATGCGGTCGTTTTTTTAGAAAACTACGCCCCCTGGCCGCTTGCATCCTACGTATGTCCGCTATTTATTAGATTAATCGAGTACATCGACCAGCCTATGAACTGCTCGCTATTCTTGTGGTTGGTTTTTCCTACCGCAATCTTGCGTGCAGTTCTGACTATAAAATAACCCAGTGATGTGATCAATGACGCTACTGTATTAATTATGCACACCCTTAAAATGCCCGTTTTGACCTTTAAGCACGCCTGCGTTCGGATCTCCACTCCCCGTTTTCAAGCACCTTCCCCTGTTACCACCCACATACGCCTCCTCCTGTCACTCAAAATAGCAGGCATTCGCTATTTAGCGAACAAACGATTTTCAGCCGCACTGACTGGTTCGCGCATGCGTATTACGATCCGTACGCATGCGCAGTTGTGCAAACATCGCTCAGAACGAACGAGCGGCCACTTACGAGCGGCTCTGAATCAGGCCCTAAGGCCGAGAAACACGTTAGGAGACCTTATTTCTTACCATCTTATGGAGATTCATCACTAAGAACTAGGGGTGATATCAAGTGTTACTGCTATCCAGATGAAGTGGGTAGCTTAAAAATGTCTCAATTTAACCATCTCTATGATATCTGCCTGCTACCTGGAAACAGGAGGTCCCACTACTTAACCGGAGGTGAAGGTTTCCTCCATATGGCTATCATTTACCATTGGAGCGGCATTCTGGACACTGCCCTCCAATACAGCTGGATGTGAGCCGGGAGATACATTAAGCAGGTCAGCTTACACTGCGTACACAATCACCGCTGCAACAGCCAAACATAAAGTTCTGTTACAAGTGACAGTCACTTTCCATATTTTGGGTAAGATCGATCCGGTTTCAATGACCCTAGATTGCACTCTTTATACAAGTTTTTGCACATCGGTGCACGGATTTAATCATTGAACATTTAAGAACATCACAAATATTTTGACCTTTTATTTTTTATTTTATTTCTATTTATTTTTTTCCTTTTTCATGAAATAGGACACTTGTCTTGATCTATGAAGGAAATTGTAGAATTCTACCGAATTATATGAGATTACTAGGCACAATAAAATGTTACATATTGATACTTGTAATTACTGTTTAGTTTTAATATATCAATCCAGTACAATGCTATTGATGTGATTCTTCTGAAGTATTGACTTGTTTTAAATGTGATTTATTTTGAACATGTTCTTATCCTAATTAGAACCTATTAATAATTTATAACATATATTAAACAGCTTTTTGAATCTTATTGCGCTCCCTTCTGTTGTATTTCAGCAATTTTTATGTTGCCACAGATGCTCAATTGAGATCCAGGTCTTGACTAGGTTGCTTCAGTACATTTATATTTTTAGTATTAAGCTACTCCAGTGTGGCTTTTGATGTATGTTTTGGGTCATTGTCATGTTGGAGGATCTTTTTCCTATTCCAAGCGTTCTTGTAGACTGCAGCAGGTTTTCCTCTAGGGTTTCTCTGTACTTTGCTCCGTCCATTTTCCCATCTATTATTATGAGCTTTCCAGTCCCCACCGCAGAGAAGCATCCATATAACATGATGCCACCAAGCGTTGCTGAGGGGATGGTGTTTTCACTGTTCTGTGCATTGTTAGGATAGCACTAAACATAGCGCTCAGCATTGTGACGAGAGTTACATTTTGGTTTTATCAGAGTATACTTTAGCCGCCCGTACACTTTCTTTAGGGATCACCGCTGATTGACATCCCTACTGTTGTGATGTCAGTGCAGACACATCGAGCGGCTGATCGGTAAGTGTATTTAGCCTACCTGGTTGACAGATCGGCCAGGTAAGTGCCGGAATGGGTATGATATGCAGCCGGCGGTTCGATTCCCGTCAGCGGCAGCCCGACAGGAGCAGAGTGCGAAGCAGCGAAAGCCCAACAGCGCTGGAAATCCCGATCGTGGATAGGTAAGTATAGACTAACCTAACCCCCCTAACCCTAACCCTCCTTAGGGGTGCCTAACCCTAACTTCCCCCCCCAAGTGCTTAATCCTAACCACCCCCTTCCCCGCTGCCTAAACCTAAGTCCCCCGGGGGGGAGCCTAACCCTAACCCTCCCGGGGGGGTGCCTAACCCTAAGTCCCCCCCGGGAGCCCTAAACCTAACACCCCCCCCCGCGCGGCTGTCCGCTCGCGGCGCCCGGCATCACTACGATCGTGATGCCGGTCTCCCGGCGTCGGGGAAATGCGGGCATCTACATCTAGACGCCCGGCATTTCACCCATGCCGGGATAAGACAGTCGGGAAGCCAGCTGCCGGTATTTAGGCAGTCGGCTTCCCGATTGCTTCCCGTAAGTGCCCAACAGTTGGGCAAACTAGCCGGGCCATGATGTGAATTTGTTTCAACAACTGCTTTCTTCTTACCACCCTCCCATATACCCCAGCTTTAATGACATTGGAATGTTCTTTTATGTTTTTGTAGCCTTTGCTTAGAAATGTACTAACTACCAAGTTATAAAAACTTGTTTTTTCTAAAAATTGGTAAAGGCATGGGGACAACGGTGTTATTAATGACTCCATTCCAACTTCTGACATCTCCAGTCTTTTGGACACTGGGCCTGATTCAGACCCGGTCGCAAGCGCTGAGCGCTCGCAACCGGGTCGATGGTGGCCCAAAGCGCATGCGCACGACTGAGCCTGCTCCATCGTGCGCATACGCGACACCCAGATAGTGACAGGCAATGCGTCGCTCCGGGTCTCGCACCAAAGGGGGCGTGCTGTCTATGTTGAGTGACAGCACGCCCCCTTTGGTGGGCGGGCCGGGGGGGTGGCTGCCTAAACGGAGGCGTTCCCATGTGAACGGCTACCGTTTGGGGCCGGCCCCACTGACATCACTTGTGTTAGAGCCGAAATCTCTCTGGGGCTTGCGGCAACGAGACCCTACCACAAGGGTCTCGACGCAAGCCCAATGGTCGCGATGGTCTTGACCATCGCGACCATCTTCCTGGCCACTCGCTATAGCTGTGGGTGGTCACCCATAGCTATGCGAGCGACCAGGAGGCCGTTCTAAAAATAAATAAATAAAAAGACCGGCCCTGATTCAGAGCGAGCGGCTCTGAATCAGGGCCACTGTTCTATGCACTTGCATTCACAATACATGAATGTTAGAGGGTCAATGGAGTGTGTTCCCCATTACTTGCCTGGACTCCAGTGTAAGCCCTGGTTACATGTTGCATGTCACTGGCACTGACTTAAGGCACACCCTAAGTGCCTGACTTAATTGAGCATATTTGTATGGGTTGTTGCAAGCACATATAATGCACAATCATCTCTACCTCCAAGTGCCACAAGCATTGTACACTGGTAATTGCACTCCACGGGCAGAATTCAATTGTATTCGCGGCCCGCATGGAGATCGCGGGCCGCTATACAATTGTCCAAGATGTTCACGCTAAACCCGACCAAAGTGCTGGGCGCGATCGTGAAAAGTGATGTTTGGGCGCCCAAACGTCACTTTTCGCACATTTCAGCTCTCATCCCCCAGGGGCTGCGAGCTGAAATATAGCTCTGGCAGCTGATCGCGCCCCGACAGGAGCAAGAATTGAATAGCTCCGTCGGGCGCGATAGGGGCTAGAAAGAATTGAATTCCGCCCCATATGTCTTAAGCTGGGTACCCCCCTGCAGATGATGGTTGTTCATACACACTGTACAATCATGTGGCTGCAAGTCCCGCTGGCCAGAGGTTGCACAGCACAGCCAATGCGATATGTCTGTGAACAACGTCGCTCAGACATATCACTGGTACACACTGGCCAACGGGCACATGATATATATTGGCCAATCAATTGGTCGGCCAGTGTGTACCCAGCTTTAGAAGACTATATCACTGCAATGCACAGCCTATCACACTGATAGTTCACTTAGATCACTGCTCATTTCTCTTCTTCATATAATTAACTCCTAATAGTTGAAAAATAGTTATTGTTGTCCCCTCACTAACACTTTATTTTTCCTCCTTTTTAATCTGTTGGTATCCTTGCACCTATATATGTACACACTGCTTTATTTGTGGCATCATGGCGATGTACTTGTGGCTGCCTGGTGCAAGTGGCTTGGTTACTTTTTTACATTAGTACTAAATACTATCTATCTAAAGAGTTGCACATTTCAATTTTTTTTCTACTGATAAAATGTCTGGAACACCTTCATATAACCCCACCCCTATCCGATCTCTTATTTATTGTCTCTGAAAACTAAGGGCCCGATTCAGACTTGGGAATAGATCATCTTGGTGAAACCATGCTGCACTGCAGGTGGGCAGATTTAAAATGTGCAGAGAGATTTAGATTTGGGAGGGAGTGTGTCCAAACTGACATCTAAATTGTAGAGTAATAATAAAACTGTGCAGTATTTGTGGGCTACATGCAAAAGCAGCCAGTATTTACCCCACATGCAAAAAATATATATATGTATTTACACACCTTGCATTGCAATATGGTTTGTTCAGGTTCCCAGTTAAGTGCTATCTCTCTCTCTCTATTCCCAACTCTGAATCATGCCCTAAGTCTAATCTTTGCATAGGTAAGATATACCCCTTATGCAAGAAATGCCTATTCACTGATGACCCCTATATGCATATATTGGAACAGAAGCTTGTTCTGAAGGCAGAATTGCCTGCTCTGGTAAAACAAATAATTAGCAGTCACAAAAAGGAAAGTCAGGATTATAGCTTTATTCCTATGATTACAAAACAAGTATCTTCAGTTTTCTTTAAAACAGGGCTAGGCAAACTGTGGCACTCCAGTTGCTGTGGAACTACATATCCCGTAATGCTCTGCCACAGTTTTGCTGTTAGGGCATGCTGAGATGTGTAGTTCCACAACAGCTGGAGTGCCACAGATTGCCTAGCCCTGCTTTAAAACATCCCACTTTTTAACAAAAGACAATTCTGGCTGAAACTCTTGTTAATATTTACAGTACAGCTCTCCTGGAAAGACAACAGATTTTCTCACATCGGCTGCCTGTATTTGTCTCCTGGCATCTATCATGGGGTATAGTCTGCAAATACTGTGCAACTTTCAGAACCTATGTGAGCTCGCACTAACAGCAGCCATTTTCCATTATTAAAATACTGAGTACTAAATATTCATCAAATGGTATCTAGCAAAGCATGAAACCCTCTCCCTTGCCAGTGTTATGCCCATCATCGTCCTCACATGTCCGTTTCTGGCTCTTTGAGAAACACCTGTTAGTAATGGTGAAACAAGCCTTGAGATACTGCATTGGTGCTTTGATCTCCCCCCTGTCTTTCCATTCGCCAGAAAAAATAAACACATTTAAACATTTGAATAAATTCATCCCGCTCCTTGGGACTCCCCAGATTCTGCCTTGTCGCAGAACTACCCCTGACTACACCATGTGCAAATTTCCGAGCAGTAGAAGTTCCTACGCCCACACAACAGCCCCCACCAACATACATACATTATTGTATTACACGTTAGCCATCAGACAGAGAGAGCAGCACAGGTGTGCTTCTGATTTCTCTTTTACAAAGACAGTTGTGTGTTAAACTGCACATTGCATGCTTGACTTTTTATTTATATATTATAATCTGCAACATTTTATTATTATTTTTTTTTACATATATGCCTATATATATTTTTTTACATTTTTTGCCAGTACAATAAGCAAGTGGGTTTATTTTTAGCTGTGCATGACAGGTGCACCAAACACAAAGAATAATGATGCCTCCACAATAAACTCACCTCCTGCCATTTGTCCTTTAACTCTGCTTTCTTCTTGCTCCTCTCCTTCTGATGCTGAGCCTTGAGCCGTAGTGCATCTTGCCGCAGGCGATTGGTGTGCTCCTGTTCTCGCCGTGCTCGTGCCTGCTCCATCTGTCTCTCCAGGGCCTCGATCTCACGCTCATAATACTGCTTCTTTCCCTGGGAGAACACAAAACATCACTGTTTCTGAATGCTTGCAGGCCAAGCAATTAAAACTCTATGTACCGTTACAATAGATCCAGCAAATCACCGATGGCATTTACTGTGCCAATACAAACGCCTATCGGATCGCAAACCTGTATTTTCCTCATCCTTCTAGATCTTCAGTAAACATAAAGCATTTAATCCCAGGAGACAATAGCCCGTCTGCCCTTGAGTGTTCCCCAGAACACCCCATTGAGGAATTGCTAAGAGGACGCATAATCACCATCAACAGCTTGCAGTACAGCTATGTTTCGTGACCCCCTCTTACTATGATCTCCTGTTCAATGTGTCGGAACATGATTTCCCTTTCTCTTTGCATTCTCTGCTCCAGCTGGCTCTGTGCTTTCATCTCTTCCTTCTGCAACAGTCTCAGCTGCTGTAGCTCCTGGCGCCTGCAGAATACATTAAACAGAGCACTTCATGTGCTGCCTTAATATTCTATTGCCAAGCAATCTATAGATGCCACAGACAGGCAAAGCATACTGGGAGTTGCTATTATACAATAGCTGCGGAGCCACAGGTTGCTAGATCAATACGTAATTAAAGTGTATTCATTGCCTACACATTGTGGAGGCAGCCATTTTCTGGAGTGATCCCAATATTCCTGAGGTTACAGCCTCAATTCACTAGGAACCAGTGACATTACTTGTTGCCTTTACGCCTTAGTGATGTCAACTGTTGCTAGAGCATTTACAGACTGCATCCTCATTAATATTGATTTCATCTCTGACTTCACTTTTTGTAGGTATAACATTGGAAGTCCTTTACGAAGCGCCCCAGATGGGCACCGCAAATTGCCTTGGCATTACCCAGTGCACCTGGATGGTCTGCCAAGTGCACATTTCCCTTCTGCTCTGCAACCTAGAGAGGGGTGCTGTGCACACGTGTAAACAGCACATCACCTCTCAACCGCCTACAGATTTCTTAACACCCGTGGTAAGAAAATAAGTGTTGTTTTTTTTTTACCTAAAATACCTCCTCCGTTTAGCCTCATTGATGGCTTACATTAATAATGACATTAGAACGCCCTTTATTTCATATGGCAGTTGTATATGCATGGAACTTTATATTAACACTGCTCAGATGGCACTCAGGATTAGGACTACCCCTAGGACTACATGCTAAGTGCAATATGGGACTGCATAAAAAAAACATGTCAAATTAAAAGTAAATGACAAGACCTGAAGACCGCCAGCTCTAGGTTATAATGGTGCATACATACGGTCAGATTTTTCTTCAGATCTGAACGATAACTATTTAAAAAATCGTTCATATTTGAAGGAAAATCTGACATTCCTGAACGATGCGCGTTCCCGATGGTCAGATAACGATATCTGACATCTGATGTGTTTGCAGTCAGACTTGGACGATTCCATTCATTTTAATGCAGTCAAAAATCGTTCAAATCTTTGGTAAAATCGTTCATCTGACAAATCTGTCCGTGTGTATGCACCATTACACTGACGTCCTTTTACAGGGCGGTAATGGTCATGTGACCTACCAGGAAACAAATACTATAAAAATGCATTACTACAGTAATAAAAGGTTCTATTGTTTGCACTACTATAAGTGCCGTCACTCTGACCAGTCCTCCTCTCTGGCTGTGCAAACTCCAGTTCTTCTATCCTGCTCTGTAGTGTAACCCCATGCGTCTTTGTGGCAAACGAAGGCACATGGAGCACCCAAAGCTGCTTTTACAATGCACAAAGAAAGATGCGCTGTGGATTGCACAGATCAGATCAAGAGTTATCTGTGTAGGGCGCTTATACTTCTTTGCTAATCTAAATCATACATATTGCATATAACTACTTTATAAGGCTATAAAAGCCAAGTGCAACAATATTGAAGTGACAGCAGAGAAAACGATTTGATTATACAAATATTTTGTTGGGGTTTTTTTTGGCCAGTCTGCATTTCCTGCCCCCTAACCTGGAAAACAGTATGAAGGATATGGATTGAGTGTGCTTATACAATGGGAGCACGACATATACACAGCAAGGTGCAACTTTCTAATGATGTGCTTACCTAACAGTACGTTCATTCATATCCGTTATACTCGGATCAGCTTTACGTTTGCTAGAAGATACTTTCACCTCCTTTCCATCCACTACAAACCTCCGGGTAATACGAATGGTCCTTCTGCTGTCCTGAGTTGCACTGTCCTTGTGATCTCCATGGGTATATTCCCACTGCATCACCAATAGAGGAATAGATAGGTGTACAAACTGTTTGCCATAAACATTGTTTTTAATGCACTCTGCCAGATTCCCATTGCTGGAAAATGCCTTTTCGTTATTATATACAAGCTCCCGTGTAGTTAACAAAAAACACATATATAAATGTTCAGGTAAAGTAAATGTCTTTGACCATCTTATATCTCACCTGTTCCAGACTGGCTCATATTTTTGCCTTAGCGGCTGAGTCGTTAAGGAAATATGGCCCATAGAGTAGCTATGCCCCATAATTAAATATTTTTGGTTAAAGTTATTTAAATATTATATGGACTTGTAACTTAGCATGTCTGTGCTTGCATGCTACAGGAGCAAGGAAATCCCTAGATCATAGATTTATAGATCATGATTTCTCAGCAGCCAGATGAGTGACAAAGAACTGGCTTTCCCCCTCTTTGCTCTTCTCTATGGTCTGGACTAATTATTAATTGGGAGGGTTGTACCAGAGGTTTTCTGCCCTTTGGAAATCTTTATTTTAAGGTAATGTTGGGACAAACTTTTCACCTGCTCAGGAAGGTGTGCACAACAAAACATGAATTTCCTCTGAAAAATCACTTTGGATTTGTAATTGAATTTCAAATTTGATTTGCAGTTCGAGTTCGCCGTTAGAACAGCTTGCAGGACCAAACTCGCACCTAATAGAACTGACCCCCATTGTTGCTAGGTAGCATTGCAAGTACTAAGCTGGCTTGGAAATTGTAATTGTCATGTTTTACACAGAATGTTTTATGTTTTTTTTTTTGTTCTATAGAAACCGGTCACCAATTTTTCAAGTACAGTTGTACTGTATGTATATATTTTATTTCTGAACACATATATACATATATACAGGTTGAGTCTCCCATATCCAAATATTCCGAAATACGCAATTATAGGATGTATATGAAACATAACTGAATTTAATAATAATAAAATTACCTGCAGGTTGTGTGTATAAGGTGTATATAACACATAAATGCATTCTGTGTGTATATTTGGATCCCATTTCCAAGATATTTCATCATGGTGTGCATTTATTCCAAAATACGGAATATTCAGTTATCCAAAATTCCCTTGGTCCCAAGCATTTTGGATATGGGAGACGCAACATATATATATACACACACACAGTGTGTGTGTATATATGTTATTTTAGTTATTATGCTTCATACCTCAGAGTGTTCTGGATTTGTGTCCATGTCCTCTATTTCACTTCTCTCATCTTGACCATCATTTTTCTGGAAAAAGGCCTTACCGTTGCTTTCAGTAGGATGTACAGTCCATGAACATCGGGCAAAGTTCAACCTCTTTTTGGCTCCAGTCATGTCATTGCAACCCTGGATGATCTCCTTTTCCCCATTGCTCTCACCAGTCCTCACACCTTTGTCACCTGCACGCCCCACACTTTCATCAGATCTGATTGGTTGTCCATACTCATTGGTTACTAAAGATGAAATAATACCAAGTCCATTATTCTCTCTCTCTCTGTACTTTGTCTCAATTTCTGTTGAATTGAACCGTGGTGCCATGTTTCTTTCAATGCCTGAAAATGGTACCGTCCATCTTCTTAATAATCTCCTGGAGCTATAAGGCAGGCTTAGGCTTACGCTTCCTCTTCTTGTTAGGCTCTGATGTACTGGTGGGCTAGATCTGAAGACCTCTCGATCCCTTCGACCACAAGTATATACACCTGTAAAGCTTACTGTTGACCAATTGTCTGTTATACCAGCCTGACTTATTACATTCTCCTTAGGTATTTGTACACAAATATCTTTTCCTTCATTACTGGTCTGTCTGACCACATTATTCTGTATATTTTCCTTCTCTGAACCATTAACGCCCTGCCTGCCAAGTTCTTCAGTTTCTCCGGAGGGAGGGCCACTGGACTTAAGCAATTCCGGAATTGCTGGCTCCCCTTGCTTGGTTTTCATGTTTTTCTCCAAGCCAATTTGCTCTGTTAGTGTTACCCATTTAACCGATGCTCTCTTTTCATTTGAAAATGAATGTACATGTTCCTGTAGAACAGAATTTGGATCATTATGAAATGCAAACAGAGGAGATATGGCCTGGGGTCCATCATTCCTAAGACCTGAGTAATGCTCCTTTGGTACCATGTGATGGATACTCTCATCACCAGCCCCATTTGCTTTATCAGCAGCAAAATCTGCTTCCACATTAGTTAACCTGCCTGACTGTTTATCATCTTTGCTAGATAGAAATGCAGTTTCAGCAGATTCCGTCACTGTTTGACCTCGTCCATTTGATAATTCTGCTTTGAACTTCCTCCAAGCATCGTTGCAACTGTTCCTCCGAGCACAGGGCATTGTCCAGCTTCTAGTTAATGATCTGGTTGTAATGGTCAGGCTCTCACTGCTTCTCCACCTTGACATCTGCCTATTAGGTGTGAGAGGGCTAAACAAGTCCAGGGCTTTGCTTGCAGTATTGGATTCTGGGGAATGGTTTACAGATTTTCTAATGTCACATACATTTTCCTTAGGTGGTACCTGAGTGTGATGCAGACATTTGTCAGCTTCCTCTTTATATTCTTCACAAGGAACACAGGACGTATTCGTTCCGGCAAGATCTTTTCTGTCGGATTCTTCAGTGACCTCAATATTGTCTACCTTTATGCCTTCTGGCTCATAGGGCAGATTTACTATTAATTCAGTGCTTGGAGGACTAACAGCAGCATCTTGCAGAGGTTTATTCTGCTTTTTGGCCCATTCTCTTCCCTTGGTTTTATGATTTTTACTGTCAACCGTCCACTTTGCTGAAGCCCTGGCCTCCTCTGAAAATGAAGGAGCAGAGCGTCTCCGCATCTGTTTTAAGAAACTTTCCCCTTTCTGTACTCTCAGTGGTGTTTTCCGATGTATGTGTTGTGCAGGACTTCCATGGCTGGGTGTTTGCAGACAACTTTCAGCACATGTGGTCTCTGTTCTTCTAGAGGACTTGTCTCCAGGAGACTGGGCCTCTAGGACATGAACCTCCTGACAGTGGCCATTGTATGGGAAATCATTCTGCAAATAAAGGTTAAAAGTTCTCAATGACTCAATAGTAAAGATTTCTCTATTACTGTTATTGTTTTTATAGCTCCCACACATTCTGTAGCATTATTTAAATATTCTCTGTACGGCGCTGGGAAATGTGTAAATTATAGATGACAGACAGTAAATTAGCTGAATCCTTTGTCTAGTTCTCCCTGTGACACAAAATAGTACAGAATTTGATCTTTGCTTTAACTTACTATAGAATAGTTAAGACAATAAGGACTTAAATTAGCTTAATTGCTTAATATTTAAAAGAATGTTCTAGCCATGAAGGAACGAGTTCACAGAGAGAGAGTCACTGAGCAGGAGATCCACAAAAAAGGTGGAAGTAACTACTCACCCCATCATCTGTACCCAGGGGACGGATTTTGGTTTTGTTTGCCCAATTAGACTCAGCTGTAGTTCAAAAATGTATACATTTATTTCATAATAAAAACAAGACAAAGCAATTAAAGGTGTACTCTAGGACCCCACATAGTCAGTGGTAGAAGGTTTAAAGTCTAGTTGAAGCAATATATATATGAGATGCCAAATAACAGGATGAGAGAGCCATTCTGTGCAAGTGTATAAGGCTGTTAGTGACGAATGGGTAAATTTACAAAAGCGGACGTGTTGCTTGTAGCAACTAATCAGATTGTGGCTATCATTTATCTTGTACATTCTAGAAAATGACAGCTATAATTTGATTGGTTGCTATAGGCAACACCTCCACGTTTGTAAGCCACACTTAAGTAAATATAGCCGCAACTCTCACAAGATAAATGGTGTACTTGCAGTGGCGTCACAAGGGGGTGTGAGCCGCACCCGGGTGTCACCCGCCGAGGGGTGACACTAAAGTGCTGACACCTAAGTGACGGGAGCCGGGTGCTGCACTGTAATATTAGGTGCAGTACTCCTCTTCTGACACAGTGAGGGAGCCGGCACTGCAAACAGACTGGTCTCCGGGGGCACTCTGCATCTCCAGGACCCCCTGAGTGACTAAAACTGGGGGGGGGTTCATCTGCCTGGCCACGCCCCCTTTTTGTCGGCGCACGTTCTTCGCACATGCCCGCGTCGGGTGTCACAAGAGAGATGGACACCAGTGTGTACTTGTATACTATATATAAAGGAAAGGAAGAGTTACTATTCCTCACCGCTGAGTCACAATCTCTCAGACTCTCATTGTCATCTTCCTCAGTGATTTCTGCCAAAACCTCAGCCACCAGTTCTCGCAACGGGGTGCTGTCACTAACCTTGGACACAAATGGATGCTAAGAGAAACAGAAAAGGCAGATACAGACAAGTGAAGAAATTAGCAATTTATCTGCACATCTAAGAGGAAAAAAATTATCAGACTTCATGTAATTCCTGCCAACTCTAACAGAGACTCCACTATAACTAACCTCAAGAAGCTCGGTGGATGATTGTCGTTCCTGTGGATTTCTGTGTAAACACTTGTCTAGGAAATGCTTAAAGTCTGGAGACCTAATTTGGATTAAAGAATGAAAACAACAATTGTTTAAAAAAAAATAAATAATGAAATCACAATATGATCCACACATCTTCAACCAAGAAAAGTTATTGGCTGTAATGGAGCTGACTTGGGAGGCCAATCTTGTGATCCTGAGATTTGGGCCTAAAATTGGCGGGATTTCGGGACTAATGATGTTGTTTAGTAATTTTTCAGCTGGGCAGCGTCTGAGCCAGTGCCGCAGCGTAACGTAATGTCAGAGGTCAATAAGTAATTCTATAGACATTTTTTTGAGATAACAGTTGAAAATATGGGGGAGATGCAATTTAAAGAGTGGAGAAGTTGCCAATAGCAACCAATCGCACAACAAGAAATTTATTCCGCATTAGAAGAGCTATTTAAAAAAAGCCTTGGGCTATATAGATAAGCCTATGATTGCCACGAAAATACTTGTTACAGGAAAACCAACTAAAAGTAGAGATGAGCAGGTTCAGATTAGTTTGGATTTTCCCGCCAAAAATCGGGTCTTGGAAAGAGACAAAACGTCATCTTTCATGGACAAACATCATCATTCCTGGACAAAAGTCCAGGAAAAATAATGACTGTCCATGAAAGATGACGTTTTGCATTTTTCTGAGACATGATTTTTGGCGGGAAAAATCAGAACCCGCTCGTCCCTAACTAAAAGTATTCAATATACAGAAAACCTGTATTAAATCACAAATGTTAGTGGTGCTCCCCTGGAGTCAGAATACACAAGATTCATACAAAAAGGAGAGAAAGCAGACTTTTTTTTATATGGGGCACTCTTATTGGTTTGTATGATTAAGCTAAAATATAACCTATATTCGTTAAAATGAATGAGTCACAATTTTTGGAAAAATAAGATATGGAACTTACCCTTGTTATCTCTATTTCTACAAAGTCCATAGGGTTCCACAGGGATACCTTGGGGTATAGGTGATGACGTCAGGCATCGGACACCAGAGTTAATTTTCAGCCTCCCAGGATGCATCGGGGTCCCTCTCCTATACCCAGCCCCCGAGCCAAGGCAAATCAGTTTCGTAACAACCATAGGCCGGAGGAGGAGAACAAAGAGAGAGAAGAAAGTCTGGAACACACAAGAATCACATTCTCACCAGAAGGAGACGGAAAAACCGGTGACCAGATCAAAGCCCATCTGCAGTACAGGTGCGACAGGGCGGGAGTCCTGTGGAACCCTATGGACTTCATAGAAATAGAGATAACAAGGGTAAGTTCTTACCATATCTCTTATTTTCTACTTCAGAGTCCATAGGGTATCCACAGGATACCTTGGGGATGTTCCTGTGCTGTAAGGAGAATCCGCCGCCCGAAGGAAGCATCCTGAGAGGCGAAGGTATCAAATGCATAATACCTCACAAAGGTATGAAGACCACGTGGCTGCCTTGCACAGCTGAACAGCAGAGGCAACACAGCGAGCTGCCCCTGAAGGACCCACAGACCGAGTAGAGTGAGCTTTAAGAGAGGATGGTACAGACAGGCCCTCATGAATGTAAGCCTCAGAAATCACCATGCGAATCCATCCTGCCAAAGTTTGCTTAGTGACAGGCTAACCCTTCTTATGGAAACCATAGAGGACAAACAGAGTCCGATTTCGTAAATTAACTGGTATGGTCAACATAAATCCTTAAGGCCCATACCACATCCAAGGAGGCCTCACCAGCAGATAGGTCTGGGGCATTGAAGGCCGGTTCTATAATTTCCTCATTGATGTGGGCACTAGATACCACCTTAGGTAGGAACCCAGGACGAGTGCATAGCACTGCCCTGTCCCTATAAAAAATTAGAAATGGGGGGGCAACATAAGCCCCCAAATCTGACACTCTTCTGGCTGAAGCAATGGCCAGAAGGAACAGTTTTAGCTGTGAGCCATTTTAGATCCACCGAGCCCAGTGGTTCAAATGGCGGTCCTTGGAGAGCACTAAGGACCACAGCCAAGTCCCAAGGTGCCACAGGTGGAGCAAAGGGAGGCTGTAAGCAAAGTACACCTTGCATGAAGGTGTGGACATCAGGAAGTGTAGCAATCCTAAGCTGAAACCACACTGAGAGGGTGGAAACCTGCACCTTCAGTGAAGCAAGGCGAAGACCGTGATCTAAGCCCACCTGTAGGAAAGCCAAAATCCTGGATATCCCAAAAACCTGAGGATCATATCCTCTAAGTTGACACCATTCAAAGAAAGTATGCCACACTCGGTGGTAAATTCTTGCAAAAGATGGCTTCCGAGCTCTGAGCATGGTGTTAACAACATAGCTGGAAAAAACCCTGGACCTCAAGAGGGCAGTCTCAACAGCCATGCCATCAAAGACAGACGGCCCAGGTCTGGGTGATGGCAAGGACCTTGAGCTCACAGGTCCGGACGTAGAGGCAACAGCATCGGAGCGTCTATGGATAGGCTCCTGAGATCTGAGTACCAGTGCCGTCTGGGCCACGCTGGAACTATCAGCAGGAGCGTGCCGCCTTCTTGCTTGAATTTGCGAATCACTCGAGGAAGAAGGGAAAACGGAGGGAAGAGATACGCAAACTGGAAGGTCTACCTGACCGACAGGGCATCTACTAGAAGTGCCTTTGCGTCTCTTGTTCCTGACCCGTACACAGGAAGATTGTTGTTGTGTCGGCAGGCCATGAGATCTATCTCTGGAAGGCCCCACTTGTTTACCAGTAGCTGAAACACCACCTGGTGAAGAGACCATTCTCCTGGATGCACGTCTTGCCGGCTGAGACAGTCTGCTTCCCAGTTGCGGACTCCTGGTATGAACACTGCCGAGATGGCTGTGAGATTGCCTTCTGCCCACACTAGAATGCGGGACACACTCTGTCAGAGCTGCCTGACTGCGGGTTCCTCCTTGGCAGTTTATGTAAGCCACCGTAGCGGCATTGTCCGACTGCACCTGCACGGGTTTTCCGTGGAGGACATGTCTTGCTTGTTGGAGAGCTCGTAATACTGCCCTTAGTTCCAAGATATTTATTGGAAGTGCAGATTCTGCTGACGTCCACCTTTCCTGGAAGAAGAGTGGACCCGAGACTGCTCCCCAACCTCGGAGACTGGCATCCATCATCAGAAGGACCCAGTCCACAATCCAAAAGGGGTGCCCCCTGTTCAGGTGAGTAGTCTGCAGCCACCAGGCTAACGACAGACATACCTCCGGGGACAACACCATTGTCTGTTTCTTCATCCAGTGGGGCAACCCATTCAATCTGGAGAGGATCAACTTCTGCAGAGGTCTGGTGTGAAACTGGGCAAACTCCACCATGTCAAACATGGACACCATGGATCCCAGTAACCTCATCGCCGAGTGAATACACCCGGTGACTCTGCAGGCAACTGCGTACTCGTGCCTGCAATGTAGAGTTCTTTTCCTCCGTTACAAAGATCCTCTGACGTTGAGAGTCCAACAGAGCTCCGAGATGGAACATCTCTGAGATGGTACCAGGGATGATTTCTTCCAGTTTATCAGCCAGCCGTGAGCCTGCAACACAGACTGTCAGTTGCAGAATGCGCTGAAGAACCTCTGGAGTCCTTGCCAACAGCAGAAGGTCGTCCAGATAAGGCAACAGGTGGACCCCCTGTGTCCGCAGGTGATCTGCCATGACTTTGGTAAACACTCGGGGTGCTTTGGCCAGACCAAAGGGCAGTGCCTGAAATTGGAAATGTTGGTCTTTTACTGCAAACCTGAGGAAATGCTGGTGTGCTGAGACAATAGGAATATGCAGGTAGGCATCCTGAATATCCAGCGACACCATAAAATCCCCAGGCTCCATCGCCAAAATGATGGCGCGCAGAGTCTCCATCCTGAACCGAGGAACCCTCAAAAATTTTAGTGATTTGAGGTTGAGGATGGGCCTGTAAGACCCATTGGGTTTCTCTACCAGAAAGAGTTTGGAATAATAACCCAATCCTCTCTGGGACAACGGGACCGGCACTATTACTCCAGCCTGGAGCATAGAGTGGATCACCTCCGGAATTCCTGGGCCTTGTCTTGATCTGACTGAAGGCCCGTGGTGAAAAAATGACTGGGAGGCCTCTGCAGAAAGGAGAGGGCGCACCCCTGAGAGACCACTTCTCTTACCCAAGTATCTGCGGTTGTGAGACACCAGCATTGGGCGAACTGAAGAAGTCTGCCTCCCACTTTGGGGTCCACCAAGGGGAGGCCTGTCCCGTCAGGCAGAGGGCTTATTGTCCGACGTCTTGTACCCCAAGCCTGCTTCTTTGGCTTGGCAGTTTTCTTGGCCCCCTGCCTGTCTCGGAAAGGACTGCACTTTGAACTTACCCTGGGCCTTATAGGGCCGAAAGGACAAAGTACCAGACCCTGATGGGACTGTCGTCGATAGCAGACACGCAGACTTAGCCGCTGCCAGCGTGGCCACAATTTTGTCCAGATCAGGGCCAAACAGGACCTGTCAATTAAAGGGCAAGCATTCCAATCCCTTTTTGTAATCTGCATCTGCTTCCCAAGAACGCAACCAGAGGGTGTGGCATGCAGCCACTGCAACTGAGGAGATTCTGGAAGTGATGAGCCCTATATCCAAGGCTGCCTCACTAACTCCACCTGCTTAGGTGACGAGTCAGGGTCTAGAGACATCTCCAAGCTATCAGCCCAACACTCCATGGCTCTGGCTACCCAGCACACGGCCATTGCTGGTCTGTCCGCCCCCCCCACCGCAAGGGAATAAATGGATTTCAGGCATAGTATCACCTTGCGATCCGTGATATCCTTTGAGGAGGGCATGGGCAATGTAGCACTCCTCACTAGGTGTGTGAAATGAGAATCCACCTGTGGAGGGGTTTCCCATTTGGAAAAATAATGATCCGCAAAGGGGTATGCAAAAGCCAAACGTTTTTGACGCTGGTACCGCTCACCCGGATTTTTCCACGCCTCCTCCAAATGATTACTAACTGGCCAGATAGAGGAAATACAGTGGCCTCACCCTTAATATCCTTAAAGAAGGCATATTTAGATTTGGCCACGCGGGGATCATCATCTGTAATAACCAAGGCCGCACGGACTGCCCGTATAAGGCCAGGTATATACATTTTTGACTTAGACTCCACCTCCCTAGTACGGGAGAGCTCTTGGTCTGAGAGGTCAAAAAATCTCTCCGTCGTCAGATGTCATGTCATCCTCATAATGAGCAATCTGAGACACTAAAGGCCGCTTTGCGGGCCGCAATGATGACTCCCCCTGTAAAACGTCTGTCAGGTGCTTTACCATATTGGACAATGAATTTACCCACGCAGGTTCCTGGGAGACCTGTGGGGGTGACAGTGGGAGACACTGGGGTACCATCAACTGTCTAGGGAACCCCTGCATGGGTGATGACCCTAATCACTGCTGCGATAACCCCATTAGGGGAAGCGCAGGGGGTGTCGCCAGCTGACCCACCAGGGTTGTAAGTGCCCTAGCAAAACAGGCCCAGGGCGGTTCTTGCACAGGTGCAGTGACTAATCGGGCGTGAAACTATATAACATGCCCAACATACACCTTCAGTATGTCCCTCACTCTCCACTATTGGTACATTACATTTGGTACACCTTAGCTGGAGAGGAAAATCACGTTCACTCTCCGACTCAGACATGGTGTATGTGACTCCCCTCACAGACAATATAGCTTACTGTGAGGCAATGAGAACCCTGCAGCACCGCACTGCAAGGGCTTTTTAGCAGAGAAGACAGGGATAGTAAAATGTCTGACAGTCAGAATGAAAGTACAGACAACAGCGCTAGCATTAAGTCACATACAATGCAGAAATGACTCCCTGCACTATCAGCGCTGAGACAGAGCCTGGTAGGAACAGTGCAGCATACTCTGACCTTACTCTGGAGGAGAGGTATGCAGGGGGACCCGGATCGCAATCCTGTATCAGCTTCCAGCAGCGTTTGTCATTCCCAGCACATGCAGTGAGAAAATGGCCGCTGAGGAGGAGCGGTGACACAGCCCGCTCAGACCGCTGTGGAATGGCACTGTGCAGCGGGGGGAGGCGCTGGCTGTTAGACAGGGAAGGCGCTCTCCCCTGGCATGCTATTAATATCTGGGACGCCGCACTGTACCGCTCAATCGCGGTCCGCTGTCCCTGGTGGTCTAGTGGAAGGCGCAGGATCAGTACCTTGCCCCACGCGCAGCCGGTCCCCAGGGAGCCCCCTACCTGGGGACCCAAAAGACTTACCCCGCCGCTTAACTGCCCCCTTGATTCCGGTCACAGTCCATGTAATCCGGGGTCACCGCTAGCGGTGACCCCAGGCACCTAGCAGCTTCCCCGGATCAGTACTTGTGTTCTGGTCCGGCGGGTTGGAGGAGCGACAGCATGGACGTCAGTACTGACTGTCCATGATGTACAGCTCATCTTGTGCAGCCACAGCTGCATTTAAAGAAACTTCAGGGGCCTTCTCGCCCTCCTCTGTGAAAGTGATCCAATTCCTGGCCGGACACCCATGAAACTGATTTGCCTTGGCTCGGGGGCGGGGTATAGGAGAGGGACCCCGGTGCATCCTGGGAGGCTGAAAATTAACTCTGTGGTGTCCGATGCCTGACGTCATCGCCTATACCCCAAGGTATCCTGTGGTTACCCTATGGACCCTGAAGCAGAAAACCTATATTAATTATTATACTCTGGGTATACAAAGCAAAATATAGTTTCAAAAATGCAAGATCCGTAAATACTACATTTCGTGAGTTTAGTTTCTCTCATAAACAACGTGGCTTCCTAATTATGCCACTCCTACTAGTCATCAAGTATATAGGTAGGTTATGCAAGCAACAGGTTTTCCAAAAATTGTGACTCATTTATATTGACTAATATACTAATAAAGGTTATATTTTAGCTGAATCATACAAACCAATAAGAGCGCCCCATAAAAAAAAAAAGTGTGAATAGCAACCAATCCGTGAACTTCTAACTAACATTTTATAAAATGTACTTGAGAAATGCTAACGTGAAGCTGATTGGTTGCTATGGGAAACATCTCCACGGGATCCAGTCAAGATGCTGGCGCTTAGAATACTGATGTTGGAATCCCGACACCTGTCAGAATTCCAGTGCTGGCATCCCGAAGGTAAGTAGCGGGAGGAGGGTTAGGTTTAGGCACCAGGGAGGGAGGGTTAGGATACCTACCGAGAGGTGCCTGTATCCTAACCCTGTCAGGATTTTGGCCGCTGTGATCCCGAACACCGGCATCCCGTACCCAACCCATCTCCACTTTTTACACTAGAAATTGACAGCAGATAAGAACCACTTGGTCCTTCTTGTCTGCCCCTTTTTTTAACTTTATGGTAACCTCAAACCCTATTTGATCCTTAGTTCTTTGTAAGGATATCCTCATGTTTAAATTTCAATACTGTATTAACCTCTAGCACCTCTAATGGGAGGCTATTCCACTTATCCACTATCCTTTCTGTGAAGTAATTTTTCCTCAGATTTCCAACTGAACCTACCACCCTCCACTATCTCGGCTTGAAACTATACATATTAAAGTCTTGCAGTCTTTCTGGGAAAGTTTTGTGATGTAGCCATTCACCATTTTGGCTGCCCTTCTTTGTACAGTCTCTAATGTACTGAACACCGCATTCTTGTTGAGGATGTACCAATGACCTATACAGTGCCATTATTACTTCTTTCTTATTGCTACTGATTCCTCTCCCTATGCAACTGAGCGTATGACTTGCATTTCTGATTGCTTTGTTACGCTGCTCACCTATCTTTAAATTACCTGAAATAGTGACTCCTAGATGCAGAGGTGGTTTAAGAGAAAGGGGGACTCGATCGGGCCTGCTCCTCTCCAACGGTGCAGTAGATCCCGACTTGTGCTTGCGTAGGTCTCTGGGAACATGGTGCCCGCACTGCAATCCCAGGACATCTCTACTGCGCACGCACATATCACCGGGAAAATGGCCACCATGGCCATTTTCCTGTGGTTTTTGCAACCAGTGCCGGGCCAACGGAGAGCCAAGTATATTTGTGGGTGCAGGGTGTGTCGTGTAAGGGCCCCCTTGCACCCATTATAGATATGCCATTGCCTAGATGCTTTTCCTACTCAGTAGTGTCCATTATAGTGCCGTTAGTATATTTATTTTTTTAGTCAGTATTTAACCTTTGGAGTTTTGAGACCCAAGTGCATGATTTTGTATTTTTTGGCATTTAAACTAAAGTTGCCATGTTCTTGACCATTCCTCTAGTCTACCTTGCTCATCAATCATTTGTTTTACTCCTCCTGGTGTGTCTACCCTGTTGCTTAGCTTTTGTGTTGTCCACAAAAAGGCATATTTTCTCTTCAATATCATTTGCAATGTCACCAAAAAAGATATTAAAAAGCACTGGTCCAAGTACAGTTCCCTCGGGTACTCCACTGGTAACCTTTCCCTCCTGTGATTGCACTCAATTTACTACAACTCTCTGTTTTAGTAATACCCCTTTTACACCAAAATCCAGGGTCTGACCCTGGAATTTGAACACTGGTCAATCCCGGGTCGAACTCGGCTTCAGACCCCGTTCACACTGCAATTCGACCCGGGTTTGCCCCGTTCACACTGAACCCGGGTAATCCCTGCTTTTCCCTATAGATGTTATTAAAAATTTACTTTTTTAAGGGCTGACAAAGATGAGGTCACAAAAGGCAACAAAAGAGAGGGGTGGGGACTGCTTACAGCATTGCTACAGGTTGCTGTTCTGGCTGTGGCAGGC
The DNA here is from genome assembly GCA_031769625.1 of Taudactylus pleione. Classification (NCBI taxonomy): domain Eukaryota; kingdom Metazoa; phylum Chordata; class Amphibia; order Anura; family Myobatrachidae; genus Taudactylus; species Taudactylus pleione. The sequence continues at coordinate 64,334 of JAUIMM010000104.1, read as the reverse complement.
TGTGTATTAGCCTGTGTTTGTGGCTGCTGGTCAGGCTGTGGTGCAGCCTGCAGTTCTGGCTGTGGCAGGCTGTGTGCCTGCCTGCTTTTGTGGCTGCTGGTCAGGCTGCTGTGGTGTAGAAGGATAGGCAGGCAAGCGATGGCTTCATGTGTGTCTCTCTCTGCAGGGCACTGACAAATTACATCACCTGCCTGTGCCCCAGAAGCTCCAATCAGCATCTTTCAGAGCTAGCCGGGTCAAATAAGCAGGGTAGCACCCGTTCACACTGCCTCATGACCCGGGAACAACCCGTGTTCAACCCTGCTCTCAACCCGAGTAAGATTCCCGGGTAAATCAACCCGGGAATTTTTTCTGGGAGCCGTTCACACAGAGCATCGACCCGGGTCGACCCGGCAATAACCCGGGTTATTCAGTTGGTGTAAAAGGGGTATAAATGAAGAGCAGGCACTGCTTGATATATCCCCTCTATATCCCAAATGGAAGGAAACTAAAGAAAACATGACATGCTATTTTCTCTCTTAAATGTCATTCATGTAACAGCTCACTTGAGCACTCCATTGTGGCAATTTCCTTAATGGGAGATGGAGACTAACCATAAATGACGATACTTCAGATTTGGTGGTTCAGCCTTGAGAATCTTCAGCAAGACACGGGTGGGAATCAGTTCATGGTTTGGTGGTTGAGTCTCAGCCAGCTCAATAAGAGTGATGCCTAAAGACCATATATCAGCCTTGTAGTCATATGGGGCGTCTTTACACGTCTCACACATCACAACTTCTGGTGCCATCCTGCAACCATGCATGAGGAAGTTCTGTAACTCTGAGTGTACCGATTCCATACAGTACTGTATATACTCCAAATAAAGGAATATAAAGCATAAAAACAATTAAAGAACAAAAATATACATAATAAGCGGCTAACTGTGGGGTCTAAAAATTAATTCAACCAAAATGAAGAACCATACAGATGTGGTTCTTCAATGTTGTAGTTTTAATTTGAAACCAATATCTGTGGGTGCTTTGATTGGAACCCAGCTTACTGATAATCATGCACAATCACTTGTTAAAATAGACCAGTGGTTCTAGAAACTCTGTCCTCAGGACCCCACACAGTTCATGTTTTCCAGGTCTCACAGCAGGTGCACAGGATCTACTCATTACTCACTGAGACGTTTTAAAAGATCCACAGGTGCCGCTAACTATTTCACTAGTAATTATGTGAGGAGACCTGCAAAACATGCACTGTTTGGGGTCCTGAGGACCGAGTTTGAGAAACTGTGAAATAGACTACTAGCATTAAACAACCTACCAGGCCTGCTTTTAGAACTGTGACTGCTCCACTTCATGCATCTGGCTTCCATTACTAATGGATTTGATACGTGTAAGTACATAGACACCACTGCAAGCTATTATCGAATGAAGGAGCCCTTTGTGGCTAGGAAAAGTGCATTTTTACTTTGGATATGTGTACAAATGTGGGCTGGCTTTTCAGTCCCAAATCATTAATAATAATTAAGTGGTTTACACTATTTAAGTGATTCAGTGTGTTTATTCAGCTCTTCTGAATTGCAAAAATAATTTTATTATGCCCCTGCTTTTAATTTTGTTATTTTTTCATAATTTTTCCTCAAAGATTTAAAACTCTTTGGAATTCTTTAGAAGTATGTTTTCCAGGATACTTCCTAGCACATACTAATAAACTTTGGCCACATTTGCTGCTTGCAAGCACTGTGGACTAATTATACTAGAACTCACCAATAAGGAGTTCCGATGAAAGAGCTCCGCCGCTGCAGGGTCTGGCTGTTCACCGCTGAGACACCAAAGTCCGCTAGCAAAAACAGACACAAATGACAGTAGCACTCGTATATGCATTAAATGAACATTGAAATCCAAAATATATTAGAGCACATGCAGGAATCCATGGACGCAGACCCTGGCCGTTTCCGGGAACACAAGCTGTCCCTGCGCTGCCCCCCAAATGCTTCTGCCTGTCCATTAGGCAGAGGGTTGGAGGAACTGTGAGTGAGATCGCAGAACCTGTTCTGTACATGCGCAGATTGAGTCTTGCGCATTCGCAAGACTCAAACATCGGGAGATGTAACCATCTGGTTAACGTAGAGTACATCTCTGAATCAGGCCCTGAGCCTTGATGAGCTACAAGCCATTCTCCCGGGGGTGTAGTGACTCACCAACTAATTCCACTGGGAATTTAGCACTCTAGCCTCCAAGTTGCTGCCCATGCTTTGGGCACTTGGAGCAGTGAAAGCTCAGAAAAGTTTGTTATTGAACACCAGCAAATTACCCTTAGCCGTTATAATGGAATGAGCACACAAAGTGCCAGGCTACTCTATTTGGAAACACATCTTGTCCTTTCATGAAATCCCTCTCATAAGATATTATGGGTGGTCTGGATGAAATAGAGAATTCACTTTGGGAATATATTAATTTTGTGCTACCCATATGGTTGTATGGAGTTACTTAATGAAGAGCAACTTTGTTATCAGTCAAATGACACATTAGGGAGTGGGGATCTCTACTATCTGATAGCATATCCTGTCCGTCTTCTGTTACTATCTGCCCCAGACAGTGACACATACCCCACTCCTACCTTTAATAAAGAGAATGTATCTCTTTAAACACTTGGAACTCTTACCCTGCTCTTGATCCAGCCGCTTTGCCTATTGCACTGTACTTACAATAAGCACCCATATAGACTGAATCCTGTGGGCAGACAAGCAAATTCCTTATCTTAGGAAAATTGGTTAATGCTTTGGATCCAAGGCCTTAGGAATGCAAGTATTGAGCTACTATGGAAAATAGATGTGTGTTGTACAAGATTAGACCAGGCCTATGCCATCCAGTCAGCAGCTACATTCACCGTATACCTAAAATCAGCATGGTCTGTGGTCCTGCAGCCTGTGAAATAGCAGTCACAGGCAATGGTGAAATTGCAATGGTGATCCCAAGGCAAAGAGCCCATGAAGTGGTGGAATGGTGATAGGGGAGTAATCCATTTATTATTTGACTGAATCTGCCAAGATATGTGGAAATGCCAAAAGTCCATTGACTTAGGTATTGGGTTTTCAAGGTTTTCATAACTGCTGCAGAATTAGTTATTTGGTTGGTTAGTTGTTGGTTCAGACCTACCACAGTATTTGTCATGCAGGAATCTTGCTATAACATAGCAGCATGTGAGACATTTGAAAGACTGTACCACAGATATTAATTCAAAATGCAATACAGAGCTGAAGATCATGAGAGACAAGTAGAAATTCTAGACCGTAATTACACTGACCCAGACGGATGTCTCCGTGTTGTGTGAGCAAGATGTTCCCGGCCTTCAGGTCCCTGTGGATAATTTTGTGCACGTGCAAATACTGGAGACCAAGGAGCGTCTGCAAACAGACCACACGGATCTGGCATTCTGCAAGGCCATGTCCCAGTTCTGCATGTTTGTAAGGATATTACATATAAGTAATTGCAGAGAAACATTGTCTGAGACTTTTAGCCCACACACAAAATATTGCTCATGTTTGGTACTGACCCATCATAACGCCATCAAGTGCTCCTCCAGCACAGAACTCTACCACAATCTGAGAAAGAGAGAAACAACAGCTGCCAGTTATATATGTACCAGCTCCCTCTCTACCTACTTCTTACAGGCAAGAATTACCAGCTCTCTCATATACTCTTCTGCCAGTCATGGATTTCTCAGCTCCCTCTCTACCCACTACTAACCAACATGGGTGTAACTACCATAGGTGCAAGGTGTGCAGCTGCTATGGGGCCCATAGCTGAGCGGGGCTCATCTTCCTTGTCAAAGTTACATGTGTTTATATAAATTTTTTCACCATTAGTTGCTACATACTGTAGGGGCCCTTACAAACTTTTGCTATAGGGCCTTCAATTACCTAATTATGCCCCTGCTAACCAACATAATAAAAATTTAAAACCAGCTACTTGTTATACCTGTAACCTCTGCTGCCTGTCCAGTATGTACTTGTCCTTACTACTGCCAGTTTTGAATGCACCTGCTCCCACTGTACTCTATGCTGCTAGTAGTGTATGCACTTGTGCCCTCTGCTGCCAGTATTGTATGCACTTGTGCCCTCTGCTGCCAGTATTATACGCACCTGCTCCCACTGTACTCTATGCTGCTAGTAGTGTATGCACTTGTGCCCTCTGCTGCCAGTATTGTATGCACCTGCTCCCACTGTACCCTATGCTTCCAGTTGGATATACACCTGCTCCCACTGTACCTTCTGCTGCCAGTCCTGTATGTACTTGCACCCACACTGTATCCTCTGCTGCCAGCCCTATATGCATCTGCTCCCATTGTACCAGCTGCTGCCAGTTCTGTATGTACCTACTCCCATTCTACCCTCAGCTGCCAGTCCTGTATGCACCTGCTCCACTGTACCATCAGCTGCCAGTCCTTTATGTACATACTCCCATTTGCTGGTAGTCATCTATGTTCCTGTACTCTGTGATGCTAGTCCTGAATGACCATCATCAACACTGTTTACTGTCCTATATGTTTGTACACGCTCCCTCTGCACCCTGTGTTCAGTCTTGCTCATTCTATGCAAGCATTATATCAATATTGGCACATGAGTAATGCATTGTCCATCCCTCTTACCCAGAGTTGTCGGCCCCAGTAAGCTGACTCAAGAAGTTTGAGGATGTTGGGGTGCTGACATTGCCCCAGAATATTAATTTCGGCCACATGATCCTCCAAAGCATCTTCAGATGGAATTTCAAGAACTTTAACTGCAGCCAGTTTCTGTCTCTCCTTGTCATATGCCTGGAAGAGTATAACAATGAGAAACCGTTTTACAATCCCATACTCAGTAAGTGCTGAAGGAGTTGCCATTTGTCAGCTGTTGTATTTCATCCACAGAGTTGGTTATGAATAAAGTCTCCTTGAGGCAGTCATATCATCTTACACAATAAGTGTATAACACTATCCTTAGTCACTCTTAACATAGCTCAGACCTCACCATATTCTAAAATATAAAAAAAATCTTAAACATCATAAGATAAAGGAACAGAATATAAAACATTTCACTACTTCAGAAAACTTTATGAATGGTACTTTTAGTGTATAATTCCAATTTCTCCATTAATTTATGCAAATATGTACAGGGCACATAGCTACTTACACCACTTTTCCATCAAAATCCTGGGACCAGCTAGGGCTTGAGCCTCATTTACACTGCAGACCCGGGCTATTGCCGGAGCGTACCTCGGCTGGCGCTTGGTGTTTATATCATCTCCAAGTGCCGGGAATGCGGCTCTCCCTATGTTGTGAATGGGTCCTGGATCGGATGACCCTGGATACCCATTTCGACTGAACCTCATTCGGGTCTTTTCCATGTAAAACCCTGTTTGAGACCCGGGAAGGAATGCTGGTCAGTTGACATGGGATTTTTTTCTAAGAGCCATTTCCACTGAGCTGCGACTGGGGTTGACCTGGCAATAACCCTGGTTTTAGCAGCAGTGGAAAAGGGGTATAACAAAAAACTAGTGTTGTTAGGCTGGTTAATGTTATTTTTCCCCAGTTACTCTGACATATAATGCTGGGTACACACTTGGTGATATATTGCTCATTCTAACGACAAACAATATATTGCGAGTGCATTGGTGGGTGTGTACACACAATATGTCTGTGAACAACTTTGTTCACAGACATATCAGGTCGGCTCTGCTGATACTGCTATAACATGCAGATATATCGGTTGTGTGTACCGCCGACTGCCCGTACACTAGAAGCAGGAACCACCGATACATCACAACTGGGTGGGCAAATTTAAACGCCCGCCTAGTTGTGATGTCAGCCCAGATATATTGGGCGTGATTCAGCTTAGGATGGAATTGAAAAGAAGCACGTAGGCAGCTTTGCAATTCTGTCCTTGCTAATATGCAATTGCAGCAGGAGGTGGATGACACCCCCTGCTGCTTTTCGATCCCAGCACTGCGACCAAGGTCATGATGGTGGAAGGCGCTGGGCTGCCGGCCAGCTCAGTAATTTTCATCTTACGCAGGCTGTCCCGGCTTGCGAGGCCAGGAAACTGCGTCCCTGGCCCTGCCACTCCCAGAAAATGGGGCTGCGTGCGATCACGCAGGACCAGTTCGGCACATTTGCAGAATGGGTTCTGTGCATGCGCAGATTCCCGATAATCAGAAATCTATATTCAGCACTTACGTGCAGTGCTGAATTAGCCCCATTGAGCAGCTGATTGGTAAGTGTGTATAGTTTACTAGTCTGCTGACCGATCCGTCATCTAAATGTATACCCAGCATAAGGAATACAGGTTGTGTGCATCATTACTATTAGGCTAGTTAGCCACTGTCCCTTGAATTTAATGTAAGAGACCCTATAGGGAGAGATAAGGTGGAGAAGTTGTCCATAACCACCAATTAGCTTCTGTCATTTATCTAGCACAGTCTATGAAATGAGTTAGAAGCTAATTGGTTTCTCTGGACAACTTCTCTGCTTCATTGTCATTGCATAGAAAGAAAGAGGAGAAATACTTGCAATTATCCATTATTAAATGCACTTCTTGAATGAGGGCAGTGACCTTTGTGCTTCTCTATTTCTATACAAGTCATGTTCTTAGACATCAATTACTTCCCCTTATGTACCTCTAGCTTACAGCCTAGGATTCCTTTACCTCAGAGGTAAGAAACTTGTGGCTCAGCAAAGGTCACCAGTCAGCTGCACTTTCTCCTGCAGTCATGTCTCTAGCAGTACTGTGGCTGGTAGTATAAGTAGCAGGGCTATAAGAAGGGAGAATACTTCAGGCTTATTGCCTGGACCTACACCAGTTCAAGTGGTTGATGTCACACTTTACTTTTCCTGCATGGTATCCGGATGGTAGATATACAGTAACTAGATAGACAATACAGGGTAATTTCTATAATGGCGGCATCATTTTCCCTGTTACCTGCGCATGCGCTATAGACTCTGGGCACACTCTAGTGCCCAGTCTATCAGTGCGGCACTACGGCTGCGCTCAGTGCGCTACTGCGCTGATGGCCGGTGGAGGTAGAAGAGGGGGCCCCGGACAGAGACTGCAGGCGGTACCCTCCTCTCTTGAAATGCCCCCTGAGTCAAGAGATAGACACCAGAAGGTAGACAGTGAATAGCTCACTAGGTAAATAGTAAGCAGTACATTAGGTCGACATGGTCAAAACGTTGACATGCAAATGGTCGACACAATAAAGAGTTATAATACTTACCTAAATCTGTGGGGATTTTGGACTGTCGGGATGTTGGTGTTGGTATTCTGACCGTCTGGATCCCGTACCCAACCCCATCTGACACCTGATGGAGACGTAACTCCGCCATCATTACATCGGGCATAACCGCCTGCACATTTTCATATAAAAACAATTCTGTGGCATTGGTAAACTTCACTCCAGAAGATACATGCTTGATTCATTTCTCGTAGTTAAACATGAATTGGCCACAAATTTTCCCAAATCCTGAACTATGAAGAATTATCTTCTCTGATAACAGTTTAAAACAACTAATAGAATAAATATGTAATTCTGTACATACTAGAGGGTAATTGACTTGGGATTCTCAGGCCTGTGACTGTATGGCCAATTTACACAGGTATGCTAAGCTAATTGCCTGACCACTGCTTTCCCTTGAAATTACTAGTTATGGACAGAGGTACAATATGTTTTGGTGTCTTGTTGATCATGACACTGAGATGATAATTTGATTTACTAAAACTGAAGGGAATTAATTGATCTTAATTACAATCCATTAATTCTGCTTTTCCTGTATGAAATCTAAAAGAATTCTCTATAGGGGGATAATTAAGTGACATACCTATTGGCCCCATAGGAATAATTCATTACTGGCCATATTTGTAATATTATTTTTTTATTTAGACTATGGGGTAAATTACTAAGAATCGTGTTTGACCCGTGTCTGTCCGTTTTTAAACACGGGTAGAAACGATCAGTATCGGGAGTTTTTTTTATTTTATTTTTTTTATATTTTATTGTTAGGAAAACATCATATTGTAATACACATAAATATGAAGTTATCAGCATAATAAAACAAACAAGGAAACAATATGCCAAAATTTGTATATATGTTTGCAGTAAATAAATCCACATATAAACAACAATTGTACACACAAAACTCAATCACATATATAGTTAGTGGGCTGGTTAAAGTTAGAGTAGGGGTCAAAAAGAGGGTCATTGTCAAAAAATTAAACCATGAAGTGAGTTGGAAGCATCTCCGAACAGAGGGCCTAATTCAGACCCGCTCATTAGGCGGATCGATGGTGCCCTAATGCGCATGCGCACGACGAAGGGAGCTCCGTCGTGCGCATGCGCGAGACCTGCATAGCGACAGCCAAGTTGTCGCTATGGGTCTCGCACCAAAGGGGGCGTGCTGTCGATGGTGACTGACAGCACGCCCCCTTTGATGGGCGTGGCGGGGGCGTTGCTGCCCAGACGGAGGCGTTCCCGTGGGAACACCTACCGTCTGGAGCCGGCCCCACTGACATCACTAGTGATGTCAGTGGGAGTGATTCTGATAGAGCCAAGAGCACTCCTGGGCTTGCGGCAGCGAGACCCTACTGCAGGGTCTCGTCGCAAGCCCGATGGTCGCGATGGTCTTGACCATCGCGACCATCTTTTTGGCTGCTCGCATAAGCTGTGGGTGGTCACCCACAGCTATGCGAGCGGCCAGGAGGCCGCTCCATTTTTAGGTAGGAGGGCCCTGATTCAGAGCGAGTGCTCTGGTCAGAGCGTCCGGCTCTGAATCAGGCCCAGAATCTTTAAGTGACGGGGATAAAGTATGAATATAAGGCAACCCAGTGCCAAAAAACTTTTCAGTAAGTTCTTCCTTATTGGTGTACGTCTCTGTCCAGTCCATTGTAAACAAAAATGTAATTCTAGGATGTAATAATGGGAATATATACCCAGCGCTAAACAAGCAGGAGGATCAAAGTATTAATGTAGCAGTAAAAAGAAGAGGTGATTGTAAACCTCACTTGAAAAAACAGAAAAAGAAAATTCTGCGCTCTAATACTTAAGTTGGGACATTAGTGAACACAAAATGAATTTATAATAATATTTAATAAACACAGATATAAATAGATCAAACATACATTAAATATTAAAAATAATTGAATGCATACATTAAATCATAAATACACATAAAAAAACTAACCACTTGTAGAATAAAAATACATAATCCCTTTAAATTAAACAAGGATATTAATATCGACAGTAAAAAAAAAGAGTAGATCAGTCTCTCTGTTTTATACGGGACTCTATTGAGTCCCGTATAAAACAGCTCAACCTTGGCTAAATGTAGCTGTTTAGCAGAAATAATTCCGGGTTGCAATTTAATTGTATCCATATAGCTGATGTAATTGCAATGTTCTCAGTAATATTTCCCTAGAGATTCTCTCTTTGAACACATTTATAAACACAACAACTCTCCTTTAGATTGTTAATCCTGAGTAGCCCGTCACAGTGAAAAAAATCAGGTTTGACAGTAAAACAGGCTAAGTGGCCAACCACACAATTTGACGACCCCTCAGCCTATATGTTGTAAATGGTCCCATACATGTGCATAGCAGTGCACGAGGTGTTATTCAGTACACAGTCACTGGCAGCCTGTAAGTTATGCTGTACCTGTAAAGCATCCTGGGCACTGAGACGGCCTGATGTGGTGAACTGCCGTGGTGGATAAGCGTCGCTCGTCTCTAAAATACTTACAATACTAAAATGATTAAAATTTTAAAAATGCTGTTGGTATGTTAATATTATGATGTATGTTATAGGCTGGATCTTTGCTTCTGATTAATTATAATATTTAATTGTGTTTCCTCTCTCTTCCTTCCATATCCATGTCATTAGAATGGTATATTGGTAGTGAGGATACACAATAAATAATTATGTGTTTTTTAAATGGTATCTCTGAGTTCTTCCTGTAATTTTTGAGACTATTAATAAGATCATCAGTAATGGACTTGCTACAAATAAATTAATTAAAATGAATTCAATTAATATGTTTTTAATTGACTCATAGTGGTGCACATGTATGGGACCATTTACAACATATAGGCTGAGGGGTCGTCAAATTGTGTGGTTGGCCACTTAGCCTGTTTTACTGTCAAACCTGATTTTTCACTGTGACGGGCTACTCAGGATTAACAATCTAAAGGAGAGCTGGTATGTGTATAAATGCGTTCAAAGAGAGAATCTCCAGGGAAATATTACTGAGAACATTGCCATTACATCAGCTATATGGATACAGTTAAATTGCAATCCGGAATTATTTTCTGCTAAACAGCTACATTTAGCCAAGGTTGAGCTATTTTATACTGGATTCAATATTCCTATCTACAAAATATATATATAATATATATATAGAGAGAGAGAGACCGATCAACTCTCTTTTTTTACTGTTGATATTAATATCCTTTTTTCATTTAAAGGGATTGTGTATTTTTATTCTACAATTGGTTAGTTTAGTATGAATGATCTATTTATATCTGTGTTTATTAAATATTATTATAAATTAATTTTGTGTTCACTAATGTCCCAACTTAAGTATTAGAGCGCAGTATTTTCTTTTTCTAGGATATAATAATGTAAGAGTGGGTGGGTTAGAGTCAGAGCCGGATTTAGACCTTATGGGGCCCTAGGCAAGATACTGGTTCGGGGCCCTCTTCCCTCAAACAATCCTGTGCATGTATTATAGTAGGTGTCTGTGGATCAAGATACACACACCATATTGTATACACGCATCAATATATATAAATATATATAATGTTTGTATTTTGCTCTATTGACACCTACTGTAATATATGCAGTTACTAGATCACATTTTATATATATATATATATATATATATATATATATTAGTGTGTATTTGTAAATCATTCTGTACAAAAAAAATGTGTGTGTTGTGTATACACACACATGAATGTATGAAAGGAGTGTGTATTTGTGTGTATGTGTATATATACACACACACACACACACACACACTGATAGGCGATACGGGAGGTAAAGGGGACAAACAGGCGAGATGGGAGGAAAAGGGGAAGAACATGGTGAGACAGAAGAAAAGGAGGAAGGACAGAGGGAGACGGAAGAAGGTGGAACAGTAAATAAAAAAACACCCACACAATAGGTAGTGACTTAGAAATTATATACATGTGTATGTGAAATTATATATATATTGTCGAAGCTGGATTATTGGCTGAGACAAGATCAGTTTAAAATTGAATCGCAGCGACACCATCTTGCGACTGGCCGCAAGACACCATTTTGCGAATGGCCGCCTAAGCGCCATTTTAGATAAACTCACACTTTAGTACATGTGGCGATATTACTATTAGCATCATGTGATTGCATCTGTGACCATCGCCATAAGTTACGGCGATTCACCAAAAGCCCATTTCATGACTTTACGTAGTTGGGGTGCTCTGGATAAAGTGTATATTATTATAATTCCCCTAAAGGATATATTGCATTAGCTAAACAGAGCAAATGGCCATGTGACAACTAACCTGTGTAGACAAGCTTCCTGGATATAACGTCTGCTCTCACTCCAGGTGGTCCTGCTCGAATACACACCTTACATTAGCAGGCTTCCTGCAATAAAATACCTTCAGCCAAGAGTGTTATCTTAGGTTTGGGTCTTGTAGCTGTGCTAATTTGCATTTACACAAGAGCCTGGGAGAACAAAGGACTTTACTTTTGAGCCTGGGAAGGGTGGGGGCTGCAGAGAGAGGGGGCGTGTGGAACTATAAGGCTCAGCATTCCACACTGCTAGGTGTTCACTTAATTTAAGTGAGATTTAAGTGCACCATTTCTCATACACACATTAATACGCACAATTGTGCTGGTAACTAATCGCATATTAGCGAATGCATAAGATCCTGTATGAAAACGCTGTTTGTTAGCTTCATGTGCACGCATCTTCCCCAAGTTAACTAGCGTCTTTACATCACACCCTGCATACTCACACATTACATATTCACATAAAAGGTTTAATAAGCTTTAAGGTATAATATTTAAGTTTGTTCAGTTAGTATAAATGCTGTGAAATAAAGATTATTTGGCAATTAAGGTTTTATACATGATAAGTAAGCCGTGTTTGGTATTGTACTGATGCGTACTCTCTCAACAGAATTCCGGTATTATCGGTGTGGAGATCGCATCATGCATTCTCAACTTATGGACCGCAGAGACTTCAAGCAACAAAATGTATATTATATGAATAACTGTTAGGATGTTGCATGGAGCGGGAAACCAGAGACCCTCAGTTGTTGGAGGCTGGGTTGTGTCTATTTGAATCAGCCTGTTAAATGCTCTGTAACAGATGCATCCCCCTTGAGGACCAATGGCATCAGCAACAAACTTCTCTATTGTGTTGTCTATTTCTGGGGCGTATAAATATGTGTGCTCCAACACTTAGTCTTCTTGCTGAATGCTGACTGAGGAGGGGTTTCTTGCTGATGCCTAACATCTGGACCAGAGAGCGCTGCGTATGTATAATTGTACTTGGGTCTGTATATTCTCTTTGCACTTAGATTATACGAGTATCATAGCGTGTAACTGCTGTACTTTTACTTGAATAATACTTTGTGCTTTGGAATCACAGATTCTGGGTCTGAAGTCTTTATTTACTGTATGACTGCGTAAGCAAAATTGCATCATCCTTAGAGGTTTATAGGTAGGATATTAGAAGGTATAGGCAGGGGTATATAGAGGTTCAAATATAGATTCCTTAGTTGGGGGCTCATAGTGAAGCCACTTACCTACTCACACGGCACATACGGTTATAGATATCCCAGCGAAGGGTGGAGTGGCCACATGCAGGGTTTACCTGCAACCGCTCGGTGCTGAGAAATCGCTACCCGTTTTCGTGTGAGCCAAGGACGCTGACTAGAATCCAGGGACAAGAGAGGAAAAAGTTTGTTTTCCTTTGTTGATAGAACCTAACATATAAAGGGGGTGCCGCAGTATTGAGCACGCGGCTGAGTCGCAGTTTTGCGCACAGTAAAGACACACTTTTGCGTACGCAGCTAAAAAGTTGTCATACGGTTGTGTGGTAGTCGCATTATTGTGTATGCGACTGGTTGCACAATAATGTATACGTACTTCCGGTTGTGCTGCCAAGTGTTTAAACAAAGCCATTGAGGTTTACATTCTTTTCAATTGTTGCCAATAATTGGGTTAACGTGTATTTTTCTGCGCAGGAAAAAGTGTGTAACAGTGAGTATTTGTTGGTAGTGGTAACTTGTTCCCTACAGTTAGAGGTACCGTATGACCTTTAAGGGCTAAGTGCTAGTCGCTCGGTAAGCAGCTTACCGTTCTATACACAGTAGCAGGTGTACATGTTGTCTTTTTTGCAGAGAAGGTGTGGAAGTTGCCTATTTAAATCTTATCCAGGTGTGGAAGTTGCCTATTTAAATCTTATCCAGGTGTGGAAGTTGCCTTTCTAAATCTTATCCGGGTGTGGAAGTTGCCTTTTTCAAATATTATCCAGGTGTGTGGGCGCATCCTGTTAATATCGTCCAAGGTAAGTGAAAGTATCTTGATTGTCTTTTACCAGTTTAAATCTTTATTGAAAAGCGTAGGATTTGTCTCAAAATGGGAGCCGCGCAAACAATAGAGATGTTAGACAATGATGTGCTGCTAATGGAGGCGCCGATCGGATCGGCTCGTCGTATTATGCATACTAAGTACGGTACTTATGCAATAAGGTATTGTGATGTATGGTTTAAAATGACGATGAAGAGTGTTAGACCGTTTCCCAGAATTGGTAGTTTTGATAAGGATGTATTAGATAATGTCCGGGATCACATCAGTTTGATGCACTCCTGGGAGAAAAAGGGAAAATATTATGAATGTTTAAAATTGTGGCAGCATGAAGGGGATGCGTGGCTTAAAAATGTGCAAGTGACGCAAACTAGCGTCGCAATCGCATTGCCAGAGAATACATCCATGACGCTAAATTGCAATACGGGCGAGCCGCAAAATGGTGCGCATGTGCAGCAAGGTAGTGTTGTGGAGAGTATTGCCCGCAGTTCACGCTCACCACCCCCACCTTATGTGGATGGAGGTGCAAGTACAGTTACCAAAAATACCCATAAAAATGTAACAAGCAATTTGTACCCTCTCTTAAGCAACCATAAGGAAAATGTTTATGATGTGGATGATGAGCCTATTGTAATGTCTGCCATTTCCCATGCTGTGCAAATGATAGATGCTGCATCACCACAATCACGAGTGGTGCCGCCATCTTCATCGGTAACAGCAAGGGGAGTGCTAACACACTCTGCACCCGTAGAGGAAGTTGTTAATACCATACGTAGCAGCAGTAGATTAAGCCCTCAGCCAGGTAACCAGGTCAAAGGTAGCAGCGCTACCGGTCTGCATCCCATTCAGACGATAACTGATCCGAATGGAAACGCAGATGCAAACGGTGTAATGCCCACGAGGGAAGTAGTAATGCATTGTCCTTGGACAAGAGCAGAACTAAATTCCATCATAAATGATTTCCCTGATCCCAAAAAGGAACTAGCCAAATGTCAAAGATTTTTGAGGAATTTGGGTAGTTCTCATAAGCCAACTAATAAAGATTGGCGTGTGGTGTTAAGGGCCTGTCTACCACGCAATACCGACGTGACAAAATTTATCACGGATTGTGTATTGGATGGTGACGTTCCCTTAACAGACCAAGTAAACCAAGATAATATTTCCCGCATCATAACTCAATTGGGTATATATATTTTCCAGTAGTAGTTAACTGGAACAAAATTTTCACCATTAAGCAAAAGGAGAGTGAATCTGCAGAAGAGCGACCGGGCTCTGCAAGCTATCGCTCAGTACACTGGGATAGAAGATATTAAAGATAGCACTCACCACAGGGGAATGATAGTCACGGTACTCATGGACAGTCTGAAAGACGACTTAAAGACTCGGGTTCAGACCTCACAACCTGGCTGGAGGGGAGTCACGATAGATACACTCATAGAATTTGCCATAGAACATGATAAAAACATCTCAAAGAAGAGAGAGACCCAGAGCGAAAAACTAATGGCTGTCAGTATCCAAGCTCTGGAAGGAATGATGGTAACATCACAGCGTGTACACACACCTGCGCCTATACACACACTTGCACCTGAACAGTTACACGTCTTCACCAATCCCACACCACTGCAAACACATCCTTACCCCACATATCATACACAACCACAGGCCTCATACTACCCACAAACTTCATACCTCCCACAATACCCTTATCCTTCATATCCTTACCCATACCCACCATCTTTCCCTCTTGCTCAACTCCAACAACAATCCCTTCATCCACCCCATTCAAAATTATGTTTTAACTGTCACCAAGTGGGACACATAAGTAAGAACTGCAAAGTGGAGAACACCACACAGGAACACGAGTTTCCCATGGGTTCATAGGCAACCCCAGTATCTTCTCCCAGGCCTTATATGACTGTTTACTATCTTTTCAACCTATCAATGGATCTGTTCTAATGTAAAATGTGGACGATTTATTGTTGTATTTTAGTTCATGTTTAAATTATATTAAACTGTTGTGTTTGTCTCCCACTCACAGGACACAAGGTTGCTAAGGATAAACGGCAGCTATGCCAGGCTAAGCTCGAATACTCGGAATACTATCCAACCCAGTGGCCCAGGCATTATTTAGAGCAGTAGCTATTAATAACAAGATTTAATTGCAGGAACCTGTATGCAGATACTATATCCCTAGAATTATTAAAAATGATAGGGGGACTTATTTTACAGGTGATGTTTCCAAGAACATGTGTAAAGTGATGGGTAACAACACTAAGATTATCCCAGACTGTCTTTTCCTTTATTTGCCCCCCTTTGAGATACTGTTCAAACAGGCAGCCTCATGTGAAAATATGATAATGAGGTTACTGTGCAGGGTCTCACGAAGATGAATGAGAATAACCGAAATTGAAAGTGTTATTAACCAACATGTCTAATGCAAACTGTCATGATGTCAAACCTGGAGAATTTGTTATGATCCAATTTTTTTTAGCTCAGGTTGTTTGACTGATCGGTGGAAAGGTCCGTATCTGACGATACAACATCCTCAAAGGGTGGCCGAGGAAGATACGTGGGTCCATTCCACTCACTATAGGGAGGTTAACCAACCGGTGGAGATACAAGGCGGAGACAAGGCCGATAACGTGGACCTGTCGATTGTGAGCTTGTGCCAGAAGGATTAAAAAGGTGACGGTGAGATATCTGAGCTAAAGAAATGTGTAGATCAGTGCTTCCAGCAATGGAGTGGTCTGCTGTGGTCATCCTAGTTCTTTTTTTTTTTCCAGAGTTTTTGTCGTGATGATCTGTTTGGGGATACTCAGTGTCTGTGATGGAGGACCGATTGAGGAAATGGGAGCTGATGGCAGTGCTGATGGAGTGGAGTCAGGAGGAGTGCAATGCCAATCAGGGGAGTGTCTGACCAATCTTAGTACTGTTGTTGTGTTACCTGGGAAGAGTAGTCCCAGAAGTTATGACCCTCACACATGTTGAAATGCTTGGTATACATAAAAACATACCATCACCATATCTTCACACGCAATATGAACACAGAGGCAAAAGGAATATGATACCTGGTGACGTGCATAAATCCACTCAGTTAATTAGTGAGACAACTGGCTTTCAAGTTTTAGTAGCACTGGATCCCACCAGGATCGCTCGGGGAACACTAAATTTTAGATATATTCAGGATCTTGCTAAATTGATAGATAATATCACCGAGATGTACGATGACACATTCAGGTATACAGGGAGGGAATTGCAAGCGTACAAGAAAGAACTGGTGCAACACAGGCTAGTGTTAAATTATTTAACTGCTGTTACTGGAGGGTATTGCGTAGCGTTAGCCACCCAATTTGGAGTAAAATGTTGCACCTATGTCACCAATGATACCAGCGACCCCAAGGAGGTGATAGACCGGAAGATGGATGAAATTCTGCAGCTAAAATGGGAATTTCCTAAGAACCATAATGCTTCAGTGGCTGAAGTAGGGGAGAAGATAGAAGGATGGGTTTCATGGCTGAACCCCGTGAAATGGTTCTCAGGTCTAGGGCAATGGGTAAAGGAAGTGATCGACAGCATAGGCAAATTCTTGATCCTTATACTAATTGTCATCATACTAATTGGCATATGTGTCCGGTGTGTTCCTATTGTGTTGAAGTGTGGAAAATTTTAAAATAGAGTAAAACGAAAGAACGAAATTATGATGGTGGCCAGTATGAATACCGAGGTAAATACAGAACTGCATTACAACCCTGAACTAGGAAATACCATCATTTAATGTATTATATTTAGACATGCATAAAATGTATTATTGAAATTTTATTTTTAAAACACCTCAGATAATGTAAAGTCTAAATTCCCCTTCAAGACTGCCTTTATAAGACTGGTGCATCCCCCCACCTTTCACATGATCTTCCAAGATCCGCGGTGTGCATATAATAGTAGTTTTATGTCCCCACTCAGAGACACATTATTGATGGATTAAGAACCACCTTGTGCCATCCCATAATAACACTAAATAATATGTAAATGTAAGCCTAAATTAAATTCTAATAGCAGATTGTGATAGCATGTTGTTCGCTATCAAAGGGTGGACTGTCGAAGCTGGATTATTGGCTGAGACAAGATCAGTTTAAAATTGAATTGCAGCGACACCATCTTGCGACTGGCCACAAGACGCCATCTTGCGAATGGCAGCCTAAGCGCCATTTTAGATAAACTCACACATTAGTACATGTGGCGATATTACTATTAGCATCATGCGATTGCATCTGTGACCATCACCATAAGTTACGGCGATTCACCAAAAGTCTATTTCATGACTTTACGTAGTTTGGGTGCTCTGGATAAAGTGTATATTATTATAATTCCCCCTAAAGGATATATTGCATTAGCTAAACAGAGCAAATGGCCACATGACAACTAACCTGTGTAGACAAGCTTCCTGGATATAACGTCTGCTCTCACTCCAGGTGGCCCTGCTCGAATACACACCTTACATTAGCAGGCTTCCTGCAATAAAATACCTTCAAAGCCAAGAGTGTTATCTTAGGTTTGGGTCTTGTAGCTGTGCTAATTTGCATTTACACAAGAGCCTGGGAGAACAAAGGACTTTACTTTTGAGCCTCTGAAGGGTGGGGGCTGCTGAGAGAGGGGGGCGTGTGGAACTATAAGGCTCAGCATTCCACACTGCTAGGTGTTCACTTAATTTAAGTGAGATTTAAGTGCACCATTTCTCATACACACATTAATACGCACAATTGCGCTGGTAACTAATCGCATATTAGTGAATGCATAAGATCCTGTATGAAAACGCTGTTTGTTAGCTTCATGTGCACGCATCTGCCCCAAGTTAACTAACGTCTTTACATCACACCCCGCATACTCAAACATTACATATTCACATAAAAGGTTTAATAAGCTTTAAGGTATAAGATTTAAGTTTGTTCAGTTAGTATAAATGCTGTGAAATAAAGATTATTTGGTAATTAAGGTTTTATACATAAGTCGTGTTTGGTATTGTACTGATGCGTACTCTCTCAACAGAATTCCGGTATTATCGATGTGGAGATCGCATCATGCATTCTCAACTTATGGACCGCAGAGACTTCAAGCAACAAAATGTATATTATATGAACAACTGTTAGGATGTTGCATGGGGCGGGAAACCAGAGACCCTCAGTTGTTGGAGGCTGGGTTGTGTCTATTTGAATCAGCATGTTAAATGCTCTGTAACAGATGCATCCCCCTTGAGGACCAATGGCATCAGCAACAAACTTCTCTATTGTGTTGTCTATTTCTGGGGCGTATAAATATGTGTGCTCCAACACTGGGTCTTAGTCTTCTTGCTGAATGCTGACTGAGGAGGGGTTTCTTGCTGATGCCTAACATCTGGACCTGAGCTGCGTATGTATAATTGTACTTGGGTCTGTATAATCTCTTTGCGCTTAGATTATATGAGGATCATAGCGTGTAACTGCTGTACTTTTACTTGAATAATACTTTGTGCTTTGGAACCACAGATTCTAGGTCTGAAGTCTTTATTTACTGTATGACTGCGTACGCAAAATAGCGTCATCCTTAGAGGTTTATAGGTAGGATAGTAGAAGATATAGGCAGGCGTATATAGAGGTTCAAATATAGATTCCTTAATATATATATATATATATACACACACACACGTAGGAAAGCATTGTTATTTAAGAGTATAAGAAACATTTTTAAGTTAAGTTAGACTTAGTGGAAGTTTCCTGTGGTTCCATCAGCACAGGGGAGGTACAGTTGTCCTACGGGTGCCACATTGCCACACTGCAGAGGTGGAGGGGAGGCTGGCTACACTGAGGGAGGAGGGCCTGGCAGCACTCACACTGACTGCGGAACGGGGGTTGGCTACAGCAGCGCAGGCTGCAGGGGTGGGGGTTTGAGTAGGCTGCCGCTAACTAGTTCAGCACATGCTGAGGCCCGGGGGGTGGGGGGGGTGCTTGGGCTGACAACAATGGAGGAGGCAGGCAACTTGTACTGTGACAGCAGGGACTGGCTAGTACAGCAGCGGGGGAAGGGAGGTTTGACTGGACCGACATTAAAGCAAGCTGCGAAGAGGAGCGCTGGATACAATGGAGGGGGGAGGGGGGGTCAGCAGAGGAGAATGGAGCAGAGGAGAATGGCTGAACTCACAGTGCCCCCGATGAGCCCTAGGCGGATGCCTAAGTTGCCCTATGGTAAATCCGGCCCTGGTTAGAGTCAATACATTGTGAGAATATGGTTATTTTTCTGGCCGCAGCCAGTTTGGTCAGAAGTAGCCGATTTCCTTTTGTCAAACCAGCTATATATTTTTTTTTTTCTGTGTGCGTGCCGTGTTAGCCACAGATCCAAAACACAAAACCCGGAATGGTGGTTTTGGCAAAACCAATCCAAATCCAAAACACAAAAAGTGGCCGGTGCACACCCCTAGTTTATTGTCAAAAAGGCTTTTGGGTCTTGGTACAATGTTTTAAATATATGAATAAAATCAGGGCCAAATCGTTGGTGGTTACTTATACAGTATGCATTAAATGAGACCAAGACACTCTGTCGAATGCCTTGTTGGTATCACAACTCACCACAATGTCTTTTCCCCTTCTCTGCATGTGACTGGTACATTGCTGCTAGGACAGTGCGGATATTGTGGGTAGAGTGACATCCTTTGATAAAGCCTATTTGTGCTGGATGTATTAATTTAGGGAGCAATAATTGCAGACACTGGGCCATAATCTTGGAAAACAATATCGGATCCTGATTGAGCAAAGAAATTGGGCAATATGAGGAGACCAAAGCATGGTCCTTATTAGGTTTCGGGAGAACTATGATACGTGCAGTATTAAATGCAGGTGTTGCTGGATTACCATTAAGTATTGAGTGGTATAAGACTGAAAGGTGGGGAGTTACCTGTGGAGAGAGTATTTTATAATATGCCACTGACAACCCAGCAGGGCTCGGGGTTTTACCAGTAGGTAATGATTTTATAACAGGTAATCTCTTGTTCCGTTATTGGTAGAAGAAGGTTCTCACTATCTGATGGTGTGAGTTTAAACATTCTATCCCTTTGTCAGAGTCATCTACAGGTACCTGGTACAATGTTTCATAGTACTGTAAGAATGCTTCTGCGATTCTGTTAGGTATCATGGTAGATGTAGTGGGGGTTAATTTGATTAAAGAAATAGGTTTCGGGGATGTGTAAGATTTTACCATTCTTGCCAAGAGTTTTCCAGGTTGATTCCACCAATGAAAGTATTTGTTCTTTTGAAAATTGAGGTTTGTTTGGGCCTGTTCTGAACACAATAGGTCATATAAAGTTTTAGCATCACGATATGTCAGCGTGAGAATCAGAAGGATCCTGTAACAGTTTAGCATAAGCAGTGGCCACCGAAGCACTAGCTTGCTGGAGCCTATTCTTGAGATATTTTTTCTTATGCGAGGAGGCTATCATATGACCCCTCATGACCGGTATAGAGGCTTGCCAAAGAAGATTGATATCTTGGCTATGTATTAAATTGTCATCTATGCAATTCTGAAAGTGATCTACCAACTGTTGTCTAAAGTTCTCCGAAGTGGAAAAATAATCTGGGAAACGCCAATTATAAGAAAAGAGATTAGAGGACTGCAAGCGAAGAGAAAACCACACTGGGGCATGGTCAGAGATTAGGATTTCAGCTATCTCAGAGTCCACAACCCTATGGAGCAAGGTCTCAAAAACCAACCAGTAATCCAGCCAAGAGAATGAGTTATGTGGATGGGAAAAGAAAGTATATTCTCTGGACACCGAGTGTAAATGACGCCATGGATCTACTAAGTAGAATGTATCTATAAGTAGCGATAGAGTGGATGGTGCACCATGCCGAGTTCTATCCCTCACCAGGCTACCTGAAGCATCTACAGTGGGTTCTACATTACTACATTAAGGTCTCCCCCTAATATTAAAATTCCTTCTGTCCAGACCTGTAATTTAGAATAAATATCAGAGGAAAAACAATGCATTGGGGTAAGGGGGTGCATACACACATGCAAAAGTAAATATGTCAGCTTCTATATGTATTTTTAAGAATATAAATCTGCCATTTGGATCGGCCTGTTCATCCAATATCTCATATGATATAAATTTACTAAACCGAATAACCACTCCTAGTTTTAGTAGTGAAAGATGCACTTTTGAATTCCTTTACCCAAATGTCGCTGAGAGTGTTGGAATCCCCTTGCTTCCAGTGGGAATCCTATAAAAATACTACATCTGGTGAAAAACGTTTTATATGACGTAATATTTTCTCTCTCATAATAGGAGTATTAAGCCCTTCAACGTTCCACGTAAGGAATCTTAAAGTTTGCTTAGCTAATGGCCCTTGTGGATCCAGTGTAGACATTAACCAACACCCACCCTAGGTAAAAATTGCATATGTATATACCTGTCTGTTCCCCTCGTCCAGGCCCAGCGAGCAGGACAAGGAAGGAAAATTATGTAACACAATATATATTCTAGTGTGTAAAAAACAAAAACTGCGTTCAAATAACAACTATTACCAGTTAACCAGAAAAAACTAACAATTTTTTATTTTAAGAACCCAGTAGAGCGACCAAGAAGGTTGCTCAAATTTCTAGTAATACAAACAATGGTTCCAGTAAAACAACCCTACAGGTTGTTGAGTAAAATACAAATGACGAAACTGAAAAAATAATTCAGAACTATAAAGGAGCAATATCCCTTAAGTCAGTAAGTGTAGTGCCCCATGAGGAATCGGGAAATATACAATCCACAACCTATTGACAACAACAGAAATACTTATCCAGTAACGCATCACATGGAAGTCAATCCTTGTCATTCTCGGTAGAACGAGGCGAGGTAGAGCTAGTGTCCAGTGATTTCAGAAAGTTCTGAGCAAGTTTGGGTGAATCAAAGTAGACAGGCTTGCCCTCATGCATGATACATCAATGCAAAGCGTATTCCTTTAGAAAAGAGCTCCTTGCAGATAGGAGAGAATTCTCGACGTTGGGATGAAACTCGGAACAAGAAGTCCTGAAATAGGAATAATTTGTGGCTTTCGAAGGAAAGGGAACCGTATTCCGTCAAGGGTGCTAGCTTTTGGTCGAGTAAGAGTGATATGATGTCAGAGATTTCTTTAGCTTTTTGAACAGATATTGTGCTGTATTTATTTGAATCAAACAAGTTATCAAAAGGATCCTCAGCAGACGGGGAGGAGAAAACTCCAGAGGTTGTTGGTTTATCCTTGTTTTTAGCTGCTTGAGAGCCTCTGGGACCCCTCTGGGATTTTACAAACTTCTCCATAATAATTGAGAGGTTAGTACCTCTATATGGAGCTCTGTCTTCCAACTGCACCTACAGTTATGCACACTAAGATGGAGGTGAAATTAATAAGCAGTATATTAACTGAGGGGGGGAGCAGTTGAAAAGCACACACTGCAGAGCTGCCAGCTATACAGAGACAATAGTTAGCAGCAGTGAGCAAGGAGAGCAGTAAAGAAATGTAGCTCCACTGATATCTTATGCTGACCTGTAGCAGCTCCAAAACAGGCTGTCCAGCTGGCTAGGGAGTAGCTTGGAGGCTGGGGCTGCCCAGTTATAACTCTGGGGGATTGAGGCAGCAGGGACAAAGGAGGATGGACAGCAGGATGCCCAGCCACGAATCCAAGATGGCGGCAGCGGGCAGTGCAGCACTCGTGCGCAGCTAGATTCTGGCGGGGGAGTGCTCAGGGACCCGGGGCTGTAGCCACCCTTGTCTGGCAGTATCCCTGGGACCTCCGTTGGTGAAGGGGGCCTGAGTGCCGGCACTCGTGGTAAGAAAAAGGGAGCCCTGTTAAAAGCGGCCAGTCTGTTCAGCCCACCCCGGTCTCTATCCAGATTGTCTTACTCTATCTATCATGGAATACACTTCTCATATTTTGTGTTATCCTCCAGTATTTAGACTGTTTCGTGTGATGTCTTTTGCATGCATACTTAGCGGTTAGAGCCTATCCCTCTGTCTATCCTCCCCTCTCTCTCTCAGGAAGCACTCTCCGGCGTCCCACTCTGCCTGACATGCTTGTGTGTGTCAGTAACGGGAGTTTTTAAGAAAAATAAATTTGGGACTTTAAGCTCCCGTGTTTGTCAGGATCGTGTTTCCCGATAGTGGGCCAAATGTAATAGGATGAGAGTTTAGAAAATGTGAGAGTTTTCTCACACTTTTTAAACTCAGTCAATGTAATAGAGTCCGAGAACAAAGCTAAAGAGCAAACTTGCATGTTTTTCAGACACAAAAAACTCTCACGATTTAAAATCTCATCCAGATGTTTTCCCATTTTGAAGCTAAAACTCAGCCAATGTGAGAGTTTACTGCTAAACTCTCACATTTACTGAACTCTCACCCTATTACATTTGGCCCTATGTATCTGATCATTCCTACACATGTTTTCCTCCCAAATAAGCAGCCTGCACATATCAGTGAGATACATGCAAGTTGCTAAAATCATGTGTGTGTGTCCCGCCCAAAGCATAAACAGCCCCGGGCTCCTGAGCCAGTCCTGGTTCTAAAAATATGGGGGAAAAAATGTGTAGGGTTCCCCTGTATTTTAGGAACCAGCACTGGGCTCCCAGAGGGGGGACCCAATGAAAGGGTCCCCTGGTTGTGGAATTACACCCCAGCTAGATTTGAGTCCGGTGCTGGTTTAAAAATAGGGGGAACCCCCACACATTTTTTCCCCCTATTTTTAAAACCAGGACCGGCTATGGTAGCCCAGTGCTACACATTTTTTTCCCCGTATTTTTAGTACCAGGGCTGGCTCAGGAGCTAGTTATGCTTGGGGGGAAAGGCCCCATGTCTTTTTTAAAATTAACCATTTACAGTATTGAAACCCAAAAGGCAGAAACATACACGGATCACACTTATCTGTGTATGTTTCTGCTAGACACGCTGCTCAGAAGGGGGTCTATTTTTACACCCTGTTTGGTGCTATTACACCTGTGATTCCATGATTCTATTCAGGATTCTTGGTAAATTCCCATGTTTGTATTCCTGTCTAGTGAAAGTACTGCCATGTTCAGACGGTGGTGTATTAATTTCTAGTTGAATTTTCGGGTGCATTTTAATTTAAAAATCGTCCGTGATCACCTCTAAAGAAACAGAAAATTCCCCCGTTATTTCATAGTAAATTCCCGTGTTTGGAAAAGACTGGCAATTTACCCCCGTGATTGCAATCTCAGACCAACACGATTCTTAGTAAATTTACCCCTATGAGGTTTACTTACTAAAGTGTGAGTTTTTAGAAGTAGATATGTTGCCCATATCAACCAATCAGATTCTACTTAACATTTATCTAGCACCTTCTAGAAAATAATAGCTAGAATCTGATTGGTTGCTGTGGGCAACATCTCCACTTCTAAAAACTCACAGTTTAGTAAATATACTCCTATAGCTGGATTTATGGAAAGGAGCTGGGTAGGGTGGATGAATTCAAGATACCAGAAAGCTCATATGACAAGATAGCTTAGTAGTTAATTGAGATCTAGAATAGAATAATTTATTTAGCCCTCCTGACCTGAGGTCCAGGAAGTTGAGAGCAGATGACTTTTGAGTTTTGGGAAAATTTTCTGTTTCCCTAAGAGTTTGGGAGATGTCACCCTAATCATGGAGTCTCATTGACATTCTGTAAGAGTAAGCAATCGTGATTTATTGCTGCGGGAACAAAGGTGATGGACGGAACTTTTGAAGAATGCTTACGTCACTTTGCAAGGACATTAGATTATTATCTGTTATTACGTGGTATGTAAACCCCAATCAGAGCATTACAGATTTGGAAATGGGGGTTTAATGCATTTGGAAAAGGCAGCAGATAATTGGACTGAACCTGTTGCTGTCCACTCATGCATATCATTCACTCCAAAATGTCACCGCTTATTCCAAATACTCCCCTTTACACTGGAAGAGTGAGAGCTACTTTAATGGGATTAGCAAATATAGTCACTGTAGCCAGTAAGATTCAACGTATACCTCCTTTTGTTTATCAAATACATTTAAATCCTTATAAGAATCTACCCCTATTTATCCAATGTCACCTAGGAGTACTAGGTATTGTTATGATACACCTGAATTAGTTGCATAAACTCTCTAGAACAGAGGTTGGCAATAAGTGGCCCTCCAGCTGTTGTTGAACTACACATCCCAGCATGCCTTGCAATAGTTTCAACGTGGCCAAATAGCAAAAGTGTTGCAAGGCATGTCAGAATATGTAGTTCTGCAACAGCTGGGGGGGCCACTTATTGCCCACCCCTACTCTAGAACCACACTACAGAGGTCTTCTGCCTATAACAACCACCCTTTTTCCATAGAGAGAGATGCTCTCACCGGTACTGAGAAACTGCCAGGTCTTAAATTCAGGATAGTGCTTGTTGATTGAAGCCGTGAAGAGAGATCCTGTGCCAATCCAGCAAGAATGGAAGTTGCTGGAGCAATTGGTAGCAATTATTAAGTAATGTTTTTGAATAAAGCTAGGAGTTAAAGCATCAGCCTTAACATTTCTGGAACCATGTCTGTATGTAATGATGAAACTGAACCAAGTGAAAAATAGTGCCCAACGTGCCTGTCTAGGATTGAGTCTTTTAGCAGAGTCAATGTAAAGTAAATTTTTATGGTCTGTAATCACCGTGATAGTGTGCTTAGCTCCCTCCAGCCAATGTCTCCAATCTTCAAAGGTCCATTTGATAGCAAGTAATTCACAATTTCTGACATCATAATTGGATTCTGCAGGAGAAAATTTCCGAGACAAATAGGCACATTGGTGTAGCTTGTTATCCAATATCCAATGGCTCCATCCTCTACCTCAAAAACATCTACTTCGACAACAAAGGGCGATTCCAAATTAGGATGAAGGAGTGGAGCAGCGATAGACTTGTTTTAATGCATAAAAATGCTTGTACAGCTTGTGGTGACCAGTTAGCAGTATCTGCTCCATTTTTGGTTAAGGCAGTAATAGGAGCTGTCATGACAGATAAATTGTGAATAAAACTCCTATAGTTATTTGCAAAGCCAAGAAATCTCTGTATTGCTTTCAAATTCATGAGTTGGACCCAATCGAGTATGGCTTATAGTTTGCTTGGATCCATGGAAAAACCTTTTGGAGGTGAAATATATCTCAAGAAATACACTTTTTCCACCTCAAACTCACACTTCTCAAGTTTGACAAATAAATGATTATTTCAAAGTTTATGTAAAACTTGCTTTACATGAAGACGATGCATCTCAATAGACTGACATCATAATTGGATTCTGCAGGAGAAAATTTCCGAGACAAATAGGCACATTGGTGTAGCTTGTTATCCAATATCCAATGGCTCCATCCTCTACCTCAAAAACATCTACTTCGACAACAAAGGGCGATTCCAAATTAGGATGAAGGAGTGGAGCAGCGATAGACTTGTTTTAATGCATAAAAATGCTTGTACAGCTTGTGGTGACCAGTTAGCAGTATCTGCTCCATTTTTGGTTAAGGCAGTAATAGGAGCTGTCATGACAGATAAATTGTGAATAAAACTCCTATAGTTATTTGCAAAGCCAAGAAATCTCTGTATTGCTTTCAAATTCATGAGTTGGACCCAATCGAGTATGGCTTATAGTTTGCTTGGATCCATGGAAAAACCTTTTGGAGGTGAAATATATCTCAAGAAATACACTTTTTCCACCTCAAACTCACACTTCTCAAGTTTGACAAATAAATGATTATTTCAAAGTTTATGTAAAACTTGCTTTACATGAAGACGATGCATCTCAATAGACTGAGAAAGATCAATATATCATCTAAATAGATGACCACAAGTTTTCCAAGATACTCCCGTAACAAATCTTTGATCAAATCTTGAAAAACAGCAGGTGCTTTGGAAAGTCCAAAATACATTTCCAGAGATTCGT
Organism: Taudactylus pleione; assembly: GCA_031769625.1. Lineage (NCBI taxonomy): Eukaryota > Metazoa > Chordata > Amphibia > Anura > Myobatrachidae > Taudactylus > Taudactylus pleione. Next base: position 36,817 of record JAUIMM010000104.1, on the reverse strand, counting down.
AGTGCCCAAACTGGGTAATAAATGCTATTTTTTGTTCATCCCCTTCCTTGATACGAATCAAGTTGTAAGCACTTTGCAAGTCAATTTTTTAAAAGTTAGTGGCTTCCTTGAGGTGATCAAACAGTACAGATATGAGAGGTAACAGATAGGTATTCTTGACTGTGATTTTATTCAAGCCTCTAAAATTAACACAAGGCCGAAGACCTCCATCTTTCTTAGCAACAAAGAAACATCCTGCCCCTACAGGAGATTTAGAAGGTCTAATAAAACCTTTCGCAATATTCTCTTGAAATATATTCCTCCATGACTTTAGTTTATGGTACAGATAGACCATAGAGCCTTCCTTTCGGCAGTTTACCTCCAGTAATTAATTCAATTGCACAATCATAATCTCTGTGGGAGATAATGTATCAGATCTGCTTTTAGAAAAAAAACATCCAAAAACTCATGATATTGGAGAGGGAGTTCTTCCGGAAATTGTTGCACTATTCGCACTGGCAATGACAGACCTTTATTAACACAGAACCCCAATTAAGTATTTCTCTATTATCCCAATCAATCATGGGATTATGATGTTTAGGCCAAGAATGTCCCAAAATGAGTGAAACCACAGGACAATGGGTCACAAAGAACACCATGTTTTCAGAATGCAAACAACCCACTTTTAAATGGACTGGAGGAGTTTGATACTTAATTATGCTACCTATAAAGGGATTTCCACCAGACCGTAAACCATAACCTCTTGATTAGTATAGACACAAGGATTACCAAGAGATTTAGCAAATCGATATCTAAAACGTTGCCAGCAGCTACATTGTCTAAAAAAGCAGAAACAGTGGTAACTTTTTGCTTAAACAAGATCTGTGCTGGAATGAAAATAAAATTTTTGTAAGAGATTAATTGTACACCTAAATGTACCCCTTCCTCATCCATTAGGCCTTTGTCTTTTCTGACAATAGGACAAATTGAGCCAAATGTCCCTTGCCTCAACAATAAATACTTAGTCCCAAGGACCATCTCCTGCATTCCTCATCTGCAGACAATCTGTATACCCCCAGTTTCCTAGGTTCACCAAAATCCTCCTTAACAGATGCAATTGGTATGCGAGGAGTATTCAGGGGTGATTCTTTCTCCAATTTCCTGTCCTTAATACACATGTTAATTCTAATAGCTAAATGTATGAGTTTTTCCAAACCATCGGGCACAGGGTATTGAACTAAAGAATCCTTAATTTGTTCAGACAGGCCCATCCGAAATTGACTGCGTAAAGCCGGGTCATTACAACCACTGTCAACAGACCAATGTCTAAATTCTGTACAGTATTCTTCTGCAGAGCTGCAGCATTGCTTAAGGTTATGTAAGTGAGATTCTGCATAAGCATTCCAGTCTGAATCTTCATAAAGGAGTCCCATTGCTTTAAAGAAGGAATCCACAGACTGCAGAGCTATATGATCTGGACTCAACCCAAAGGCCCAGTTTTGCGGGTCCCCGTGTTGCAAAGAGATTATGATTCCCACTCTTTGAACTTCTGACCTAGATGATTGAAGTCTCAACCTAAATACAATTAGTAGCTCTCCCTAAAGTAATGAAAAACTTAGTCTCCAGAGAAACAGTACGGAAGATGCAGTTTAAGTTAATTTATAGTTAGCTGGGTATATGGAACAGATATAAGAGTAATCTTTTGTGTATTTACCCGCAGAGATAACTCTTGAACTATCTGTGACAGTGTCTGAATTTGATTTGCCCAAACTTGAGCAGGATTTTGCATAGCAGGATCCATTTAAACAAGAGTTCTACCTCCAGTAATTTGTGGTCAGTAATAATGTTATGATACACCTGAATTATTTGCATAAACCATCTAGAGCCACATAACAGAGGTCTTCTGTCTATAACAACCACCCTTTTGCCACAGAAAGATGCTCTTCCCGGTACTCGTATGCCTCCAGGTCTTAAATTTAGTATAGTTAAAGGTTATACAATAATCATGTGATCACAGGGTTAATGCTGGATCTTGCCTTTTGAAAAAACCTCTGCTAAAGTGGAGAAACGCATCAAGGTATCTCTATTGGACTGCATATTGTTTCCTGGACGATCAGCCTATACTTAGGAATTCCTGCTGCCTCTGTCAGGTGTGATCATCTAGGGTTTCAAGTGCAGAGTACGGAATACAGAGCTCATTACCACTATATTCTGCTGGCTGGTCATTGCTATCACCGCTAAGCAGGATGACGGTTGCCGGACCACACGCCTTCTGCAAACTGCCGTCCAGTGATTGTGCTGTACATACATGGACAAGTGGTTGCGGTATTCAATTCTGGCGTTCATTGTGCCCGGTCAGCTATCCTTGAGCCTCACATAAGTTCGTATAGGACAAATGGTTATGCTCCATTTACATTCCGGGGTATTGCTATATACCTTAAGGCTGGCCAAATTCGAGTGGTGAGTGACCCTACCAATATCAGGGGCCCACACTTTCCTTAATTTGAGAGAAAGACTATCAGGGGTATTCAATATGGGTGCGATAACATCGTTTTTGCGTTAATATCACAATTATGACAATTATCGCAGGTTTTACTTTTACACCCTATTCAATTTCAAAGACTTATCGCAGTTTTGACAAGTCTTTGATAAAAAACGGTGATAAGTTTTCACCATTGAATAGGTGTCGAAAAAAAGTGCAGAATTGGAGTTTAGGGGTGCAGGCTTAAAAAAAATAGCCTGCACCCCTGAGAATGACATTTAAAAAAGAACTCAAAAAAGTAAAAAAAAAAAATAGGGACACCCCAAAAAATTATTTTAAAAATTGGGGTGCAAAAAAAAAAAAGGGAAAAAATTGTTAAACAATAGGGAAATAGGTTCAGGGCTATTCTGCAAGTATGCGGCAGGTGTTTTCTAGAATAGAATTATAGCGGCAGGTGCACAAATGCAGAATTTAAAAAAAATTACTTTAGGGACACCAAAATATGCTAGTGCCTATTTTCATGTACCCCAAATTTGATGGGACCACTTAAAAAAATGAAAAAAATAACCTAAGTGCTCTTCTGCATCACTTCTTCAATGTCGGAAAAAAACACCTGCTGCGGCTATTTAAATCCCCGACTTTCAATTAAAGGCTAAAACGGGGGCACCCATAGTGTTCCCCCATGTTTTTACAACTTTAGGGGGTCTTACAATTATTTTAAGGAAAAATTCGTAACTTTACGCAAATCCAACTTCGGAGTTTCCCGTTTTCGTTAATTTTATATTGAATACGGGGATAAGCGGGAGCGCGCACCAGACTTAACGCAGAAAAAAACTCCGATATGAAAGGTTAACTTCGACAGTGAAGTTAACGTTTCATATTGAATACCCCTCTATGTGTCTAATATTGCACAAGGAATATCACTGAATCTTGGATTCTATACAGTCTTTATTATTCCTATGGGACTTTTTTTGCTATTATTGACCTCCTAGTAACATCAGTCTTTCCCTGTTGGGATTAACATATGGTTCACATTGTTATTTTATTTTTTAATCTATGTTTCCATCTTTCATGTTATGTAACATATTTAATATCCATTTTTAGGAACTGCAGTTCTTTGTATTGTATGTGATGTTGTTAATAGTATTAAAATAGGCTAACAGCTGAATATCCATGTTTGTTACATTTATTTAGTGGTCACAGGTGCAGATATATATTTTTTTACCTAATGCTGGATTAGTAGAATAACATGTGAGTACAATGAAGCTTTATTATAAAACATGTTTTTTGACAATAACAGCAGGAGCTGTAACAACAGGTAGCTTGATAATGGTAACTGCAAACTTTTGCAATATTAAGTAAGGTGATAATTAACAACAGGTGATGCAGGGAGCAGGAGACCATGGATCAAACTGGAAAGCACACAGAGATCCAGAGTATTCACCAGGCACTCAGATCAGCATGCTTACACCAAGGCATGAAGCTATCACTGACAAAGAGGGGTAGGCCTGGCTGCCGTTTAACACACACACACACAGACCAATGACAAAACATCAATCAATACCATGCTGCACATAGGAGAGCACCTAGTGAGAATCCCAGCAATTAAACGCCAGCTGCAGAATTCCTGTGCAGCCTGTAATCACATACACTGGCGTCCCAGGCTTCTAGCAATGACAGGGACGACACTGTATGTGCTTAGCAAAGAGGCTACTGCCGCAGGCGTTCAGATCTCCTAACAACCAGCGGGACCTGAGGAGGTAGTGAAAAGCTGCGCTGGCCACCACAGCTCCTTACAGATATAGGGACTAGGATGCCAAATATTGAAAATATGAACCTGACCGTATGCACAAGGTGCTGAAAATGCACCAGACTTTGGGCTCATTGATCCCTATGCTGTCATATCTTACTCACTTATAAACATTAAAGACCTCCCCTCCAGGAACACTATATGAAATTCTGGATAGCTAATAATGCAAATCTATGCGATCATACAGGAATCGGCATGGAATATGAAAGTTTCCAAGCCAGCTGTTCGCAACAATTATGTCAATTGTCCATAGTATCAGTGCCAAAACGTGAGGAAACTGGCCACAGACAGGAGCATTAGATTTGTGCCACTGTCTCCGCGGTGTATTCTAATACTTATTCTGCTTAGATATTTTTTATTTTAACAAACCAATAATCAGTTGAGTCAACAGAGGTAAATGGTGTAAATAACGTAGCCCCCTTCCAGACAATAATGTGACTTCTATCTATAGCTCATGCTTTGCTGTCTTCTTACTTTTGTAAGTTATATAAGCCTGAGTTTTCAGTTCCCGTTGTGCAGAAACTGTGCAGCCCGTAGTGAGGTGAAACTGTGAGTGAAGAGATCTCCTGGAGGAAGTCAGTGTGGTTTCTCTAATACCTGATGGTGCGTGCTGAAAGGAAATAGTCTAGCAGGCTAATCGCACTGTGTGCAAAGCATGCAACAGTATACAGTCTTCTTATAAATCACTGATGATCTCATCTCTTTGTTTTATACACAGTTTATGTGTTTAAGGTTCTACAGTCCCCTTTTCATATTTACAGGCCCTAGTGATGCCCAGACGTGGGCAGACTTTGTGCCAACTGCCCTGACATGATTATTAAAAGGAGGCTTAGATCTATTAGCAGCCAATGGTCCTCTATCCAGTACTCCTTCCATTATTTTTACTGGGAAAATAAATATTATATAAGTAATACATTTAACATAAACAATGTATAGACTGCCAGCAGAAGAGCATTGTATATACTCAGTTGTCCAATCCCGTATGCAGTCAAGAAGGCAATGGTCGAAATGGCGACCGTCGGCCTCTCGACTGTCAAATCCCGGCAGGGGTCTAATGATAGGCGTCGAAATCCCGACGCCTATCATTATCCCTACGCCGGGAGCCCGACGCCCAATATACCGAACGAAGGTAAGGCGGGCGTGGACAGCCGCAGGGGGAGGGTTAGGTTAGGGGCTCCCGAGGGGGCCTCTGGGTTAGGCATCCCCCCTGGAGGGTTAGGCTAGGTAAAGGGGCGGTCATTCATACCGACCCCGTCCAATTCTGATCCAGCCACTACAGACAGAAACGAGTTTCTCCTCTCAGCTTCCTTCTCCCCTTTCTTGTCCTGCTTCCCATAATACTCTCTGCCTCTGATCCTAACTGGAATCAAGAGCTACAAAAACACTGCAATGGCCTCATAGGAGATAGTGTACGCATCAGGCTCATTAAAGGTTAATTAAAGAACAATTTATGAACTGTAAAAAGTGAATTTGCACTTCTTTATGTGTGTGAGTGCACCTACTTGTAAACCACCCAACCGTTCCAATTTAGGTGGGAGTCGGACAGACACGATTCATTGACACAAAAGGGGTAGTGTTTACTGGAAAGTGGGGCTGGGATTTCAGTTGAGAGTGGGTGTGGTCAGGCAGATGTGGAGGGGTGTGTGTGGGGGGAGTGAGATGGAGTATGGGGGTGGGACTTATTTTGACCCAATTTTGTCTAAGGAAATGTTGGGAAGTTTTTACTTATCTGCTAAATCCATTTATTTTATTTGGAACTGCTGGACAATCAGTTTGCACCTGGCTTTGATGGCTGGCACATATACCTCAAAATGGGCAATGGGGGGAAAGGGTAAAAATTCACTTTAAATTGTGGCCTATTTATATTTGTTCATTTAAAATTTCTCCCAAAATGCCACATGGTTTAGCTCAATTTGTCTCTAATATTGAAAGTTAGGGGACATTGGGAGTATCTTTATCATAACTGTCACTGATGTCTGTTTGACATATTTTTTTTCAATGTTTTTATCATATTGACATAATTGCGCATAGAAAAGGCATCTATGTAAAAGTATTGGCTTGTACACAATTCCCAGGACTTCCAATTTGGTGGAAAACTGAAGTGCTATTGAGTGGAGAAAAAGGTGTAGCTGCGCCTCCACAATGTGAAATCTTGTTTTTGCACGTTGGTACAATAGTATCCGCACAGTTCTTTCCTACACTCACGGAATTTCCTGGAGATTCACAAGTTTTGTGGAGCTCTCCTGCGAATTTTAGAAGTGGAGATGTTGCCCATAGCAACCAATCAGATTTTAGCTATTATCTTCTAGAAGGTGCTAGATAAATGTTAATTAGAATCTCATTGGTTGCTATGGGCAACATCTCCACTTCTAAAAACCCACACTTTAGTAAATATACCCCTCCAGTGGAGTGGGCTGTCCAGGATCTTCATGGTACTGTCCGGGAGCTTCATGGTACTGAACAGTGCTAGTGGCACTGTAATTATGCAATTTGCAGTGCCATGCACCCCGCACTTCCCACCTTGAGGTCTCCCTCCAGGATCTAATGGAGGGACTTTGTTATATTAGTTGGCAAGTCTGCGTCAAACTCATTTGTATGTCACGGAAAGGAAACCTCTGCCCTATTATTTCCTATGGCTGGTGCAAACTTTTATAACCCTGGAAGCGCTTCCATCTTGGCCAGCAAATCTATGCATTTTCCCATAATACCAAATTCATATGCCTGACTTCACAATTGCATTGCATTGTGAAGTGCATGATTGTAAATGACCCTGTATAAGGGTAATTTACATATATGAGATCCTCTCTTTGTACAGCATTTATAAGCATGTGGTGCAGCATCTCGAAATAAATCACATTCCAATCTTTAAGTTAAATCAGACTAGCTGCACATGTAAGATGACAGGTGCAAAAACAGGTGAACTGAATTGTAATATCTGTTCTTGGGGCCTGATTCAGAGATGGATGCTAGTGTCATTTTCACGCAGATCGAGCGATTGTTTGCCATTGCGCATACATATGTATCGCAGTGCGCGAAGGCAGCTCTGTGATTGCACTGCGATCATGCAGGCCATGGAGATCCATCGCAGAGTGATTGACAGGAAGTGAGCATTTGGGGGTGTTGATGGGAGGGTGGTCAGAACAACGTAGGCATGCATAAATTAGCCACTGCTATTGCATACGCAGCTCTGCATGTCAAAGGCACCCAAGGCTGCGGCAGGTCAGACATACCGCAAGGGCAAGATGGCCGCCAAAGTGCGTTGATGTTACCGATATTTATGCAGGTATGCGTCATCGCACACAGGTAAAAAGGCAGCAGTGGGCGTCTTTATGCTCAGGTGATCTTTGCTAACATTAGCATATTTTCGCCGCTGCCTTCTGCGCGAAATCGCAGCGGTGACGGTATTAGCATCCATCTCTGAATTAGGCTCCATCAAAATAAATGCTACCAACATTGAATTAAGAGCAGAAAAGTAGCTTTCCAAGTTACTGTATACAAATGCTGCTTTATACTTAGTTTCAAGTTCAACTTTCTTTTTTTTTTATGACATCACCACTATATTTGCCGTGAGTCAGGTGTCATAAATCTGTCCAATTGAGAGTCATTACATAATCAGGGATTTTTGGAGACATAGGGGACTTTTTAGTATTGTTTGTTTCTCCAAAATTGTAAAAGGTCATTTTAAATACATTTTCAATCATATTTATCAAGGAAAAGTCACAGTAGCAGCTGAATGTTAACCCCTTGGCCTTGCATTACTGGACCATAGCACTATAAGTTATTTATTGTCTCACTGATCCTGTGTCCATCTTTGTGCCTATACGTCAGGCGGCTTGCTAGCTCATGCTTATGCAATGGAAGTGATATTTAATCGTGGTACTAAGTCATTTTGTATCGGATTAAATCACAATAAACAAGTTTTATAAATTGGTCCCTCCTGGCCCAGCCAGATACTTAAATATGCCCATTTACACTTAGCGTTACCTGGAAGCGTAAAGACCAATGGTATTACATTTAGGCTAATCAGAATTTACCTTGTAAACTTTCCCGAATGCCCCATCCCCAAGCTCAGAGAGGATCTCCCAGTTCTTTTCTGGATCAATGTCACGAGAGAGCCACTGACTTTCCACCAAATGCTTCTTTTCCCTTCCATAACCCAGGATCTTCAAGAAAAAGGCCATAATTGAAAGCACGGAGCATTTGGAAAGTAATTATAACCCCTTACTGCTCACACTCTGGATAAACAAATTGACATTATGAGCAGATCAAGGTGAAATAAATTATAGTGCCAGAAAGACAATAGGTTAGTGGGCTGGTAAAGAGTTGAGTAGGCTGAGAAAACTTTGCAAGAGGAGAAAAGGGACTACAACTGTGTCTGTACAACTGAGCAAGGCATTGAGAAAAGAGAAATAGGATAAAATAGAGAGAGAGAAGGCGGATAGGTGATTATTCTGTAATCCAACTATTCCAGTGTCCGGAACCCCAGTGTCTCAGGTAGATTCTGGCTGCTCATCAGTGGTGCACTGTCACTGATGAGCGGTCTGACTGATAGAAGTACACTTCCTTTGTTTCATCGAGACATGATTTGCAGGAAGCAGGGTGGTGGGTGAAGGAAGCAAAATATACCCCCTCCTCCTTCTACCGCATCACAATTAGTGATGAACACAGCTGCATTAAAACCACCACAGGGGAGAAGTAACGTGTCTAGCAGGTGTAATGTTTGTAAGTGGATTTTCTTTCTTTGTGCATTAAATACTTTCCCCTTGATGTAAAAGGTAGATATAAGGGTGGTTATCCTTTACATAGCAAAACTAACATGACACAGTGCATCTGTATATGTGTAACAACACTTTTACATGTCTATAATCACACATATCTGATTCCATAAGCAATATTGATCATCTGTGCATCCATTGTGTGGTCAACTACCAAGTAATGTTTGCTGGCAGGTTCTCAGCTATCCTATCTGTATGCAAGGCATCTAAGACAATTTAATTGAAACAAATTAACTTGTTTGTTTAGTCATTAACTTGCCAGAAGTTAGAATGTTCTCTCTTGTCTGTTTGTTATTACTACGTTTGCACAGTACGTTTCCTGAATGGGTCCTCCTATGCTTCAATAGAAAAGAGTCCCTTCTTGTCTCTGACTAAAGCTGGGCACACACTTGTCAACATATTATTTGTTCAGATGGAGACTATATCACTGGTGCATCGGCAGGTGTGTACAATTGATATGTCTGTGAAGGAATAGGTATGAAGTCCCGGAGGCTGAATATCCCAACGTCGGCAGCCCGAAGAGAGGAGATCCCGACACGGCAGGTAAGTACCCTCTCCCCCCCCCCTATCCCTTCCTTAGGGGCGCCTAACCCTAACCTCCCCCATAGTGCCTAACCTCCCCCCGGGGGTGCCTAACACTAACTCCCCCTTACAACACCCTAAACCTAACCTTCCCGGAGGATGGCCTAACCTCCCCCCTGGGTGTGCCTAACTCCCCCTTCTAGGGTTGCCTAACCTCCCCCCAAAACTTAGTAATGCTAAGGGCGCCCCGGACTTACCTCGTTCAGTTTGGCGTTCCGGCATCAGGATTAAGGTAGGCGTTGGTATTTCAACACCTTAAGTCCCTTGTCGGGATTCGGGTGTCGGTATTGAGACGTCTCATAACTACATCCCGTCTGTGAACTACAGACATATCGGATTAGTAAGTGTGTATACCTTACCAGATCGGCCACTGGGTTGTTGCGACGGCCTTTGTGAACTCAGCATGGGTCACCGCAGCCGTCCGATGGTCCGCAGAGTATCCTATGTTGCGTTGGACAACGCAGCTCGGATAAGTAATGCACAGGAGACGTGATACAGAGCCGGCAACAGAAATCTCGGGGCCCGGTACACTGATGTCTCCAGGGGCCCCACCTTCTCACCACCAGCCCTGACCTCACACCCACACATAACTTCCCTGCATGTGTGATATGTGAAGATTGATAATGTTAACTGAAAAATATGCAATCCTTTTAATAAAGTAAAATACACTGGCTTACCACGCTGTCACTGATGATGCAGGCAGGTTGTCTTGATCACAGTGCTGTGGATGCCTCCGGGGTAAGAGGGATGGCGTCTGTAGCCAGCCATCCTTAGTCCTCAGCCCCTCATCACCTTCCTCAGACCTTCATAATCTTCATTAGCCCACAACCCCCTTCACCTTCCTCAGCCTTCAGCCCCTTCACCTTCCTCAGCCCCCAGCCCCCTCCTCTGCGCACTCAGCCCTTTCCAGAGCACACAGCCCTTTCCTCTGCCCCCAGCCCCCTTCACCTTCCCCAGCCCCTTCCTGCACACTCAGCCCCTTCCTCCGCACACAACAGCCCCTTCCTCACACAACAGCCTAATCCTCTGCACACAGGTGCAGCGCAGTCCACTGCGGCGCTTCAGACCGCCGAAGACTACGTGCAGCAGCGTGACCTAGCATGTCACGCTGCTGCAGAAAATGAACAGGTCATGTCCGGCCCAGGTCGCATCTGAGCCACTGGCAAGTTGAGCCCAGCGCTGCCCAGGCCAGAGTGCAAAAGAACAAGGCGGCGGATACGGGTACCGGCGGTCGTGGTCCCACTTTGTGCCCGTCTGGACCTCGTGGCCCAGTACGGGTGTACCCTTAGACCCACCCTGTCACCGGGCCTGCCTGCTGCATTACCATAATTGCAAGGATTTCAATTGCAACACTGCCTGCGTGCAGCTTTGCAATTGCAATCCTTGCTGAAGCAGGCCCTAAGCTCTGAAATGTGATAAACTAGGGAGTGATAAACCACCAGCCAATCAGCTCCCAACTGTCATTTTTCAAACACAGCCTGTAACATGACAGTTGGGAGCTGAGTGGCTGGTGGTTTATCACTTTCCAGAGCTTCATACATCTGCCCCAGCGGTCTATTCAGGATTGATTTTTTTACTTAAAAAATACGGAAACTAAGATTTCCGTATTTTGTATGTAAACCCCCTATTCAGCAATGAGATAATGGAGAAGATAACGCAATTATCTTCTCCACTAATTCCTATTTGGCAGAGTATCGCACTGTAGGAATCAAACATTGATCACTACAGTTCTTTAAAGCTTTTTGCTTTCAACAAAACAAAAGTGTTAAATCACTCGATAAATATATACTTTATATAACGCCATCTCAGAATGCGTTATATGAAGAGAATACTTAAATATCCCGAAAACTGCAGGGACAGAGGGAAATTTTCCCATAAGTCCCTGCAGCATCGTTTAACACCGCCAAGTCTCCATGTCTGCTTTCCAGTGGTCGCCGACGGGTAATTCCAATTAGAGCACGTTAAACCTGCTGAAATTGTTTGACATGTGTATACAGGCTTTATACATGTATATTTATGTGCTATTATATTTAACGTTTATATATAAATGTTTAATATAAAAGCACATACATATAAATGTATACAGGCTAGTATAAAGCCTGTATACACATGGCAATCAATTTGCACAGGCTGGAGATGTACTTATCCCGTCGGCGGTCACCGCAAGCAAGGTCGGAGACTGTTCCCGAGCGCATGACTGAGCATGCGCAGAGGAACAAACAGAAGGGATTGTTTTCAGAATCCCGAAACCAATGCCTTCTGTGACATCGCAGGGACAGCGTGTTACCGCAACCACTGTCCCTGCACAAAATATTGCTGAATAGCAGCAATAAATTATCATAGTTGATAAAAACTCGTGATGATGTTGCCCGATAATATTCCGGCAACATCATCACTCTTGCTGAATAGACCCCCCCAATATCTGTTCTGCTAATCACTCTGCTGCATCATTCCTCTGCTACGCCTAGTAGCCTGCATGAATCCATCCAGCTTCATTTACACTGCAGCGTAGACGCCCGCTGTGCATTCGCATTACACAGCAGCCGGTCACTGACAGCAGTAGTCTGCCAGCAACACAGCAGAACATAGCGCCAGGGAGGATGATCTTGCCGGACAGGTGAGTCTTTCTAAATACAGATGGCATATTCATTAGTATCACTGTGAAACTAACTAAAATATAATGTTAAATGGAGCCCAGAGTCTTGAATAAGCTGAATGCAGTACACCAGTCCAAACACTTTCACTCTTAGCAGTATAGAGTATTTAGTGCAAGGTAAACCAGTGTAACGTGTAAATTACATGCAGGCTGCAGCTCTAGCGTTTGGCCAGTTGCAGTGAAAAGATGTAATAGTGATGATTGAGCCACAGCTAGAAGTTAATGAAACAGAAGTAGTTGGAAAAGCAGTGCCACCATATATGTCCAGCAAACAGGAGTGAGCTATTCAATAACAGGTCACAGAAATAGCAAGCATGGGTATATGTAAGCAGCAGTATGTGTGAGGGTGCACAATTGTAAACTGGAATTAGGAACACAGAACAAACAGCAGTGCAGTGATGGAGGGGTCACAGGTATAAGTCAGTTCAGGCAGCTAACAGAATAGCAATCTGGCTGGATCAACTTGCAATATGTAGCACTTATCCTCACCTATTAAATTCCTATGTCCCTATAGAGCAGGGCCCTCTTACTGTACCTCTTTTTCTGACTGTTATTCCCCTGTCTTTTCTTATTACTGTTTTGTTCTCAATTGTAAAATGCAACTGAATATGCTGGTACTACATAAGTATATGTTAATAGTCGGGTCACTGGCAAAAGTCTAGCCTAGTACACAATATCCTATATCAAAATGGTCTGAATGAGCACTGGGACACTGAGTTGTAGCTGCCAAAATGTTCAGTGAGTGGCGTCCACTCTAACCAACAAAGGGTGGTATTCAATTAGTTTTGCATCCGCAGAAAAGTTTTGCCTGCCGGACTTTCCGCCAACATAGCCTGTTTTGAACGCAGAAACTTATCATGCGCATCCCCGCTATTCGCCGTATTCAATTCCAAAACAGGCGAAAACAGCACGCGGCAAATTCAGAACAGGCGGAAAGTGCTGTCAGAATTGGGTAAATCAGCCTGAACACCCTAAAAAGATGCACTAACATTGGGGATCAATGTAGAGGTGTCCGAATAGCCCTAATAAAACTTTGTGGGGTACTTATGTTGTTTCAATAGCTTCTAATTAGTGTCTTTGCAAAAGTGGTGAAGAATGGCATTAAGCCAGAGGTTCCCAAACTCCGCCATTACAGTCCAGGTTTTAAGGATATTCATGCTTGAGTCCAACAAGTTAAATCAAATTGACTGAGGTGCTAATTAAGTCATCTGTGCACAAGCATGGATATCCTTAAAACATGGACTGTAATGGCGGCGTTTGGGAACCTCTAACATTAAGCAGTATTTTTTGGTGAAAATAAGTAGTCTTGTCAAATTTGGGGTACTTGAAAATGGGTGCTAGCATATTTTACAGTCTCTAAAGTGAAGTTTTAAAAAATGTGAAAAATGCACCTGTTGCATGCTAAACCAAAAATTACTGCAAAGGAGCTAGGGCCCTCATTCAGAGCCGCTCGTTAGCGGCAGTACGCTCGTTCCGAGCGATGTTTGCACATCTGCGCATGCGTACGGTTTTTAGTACGCATGCGCGAACCAGTCAGTGCGGCCAAAAATCGTTTGTACGCTATATAGCGAGTGCCTGCTATTTTGAGTGACAGAATGAGGCGTATGTGGGTGGTAACAGGGGAAGGTGCTTGAAAATGGGGAGTGGAGATCCGAACGCAGGCGTGCTTAAAGGTCAAAACGGGCGTTTTATGGGTGTGTATATTTAAAACAGCAGCGTCATTGACCACGTCACTGGGTTATTTTAGAGCCAGAACTGCTCGCAAATTTGTGGTAGCAAACACCAACCACAAGAATAGCGAGCAGTTCATACGCTGGTCGATGTACTCGATTAATCTAATAAATAGCGGACATGACGTATGGTGCGAGCGGCCAGGGGGCGTTTTTAACAAATAAACGAGCGTATGTTTTGCTCGTTCGTTCAGACTTAGAGGTGTGAACAGACTGCAATGTGCGTACGGATCATTTGAATAGCCACCCCTTGTTTTTAAACGAACGACCGCAAATAGCGAACGGCTCTGAATGAGGGCCTAGGTGTTCATGAGCTAAGACAAATATATACAATAATAAGCAATATTTATTCATAAAATGATAACTCCCGGGAGCACATGTATAGCATCACATAAAAATTACAGACAAACCATACAAGATGTAAAGTAAAAAACCACATAAAGATAAAAAATGTCAGGATAAATTAGAGATGAAAAAATATGTCCATACACCTGCAGTGGAAGCTAAAAAATCAATGGCACTGATGTAACCACTGCATAAAAATGCAGCTGGAAGATGAAAGCTGGAAATTCGTTAACACTGAAGTGTCCAATTGATATAAGGGGATCAGTCTCCTTAAACTATCCACAGTCAGATCTAGTGTGTAAACTGCCGCCTCCAGCGGGGGAAAAGGTGTCACGGATCCCGTATCTGGCGCAAAGGGCAGCCCGAGCCGCCTGTGAGAGTGTGTCCTCGGGAAACCGCTCCCCGCAGGTGCGCTCGTCTCCCCCTGTGTTGGAGCCCACACACATGGCTCCAAAGAATGTAGCGCTTGCTCCGGCAAGCTGGCACTAACGTGGATAGTGGTGTAGCAAGAGTAGAATGGGGAGAATGATCCCCAGGAAAAGCCACACACCTATAGCTCCAGGTGTGTGGTTTTACCTGTGTGTGGACTCCAACACAGGGGCAGACGAGCGCACCAGCGGGGAGCGGTTTCCCGAGGACACACTCTCACAGCCGGCCCCTTTTTCTGAACGACCATTCGCAAATAGCGTCCGGCTCTGAATCAGGCCCAGAGAGAGATATCTCACTCAACTGATCATCTTGGTGAAACCATGCTGCACTGCAGGTGGGGCCGATTTAAAATGTGCAAAGAGATTTAGATTTGGGAGGAGTGTTTCCAAACTGACATCTAAATTGTAGAGTAATAATAAAGCTGTGCAGTATTTGCGGGCTACATGTAAAAGCAGCCAGTATTTACCCCACAAGTAAAAAAAAATAATGATGTATTTACACCCAGAGGTGTAGCATGTGGCCAGGGTGCCCGGAGAACGAGCGTGATACCGCGCCCACCCTCCCCTCCCCCCAAAAAACCCAGCGTGTGCTATATGACATAACCAATGTGCATATATATATATATACATACATACACACACATACATGCATAGCAGGGTCACACATACATACACGTACGTACGTACAGACATAGACACAGACATGGTCACACATACATGCATAAATACAGGCTGGGTCACAAATTCATAGTTACATACATACATATATACATACAGACAGGGTCACACATACATACACATGCAGGCAGCGTCACACATTCATACAAACATACATACAGACACACACATGCAGGCAGGGTCACACATTCATACATACATACACATGCAGGCATGGTCATACATACATACATACAGGCAGAGTCACACATTCATACATACATACACACACATACAGAGTCACACATTCATACATACATACACATGCAGGCAGAGTCATACATACATACACATACAGGCAGGATCATACATACATATACACACATACAGGCCGGATCCTACATACATACAGGCAGGGAGGGTGATAGACATAACTGGGGTATAACCTCTCTTACCTTATTGTGGATCCTGCAGCTTCTTCCTGTCGACATGCTGCTGTAGCCCCGCCCCCTGCAGGGGTCAGATGAACATGTGCTGAGCTCCACCAATCAGGGCTCATCACAAGCTCCTCTGACCATGGAGTCTCACCAGAGCAGCAGGAAGGCAAGACAGGACGCTGCTGCTGCGGACACGGCAGGCTGTCAGATACTTGACAGCTGCTCCGGAGTCCGACTTCAGGGCGCCCTCTGGTAAGTAAGGCGCCTGGAGCTCGCGCTCCAGTGGAACCGCCCTCCCTATGCCCCTGTATACACCACTTGCTTTGCAATATGGTTTGTTCAGGTTCACAGTTGAGAGAGATAACTTACTCTATTCCCAACTCTGAATCAGGCCCTGAGTTTGAGAACCTGTGCACTAGGCTATAAGCATAGCCATATGATCAATTGTGCATAAAAATCCACACGCAACAAAAAATACGAGAACAATGTATACAGTACAGTCGATAATACTAAGTCAGGCAAATAATCCTTATCAGGGCAAAAATGGACCCATACTGTGATCAGCGCCAAAAATCTGGTTCTAGGAAGTGACCATTTGGTGGGAGATTCCGGAAGCCTTTCCTTCCTCCTGTTAAAGTCAGGATGCCATCTTGTGATATTTATAATGACAAGTATTAGAAATGCATAATCATAGCCTTGCACAGATTCATAAACAAGTGTGATTTATTCAAATGCTGGAACATTTTAGAAACATGTAACAATAGTTGTACCCTTGCAAGAAATACAGCTTTTATTAAACAAAGAGCGTTCATCTATATTTATGCACAAATAGTGTAATATGATTGGCTAAGCAATAAGCTACAGATGAGCTGAGCACTGTAACGTGATTGGTTGAGCCAGGGCTGATAACGCCCTTTATACAAGTTAAACTTGCATAGAAACAAGGAGGTTATAAAATCCCTGAAGTTCTTTATACGCACAACTGCCTGCACGTGTGTTTACTTTCTCACAAGTAGCTACTGCAAGATAACAGGATTTAAGGGACCATGGCCCTCATTCAGAGCCGTACGCTCTGAGCAGAGCGCACGCTCTGAATGAGGGCCGGGCTCCATGAAAATGGAGCGTCCTCCAGGACGCTCGTATAGCTGTGGGTCACCACCCACAGGCTATACGAGCGTGCATTTTGATGGCCGCGATGGTCGTGACCATCGAAATTGCGAGCCGGAGCCTGCGGTTGAGGTTTTCAACCGCAAGCTCCGGAGTGATTTTGGCTCTATCAGAGCCAAAATCACTCCCACTGACATCACTAGTGATGTCAGTGGGCCGGCTTTTGACGGGAGGCGTTCCCGTGGGAACGCCCCCGTCAGGGAGGCACGCCCCCGGAACGCCTACCAAAGGGGGCGTGCTGTCAATCAACATTGACAGCACGCCCCCTTTGATCGGACACAACGAGCAAAGGACTTTCCTTCGCTCGTCGCGTCTGGCGCATGCGCACGACGGAGCTCCCTCCATCGTGCGCATGCTCTGTCCATAACATCGACCCACTTGCGAGCGGACAGCCGCTCGCGAGTGGGTCTGAATCAGGCCCCATGTCTGAACTCTGATTCAGACCCACTCGCAAGCGGGTCGATGGTGGGGCACTGCGCACGCGCGGCGTGCGTAAGCCCGGAAGCGGGGGAGAAATTCACTCGCTCTGGGGCTCGCTACAAACAGGGCGGCTGTCGATGATGATCGACAGCTCGCCCCGTTTTATAGGCGGGGAGGGAGGCTGTCTGGCCAAACGGAGGCGTTCCCAAAGGAACACCTACCGTTTGTGGGCGGCCCTACTGACATCACTAGTACTATTAAAGCAGGAAGCTCACTGGGGCTTGCGGGAACGAGACCCTACCACAAGGGTCTCGTCGCATTGTGTAGCACGCCCCTGCTCCGCCCCCAATGCCTGCCACGTTCCCTTGCTTTGCCGATCTGGCTGCCCCCTCTCGGAAGGTGCAGCCAGAATGTCGACAACCCTGGTCCATGGAATGGGTATGAAATCCCGGCAGTCGGGATGCCTGCTGTAAATATACCGACAGCGACATCCCGATGCTCTGGATTCTGACAAGGATCGGGTAGGTATACTTACCCTTCCCCCCTTCTCCTCCTAACCCTCTGTTTGTACATTGTAACACTAATCCTCCCCCCACCCTATCCTAACTCTTCCCGTTAGTGTCTAAACCTAACCCTCCCCCATAGTGGTGCCTAACCCACCCCGGAGGTACCTAACCCTAACCCCCCCCCCGTGACCGCTAAACCTAAACTCCTGTTCCCCTCCTGTGGCTAAGTCCTAACCAGCCCTGCTATACTCCCGTTCGACATCTTGGCTGTCGGGATTCCGGTGTCGGGATGTCACCTCCTGTTGGTATTCCGGTGTCGGTCTTGTAGCCGGGTAGTGGGGATGCCGCATGCCACAGCTATACGAGCGGCCAGGATGCCGCTCTAAAAAATTAAGACGGACGGCCCTGATTCAGAGCGAGCGCTCTGTCAGAGCGTCCGGCTCTGAATCAGGGCCTCAGAGTGATAAGCTGCATACACACGTAAAGATTTTCTGTCCAACCATCCAACTAGTTGCTTGGTTGGAGTGAAAATCTGGTAACATATGGGAATAACTGATGATCAGCAATTTTCTCCTAAATGCCAGAAAACAGATGAAAATGGTCATCAGACAAGTTTGTTAAATGTTTGATATAAACAATTTGTTCAAACAACAGTTTTTATCCATTTTCCGGCATATGGGAGCAAATTGCTGATCATCAGTTACTCCCATACCTTACCAGATTTTCATTCCAACCAATCAACTAGTTGGATGGTTGGACAGAAAATCTTTACGTGTGTATGCAGCTATACTGACAGGCAGCAGCCTGCACCAGAGACTTTGTGGTGTGATAAGTGGGACAGTGTATTTTTATTCTTTATTTAAAGCTAAGAGATCATTAGTGCTATTGAGCCTAAATTCCTAAACTCGTATTAGCACATGCCGGGGAGGGATGTGTGGGTGGGTCGAGTTGGTGGGTGCAAAGATATCAGTGTACTGGGCCCCAAGATATCTGTTGCCGGCCCTAGGCAAATGTATGGGACAATGCCCAATATGCATATGCAGCCTTAAAGGGTCAACAAACATTTATTGATCATATTTATTTGTCATAATCATCCAAATACATCATTTTACATAGCTTTAAAAATCTTTCTTTTGGCATTTCCCACACCCACATACTCATAATTTAATATTATCACAATATTCTATGATTTTAATGATTCTTGTGTATAATGCACAGCTATACGAAAACTCAGTGGAATGTCAAAATCAGAAACTGCCCATATTGGGAGGAACAAACAGAGAGGGTGAATCAGCTTGGGACGGAATTGCAAAGCTGCACGCAAGCAGCTTTCAATTCCGTCCTTTTAAATATGCAAATACAGCAGGAGGTGTATGACACCACCTGCTGCATTTTCGATCTCATTGGTCATGATTGTAGACGCCGCCAGGCCGCCAGCCAGCTGAGTAAGCCTTAGCTTACTTAGGCTGGCCAGCTTGCGAGGCCAGGAAACTGCGTCCGTGGCCGCATCCCCTTGCCTTACGACTCCCGGAAAACGTGCGGACTCACCCCCATTTCCGGGAATGCCAGACGTCCCCGCGCCGCTCCTTAAATGCCTATGCCTGTCAATCAGGCAGAAGCATGGAAGGGGCTGCGTGCGATCACGCAGGACCCATTCTGCACATTCGCAGAACGGGTCCTGCGCACATGCAGATTCCCGATAATGCGTGCAATGCTGAATTATCCCCAGAGATAATTATTTATGACACGCTATACACAAATACAGGTAACAGTTGTGGGAATGGGAGGATGATGAGCTGCTTAGCAATATTTGTGCAATTCTAAAAAATCCTTATTTTATGGCCTGGGGAGATTGTGAAAGTAACATCGATGCATGTGCCACTAAAAAGGGAGTGCACTGCTCTGCCTGATAGGCCTGTCATAAAATGTACTTACATTCAACTGTAAATTAGCCCCAAAGCAGTTACATAGTTCACACACTTAATGATCTTTATTATCAGCTAGATAATGGGGGTATGGTACAAATGTGATAGCAGGCTGTGCTTTGAAGCTAGTATTTACATGCACAATTGTCACAGTAAAGAAATATGCAATGTTCACAGAAAGTGACTGCAAAACTGGCCACTAAGAGGTGTAATCATCATTTCCTATTACAGTAAGAAGAAATTATGGCTCACGCAATTGTATAACAAAATCACATCCAGGGCCAGAGCTCTGATGTGTAAGAAGTAATGTCTGGGGGGTTGGGGACCCGGCCACAGTACTGCACATGCACAGTTTGCTGACTGCACGAGTAAGTTGTCAGTGCCGGGAAGAGAGCCTATAGTATTTTTTACGGAATGCAGACTAAAGGCTGCAACGGCTAAAGCCATCTGCAGCTACTGGCGTCAAGCTTAATAACTTTGGCATTTTAGCAGCCCCCATAAAAACATGGGGGCTGCTTTTGTGATCATAAATGGGGGATCGCATGAGATATCTACTGACGGTATCCTTAGTATTTGCAGGTTGCCCCCCCCCTGCATATAATTTTTGATAAATAATTCTCTTAGTGTTCACTTTAGCCAATTATCCTACCAATGTGAGAGGTTTCACAATAAACATGACTATGCATTAAAATACGCTACATTTTACTAATTACTAGCATCATAAATAGGGGTGTGCACCGGCCACTTTTCGTGTTTTGGTTTTGGATCTTTCTTCGTGTTTTGGATCTGGATTGGTTTTGCCAAAACCACCCTTCCGTGTTTTGGGTTCTGGGTTTTGTATCTGTATTTTTTTGAAAAAAAGCATAAAAACAGCTAAAATCACAGAATTTGTAGGTTTTTCTGCTCCTATGCTATTATTAACCTCAATAACCTTCATTTCCACTCATTTCCAGTCTATTCTGAACACCTCACAATAGTGTTTTTATGTCCAAAAGGTTGCACCGAGGTAGCTGGATGACTATGCTAAGCGACACGAGTGGGCGGCACAAACACGTGACCCATCTAGGCGTGAAACTGCAGTGGCAGACAGGATGGCAGTTTGAAAAACTAGGCCCCAAACTGTACATAATGCAAAGAAAAAAAAGAGGTGCAATATGGAATTGTCCTTGGGCCCTCCCACCCACCCTTATGTTGTATAAACAGGACATGCACACTTTAACAAACCAATCATTTCAGCGCCAGGGTCTGCCACACAACTGTGGCTGAAATGATTGGTTCGTTTGGGCCCCCACAAAACAAGCTGGCAATTAATGTGTCCCTGCACAAACTGGCTCTACGGAGGCAAGATGTCATCCTCATCCTCCTCATCCACCGATTCCTCACCCTCTTCAGTGTGTACATCCTCATCCTCACAAAGTATTAACTCGTCCCCACTTGAATCCACCACCACAGGTCCCTCTGTACCTTCTGGAGGCTGGTCTCCCTGGAAGAGCTGATAATTCATTTTGATGAACATCATCTTCTCCACATTCTGTGGAAGCAACCTCCTACGCCTTTCGCTGACAAGGTTCCCGGCTGCACTAAACACTCTTTCGGAGTACACACTGGAGGGGGGGCAACTCAGGTAAAATAGAGCCAGTTTGTACAGGGGCCTCCAAATTGCCTCTTTTTCCTGCCAGTACAGGTATGGACTGTCTGACATGCCTACTTGGATGCTGTCACCGATGTAATCCTCCACCATTCTGTCAATGGTGACAGTATCATATGCAGTGACAGTAGACATGTCAGAAATTGTTGCCAGGTCCTTCAGTCCGGACCAGATGTCCAAACTTGGTCCTGCCTGCCCTGCATCACCGCCAGCGGGTTGCTTAGGATACCTAAGTTTTTTCCTGGCAGCCCCAGTTGCGGGAGAAAATGAAGAAGGAGCCGTTGACGTGTCACGTTCCGCTTCAGCTGACAGTGTGTTCACCAGCAGGTCTTTGCACCTCTGCAGGCTTGTGTCGGCCAGAAAGAGAGACACCACATAGGCTTTAAACCTAGGATCGAGCACGGTGGCCAAAATGTAGTGGTCTGATTTCAACAGATTGACCACCCTGGAATCCTGGCAAAGCGAATGAAGGGCTTCATCCACAAGTCCCACATGCCGAGCGGAATCGCTCCATCTTAGCTCCTCCTTCACTTTCTCCAGCTGCTTCTGCAAAAGCCTGATGAGGGGAATGACCTGACTCAAGCTGGCAGTGTCTGAACTGACTTCACGTGTGGCAAGTTCGAAGGGCAGGAGAACCTTGCACAACACGGAAATCATTCTCCACTGCGCTTGAGTCAGGTGCATACCCCCTCCTTTGCCTATGTCATAGGTGGATGTATGGGCTTGTATGGCCTTTTGCTGCTCCTCCATCCTCTGAAGCATATAGAGGGTTGAGTTCCACCGCGTCACAACCTCTTGCTTCAGGTGATGGCGGGGCAGGTTCAAGAGTGTTTGCTGGCGCTCCAGTCTTCGGCACGCAGTCGCTGAATGGCGAAAGTGGCCAGAAATTTTTCGGGCCACCCAAAGCGTCTCCTGCACGCCCCTGTCGCTTTTCAGAAAATTCTGCACCACCAAGTTTATTGTGTGAGCAAAACATGGGACGTGCTGGAATTTGCCCAGATGTAATGCCCGCACAATATTGGTGGCGTTGTCAGATATCACAAATCCCCAGGAGAGTCTAAGTGGGGTAAGCCACTGGGCGATGATTTCCCTCAGTTTCTCTAAGAGGTTGTCGGCGGTGTGCCTCTTACTGAAACTGGTGATACACAGCGCAGCCTGCCTTGTAACGAGCTGGCGTTTCTGAGATGCTGCTACTGGTGACGCTGCTGCTGTTGCTGCGTAAGGTGATACATCTACCCAGGGGGCTGTCACAGTCATATAGTCCTTAGTCTGCCCTGTTCCACTTGTCCACATGTCCGTGGTTAAGTGGACATTGTGTACAACGGCATTTTTCAGGACACTGAGGAGACTTTTTCTGACGTTTCTGTACAGTCTCGGTATCGCCTGCCTAGTGAAGTGGAATCTAGACGGGATTTGGAACCGGGGACACACTACCTCCATCAATTGTCTAAATCCCACTGCACTAATGGCGGATACCGGACGCACGTCTAACACCAACATAGCAGTCAAGGCCTCAGTTATACGTTTTGCTTCAGAATGACTGCTGTCGTACTTCATCCTCCTCGCTAAGGACTGTTGGAGCGTCAATTGTTTAGTAAAAGTAGTGGTGTTCCTACTTCCTCTCTGGGATGATGAACGACTCCCAGCAGCAGCAACAGCAGTAGGCGTAGCAATGCAGGATCCTCCGGAGGAATCCCGGATAGGAGAGTCAGTCATGCCAGTGACATGGCCTGCAGGACTACTTCCGATCCTGACTAAGGAGGAAATTGACGAGGAGGGAGTTGACGGTGTGGTTTGCAGGCGCTTGGATACAACAGGACAACGGGATTTAGGTGTCCCTGGACTGCTTACGGTCTTAGCCAAAGTTTCTGAACTTGACAGTAACTTTTTATGAACGCGCTGCAGGTGCCGTATAAGGGAGGATGTTCCTAGGTGGTTGACGTCCCTACCCCTACTTATTTCACCTTTACATATGGTACATATGGCAATACAGTTGTTGTCCAGATTTGGATAGAAATATTGCCAGACCAAAGAGGTGGAATGTTTGGTCTTCTGCCCAGGCATGACCGTGATGGGCTTTTTCATCCCACGGACAACAACTGTCTCCCCCGGAGCCTGATTTAAACAAACCACATCACCATCAGAATCCTCCTCGCCAACTTCCTCCTCAGCGCCAGCTACACCAGTATCCTCATAATGTTGTACTTCAACAGTGACATCTTCAATTTGCATATCAGCAAGTGGACTGTGGGTGCTCCTTTCAGCACTTCCAGGGGGCGTGCAAATGGTGGAAAGAGCCACCTCTTCCCATCCAGTGCTGGGAAGGTCAGGCATCGCAACCACCACCACACTTGGACTCTCCTTGGGGATTTGTGATATCTTCTTAGAAAGCACAGTTCTTCGCTGTGCTTTTGCCAGCTTAACTCTTTTGATTTTTTTAGTGGGAGGAGGGCTTCCATCGTCATGTGAAGCTGAACCACTAGTCATGAACATACTAGGGATCGACCTTAGCCGTTCCTTGCCACCCCGTGTCGTAAATGGCATATTGGCAAGTTTACGTTTCTCTTCAGATGATTTAAATGTTTTTTTCAAGGTCATTTTCCTGAACTTTGTCATTTGGGATTGTATGTGCCCTCTACTATGACATTGGGCATCGGCCTTGGCAGACGACGTTGATGGCATGTTATCGTCTATGTCATGACTAGTGGCAGCAGCTTCAGCACTAGGAGGAAGTGGTTCTTGATCTTTCTCTATTTTATTTTTATCGGAGAAAGTTTGGTCCTCCATTTATGTTATATGGATTTGATATATACGTGCGGCTAAACACAGAAAATATTTTTTTTATTTTTGCTGGAGAGTAGTGCACTTTTTGGGTTACACCAGCCTTTAAGAAATGAGCCAGCCGGCTCTTTACTTATGGGACACAGGCGCACGCTTGGCGCTGCTCCTTTGTTGATGCACGTGCGGCTACTGCGCACACAATTCACAAACACAGAAAATTTATTTTTTTTGGTTTGGAGTGTACTTTGGGGGTTACAGCACCCTTTAACGGTCAAGCCAGCTGGCCCTTTACTTATGACACAGGCGCACGCTTGGCACTACTTTGTTGATGCACGTGCGGCTACTGCGCACACAATTCACAAACACAGAAAATAATTTTTTTTTTGGTTTGGACTGGAGTGTACTTTGGGGGTTACAGCACCCTTTAACGGTCAAGCCAGCCGGCCCTTTACTTATGACACAGGCGCACGCTTGGCACTACTTTGTTGATGCACGTGCGGCTACTGCGCACACAATTCACAAACACCGAAAATAATTTTTTTTTTGGTTTGGACTGGAGTGTACTTTCGGGGGTTACAGCACCCTTTAATGGTCAAGCCAGCCGGCCCTTTACTTATGACACAGGCGCACGCTTGGCACTACTTTGTTGATGCACGTGCGGCTACTGCGCACACAATTCACAAACACAGAAAATATATTATTTTTTTAGCACTTGGGGGGAGCACCCCTGATGGACAGAGCACCCCCTGGACAACACTACAGCACCCCTTTAGGACTGGGACACTGCACAGGACTTTGGAGTGGACACAGCCCCTATGGAGAACTGACTGCACAACACAGTCCAGCCCCTATGGACTTTGAAGTAGTGGACACAGCCCCTATTAACAACAGCAGCACAGCACAACACAGCCAGCCCCTATGGACTTTGAAGTAGTGGACAACAGCAGCACTACACTACACAGCCCTAACTCCCACCCTCCCTCTTCACTGTCCACAGCCGAGTGAGAAAATGGCGCCGACGCTGGTACCTTATATAGGATCCAAAACCAGCGAGACTCGGAAGGCGGGATGATGACGTTTTGCCTCGATTTCAGATCCGAGTCAGGCGGGAAAAGTCGAGCCTGACTCGGATCGGGGGGGCTCGGATTTCAGAAATACGAACCCGCTCACCCCTAATCATAAATGACTTCACCTAACTCTCCCTTCCATTAGGTTCATGCAATTCATCACACATCCACTGTAATGCAACACACATCATTGGGAACAGATCCCCTGTAAGAATAACGGAGGGCTCGAATGAGCCAGGAGTGGCTTAAATCAGAAGGCTGGGGGCTGGCTTGGGTGATGATAACATAAAGTCGGTTAACCTATTGCACAGTTTACGGGTGTGGCTGTTGCAGAGTTTATTTAAGTGTTGGGCTGCAGGCTTTAGGCCTCTTTCCTGAAGAAACTTTGTCCAGGAAGGTGGCAAGAATTTTGATATTGTATACATAAGCAGTCTTTCTGGTATCTGGCTTCTCCTTCAGCCTTGCTCTGATATCTGTCTCTTTCATCTGACTCAATTTTCCTCTGGCTAGCTGCTCTCTCTACCTTTACCTAGCCTTATTCCAAGTGCCTCTGTCCATCTCTTCTTCCTTCTCTCTCCGCGTGTTCCCCATTTGCACTTCTATGCCTTGCCCCCGCCTCAATGTATGCCCCCCCTTCCTCACCGTGGCTCATACCTCGGCCAGCGGGAAGTCACACCCCCTGCACCCTCCATCTGCCGGGCGCCTGCTGAGTGTGTTACCAGCGGGCGCCCGCTGAGTGTGTTACCAGCGGGCGCCCGGCTCCTATTCAAACCCTCGGCGGCAGCCGGAGGATGGAGCTCCCTCCGTCTTCCAGGTCCCGCAGGGCACTATGGGAGTGACGCCATGACGTCACTTCCATAGTGCCGAGGAGCGGACGCCGGGGTATGGACAGTGGCAGCACTGGAGCGGGGATAAAGGTAGGTGTTTTTGTTTTTTTCTGCGTGTTTGTGTGCGTGCGGGGGGGGAGCAACTACAGGGGGCTCACTACTGAGGGCAACTACTGGGCACAACTACAGGGGGCAACTACTGGAAGGGGCACAACTACAGGGGGCACTACTTGAAGGGGCACAACTACAAGGGGCACTGCATATGGGCACAATTACAGGGGGCCCTGCATAATGGGCACTACTACAGGAGGCATTGCATAATGGGCACTACTACAGGGGGCATTGCATAAGAGGCACTAGTATAGGGGGCATTGCATATGGGGCACAACTACAGGGGACACTACTTTAATGGGCACAACTAGAAGGGGCCCTGCATAATGGGCACTACTACAGGGGACATTGCATAAGGGGCACTATTACAGGGGGCATTGCATAAGGGGCACTAGTATAGGGGGCATTGCATTTTTGGGCACAACTACAGGGGGCACTGTATAAGGGGCACTAACTTGATACACACAGTTTACAGGTTATAAACTATGTTCCCAATAATCTGGTTCTACACGGACATAAAAACTGTGCAACCTGTCTTGAGCTGAGGTGACAGACTGGCAGGAGCAGAGAGGAGGGTTGGTGAAGTAGGTCTGTCAGGGTGGGATGTAATGGGCATTACTGTTTGGCATAATGTGTATTTGGCATTACTGTGTGCACAATGTGCTATTAGGGGCATTACTGTGTGGCATAATGTATTGTATGTGGCATGTGTTGTATGTGGCATTACAATGTGGCATAATTTGAAATAGGGGCATTACAGCATGGCATAAATTTGTTATAAGGGTTGTACTGTATGTCATTATGTATTATACATGGCATTATTGTGTGGCATGTGTAAGGGGCATTGCTGTTCTGGTGTGGCACACTGTGTTATAAGTGGCATTACTTAGTGTGTCATAATGTGTAAGGCATGTTGCTGTATCATCTAACCACACATCTTAAACGTCGTTTTTTGGTGTTTGATCTTTGGGCAGGGGGGGGGGGGTGCCTGAAACTTTTTTGGCTTGGGGGTCCAAAATTTATAGTTACGCCACTGTCTGCTTGGTGGTGCTGGGCTCTCCCCTCTGTCCGGGTAAACTGGTAATGTCAATGGCCCTGCCTCCATTAGCAGGAGAGGCAGACGCCATGTTATAAATCGGCAGGGAGCCAGCATAGTTAGGACCATGTATGAACACATTCATTGCCCAGGCTGCTTCCCCTGCTGCATAAACCCTTCCATTGCCTGTTGCTGCTGCTGGGCAGATTCATGTACCTTTCTCACCTGATTATTTGGCTGCTCCAGCTGTGTCCCCAGAACTGGACCCTACTGCTCTAAAGAGGGTTTATTTCCAACATTGCCAATGTATTTGCCTCTGTGTTTGCGACCATGCTCCCTAATGTTGTGCTATTAGCGCCACCAGCTACTGTTGCGCCTCTAGCTACTGGCCCATGCAGGCAGTTCACCTGCTTCAGCGGTCCGTTCTGCTGACACTTCAATGGGGTCCACATCTATGGGCATCGTGTCAGGGGGTCCTGCCTGCTGGCGACATAATAGGAGCTCTGTCTGCTGCAGGGGTTCCACACCCCACCTCGTACCCAGAAGATCCTTTTTCCCTCTTTTTGGATTCTGATCCCGTGTAGGACGCTGGCGAGGAGGCGGTCGCAGGAGGTTTGCAGTCCTTTTTCTCCAACAATCCTTCAGCTGAGATTTCAGGTGGGTGTTTATCGGACTCTCATTCAACTTTAAGTGAGGTATTTACTTCTACATCGGGTGATTCCAGTCCCTCCTAGAGGGCACGTAAGGCACGGCGGCGCATAGCGAAATTTACTAAGCCGGAGGCCAATAAGCGGGAGCGTCGGTCATGGCGCACTCGCTCATCCGCCCGTGACAGCAAGGCACCAGCCGATAGTGGTGACGCGGGTCTGGTCCCCTGCGCTAACACTGCAGTCCTGCAAGGGCTCTGAACTCATATTAGGGACAAGATATGTATGGGTCAGTGTCACGTCCATGCTCCTGCACTCATCATGAATTCCACTCATCCTGAGAGACCTGATGAGTGTCCTGAGGCCACCCACAAGGGGTGGGGGTACTGTCATGTCCAGGGTTTCTTGGCATAGTGGTCGACGGGTAATGTCTGTGAGGTCACTGTGGCGGGGTCGTCTGGCAGTGGCGCTGGAGTTTGGTAAGGGGCATTGGCTGTGCGTGGTTCTGTGCGGGCATGTTGTCACTCTGGGCTGGTGAGGCCTGGTGGTGCTTCCGTTCCATTCGGCATGGGCGCCTCCATCTGGCTCCCGGCCATGTGATTCAGCCGTCCTATCCTGGTGTGTCATGTGCTCTCTCTGGCCAGGCACGGCACTTGGTATTTAGGGAGGTCCAGAGCCTCTCTTAATTGCCAGTGCAATGTGTTTCTCAGCAAAGCTGAGAGAGTTCCCTGTGCTCACCGCCTATTTCCTGTGATACGCTACCTGCCTGACTGCTTGTCTGCTCCAACCCTGCTGGACTACCCTGCATCCTCCATTACCTTCCCCTTGCCTGAGTAACTGAGTCTGCTGTTCACCCTGCACCTTGCCTCCACTTACATTTCCTCTGGACATTATCAATTCACTTCAGCCTGCTATTCACTTCAGCCTGCTATTCACTTCAGTCTGCAATTCACTTCAGTCTGCAATTCACTTCAGTCTGCAATTCACTTCAGTCTGCAATTCACTTCAGTCTGCAATTCATTACAGCCTCACAAGTCCCGGATTACTGGACTGCTCCTATCTGCCACTACCTGGACTTTTACTCATTGCTTCACCTCAGTTCCCATTTTCACTTTAGTGCCATCCCTGGACTTTTTTTCTCCCATTGTTCATGTCTGCCAAACCAATCATTAAAAGTTCCACGTTTTGTTTTAAATCAGCTTCTGTGTTTGCTCCTATCACCACCCCGGGCCCACAACAAAACCAGAACATCACAGTTTGAACTGGCCCCATGGACTCGGCCACGGAACATGAGTCTGGAG